>OU911038.1:15300752-18168252 GCA_918358695.1 Melinaea menophilus ssp. n. AW-2005
TGTATTAACAACAACAAGAAATAATAGTTAAGTCAAAATTATATTAAACTTCAGATTTAAAAATAAATGTTTTATGACAATAAAAATATAACGTTAATTATTATAAAACACCAGGTTATTAATACCAAAATATATATGCAAAAATACTAAAAAGTAAGATCATATAAATGATTAATCTACACTTTTATCATTCACATTGACATGACATTCTGTTGATAATTTGACATTTAGGCTCTCATGAAACACTCTCGACGTGAGTGAATAGACAGTACCAGCACTGTTCATTTTATATCCTAATGGTATTACGATTTTATGATTTTATTTTGATTCTACTGGGCTTCTCAATTTGCTACTTATTGTTTATTTTTCTATAATTATTTAATATTAGAATTATTCTTTCTTGTACCATGAATGTTTAATAAATAAATATAATGAATGTTCTATGAGAACCAATTGGAATTCCAGTTCTATGATGCTTTACCATTTACAAGAAATAAGAATGTTCTAACTTCAAAAATTAATATTACTTCGATTAAATCTAAAAATATTAGAAAATTGAGACAAAAATCCTCCAACACATCGTAAAATCACTGACAAATTTAATTATATACTATGCTGATACTAGTTCTTTTAAATTAAAATTAACAAAGAACCAAACCACACTCACTTTCTCACGATCAAGCATTTATGGCCAATAAATCTAAAAACTAAGTATTTAAAAAAATATTCGTAAACAGATTTCTAAGAGAAACACTAAAAAGTTTTTAAACTTGATATTACAAACCGGAAGGTTATTTACAATATCGCTGACAAATTATTAAAGACTGTAAAACAACAGCTCCATTCTTTTAAAATTTGCACAAACCGGATTTGATCGCGTCATTTAAAATAATTCGAATTTATAAAAGTATGAAATTTTGAATTCTGACATCTTAGTAACACAGTACCATCTTAGATAGATGCAAGTGTCGGAGATCTGAATTCAATAGATTACCACTTTTAATAAATTAAATATGTTTTAAGAGAAAAACATATTATAAAAATATAGTTGGAAAAGATTTTGAAATAAATCCTTTTCGTCATTAAAATGAAAAAAATATACCGATAATATTGAGGGTACCAAACAAAATGATATAATTAGAACAAACCGATGCTCGAGGAAGAAATATTATTTTTAATTGCAACGAATGATATACTTATATGTAGAAACCATTTGCAAGAGCTAGGATGTGGTTGGCGTTAATGAGAGGTCATTGTCTCCCCCAAATACGTCGCCATTACTATTGATTACAAGATTGTTTTAATTAGTTATTCATAATTTTAATAATTTCTTCCACTTTATTATTGTAGCAAAGTAAAATATATAGTAACATGTTTTTTTATAGTAACTTGTTATTGTTACAAGCATTCAACAGCAAGGCAAGGTAAGATTGTTTTACTTCTTTATTTAAGTACCACTGAATGTATTTTTATAGTTTTATTTAGTTATTTTATTTAACTTAAATTAAAAAGTACTTAACACATTTTTTTACTATAATATTATTCAATGAAATAAACGATTAAATATAAAAACAATATGCTAATATTGAAAATTATCATAATACATTTATATATTACTTTTTTATAATATCGTAAAACAAAACCTATTTAGTGGATATTTTATCTACTACTAGTAATAAGATTTAATCAGTGTTTATTTTATCTTGTATTTTTTTTAAACTTTCTAAAGTATACGATTAAATATTTTCTTTAAAACACGGAAACTTATGACATTGGTTAACCTGAGAGTGCTGTAAAAAACACTATTTTCAGGCGATAAGCTTTCTTGTCTTTTCTTTGAGACGTCACTCGCAGTTCCTTTTATGTTCAATTCAATGTGATGTTGAAAATGTTTTACTTCATGCTTTAATGTGGCTTATTTCGTTACTTCAACACCTTTAAAAGGTTCTTTTATTTATTTGAAAATATATTTCGTGTAAAGGACGCCATTTTAAATAAATTATTCTTTAAATCAAAATACAGTCACTTTAATAGAGCTTTTGCAAATTTCAATATTAATAATAAAATAACATAATGTTTTTACAATGTAGCTTATGTTTAATAGCAAAAATTTATTACAAATTATAATTATCAGAATGTAACATGTAATTGAAATTTTAAAAATCTTATATTTGTATAAATACCATCAAGTCACTAAGCTTCTCAGTAAGTAAATTTCTTTAAAATAGGGTTTTCATTCTAGTAAATAAAATGTTAATTTTTAAAATAATGTGATTACCTTTGACGGTGGTTCTAATTTCTTATTATTAATATAACATAAATATACAATGACTTTTCTCGGTTTTCATTCTGACAATACTTTTAGATTTATTCAAATACAGTAAATATAGTTGTAATAAATTTTAAAAAACAGATAGATATTTATGTTTAAAAAGTTATTTAAGAATAATAAATTATAATAAACCAAGTTAAATGCTATTGCTGACATCAAAAAATAATTATAACAAATGCTTTTTTTGTGGACTTAAGAAAGTTCTTAGTCTTTTAGAAAAAATTAACTATACAGAAATAAGTAACTTATAAAACTTGATATTCAAATAACAATAAATAAATTACTGTACGTTATTGCGTCTGCTTTTATATTTCAGATAAGATTGTAGATTAATCACAAAACTATGACTCCTGGTCGTTATAAATTAGTATAATAAAAGTTATTATCATATCTAGTATTGAATATAAAATTACGTTACTGTAGTATTTTATTTTATTAAACTATTATATTTTTATAATTTTGTGCAGTGCAAAAATGTTCTAATAAGAATACTCATGGGTGCAAGTGTATGTGTAATCGAATATCTATTGGTCAGAAGATATAAATTTTCAAGTGAGCTAAACCGTAATGGATTTATAAAAATCTTGTTGGGTGTTAATTAATAGAAATCTGTAGAATATAAAGATCGATAATATGTTGTAGCATTTATCTTTTATATTTTAAAATGCTTTATCCACTTATTGGTACTCTTTAAACAGTGACATAGCTCAAATTAAATTAATAAAATTTCCAAAGTATATTTGTTTAACCTGCACAAACATGGGGAAATTCTATGAATTGAAACAATATAAATATTCAATAATATTAAAAAAACAAAAGTATCAATTCAATTACAGTAAATTGTTAAGGGTTAACCTTAGGGTTAGAAATACGTCTTAAAGCCGTGGGACAATCGACATTGATCTCGAGGTAATTGTGTCTATAACGACGGCCGTTAGTGAGAATATCTTGAGAATTAAAGGATATACAGGAATAGTGTATAGAATTTTATTATTATGACATTTAAGTACGCTTTTAGTCACTAGTAATATTCGGTGGACCATCGAATATAGTTTGCCAATAGAATGGTCAAAGTCTAATAATACTCCCAAAAGCGATCGTTAACTATTTGCCAAATGTGACCCAATTCAGACAACCCTTTTTTTTCGTAATAAACATATTTATATTGCGCTCAAAATGTAAACTGCTACAGTTATAATATAATATTGTAGATTTATTTACCTAAAATATCTCAATTTTGTTTTATAAAAACTTGGTTCTTATTAGCTGATTTATATTATTTTAGTGTTTCGGTTATATAAAAATATACCATTCTTTGTTATAGAACAATCGCAACACTTACGTGATGAAGGCATTGATGAGGTCATTTTAATCTTTGACTCTAAGTAGAAGATTAAAATAACTCAAGTGATACTTACAGAAAAGTATCTATGTTATTGAATATGTTATATAATTATTGTAAATATGTATTACAGCCAACTAAAACAATAAATCAAGTTTTAAAGACACCTAAATGTAGCAGAAACTTTATCATCATTTATCATTCTCATCGTAAGTTGTGACATATGGCCAAGTTTCAAACTTATATGAAATGTTTCCTTTGTCCTTATCAACTTTCATCAATCGTTAACGTAATAAAAAAAATACGAATACACTATGTTAACATTTAATTTATGTTGTATTTATGAAGTAAATAAGTGATTAGTTATACATTTTATATTGAGATTATGGTTAAATTATTATATTTACAGTTAGAAAGAGTAAGTTGAAACTTAGGGATGCTACTATTTATATAGTAGGTAACTCAGTTCTGAATACTTAAGACTTGTTAACAAGCCCACTGCTAATGGTTTGACAGATTTATTTTAATAAACCCTTAAGATTCTACGCATATTTCAATTGAATCAGTTTTAAGCAATATATTTAAAAATTTAAATTAATATGTAAAATATAATTACAACTATAGAGGCAAAAAGTTTGCCTAAAGCTTATACTACATGCAAACTAGCGGAAGCTTCACGCCGTCAGCGTTTGGCATTTATGGCAGTGGACTTGCTTGGAGCTTGGACAGTAAAATGTTATAGCTGTTCATTTTACGCCATAAATTTTGTTACGGCTTGCTGACTTCACTTGGAATGAAATACAAACGTTTACTAAATTATTCGCATTCGACTTAACTTTGAATTCAACATGTTCATTTACACTTTTAACTTTTAGGGGTAAATAAATTTAATGTAATTATATACGCTCTGGATTCATAATTCTATTATCTTTTAATAAAATTAGATACTTCACCTATCTTAGTATTTAAGAATTTTAATAAAAAAACGTGTAAAAATATTATAAGATTCTTATTTTTATTCATTTATTTATAATGACACTTAAGCTTGGAGAACGGTACGAAGATTTAACGTTCTGAAGTTCTGGTAAAACAAAACTTTTAGCAAAATGGCTGCTGTATTTCTTACTAATATGTTTTATGTTTTACATTACAAAAGAGTAGACTATACATATTATAGCTCGGTTATACCAACGAATATATCTTCATGCAAAGATTAAATGATTATATATACATATATAGATTAGAAAAAAAGTGAAAATTCAAGCACGAGGTCGGACGTAATCGAAAATGTTGAATGGAGATACGCACGGATTCAACTCAAATGAAGTCAAAGTTAAGCGTTGCCATCAGAAAAATGTTATGAACGCATATATTTCCCAAAAGTCAGCAATAAAAATATCCTAGAGCTTAACTTAGATGTTGAATAGACAAACCAAATTTTTAATATTTATCATTTGTGAAGATAACTTATGTACTTGTAACTTGTGATGATAATTTGAAACACTCGTTATCCTGGTTGGAGCCAGGAGGCTGCAGAATTGTCGTTTCCCAAATCTAAATTCAAACAAAAGAATCTGTTAAGGGTTTTTTGGAAATCTATCCGTATTTTAATTTTATGACACCTGATATGGTAACTATCGTGGAAAGGTAATTAGGAGACGTTGTCGCGCTTAATACATAGACAGTTTAATGACCTTCTTTATAAGGATTGTTTTTATTACTCCATTTATTTCTTTCATTCTATTGTTGTAGCAAAGTAAAACTAAACAAAGTGAAATATATGGTAACATGTTGTTTTTATTGTAACTTGTTTTTGTTACATCATTCAACAGCATGGATAAAATATAATTGTTTTCATCTTGACTTATGTATGACGTAATGTAATTTTAATAAATATATTCAATTTGATTAACAAAGTAATTGAAACTTAATATTTTAATATGTAAAGATACAAGTAGGTCGAGTAAATAAAAAAGGCGTTATGCCGATAATGAAAAGTGGTGATAATGGATTTATATTTTTTTATAATTGAATGCTGATATTGCGATGAAGTGAAACAAAATAAGCCATATCGATCACTTCTGGTAGAAAATCTATTTTGGTACATGAACCTTTTATCTGTATATATTTTACGTACCCATGTTAATTTTAATGGCACGTGTAAATAGAGTGCAATATTTTTATTTATAACCAACCTGTTAATGAAGTTAATTATAAATAAATTACATTTACTCTAAATTTTATCTGCTTTTAGTAATAACATTGTGATATCAGTCTTTATTAATGTTGTATTTTTTTTTTGTAATTTGCTCAATATTAATTGTGACATTAAAGTACAAATAGTATTAAAATTGAGAAGTTTTTGTATTAACAACAACAAGAAATAATAGTTAAGTCAAAATTATATTAAACTTCAGATTTAAAAATAAATGTTTTATGACAATAAAAATATAACGTTAATTATTATAAAACACCAGGTTATTAATACCAAAATATATATGCAAAAATACTAAAAAGTAAGATCATATAAATGATTAATCTACACTTTTATCATTCACATTGACATGACATTCTGTTGATAATTTGACATTTAGGCTCTCATGAAACACTCGACGTGAGTGAATAGACAGTACCAGCACTGTTCATTTTATATCCTAATGGTATTACGATTTTATGATTTTATTTTGATTCTACTGGGCTTCTCAATTTGCTACTTATTGTTTATTTTTCTATAATTATTTAATATTAGAATTATTCTTTCTTGTACCATGAATGTTTAATAAATAAATATAATGAATGTTCTATGAGAACCAATTGGAATTCCAGTTCTATGATGCTTTACCATTTACAAGAAATAAGAATGTTCTAACTTCAAAAATTAATATTACTTCGATTAAATCTAAAAATATTAGAAAATTGAGACAAAAATCCTCCAACACATCGTAAAATCACTGACAAATTTAATTATATACTATGCTGATACTAGTTCTTTTAAATTAAAATTAACAAAGAACCAAACCACACTCACTTTCTCACGATCAAGCATTTATGGCCAATAAATCTAAAAAACTAAGTATTTAAAAAAATATTCGTAAACAGATTTCTAAAGAAACACTAAAAAGTTTTTAAACTTGATATTACAAACCGGAAGTTATTTACAATATCGCTGACAAATTATTAAAGACTGTAAAACAACAGCTCCATTCTTTTAAATTTGCCACAAACCGGATTTGATCGCGTCATTTAAAATAATTCGAATTTATAAAAGTATGAAATTTTGAAATTCTGACATCTTAGTAACACAGTACCATCTTAGATAGATGCAAGTGTCGGAGATCTGAATTCAATAGATTACCACTTTTAATTAAATTAAAATATGTTTTAAGAGAAAAACATATTATAAAAATATAGTTGGAAAAGATTTTGAAAATAAATCCTTTTCGTCATTAAAATGAAAAAAATATACCGATAATATGAGGGTACCAAACAAAATGATATAATTAGAACAAACCGATGCTCGAGGAAGAAATATTATTTTTAATTGCAACGAATGATATACTTATATGTAGAAACCATTTGCAAGAGCTAGATGTGGTTGGCGTTAATGAGAGGTCATTGTCTCCCCAAATACGTCGCCATTACTATTGATTACAAGATTGTTTTAATTAGTTATTCATAATTTTAATAATTTCTTCCACTTTATTATTGTAGCAAAGTAAAATATATAGTAACATGTTTTTTTATAGTAACTTGTTTTTGTTACAGCATTCAACAGCAAGGCCAAGGTAAGATTGTTTTACTTCTTTATTTAAGTACCACTGAATGTATTTTTATAGTTTTATTTAGTTATTTTATTTAACTTAAATTAAAAAGTACTTAACACATTTTTTTACTATAATATTATTCAATGAAATAAAACGATTAAATATAAAAACAATATGCTAATATTGAAAATTTATCATAATACATTTATATATTACTTTTTTTATAATATCGTAAAACAAAACCTATTTAGTGGATATTTTATCTACTACTAGTAATAAGATTTAATCAGTGTTTATTTTATCTTGTATTTTTTTTAAACTTTCTAAAGTATACGATTAAATATTTTCTTTAAAACACGGAAACTTATGACATTGGTTAACCTGAGAGTGCTGTAAAAAACACTATTTTCAGGCGATAAGCTTTCTTGTCTTTTCTTTGAGACGTCACTCGCAGTTCCTTTTATGTTCAATTCAATGTGATGTTGAAAATGTTTTACTTCATGCTTTTATGTGGCTTATTTCGTTACTTCAACACCTTTAAAAGGTTCTTTTATTTATTTGAAAATATATTTCGTGTAAAGGACGCCATTTTAAATAAATTATTCTTTAAATCAAAATACAGTCACTTTAATAGAGCTTTTGCAAATTTCAATATTAATAATAAAATAACATAATGTTTTTACAATGTAGCTTATGTTTAATAGCAAAAATTTATTACAAATTATAATTATCAGAATGTAACATGTAATTGAAATTTTAAAAATCTTATATTTGTATAAATACCATCAAGTCACTAAGCTTCTCAGTAAGTAAATTTCTTTAAAATAGGGTTTTCATTCTAGTAAATAAAATGTTAATTTTTAAAATAATGTGATTACCTTTGACGGTGGTTCTAATTTCTTATTATTAATATAACATAAATATACAATGACTTTTCTCGGTTTTCATTCTGACAATACTTTTAGATTTATTCAAATACAGTAAATATAGTTGTAATAAATTTTAAAAAACAGATAGATATTTATGTTTAAAAAGTTATTTAAGAATAATAAATTATAATAAACCAAGTTAAATGCTATTGCTGACATCAAAAAATAATTATAACAAATGCTTTTTTTGTGGACTTAAGAAAGTTCTTAGTCTTTTAGAAAAAATTAACTATACAGAAATAAGTAACTTATAAAACTTGATATTCAAATAACAATAAATAAATTTACTGTACGTTATTGCGTCTGCTTTTATATTTCAGATAAGATTGTAGATTAATCACAAAACTATGACTCCTGGTCGTTATAAATTAGTATAATAAAAGTTATTATCATATCTAGTATTGAATATAAAATTACGTTACTGTAGTATTTTATTTTATTAAACTATTATATTTTTATAATTTTGTGCAGTGCAAAAATGTTCTAATAAGAATACTCATGGGTGCAAGTGTATGTGTAATCGAATATCTATTGGTCAGAAGATATAAATTTTCAAGTGAGCTAAACCGTAATGGATTTATAAAAATCTTGTTGGGTGTTAATTAATAGAAATCTGTAGAATATAAAGATCGATAATATGTTGTAGCATTTATCTTTTATATTTTAAAATGCTTTATCCACTTATTGGTACTCTTTAAACAGTGACATAGCTCAAATTAAATTAATAAAATTTCCAAAGTATATTTGTTTAACCTGCACAAACATGGGGAAATTCTATGAATTGAAACAATATAAATATTCAATAATATTAAAAAAACAAAAGTATCAATTCAATTACAGTAAATTGTTAAGGGTTAACCTTAGGGTTAGAAATACGTCTTAAAGCCGTGGGACAATCGACATTGATCTCGAGGTAATTGTGTCTATAACGACGGCCGTTAGTGAGAATATCTTGAGAATTAAAGGATATACAGGAATAGTGTATAGAATTTTATTATTATGACATTTAAGTACGCTTTTAGTCACTAGTAATATTCGGTGGACCATCGAATATAGTTTGCCAATAGAATGGTCAAAGTCTAATAATACTCCCAAAAGCGATCGTTAACTATTTGCCAAATGTGACCCAATTCAGACAACCCTTTTTTTTCGTAATAAACATATTTATATTGCGCTCAAAATGTAAACTGCTACAGTTATAATATAATATTGTAGATTTATTTACCTAAAATATCTCAATTTTGTTTTATAAAAACTTGGTTCTTATTAGCTGATTTATATTATTTTAGTGTTTCGGTTATATAAAAATATACCATTCTTTGTTATAGAACAATCGCAACACTTACGTGATGAAGGCATTGATGAGGTCATTTTAATCTTTGACTCTAAGTAGAAGATTAAAATAACTCAAGTGATACTTACAGAAAAGTATCTATGTTATTGAATATGTTATATAATTATTGTAAATATGTATTACAAGCCAACTAAAACAATAAATCAAGTTTTAAAGACACCTAAATGTAGCAGAAACTTTATCATCATTTATCATTCTCATCGTAAGTTGTGACATATGGCCAAGTTTCAAACTTATATGAAATGTTTCCTTTGTCCTTATCAACTTTCATCAATCGTTAACGTAATAAAAAAATACGAATACACTATGTTAACATTTAATTTATGTTGTATTTATGAAGTAAATAAGTGATTAGTTATACATTTTATATTGAGATTATGGTTAAATTATTATATTTACAGTTAGAAAGAGTAAGTTGAAACTTAGGGATGCTACTATTTATATAGTAGGTAACTCAGTTCTGAATACTTAAGACTTGTTAACAAGCCCACTGCTAATGGTTTGACAGATTTATTTTAATAAACCCTTAAGATTCTACGCATATTTCAATTGAATCAGTTTTAAGCAATATATTTAAAAATTTAAATTAATATGTAAAATATAATTACAACTATAGAGGCAAAAAGTTTGCCTAAAGCTTATACTACATGCAAACTAGCGGAAGCTTCACGCCGTCAGCGTTTGGCATTTATGGCAGTGGACTTGCTTGGAGCTTGGACAGTAAAATGTTATAGCTGTTCATTTTACGCCATAAATTTTGTTACGGCTTGCTGACTTCACTTGGAATGAAATACAAACGTTTACTAAATTATTCGCATTCGACTTAACTTTGAATTCAACATGTTCATTTACACTTTTAACTTTTAGGGGTAAATAAATTTAATGTAATTATATACGCTCTGGATTCATAATTCTATTATCTTTTAATAAAATTAGATACTTCACCTATCTTAGTATTTAAGAATTTTAATAAAAAAACGTGTAAAAATATTATAAGATTCTTATTTTTATTCATTTATTTATAATGACACTTAAGCTTGGAGAACGGTACGAAGATTTAACGTTCTGAAGTTCTGGTAAAACAAAACTTTTAGCAAAATGGCTGCTGTATTTCTTACTAATATGTTTTATGTTTTACATTACAAAAGAGTAGACTATACATATTATAGCTCGGTTATACCAACGAATATATCTTCATGCAAAGATTAAATGATTATATATACATATATAGATTAGAAAAAAAGTGAAAATTCAAGCACGAGGTCGGACGTAATCGAAAATGTTGAATGGAGATACGCACGGATTCAACTCAAATGAAGTCAAAGTTAAGCGTTGCCATCAGAAAAATGTTATGAACGCATATATTTCCCAAAAGTCAGCAATAAAAATATCCTAGAGCTTAACTTAGATGTTGAATAGACAAACCAAATTTTTAATATTTATCATTTGTGAAGATAACTTATGTACTTGTAACTTGTGATGATAATTTGAAACACTCGTTATCCTGGTTGGAGCCAGGAGGCTGCAGAATTGTCGTTTCCCAAATCTAAATTCAAACAAAAGAATCTGTTAAGGGTTTTTTGGAAATCTATCCGTATTTTAATTTTATGACACCTGATATGGTAACTATCGTGGAAAGGTAATTAGGAGACGTTGTCGCGCTTAATACATAGACAGTTTAATGACCTTCTTTATAAGGATTGTTTTTATTACTCCATTTATTTCTTTCATTCTATTGTTGTAGCAAAGTAAAACTAAACAAAGTGAAATATATGGTAACATGTTGTTTTTATTGTAACTTGTTTTTGTTACATCATTCAACAGCATGGATAAAATATAATTGTTTTCATCTTGACTTATGTATGACGTAATGTAATTTTAATAAATATATTCAATTTGATTAACAAAGTAATTGAAACTTAATATTTTAATATGTAAAGATACAAGTAGGTCGAGTAAATAAAAAAGGCGTTATGCCGATAATGAAAAGTGGTGATAATGGATTTATATTTTTTTATAATTGAATGCTGATATTGCGATGAAGTGAAACAAAATAAGCCATATCGATCACTTCTGGTAGAAAATCTATTTTGGTACATGAACCTTTTATCTGTATATATTTTACGTACCCATGTTAATTTTAATGGCACGTGTAAATAGAGTGCAATATTTTTATTTATAACCAACCTGTTAATGAAGTTAATTATAAATAAATTACATTTACTCTAAATTTTATCTGCTTTTAGTAATAACATTGTGATATCAGTCTTTATTAATGTTGTATTTTTTTTTTGTAATTTGCTCAATATTAATTGTGACATTAAAGTACAAATAGTATTAAAATTGAGAAGTTTTTGTATTAACAACAACAAGAAATAATAGTTAAGTCAAAATTATATTAAACTTCAGATTTAAAAATAAATGTTTTATGACAATAAAAATATAACGTTAATTATTATAAAACACCAGGTTATTAATACCAAAATATATATGCAAAAATACTAAAAAGTAAGATCATATAAATGATTAATCTACACTTTTATCATTCACATTGACATGACATTCTGTTGATAATTTGACATTTAGGCTCTCATGAAACACTCGACGTGAGTGAATAGACAGTACCAGCACTGTTCATTTTATATCCTAATGGTATTACGATTTTATGATTTTATTTTGATTCTACTGGGCTTCTCAATTTGCTACTTATTGTTTATTTTTCTATAATTATTTAATATTAGAATTATTCTTTCTTGTACCATGAATGTTTAATAAATAAATATAATGAATGTTCTATGAGAACCAATTGGAATTCCAGTTCTATGATGCTTTACCATTTACAAGAAATAAGAATGTTCTAACTTCAAAAATTAATATTACTTCGATTAAATCTAAAAATATTAGAAAATTGAGACAAAAATCCTCCAACACATCGTAAAATCACTGACAAATTTAATTATATACTATGCTGATACTAGTTCTTTTAAATTAAAATTAACAAAGAACCAAACCACACTCACTTTCTCACGATCAAGCATTTATGGCCAATAAATCTAAAAAACTAAGTATTTAAAAAAATATTCGTAAACAGATTTCTAAAGAAACACTAAAAAGTTTTTAAACTTGATATTACAAACCGGAAGTTATTTACAATATCGCTGACAAATTATTAAAGACTGTAAAACAACAGCTCCATTCTTTTAAATTTGCCACAAACCGGATTTGATCGCGTCATTTAAAATAATTCGAATTTATAAAAGTATGAAATTTTGAAATTCTGACATCTTAGTAACACAGTACCATCTTAGATAGATGCAAGTGTCGGAGATCTGAATTCAATAGATTACCACTTTTAATTAAATTAAAATATGTTTTAAGAGAAAAACATATTATAAAAATATAGTTGGAAAAGATTTTGAAAATAAATCCTTTTCGTCATTAAAATGAAAAAAATATACCGATAATATGAGGGTACCAAACAAAATGATATAATTAGAACAAACCGATGCTCGAGGAAGAAATATTATTTTTAATTGCAACGAATGATATACTTATATGTAGAAACCATTTGCAAGAGCTAGATGTGGTTGGCGTTAATGAGAGGTCATTGTCTCCCCAAATACGTCGCCATTACTATTGATTACAAGATTGTTTTAATTAGTTATTCATAATTTTAATAATTTCTTCCACTTTATTATTGTAGCAAAGTAAAATATATAGTAACATGTTTTTTTATAGTAACTTGTTTTTGTTACAGCATTCAACAGCAAGGCCAAGGTAAGATTGTTTTACTTCTTTATTTAAGTACCACTGAATGTATTTTTATAGTTTTATTTAGTTATTTTATTTAACTTAAATTAAAAAGTACTTAACACATTTTTTTACTATAATATTATTCAATGAAATAAAACGATTAAATATAAAAACAATATGCTAATATTGAAAATTTATCATAATACATTTATATATTACTTTTTTTATAATATCGTAAAACAAAACCTATTTAGTGGATATTTTATCTACTACTAGTAATAAGATTTAATCAGTGTTTATTTTATCTTGTATTTTTTTTAAACTTTCTAAAGTATACGATTAAATATTTTCTTTAAAACACGGAAACTTATGACATTGGTTAACCTGAGAGTGCTGTAAAAAACACTATTTTCAGGCGATAAGCTTTCTTGTCTTTTCTTTGAGACGTCACTCGCAGTTCCTTTTATGTTCAATTCAATGTGATGTTGAAAATGTTTTACTTCATGCTTTTATGTGGCTTATTTCGTTACTTCAACACCTTTAAAAGGTTCTTTTATTTATTTGAAAATATATTTCGTGTAAAGGACGCCATTTTAAATAAATTATTCTTTAAATCAAAATACAGTCACTTTAATAGAGCTTTTGCAAATTTCAATATTAATAATAAAATAACATAATGTTTTTACAATGTAGCTTATGTTTAATAGCAAAAATTTATTACAAATTATAATTATCAGAATGTAACATGTAATTGAAATTTTAAAAATCTTATATTTGTATAAATACCATCAAGTCACTAAGCTTCTCAGTAAGTAAATTTCTTTAAAATAGGGTTTTCATTCTAGTAAATAAAATGTTAATTTTTAAAATAATGTGATTACCTTTGACGGTGGTTCTAATTTCTTATTATTAATATAACATAAATATACAATGACTTTTCTCGGTTTTCATTCTGACAATACTTTTAGATTTATTCAAATACAGTAAATATAGTTGTAATAAATTTTAAAAAACAGATAGATATTTATGTTTAAAAAGTTATTTAAGAATAATAAATTATAATAAACCAAGTTAAATGCTATTGCTGACATCAAAAAATAATTATAACAAATGCTTTTTTTGTGGACTTAAGAAAGTTCTTAGTCTTTTAGAAAAAATTAACTATACAGAAATAAGTAACTTATAAAACTTGATATTCAAATAACAATAAATAAATTTACTGTACGTTATTGCGTCTGCTTTTATATTTCAGATAAGATTGTAGATTAATCACAAAACTATGACTCCTGGTCGTTATAAATTAGTATAATAAAAGTTATTATCATATCTAGTATTGAATATAAAATTACGTTACTGTAGTATTTTATTTTATTAAACTATTATATTTTTATAATTTTGTGCAGTGCAAAAATGTTCTAATAAGAATACTCATGGGTGCAAGTGTATGTGTAATCGAATATCTATTGGTCAGAAGATATAAATTTTCAAGTGAGCTAAACCGTAATGGATTTATAAAAATCTTGTTGGGTGTTAATTAATAGAAATCTGTAGAATATAAAGATCGATAATATGTTGTAGCATTTATCTTTTATATTTTAAAATGCTTTATCCACTTATTGGTACTCTTTAAACAGTGACATAGCTCAAATTAAATTAATAAAATTTCCAAAGTATATTTGTTTAACCTGCACAAACATGGGGAAATTCTATGAATTGAAACAATATAAATATTCAATAATATTAAAAAAACAAAAGTATCAATTCAATTACAGTAAATTGTTAAGGGTTAACCTTAGGGTTAGAAATACGTCTTAAAGCCGTGGGACAATCGACATTGATCTCGAGGTAATTGTGTCTATAACGACGGCCGTTAGTGAGAATATCTTGAGAATTAAAGGATATACAGGAATAGTGTATAGAATTTTATTATTATGACATTTAAGTACGCTTTTAGTCACTAGTAATATTCGGTGGACCATCGAATATAGTTTGCCAATAGAATGGTCAAAGTCTAATAATACTCCCAAAAGCGATCGTTAACTATTTGCCAAATGTGACCCAATTCAGACAACCCTTTTTTTTCGTAATAAACATATTTATATTGCGCTCAAAATGTAAACTGCTACAGTTATAATATAATATTGTAGATTTATTTACCTAAAATATCTCAATTTTGTTTTATAAAAACTTGGTTCTTATTAGCTGATTTATATTATTTTAGTGTTTCGGTTATATAAAAATATACCATTCTTTGTTATAGAACAATCGCAACACTTACGTGATGAAGGCATTGATGAGGTCATTTTAATCTTTGACTCTAAGTAGAAGATTAAAATAACTCAAGTGATACTTACAGAAAAGTATCTATGTTATTGAATATGTTATATAATTATTGTAAATATGTATTACAAGCCAACTAAAACAATAAATCAAGTTTTAAAGACACCTAAATGTAGCAGAAACTTTATCATCATTTATCATTCTCATCGTAAGTTGTGACATATGGCCAAGTTTCAAACTTATATGAAATGTTTCCTTTGTCCTTATCAACTTTCATCAATCGTTAACGTAATAAAAAAATACGAATACACTATGTTAACATTTAATTTATGTTGTATTTATGAAGTAAATAAGTGATTAGTTATACATTTTATATTGAGATTATGGTTAAATTATTATATTTACAGTTAGAAAGAGTAAGTTGAAACTTAGGGATGCTACTATTTATATAGTAGGTAACTCAGTTCTGAATACTTAAGACTTGTTAACAAGCCCACTGCTAATGGTTTGACAGATTTATTTTAATAAACCCTTAAGATTCTACGCATATTTCAATTGAATCAGTTTTAAGCAATATATTTAAAAATTTAAATTAATATGTAAAATATAATTACAACTATAGAGGCAAAAAGTTTGCCTAAAGCTTATACTACATGCAAACTAGCGGAAGCTTCACGCCGTCAGCGTTTGGCATTTATGGCAGTGGACTTGCTTGGAGCTTGGACAGTAAAATGTTATAGCTGTTCATTTTACGCCATAAATTTTGTTACGGCTTGCTGACTTCACTTGGAATGAAATACAAACGTTTACTAAATTATTCGCATTCGACTTAACTTTGAATTCAACATGTTCATTTACACTTTTAACTTTTAGGGGTAAATAAATTTAATGTAATTATATACGCTCTGGATTCATAATTCTATTATCTTTTAATAAAATTAGATACTTCACCTATCTTAGTATTTAAGAATTTTAATAAAAAAACGTGTAAAAATATTATAAGATTCTTATTTTTATTCATTTATTTATAATGACACTTAAGCTTGGAGAACGGTACGAAGATTTAACGTTCTGAAGTTCTGGTAAAACAAAACTTTTAGCAAAATGGCTGCTGTATTTCTTACTAATATGTTTTATGTTTTACATTACAAAAGAGTAGACTATACATATTATAGCTCGGTTATACCAACGAATATATCTTCATGCAAAGATTAAATGATTATATATACATATATAGATTAGAAAAAAAGTGAAAATTCAAGCACGAGGTCGGACGTAATCGAAAATGTTGAATGGAGATACGCACGGATTCAACTCAAATGAAGTCAAAGTTAAGCGTTGCCATCAGAAAAATGTTATGAACGCATATATTTCCCAAAAGTCAGCAATAAAAATATCCTAGAGCTTAACTTAGATGTTGAATAGACAAACCAAATTTTTAATATTTATCATTTGTGAAGATAACTTATGTACTTGTAACTTGTGATGATAATTTGAAACACTCGTTATCCTGGTTGGAGCCAGGAGGCTGCAGAATTGTCGTTTCCCAAATCTAAATTCAAACAAAAGAATCTGTTAAGGGTTTTTTGGAAATCTATCCGTATTTTAATTTTATGACACCTGATATGGTAACTATCGTGGAAAGGTAATTAGGAGACGTTGTCGCGCTTAATACATAGACAGTTTAATGACCTTCTTTATAAGGATTGTTTTTATTACTCCATTTATTTCTTTCATTCTATTGTTGTAGCAAAGTAAAACTAAACAAAGTGAAATATATGGTAACATGTTGTTTTTATTGTAACTTGTTTTTGTTACATCATTCAACAGCATGGATAAAATATAATTGTTTTCATCTTGACTTATGTATGACGTAATGTAATTTTAATAAATATATTCAATTTGATTAACAAAGTAATTGAAACTTAATATTTTAATATGTAAAGATACAAGTAGGTCGAGTAAATAAAAAAGGCGTTATGCCGATAATGAAAAGTGGTGATAATGGATTTATATTTTTTTATAATTGAATGCTTATATTGCGATGAAGTGAAACAAAATAAGCCATATCGATCACTTCTGGTAGAAAATCTATTTTGGTACATGAACCTTTTATCTGTATATATTTTACGTACCCATGTTAATTTTAATGGCACGTGTAAATAGAGTGCAATATTTTTATTTATAACCAACCTGTTAATGAAGTTAATTATAAATAAATTACATTTACTCTAAATTTTATCTGCTTTTAGTAATAACATTGTGATATCAGTCTTTATTAATGTTGTATTTTTTTTTTGTAATTTGCTCAATATTAATTGTGACATTAAAGTACAAATAGTATTAAAATTGAGAAGTTTTTGTATTAACAACAACAAGAAATAATAGTTAAGTCAAAATTATATTAAACTTCAGATTTAAAAATAAATGTTTTATGACAATAAAAATATAACGTTAATTATTATAAAACACCAGGTTATTAATACCAAAATATATATGCAAAAATACTAAAAAGTAAGATCATATAAATGATTAATCTACACTTTTATCATTCACATTGACATGACATTCTGTTGATAATTTGACATTTAGGCTCTCATGAAACACTCGACGTGAGTGAATAGACAGTACCAGCACTGTTCATTTTATATCCTAATGGTATTACGATTTTATGATTTTATTTTGATTCTACTGGGCTTCTCAATTTGCTACTTATTGTTTATTTTTCTATAATTATTTAATATTAGAATTATTCTTTCTTGTACCATGAATGTTTAATAAATAAATATAATGAATGTTCTATGAGAACCAATTGGAATTCCAGTTCTATGATGCTTTACCATTTACAAGAAATAAGAATGTTCTAACTTCAAAAATTAATATTACTTCGATTAAATCTAAAAATATTAGAAAATTGAGACAAAAATCCTCCAACACATCGTAAAATCACTGACAAATTTAATTATATACTATGCTGATACTAGTTCTTTTAAATTAAAATTAACAAAGAACCAAACCACACTCACTTTCTCACGATCAAGCATTTATGGCCAATAAATCTAAAAAACTAAGTATTTAAAAAAATATTCGTAAACAGATTTCTAAAGAAACACTAAAAAGTTTTTAAACTTGATATTACAAACCGGAAGTTATTTACAATATCGCTGACAAATTATTAAAGACTGTAAAACAACAGCTCCATTCTTTTAAATTTGCCACAAACCGGATTTGATCGCGTCATTTAAAATAATTCGAATTTATAAAAGTATGAAATTTTGAAATTCTGACATCTTAGTAACACAGTACCATCTTAGATAGATGCAAGTGTCGGAGATCTGAATTCAATAGATTACCACTTTTAATTAAATTAAAATATGTTTTAAGAGAAAAACATATTATAAAAATATAGTTGGAAAAGATTTTGAAAATAAATCCTTTTCGTCATTAAAATGAAAAAAATATACCGATAATATGAGGGTACCAAACAAAATGATATAATTAGAACAAACCGATGCTCGAGGAAGAAATATTATTTTTAATTGCAACGAATGATATACTTATATGTAGAAACCATTTGCAAGAGCTAGATGTGGTTGGCGTTAATGAGAGGTCATTGTCTCCCCAAATACGTCGCCATTACTATTGATTACAAGATTGTTTTAATTAGTTATTCATAATTTTAATAATTTCTTCCACTTTATTATTGTAGCAAAGTAAAATATATAGTAACATGTTTTTTTATAGTAACTTGTTTTTGTTACAGCATTCAACAGCAAGGCCAAGGTAAGATTGTTTTACTTCTTTATTTAAGTACCACTGAATGTATTTTTATAGTTTTATTTAGTTATTTTATTTAACTTAAATTAAAAAGTACTTAACACATTTTTTTACTATAATATTATTCAATGAAATAAAACGATTAAATATAAAAACAATATGCTAATATTGAAAATTTATCATAATACATTTATATATTACTTTTTTTATAATATCGTAAAACAAAACCTATTTAGTGGATATTTTATCTACTACTAGTAATAAGATTTAATCAGTGTTTATTTTATCTTGTATTTTTTTTAAACTTTCTAAAGTATACGATTAAATATTTTCTTTAAAACACGGAAACTTATGACATTGGTTAACCTGAGAGTGCTGTAAAAAACACTATTTTCAGGCGATAAGCTTTCTTGTCTTTTCTTTGAGACGTCACTCGCAGTTCCTTTTATGTTCAATTCAATGTGATGTTGAAAATGTTTTACTTCATGCTTTTATGTGGCTTATTTCGTTACTTCAACACCTTTAAAAGGTTCTTTTATTTATTTGAAAATATATTTCGTGTAAAGGACGCCATTTTAAATAAATTATTCTTTAAATCAAAATACAGTCACTTTAATAGAGCTTTTGCAAATTTCAATATTAATAATAAAATAACATAATGTTTTTACAATGTAGCTTATGTTTAATAGCAAAAATTTATTACAAATTATAATTATCAGAATGTAACATGTAATTGAAATTTTAAAAATCTTATATTTGTATAAATACCATCAAGTCACTAAGCTTCTCAGTAAGTAAATTTCTTTAAAATAGGGTTTTCATTCTAGTAAATAAAATGTTAATTTTTAAAATAATGTGATTACCTTTGACGGTGGTTCTAATTTCTTATTATTAATATAACATAAATATACAATGACTTTTCTCGGTTTTCATTCTGACAATACTTTTAGATTTATTCAAATACAGTAAATATAGTTGTAATAAATTTTAAAAAACAGATAGATATTTATGTTTAAAAAGTTATTTAAGAATAATAAATTATAATAAACCAAGTTAAATGCTATTGCTGACATCAAAAAATAATTATAACAAATGCTTTTTTTGTGGACTTAAGAAAGTTCTTAGTCTTTTAGAAAAAATTAACTATACAGAAATAAGTAACTTATAAAACTTGATATTCAAATAACAATAAATAAATTTACTGTACGTTATTGCGTCTGCTTTTATATTTCAGATAAGATTGTAGATTAATCACAAAACTATGACTCCTGGTCGTTATAAATTAGTATAATAAAAGTTATTATCATATCTAGTATTGAATATAAAATTACGTTACTGTAGTATTTTATTTTATTAAACTATTATATTTTTATAATTTTGTGCAGTGCAAAAATGTTCTAATAAGAATACTCATGGGTGCAAGTGTATGTGTAATCGAATATCTATTGGTCAGAAGATATAAATTTTCAAGTGAGCTAAACCGTAATGGATTTATAAAAATCTTGTTGGGTGTTAATTAATAGAAATCTGTAGAATATAAAGATCGATAATATGTTGTAGCATTTATCTTTTATATTTTAAAATGCTTTATCCACTTATTGGTACTCTTTAAACAGTGACATAGCTCAAATTAAATTAATAAAATTTCCAAAGTATATTTGTTTAACCTGCACAAACATGGGGAAATTCTATGAATTGAAACAATATAAATATTCAATAATATTAAAAAAACAAAAGTATCAATTCAATTACAGTAAATTGTTAAGGGTTAACCTTAGGGTTAGAAATACGTCTTAAAGCCGTGGGACAATCGACATTGATCTCGAGGTAATTGTGTCTATAACGACGGCCGTTAGTGAGAATATCTTGAGAATTAAAGGATATACAGGAATAGTGTATAGAATTTTATTATTATGACATTTAAGTACGCTTTTAGTCACTAGTAATATTCGGTGGACCATCGAATATAGTTTGCCAATAGAATGGTCAAAGTCTAATAATACTCCCAAAAGCGATCGTTAACTATTTGCCAAATGTGACCCAATTCAGACAACCCTTTTTTTTCGTAATAAACATATTTATATTGCGCTCAAAATGTAAACTGCTACAGTTATAATATAATATTGTAGATTTATTTACCTAAAATATCTCAATTTTGTTTTATAAAAACTTGGTTCTTATTAGCTGATTTATATTATTTTAGTGTTTCGGTTATATAAAAATATACCATTCTTTGTTATAGAACAATCGCAACACTTACGTGATGAAGGCATTGATGAGGTCATTTTAATCTTTGACTCTAAGTAGAAGATTAAAATAACTCAAGTGATACTTACAGAAAAGTATCTATGTTATTGAATATGTTATATAATTATTGTAAATATGTATTACAAGCCAACTAAAACAATAAATCAAGTTTTAAAGACACCTAAATGTAGCAGAAACTTTATCATCATTTATCATTCTCATCGTAAGTTGTGACATATGGCCAAGTTTCAAACTTATATGAAATGTTTCCTTTGTCCTTATCAACTTTCATCAATCGTTAACGTAATAAAAAAATACGAATACACTATGTTAACATTTAATTTATGTTGTATTTATGAAGTAAATAAGTGATTAGTTATACATTTTATATTGAGATTATGGTTAAATTATTATATTTACAGTTAGAAAGAGTAAGTTGAAACTTAGGGATGCTACTATTTATATAGTAGGTAACTCAGTTCTGAATACTTAAGACTTGTTAACAAGCCCACTGCTAATGGTTTGACAGATTTATTTTAATAAACCCTTAAGATTCTACGCATATTTCAATTGAATCAGTTTTAAGCAATATATTTAAAAATTTAAATTAATATGTAAAATATAATTACAACTATAGAGGCAAAAAGTTTGCCTAAAGCTTATACTACATGCAAACTAGCGGAAGCTTCACGCCGTCAGCGTTTGGCATTTATGGCAGTGGACTTGCTTGGAGCTTGGACAGTAAAATGTTATAGCTGTTCATTTTACGCCATAAATTTTGTTACGGCTTGCTGACTTCACTTGGAATGAAATACAAACGTTTACTAAATTATTCGCATTCGACTTAACTTTGAATTCAACATGTTCATTTACACTTTTAACTTTTAGGGGTAAATAAATTTAATGTAATTATATACGCTCTGGATTCATAATTCTATTATCTTTTAATAAAATTAGATACTTCACCTATCTTAGTATTTAAGAATTTTAATAAAAAAACGTGTAAAAATATTATAAGATTCTTATTTTTATTCATTTATTTATAATGACACTTAAGCTTGGAGAACGGTACGAAGATTTAACGTTCTGAAGTTCTGGTAAAACAAAACTTTTAGCAAAATGGCTGCTGTATTTCTTACTAATATGTTTTATGTTTTACATTACAAAAGAGTAGACTATACATATTATAGCTCGGTTATACCAACGAATATATCTTCATGCAAAGATTAAATGATTATATATACATATATAGATTAGAAAAAAAGTGAAAATTCAAGCACGAGGTCGGACGTAATCGAAAATGTTGAATGGAGATACGCACGGATTCAACTCAAATGAAGTCAAAGTTAAGCGTTGCCATCAGAAAAATGTTATGAACGCATATATTTCCCAAAAGTCAGCAATAAAAATATCCTAGAGCTTAACTTAGATGTTGAATAGACAAACCAAATTTTTAATATTTATCATTTGTGAAGATAACTTATGTACTTGTAACTTGTGATGATAATTTGAAACACTCGTTATCCTGGTTGGAGCCAGGAGGCTGCAGAATTGTCGTTTCCCAAATCTAAATTCAAACAAAAGAATCTGTTAAGGGTTTTTTGGAAATCTATCCGTATTATTTATGACACCTGATATGGTAACTATCGTGGAAAGGTAATTAGGAGACGTTGTCGCGCTTAATACATAGACAGTTTAATGACCTTCTTTATAAGGATTGTTTTTATTACTCCATTTATTTCTTTCATTCTATTGTTGTAGCAAAGTAAAACTAAACAAAGTGAAATATATGGTAACATGTTGTTTTTATTGTAACTTGTTTTTGTTACATCATTCAACAGCATGGATAAAATATAATTGTTTTCATCTTGACTTATGTATGACGTAATGTAATTTTAATAAATATATTCAATTTGATTAACAAAGTAATTGAAACTTAATATTTTAATATGTAAAGATACAAGTAGGTCGAGTAAATAAAAAAGGCGTTATGCCGATAATGAAAAGTGGTGATAATGGATTTATATTTTTTTATAATTGAATGCTGATATTGCGATGAAGTGAAACAAAATAAGCCATATCGATCACTTCTGGTAGAAAATCTATTTTGGTACATGAACCTTTTATCTGTATATATTTTACGTACCCATGTTAATTTTAATGGCACGTGTAAATAGAGTGCAATATTTTTATTTATAACCAACCTGTTAATGAAGTTAATTATAAATAAATTACATTTACTCTAAATTTTATCTGCTTTTAGTAATAACATTGTGATATCAGTCTTTATTAATGTTGTATTTTTTTTTTGTAATTTGCTCAATATTAATTGTGACATTAAAGTACAAATAGTATTAAAATTGAGAAGTTTTTGTATTAACAACAACAAGAAATAATAGTTAAGTCAAAATTATATTAAACTTCAGATTTAAAAATAAATGTTTTATGACAATAAAAATATAACGTTAATTATTATAAAACACCAGGTTATTAATACCAAAATATATATGCAAAAATACTAAAAAGTAAGATCATATAAATGATTAATCTACACTTTTATCATTCACATTGACATGACATTCTGTTGATAATTTGACATTTAGGCTCTCATGAAACACTCGACGTGAGTGAATAGACAGTACCAGCACTGTTCATTTTATATCCTAATGGTATTACGATTTTATGATTTTATTTTGATTCTACTGGGCTTCTCAATTTGCTACTTATTGTTTATTTTTCTATAATTATTTAATATTAGAATTATTCTTTCTTGTACCATGAATGTTTAATAAATAAATATAATGAATGTTCTATGAGAACCAATTGGAATTCCAGTTCTATGATGCTTTACCATTTACAAGAAATAAGAATGTTCTAACTTCAAAAATTAATATTACTTCGATTAAATCTAAAAATATTAGAAAATTGAGACAAAAATCCTCCAACACATCGTAAAATCACTGACAAATTTAATTATATACTATGCTGATACTAGTTCTTTTAAATTAAAATTAACAAAGAACCAAACCACACTCACTTTCTCACGATCAAGCATTTATGGCCAATAAATCTAAAAAACTAAGTATTTAAAAAAATATTCGTAAACAGATTTCTAAAGAAACACTAAAAAGTTTTTAAACTTGATATTACAAACCGGAAGTTATTTACAATATCGCTGACAAATTATTAAAGACTGTAAAACAACAGCTCCATTCTTTTAAATTTGCCACAAACCGGATTTGATCGCGTCATTTAAAATAATTCGAATTTATAAAAGTATGAAATTTTGAAATTCTGACATCTTAGTAACACAGTACCATCTTAGATAGATGCAAGTGTCGGAGATCTGAATTCAATAGATTACCACTTTTAATTAAATTAAAATATGTTTTAAGAGAAAAACATATTATAAAAATATAGTTGGAAAAGATTTTGAAAATAAATCCTTTTCGTCATTAAAATGAAAAAAATATACCGATAATATGAGGGTACCAAACAAAATGATATAATTAGAACAAACCGATGCTCGAGGAAGAAATATTATTTTTAATTGCAACGAATGATATACTTATATGTAGAAACCATTTGCAAGAGCTAGATGTGGTTGGCGTTAATGAGAGGTCATTGTCTCCCCAAATACGTCGCCATTACTATTGATTACAAGATTGTTTTAATTAGTTATTCATAATTTTAATAATTTCTTCCACTTTATTATTGTAGCAAAGTAAAATATATAGTAACATGTTTTTTTATAGTAACTTGTTTTTGTTACAGCATTCAACAGCAAGGCCAAGGTAAGATTGTTTTACTTCTTTATTTAAGTACCACTGAATGTATTTTTATAGTTTTATTTAGTTATTTTATTTAACTTAAATTAAAAAGTACTTAACACATTTTTTTACTATAATATTATTCAATGAAATAAAACGATTAAATATAAAAACAATATGCTAATATTGAAAATTTATCATAATACATTTATATATTACTTTTTTTATAATATCGTAAAACAAAACCTATTTAGTGGATATTTTATCTACTACTAGTAATAAGATTTAATCAGTGTTTATTTTATCTTGTATTTTTTTTAAACTTTCTAAAGTATACGATTAAATATTTTCTTTAAAACACGGAAACTTATGACATTGGTTAACCTGAGAGTGCTGTAAAAAACACTATTTTCAGGCGATAAGCTTTCTTGTCTTTTCTTTGAGACGTCACTCGCAGTTCCTTTTATGTTCAATTCAATGTGATGTTGAAAATGTTTTACTTCATGCTTTTATGTGGCTTATTTCGTTACTTCAACACCTTTAAAAGGTTCTTTTATTTATTTGAAAATATATTTCGTGTAAAGGACGCCATTTTAAATAAATTATTCTTTAAATCAAAATACAGTCACTTTAATAGAGCTTTTGCAAATTTCAATATTAATAATAAAATAACATAATGTTTTTACAATGTAGCTTATGTTTAATAGCAAAAATTTATTACAAATTATAATTATCAGAATGTAACATGTAATTGAAATTTTAAAAATCTTATATTTGTATAAATACCATCAAGTCACTAAGCTTCTCAGTAAGTAAATTTCTTTAAAATAGGGTTTTCATTCTAGTAAATAAAATGTTAATTTTTAAAATAATGTGATTACCTTTGACGGTGGTTCTAATTTCTTATTATTAATATAACATAAATATACAATGACTTTTCTCGGTTTTCATTCTGACAATACTTTTAGATTTATTCAAATACAGTAAATATAGTTGTAATAAATTTTAAAAAACAGATAGATATTTATGTTTAAAAAGTTATTTAAGAATAATAAATTATAATAAACCAAGTTAAATGCTATTGCTGACATCAAAAAATAATTATAACAAATGCTTTTTTTGTGGACTTAAGAAAGTTCTTAGTCTTTTAGAAAAAATTAACTATACAGAAATAAGTAACTTATAAAACTTGATATTCAAATAACAATAAATAAATTTACTGTACGTTATTGCGTCTGCTTTTATATTTCAGATAAGATTGTAGATTAATCACAAAACTATGACTCCTGGTCGTTATAAATTAGTATAATAAAAGTTATTATCATATCTAGTATTGAATATAAAATTACGTTACTGTAGTATTTTATTTTATTAAACTATTATATTTTTATAATTTTGTGCAGTGCAAAAATGTTCTAATAAGAATACTCATGGGTGCAAGTGTATGTGTAATCGAATATCTATTGGTCAGAAGATATAAATTTTCAAGTGAGCTAAACCGTAATGGATTTATAAAAATCTTGTTGGGTGTTAATTAATAGAAATCTGTAGAATATAAAGATCGATAATATGTTGTAGCATTTATCTTTTATATTTTAAAATGCTTTATCCACTTATTGGTACTCTTTAAACAGTGACATCGCTCAAATTTAATTAATAAAATTTGGATAGTGTATCGGATTAATAAACAAAGGGCTATTCTATGAATTGAAACAAAATAAACCTTAAATAATGATAAAAACAAAAACAAAAGTATCGGTTCAGTAACAGTAAATTGTTAAGGGTTAACCTTAGGGTTAGAAATACGTCTTAAAGCCGTGGGACAATCGACATTGATCTCGAGGCAATTGTGTCTATAACGACGGCCGTTAGTGAGAATATATTGAGAATTAAAGGATATACAGGAATAGTGTATAGAAGTTTATTATTATGACATTTAAGTACGCTTTTAGTCACTAGTAATATTCGGTGGACCATCGAATATAGTTTGCCAATAGAATGGTCAAAGTCTAATAATAGTCCCAAAAGCGATCGTTAACTATTTGCCAAATGTGACCCAATTCAGACAAACCTTTTTTTTTTGTAACAAACATGTTTATATTGCTATCAAAATGTAAATTGCTACAGTTATAATATTGTAGATTTATTTACTGATTACCTAAAGTATCTCAATTTTGTTTTATAAAAACTTGATTCTTATTAGCTGACTTATTTTATTTTAGTGGTTCGGTTATATAACAATTCTTCTTTATATATTCAGATTCTTTGTGATACAACAATCGCAACACTTACGTGATGAAGGCATTGATGAGGTCATTTTAATCTTTGAGTCTAAGTAGAAGATTAAAATAACTCAAGTGAAATACTTACAGAAAAGTATCTATGTTATTGAATATGTTATATAATTATTGTAAATATGTATTACAAGCCAACTAAAACTAGAAATCAAGTTTTAAAGACACCTAAATGTAACAGAAACTTCATCATCATTTATCATTCTCATCGTAAGTTGTGACATATGGCCAAGTTTCAAACTTATAAGAAACGTTTCCTTTGTCCTTATCAACTTTCATCAATCGTTAATGTAATAAAAAAATACGAATACACTATGTTAACATATAATTTATGTTGTATTTATGAAGTAAATAAGTGATTAGTTATACATTTTATATTGAGATTATGGTTAAATTATTATATTTACAGTTAGAAATAGTAAGTAGAAACTTAGGGACGCTACTATTTATATAGTAGGTAACTCAGTTCTGAATACTTAAGACTTGTTAACAACCCCACTGCTACTTTTTTAACAGATTTATTTTAATAAACCCTTAATATTTTACACAATTGAATCAGTTTTAAGATATATATTTAAAAAAAAAAATTAATATGTAAAAGTTAATTACAACTATAGAGGCATAAAAGTTTGACTAAAGCTTATACAACATGCAAACTAGCGGAAGCTTAACGCTGTCATCGTTTGGCATTTATGGCAATGGACTTGCTTGGAGCTTGGACAGTAAAATGTTATAGCTGTTCATTTTACGCCATGAATTTTGTTACGGCTTGCTGACTTCACTTGCAATGTAAAGCAAACGTTTACTAAATTATTCGCATTCGACTTAACTTTGAATTCAACATGTTCATTTACACTTTTAACTTTTAGGGGTAAATAAATGTAATGTAATTATATAAGCTCTGTATTCATAATTCTATGATCTTTTAATAACATTAGATTCTTTATCTATTTTAGTATTGAAGAATCATAATTAGAAACGTGTAAAAATATTATAAGATTTTTATTTTTATTTATTTATTATGACACTTAAGCTTGGAGAACGGTATGAAGATTTTACTTTCTGGAGTTCTCGTAAAACAAAACTTTTAGCGAAATTCTGTATTTCTTACTAATATATTATATTTTTATATTGAAAAAGGAGTACACTATAAATATTTCTGTTATACCAACGAATATGCTCGTATCTTTATTCAAAGATTAAATGATTATATATATAGATTAGAAAAGATGTGAAAATTCAAGCACGAGGTCGGACGTAATCGAAAATGAAAAATGGTGATATACACGTATTCAACTCAAACGAAGTCAAAGTTAAGCGTTGCCGTCAGAAAAATATTATGAACGCATGTAGGTATTTCCGAAAAGTCAGCAATAAAAATTTCCTAGAGCTTGACTCAAATATGTCTTTTCAATATAACAATTTTTTAATATTTATCATTTGTGAAGATAACTTACATACTTGTCACTTGTGGTGATAATTTGAAACGCTTGTCACCCTGATTGGGTACTGGGGGTTACAGAATTGTTTTCCAAATCTAAATTCAAAGAAAAGAATCTGCGGAATGTATTGTGGAAATCTATCCGGATTTTAGTTTTACGACACCTGATATAGCAAGTATAGTGGAGAGATAATGTTAAAAATGATAAAGTGAATCAAAAGTTAAAGTGTTGACTCTCAATCCCTCTTTAATAAAAAAAAAAACATTTACAGGACAATGGGCTATCTAAAAGTTTTTAATAAAAATTTTCATCCATCGGTTCACATGGTGGTGAGTATTAGAGATCGATTGAACAGATTACCGATTTTCACTGAGATATGATTATTTCAATACGACTATTGAACATTCAATTTTTAAAATAATACTTTCTTTAATTCAAAAGTACTAATCTTATATTATTACAATCAGAACATTTTAACTATTTTTAAATATTATGTAATATGTAAAATTCAAATGTAATAATCAAATGGCACTAAAATTTGAAGGAGAAGAATTATTTTTAATTGCAACGTATAATACATTATTCATATACAAAAATAACTTACAAAAGCTAGAAGTGGTGTTAATTAGGAGACGTTGTCGCGCTTAATACGTAGACATTTTAATGGCTCTTCTTTATAAGGATTGTTTTTATTACTCCATTCATGTCTTTCATTCTATTGTTGTAGCAAAGTAAAACCAAACAAAATGAAATATATGGTAACATGTTGTTTTTATTGTAACTTGTTTTTGTTACATTCAACAGCAAGGATAAAATAAAACTGTTTTAACCTTGACTAATGTATCAATAATGTAATTTTAATAAATATTTTAACTTTATTCAAAAAGCTATTGAAACTTTATTTGTTTTAGATAAAATCATTTGATATTATAAAATAATGTGGAACTTAATTTATTAATACATAAAGATACAAGTAAACAATAATAAAAAACGTGTTATGTCGATAATGAAAATTGATGATAATGGATTTTTATTTCTTTAGAATTGAATGCTGATATTCTGATGAAGTGAAGCAAAATGTTGAGCCATATCGATCGCTTGTGGTAGAAAATCTATTTTGGTACATAAAGCTTTTATATCTATATATATTTTACGTATCCACATTAATTTTAATGGCACGTGTAAATAAAGTGCAACATTTTTATTTATAACCAACTTGTTAATAATGTTATATTTACTACAAATTTTATCTATTTGTAGTAATACGAGTAAGTAATGAGAAATCAATGTTTATTTATATTGTTTTTTTTTTGTAATTTGCTAAATATTGTTTCTGACAGCAAAGTACAAATAGTATTAAAATTGAGAAGTTTTTGTATTAACATCAACAACAAGAAATAATAGTTAACTCAAAATTATAATAAACCGCAGACTTACATGACAATAAAAATATAATATTATTTTTCCTAAAATACCAGATTATTAATACCAAAATAAATATACAAAAAATATCAAATAGCCAGATCGTATAAATGATTAATCTACACCTTTATCATAGTGACATTCTGTTTACAGTTTGACGTTTACGCTCTCATGACAGACTCGACGCGGGTGAATAGAAAGTATCAGCACTGTTCATTTTATATCCTAATTATGTTACGATTTTATGATTACTAGGCTTCGCAATTTTCCATTGATTGTTTAATTTTATATTATTATTTATTATTAGAATTATATTTTACTGTATCATAAGCTTTTATTTAATAGGAAATTGACACCAAAATTCGCCAACAGATAGTAAATTTACTGTAATTTGACGAATTTAATTAATCTGCCATGTTGATACTAGCGTTAATCAAATCAAAAGCTGTATTTAAATGAAACAAAGAGCTGTAAGTACGTGGGTGTGTACTGTGTTTAAGCAGGGAAACTTATGACATGAGTCAACCTGAGAGTGATGTAACTCTGTCTTTAGGCGACAGGCATTCTTGTCTTTCCTTTGAGACGACACTCGAAGTTCTTTTTATGTTCAATTCAATGCGATGTTGAAAATGTTTTACTTCATGCCTTTATGCGGCTTATTTCGTTACTTCAACACCTTTAAAAGGTTCTTTTATTTCTACATTTCTACATTTCTAAACATATATTATTTGTAAAGAAAGCCATTCTGAATAAAACTGTTTCTTCAAATGAAATAAAATACAATTAAGTTAAATAATTGTTTCTACTATTTTGTTTATATGAAATTTGTTCATAATTAATCATTTTATTTAGCCGTACTATTATTTTATTATATTATTTTATAACTAACTATGTCTTTAATCTTACATAATATGTAGATACTTAGATAATTGAAAAAGAGGTAGATATTTATGGTGCATATTTTTCGTAGCATAATTAATTTTAATCAACCATGTTAAAAGCTTTTGCTTAAAAAATAATGCCGAACAAAACCTTTTTCGCCTGGGCTTTAGAAAGTTAATACCCATTTTTAAATCGAAAACCTTCTTTAACTTAAAATAACATGTAAAGAAATTAAAATGTCACATATCTCACAAAATTTGGTATTTTAATATCAACCTATCAACAAATTTATTTTCTTTACTTGATAGCGTCTGCTTTTGATACATTGTAGATTTTAGATATTTCAAATTAAACAAATGAAACTTGGGCTTGTAGTCATTATAAAATAATATAATAATATAGTAAAACATTCTTAGTATTTAAAATTAAATTATTTAATAATCTATTTGTAGAGTATTATATAATTTTATTATACTTTTAAAAGAGGTTGCCTTGAAGCAAGAAGCTCATTTATTGCTAATTAATAAACAGTTGGTATGCTATATACTTTATATTTTAGACCTTCAAATTCTTAAACTTACTTATTAGAGATTATTAAAATAATAATGTAGATAAAAATAATAAATAAATATTGTTTTTTTTTGTTTCATTTTTCTAAAAAAAAGTAGTCCATTATACTCCTTTTTTTTGGCGTTGAAACTAAACAAATAAAAAAAATACATACAAACATTGTCGAGTTAGTAAGACAAAGTTGCTAAAGTAACCTTGGAGTGAGAAATACTTCTTGGAGACCGTTAGTGAGAATAAATTCAGTATTCCTTAAAGAATATAGAGAAATAGTGTACGTCAAGAAGTTTTAATATTATGATTAGAGGAGATTAAACAAAACGAAATAAACACATTTCAAAAAATATATATGTTCATCGTTAATGTTGAGTTGTCCTTCCGCGGCCGAGCTAACCCAGTACGAGCTGTAGTCTTATAGCTACAGCTAGGCTCTACGACCGTTATCCTTCGTGTATTGCTGACTGTGCCTTGAATACAATAAAAACAATTACCTAGCCGACAACAACCAGGTGTGGGCTCCAAATACTTGCTAAATATAAGGTTAATCTTCCATAATTATATATTTTTTCCTTATTGCTATTGTACTGATATTTAAGAATGAGAACATTAACGCACGAAATAATTTGCTTTAACATACTATATATATTTAAACCCAATAATGTTTCAAGTATAGTTAGAATAGCTTTCGTACGCGTACGTGACCTGGTCTAACGGCTGCGGTTTTGATTGTTGGGTAAGAAACGTGAACACATTTCTTACCCAACAATCAAAACCGATCAAATCATGGACGAACTTCCATCAAGGATAGTTTTATTGTTTTAATTAAAAGAAAACGACCAATGTAATTAATTTCATGCTATAAAGATGAGAATATTTTTGCAATTTTTTTTATATCAGTAATTATTGTAGCAATGCTTATCAATAATTCGTAAAATCAAATTACTCATATAACAACGTTAACTATAAACTGAATCCAAGTTTTAATAACTTATAAAGGAAGAAGAAACTTTATTTTTTAAATTTGATTTATGAACTGGGACGTACTACGTACAGAGTTTGAAACCTAAATGAAACATTTGCTTTCTTGTTATCAACTTTTTCTTAATGGTTAATATAAAAATAGACTTACCTTTAATTTATATTGTAGTTATTAAGCACATAGCTCAGAACTAATTTTAACTATATTATTAAGATTCCAGTACATTCAATGTTAAACCTGTGATATTATAATTACATTTACTTATATAATATAATACATCTTATGAAAATAACTTCTCAAATCTCTTTTAATTAACTTGTAGCCCTTCAGACTTTATTAAAGCATGAATAATATTTAAAGAAATTTATTATGAATGAAAAATAAATAGCTCATACATAGAAATAAGAGTTTACAATTTACCGAAGCGTCTCGCTGTCAGCGCCTGTCTAACTATTTTTAACCTATTTTATTATTTAAGAATCTTAATTACAAACGTTTAATAATGTTTTAAGGTAATACTTGATAGCAACACTATAATTTTGCTAAACCCTTTACTATATTTACTTTTTAAAAATATTTACAAACAAATATTTTAACGTACAAGTTAAACTTAACTTGGTAAACAGTACAAAGATTTAACCTTACTGTTCATTGTTTAGAAACCTTTTAGCATAATTACTGCTGTATTTCTAACTAACACTTTTTATATTTAACGAAGTACACTATAAATAGCTTTGTTATAGCGAATGCATCTTAATTCAGAAACTAAAGGAATTTTAAGATTTCAAAAACTGTGTAAACTTCATGAACGAGGTCGGTCGATAATCGATAATGGTAAAAGACGATACACACAGATTCATCTCAAATCACGTTAAACTTAATCGTTGCTTTCACAAAAATTCTGTATATGAATACCTAATTTTTCAAATAGCTATAAAAAAGTCGTAGAGTTGGACTTAAATGTTGAATAGAATAAAAATATTAATGTCCCAATCTTATTAACCAACTTGAAATTTTACAAATATATCATTAAAACCGATGAAAACGTAAAAGTAGAACAATTGTTTATAATTGCAACGAATGATTTATTACTCATATGCTGAAAGCAATTGCAAAAAAAGTGAAGAAAAGTGAAGTTAGAAGTGGCGTTAATGACATGTTGACGCGCCAAAAACATCGACATTTTCATGTCTGTTCTTTATACGAAATTGTTTAATTACTGTGAGACTTTTATATCTTTCACTTTATTCTTGTACCAAACGAAAACAAAACAAAACAAAGTGAAATATATAGTTTAATGTTGCAACTTCTTTTTTTTATAGCATTCATCTGCACGGAAAAGGTAAAAATGTTTTAAGCATTGATTTATGTACCACTACGAGTTTGACTTACTTGTTTAATTTAGACGTATTCATGGTGTATTTAACTTTATTTATTAAAAGAAATTTCAATTAGTTATAATTGTTATTATTATTGATTATTTGTAAATTAAAATATTAAGACTAAAATAGGCAATATATTAAAAAAGCCTAAAGAATATGCTGCTATCTAGATTATGATGCGGTGAAACAAAACCGCTAAGCCATTACCGATCACTTGTGACGGAAAATCTATTTTGGTACATAAAGCCACATTCTACGCTTACACGGTACTTTTAGTGATTTATGTAAATATATATCAAAATATTTTTATTTATACCTAATTTCGTAAATTATTACTAGATAGTTTATCTATTAAAAAAAACAGTTCTTATTTATTTTAATATTCTAAAAATGTATTCTGATTTTATCCACATATTGCATCAAAATCTATTTTTGGCCGTAGCGTAATTTTATTTAAATTTGTGTTTCGAATGAAAAACATGCTTTTCGAATGTATTGTCTTCAAACTATGGTGATATTTTTATTAAAAACAATTAAAAAACGTTATATCGGGTAAGAATGAGGTCCCTGGTGGTGCTTATGAATGGGATGATTGACTATTACATTTATCAAATTTTGCTGAAAATAAACATAATTTCCACTTATTTGGTCAATCATTCAATTCAGTTAAATAAATCACAGATAATGTCATAAACGATAACATAGCCACACCATCAAATATAGTTAAGTCAAAAGTTATATGAAGACCTAAAAATAAATGTTGTATAAACATATTTTCATTAGGTTACTTATATGGAGATAAAAATACAAAAATAATAAAAAGTAAGTTCATATAAATGATTAATCTACACCTTTATCATAGTGACATTCTGTTTACAGTTTGACGTGTTAGCTCTCATGAAAGACTCGACGCGGGTGAATATAAAGTACCAACATTGTTCACATTATATCCTAATTGTTTTACGATTTTACTATTGTTTCTAAAATTGTTATTGATTTTTTATTGTTTTAAATTATTTAACATTAGAATTATACATTTTTTATAATAAAGATTTAGTTAATAAATATTGTGTGTATTCTATGAGTCTCAGTCCGGATTAATATGTGAGAAGAAATTAGAATTACAGTTGTGATATGAAAGATTATAACTTTAAACATTAATGCAATAATTATTATACAATAACTTATATGTGACGCTAAGAATTAACATCTAGGATGTGGTTACAATAAATAATTTTAAATTAAAATTCTATTAAGACCAATATTCTCCAACACATCGTTATTACTTTACTAGATGTTTGACAGTTTAATTACTCTACCATGTTGATCTTGATGCTAGCTAGCTAGCTAGATGAAACAAACAGCTATAAGTATGCGGGTAAATATTGTGTTAAAATCAGGGGTACCTTATGAGTGAAGTCAACGTGAGGGGGATGTGACACTGTCTTTAGGCGATAAGTGTTCTTCTCTTTCCTTTGAGACGTCACTCACAGTTCATTTTAGGTTGAATTCAATACGATGATAAAAATGTTCACTTCGTGTCCTTATGCGACTTATTTCGTTACTTCAATACCTTTAAAAGGTTCTTACTTATTTAAAAATATATTTCTTGCAGAAAACACCTTTTTAAATAAAATTATTTCTTTATATCAAAACATAACTACTTAATACAGTTATTGATAATTTCAACACTGAATAATTAAGGTAGATAATGTTTAATGTTAAGGTAGATAAACTTTATTAAAATCTTATTACAATTATTATAATTTAACATTCGTTTTTGAAAAATAATAAAAGATATGTTTACCTAATCCTAATTTTAAATTACGACAATAAGAATAATCGAATCCTTTTTACCATAACGGATTTAGGAAAATTCTTAGTCATAACGTAATAGACATTTCTCTTATAGTTTACAACAAATAAAATTACATATAACAAAATATATAAGTCCAATATAACCTCCAAGACTTTGTATTTAAATGTCAACCTCACGACAAATGTATTTACTTTACTTGATTGTGTCTGATAATACATTGTAGATTTTACTTAATATTACATATTAAACAAAATTATAAGTTTTTCCTAAAAATATATACTTACACCAAAATGGAGTATTTTTATCGGTTAGACCATATAAAATTCCAAGCGAGCTTAATCGTTGCTTCATAAAAATTAATTTCGAGTTATTAAAAATCTGTAGACTTTATAAAACTCTGTGAAAAATGGTATATAGCTTTATTTATCTTTCATATTTTAAATTGCTTTACCCCACTCATTCGTGTTTCAACCCGACTCAAAGCTAAAAAAACTGAGCCTATTCTAATATTAATATAGTATTAAGTAAATGTAAAAAATACCATTATTTATACTCGTATATGCAATTTTATGCAAACAGAAAAATTAAAATACGTTATCGAACTATATGCCAACAAATTTAAAATAGACAACAACCATCATTATTACCATTATCAAGAGGATATCTAAATATTAGGTGCCATTTATGTAAACAACAAGATCACAAGCTTCGTAGAGCTTTAGACAGACTGAAAGTAGTTCCGCCTACTGTCTGCCGATCTTTAAAAAACTAATCTGCCAATTGGCAGCGATCCCGTTTCATCCCATTCGGGCGCTATGGGTGTTGATTTGGGTGGATAGCTTTAAAAATATCAGTGTTATCTATGTTGCTGAGGACTCCCACATCATCCCTTTTTCAGGTCATCATCTACTTCGCTCACTTTATGGGTACTCCACCCATAAAAGATTCTTCCACCAGAAATAAAGTGTAAAACAAAAGCCCGTTTCTTGGGCAATTGTGACTAAAGTGAAAACGGTTAGTGGGAATAAATTGAGTATATAGTTGAGAATAGACAGCTAAATCGCTATCGTTCCATAAAAACTTACTATGTATTAATTAATAAGAGATCTGTGTATTTAATGAAACTTGGTAGAAATATAATTTAACACTTTAAAATCTTTTCTATTTTGAAATACAACACACTTATTGGTATCAATTTAAATATTAATATTCCTAATAATATAACGAATATAAGTTGGTTTATTTATATGCTTATATTTTAAATTTAGATGTTAGTAACTATTATGGGGCCAGTATTTGTATTTTTATTTACGATCTAATAATATAGCATAATACCAAATACACAAGCAATATCGTATGAATAAGTTTCTAAGGTAACCACAGGGATTAAACTATTTTTTATTGCCGTGGTAACAATTCAAATTTATTTCGGGGCGATTGTGACCATAACGACAACCGTTAGTGAGAATGTATTGAGTATATATTGACGAATATACAGATATTGTGAACGTTAAGAACTTTAATCATTATGGCTAGAAAATAATTTATTAAAAATAATTTAAAATTTTCCAATAGAAGTAAAAAACTTTTAATATTATTATTACTACGATTTTATTTACTATTAACAATTGGTGGACTATTGAATTTAATTTGCCAATAATACCCAAAGTTAAATAGTCTCACAAGTAATCGTCAAACATTGCGAAATGTAGCTGAGTTTAGACCTGCCGTTTTCGTGTAACAAACAATCATTTCGTAACAACATATAAACTGACACAATTTTAATACTGGTGAATTTTGATAGTACTCGGTGTCCCAGTTTTGTTTTATTAAAAGTTGGTTCATATTGGTTGGATATTACATAACCGCACGAAAACGATGTTTAACGAATACCAAGATATTGTTTTTCCGCAATCCGGCGTTTATTGCAAACTGTCCAAAGAATATAATGAATAACAATAAAAACTTGTCGTCGTTGATTAGTTGCGTGAGTTCCAAATCGTTGCTTATAATGTAGTTAAGATTTTATATATAATTCATGAAATATTATATCTATATTAAGTTATGTCATCTACTATTATGTCAGACGGAGAGTGTTTGAAGGATTTTTAATTAATTTAAAGCCCTTCAAACTTCTATGAGACACGCCTGAATTTGAATCAATATATTTAGAAAACAGAATTATGTACTAGAAAAGTAGTAATTAAAAATCCTAAAACTAAAACAATATGCAATCTAGCGGAAGCTTCACGCCGTCAGGGGATGGCATTTTCACTAATGGAGTATTAGGCTTGGATAGTAAAATACAGTAGCTGTTCACTTTATACTTAAAATTTTATTGCGGCTCGCTGACACCACCTGCAATGCAAAGCAAGAGTCTTCTAAATGATTCATATTCGACTTAACTTTGAAATTAATATGTTCATTTTCATTTTTAACTTAAAACGGTTTTATAATTATATCAAATTGTATTTCACATTTATTTTATTATTAAAGAATCTTAATTAAAAACGAGTAACAATTTATAAGACTCGAGACTGTTGTAAACACCTATAGAAAAACATTTTTATTTGCACTGAAACTTTAACCTTCCTACACTTCTAGTAATTAAAAGCTATAAGCACCTACCTGGAATACAGCAGCAAGATAATAAAATCCAACTAACACTTTTTATATTACAAAAGAATATACTATAAATATATATATTATAATAGGGAATTCATCTTAATTCAAAAACTAAAGTTGTAAATAGTTCAAGCAAAAGGTCAGACGTAATCGACAATAGTTAATGGCGATTGAAAGGGGTTCATCACAAATCATGTGAAACCGCTGTCTGAACAAAAATATGGTGTAAGCACACATCATATTCCTAACAGTCAGCAATACAAAAACCTAGAGCATCAAATGTTAAATAGACGTAATACTTTATTTAACTATACATAGTTTTACTGGTCATTTGTGATGATAGCTTACGTATTTGCCCCTCTCATGAAAATTCGAACCAATGAAAAGATGGAATCATCCTGGATGGATCCAGGAAGTGCAGAAAAACGGATTCCTAAATTTAAAGTCAATCAAGTAATCTGCAAATATATTGTGGAAATCTGCATTTTAAATTTTAGATGAAATAGCAAGTTTAACAGAGATGTACTGTTAACAAAATTACACAGTCAATAGTAATGATTGGAAAATCTATGAATCTCTATTTCTAGAAGAAATATATAGCACAATTGACATGTCTTAACTAAAAATACTAAGCCATTGGTCCACATGAGGTGCGTATTAGATCTTAATTCAACGGATTAACATTAATAACTGAAAACAGTATATACATCAATTAGGCTATGGAATCCTTTCCGTCATTATAATATCAAAAATATACTGATCATATAATCATACGTGTATATTATTAGTATAATCAGAACATTTAATCCCCTTTGAATATTTTAAATATAACATATAATTAAGAACAGTTTACGAATTTTCACTGAAAAGAGAAAAATGTTTATTTCAATAACGCTATTGAAAATCCAATTTTTAAATGAATACTTTCTATCATTCAAATGTACCAATCTTATATTTTTACAATCAGAATATTGTAACAATCCCTGAATAGTTAATAATTAAAAGGCACCAAAACTCGAAGGAGAACAATTGTTTTTAATTGCAACGAATAACATATTATTCATATGCAGAAAGGACTTGCGAGAGCTAGAAGTAGTGTTAATGAGGAGTCGTTGACGCGCCAAAAACGTAGACATTTTAATGGTTGTTCTTCATAAGTGATTGTTTTAATTACTCTGAACCTTTTATATTTTCACTTACCCCTTGGTCGCTTAACAACAGATACTGATGTTGAGTTATTGCTGACTATTTTCGAAGCCTTACAAGATGCGCTTGGCATTATTTGGGGTTTATTTAAAACTATGATTATTAAATCATCATTATGGAATTAGAAATTAAGCCCTTGATTTGAATTGATTAGTTTATATCTTAATGGAAAAATTTAGAAAGATATTAATGGCTAGCGTTCTTCTGGTCCATTCGCTAATATTAAAGTGCCACGAGACCTTTTATTACAGACCTTTCTTGTTCCTTATTTACATAAATAACTTGCCTTACTTTGTGAGGAAAAACGTGGGACAGTTATAATTGCTGATGATGCTTCTACTTTTAAAATTAATAGACATATATCAGTAATTTACAATTAAGACAACTTTCTCTGATGTTGTACAATGGTTTAACGCTAATAATCTGTTGTTAATCGAAACAAAAATAAAATATATTAAATTTTCTTTAACAAATGTCATAAAAGTCAAAAACAATAAAATACAATGAAATGTTTATGAGGAACTAAATTTAATTTGTTCTGCTGTTTTTTTAGGCCTAACTTTAGATGCAAAATTGCAATGGGACCCTCATATATGTGATTTGTCGAAAAGGCTTAGTTCTGGTGGGCATGTCCCGGAGGGCATGTATGAAGAGGTTGATGTCTGTGGTCGAGGCGAAAGAGATATGCAGGGACCGTAGCGTTTGGCGCTGCGTCGTCTCTGGCTACCCCGCAAGTGAATAATATATATAATACAAGGGAATACAAGGGAATAATATGGCGTGAAGCTAAAAGAAAATAAAATAAATAAATAAGTTCTGGCGCATACGCGGTTCAAAGAATAGGCCGATTGACAAACGTTGAAATAGCTAGAATAGTTTACTATAGCTACTTTCAAAGTTTTATGTTATACAGCTTACTCATATGGGATAATATATCGGATACATACAAGCTATTATACTACAGAAGAGGACTGTTCGAGAAATCTGCAAAATGAGGCCACGAGACTCGTTAAGAAATAAATTCAAGGAATTAAAAATTATAACTTCGTACAATCAACATTTATAAAAAATAATTGATATACAAAAACTCTATAAAAATAATGATGTAAACGAAATTTATACTTGAAATAAAAATGAACTTGCTTTACCCATCACTGGGTTTCTAAAAAAGCAATTTTTTTTTGAATTCATTGTGTAAATTTTTTCGATAAATTTTCAAGTAACGCCTTTAATTCCTCATTAAATAAACTTAAATAAATTTTTTTGACGTTGTTTGTTACTCTTGTTAGATCTATTAGTTAGTGTTAGTTTGCATTACACTGTTCTCGTCGTTACTCACGGTAATTGTAGTGCCGTGTTGCCACCCTCCCTCAAATATATTGAAGGGAATCATGACTGACTCTTGCCTTATTCTCGTTTACGGGTACGGAAACAATGATCACAATGAAGTAATATCCAACTGAGTTTGTTATGTGAATATTAAGTTGGAGAGTGTATTTACAGTAGAGCTTATTTCGATAAGTATTGTATCAAAATAGACCCTCCTACTACTTCCACTTGACTTACACAAGGAATCACTGGTATTGATTCAAAGTGCAAAGATTTAAATAAATAAATAAAAATACAGAAGGTAAAAAGTGTTGATGCACTTTATATGTAGACATATTTTTCGGAATTATAAAATCATGATAATATTGTGCTCTAATTTTGGATCACAGATGAAATGTTTTTAAATGTAACTTCCTCTTTCTAGAAGTTACTAATTAACTTGAGTTAAACAAAAATAAATAACAACAATATGAAATATTTTTTTGTAAAAAACTATATTAACGGCAAACAAACAAATTGATTTTTATCTGGTTATTCACATGAATATAAAAATACAAAAAATACCAAATAGCAACATCATATAAATAATTAATGTACACCTTTGTCATAGTTACATTCTGTTGACAGTTTGACGTTTACGCTCTCATGACTGACTTGACGTGGGCGAAAATAAAGTACCATCACTGTTTATTTTATATCGTAATTATGTTCCGACATAACAATTATGTTTTTTATCTTTTAGGTTTAATTTGCCATTGTTTTTTTTAATTTTTAACAAATAAAATTGAGTACATACCTTGAGTCCCAGTCATAATTACTATGTTCAAAGATTCTAACTTTATACATTCAAAAATATTACAATTTTATAATGACTTATATTTTAACTAAGAATGTTAAAAGCCATCTTGGAAGATGTTATAATAAATTATTCTGGACTAAAATTTTATTAAAACCAAAAATTACAAACACATTATAAACTCACTAGAACTTTGACTTACTTAATTACTTTAACATATTGATAGTAGCGTTAATCAAATCAAAAGCTGTATGTTAGTGAAACAAACAGCTGTAAGTATACGGATACATATGATGTCTAAACTTGGAAGACTTTACAATGAAGTAATGTGCAGTATCAAAATATCCTGAGAAGATATACTAACACTTAAATGGAGAATTTTTATTGGTCAGAATAGAACAGAATGTAAAATTACAACAGAGCTTAAAAGTAATCCCTCCATAAAAACTTATTTGGTATTCATTAATAAATGAACCATCGAGTTACATCTGCTAATAGAATGGTCAAAGTTAAATGATAGTTTCAGAAGTAATCGTCAAACTGCGAAATGTGAACCAATTTGGACCACCCCTTTTCGTATAACAAACATTCATTTCATAACAACTTAGAAACTAACACAATTATAATACTAGTATAATTGTTTACTGATTCCATCATCACCAACCACCAACAGATTGTACCCAGTGTCCTAATTTTGTTTACTACAAACATGGTTCATATTGGCTGGATATTACACGACCGCACGAAAGTAATATTGAATAAATAACAAGATATTGTTTTTTTTTTTGCGATCCAGCTTTTATTGCCAATTGTACCAAGAATATAACGAAGAAAATTAACCTTGCCAACATTGATTAGGTGCGTGGGTTCTTAATAGTTGCTGGTTATAAAGTTAGGGTGCCATAATTATTCCAATTTTTCCTTATTGCAGTTGTAGTAATAATGATGATCAATGAATATTTATAATAACATGCCATCTTATCATATATATATATATATATATATATATATATATATATATATATATATATATATATATATATGTATATATATATGTATATATATATATATACATATATATATACATATATATATGATATATATATATATGATATATATATATATATATATATATATATATATATATGTATATATATATATTGGACCCAACTATGTTCCACTAACGGTTAGAATAGCTGTCCTACGCGTACGTGCCGTTTTCTAACTGCTGCGGTTTTGATTGTTAGGAAAGGATCTCCAGTGATAGCTTCATCATTTTAATTAAAAGAACACGGGCAGTCTAATTAATATATTTTCTTGGTTCAAGAAAAGAAAATTATTTTTTAGGATACAAACTATTTTACGTCGGAAAATATGTCGATATTAGATATTAAATGAAATAATATACGTATGGGAAGACAAAATAAAAAGTATACTAGAAAACCAAAACCATGGATCTACTATATTGCTTTGCTATCCCGTGAATATATAAATATAAATTTCTTTGTTCTAAAACCACCACAAACCTTATGTGATGATGAATTTAATGTGTCCTTTTGACCTTTGAGCCTAAATATTGCATTTAAATAAATCCTATACCTCTATGATCATTAAATACTATGAGGGAAGAACCAAAATTAATCTAGATATATCGGAAACCCTATGGAAGTAACAACATCTGACGTTCTTCATGAACAAGTCAGTACAAAATGGTCCCCAGAATGCTAACGCCCCTCCAGAAGGAAAATCGTGTTCCGATTTCAAAAGAAAATTTAGACCTATTTGAAGAAGGAAATGAAGCTTTTTTATCTAAGATAGTAACGTGGATTCACCATTGGGATCCTGAGATAAAACAGGAATCCATGCAATGGAAACACAAGGACCGGGAAGATTATGGCGACAATTTTCTGGGAAATAGAAGGTATGCTATTAATTTATTACCTTCTCCACAAGAAGACAATTACAGGAATATATTGCGCTAAGGTTTTGAAAAACTTTAAGACAGCGATACATAGCAATAAAGTTTTAAAATATTCACTAAAATAATGTAATTTTAATATCTTGTTTCATTAAATCATTAAATAACATATGTGTAATATAAATTGAAACCAAGTCTTAGAGACGCTTAAATGGAGCAGAAACTTACACCCATCTATTTGATTTGTGAGTTGTGACCAAGTTAAACTTATGTAAACATTTTCTTTATTATCACCAATTTATTATTTGGTGGTTAATAAATACATATTAATTGATTTAAATAATGGCTAATTATAACTATTACAATTATTATATGTAAAAGTACAACCTTAAAACCTGTAAAGTTATATTAATCTATGTAACTTTTAATATTTTTTTCTTTATTTTAAGCTCCATCCAAGTATTGATTATTGGCAACTGAAGAACTTTTGGATAAGTAAGAGGTAATAAGATGATCGATTCGATTGCTCAAGAAGCCGAGACTTACTAATGCTAATGTCGTCAAAGATTTAAGTACAAAAATAAAATCTAACTTCTTAAAACTTGTATCTAGGCAATATATATATATATATATATATTAAATGTATTTAAGCATCCAAAAGAAGAAATAGTAAGTTACACCGTACCGAATACTTGAAGTCGTTTGTTAACAGTCCCACTATTACTACTCCATCTTGCCGGGATTACTTAATAGATCTCTATGCATAAATTTGTAACGCTTCAGACTTGTCATCTCTAACTCTTCAATACAGGCAACATAATTATACTAATTGATAGTGTTTCTATTAATGACTTGAATCTTAATTGGAATTGCTTTCAATAAAATTATTGAAAACTAACATTAATATACAAGATCCGCTTTTGAGACATAAGCTACGAGTATCAATTTACAACTGAAACAGTCCTTATTAATGATTTTAATCTATATTGGATTTATCAATCAGATTAATCAGATAATTCAAAACTAGATATTAATATACATGTTTAGCTTTTATTCAATTTCAAAATCTTTTCTCAAAAACAATGTGCTCAAAGTATGTACTTAGTTATTATGGTTCACAATAAATATTACTTTTACTTAAATACAAATAAAGTGAATACAATAAATGTTTCACATATTTTGAATGCGTTGTATTTTGATAGCTTCAGTTCAATCGATATGTTTTATGCATCACGTCGACGTTTGTGTGTTTTGTATTATGGAGTATTATTACAGTATGGTTTTTGGATGTTATTTAAATATCCTTTGTGTATTCTGTTGAAAAAAAGAATTTAAAATTCGAAAAATTATCATACATTCATTGTCGGTTTCGTTACATCTGAAGAGCAAGACCAAATTACTCTCGATTAAATTAGGAGTGATCAACAGAGCGAGGCAATATTTCAAGTCTGGTCAAATACTTGCCCTCCATAAGGTGCAACTCACGGAGTACTGTTCTCATCTCTTGTTCGGTTCACTCCATTATGAGCTACTATTACTATTACTTCTACTTTTTGACCGCGTACAACGGAGGACCTTTCGGAATTTCGGGGATCCGGTGCTCTGCGAACGGCTGGACTCACTGGCATTACGTATAAACGTGCCGACAAATTTCATCGATGCACAGCACGTCATCGCCTGCAATACCAGCCGTACCACCTGGATGTGTGGCAATACTCTACTGTAAGATTTTCAAGGACCTTTCTTTCACATACCACTAAGATGTTGAAGAAACATTCTTCGGTGGTGTTTCCAGATCGATACGACGTGGGTACCTTCAAGAAGGCGTATACTCCCGCCTTCATAGCCGGCAATGCTCTTGCGATTCCCCAGACATTGCAAGAATTTGTGGGCGGCGGTGATAACCTACTTGTCATCGATGACCCGCAAGTTCGTTTGCCTACCTCTAACAAAAAAAAAAACGTATAATTGGGAAAGAATATATGAACGAATTTCATAAATTTTACAAACGAATAAGTAAAGAATCGACAATGTATAGCGAGTAGATGGGACAGAATATCTTTTTACGGTATTAATAAAGAAGATAATAAAAATATACCTAGTTCAAAAATACAAAAAAAAAATACAAAAATGTTTATTTCTTTAACTTAGATTGATCGATTACAGTGAATCTTACATATGGACCTCCTTTTAAGTAAACATATACCTGTGCTAGGAGGCCCAGCTCTTCACAACTATGAAAAATTTGTAAAAGGTGTACCCTAATGAATAAAAAATAAATAAATGAAATTTACAAAGACTTACTGAATAAAAATAAAATAACAAAACAAAAATAACTAAAACAATAGGTAATTATTGATAAGTGGACGTGTGTGTTTGAATATCTATGTGCCTATATGTTGTGTGTGTGGGTGTGTGAGTTATGAGTGCCTATATGTTGTGTGTGTGGGTGTGTGAGTTTTGAGTGCCTATATGTTGTCTGTGTGGGTGTGTGAGTTATGAGTGCCTATATGTTGTGTGTGTGTGTATATATCTGTGTGTTTGTTAGCATTTAGTTTTTTTGTTATAATGACTCTATTTCATCATAACCTTGATCTAATAGCCAGGATGTTAAACAGTTCTTGCATTTGGTACTGGTTAATGGAAATATTTAAACATATTTCCAGCTATGATATTGATATTGACAGCTGTGAATTTTAAGATTATTAGGAGTCCTAGGTTGAGTGTTGTTATACTTTGTGTACGCCATGTATTTTGTTTTGGAGGTATTAAGCGTTAATAAATTGGCGTTTAACCAATCAGCAACTTTGATAAGACCCCCCTCAGCCGATCTATTTACAGAATCCCACGTATCTCCAACAAAGGTAATGGCGGTGTCATCTGCATAGGAGTAGACTTGCCCATTTTCCAGTAGCATATTACATAGGGGATTTATATACACTAAAAAAAGGGTAGGGCCCAAGACGCTGCCCTGCGGAACACCGAAAGTCATATTTTCTTCTTCGCTAACAAATTTGTCTTTTCTCACACGTTGCTTTCGACCTTGTAGATAATCTACAAGTAATGCTAAAGGAGTTCCTCTAATGCCTATATGCTCTAGCCTACGCACAAGGATGCTGAGAGAGAAGTTTAGATAAACCGTTAGGCACTTTTTCCCGGAATCGACTGAACTTGTAATATTTGAGGTTAAAGTTAAAACTGCATCTTCTGTCGATAGTCCTTGTCGAAAACCGTATTGAGAGTTTGATATTATATTAAATTTGTTAAAGTAATTTATTAATCTACAGTTAATTAGTTTTTCTATGATTTTTGAGATTGCGGGTAGAACGGATATAGGTCGGTAGTTATTTACATCATCTCTGTCACCACCCTTGTGTACCGGCGTGATAAGTGCCTGTTTCAAGGCGGATGGGAAAACCCCTTTTTCAAAGCAAAGGTTGGTGAGATGAACAATAATTGGTGTTAAAACATCACAGGCAATTTTTAAGAATTTTGTGGGTATGTTATCCCGAACTGGGGCACTCTCCGATTTCAAGCTCATAAAAACGCTTTGAACTTCTGTAGGATTTGTTTCCAAAAGCACAAAGGATGAGGCTACAGGGCTATCTTTCATAAGTGTAGGTTCAGGACATCTGTTTAGTTGTGAATTTGTGGTTAATATCTCTTCCGCTAAGGCTTTCCCTATATTGGAGAAATAATTGTTCACAGAGTTCACCGAAGCATACGGCTCCGATTTTATGTCAAGTAGTTCCAAACCTTGGATTTTATTAGGTTTGCGATGTGTGATTGTGTTTATAGTACGCCAGATTTTTTTAGTATTTTTGTTTGCTTTTTCTAATTGTTCTTTATCATGTTTTCTTCTAAGTTTTTTAATGAGTTCAGAATTATAATCCATTCTTTTATTATTTTCCATTTTCGATTCGGCAAATAAAATAATGAGCTTTGTTAATAGTGTACTATGATTTTAGTAAAATTAATTGTGACAGTCTCATATTCACCGACTATTTGGAAGCAAAATGCAAACATTTTACATAGTGTAATGATATAACAGAATTATGGAACGTTACAGACATTATTTATACTAAAAGTTCAGAGCAGGTTACATTTTTGTCATGTCCTCTAAAAGTTGTTATAAATAAAAGATTTTAACACAGAATTATGAATTTAAAATTAAACTTAAATGTGCAGTTATATTTAATGTTTTTTTTTGTAAATTACCTGACAATAAATTTTAAATTTTTACATGACGTTGCTACAATTTTGAGAAATATGATTGTGATTCAAAAGTCAAAACTATAAAAATTAATAATAAGTTAAAAGAGTATCCATGGATATTTTTCACAGTTCTTCTTTATAAACCTACCTTTGAAACCAATGAACTAGAGTCTGAACTTTCGTAAGTGCAAAGTACAGTGACTTGAATTAAAAAACTTTGAAAATTATTATTTTTGCATCATCCACTCTATTTTAATATCGAATTTTATTAATTAAACGCTTTTCACTTCGCTCCCTTTAACCCAAATATAATTTTAATATAAATGTTACCTCAATTGTTATAATTTACAGGAGAGCTATTTTTAATATTTATTTTATTTATTTTGAGATTGATATTTCCTTTACACTATGTTAATATATTAAATATACTAATAATTTTTTTTTCATGTAATTAATCTTATTTGTTATTATTTCTTTAAATATTATAAAAAAACATTGAGGCGTTTATGGAGTTTGGTAGTTTTTTAAGCGAAAAGGAAAATGTAAAAGTAAGTATTTTAGTATGAAGCCAATAAAAACTAAATTTTACATATGTTCATTATTTTATTTTAAATAAGTTTAACATTTATGTTTGCTATCGAATGTAATAAAAAAATTAACATTAATAATTTTATTGATTCCACTGATGAATATTAATTGATAAATCTCTTTTTATTAACTTGTAGCTCTTCAGACTTCAAATCATTTACGATTCAACATCAATCATCGTATACGATTGCTTGAAGTTCCAGTATTGTTGTATAAGAAATTAATAACAAGTAAAAAGTAATAAAAAATTGCATGAAACACTTCCGATATGCAATCTTGTTGAGGCTTCACTTTGTCAGCGTTTGGCATTTCCGATAGTGGAGTACTAGGCTTAGACAGCAAAATGCTATAGCTGTTCACTTTAAACGCTGCATTTTGTTACGGCTTACTGACTTCACTAGGAATTCAGAGAAAGAGTCTACTAAATTAAAATACGTCGTAAATGTACTTTAGATTAAAGTTTGAATTCAACGTTTTCATTGTCACTTGTAACTTTTAGAGCTAAAATAAATTAAAATTGTATTCTAGTGTAAATTTAACATGGCATTATTTCTTTAAAAAATCCTTTAACTATTATATTATTTAATAAACTTTTTAAAAACGTTTAAAAATGTTAAAATACTTCAGAGTAACACAAAAGATTTCGCTGAATTCATTATTACTCTTATATTTATATTTATAATATGAGTGCAAATATTAAAATTATATTCCCCAACTCATCGTAAATTCTACGATATTAATACTAGCGTTAATCATACTATGCAAATAAAACAAACAGCTGTAAGTACGCGGGTAAATATTGTGCTTAAAACAGAGAAACTTATGACTAGAGTCAACCTGAGAGTGATGTAAAACTGTCTTCGGGCGATAAGCGTTGTTGTCTTTCCTTTGAGACGTCACTCGCAGTTCCTTAATGTTCAAGTCAATACGATGTTGAAAATGTTTCATTTCATGTCTTTATGCGGCTTATTTCGTTACTTCAACACTTTTAAAAAGTTCTTTTATTTATTTGAATATATATTTCTTGCAAAAGACTAATAGAGTTATTGATAATATCAATATTGATTAATTAAGGTAACTTTTTGCTTCAATAAAACCATCTAGGTAGCTCATTATAATTGTTCATTATATATTTTAACAATAACTAAACAAATTCCAACAGTCGTCGAAATTATTGTTAATTAATTAAAAATGATGCGAGAGATGTGCTAAGCTTGAGTTCCAAGGAGTCAATGTCTTAAAACTGCGACATTCGGGTATTTTAAAGTTTTGTTTGTAGATGGATCGTGAGCTGTTTAAGTCACCAGTAACACTTGCAGAGCGGGTTTGAGTTTGAAGAAAACATTACGTTTGAATTCACCTACACCCGTTGTTTTTCTGTCCTTATTCTGTTACTGACTAACATTCATCTTCCAGTTTAGCAAATCAACATTTTGCTTTTGTTTAAATTACTACAAGAAGATTAGAAGGAATATAACTAATTTATACTTTATTAATTAATTAGTATTATTAATTATACTACACCTAATATACTTCCAAGACTTTGTATTTTAATATCGTCAACCTTACAAGAAATGTATTTACTTTACTTTATTATATCCGATTTAATACATTGTAGACTTTACATAATATTACAAATTAAATAAAATTTGAATATATAAAAATTAAAAAATATATATATACTTAACACAAAATTCAGAGCGAGCTTGATCGTTGCTCATGAAAATTTATTTGTTGTTAATTAATAAAAAATCTTTACACTTTTTTAAAATTCGGTTGAAACATGCTTTCATATTTTAAAATGCTTTACCACATATTTGTGCTTCAACCTGATCCAAGATACTGGAATAATTTTAGTATTAACAAACTAAATTAATAAAAAATAGTTTATTAAAACAGAAAACATATATGATTAACTTTTTTATGAACACGGCAGCACACATTTTAAATAAAATTGAGGTAATATATATATATAAAAACGCAAGCAGTATCGAACTATCAGTCAACAAAAATAAAATTGACTATAAATATTATAAACACAAGTAGATCAACAGCTAGTTAAATATTAGATGTTATTTTTGTAAACATCATTCTCACAAGCTTTCTAAAGCTTTAGATGGAGTAGAAGTTGTTCCGGCTACTAAGCCGTTAGATGACTTCTCTACTATTTTTAATGTGAAAACTAATCTGCCGATTGGAAGCAATCCTGTTGTATCCCACTCACTCAAAACCATCACCCTTAGTTAAGTTTCAGGGCTCTGAGAGTGTTCGTTTTCAGTGGGTAGCCTAGTAAAAATAGCAACGTCATCTAAGTTGCCGAGAACTCCCATATCACCCTCTTTCTGGTTCATCACGTATCTGCTTACTTTATGGGTACTTTATTCGTTTATCCAATAGAAAAACGGTAGGAAAAATAGAGAATATATAGTTGAGGATACTCAGCTATAGTGTTAATTAAGAACTTTTATTATTATGGTTAGACGAGATTTAGTAAAATGTTATGTGCGATAGAAGTATTAAAGCAGCGTTGATATTATTACAGGTATCTAAATGTGGCTTTAGTTATTAAAAACAGTTGGGGGACCATCGCATTTACTTTACCAATAGAATGGCCAAAGTTAAATAGTAGTTAAATAATAGTCCCAGAAGTAATCGTTTAACTATTTTCTAAATGTGGTCCAATTTAGACCAGTCGTTTTTGTATAGAAACATTCATTTATATAGATACAAATATAATATTGGTAGCGTCATTAACTTATAACTAAAGATTGTAGCCAGTGTCAAAAAAGAAGGAAATATTTATGATACAAACTATATTACGTTGGAAAGTAGGTTGATATTAGGAATTAAAGTTAGTACATACATACGGAAAGACAAATAATAAGTAAACTATAACGTCATAATCGTATATGTAGTATTTTGCTTTGATATGTCGTGAATGTATAAATATAGACTTCTTAGTTCTAAAACAATCGCGAGCCTTGATTGATGAAGGACTTAATATGTTTCTTTCGACCTTTGAGTCAAAATCTTATATATAAATCTGTCTTTCATCTCATAAAATACTCTTATAAATAAAGAAGTTATATTTACAGAAAAGTATTTATTTATTCCATTAAGGCAACAATTATTAATGATACAACTGCAAACGATGTATATTAGTCATGGTTCAAAAAATAATCATCAAAACGAAATAATGTAATTATAGGTACACTATCTAATTTCATTGAATCATTAAACAAAATTACTCGTACTACACGCTAACTACAAATTGAAACCAAGTCTTAGAGACGCTTAAATGGCAAAACGTAATAACCTTATATATTTTAAAGTATTAAAAGTGTAATAGTAAGTTACATATAACACAGTTTGTAATACTTGTAGGTGTTTGTTAACATTTTCACTACTACTGCTCCATCTGGCGAAAATAACTTAACAGATCCCTTTTAATTACCTTGTAACTCTTCAGAATTTTCATCTCCGAACATCAAAACACGCACAATTATATTAATTGATACATTTATTCAAAACTAATAACCGTATATAAATATACAAGTACAGCTATTTATTAGATTAAAATATCTATTTTCTGAAACAATCTGATATAGATATATATGCTTAGTTAATATTGTTGACAATTAATGATATTTAAATTGAATACACTAAATGTATAACATTTTGATAGCCAACGTTGTGTTTTCACAGCTCCAAGGACTCCCAATCGATAGCTTTTATGCATCACTCAAACGTTTGTATGTTATATACATATATTATAGTATGTTTTTATATGTTTTTTAAATATCCATCGTGTATTCTGTTATAAAAAGTACTTTAAAATTCAAATGAATACCATACATCTTGCAAAAATAGTATTAGGACGAATACTGTATAATTTGCAAACGAATATCATAAATATTTCAAATGAATAACTAAAGAATCGATAAGATATATGACAGTATAATTTTTTTACTATAAATATAAAACATGCTAAATTTAGTTCAAAATAGTAAACCCTTTTTGTATTAATTTCCATTTGCTATCTGGGGACTTAAAGGATTTGCGCTTTATTCATAATATAATAGGATTTTAGTAAAATCAACTGTAGCAGCACCACATTCACCAACCAGTTGGAAGCAGAGTGAAAAAATTTTACAATCTCGTAATCTATTGGGATTGTAAAGCCAAGCGCGGAAATTATTTATATTAAAAGTTCAGAAGAGTTTAAATTTTCATCATGATTAAGGAAATTCAACATAGAATTATGAATTACAATTTAAATAAGTTTTTATTACAGTACGAAAATTACTACAAATTTAAATTTTTACATGACTGCTAAAAAGAATCGTAATTTTATAACTTCAACTATTTTTTTAAATAATTGAATATATTTTCTTTAAACTACCAAGAATTATTTACAAATCCATTGACAATAGTAATAAGTTTTTTATATGAAAAAATATTTAGTAACACAATATTGATTGGCTAACATTTTAAATTTGTATAATAATGATACGAATCCATTTGATGAATTATTCCTAAATCCCAATTCTCTCTCTTTCATATAAAAGCTACTGTTATATGATAAACAACAAAATAAACTATAAATTTAATGATGATCTAAATCTGATTCTGACTGTATCTGATTAATTCTGATTACAATTTTAATTACTGATATTTCTATCTGGCGCGAGCAAAGTGATCGATTAGGTTTTCTAACATAGACGCCATCTACAGATATGTAAATGACCCAACTTGATTCTTTTGATAGCCGGAAATTATTCTTTTCACATCGTCCACTCTATTTTAATATCGAATTTTATTTATTCAACGTTTTTATTCCGCTCGCTATATCCCAAATATAATTTTAATATAAATGTTACCTCAATTGTTATTATCTACACCCGAGCTATTTTTAATATTTTTTTTTTATTTTGAGATTGATATCACCTTTACACTATGGACAATAACTCATCAAAAATAATTAACTTTGTAGAAGAAATGAGTAGTTCGTAAAAAATAATAAAAAATTGCCTAAGTCTCATCCAATATGCAATCTTGTTAAAGCTTCACTCTGTCAGAGTTTGGTATTTTCGGTAGTGGAGTTTTAGGCTTAGACTGTAAAATGCTATAGCTGTTCACTTTATACGCTGAATTCTGTTACGGCTTACTGACTTCACTAACAATGCAAAACAAGCGTCTACTGATTGTATATTAGATTAAACTTTGAATTCAACATTTTCATTTTCACTTGTAACTTTTAGAGATGAAATTAATTATAAGTGTGTCTTACTATGTATTCATCATGCTGTTATATCTTAATAAAATAAAATCCTATACCCATTTTATTATTTAATAGACTTAGTTAAACGCATAAAAATATTATAGGATTTGAGAGTAAACCTAAGCTTTTTGCTGAAATCATTACTTTAACTTTTTTAAGGTATCTATGTATAAGCAAAAACACTTTAACTTGTACTTAAACTTGAATCACAATACAAAGATTTAACCTTCCTGGTGTTTTCGTTAAAGAAAACTGCTGTAATTTTAACTAACATTAGGCTATTCATATTACAAAAGAGTATGCTATAAGTAACTCTGTCATCCCAAGTAAGGTATTTTAATACAAAGAAAATAATTAAAAGATTACAAAAGCTGTGAAAAGTTCAAGCACGAAGTTGATAGTAATTGATAATCAGTATATCAATAGACACAGATTAAACTCCAATAACTTCAAACTTAAGCGTTGCCTTAACGTAATTTAAAAGTTTTAGAGATTGCGTTAAATATGGAGTATACATACAAATTTACTTTCTTTAATGACTCACGTACTCTTCCCTTGTGATGATAACTTAAGTACATGTCATTTGTGATCACAATATGCAATGCTCATCATCCTTGTTCATAATGGTCGAGGAAATGCAGAAAAACAGTTTTCTAAATTGAAGCCATATAATTGTGGAATGTGTTCTAGAAATCTTTATACTTGAGATCTGATAAAGAATTTATAGCGAAAGTGTTGAGGAAATGATTAAATAAAAAGTACATTTGACACAAAACCAATACTTATCTCTCTTCCTTTTCTTTTAAATAATATTTCATACACAATGGACTGAATAGATTTAAATACGAATTTTAAAAGAATCTATTTCTACCCCAAGTGCCAAGGTGAGTATTAGATATGGATTAAACAGATTACCATTTTTAACTAAATGGGATTGTTTTTAAGAGAAATAATATTTTTTGTTTTTTATATTTTTGTATTTGCTATTACTTCATTTATTTATGAATTGAGATTATTAATAAATTGGCCAAATTTTATAGTATATTTAGTTGTAACTATCTGCATTAACAATTAACTCAATATTTTACCTTCTAAGTATTTAGATTACTTCCGTGATCAGAATAATATTTTAAATGGGTTTTATAAATGTGATAAGTCACTATTAGATTTACCAAATTATGATAAAAAGAAACTTAATATCCAGATATTTATTCAAGCATTAGTTTGAGTTAAACAATTCAGAGATAATGTCATAACAGCAGCAATGATATTATGCTGAAGACTTAAAAATAAACGTAAAATAACTACTTTAATCAGGTTATTTATATCAAAATAAATATACTAAAAATATCAAAAAGCAAAATCATTTAAATGATTTTTCTACACCATTGTGACAGTGACATTCTGTTGACAGTTTGGCATTTTAGCTCACATGAAAAACTCAACACCAGTGAGTAGACAGTACTAACACTGTTTATTTTGTATCCTAATTGTGTTACAATTTTATATTATATTTTGAGTTCTTCGGGCTTCTCCATTTTGGTTTTGGTTTTTATATTTCTTTTAAATATTTTGAATTTTAACTCAATTTGTATTGGTCGAGATAAGTTTTAATAAATAAATATTGTGTGTATTCAATGAGTCCTAGGCACACTTAATATTTGAGAACTAATACTTATATATAATATACTATTCAAACCATAATTCTCCAACTCATTGTAAATTTACTAGAGGTTTGACTAATTTAACTACTAGTCCTAATCAAATAGAAAGCTGTATATAAATTAAAGAGACAGCTATAAGAATGCTGGTAAATATTATCTTTAAAACAGGGAAAGTAATGACGTAAGTAAACATGAGAGTGATGTAACACTGTCCTTAAGCGATAAGCGTTCTTGTCTCTTCTTTGAATTGTCACTCGCAGTTTCTTTTAGGTTGAATTCAATGCGATGTTTAAAATGCTCACTTCGTGTCTTTATGCGGCTTATTTCGTTACTTCAACGCCTTTAAAAGCTTCATTTATTTATTTGAAAATATATATATTTCATGCAAAGAACAGCATTTTAAATAAAATTTTTACTTTTAATCAAAATATAGTTTTAATTCGCCGACGCCATGTATTTTATTTTACAGTTTGTTTTTTTTTTGTTTCATGCCCGGATATATTAACTTTATTAAAAACTTAATACACTAATACTTACTATAATGTAATGTTTGTCTATACTAACTTACCTTAGTAGTAAAAATAATAAACTAAAATATAGGAACATCATCATCTTAGTCATTATTAAATAGAGGTTTCTATTTCAGGTAAAATTGCATATTATACTAGATTTTAGTCTAATATAACTTCCAAGACTTTGTATTTTAATGTCAACCTTACAACCACCCTATTTACTTTACTTGATTGTGTCCGCTTTAATACATTGCAGGTTTAAGACAATACTACAAATTAAACAAAATTTGACCGAGATCACAATAAAGTGACATGTGTAGTATAAAAATATCCTCAAAAATTTATACTTACCACTTCATGAAGTATTTTTATTGGAATATATAAAATTGCAAGCTACGTTAACTATAATCACTGCATATTTATTTTGATGTTTAATAATAAAAAACCGGTAGACTTTATAAAATTCGAAGGAAATATGCTTTACCCCATCCATTCCTGATTCAACCCGATTCAAAGAACTGGGGTCATTAAAATATTAATATAACTTAAATTAAATTAAAAAAATAGCGTTATTTCTTTGCTTCAAATTCCTTTTTCAATAGAAGCTGATATATGCAATTTTATTTAAAATTGAGTAAATATAGTATAATAAATAAAAGCGGTATCGAATTGTCTGCAGACAAATTTCAAACAGCCCATTCTAATGGTGACCATTAGAAAAACAACAGGATAAATTTAAATCACAAGCTTCCTAAAGCTTTAAACGGAGTGAAAATTTGTTCCGCCTACTAAGTCACTACATAAGTTATTTGCCGTTTGGAAGCGACCCCATGGCGTCCCATTCAGGCGTTATGGCGATGGTTTTTTAGTGAGTAGTCTTAATACATCAGCGTTATTTATATGGCCGAGTTCCTCACATTAACTCCTTGTTGGGCCATTATCTATACTGTTTTAGGTGGTTGAGCCTAGCTGTAGTTATCTGACTGCAGCTCGTACTGGGCTAGCTCGCCCGGGGAAGGACCACCCTCTCACAGCAAACCGACGTGTATTAACCAAATTCATTTGGTTCACTAAAATGTGTTATATGAAACATACCATGCTCTCTTTGTTACAATATACATATATTCGACCCAATGATGTTCCACTATAGAATAGAATAGCGGTCCTACGCGTACGTGCCGTTTCCTAATTGCTGCGGTTTTTATTATTGGGAAATGGTCTCCTGTGATAGCTTCATTGTTTTCATTAAAAGAATTCGACCAATCTAATTAATATATTTTCTTGCTACAAGGGAAAGTTATTTTTTTTTATACAACCTATTTTACGTTCGAAAGTAGGGCGATATTAGAAATAAAAGTTAATAATATACATACAGAAGATAAATATTACGTGTAGTATAACGTCATAACCGTACGTGTAGTCTATTGCTTTGGTATGTCGTGAATGTATAATTATAGACTTCTTAGTTGTAGAACCATAGCGAGCCTCGAAGGATATATACTATTATATGACAAACAACAAAATAAACTAAAAATTTTATAATGGTCCAAATCTGATACTAACTGAATCGAAATCACCTTTAAACAATTTTAATTATTGATATTATTATATTTAGCGTGAGCAAAGTGTTTGATTATGTTTTCTAGCATAGACGCCATCTGCAGAGATGTAAATGACCCAACTTGCTTCTTTTGATAGCCGGAAATTATTCTTTGACATCGTCCACTCTATTTTAATATCGAATTTTATTTATTCAACGATTTTTATTCCGCTCGCTATATTCCAAATATAATTTTAATATAAATGTTACCTCAATTGCTATTATCTACACCCGAGCTACTTTTAATATTTATTTTATTAATTTTGAGATTGATATCTCCTTTACACTATGTGCAACAACTCATCAAAAATAATAGATTTTGTAGAAGAGATTAATAACTCGTAAAAAATAATAAAAAATTGCCTAAAACTCATCCAATATGAAATCTTTTTACAGGTTTTGTTTGTTAGCGTCTGATATTTTCGGTAGTGGGATTTTAGACTTAGCTATACACTTTATTCGCTGAATTCTGTTACTGACTTCACTAGCAATACAAAACAAGCGTCTACTAATTATATATTCGATTAAACTTTGAATTCAACATTTTCATTTTGACTTGTAACTTTTAGAACTAAAATTAATTGAAAGTGTGTCTTAATTTTTATTCATCATGCTATTATTTCTTAATAAAATTTAATCCTATACCCATTTTTTTATTTATGAAACCTAATTAAGAACATGTAAAATGTTATAAGATTTGAGAGTAAATGTTAAATATAGGTTTTGCTGAACTCTTTATTATATTTACCATTGGTATCTATAAACAGAAACCTTTTAACTTGAACTAAAACTTGTAGAACAGTACGAAGATTTAACCTTCCTGTGTTCTTGTATAGGGAAGTTTTTAATATAATTGTTTATTTTATTAAACTGCTGTAGTTTTCATAACATAACGCTATTCATATTACAAAAGAGTATGCTATAAGTAACTCTGTCATCAAAAGTAAGGTATTTTAATACAAAAAAAATAATTAAAAGATTACAAAAGCTGTGAAAAGTTCTAGCACGAGGTCGATAGTAACTGATAATCAGAACGTCAATAGACACAGATTAATCTCCAATCAATTCAAACTTAACCGTTGTCTTCAAAGAATATAAAAGTTTTAGAGATTGACTTAAATAGGGAGTAGACATTCAAATTTACTCTCATTTCATACTTTTTATGTACTTATCAGTTGTGATATAAAGTTGCGTACTTGTCATTTATTATGATAACTTACGTACTTATCCTTTGTGATGATATGTTATACACTTATCACTTGTGATGATAACTCACGTACTTGTCACATGTGATGATAGTATAAGTACATGACATATGTGATCATAATATGAAATTCTTATCATCCTTGTTTATCACATGACCATTTTAACTACATTAGATTATTTTTAAGGGTAATAATATTTTTTGTTTTTTATATTTTTGTATATCTATTACTTCTCTTATTTATGAATTAAGATCTCAAATAAAATAGACAATAAGCAAAAACTGTAAAGGGATCATATAATCGATTTATATATTACGGTGAAGCAAAACCGCTAAGCCATTACCGATCACTTGTGATGGAAAATATATTTTGGTACATAAAGCCACATTTTACGCACACGGTACTGTTAATGATACGTGTAAATAAAGTTTAATAGTATTTTTAGTTGTAATTATCTGCATTAACTATTTACTCATTATTTTATATTCTACTAGTATTTAGATATAATCCATGATCATAATGACATTTTAAATAGGTTTTTTAAATGTTATAACCCACCATTACATTTACAAAATTATTTTACAAATTAACTTAATATCCACATATTTAGTCAATCACTAATTTGAGTTAAACAATTTAGAGATAATGTCACAACAGCAACAATGATATTAAGTTGCAGACTTAAAAATAAATGTAAAAAAACTCTATTTTCATCAAGTTATTTATATCAAAATAAATGTAATAAAATATCAGAAAAGCAAAATCATATAAATGACTTTTATACACCTTTGTCATAGTGACATTCTGTGGACAGTTTGACATTTCAGCTCTCATGAAAGACTGGACGCGATTGAATAAAACGTACTAACACTATTTATACTGTATTCTATTTTTTTTACGATTTTATGATTATTTTTTAAATTCTATTCCATTTGATTTTTTTATATATATTTCTTTTAATTATTTTAAATTATAAGTTAATTAATTAGTTTTGGTTGAATTAGGTTTTTAAACGTAAATATTGTGTATATTCAATGAGTCCCAGCCATACTTAATATTTGAGAACTAATACTTATATATAATATACTATTCAAACCACAATTCTCCAACACATTGTAAATTTACTAGAGGTTTGACTAATTTAACTACTAGTCCTAATCAAATAGAAAGCTGTATATAAATTAAAGAGACAGCTATAAGAATGCTGGTAAATATTGTCTTTAAAACAGGAAAAGTTATGACATAAATAAACCTGAGATTGTTGTGACACTGTCCTTAAGCGATAAGCGTTCTTGTCTTTTCTTTGAGCTGTCACTCGCAGTTTCTTTTAGGTTGAATTCAATGCGATGCTTAAAATGTTTCACTTCCCGTCTTTATGCGGCTTATTTCGTTACTTCAACGCCTTTAAAAGCTTCTTTTATTTATTTTAATATATATATATCGCTTAAGGACAGTGTTACATCACTCTCAGGTTTACTTATTTCTTGCAAGGAACACCATTTTAAATAAAATTTTCACTTTAAATAAAAAAATAGTTTGAATAGTAGTAGAAGAAAAAATAGTTACGGATTTCGTTATGGATGCTAGGAAAAATCTTAGTCATCATTAAATAGAGATATCTATTTAAGTTAAAATTGCATTAAACCAGATTTTAGTCCAACATAACTTCCAAGACTTTGTATTTAAATGTCAAAGTTACAACCAACGTATTTACTTTACTTGATTGTGTCCATTTAATACATTGTAGATTTTGGACAATTACAACTACAAATTCAACAAAAATAAGAATAAATTACAATGGAGAGCAACATGTATAGTATAACAATATTCTAAAATATATAAATATATATATATATATATATATATATATATATATATATATTATACATAACATAAAAATACTGACAATTTTATTAAACACAGTGATATACACACTATAAATACCTGTTGCTCGACTTAAAAAAGTGAGTAAATCTTACATGGGGCAATGTATACAGTTGTACAACAAAGTCCAAGTAAACGTTCAAGTATTACTATTTAACAAATTTAAGAGAATAACCAAGGAACGTTTGTGTGCAAAAGGATACTTACTACAATGTATCTGCATACTTAGAGGATAATGCACCGTGGGTATGAAGCGATTGCTGCCAGGCTACTTCAAGATTATTTACTTAGTATTGTATAATGTATTTATGTAATTTAGAATTTAAGAACTAATTAAAAAAAAAAACAAGTCATGACAATCCCGCTGAGTTTCTGTCGCCAACTCTTCTCAGGTCTGTGGAAATAATTTTCCGAGCTGGTGGTAGCTTTGACAATGAAAAAATGTTTTGTATGAAACTTATTTTTAATAAGGATTTTTGATTTTGATTTTTTTTATAGTTCAGAACATAAAATTTCAGGCATGCATTATATTTTGGTGTTTATTAATAAAAAAAATCTGTAGACTTTATAAAACTCGGTGGATACATGCTCTATTATTATATTTATTTTTCATATTTTAAAATGCTTTACCTCACTTATTCCTGATTCAATCCGATCCAAAGAAGTGGGATCATTTAAATATTAATAGGGCTTAAAATAAATTTAAAAAATTGTTTTATTTATTTGCATATATTTCATTTTCAAATAGAAGCCGATATATGCAAATATATGTAAATATAGCATAATATAAAATAAATACAAGCGGTATCGAACTGTCTGCTGAAAATATTTAAACAGTCCATTCCTGTGATTGTCACCATTAGAACAACAACAAGATTAATTTAACTCGAAAGCTTCCTAAAGCTTTAAACGCAGTGAAAGTAGTCTGTTTCGCCCACTAAGTCTTTTTATGAGTTATTTGCCGATTCCAAGCGACCCCGTGGCGTCCAATTCTGGCGTTATGGGCCTTGGTTTTTAGTAGGTAGCCTTAAAATATCAGCGTCATTTATGTTGCCGAGCATCCTCACATTAACTCCTTTTTGGGTCATCATCTACATTGTTGATGCTGTAACCGCAAAGGATTTTTCCAACAGAGAAAGGCTAATTCTAGGACAGGGGCGTAGATTACGTTTTTGTGCATTGTAAATATTCAAAAGTTATTTTGGAGCTTATGTGGTCATAATGACGACCATTAGTGAGAATGTATTGAGTATCAAGGTGTATACAGTAATAATGTATGTTAAGAAGTTTTATTTTTATTTTTAGCAGAGATTTTTAAAACGTAATATGACACAGTGATTAATATTAAAGCCGTTTTAATGTTATTACAAAGGTATTCTAATGTGATTATAGTTACTATTAACAATCGGTGGACCATCGAATTTAATTTGCCAATAGAATGGCCAAAGTAAAATAATAGTCCCAGAAGTAATCATGAAACTGTTTGCCGAATGTGGCCCAATTTAGTCAAGGCCATTTTTGTATAATAAACTTTGATTCCGTAATATGTACATAGAATTATAATATTAGTGCAATTATTAACTGATCACCCAAAACCAGTTTTATTTTATAAAAACTTGGTTCATATTGGCTGGATATTAAACAACCGCATGGAGATAATGTCTAATAAATACCAAGATATCGTTTTTCTGCAATCCGGCGCTTATCGCCAACTGTGCCAAGAATATAATGAAGAACAATAACCCCGATATTTACCAGTTGCGTGGGTTCCAAATAGTTGCTTATTACAAATTATAAATATTTTTTTTCCTTATTGCAATAATATTAATGATGACAAATGAATATATATATGAAACAAAAAAGCTATCTTTGTTACAATATACATTCGACCCGACGATGTTTCACTAACGGTTAGAATAGCGGTCCTACGCGTACGTGCCGTTTTCTAATTGCTGCGGTTTTTATTATTAGGAAATGATCTCCAGTGATAGCTAAATCTTTTTAATTAAAAGAACAAGACCAATCTAATTAATATATTTTCTTGGTACAAGGGAAAGTTTTTTTTTATATAACCTATTTTACGTTGGAAAGTAGGGCGATATTAGAAATAAAAGTTAATAATATACATACAGAAGACAAATATTAAGTGTAGTATAACGTCATAGCATATGTGTAATATATTGCTTTGGTATAACATATAACTATAGACTTCTTAGTTGTAGAACCATAGCGAGCCTTGAAGGATATCTACTATTATATGACAAACAACAAAATAAAATAAAAATTTAATAATGATCCAAATCTGATACTAACTGAATCGAAATCACCTTTAAACATTTTTAATTATTGATATTATTATATTTGGCGTGAGCAAAGTATTTGATTAGGTTTTATAGCATAGACGTCATCTGCAGAGATGTAAATGACCCAACTTGCTTCTTTTGATAGCCGGAAATTATTCTTTGACATCGTCCACTTTCTTTTAATATCAAATTTTATTTATTCAACGCTTTTCATTCCGCTCGCTATATTCCAAATATAATTTTAATATAAATGTTACCTCAATTGCTATTATCTACACCCGTGCTATTTTAATATTTATTTTATTAATTTTGAGATTGATATCTCCTTAACACTATGTGCAACAACTCATCAAAAATAATGGATTTTGTAGGAGAGATTAATAACTCGTAAAAAATAATAAAAAATTGCCTAAAACTCATCCAATATGAAATCTTTTTACAGGTTTTCTTTGTTAGCGTCCGGTATTTTCGGTAGTGGGATTTTAGACTTAGCTGTTCACTTTATACGCTGAATTCTGTTACTGACTTCACTAACAATACAAAACAAGCGTCTACTAATTGTATATTCGATTAAACTTTGAATTCAACATTTTCATTTTGACTTGTAACTTTTAGAACTAAAATTAATTGAAAGTGTGTCTTAATTTATATTCATCATGCTATTATTTCTTAATAAAATTTAATCCTATACCCATTTTTTTATTTAAGAAACTTAATTAAGAACATGTAAAATGTTATAAGATTTGAGAGTAAATGTTATATATAGGTTTTGCTGAACTCTTTATTATATTTACCATTGGTATCTATAAACAGAAACCTTTTAACTTGAACTAAAACTTGTAGAACAGTACGACGACTTAACCTTCCTGTGTTCTTGTATAGGGAAGCTTTTAATATAATTGTTTATTTTAGTAAACTGCTGTAGTTTTATCTAACATAACGCTATTCATATTACAATAGAGTATGCTATAAGTAACTCTGTCATCCCAAGTAAGGTATTTTAATACAAAAAAAATAATTACAAAAGCTGTGAAAAGTTCAAGCACGAGGTCGATAGTAATTGATAATCAGAACGTCAATAGACACAGATTAATCTCCAATCACTTCAAACTTAACCGTTGTCTTCAAAGAATATAAAAGTTTTAGAGATTGACTTAAATACGGAGTAGACATACAAATTAACTCTTATTACATACTTGTTATGTACTTATCAGTTGTGATATAAAGTTGCGTACTTGTCATTTATTATGATAACTTACGTACTTATCCTTTGTGATGATATGTTATATACTTATCACTTGTGATGATAACTCACGTACTTGTCACATGTGATGATAGCATAAGTACATGTCATATGTGATCATAATATGAAATTCTCATCATCCTTGTTCATCAGATGCTCATTTTTAACTAAATTGGATTATTTTTAAGGGAAATAATATTTTTTGTTTTTATATTTTTGTATATCTATTACTTCTCTTATTTATGAATTAAGATCTCAAATAAAATAGACAATAAGCAAAAACTGTAAAGGGATCATATAATCGATTTATATATTACGGTGAAGCAAAACCGCTAAGCCATTACCGATCACTTGTGATGGAAAATATATTTTGGTACATAAAGCCACATTTTACGCACACGGTACTGTTAATGATACGTGTAAATAAAGTTTAATAGTATTTTTAGTTGTAATTATCTGCATTAACTATTTACTCATTATTTTATATTCTACTAGTATTTAGATATAATCCATGATCATAATGACATTTTAAATAGGTTTTTTAAATGTTATAACCCACCATTACATTTACAAAATTATTTTACAAATTAACTTAATATCCACATATTTAGTCAATCACTAATTTGAGTTAAAAAATTTAGAGATAATGTCACAACAGCAGCAATGATATTAAGTTGCAAAATTAAAAATAAATGTGAAAAACTCTATTTTCATCAAGTTATTTATATCAAAATAAATATAAGAAAATATCAGAAAAGCAAAATCAACTTTTATACACCTTTGTCATAGTGACATTCTGTGGACAGTTTGACATTTTAGCACTCATGAAAGACTTGACGCGATTGAATAAAACGTACCAACACTATTTATTCTGTATTCTAATTTTGTTACGATTTTATGATTATTTTTTAAATTCTATTCCATTAGTTTATATATATATATATTTCTTTTAATTATTTTAAATTATAACTCAATTTGTATTGGTCGAGATAAGTTTTAATAAATAAATATTGTGTGTATTCAATGAGTCCTAGGCACACTTAATATTTGAGAACTAATACTTATATATAATATACTATTCAAACCATAATTCTCCAACTCATTGTAAATTTACTAGAGGTTTGACTAATTTAACTACTAGTCCTAATCAAATAGAAAGCTGTATATAAATTAAAGAGACAGCTATAAGAATGCTGGTAAATATTATCTTTAAAACAGGGAAAGTAATGACGTAAGTAAACATGACAGTGATGTAACACTGTCCTTAAGCGATAAGCGTTCTTGTCTCTTCTTTGAATTGTCACTCGCAGTTTCTTTTAGGTTGAATTCAATGCGATGTTTAAAATGCTCACTTCGTGTCTTTATGCGGCTTATTTCGTTACTTCAACGCCTTTAAAAGCTTCATTTATTTATTTGAAAATATATAAATTTCATGCAAAGAACAGCATTTTAAATAAAATTTTTACTTTTAATCAAAATATAGTTTTAATTCGCCGACGCCATGTATTTTATTTTACAGTTTGTTTTTTTTTTGTTTCATGCCCGGATATATTAACTTTATTAAAAACTTAATACACTAATACTTACTATAATGTAATGTTTGTCTATACTAACTTACCTTAGTAGTAAAAATAATAAACTAAAATATAGGAACAATCTTAGTCATTATTAAATAGAGGTTTCTATTTCAGGTAAAATTGCATATTATACTAGATTTTAGTCTAATATAACTTCCAAGACTTTGTATTTTAATGTCAACCTTACAACCACCCTATTTACTTTACTTGATTGTGTCCGCTTTAATACATTGCAGGTTTAAGACAATACTACAAATTAAACAAAATTTGACCGAGATCACAATAAAGTGACATGTGTAGTATAAAAATATCCTCAAAAATTTATACTTACCACTTCATGAAGTATTTTTATTGGAATATATAAAATTGCAAGCTACGTTAACTATAATCACTGCATATTTATTTTGATGTTTAATAATAAAAAACCGGTAGACTTTATAAAATTCGAAGGAAATATGCTTTACCCCATCCATTCCTGATTCAACCCGATTCAAAGAACTGGGGTCATTAAAATATTAATATAACTTAAATTAAATTAAAAAAATAGCGTTATTTCTTTGCTTCAAATTCCTTTTTCAATAGAAGCTGATATATGCAATTTTATTTAAAATTGAGTAAATATAGTATAATAAATAAAAGCGGTATCGAATTGTCTGCAGACAAATTTCAAACAGCCCATTCTAATGGTGACCATTAGAAAAACAACAGGATAAATTTAAATCACAAGCTTCCTAAAGCTTTAAACGGAGTGAAAATTTGTTCCGCCTACTAAGTCACTACATAAGTTATTTGCCGTTTGGAAGCGACCCCATGGCGTCCCATTCAGGCGTTATGGCGATGGTTTTTTAGTGAGTAGTCTTAATACATCAGCGTTATTTATATGGCCGAGTTCCTCACATTAACTCCTTGTTGGGCCATTATCTATACTGTTTTAGGTGGTTGAGCCTAGCTGTAGTTATCTGACTGCAGCTCGTACTGGGCTAGCTCGCCCGGGGAAGGACCACCCTCTCACAGCAAACCGACGTGTATTAACCAAATTCATTTGGTTCACTAAAATGTGTTATATGAAACATACCATGCTCTCTTTGTTACAATATACATATATTCGACCCAATGATGTTCCACTATAGAATAGAATAGCGGTCCTACGCGTACGTGCCGTTTCCTAATTGCTGCGGTTTTTATTATTGGGAAATGGTCTCCTGTGATAGCTTCATTGTTTTCATTAAAAGAATTCGACCAATCTAATTAATATATTTTCTTGCTACAAGGGAAAGTTATTTTTTTTTATACAACCTATTTTACGTTCGAAAGTAGGGCGATATTAGAAATAAAAGTTAATAATATACATACAGAAGATAAATATTACGTGTAGTATAACGTCATAACCGTACGTGTAGTCTATTGCTTTGGTATGTCGTGAATGTATAATTATAGACTTCTTAGTTGTAGAACCATAGCGAGCCTCGAAGGATATATACTATTATATGACAAACAACAAAATAAACTAAAAATTTTATAATGGTCCAAATCTGATACTAACTGAATCGAAATCACCTTTAAACAATTTTAATTATTGATATTATTATATTTAGCGTGAGCAAAGTGTTTGATTAGGTTTTCTAGCATAGACGCCATCTGCAGAGATGTAAATGACCCAACTTGCTTCTTTTGATAGCCGGAAATTATTCTTTGACATCGTCCACTCTATTTTAATATCGAATTTTATTTATTCAACGATTTTTATTCCGCTCGCTATATTCCAAATATAATTTTAATATAAATGTTACCTCAATTGCTATTATCTACACCCGAGCTACTTTTAATATTTATTTTATTAATTTTGAGATTGATATCTCCTTTACACTATGTGCAACAACTCATCAAAAATAATAGATTTTGTAGAAGAGATTAATAACTCGTAAAAAATAATAAAAAATTGCCTAAAACTCATCCAATATGAAATCTTTTTACAGGTTTTGTTTGTTAGCGTCTGATATTTTCGGTAGTGGGATTTTAGACTTAGCTATACACTTTATTCGCTGAATTCTGTTACTGACTTCACTAGCAATACAAAACACGCGTCTACTAATTATATATTCGATTAAACTTTGAATTCAACATTTTCATTTTGACTTGTAACTTTTAGAACTAAAATTAATTGAAAGTGTGTCTTAATTTTTATTCATCATGCTATTATTTCTTAATAAAATTTAATCCTATACCCATTTTTTTATTTATGAAACCTAATTAAGAACATGTAAAATGTTATAAGATTTGAGAGTAAATGTTAAATATAGGTTTTGCTGAACTCTTTATTATATTTACCATTGGTATCTATAAACAGAAACCTTTTAACTTGAACTAAAACTTGTAGAACAGTACGAAGATTTAACCTTCCTGTGTTCTTGTATAGGGAAGTTTTTAATATAATTGTTTATTTTATTAAACTGCTGTAGTTTTCATAACATAACGCTATTCATATTACAAAAGAGTATGCTATAAGTAACTCTGTCATCAAAAGTAAGGTATTTTAATACAAAAAAAATAATTAAAAGATTACAAAAGCTGTGAAAAGTTCTAGCACGAGGTCGACAGTAACTGATAATCAGAACGTCAATAGACACAGATTAATCTCCAATCAATTCAAACTTAACCGTTGTCTTCAAAGAATATAAAAGTTTTAGAGATTGACTTAAATAGGGAGTAGACATTCAAATTTACTCTCATTTCATACTTTTTATGTACTTATCAGTTGTGATATAAAGTTGCGTACTTGTCATTTATTATGATAACTTACGTACTTATCCTTTGTGATGATATGTTATACACTTATCACTTGTGATGATAACTCACGTACTTGTCACATGTGATGATAGTATAAGTACATGACATATGTGATCATAATATGAAATTCTTATCATCCTTGTTTATCACATGACCATTTTAACTACATTAGATTATTTTTAAGGGTAATAATATTTTTTGTTTTTTATATTTTTGTATATCTATTACTTCTCTTATTTATGAATTAAGATCTCAAATAAAATAGACAATAAGCAAAAACTGTAAAGGGATCATATAATCGATTTATATATTACGGTGAAGCAAAACCGCTAAGCCATTACCGATCACTTGTGATGGAAAATATATTTTGGTACATAAAGCCACATTTTACGCACACGGTACTGTTAATGATACGTGTAAATAAAGTTTAATAGTATTTTTAGTTGTAATTATCTGCATTAACTATTTACTCATTATTTTATATTCTACTAGTATTTAGATATAATCCATGATCATAATGACATTTTAAATAGGTTTTTTAAATGTTATAACCCACCATTACATTTACAAAATTATTTTACAAATTAACTTAATATCCACATATTTAGTCAATCACTAATTTGAGTTAAAAAATTTAGAGATAATGTCATAAATTATGACATAACTTTAAAATAAATGTAAAAAAACTCTATTTTCATCCAGTTATTTATATCAAAATAAATATAAGAAAATATCAGAAAAGCAAAATCATATAAATGACTTTTATACACCTTTGTCATAGTGACATTCTGTGGACAGTTTGACATTTCAGCTCTCATGAAAGACTTGACGCGATTGAATAAAACGTACCAACACTATTTATTCTGTATTTTAATTTTTTTACGATGTTATGATTATTTTTTAAATTCTATTCCATTTGATTTTTTTATATATATTTCTTTTAATTATTTTAAATTATAACTTAATTTGTTTTGGTTGAATTAGGTTTTTAAACGTAAATATTGTATATATTCAATGAGTCCCAGCCATACTTAATATTTGAGAACTAATACTTATATATAATATACTATTCAAACCACAATTCTCCAACACATTGTAAATTTATTAGAGGTTTGACTAATTTAACTACTAGTCCTAATCAAATAGAAAGCTGTATATAAATTAAAGAGACAGCTATAAGAATGCTGGTAAATATTGTCTTTAAAACAGGGAAAGTAATGACGTAAGTAAACCTGAGTGTGATGTAACACTGTCCTTAAGCGATAAGCGTTCTTGTCTTTTCTTTGAGCTGTCGCTCGCAGTTTATTTTAAGTTGATTCAATGCGATGTTTAAAATGCTCACTTCGTGTCTTTATGCGGCTTATTTCGTTACTTCAACGCCTTTAAAAGCTTCTTTTATTTATATATATATATATATATATATATATATATATATATATATATATATATATTTATATATATACATTTCTTGCAAAGAACACCATTTTAAATAAAATTTTCACTTTAAATAAAAAAATAGTTTGAATTCGCCGACTTTCTTAATAACTTATTACGATAATACTTATTATAATCCAATGTTTGTCTATACTAACTAACCTTAGTCTAGTAAAAATAGGTAACTAAAATTTTGTTTCTTCTATAAATTACTAGAAGTAAATTCAAAGGAATAGTTGCTCTCTTTCATTACGGAATTCGTTACGGACATTAGGAAAAATCTTAGTCATCATTAAATAGAGTTATCTATTTTAGTTAAAATTGCATTAACCTAGATTTTAGTCCAACATCACTTCCAAGACTTTGTATTTAAATGTCAAAGTTACAACAAACGTATTTACTTTACTTGATTGTGTCCGTTTAATACATTGTAGATTTTAGACAATACTTCAAATTAAATAATAATAAGAAATTACAATGAAGCAACATGTATGGTATAACAATATTCTAAAAAATATATACCTACACCTTTTTATTGTTCAGGATATAAAATTTCAAGCATGCATTATATTTTGGTGTTTATTATTAAAAAAATCTGTAGACTTTATAAAACTCGGTGGATACATGCTCTATTATTATATTTATTTTTCATATTTTAAAATGCTTTACCTCACTTATTCCTGATTCAATCCGATCCAAAGAAGTGAGATCATTTAAATATTAATATGGCTTAAAATAAATTAAAAAATTGTTTTATTTATTTGCATATATTTCATTTTCAAATAGAAGGCGATATATGCAAATATATGTAAATATAGCATAATATAAAATAAATACAAGCGGTATCGAACTGTCTGCTGAAAATATTTAAACAGTCCATTCCTGTGATTGTCACCATTAGAACAACAACAAGATTAATTTAACTCGAAAGCTTCCTAAAGCTTTAAACGCAGTGAAAGTAGTCTGTTTCGCCCACTAAGTCTTTTTATGAGTTATTTGCCGATTCCAAGCGACCCCGTGGCGTCCAATTCTGGCGTTATGGGCCTTGGTTTTTAGTAGGTAGCCTTAAAATATCAGCGTCATTTATGTTGCCGAGCATCCTCACATTAACTCCTTTTTGGGTCATCATCTACATTGTTGATGCTGTAACCGCAAAGGATTTTTCCAACAGAGAAAGGCTAATTCTAGGACAGGGGCGTAGATTACGTTTTTGTGCATTGTAAATATTCAAAAGTTATTTTGGAGCTTATGTGGTCATAATGACGACCATTAGTGAGAATGTATTGAGTATCAAGGTGTATACAGTAATAATGTATGTTAAGAAGTTTTATTTTTATTTTTAGCAGAGATTTTTAAAACGTAATATGACACAGTGATTAATATTAAAGCCGTTTTAATGTTATTACAAAGGTATTCTAATGTGATTATAGTTACTATTAACAATCGGTGGACCATCGAATTTAATTTGCCAATAGAATGGCCAAAGTAAAATAATAGTCCCAGAAGTAATCATGAAACTGTTTGCCGAATGTGGCCCAATTTAGTCAAGGCCATTTTTGTATAATAAACTTTGATTCCGTAATATGTACATAGAATTATAATATTAGTGCAATTATTAACTGATCACCCAAAACCAGTTTTATTTTATAAAAACTTGGTTCATATTGGCTGGATATTAAACAACCGCATGGAGATAATGTCTAATAAATACCAAGATATCGTTTTTCTGCAATCCGGCGCTTATCGCCAACTGTGCCAAGAATATAATGAAGAACAATAACCCCGATATTTACCAGTTGCGTGGGTTCCAAATAGTTGCTTATTACAAATTATAAATATTTTTTTTCCTTATTGCAATAATATTAATGATGACAAATGAATATATATATGAAACAAAAAAGCTATCTTTGTTACAATATACATTCGACCCGACGATGTTTCACTAACGGTTAGAATAGCGGTCCTACGCGTACGTGCCGTTTTCTAATTGATGCGGTTTTTATTATTAGGAAATGATCTCCAGTGATAGCTAAATCTTTTTAATTAAAAGAACAAGACCAATCTAATTAATATATTTTCTTGGTACAAGGGAAAGTTTTTTTTTATATAACCTATTTTACGTTGGAAAGTAGGGCGATATTAGAAATAAAAGTTAATAATATACATACAGAAGACAAATATTAAGTGTAGTATAACGTCATAGCATATGTGTAATATATTGCTTTGGTATAACATATAACTATAGACTTCTTAGTTGTAGAACCATAGCGAGCCTTGAAGGATATCTACTATTATATGACAAACAACAAAATAAAATAAAAATTTAATAATGATCCAAATCTGATACTAACTGAATCGAAATCACCTTTAAACATTTTTAATTATTGATATTATTATATTTGGCGTGAGCAAAGTATTTGATTAGGTTTTATAGCATAGACGTCATCTGCAGAGATGTAAATGACCCAACTTGCTTCTTTTGATAGCCGGAAATTATTCTTTGACATCGTCCACTTTCTTTTAATATCAAATTTTATTTATTCAACGCTTTTCATTCCGCTCGCTATATTCCAAATATAATTTTAATATAAATGTTACCTCAATTGCTATTATCTACACCCGTGCTATTTTAATATTTATTTTATTAATTTTGAGATTGATATCTCCTTAACACTATGTGCAACAACTCATCAAAAATAATAGATTTTGTAGGAGAGATTAATAACTCGTAAAAAATAATAAAAAATTGCCTAAAACTCATCCAATATGAAATCTTTTTACAGGTTTTCTTTGTTAGCGTCCGGTATTTTCGGTAGTGGGATTTTAGACTTAGCTGTTCACTTTATACGCTGAATTCTGTTACTGACTTCACTAACAATACAAAACAAGCGTCTACTAATTGTATATTCGATTAAACTTTGAATTCAACATTTTCATTTTGACTTGTAACTTTTAGAACTAAAATTAATTGAAAGTGTGTCTTAATTTATATTCATCATGCTATTATTTCTTAATAAAATTTAATCCTATACCCATTTTTTTATTTAAGAAACTTAATTAAGAACATGTAAAATGTTATAAGATTTGAGAGTAAATGTTAAATATAGGTTTTGCTGAACTCTTTATTATATTTACCATTGGTATCTATAAACAGAAACCTTTTAACTTGAACTAAAACTTGTAGAACAGTACGAAGATTTAACCTTCCTGTGTTCTTGTATAGGGAAGTTTTTAATATAATTGTTTATTTTATTAAACTGCTGTAGTTTTCATAACATAACGCTATTCATATTACAAAAGAGTATGCTATAAGTAACTCTGTCATCAAAAGTAAGGTATTTTAATACAAAAAAAATAATTAAAAGATTACAAAAGCTGTGAAAAGTTCTAGCACGAGGTCGATAGTAACTGATAATCAGAACGTCAATAGACACAGATTAATCTCCAATCAATTCAAACTTAACCGTTGTCTTCAAAGAATATAAAAGTTTTAGAGATTGACTTAAATAGGGAGTAGACATTCAAATTTACTCTCATTTCATACTTTTTATGTACTTATCAGTTGTGATATAAAGTTGCGTACTTGTCATTTATTATGATAACTTACGTACTTATCCTTTGTGATGATATGTTATACACTTATCACTTGTGATGATAACTCACGTACTTGTCACATGTGATGATAGTATAAGTACATGACATATGTGATCATAATATGAAATTCTTATCATCCTTGTTTATCACATGACCATTTTAACTACATTAGATTATTTTTAAGGGTAATAATATTTTTTGTTTTTTATATTTTTGTATATCTATTACTTCTCTTATTTATGAATTAAGATCTCAAATAAAATAGACAATAAGCAAAAACTGTAAAGGGATCATATAATCGATTTATATATTACGGTGAAGCAAAACCGCTAAGCCATTACCGATCACTTGTGATGGAAAATATATTTTGGTACATAAAGCCACATTTTACGCACACGGTACTGTTAATGATACGTGTAAATAAAGTTTAATAGTATTTTTAGTTGTAATTATCTGCATTAACTATTTACTCATTATTTTATATTCTACTAGTATTTAGATATAATCCATGATCATAATGACATTTTAAATAGGTTTTTTAAATGTTATAACCCACCATTACATTTACAAAATTATTTTACAAATTAACTTAATATCCACATATTTAGTCAATCACTAATTTGAGTTAAAAAATTTAGAGATAATGTCATAATTTATGACATAACTTTAAAATAAATGTAAAAAAACTCTATTTTCATCCAGTTATTTATATCAAAATAAATATAAGAAAATATCAGAATAGCAAAATCATATAAATGACTTTTATACACCTTTGTCATAGTGACAATCTGTGGACAGTTTGACATTTTAGCCCTCATGAAAGACTTGACGCGATTGAATAAAACGTACCAACACTATTTATTCTGTATTTTAATTTTTTTACGATGTTATGATTATTTTTTAAATTCTATTCCATTTGATTTTTATATATATATTTCTTTTAATTATTTTAAATTATAACTTAATTTGTTTTGGTTGAATTAGGTTTTTAAACGTAAATATTGTGTATATTCAATGAGTCCCAGCCATACTTAATATTTGAGAACTAATACTTATATATAATATACTATTCAAACCACAATTCTCCAACACATTGTAAATTTACTAGAGGTTTGACTAATTTAACTACTAGTCCTAATCAAATAGAAAGCTGTATATAAATTAAAGAGACAGCTATAAGAATGCTGGTAAATATTGTCTTTAAAACAGGGAAAGTAATGACGTAAGTAAACCTGAGTGTGATGTAACACTGTCCTTAAGCGATAAGCGTTTTTGTCTTTTCTTTGAGCTGTCGCTCGCAGTTTATTTTAAGTTGATTCAATGCGATGTTTAAAATGCTCACTTCGTGTCTTTATGCGGCTTATTTCGTTACTTCAACGCCTTTAAAAGCTTCTTTTATTTATATATATATATATATATATATATATATATATATATGTTAGGCCCAAAGACCGAAAACGCTCAATGGACGAAAAAAACGGCCACATCGCGTTCTGGCTGTCTTCAAATGCGCAGAACGCGTTTTGGCTGCTATTAAACGCTCGCCACGCGTTCTGGAAATTGTCGAACGGCCAGAACGCGTTTTGACATTCGTCAAGCGCTCAGAACGCGATCTTAATGTTTGAGTCGTATTATTTGCCACTCTCTACCTGCGTACAATAAGATTCATTTTGTACTTATAAAACAAATGAATTTTGATTATTGTTCTACACACATAAGTTATTTCGAGGTACGAAATATACTTATATTCATGATCTTTTCAGTTACTTTTAAATAATTGAATCCTCTACGACAATACTAGTTCCGATTTCAGCTGGTGGAAATTTTAAATTGGACAATGGTTCTATTTTCTCTGCTTGTTTTAGTAAATTTTTTGCATTGCTTTGTTTCTTATGAATAGAACTAACCTAACACGATTTGTACTTTTCCTCAGATAGCAACACAGATCTATCGTCACAATTATCAAAAATTGTTTTCACTTCATCGCAAAAAAAAATATTTCGCTGATTTATCAGTCATTTTAATGAAAGTTAAACTTTTCAATTGAGTTTAATAAGTTGCTTGGTCAACGACAAACTGATCTTGTCCCTGCACTGGCGAGAATTGTACTGATTTTTCATGGACTCAAGTTCGTTGTTATATATATACTCAAAAGCAATATCCCCCTTGGTATTATTGGATGTAATTAAATTGGAATATTTTTGAAAAAGGTATCCCTAGACAATAGTATCATTTTGGAAATAATTGAAACAAAAGTTTGTATGTAGTCATCGGTACGTGCATTGTTCTGAATTTGCTGAAAAGATCATACTAATTACAGAGGATCATAAAAGAAAAGGCTCTTTATTACGTAGCCAATAAAATGTTGAATTGAAATGATTAGAAAAGAAAAGTTGTACATTTCTAGTACCTAAAATTTATAACTATTGCCAATAACGGTATCTATTGTTCAAAATTTGTTGATAAAATCCCAAAATAACAAAAGGTTATTAATAACTTTTCCTTTTCAATTTCATTCATTCATATTTTATATACTCTGCAATATAAGTGTATAGGTAGTGTGAATTTCTTTAAAGAACTAAAGAACAATAATTGATAATTACCAAAAGATCATAAATTTAAGTTTATTCCATACTGCACAAAATGTAGAATGCGTGGAACAATAATCAAGATTCATTTGTTTTATAAGTACAAAATGAATCTTATTGTACGCAGGTAGAGAGTGGCAAATAATACGACTCAAACATTATGATCGCGTTCTGAGCGCTTGACGAATGTCAAAACGCGTTCTGGCCGTTCGACAATTACCAGAACGCGTGGCGAGCGTTTAATAGCAGCCAAAACGCGTTCTGCGCATTTGAAGACAGCCAGAACGCGTTGTGGCCGTTTTTTCCGTCCACTGAGCGTTTTCGGTCTTTGGGCCTAACATATATATATATATTTATATATATACATTTCTTGCAAAGAACACCATTTTAAATAAAATTTTCACTTTAAATAAAAAAATAGTTTGAATTCGCCGACTTTCTTAATAACTTATTACGATAATACTTATTATAATCCAATGTTTGTCTATACTAACTAACCTTAGTCTAGTAAAAATAGTTAACAAAAATTTTGTTTCTTCTATAAATTACTAGAAGTAAATTCAAAGGAATAGTTGCTCTCTTTCATTACGGAATTCGTTACGGACATTAGGAAAAATCTTAGTCATCATTAAATAGAGTTATCTATTTTAGTTAAAATTGCATTAACCTAGATTTTAGTCCAACATCACTTCCAAGACTTTGTATTTAAATGTCAAAGTTACAACAAACGTATTTACTTTACTTGATTGTGTCCGTTTAATACATTGTAGATTTTAGACAATACTTCAAATTAAACAATAATAAGAAATTACAATGAAGCAACATGTATGGTATAACAATATTCTAAAAAATATATACCTACACCTTTTTATTGTTCAGGATATAAAATTTCAAGCATGCATTATATTTTGGTGTTTATTATTAAAAAAATCTGTAGACTTTATAAAACTCGGTGGATACATGCTCTATTATTATATTTATTTTTCATATTTTAAAATGCTTTACCTCACTTATTCCTGATTCAATCCGATCCAAAGAAGTGAGATCATTTAAATATTAATATGGCTTAAAATAAATTAAAAAATTGTTTTATTTATTTGCATATATTTCATTTTCAAATAGAAGGCGATATATGCAAATATATGTAAATATAGCATAATATAAAATAAATACAAGCGGTATCGAACTGTCTGCTGAAAATATTTAAACAGTCCATTCCTGTGATTGTCACCATTAGAACAACAACAAGATTAATTTAACTCGAAAGCTTCCTAAAGCTTTAAACGCAGTGAAAGTAGTCTGTTTCGCCCACTAAGTCTTTTTATGAGTTATTTGCCGATTCCAAGCGACCCCGTGGCGTCCAATTCTGGCGTTATGGGCCTTGGTTTTTAGTAGGTAGCCTTAAAATATCAGCGTCATTTATGTTGCCGAGCATCCTCACATTAACTCCTTTTTGGGTCATCATCTACATTGTTGATGCTGTAACCGCAAAGGATTTTTCCAACAGAGAAAGGCTAATTCTAGGACAGGGGCGTAGATTACGTTTTTGTGCATTGTAAATATTCAAAAGTTATTTTGGAGCTTATGTGGTCATAATGACGACCATTAGTGAGAATGTATTGAGTATCAAGGTGTATACAGTAATAATGTATGTTAAGAAGTTTTATTTTTATTTTTAGCAGAGATTTTTAAAACGTAATATGACACAGTGATTAATATTAAAGCCGTTTTAATGTTATTACAAAGGTATTCTAATGTGATTATAGTTACTATTAACAATCGGTGGACCATCGAATTTAATTTGCCAATAGAATGGCCAAAGTAAAATAATAGTCCCAGAAGTAATCATGAAACTGTTTGCCGAATGTGGCCCAATTTAGTCAAGGCCATTTTTGTATAATAAACTTTGATTCCGTAATATGTACATAGAATTATAATATTAGTGCAATTATTAACTGATCACCCAAAGCCAGTTTTATTTTATAAAAACTTGGTTCATATTGGCTGGATATTAAACAACCGCATGGAGATAATGTCTAATAAATACCAAGATATCGTTTTTCTGCAATCCGGCGCTTATCGCCAACTGTGCCAAGAATATAATGAAGAACAATAACCCCGATATTTACCAGTTGCGTGGGTTCCAAATAGTTGCTTATTACAAATTATAAATATTTTTTTTCCTTATTGCAATAATATTAATGATGACAAATGAATATATATATGAAACAAAAAAGCTATCTTTGTTACAATATACATTCGACCCGACGATGTTTCACTAACGGTTAGAATAGCGGTCCTACGCGTACGTGCCGTTTTCTAATTGCTGCGGTTTTTATTATTAGGAAATGATCTCCAGTGATAGCTAAATCTTTTTAATTAAAAGAACAAGACCAATCTAATTAATATATTTTCTTGGTACAAGGGAAAGTTTTTTTTTATATAACCTATTTTACGTTGGAAAGTAGGGCGATATTAGAAATAAAAGTTAATAATATACATACAGAAGACAAATATTAAGTGTAGTATAACGTCATAGCATATGTGTAATATATTGCTTTGGTATAACATATAACTATAGACTTCTTAGTTGTAGAACCATAGCGAGCCTTGAAGGATATCTACTATTATATGACAAACAACAAAATAAAATAAAAATTTAATAATGATCCAAATCTGATACTAACTGAATCGAAATCACCTTTAAACATTTTTAATTATTGATATTATTATATTTGGCGTGAGCAAAGTATTTGATTAGGTTTTATAGCATAGACGTCATCTGCAGAGATGTAAATGACCCAACTTGCTTCTTTTGATAGCCGGAAATTATTCTTTGACATCGTCCACTTTCTTTTAATATCAAATTTTATTTATTCAACGCTTTTCATTCCGCTCGCTATATTCCAAATATAATTTTAATATAAATGTTACCTCAATTGCTATTATCTACACCCGTGCTATTTTAATATTTATTTTATTAATTTTGAGATTGATATCTCCTTAACACTATGTGCAACAACTCATCAAAAATAATAGATTTTGTAGGAGAGATTAATAACTCGTAAAAAATAATAAAAAATTGCCTAAAACTCATCCAATATGAAATCTTTTTACAGGTTTTCTTTGTTAGCGTCCGGTATTTTCGGTAGTGGGATTTTAGACTTAGCTGTTCACTTTATACGCTGAATTCTGTTACTGACTTCACTAACAATACAAAACAAGCGTCTACTAATTGTATATTCGATTAAACTTTGAATTCAACATTTTCATTTTGACTTGTAACTTTTAGAACTAAAATTAATTGAAAGTGTGTCTTAATTTATATTCATCATGCTATTATTTCTTAATAAAATTTAATCCTATACCCATTTTTTTATTTAAGAAACTTAATTAAGAACATGTAAAATGTTATAAGATTTGAGAGTAAATGTTATATATAGGTTTTGCTGAACTCTTTATTATATTTACCATTGGTATCTATAAACAGAAACCTTTTAACTTGAACTAAAACTTGTAGAACAGTACGACGACTTAACCTTCCTGTGTTCTTGTATAGGGAAGCTTTTAATATAATTGTTTATTTTAGTAAACTGCTGTAGTTTTATCTAACATAACGCTATTCATATTACAATAGAGTATGCTATAAGTAACTCTGTCATCCCAAGTAAGGTATTTTAATACAAAAAAAATAATTACAAAAGCTGTAAAAGTTCAAGCACGAGGTCGATAGTAATTGATAATCAGAACGTCAATAGACACAGATTAATCTCCAATCACTTCAAACTTAACCGTTGTCTTCAAAGAATATAAAAGTTTTAGAGATTGACTTAAATACGGAGTAGACATACAAATTAACTCTTATTACATACTTGTTATGTACTTATCAGTTGTGATATAAAGTTGCGTACTTGTCATTTATTATGATAACTTACGTACTTATCCTTTGTGATGATATGTTATATACTTATCACTTGTGATGATAACTCACGTACTTGTCACATGTGATGATAGCATAAGTACATGTCATATGTGATCATAATATGAAATTCTCATCATCCTTGTTCATCAGATGCTCATTTTTAACTAAATTGGATTATTTTTAAGGGAAATAATATTTTTTGTTTTTATATTTTTGTATATCTATTACTTCTCTTATTTATGAATTAAGATCTCAAATAAAATAGACAATAAGCAAAAACTGTAAAGGGATCATATAATCGATTTATATATTACGGTGAAGCAAAACCGCTAAGCCATTACCGATCACTTGTGATGGAAAATATATTTTGGTACATAAAGCCACATTTTACGCACACGGTACTGTTAATGATACGTGTAAATAAAGTTTAATAGTATTTTTAGTTGTAATTATCTGCATTAACTATTTACTCATTATTTTATATTCTACTAGTATTTAAATATAATCCATGATCATAATGACATTTTAAATAGGTTTTTTAAATGTTATAACCCACCATTACATTTACAAAATTATTTTACAAATTAACTTAATATCCACATATTTAGTCAATCACTAATTTGAGTTAAAAAATTTAGAGATAATGTCATAATTTATGACATAACTTTAAAATAAATGTAAAAAAACTCTATTTTCATCCAGTTATTTATATCAAAATAAATATAAGAAAATATCAGAATAGCAAAATCATATAAATGACTTTTATACACCTTTGTCATAGTGACAATCTGTGGACAGTTTGACATTTTAGCCCTCATGAAAGACTTGACGCGATTGAATAAAACGTACCAACACTATTTATTCTGTATTTTAATTTTTTTACGATGTTATGATTATTTTTTAAATTCTATTCCATTTGATTTTTTTATATATATTTCTTTTAATTATTTTAAATTATAACTTAATTTGTTTTGGTTGAATTAGGTTTTTAAACGTAAATATTGTGTATATTCAATGAGTCCCAGCCATACTTAATATTTGAGAACTAATACTTATATATAATATACTATTCAAACCACAATTCTCCAACACATTGTAAATTTACTAGAGGTTTGACTAATTTAACTACTAGTCCTAATCAAATAGAAAGCTGTATATAAATTAAAGAGACAGCTATAAGAATGCTGGTAAATATTGTCTTTAAAACAGGGAAAGTAATGACGTAAGTAAACCTGAGTGTGATGTAACACTGTCCTTAAGCGATAAGCGTTCTTGTCTTTTCTTTGAGCTGTCGCTCGCAGTTTATTTTAAGTTGATTCAATGCGATGTTTAAAATGCTCACTTCGTGTCTTTATGCGGCTTATTTCGTTACTTCAACGCCTTTAAAAGCTTCTTTTATTTATTTGATATATATATATATTTAAATGTATATATATACATATATATATACATTTCTTGCAAAGAACACCATTTTAAATAAAATTTTCACTTTAAATAAAAAAATAGTTTGAATTCGCCGACGCCGCGTGTTTTATTGTCCAGTTTGTTTTTTTTTTTGTTTCATGCCCGGATATATTAATTTCTTAATAACTTATTACGATAATACTTATTATAATCCAATGTTTGTCTATACTAACTAACCTTAGTCTAGTAAAAATAGTTAACAAAAATTTTGTTTCTTCTATAAATTACTAGAAGTAAATTCAAAGGAATAGTTGCTCTCTTTCATTACGGAATTCGTTACGGACATTAGGAAAAATCTTAGTCATCATTAAATAGAGTTATCTATTTTAGTTAAAATTGCATTAACCTAGATTTTAGTCCAACATCACTTCCAAGACTTTGTATTTAAATGTCAAAGTTACAACAAACGTATTTACTTTACTTGATTGTGTCCGTTTAATACATTGTAGATTTTAGACAATACTTCAAATTAAACAATAATAAGAAATTACAATGAAGCAACATGTATGGTATAACAATATTCTAAAAAATATATACCTACACCTTTTTATTGTTCAGGATATAAAATTTCAAGCATGCATTATATTTTGGTGTTTATTATTAAAAAAATCTGTAGACTTTATAAAACTCGGTGGATACATGCTCTATTATTATATTTATTTTTCATATTTTAAAATGCTTTACCTCACTTATTCCTGATTCAATCCGATCCAAAGAAGTGAGATCATTTAAATATTAATATGGCTTAAAATAAATTAAAAAATTGTTTTATTTATTTGCATATATTTCATTTTCAAATAGAAGGCGATATATGCAAATATATGTAAATATAGCATAATATAAAATAAATACAAGCGGTATCGAACTGTCTGCTGAAAATATTTAAACAGTCCATTCCTGTGATTGTCACCATTAGAACAACAACAAGATTAATTTAACTCGAAAGCTTCCTAAAGCTTTAAACGCAGTGAAAGTAGTCTGTTTCGCCCACTAAGTCTTTTTATGAGTTATTTGCCGATTCCAAGCGACCCCGTGGCGTCCAATTCTGGCGTTATGGGCCTTGGTTTTTAGTAGGTAGCCTTAAAATATCAGCGTCATTTATGTTGCCGAGCATCCTCACATTAACTCCTTTTTGGGTCATCATCTACATTGTTGATGCTGTAACCGCAAAGGATTTTTCCAACAGAGAAAGGCTAATTCTAGGACAGGGGCGTAGATTACGTTTTTGTGCATTGTAAATATTCAAAAGTTATTTTGGAGCTTATGTGGTCATAATAACGACCATTAGTGAGAATGTATTGAGTATCAAGGTGTATACAGTAATAATGTATGTTAAGAAGTTTTATTTTTATTTTTAGCAGAGATTTTTAAAACGTAATATGACACAGTGATTAATATTAAAGCCGTTTTATTGTTATTACAAAGGTATTCTAATGTGATTATAGTTACTATTAACAATCGGTGGACCATCGAATTTAATTTGCCAATAGAATGGCCAAAGTAAAATAATAGTCCCAGAAGTAATCATGAAACTGTTTGCCGAATGTGGCCCAATTTAGTCAAGGCCATTTTTGTATAATAAACTTTGATTCCGTAATATGTACATAGAATTATAATATTAGTGCAATTATTAACTGATCACCCAAAGCCAGTTTTATTTTATAAAAACTTGGTTCATATTGGCTGGATATTAAACAACCGCATGGAGATAATGTCTAATAAATACCAAGATATCGTTTTTCTGCAATCCGGCGCTTATCGCCAACTGTGCCAAGAATATAATGAAGAACAATAACCCCGATATTTACCAGTTGCGTGGGTTCCAAATAGTTGCTTATTACAAATTATAAATATTTTTTTTCCTTATTGCAATAATATTAATGATGACAAATGAATATATATATGAAACAAAAAAGCTATCTTTGTTACAATATACATTCGACCCGACGATGTTTCACTAACGGTTAGAATAGCGGTCCTACGCGTACGTGCCGTTTTCTAATTGCTGCGGTTTTTATTATTAGGAAATGATCTCCAGTGATAGCTAAATCTTTTTAATTAAAAGAACAAGACCAATCTAATTAATATATTTTCTTGGTACAAGGGAAAGTTTTTTTTTATATAACCTATTTTACGTTGGAAAGTAGGGCGATATTAGAAATAAAAGTTAATAATATACATACAGAAGACAAATATTAAGTGTAGTATAACGTCATAGCATATGTGTAATATATTGCTTTGGTATAACATATAACTATAGACTTCTTAGTTGTAGAACCATAGCGAGCCTTGAAGGATATCTACTATTATATGACAAACAACAAAATAAAATAAAAATTTAATAATGATCCAAATCTGATACTAACTGAATCGAAATCACCTTTAAACATTTTTAATTATTGATATTATTATATTTGGCGTGAGCAAAGTATTTGATTAGGTTTTATAGCATAGACGTCATCTGCAGAGATGTAAATGACCCAACTTGCTTCTTTTGATAGCCGGAAATTATTCTTTGACATCGTCCACTTTCTTTTAATATCAAATTTTATTTATTCAACGCTTTTCATTCCGCTCGCTATATTCCAAATATAATTTTAATATAAATGTTACCTCAATTGCTATTATCTACACCCGTGCTATTTTAATATTTATTTTATTAATTTTGAGATTGATATCTCCTTAACACTATGTGCAACAACTCATCAAAAATAATAGATTTTGTAGGAGAGATTAATAACTCGTAAAAAATAATAAAAAATTGCCTAAAACTCATCCAATATGAAATCTTTTTACAGGTTTTCTTTGTTAGCGTCCGGTATTTTCGGTAGTGGGATTTTAGACTTAGCTGTTCACTTTATACGCTGAATTCTGTTACTGACTTCACTAACAATACAAAACAAGCGTCTACTAATTGTATATTCGATTAAACTTTGAATTCAACATTTTCATTTTGACTTGTAACTTTTAGAACTAAAATTAATTGAAAGTGTGTCTTAATTTATATTCATCATGCTATTATTTCTTAATAAAATTTAATCCTATACCCATTTTTTTATTTAAGAAACTTAATTAAGAACATGTAAAATGTTATAAGATTTGAGAGTAAATGTTATATATAGGTTTTGCTGAACTCTTTATTATATTTACCATTGGTATCTATAAACAGAAACCTTTTAACTTGAACTAAAACTTGTAGAACAGTACGACGACTTAACCTTCCTGTGTTCTTGTATAGGGAAGCTTTTAATATAATTGTTTATTTTAGTAAACTGCTGTAGTTTTATCTAACATAACGCTATTCATATTACAATAGAGTATGCTATAAGTAACTCTGTCATCCCAAGTAAGGTATTTTAATACAAAAAAAATAATTACAAAAGCTGTGAAAAGTTCAAGCACGAGGTCGATAGTAATTGATAATCAGAACGTCAATAGACACAGATTAATCTCCAATCACTTCAAACTTAACCGTTGTCTTCAAAGAATATAAAAGTTTCAGAGATTGACTTAAATACGGAGTAGACATACAAATTAACTCTTATTACATACTTGTTATGTACTTATCAGTTGTGATATAAAGTTGCGTACTTGTCATTTATTATGATAACTTACGTACTTATCCTTTGTGATGATATGTTATATACTTATCACTTGTGATGATAACTCACGTACTTGTCACATGTGATGATAGCATAAGTACATGTCATATGTGATCATAATATGAAATTCTCATCATCCTTGTTCATCAGATGCTCATTTTTAACTAAATTGGATTATTTTTAAGGGAAATAATATTTTTTGTTTTTATATTTTTGTATATCTATTACTTCTCTTATTTATGAATTAAGATCTCAAATAAAATAGACAATAAGCAAAAACTGTAAAGGGATCATATAATCGATTTATATATTACGGTGAAGCAAAACCGCTAAGCCATTACCGATCACTTGTGATGGAAAATATATTTTGGTACATAAAGCCACATTTTACGCACACGGTACTGTTAATGATACGTGTAAATAAAGTTTAATAGTATTTTTAGTTGTAATTATCTGCATTAACTATTTACTCATTATTTTATATTCTACTAGTATTTAAATATAATCCATGATCATAATGACATTTTAAATAGGTTTTTTAAATGTTATAACCCACCATTACATTTACAAAATTATTTTACAAATTAACTTAATATCCACATATTTAGTCAATCACTAATTTGAGTTAAAAAATTTAGAGATAATGTCATAATTTATGACATAACTTTAAAATAAATGTAAAAAAACTCTATTTTCATCCAGTTATTTATATCAAAATAAATATAAGAAAATATCAGAATAGCAAAATCATATAAATGACTTTTATACACCTTTGTCATAGTGACAATCTGTGGACAGTTTGACATTTTAGCCCTCATGAAAGACTTGACGCGATTGAATAAAACGTACCAACACTATTTATTCTGTATTTTAATTTTTTTACGATGTTATGATTATTTTTTAAATTCTATTCCATTTGATTTTTTTATATATATTTCTTTTAATTATTTTAAATTATAACTTAATTTGTTTTGGTTGAATTAGGTTTTTAAACGTAAATATTGTGTATATTCAATGAGTCCCAGCCATACTTAATATTTGAGAACTAATACTTATATATAATATACTATTCAAACCACAATTCTCCAACACATTGTAAATTTACTAGAGGTTTGACTAATTTAACTACTAGTCCTAATCAAATAGAAAGCTGTATATAAATTAAAGAGACAGCTATAAGAATGCTGGTAAATATTGTCTTTAAAACAGGGAAAGTAATGACGTAAGTAAACCTGAGTGTGATGTAACACTGTCCTTAAGCGATAAGCGTTCTTATCTTTTCTTTGAGCTGTCGCTCGCAGTTTATTTTAAGTTGATTCAATGCGATGTTTAAAATGCTCACTTCGTGTCTTTATGCGGCTTATTTCGTTACTTCAACGCCTTTAAAAGCTTCTTTTATTTATTTGATATATATATATATTTAAATGTATATATATACATATATATATACATTTCTTGCAAAGAACACCATTTTAAATAAAATTTTCACTTTAAATAAAAAAATAGTTTGAATTCGCCGACGCCGCGTGTTTTATTGTCCAGTTTGTTTTTTTTTTTGTTTCATGCCCGGATATATTAATTTCTTAATAACTTATTACGATAATACTTATTATAATCCAATGTTTGTCTATACTAACTAACCTTAGTCTAGTAAAAATAGTTAACTAAAATTTTGTTTCTTATATAAATTACTAGAAGTAAATTCGAAGGAATAGTTGCTCTCTTTCATTACGGAATTCGTTACGGACATTAGGAAAAATCTTAGTCATCATTAAATAGAGTTATCTATTTTAGTTAAAATTGCATTAACCTAGATTTTAGTCCAACATCACTTCCAAGACTTTGTATTTAAATGTCAAAGTTACAACAAACGTATTTACTTTACTTGATTGTGTCCGTTTAATACATTGTAGATTTTAGACAATACTTCAAATTAAACAATAATAAGAAGTAATTACAATGAAGCAACATGTATGGTATAACAATATTCTAAAAAATATATACCTACACCTTTTTATTGTTCAGGATATAAAATTTCAAGCATGCATTATATTTTGGTGTTTATTAATAAAAAAATCTGTAGACTTTATAAAACTCGGTGGATACATGCTCTATTATTTATATTTAGTTTTCATATTTTAAAATGCTTTACCTTACTTATTCCTGATTCAATCCGATCCAAAGAAGTGGCATCATTTAAATATTAATATGGCTTAAAATAAATTAAAAAATTGTTTTATTTATTTGCATAAATTTCATTTTCAAATAGAAGCCGATATATGCAAATATATGCAAATATATGTAAATATAGCATAATATAAAATAAATACAAGCGGTATCGAACTGTCTGCTGAAAATATTTAAACAGTCCATTCCAGTGATTGTCATCATTAGAACGACAACAAGATTAATTGAACTCGAAAGTTTCCTAAAGCTTTAAACGGAGTGAAAGTAGTATGTTTCGCCCACTAAGTCACTTTATGAGTTACTTGCCGATTCCAAGCGACCCCGGTGCGTCTAATTTTGGTGTTATGGGCCTTGGTTTTTAGTAGGTAGCCTTAAAATATCAGGTCATTTATGTTGCCGAGCATCCTCACATTAACTACTTTTTGGGTCATCATGTGGAGGATGTGGAGGATTTTTCCAACAGAGAAAGGCTAATTTTAGGACAGGGGTGTAGATTACGCCTTTGTGCATTGTAAATAATCAAAAGTTATTTTGGAGCTTATGTGGCCATAATGACGACCATTAGTGAGAATGTATTGAGTATCAAGGTGTATACAGTAATAATGTATGTTAAGAAGTTTTATTATTATTCTTAGCAGAGATTTAATAAAACGTAATGTGACACAGTGATTAATATTAAAGCCGTTTTAATGTCATTACAAAGGTATTCTAATGTGATTATAGTTACTTTTAACAATCGGTGGACCATCGAATTTAATTTGCCAATAGAATGGCCAAAGTAAAACAATAGTCCCAGAAGTAATCATGAAACTGTTTGCCGAATGTGGCCCAATTTAGTCAAGGCCATTTTTGTATAATAAACTTTGATTCCGTAATATGTACATAAAATTGTAATATTACTGCAATTATTGACTGATCACCCAAAGCTTGTAACCAGTGTCCCAATTTTATTTTATAAAAACTTGGTTCATCTTTGCTGGATATTACACAACCGCATGGAGATAATGTCTAATAAATACCAAGATATCGTTTTTCTGCAATCCGGCGCTTATCGCCAACTGTGCCAAGAATATAATGAAGAACAATAACCCCGATATTTACCAGTTGCGTGGGTTCCAAATAGTTGCTTATTACAAATTATAAATATTTCTTTCCTTATTGCAATAATATTAATAATAATGATGATGACAAATGAATATATATATGAAACAAAAAAGCTATCTTTGTTACAATATACATTCGACCCGACGATGTTTCACTATCGGTTAGAATAGCGGTCCTACGCGTACGTGCCGTTTTCTAATTGCTGCGGTTTTTATTATTAGGAAATGATCTCCAGTGATAGCTAAATCATTTTAATTAAAAGAACAAGACCAATCTAATTAATATCTTTTCTTGGTACAAGGGAAAGTTATATTTTTTATGATACAACCTATTTTACGTTGGGAAGTAGATCGATATTAGAAATTAAAGTTAATAATATACATACATACGCGAAGACAAATAATAAGTATAGTATAACATCATCACCGTATATGTAGTATATTGCTTTGGAATATTGTGAATGTATAAATATAGAGTTCTTAGTTATAAAACCATAGCGAGCCTTGAAGGATTATGAAGTATTTAATGTGTTTCTTTATTTTATCTTTGAACCAAAATCTTATATTTAAATCTATATTATATCTCTATGATCATAAAATACTTTTATAAATGAAGATGTAATATTTAGAGAAAAGTATTTATTATTTCATTTAAGTAACAATTATTAATTTTTTATTTTATTTATTTTTAATTGCTCCTTTCATTACAAATTTATTTATTTATTTCAAAAATTCTTAAAACTATATACATGGTATACATATCAAATTTGAATTGAATTTATTGAATTTTGAAAACTACAATTTTCATTTGTGATCAAACAAACATATCGTAAACGACTACAAAAGTACAAACTGTGTCGCAGCCGTTTACGCCCACTCCGGGACTCCGTGTATGTTCTAGAATCATATAAGATGTATTCAAATATTCAGTAAATTAACAATTCTTATAAATACTTTCTATACAATAACTAAATTATAATAAACAATTACTATTCGAAGAGCATTTCCACGCACTCCAATATTCTCAAGTTTATTTATGAGAATGGGTATAGAGACGGTGTGAAAAGCTTTAGTAAGATCTAGAAAGATGCCAATGGTTTTAAATCTTGAATTATGATTATTTACAATAGTATTTGTTAATGTTAATACAGCATCTTCTGTTGATTTACCTTTACGGAAACCAAATTGATTGTCAGACAAAATAGAAAAGTCCTCAAGAAATTTAGTTAATCTGCTGTTCAAAAATGTTTCATATATTTTGGATAATGTTGACAATACTGATATAGGTCTATAACTGTTGACACTATCTCTATCACCACTCTTATATATGGGATGAATTATGGCCTCCTTAAATACTGCAGGAAATGTTCCAGTATGGATACACATTTTAAAAAGATGTGTTATTACTGGTACTAAAGAATAATGAGCTGCTTTCAATAAAGAGGAGGAAATGTTATCCCAACCAACAGCACACTTTTTAAGCCCTATAATTATGCGACGAACTTCGTCATTAATGAAACAACTGCGAATAATGTATAGTCAAAGTTTTAAAAAATATTTATCAAAACAAAACAACGTAACTATAGTATCTAGTTCCATTGAATCATTAAACAAAATTACTCGTATTATACGCTAACTACAAATTGAAACCAAGTCTTAGTGACGCTTACATGGAGCAGAAACTCAAACACATCTGTTTGATTTATGAGTTGTAACCAAGTTTAAAACTTATATGAGTCATTTTTGTTGTTATTCTTTAATAGTTAGCTATGGTTATATTTTGATTTATCTATGATTTATTTTGTATGTATAAAGCAAATAGTTGCTACTTATAACTATTTTATTGAGGTTCCAGAACATCAAATTTAAACCTGCGAAATTGGGCTTACATTTGTAATCTGTTAGATTTTTATATGCTATTGTTTTAGCTTTGTAAGCAGCTGAGTACTGATTACTGATAACTGATGAACTATCAGATGATTAAGACTTAATAAGATGATCGACTCGATTGCTCAAGAAACTGAAACTTGATGCTAATGGCGTTAAAGATTTAAGTACAAAAATATACACTATCTTCCTTAAACTGTTCTTAAAACAAAAGCGAAACATAATAACCTTACATATTTTAAAGTATTAAAATATCCCAAAGTGTATAAGTAGGTTACACATAACATAGTATATTTGTAGGTGTTTGTTAACATTCTGTCGCCAGATGGGGCAATAGTAGAGACTATTGCTCCATCTGGCGGCGGTAACTTGACAGATCACTTTTAATTAACTTGTAACCCTTCAGACTTGTCACCTTCAAATATTCAATACACGGGTAATTAATAATTGATACAAGTTATTCAAAACTAATAATCGTATATAAATTAATAGATATTAATATGCAAGTATAGCTATTTGTTACTTTAAAATACTTATTCTATAAAACGATGTAGTCAATGTTTGTGAATAGTTAATATGGTTGACCAGAAATGATATTTAAATTGAATACTTAGTGTATTCAATATGTATAACATTTTCACAGCGAGCGTTGTATTTTCACAGCTCCGAGGACACTCAATCGATATGTTTTATGCATCACTCAAACGTTTGTATGTTATATACATATACTGCAGTATGTTTTTATATGTTTTGAAATATCCTTCGTGTATTCTGTTAGAAAAAACACTTTAAAATTCCAACGAATACAATACATCTTGCAAAATGAATTTAGGACGAATACCGTATAATGTGCAAACCAATATTTAAACGAATGTTATTAATTTTGCAAATAAATAACTAAAGTATCGATAACGAGATATGACAGTATAAGTTTTTGACTATAAATAAATAAATACTAATAATATAATAGGGTTTTAGTAACATCAACTGTAGCATCTCCACATTCAGTTGGAAACAGGTTGCAAATATTTTACAATTACGTAATATAATTAGGATTGTGAAGTGAAGTGCGGAAATTATTTATATTCAAAGTTCAGAGGAGGTTAAAGTTTCATCATTCACATCATCATTTCATCATCAACAGTTACTTTGAATAAAGGAATTTAACATAGAATTATGAATTATAATTTAAATCAGTAAGTTGTTGAATCATTTGCAGGATTTATATTATAATGTACATCACCTATTGCTATATTTCTTTTAAAAAGAGCATTTGTTGAGTTTCTGGCCGGCTCTTCTCAACAGAGCAGCATTCCGAGCCAGTGGTAGCTTACTTACGGACTGACTACACTAACCTTTTTTGTATTGTAATAATTGACGATTCAAAAGTGCGTGTAAATGCCTATTTGAATAAAGATATTTTGAATTTGAATTTGAATTTGAACTTCTCCCTCCCTAATCGAGGCCGGGTGATGGGTGCGGGGGCACTCATCACCCTGTAGACGGCCTCGTGGCGGAAGGTGGCCAAGTGTTCCGGTACGCCTTCTGGACTGGAAGGGCAGGAGGACTCGTCTCCTACCCTTCACCCCGAGGAGGGCCCACCGCCAAAGAGTGGCAGGTGATCTAGGGCGGGGCAGTGAATGAGTTATACGTTCTCACTGCCTCGCCAAAAAGGTGACGAGGTAGAACACCATGGGGTTTTAGCGGGTATGCTGCCATTCTAGCGGAGAGTCCCACATAACCAACGGCCTCCCGCCTTGTGGTATGTGTAACGAATTTCCCCATGAAAAAAAAAATTGAAAATAAAAATATTGATTGGCTAACATTTCTAATTTTCGTGATAACGATACAAATACATTTCATAACCTATTCCTAAGGGCCAATCATGTCTCTTTCATTTAAAAACTACTATTATATGATAAAAAACAAAATAAACTATATATTTAATGATGTTCTAAATCTGATTCTAAATGAATTTAAATCACCTTCAATCAATTTTAATTATTGATATTTCTATCCGGCGCGAGTAAAGTGATCGATTAGGTTTTCGAACACAAACGTCATCTGCAGAGATGTAAATGACCCGACTTGAATCTTTTGATAGCCGGAAATTATTCTTTTCACATCGTCCACTCTACTTTAATATCGAATTTTATTTATTCAACGTTTTTCACTCCGCTCGTTATATCCCAAATATAATCTTAGTACAAATGTTACCCTTATTGTTATAATCCACTCCTGAGCTACTCTTAATATATATTTTTTTTTATTTAGAGATTGGTATTTCCTTTACACTATGTGTGTTAATAACTCTTCAAAAATATTAACCTATCAATAGTTTATATAAACAAGTTGAATTATTTTCATATAATTCAACTTGTTTGTTATAAACTTCTTTAAATATTATGAAAAATATTAAGGCTTGTATGTAAAATTTTCGGTAGTGGAGTACTAGGTTTAGACAGCAAAATGCCATAGCTGTTCACTTTATAACGCTGATTTCTGTTACGGCTTACTGACTTCACTAACAATGAAAAGCAAGCGTCTACTCATTGTATATTCTATTAAACTTTGAATTCAAAATTTGATTTTGACTTGTAACTTTTAGACCTAAAATTTATTAAAAGTGTGTCTTAGCTTGTATTCATCATGCTATTATTTCTTAATAAAATTAAATGATATAATCATCTTATTATTTAAGAAACTTAGTTACAAACGTATAAAAATATTATAGGATTTGAGAGTATCACTAAAGTTTTTTGCTGAACTCATTATTATATTTACGTTTGTAAGGAATCTATAAATAGAAACATTTTATATTATGCTTAAACTTGAAGAACAATACGAAAATTCAGCCTTCCCGGTGTTCTCGTAAAAGAAAGCTTTTAGTATAATACTTTATTTTTTTTAACTGCTGTACTTATAACTAACATAAAACAATTCATATTACTATAAGGAACTCTTTTATATAAAAAATCTATTTTAATACAAAAAAATAACTAAAAGATTCCAAAAGCTGTGAAAAGTTCAAGCACGAGGTCGATAGTAAATCATAATGAGAATGTCAATAGACACAGATTTATCTCCAATCACTTCAAACTTAAGCGTTGCCTTAACGTAATATAAAAGTTTTAGAGATTGACTTAAATATGGAGTAGATATACTAATTTCCTTTCTTTACATACTTTTTATGTACTTATCAGTTGTGATATAAAGTTCAATTGTCATTTATTATGATAACTCACGTACTCTTCCCTTGTGATGAGAAGTTATACAGTTATCACTTGTGATGATAACCTAAATACTTGTGATTTGTGATCACAATATGCAATTCTCATCATCCTAGTACATAAGGGTCGAGAAAATGCAGAAAAACAGTTTTCTAAATTGAAACAATAAAATCTGTAGAATGTATTCTAGAAATCTGATAAAGAAGGTACAGCGAAAGTGTTGAGAAAATAATTATGTAAATAGTATAATTGACACAAAACCAATACTTATTCTCTACTCTCTACTCTTTTCTTTTTCTTTAAAAAAATATTTCGCACACAATAGACATTTCCATTTTTAACTAAATTGAATAGTTTTTGAAGAGAAAATATATTTTTTGTTTTTATATTTTTAATAAAATGGGTGATATTTCTAAAACTGAACAGGGATCATATAATAGATTTATGTTTTACAGGGAAACAAAACCGCTAAGTCATTACCGATCACTTGTGACGGATAATCTATTTTGGTACATAAAGCCACATTTTATGTAAACTGTCCTTTTAGTGATACGTGTAAATAAAGTTTAATAATATTTTTAGGTATAACTACCTGCATTAACTATTTACTCAATTTTTTATCTTCTACTAGTATTTGGGTTACATCCATGATCATGACGATATTTTAAATGGGTTTTATAAATTTTATAACTTTCTATTATATATACCAAAATTAAAGCTAATGTCACAACAGCAGCAATAATATAAAACTGTTAACTCAAAAATAAATGTAAAATAAATCGAGTTTCATCAGGTTATTTATAACAAAATAAATATGCGAAAAATATCATTAAAGCAAAATCATATAAATGATTTTTATACACCTTTGTCATAGTGATATTCTGTTGACAGTTTGACATTTTAGCTCTCATGAAAGACTCGAGGCGAGTGAATAGAAAGTATTAACACTGTTTATTTTGTATCCTAATTGTGTTAAGATTTTAAAATGTTATTTTTAATAACTCAATTTGTTGCATTCAATTTAAGTTTAAATAAATAAATATTAGGTGTATTCTATGAGTCTCAGCCATTTTTAATATTTGAAAACTAATACTTATATATGATACACTATTCTAACCACAATTCTCCAACACATTGTAAATTTACTAGAGGTTTGACTAACTAAACTACTAGTCTTAATCAAATAGAAAGCTGTATATAAATTAAAGAGACAGCTATAAGAATGCTGGTAAATATTGTCTTTAAAACAGGGAAAGTAATGACGTAAGTAAACCTGAGAGTGATGTAACACTGTCCTTAAGCGATAAGCGTTCTCGTCTTTTTTTTGTTTCTACACACAGTTCCTTTTAGATTCAATTCAATACGATGTTTAAAATGTTTCACTTCCCGTCTTTATGCGGCTTATTTCATTACTTCAACGCCTTTAAAAGCTTCTTTTATTTATTTGAATATATATTTATATTTCTTGCAATGAACACCATTTAAAATAGAAAATTTACTTTGAATCAAAATATAGTTTATTTTCCAGTTTGTTGTTTTTTTGTTTCACGTCCGGATATAATAATTTTATTAATGACTAATTACACTCATACTTATTATAATTTAATGTTTGTGTATACTAACTTGCCTTAGTCTAATAAAAATAGTAAACTAAAATTTTGTTTCTTCTATAAATAACTAAAGGTAAATTCGAAGACATAGTTACTTTCTTTTATTGTGGATATAGGAAAAATCTTAGTCATCATTAAATAGAGATCTCTATTTTAGGTAAAATTGCATATTATACCAATATAACTTCCAAGACTTTGTATTTAAATGTCAACGTCACAACAAACGTATTTACTTGATTGTGTCCGCTTTAATACATTGTAGGTTTTAGACAATACTTACAAGTAGACAATACTTACTTACTTACAAATTAAACAAAACTTGGATGAGATTACAATAAAGCGACATGTGTAGTATAAAAATATCCTCTAATGTATATACTTACAACTTCATGGACTATTTTTATTAGAACATATGAAATTGCAAGATAACTAAACAGTAATCACTGCATATTTATTTTGATGTATATTAATAAAAATCTGTAGTTCTTATAAAACGCGGTGGAAACATGCTCTAGTACAATATTTATTTTTCATATTCTAAAATGCTTTACCCCACTCATTACTGATTCAACCAGATCCAAAGTACTGGGATCATTTAAATATTAATATAGCTTAAATAAAAAAATATGCTTTATTTCTGTTCTTAAAATCCATTTTAAATAGGAACTAACATTGGCAATTTTATTTAAAATTGAGTAACGATGGCATAATCCAAAATAAATAGAAGCAGTATGGAACTATCTGTCAACAAATTTCAAATAGCCCATTCCTGTGATTGTCACCATTAGAACAACAATAACATTAATTAAACTCATAAGCTTTAGACGGAGTGAAAGTAATTAGTTCCGCCTACTAAGTCAATCTGTGAGCTAATTACCGATTGGAAGCGACACCGTGGCGTCACAGTCAGTCATTATGGGCATTGGTTTTTAGCGGGTAGCCTTAAAATAGTATTAGCGTACCGTTAGCGTTATTTATGTTGCCGAGTGCCGAGTGCCGAGTGCCGAGCCCACATTAACTCCTTTTTGGACCATCATCTACACCTTTGTCGGTGTAACCAAAAAAGGTATTTCCAACAGAAAAAGGCTAATTTTGGAACATGGCTGTAGATTACGTCTTGGTGCATTGTATACAATGAAAAGACATTTTGAGGCTATTGGGCCATAATAACGACCATTATTGTGAATGTTTTGAGTATTAAGGTGTATACAGAAATAGTGTACGTTAAGAAGTTTTATTATTATACTTGCTTAGCTTCACGCCATATCCCTTGCGGGGTAGCCAGAGACGACGGAGCGCCAAACGATACGCTTATTATTATGCTTAGAAGATTTAATAAAACCTACTGTGACATAGTTCTATTAAAGTTGTTTTCATATTATTACAAAGGTATTTGAATGTGATTATAGTTACTATTAACAATTGGTGGACCATCGAATTTAATTTGCAAATAGAATGGCCAAAGTTAAATAATAGTCCCAGAAGTAATCATGAAACTGTTTGCCAAATGTGGCCTAATTCAGTCAGTTTTTGTATAATAAACATTCATTTCGTCATATGTACATAGAATTATAATATTGGTACAATTATTAACTGTTACCAAACGCATGTAACCCGTATCCTTAATTTATTTTATAAAAACTTGATTCATATTGGCTGGATATTACACAACCGCATGAAGATATTATCTTATAACTACCACGATATCTTTTTTTTGCAATTCAGTGCTTATTTCCAACTGTGCCAAGAATTTAATGAATAACAATAACCTTGTCAACATCAGGTGTGTGGGTTCCAAATCGTTGTTTATTATAAAACTCCATTATTATTATTTTTTTCCTTAATAACAGAATGATGATAAATGAATATTTATCGCATGAAACATTTGTAGAAGAAATAACACTGTAACGTGCTACCTTTGTTACATTTAGTTACTACAGTTATATATATTTGACCCAACAATGTTACATGAACACTTAGAATAGCTGTCCTACGCCCACGTACCGTTTTCCAAAGCTTTTGATTATTGGGTAACGAAGATCTCCAGATATAGTTTCATCGTTTTAATTAAAATACCACAATCAATTTATTTTATATTCTCTCCTCGTACAAGGAAACATAATTATTTTTATGATAAAATATTTTACGTTGTAAAGTATATCATTGTTATAAATTTTAGTTAATAATATAATAAAGGAAAGAAAAACAAAAGTATGATTGAAAATCAAAACTATTATATGTGTGTACAATGTTACTTTGGTGAATATATGAATATAGATGTTTTAATATATTGTAATAATAATAACTAATAATGTCTTAAAATATTCACCAAAACGAAATAAAGAAATTTTACTATCTTATTTCATTAAATCATTAAATAAAATTATTCGTACTGTGAACTAACTAAAAATTGAAGCCAAGTCTTAGGGACGCTTAAACTGAGCATAAGGTAACACCCATCTATTTGATTTGTGAGTTGTGACAAAGTTTCAAACTTATATAAAATATTTTCTTAATTATCACCAACTTATTCTTGAATGGCCATTGATTATACCAAATATCAATTGATTTATCGACTATTTATCTTATATGTTTAAGTAAACAGTGGTTAGTTGAACAATTTTTTATTGAGATTCCATCAAATTTTAAACTTGCAAAATTATACTTACATATAATTACGTTATATATTTGAAATCAATATTTTTATTCTATTGTTTTGGCTTTCTACAGCTAAGCTAACTGATAAACTATGAAATGGATATTTAAAAGATAATAAATTGATCGATTAGATTGCTCACGAAGCCGAGACTTAATGATGACCTCAAAGTCTTAAGACCAGAAATAGATCCTGCCTTTCTTATATTAAACTTAAAGAGAGGCAACAGCGAAATACTCAAGATTATCCAACTAGAAATAGTATTAATTGATACAATGTTCCTATTAATGATTTGAAATCTTAATTGGAACTGCTTTCAATCAAATTATTCGAAACTTATTTTAATAGACAAGATTCGCTTATAGTCAATTAAACTACCAATTAATAAATAATACAGAGTTCTTATTACTTTAATTGGATTTGTTTTCAAAAGAACAGATTTTTATGAAATTAAACTCTTATTCTCAAAAACAATGTGCACATTGTATGTGCTCAGTTATTGTTATTGAATTAATAAATTTACTTAAATACAAAGTGAATACTGTGTAACAAATATTTTGATAGCGTGCGTTGTACTTTGTATTGTGACAGCTCCAGTTCAATCCACATGTTTTATGTATTACTTCACCGTTTGTATGTAATTTATGTTACAGTATGGTTCATAATTATTGTAAAAACTTTGTAAAACTCAAAAAATTAAATAATATTGGACTATTAACAAATATGCAAATAGATTAACAAATTTTTTGACATTTTAATATATTTACTACAGCAAGTTAACATATTGATTGGGTAACGTTTTAAATTTCTATAATAACGATACGAATACATTTCCTTAATTTTTCCTAAGGACAATCATATAAACATTACTGATAAACAATTAAACTATAAATTTAATGATGGTCTAAATCTAATTCGAACTGAATTGAAAACACCTTCAATCAATTTCAATAATAAGTATTGATATTTTTATCTAGCGCTTGCAAAGTGATTGATTTCATTTTCTAACACAAACAAACGCAACAGGGTTATAGATAAAACTATAGCATTTCATAGACTAATGTTAATAAATAAATTCTTAAATACCTCAAATCTTTTCCGGCAAAATAAAACCGGAAACTAACATCCATAATAAGCCTATTAAAATTAAATGAGCCCATCTTATACATTGGCAAAAGTATTTGGGAAAACATGATAATAACTCAAAAGTCAATACTACCCATGGATTTTCTTGACAGTTGTTCTTCATGAACCTACCTTTGACATCGAAACCTTCATAAGTACCTTCATAAAACTTTGATATTGCAGTCAGCATTTTATACCGTGACGGCAGCAGAGGTATAAATAACTGGACTCGATGCCTTGGATAGACGGAAATTATTCTTTTCATATCAGCCACCCCATTTTAATATCGAATTTATTTATTAAATTCCATATTAAAATATTTTATTACTTTTCATTCCGCTCACTGTAACTGAAATATAATTTAAATAAAAATGTTATCTCAATAGTCATATATGTATCGGAGCTACTTTTAATATTTATTTTGAGATTGATATTTCCTTCATGCTATGTGCAGATCTTCATAAATATTGACTTGAAGGAAAGCGAAGTTAATTTAAACAACCGTTCTAAATATTGTCTTTATTTTTATACAATGTTACTAATGTATTGTGTTGAAACTTGTATGAAAAGTTTTTCGTATTTTTTTTAACTAAATGGGCAAGAAATAAAATAAAATTTAGGAGATAGGCTAGTATAAAGCACAAAGTTAATAATTATTTACCTTTTTTTTAATAAGCTTAATATAAATTATTTACGATTGAAAATTATTGTATGCATTGATTTTTTTACCACCGTTACAAGTGTTTACATTTATTGCTTTATTATCAATAACTATGGTTATTACTCACTGACCGTTTCTTAAGCTTTCCTGTAACAATCTAAAAAGTTACTCGACAATCTTTCGTTTTGACAACACTGATCCGTTTTAAAGTGTTCAGTCAACAAAGAAACAATTTAAAATGACTTTTATTTAAACACAAGTTTAAGTTCGGTTAAATTTTTAGCATATATTTGAAATACATAAATAAGAACATACGTGTATGAGGATGATAAATGTTATATAAATATAATTATTTAATTATTCATTTTATTGTAACAATCATGTGTCAGTGTCCAGTCTCAATGTATTCACTTAGTTATAAATGTTGGGTCATATCGGTTAGATATTCCACAACCGCACAAAGATAATGTCTAACAAATATTAAATATTGCCAAGTATCCCAAGGATATTATGAAGAACGATATCGTTGCATATTGCATAGCAGTTGTATTAATAATTATGATGAGAACATTTATAGCAGGAAATAATTTACTTTAACATGCTACGAGTTTAGTATAAGGTTTAATTTTTATATTTTCCTTGAGCGAACATTTTTTGAAGAATTATTAGAATAGCTGTTCTATGAGCACGTGCTTTTTTCTAACTGCTAAGGCTTTGATTAAAGATTGTTGAGAAAGGAACATGTCCTGGTGTAGTTTAATCATTTAAGAGAACACGTTCAATCTAATACATCCATTTCCATGATACAAAGACATTTAATGAATTTTTATATACCATACAATTTTTATGATAGTAAAAATGAGAAATGAGAAATAAATCTCAATAATATATTCACGAGTGAAGATAAAATTAAAGGGTTTAATAATAATCCTGTACTATATTCCTTTGGTGATTCATAAATATGTTTAGTTATATATTTTTATTAGTTATAAAAGATGGAAACATTAAAGTGGCCTTCAGACTTTTGAGCCTTATTAAAAAAACATAATTTTGTATCATTAAAAGAAATAGAAATATAAAGTAAACTACAAATTAAAAGGTAGTATTAGGGAAAAGTAATGGAAATTACAGTGTGAGTTTCGTTATGTATTAAAAAGTAATATCCTATTTTAATAATTTTGCCATTTAAACTAGACACAAATAATGTATTGATTATTGAAAGATAAACCGATATACTATTAGATTGGTAAAGCATGAGAACCCCACGGAGGGCATGTATGAAGCGGTTGATGTCTGTGGCCGAGGCGAAAGAGGTATGCAGGGACCGTAGCGTTTGGCGCTCCGTCGTCTCTGGCTACCCCGTAAGGGACATGACGTGAAGCTAAATAAATATAAATAAATAAATAAATATTATTAGATTATTAAGTCATAAATAGATAATAACTATTAAATATCTGTTTCTGAAAAGAGGCAGGTTCCAAACATTATATTTAAAAATAGTCCAGTAGTTCAAAGTCAATTAGTCTAGAGGTATTCAAAATTTTAGAATTATATTTGTAAGCAAAAAAATTTTAGGATTATAAAACAAATCGGTTATTGTTGTCTGAAGATCTCAAAATGTGACAATTGGTTTGATAGTAATGTTTAAATTACTAATAGACAATAAGCAGCCTAAATTATTTTAGATATTTGTGTACACTGAATGTATTTTGTTTTTTTATTAGTAAAATATACTTGTAACAAAAAAATCTAATTCCAAACCAAAAATAAATATTAGTTTACACAGTAACCTTATACTAAAAGGCGTTTGTCAACAATCCCACTTTTAAGTATTACTTCATCTGGCGGAGATTACTTGACAGATCCCTTTTAATCAACTTGCAACCCTTCAGCCTTGTCATCTCCGATCCTTCGACACACGCACCATAATGCCGGCGGTTAATTAAATTTAATGATACAGTATTCCTATAAACAATTTGAATCTTAATTGGAGCTACTTTAAATTTAAATTATCAAAAACTAATATATAACTATAGTGTTATAGCCAATAAAATAACAATTTGCTCAAAGTATGTACTTAATTCATATTCGTTCGATAACTAAATAATAATAGCTTCGAGGTCACTCAATCGATATGTTCTGCATCACTCTAACAGCTGTATGTAATGTTTATTACAATATTTTTATGCTTCATACATATCCTTTATGAATTATGTTAGAGAATAAAATATAAAATTCGACTGAATATCATATGCCATGCAATAAAAGGAATATTTAGACGAATATCATATTATTTGGGAATTTCAATGTGTTAGCTATAAATAAAAAAGATATTACAATTAAACTTAGTTCAGAATTATAATCGTATTTTTATGTTATAATCGTATAATCGCTATTAATATAATAGGATGTTAGTAAAATAACCTGTGGCAGCTGCACATTCATCGACCGAATGAAGCAGAGTGCAAATATTTTACACAATGTGATGATATATTAGTATTGAGGAGCGAAGCGCCGACATTATTTATATTAAAAGTTCAGAGGAGGTTAAATTTTCATCATATCCTCTAACAGTTACTATGAATAAGAGAATTTAACAAAGAATTATGAGTTATAATTTAACTTAGTTATGCATTTATATTTCTTGAATATTCAAAAAATTATATATGATTATAAATCTCAAAATTAACAAAACAGTGCTGATAACGATGACTAATATTTTAAGAGTAATTATCCATAATATATAAATAATTAAAATATAAATAAATTATATTTTTTTGTATAACTACTGATAGCTATAAGTTTCAATTAAAATTATTTTACTACGCAGTTTAACTTAACTGTTTTATCTCTCGCCCAATTCTCTGTCTCTCTCACTCTTTCATATTTATAGTTTATATATTAATTCAAACAAATAGATCTATAAATTTAATTATGATCTTAAACTTTCTGATACTCACTAAATCGAAACCATTTCAATGATGAATTTTAATTATGAGAATTGATATTTATATTTATCTGATTACTATTGTGGATACTACTCCATTAATGCAATGCATTGGGATTTGTAACACGCACAATTGATCCAGTGTTATAAATATATTCTCATTGAAAACCGCAGCACTTAATAGATTTATAATAATAATAAATACTTTAATTTTTAATTTATTTATTTGTGATTGTTGTTTCCTACATGCCATATAAGATAATATGTATGTAAATATCTTAAAACAGACTTGTAACAAAGCAAGGTCAATTTGAACAAAGCTTAAAAAGTTGTCTTTAGCTTATTTTCAAAATATTATAAAATGTGCTTATGGGTTCAAATCTCTTTAAATATTTAATAATTTATGTTTCAGTCGTGTTCATAATCATACCGTATTATCTAGGAAATCCTATAAAAATGTGTATTTTCGTAGAAATTAACATAAAGTGGAATCTCATTAAAATAAGTTACCTAGTTATGTATTATGAAAAATGTTGAAATGTGTATGAAAAATGGTCTGTAGTTTTCGTAGTTCCTAGTGTTTTAAGCAAAGTCCAAGTTATAATATAATATTTTAAAAATATAAGAGTATGTTTTAAAAGATAAATTTAAATATAAATTAAAGTGTTCTTATTTTAACACATTTTTATAAACACGTTTTTCGTCCCGCTGTTAAGTATATTTTTTACAAGATTTTAATTATCTCATGTACTTAAAACTTTATACACCACTGATTGAGAAACAAATGTTTTTTAATTAATTTTTAATTTGAATTGAATTTGAATTTTGAATTTATGTTTTCTGTTGAATTGTAAAGGAGTAACGATTATTTACATATTTATGTGTAATTTCAGTCAAAGACTTGTTAAAATTATGGATTTCTGAAAAATATTTTCTTGTAATACATCTTTCGGAAAGTAGAAGAAGAAGAAGTATTAAAAATCTTCAAAAAATTGTAACTCAGATAAAATAATTCTACAATTTTGTATCATGAAATCCTTGAATCTAACTACTTGTATTTTTCATTACCTACAAAATATAACCATGTCTTAGGGATACCCAATTATAGGATGAATGACTTTGTGTGACATACGGACAAAGTTCAAACTTATATGAAATATTTGCTTATCACGTCATCCACTCCATTTTAATATAGAATTTTATTTATTCAACGCTTTTATTCTCAAATATAACTTAAATAGAAATTTTACCTCAATTGTGATATTTACTCGAACTACATCAAACTTTTATTTTGCTCGTTTTAAAATTTATGTTTCCTTTAAGCTATGTGCAATATATTTAAATAGTCATGAAATAAAGTAAAGTAAGAATTTCATTTAAAACAATGCACAAAAGTTGTCTTTAGTTTATTTAAACATCTCTTTAAACATTAAATAATTCTTATTCCAGACGTGTTGTTCATTCGTCCGTACGGGTTAGTAAACCATCCGGTAAAATGTGTGCCGTAGACATTAATATAAAGTGCAATGTATTTCACTAAAATACTTCTTTAGGGTCTTGTCACTTGTTATTATGAAAACATATGAATGAAAAATGGTTCGGACTAAGAATAATATGTTACGATTTCAATTGTCCCTAATCTAAATTACACAATTATAACTTGAAACATCACTTATGGAATAAAATTGCTTTATTATTTTATTACAGATTTATTTTAGTATAATATAAATATCTCCGGTCTAATCACCAGAAAGGGTTTTTATCTGGCATTTCTGGATGCCTGTAACATAACACATTAATATCGGAAAGCCTTAAAGATGCCATAACTAGTGAAAGACAAATAACGGTATGTTGGATAGACTTAGAGAATGCTTTCGGGTCGGTACGACATGAACTGATGATGTTCGCACTAAGGTGGTATAACTTTCCAACGTTAGTTAGTAACATGATTGCATCATATTATTCAAAATTAAAATTTTCCATAATCAAATGAAAATCATTCCAAACCATTAAATTACAACATAGGTTTATTTTAAAGGTTGTTGTATTTCTCCAATTATATTTAACGTAGTCATCAATATTTTAATAGATAAATTAATTAAAAACTAAAAGCAATAGGGTTATCGGTTTAAGTATAACAATAAATACTAGCATTTGCAGACGATCTCGCGATACTGATACGTAATCCAAAACAATGTCACCTACTTTTAAATGTTGTGGAGGATTTCTGTGCTTGGACGGACGGATTGAGGACAAAACCAAATTCTTAGGTAAAAAAATCGGTTACCAAGGGGGCACTCCATCGTTAGATATAATAGTCGATAGCCTTTTGAATGATCTTAAAAAGGTAGACAGTCAACCAATAAGTAACATCAAAAAGGCTTGGATATATAATAATTATTTAACATCACGTCTAAATTGGCCTTTTCTCGTTTATGATGTAAATAAGTCCCTTTTGTAGAAGTTAGATGCAAGCTTCATAAGGACATTGAAGTCATGGCTCGGGTTACCGTATCCAGCGGACTCTTCTACCTTATTTAGAGACCGACACAATTTTAGGTTAAAATTAAAGAAACGATCGGAACTCTATAAACACCTAAGAGTGACCAAAATACATATATCAAAATCGAATGATGATACTATAACATCTCTCCCAAAAGATAAAATTGCAGCAGAGCTGGAGTCACGACTTCATTTCTATAAACAATTTATGATAGGTGCTCCAACAAATAAAGCAGGGCTAGGGTCAAGTAGGAATGAACAAGACGTAGAAATAATAAAATCCTTTATTCGGCAAGATGAAAATGATAATTACCGGTTGCACGCGATGAGCCTAGAATTGCAAAATGAATGCGTGACCATTGGAGATTTTTGTATTCCACTAGCTTTAAGATGGCGCACCCTGCTTCATGATTTGTCCCCAGCATTATTAAAATTTTATATTAATGTATTCCAAATGACTCTCCCAGATCAAAGTACCTTAGTAAGATGGGGCAAAGCCACCGAAAAATCTTGCAATATCTGTGGGGAGGAGGTAGGAACCGCGAAACACTTGCTAGTAGGGTGTAGGGGTACTTCTAAATAGAGGTAAATACTCGCGTCGGCACGATATAGTATTACAAATCGTACGAGAAGCGGTTAGTCTTTCTGTAGCAAGAGCGCAAAAGAGTATAACAACCACCAAAATATCAGTAGAGTTCGTAAAGGTAGGTTCGTCCAAAAAATCTAAATTAAAAACTTATTCCACCTTGCATGCGTCTCCTGATTGTACTCTCATGATGAAAACGTATGAAAGGCAATACAAAATCCCCGGGAATGTTTGTGTTTCGTCATCTAGGCCGGTCTTATTCCTGTACTCAAAACAAATAAGGCGCGTTATACTTATGGAGCTTACTGTACCCTGGGAAAGAAACACACCCAAAGATCAAACATTTAAGCTTAACAAGTCTTACAAACTATATAACGAACTGATCAGGAATAAATTTATAGTTAATTTGTACGTTGTAGAAGTAGGAGCGAGAGGTATAACAGCAAAATCTCTCTACAACTAGGTTCTTACCATATTTGGTTAGGTAGGGAGAGGAGCGTGAACAGTGAAGGTGGGCGTGTATGCGCATAGTAAAGGAGCCCCTTAAACCTACATCTGCGTCGCAGGTCCCAGGCATTGTTCGCGCTCCTCTTCTTGCAACGCGATGTGCCCAGCACCCGCACGGTGGGTCCATGGAATGCTAAGAAGCTTCATCTCTCTACTATTGTCTTATAATCAAATTATTATTATTTATTTATTATTATTATTATTTATTATTAAAAACATTATAAACTTTATTATTGTCAACGGTTAAAATTGAGGAATCCTACAAAAAAAAAATTATAATACGTTGTTTGCAGAAATTCAAATAGATAAAGAATCTTCAAAAAGCATCTGTAACATATTGACTTTCTTTCACTGCGAGTCGACTCTACTTAGGACTGTCTCTGAAACAGATAAAACAACAATTATATACATAACAAAAATGTTATTAATTATATAAATAAAACTAAATTAAGTTATGACTGATTATATAATTTTAATAATAAATCTTTTTTCTACGTTTATATGTCGAATTGCAATCATTCCTATTTGCAAGTTTTCCTATTACAGTCTCAAAAGTTACTTGACAAGTAGAAATCTTCCGTTTTGACAAACTGATCCTTTTTGATATGTATTCAATGGAACAATTTGAATTGACTTTTATTCAAACACAAGTTTGACTGTGGTTCAATCTTTAGTTCAAAGTTCAAATACATCATTAAATGTTATATAAATATTATTATCTAATTATTCATTTTATTGTAACACAATCATGTGCCAGTGTCCTCGTTTTGTTTTGTAATATTGGTTCACAATTGGTATTACACAACCGCACGAAGATGTCTAATAAATACCAAAATATAGGTTTTTCAGTTTGTCGTTTATTGCCAAGTGTCCCAAGAATATAGTAAAGAACAATAAAGTTGCTTATTATAAAGTTGTGTAGTTATTAATAATATATTATTTTTATCTCATTGCAGTTGTATTAATAATGATGATGAATGAGAACATTTATAGCAGGAAATAATTTTCTTTCACTTTCTATGAGTTTAATATAAGGTTTAGTTTTTATATTTGTCGTGAGCGAATATTTTTTTGAAGAATTATTAGAATAGCTATTCTACGAGCACGTGCTTTTTTCTAACTGCTAAGGCTTTGATTAAAGATTGTTGATAAAGGAACATTTCCTGGTGTAATTTAATCATTTAAGAGAACACGTTCAATCTAATACATCCATTTCCATGATACAAAGACATTTAATGATTTTTTGTATACCATACTACTTTTTAATAGTAAAAATGAGATATGAGAAATAAAACTCAGTAATGTATTCACAAGTGAAGATAACATTAACAAATGTAATATCAATCCTAATCCTGTACTATATTCCTATGACGATTTGTAAATATATTTATATAGTTTTCTAAGTTATAAAAAAAATTAATATTAAAGTAGTCTTTAGTCTTTTGAGCCTTATGAAAAAAAATATAATTTATTATCATTAAAATAAACAGAAACTTGCCTTTTCCATTTGATTTATTAGTCGACAGTACTGAACTTACACAATGTATTTAAGATTCGAGTACATGTAATTTTAAATTGCAATGTGATACATGTAAGTTATGTTATCTATTAAAAAATAATATCCTATTTCAATTATTTTGTCTTTTACACTAGACACAATTAAAGAATTGATTATTGAAAGATGAACCGATATTAGATTATTATAAACAGATAATTAATTCGGTCGCTAAAGACCCTGAGACTTAATGTAACAACTTTCAAGTCCAAAATACGGCCTATCTTTTAAAAATGTTTCTTAAAAGAGACAGGCTCAATACATTATATTTTAAAAAAGTCCAGCAGTTCAAAGTTAATTAAGTTTAGTTGTATTAAAAATTTTACAATTATATTTGTAAGCTAGAAAATTTTAGAATTATAAAAAAATTGGTTATTTTTGTCTGAAGATATCAAAATGTGACAATTGGTATAATAGTAATGATTGTGTCACTAGCAGCCTAAATTATTGCAGATGTTTGTTTACACTAAATATATTTTGTTATTATTTTCATTAAAAAAATATACTTGTACCAAAAACAAATTCTATAAAAAAAGTCCAATAAAAATTATAGTAGTACCCAGGAAAATGATACTAAAAGGCGTTCCTCAACAATCCCACTGCGAGGTATTACTTCATCTGGCGGAGATTACTTGACAGATCCCTTTTAATCAACTTGTAACCCTTCAGCCTTGTCATCTCCGATCCTTCGACACACGCACCACAATGCCGGTGGATAATTAAATTTAATGATACAGTGTTCCTATAAACTATTTGAATCCTAATTGGATCCTTTTTCAATTTTAAATATCGAAAATAACAATTTGCTCAAAGTATGAATTTTATTTTTTATTTTCTTTCGATAACTAAATAGTATTAGCTTCGAGGTCACTCAATCGATATGTTATATAATATAATCGTATTTTTATATTATAATCGTCTTTTCATATTGATTGTCATTTGATATTCGGGTGGCGTAAAGAATTTATTCGCTAGTAATATAAAATGATTTTAGTAAGATAACCTGTGGCAGCTGCACATTCACCGACCGAATGAAACACAGTGCAAATATTTTACACAATGTGATGATATATTAGTATTGAGGAGCGAAGCGCCGACATTATTTACATGTAAAGTTCAGAGGAGGTTAAATTTTCATCATATCCTCTAACAGTAACTATGAATAATAATTATAATTTAACAAAGTATTATGAGTTATAATTTAACTTAATTATGCGTTTGTATTTCTTAAATATTAAGAAAATTATATGTGATTATAAACTTTAAAATTAACACGACAGTGCTGATAAAGATGACTAATATTTTAAGAGTAATTATTCACAGCTTATACATAATTGAAACATATTTTTACTGAAGTTATTTTCTAATAGATTAACAATTTTTATATAATTGCTGATAGCTATAAAATTCCATTAAATTATTTAACTACACAGCTAAACTTAACAAATACATTTCACTTACTATTTTAATCTCTTGTCCAATTCTCTGTCTCTCTCACTGTTTAATATTTATAATTTATATATTAACTCAGAATTTAAATCTAAAAAACAGAATTTTATAGACTTATACTAAAAATAAATCCTTATATATCCATATTTTTTCTCGCAAAGAAATGCTTTAATATAAATCTTATCTATTCATTATTTTTCAATCTTCAGTATAACCCTAATAAAATCATAAAAAATATATATTAAATATTTAATTTATTTATGTGATATTGTTTTGTCAAGGCTTCATGCGATAATATGTATGCAAAATATCTTTAAACAGAATTGCAACAAAGCAAGGTCAATTTGAACAAAGCTTAAAAAGTTGTCTTTAGCTTATTTTCATAATAGTATAAATGTGTTTATGGGTCCAAATCTCTTTTAATATTTCATAATTTATATTTCATTCGTGTTCATAATCATACCGTATTATCCAGGAAATGCTATAAAAATATGGGTTTTCGTAGGTATGAATATAAAGTGGAATCTCATTAAAATAAGTTACCTAGTTATTATGAAAAATGTTGAAACGTGTGTGAAAAATGGTATGTAGTCTTCGTAGTTCCTAGTGTTTTAAGCAAAGACAAAATTATAATATAAAATTTTAAAAAGAATATAAGAGTATGTTTTAAAAGATAAATTTAAATATAAAGTAGTGTTCTTATTTTAACACATTTTTATAAACACGCTGTTCGTTATATTTTTACAACAGATTTTAATTATCTTCCTGTGAACAAGTCTGTACATGAAACTTTATACGTCACTGATGGAGAAAAAAGTGTTTTTCATTTATTTTAATTAACTCCATATTTATATTTTCTATCGAATTATATACATTATACTTTGTTTCAGTCAAAGACTTGTTAAAATTGTAGAATTCTTTAAAATATTTTTCTTGTAAGACATCCTTTGGAGAGATTTGTGTTAAAAATATTAAAAAAAATATGTTTCGTTATCTCGTTCTTTCACTTTATAATCGCTCTTAGTCGAATCTATAACACTTATAATTTATATAAAAGATGAAAAACTATAAATCTAATGAATTTACTTTTACTATCTTTGTCTTTATCTAACCAAATATACGAGTATATCTATAATTTACTCCGTAATATATATTACCGTAAGTATTAATTTTACCGGGCCAGAGCAGATCAGACCAGCTTCCTGAAATTGTTTTGCACAAATTTGACTATATTGGCTATTGTTTTTCTTATAATATCGTTTTTTTTTCAATCAGCGGCTTATTGCCAAGTGTGTCAAGAATATAACGAAGAATAATAAAGTGACTTAGTTTAAATTAGGTTCATAGTTATTCCATTTTTTTCTTATTGCAGTTGTATTAATAATGATGATGTATGCCCACTTTAACATGCTATCTTCTTTGCTAGAATAAGTTATAATAAGTTGTTGTAATCTTTATACTTCCCTCGACCCAGCAATGTTTTACGAACGATTGGAATAGCTGTCCTAAATGTACATGACGTTTTCTAACTACTGCGGTATTAATTTTTATGAAAGGAAGGAAAATTAATATAATTTATTCTATAACGACAAGAAATGAATTTTATACGTACTAAACTGTTAAAACGTTGATACATATGGTAATATGAGATATTAAAGCAAATGAAAAGTTATCTTGTATCTTAGATAAATTAATTCTACAATTTTGTATCATGAAATCCTTGAATCTACCTACTTGCATTTTTCATTACCTTCAAAATATAACCAGGTCTTAACTATAACAGAAATTTGGTTTGTGACTTTGTGTGACATACAGTCGAAGTTCAAACTTATAGGAAATATTTGCTTTAATATTTACGTTGTTGTTACGTTTTATTTAATCTGTAATGAAATAAAAATTAGGGACACATAATGATTTATCTATGATTTACATTGTATCTATCAAGAGGTTGGTTCTAGCTATTTTATTAAGATTGACGTTATATCTTATTCTTAATATTTTCCTTTCCTTTTCAGGTAAGCAGCATCCAAATATTGACTAGTGACAGTTGAACTGATAAACTATTGGATAACTAAGAGGTAACAAAATGATTGATTCAATTTCTCGAGACGTCGATTATTGTAAATGACGTAGACGACGCAACTGCAAAAATAATAGACCTTCATTTTAGTATACTCTTTTTTAAGAAAGGCAACGACAAAATAGTATCTTAAATACATTTTAAACTACTCAAGCAACCGTTAATCGAAAATGTACGTAACGTAGTGCCAAATATTTAACTTGGCGTTTATGTATCAATCCTACTACCACTACTACCTCTGGCGGAGATTACTTAATAACTCCCCTTTCTTTTTCTTTCCACTTAATTATTTAATACTAATATGAAACTACAATATGGCTTTATGGCGAATTAATTTAACAATTACAAAAACAATGTGCTCAATGTGTGTACGTAATAAGTATTTGTTCGGTTGTAATAGTTATTATAGATAATAAGAAATGATATTTATTGCTTGTTTATATTTTCTTAAAGTGCACACAGTAAACGTTTACCAAATACTTTGATAGCGAGCGTTCTATTTCACAGCTCCGAGGACACTCAATCGATATGTTTTATGCATCACTCAGACGTTTGTGTGTAATGCATATTACAGTATGGGTTTTAGATGATCCTTAAATAACCTTTATGAATTTTTTTAAAAAAAATTACTTGAACAATTTCAACGAATATCATAAACTTTGCAAGTAGTATTATTAGTATTTAAACGAATATTAATTATTTCTAGAAGAATATTTGAACTAATATTAGAAAATTTGCCAACGAATAATAAGTAAAGAACTGATATGATTTTAATAAAAAAGACATTAGAAATATATATACCTAGATAATATTATAATCGCCATTTTCTATTAATTTACTTTTTATATTAGAGAGACATAATTGAGCGATATTAATAATTTAAAAGGATGTCAGTATAAATAATTGTAGCAACTATACATTACTGAGTATTAAGCAACATGCAATCATTTTACATATCGTAATGATATATTATAATTTGAAACGAAGCGCGGGCATTATTTATACTAAAAGTTCAGAGGAGGTTAAATTTTCATCAAGTTCTCTAACAGTTACTATAAATAAAAGAATTTAACGTAGAAATCTGCAACCTAAAACAACTTTGATATGCATTTATATTTCTTTATTAATTAATAAATTATATGTTACTTTAAAATTTTAATTTTTATTTAACACAAAGAAGTTGAAAACGATGCCAACAGCAATCATCTATAATTTATAAATAATTGAAATTTGCTTGTAATTATTAATATGATATCAATAAGTTTAATAAATAAAATTTATCACATCACAACACATCGTTAAATAGTATTGACGCAGAATAGTATTGAGTAGCGAAATGACCCGACTTGACTTTGATGGCCGGAAATTATATTTTCCCGTCACCCACTCTAATAGAAAATTATATTTATTCAACGGTTTTTATTCTAATAATAATAAAATTTTAATAAAAACATTACTCAGTTTTAATACATATCTGAGCTATTTATTTTATTTATTCCGATATTGATATTTCCCTTAATGCCATGTACATTTCGCCACAAATATTTACTTGAAACAAAGCGAAGTAAATTTAAACAATCCTTCAAAATGTTATCTTTACTTTATTTTTATATCATTTTACTTGTTTATTGTTATTTAGATATAATAGAAGAAAGTTGAAGTTTGTATGAACACTCGTTCATAGTTTTATTTATGAAATATTCATATTTTTTAAATATTGCATTATATTTGTATAGATTTTTTCTCACATATATTAACAAATAATTTAAGTGTTTCGAAATATATTATTTATTATTTATATAGCTGCACGCCATATCCCTTGCGGGTTAGCCAGAGAATGATTTGATTTATTTTCCCTGTGAACTATAGATTCGTAATTATAAATGGTGGTGAAAAAAGTCCTTGATGGAAAATAATTTTATTATTTATATTTTTTATAGAATTACAAAAATTTAAATTTACCAAAAACTGTTAAATGTTAAATATCATCTGTTTTATGAAAGACTATTTTAAGTGTAATATTTCTTCAAAAGTATATTCTTGTACGAGTAATGCATTCTTTGCAGAGATTCAAAGTATCATCAAAAACATTTGTACCGTATTCTATTTCTTTCACTTTTAAAAGCTTCTTACTTCTTCGAGTCTACTTTTGCGGAATCTAAATAGATAAATACACCTATAAATGATTTAATTGTTATTAATTATGTTTTAAAATCAAACATACGAGTTATTATTTCTACTTCATAATAGCTTTTATCTACTTTGACATATTTTTAAACTTTTAGTTATTTATTAATGATATGTTTGGTAATATCTACCGCTAGCGATAAAGACATACGTATGTCATAGGATATATACGATTTTTTTTTTCTATAAAAGTCTCAAAAAGTACTTGACAATTTGAAACCTTCCAGTTTGCCAACCTGATTCGGTCAGATAAAAAAACTGTAATGAATTTCATTTTAACAAATCTTTTGTAACTATGGTTTAATCTTTAGCAAATATTTAAAATACAACAAGCACATTTAAGACGAGAGAGAAATAAATAACTTAAAAAATATAAATTAATACTAACAGCCTTCAAGATTTTTTGTAACTATCCCACTTTTACGACAAACCAATCTTTACGACTACAAAACATACAAAGCCAGAACTGTCTTTTCTCGAATGCATTCTTAATAGAATTGACCCATAAGGTATTATTGCTAAAATGTAGTATTTGATATTTTATGATATTACTTTAACCAGACCTGCCTTACTAAGAAGTAAATAGTTAATTATTATAAAATTTTATGATTATTATTTTTTTTTATTGTGGCAATATTAATAGTGATGAATGAGAATAAAGAATTACAAATTAAAACCAAATCTTAGAGACATTTTAATGCAGAAATATTATAGACCAATAAGACGTCACAACTCATAGACAACATAGAGGGGTTGGTCTAGGAGTTGTGACATAAGAAATTTTAAACTGAAATATTTGCTTTCTTTGTCTACTCTTTCCTCAATATTTAACAATATAAAAAGGTCAATACACAGTGATTTGCTCTTAATGTATGCCTCATTAATAATCTGATTGTTACTACACAACAATTTATTATAATTCCAGTACATTTCATACATTACAAATCAATACTATCAAAAAGATAGTATAATAATGATGAATTAAAAGACGGAGTTTCTAGCCAGTGCTTCTTTTATGAACATACCCTTTAGAATAGTGAGAGTGGGGCTTACTTTTCGTAACGATGTATGCCCACTTGAAATATTATTCTGTGACCTTGGCTTTGATATTGCAGTACAGTCAACATTTTCACGTTTGACGTCACGGCTACAGAGATGAAAACGATCCGACTTAATTCCTTTGATAGCTGGAAGTTATTCTTATCACGTCATCCACTCCACTTTAATATGGAATTTTATTTATTCAACGCTTTTATTCTCAAATATAACTTAAATAAAAATTGTGATATTCACTCGAACTGCATCAAACATTTATTTTACTCGTTTTAAAATTTATGTTTCCTTTCAGCTATGTGCAATAACTGTTCACAAATATATTTAAATAGTCATGAAATAAAGTAAAGTAAGAATTTCATTTAAAACAATACACAAAAGTTGTCTTTAGTTTATTTAAACATCTCTTTAAACTTGAAATAATTCTTATTCCAGACCTGTTGTTCATCCGTCCGTACGGGTTAGTAAACCATCCGGTAAAATGTGTATCGTAGACATTAATATAAAGTGCAATGTATTTCACTAAAATATTTCTTTAGGGTCTTGTCACTTGTTATTGTGAAAAATGTTAAAACATATGAATGAAAAATGGTTCGGACTAAGAATAATATATTACGATTTCAATTGTCTCTAATCTAAATTACACATTTATTACTTGAAACATCACTTATTGAATAAAATTGCTTTATTATTTTATTACAGATTTATTTATTTATTTATTTATTTATTTATTTATTTATTTATGCACCAGTAAATCACAATATACAATTAATTTAAAATATAGTATACACAAAAAGGATGACTTATCTCTTAAAAGAGATCTCTACCAGAAACCCTTCGTTATCGGAAAAAATATTTTGATAATCGCGGTATAGGTACAATAAATATCGAAAAAAATATATATAAAAACATATATATTAAAAGTATTAAAAAGATATTCAAATATATATTAAATACATACAAATTACATACATACACATTTATATCTGAATATATAAACACATATTTCTTAAATATACAAAAATATAAATAAAATACATACTTACATAAATATAATATATATACCGAGGACATTTTAGAGGGAGAGGAAGTAATTCTTCAGTCTAAACTTAAAGGAAGTAATAGTGGGACAGTCTTCATACAAGTGAGGAGGTAATGAGTTCCAGAGTTGAGCAGCAAGAACAGAAAAGGATTTGCGGTAATGGGCAGTGTTATAGTGAGGCACCTCAAGAAATTTTAAGGAAACACAAGATCGCTCAGGCAGTTGTCTAGGTGGACATAATTGAAAGAGATCTTGCAAGTAAGAAGGAGAAGATTTTAGAAGAATTTTATAGAGAAGTGTTAATACATGCACATTCCGGCGGAAGCGGATAGGGAGCCACTTTAACTCACGGCGGTATTCCGAAATGTGGTCAAATTTACGCAACCCGTAGATAAAACGGATGCATAAATTCTGAAGTCGATCGAATTTGTCAAGTAGCTCCTCAGTCGCATCTAAATAACAAATGTCAGCATAGTCAAGAAGAGGAAGTAGTAGAGATTGGGCAAGTATAATTTTAGTTTTAAAGGGAAGTAAATTTTGAAGACGTTTAAGTGAGTGTAGCGAACGATATAGGCGCCTGCTTATATCGCTGAAGTGAGCTACCCAAGTGAAATGGGAGTCCATGGTTAATCCCAGATTTTTTACAGTATCTAGGTACTGTATTGGAGTACCATCGTAAAGAATAGAAGGCAAGGTGGAAAAATTGATTTTATTGCGAGATTGCTTGTTATAAATTATAATAGCTTGAGACTTATTTGGATTAACTAGTAAACCATATTCTTCTGCCCATAAGTGTATGTTTTCAAGGTCGATGTTGATAGATGCTATTCCCTGTTCGATTGTAGAAAAAGTGTCGTGTTTGTAAAGCTGTAAATCATCTGCATAGAGATGGTAGGAAGAAGATATCATTTTAGAGACTTCGTTTATAAATATAGAAAAGAGTAATGGAGATAGTACGCCGCCTTGAGGTACACCAGCAGAAAGATCCATCCAATGAGAAGAACTGTCATCGGATTTCACAATCTGCCGACGCCCGTAAAGATATGATTTGAACCAGTTTAAAACGGAAGGAGATATAGAGAAAGTGGAGAGGATACCAAGCAAAATATCAAAGTCCACTGAATTAAATGCATTACTAAAATCCAGAAGAACAAGTATCGTAAGCTGTTTATTATCCATCGCATATCGGATATCATCAGTAACTTTGATTAGTGCTGTGGTAGTGCTATGATGAGGACGGAAACCAGATTGAAAAGGACTTAAAAGATTATTACCAAGAAGGAATTCAGAGAGTTGCTTGTGTACAGCGTCTTCGAGAATTTTTGAAAGGAAAGGGAGTATAGATATTGGTCGATAGTGAGAAGGCAAGGTAGGATTACTTATTTTAGGTAAGGGAATTATATGTGCTGCCTTCCATGCAGAAGGGAATGTGAAAGTTCTTAAAGAAAAATTTAAAATATAAGTTATAATAGGTAATAGGATATCGATTATAGGAATAAGCATATCTCTACTAATGTCATCATTACCGACGGCCTTAGAAGAGGTAGAAAGTAGGAAATTTTTCACATCTCCCTCCGTTAAAACCTGGAAGAAAAAAGGAGAATCACAGATAGGTGGGGTGACATTTGACAATTGTTGCAGGGTTTTAGATTTACGTTCTTTAGAAAGTATTAAGGGTGGAGAAGAAAAATGTGTATTTAAAAGATTTAAATCAACAGTGTGATTGAGAGTATTACGATTTTTACCCACACCTAGTGACTTTAAGAAGTTCCACATTTGTGGACCCGAATGATTGTGTATGGAAGAAAAGATATGACGACGTTTTGCATCCCTACACATTCTATTACAGAGATTACGCAGTGTTTTGTAAATTTTAATTTTATCTGGAGATGCATCTTTTTTGCAATTTTTTTTAGCTTTATCCCGTTTCGCCATGAGTTTTTTAATTGTAGGAGTAAGCCAAGGTGCAGGGAGATGTCGAACTCTTATTTGCTTAACTGGAGCATGGACATCATACAGCTTAATTATTTCTGCATTAAAGATGGTAACCATCTCATTAACACTCTGAGAGTCATACAGAGCAGACCAATTTATATTAAGTGCATCAGATATAAGGTTATTGGGGTTAATACTTTTAAGACTGCGACGAAATATACACTTTTGTTTGCGTTTGAAAAAAGGTAAGTTATAGCGAAGAAATAAGAGGTCATGGTAAGAGAAAGAGGCTGTTAGTTGACCATGACTTAGAACATTTTCAGACTTTGAAACAAAGATAAGATCAAGAAGCGATGGCTTGGAGTTAGGCGGAAAATGGGTCTCAGAGAGGGGACACAAGGTCAAATTAAAGGAGGAAATTAGGGATTCAAGTTTTTGAGCTCTAAAGTCATTTTTGACTAAACATGTATTTAAATCACCCATTATAATAACATGGCTGTAGAAAGGAGATAGCATATCGAGGAGGGATTCGAAAGTATTGAAATAATTGACATGAAGCGAAGGACTATAAAGAACGCCAACTAAAATTTTAGTATGACGAGCTATAATTTCAATGAAAAGGTATTCAAGATAAGGTTCGGGAGAAGGGTCAGAAGATTGCTTAACTATGTTAAAGGAAATACAGTCACGGAGATAGATACAGACACCACCACCTCCTTTAGAAGTTCGGTTATTACGTATCAGATTGAAGTTAGGAATGTTGTAGAAAGAGGTGGAAAGAGAGGGTTTTAACCAGGACTCTGAGACCAGAATAACGTCGACACTGACACCGTTAAATGATGCGAGAAGATCGGAGTAATGGGCCGGAATGCTTTGTGCGTTAATGTGAACTATATTGAGGCTTTCAGAATTGTTGCAAAAGACTGAATTAATTTGAGTATATAGGGAAGATGAATTACTGTGGGAAGAAGAAGAATTACTGGAAACACTGAGAAAATCATCATTAGAAGTACAAGAAAAATAGTTATCATCAATATTCAGTATATCCGACATATAAAAATTAAAAATAGTTAAAAAATAGAATAAAATAAAATAAATTAATATAATATAAATAAAATAAAATAAATAATTTATATAAAATATACAATGTATAAAATATACATTTTGGTATAATATAAATATCTCGGGTTTAATCACCAGAAAGGGTTTTTATCTGGCATTTCTGGATGCCTGGAACATAACACATTAATATCGGAAAGCCTTAAAGATGCCATAACTAGTGAAAGACAAATAACGGTATGTTGGATAGACTTAGAGAACGCTTTCGGGTCGGAACGACATGAACTAATGATGTTCGCGCTAAGGTGGTATAACTTTCCAACGTTAGTTAGTAACATGATTGCATCATATTATTCAAAATTAAATTTTTCCATAATCACAAATGAAAATCATTCCAAACCATTAAATTACAACATAGGTTTATTTCAAGGTTGTTGTATTTCTCCAATTATATTTAACGTAGTCATCAATATTTTAATAGATAAATCAATTAAAAACTAAAAGCAATGGGGTTATCGGTTTAAGTATCAGTATGGAGGATTTCTGTGCTTGGACGGACGGATTGAGGACAAAACCAAATTCTTAGGTAAAAAAATCGGTTACCAAGGGCGCACTCCATCGTTAGATATAATAGTCGATAGCCTTTTGAATGATCTTAAAAAGGTAGACAATCAACCAATAAGTAACATCAAAAAGGTTTGGATATATGATAATTATTTAACATCACGTCTAAATTGGCCTTTGGTAAATAAGACCCTTTTGTTGAAGTTAGATGCAAGCTTCATAAGGACATTGAAGTCATGGCTCGGGTTAGCGCATCCAGCGGACTCTTCTACCTTATTTAGAGACCGACACAATTTTAGGTTAAAATTAAAGAAACGATCGGAACTCTATAAACACCTAAGAGTGACCAAAAGACATATCATATCAAAATCGAATGATGATACTATAACATCTCTCCCAAAAGATAAAATTGCTTCAGAGCTGGAGTCACGACTTCAATTCTATAAACAATTTATGATAGGTGCTCAAACAAATAAAGCAGGGCTAGGATCAAGTAGGAATGAACAAGACGTAGAAATAATAAAATCCTTTATTCGGCAAGATGAAAATGATAATTACCGGTTGCACGCGATGAACCTAGAATTGCAAAATGAATGCGTGACCATTGGAGATTTTTGTATTCCACTAGTTTTAAGATGGCGCACCCTGCTTCATGATTTGTCCCCAGCATTATTAAAATTTTATATTAATGTATTCCAAATGACTCTCCCAGATCAAAGTACCTTAGTAAGATGGGGCAAAGCCACCGAAAAATCTTGCAATATCTGTGGGGAGGAGGTAGGAACCGCGAAACACTTGCTAGTAGGGTGTAGGGGTACTTCTAAATAGAGGTAAATACTCGCGTCGGCACGATATAGTATTACAAATCGTACGAGAAGCGGTTAGTCTTTCTGTAGCAAGAGCGCAAAAGAGTATAACAACCACCAAAATATCAGTAGAGTTCGTAAAGGTAGGTTCGTCCAAAAAATCTAAATTAAAAACTTATTCCACCTTGCATGCGTCTCCTGATTGTACTCTCATGATGAAAACGTATGAAAGGCAATACAAAATGAACGGGAATGTTTGTGTTTCGTCATCTAGGCCGGTCTTATTCCTGTACTCAAAACAACTAAGGCGCGTTATACTTGTGGAGCTTACTGTACCCTGGGAAAAAAACACACTCAAAGATCAAACATTTAAGCTTAACAAGGCTTACGAACTATATAATGAATTGATCAGGAATAAATTTATATTTAATTTGTACGTTGTAGAAGTAGGAGCGAGAGCTATAACAGCAAATCTCTCTACTACTAGGTTCTTACCATATTTGGTTAGGTAGGGAGAGGAGCGTGAACAGTGGAGGTGGGCGTGTATGCGCATGGTAAAGGGGCCCCTTAAACCTACATCTGGGTCGCAGGTCCCAGGCATTGTTCGCGCTCCTCTTCTTGCAACGCGATGTGCCCAGCACCCGCACGGTGGGTCCATGGAATGCTAAGAAGCTTCATCTCTCTACTATTGTCTTATAATCAAATTATTATTGTTTATTTATTATTTATTTATAATTTATTATTAAAAACATTATACACTTTATTAATGTCAACGGTTAAAATTGAGGAATTCTATATAAAAAAATCTTATAATACGTTGTTTGCAGAAATTCAAATAGATAAAGAATCTTCAAAAAGCATCAATAACATATTGACTTTCTTTCACTGCGAGTCGACTCTACTTAGGACTGTCTCTGAAACAGATAAAACAATAATTATATAGATAACAAAAATGTTATTAATTATATAAATAAAACTAAATTAAGTTATGACTGATTATATAATTTTAATAATAAATCTTTTTTCTACGTTTATATGTCGAATTGCAATCACTCCTATTTGCAAGATTTCCTATTACAGTCTCAAAAGTTACTTGACAAGTTGAAATCTTCCGTTTTGACAAACTGATCCTTTTTGATATGTATTCAATGGAACAATTTGAATTGACTTTTATTCAAACACAAGTTTGACTGTGGTTCAATCTTTAGTTCAAAGTTCAAATACATCAGTAAGAACATATGTATACGAGGGGAGGAATTAAATGTTATATAAATATTATTATTTAATTATTCATTTTATTGTAACACAATCATGTGCAGTGTCCTCGTTTTGTTTTGTAATATTGGTTCACAATTGTTATTACACAACCGCACGAAGATGTCTAATAAATACCAAAATATAGCTTTTTCAGGTAGTCGTTTATTGCCAAGTGTCCCGAGAATATAGTAAAGAACAATAAAGTTGCTTATTATAAAGTTGTGTAGTTATTAATAATATATTATTTTTATCTCATTGCAGTTGTATTAATAATGATGATGAATGAGAACATTTATAGCAGGAAATAATTTTCTTTTACTTGCTATGAGTTTAATATAAGGTTTAGTTTTTATATTTGCCTTGAGCGAATATTTTTTTTAAGAATTATTAGAATAGCTATTCTACGAGCACGTGCTTTTTTCTAACTGCTAAGGCTTTGATTAAAGATTGTTGAGAAATAAACATTTCCTGGTGTAATTTAATCATTTAAGAGAACACGTTCAATCTAATACATCCATTTTCATGATATAAAGACATTTAATGATTTTTTGTATACCATACTATTTTTTGGTAGTAAAAATGAGATATGAGAAATAAAACTCAGTAATGTATTCACAAGTGAAGATAACATTAATAAATGTAATATCAATCCTAATCCTGTACTATATTGCTTTGACGATTTGTAAATATATTTATATAGTTTTCTTAGTTATAAAAAAATTAAATATTAAAGTGGTCTTTAGTCTTTTGAGCCTTTTTTGAGAAAAAAATACAATTTTTTATCATTAAAAAAAACAGAAACATAAAATAAACTACATAACGAAAGATAGTTAGTGACATCTAAATGGATAAGAGACTTCCCTTTTCCATTTGATTTATTAGTCGACAGTACTAAACTTACATAATGTATTTAAGATTCAAGTACATGTAATTTTAAATTGCAATGTGATACATGTAAGTTATGTTATCTATTAAAAAATAATATCCTATTTCAATCATTTTGTCTTTTACACTAGACACAATTAAAGTATTGATTATTGAAAGATGAACCGATATTAGATTATTATAAACAGATAATTAATTCGGTCGCTAAAGACCCTGAGACTTAATGTAACAACTTTCAAGTGCAAAATACGGCCAATCTTTTAAAAATGTTTCTTAAAAGAGACAGGCTCAATACATTATATTTTAAAACAGTCCAGCAGTTCAAAGTTAATTAAGTTTAGTTGTATTAAAAATTTTACAATTATATTTGTAAGCTAGAAAATTTTAGAATTATAAAAAAATTGGTTATTTTTGTCTGAAGAGTATTATTATTATTATACACTAAATATATTTTGTTTTTATTTTCATTAAAAAAATATACTTGTACCAAAAACAAATTCTATAAAAAGAGTCCAATAAAAATTATACGTATAAATAGTAGTACACAGTAAAATGATACTAAAAGGCGTTCGTCAACAATCCCACTGCGAGGTATTACTTCATCTGGCGGAGATTACTTGACAGATCCCTTTTAATTAACTTGTAACCCTTCAGCCTTGTCATCTCCGATCCTTCGACACACGCACCACAATGCCGACGGATAATTAAATTTAATGATAGGGTATTCCAATAAACAATTTGAATCTTAATTGGATCTACTGGAAATTTAAATTATCAAAAACTAATATATAACTATAGTATTATAGCCAATTAAAATAACAATTTGCTCAAAGTATGTACTTAATTCATATTTGTTGGATAACTAAATAGTAATAGCTTCGAGGTCACTCAATCGATATGTTCTGCATCACTCTAACGGCTGTAAGTAATGTTTATTACAGTATTTTTATGCTTCATACATATCCTTTATGTATTATGTTCGAGAATAAAATATAAAATTCGACTGAATATCATACGCAATGCAAGAAAATTAATATTTGTACGAATATCATATTATTTGGGAATTTGAATGTGTTAGCTTATAAATAAAAAAGATATTACAATTAAACTTAATTCAGAATTATAATCGTATTTTTATGTTATAATCGTGTTTTTATATTAATTGTCATTTGATATTCAGGTTTCGTAAATAATATATTCGCTATTAATACATTATAATAGGATGTTCGTTAAATAACCTGTGGCAGCTGCACATTCACCGACCGAATGAAGCAGAGTGCAAATATTTTACACAATGTGATGATATATTAGTATTGAGGAGCGAAGCGCAGACATTATTTACATGTTAACAGTAACTATGAATATTAATAAAAATTTAAAAAAGTATTATGAGTTATAATTTAACTTAGTTATGCATTTATATTTCTTGAATATTCAGAAAATTTTATATGATCTTAAATCTCAAAATTAACAAAACAGTTCTGATAACGATGACTAATATTGTAAGAGTAATTATCCGTAATATATAAATAAATAAAATATAAATAAATTATCAATTTTTGTATAACTACTGATAGCTATAAGTTTCAATTAAAATTATTTTACTACGCAGTTTAACTTAACTGTTTTATCTCTCGCCCAATTCTCTGTCTCTCTCACTCTTTCATATTTATAGTTTATATATTAATTCAAACAAATAGATCTATAAATTTAATTATGATCTTAAACTTTCTGATACTCACTAAATCGAAACCATTTCAATGATGAATTTTAATTATGAGAATTGATATTTATATTTATCTGATTACTATTGTGGATACTACTCCATTAATGCAATCCATTGGGATTTGTAACACAAACAATTGATCCAGTGTTATAAATATATTCTCATTGAAAACCGCAGCACTTTAAAGATTTATAGTGAAAATAAATACTTATATGTATATTTATTTTTTTTGCAAAAAGAAATTTTAATATAAATTATTTTTCATTCTTCATTTTAACTCAAATATAATCTCAAAAATAATATTTCATTTTTAATTTATTTATTTGATATTAATGTTTCCTAGAGGCCATATAAGATAATATGTATGTAAATATCTTAAAACAGACTTGTAACAAAGCAAGGTCAATTTGAACAAAGCTTAAAAAGTTGTCTTTAGCTTATTTTCAAAATATTATAAAATGTGCTTATGGGTTCAAATCTCTTTAAATATTTAATAATTTATGTTTCAGTCGTGTTCATAATCATACCGTATTATCTAGAAAATCCTTTGAAATTGTGTGTTTTCGTAGATATTAACATAAAGTGGAATCTTATTAAAATAAGTCGACCTAGTTATTATAAAAAATGTTGAAACGTGTGTGAAAAATGGTCTGTAGTCTTCGTAGTTCCTAGTGTTTTAAGCAAAGACAAAATTATAATATAATATTTTAAAAATATAAGAGTATGTTTTAAAAGATAAATTTTAATATAAATTAAAGTGTTCTTATTACAACACATTTTTATAAACACGTTTTTCGTCCCGCTGTTGGGTATAATTTTACAACAAATTTTAATTATATTCCTGTGTACAAGTCTGTACATAAAACTTTATACACCGGTGATAGAGAAAATGATGTTTTATCATTTATTTTTAATTAACTCTATCTTTATATTTTATTTATTTACTTATTACACTTTATTGCACAAATATACATATTTATTGCTACAAAATTCGTACAAAGGCGGCCTTATCACTTCGAGTGATCTCTTACATGCAACCTTCAACTATAAGGACATTTATTTAAAATAAAATTGCAGTAGTTGGCGGATGAAATAGATTTAAAAAATATATATATTATACATATATATATATATATATATATATATATATATATATAATATATATTTTATATAATACTACATATACACACATACATACTAATTATACATATACTAATTCTATAAGATAATATCGGGTGGGCCAAGAATTCGTTAACATTTAAATGTAACTTTAGAAATTTAGTCTTTAGAAATTAGAAATTTAGTCGCAATGGATCGCTTCACGGGGCCACAACGCGCTTACTGTGTGAAACAGTTTTATTTAAACAACTTTTCGCTCATTACTGTGAGACGCTTATTTCGCGTTGAATATGGTTTACACGACTTAAGTCAGTGTCCAAGTGCTCCTTTAATAAAGAAATGGGTGAAGAAGTTCGAAGAGACGGGATCTACACTAAATGTGAAACAAACCGGCGGCCCGCGGACTTCTCGAAGCGAAGAGAACGTGCAGCAAGTTTCCGCTTCTGTTCGACGTGATCCAGATTTATCGACGCGCAAACGTTCGGCTGAATTAGGATTATCCCGCACATCATTACGCCGTATTTTGAAATTAGATTTGAAATTACATCCATATAAGATCCAGATAGTGCAAGAACTAAACCCTAATGATTTAAATTTGCATAAGTCATATGCCGAAACAATGTTAACTCGATTCAGTAATTTTGACAACATCTTATTCTCTGACGAAGCCCATTTCCACCTAAATGGACATGTAAACAAACAGAATTGCTGGTATTGGAGCAGCGAAAATCCCAAAGCTAAACATGAAAGGCCACTTCACTCTCCTAAGGTAACTGTATGGGCTGCAATTTCAGCAAAAGGAATCATCGGACCTTACTTTTTTGAAGATTCTCGAGGCCGTTCAGTTACTGTTAATTCTGCCGAGTATGTGAAAATGTTACGGGAGTTTTTAGCACCGATGCTACTGGAATTTGCTGGCTATAATCGTAACACATGGTTTCAACAAGATGGAGCCACGTGTCACACATCGAACGAGTCCTTGCCGGTGGTCAAAGAAATGTTTCCGGAAAAGCTGATTTCCACACGAGGTGACATCCCATGGCCGCCCAGAAGTCCAGATCTATCCCCAGCAGATTTCTTTTTATGGGGTTATTTAAAGAGTCGTGTCTACATTGATAAACCGAATACACTCCGTCAACTTAAAGAAAAAATCATCGAAGAGATGTCGGCGATCTCGCGGTCTCTTTGCAGAAGAGTATTCGAAAACTTCATTACTCGCTTAGATGAGTGCAAAAACCGAAACGGTGGTCATTTAGACGAAATAATTTTTTAAAAATAAATTACAACTAATTAGCTTTCTCGTAAATAAACTATTTCTAAAATATGTTAAATGGTTTTTTTTATACGATTTTTTCAAATGTTAACTAATTCATGGCCCACCCTGTATAAACTATACCCTAATATATAATACATAAATATTTCTATAGTATAAATGTTAAAGAAGTAAACAGTGGTTCTTAAGACGGTTCTTAAATATATGTAACGACTTAGAGCATCTAATTTCGCACGGAAGAGGATTCCATAATTTCACTGCTGTGACGGTAAAAGATTCACTTTAGCACTGCGTATGACAGAAGGGAATCTCCAGCAAGTTATTATTTTGCGAGCGGAAGACCATAGAAAATGAAGACCAGGCACCAAGATAATTAAAACGTTCCTTAAGATATGGAGGAGTATTAGGGTTTAAAAGAATTTTAAAGAGAAGAATAAGACAATGAAAGTTGCGATGATGTTGAATAGTAAGCCATTTGAGCTGAAGGCGACAAGCTGTGAAGTGGCCAAACTTCTTTAGCCCGAATATAAATCTTATACATACGTATTGTAGGCTTTCGAGCTTGTTCAGAAGTAGTTGTGACAAATCTAAATATCACGTATCTGCATAGTCAAGAACTGGGAGAAGTGTTTGGACCTGCGAAGTTTTAATTATGTTTCGTTATCTCTTTCTTTCACTTTATAACCGCTTCTTAGTCGAATCTACTTACTGTTTCTATAAAAGATAAATAACTATAAATCAGACCAGTTTCTTCATATTGTTTTGCACAAATTTGACTATATTGGCTATTGTATTTTCTTATAATATCGTTTTTATTCAATCTGCGGCTTATTGCCAAGTGTATAAAGAAAATAATAAAGAACAATATAGTGGCTTATTTTAAATTGGGTCCATAATTATTCATTTTTTTCTTATCGCAGTTGTGTTAATAATGATGATGGATGAGCCCATTTCTAGCAGAAAATAATTCACTTTAACATGCTATCTTCTTTGTTAGAATAAGTTGTAATAAGTTCTTGTAATCTTTATATTTCCCTCGACCCAGCAATATTTCACGAACGGTTGGAATAGCTGTCCACGCGTACATGACTTTTTCTAACTACTGCGGTATTAATTGTTAAGAAAGGAAATCAAATTAATATAATTTATGCTACAAAGATAAGGAATTCATTATATATCTACTAAACTGTTATTACATTGGTAAATGTGGTAATATGAGATATTAAAGTAAATAAAAGATAAATTAATACTACAATTTTGTATCATGAAATCCTTGCATTTTTCATTACCTTCAAAATATAACCATGTCTTGGGGATACCCAAATATAGCAGAAATTTGGTTTGTGAGGACATGACTTTGTGTGACATACGGACGAAGTTCAAACTTATATGAAATATTTGCTTTGATATTTACGTTGTTGTTACGTTTTACTCAATCCGTAATGAAATAAAAATTAGGGACACATAATGATTTACCTATGATTTGCATTGTTTCTACCAAGTGGTTAAGTCTTATTATTTTGGTTTTTTTTCCAGGTAAGCAGCATCCAAATATTGACTAGTGACAGATGTACTGATAAACTATTGGATAACTCAGAGCTAACAAAATAAATGATTCGATTGGTCAAGACGCCGATTACTGTAAATGACGTAGACGACGCAACTGCAAAAATAATAGACCTTCCTTTTAGTATACTATTTTTTAAAAAAGGCAACGAAAAAATAGTATCTTAAATACATATTAAAGTATTAAGGCGCCCGTTAGTCGAAAATGTAGGTAACGTGATGCCAAATATTTAATTTGGCGTTTATGTAACAATCCCACTACCACTACTCCCTCTGGTGGAGATTACTTAATAGGTCCCTTTTAATTAACTTGTAACCCTTCAGACTTGTCCTCCCCGATCCTTCGATACACGCACCACAATGCTGGCATATAATTAATTTAATTGATACAGTGTTCATATTAATTTATTGATTTGATTTTTATTTGAATTTACTTCCACTTAATTATTCAAAACTAATATAAATATACAAGTATGGCTTTATGGTGAATTAATTTAACAATTACAAAAACAATGTGCTCAATGTGTATGCTTAATTTATATTTATTCGGTTGTAATAGTTATTATACTCAAAATGAAATGATATTTATTGCTTGTTTATATTTACTTTTTATTGTGTGCATGCAACCAAATACTTTGATAGCGAGCTTTCTCATTCCATAGCTCCGAAGACAGTTAATCGATATGTTTTGTGCATCACTCAGACGTTTGTATGTAATGCCTGTTACAGTATAGTTTTGGATGATTCTTAAATATCTTTTGTGTATTTTGTTGGAAAAATAACTTGAACAATTCCAACGAATATCATATACTTTGCAAGTAGTATTAGTATTTAAACGAATATTAATTATTTCTAGAAGGATATTTGAACTAATATCAGAAAATTTGCAAACGAACACTAAGTAAAGAACTGATTTGATTTTAATAAAAAGACATTAGAAGTATATATTAGGTATATATACTTCTAGTGTCTTTTTTATTATTATTAATATTATAGTCGCCATTTTCAATTAATTTGTATTTTATATTAGAGTGACCTAATTGAGCGATATTTCTAATTTAAAAGGATGTCAGAAAAATTAACTGTAGTAGCTTTACATTATCGAGCAGTTGCAGGCAACGTGCAATCATTTTACATAACGTAATGATATATTATAATTTGAAACGAAGCGCGGGCATTATTTATACTAAAAGTTCAGAGGAGGTTAAATTTTCATCAAGTTCTCTAACAGTTACTATAAATAAAAGAATTTAACGTAGAAATCTGCAACCTAAAACACCTTTGATATGCATTTATATTTCTTTATTAATAAGTAAAATATTTGTAAATATAAAATTTTAATTTAACACAAATGTAGTGAAAACGATGTCTAATAGCAATCGTCTATAGTTGTTTATATTTGTAATCATCAGTATGAAAATAATAACTTTCAAAATCAAAATTCATTTACTACACAGTTAAATAGTACCTATTGACACAACAATATTGAATTAATAGCGAAATGACCCGACTTGACTCTGATGGCCGGAAATTATATTTACCCGTCACCCACTCTAATATCAAATTTTATTTATTCAACGGGTTTCATTATAATAATAATAAAATATTAATAAAAACATTACCTCAATTGTTATACATATCTTAGCTATTTATTTTATTTATTTTGAGATTGATATTTCCCTAAGGCCATGTGTATTTCTTCACAAATATTTACTTGAAACAAAGCGAAGTCACTTTAAACAAACCTTCAAAATGTCGTCTTTAATTTATTTTCATATTATTTTACTTGTTTGTTATAGACTTATGTAGATATTATAGAAGAAAGTTGAAGCTTTTATGAAAGCTGATTTACATATATTTTTAGGAAATTATCATAAAATATAATATATAAATATATAAGTATGCTAATATAGGTTTTCTAAATATTTTTTTCTCACTTACATTTACAAATAATTTTATTTTTGCAAATTGTTTTAATTATTTTTCCTGTGAATTTTATACATGGACGAAAGAAGTCCTTATTACAAAATATTTTTAATATTTATATTATACAAAAAAAAATATTTAAGACCATCTGTTTTATCAAAGGCTATTTAATGTGAAGTAGTTCTTCAAAAGAATGTTCTTGTATAAGTGTTATGCACTCTTAACGCTTAACACTCAGTGCAAATATACATATTATGCATACTTAGTTTAAAATTATCATTGTTTTTCTGTTAATAGCCTGGGATTTGACTTGGGAATGATGTGCCACCTGAGCCTGCGTACCATCATCCCTTCCAATACTTTCCCCAGGATCGATAGCAGTCCTATGGGACGGTATGATTTCACATTATTATGGTCCGTTCTTCCCGGTTTCCGTAGGACTACTACCGTTGCCGTATGGGAAAGTATGATAACTCCAAGCACTTATTAAATATCCCCAAGCAAATCTCCGAATTGGACAGTATGGCTTCCCTGCAGATATCGCCTGTGAAGCCGCACCTGGAGCTTTTTTTTGTTTTAACTTTTGTACCGTGTAATCAAGTTCCTCACCTGTGAAGGCTGGATCCCGCCGTTGTCTTCTTCCCACCGATCTTCGGGGAAAAAGGCGTCCGCTAGTAGTTTTGCGGACTCCTCAGTGCTCAGCATAGATCCGTCCACCACGAGTGGTTTGTCTTCTGATCTTTTATATTGTTTCTGATTACGCGGTTTATGCCATCCCAGACGCTCTCGCCGTCTTGGGAGCTGCAGAATCTCTTCCAGCTGTCTGTTTGTGCTTTGGAAGCTGCCGTCTCGTAAGTTGCTTTAGCCTCCATGTACTTACCAACAATATATGGTTTCTGGCGAGGGGCTGCATTAGGTATTCGTCGTTTCAGGGTTATCATTTTTCTTTCCAATACACAGAGTTCCTCAGACCACCATGGGATTTTAATTTTTCGCCTACTTTTGACATACAACACAGCACAATACACGAATTTATTACCACTACTTTGATTTCTTCAAGTTATTTGGTATGTCGTTTACGTACGGAGCAAATTTATCTTGACCGTTCCGGACGGCGTTCGGAGCGCAACTCTCCAACAATATGTTATATACTTATTTGAAATATTAAACTGTGACCTTGGCTTTGATATTGCAGTACAGTCAACATTTTCACGTTTGACGTCACGGCTACAGAGATGAAAATGATTCGACGACGACGACGACTTAATTCCTTTGATAGCTGGAAATTATTCTTATCACGTCAGCCACAACACTTTAATATAAAATTTTATTTATTCAAAGCCTTTATTCCCAAATATAACTTAAATAAAAATGTTACCGCAATTGTTTGTCTTAAAATTGATGTTTCCTTTAAGCTATGTGCAATTATTAACTGTTCACAAATATATTAAAAAAGACATGAAACAAAGCAAAGACAATTTAAGATAATGTTCGAAAATGTTGTCTTTAGTTTATTTACACATCTCTTTCAACTTTAAATAATTCTTATTCCAGAACTGTTGTTCATCCGTCCTGTCGTCGTGACAAACTGATGCATTTTGATATGATCATGAACTGATCCATTTAACACAAGCTTGACTGTGGTTCAATCTTTATCATATTTTTTAAATACATCAGCAAGAACATATGTATACGAGGGGAGAAAATAAATGTTATATTAACTATTTAATTATTCATTTTATTGTAACAATCATGTGTCAGTATCCAGTACCAGTGTACTCACTTAGTTGGGTTATATATATATTGGGTAATATTGGTTAGATATTCCACAACCGCACGAAGATAATGAATATTAAATTTTGCCAAGTATCCCAAGTTGGGTAGTTATTAATAGTATATTATTTTTATCTCATTGCAGTTGTAGGAATAATGATAATGAATGAGAACGTTTATAGCAGGAATTAATTTACTTTAACATGCTACGAGTTTAGTATAATATTTATATTTTCCTCGAGACAATAATTTTACTACGGGTTTTTTTCTAACTGCTAAGGCTTTGATTGAGGATTGTTGGGAAAGGAACATGTTTGGTGTAGCTTACATTTCCATGATACTATTATTATGATATTTAATGTATTTTTGTATGCCGTACTATTTTTATGATAGTACAAATGAGATATGAAAAATAAAGCTCAATAAAATATATTCACAAGTGAAGATAAATTTAAAGAACTTATTATGAATTATAATCCTGTATTATATTCCTTTGATAACTCGTAAATATATGTATAGTTTTCTTAGTTATAAAAGATGAAATCATTAAAGTGGCGTTTAGACTTTTGAGCCTCATGAAAAAAAATACAATTTTGTATCATTAAAAAATTATATCATTAAAAGAAACAGAAACAAAATAAACTACAAATTTGAAGTATTAGTGAAATTAAAAAGGAGAAGAAACTTGCCTCTTCTTTTTGATTTACGAGTTGTGATATTCAAATGAGGTTTCGAACTTAAACAATGTTTTTAAGATTCCAGTACATGTAATTTTAAAATTGCAATGTGAGTTATGTTATGTATTAAAAAATTATATCCTATTTTTATTATTTTAGCTTTTAAACAAGACACAATTAAAGTATTGATTATTGAAAGATGGACCGATATACTATTAGATTATGAAGTAATAAACAGATTATCGATTCGATCGCTAAAGACCCCGAGACTCAATGTAACAACTTTCAAATGCAGAATACGGTTTATCTTTCATAAATGTTTCTAAAAAGGGACAAATTCAATGCATTATATTTTAAAATATTAAAGCAGTTTAAAGTCAATTAAGTCCAATTGTACTCGAAATGATCAGAACAAGATTTGTAAGTTAGAAAATTTTAGGATAATGAAAAAAAAATCGGGGATTTTTGTCTGAAGTTCTCAAAATGTGACAATTGGTATAACAGTAATAATTGTGTAACTAATAGACAATAAGCAGCCGACATTTTTGCAGATGTTTGTTTACAGTGAATATATTTTGTTTTATTTTCATTAATAAAATATACTTGTACCAAAAACAAAGTCTATAGAAAGCGTCCTATAAAAATTATACGTATAAATAATAGTACACAGTAAAGTGATACTAAAAGGCGTTCGTAAACAATCCCACTGCGAAGTATTACTTCACCTGGCGGAGATTACTTGACAGATCCCTTTTAATCAACTTGTAACCTTGTTGTGTCAATTTTAATTATCGAAAACTAATATACAAATATAGTATTATTTCCAATTAAAATAACAATTTGCTCAAAGTATGTGCTTAATTCATATTCGTTAGATAACTAAGTAGTAATAGCTTCGATATGTTATATAGTATAATCGTATTTTTATATTATAATTGTCTTTTCATATTAATTGTCATTTGATATTCGGGTGGCGTAAAGAATTTATTTGCTAGTAATATATTAGTATTTTAGTAAAATAAACTGTGGCAGCTGTACATTCATCGACCGAATGAAGCAGAGTGCAAATATTTTACACAATGTGATGATATATTAGTATTGAGGAGCGAAGCGCCGACGTTATTTACATGTAAAGTTCAGAGAGGGTTGAATTTTGATCATGTCCTCTAACAGTAAATATGAATAATAATAATAATTTAACAAAGTATTATGTGTTATAATTTAACTTAGTTATGCATTTATATTTCTTGAATATTAAGAAAATTTTATGTGACTATAAATCTTAAAATTAACAAAACAGTGCTGGTAACGACGACTAATATTGTAAGAGTAATTATCCATAATATATAAATAATTAAAATATAAATAAATTATAAATTTTTGTATAACTACTGATAGCTATAAGTTTCTATTAAAATTATTTTACTACACAGTTTAACTTAACTGTTTTATCTCTCGCCCAATTCTCTGTCTCTCTCACTCTTTAATATTTATAGTTTATATATTAATTCAAACAAATAAATCTATAAATTTAGTTATGATTTGAAACTTTCTGATACTCACTGAATCGAAACCATTTTATTGAGAATTGATATTTATATTCATCTGATCACTATTATGGATACTACATTAATGCAATCCATTGGGATTTGTAACACAAACAATTGATCCAGTGTTATAAATATATTCTCATGGAAAACCGCAGCACTTTAAAGATTTATAGTGAAAATAAATACAAAAATAAATTTTAATATAAATTTATTTTTTTTATTATTTTTCATTCCTCATTTTAACTCAAATATAAGCTTAAAAATAATATTTCATTTTTAATTTATTTATTTGATATTAATGTTTCCTATAGGCCATATAAGATAATATGTATGTAAATATCTTAAAATAGACTTGTAACAAAGCAAGGTCAATTTGAACAAAGCTTAAAAAGTTGTCTTTAGCTTATTTTCAAAATATTGTAAAATGTGCTTATGGGTTCAAATCTCTTTAAATATTTAATAATTTATGTTTCAGTCGTGTTCATAATCATACCGTACCGTACCGTACCATACCGTATTATCTAGGAAATCCTTTAAAAATGTGTTCGTAGATATTAACATAAAGTGGAATCTCATTAAAATAAGTTAACCTAGTTATAATAAAAAATGTTGAAACGTGTGTGAAAAATGGTCTGTAGTCTTCGTAGTTCCTAGTGTTTTAAGGAAAGACCAAATTATAATATAATATTTAAAAAATGTAAGAGTATGTTTTAAAAGATAAATTTAAATATAAATTAAAGTGTTCTTATTATAACACATTTTTATAAACACGTTTTTCGTCCCGCTGTTTGGTATAATTTTACAACAGATTTTAATTATATTCCTGTGAACAAGTCTGTACACAAAACTTTATACACCGGTGATGGAGAAAAAAGTGTTTTATCATTTATTTTTAATTAACTCTATCTTTATATATTTCCGTAAGTATTAATTTAACCGGGCCAGAGCAGATCAGACCAGTTTCTTCATATTGTTTTGCACAAATTTGACTATATTGGCTATTGTTTTTTCTTATAATTACGTTTTTCTTCAATCTGCGGCTTATTGCCAAGTGTGTCAATAATATAATAAAGAACAATAAAGTGGGTTATTTTAAATTGGGTCCATAATTATTCAATTTTTTTCTTATTGCAGTTGTGTTAATAATGATGATGGATGAGCCCATTTATAGCAGGAAATAATTCACTTTAACATGCTATCTTCTTTGTTAGAATAAGTTATAATAAATTGTTGTAATCTTTATACTTCCCTCGACCCAGCAACGTTTCATGAACGATTGGAATAGCTGTCCACGCGTACATGACGTTTTCTAACTACTGCGGTATTAATTGTTATGAAAGGAAATCAAATTAATATAATTTATGCTACAAAGACAAGAAATTAATTTTATACGTTCTAAACTGTTAAAACGTTGATGAATTTGATAATATGAAATATTAAAGCAAATGAAAAGTTATCTTGTGTCTTAGATAAATTAATCCTACAATTTTGTATCATGAAAACCTTGAATCTAACTACTTGCTTTTTTCATTACCTACAAAATATAACCATGTCTTAGGGACACCCAAATATAACAGAAATTTGGTATGTGAGACATGACATTGCGTTACAAGCGGACAAAGTTCAAATTTGTATGAAATATTTACGTTGTTGTTACGTTTTACTCAATACGTAATGTAATAATAATAAAAGATACATAATGATTTACCTATGATTTACATTTTATCTATCAAGTGGTTGGTTGTAGTTATTTTATTGAGATTGACGTTATATCTTATTCTTAATATTTTCCTTTTCTTTTCAGGTAAGCAGCATCCCAGTATTAACTAGTGACAGATGAACCGATAACTAAGAGGTAACAAGATGATTGATTCGATTGCTCAAGACACCGATTAATGTAAATGACGTAGACGACGCAACTGCAAAAATAATAGACCATCCTTTTAGTATACTCTTTTTTAATAAAGGCAACGACTAAGTAGTATCTTAAATACATTTTAAACTACTCAAGCACCCGTTAATCGAAAATGTAGGTAACGTACTGCCGAATATTTAACTTGGCGTTTATGTATCAATCCTACTACCACTACTACCTCTGGCGGAGATTACTTAATAACTCCCTTTTTTTTTTTCTTTCCACTTAATAATTTAATACTAATATGAAAATACAATATGGCTTTATGGCGAATTAATTTACCAATTACAAAAACAATGTGCTCAATGTGTGTACGTAATAAGTATTTGTTCGGTTGTAATAGTTATTACAGATAATAAGAAATGATATTTATTGCTTGTTTATATTTGCTTAAAGTGCACACAGTAAACGTTTACCAAATACTTTGATAGCGAGCGTTATATTTCCACAGCTCCGAGGACACTCAATCGATATGTTTTATGCATCACTCAGACGTTTGTGTGTAATGCATATTACAGTATGGGTTTTAGATGATCCTTAAATAACCTTTGTGAATTTTGTTAAAAAAAATTACTTACACAATTTCAACGAATATCATAAACTTTGCAAGTAATATTATTAGTATTTAAACAAATATTAATTATTTCTAGAAGAATATTTGAACTAATATTAGAAAATTTGCCAACGAATAATAAGTAAAGAACTGATATGATTTTAATGAAAAAGACATTAGAAGTATATATACCTAGATAATATTATAATCGCCATTTTCTATTAATTTACTTTTTATATTAGAGAGACGTAATTGAGCGATATTAATAATTTAAAAGGATATCAGTAAAATTAATTGTAGCAGTTGTACATTAACGAGCAGTTGTAAGCAATGTGCAATCATTTTACATAACGTAATGATATATTATAATTTGAAACGAAGCGCGGGCATTATTTATACTAGAAGTTCAGAGGAGGTTAAATTTTCATCAAGTTCTCTAACAGTTACTATAAATAAAAGAATTTAACGTAGAAATCTGCAACCTAAAACAACTTTGATATGCATTTATATTTCTTTATTAATAAGTAAAATATTTGTAAATAAAAAAAAATATTTTTACAAAAATGTAGTGAAAACGATGTCTAACAGCAATCGTCTATAGTTGTCTATATTTGTAATCATCAGTATGAAAATAATAACTATCAAAATCAAAATTCATTTACTACACAGTTAAATAGTATCTATTGACACAACAATATTGAATTAATAGCGAAATGACCCGACTTGACTCTGATGGCCGGAAATTATATTTTCCCGTCACCCACTCTAATATCAAATTTTATTTATTCAACGGTTTTCATTATAATAATAATAAAATATTAATAAAAACATTACCTCAATTGTTATACATATCTTAGCTATTTATTTTATTTATTTTGAGATTGATATTTCCCTAAGTCCATGTGTATTTCTTCACAAATATTTACTTGAAACAAAGCGAAGTCACTTTAAACAAACCTTCAAAATGTTGTCTTCAATTTATTTGCATATTATTTTACTTGTTTACTTATTATATTATAGACTTATGTAGATATTATAGAAGAAAGTTGAACCTTTTATGAAAGCTGATTTATAGATATTTTTAGGAAATTGTCATAAAATATAATATATAAATATATAAGTATGCTAATATAGGTTTTCTAAATATTTTTTTCTCACATACATTTACAAATAATTTTATTTTTGCAAATTGTTTTAATTATTTTTCCTGCGAATTTTATACATGGACGAAAGAAGTCCTTATTACAAAATATTTTTAATATTTATATTATACAAAAAAAAAATATTTAAGACCACCTGTTTTATCAAAGGCTATTTTATGTGTAGTAGTTCTTCAAAAGAATGTTCTTGTATAAGTGTTATGCACTCTTAACGCTTAACACTCAGTGCAAATATACATATTATGCTTACTTAGTTTAAAATTATCATTGTTTTTCTGTTAGTTTCGCTTTTATATTGGTAGGATGAAAAGAATTTACACGGTAGTAATGTAGTAGGATTTTAGTAAAATCAACTGTAACTGTACATTCACAGACCAGGAAAATTCAAACATTTTACAATGTATAAAGACTTATCAGGATTATGAAGGGATGCTCGAACATTATTAAAACTAAATATTCAGTCTATTCAAACTAGTCTAAAATTCCGTGATACTTAGTGAATTAAACTTAAAAGACTCAGAGTTTTTTAACAGTCCCTCTTTTATGAACCTAACCTTTAGAATCTTAAGACAAGGGTGTAGCTTTTCGTAACAATATATGCTTATTTGAAATATTAAACTGTGACCTTGGCTTTGATATTGCAGTACAGTCAACATTTTCACGTTTGACGTCACGGCTACAGAGATGAAAACGATCCGACGACGACGACGACTTAATTCCTTTGATAGCTGGAAATTATTCTTATCACGTCATCCACTCCAGTTTAATATAGAATTTTATTTATTCAAAGCCTTTATTCCCAAATATAACTTAAATAAAAATGTTACCTCAGTTGTTTGTCTTAAAATTGATGTTTCCTTTAAGCTATGTGCAATTATTAACTGTTCACAAATATATAAAAAGAGACATGAAACAAAGCGAAGACAATTGAAGGTAATGTTCGTAAATGTTGTCTTTGGTTTATTTACACATCTCTTTCGACTTTAAATAATTCTTATTCCAGTCCTGTAACTAATAGACAATAAGCAGCCGACATTTTTGCAGATATTTGTTTACACTGAATATATTTTGTTTTTATTTCATTAAAAATTTATACTTGTACCAAAAACAAATTCAATAAAAAGAGTCCAATAAAAATTATACGTATAAATAGTACACAATAAAATGATACTAAAAGGCGTTTGTCAACAATCCCACTGCGAGGTATTACTTCATCTGGCGGAGATTACTTGACAGATCCCTTTTAATCAACTTGTAACCCTTCAGCCTTGTCATCTCAGATCCTTCGACACACGCACCATAATGCCGGTGGATAATTAAATTTAATGATACAGTATTCCTATAAACTATTTGAATCCTAATTGGATCCTTTTTCAATTTTAAATATCGAAAATAACAATTTGCTCAAAGTATGAACTTTATTTTTTATTTTTTTCGATAACTAAATAGCTTCGAGGTCACTCAATCGATATGTTATATAATATAATCGTATTTTTATATTATAATCGTCTTTTCATATTGATTGTCATTTGATATTCGGGTGGCGTAAAGAATTTATTCGCTAGTAATATAAAATGATTTTAGTAAAATAACCTGTGGCAGCTGCACATTCACCGACCGAATAAAGCAGAGTGCAAATATTTTACACAATGTGATGATATATTAGTATTGAGGAGCGAAGCGCAAACATTATTTACATGTAAAGTTCAGAGGAGGTTAAATTTTCATCATATCCTCTAACAGTAACAATGAATAATAATTATAATTTAACAAAGTATTATGAGTTATAATTTAACTTAATTATGCGTTTGTATTTCTTAAATATTAAGAAAATTATATGTGATTATAAACTTTAAAATTAACACGACAGTGCTGATAAAGATGACTAATATTTTAAGAGTAATTATTCACAGCTTATACATAATTGAAACATATTTTTACTGAAGTTATTTTCTAATAGATTAACAATTTTTATATAATTGCTGATAGCTATAAGATTCAATTAAATTATTTAACTACACAGTTTAACTTAACAAATACATTTCACTTACTATTTTAATCTCTTGTCCAATTCTCTGTCTCTCTCACTATTTAATATTTATAATTTATATATTAACTCAGAATTTAAATCTAAAACACAGAATTTTATAGACTTATACTAAAAATAAATCCTTATATGTCCATATTTTTTCTCGCAAAGAAATGCTTTAATATAAATCTTATCTATTCATTATTTTTCAATCTTCAGTATAACCCTAATAAAATCATAAAAAATATATATTAAATATTTAATTTATTTATGTGATATTGTTTTCTCAAGGCTTCATGCGATAATATGTATGCAAAATGTCTTTAAACAGAATTGCAACAAAGCAAGGTCAATTTGAACAAAGCTTAAAAAGTTGTCTTTAGCTTATTTTCATAATAGTATAAATGTGTTTATGGGCCCAAATCTCTTTTAATATTTCATAATTTATATTTCATTCGTGTTCATAATCATACCGTATTATCCAGGAAATCGTATAAAAATATGGATTTTCGTAGATATGAACATAAAGTGGAATCTCATTAAAATAAGTTACCTAGTTATTATGAAAAATGTTGAAACGTGTATGAAAAATGGTCTGTAGTCTTCGTAGTTCCTAGTGTTTTAAGCAAAGACAAAATTATAATATAATATTTTAAAAAGAATATAAGAGTATGTTTTAAAAGATAAATTTAAATATAAAGTAGTGTTCTTATTTTAACACATTTTTATAAACACGCTGTTCGTTATATTTTTTACAACAGATTTTAATTATCTTCCTGTGAACAAATCTGTATATGAAACTTTATACGTCACTGATGGAGAAAAAAGTCTTTTTTCATTTATTTTAATTAACTCCATATTTATACTTTCTATCGAATTATATACATTATACTTTGTTTCAGTCAAAGACTTGTTAAAATTGTATAATTCTTTAAAATATTTTTCTTGTAAGACATCCTTTGCAGAGATTTGTGTTAAAAATATTCAAAAAAAATATGTTTCGTTATCTCGTTCTTTCACTTTATAATCGCTCTTAGTCGAATCTATAACACTTATAGTTTATATAAAAGATGAATAACTATAAATGTAATGAATTTACTTTTACTATCTTTGTCTTTATCTAACCAAATATACGAGTATATCTATAATTTACTCCGTAATATATATTTCCGTAAGTATAAATTTTACCGGGCCAGAGCAGATCAGACCAGCTTCCTGAAATTGTTTTGCACAAATTTGACTATATTGGCTATTGTTTTTCGTATAATATCGTTTTTTTTTCAATCAGTGGCTTATTGCCAAGTATGTCAAGAATATAACGAAGAATAATAAAGTGGCTTAGTTTAAATTAGGTTCATAGTTATTCCATTTTTTTCTTATTGCAGTTGTATTAATATTGATGATGTATGTATGTATGTATGTATCTTCTTTGCTAGAATAAGTTATAATAAGTTGTTGTAATCTTTATACTTCTCTCGACCCAGCAATGTTTTACGAACGATTGGAATAGCTGTCCTAAATGTACATGACGTTTTCTAACTACTGCGGTATTAATTTTTATGAAAAGAAGGAAAATTAATATAATTTATTCTATAACGACAAGAAATGAATTTTATACGTACTAAACTGTTAAAACGTTGATACATATGGTAATATGAGATATTAAAGCAAATGAAAAGTTATCTTGTATCTTAGATAAATTAATTCTACAATTTTGTATCATGAAATCCTTGAATCTACCTACTTGCATTTTTCATTACCTTCAAAATATAACCAGGTCTTAACTATAACAGAAATTTGGTTTGTGACTTTGTGTGACATACAGTCGAAGTTCAAACTTATAGGAAATATTTGCTTTAATATTTACGTTGTTGTTACGTTTTATTTAATCTGTAATAAAAATTAGGGGCACATAATGATTTATCTATGATTTACATTGTATCTATCAAGAGGTTGGTTCTAGCTATTTTATTAAGATTGACGTTATATCTTATTCTTAATATTTTCCTTTCCTTTTCAGGTAAGCAGCATCCAAGTATTGACTAGTGACAGTTGAACTGATAAACTATTGGATAACTAAGAGGTAACAAAATGATTGATTCGATTTCTCGAGACGTCGATTATTGTAAATGACGTAGTCGACGCAACTGCAAAAATAATAGGCCTTCATTTTAGTACACTCTTTTTTAATAAAGGCAACGACAAAATAGTATCTTAAATACATTTTAAACTACTCAAGCAACCGTTAATCGAAAATGTACGTAACGTAGTGCCGAATATTTAACTTGGCGTTTATGTATCAATCCTACTACCACTACTACCTCTGGCGGAGATTACTTAATAACTCCCCTTTCTTTTTCATTCCACTTAATTATTTAATACTAATATGAAAATACAATATGGCTTTATGGCGAATTAATTTAACAATTACAAAAACAATGTGCTCAATGTGTGTACGTAATAAGTATTTGTTCGATTGTAATCGTTATTATAGTTAATAAGAAATGTTATTTATTGCTTGTTTATATTTGCTTAAAGTCCACACAGTAAACGTTTACCAAATACTTTGATAGCGAGCGTTCTATTTCACAGCTCCGAGGACACTCAATCTATATGTTTTATGCATCACTCAGACGTTTGTATGTAATGCATATTACAGTATGGGTTTTAGATGATCCTTAAATAACCTTTGTGAATTTTGTTAAAAAAAATTACTTGAACAATTTCAACGAATATCATAAACTTTGCAAGTAGTATTATTAGTATTTAAACGAATATTAATTATTTCTAGAAGAATATTTGAACTAATATTAGAAAATTTGCCAACGAATAATAAGTAAAGAACTGATATGATTTTAATAAAAAAGACATTAGAAATATATATACCTAGATAATATTATAATCGCCATTTTCTATTAATTTACTTTTTATATTAGAGAGACATAATTGAGCGATATTAATAATTTAAAAGGATGTCAGTATAAATAATTGTAGCAACTATACATTACTGAGTATTAAGCAACATGCAATCATTTTACATAACGTAATGATATATTATAATTTGAAACGAAGCGCGGGCATTATTTATACTTAAAGTTCAGAGGAGGTTAAATTTTCATCAAGTTCTCTAACAGTTACTATAAATAAAAGAATTTAACGTAGAAATCTGCAACCTAAAACAACTTTGATATGCATTTATATTTCTTTATTAATTAATAAATTATATGTTACTTTAAAATTTTAATTTTTATTTAACACAAAGAAGTTGAAAACGATGCCAACAGCAATCATCTATAATTTATAAATAATTGAAATTTGCTTGTAATTATTAATATGATATCAATAAGTTTAATAAATAAAATTTATCACATCACAACACATCGTTAAATAGTATTGACGCAGAATAGTATTGAGTAGCGAAATGACCCGACTTGACTTTGATGGCCGGAAATTATATTTTCCCGTCACCCACTCTAATAGAAAATTATATTTATTCAACGGTTTTTATTCTAATAATAATAAAATTTTAATAAAAACATTACTCAGTTTTAATACATATCTGAGCTATTTATTTTATTTATTCCGATATTGATATTTCCCTTAATGCCATGTACATTTCGCCACAAATATTTACTTGAAACAAAGCGAAGTAAATTTAAACAATCCTTCAAAATGTTATCTTTACTTTATTTTTATATCATTTTACTTGTTTATTGTTATTTAGATATAATAGAAGAAAGTTGAAGTTTGTATGAACACTCGTTCATAGTTTTATTTATGAAATATTCATATTTTTTAAATATTGCATTATATTTGTATAGATTTTTTCTCACATATATTAACAAATAATTTAAGTGTTTCGAAATATATTATTTATTATTTATATAGCTGCACGCCATATCCCTTGCGGGTTAGCCAGAGAATGATTTGATTTATTTTCCCTGTGAACTATAGATTCGTAATTATAAATGGTGGTGAAAAAAGTCCTTGATGGAAAATAATTTTATTATGTATATTTTTTATAGAATTACAAAAATTTAAATTTACCAAAAACTGTTAAATGTTAAATATCATCTGTTTTATAAAAGACTATTTTAAGTGTAATATTTCTTCAAAAGTATATTCTTGTACGAGTAATGCATTCTTTGCAGAGATTCAAAGTATCATCAAAAACATTTGTACCGTATTCTATTTCTTTCACTTTTAAAAGCTTCTTACTTCTTCGAGTCTACTTTTGCGGAATCTAAATAGATAAATACACCTATAAATGATTTAATTGTTATTAATTATGTTTTAAAATCAAACATACGAGTTATTATTTCTACTTCATAATAGCTTTTATCTACTTTGACATATTTTTAAACTTTTAGTTATTTATTAATGATATGTTTGGTAATATCTACCGCTAGCGATAAAGACATAAGTATGTCATAGGATATATACGATTTTTTTTTTCTATAAAAGTCTCAAAAAGTACTTGACAATTTGAAACCTTCCAGTTTGCCAACCTGATTCGGTCAGATAAAAAAACTGTAATGAATTTCATTTTAACAAATCTTTTGTAACTATGGTTTAATCTTTAGCAAATATTTAAAATACAACAAGCACATTTAAGACGAGAGAGAAATAAATAACTTAAAAAATATAAATTAATACTAACAGCCTTCAAGATTTTTTGTAACTATCCCACTTTTACGACAAACCAATCTTTACGACTACAAAACATACAAAGCCAGAACTGTCTTTTCTCGAATGCATTCTTAACAGAATTGACCCATAAGGTATTATTGCTAAAATGTAGTATTTGATATTTTATGATATTACTTTAACCAGACCTGCCTTACTAAGAAGTAAATAGTTAATTATTATAAAATTTTATGATTATTATTTTTTTTTATTGTGGCAATATTAATAGTGATGAATGAGAATAAAGAATTACAAATTAAAACCAAATCTTAGAGACATTTTAATGCAGAAATATTATAGACCAATAAGACGTCACAACTCATAGACAACATAGAGGGGTTGGTCTAGGAGTTGTGACATAAGAAATTTTAAACTGAAATATTTGCTTTCTTTATCTACTCTTTCCTCAATATTTAACAATATAAAAAGGTCAATACACAGTGATTTGCTCTTAATGTATGCCTCATTAATAATCTGATTGTTACTACACAACAATTTATTATAATTCCAGTACATTTCATACATTACAAATCAATGCTATCAAAAAGATAGTATAATAATGATGAATTAAAAGACGGAGTTTCTAGCCAGTGCTTCTTTTATGAACATACCCTTTAGAATAGTGAGAGTGGGGCTTACTTTTCGTAACGATGTATGCCCACTTGTAATATTATTCTGTGACCTTGGCTTTGATATTGCAGTACAGTCAACATTTTCACGTTTGACGTCACGGCTACAGAGATGAAAACGATCCGACTTAATTCCTTTGATAGCTGGAAGTTATTCTTATCACGTCATCCACTCCACTTTAATATGGAATTTTATTTATTCAACGCTTTTATTCTCAAATATAACTTAAATAAAAATTGTGATATTCACTCGAACTGCATCAAACATTTATTTTACTCGTTTTAAAATTTATGTTTCCTTTCAGCTATGTGCAATAACTGTTCACAAATATATTTAAATAGTCATGAAATAAAGTAAAGTAAGAATTTCATTTAAAACAATACACAAAAGTTGTCTTTAGTTTATTTAAACATCTCTTTAAACTTGAAATAATTCTTATTCCAGACCTGTTGTTCATCCGTCCGTACGGGTTAGTAAACCATCCGGTAAAATGTGTATCGTAGACATTAATATAAAGTGCAATGTATTTCACTAAAATATTTCTTTAGGGTCTTGTCACTTGTTATTGTGAAAAATGTTAAAACATATGAATGAAAAATGGTTCGGACTAAGAATAATATATTACGATTTCAATTGTCTCTAATCTAAATTACACATTTATTACTTGAAACATCACTTATTGAATAAAATTGCTTTATTATTTTATTACAGATTTATTTTAGTATAATATAAATATCTCGGGTCTAATCACCAGAAAGGGTTTTTATCTGGCATTTCTGGATGCCTGGAATATAACACATTAATATCGGAAAGCCTTAAAGATGCCATAACTAGTAAAAGACAAATAACGGTATGTTGGATAGACTTAGAGAATGCTTTCGGGTCGGTACGACATGAACTGATGATATTCGCACTAAGGTGGTATAACTTTCCAACGTTAGTTAGTAACATGATTGCATCATATTATTCAAAATTAAAATTTTCATTAATCACAAATGAAAATCATTCCAAACCATTAAATTACAACATAGGTTTATTTCAAGGTTGTTGTATTTCTCCAATTATATTTAACGTAGTCATCAATATTTTAATAGATAAATTAATTAAAAACTAAAAGCAATGGGGTTATCGGTTTAAGTATAACAATAAATACTAGCATTTGCAGACGATCTCGCGATACTGACACGTAATCCAAAACAATGTCACCTACTTTTAAATGTTGTGGAGGATTTCTGTGCTTGGACGGACGGATTGAGGACAAAACCAAATTCTTAGGTAAAAAAGTCGGTTACCAAGGGGGCACTCCATCGTTAGATATAATAGTCGATAGCCTTTTGAATGATCTTAAAAAGGTGGACAATCAACCAATAAGTAACATCAAAAAGGCTTGGATATATGATAATTATTTAACATCACGTCTAAATTGGCCTTTCCTCGTTTATGATGTAAATAAGTCCCTTTTGTAGAAGTTAGATGCAAGCTTCATAAGGACATTGAAGTCATGGCTCGGGTTAGCGCATCCAGCGGACTCTTCTACCTTATTTAGAGACCGACACAATTTCAGGTTAAAATTAAAGAAACCATCGGAACTCTATAAACTCCTAAGAGTGACCAAAAGACATATCATATCAAAATCGAATGATGATACTATAACATCGCTCCCAAAATATAAAATTGCTGCAGAGCTGGAGTCACGACTTCAATTCTATAAACAATTTATGATAGGCGCTCAAACAAATAATGCAGGGCTAGGATCAAGTAGGAATGAACAAGACGTAGAAATAATAAAATCCTTTATTCGGCAAGATGAAAATGATAATTACCGGTTGCACGCGATGAGCCTAGAATTGCAAAATGAATGCGTGACCATTGGAGATTTTTGTATTCCACTAGCTTTAAGATGGCGCACCCTGCTTCATGATTTGTCCCCAGCATTATTAAAATTTTATATTAATGTATTCCAAATGACTCTCCCAGATCAAAGTACCTTAGTAAGATGGGGCAAAGCCACCGAAAAATCTTGCAACATCTGTGGGGAGGAGGTAGGAACCGCGAAACACTTGCTAGTAGGGTGTAGGGGTACTTCTAAATAGAGGTAAATACTCGCGTCGGCACGATATAGTATTACAAATCGTACGAGAAGCGGTTAGTCTTTCTGTAGCAAGAGCGCAAAAGGGTATAACAACCACCAAAATATCAGTAGAGTTCGTAAAGGTAGGTTCGTCCAAAAAATCTAAATTAAAATCTTATTCCATCTTGCATGCGTCTCCTGATTGTACTCTCATGATGGACACGTATGAAAGGCAATACAAAATCCCCCGGAATGTTTGTGTTTCGTCATCTAGGCCGGTCTTATTCCTGTACTCAAAACAACTAAGGCGCGTTATACTTGTGGAGCTTACTGTGCCTGTGCCCTGGGAAAAAAACACACCCAAAGATTTTCTTTTTTTTTTTTTTTTTTTTTGTGTCTTTGCTGTTAGCCCTACTGGCCATGACAGCGTCACCGGTTGAATGGACGGGTGCAGAGACCCGCCCTTGAAAAAGGGGGGGCCTGAAGGGCCCCAGGGGTACGCGCGTCCTGAGGGCGCCTCCTGTGAGGCTCGGACCATGGCTCAGGACGCCGTTAGGTGGGAATCGAGGGTTGGATGTGGGTTAGGTTTTGACACTAACGTCCTCCGCCGGCAGAACGCCGGAGCAACGTGCTTGGATGGGGGCCTCGTCTTCGCCGGCGAAGACGCTGTGTGTGTGTGTATGTGTGGTATTTATGTACGCTTTGCCGCTTTTACGTAGCGTTCCCTAACGTAATCGCGTCGTCCGGATCGAAAAGTACCGACTTGGGTCTTCTCTTTCTGACTTTAGGAGTCTTACGGGCCGTGTATCCTGTGGCCTTAACCACCAGCGGGTTTGGGTGTCCCACAGCGTTGTCAAAGTAGCTTTTGGAGAGCCCCTTGAAATACTGTGCGATCGTCGGTAGGTCTAAGTCTCTGTTCAAGTCGATATTACGCATAAACCACGGTGCTCCAGTGGCGAGCCGCATGAATCTGTTCTGAAGCACCTGAAGGGGCTTCAGGTTCGCTTGAGCGAAGGCAACGCTTGCATAGGACATGACGGAGCGTATGCAGGCTTTGTAAAGTGTGACTTTATTTCTAAGAGACATTTTACTTCGCTTGCCTAACAGGGGATAAAGTCGCCTTAGGATAAAGGCCGCTCTGTTGCGAACGTCCTCGATATGTGAAGTAAATACTAGCTGTTTGTCCAGCGTCACTCCTAGGTACTTGGCCTTGTTTTTCCAAGGAATCGGTTTGTCAAAGAGTTTAATCTCCGGGCCCCTTGTGGATCGTGACCGTTTAAAGAGTACCGCGGTGCTCTTCTCCGGGTTCACCTCAATCCTCCATTTCCGAAACCAGTTCCCGAGGGAGTCGGCTGCGGATTGGAGGCGTTGAGAGATCTCATAAGGATCCCTTGAGGATGTGTAAATTGCGGTGTCATCCGCGAACATTGCTAATTCTACTTTAGAACGCGGCCTAGGAATGTCGCTGGAGTAAATTGAAAACAAAATTGGTGAGAGGACTGAACCTTGAGGGACGCCCGCCCTGATGGGGCTGGGAGTCGACATCACGCCTTCCACTCTGTAGCGAAAGGAGCGATTCGACAGGAAGTCCCGTATGATTAGTACGAGTCTGTCCGACACCCTGAACTGGTATAGCTTGTACACCAGTCCATTGTGCCAGACCCTGTCGAATGCCTTTGCTACATCGAGGAAGAGCGCTCCTGTCCTACGCAACTTGTGGCACAAAGTGGCCCCAGAAGGAATGTGCTCCGTGAGGCGTTGCACCTGGTGGGAACTGGAATGATAGGCTCGAAAGCCAAACTGCTCATTTGGGAGGATGTTCAGTCTCTCTACTTCTGACGTAAGTCTACTGAGGATAATCCTCTCATAGATTTTCCCTAGGGAACTAAGGAGACTAATTGGACGGTAACTAGTTGGAAGATTCCGGGGCTTACCCGGTTTGTGAATGCCTATCACTATTGCCTCTTTCCACTGGGCCGGAAACCAGCAACCGGCCAGTAGAGCATTAAAAATATTAACCATTAGGTAAAGTAAAGGAGGCGGAAGGAGTTTGATCACTTTGTTGGTGATCCTATCTGATCCTGGCAACTTTTTGGCGTGAAGCGCCTTAACTAGGGTCGTCACCTCTTCGAGGTTCGTTTCCTCTATGGGGGGACCTGCTGGTGGTTGAGAGCACATGACTCGAACAGTGTTGTCGACGACTTCGACATGTTCGCGTTCGACCGGTTGCGTGCTAATGCTACACTGGCTCTCTAGGCTGTCGGCTAGACATTCCGCTTTGTCTCGGTCGTCGAAGGCGGGCGTGGAGTTAGGTCTATCGAGCGGGGGCATTGCCGAGACAGTTTCGGCTTTCAGGGCTCTCTGCAATGACCAGTAAGCCTGGTGTGAAGGAGAGAGCTCTGAAAGCTTCTTGTCCCTGCCTCCATCTCTAAAGGAGACGCACGCGAACGAGCCCGCAATTCCATCGGCGGAATTGCGTACCGGCGGCGGCGGTGTCGGTTTCGGCGCGGGCGTGGGGTTCACCCTCGGGGGTTTCACTCACGCGTTCGCGGGTGCCTGAGGGGCCTGGTTTGCCTGAGGGGCCGCGGCCCTTTCCGGGGCTAGAGGAGCCCAGGGAGGCCGAACGAAGCGCGAGGGGATCCTCGCCGGCTGCGTCCTGCGTGGTGCTTTGGGGCACCCGCGGTAATTCGCGGGGTGGCCCTTCTGCTGGCACAGGATGCAGCTGGGAGGATCCTCCGGGATCGGTTGTTTGCGCGGACAGTCGGCTGTCGCGCACCCAAAGATGAAACATTTAAGCTTAACAAATCTTACGAACTATATAACGAACTGATCAGGAATAAATTTATAGTTAATTTGTACGTTGTAGAAGTAGGAGCGAGAGGTATAACAGCAAAATCTCTCTACAACTAGGTTCTTACCATATTTGGTTAGGTAGGGAGAGGAGCGTGAATAGTGAAGGTGGGCATGTATGCGCATAGTAAAGGGGCCCCTTAAACCTACATCTGCGTCGCAGGTCCCAGGCATTGTTCGCGCTCCTCTTCTTGCAACGCGATGTGCCCAGCACCCGCACGGTGGATCCATGGAATGCTAAGAAGCTTCATCTCTCTACTATTATAATCAAATTATTATTATTTATTTATTATTTTTACTATTTATTATTAAAAACATTATAAACTTTATTATTGTTAACGGTTAAAATTGAGGAATCCTACAAAAAAAATAATTATAATACGTTGTTTGCAGAAATTCAAATAGGTAAAGAATCTTCAAAAAGCATCTGTAACATATTGACTTTCCTTCACTGCGAGTCGACTCTACTTAGGACTGTCTCTGAAACAGATAAAACAATAATTATATAGATAACAAAAATGTTATTAATTATATAAATAAAACTAAATTAAGTTATGACTGATTATATAATTTTAATAATAAATCTTTTTTCTACGTTTATATGTCGAATTGCAAGCATTCCTATTTGCAAGATTTCCTATTACAGTCTCAAAAGTTACTTGACAAGTAGAAATCTTCCGTTTTGACAAACTGATCCTTTTTGATATGTATTCAATGGAACAATTTGAATTGACTTTTATTCAAACACAAGTTTGACTGTGGTTCAATCTTTAGTTCAAAGTTCAAATACATCAGTAAGAACATAAATGTTATATAAATATTATTATTTAATTATTCATTTTATTGTAACAATCATATTCCAGTGTCCTCGTTTTGTTTTGTAATATTCGTTCACAATTGGTATTACACAACCGCACGAAGATGTCTAATAAATACCAAAATATAGCTTTTTCAGTTTGTCGTTTATTGCCAAGTGTCCCAAGAATATAGTAAAGAACAATAAAGTTGCTTATTATAAAGTTACTTACTTACCTTCACGCCATGTCCCTTGCGGGGTAGCCAGAGACGACGGAGCGCCAAACGCTACGGTCCCTGCATACCTCTTTCGCCTCGACCACAGACATCAACCTCTTCATACATGCCCTCCGGGGGGTCCTCATGCTTTTTACGTGACCTTGTGTGTAGTGTAGTTATTAATAATATATTATTTTTATCTCATTGCAGTTGTATTAATAATGATGATGAATGAGAACATTTATAGCAGGAAATAATTTTCTTTCACTTTCTATGAGTTTAATATAAGGTTTAGTTTTTATATTTGTCTTGAGCGAATATTTTTTGAAGAATTATTAGAATAGCTATTCTACGAGCACGTGCTTTTTTCTAACTGCTAAGGCTTTGATTTAAGATTGTTGATAAAGGAACATTTCCTGGTGTAGTTTAATCATTTAAGAGAACACGTTCAATCTAATACAGCCATTTCCATGATACAAAGACATTTAATGATTTTTTGTATACCATACTATTTTTTTTATAGTAAAAATGAGATATGAGAAATAAAACTCAGTAATATATTCACAAGTGAAGATATCATTAACAAATGTAATATCAATCCTAATCCTGTACTATATTCCTTTGACGATTTGTAAATATATTTATATAGTTTTCTAAGTTATAAAAAATTTAAATATTAAAGTAGTCTTTAATCTTTTGAGACTTATGAAAAAAAATATAATTTATTATCATTAAAATAAACAGAAACTTGCCTTTTCCATTTGATTTATTAGTCGACAGTACTGAACTTACACAATGTATTTAAGATTCGAGTACATGTAATTCTAAATTGCAATGTTATACATGTAAGTTATGTTATCTATTACAAAATAATATCCTATTTCAATTATTTTGTCTTTTACACTAGACACAATTAAAGTATTGATTATTGAAAGATGAACCGATATTAGATTATTATAAACAGATAATTAATTCGTTCGCTAAAGACCCTGAGTCTTAATGTAACAACTTTCAAGTGCAAAATACGGCCTATAAATGTTTCTTAAAAGAGACAGGCTCAATACATTATATTTTAAAATAGTCCAGCAGTTCAAAGTTAATTAAGTTTAGTTGTATTAAAAAATTTACAATTATATTTGTAAGCTAGAAAATTTTAGAATTATAAAAAAATTGGTTATTTTTGTCTGAAGATCTCAAAATGTGACAATTGGTATAATAGTAATGATCGTGTCACTAATAGACAATAAGCAGCCTAAATTATTGCAGATGCTTGTTTACACTAAATATATTTTGTTTTTATTTTCATTAAAAAAATATAATTGTACCAAAAACAAATTCTATAAAAAAGAGTCCAATAAAAATTATAGTAGTACGCAGTAAAATGATACTAAAAGGCGTTCCTCAACAATCCCACTGCGAGGTATTACTTCATCTGGCGGAGATTACTTGACAGATCCCTTTTAATTAACTTGTAACCCTTCAGACTTGTCATCTCCGGTCCTTCGATACACGCACCACAATGCCGGCGGATAATTAAATTTAATGATACAGTATTCCTATAAACAATTTGAATCTTAATTGGATCTATTTTCAATTTAAATTATCGAAAACTAAAATACAAATATAGTATTATTGCCAATTAAAATAACAATTTGCTCAAAGTATGTACTTAATTCATATTCGTTTGATAACTAAATAGTAATAGCTTCGAGGTCACTCAATCGATATGTTATATAATATAATCGTATTTTTATATTATAATCGTCTTTTCATATTGATTGTCATTTGATATTCGGGCGGCGTAAAGAATTTATTCGCTAGTAATATAAAATGATTTTAGTAAACTAACCTGTGGCAGCTGCACATTCACCGACCGAATGAAGCAGAGTGCAAATATTTTACACAATGTGATGATATATTAGTATTGAGGAGCGGAGCGCCGGCATTATTTACATGTAAAGTTCAGAGGAGGTTAAATTTTCATCATATCCTGTAACAGTAACTATGAATAATAATAATAATTTAACTAAGAATTATGAGTTATAATTTAACTTAGTTATGCATTTATATTTCTTGAATATTAAGAAAATTATATGTGATAATAAACTTTAATATTAACATGACAGTGCTGATAAAGATGACTAATAGTTTACGAGTTATTATCCACAGCTTATATATAACTGAAACATATTTTTACTAGAGTTATTTTCAAACAGATTAAAAAATTTTATATAACTACTGATAGATATAAGTTTCAATTAATTAATTTACTACACAGTTTAACTTCACAAATAAATTTTATTACCTCTTTTTATCCTTCGCACAATTCTATGTCCCCCTCAGTGTTTAATATTTATAGTTTATATGTTAACTCAGTGACAATCAAATAGATCTATTAATTTTATTATGATCTTAAACTGATACTCACTGAATCGAAATCATTTTGATTAATTTTATTTACGACAATAGATATTTCTGTTTGTTTTGTCTTTCTGAAAACACATTGTTTTATAGACTTATACTAAAAATAAATCTATAAATGCTTTAATATAAATTTTATTTATTCAATATTTGTCAATCTTCAGCATAACCCAATATATAATCATAAAAATATATGTATTAAATATTTAATTTAAGTATGTGATATTGTTTTCTTTAGGCTATATGCGATAATATGTATGCAAATATCTTTAAACAGACTTGTAACAAGGGACGGTCAATTTGATCAAAGCTTAAAAAGTTGTCTTCAGCTTATTTTCATAATAGTATGAAATATGTCTATGGGTCCAAATCTCTTTTAATATTTAATAATTTATATTACAGTCGTGTTCATAATCATACCATATTATCCAGGTAATCCTATAACAATATGGATTTTCGTAGGTATGAACATAAAGTGGAATCTCATTAAAATAAATTACCTAGTTATTATGAAAAATGTTGAAACGCGTATGAAAAATGGTCTGTAGTTTTCGTAGTTCCTAATATTTTAAGCAAAGACAAAATTGTAATATACAATTTTTAAAATATTGGAGTATCTTTTAAACGAATAATAATAATAATAAAAATATAAATTAAAGTGTTATTATTTTAACAAATTTTTATAAAAGCGTTTTTCGTTCCGCTGTTCGGAATATTTTTTTACAACAGATTGTAAATATCTTCCTGTGAACAAGTCTGTACTTGAATCTTTATACAGCACTGATGAAGCAAAAAATCTTTTTTATTTTATTTTGAATTAATTTCATATTTATATTTTCTGTTGAAATGTAAAAGAGTAATTATTATTAAAATATACGTAAACATATATATACTTTATTTCACTCAAAGACTTTGTGGATTTCTTTAAAATATTTTTCTTGTAATACATCTTCATTCTTCATATGTATCGTTATCTCTTTCTTTCACTTAATAATCGCTTCTTAGTCGAGTCTACTTACTGTCTCTACAAATATAAATAACAATAAATCTAATGAATTCTCTTTACCTATTTTTCTCTGCACCTAATCAAATATATATCTGTAATTAACTCCCTGGATATTTTCGTAAGTTTTCATTAAAATGAAAACTGAGTCAGATTTCATTAAAATGAAAACTGAGTCTGATCAGACTAGTTTTCTCATATTATTTCGTACAAAATTGACTATATTGGCTATGTTCTGTAATCTGCCGTTTATTGCCACGTGTGTCAAGAATATAAAAATTAGTTCCATAACTATTCATTTTCTTATTGCAGTTGTATTTATGATGATGATGGATGAGCCCATTCGTAGCAGGAAATAATTCACTTTAACATGCTATCTTCTTTGTTAGAATAAGTTGTAATGTTTTCTTGACCCAGCAATGTTTCACCAACGATTAGAATAGCTGCGTATTAAATGCGTACAGGAAGTTTACTAACTACTGCGGTTTTATTTTTTATAAAAGGAAATCAAATTAATATATTTTATCTACAATAACAAGGAATGAATGAATCTAACTTGCATTTTTTATAACCTCCGAAATATAACTTTGTCTTATGGATAAATATAGCAAAAACTTGATTAATGAGGACATGATATTGTGTGACATACGGACGAAGTTCAACCTTGTATGAAATATTTGCTTTGATATTTACGTTGTTGTTACGTTTTACTCAATTCTCAATGAAATAAAAATAAGTGATACATAAGGATTTACCTATGATTTAGATTATATCTATCACGTGGATGGTTGTAGCTATTTTATTGAGATGGATGTAATATCTTACCTTTACTACTTTGGTGTTCTTTTCAGGTAAGCGACATTTAAGAACTGACTACTGACAGATGAACCGATAAATTATTGGATAACAAAGAGGTAACTAGATAATTGATTCAATTGCTCAAGACATCGATTAATGTAAATGACATAGACGACGCAACCGTAAAAATAATTAACCCTTTTAATTTATTCTTTTTAAAGAAAGGTCACGACAAAATATTACCTTCAATACATTTTAAAGTACTCAAGCACCCGTAAATAAAGAATATAGGTAACGTAGTGCCGAATACTTAACTTGGCGTTTATGTAACAATCCCACTACCACTACTCGCTCTGGCAGAGATTACTTAATAGGTCCCTTTTAATTAACTTGTAACCCTTCAGACATGTCATCCCCGATCCTTCGATACCCGCACCATAATACCAGCGTATAATTAAATTAATTGATACAGTGTTCTTATTATAATTTGAATTCAATTTGGAATTGCTTCCACTTAATTATTTAATACTAATATGAAAATACAAGTACGGGCTTTATGGCGAATTAATTTAACAATTACAAAAAAAATATTCTCAATGTGTGTGCATAATTTATATTTGTTCGGTTATAATAGTTATTATAATTAATAAGAAATGTTGTTTATTGCTTGTTTATATTTTCTTAAAGTGCACGCAAAAAACGTTTACCAAATACTTTGATATAGCGAGCGTTCTATTTCACAGCTCTGAGGACACTCAATCGATATGTTTTATGCATCACTCAGACGTTTGTGTGTAATGTATATTACAGTATGGTTTTGGATGATTCTTAAATATCCTTTGTGTTCTATCCTTTGCAAAATTACTTTAACAATTCGAACGAATATCATATACTTTGCAAGAAGTATTATTAGTATTTATACAATGTAAACAAATAATAATTAAAGAACGGATATGATTTTAATAAAGAAGACAGTAGAAGTATATATACCTAGTTAATATTATAATCCCCATTTTTTATTAATTTCCATTTTATATCAGAGTGACGTAATTGAGCGATATTAATAATTTAAAAGGATTAAAGTTATTTGTAGCAACTGTACATTACCGAGCACTTTAAAGAAAATGTGCAAACATTTTACATAACCTAATAATATATTAGGATATGAAACAAAGCGGGGACATTATTTATACAAAAAAATGCGGAGGAGTTAAAATTTGAGGAGGAGGGCAAACGAGCTGGCGGGTCACGGATGGACGTGATCAGCGCCGCCTATGAACTCGTGCAACATCCGAGGATTCATAGGAATGTTGTCGGCCTTGAAGATAGAAGTAAACGTCTTTTTTGAAGGTACCCATGCCGTATCGATCTGGAAATACCGCCGAAGGGAGTTCGTTCCACAAGCGAGTGGAACGTGGAAAAAAGGTCCTTGAGAACCGCACAGTAGAGGATCGCCATGCATCCAGGTTTTAAGGATATTAGGAAAGTAGTCGATGGCGCGCTGTGCGGTGATGAAATTCGGCGGTAGGCATCAGATCGAATAGTTTTTCGGAACAATCCCCTTTATAAATGCGGTAGAAGATGCACAGAGAAGTAACGTCTCTACGCAATGCCAAAGAGTCCAGCCGTTCGCAGAACATTGGGTTCCTGACATCCGAACGACATTCTCCGTTGTACGCGGTCAAATGGTAGAAGCTGATATTGGGGTGATCCGGACCAGAGATGAGAACAGTACTCCATGTGTGGCCAGACCTGCGCTTTGTAGAGCGCAAGTCTTTGACCAGGATTGAAATATTGCCTCGCTCTATTGATCACGCCCAATTTCATGGAGGCCAACTTGGCCTTGTTCTCCAGATGACCACGAAACTGACAATCACTTGAAATGTCGAGACCCAGTATTCTAATACTTGGCGTGGCAATGAGGGGAGTGCTCTCGAAGAGCGGTGATACCACAAATGGGGTTTTCTTAGTGGTAAACGCGCAAACGTGTGTCTTGTCGGGATTGAATTGAACGCTCAGTTCAGTTCAGTTCACCCCACTCAGAGACCATCCCCGAGGAAGTCTCTATAGAAGACACAAGGTTCTTTCGACACTTTCTAGAGAGACCTGCACGGCCGGAATATACCGCATCCCCAGTGCTGTCGTCCACATAACAATGTATGTTGGAGATATCCAACATATCATTGATGTGCAGGAGGAACAGAGTTGCGGATAGCACGCAGCCTTGGGGTACACCAGCGTTCATGGGCTTGGACTCCGAGCAAAAACCGTCGAGAACTGACTGAGACCTGTATGCTCCGCCCAGTGAGGCAGCTGGTGATCCACTTGCATAAACTCTCGGGAAGCCCATAGGAAGGTAGCTTCGAAAGAAGCCCCTTGTGCCATACACGATCGAAGGCTTTCGACATATCCAGACTAACTACCAGACCCTCTCCCTTGCTTTCAATAACAGCTGCCCAACGGTGCTTTAGATATAGCAGAAGATCACCAGCCGATCGACCATGGCGAAAGCCATATTGCCGGTCATTGACCAACTGGTGATCCTCGAGGAAGGATAGGAGCTGTTTATTTATAATGCTCTCCATTACTTTGGAGAGAAGAGAGGTAATGGCGATAGGTCTGTAGTTAGCTGGATCCGAGCTATCACCTTTTTTAGGGATCGGATGGACAAGGGAACGCTTCCATGAGACCGGGACTACGCCTTTACAGTAGGAGTACCAAAATAGACGCGTTAGTACTGGTGTCAACTCAGGGGCACATGTTCGTAGCACAACTGGAGAGATACCATCTGGCCCACTCGACTTATGAACTTCCAAGGAAAGGAGGGCTTTTCAGATGAATTTTTGCCGAAAATCTATTTCCGGCATTAAGCTTTAATACCGCGGGATGACCATCAAGTTCTCTAACAGTTACTATAAATAAAAGAATTTACCATAGAAATATGCAACGTAAAACAACTTAAGTATGCATTTATATTTCTTTAATAATAAATAAATTATATGTAACTATGAAATTTAAATTTAAAATTGAATACAAAGGTGTTGAAACATATAACAGCAATTATTTATAATTGAAATTTATTGTAATTATCGATTTGATAACAATAATTTTCAAAATTAAAATTCATTTACTACACAAACACACATAACACTTAAATAGTATAGACACAGAATAGTATTGACTAGCGAAATGACCCGACTTGACTTTGATGGCCGGAAATTATATTTCCCATCACACACTCTAATGTAAAATTTTATTTATTCAATATTTATTTTTAATTTTTCATAATAATAATAAAATTTTAATAAAAATATTACTCAGTTGTTATACATGTCTGAGGTATTTATTTTATTTATTCCGAGTTTAATATTTCCCTAAAGGCCATGTGCATTTCTTCACAAATTATTTACTTGAAACAAAGCGAAGTTAATTTAAACAATCCTTCAAAATATTGTCTTGATTTTATTTTCATATCATTTAACTTATTTACAAACTTATTTATATATTATAGAAGAACAATGAAACTTGTATGAAAACTGGTTAGTAGTTTTTTTTATGAAATAATATTTTTTTTACAATGCAGTATGCTAGTATAGGTTATTAAACACTTATTTTTCACATATATTAACAAATAAATTTATTTCTGGAAATGATTTGATTTATTTCCCCTGTGAACTACAAATTTGTAATTTTAAACGTTGAAGAAAAAGTCCTTATTACAAATTATTTTTAATATTTATATTTACTATAGAATTATATAAATAACTGTTAAATGTTTAACATCGTCTGTCTTATCAAAGACTATTTTAAGTCTAGTATTTCTCCAAAGGAATGTTCTTGTACTAGTAATGCATTCTTTGCAGAGATTCAAAGTATATTCAAAAACATTTGTACCCTATTCTATTTCTTTCGCTTTAAAAAGCTTCTTACTTCTTTGATACTACTTTGACAGGCTCTAAATAGATAAATACCTATAAATAATCTAATTATTGTTACTGATGTTTCAAAATTAAAAATATGAGTAATTATTTCTATTTCATAACAACTTTTAACTACTTTAACTTATTTTTAGACTTTAAGTCATTTATTATTGATATTCATGGTAATATATCAGGTTATTTATTTGTTTTCCTATAAAAGTCTCAAAAATTACTTGACAAACTGAAACCTTATTTTTTATAAACTAATTCCGCTAAAAGAGAAACCATTTGTAATGAATTTCATTTTAACAAATCTTTTGTTAAATTAAACTATCGTTTAATCTTTAGCAGATATTTGAAATACAACAAGCACACTTACAATATAATAGAGAAAGCGCTAACTTGTATAAAAAATGTAAAATAATACTAATAGCCTTCAAGATGTTTTATATATAGAGCATGAACTATCCCAGTTTAACGACAAAAGAATTTTTACGACTACTACTGCTTTTCCCGAAAGCATTCTTGACGGAATTGAGCCATAAGGTATTGTTGACAAAATGTACATTTAATATTTATGACATTACTTTAAATACGGCTTGCCTTACTAAGAAGTAAATAGTTAATTATTATACAATTTCATGATTATTCCATTTTTTCCTTGTTCAATTGTAATAATAATAATGATGATGAGAACAGAACTACAAATTGAAAGCATGTCTTAGGGATATTTAAATGTAGCAGAAATTGTTTAGTAATAGATGAACCGTTAAACTATTGGATAACTACGAGGTAACAAGATGATTGATTCGATTGCTCAAGACGCCGAATAATGTAAATGACGTAGACGATGCAACTGCAATAATAATAGACCTTTCTTTTAATACACTCTTTTTAAAGAAATGCAACGACAAAATACTATCTTCAATACATTTTAAAGTACTCAAGCCACCGTTAGTCGAAAATGTAGGTAACGTAGGTACGTAGAACCGAATATTTAACTCCGTGTTTATGTAACAATCCCACTACCAGTACTCCTTCTGACGGAGATTACTTAATAAATCCCTTTTAATTAACTTGTAACCCTTTAGAATAGTCATGCCGATCCTTCGATACACGCACCATAATACCGGCTTATAATAAAATTAATTGATACAGTTTTCCAATCATTGACTTTACTTAATATAATGATTTGTTTTCAATTAATTTATTAAATACTAATATTGCAATACATTACTTCTATTCAATTAAAATATCCATTTTCAATAACAATATCCTCCAAGTATCTGGTGTTTTCATATTTGTCTAGTATTCAAGTACATAAATTATGGTTAATAATAAATGATATTTACTGCTTGTTTATTTTTATTTTTACAAATGTATAACAAATATTTTGATAGCGTTGTACTTTGACTGCTTCGAGGTCACTTAATCGATATGTATTATGCATCACTCAAACGTTTATATCTATAGTTTAGTTTGTTTTTTTATATATTTTTTCATTGCTTTTGTGTCACAAAGAACATTGAACATAAATCACCAAATTAATTACATGTTATGCTACATTTGCAAAACGAGTATTTGAACTAATGTCATGATATTTGCAAAACAATTATTTATAATAAATACAGTATCGCTATCGTGTAGCGAGATAATGTGATGGTGTATCTTTTTGGCTATAAATAATAACAAATTCGGAGTATACATATTAAACTTACTTAGTTTAGAATTATAATTGCTTTTCTGATTTTCTATTCGCTCGCTTTTCTATTCGGAGGATGAAAAGAATTTGCTCGGTAGTAATGTAATCGGGTTTTAGTAAAATCAACTGTAGCAGCTGCATATTCACAGACCAGGAAAATTCAAACATTTTACAATGTGTAAAGACATATTAAAGAGATATGCGAACATTATTAAAACTCACAAAAGCTCACAGGTTATTTCAGATATTAATATCCTCTATCAGTTACAATTAATATGCAAATTGAACTAAGAAAAGCATAATTCAAATTTCTTATATTACATTTACATTTCTTGAGATTTAAATAAATGTACTAGATAGAGTTAAGCTTAAAAATTTAATTTTAAATATTAGCAGTCATTTATAATTTGTTTAATATAATCACGATTACATTAAATTAATTACACTCAAGGCCCAATTCTCTTTCTCTCTCTCTTAATTAAAAAACTATTTTTACATGATAATCATTCAATCGATCTATAGATTTAGAAGTATAAGCCTAAAACTCTGTGATATTTAGTGAATTAAAACCATTTTGATCTATTTTTATTACGAGAATTGTTATTTCGGTTTAGCGCATGCAGTAAAATTCATTTTGTTTTCTCACACAAACATATGCCACATGGTTATGAATATATTCTCGCGGAAAACCTCAGAATTTTATAATAACAAATAAATCTTTTTATCATTAGGTGAAAAAGAATATCTCGAGACAATTCAATGATGAGTGACTCAATAGTCAATATTATAAAAAAAATAGTATAATAATGATGAAACACAGAGTTCTTGCCAGGCCTTTTTTATGTACCTACCCTTTAGAATCGAGAAACCTTGGTCTGACTTTTCGTAACAATGTATACCTACTTGAAATATTAATCTATGACCTTGGCTTTGATATTGCAGTACAGTCAACATTTTCACGTTTGACGTCACGGCTACAGAGACAAAAACGATCCGACTTAATACCTTTGATAGCCGGAAGTTATTCTTATTACGTCATCCACTATACTTTAATATAGAATTTTATTTATTCAAAGCTTTTATTCCGCTCAGTATACCCCAAATATAACTTAAATAAAAATGTTACCCCAATTGCTATATTTACTCGCGCTGCATCAAACATTTATTTTATTTGTTTTAAAATTGATGTTTTCTTTAAGCTATGTACAATAACTGTTCACAAATATATTAAAATAGACTTGAAACAAAGCGAAGTTAATTTAAAACAATGCTTAAAAATGTTGTCCTTAGTTTATTTACACACTTGTTTGAAGTCGATTTAAAGTTAAAATAATTCATATTCCAGACATGGTCTCACCCATCCGTACACTAAGCCTTTTAGTTTCTAACTTGTCACCTAGATATTATGAAATCTTAAAACATGTATATGAAAATGGTTTATAGGTTTCAATGCATTTAAGTAACAAGGAATTTATACTTTTAAATCAAATTGAAATCTATATCAATTATTTTACCAAACAAGCGTTTTTAATTATTTTACCCGTAAATTACACATTTGTAACAAGAATAATTGATTGAATAAAATTAATATTATTATTTACTATTGACTTGTATCAAAATAATAGTTATTTAAAACATTATCCACATTATCTAAGACAAAATTTGAACATTGAGCAGTTCTACCGAATAATCTTGTAATAAATGCTTTGCAGAGATACAAAATAAGAAGTCCTCAAAAAACATTTGTAGCATGTTCACTTTCTTTTACTTCAAACTTAACTTCAAACTACTTACTTAATTAATCTCTGAAAAATATAAAACAATACCTGTATTGAATAAATATATATATTTCTTATTAATTATAATTTAAAACTAAATTAACTTATGACCGATTATATAATTGTTATAAAATCTTTTTACTACGTTTACATTTATTATCGATTCAGTGGTTTATCGATAAGTATGATTATTTCTCAGAGGATATTTACGTAAGTTTCCCTATTAATAAACTATTATTTAAATATGTAAGATATGTAAAATAAATGGAGCACGACGTAACCCAGTTTAACGACAAGAGAATCTTTACGATGTCGAAACGTAAAACAGAACAGGCTTGTCCCTAATGGCACTCTTAACAGAAGTGACCCGTTAGGTATTGTTATATAAAGGTGTTTTTGGTGTTTTAAAATAATAATTGCTTTGTACTTATAAAACACCAGATCGGTGACATTTTAATAACAGTTAAGAATAACCATTGGTCAATATCTCATATGCAATATCTTCTTCATGGAAAAAAATTTACTTCTAAATTTAAATCTATTTTAATAATATAAAACTAGAAAATGTATGATACAAACAGTGTATAGAATTTAATATAACTAGATACATATTATAAGTAAGGCTGGCTTTAATAAAAGCGGACAGAGCGATCGCTACAGCCACCAAATAATTGAAAACATATAGGTGAAAATCTTTATATTTAGGGGAACAACATAGATTTTGCTCTATTTCAAAACTATTCTAGATTAGACCAAAACCAAAATAAGAAAGCCTTTTGTAATCCCCAATATTTTAATATAGGTATGTATTAAATTAATGTAATGACAATAAAAATTCGCATCAAAATGATTACAAGAATCCGAATAAAAAATTGAAAAATTATATAATTTTATGGTTGCCTGGAAGAGATCTTTAAGAGAGCAATAAGGCCTCCTTTTGTTCTTTTTACATTTGTGTTTATTTATTCCTTTTTTTCTGTATCTTGTTTTTTGTACAATAAAAAATATCATAAGTAATAAGTCAATGATGCCTTTAATATTTCATAACCGATAAGGCATAAACCAATGAGTTAGATTTTCTCTTTATCTATCTGTTACCTCCCCTCTGTAGATTACCTCGCGCCTATTGCAATCGAGATTAGCAATTTTCCAATTCCTGGTACATTAGTTAGTTAGAGCCCTATTGCTTTTGTTTCCGCTAATTATCTCTTACTAGATCGTTATCAATAATACATATTAATTAAATTAGATTTAAACTACAATCTTCTAATATAGTGTAAATGATAGATGTTTATATAATACTTTAAACTCGTATTGTTAACTGTTTAATCAGTAAAACGATCTAAATCAAAACAACGCTTTTATTTTAATGTTTTGTTCCAGGCTTTATACTAATAAAACTTTACACAATAAATTGTCTAGTGACAATGAAAGTGAATTTATTATAAATGATGACTTGTATTACGCTTCTGCTGTACGTACAACAGTGAACCATACTTAATTTTAAAAGAAAGGAAATAAAAAACATAGTTGTTGCCTTCACAAAATTCCAAGTTTAATGTTTTTAAACTTTTAAATCTGTCTTCACAGTTTAGTGCAATTTAAGACGGGGCGGGACTACGTTATAAATGTAACATTATTAATTTACTTTAGGGTTAAGTTTGTCTATTACCCTTCAATAAGCTTGGAATGTCTTTATCGTGTTAATTGTTTGTTGACTCAGCCTTCCCCTGCCTTTGGAACGTACGTCAGTATTTAAAGAATATTCTTAAATAAGAAAAACGTTAAGTAAATGTTACATATGTGAGTATTTAAACACTCTGGATGATATTTCACATAATTAATAGCTAACGTTTAACTAAAATAGGGCAAAGAGGTCCCAAGTTTCTGCCAAACCACCAATAAGATTATGAAGGTATTATCATAATTCATATTCGTGCCATTATAACTCGAACTTGAGGGATACGGCTCACGATGAAGGTGTTATTGAACATTTTAATATGAGATCCTGAAATATTAGAAGCCCTATATGAATGACTTTGCAGAAATATAATCTGTACGTTTTTGTATAAAGAATTTCGTATTAATTTTATATAAGAAAAATTATGTAGGTACTTCTAATTTACCTACCGCTTGACTCTAAAACATCACAACAGATAAAGTACTGTTCTATAACAACAAAATATATTATATTCTAAACGTTTGTAATTTGTCAGCAAATTACCGAAATAAATCTGTTAATCCTGCGATTGATTTATGGCAATTAATTACCAAATGACCCTATCCGGGCAATGGGGGTCGAATGGCACTGTCGTAAAATAATGAATTAGTTTATTTTGATGTAAAAAGGGATTACCATGATAAATGTTTTAACAGATATAAAATATCAACATGGTAAACGGAGTAAAGTAGTTACACTAATCCGTAATAAGGGTACAATTTAAAATCGCCTGCCTGTTGAGTTGACATCACATCTATCGAATTCTCTTAGGTATATCTTTAAGTCAAATTTCCTATAAAATAGATCGAGAAACGTTGTTTCTCCTCCAACGCTATTTTACGAAACACCCAACGAACAGGAAAAAGCGATAACACAATAAGCACACTTTAATAAAAATAGTGTATTCTCCTTTTGTTATAAGTTTATAATAATTGTCGTATGGGAATAAGTGTCAATATTGTATAAATATACAACTATAGAAAAAACATATTAATTTATTTTGTATGTGATGAAAACGTTTTTCATAACCTCCAAAATATAACTTTGTCTTATGGATAAATATATCAGGAACTTGGTTTATGAGAACATGATATTGTGTGACATACGGACGAAATTCAACCTAGTATAAAATATTTGCTTTGATATTTACATTGTTGTTACGTTTTACTCAATTCTCAATGAAATAAAAATAAGGGACACATATTGGCTTACCTATGATTTAGACTGTATCCATCACGTGGTTGGTTGTAACTATTTTATTGAGATGGATGTAATATCTTATTCTTACTATTTTGGTTTTCTTTTCGGGTAACCAGCACCCAAGTATTGACTAGTGACAGCTGAACTATTGAATAAGAAAGAGGTAACAAGATGATTGATTCGATTGCTCAAGACGCCTATTAAAGTAAATGACTTAGACGACGCAACTGCAAAAATAATAAACCCTTTTAATTTACTCTTTTTGAAGAAAGGCCGCGACAAAATATTACCTTCAATACATGTTAAAGTACTCAAGCACCCGTAAATAGAGAATATAGGTAACGTAGTGCCGAATACTTAACTTAGCGTTTTTGTAACTATGCCACTACAACTACTCCCTCTGGCGGAGATTACTTAATAGATCCCTTTTAATTAACTTGTAACCCTTCCGACATGTCATCCCCGATCCTTCGACACACGCACCGTAATACCGACATATAATTAAATTAATTGATACATTGTTCTTATTATGACTTGAATTTAATTTGGATTTGCTTCCACTTAATTATTTCATACTAATAAGAAAATACAAGTAAGGCTTTATGGTGAATTAATTTAACAATTACAAAAACAATGTGCTCAATGTGGGTGCATAATTTATATTTGTTCGGTTATAATATAGTCAACAAGAAATGTTATTTATTGCATGTTTATATTTACTTAAAGTGCACACAGTAGACGTTTACCAAATATTTTGATAGCGAGCGTTCTATTTCCACAGCTCCGGGGACACTCAATCGATATGTTTTGTGCATCACTCAGATGTTTGTGTGTAATGTATATTACAGTGTGGATTTTGGATGATTCTTAAATATCCTTTGTGTATTCATTTGTAAAAATTACTTAAACAATTCGAACAATTTGCAAATGAATAATAAGTAACGGCCAGGTATTATTTTTATAAAGAAGGTATTAGATGTATATATACCTAGTTTAATATTATAATCGCCTTTTTCTATTGTTTTCCATTTTATACTAGAATAGCGTAATTGAGCGATAATAATAAGTGTATAGGATGTCAGTAATATTAATTGTTGCAGCTGTACATTACCGAGCATTTGTAAGTAATATGTAATCATTTTACATAATGTAATGATATATTATGATTAGAACATAGAGCGTGCATTACTTAAACTAAGATATTTATTCAGAGAAGGTTAAATTTTCATCATGTTCTCTAACAGTAACTATGAATAAAAGAATTTAACATATAAATATGCAACCTAAATCAACTTATATATGCATTTATATTTCTTTAATAAAAAATAATACATATGTAACTATAAAATTTAAATTTAAAATTTAAATTTAACACAAAGGTTTTGAAAATGATGGCAAATATTTATAATTTATAAATAATTGAAATTTACTTGTAATTATCAATATGATATAAATAAGTTTCAAAAATAAAATTTATTTATTACACAGCGTTAAATAGTATTGACGCAGAATAGTATTGAGTAGCGAAATGACCCGACTTGACTTTGATGGCCGGAAATTATATTTTCCCGTCACCCATCCTAATAGCAAATTTTATTTATTCACCGTTTTCATTTTAATAATAATACAATTTAAATAAAAAGATTACCTCAGTTATTATACATATCTGAGCTATTTATTTTATTTTTTCCGAGACTGATATTTCCCTTAAGGCTAGATGGCCTTAATTTATTAAGTAAATATTTGTGAAGAAACGCTTTCTTATTTGTATTTATTTCTTCAAAAATATTGACTTGAAACAAAGCGAAGTAAATTTTAACAATCCTTAAAAATGTTGTCTTGAATTTATTTTCATATCATTTGTAGTTTTTTTTTTTAATTAATATATTTTTTTAATCTTGCAGTATTCTAGAAACGGTTCAAACATTGTTTTCTCTCAAACTATACTTTGATTTATTTTCCCTTTGATTTATTATTTGATTTATTTTTTGAAATATAGATTGATAATTTTAACACTAAACCTACCGACAATTCTTGTACACCTGTTCCTACCGCACGCAGTCAAATTGGTCGGTAATTAAAAGTTATTTTATTATAGAACGCAGGTAATAATAGAAATAACTAAAAGTAAAGATTGAAGAAAATATTATATGTATATTCTAAGAATTGTCATGTAGTTTGATAACGATATTATAACGTTTAAAAATGTGCAAGTTTTACAAAAGTTTAAGAACGGTCAATTTGACCGGTACTTGGTAGGTTTAGTGTTAAACGTGGATGAATCAAGTCCTTGTTATTAAATTATTTTATTACTTATATTTACTATAGAATTACAAAGATTTTAATTTACAAAAACTGTCAAATGTTTAACATCATCTGTTTTATCAAAGACTATTTTAAGTCTAGTCTATCTTCAAAAGAATGTTCTTGTACGAGAAATGCATTCTTTGCAGAGATTCAAAGTATCTTTAAAAACATTTGTAAGGTATTCTATTTTTTTCACTTTTAAAAGCTTCTTACATCTTCGAGTCTACTTTGGCAGGCTCTAAATAGATAAATACCTGAAAATGATTTAATTATTATTATTTATGTTTTAAAATCAATCATACGAATTATTATTTCTACTTCATAATAGCTTTTAACTACTTTGTCATATTTTTAGTCTGTTAATTATTTATTATTGATATTTATGGTGATACTTATCGCTAGAGATAAAGACATGTGTATGTATAAGATATTTATGAATGTTTTTTTAAAAGTCTCAAACATTACTCGACAAGCTGAAACCTTCCATTTTGACAACCTGATTCAGTCAGATAAAAAATTTGTAATGAATTTCATTTTAACAAATCTTTGGTAACTATGGTTTAATCTTTAGCAGATATTCAAAATACAACAAGCACATTTAAGATGAAAGAAAAATAACTAATTTATATAAAAAATATAAAATAATACTAATAGCCTTCAAGATGTTTTATATATAGAGCATGAACTATCACAGTTTAATGACAAAGAATCTTTACGACTACAAAACGGAACCCAGAAAAGGCTTGTCCCTAATACATTCTTAACAGAATGGACCAATAAGGTATTGTTGATAAAATGTGGTATCTGATATTTTATAACTTTACTTTAAGCAAGTCTGCCTTACTAAGAATTAAATAGCTAACTAGGGCCGCACAAGCGGGTGGAGCTGAGCGATCTCAAATTCCCGTGCTTAAACTAAAAAGCAATGCAAATTAACAAAAGAACGGTTCTTAAATGTTACAGATTAATAAAAAAAATAATATTAAAAAAAAATGACAAATATTTCAAACAGCGCGTGATGCAATCGTTAGTTTTGTCAGTCTGTTCTCCATGCTACATATTGACTTTTGAAATTTTCAAAACTTTTTAAATGATAATTGCAAATTCCGGTGCTTGTCCATTTTGCCCAAGATGTACGCCCGACCATTCTGCTGTAAGTAGATCAAAAACTTGCAGTTTCTCGTAAGAATTAAAATATACAACATAAGAGTGACGTCGTTCACATGCAATAATAATAATAATAATAATATATAATAATAAGCATTTTATTTCAGATAATCCATCCATATAAAAGTGTGTTAGTAACAATATACTTAATTTCAAAACAGGGTTAGTGACATTTAAATTATTTCAAATAAAAATCAAAAACAAAATCATCATTAAAATTAAAATCAAAATTGTAAACAAATATAAATAAAATCAAACCAAATTAAGATTAATATCAAAGTCAAAAATTAAATTACAGAAATAAATAAATTGCAAAACATACACACATAATAAAAATCAAATTAATCAAAAAACATTCATTCCTCGAAATCATTTTTCACTATTTCACACTAATTATGTTTAAAATGATTTAAAGATTCTAATTATTTAGCTGTTCGGTTAGACGGTATAATGTGCATGAAGGTCCAATGTCTAAGTATGGGTCCATCGAAACGGTCCGCCACTGTACGCAGGACGCTGTTTGTGCTTCCACGTATCCGTCTCCACAGCGATGCCACACGCTTACGCATTATTGCCAGAAAACCGTCTATACGTTCTCCCGCGAACATACCCGAGGCACTGCAGTAACGCGGGAGCCCCAAGAGAGCCCTAAGCGCATTATTATACTGGACACGCAGGACGCTGTAGGCTTTCTTTGTGTAATTAATCCACAAGCTGCAAGTGTAAAAAGTCTGACAGTATGCCCTGAATAACGTTATTTTAACTTCGTTTGTGCACTTTGCGAACCTTCGGATCAGCATGTTACTTCTGACCGCCAGCGCCCTACGCTCCCGCTCCAGGTCTATGTCATCGCTCTGATCAGCAGTGACCCAGTGCCCCAAGTACTTAAATTTTGAAACGACTTTAAGCGATGTGCCACTTATGGCTATCGGTGGTGTTGTAGGATACCATTTATTGCCTGCTTTAAATACAAGTAATTCGCTCTTTTCGGCATTGTACTTGAGGCCATGAGCCTCTGCGTATCTCTCACAGACTCCTATTAATTTTCTAAGCGCGCTGATTGATGGACTCAGCAGCACCATATCATCAGCATAGCTTATATTGTTAACAAATGTTCCATCTATTGAACATCCGACTTCAGTACTGCTCAGCTCCTCAATCAGGCGGTTAACATACAAGTTAAATAGCTTAGGTGAGCTCCGTACGGTTCCGATAACGTTCCCTCCCAATTAACGACATTGCTCTGGTTTCCATACCAGAACTGCAAGAGTCGTATAAACTCCTCAGGCAGTGTGGTCTCTGAGTATAATTTTTGCCACAGCTTATCGTAGGCCACCATGTCGAAGGCCTTCGAAAGATCCAAGAAACACGCATAAATTGGCGTATTTCGGTCTGTATAGTATCGGACAGTATGCTTTAGACAAAACACTGCACCTTCAGTGGACTGTCCGGGTCTAAAACCGAACTGTGCGTCATGCAGCTTAAGGTGTTTGTCCAAGTGAGCGCTGAGCATAGCATCCAACACCTTCGCAATGATGGTGGCCAATGATATGGGTCTATAATTCTGTTTATCAAAGACATCCCCCGTTCGATTTTTTACAATGGGCACTACTAGCGTCTTCATCATTTCCTCGGGTAGATATGAATGAGACAAGCAAGCAGTATAAAACATCGCGAGTACTCCAGATACATACTGACCAGCATACTGTATGTGTTCAATGCTAAGGCAGTCATGTCCAGGCGACTTTCCACGCTTCATGCCTTTCACTGCTGCCCCCACCTCACCCTCTGAAAATGACAGTTGTCCAATTAAATTTAAATTCAAATTTAAATCACCCTTTAGCTTCAACGGGGACCACTCCGATGGACCCAGCACAGATTCTACTTTAAAGTGATTTTTAAAAAGCTCCGCAATTTCGAAGGGCTCACTCACACCGTTCACGCTAACCGACACACGCGACCTGGGACTCAGTTTACTTGTTTGTTTCCAGAAATTTCCAAAGTCCTTTTTACAATGATACGATGCTACTATGTCCATTCGTATATGTTCCTCATTATTTTGGCACCATTTTAATTTTTCCTTAAAAATTTTCCTAGTATATATCATGTTTTTATATATATCTCCCGTTTTAGGTCTACCATAAAATACCCAGTCCTGAAACCTAAGTCGCGCGTCCCGATGTGCCAAACTAACATGCTTGTTCCATCCTACTATATATTTTTTTCTCTTTTTAACATTTTTATTACTACTGGTCTGACTAGATGCGGTTTTTAACACATCAACGATATCACCATACAAACGATCAATAGCCGTCCTATGATCGTGATTACAACAACCGATATAACCACAATTATGTAACACTTCTGGAAAAACTATGTTTTTGAAACTATAATCGCACAGCTCGTAATATAATTTAATCTCATCTAAATTTCTATTCCCCCATATAACATCATTGTTTTTAACATTATTACACGTAAATTTACTTCTTACTGTATTTAAATTACATTTAATTTCTAACGGATAATGATCTGACCAGTAAACATCATAATGTATCTTAGAGTCTACAACCGTTTTCCAACCCGCTTCCGACACTACACAGTGGTCTAACCACCGCTCCGTATAGTAAATATCACTTACAAACGTATGTGAGTTAGAATTCAGTCCTAATATTTCAACGTCTGCGCACTTCCACTTTTGTTCCGTACAAAACTGACTAAGTTCATCACCGAACCGGGCCCCCGGGTGTGAATTAAAGTCGCCCAACACAAACACCAAGTCAATATCACATTCCTGAACAATCGCGGAAACTTCACTCAGACAATCCGTAAATTCTACAATGTTATTCTCGTCTGGCGTATCCGTAGGCAAATACACACTGAACACTAATATTGATGTATCTTTAAGTTCTATCTTAATAGCCGTTAATCGAACACTTTTACACTGCACCTCTGATACTGCGCTGAACTTGCTTCTTCGTCACATCAAGGCAACACCTCCGTAAGGTCGCCCGCGTAAGATACCAGTACCCGTGTCTACTGCAGACTTCCCTGTGTACTGAAAGTCTGGATCGATGCTTCCCAAAAAATGGTATATCTTGTGGAAGCAGCCATGTCTCCTGCAAGGCTATTATATCAGATAATTTGCATAAACCTCTCACACAGTCAACTGATCTAGTAATAGACCGGCAATTGAATGTTGTCATGGTAGTGTATTCACTCATTGAGATTTGTTTGCTTTCTTGTCTTCATCCTGCTTGTAGTTGTTCCTATTAAAATAAATAAATCGACGAAATCTAATTCCCTCCGGCCACAAGTCGTCATTTAAAAACATCTGAGCCTTAGTGTGTGGTACAAAAATTTTATAAGCATTATAAGATCGCGTTTTTTGCATCTGGATCTTTCTTAATGCTATATCGAGGACGTTAGTTTTTTGTTTAATATAGTCCAGGATGTCTTTTTCCGTAGTATTTTTGTCCACATTATTAATAAATAGGGCAGTTGTGATTTTCGCCACCCGAAATTTATCATTTGGTTGTATGATTGCTTTCCCTTCCAATCCAACCAGTCTATTTGTTAGTCTTTTCCGTTCTTTCGTTTTCCATTCTTCCGTTACGTCACATGTTTTAAATTCTTTTTTATCTCGGACGATTTCAGAAAATGTCTTTGTCTTGGACCAACGGCTACTTATCGGGCTTAGTAATATTCTCTCGCGCATCGGAGCGGTCGTCGAAACCGGTTGTTTTGTTGTCGCCTTTTCAAATTCGTGATTACAATGGAGCGACAGAGATGGCGTAATCACTGTATTTTCACCTAAGTTGCACTCAGCTGGTGAATGATGTTTGTTAATACATTGGGGCGACACAGAGGGCGCATTCCTTTGGTTACTTATTTTGCGCTCAATTGACATACTGCGTTTGTCTCGTTCTAGACTATCCATCTTTGTTTCTCCAATATGCGATAGCCCTATCGGTCCACTGTCGACGCGTAAATTATCTATTCTGCTACTACCTCCTCTTTTTTTTATTAATGTACATATCAAAATTACTAACTGAATCTTTTCTTAAAAATGTTAACTCCTTCACTTCCTTCAATTCCTCTCTAGTCACAAAAGATAGCTTCATACTTTTAATTTCATTTTGTACTACTATAATATCTTTTAAAAGCCTTGTAGCGTCTATATGGTCAAACGTAACGGGTGGAAGTTTGTGCAATTCTCTCGCCACAAAAATTGGTAGATCTTCTGGATCGACTTGTTTAAAAATTGATATCACGTCATACAGATCACGCTGCGCCTTCCCGCTCTTCTTTCTTTTAATATTACGATGTTTTTGGACCATTGAGTCAAAAAGCAGATTTTTTGCTGACTCAATACATTCTTCTGAGAAAGATGTCGTACACAGTCTTCTCAGTCATACTTTCTTCGTCCATCACGTCCACTTTATTTTGAACGAATGCCAACAGTTCGCAAATAACAATATTACAACTTGTACATTTAATTACATTCGACGTCATTATGTTAGCCGTGATTCATCACTTAGTACTTATTAAAACACGTCCATGCGTCATCGTACGCGACGCAAGACTGAATAAACACATCATTAGGAGTCAGTTCTTTAATTTTGTCGTTAGTTAGTTTGCCAAAGAATATGTCAGGATAGTGCTTCTTCAGATCAGAATTGTTTGCACCGCGATCTCTCATATACAACTTTGCGTTGCTTTTCTCTATGTAATTTGCAAAAATATCTAACGTATCTCCTACTACAAATGGTTCTACATCCCCAGCGTTTCTAAGTAATCCCGAACGTCCTTTAATGACTTGACCATGACTCTCAAAATTTGATCCATGTGTTTACTTAGCAACACGCCTACAGGTTCATGCTTCTCTTTATTTTGAATCCTAATATCTTTCTTCACCGAATCTTTACTATCTTTCTTTGCACACGCAGGGCAGCTCTAATGTATTGTCTATGGCAGCACTGATTTTTTTTATAATTTTGAATGGCTAAACATTTTTTCAATCTGTTTTCGCTATAACATCCGTGTTCTTCTCCAACATACATAAGAAATTTTTTTGCAAATTATCTCGTCGCATTCTGGAGACAACTAAACACAAAAAAAGGTCTCCCAAACGGTTAAGAGCTTTGCTTACGCTCAGCTCAATTAACTTCTTATACAAATTTTAATTCAAATGTCTCTCTAAAATTTGGTGCTTGAAAAGTCCGCTCCGTGCTTCATATTGTACTTCCAGCCCAAGGGTCCGAATAAGTTCTATTACAAATGAAAATTTATTACTTCAGACCTTAATTTTTCATCAGTAAAGAGAATCTTTCTCTGCCTTTCATCCGAAAATCCTTTGATGAGCACAGAGGTTCAATTCTTGTTTTATTGTACGCGAGTTGCGACAGAATCCTTGATCTTTATTTCTCGCATTAAATCAGCTTTAATATCTCTGATAGAGGAAGCGCTTCTGTTGTATCTGGTGGTGGAACTTACAACTGATGTCAAGCTTTGAAAAATGTTAAAAGGAGAGGTGTTGTTGATGTATCTGGATGAATCTTACGGCTTTTGAAGTCTTGCAAATGTTTGACCGCTCTAATTTGTGCAGAGCAATCCTGCCTTTTTTTCAAATTGTAAAAATTTTTGGAATATAAAGAAATGTGAAACGTCGAGAAATCGATCGAGATTTTTTACATAAGTAAATAAAATTCTTCCACTGTAATTATTTTTATAATTGACTTCATAATTTTACCAATATTTTTGCCCGATAAAATGAACTGAGAATATTCTAATATAAATATATAAACAAATATATTTAGATATTTATTAATATGTTTTGTGCAGAAAATATTTTATATTCTATCAAATTCAAAGTTCTAGTAATTACGTAGAAGGTCTGTCCCGTATCTAATGTAATAATCAGTAAGTACTGTAAGTTGGCAGGAAACTCATTAAAACCTTTTATTATATAAATTACACATAAATGGTATAATTAATACGTTAATGTATTAATCCTTTAAAACACCTTTGGTTTTATTGCAAGCCGTAATTTGTATAATTTTATAGTACATCAAAAACTACTGCGGAACTCAACAGTTACGAAACCGCACTGTCTCATTTATGAATGTTAAAATGGAAAGATAACTTTACTGAAAGATAATAATAATGACGTTCAGGTTTTCCTTAATTTGTTGATTAAACACACAATTGGGGGAATTCTGAATCAGATTATCTGTTATGAAAGTGGAACTTGTATAACAATTAAAAATAACCGTTGAAGTTATTAGAATTACGAGCAGCAGTCAAACACGTCACTAAAACGTACAAAAGAATGCCCTCGTGAGTGGTCCTGTGCAATATCTTTTTATTATATTTTGACGCCTGTCACAATTATTGTAGCAAAGTTATGTTATAATGAATTGCTAAGTTAAAAAGTATATATTGATCTATGGGACACTTTTTGACCATTTAATCAAAATCTACAAACACGAATGTCACCAAAGAACTGCTAAACGAGCGGGACACTTTCTTGAATGCAAATGCAAAATTTTAAAGCTCTAGCTCAAATGGCTTAGGAGGAGTAGGCGAACATCGAAACACACTTTTGACCAGTAAGAGCTTCGCTTCGCTCAGCTCAATTAAACAGGCACACAAAAAAAAAAAACATGAACCAGAAGGGAGACCCCATCATTCTTAGGTTTTTGGGATCGATGAAACCGAATATGACAATAAAAACTAATTTTAATTGCCCGTTTTCCCGCTAGCACCCCCTTACTACCTCTTAAGATAAATGTGTATTTCTACGTTTTTTGGGATGCTGAAACCGAAAATGATAGCTAAAAATAAATTCATGACCACTATCACCCTCTACCACCCCTTACAGGGGGTAAAAACTTCAATTTTTCTATAAAGTCAAGATATCTATCTTGATTTTATACAAAAATTTCAATTTTCACCCCTTAAGAGGTAGTAAGGGGGTGCTAGCGGTAAAACGGGCATTTAAAATTAGTTTTTATTGTCATATTCGGTTTCAGCGATCCCAAGAACCTAAGAATAATGGGGTCTCCCCTCTGGTTCATGATTTTTTTTGTGTGCCTGTGTTATTATTAAGTTTTATGATTATTTAATTTTTTCCTTGTTGCAATAATAATAATGATGAATGAGAATATAGAACTACAAACTGAAAGCAATTCTTAGGGACATTCTAATGCAGAAATATCATAGACCAAATAGACGTCGCAACTTATACAGGAATTTGGTCTATGATTTGTGGTATACGAAGTTTTAAACTGAAATATTTGCTTTTAATAACTCTTTCTTCCATATTTAACAATATATAAAAAGGTCAAGACATAATGATTTGCCCTTCATTTATGTCGTGTTAACAAGCACCTGATCGTTGCTACACAACAATTTATTATAAATCCAATACTTTTCATTTTAATTCAAAAAGTGACACATATGAATTATGATATACATTATAAATTACTTTCTTATTATCATTATTTTGTTATCAATTTCCTTCCAAGTGTTGTTAGTGATAGATGAAGCGTTGAACTATAGGATAACTACGTGGTAATAAGTTGATCGATACGATTGCTAAAAATCGGACAGTTAATGTAAATGATGTAGGAGATTCAATTGCAAAAAGGACGATCTTTAAACCCTTTTAAGCAAGGCTAAGCGTAATACACGTTATTGTAAACGGGTCCAGTGATCTCAAAGTCAATTGAACATTAAATAATAATATATTTTGATTGCTTCAAAGTCATTTAATCAATACGTTTTATACATCACTCAAATCTATCTCTATAGTTTAGAATGTTTTATCAAATACCTATAGTTTAGAAAGTTTTTTGTATTTTTTAAATGTATTTTATGCCACAAAGAACATTAAAAATAAGTCACCAAATTATTTACATGTTATACCACATTTGCAAACGAGTATTTGAACTAATGTCATGATATTTGCAAAACAATTATTTGTAATAAATACAGTATCGCTATCGTGTAGCTAGATAATGTGATAGTGTATCTTTTTGGTTATGAATAATAACAAATTCGGAGTATACATATTAAACATACTTAGTTTAAAAATATAATTGCTTTTCGGATTTTCTATTCGCTCGCTTTTCTATTCGGAGGATGAAAAGAATTTGCTCGGTAGTAATGTAATCGGGTTTTAGTAAAATCAACTAGCAGCTGCATATTCACAGACCAGGAAAATTCAAACATTTTACAATGTGTAAAGACATATTAAAGAGATATGCGAACATTATTAAAACTAAAAGCTCACAGGTTATTTCAGTTATTAATATCCTCTATCAGTTACAATTAATATGCAAATTGAACTTAGAAATATGAAGCATAATTCAATTTTCTTATATTACATTTACATTTCTTGAGATTTAAATAAATGTGCTATATAGAGTTAAGCTTAAAAATATAATTTTAAATATTAGCAATCATTTTCAATTTGTGTAATATAATCCTGATTACATTAAATTACTCAAGGCCCAATTCTCTTTCTCTCTCTCTTAATTAAAAAAATATTTTTACATGATAATCATTCAATCGATCTATAGGTTTAGAAGTATAGTCTAAAACTCTGTGATATTTAGTGAATTAAAACCATTTTGATCTATTTTTATTACGAGAATTGTTATTTCGGTCTAGCGCATGCAGTAAAATTCATTTTGTTTTCTCACACAAACATATGCCACATCACATGGTTACGAGTATATTCTGGCGGAAAACCTCAAAATTTTATAATAACAAATAAATCTTTTTATACCCCAAATCTTTTCCGCAAATAAACAAAAGCGAAAAAGTAACGTGAATAATAGCCTCATTTATATGTTAGGTGAAAAAGAATATCTCGAGACAATTCAATGATGAGTGACTCAGTCAGTATTCAGTCAGTCAGTTGTCAGTCAGTAGAGAGTCAGTATTATATAAAAAATAGTATAATAATGATGAATTAAAAAACACAGAGTTCTTGCCAGGCCTTCTTTTATGTACCTACCCTTTAGAATCCTGAGGATGGGGCTTACTTTTCGGAACGATTTATGCCCACTTGAAATATTAAAGTGTGAGCTTAGCTTTGATATTGCAGTACAGTCAACATTTTCACGTTTGACGTCACGGCTACAGAGATGAAAACGATCCGACTTAATTCCTTTGATAGCTGGAAATTATTCTTATCACGTCATCCACTCCACTTTAATATAGAATTTTATTTATTCAAAGCTTTTATTCCACCCACTATATCCCAAATATAACTTAAATAAAAATGTTACCCCAATTGCTATATTTACTCGCGCTGCATCAGACATTTATTTTATTTGTTTTAAGATTGATGAATTATTTAAGCTATGTACAATAACTGTTCACAAAAATATATTAAAATAGACTTGAAACAAAGCGAAGTCAATTTAAAACAATGCTTAAAAATGTTGTGCTTAGTTTATTTACACACTTGTTTGAAGTCGATTTCAAGTTTAAATAATTCATATTCCAGACATGTTTCTCACCCATCCGTAAACTAAGCCTTTTAGTTTCCAACTTATCGCCCAGATATTATAAAATCTTAAAACATGTTTATGAAAATGGTTTATAGGTTTCAATGCATTTAACTAAAAAAGGAATTTATACTCTTGAATCAAATTGAAATCTATATCAATTATTTTACCAAACAAGTGATTTTAATTATTTTACCCGTAAATTACACATTTATAACTAGAATATTTGATTGAATAAAATTAATATTATTATTTACTATTGACATGTATCAAAATAATAGTTAGAACATTGATAATGCTTTGCAGAGATTCAAAATAAGAAGTCCTCAAAAAACATTTGTAGCATATTCACTTTCTTTCACTTCAAATAGACTCTACTCACTCAATCAGTCTCTGAAAAAGATAAAACAATACCTGTATTGAATAAATATATATATTTGTTATTAATTATAATTTAAAACTAAATTAACTTATGAACGATTATATAATTGTTATAAAATCTTTTTACCACGTTTACATTTATTGTCGATTCAGTGGTTTATCGATAAGTATGATTATTTCTCGGAGGATATTTACGTAAGTTTCCCTATTAATAAACTATTATTTAAATATGTAAAATATGTAAAATAAATGGAGCACGAAGTAACCCAGTTTAAAGACAAGAGAATCTTTACGATGTCGAAACGTAAAACAGAACAGGCTTGTCCCTAATGGCACTCTTAACAGAAGTGACCCGTTAGGTATTGTTATATAAAGGTGTTTTTGGTGTTTTAAAATAATAATTACTTTGTACTTATAAAAGACCAGATCGGTGACATTTTAATAACAGTTAAGAATAAGCATTGGTCAATATCTCATATGCAATATCTTCTTCATGGAAAGAGAATATATTTCTAAATTTAAATCTATTTTAATAATATAAAACTAGAAAATGTAAGTTGCAAGCAGTGTAAAGAATTTAATATAACTAGATACATATTATAAATAAGGCTGGCTTTAATAAAAGCGGACAGAGCGATCGCTACAGCCGCCAAATAATTGAAAACATACGAGTATAGGTGAAAATCTTTAAATTTAGGGGAACAATATCGATTTTGCTGCACTTCAAAACTATTCTAGATTAGACCAAAACCAAAATAAGAAAGCCTTTTGTAATCCCCAATATTTTAATATAGGTATGTATTAAATTTTATTGTTGCCTGGAAGAGATCTTTAGCAATAAGGCCTCCTTTTGCACTTTTTACATTTGTGTTTATTTATTCCTTTTTTTCTGTATCTTGTTTTTTGTACAATAAAAAATATCATAAGTAATAAGTCAATGACGCCTCTAATATTTCATAACCGATAAGGCAAAAACCAATGAGTTAGAAATTTCTCTTGATCTATCTGTTACCTCCCCCTTCCCCTCTGTAGGTTACCTCGCGCCTATTGCAATCGAGATTAGCAATTTTCCAATTCCTGGTACATTAGTTAGTTAGAGCCTATTGCTTTTGTTTCCGCTAATTATCTCTTACTAGATCGTTATCAATAATACATATTAATTAAATTAGATTTAAACTACAATCTTCTAATATAGTGTAAATGATAGATGTTTATATAATACTTTAAACTCGTATTGTTAACTGTTTAATCAGTAAAACGATCTAAATCAAAACAACGCTTTTATTTTCATGTTTTGTTCCTGGCTTTATACGAATAAAACTTTACACAATAAATTGTCTAGTGACAATGAAAGTGAATTTATTGTTAATGATGCCTTGTATTACGCTTCTGCTGTACAACAGTGAACCTTAATTTTAATTTTAACTTAATTTTTAAAAAAAGGAAACAAAAACATAGTTGTTGACTTCACAAAATTCCAAGTTTAATGTTTTTAAACATTTAAAATCTGTCTTCGCAGTTTAGTGCAATTTAAGACGGGGCGAGACTACGTTATAAATGTAACATTATTAATTTTATTTAGGGTTGAGTTTGTCTATTACCCTTCAATAGGCTTGGAATGTCTCTATCGTGTTAATTGTTTGTTGACTCAGCCTTCCCCTGCCTTTGGAACGTACGTCAGTACTTAAAGAATATTCTTAAATAAGAATAACGTTAAGTAAATGTTACATATATAAGTATTTAATCACTCTGGATGATATTTCACATAATTAATAGCAAACGTTTAACTAAAATAGGGCCAAGAGGTCCCAATTTTCTGCCAAACCACCAATAAGATTATGAAGGTATTATCATAATTCATATTCGTGACATTATAACTCGAACTTGAGGGATACGGTTCACGATGAAGGTGTTATTGAACATTTTAATATGAGATCCTGAAATATTAGAAGCCCTATATGAATGACTTTGCAGAAATATAATCTGTACGTTTTGTATAAAGAATTTCGTATTAACTTTATATAAGAAAAATTATGTAGGTACTTCTTATTTATCGACCGCTTGACTCTAAAACATCACAACAGATAAAGTACTGTTCTATAACAACAAAATATATTATATTCTAAACGTTTGTAATTTGTCAGCAAATTACCGAAATGAATCTGTTAATCCTGCGATTGATTTATGGCAATTTATTACCAAATAACCCTAACCGGGCAATGGGGTCGAATGGCACTGTCGTAAAATAACGAATTAGTTTATTTTGATGAGTTTATTTATTTACTTCATGCAACTTAGAACTAAGCTCGGGATTGATTACTTTAATTCATTACATTTAAGTAATGGGATCACAAAGACACATTATCCTCGTAGGTTTTATAGAAATGTAGTGGGATTATTATTGATTATTACTACGGAGCCGCTAGCACTGAGGCAATATCTATTTTGTAAATCCTTAGGAAGGTTGGCAGAGAATTTCTGTCATTACATAATCTAAGACTGCGAATAGTGTCACAGAGAATTTATAGTAGACATATAGTACAGTATAGAAAACGACCTCTACATTTCAAAGTTTGAGCAATAAGTCAGGAAATTTCTATATGTTTTTGTAAAGCTTTTTGAAATTCTGTTTCATAATACTTTCACGAGCAGTTTAGCTACATGAATTGTTTTTTTTTAATTTTTTATCTTAAGCCGTTTTCGAATGCTTTCGAATGATTGTTTTCGAATTACTAAATGAATTTTTAAATATCAGTATCAATATTTTTTGTTTATATACAGTACAACCTCAATATAAGGACACTAAAGGGATCCCGAAACTATTAGTTATATCAAATATTTAGCTACAATACGATTACACTACGAATACGATACGTTTTAATAAGTAAAAAAATATTATTATTTTATTAATTTGAACTTTACGTTTGTACTAATCTGCTTACTCTGTTGTATGTATTAAGACATATTGTAGTTGTATTGTCAGATCCAAGGGATTTAGATTTTTTTTTACGAGGAAAACATTATATTCAGGTTTAGATTAAAATTGCACTGTACTTCTTTTTATTAATAGACACATACATAATAGTAATTAAAATATTTTCATATTGACTTTTAAATGAAATGTCAATAATATTATGAACAAAGTAATATGTAAAGATAAATTCTGGTCCTTTGATAAATAATTATTTATTACATTAATAATTATTACATTATTATTAAATTAATAAGTGAAGCTAAAAATGTTTGCAACCCTCTTTGGGAAAATGAGGCGGGCGGAAGAGTACGATGTTCGACAAAAATAAAGTTTATATAGAGAAGGAGTACAAAAAGCTAACATTCATGTAATGAGTAGGAAGTTCCTTAAATAAATAAAAATATATATTACAGACCCTACCATGTGTTTGACTCGAATAAATTAAGATATTTAGTGTTTACGTCATCTTTGTCAATGTCAAATATGTAATTTGACGCAGAGGGGATTGTCTTTTGACATAACAGATAAAATTCAAAAAAATATTATAATATTGTGCATCTTTTTTTAATCCCTCATATATATTGAAACTGTGAATTAGATTATTTATATTAAAGTCATTCTAAGTCAGACTAATGACTTTCTTATACTGAAAAGGCGCTAAACAACATTGTTGTTTATTTATATCACTTCCGTATACTAAAATCATTTATATATATTTATTTTCTCCACTCTTAAGTCTTCAAACAGATACCACACGGGAAAAGTGTAACAAAATACATTATTCCAAATTATGATTTAATACAAATATTATCTCTCTATATTAAGTAGTAATAAATTGGTCTACAACAAATGTATACCTATTTTATACAAGACGCCTATGTTGTATTTTAAATACATAGTATACATAGTAGGTATACATTCTCTATCAGATAGTTCAGGTGATAGATTAATGAAATGACTTTCCCAAACTATCGGTGCTACAAATAGCTCTCTAGCGTCCTCTTCTTTGTACATAGAAACACCACAACATGTATTGGAGGATACATTTAATTATATATGAATTATGTTTTGATACTTCGGGTTATAAAAAATCTTAATACTTTTAAGTGTTGTTTTATTATCTTTTAATTATTTACGCATATATATTATTATAATATCAATTATTTCTTCAGAAGATATTTAAAACCTACTTACACTCACACAAATATACTAAAGAAAATGAAGACTGGATGTTAATAATTTCAGTCTCTTATCAAAAATTACTGGGGTTTCGACAAAACCTATTATCAAACAGACGAACAGATCTCAACCAATGATGATCTTTTATACCTTTCAGACTGTCTCTGAAAAACATAAAATAATACATATATAAAATAAATAATTATTCCATTTTTGTAAATTATATTTTGAAACTAAATCAAGTTATGACGGATTATATAATTATTATAATTTTTTTTTTACTATCATTACATGTAAACTTTCAGACATTTATTATCGATAAGTATGATTATTTCTCAGAGGATATTTCCGTAATTTCCGTAATCCGTTTTCCTATTACAGTTTAAGTTTGACAAACTGGTCAGTTTTAATAATATTCATTTCAATTGTATTCAGTCAACAAAGAAACAATTTGAAATAAGTTTCATTCAAACAAATGTTTTTTGTACTATTTAATAACCTTTAGCATAATTTCTAATATAACAGCAAGAAAAAAAACTATTATTTAGATATTATTATTTAAATATATGAAATAATACTAATGGCCTTCAAGATGGTTCATAAATGGAGCATGAAGTAAACCAGATCGACGACAAAAGAATCTTTCGGACATCGAAGCGTAAAAAAAAAACTTTTTCCTGACGGCACTCTTAACAAAAGTGACCCTTTAGGTGTTGTTGTGTTTTGGTGTTTGATAATAATAATTACTTTCTACTTAAAAAATAATAGATCTATGAAAATAAGCATTCTTCAATATATCATATGCCATATCTTCTTCGTAGAAAGAAAATGTATTTCTAAATTAAAACAAATTTTTAATAATATAAAACTAGAGAATGTATTGTTTCAAACGGTGTATGGAATTTAACAAAACTAGATACATACTATAAGAATGCCAAAATAAAAATAGTTACCAAAAGGCGGTCAAACATATCGCTACAGGAACCGAATAATAAGAGACACGTGGTGAAGTATTTCAAAATATGTATTATTTGTAATATATGTCTAAAAAAATTATAGGTAAACGCTTAATTAGATTTCAAAACTATTATAGTTTAGGCTAAAACTAAAATTAAAGAAACATTTTTAAAATATCTAAATTTTTTAGGTATTAAATTATTGTGATAACAAAATAACTAAGTAACATTATATAATGAGGCAATAATACCTTTCCTATTTCATAATAGATAAGACGTAAGCCAGGGAATCGGAAATTTCTCATGATCTATCTGTTATCTCCCTTCACTCCTCTGTAGATTACCTCGCGGCTATTGCAATCGATATTAGCAATTTTCCGATTCCCGATCCAATAATCTGTTATTCCTATTGGTTTTATTTCCGCTAATTATCTTACTAGATCGATATCAATAAAACATGGTAATTAAATCAGATTGTAATTGAAATTATAGTTTATATTATACTTTAAACTCGTATTATTAACAGTTCAACATGTAAAATTTAAATCAAAACAACGCTTTTATTTTAATGTTCTGTTCCTGGCTTTATTAGAGACAATGAAAGTGAATTTATTGTTAATGCTGCCTTGTATTACGCTTCTGCTGTACGTTATACAGTCAATTGTACTTAACTTTCAGAGAAAGGAAATACAAAACACATTTGCTGCTAAAACCATTTATATACATAACCTTCACAACATTTCTAGATTGATATATTTAAAGATTTAAATCCCACTTCACAGTTTAGTGTCATTTAAGACGGGGCGGGACAGGGGACTACGTTATAAATGTGACATTATTAATTTTATTTAGGGTTGAGTTTGCTTGTTACCCTTCAAAAGACTTGGAATATCTTTATCGTGTTAATTGCTTGTTGATTCAGGCTTCCCTTGGCTATAGAATATACAGCAGTAGTTTAAGAATACTTTTCGTCAACAAGAAACACGGACCAAATGTTATATACTAGTATGTTACTATGTATGCAGGATGCTATTTCTCGTAATTAATAGCAAAAGTTAACTAAAATAAGGCCAAGAGTTCCCAAGATTCTGCCAAATCACCAATAAGATTATAAAGGTATTATCATAATTCATATTCGTGACATTATAACTCGAACTTGAGGGATACGGTTCAGGATTTAATATGAGATCGTGAAATATTTTAGGCTTTACAAGAATGACTTCGCAGAAATAGAATCTATACGTTTTTGTATGAAGAATTTAGATATAAGATTAAGAGCTTTCAAGTGCAAAACCATAGATTCAATATTAATAAAAATATGTGTTAGTTAGAGATTTTTTTTTAAGAGAAATTTAGTAACTTTGTATAAGACTACTTAACATAAGTAAGAGAATTTAGGTTCTTCTAATTTACCTACGACTTGACTCAAAATATCAGAACAAATAAAGAACTGTTCTATAACAACAAAATATATATTTTATTTTAAGCCTTTGTAGTTTGTTAGAAAATTACGACAAATAAATCAGTTTATCCTGCACTTAATTTTATTGCAATTTGTTAACAAATAACCCTAACCGCATAATGGGGGTCGAATGGCACTGTCGTAAAACAACGAATTAGTTTATTTTTGTGTATAAAGGGATTACCACAATAAATGTTAAAACATATATAAAAAATAAACATTGTTGACGGAGTAAAGTAATTTCACTGATGCATACCAAGGGTACAATTTCAAATCACCTACCCGTTGTGTTGATATGACATCTGTCGAATTCTCTAAGGTACATCTTTAAGTCGAATTGCCTACAAAAAATAGATCGAAAAACGTTTTTTCTCCCCCGACGCTATTTTACGAAACACCCAACGAACAGGAAAAAGTGATAACACAATAAGCACACTTTTATGAAAATATTGTATTCTTATTTTGTTATAAGTTTATATTATTTGTCATATGGGAATTAGTGACGAAATTAGATAAATATACAACAATAGAATAAACAAATTAATTCATTTTGTATTAAACTGAAGTCGAATTCACTATCGAAATATTATCAATTCTTTGGGGGAAAATAATATATACAATGAATAACGATAAACGTGGGTAACACAGAAGAAGAATGTAAGAAAGATGAATGCTGTGGAGATGCGATCTCTTCGCAGAATATGCGAAGTCAGTCTAGCTGATCGATTCCGCAATGAAGAGATCCACAGAATGGCAGATACTAGCGAAGATGTCACGGTGAGAATTAAGAAGATCGTGCTCAGGTGGTTTCGGCACGTCGAACGAATGAGTAATGAAAGAATGGTAAAAAAGATTTATATAGGAAAAGTGAGCGGTAAGAGAGACAGGGGAAGGCCTCGAGTGACCTTCGAAAACCCAGTATCTATGATACTGGAGGAAGGTCACGTAAAAAGCATGAGGACCCCCCGGAGGGCATGTATGAAGAGGTTGATGTCTGTGGCCGAGGCGAAAGTGGTATGCAGGGACCGTAGCGTTTAGCGCTCCGTCGTCCCTGGCTACCCCGCAAGGGATATGGCGTGAAGCTAAATGAATAAATAATAAATAATAACGATGACGATAAAATTTACATTATACATACTTCTGAAATAACTTTAACATATATATATATATATATATATATATATATATATATATATATGTATACATAACAGAAGTTAAATATATATATATAAATGTATTCTCTTCGTAGATCTTACGTTTTTCTAGAAAGAATCCGACTACAGAACAGCTACAACAGAGGCAATGTCTAAGTTGTAAAGCCTTTGGAAGGTTGACAGAGAATTTCTGCCATTATGTAATCCAAGACTGCAAATAGTGTCTCAGAGAGTTTTTGCAGTTGTATACGACAGTATGGAAAACGACCTTTATATTTCAAAGTAACGTTTGAGCGATAAATCTGGAACTTTCTATTTGTTTTTGTAAGGCTTTTTGAAATTTTGTTTCAAAATATTTTCACGTGCAGTTTACCTACAGGAATTGTTCTTTCATTTTTTATTTTAAGCCGTTTTCGAATGCTTTGGAGCCAAACATTTACTTTGTGATTTTTAAATATCACAACTTAAACTGCAACTCGATATAACGACATTTAAGGGGATTTGAAAGTATTCGTTATATAAATTACTTCATTATAATACGATCATAATGTAAATAGTTTAAGCAAGGTAAAAAAACTGTGGTCAATTTTATTAATCTGAACTTTACCTAAGTACTAATCTGCTTACTCTGTTATAGCGAAAGATTTTACTAATAATAAATGAAACATATTATATTTTTTATTTAAGAATAGTTAATATAGGTGTCACTACATTCGTTTATTTGAGGTAAATAATTCTTTTTATTTATATTGTACAATGAAGGAAATTTCGTTTTAAAAAGGTTTTGGCAAATATATTCATAATGTAAAAGTATATATTGTATTAACTCTTGTGGTGAGGTCCAAAGTATTTCGAAAAAATTGTTTACACAAGAATATCGTATATTCAGCCATAGATTAAAGTTACACTTTATTTATAAACAAATATATGATAAAAAATAAAATAAAATCATATTAAAGTTAAATATCAATAATATTATGTAATACAAATACAATAAATAATTATTTATCAAAGGATCTGAATTTATTCCTTTGATAAATAATTATTTATTATACAAAGAGTCAATACTCTTATAATGCTTAAAAAGTATAATAAATTTATAAAAATATATATTTCAGACACTACCATGGGTAAATAAACACAAATAAATTAAAATTGTTTTTTGCTGACGTCCACTTTGTCAATGTCAAATATGTAATTTGATGCAGAGTGGATTGTCGTTTGACATAACAGATAAAATTCAAAAGGATGTTTTAATGATGTGTACCTTTTTTTAAACCCTCATATTATATCTTCCAACTTTTAATTATACTTTTTATTTCGAAGTCACTAAGGCTAATGACTTTTTTTACTAAAAAAATAGGTAAACATATATTGTATATTATATATAGTATATATGTAATATTGTTGTTTAGTTAAATTACTTCCGAATACTAAAATACTTCATATTTATATTTTATCCACTCCTAACTCTTCAAACAGATACCACAAGGGAAATATGTAACACAATACATTATTCCGAAATATTATTTAATACAAATATTATTCTCTTTATATTAAGCCTCTCTATATTAATAATTTGGCCAACAAATATACACCTATTTTCTAACAAGACGCCCATAATGTGTTTCATACTAGCACAAAGCCTGGACGCAATAGGTACTAAGTACATAGTATACATTCTCTATCAGATAGTTCAAGTGAGAGAGTAATGAGATGACATTCCCCAAATTATCGATCTACGTAATAAAATATTTACGCAATATTATATTACATTAATCAAATGAATTAATATTTTCTATTGATTCAGCAAATTGAAGTTTAAATGTACTCAAATTGTCAACCAAGCCGTTGATATCTTATTTATAAGCAATATCTTAATACTCGTAAAATAGCATAACAGATTTATTTATTAAATATTTATTTATCCCTTCAAAGTTAAAGACAATACAATTTTAGGTAGATTCCATAGATGAATCTACCTATTTTTTTTATTATAACTAAAGCAAAAAATGTGTTAATTAATAAAAAAACTTAGTTTAATCAGCTTATTAGCGGTTGCGAATACACAGATATGTTGTCGTTACTCGTTAGTAAATCGTTTGTTCAGCAATGTACTACTACGTGTTTATGTTCAACGTATGGTTCCATAGTTACCCATGACAGATAGACGCATACATAGATAGATATACACTCGCAGACTCTCTATAGATAATTTACATCTCTCTTCTAAGATTTAACCAGTTGTAATTTAAGTTGAGAGTCTATTACTTGCAAACTTATAAATCCTACTTAATTGATAGTTTCCATTTTAAATTGATTATGTGTACTACTGTCGTAAATTATATCATGTCTCCAATATCAAACATTTGCCTGGCAGAAAGGGACGACGACACATATTTTATCATATTATATTTTAAAGACCTATCTAACAATAGCTCACGACATGGGATAATCGAATAAAGAAAATACAACCCCACTACAAGTGTAGAGGATTTCCACTACACCTGTAATGGGCTCATTGTCTCTAGGGTAGTTAGCCTAGAAACCTAAACTAAACTCGTGTTATTACCAGTTTAATCTGTAAAATCTATATCAAAACAACGGTTCTATTTTCATGTTGTATTCCTGGTTTTATTAGACACAATTCTTGTAGAGATTAATACGTTCTATAATACTTTAGAACATTTTTTTGTTTTATCATCAAAACTTCCCGCAGCGCTCGCCATGTCAGATTTTTATAACCAATTTTTGCTTACCTTGGGTAACATTATTGTATTTTTATTAAGGATCCCTATTTTTTTGAAAATGTACGAGTATAACCTATGTCACTGAAGATGTAGTTTTGTAATGATTAAAGAATTTTTGAAATCGGTCCAATAGTTTCTGAGTGATAACATTACGAACATAGATACAAAAACACATGTTTCCTTTAAATAATATTAGCATGATATTCTAAACTTTTATAATTTGTAAGCAAATTACGTAAATGAATCTATTAATCTTACCGTTGATTTATGGCAATATTTTACCAAATGACCCTAACCGGGTCATGGGGGTCCAATGGCACTGTCGTACAACAACGAATTAGTTTATTTTGGTTTAAAAAGGGATTACCATGATAAATGTTTTATCAGATATAAAATATAAACACGGTGAACGAAATAAAGTAGCTTCACTGATACATGCCGTGGGTACAATTTCAAATCGCCTACCTGTTGAGTTAACATCACATCTATCGAATTCTCTAAGGTATATCTTTAAGTCAAATTTCCTATAAAAATTGATCAAGAAACGTTTTTTCTCCCTCGACGCTATTTTACGAAACACCCAACGAACAGGAAAATGTGATAACACAATAAGTACACTTTTATAAAAATATAGTGTATACCTATTTCATTCTAAGTTTATATTATTTGTCATATGGGATTAAGTAACAATATTACATAAATATACAACAAAAGAATAAACCTATTAACTTATTTTGTATGTGATGAAAATTGCAGTCGAATTCGTACAAAATATTATTAATTCTTTAGGGGAAAATAGTATATATTATATATTGAATAATCTAATTACGATAAAATGTACATTATATATACTTCTGAAATAACTTTAACACATATATATTTCTTTAACGTCTATTATCTACAAAGATTTATTTTCATATTTAACTCAAGTTATTATAACAAGTCATTATATAGGTGACATAAACATACCAATGTAACGTTTAATATATTAGCAATAGTAAAACACGAAAGAGGATTGAGTTTATTTATTTAGTTAATCCAACTTGGAACTAAGCTCGGGATTTCTTGCTTTAATTCATTACATTTAAGTAATGGGATCACAAAGACACATTCTCTTCGTAGGTCTTACGTTTTTATAGAAATAATCTCACTACAGACTACCGCTACCGCTACAACTACTATGGGTATTTTGTAAAGCCTTAGGAAGGTTGGTAGGAATTCTTGCCGTTACATAATGCAAGACTGCGAATCGTATCACAGAGAATTTTTGCAGTTATATACGACAGTATGGAAAACGACCATTATATGTCAAAGTAACGTTTGATAAATCTGGGACTTTCTATTTGTTTTTGTAACGCATTTTGAAAATCTTTTTCATAATATTTTCACAAGCAGTTTACCTACGAGGATTGTTTTTTCACTCTTTATTTTAGGCCGTTTTATTTATTTACTTATTTATACACCATAGAAAAACAATTATAAAAGACATATACATAGGATGAACTTATCTCCACAAAAAGATCTCTTCCAGGTACCCTTAGAGTGTTGGACAGGAGGTTTAAGAGGGCAGAGAAAGGTACATATATATTTTGTAATAATATGCAGATACATAATAATAATACTATATGAAATATGATACATACATATACATTTTTGCCTACATAAATTAAGAAGAACATACATATAATAATACTATATAAAATAAAATACATACCTATACATTTATACCTACATACATTAAAAAGTAGATACATATAATAATAACATATAGAAATACATACATATATTACACATTATAAATTAATCCTGTGAGAGATAGTAGTGTTTTAATCTTCGTTTAAATGCCATGACTAAACAGCTGAATGTTATATTTGTTGGTAAGGAATTCCATAACCGCGCTGCTTGTATAGTAAAAGATTTGGAATAAAATTTAAATTTATAACTGGGAATGTCAAAGGTTTTTACTAAAACGCAGGAGTGTTTAGGACGACTACTAGGAATTGATAGATGGAAACATTGATGTAGATAGGAAGGAGTTGAGTTGGAGAAGAAGTTATACAGCACGGTTAGGATGTGCATTCCGGCGAAGGCGGATCGGGAGCCACTTAAGTTGACTTCGGAAACAGTCAAAAAATAAAGCGGATATACAAGTTTTTAAGGCGATCTAATTTATTGAGCAGCTCCTCAGATACATCCAGATAGCAAAAGTCAGCATAGTCGAGAAGGGGTAATAAAGCTAGGAGTATTTTGGTCCGCATTGGTAGGAGATTCTGCAAACGTTTAAGGGACTGAATTGACATGTGAACGCTCTTGCTGGTATCAATAACTTGCGCCGTTCACGATAAAAAATTGTCAAATGTCAATCCTAAATTCTTAACTATATCAGAAAATGGTATAATTGACTTGTCATATAATAAATTAATAAGGTCGTTGATAATAATCCTATTTTGAAAATGTCTACTACCCATTATAATGGCCTGTGATTTTTGGAATTCACAAGAAGCCCAAAGGACTCAGTCCGTTTTTTTATTAAATTTAGGGTGTGATTAATCTGGTTAATATTGATATTTAGATCCTCAAATGTTGAATGCCTATAAAGTTACAAATCGTCAGCATAGAGGTGGTAGAGACATAAAAGAATTATTGTGATTTCATTAATAAAAATGGAGAAAAGAAGAGGAGATAAAACGCCGTCCTGAGGGACGCCAGCAGAGAGCCAACCCATTCGGAAGACAAATTATAAGAACAGGTAATCTGTCGACGTCCATACAGATAAGTACGAAACCAATTAATTAAGGATGGAGGTATGTTAAGACTGCGCATGTTCCCTAACAATATATCAAAATCTATTGTGTTAAAAGCGTTACTAAAATCTAATAGGACAAGGATGGTAAGGTTTTGGTTGTCCATAGCGTTCCTGATATCATCAGTAACTTTAAGCAAGGGTGAGGATGTGCTGTGTGCTGTACGAAAACCGGATTGGAAAGGACTAAGCAGCATGTTATTATTTAAAAAAGATGTTAGTTGTAAAGATACGACGCTTTTTAGGACTTTGGATAAGAAAGGAAGCATAAATATAGGATGAAAGTGGGAGGGAGAACTGGGATTATTGGTTTTAGGCAGAGGAAGTACATGTGCTAATTTCCAAGAAGAAGGAAAGGAATTGGTTGTTAATGAAAAGTTTAAAATGTGTGTTATGACATCCAATACAATGTCAAGGAGCGGAATCACCATGTCTCGACTAATGTTGTCCTCACCCACTGCTCTAGAACTGATACTTACTATAGCTGTCTTAACATCACACTCCGTATCTTCAGCGAAGGTAAAACTGTCACAGTTAGGTGGAGTGATATTATTTAATTTAGTAAGAACTGTGGATTTTTTTACATTATCTATGATAAGTGGCGATGTCGAAAAATAATTATTAAGTGATTTAAATCTATATAAGTATTTGAAGAAAGCTGAGATTTACCCACGTAGTGACTTAAAAAATCTCCACAATTCTGGGGGAGTAGACTTATTAGCACAAGAGAAAATATAACGGCGTTTGGCGTCTCTACACAACCTATTGCAACGATTGCGTAATTTTTTATAAGTAACGAAGTTTTCATTAGTTGGAAACTTCTTGTAACGTGACTTGGCTGTATTGCGTTTATTCATTTCGATTTTAATATCGGCGGTAAGCTACGGTGCAGGATAGTGTTTAACTTTGATCTGTTTGATGGGGGCATGGGGATCGTATAAGGATGTGATAAAAGAGTTAAATAATTCTACTTTACAGTCTATTGTAGGTGCATTAAATACACTATTGTTCTAGCATCTGAAAGAAATTTAGTCCAATTTATTTTTTTTAAGCTACGCCTCAGAATAACCTTACATTTGCGTTTGGGAGTAGAAAGAGTATAACGGACAAATAAAAGATCATGGTATCATTTATATTTATATTTTGTTTACTCCTAACTCTTCAAAGAGATACCAGACGGGATTGTAAAGCCTTTGGAAAGTTGGCAAAGAATTCCTGCCATTACATAAACCAAGACAGCGAATAGTCTCACTGAGAGTTCTTGCAGCCATGTACTACGGTATGGAAAACGACCTTTATATTTCAAAATAACGTTCGAACGATAAGTCTGGAACTTTCTATTTGTTTTTGTAAAGCATTTTGAAATTCTGTTTCATAATACTTTCACGAACAGTTTACCTGCGTAGATTGTTTTTTTAATTTTATTTTAAGCCGTTTTTGAATGTCATGTCAATGTTTGAATCAAACGTTTACTTTGTGAATTTTTAAATATCAAAATATATGATCAATATATTTGTTATTCATATAGAGTACAACCTCAATATAACGATACTTGAGGGATTTCAAAAATATTCGTTATATCAAACGTTTTGTTACAATATGATTACGATACGAATACAATTCGTTTTAACAAAGAAAAAACTATTATTAAATAATTAATTTTAACTTTAAGTAAGTACTCATCTGCTCACTCTGTTATACTGAATACTCTGTTTTACTGATAATAAATTAAAGAAATTGTATTAGAAAATTTAGTTTTTTCTATTAAAAAATAGTTAACACAGGTGCCTGTCGCAAAATTAGATAATTGGAGGGAAATAATTATTTCTATAAATAATGTACAATAATTGAAACTTCGTTACAAAAAGGTTTTTGACAAATGTATTTATAATATAAAAGCATATATTGTATTAACTCTTGTGGTCAGTTCCAAGAGATCTAGGTTTAGATTACAGTTATACTGTATTTCTTTTTATTAATAGACAAATATATAACAGAAAATAATATAAATTCACTTTTAACTTTAAGTTAAATATCAATAATATTATGGAATACAAAGTAATACATAAAGATAAATTCAGATCCATTGATAAATATTTACTCTTATTATTGCATTAATGCGTTAAGCAAAAAATGTTTGTACCCCTTTTTGTGAAAATGAGACACGAGCGGGAGAGTACAATTTTTTTTTAAATAAAGTGTATTTGGAGAAGGAATACAAAAACCTAACAGTCTTGTAATGCGTAAGAAGTACATTAAATTAATAAAAAATATACATTTCATACCCCCTACCATATGTTTGATACAAATAAATTAAAATGTTTATTGATTACGTGAACATTGTCAATGTCAAAAATGTAATTTGACGCAGAGTGGATTGTTGTTTGACATAACACATGGGAAATATGTAACACAATACATTATTCCAATATATATTTTAATACAAATATTATTCTCTCTATATTAAGCAGTAATAAATTGGTCTACAAATGTATAGGTACCTATTTTCTAATAAGATGCCTGTGTTGTGTCTTTACCAGCACTTAGCCTGGACGTAATACGTGCTAAGTACAGAGTATACATTCTCTATCAGATAGTTCAGGTGAAGGAGTAATGAAATGACATTCCCCAAATTATCGATCCCACACAAATAGCTCTCTAGAGTCCTCTCTTTTGTACACGGAAACACCACAAAATGTATTATTATTTTTTAAATCACTATTATTTAAATATGTAAAATAATACTAACAGCCTTCAAGATGGTTCATAAATGGACAAGAAGTAACACAGTTTAACGACAAAAGAATCTTTACGACAACGAAACATAAAGAAAGATAAAACAGAACAGGCTTTCCCTAATGGCACTCTTAACAGAAGTGGGTTAGGTATTGTTATATAAACGTATTTTGGTATTTTATAATAATAATGTCTCTCTACTTGTAAAACACTAGAACTGTGACATTTAAATAACAATTAAGAATAAGTATTGGTCAATATCTCATGTGTAATATCTTCTTCATGGAAAGATATAATATTTCTAAATTAAAACGAATTTTTAATAATATAAAACTAGAAAATATATTGTTTCAGTGTATAGAATTTGATGTAACTAGATACATACTGTAAGTAGGCCCGGCTTTACCAAAAGGCGGTCCAACAAATCGCTAAAGGCGCCAAAGAATAGGAGACAAGCGGTGAAGAATTTGAAAATATGTTATATTTGTAATACATGTCCAAAAAAAATGAAAGCAAAACATTTTATTCAATCTTACAGCTATTCTAGTTTAGATTAAGACTAAAATTAAATAAACATTTTTAAAGGATTTCAATTTTTTTTTTTCTTTTATTAAATTGTAACAAGATAATTAAGTTACATTATATAATGAGTCAATAACGCCTTTCTTATTTCATGATAGATAAGGCGTAAGCCTGTTCTCTCCCTTCACTTCTCTGTAGATTACCTCGCGCCTATTGCAATCGAGATTAGCAATTTTCCGATTTCCGATCCAATACTAGTCCTTTAGTCCTATTGCTTTTATTTCCGCTAATTATCTCTTACTAGATCGATATCCATTATACATATTAATGAAATTTGATTTAAACTACAATCTTACAATATAGACTAAATTACAGATGTTTATATAATACTTTAAACTCGTATTGTTAACAGTTTAATCTGTAAAATTTGGATCAAAATAACGCTTTTATTTTAATGTTTTGTTCCTGGCTTTATTAGAGACAACGAAAGTGAATTTATTGTGAATGCTGCCTTGTATTACGCTTCTGCTGTACATTATACAGTCAACTGTACTTAACTTTAAGAGAAAGGAAATACAAAACACAGTTGTTATACAACCTTCACAAAATTTCTAGATTGATGTATTTAAAGATTTAAATCCGATTTCGTAGTATATTACAATTTAAGACGGGGCGGGACTACGTTATAAATGTAACATTATTAATTTTATTTAGAGTTGACTTTGCTTGTTACCCTTCAAAAGACTTGGAATATCTTTATCGTGTTAATTGCTTGTTGATTCAGGCTTCCCTTGGCTATGGAATATACAGCAGTAGTTTAAGAATACTTTTCGTCATCAAGATACACGGACCAAATGTTATATAGTCGTATGTTAGTATGTATGCAGGATGCTATTTCTCGTAAATAATAGCAAAAGTTAACTAAAATAAGGCCAAGAGTCCCAAGTTTTTGCCAAATCACCAATAAGATTATGAAGGTATTATCATCATTCATATTCGTGACATTATAACTCGAACTTGAGGGATACAGTTCACGATTTAATATGAGATTGAGAAATATTTTAAGCCTTATAAGAATAACTTCCCATAAATAGAATCTACATGTTTTTGTATGAAGAATTCCGTATTAGATTAAAAGCTTTCAAGCGCAATACCATAGATTCAATATTATAAGTAAAAAAACTTTAGTAACTTTGTGTAAAACTACTTAATATAAGTAAAACTATGTACGTGCTTCTAATTTACATGCGACTTGAGTCAAAACATCAGAACAAATAAAGAACTGTTCTAGAACAAAAATATTTTATTTTATTCTAAACATTTGTAATTTGTCTCAAAATTACCGAAGTAAATCTGTTAATCCTGCAATTGATTTATGGCAATTTATTACTAAATGACTCTAACCGGGCAATGGGGGCACTGTCGTAAAACAACGATTTAGTTTATTTTGGTGTGTAAAGGGATTACCATGATAAAGTTTTAACAGATATAAAATATAAACACGGTAAACGGAGTAAAGTAGTTTCACTGGTGCCAAGGGTACAATTTCAAATCACCTCCCCGTTGAGTTGGCATCACAGCTATCAAATTCTCTAAGGTATATCTTTAAGTATTTTAGTTTAATTTCCTATAAAAATAGATCAAGAGATTTTTTCCCCCCGGACGCAATTTTACGAAACTCCCAATGAGCAGGAAAAAGTGATTACACTATAAGCCTACTTTAATAAAAATATAGTGTATACCTATTTTATTATAAGTTTATATTATTTATTAAGTGGGAATAAATGAACAACAATAACATTTTAATTTATTTTGGATGTGATGAAACTGAAGTCTAATTCATACAAAATATTATAAATTCTTTGGGGGAAAATAGTATATATTGGAAATTTATTAAATTATTATTAAAAAAAAATCTAGAATCGCTGACCGTATAGTAGTAATCGATTCTATTGTAACTATAACTATTATAAGATACACCAAATATAGTTCTATGATTTTATTTAAGTGAGTGACAGTTATAGTGAAATAATTACAGGTAGGTGAGTATTAACAACTTGAAACAAGTTAATTATTATTTTAAATCAATAACTTTTTAATTAAATTAAATTAAATTATGTTACATTAGACAAACTGACATAGATTCTACTTACAATGTGTATTCCTCGAAAATCAGCAGCAATCTGAGCTCTGCTCATAAAACACCGTTTTTTGTACAAAGATTCTCCTCTCTTGAAGTGAATCGTTGCTAGTCCATCACAATACTTTTTCACTTAATACTATCAAACACTCTATTTAAGTAACTCTTATTGGGACGGCTTTATGTATTACAATTCATAAAATAATGTTATAAAGAAAGAATGATTACACAGGCACACAAAAAAAAAAAACATCATGAACCAGAGGGGAGACCATAACATTCTTAGGTTTTTGGGATCGTTGAAACCAAATATGACAATAAAAACTAATTTTAAATGCCCGTTTTCCCGCTAGCACCCCTTACTACCTCTTAAGGGGTGAAAATTGAATTTTTTGTATAAAATCAAGATAGATGTGTATTTCTATGTTTTTTGGGATGCTGAAACCGAAAATAATAACTAAAAACAAATTCATAACCACTATCACCCCCTACCACCCCTTACAGGGGGTGAAAATTTCATTTTTTCTATAAAATCAAGATAGATGTGTATTTCTACGTTTTTTAGGATGCTGGAACCGAAAATGATTACTAAAAATAAATTTAAGACCTCTATCACCCATTAACGGGTGTTAACTCACCAACTCACCAGTTACCAAATTGCCTTGATCAATCTAATAAAAAAAAAAATGCAATTTGTGCAACGTTTCGAGCACATTCACATTTTTTGTTTGTATTTTGTTTGTTTGTTTGTTTGGCAACGTTCCGAACACATTTACATTTTTTGTGTTTGTTTACGTTTGTGAATAAAAATGTTCGTGGTTTTTTTCGTCGCAAAATTCATATCAGGAGTTTTGTCAGTGGATCCGCTTTCGTCACTCGGTATTTACTTCGTTGAGAAGTTTTTGTTTTGATATCAATAGTTTTGTAAAAGGATTGGAAACAAAATGCTGTGCTATTATTTTTCATGCAAATATATACTCATTTATTTGGAATAGTTGCCTCTGACAAAATGAGAGTGTTTTGGCTCAGAGGATGAGCGTTGTAATGACAAAGACGAGACCTCGAGTTCAATTCCCACAGGTGCCCGATTTTTTTTCATTTGATTTTTTCAGTTTCCATTTATTTTTTTAACTCATTGCTTCAAAACAGATTTTCTTTAGCATTCGGATTTTTTTCTGTAAATTTTGTTTTATTGTTACAGACGGCAATGCGTTAGTGAGTTTATTCACTGTGGAACTAGCATTGAATTTTAACCGTGTTGTGAGTACGATTCTGGCTTTAAAAGTAATTTTTTGGCCATTTTTGGTCATTTTTCATGATTTTTTGAACTTCTCACGGCCATATCTCGAAATAACGAGTTTTCCCAGATATATGCTATATACCAAATTTTAGCTCTAATTTTGGGCTACGAATGAGGAAATTTTCGAAAAAATCGTTGACGCCGTTTTCGAGAAAATAGCCGATCTGTCCCCGGCCAGTTAGCCATTTTTTGCCTTTTGACCAAAAATGTCACGCCAACAAATGTTTTTGCCATTAAAATGGACATTATTCAAAAGATGAGCTTGAGACCTTTCCAATGATGCCCAATTTGTCAATGTACGTCAACTGGTTTGGCCACAGTCCCTGTACGAAAAATGGCCATTTTTGACCTTTCGAGGGCTGGCCACGGCCAACATGGCGGCCAAATCAAAATGTCGTAGAACAAAGAAGTCTTAGTTTTTGATGTACTTCAATCCCTGAAAGTTTGAACAAAATCAGTTAAAACTACGAACATACACACAAACAGACAAAGTAATCATCGATGGAGGTGCCAGTCAAAATTTTCAAAATGTCATATCTCATCAACCGGTGGTCGGATTTTGGCGTTTTTGGGCTTGTTGAAAAGGTCTCGACCAAGGTCTCGAGGACCTTTCGGAAAATCTTTTTTAAGGTGGAAATAAGTGATTTTATACTAGTGCAGAGCCAAAAACTAAATTTTAGTCTCATTATTCAAACGGCCGTAGAGGTAGAGGCGGTAGGTATATTGCTAAGTGTAAATGCATTTTCTGGGTCTATGGGCCAAGGGCTTTCTAAAAATACCACACTCATACCAGAAGGTCTCCTGTATAAAAAAATCGATATTGCGCGTATATATACCGAGTTAGACTTTCAGCACTATGGGTGCTTTCGTCACTCGGAGCTAGCTAACGCCCGCTTTGATGATAGTTAAAATAATTATAAGTATGTAAATCAATTTATAAACATAAATTTATAAGTGTCAAACAATCAAATTTGATTTCTCAATAATATTCAACTCGGCGACATATATATATATATGCTACATTGAATAGTCTATAAAATAAAATATATATTATGTATACTTCTGAAATAACTTTAACACAAACATATATAATTTTAATGTCTACTATTCACAAAGATTTATTTTCATATTTAATTCAAGTTATTATATAGGTGACATAATCGTATCAATGTAAGCTCTCCATGTAACGTTTAATATATTAGCAATAACAAAACAAGACAGAGAATTGAGTTTATTTATTTAGTCCTTCCAACTTGGAACTAAGCTCGGGATTCATTACTTTAATTCATTACATTTAAGTAATGGGATCACAAAGACACATTCTCTTCGTAGGTCTTACGTTTTTATAGAAATAATCCCACTATAGAGTCGCTACAACTGCGGCAATGACTACTTTGTAAAGCCTTAGGAAGGTTGGCAGAGAATACTTGCCGTTACATAATCTAGGACTGGGAATAGTATCACAGAGAGTTTTTGCAGTCATATACTACAGTATGGAAAGCGACCTTTACATTTCAAAGTAACGTTTGAACGAACGAACGTAACGTCTGTAACTTTCTATTTGTTTTTGTAAAGCTTTTTGAAATTCTGTTTCATAATACTTTTACGAGCAGTTTACCTACATGAATTTTTTTTTCACTTTACATTTTAAGCCGTTTTCGAAAGCTTTGCGGAAAACGTTTACTTTGTATATTTTGAAATATCTAAATATAAGTTCAGTAAATTTGTTATTCATATACAATCCAACCTCCACATAACGATACTTAAGGGAATTCGAAACAATTCTTTGTCAAATATTTCATTAAAATACGAATACGATTCGTTTTAATGAGGTAAAAAAATATTATTAATTTTATTAATCTGAACTTTACGTAAGTATTACTCTGCTTACTCTGTTGTATGTATTAAGAAATATTGTAGTTGTATTGTTAGTACCAAGAGATTTCGGAAAAAGTGTTTATACGAGGATATCATTATATTTAGGTTTAGATTAAAGTTATACTTTATTGATTTTTATTAATAAACAAATATATAATAAGAAAATAAATTAATATTTAACTTTAAGTTAAATATCAATAATATTTTGTAATGCGAAGAAATAAGTAAAGATTAATTCGCATCCTTTGATAAATAATTACTTATATTTTACTCTTATTATTACGTTAATACGTGAGCAACAATATTTGGTATCCCTTTTTGTGAAAATGACGCGGGCGGAATAGTAGGATATCCAACAAAAATAAAGTTTACACGTTTAAAGTTAAAGTTTAAGAAGGAGAACAAAGAGCTAATTTTCTTAAAATGCGCTAGAAGGACATAAAATGAATAAAAAATATATATTATAGACCCTACTATGTGTTTGATACAAATAAATTAAGATCCTATTTTTGAAGTCAACATTGTCAATGTCAAATATGTAATTTGACGCGAATTTTATCTGTATGTTATATATATTATAGTCATTGAAACTTATTTATACTAAAAATTATTTGTAACTTTTTTTATACTAAAAAGTTCCAAATAATTTAATTTATTATAATTATTTGGAACTTTTTTATACTAAAAAAGAGGTAAACAACATTGTTGTTTAATTCCGAATACTAAAATGATTAATATTTATATATTATCCACTCCTAACTCTTCAAATAGATACCACACGCGAAATATGTTACTCAATACATTATTCCGATATATGGTTTAATACAGATGTTATTCTCTCTATATTAAGTAGTAATAAATTGGTTTAGGATTATACACCTACTCGTATTTTCTAACGAGACGCCTATGTTGAGTTTCATACTAGTACTAAGCCTGGACGTAATACGTGCTAAGTACATAGTATACATCCTCTATCAGATAGTTCAGGTGAAGGAGTAATGAAATGACATTCCCCAAATTATCGATCCTACACAAATAGCTCTCTAGCTCGATAGACTCCTTTGTACACAGAAACACCAAAATATGTATTGGAAATATATACTTAGTAATATATGATGTTTAGAAACTTCGGGTTATAAAAAATCTTAATAATTAATACTTTTAGTTGTTGTTTTATTATGTAATTAATAAAAAAATCCGACATGTTTACAGCTTGGTGTGCGAATACACAGGCGTGCAGTTTTTTATTACAAGCTAAAATAGTTTTACCTGGAAAATAAAAATGTCAATGAACTTCGAACCGTAGAGAATAAAGAGGTTATTAATTATAGACTTAATTATTTCTACAAAATTGGGTTTATAAATATTTTTAGGTATCTCACTGAAACACTGCTAAAATCTAGAAAGCTACTTCCTATCAGAATATTTTATTAAAACGATATAAGAATACACAGACTGCACTATCAGTTTAATTCTTTTTGTCACTATTTATCTTTGAAGTATTGTTTCTCAAACAAATAAAACTGCCATGTTCAAATTGCATAAAATTAACTTAACAGGTAATAGTAAATAAAAATAAATCTAGTTAGCATAATTTTATACGCTTATTAACTTTCAGTGAATTATTATCGATCATTTCATTTTCGCAAGTTTTCCTATTACAGTTTAAAAAGTTACTTGATAGTCTTCCGTTTTGAGAAGCTGATCCATTTAGATTTGTATTCAGTTAATAAAGGAACAATTTGAGATGAGTCTCGTTTAAACAAATGTATTGGCTTGACTATGGTTCAATCTTTATAGTATATTTCTAATATAACAGCAAGAAGTAACACTATTAAAAAATAGTGTTACTTATCTGAATTGATATTGTTCAAAATATATTTATGTAAAATAATAGTTTAGCTAAATAGCTTTCAAGATGGTTCATAAATGGAGCAAGAAGTAGCCCAGTTTAACGTCAAAGGAATCTTTACGACGAAACGTAAAAGAAAACCGGCTTTTCCCTAATGGCATTCTTAACAGAAGTGACCCCTTTAATCGTTATCAAGAAAACATTATAAATTAATTAGATTTAAACTACAATCTTAGAATATGGACTGAAATACAGATGTTAAGTTAAGTTGTTAACAGTTTATACAAAAAAAACAATCTTAAAACAACGTGTTTTTTTTTCATGATTTGTTCCCGGCTTTTCTAGAGACAATGAAAACGTTAAATTTATTGTGAATGATGTATTACGCTTCTGCTGTACGTTATACAGTCAATTAAACTTAACTTTAAGAGAAAGGAAACATAAAACACAATTGTTGATAAAACCATTTATTAATACTGCCTACACAAAACTCCTAGATTGATGTTTATAAAGATTTGAATCCCCATTCGCAGTTAAGTGTAATTTCAGACGGGATAGGGCTACGTTACAAATGTAACATTGTTAATTTTATTTCGGGGTTAGTTTGTTTGTAACCCTTCAAATAGCTTTGAATCACTTTATCGTACACAGAGTAAATGTTATATAGGATGTATGCAGGATGCAATTTATCGTATTAATAGAAAAAGTTTAACTAAAACAGGGCCTAGAGGTCCCAAGTTTCTGTCAAACCATTAATAAGTTTATGGAGGTATTATCATAATTCATTTCCGTGTAATTATAAACTCGAACTTGAGGGATACGATTCAGGATTTAATATGAGATCGTGAAATATTTTAGGCCTTACAAGAATGACTTTGCAGAAATAGAATCCATACGTTTTAGTGTGAAGAATTTCATATTGGATTAAGGGCTTTCAAGCACAATATGATAAATTCAACCTTTAATAAAAACTGTATACAAATAAGAGAACCTAATGTAAGTAAGAAATATTGGTATAAGACTACTTTATTTAAATAAAAATATATAGATACTTCCAATTCACCGGCGGCTTGACTCAAGACATCACAACAAATAAAGAACTGATCAAACTGAACTGCAGAAAATCATACAGATTATATTCTAAGCGTTTGTAATTTATTAGCAAATTACCGAAGTAAGTATGTTAATCCTGCAATTGGTTTATGGCAATTTAACCAAATGACCTTCACCGGACAAGGGGGTCGAATGGCAGTATCGTAAAACAACGAATTAGTTTATTTTGGTGTATAAAGCGGTAACCATAACAAATGTTTTAACAGATATAAAATATAATCAAAGTAAACGGAGTAATGTAGTTTCACTGATGTATACCAAGGGTACGTTTTTAAGTCACCCACCTTTTAGTTGATATCATACCTATAAAATTCTCTAAGGAAAATCTTTAAGTCAAATGTAATACAAAAATAGTTCGACAAACTTTATTTTTTATCCGACGCTATTTTAAGAAACACCCAACGAGCAGGAAAAAGTGAACACAGTAACCACACTTTTATAAATATATACTTATTCTTATTTTATTATAAGTTTATATTATTTGTGATATGGGAATAAGTAACAATATTACATAAATATACAACAATAGAATAAATATATTAATTTATTTTGTATGTGATGATGTATTTTATACGGTACAATTATATATCAAAGACTTCACTGGCTGTTTCTCGGAGATTGAATCGGACGTCGAACTACGGTTGGCTGCAGTCAAAACCAACAGAAGTGGATATCGACGCAGAACAATACAAAATAATGGTTTTTAAAATTGTCATCTGAATCCCGCGCTGCCATATCTAAGATTGTCAACATCACAGAAGAGGTCGCTTTATCTATTGACGATATTTTATCAATTTTGGCAAACCATATTAATAAGCAAGAGAATAAGAGATTAATTGGAAATAACTTAAAGACCGTAAGAGAAATGGGAAAGAAGAAAGAAGAAAGTTTTTCATAAAAGACAATATGAAGGTCTCAATTTCGTTTATAACAAAATAAATTAAAATAATATTTACTCAGTGTATCGAATTAAGTTGAAATAGTAATTCAATGTTTATGAATCATTTTTGACATTATTAAAGCCTCAATATTAATTTTAATTATTATTATTGAATTGAATTGAATTAATTGTAATATTTATATTGGTAATTGTTATTTGCATCTTTTGTAATTGTTTAATTGTTATTAATGAATGTATTGAAAATATTTAATTTATTATTGTTGTTACTGTTATTTAATTTTTTGTAACTGTTATGTTATTTATGTTGTATATTTTTTTTTTTTTGTAATTTAATTTAATTACTTTTCCCAAGGAGGGTTGGCGTCAGGCAGGCGGCCGGCCGTAAAACTAAGCCAAATCTTTAAAGCAGTATGGTAATACCGGTGCCACGCGAGAAGCTAGCCCGGGAACAAAGGGATGTAAAACTGAGATTTGGAAGTTGGAATGTTGGTACGATGACTGGAAGAGGAAGAGAAATTGCGGATGTGTTGAAAAGAAGACGAATAAATGTAGCATGTTTACAGGAAACGAAATGGAAGGGATCAAAAGCGAGAGAGATCGGTGAGGGATACAAGTTTTATTATTGCGGGAATGATGGAAAAAGGAATGGTGTTGGAATTACGCTTGATGAGAAATTAAAAGAGTGTGTGACGGGGGTGAACAGGGTGAGTGATAGAATCATTGCTTTAAAAATTATTTTTGAAGGTTTAATCATTAATGTATTAAGTGTGTATGCTCCTCAAACCGGATGTGATGATAGAATGAAAGAGAAGTTTTGGGACGATTTTGATTCTGTGATGATGGATGTTCCGGACAATGAGCAGATATATGTAGGGGGTGATTTTAATGGGCATGTGGGATGTATGAATGATGGTTATGAAAGAGTACATGGTGGCTGGGGTTTCGGTCACCGTAATGACGAGGGTGAGGCCTTGCTGGAGGCCGCGCTAGCCTTCGATTTGGCTATATCCAACACTTGGTTCAAAAAGAGGGAAGAACTAATTACATACAAAAGTGGCCGCCATAAGACGCAGATTGATTATTTCTTAATAAGAAGAAATAAAATCAATTGCGTCAAAAACTGCAAGGTACTGCCGGGCGAAAGTGTAGTCTCACAGCATAGGCTCCTCATCATGGAAATTAAACATGTAGTGCGTACAAATATGTACAAGAAACGACCCCCACCTAAAACAAAATGGTATTTGTTAGAGAAGGAAGAATGTGCGAGTAAATTTAAAAAAAGAGTGACAGATAAAATTATAAATATGAGTAGTATAGAAGGAAAATCCTTGAACGATAGTTGGAACGAAATAGCGGGATGCATAAAAACTGTGGCAAAGGATGTATTAGGTGAAACGAAAGGAAAAGGTGTGATAAATAAGGAAACGTGGTGGTGGAATGGAGATGTGCAAAAGATTCTGAAAGAGAAGAAAGACACGTTTAAGCAATGGCAGGAAGTACCGGATGATAATGAAAGTATGAAAGAGGAGATGAAAATGTTATATAAAAGATGTAAGAAGAGAGCGAAAGTAGCTGTAGCCATTGCTAGAGCTGAAGTGCAAGAGGAGTTATACAGATCGCTAGAGTTTCCTGCAGGTCAAAAGGAACTCTACCGCATAACAAAGCGTAGGGAGAAGAATGCTAGAGATGTCATACATGTAAAATGCATAAAAGATCATACTGGAAGGGTGTTGATGAGAGATGAGGATATAAAAAAAAGATGGAAGGTATATTTTGAAACATTAATGAATGAAGAAAATGATTGGAGTGGAGCTTTAAAAAACCAGCCGGTAAATAAAGGATTAGTGAAAGAAGTGACCGATGATGAAGTGAAAGCGGCTGTGCAAGGTATGAAGAATGGAAAAGCTGTAGGGCCGGATGCGATACCAGTGGAAGTATGGAAGGTTTTAAATGAATATGGGTATAAGTGGCTGGCTTTATTTTTCAATAAGTTGTTGCATGAAGAAATGATCCCTGATGAATGGTGCAATAGTGACCTAGTGCCCATTTATAAAAATAAAGGTGACATACAAGACTGCAACAGTTATCGGGGTATAAAGCTCATGTCACATACTATGAAAGTGTGGGAGAAAGTGATAGAGAAAAGAATGCGAGACGAGAGTGATGTTTCGGAGAACCAGTTCGGTTTTATGCCTGGTCGGGGTACGACGGATGCTGTATTCGCTCTTCGTCAGTTGAGTGAGAAATACAGACGAGCCCATAAGAACCTGCACATAGTGTTCGTTGATCTCGAGAAGGCATACGACCGGGTTCCCCGTAATCTGATATGGTGGGCTTTGAAAGAGAAGGGTATACCTGGGAAGTATGTGGAGTTGGTTCGTGCAATGTACAGTCGATCTAGTACACAAGTCCGGTCGGCCGCTGGAAACACCGACAAGTTCAATGTGGCAGTAGGTTTGCATCAAGGGTCGGCTCTGAGTCCCTACCTCTTCTTGTTGATAATGGATGCTCTGACATTGGACATACAGGAAGAGGCACCCTGGTGCATGCTATTTGCTGATGATATTGTTCTTGTCGGCGAGGATGGAATTGAGATGCAGAGTAGACTGGTAAAATGGCAACAAAAGCTGGAGAGTGTCGGCCTGAAAGTAAGCAGAACAAAAACAGAGCACATGTTCTGCGATTTCGGCGGTGCCTCCGGTTTTGTTCCTATTTTGTTCGACGGAGTACCGTTACCAGTCTGCTCGGAGTTTCGCTATCTTGGTTCTCTGATTCAAAGCGATGGCAATATTGACCGTGACGTAAAGCACAGAATCAACATGGGATGGATGAAATGGCGACAAGTCACTGGGACGACATGTGATGCCCGAATTCCCCTTAAACTAAAGGGGAGAATTTATAAAAACATCATTAGACCTGTCGTTATGTATGGATCTGAGTGCTGGGCGATGAAGGTGATGGATGAAAAGCGTTTGCATGTAACGGAGATGCGAATGTTAAGATGGATGTGTGGGGTGACAAGAAGGGATAGAATAAGAAATGAGTATATTAGGGGAAGCTTAGGAGTAGCGCCAGTGACAGAAAAAATTAGAGGTAGCCGTCTGTCATGGTATGGGCATGTTATGAGGAGGGATGAAAGGCACGTGACCAAAAGAGTGCTAGGTATGGTAGTGGAGGGATGGACAGGTAGAGGACGGCCGAAGAAAAGATGGATGGATTGCGTGAAAGACGATATGGAGAAGAAAGGAGTGTGCACAGAGATGACGAGTAACAGGAGAGTATGGAAGGAAAAAACATACTGTGCCGACCCCAAAATGGGATAAGGGCAGGAAGAAGAGAGAAAACCGAAGTTGAATTTGTACAAAATATTATTAATTCTTTGGAGGAAAATAGTATATATTATACATGAATAATCTGATGGCAATAAAATGTACATTATATATAATTATGAAATAACTTTAACACATTACGTAATAGAAGTGAATCTAGAATTTTTTTTTTTCATATTTTATTCAAATTATTATAACAAGTCATTATAAAGGTGACATAAACATACCAATGTAACGTTTAATATATTAGCAATAGTAAAACACAGAGGATTTAGTTTATTTATTTACTCCATCCAACTTGGAACTAAGCTCGGGATTCATTACTTTAATTCATTACATTTAAGTAATGGGATCACAAAGACACATTCTCTTCGTAGGTCTTACGTTTTTATAGAATTAATCCCACTACAGAGTCGCTACAACTCAGACAATGTCAATTTTGTAAAGCCTTAGGAAGGTAGGTAGAGAATTCTTGGCATTACATAATCCAAGACTGCGAATTGTATCACATAGAGTTTTTTCAGTCTTAAACTACGGTATGGAAAACGACCTTTACATTACAAAGTAACGTTTGAACGTTAAATCTGGAACTTTCTATTTGCATTTGTAAAGCATTTTGAAATTCTGTTTAATAAGACTTTCAGGAGCAGTTTACCTAAATAGATTGTTTTTACATTTTTATTTTAAGCCGTTTTGAAATACTTTGCAGCAAACGTTGACTTTGTAAATTTTTAAATAGTTCAGTTTTTTGTTATTTATATACGTTCAGTTGAGTTTTTTATATAAATTCCGTTTTTTTGTTATTCATATACAGTGCAACGTTGATAACGATACTGAAGGGTAATAGAAATTATTTGTTATACGAGGGTCAAACTGAAAGTTCTTAGAAAATCAAAAACTAAGCATTCTAGCAAGTTATTAGTTTTATTGTAACTTTTCAAAATAGCGTCCATTTACATCAATACATCGCTGCATTCGATGGAACCATTGAGAAAAGCACCTTGCCCACTCGGCCTTAGGGGTCTCTTCGACGGCGATTTGAAACGCAGCCACTGCTTCTTCGGCGTCTATAAAACGTTTTCCTCGAAGTTTTTCTTTTATTTTCGGAAATAAATAAAATTCGCAGGGTGCGAGGTCGGGGCTATACGGCGGGTGACCCAGTAATTCCACGTCTGAGGTCACCAAATAGTCGATCGTTTGCCTGGCGGTGTGCGACGAGGCATTGTCGTGATGAAGGAGGATCCTGCTGCGAGGTCGTTTCTCTCGAACTTTTTCCAAGACAAGTGGCAAACAATTGTTAGTATACCACTCTGCATTAACCGTTTTCTGATCCTCTAAGATTACTGTCGCGTAATGACCTGTCTTTCCGAAGAACGAGGCCACCGTTTTTTTCCAACACTTCGACCTCTCTTCACTTTAGTTGGCAACTCTTCGGAAGGAAACACCCACTGAGCAGACTGTCTTTTGGTTTCCGGATCATAACAGTAAATCCAGCTTTCGTCACCCGTTAGTATGTCGAACACAGCATTTGAGTCACCTCCGTTAAATTTTTGGATCATTTCTCGGCACCAATCAACACGGCGGAGTTTTTGAGCCTCGGTCAAATTATGCGGTATCCAGCGGGCACAAAACTTCCTGACCGCTAAATGTTCATGGAGGATTTTGTGCACTTGACTCATACCTATGCCTAGACTTGTCCGTATCTGCTGATAGGTCACTCTTTTGTCAGTCTCTATCATACGCCGCACAACATTGATGTTATCTTCAGTCGTCGCTGTAGAAGGCCGTCCCTCACGCAAATCATCGGTGAGATTAGTTCGACCACGTTTGAATTCATTAAACCAGTTGTAAGCTGTGGCACGAGATGGGGCTTCATCGTGAAAAGCCAATCGAAGTCTATTATAACTTTCTTGTTGACTGAAATCGAAAGTCATAAAAAATCATTGCACGAAAATTTTCTCGGCTTAAATTCATTCTGACGTGCACAGACAATTTTCAATTTGCCGCCAAATCGTAAAACAAATGACAAATGAATGAAATGTATACTCAATAATATTGGTAAAGAGTTCTATTTTCAAAATTTAAACTATTTTTTTTAATATAATGCTTTTAAGTGGCCAGTTCTTAAAACTTTCAGTTTGGCCCTCGTATTAAATATTTCGCTACAATACGATTACAATGTGAATACGATTCGTTTTAAAGGAGTAAAAAAAATATTATTAATTTTATTACTCTGATTACTCTGTTGTACATTTATTTAAATTTAGGAAAAATTTTTTATACGAGAAAATCTTTATGTTCAGGTTTAAATTAAAGTACTTCTTTCTTATATAAAATAAATATAGAATAGATAATGAAATATGAATAATATTATATAATGCAAATAAATAAGTAAAGATAAATTCCGATCATTTAATAGATAATGACTCTTATTATTACATTAATACGTGAGCAACAAAATTTGGTACCATTTTTTCTGAAAGTGACGCGGGAGGAAGTATACCATATTCGACAAAAATAAACTTTATGTAGAGCAAAAAGCTCGTACACTTATAATGCGCAAGAAGTACATCAAATTAATAAAAAAAAATATATTACAGACCCTACTATGGGTTTCACCCAAATAAATTAAGATCTTATTGTTGACGTCAACATTGTCAATGTCAATTATGTAATTTGACGCGAATTTTATCTGTTATGTCAAACGACAATCTACTCTAGATTGTCGCTTGACATAACAGATAAAATTCAAAGAAATGTTATAATGATGGTTATATTTAAACCCTCATATATACTGAAAGTTTAAATTATGTTAGTTATATTATAGTCATTAAGGCTAATGACTTTTTTATACCAAAAAGAAGTAAACAACATTGTTGTTTAATTATATCACTTCCGTATACTAAAATCATTTATATTTATATTTTATCCACTCCTAACTACTCAAACAGATGCCCTATGAGAAATATGTAACTCAATACATTATTCCGAAATATAATTTTATACAAATATTATTCTCTCTATATTAAATAGTAATAAATTGGTCTAGAAATATTCACCTATTTTCTAACAAGACGCCTATATTGTGTTTCACACAAGTACTAAGCCTGAAAGTAATACGTACAAAGTACATAGTATACATTCTCTATCAGATGGCTCAGCGGAGAGAGTAATGAAATGACATTCCCTAAATTATAGATACTACAAATAGCTCTCTAGCGTCCTCTCCTTTGTACATAGAAACACCACAACATGTATTGGAGGATACACTTAATAATATATGATGTTTTGATACTTCGGGTTATAAAAAATCTTAATAGTTTTAAGTGTTATTTTATTATCTTATAATTATTTATGCATATATATTATCATAATATTAATTATTTCTTCAGAAAATATTTAAAACCTATCTACACTCACACAAATATACTAAAAAAAATGAAGACTGGATGTTAATAATTTCAGTCTCTTATCAAAAATTACTGGGGTTTCGAGAAAACCTATTATCAAACAGTCGAACAGATCTCAACCTATGACGTACTTTTATACTTGCATTTTGTTTTGTATGCCTCTTGGTAGGACTGTCTCTGAAAAAGATAAAATAATACATATATTAAATAAATAATTATTCCATTTTTGTAAATTATATTTTGAAACTAAATCAAGTTAAGACGGATTATATAACTATTATAAAATCTTTTTTACTACCATTACATGTAAACTTTCAGTCATTCATTATCGATAAGTATGATTATTTCTCAGAGGATATTTCCGTAAGTTTTCCTATTACAGTCTAAAAAGTTACTCGACAAGTAGAAATCTTTGACAAACTAGTCAGTTTTAATTGTTCAGTTGTATTCAGTCAGCAAAGGAACATTTTGAAATGAGTTTCATTCAATCAAATGTTTTTTGTTCTATTTAATAATCTTTAACATAATTTGTAATATAACAGCAAGAAATAAACTATTATTTAGATATTATTCGCCTTCAAGATACTACTACTTAGCCTTACTAATAGCCTTTAAGATGATTCATAAATGGAGCATGAAGTAACCCAGTTTAACGACAAAATATTCTTTATGACAACGAAACGTAAAAAAGAACAGGCTTTCCCTAATGGCACTCTTGACAGAAGTGATCCGTTAGATATTGTTGTATAAACATGTTTTTAGTGTTTTAAAATAATAATTTCTTTCTACTTTAAAAACACTAGATCTGTGACATTTTAATAACAGTTAAGAATACTCATTGGTCAATATCTCATGTGCAATATCTTCATCATGGAAAGAAAATATATTTCTAATTTAAAACGATTTTTTAAAATATAAAACTAGAAAATGTATTGTTGCAAGCAGTGTATAGAATTCGACATAACATAATTCAACATAAGCAGGGCAGGGCTCTAACAAAAGGTGGACAAAGCAATCGCTATAGCCGCCAAATAATAGAAGACACGTAGTAAAGAATTTTAAAATATCTATTATTTCATTATCATATATATGTGTGTAAAAAAATGGAAAGAGAACTCTTAATTAGATTTTGCTCCACCTTAAAACTACTACATATTAGACTAAGAATAAAATAAAATAAAAATTAAAGGTGTAAAATTTTTTAGGAATTAAATTAAGTTGATAACAAGATGCTCAAGTAACATTATGTAATAATTCAATGACACTTTTCCTATTTCATAATACTCGTTCTAGGGAATTGGAAATTTCTCTTGATCTATCTGTTATCTCCCTTCACTGCTCTGTAGATTACCTCGCGCCTATTGCAATCGAGATTAGCAATTATCCGATTCCCGATTCAATAATCTGTTATTCCTTTTGGTTTTATTTCCGCAAATTATCTCTTACTAGATCGATATCAATAATACATATTAATAAAATTAGATTTCAACTACAATCTTCTAATATAGTGTAAATGACAAATGTTTATATAATACTTTAAACTCGTATTGTTAACTGTTTAATCAGTAAAACGATCTAAATCAAAACAACGCTTTTATTTTCATGTTTTGTTCGAGGCTTTATTAGTGATAATGAAAGTGAATTTATTGTTAATTCTGCCTTGTATTACGTTTCTGTTGTACGTTATACAGTCAATTAGACTTAACTTTAAGAGAAAGGATATACAAAGTACAGTATTTGCTAAAACCATTTATTTAAACAGCCTTCTCAAAACCCCTACATTGATTTATTTAAAGATTTAGATCCGATAACACAGTTTAGTGCAATTTAAGACGGGACGGGGCTACGTTATAAATGTAACGTTGTTAATTTTATTTAGGGGTTAGTTTGTTTGTTACACTTCAAATAGATTTAAATGACTTTATGGTGTTAATTGCTTGTTGATTCAGGCTTCTCTTGCCTTTAGAATATACGGCAGTAATTTAAGAATACTTTTTGTCAACAAGAAACACGGACCAAATGGTATATATGTTAATATGTATACTGGATGCTATATCACGTAATGAATAGCGAAAGTAAACTAAAATAGGGCCAAGATATCCCATTTTCTGCCAAACCACCAATAACATTATGAATTTATTATCATAATTCATATTCGTGACATCATAACTGGAACTTGAGGTATACGGTTCACTATTTAATATGAGATCGTGAAATATTATAAGCCTTATATGAATGACTTCGCAGAAATTGAATCTATACGTTTTTGTGCAAAGAATTTTGTATTAGATTAAGGGCTTTCAAGTGCTATACCTTAGATTCAATATTAATGAAAATATTTATTAAGTAGAGAATTTTATATAAGTAAGAGAACTTTAGTAACTTTATGTAAGTATGTAGGTGCTTCTATTTTACGTACGACTTGAGTCAACAAAATATATATATATTATTCTACACGTTTGTAATTTAACAGAAAATTATCGAAATAAATCTATTAATCCTACAGTAGATTTTGGCAATTTATTACCAAATGACCCTAACCGGCCGATGGGGAGTCGAATGGCACTGTCGTAAAACGAAGAATTGGCTTATTTCGGTGTGTAAAGGAATTACCATAACAAATGTTTTGACAGATATAACATATAACACACACACACAACATATAAAGTTACCGGAGTAAAGAAGTTTCTCTAATCCGTACCAAGGGTACAATTTCAAATCGCCTACCTGTTGAATTTATATCACTACTATCGAATTCTCTAAGGTATCTCTTTAAATAAAATTTCCTATCAAAATTGATCGAAACGTTTTTACTCCTCCGACGCTATTTTACGAAACACTCAACGAACAGGAACAAAATGATAACACAATAATATAAGTTTATGTTTTGTCATATGGGAATAAGTGATTGCCAATATTTAATAAATAAATAACAATAGAACGAACATATTGAATTACTATCTCTGCCCACGACTGCGTTCGTGCGCAATATGTTAGTAACTTAAGTTACTCCTTATGGCATCGGCCAGTGTATGTCGATTAGCCGGAATAAACAAACAGACATAGAACCCTTTTAAGTCAAGTACATACAATATGAAAACGTAGCAAAATAAAGTCGACTTCTTACAAAATATTATCAATTCCTTGTGGATAATAGCGTATTTAACAGTCTAGTACTAAGATAAAGTGTACGTCGTATTTCTGAAATAATTTTAGTATAAAAAATGTTTAAATATCAAAAGATAAATTCAGCATTTTTGTTATTCATATGCAGTGCAACCTTATTAGGACGATACTGAAGGGAATTCGAAACTATTTGTTATATTAAATATTTCGCTACAATACAATTACAATGCGAATACGATTAGTTTTAATAAAATAAAAAAATATTATTAATTTTATTAACCTGAACTTTACGTAAGTATTAATGTGCTTATTCTGTTGTATGTATTAAGAAATATTGAAGATGTATTGTCAATTCCAGGCAATTTAGAAAAAAATGTTTATACGAGGAAATCGTTATATTCAGGTTTAGATTAATATTACACTGTTTTTTATTTGTAAACACATATGCAATAGAAAATATAATAAAATTAAGAAAATATAATAATATTAAAGTTAAATATCAATAATATTATGTAACATAGTAACAAGTAAAGCTAAATTCAGATCCTTGATAAACAATTACTTATTACATTATTATTATTTATTACATTATTGTGCATGAAGCAAAAAATGTACATGAAGCAAAAAATTTTTGTGAAAATGACGCAGGCGTAAGAGTACTATATTCGATAAAAATAAAATTTATATGGAAAAGGAGTACAAGAAGCTAATATTGTTATAATGCCAAACAAGTACATTAAATTAATAAAAGATCTATATTACAGATCCTACCATGGGTTTGACACACATAAAATAAAATATTTATTGTTTACGTCAACATTGTCATGTCAAATATGTAATTTGACGCAGAGTAGATTGTCGTTTGATATAATAGATAAAAGTCAAAGAGATTTCATTATATGTACTTTTTTAAACCTTAAAATGTAATTAAATGTGAATTATTCCTTTTTTAAAAAAAAAGACATTATGTTTATGATTTTTATACTAAAAAGGATGTGAACAACATTATTGTTTTATATCACTTGTCACTACTAAAATCACTCTTGAAAAATATACCACGTGAGAAATCTGTAACACAATACATTATTCCGAAATATGATTTAATACAAAAATGATATTGAAAATTATAATCCTAATCTATTTATATTAAATAGTACTTTCTACTTTTAAAACACTGTAACTGTAACATTTTCATTACAGTTAAGAATAAGCTGTATTCAATATTTCATTTCGAATATCTTTTTCATAAAAAAACAGTTAATTTAGACGTATTTTTAATAATATAAACAGACAACAGTGCAAATAGGGCATAGGGATAAATAACCGGAGACAGGCGGCGAAAAACTTTAAAATATGTATTGTTTCCAACATATGTGTAAAAAAATTAAGGGGAATACTTAATTAGATTTATCTCTATCTTAAAACTAGTCTAGTTAAAACTAAAAAGAGAAAAAAAAATTTAAAGATTCTCAATTTTATCTTAAAACTTTTTTTATTGCTATTCTTCAGCGTTGAAAATATTATAGGCATTAAATTAATGTGATAACAATAATATTAATCAACATCAAAATGATTAAAAGATATTTAAGTAACAATATAACAGGTCAATGACGACTTTCCTATTTCATAACAGATAAGGCATATTAGACAGGCAATTGCAATTTTTTTTTTTGATCTATCTGTTATCTAATCATCTTTTACTATGTTATTATCAAGATTACATGTTAATAAAATAAGATTTTAACTACAATCTTAGAATGTAAACAGAATTAAATACGGGTGTTGATATTATACTTAAAACTCGTATTATTTATAATTTAATCAGTAAAATGATCTAAACCAAAACACGGCTAAATTTTCATGTTCTGTTCCTGGCCTTATTAGAGACAACGCAAACGTAAATTTTATTGTGAACGCTGCCTTGTATTACGCTTCCGCTTTACGTTATACAGTCAATTAGACTTAACTTCAAGAGAAAGTAAACACAAAATACAGTTGTTGATAAAATCATTTCTTTATACAGCCTTCATAAAACTCCTACTTTGATGTATTTAAAGATTTCAATCTGACTTCGCAGTTTAGTGAAATTTAAGACGGGGCGGGGCTATGTTATAAATGTAACTTTATTAATTTTATTTGGGTTTGAGTTCTTTTGTTACCCTTCAAAGGGCTTGGAACGTCTTTATCATGTTAATTACTTGTTGATTCTGGCTTCCCTTGTCTTTAGAATACGGCAGTACTACTTTTAGACAACAAAAAACAGAACAGAACACTTTTAGACAACAAAAAACACGGGCCAAATGTTACATATGTTATTATGTATGCAGAATGTTATTTCTCGTAATGAAATGCAAAAGTTTAACTTAAATAGGACCAACAGGTGCCAAGTTTCTGCCAAACCACCAATAAGATTATGAAGGTATTATCATAATTCATATTCGTGACATTATAACTCGAACTTGAGGGATACAGTTCACGATTTAATATGAGATCGTGAAATATTTTAGGCCTTATAAGAATGATTTCGCAGAAATAGAATCTATACGTTTTTGTGTGAAGAATTTCGTATTATATTAAGGGCTTTCAGGCGTAATATAATAGATTCAATGTTAATGAAAATATGTGTCAGTTGCAGAACTTTATATAAGTAAGAAAACTTTAGTAACTTTATGTAAGAATACTTAATATAAGTAAGACTACGCATGTATTTCAAATTTACGTACGACTTGAGTCAAAACATCACAACAGATAAAGAACTGTTCTATAACAACAAAATATATATTATATTCTAAACTTTTATAATTTGTCCGGAAATTATGGCAATAAATCTGTTAATCCTGAAATCGATTTATGACAATTGATTACCCAATGATCGTAAACGGGCAATAGGGGTCGAATGGCACTGTCGTAAAACAACGAATTAGTTTATTTTGGTGTATAAAGCGATTACCATAATAAATGTTTTAACATACATAAATGATAAAAACGGTTAACGGAGTAATGTAGTTTCACTGATGCATACCAAGGGTAGAATTTGAAGTCACTGACCTTTTAGTTGATATCACATCTATCGAATCCTCTAAGGTATATCTTTAAGTCAAATTTCCTGTAAAAATAGATCGAGAAACGTTTTTTCTCCTCCAACGCTATTTTACAAAACACCCAACAGGATAAAGTGATAACACAATAAGCATACTTTTATAAAAACAGTGTATTCTCCTTTTATTATAAGTATTATTTGTCATATGGGAATAAGTGACGATATTGGATAAATATACAACAATAGAATAAAAATATTAATTTATTTTATATGTGATGAAAAGTGAAATCGAATTCTTACAAAATATTAGCAATTCTTTAGGAGGAATTAGTATACATTATACATTGAATAATCTGATGACGATACAATTTACGTTATATATACTTGACAAATAACATATTTAACGTTTATTATCTCCAAACATTTATTTTCATATGTTACAAAGTTATTATAAGAAGTAATTATGTAGGTGACATAAACGTACCAATACAAACTCTCCTTGTAAAGTTTAATATATTAGCAATAACAAAACAAGACAGAGGATTGAGTTTATTTATTTACTCCATCCAACTTGAACCTAAGCTCGGGATTCATTACTTTAATTCATTACATTTAAGTAATGGGATCACAAAGACACATTCTCTTCGTAGGTCTTACGTTTTTATAGAAATAATCCCACTACAGAGTCGCAACAACTGAGGCAATGACTACTTTGTAAAGCCTTAGGAAGGTTGGCAGAGAATACTTGCCGTTACATAATCTAGGACTGGGAATAGTATCACAGAGAGTTTTTGCAGTCATATACTACAGTATGGAAAGCGACCTTTACATTTTAAAGTAACGTTTGAACGATAAGTCTGTAACTTTCTATTTGTTTTTGTACAGCTTTTTGAAATTCTGTTTCATAATAATTTTACGAGCTGTACCTACATTAATTATTTTTTCATTTTTTATTTTAAGGCGTTTTCGAAAGCTTTGCAGGAAACGTTTACTTTGTAAATATTTAAATATCAAAATATAAGATCAATATATTTGTTATTCATATACAGTACAACCTCAATAAAACCATACCATGGAGGGATTTCGAAAATATTCGTTATATCAAACGTTTTGTTACAATACGATTACGATACGAATACGATTCGTTTTAACAAGGAACAAACTATTATTAAATTATTAATCTGAACTTTAAGTAGGTACTCATCTGCTCACTTTGTTATACTGAACGATTTTTACCAATAATAAATTAAACAAATTGTATTAACAAATATTGTTTTTTTCTATTTAAAAATAATTGCTTGTCAAAATTAGATAATTGGAGATACATAATTCTTTTTATGAATACTGTACAATGATTGAAACTTTGTTATGAATAGGTTTTTGACAAGAAAGTAATATATACTTTTTACTACTTGTACTTTTACTATTAACTCTCGTGGTCAGTTCCAAGAGATCTCGAAAAAATTGTTTATACGAGGAAATCATTATATTCAGATTTAGATTAAAGTTGCACTGTATTTATTTTTATTAATAGACAAATATATAATAGCAAATAAAATAAATTCACATTTACCTTAATTACCTTAACATTATGTAATACAAAATAATAAGTTAAAAGATAAATTCTGATCCGTTGATAAATAATTACCCTTATTAATATATTAATACGTGAAGCAAAAAATGTTGGTACCCCTTTTTGTGAATATGACGCGGGCGGAAGATTACGATAGTCGACAAAAATAAAGTTTATATGGAAATGGGTACAAGAAACTAATATTCTTATAATGCGTAAGACGATTAATTAATAAACAATATTATAATTATTTCTAACAATATACGTCACAAACCCATGGTTTGTGACGTATATTGTTACAAATAAATTTAAATAATGTATACGAATTATTAAAATATGTATACAAATAAATTAAAATAATGTCAAATACGTAATTTGACTGTGTTTGACATGACAGATAAAATCCTTATATTTTATTCACTCCTAACTTTTCAAACAAATACCACATGGGAAATATATAACATAATACATTATTCCGAAATATGATTTTATACAAATATTATTGTATCTATATTAAGTAGTAATAAATTGGTCTACAAATACCTATTTTCTAACAAGACGCCTATGTTGTGTTTCATACCAGCACTAAGCCTGGACGTAATACGTACTAAGTACATAGTATACATCCTCTATCAGATAGTTCAGGTGAGAGAGTAATGAAATGAGATTCCCCAAATTATCGATCCTACACAAATAGCTCTCTAGCTGTCCTCTCCTTTATATGGACTTAATTATTTCTACAAAATTGGGGTTATACATATTTTTTGGTATCTCTCTGAAACACTGCTAAAATCTAAAAAGCTACTTCCTATCGCAATATTTTATTAAGACGGTATCAAAATACACAGACTGCACTATCAGTTCAATTCTTTTTGTCACTATTTATGTTTGAAGTATTGTTTCTCAAACAAATAAAACTGCCATGTTCAAACTGCACAAAATTAACTTAACAGATAATAGTAATCAAAATAAATTTAGTTAGCATAATTGTATACTCTTATTACTGGTTGGTAAACCGTTTGTTCAGCAATGTATTACTACGTGTATATGTATTATGTTGGGTTCCGTAGTTACCCATGATGGATAGATACAGATAGATACACATACTCGCGGACTTTTTAAAGATTTTTTAAATGTATACAATTTTATATTACATTATTTACATCTATCTTTTAAGATTTAGTCAGACTTTGTAATATAGTATAAGTTAACTATAATTTGTAAACTTGTAAATCCTTCTTAGTTGTGATTGTTTCTCTATAAAATTCGCTAAATGATCTACTACTACTACTCTAGTGTTATTACATGTAAACTTTCAGTGAATTATTATCGATCATTTGATTTCCGCAAGTTTTCCTATTACAGTTTCAAAAGTTACTTGATAGTCTTCCGTTTTGAGAAACTGATTCATTTTGATTTGTATTCAGTCAATAAAGGAACAATTTGAGATGAGTCTCATTTAAACTTATTGGCTTGACTATGGTTCAATCTTTATAGTATATTTCTAATACAGCAGCAAGAAGTAACATTATTAAATAATAGTGTTACTTATCTGAATTGATATTATTCAAAATATATCTATGTAAAATAATACTTTAGCTAAATAGCTTTCAAGATGGTTCATAAATGGAGCAAGAAGTAGCCCAGTTTAACGTCAAAGGAATCTTTACGACGACGAAACGTAAAAGAAAACCGGCTTTTCCCTAATGGCATTCTTAACAGAAATGACCCCTTTAATCGTTATCAAGAATACATTATAAATTAATTAGATTTAAACTACAATCTTAGAATATGGACTGAATTACAGATGTATTGTTAACAGTTTATTCAAAAAAAACGATCTAAATCAAAACAACGCGTTTTTTTATGATTTGTTCTTTCTTTTCTAGAGACGTTAAATTTATTGTGAATGCTGCCTTGTATTACGCTTCTGCTGTTCGTTATACAGTCAATTAAACTTAAATTTAAGAGAAAGGAAACACAATTGTTAATAAAACCATTTATTAATAGTGCCTACACAAAACACCTAGATTGATGTTTTTAAAGATATGAATCCCAATTCGCAAATTAGTGTAATTTCAGACGGGACAGGGCTACGTTACAAATGTAACATTGTTAATTTTATTTCGGGGTTAGTTTGTTTGTAACCCTTCAAATAGCTTGGAATCACTTCATCGTATACATAGTAAATGTTATATAGGACGTATGCAGGATGCAATTTATCGTATTAATAGAAAAAGTTTAACTAAAATAGGGCCAAGAGGTCCCAAGTTTCTGTCAAACCATTAATAAGTTTATGAAGGTATTATCATAATTCATATACGTGACATTATAACTCGAACTTGAGGGATACGGTTCAGGATTTAATATGAGATCGTGAAATATTTTAGGCCTTACAAGAATGACTTTGCAGAAATAGAATCTATACGTTTTAGTGTGAAAAATTTCATATTGGATTAAGGGCTTTCAAGCACAATATGATAAATTCAATCTTTAAGAAAAAAAATTGAAGTAATAGAACCGTATACAAGTAAGAGAACCTAATGTGAGTAAGAAATATTGGTATAAGGCTACCTTATTTAAATAAAAGTATTTAGATACTTCCAATTCACTGGCGGCTTGACTCAAGACATCAGAACAAATAAAGAACTGATCAAACTGAACTGAAGAAAATCATACAGATTATATTCTAAGCATTTGTAATTTATTAGCAAATTACCGAAGTAAGTATGTTAATCCTGCAATTGTTTTATGGCAATTGAACCAAATGACCCTAACCGGGTCATGGGGGTCGAATGGCACTGTCGTAAAACAACGAATTAGTTTATTTTGGTGTATAAAGCGATTACCATAATAAATGTTTTAACAGACATAAATGATAAACACGGTTAACGGAGTAATGTAGTTACACTGATGCATACCAAGGGTAGAATTTGAAGTCACTGACCTTTTAGTTGATATTACATCTATCGAATCCTCTAAGGTATATCTTTAAGTCAAATTTCCTGTAAAAATAGATCAAGAAACGTTTTTTCTCCTCCAACGCTATTTTATAAAACACCCAACAGGATAAAGTGATAACACAATAAGCATACTTTTATAAAAATAGTGTATTCTCCTTTTATTATAAGTATTATTTGTCATATGGGAATCAGTGACGATATTACATAAATATACAACAATAGAATAAAAATATTAATTTATTTTATATATGATGAAAAGTGAAGTCGAATTCTTACAAAATATTAGCAATTCTTTGGGGGAAAATAGTATATATTATACATTGAATAATCTAATGACGATACAATTTACATTATATATACTTGACAAATAACATATTTAACGTATATTATCTCCAAACATTTATTTTCATATATTACAAAGTTATTATTAGAAGTAATTATATAGGTGACATAAACGTACCAATACAAACTCTCCTTGTAACGTTTAATATATTAGCAATAACAAAACAAGACAGAGGATTGAGTTTATTTATTTAGTCCTTCCAACTTGGAACTAAGCTCGGGATTCATTACTTTAATTCATTACATTTAAGTAATGGGATCACAAAGACACATTCTCTTCGTAGGTCTTACGTTTTTATAGAAATAATCCCACTACAGAGTCGCAACAACTGAGGCAATGACTACTTTGTAAAGCCTTAGGAAGGTTGGCAGAGAATACTTGCCGTTACATAATCTAGGACTGGGAATAGTATCACAGAGAGTTTTTGCAGTCATATACTACAGTATGGAAAGCGACCTTTACATTTCAAAGTAACGTTTGAACGATAAGTCTGTAACTTTCTATTTGTTTTTGTACAGCTTTTTGAAATTCTGTTTCATAATAATTTTACGAGCTGTACCTACATTAATTATTTTTTCATTTTTTATTTTAAGGCGTTTTCGAAAGCTTTGCAGGAAACGTTTACTTTGTAAATATTTAAATATCAAAATATAAGATCAATATATTTGTTATTCATATACAGTACAACCTCAATAAAACCATACCATGGAGGGATTTCGAAAATATTCGTTATATCAAACGTTTTGTTACAATACGATTACGATACGAATACGATTCGTTTTAACAAGGAAAAAACTATTATTAAATAATTAATCTGAACTTTAAGTAAGTACTTATCTGCTCACTCTGTTATACCGATTTTTACCAATAATAAATTAAACAGATTGTATTAACAAATATTGTTTTTTCTATTTAAAAATAGTTGCCTGTCAAAATTGGATAATTGGAGATACATAATTCTTTTTATGAATACTGTAAAATGATTGAAACTTTGTTATGAAAAGGTTTTTGACAAGAAAGTAATATATACTTTAACTTTTAACTTTTACTATTAACTTTCGTGGTCCGTTCCAAGAGATCTCGAAAAAATTGTTTTTACGAGGAAATCGTTTTATTAAGATTAAGATTAAAGTTGCACTGTATTTGTTTTTATTAATAGACAGATATATAATAGCAAATAAAATAAATACACATTAACCTTAAAGTTAAATATCAATAACATTATGTAATACAAAATAATAGGTAAAGATAAATTCAGATCCGTTGATAAATAATTACCCTTATTAAAATATTAATACGTGAAGCAAAAACTGTTGGTACCCCTTTTTGTGAATATGACGCGGGCGGAAGAGTACGGTAGTCGACAAAAATAAAGTTTATATGGAAATGAGTACAAGAAACTAATATTCTTATAATGCGTAAGACGATTAATTAATAAACAATATACGCCACAAACCATGGGTTTGATAAAAATAAATTAAAATAATGTCAAACAAGTAATTTGACTGTGTTTGACATAACAGATAAAATACTTATATTTTATCCACTCCTAACTCCTCAAACAAATACCACATGGGAAATATATAACATAATACATTATTCCGAAATATGATTTTATACAAATCTTATTCTCTCTATATTAAGTAGTAATAAATTGGTCTACAAATACCTATTTTCTAACAAGACGCCTGTGTTGTGTTTCATACTAGCACTAAGCCTGGACGTAATACGTACTAAGTACATAGTATACATTCTCTATCAGATAGTTCAGGTGAGAGAGTAATGAAATGACATTCAACAAATTATCGATGCTACAAATAGCTCTCTAGCTGTCCTCTCCTTTGTACATGGAAACACCACAATATGTATTGGAGGATACACTTAATAATATATGATGTTTTGATACTTCGGGTTATAAAAAATCTTAATAGTTTTAAGTGTTATTTTATTATCTTATAATTATTTATGCATATATATTATCATAATATTAATTATTTCTTCAGAAAATATTTAAAACCTACCTACGCTCACACAAATATACTAAAGAAAATGAAGACTGGATGTTAATAATTTCAGTATGTTATCAAAAATTACTGGGGTTAAAACCTATTATCAAACAGACGAACAGATCTCAACCAATGATGTTCTTTTATACCTTTCAGACTGTCTCTGAAAAAGATAAAATAATTCATATATTAAATAAATAATTATTCCATTTTTGTAAATTATATTTTGAAACTAAATCAATTTATGACGGATTATATAACTATTATAAAATCTTTTTTACTACCATTACATGTAAACTTTCAATCATTTATTATGGATAAGTATGATTATTTCTCACAGGATATTTCCGTAAGTTTTCCTATTACAGTCTAAAAAGTTACTCGACAAGTAGAAATCTTTGACAAACTGGTCAGTTTTAATTGTTCAGTTGTATTCAGTCAACAAAGGAACATTTTGAAATGAGTTTCATTCAATCAAATGTTTTATTGTTCTATTTAATAATCTTTAACATAATTTGTAATATAACAGCAAAAAATAAACTATTACTTAGATATTATTAGCATTCAAGATACTACTACTTAGCCTTACTTAGATTTAAGCCTTTAAGATGGTTCATAAATGGAGCATGTAGTAACCTAGTTTAACGACAAAATATTCTTTACGACAACGAAACGTAAAAAAGAACAAGCTTTCCCTAATGGCACTTTTAACAGGAGTAACCCGTTAGGTATTGTTGTATAAACATGTTTTTATTTTTTTTTAATAATAATTTCTTTCTACTTTTAAAACACTAGTGACATTGTGACATTTCAATAACAGTTAAGAATACTCATTGGTCAATATCTCATGTGCAATATCTTCATCATGGAAAGAAAATATATTTCTGAATTAAAATGATTTTTTTTAAATATAAAACTAGAAAATGTATTGTTGCAAGCAGTGTATAGAATTCGACATAACATAATTCAACATAAGCAGGGCAGGGCTCTAACAAAAGGTGGACAAAGCAATCGCTACAGCCGCCAAATAATAGGAGACACGTGGTGAAGAATTTTGAAATATGTATTATTTCATTGTCACATATGTGTGTAACAAAATGGAAGGAGAACTCTTAATTAGATTTTACTCCGTCATATAACTACTATAGATTAGACTAAGAATAAAATAAAATAAAAAAAATTAAAGGTGTTAATTTTTTTAGGCATTAAATTAATTTGATATCAAGATGTTCAAGTAACATTATGTAATAAGTCAAAAACGCCTTTCCTATTTCATAATAGATAAGGCGTAAGCCAGGGAATTGGAAATTTCTCTTGATCTATCTGTTATCTCCCTTCTCTACTCTGTAGATTATCTCGCTCCTATTGCAATCGAGATTAGTAATTATCCGATTCCCGATTCAATAATCTGTTATTCCTTTTGGTTTTATTTCCGCAAATTATCTCTTACTAGATCGATATCAATAATACATATTAATAAAATTAGATTTAAACTACAATCTTCTAATATAGTGTAAATGACAGATGTTTATATAATACTTTAAACTCGTATTGTTAACTGTTTAATCAGTAAAACGATCTAAATCAAAACAACGCTTTTATTTTAATGTTTTGTTTCAGGCTTTATTAGTGACAATGAAAGTAAATTTATTGTTAATGCTGCCTTGTATTACGCTTCTGCTGTACGTCATACAGTCAATTAGACTTAACTTTAAGAGAAAGGAAATACAAAATACAGTATTTGCTAAAACCATTTATTTATACAGCCTTCTCAAAACACCTACATTGATTTATTTAAAGATTTAGATCCGATAACACAATTTAGTGCAATTTAAGACGGGACGGGGCTACGTTATAAATGTAACATTGTTAATTTTATTTCGGGGTTAGTTTGTTTGTTACACTTCAAATAGATTGAAATGACTTTATCGCGTTAATTGCTTGTTGTTTCAAGCTTCTCTTGCCTTTAGAATATACGGCAGTAATTTAAGAATACTTTTTGTCAACAAGAAACACGGACCAAATGGTATATACGTTCATATGTATACTGGATGCTATATCTCGTAATTAATAGCGAAAGTAAACTAGAATAGGGCCAAGATATCTCAGTTTCAGCCAAATCATCAATAACATTATGAATTTATTATCATAATTCATATTAGTGACATCATAACTGGAACTTGAGGGATACGGTTCACTATTTAATATGAGATAGTGAAATATTATAAATCTTATATGAATGACTTAGCAGAAATTGATACTATACGTTTTTGTGTGAAGAATTTTGTATTAGATTAAGGGCTTTCAAGTGCTATATCTTAGATTCAATATTAATAAAAATATGTGTTAGAAAACTTTGTATAAGTAAGAGAACTTTAGTAACTTTGTGTAAGTCTGTAGGTGCGTCTAATTTACATACATCACAAATAATAAAGAATTGTTCTATAGCAACAAAATATACATTTTATTCTACACGTTTGTAATTTAACAGAAAATTATCGAAATAAATCTGTTAATCCTACAGTAGATTTTGGCAATTTATTACCAAATGACCCTAACCGGCCAATGGGGGGTCGAAGGGCACTGTCGTAAAACGAAGAATTGGCTTATTTCGGTGTGTAGAGTAATTACCATAACAAATGTTTTGGCAGATATAACATATAACACACACACACAACATATACAGTTACCGGAGCAAAGACGTTTCTCTGATCCGTACCAAAGGTACAATTTCAAATCGCCTACCTGTTGAATTTATATCACTACTATCGAATTCTCTAAGGTATATCTTTAAATAAAATTTCCTATCAAAATTGATCGAAACGTTTTTACTCCTCCAAAGAAGTCGACTAAAGTCGAAGTAAAGTCGACTTCTTACAAAATATTATCAATTCCTTGTGGATAATAGCGTATTTAACAGTCTGGTACTATGTATAAAGTGTGGTATAAAGTGAACGTCGTATTTCTGAAATAATTTTAATATAGAAAATGTTTAAATATCAAAAGATAAATTCAGCATTTTTGTTATCCATATGCAGGGTAACCTCATTAGGACGATAATGAAGGGAATTCGAAACTATTCAATATATCGAATATTTATTTACAATACGATTATAATGCGAATACGATTCGTTTTAATAAGGTAAAAAAATATTATTAATTTTATTAATCTGAACTTTACGTAACTATTAATCTGCTTACTCTGTTGTATGTATTAAGAAATATTGTAGTTGTATTGTCAGTTCCAGGCAATTTAGAAAAAAATGTTTATACGAGGAAAGTTATATTCAGGTTTAGATTAAAATTACACTGTATTTCTTTTTATTTGTAAACACATATACAATAGAAAATATAATAAAATTAAGAAAATATAATAATATTTAAGTTAAATATCAATAATATTATGTAACATAGCAACAAGTAAAGCTAAATTCAGATCCTTTGATAAACAATTACTTACTACATTATTATTATTAATTACATTATTACATGAAGCAAAAAATTTTTGTGAAAATGACGCAGGCGTAAGAGTACTATATTCGATAAAAATAAAATTTATATGGAAAAGGAGTACAAGAAGCTAATATTGTTATAATGCCAAACAAGTACATTAAATTAATAAAAGATCTATATTACAGATCCTACCATGGGTTTGACACACATAAAATAAAATATTTATTGGTTACGTCAACATTGTCATGTCAAATATGTAATTTGACGCAGAGTAGATCGTCGTTTGATATAATAGATAAAAGTCAAAAAGATGATTTTATTATATGTACTTTTTCAAACCTTAAAATATAATTAACTGTGAATTATTCTTTTTTTTTTTTTAAATATTATGTTTATGATTTTTATACTAAAAAGGATGTGAACAACATTATTGTTTTTATATAGAAGATCACTCTCTAATCAATGATCGTCAATACGGCTTTAGACGTATATCACGCATCTCTGGGATGAGGCTATGGATCGGCATGGCGAATCTCTGGCTATTAGCCTTTATATTTCCAAAGCCTTTGATCGAGTCTGGCATCGTTCGCTTCTGTCGAAGCTTCCTGCTTACGGTCTGCCACCCCGTTTGTGCAATTGGGTTGCCGCTTTCCTGCATGAGCGTCAAATCCGAGTCCTTTGCGACGGATCGGCCTCCAGTTTTCGGCAGGTAAATGCGGGTGTGCCTCAGGGCTCCGTTCTATCGCCCACCTTGTTTCTTTTGCACATCAATGATATGTTGAACCTAGGCAACATTCATTGCTATGCGGATGATTCCACGGTACACGGGAGATATTTCGGACACCCTGCGGCAAAGCAGACTGACATTGAGATGAAACGAAAAGATCTTGTTGTTGAAATGAACCGGGTCCTCAACCTTGTCTCACGATGGGGTCATGAGAATCTGGTTGAGTTCAATGATAAGAAAATACAGGTATGCGCGTTTTCCGCCAAAAAGTCTCCGTTCCTTTCTGTTCCTTCGTTTCGGGGCACGCAGTTAGTGCTCCAGGACAGCCTCAACATCTTGGGCGTAGACCTCAGCCGGGACCTCAACCTAAAGGTCTACATCGAGAGTGTCATTAAAACAGCCTCACGTAAGCTCGGAGTGTTAAACAAGGTGCGACGGTTCTTCACGCCGGAGCAGCTGTGTCTTTTATATAGGACGCAGGTTCGCTCTCCGTGGAGTACTGTTCTCATCTTTGGGATGGCTCAGCTCAGTACTTGCTTGACACGCTCGCCCGGTTGCAGCGGCGAGCAGTTCGCATTATTGGAAGCCCAGAGGCCGTAGAGATCATGGAGCCTCTCCAATTACGTAGAGACGTTGCTACTATGGCAGTCTTTTATCGCTTACACCACGGCGAGTGCTCCGACGAACTTTTCCAACTTATCCCATCCTCTCCTTTCCGATCCAGAACAACACGTGCAGGACAGAAGTGCCATGCCTTCACATTGGATTCGGTATCATCACGAACCAAGAGGTTCAGTAGATCATATTTATGTCGGTCCATCAAAATGTGGAATTCACTACCACGGCACGTGTTTCCTTCCCACTACGATCCTGGTTCTTTTAAGCGGGGCATCTGAAAAAGCATCTCATAAGGCCGCCATAGTGGAGGCCACCATTCATCATTCTGTTTTGTTTGAATGAGATTGGTGGCATCTATTTCTGGACCTCACTGACTGCTTAACATCAGGCAGGGTAGAGTCATTTTGGTAGGCAGTTAATAAAAAATTTAAAAAAAAAATAAAAAAATCACTTGTCACTACTAAAATCACTCTTGAAAAATATACCACGTGAGAAATCTGTAACACAATACATTATTCCGAAATATGATTTAATACAAAAATGATATTGAAAATTATAATCTAATATAATCTAATGTAATGACAATATTGCAAATAGGGCATAAGGATAAATAACAGGAGACACGCGGCGAAAAACTTTAAAATATATATTATTTCCAATATATGTGTAAAAAAATCAAGGTGAACACTTAATTAGATTTTTCTCTATCTTAAAACTATTCTTGTTTACACTAAAAAGATAAAAAAAATTTGAAAGATTCTCAATTTTATCTTAAAACTTTTTTTATTGCTATTACCTTCAGCGTTGAAAATATTATAGGCATTAAATTAATGTGATAACAATAATATTAATTAACATCAATGATTAAAAGATATTTAAATAACATAATATAACAGGTCAATGACGACTTTCCTAATGCATAAAAAATAAGGCATAAGACAGGCAATTGGAATTTTCTTTTGATCTATCTGTTATCTAATCATCTTTTACTATATTATTATCAAGATTACAGGTTAATAAAGTAAGATTTTAACTACAATCTTAGAATATAGACAGAATTAAATACAGATGTTGATATTATACTTAAAACTTGTATTATTTATAATTTAATTAGTAAAACGATCTAAACCAGAACAACGCTTAAATTTTCATGTTCTGTTCCTGGCTTTATTAGAAACAACGCAAACGTAAATTTTATTGTGAACGCTGCCTTGTATTACGCTTCCGCTTTACGTTATACGGTCAATTAGACTTAATTTTAAGAGAAAGTAAACATAAAATACAGCTGTTGATAAAATCATTTATATATACAGCCTTCATATAACTCCTACTTTGATGTATTTAAAGATTTGAATCTGACTTCGCAGTTTAGTGGAATTTAAGACGGGGCTACATTATAAATGTAACTTTATTAATTTTATTTGGAGTTGAGTTCTTTTGTTACCCTTCAAAGGGCTTGGAACGTCTTTATCATGTTAATTGCTTGTTGATTCTCGCTTCCCTTGTCTTTAGAATACGGCAGTACTACTTTTAGACAACAAAAAACAGAACAGAACACTTTTAGACAACAAGAAACACGGGCCAAATGTTATATATGTTATTATGTATGCAGAATGTTATTTCTCGTAATGAATAGCAAAAGTTTAACTTAAATAGGACCAACAGGTGCCAAGTTTCTGCTAAACCACCAATAAGATTATGAAGGTATTATCATAATTCATATTCGTGACACTATAACTCGAACTTGAGGTATACAGCTCACGATTTAATATGAGATCGTGAAATATTTTAGGCCTTATAAGAATGACTTCGCAGAAATAGAATCGATATGTTTTTGTGTGAAAAATTTCGTATTAGATTAAGGGCTTTCAGGCGCAATATAATAGATTCAATGTTAATAAAAATATGTATCAGTTGCAGAACTTTATATAAGTAAGAAAACTTTAGTAACTTTATGTAAGAATACTTAATATAAGTAAGACTACGCATGTATTTCAAATTTACCTACGACTTGAGTCAAAACATCAAAACAGATAAGATACTGTTCTATAACAATAAAATATATATTATATTCTAAACATTTATAATTTGTCAGCAAATTATGGCAATAAATCTGTTAATCCTGAAGTGATTTATGGTAATTTATTACCAAATGATCCTAAACGGGCAATGGGGGTCGAATGGCACTGTCGTAAAACAACGAATTAGTTTATTTTGGTGTATAAAGCGATTACCATAATAAATGTTTTAACAGACATAAATGATAAACACGGTTAACGGAGTAATGTAGTTTCACTGATGCATACCAAGGGTAGAATTTGAAGTCACTGACCTTTTAGTTGATATCACATCTATGGAATCCTCTAAGGTATATCTTTAAGTCAAATTTCCTGTAAAAATAGATCGAGAAACGTTTTTTCCCCTCCAATGCTATTTTACAAAACACCCAACAGGATAAAGTGATAACACAATAAGCATACTTTTATAAAAATAGTGTATTTTCCTTTTACTATAAGTATTATTTGTCATATGGGAATAAGTGACGATTTTTGATTAATAAACAACAATGGAATAAAAATATAAATTTATTTTATATGTGATGAAAAGTTAAGTCGAATTCTTACAAAATATTAGCAATTCTTTGGGGGAAAATAGTACATATTATACATTGAATAATCTGATGACGATACAATTTACATTATATATACTTGGCAAATAACATATTTAACGTATATTATCTCCAAACATTTATTTTTATATGTTACAAAGTTATTATTGGAAGTAATTATATAGGTGACATAAACGTACCAATACAAACTCTCCTTGTAAAGTTTAATATATTAGCAATAACAAAACAAGACAGAGGATCGAGTTTATTTATTTAGTCCTTCCAACTTGGAACTAAGCTCGGGATTCATTACTTTAATTCATTACATTTAAGTAATGGGATCACAAAGACACATTCTCTTCGTAGGTCTAACGTTTTTATAGAAATAATCCCACTACAGAGTCGCTACAACTGAGGCAATGACTACTTTGTAAAGCCTTAGGAAGGTTGGCAGAGAATACTTGCCGTTACATAATCTAGGACTGGGAATAGTATCACAGAGAGTTTTTGCAGTCATATACTACAGTATGGAAAGCGACCTTTACATTTCAAAGTAACGTTTGAGCGATGAGTCTGTAACTTTCTATTTGTTTTTGTAAAGCTTTTTGAAATTCTCTTTCATAATACTTTTACGAGCAGTACCTACATGAATTATTTTTTCATTTTTATTTTAAGCCGTTTTCGAAAGAGTTGCAGGAAACGTTTACTTTGTAAATATTTAAATATCAAAATATAAAATAATATATTTATTATTCATATACAGTACAACCTCAATAAAACCATACTGGAGGGATTTCGAGAATATTCGTTATATCAAACGTTTTGTTACAATATGATTACGATACGAATACGATTCGTTTTCACAAGGAACAAACTATTATTAAATTATTAATCTGAACTTTAAGTAACTACTCATCTGCTCACTCTGTTATACCGAACGATTTTTACCAATAATAAATTAAACAGATTGTATTAACAAATATTGTTTTTTCTATTTAAAAATAGTTGCCTGTCAAAATTGGGTAATTGGAGATACATAATTCTTTTTATGAATACTGTAAAATGATTGAAACTTTGTTATGAAAAGGTTTTTGACAAGAAAGTAATATATACTTTTTTACTACTTTTAACTTTTACTATCAACTCTAGGGGTCAGTTCCAAGAGATCTCGAAAAAAAATTTTTATACGAGGAAATCGTTATATTCAGATTTAGGTTAAAGCTGCACTGTATTTATTTTTATTAAAAGACAGATATATTATAGCAAATAAAATAAATACACATTAACCTTAAAGTTAAATATTAATAACATTATGTAATACAAAATAATAAGTAAAGATAAATTCAGATCCGTTGATAAATAATTACCCTTATTAATATAATAATACGTGAAGCAAAAATGTTGGTACCCCTTTTTGTGAATATGACGCGGGCGGAAGAGTACGGTAGTCGACAAAAATAAAGTTTATATGGAAATGAGTACAAGAAACTAATATTCTTATAATACGTAAGACGATTAATTAATAAACAATATACGTCACAAACCATGGGTTTGATAAAAATAAATTAAAATAATGTCAAACAAGTAATTTGACTGTGTTTGACATAACAGATAAAATACTTATATTTTATCCACTCCTAACTCCTCAAACAAATACCACATGGGAAATATATAACATAATACATTATTCCGAAATATGATTTTATACAAATATTATTCTCTCTATATTAAGTAGTAATAAATTTGTCTACAAATACCTATTTTCTAACAAGACGCCTGTGTTGTGTTTCATAGGAGCACTAAGCCTGGACGTAATACGTACAAAGTACATAGTATACATTCTCTATCAGATAGTTCAGGTGAGAGAGTAATGAAATGAGATTCCCCAAATTATCGATGCTACAAATAACTCTCTAGCTGACCTCTCCTTTGTACATGGAAACACCACAATATGTATTGGAGGATACACTTAATAATATATGATGTTTTGAAACTTCGGGTTATAAAAAATCTTAATACTTTTAAGTGTTATTTTATTATGTTATAATTATTTATGCATATATATTATCATAATATTAATTATTTCTTCAGAAAATATTTAAAACCTACCTACGCTCACACAAATATACTAAAGAAAATGAAGACTGGATGTTAATTTCAGTCTCTTATCAAAAATTTGTGGGGTTTCGAGAAAACCTATTATCAAACAGTCGAACAGATCTCAACCAATTCTTGTTTGAGATCTGTTATTTTATACTTGCATTTTGTTTTGTATGCCTCTTGGTAGGACTGTCGCTGAAAAAGATAAAATAATACATATATTAAATAAATAATTATTCCATTTTTGTAAATTATATTTTGAAACTAAATCAAGTCATGACGGATTATATAACTATTATAAAATCTTTTCTACTACCATTACATTTAAACTTTCAGTCATTTATTATCGATAAGTATGATTATTTCTCACAGGATATTTCCGTAAGTTTTCCTATTACAGTCTAAAAAGTTACTCGACAAGTAGCAATATTTGACAAACTGGTTAGTTTTAATTGTTCAGTTTAATTGTTCAGTTGTATTCAGTCAACAAAGGAATATTTTGAAATGAGTTTCAATCAATGTTTTTTTGTTCTATTTAATAATCTTTAACATAATTTGAGTTATAACAGCAAGAAATAAACTAATATTTAGATATTATTAGCCTTCAAGATACTACTACTTAGCCTTACTAATAGCCTTTAAGATGGTTCATAAATGGAGCATGAAGTAACCTAGTTTAACGACAAAATATTCTTTACGACAACGAAACGTAAAAAAGAACAGGCTTGTCCCTAATGGCACTCTTAACAAGAGTGACCCGTTAGGTATTGTTGTATAAAGGTGTTTTAAAATAATAATAACTTTGTACTTAACACCTGACCCGTGACATTTTAATAACAGTTAAAATACTCATTGGTCAATATCTCATGTGCAATATCTTCATCATGGAAAGAAAATATATTTATAAATTAAAACGATTTTTTTAAATATAAAACTAGAAAATGTATTTTTGCAAGCAGTGTATAGAATTCGACATAACATAATTCAACATAAGCAGGGCAGGGCTCTAACAAAAGGTGGACAAAGCAATCGCTACAGCCGCCAAATAATAGAAGACACGTGGTGAAGAATTTTGAAATATCTATTATTTCATTATTACATATGTGTGTAAAAAAATGGAAGGAGAACTCTTAAATAGATTTTGCTCCATCTTAAAACTACTACAGATTAGACGAATAAAATAAAAATAAAAAAAATTAAAGGTGTTAATATTTTTAGGAATTAAATAAAGTTGATAACAAGATGTTCAAGTAACATTATGTAATAAATCAATTACACCTTTCCTATTTCATATTAGATAAGGCGTAAGCCACGGAATTGGAAATTTCTCTTGATCTATCTGTTATCTCCCTTCACTCCTCTGTAGATTACCTCGCGCCTATTGCAATCGAGATTAGCAATTTTCCGAATTCCGATCCAATAGTCTGTTAGTCCTATTGGTTTTATTTCCGCTAATTATCTCTTACTAGATCGATATCAATAATACATTTTAATTAAATTAGATTTAAACTACAATCTTCCAATATAGACTGATTTACAGATGTTTATACAATACTTTAAACTTTGTTAACTGTTTAATCAGTAAAACGATCTAAATCAAAACAACGTTTTTATTTTCATGTTTTGTTCCACGCTTTATTAGTGACAATGAAAGTAAATTTATTGTTAATGCTGCCTTGTATTACGCTTCTGCTGTACGTTATACAATCAATTAGACTTAACTTTAAGAGAAAGGAAATACAAAATACAGTATTTGCTAAAACCATTTATTTACACAGCCTTCTCAAAACACCTACATTGATTTATTTAAAGATTTAGATCCGATGACACAGTTCAGTGCAATTTAAGACGGGACGGGGCTACGTTATAAATGTAACATTGTTAATTTTATGTAGGGGTTAGTTTGTTTGTTACACTTCAAATAGATTGAAATGACTTTATCGTGGTAATTGCTTGTTGATTCAGGCTTCTCTTGCCTTTAGAATAAACGGCAGTAATTTAAGAATACTTTTTGTCAACAAGAAACACGGACCAAATGGTATATATGTTAATATGTATACTGGATGCTATATCTCGTAATTAATAGCGAAAGTTAACTAAACTAGGGCCAAGATGTCCCATTTTCTGCCAAACCATCAATAACATTATGAATTTATGAACTTGAGGGATACGGTTCACTATGAAATATGAGATCGTGAAATATTATAAGCTTTATATGAATGACTTCGCAGAAATTGAATCTATACGTTTTTGTGTGAAGAATTTTGTATTAGAGAAGGAAGGAAGTGCTATACCTTAGATTCAGTATTAATAAAAATATGTGTTAGTTAGAGAACTTTGTATAAGTAAGAGAACTTTAGTAATTTTGTGTAAGAATGTAGGTGCTTCTAGTTTACACACGACTTGAGTCAACAAAAAATATATGTCGTAGCGGGTAGGTTTCTCTCACTCATCGTTTCGGAGTACCGGTCTATTGTGGGCTTCAGTGGATAATGTCGGCACAAGTAAACACAATTTATGCAATCACAGATATAACATAACACACACACACAACATATACAGTAACCGGAGTAAAGAAGTTTCTCTGATCCGTACCAAGGGTACAATTTCGAATCGCCTACCTGTTGAATTTATATCACTACTATCGAATTCTCTAAGGTATATCTTTAAGTAAAATTTCCTATCAAAATTGATCGAAACGTTTTTACTCCTCCGACGCTATTTTACGAAACACTCAACGAACAGGAACAAAATGATAACACAATAAGTACACTTATATAAAATATAGTATTTAATATTTTATTATAACTTTATGTTTTGTCATATGGGAATAAGTGATTGACAATATTTGATAAATAAATACCAATAGAACGAACATATTAATTTACTAGCTCTTTCCAGGACTGAGTTCGTGATATAGCATCCGCCAGTGAATGTCGATTAGCCGGAATAAACAAACAGACATAGAACCATTTTAAATTATTTTTTTAAGTAAATACCGTACATACAATATGAAAACGTAGCAAAATAAAGTCGACTTCTTCTTCAAAATATTATCCATTCCTTGTATAATAGCGTATTTAACAGTCTGGTACTAAGATAAAGTGTACGTCGTATATATCGTCGTCGTAATAATCTTAGTATAAAAATGTTTAAATATCAAAAGATAAATTCAGCATTTTTGATATTCATGTGCAGTGCAAACTCATTAGGACGATACTGAAGGGAATTCGAAACTATTTGTTATATTAAATATTTCGCTACAATACAATTACAATGCAAATACAATTAGTTTTAATAATATAAAAAAATATTATTAATTTTATTAACCTGAACTTTACGTAAGTCTTAATCTGCTTATTCTGTTGTATGTATTAAGAAATATTGTAGTTGTATTGTCAGTTCCAAGCAATTTAGAAAAAAATGTTTATACGAGGAAATCGTTATATTCAGGTTAAGATTAAAATTACACTGTATTTCTTTTTATTTGTAAACACATATACAATAGAAAATATAATAATATTTAAGTTAAATATCAATAATATTATGTAACATAGTAACAAGTAAAGCTAAATTTAGATCCTTTGATAAACAATTACTTATTACATTATTATTATTTATTACATTATTACATGAAGCAAAAAATTTTTGTGAAAATGACGCAGGCGTAAGACTGCTATATTCGATAAAAATAAAATTTATATGGAAAAGGAGTACAAGAAGCTAATATTGTTATAATGCCAAACAAGTACATTAAATTAATAAAAGATCTATATTACAGACCCTACCATGGGTTTAACACACATAAAATAAAATATTTATTGTTTACGTCAACATTGTCATGTCAAATATGTAATTTGACGCAAAGTAGATTGTCGTTTGATATAATAGATAAAAGTCAAAAAGATGATTTTATTACATGTACTTTTTCAAACCTTAAAATATAATTAACTGTGAATTAATCAATGATCGTCAATACGGCTTTAGACCAAATCGATCCACGGGTGATCTTCTTACGTATATCACGCATCTCTGGGGTGAGGCTATGGATCGGCATGGCGAATCTCTGGCTATTAGCCTTTATATTTCCAAAGCCTTCGATCGAGTCTGGCATCGTTCGCTTCTGTCGAAGCTTCCTGCTTACGGTCTGCCACTCCGTTTGTGCAATTGGGTTGCCGCTTTCCTGCATGAGCGTCAAATCCGAGTCCTTTGCGACGGATCGGCCTCCAGTTTTCGGCAGGTAAATGCGGGTGTGCCTCAGGGCTCCGTTCTATCGCCCACCTTGTTTCTTTTGCACATCCATGATATGTTGAACCTAGGCAACATTCATTGCTATGCGGATGATTCCACGGTACACGGGAGATATTTCAGACACCCTGCGGCAAAGCAGACTGACATTGAGGGGAAACGAAAGGATCTTGTTGTTGAAATGAACCGGGTCCTCAACCTTGTCTCACGATGGGGTCATGAGAATCTGGTTGAGTTCAATGATAAGAAAACACAGGTATGCGCGTTTTCCGCCAAAAAGTCTCCGTTCCTTTCTGTTCCTTCGTTTCGGGGCACGCAGTTAGTGCTCCAGGACAGCCTCAACATCTTGGGCGTAGACCTCAGCCGGGACCTCAACCAAAAGGTCTACATCGAGAGTGTCATTAAAACAGTCTCACGTAAGCTCGGAGTGTTAAACAAGGTACGACGGTTCTTCACGCCGGAGCAGCTGTGTCTTTTATATAGGACGCAGGTACGCTCCTGCGTGGAGTACTGTTCTCATCTTTGGGATGGCTCAGCTCAGCTCATGCTTGACACTCTCGACCGGTTGCAGCGGCGAGCACTTCGCATTATTGGAAGCCCAGAGGCCGTAGAGATCATGGAGCCTCTCCAATTACGTAGAGACGTTGCCACTATGGCAGTCTTTTATCGCTTACACCACGGCGAGTGCTCTGACGAACTTTTCCAACTTATCCCATCCTCTCCTTTCCGATCCAGAACAACACGTGCAGGACAGAAGTGCCATCCCTTCACGGTGGATTCGGTATCATCACGAACCAAGAGGTTCAGTAGATCATATTTATGTCGGTCCATCAAAATGTGGAATTCACTACCACGGCACGTGTTTCCTTCCCACTACGATCCTGGTTCTTTTAAGCGGGTTGTGAAAAAGCATCTCATAAGGCCGCCATAGTGGAGGCCACCATTCATCATTCTGTTTTGTTTGAATGAGATTGATGGCATCTATTTCTGGACCTCACTGACTGCTTAACATCAGGCAGGGTAGTCATTTTGGTAGGCAGTTAATAAAAAAATTTAAAAAAAAATAAAAAAAACACTTGTCACTACTAAAATCACTCTTGAAAAATATACCACGTGAGAAATCTGTAACACAGCACATTATTCCGAAATATGATTTAATACAAAAATGATATTGAAAATTATAATCCCAATCTATTTATATTAAATAGTACTTTCTACTTGTAAAACACTGTAATTGTAACATTTTAATTACTGTTAAGAATAAGCTGTACTCAATATTTCATTTCGAATATCTTCTTCATAAAAAAACAGTTAATTTAAACGTATTTTTAATAATATAAACAGACAACATTGCAAATAGGGCATAGGGATAAATAACAGGAGACACGCGGCGAAAAACTTTAAAATATATATTAATTCCAATATATGTGTAAAAAAATTAAGGGGAACACTTAATTAGATTTTTCTCTATCTTAAAACTAGTCTAGTTAAAACTAAAAAGATAGAAAAAAAATTGAAAGATTCTCAATGTTATTTTAAAACTTTTTTATTGCTATTACCTTCAGCGTTGAAAATATTATAGGCATTAAATTAATGTGATAATACTAATATTAATCAACATCAAAATTATTAAAAGATATTTAAGTAACATAATATAACAGGTCAATGACGACTTTCCTAAAGCATAAAAGATAAGGCATAAGACAGGCAATTGGATTTTTTTTATCTACCTGTTATCTAATCATCTTTTACTATGTTATTATCATGATTACATGTAAATTAAATAAGATTTTAACTACAATCTTAGAATGTAGACAAAATTAAATACAGATGTTAATATTATACTTAAAACTCGTATTATTTATAATTTAATCAGTAAAACGATCTAAACCAAAACAACACTTAAATTTTCATGTTCTGTTCCTGGCTTTATTAGAGACAACGCAAACGTAAATTTTATTGTGAACGCTGCCTTGTGTTACGCTTCCGCTGTACGTTATACGGTCAATTAGACTTAACTTCAAGCGAAAGTAAACGAAAATACAGTTGTTGATAAAATCATTTATTTATACAGCCTTCATAAAAATCCTTCTTTGATGTATTTAAAGATTTGAATCTGAATTCACAGTTTAGTAAAATTTAAGACGGGGCGGGGCTATGTTATAAATGTAACTTTATTAATTTTATTTGGAGTTGAGTTCTTTTGTTACCCTTCAAAGGGCTTGGAACGTCTTTATCATGTTAATTGCTTGTTGATTCTGGCTTCTCTTGTCTTTAGAATACGGCAGTACTACTTTTAGACGACAAAAAAACAGAACAGAATACTTTTAGACAACAAGAAGCACGGATCAAATGTTATATATGGTAGTATGTATGCAGAATGCTATTTCTCGTAATGAATAGGAAAAGTTTAACTTAAATAGGACCAACAGGTGTCAAGTTTCTGCTAAACCACCAATAAGATTATGAAGGTATTATCATAATTCATATTCGTGACATTATAACTCGAACTTGAGGTATACAGTTCACGATTTAATATGAGATCGTGAAATATTTTAGGCCTTATACGAATGACTTCGCAGAAATAGAATCTATACGTTTTTGTGTGAAGAATTTCGTATTAGATTAAGGGCTCTCAGGCGCAATATAATAGATTCAATGTTAATGAAAATATGTGTCAGTTGCAGAACTTTATATAAGTAAGAAAACTTTAGTAACTTTATAATAATAATAATGTAAGAAAACTTTAGTAACTTTATGTAAGAATACTTAATATAAGTAAGACTACGCATGTATTTCAAATTTACCTACGACTTGAGTCAAAACATCACAACAGATAAAGAACTGTTCTATAACAACAAAATATGTATTATATTCTAAACTTTTATAATTTGTCAGCAAATTATGGCAATAAATCTGTTAATCCTGAAGTTGATTTATGGCAATTTATGACCCAATGATCCTAAACGGGCAATGGGGGTCGAATGGCACTGTCGTAAAACAACGAATTAGTTTATTTTGGTGTATAAAGCGATTACCATAATAAATGTTTTAACAGACATAAATGATAAACACGGTTAACGGAGTAATGTAGTTTCACTGATGCATACCAAGGGTAGAATTTGAAGTCACTGACCTTTTAGTTGATATCACATCTATGGAATCCTCTAAGGTATATCTTTAAGTCAAATTTCCTGTAAAAATAGATCGAGAAACGTTTTTTCTCCTCCAACGCTATTTTACAAAACACCCAACAGGATAAAGTGATAACACAATAAGCATACTTTTATAAATATAGTGTATTCTCCTTTTATTATAAGTATTATTTGTCATATGGGAATAAGTGACAATATTGGATAAATATACAACAATAGAATAAAAATATTAATTTATTTTATATGTGATGAAAAGTGAAGTCGAATTCTTACAAAATATTAGCAATTCTCTGGGGGAAAATAGTATATATTATACATTGAATAATGTGATGACGATACAATTTACATTATATATACTTGACAAATAACATATTTAACGTATATTATCTCCAAACATTTATTTTCATATGTTACAAAGTTATTTTTAGAAGTAATTATATAGGTGACATAAACGTACCAATACAAACTCTCCTTGTAAAGTTTAATATATTAGCAATAACAAAACAAGACAGAGGATTGAGTTTATTTATTTAGTCCTTCCAACTTGGAACTAAGCTCGGGATTCATTACTTTAATTCATTACATGTAAGTAATAGGATCACAAAGACACATTCTCTTCGTAGGTCTAACGTTTTTATAGAAATAATCCCACTACAGAGTCGCTACAACTGAGGCAATGACTACTTTGTAAAGCCTTAGGAAGGTTGGCAGAGAATTCTTGCCGCTACATAATCTAGGACTGGGAATAGTATCACAGAGAGTTTTTGCAGTCATATACTACAGCATGGAAAGCGACCTTTACATTTCAAAGTAACGTTTGAACGATAAGTCTGTAACTTTCTATTTGTTTTTGTAAAGCTTTTTAAAATTCTGTTTCATAATACTTTTACGAGCAGTACCTACATGAATTATTTTTCATTTTTTATTTTAAGCCGTTTTCGAAAGCTTTGCAGGAAACGTTTACTTTGTAAATATTTAAATATCAAAATATAAGATCAATATATGTATTTGTTATTCATATACAGTACAACCTCAATAAAACCATACTGGAGGGATTTCGAAAATATTCGTTATATCAAACGTTTTGTTACAATACGATTACGATACGAATACGATTCGTTTTAACAAGGAAAAAACTATTATTAAATTATTAATCTGAACTTTAAGTAACTACTCATCTGCTCACTCTGTTATACCGAACGATTTTTACCAATAATAAATTAAACAGATTGTATTAACAAATATTGTTTTTTCTATTTAAAAATAGTTGCCTGTCAAAATTGGGTAATTGGAGATACATAATTCTTTTTATGAATACTGTAAAATGATTGAAACTTTGTTATGAAAAGGTTTTTGACAAGAAAGTAATATATACTTTTTTACTACTTTTAACTTTTACTATCAACTCTAGGGGTCAGTTCCAAGAGATCTCGAAAAAAAATTTTTATACGAGGAAATCGTTATATTCAGATTTAGGTTAAAGCTGCACTGTATTTATTTTTATTAAAAGACAGATATATTATAGCAAATAAAATAAATACACATTAACCTTAAAGTTAAATATTAATAACATTATGTAATACAAAATAATAAGTAAAGATAAATTCAGATCCGTTGATAAATAATTACCCTTATTAATATAATAATACGTGAAGCAAAAATGTTGGTACCCCTTTTTGTGAATATGACACGGGCGGCAGAATACGGTAGTCGACCGAATAAAGTTTATATGGAAATGGGTACAAGAAGCTAATGTTCTTATAAAGCTTAAGAAGTACATTAAATTAATAAATAATATACGTCACAAACCTCCTACCATGGGTTTGATACAAATAAATTAAAATATTAGTTGATTACGTCAACATTGTCAATGTCAAATATGTATTTGGACTGTGTTTGACATAACAGATTAAATCCTTATATTTTATCCACTCTTAACTCTTCAAACAAATACCACATGGGAAATATGTAACATAATACATTATTCCGAAATATGATTTTGTACAAATATTATTCTCTCTATATTAAATAGCAATAAATTGATCTACAAATATAACCTATTTCCTAAGACTCCTATATTGTGTTTCATACCAGCACTAAGCCTAGACGTAATAGGTACAAAGTACATAGTATACATCCTCTATCAGATAGTTCAGGTGAGAGAGTAGTGAAATGATATTCCCCAAATTATCGATCCTACACAAATAGCTCTCTAGCTATCCTCTCCTTTGTACATGGAAACACCACAATATGTACGGGAAAATACACTTAATAATATATGAAGTTTTAAAACTTCGGATTGTCATAAATCTTAATAATTAATACTTTTAATTGTTGTTTTATTATGTTATAATTAATTACACTTATATATTACTATTACATTAATTATTACTTCAGAACATAGTTAATATCTACCTACACTCACACAAATGTAATAAAGAAAATGAAAACTGGATATTAATCAAAAAAATTAATTTAATATCAGTCTCTTATCAAAAAATTACTAGGGTTTCGAGAAAACCTATTAACCCAATTAACAGCGAACCGACCTTACCTTATAAAATATTATATTTCATGTCATCAAAATAATTAATATTTTATATTGATTCACAAAATGCTTGAAACCAATCAAATCATTGCCCAAGTCGTTAATATTTCCAAGCAATATCTTAATACTCGTAAAATAGCATAACTGATTTATTCATTACATATTTTTTCGTCGCCTCAAATCAAAAGGCAATACAAGATTTCTTTTATTGTAATTATACCATAAAAATGAGTTAATTGATAAATAAATCGTCCTTTATGGTTAAGCACCTAATAATCTAACACGTTTGGTTTGCGAATACACAGACGAACGAAGGAAGAAATATATAGTTGTAGTTATGCACACATGTGCATAAATATTTAACGTACAGACAAACTCGTTACAATTTCTATATGTATCTATAGATCATTCAATAACTTTTATGTTATATTCTCAAAGAACGTGCAAATTTTGAAAGTGAATGCGATTCAGTATCTTAATTTAACATTATGTAACTTTAAAGTAGAATTAGTATATAAGCCATATCCTTATAATAATGATAATATATAATACTATATAATAATGAGCTAATTGACTCTGTATGCACGCGCATCACTTATCACCCACAAATCACACAATAATGTGTATTACATAAAAAAAAAGCTATTGAATCAGGCTACAAAATAGGGTAGGTGCCAACCTCATACGTGACATTTGACCCTTCCTGGCCCGAAGGGCCGGGAAGTTCCCTTGTATTATATATAAGTGAGATAAAAATAATGTTACATAAAACATACTCGTAAAGATGACATCTGTCGCCTGTCTCTTTTGCATGCAATAAATCATAGACAATTATTGATTTCCTTCGATAATCTATGTTTTAGAAATCGTACTGCAGATATGATTTGTGAACTGAAGACCCCGTACAAAACTTATATATAGATCGTATAACTGTTATAGAACTTAAACATCGAATATCTTTGCAATCTAACATTTATTGAGCGAAGCGAATGATTGAGCGGAGCGTTTTACTGGAAACTTTTTACATTCTTTGTCACGAATTGGCTCGAAAACTACTTGACGGAAAATTATGAAATTTTGCAATGAAAAAGACACACATTAGGAGATAATTTTAAAAAAAATTGAAAAATATCCTCAAAAAATTTTTTTTTTTTAATATCATGTCAAAAAACTGATATCAATATACTGGGCTCGCTTCGCTCAATATGCAAACGGCACCCGAGATTTCGCGAGCGCAGCGAGTCGAAATTGAGGGTTTGTTGGCGCCCCTAGTATTTAAAATAATATCGTTTTTTATACAACAAAAAATGTCTTGGTATATTTTATAACTTTAAATTTCATTTGAAATAATTAAAAAAAGGTGATAATTATATTAATGATGATAACCATCGATGGTCTAAGATGATATACAAAACCTCTTTTCATTACACGTCAAAATACTACCTAGAAATTAAAAATATGAATGTACCTCGAACCATAAAGAATACCAAATCAAAGAAAACCATAAAGATTTTATTAGTAGACTTAATTATTGGTGTAAAATTGGGGTTATACATATTATTAGGTATCCCTATGAAACATTGTTGAAATCTAGAAATCTTCTTATCAGTTAATTTTATTAAAACGATACCAAAATACTCATAACTGTCAGTTTAATTGTTATTGTTATTATTTATCTGTAAACTATTACTATTGTTTAATGTTTCTAAAACACAGATAAAACTTGCATGTTCTAAATGGACAAAGAGAACGTAACAGATAATAGTAAACAAAATTAATTTAGTTAGCATAATTGTATAGCATCGTTACTCGTTAGTAAACAGTCTGTTCAGAAATGTAATATTTCAGAAAACATAATAAAACATACTCCGGTACTATAAAAGGAAGACAGAAGTGGATTTTGCAAGCGTCCTGTAAAACTGATTTCATTATAGTCAATTCAATATTACAAGGTTAAAAATATGTATATCAATTACAAGTTTTATCAATGTTAAACATGGTAATAAATAATCTTGTCTTCACAAGTTTAATTAATAATACTTTTTCAAAATTTAAGAGAAAATTATTACAATAATCCATTAAGCAGCTAAGGCGTGAAAGAATAACAAACACAAACTCACATTGATATGTATAATGTATATTGAATTTGAAAATTCATAACAGCACTGCATCGTACATGTTTAGGTTGCAATTGCTAACAATATAATCGATGTGAAATCAACTAAAAAATGTATAAAAAAATAATCATACTATAAATCTTAACAAAATATTAATTCCACTTGAAAAAGTTATAGTACAGAATCACAAATTTTATTAAAATTAATTGATCAAGCTAAAATATATTTATAATATTTTTATACAGTTATTAGAGCAATTTTATATAAACGATATATATTTTAATCTGTTAATAACAAATACTACATAAATAAAGTACCTAATAAGGTCTTTCATTACCGAACAAAATAATAAAAATACCTGACAGCTATAAATATTTTAATAACACTATTTGTGGTTTTTTAATAATAATATTACAACAACCGTCATTTAAATGCACTATTTCTTATTGAAATTATAAAATTGAATTGACAGACTGACAGGGTGGGGCATCGATAAAGGTGGCGCTTCTAGGGCGCATGCGTAGTGCAGACATTTTAGAAGCGAAATATCATAGACAATTTTTTGTAGTCTGGCACTTTATTCTGCGTTTTGTTTGTAGGTTATGTTTTAGTCGTCAATTGTCAAAATTAAAGTTAAGTGTTTTTCGTGGAATTATTTGGATAATATGTTACAGACGTAACTGTTACTAATGGTTTCCCTGTGAATAGTGAATATAATTTAAAGTACCTATTAGATATATAATATTACGCCACCAATGGCCGCACAGTTGAAACTGTTTAGCACTATTTGACATTGAGTCTTGAGATGAGATTGGAATACAATAGTCGATGCGCATTTCCTCTTTTTGAATTATTATTTCTCACTGAGATTTAAACATAAAGGTCGTATAATATATGTTACTATACAAAACATCATACAACATATACTAAAATGACGAATCAGTTGTCAGTTTTGAAACTTTACAATGCAGTGGTGGACGATGTGATAGCCGGAGTACGAGACTGTTTTCTAGACGATGGTGTTGACGAAACAGTACTACAAGAGTTAAAACAGTTATGGAAATCAAAATTAGCTGCAAGTGGTGCCATGGATCCCCCACATCCAGATCCACCGGTGATGCCTCCACCACCAGTGCTACTTCAGAACTTTGCCAAAGCCAATGGCAGCAATATTTTACCTAAAAGAGCTCCAGATATGGCACAAAGTTCTGGTCATTCTGGAGTAGAGCATGGTGGTCCCCCATCAAGTATAGCGGGTGCTCACCCTCACCATGTTATAGACCCGAATAATAAAGTACCTGTTCAACTGACACTCCCTGCTCAACCCGGCGTGCCTGGTTCTCAACCTCGTTCATTTACAATTCAAATTCCTGCTTCTGCGTTAAATGGAAATAAACTGCACCAAGTTTTGACTGGCCCAATTATTAATGCAACTATTAGTTTGCCTCAACCTTTAGCTGCTACACTTTTGCAGCAACATATAAATTCCACTTTGGCAGGCCAACAGAATGAATTTGATGGAGGTGGAGGCGGTAGAAGTGGTGCTGCACCGTTTTCTCTTGATGGTGCATTAGATTCGTCGGACGATGAGGGATCAATTGTTGGGGATGGTTCTGAGGATGGTGGGGGAGATGAGGATGAAGATGAGGAGTCTGCAGAAGAAAGAGCGGAGGAGGAGGAGGAGGAACGAGAAGAGCTCGGTGGTGCCGAGGAGGAGCCTTTAAATTCAGGAGATGATGTCTCTGATGAAGAACCAGGTGATATGTTTGACACTGACAATGTAGTGGTTTGTCAATATGATAAAATCACACGCAGTCGTAACAAGTGGAAGTTTCATTTAAAAGATGGTATTATGAATTTATCGGGGAAAGATTATGTCTTTCAAAAAGCCAATGGCGATGCAGAGTGGTGAGTTGTGCATTTGCTAGATGTGTCTATACAAAATATATTGTGAGGATGATTACCAGGGATTAAAGACTACGGTGAAAGACTAATGAATTTATCCATTATATATATAAATTTTGAGTGCATGTAACAAGATTTAATTGGTTTATATAATTCACTGTCACATAGATTTGGACAAATTTTTTAATCCTTGATCAGGGTTACGGGTCTTTATTGATAATTGCTCATCGCTATAAAGACCAGTTAGGATGACCATCGGCTTCAATTCTCGGTGCAACCATGTGATGTATGTAAATTGATATTGATATGTATAATTGTATTGTGGTGTGTTTGCTATTAGCTTTACTGGATTAAAAAGTTGTAACATATCCATATTGAATACATTTTCTATACTTAATGCAGCCTATTCCAAAATTGAAATTGTGACCAATATACTATCTCGGTAAAGCTATATAGCGTGGTTTATTATTGGTTTATACACTAATCTTGACTCCCTATATATAAATCTTCAGTTTTTCAATTTATAGAGATTACCGAACATTTCATTTTCTTCAGTTAATATGAATAAATTATTACTATTCAATTTAGTTAATTGTATTTGTTTATCAGAATTATGTAATATATATTTGGGTACCATAATTTTATATGTTTAAGTTATGACATTTCTTTGTATAATACTGAGATGATAATGAGAAATTGTTTACTAAGGACATTTGAATACCTAAGTGCACAAATTATTTCTGTTTCAATGTTAATTTCTGTACGCACTATTACTAAAGTAAATTAATTTTGTGATATAATTATGTTTAAAAAAACGCCAATATTGTTATATTCAGTAGCTGAAAACTGCTCATGATATCAAAGCAGTAGTTTAGTTATTACTCAGATAATATAAGTTACTTATGTGATGGAGTTTGATGAGAATGGTAATTTAAATAAAGTATGTTGCATTATACTTAATGTTTTTATTAAATTTGAACGTTCCTTTGCAAAGTGTGACTCGTTAGGTTTGTGGTGTGGTAAGTTCTTCACATTGTTACCTTAACAACAAATAAATACTCACATTTTAGGTATTATAGCAGCAATAACCTAAATATTTATTTTTAACTAGCAGGTTACCCGTGCTTGGCGACGGATGATGTAAGTGAAGAAGAGAGGAAGTGGGGGTAAACTTTGCAGTTTATTAACTGTAACATTGGAACGATTTGGACCTTTGCAAAATCCTTTCTTATTGCACCTATTCAATATGTCAGGAGTCTTGTGTCAAAATTTCAGCTTTCTATGTATTATGGTTTGGGCTGTACAGCAATGAATGAGTCAGTGTCTTTGTGTTTTATGTATTAAAATTACAACTGTCTTATACATACACTGAAATATTACAAGTCAATTCAAGACTTACATTTTCACATTTACATACATACAATAAAAATATTGCTTCATTGTTCAATATTATTCTAAATACTTAATTTATCTGCGAAAATTGCTATTACATTTACCATTAAGTTAGGTGTACTAATTTGGGAATTACAGATTTAAATATTATATTTTTTGCAACCTCATACTCATGTAGTATAATATGAATATTCTCATTATTTATCTGAACTATTTAAATTATAAATAAAATGTTCTTTCTTTTCATGAGAAGTTGTTTTCTTTCTTAATTTGGTTGAATTAATTTCAAATGCAAGAGAAGCTTGCGAAAATTTATTAAAAATAATAATATAAGAATTGCATAACAGATCTATTTAATAATAGTAACTTTTAATTGAATATTCTACAATAAATGTAAATAGTTACGATAAATGCAATTTTGTATAAAATCTTCTATACAGGCATTTATGATGACATTTTTTTTTATCTATGCTGTTAGCTCTAATGGCTCTGACACCGTCACCGGGCGAGACGTGACCGCACCAACATTTTTTCAGACATTGCTTTTTAATATTGTACAAATTACTAAATGAAACATATTTAGTTGTGTAGTTATTCCTTTAACATATTACGGATTAGCATTATTTGTTAATTTGTTTTGTAGTCAAAATATCAATGATTACATACATACATGTTAAGGACTTCGTGTGGTAATTTATTTATATTGAGACCCAATTTTTTTATAACTTTTATTAAGTGTTATTTAAATTTTAAGCTGATATAATAAACAAAATCAATTGAAAATCATAACCTAATTTATAATTTCCCAAAATAAAGTTAGTCGTTAGACAATGAATGAAACTGATTAGTACCTACTTAATATTTGTACTTTGCTTGGTTTATTCATATTTCACGTCGGAGGCCGATAAGTGACAAGGTCATTCTTGTATCTTTGTTTGCATTAGGTAAGTAGTAATTGGGTAAAAACAATTAAAGGCGACTTTATCTATAGTCTGTTGACGGATATCATTTTACTCGTTCAGTATTATATATTAAACCCTGGAAAAGCAATGAAAAACTTTTGTCGTTATTTGTGTATTTAGTTGCCTTTTTGTAATTATAAGCATTAGGTAAAGCTATTAATCTTCGCTAATCACGAGGTTATATCATCACATACGATCTTTTCCTCCGTGGTGATAGTGGGGTTCTATATTTCTGAACTCTTTCTCCCTCTTGCTACATGCATATAATATATATATTTTATTATTTATAAGAATATATTTCTTTTGTTACCAATAAAAATTAAGATATATTTGGAATTGTCTGCAAACGTGTTTAGCTAAATCAACCCGATTTCAATATTAAATATATAATGAATGAAAAAATCAACACAGACAAGAGGACTTCGGACGCGATATCTATTAAGTGTTTTCCAAGTCTTGTCGAAACTTTCTAGCTTTGTAGTACAGAATAACATTGGAAAGATAATACAACCAAAATTAACATTTGAAACCGTTTATAAACATAGGCGTATTTAAATTTGTAATAAATTTAGAATGGAATTATATCAAAATAGTCCCTCTTGTCACTTCCATTTGACGTACACAAGTGATCACTGGTATATGGATTCAAAGTGGGAAATAAATAAATAACAGTCCGCTGTCTGTCCGTAGCCTAGCTCAGACTTAGTACTAGAAGCTATAATTTAACATGGACTTATATTTTAGCTACGCCGACAGTCGTAAAAAAAATAGATGTTTTTTTGGTAGCTCTTCCCAACGTATAGTGTGGTTGTACTTTTGTCTCGAGGTCCCCATTATGTGGGCTATAATTAGACCTTTAAAAAATATGGTGGGTTCGCAAAACCATTTCTCGATTGGAGGATTCGTTTATGGAATATTAAAGCTTAAAGTACAAATTTATGTTTCACTCTAGTGTGACCCCCCCCTCCCACCCTGCCAGCTAAATGTTTGTAGTTGATTTTGGAGGCATTAAAATATTCAGGATAGTTGCACACATAACGAATTAAAAAAAAACTATAACAAAATTCAGGATAGTAGCACACATAAAGAATTAAAAAGGAAAACTATCAAAACTAAATAGGCTTTACAAGTTTACGCTTAACTAAAAACGCAAGCGAAATGTTAAGAAGAATAAGAAGATAAAACAAAATAATGTAAAATGTAGAATTGTATATCTTAAAAAGATCTACAAAAGGTCCACGAGTGTATATGTATAAATGTATATATATGGATCCATCATGGGTTACTACGGATTCGTAAAATGCGCGTATTCTGACACGCACTTGGTCGGTTTTATAAATTGAAATACGTGTTTATATATGTTACAACAATTATGAAAGAGAAAGTAAACATCACGTTGTGTTATTTGGTTTATACGACAACTTGAACTAGCTTAAACAATAAGTCAAAGTTGTAATTTGCATTTCAATAACAAAAGTCAAATATTCAAAACTACCCTAACGGTGCAACATTAAATGCACTTGGGGTCGATTCAAATAATCATATTTTCAATTTGAATATGAAAAACGGGTAATTTACTTTGTAAGTTCGTATATAATAGGCTATTATATAATTACTAAAAAGTATTTAAATGAAATTTAAGGATAAAACGTATAAAAAGGTATAAATCTAACATTCAAATCATTATGATAACTACTATGTTATCAAGATATAACGACATTATATATATATATATATATATATATATATATATATATGTTATAACGCAGAGTGATTTAATGAGTCAGGTTATATATTGTACACATATTTTTATAACGCATGAAAATGTCATTTTTTATCTCACTCATACATCTGATGTATGAGAGAGATAAAAAATATTACCTAGGGTAGAAATCAGAAATACATTTGATAATAATCGCACACTAGAAGTAAATAATTTCTCTCACAATCACTGACTATGAAAAAAATGTTAATAATAATAAAGTTTAATTAGAGAAGGGTCAGAACTAATCAGAAATTGTATTAAAATAATTAAATCATGGCTTTATTTAAAAATAAGTAAAAGTTTACTTACAAAATAAATTCGCATTTTTTTGGTAAAATGGTAACAAAAGAAAATGTGTATTTTAAATATATATTAATTATTTAGTTCATGTTACGTATATAACAAAACAGATTAGTTCTAGATTTTTTTGTTCAGTATCTAAATATAGATTTTAAGTACTCTGGAAAATTTTCTCACTTTTACAGAAAAACAGAAAAATATAAAATTTACTCGCCTAAATAGAAAAACAGACACTAATTTGTATTATACTGAATATAGAAAACCATTTTAATGGAATGGTGGAGTGTTGGTTTATCCAAAAAGCTCTAAAACTTAATTCTCGAATGAACATAAAAAGTAAATTGGACTATAATTAAAAGAAAATTAAAAATGATTCGTTATAAACGAAAAGATGCCGTATAATATGAGTCAGGAGGCGTCGGTGTCCTATATAATATACTAGCTGTTTCTCGCCCGCTTTGCTGGGCAAATAATAACAAAGAATCGCAAATTATATGTGGGTAAATTGAAAATAATCACAAATTGTATGTGGGAAAATTTAAAATAATTACAAATATTCACATACTGTATGTAGGTAAATAGAAAATAATCACAAACTGTATGTGAGTTACGAAACCCCAATCCTACGAATAAACATAGTGAGAGGCCAAATAATTTTAATTTATACTGCAATGAAATGGGAGAAGGGAGGGAGCGGGGGGTAAACTTTGCAGTTTTTTAGCTATAACTTTGGAACGGTTTGGACGTTTGCTAAATCCTTTCTTATTGCACCTATTCAATAAGTCAGGAGTCTTGTGTCCAAATTTCAGCTTTCTAGGTATTACGGTTTGGGCTGTAGAGCGATGAATGAGTCAGTGAGTGAGTGTCTTTGTGTTTTATATATTAAGATAATTACTTGAAAACTCTAACCACACTTAACGGCTTCACGAAAAATAGATATTTTTTTTTACTATGTGGGATTTTAAACCTAATATTTAGCGTCATGTCATATCTCGTAGACATCATTCATGGATAGATTCGACATTTTCAGTATTATATACTACTCTGACTCTTCTACTATGTGGGGTCGCTACAATAATGTAAAAACCGTTGAATATACGCCGTGTGCTGCAAATTTTTTAACATACTTGGTTGTGAATATATTAAGGATACTAAAAGTTTAAAAACTTTGAGAATAGTAGATGATATACGTTTTTATTATGTTTCGATACATATGTGGTAGCTATAAAAAATATATATTCATAGTGTAATTGTAATAAAATGAACGGATATTTTAAATAAAATTTTAAAAATGTACATGAAAATCAGTAAGTAGATATTTTTTAAGAATATTTAGAAACAAGTTTAATTGTAGATTCGTTCTCAGGTACATATAAAATATAACGAAGCAAAATGTAACAAGTTTGTTTATTAAAAACCTTAAGCTGCCATATTAAAAACCTTTAACTCATATTTTCAAATAGGAATGTCGTTCTCGAGAGCCATCATTACTATTCCTTTATTCTCCATATGATAATAATTTCTACCTACCCACAGCTTATACGACTGTACGGACATTTTGTAAACTATATAATATTTAATTTTACTTTAACATAGTAGCGTAATCATTGATACCATGCTAGTATTAGTGGATTGATTTTGATGAAATTCGATAAGATAATAGGTTGCCTCGGTCAAAATATAAAAGATTAAAATTATAATTTTAACGAGAAAACAGAAATAGTAATCATTAATAATGGTAGCAATTTAATTAAATATATCACAATATTATAACTAAGTAGACTTTATTGGATTAGTCCGCTAGGCCCCTAAATAGTGTTAATCCAACGCCATATATTAAGCAGTCTCCCTTTAGGAACTACCACCGCAATTAAAAAACACTGTCCCATTCAACTGTCCCTGTTCTAAACTTCGCTCCTCTTAAACATACACTTTATATTAATAATATTGAGTTACATTAACTTGTTAAATTAAAAACTTAACTTTAAAATATAATAATATCTGTTTACAGAAATTTTTAAAGCTCCCATGCAAAAAACCTTAATAAGATCTGTGTAGGCACAAATCTTCCTTAATACATAAAGTGAGTAAAAAAATTAAGACAAACATAAAAGCGAATGTAATTTTATCTTTATTTTTATTTCTATAATTTGACACCGACAAAAATACGACTATCTTTTGCCGCTTCTAAAATTATAATTCAATAATTGGCTGAAAATAGGCAGAGAACGGCAGAGCGTCGAGTCAACACTTATATAGTTATTTTTATAAAGTTTAAGAATTCAGTAGAAATGATATATATATTCAAATGGAAGTGCTTCGCCTAATTTAACTATTACCTATTTAGAAATCACATTTTATAAAATATAATTCAAGTCTTTTAAAATCTTTGCCTTTACATCAGAACGGATTTACTGATTTTTGTATGTTTGCGTGTGTGTGTGTGTGTGTGTGTCTGTGTGTAAGTGTGTGTATGTTAATAACAGTGTTATTAAAATAGAAGAGCTATAAAAATATATTAACATGAATATTTTTTAATTTATATAAAAATACATTTACCTTTTAAGAAGATAATCAATACAGGAAATAACTTTAGATTTTCATTATCTAACTTTTTTTCATTTTAAAACTTGTTTAAAAATAGATGGAGCCTTTACAACATTTTAAATTTATTTTCCATTGCTAAGTTACTCAATTATAAGTTACCTAACTTTGTATTTAAAGTTCGTAGTAATGCAGAATAGAAACAGATTTTATGTAATATTTATTATATACCAGTACACAATATAATATTTTACAGTACATAATTATTACCTATTATATTAATACCTGAAAGAAATACTTTGTACCCTTTTTCACGCAAATATTGCGATTGGAATATAAAATTGGGCATATATATAATTTATATGGAGGAGCACTGAAAGTGAATTTAAATAAGGCATTAAAAATTAATTAAAAAATATACACAGTGCCATACATTTCCCACACAATTGAATTTGAACATTAATTGCTTACGTCAATTCTGTCAATATCAAATATATAATATAATAAAATTTAATGAAGAAAAATAAAATTTACAAAATATATAAAATTTATTGTATCTTTATCCAAAGAAAAACGAATAGCATAACTAGAGACGAAGCTTCTAAGCATTCCATGGATTCACCGTGCGGGTGCCGGGCCCATCGCGTTGCATAAGAGGAGTGCAAACAAAACCTGGGACTTGCAACCCAGGTGTAGGTTTAAGGGGCCCCTTTACTATGCGCATACACGCTCACCTCCACTGTGTACGCTCCTTTCGAATTTCAAATTTTATAAAAACCTACTAAAGCCGGCTTTGAAATACGTTCTAGAAATGAACCGATGATAGTTCTAGAAAGGCCGAGATCTTTAAGTAAGTTGTAGAGATTTTGGTGTTATACCTCTCGCTCCTATTTCTACAGCGTACAAATTAAATAACTTTAAATTACGGTCGAATTTCGACTACCTATTAAAAATTCCATAAAGATTCGAAATATAGATGTTGTAGGAAGCACAAAGGCTCCTTAAACTATTAAAGTCCGTTTCCCGTTCTTCGTTCTCCAATTAGACGCTCTAATCCTTAGCGTCGGGCGCCGCGAGATAGCCGCTCTAATCTACTTAGCCGCGCTATTTAATATCGCTCTCAATGTCTCGGAAAATGTTTACGTAATTTGTTTCTAGGCTTTGTTCGTGCAACCTGAATCAGCTATGAATTAGGAACACGGAACTTTTATTATAATAAATCCTTTTGAATTATGGAATTAAGTGAATAATTTTTTTCTTAACATGCTTTTGTCTCTGACTGCGTCTGTGCAGCCCCAATTTGTTTAATACTGTTTAGATTATCTGTAAAATTTTGAGTTTTATTCTTATTATAGCTCAAAATGTTTATTATTTTATCTCGTGAAAATAATAGATTTTTCCGCAATAATAAATATATATGACTGAAAAAAAAAGCTATCACCATATCAAATACTATCAAAATTAATTCCTTTGATTGTACGTGATCCAATATATATATATATTACGTAATAAATATTAATTAATTTAATCTTCTCTGCGTTTTTACACAATAAAAGTTAACAGTTTTAACTTTTGCTGGAATAAAATTATCAGTTTTTAACAACAATCCAATAGAAAAGAAATGAAAATCTTAAATCGGCTGTTTAATTAACGTTTTTAGCGTAAGAGTATACATATATGTAATTTGCATAGCATAATTCATATATATATATCTTGCTATGCATTTGTTAGCACCGTACATAGTATAGCACCGATATAGTATCGATTAAGTGCCCCCTCCCCGGACAGGAACGGAATCAATTCGTATGACATAGTTTGCGATATTCCAAGCGATGTTACCTGCGCAACTTTAACTTGCATATTTCTAGCTTTCTGTTTGGAGACTTTTCAATTTGCTGTGTTTGAACCTGGTTACGACTTTCATTGAATGTTTAAGTTCGGAAAATATATTCCCAGATCTCTTTAATAATTTTCTTATATATAGATTTAAATTTATACTTTAAAACGTGTAATATAATTGTATAATATTCAATAAATATTGTACTGATTTTATATAAACTTATATTGTAATTATTTTAATTTATTTATTTATAAATCGTATTCTATCAATTACCATATAAGATAAAATACTTATCATATATATATATATATATTATGTTACAGTTATAACAATATTTATCGTACGATATTCAAATTTATTTAATACATAATTGTTCTTATTATAATATCACTCTTCAAAACATATCTTAAAGTCTAATAAATATAAACATTGCAAAATTGATTGCAAAATGTTCAATTTTGTAGCTTTAGTTAGTGAATGCCGTGAACTGCGACCTGTTGAGTGTATCCCTATCCATTCGCGCCCCGTCCCTCATCCAGGGCGGTTCTCTCGGTAAAAATACATATTCAATATATTTATAATATATATTATATATATTATTTTTTGTTTCAGATATCGTGTGTATGAAAAATGTCGTGTTTCAGTGTCAAAATTCTGATCCCAGATTAGAAAGTGCAGTGAGTGTTTTAGTGTGTATAGATCAGTATGATGATGTGATTTGAAGTGACACAAAGGCAAAAATGCTGCCCACAAACGTTATGTCCTTTATGAAGAAGGTGAGTAATTATTTTTATTCTCTACATAATGTATACAAATACGGAAATCTAGTCTAAAAAGGAAATTAGTTTTAGATATTCATTTATTAATTCGTAGAGACAATAAGACGTTAGCTCAAGAATTCTAAAAATATTTTAGAAATTTTTGCATTAATTTATAAAAATAATAAATATAAGATCTATAGAAGATTTGCAACATTGTAGATTTCTTAATACTTAAAGTAAAGTTAGATAGAGCTTAATTACGTGTTTAATTTTCATTTTCAAAATAACTAATATTTAACCAAAATTAAATACAAACATACACATTTATGAAAAATAAACATGGCCGTCCTATTATGTGTAATATAAAAATAATTTTATCAATAATTTTATTCAAGGTTAATGTAAAACATATTTGTTATAAAGCTTTTTTTGTAAAGAATTAACATCTTAGTTACTTCAAACGATCCATTCTTTTTGATGTTGAAGTATTTGTTTTCACAGTAAATTAAATTTTCAATATATTTAATTACTTATCGGAGCTTCATATACAAAAACTTCTCTTTGTTATTTCGCCTGGATATATACTAGCTGTGCCCGTGACTTCATTCGCATTGAATATGTTTTTTAAACTAAAAGTAGCCTCATAACAACAGCTACACGCCAGTTTAAGTCCTATTAAAATCGGTCCAGCCTTTTCAGAGATTAGCAACAAAAAGACAGACAGACAAAAATTTTTCAAATTGATTTATGTAAGTACCGTATATATTTTTATATGCTTCAGTGCAAATCTGTTAATTTGGAATTACAAACAGACACTTCAAAATCATTTATATTATATATATGAATTGTAGTTAAAGTTCTAGTTTTTAATAATTTCGTATAAATAACAAAATAAGGCAATTTAAAAATTTTTGAATATTGTAAAGTCAAATAAAAGTTAAGTACTCGTAGGTCCGCGAGCCGGCTTAAAGTATTTTCGATGAGAAAACATGAAAAGAGTCTCATTAGGGAGTCGTTTCCTTTTTGTCGAGAAAGATTTGCGCCAGTTTATGCAACGATGATTCTTTATAAAGACCAAGAAAACAAGACCAAATGTTTTACCAATATTCCCTTAACAGGGCATTTTATTGCTTTTATAATACTAGGAGCGCCAACAAACCCTCAACTTTGACTCGCTGCGCTCGCGAAATCTCGGGTGCTGTTTGCAAATTTTCATAATTTTCCGTCAAGTAGTTTTCGAGCCAATTCGTGACAAAGAATGTAAAAAGTCTCCAGTAAAACGCTCCGCTCACTTCGTTCGCTTCGCTCAATTAACAATAAAATAAAATTTATTTTCTCATATTGTTTTGTTAGTATACATAATTTTTATTGATAACATATTAATAAATTTTTAAACCCAATTGAAGAATTAAATGGCGATTATTTTATATACAATTCATCTATATACCAAAACAAATTTGAATGTAAAGACATTCAATCCAATTTCAAACTCATAACCAAATACACCAAACGAAATTAATAACTCATCTCTTCAGCAATATCAGAAAACGAAGTTATATAATAACAGAAAAGAAAGATACGGTAATATTTTATCGTTTACACAGCACGTACAACGGAAAAGATAAAAAGTTGCCGACGGCTGGGAGGAACGTTTATCAGCAGCATTACCATAATGCGATACAAAATACTCTTAATATGACCAGCTTTTTAATTGATTGATTGATTTGACTGAAATGAAAATGCTTGAATGTTATTTTAACAGTATATTAAATTAAAACAAAATAACATATTTTTTGCATAATTTTATGAAAAGCTTCAATATTACAAAAAGTTGCTCGGCCTTTATGTTAATAGAACTGTATTACTCGTATCCCTTAATACAATTTTAATATAAAGTAAAATATATATAATATTATTAAGATTTTAAAAGTATTTTGTCCTGCTATACCTTTGGCAATAATACGACTCTAGTCGAGGATTACGTCCGTGATGCTAGAATAAGATTGGTAAAGTACCTTACTTCGTAGATACAAAGTGAATTCTCTTTATTGGGTACAAAAATATACAGTATTTTTGGACTTAAAGCACCAACATATCCTAAATTGGTTAGGCAACGTTGATATTTACCTGATGGACTATTGTTACATTATACAATTATACCTTAAAATGTGATGTTAGAACACTTGAATAATATAGATTGTAAGGCTAAAAATTTATTAAAACATGTTAGAGTCGATGCAAGATTAACAATTAGAAATTAAAAGGTTAAAAACATAAAAAATTGTTACAAGAACTTAGTATTAGATAATATGCTAAAATAACAAAAGAATCATATATTTTAATACAAATAAGAACACACACACACTAGTTTGTGATATACTATTATAATTATTCCTCGTTAGTCCACTTAATGTCTGCACTGATCTACTTATTCCGAACTACTCCTAGAACTTTGACTTCAGACCCTGTACGAAGTCTGGAATAATCCTTGGAGTTTAAATTATCGCAACGTTCCGGGATTTCTAAATAAAATCAAGATTCAAGTCCTTTAAAATAATTATATTTTCTTTATATATTAATAATCAATAAGTAATAGTAACAGAATTAAACAATTATTTTACGTTAGACAAATAGTATATTACAAATGTTTTCATGAAATTCTCCTAATTTATACATGATATAATGAATGAATTTTGGAACAGGCATATTATGTGACCATTGTGTTAATGACACACATTGTACCGCAATCATTAAAATGCATTAGCATTTTATCTATTTCCAATTCAATTTAGGTGTTATTTTATTGTATCAAAGCATTCATCAAAAACATTATATTGATAGAATATGTCCTAAAATATAAATAACAAATTTTCAATCTTAATAAGTAATGCTAAGGTTAGTAATACTTATAGGAGTTCTTCAAAGACGTTTTAGTTACGCTTATAAGATGATTCTGCACAAAGACTGTTCCATACTTATACTTATACCACAAATACTATAAATGTGTACAAACAGTGATATGAAGAAATATAACCTGTCTAGTTTTAAATGTAGTTATCTTCAATGCATGCTTATCGGAGGCAGGGGAGAGGGAACGCGCTTCCTGAGAATTAACGCTTCGCCAAGTGGAAATTCCGTGCATACCTCCGGGAGCTATCTCGACAGATTAGACCAACTTTATATTCCATACTTTGAAATGGATTAACTATAATGGAGAATGATATTATGTTCGTTTGTATATGTATGACGGTTATTTTTAGTTTCGCACAGACAAAATAATTATAATCAGTTTAAGAACTCGAATGTTAAAAAAGATGGTATATTTAACATAAACAAGCTGTGTGTGTAGATAATTTGAATACATCCAAAATCCAAAATACAACAATAGATTTAAAAAAAAATCTATCTAATAATTAATTAACTAAAACATCAAACGATATTTAAAATAAATCTTAATTAAAGGGAATTTATTCAGCTGAATGTGTTCACTGGAAGGCCGTCAAGCACATTGTTACAAAGATAACTTTACCCGCAAAGTTTAAAGTAAGAGCTACAATGTTCGTTTGCAAACACCGCTAAATCACAAAATAGTAACGTAAATAAAATGATATATAAACAAATATATACTCATATATAAAAAGGTTTTGAAGAAATCCAAATTATTATTCAGATTCCACTCGAGTGTATATAAAAATTGTATCAATATGAAAGAGTATAAGACGACCCGTGAATATATAAGTGTAATAAGTTCTGCCAAAGTAAAACTTGGTAAATGGGCACGGCTTAATGTTTATTTCTGTTCTTCGGAAAATACATTAAGATGTCGGACCCGACCAACGTTCCGGGCAGTAAAGGTCGTTAAGCTGTGTTTTTAAATACATTTGTGGGTTGAGTGGACACCCCTGATTTTTATATAAAAATTCAATATTGCTTATATTCTAAGTACTAAAAACAATACTATATATATATATTGCTTTTGTCTACGCAATTTGATTCGGTTTCAAAGACTTTAAACAATATTTTTACTTTTTTGCTCACTAAATATACTGACGTTTGTAACAGTGATCACAATAAAGGTGGTGAATTTGTTGTGTGGTTCTTCTCAGTCCAGGGCGTGCTTGGAACCCTCGTAGCCTTATTTTAAGTTGAAGAGTATTTTTACAGAAGGGCTTATTCAGATAAGTTTGGTATCAAAATCATCCTCCCACTCCCATTTGATACAAAGTGATCAAAGTGGAAAACTATAAATAAATAAATAAATATTTATTATAACAACTTTTTCTTATAAAAAATCACCATTTTTTTCGCATAAGTCATTATTCTTAATCTGAGCAATATTTCTCATGCCGTTACGCGCCGATACGAAGGATGACATTATAATCTTATCTCGCCATAATGAGATGTCACCTCAGGTGCAGATTGATTAATATATTCTTCGAAATTCACCAACAAAAAAATTAGAATAACTATTATAATAATAATATATTTTAATATTAAACTCAATTATTTTGTTAATATCACAAACAATGTTATTAATTGAATGCACTGATACGAAAATATAAAAGAATGCTTTCAATTTTCAATGTTCCCGATATCTATTGTGTTTGCCTCGCAGCTGCAACCGTAGCACGCCGTAGCAAGACAATACACCTAGGAAATTAATACATTCAATTGTTCTACAATAAACGTGATCATTTGAACATGAAGAATTAACTGGGACACGAATATTCAAAGTCAATTGCATAATAAACTAAATAAAACACAGCTTATTCTTAGACTATTATTGAACTAATAACCTTTCTTCCTTTTCTGATCGGTTAATAGCGTGACTGCCACACAATTTCAATATAATTATTCTTTTAAATACCATAACCATGTATATCTGTAGTAGACTTTTAACAGAATGTAAAATTCAAATGGGTTCCTCATAAAACTAGGTCGCAGGTTTGAATCCTGTCATTCTTTTATGATAATTTTTTCCATATTTATTTATAAAATATGTAAATAAGTTTTATTAAAAACATGCCCTAGCATATTTTATAGATAGTTTATAAGATGACTCAGGTTAAGTTTAGTAAAGTGTTAAACTAAAATTTAAATTTAAATATTATTAAACTGAAATTTATTTAATAAATAAATTATTACATAAACAAATAAACAACATTAAAAGACATTAGGATCTAAAACAAATCATTTGAAACAAAGAGTTTTTAAGTACCACGTACGAGTGTTTAAAAAAGCTTGTACTGTAAAAAATATTATGTAGATCCTATTGTTTAATTTAACGGACTTGAAAATACATGGTTTTAGGGGATCATAAAAAAATATGATTTTATCTTGAAATATAATAAATATTTGTACCCAAATTAAAAAAAAAATTGAGTTAATAATTGCTATTATTATACTAAAAGATATTAATATCAAATCCTTAATGATAAATCCATCTTTACTAAATTCAATATCAAATGATCATGGAATATACATTTATAAAAAAATATATACAAAAATCATAAAACCAAAAATATACATGTAGATATTTGACGTGTATAAACAAACAGACATTGTGAATAAATTTGAATAGAGATTAACAAACCTACAAAAGCTTTTATTGTTACATCAACATTCAGACGGAACGCTAAAGAGCGTATTCCGTGACAACAGAACAGACAATTATTAATATATTTATATATGAAACGACATGTTATTATAATAAATGGCAAACATTCTTTAATTGACAGACAATTGACTGCCAGTAAATATAATTATATGGGATTGATTTATAGCTTTTTTTCTAAGCCATATCTTCTTTCCACGCCTTTGACAGCTTTTAATTTTGATATCTAGGAAAATTGTATCTTTATAATTATTTATAATTAGAATAATAATATTAATATTTTTATTATATTTATGGTTAAATAAGTAATTAATCGTTCCGTTCCGAGAATGCAGAGAATGTAATAGACGAAGGAATTTTCTCTCGGAGTACAATTTTCACGCAAACATGCATTTGCTCACGTATTCTCATTTCCATAATTATATTAAAGAGCAAAATAGCACTGCTCTCATTTATAAATATAACAAATTTTTATTTATATCTTTATTATATTCTTGTTTAGATTTTATAACAAAGGAAACAAAAATATACACAGTAAAAATACTTTGTAAGTTTAAAAGTTGAGGTGTTAAACAGTTCACACAAAGTATGAAAGGAGAAATATTATTGTACAATGTAAATATAATACTATGTCTTGTATATTCATGATTAATTGTCAACATATGAATATTTAATACTAATTTATACAAGCTCGATTAAATATACATTTAAGTAACCGCACCTACTTAATTGACGTGATCTAATTGTGTTGTTTGTAATACAATTATGGGAAACAAATTAACATATAGCATATTATAATTGCTTATTTGAAATATGTTTTATATATATTTAGTATATATAAGAATTTTTATTATAATATGTTTAAAGAATTTTATATAAGAGACGAACTAAACCATTATTTCCGCGAAACTAAAAATTTAGTTTTTATTTATTTATTTATTTATGTACATATTATTTATATTATTGCTGTTTTTTTAATGTTAAAGATTTTTATTTTAAAATTAATATTTCATGTTTTTTTAAAGAATTATGATGAACAGAGTTTGTAACATCTGATCAAATGTAAATTAAATTTTTGATAACATCTACAAAATCTGATATATAGCAAATTATTCAAGCCCGTTAGTGTAAGATGTATACAATTTAAATTTAAAGATATAATATATAACAAATTATCAAAAAATATAAGCTATACTAAGTATAGTTCTACCCACTGTGGTACCTTTTTATCTTTTATTACATTTTAATAAAAACTTTTGCTTTTAAAAGTTCTTAGTATAACTGCATGCATTTACTCTTGGTAATAAAGTTCTCGGGTAGTTAGGGGAAATGTTTGCTTTTTTTGTTTAATAATGTTAATGGTTTTTACAGTTTTAAAAGATATTTTGTATACTGTATATTTATTTAGTCAATTATTTGTTTAATATAATAAAAATGTAAACAAATTATATGAGATCAAAGTATATTTTAGGTATAAAAATAATATTTGTTATTTTAGCTTTATCCTTTTTTGTTTTCAAATGACGAAAGCTCGCATTTTATCTGAACCTCTAAAATAGAATTATAATAACATGGACTTTATTTCAACTATTTTTTGAATTTGATAATATTAATGTACATATTGTGGACGTGCGATCGCGGTTCTTCCTGAAAGCTGAAGCTGTAAGAGCCGGTTAATAAAAGATACCACTTATCCGATAGGTAGGCAAATCCTACTGACATGCATATCTAAGATCCTTTCTTCTTTGGCGTCCAGTCTTAAAAACTTTTACCTCATCGATTGTAATATATTCAAATTAACATATTTCCCCCTAACAATTAGGATATCGGAAAATTTGGATAATTATGACTTTAGAACAAATAGATTAACTATTTTAGTAATGTTTAAATTAAAGAAATATCAAACGTCATTTTAATGTATCAGTTTAGAAACGATGAGGGTATTATGTTTCTTGTAAGAACAAATTCTTTCATAAACAAAAAATACCATACATAAATAATGTAGTTTTAAACCAAAATGCTTAAGATGTGAAGAGAGTGGTTACCTTTATAAGGTATTCCAAACGTTTCTCATAAAGAAATCGATTGCCCTAGATAAGTTTATTCAGATATATTACTGGCCCACTCTACCTTTTACAATGTACAGAATACATTATGTTACTTTTTTATTATTATATATATAGAATTCATAATTCATCTTCATAGCTTCTTATGAATAGGATTTAAAGGAATGCTGAAAATACAGTTGTGAAGTGCTCATCTTCTAAAGAAAATTGAACTTATCTAGATATTAATTGAAACTACTTTTCTAGCTTATTTTTATAAAAATATAAAATTAATACATTTTTAAAAATGTTATTCAATATTTCTATTAGCTCAGATTACTTTTCCCTGACTTCAATGTATATTGCCTTCGGAACTCTAAATCCTTGTTGTGATGCTCAGCTCAGACGTAAGTCCAAAAATTATTACAAATAGAAATGCATTTTTGTGAAATAATCTTAATAAAACTTTCAGCTATATCTTTATTAAAATATAAAATAATTTACCTCCGACTTTGATAATAAACTATAGATCTATGGATTTACAAAAAAATCCATGGGAAATTTAACCATTGTACAGATTATTTCAAAAATATTATAAGGCTAGTGTCCCATAACCACCCATTATTAAGCGGTCCAAAGGATTCAGATCTAGGCTAGAAGCCAATCTTAGGCTTTTACAAAGTTTGGAATAATAGATTCCAGCCAGACTTGAGTAGTTCGTGTCTGTCTATATAAGAGTCTTGCTGGAAAGTCCACGTTACATTTTCAAATAATGTATTGTAGATATTTCATACGACGATCCGAGAAGATGTTTTGATACAATTTGATCGAAATCTACACTTCTTTTTATAAAGCTTTTTCGTACGACTGTGAGGGTGTGAGGACGATCACGTCAAACCATGATTGAGGTAGGATGACGACAACTTTGCAACGATAAAACAATTTTTTGGTACAATGAGTAGGTTTTGTCATTTTGTTTGTTTTACTGCTTTTCAATTATAATTTTTTCATCAGTAAGACAGAATGTTTCCGAGTCTTTCCCCTTGAAAGCTATAAAGAAGCCTTTTGGTCATAACATTATCTTTGAATGCAACAGTTTATTGAAAGCACGTCCTTTATTTCGAAAATATACACGGAGCCTCAAATCTTGTTTGTTTAAACAATCATGTTTATTTTAAATTAAGATATTTTAGTTCCTTGTATTTCTAGTCTTAACACCATTTTACTGGTTACCTGAAAATTGTAGTCATTTCTGCCAATAGCAAAATATATGGACAAACGACTAAAGAAGACTACCAGGCTTTAGAAGAATTCTGGAAATTAAGTTGTCCAAGGCAATTATTTCAATCTTATTGAATTCAAATTCCCAAATTATAATACTACCATTTAAAACACCAAAATGTGTAAAATATAAATCACCCAACCGAACGAAGTTATTAACTTAGACATTTTTAAATTATACAATATTTATAGTCAAATTAATTAATTTGTTTCTTTACAAAGGGTAAATCACAAATTGTAACTTTATTAATCATTGTTAGAGAAATGAAATTTAATATCTTATCTCAATTATTATAGCAAATAAACATTGAAGACAATTACCTTAATTGTTTTGCCTACTGAATCAATCAGACCGAATTTCTGAATAATTCCAAATACAATAGTTGGGAATTCTACTGACAAGTTAGAAATATCGAACAACTAATCTAGCCCTACTTTTCATGTACTTTATTATTTAATATCAGACAATGATATTGTTTCTTTTTATTTAAATTAACTATATTATATTATATAATTTAATTTATTTTTGACAAAATATTTCACATTTCATTTAAAATATTTTTACATTCAAACTCAAAGATCCTTTACGTCATTTAAGATTGGTAATTAAAAACCTATTTCATATAATACTAGGGTTCTCAAGCAATATTTCCTAAAATTTCTAGGTCAGCTGGTTTAGGTCAACAGCTCGATGGACCATCAAATATAAACTTTTGTTAATCGAATAATATATACTAAGTATATAACATATATTTTTTTAAGGAAATATATTTCAAATTATAAAACATACAATATTTTGAAGTTTGTTTATTATATACAGAATATTGTACATAGCTTTGAGTATTCCATTAGATATTTAATTGTAAAAATCTACACAATCATTTGAGAGAGGCATGTTTTATTAGCTTAATATAAAACTTGTTGATGTGGAAAGAAGAAAATATATAAGTAGAAATAATACTTGCAAAATCTATGTTATGTTTATTTTACATAATACAGACTTCTACACAATCACTATTACTATTGTAGGCATACTATTATGAAATATGTCATGTATAGACATGGCCTCGTTATAAATAAGTACATATATACATAATACATATGAATATCATAAGTCACAGACAAGGGATGTATGTTTGATGATAATAATAGTGATATTATTGTCATCTCGAGCGTGACAGTTGGCTTTGTGTTGAACCATTCACTTGTTAGACGTGTACACACACATATACAAGTATTTATTGTGTATGTGTGTTACCATTCCTATATTTTAATTATAATTAATATCAAACAAAAACAGATTCATCATCGGAGTTGGTTGTAATTATATCGTAGTGCAGTTTTTTTTTCATTTCCGCTGTCGTAAACATTATTATATATTGGGTTTAAAAAAAAGCTCCTGACTTCGAACCTTATCCTAGTTTGTATGTCAGGAAACAATAAGTATTAATTAATTTCGCTTTTTCGTTATTTTGAAAAAAATTTACATCCGCCAATGACGCAGACGCAATATCAATGACATTAGAAATAAGTACTGCAAATGAAGGCACCATGCGATGTTGATTATTTCCGTTATGGAAAACTAGATGTGATCCCTGAGGTCAGCAGACGGCAGGAGATGAGACAATCATTAACGTCCATGATAGAATCAAATCTACCTGAAATGATCCCAAAGTGAGCCTTTACCACAATTGATATTAAGGTACTGATAACCTCAGTATTTATGACAACAGATAAATAGAATCACTTGAATATTGATAAAAATATTTAAAAAAATTACAAATAAATAATATTCTCAATCAAGTTTTTATCTGTGATGGAATTTGGTATAACAATTGATAAGAGAAAAGCCTCTAGACTAAGAGTAAGACTTAAACTCGAATTGATTTGAAGAAGCTACTTGGTGGACCTTTGCCCTCATTACAAGTTTGGCCTTAGAGAGTTAAATAAATAATGACCAAAAGGCAATTTGATTTAAAAGGAGCTGGCTATGTTATGCACCTGTGCCCCTCGGTTCATGAGGTAGTATGATAAGTTGGAAAGTGTCTTTACAGAAGAGCTTATTTCGATAAGTATGGTATTAAAATAGGCCCATTTGATACACAAGTGATTACTGGTATTCATTCAAAGTGGTAAAGACAAAAATAAATAAATAAGCGGTACTGTAGCTACTATGTAAGAGTTTCAAGAATAAACAATTTATTACGCAAATTATTTATAAGAACTTATTCACACACTAAAACGATTAAATTCACAGGAGATTCGACCTACTTTTTGTTGTACTTTCATTCAGTCTTGTTCTAACAAATTACCCTCTTGCATTTTTAACTCCAACAAAATAACACTTAAATCATTTGTCGATAGCTATATGTTAAAATGTATATATAAATTAATGAATATATATATATATATGTGTATAAATTAATGAATATATATATTAATATACTATATTATGGACGATATTGAGAAAAAGGGAGTGTGTACAGAGGTGACGAGTAACAGGAGAGTATGGAAGGAAAAAACATACCCCCACCCCAAAAGTGGGATAAGGGCAAGGAAGATGATGATATATTTACTATGATAAACATATACTATTAATAAAAATATACGTGAGAATACGAGTCGAGCACCGAACTTTCCGTCCGACTTTGTATGTTAATAGTACGTCCATCAGGGAATCGAAGTTTTTTACAAACTTGCCTTTGTACTTGCAGAAATGTTCTTCCATTCATTTATATACGTCACTTTCAATTCTCCAATGGCAAATATAAGATTGTTATTATAATATTATGTTATATGTAACTAAAAATAAAAATAACTGTCGCGTGAGAAATTGAAGCTATGTCAGAAAAGTGCTCTAAAGTTTTTAATTTATTTGCGAGAGTTAAAATATACGACATAAACGAACTTACTTTCCTATTACGTATAGTTAGAATATTTATTAATTATAATGAAATATTATTTTAAATTTATTCCTATCTGGGTTTTATGTACTTACTCAATCCTAAGAAAAGAGTCTTGAGAGTTATAGATCGATAAACAAAAAATATCTTATAAAATCCTATCGGGTTCCTTTTATTACATGAAACCCTAAAAACAGAAATTATAGGATATTTATGACTGCCATCCTATAGGAGGTATCAACTGTAATTGGCTATAACTAATAAACTACTGAAATTTTTAAAACAAATACTTTCATAAATATTTATTTTAACATAAACATATATATATATATTTATACTATACTTAGGTTTATTTGTTTATTTAATATGTATTGTATTACCCTAATAATAAAAAATACAATGGGCTCTTAATGCCCATTGGCATTCTCTACCAGCCGACCCGTGGTGTTGGAGAGGCTATTAAGTACACACAATGTACCCATTAACAAAAGAGACACCAACAAAAATATATAATTAATATACCAAAAATAAAATATATCTTTTAATGAATAATAATTCCAACAGATATCTGGTTTTACGTGTCGTGAAATTCGGGATGCTGCGGATTATGATAGCGATCAATGTAAGATGTGCTCTGAACGCGAATACGATAAAATTATACGTTAAAGCCTCGGATATAGGACTCGGATGCTGGAACCTACAGATATTATTATAACGAAGACGTGACAATGCTTGATAGACCAATATTTTATAATATACCATTAAATTATAATTACTTACAATCTTTCTTCGCATATTCAATAGAATCCGTATTGTATCTATATGTATAAATTATTTTAGAATATTCCAAGTGATTTTATTTAAATGTTATTTCAGTTTACATCTTGAAGTGCAGAACCCCAATAAGATTCAAAGATATATTATTTATTCTATCGTTTGCTTTACCTTTTTTCTGATTTACAATTCAAAGATGTGTATTTTTAGGTGAACATATGTTTGATCAAAATAAATTCGGTGTTTTAGAAGAACGATAGAGAAGAAATCGATAATAGATAAGAAGATTAAACCAATATTGCTATTAGATAATTTATCTGAATTAATATATATATATTTCTACGTAAAAACAAAATTAGTATGTATTTTACATACTTTTTAAATATGTTATAAAGGTAGGTTTACAATGAATAAAAAGTTAACCCAAAAATACATACGGAAATAATTCGAACAAACGTATTCCCAGTGTAACGTAAGTTTAATATGTTGCATTCCTCTTTAAATCTCAAGTATGTAAATTTTCTGAAACGAGCTTTTATTCTGCACCGTTTAAAGTTAACATTATTTAAGTATATTTTTCTAGGGTAAGAGGTAATTCAAAATGTAATTCAGAGATTTAGTGGAATTTAATTTAACAATTAGTATCTGTTACGGAGACAAACCACTACACCCACACACATGTATTCGGTGTACTTCCCCACATTGTGTTTGAACTGAAACCATGACATACAACCGACTACAACGGACTTATTTGTATAATAATTGCCGTATAAATTCAGTCCTTTTGAATATGGAAAAATCTAAGTTCTTGTCGCTTGTTGTATTATTATATTATTTTTAACTTTAAAGTACTGTATTTTATATTATTTTTGTTTTGAATCTGAAACAGTAAGTCAGTTTTTATGGATATACGAATGAACGTTATATCCAGCAAGTCAAGTGCCTACGCCCCCGCAAATTTGGTAGGATAGCTGATTATTGGAGATGAAGGAGGGAGCAGGTAGGCATTCGTCTTTCTGACCCACTATAAGAAACAACCATTCCACATACTTCTTGACAATCTCCTGAAAGAAAGCACCCTGATCGAATTAATTCATATAAGAGCTGTGGTCAAAACATTACAGCTGAACTCCACCTATAACTATAATTTTATGTTAAAAATTGTTTACAAGATAAAGATAATATAAGAATATATAAAACCATTCATTATATTACTGTTATGTTAGAAATCTAATGTCGGCTCTTTAAACAAAGTATGTTATTTCATAAACAGATAACACATTTTATTTGTCAGTTGCAATATTGAATTGTATTAGTTGTCATTGGGGGACAAAGGCGTGAAAAGAGGATTAAATTGGATTTAAGAAGAAATGCGGCTTGCCCCAGATTTAGATTTATCCGTCTGTAGTTGGGAGCGACCTCTCAAACTGCCTTAATGTGATTTCGGAAGGGTAACTCCACAAGATGAAACACCCCGCGAAACAGTAAATCACTGAAATTAGTTTTCCTCCGTTTTTCCGCTCTTTGTTTGCTACAAGCTTGCAAAGTTACTGTTCTGCTGACACCGCTGCATAAAATTCAACCTCTGTAGAATATTTTTCAAAAGTTTACGTACATTGTAGAATCGTAAAAAAATATGGGGATACCTAACAAATTTTATGTTGAAACTTTCCAAGTACTTTAGGGTTTTTTTGGTTTCTTTAATTTTATGAAATACACACGATGAACTCGTAACGAAGTATTGTGAAATGTTATATAATATTTCTAAGTACATTAAAAGTATATAACATTTGTGCTAACTTACCGCGTGCCGTAATAAAGCTTTCCAGGCTTAAAATAACGAAAAAAAAGGGCGTCGTGTGTCGGCGACGCGTAATTACATTCCTTTGTTGTTCCGCCCACTGCCCTCGGACAGAAGTCATTTGAAGCTCACATAATGTTATAACCTTTCATATACATACGAATATTTACGATAACCCAACAATTGATTTTATATATTTAACTGTTGTATATCACAAACATTTATCATATTATTTAATATAAGGCTTTGTTCCCACTTCAATAGAGTTAATTACATATAAAAATTATTTTAGTTTTAAAGATAAATTTAAATTATTATTTTGTATCAAGTATTATATAAATCAAAATTTGTATCTCAATTCAATGGGAGTTATAATAATTCCCTTTTCATTATAGTATTTATAAGTTAGTAGTATATTATTCATAGCAGTAATAATGTAAAGTAAAACTTTTTTTCAATTAACTTCTCAATGTACTCAACGACCGGTTTGCATGAGAATTTGGGTCGAATCTAAAAACAACTGAAATAAAGGCACTATTTAGCTGTCTTGATGAGTTTTTGATTGCGAATTCCTCTCACAGTTACATAGTTTACTTTAAAAAGCGTTTTACAAATATAAGTATTCAGGCGTTCGTGTATCTCTTTTGCGACCAATTGTGTGCATCTTAAAATCTTTCCAATTATTATTAACACTCGTTTCGGATATGTTTTTGCTTGTATTGTAGAACCTACGCCTAATTTCATAATTATGATTAGTTTAATATGCAAAGCTAGCGAGAAATTTGATAAAATAAATACATATTAAACTAATATCGTAATATATAAAACACAAAGACACTCACTGACTCACTGACTCATTCATCGCTCTACGGCCCAAATCGTAATACCTAGAAAGCTGAAATTTGGACACAAGACTCCTGACATATTGAATAGGTGCAATAAGAAAGGATTTTACAAAGGTCCAAACCGTTCCAAAGTTACAGCTAAAAAACTGCAAAGTTTACCCCCCGCTCCCTCTCATCTTCACTTTCGCGGTCCGTCGCGAAGCACGGGTAACCTGCTAGTCTAGACATATATTAATACAAATATATAATAAAATAATTATTCTTCATTCATAATAAAATATTAAAAAGTAAAATCACAGGTTTATATGAGAATGATTAATGATATCTTAATGATAAGTATATATATTATAATTGAATGATGATAACTACTCTTTGAACTGACAGTCAATATGTTGCGTCGAACAAAATGACAAATGACAATTCATAACTTATATTAATAAATATATTAAATTATATTGTTCCAGTTCATGTTAAATATTTAAAAGAAACAGTTTTTATTTATTTATTTTATTAGGACCTCACCTTGTTGACTTGTATCAACATATTTATATATATACAACCTGTGGCATGTGCGTCAATTTATTGATCTGTCCGTAGCCGTTAGAAATCATAAACTTCCGTAACATTAATTAATTGAGGGAATCCAACAGTAATTAAGAGTAGTGTAAATAAAAGGTTTAGCAACAAGTGGGTCATCCTGGGACGCCCTCACCTTGCCCCGGGCGCTCGCACACCCCGGGTCACGATCACAAGTCGTTCATGACCTACTTTACGTCAAAATATATATATGCTAAAATTGCCAATAATCTTGATCTATAAGATATATATGCTAAAATTATAATTACTATTTTAAATATATGATTATTATTTTACTTTATTTTTCTGTTCTATACTATCGATTCGCCAGACTTCGCACGGGTGTAATTGATTGTGACGTTCTTAGTATACCTAAGCGTGTCTGAAATCGATTTCAGACACATGTTACGTTACTGTCGGATCCACTTTATATAGTTTTTGATATTGATAGCACATGGTAAGAAAAGTGTTTCAGCAGAAAATGTTATTAGTTCAAAGGATGTTTTTCTATTTTTAAATTACTTTTATTAATAAATTCAACCTATCTAAAATTCATTTTGTTATCTAGATTTCAAAAATAGTTACATCTAATATATTTAATTTTGATTATGTTAATTTTAAGTGTTTGTAATTATATATCTGAAATATCTTTTAAAACTTGCTTAAATATGATTAATATATATATTGCTATATTGATAAGTTAATAAGATAATAAGATTTTATATATATATATACTATGTGTCAGATGTAACCTTTATAAAGGCTAGAATTTTTAATACGTTATATTAATCTCATAGACGTTACCCAAAGTTTCATAAAAGCGAATGCAAATTGATATTTTTATCGGCCTCGCTTTCAATTTATGAAATTGCTGATTTGTAATAATTATTATAAGTTTCGTATCCAAATTGGTTTAAAGTTATCGAAAGTTTTTTATTTCGAATAAGCATAGGTTTTTAAAACACTACTCTCTAGTTCATTGAATATTGAATTCTAAATATAAATTAATTTATAAACAAATTTGCTTTTAATTTGTTCTGTTTTCGACTTTTCTCTGATATTCTATTTGATACTGAAATATAAACAAATCACTGTGTGTGGGCAGAGCCGACCTTACCTCTGGCGAATGGAACGCTCCAGGCGTGAATCCCGGGACGTACGCAGATTTCAAAATATAAAATTATTTACGATATAGTTGTATATCAAATTAAATAGATGTATATAATAAAAGGTAGTTTAGCTGTATTTTACTGCACTCTAAAATTAGTTTCCTATTGAATGTATATAGCGTATACTTTAAACCATATATTTTTTAACTTTAACTGGCTGAAAGTGAACACAAAATATTTTAAATCAGATTGTCATTTGAGAAAAGTTGATCTTGTATGAAAATTGAGTCTTAATAATGAATATAGGCGAGGTAAGTATATAGTGGAACTGGATATTTTTTCATTAAAACGCCTTCAAAACAATAACTGCTAAGGTATACTATGAAGAATATGAAATATATTATATAATAATTGTTCCTATTTACTCTTTTTAGGAGATTTATTTTTACACCTTTCATAACGTAATTGTAAACAATTCATTCATCTTACTTACAGGATCTTGCTCAAACTGATTTGAAAACTTCTTTAAATGTCGTCAAATTCCGTCCAGACAAAGTCTGACAGTCAATTATAAAAGTGAATAATACAATAAACAATTTGGCACCAGAACAGTCCCGTTCGGTCATTTTGGGTAGAGATCCCTTAAAAAGCGAACATATTTTAATGACCGCTATCCATCTCTTGACAGTTTATTCGAGATGATTTAGTGAGGTCGTATCAAAAGAGATTTATGAAATGAAAAAGCAGTTAGAGCTCATTATAGGTCTTACAAAGTGACTGAGATGAAGTCTTTAGTCAGATTTGATTTATCTCTTAATAAATAGATATATAACTTAATTTTTAATCTTATATATGCTCCGAAATATAGGAAAGGTAGTATTTTGTGGTTATTCTGTACCAGCACACGATAAATGTTCTTTTGTTTTGTTTTCTATTCGCAGTGGCACAGCCGGTATCGATCACTCCTTACTAACCGGTGTAGTCTTTACCTATAAATATTAGAATAGTCTGAACACAAAATGCATTAAGGCGTCTAGGGTTAAACTAACTTATATAAAATATCCAACATTAACATGTATTAACACAGTACCGCAACAAGAGAAACAGTTACAATTGTAAACTTAATTATCAACTTAACCTCAATCCAAGCGCTTGAGACACGGACGCGGTTGCTTTGGTCGCTAAATTCAATATACCAAACTGACCACTCGCGTCTTAGCCATCCCACACACGATCCCAAGAGAGCCTGCGGCAGTTGCTACTCATCTAATATTCATGAATTCCATTGTGCGTTATACAACAATACAAAATTATGAGTCCTTTGTAGATAATAATCAATACGTTCCATAATGTCAAACTCGGCATCCAATTAAAACTTCCATGAAACATGAGCCGGGTGTTCGTTTTACATCACGAGACGAACTATATCTAATTGTAAAAGGTATCTAAACGTTCGTTCCATCCAGTTTCCAGTATTGCCTCGGAGTTAAAGCCTTCCTTCCTTAGTCTTTCCGTCACCTCTCGTTTTATAACCTCCATTATGAGGCTTTGTATAGCTAACGTTACTTTCACCGGAAAAACGTCTTAAAGCATTCTTGACTTATATTACTTTATTTAATAACATATTTGTTCACAATGTATATAAAGTTATTTTATTTGTACTAGAATCTTACTAAAATAAAAAAGTTGTGAACCAATTTTGAAGAAACTTTACTGTAATATACTTTATATATCAAAATAACATATAGGCTTAAATTTCAGAATATACTACCCATTATAGAATTAATGGCGAGTGGAACCGTCGGATTTTATAAGTGGTTTAAATAAATTAAAACCACTTTATAAAATTAAATAAAGTAAATTAAACTTAAACCGATATCATTAATAGAAAATATAATATTCAATTATTGTTAACATATATAAAAAGAAACCATACATATCATGGTATTTCACTCAAAGGAAGTAGGATGAGTCGCTATATTCAGAGCGAAGCAATAAAAACGCTACGGTAAAATTTCGGAGACGAAAATATCGATTTCCCGAGCTCCATGTATTCCATCTGTTGCTCTCCATGAAATTTACGACAGCATTACTGAGTCGTTATTTTTGTATGAAGAGTTTTATCGTTGTACGCCATTGCTTAGCGACACGAGTTTTTTTATCAAATTCGTTTTTTTATCGCGATCACTTGGGCTTTTTATTTGATGCGAATATTAGTTGATTTAAGCGACACAATTGTTAGATATTACGGTTTATGAGGATTGTTATTTATTTAAATTACTTACTAGGTCAATATTTTTTAAGATGGTGGCGACGGAGGAGACTGCTGTACCCGGGCAGATAGAAACGCCTGGGACTTTCGGAAAATTACGCCAGACTCTATCCTCGTCGCTCCTCACAGCGCAAGACAAAGGTATATGTTATATATATAATTATTTATTTACTGATATATTGATGACAAAAATTTCGTATTTCTAAAATATTGTAACAAAATTCAAATAATTTTCACAGTATTCTATAATATTGATCTGACATGAGGTCTTTATAGTAACAAAACATTAAACCTAACAACAATATGACACGCTGACATCTATAAACCCTGATTAATTAGTCAAAGTAATTACCCATGCGTTGTATAACTCCGGCTTAATTACACTTTATAAGTGTCGGGGTTATGACGTAGACAGAGTTCAGAAGTTATCTACTCCAGTAGCTGCTAAGTTTGGTGGATAATTTAACGTAGGATATGCCGAATTTAATATTAACACCATGTGTTTATAACTAGATTTGTTAATAAAAATTACATTTATGCAATGGGTTTAAACATTTTTCTACACATTTCCGATTTTCGATGCGATTCTCTAAAATATTCTATTGTATTATTAGAATTCAATTTCAAAACTAATGATTTTATTATTTATAGAGGTCAGAAACTATAAAGCTGGGAGGTCTCAGAACTAGTTCATTGTTTTAACAAAATTTATAAGCAACTGCTTTATTATATTATTTGAATGTTTAATCCTTTGGCATATTATTTTAATATATCATCTCTTTAGCTGAGAGTTACGGGAGTACACACTGCGGTGAAAAACGATCTCAGGTTGTTTGGTTGGGTTAGGTTGGGTGTAATGATATTATTGTCTTAAAGATATATACATTATACCAAAAACTTTTCAAGTGCTATCAATAAATTACTATCCAAATTTACTTTCAGTATGCCCAAGAGCATACTTAGTCTTCTGTCCGAAGAAAATCAATACACTGATTCCCATAGGGAAAGTAATGCTTCTCAACATTATCTGTTACCTTACAATAGTAATTCAGCTGTTAATCCGATTAAAACTTTACAAACTTAATACAGAAACCAAGAAATTATAAGTTAATTACAACATTTACCGTTTTTTTAATGCAACACAGTAAATTCAATTCACAACATCTTAATTGTCTTATTGTATTTTAAAAATCCTTTCGGATTAATTTAATTTGTAAAACGAAATCTCTTAATGTTTAAAGCAGTGGAATAATATAGAAATACCATTATAGAATTGATATTCATTACATGTTTCTTGGAAATAGATGTTAACACATTTCAAGAGAATAATTAAATGTAATAATAAGATATACAATCTAGCGCAAACTCTATACGCTCACTCAAATTGTAACCCTGAATAAGCACTCTAATTAACACAGGAATACGTAGTTGTAGTTGGAAAATTTATATACACATTTCAGATTTATAAAAGTCGTTTTGAATTAATATCGGGTCCATTACGGGATGTAAATTTTTTATGGATACTTTTTTCCCCGACGTCTGACCGAATTTCAAAATACCCTCAATTCTGAAAAAAAAAATGATAACCAAGTTAGGATAGTTACTGAAGCCTGGCATCACTGGCCACTGTCGAGAAAATTTACTCGAAACGGGAAATGGGAAACAAGAAAATTATCTAAGCTTAAATAATTTACATCGTATACATATCCAATATATAATTCAAAATGTGTACAAGTTACTTACAACATTATAAAAGTCGACTAAAATTGTCTGGTATTTGATAAAAGAATGCAGCTTAGGTATTTATGTATTTCTCAATATTCATATGTGAATATCGCGAGTGCTTGTATCCCGGGGGGTTAAAATGGCGTGTTGTTAGTACATTCCACAAATAGAAAGGTCGAAACACACCGCACACCTATTTGAATTCCCCCCATTTCAATGGAACTCTCAATATTTCATAAAAGTGAAAGCATCGCGTTAGCAGATACCGCTCTTATATTCGACTGTTACTATTTTGTTATGTTTTTTATTAAAGTAATATTTTGTTAGAGAAAAAGATAAAATATTTTCATTTAATATCACTATTTAATATAAAATAAACCTTTTATTAATGTCGAATTATTACACAAATATTTTTTATCAAATATAAAAACAATGTTTTCTAAAATTTTCACAAGTAGTAAACATATTAATATTTTACGAGTTTAACTGGTGTATATTAGTGACACTTTTATTGTTATCCGACTCTTTTTAATGTTTTGCACCAATCGTGTTCGCGGAAAGAAGTTGTGTTATATACTCAAGTTAAATACGTAAATAGTTTAATTTAAAGTTTTTGTATATTAGTTTAGAATGATAATTCACCGATACGGAGAGGACAGGACCTGCAAACTATGGTAAACCATCCACTTTACCTACTAAGCCATCGTGTCCGCATAACTCATTCCTCACTCCCACACTTAATAGAGACGGTAGTGACATCAAATAGGCTTCTTTCGAAAATCCAAACCAATGTTTCTACAAAAACAACTATAGTACTTACACATTAACGTTTGATAGCCTGTAATATCTTTCTAGTGACGAAGCTCGGTCCGCGATCGACGGTGACGGAGCCTGTAGAGCCAACGCCAGCACCTGCACCCGCGCAGCCTCCCCCCGCACAGACCTCCAAGACTGAACGGTACCATTTTAATATGCAAATATAACAACATATATACAACTTTATAGTAAATACAATAGAACTCTTACAGGATCAGTTAAAATACTATCTATTATTTCTATAAAATTACAGTGTATGTAAATAGTATGTTGGTAAATAACTGATAATACTAATATTACATAAAATAACGTTACAATATGAGGTAGAAGAAACTACTGATATGGTGTCATCTATTTCCTAATCATTAAACTAAATTGAAGCATACAGGCTACTTTTCAGGAATTTGTATTCTACCGTATGTGAATTACACACACACATTTTAATTTTTTTTAAACTGGATTATTATATTTTAAAGTGAGGCGGGTAAGGCGCCCTCTAGAGCTGGAGCCTGTAGGGTCTGCCTCAAAGCATTGAAACCTGGTGAGGTGTTCCACATATGCAACGGTTGCCAGCACCGAGTTTGTGAAGACTGTTCTTCATATTCCAAGCCAGCAAGTGACGAAGAAGCGGTAGTTGATATTAGTTAGTTACTTAGTTAAAAATTATATCATTTTTTAATGATTTATTCATAAACTAACAGAGTTCATGGCGGTGCTCTGTGTGTCGTCGTAAAGCAGCTCCTCGACTTCCTCCAGCGGCACAAGACAGTACTGACTCACTCCTCGAAGTACCGGTTTTGGAGGCACTACAACGACGCCACTCAGAAGCAAGACTCGGCAGTGGAAGCTCCACCACTGGTCTGGCTCCACCACGATCACCTGAACTGCGAAGACATTCAGATGTATCGCCTGCATCGTTAAAGGAGTTGGAAAAGGTAATGTTTCTTGATTCTTGCACATTTTTCTTTTCAAAACAATAAAAAAATATATAACATAAAATACATTTGGATATGTGTGTAACCACGCTGCCCTTGCGGCAGTTAAAGGGCAGCGGCAGTGTGACTCCGGGTGACTCCCGCCGGCCTAGCACGGCGACTCCCGTGCGTCGTCGCTCAGTCCGAACTCCCGCTCCGCGTCAGCGCTCCGTCGATGAGGATCAGCATGGCCCAGGACATACTCCTGCATTGGCTGCCCCTCCACCCATGTCCAGACGGTGAGTCCTAGGGTTATCTTCTTTCTAATGATAAATCACGTAATTATGTTTTAATCAAAGGCAGTATGTCATTTATTTTTGGTTTGAATGATAAACACATTAATTCATTTATATATTTTTGAATGTACTTATCAGATAATTTTCAAACGTATTTTTTTAAATATATTAATTGCTTAATTTCGAATGTTTTAATTGCCTTTACTACTATTCCAAATATAATATTCACGTTATAACGATGGAATGTTTTTAATACAATAGACACAGGGTTTCCTTTAAACAAGATATCCATTTACGGTATAATGGTACTTAAATGGATCAAGTCTTTTCCCATAAAGCTATCGTAAGTACTTGAACATAAAATAAATTTGAGATGTAACTTATGTAAATGAAAGTACAGCTAAAACAAACAATAAATGTTCATAGCTCATTTTATAACTTAACTTTAAGTGTTTATTGGTTTCTTTACATATAAATAAAAGATGTTATAAACATACACTATAAAATACCTGTAAATATTTTCTATGTTACGCATTTATTTAAGATCCCGAAGTTAACGACTAAGATTGAGGGACGCTCGTAAAATTAAGGGGAGGAGTCCTATTTACAAACTCGACACGAAATAGCACTTATTTTTTTAAAGTACCAAGTCGTTTTATGTTTTAAATAAGATGAGACGAAGACTAAATAAAATAGGTAAACAATTAGTGCACAATTTTATTTACTTTTTTTATTTATTTTTTATGGGTTAGATTATAGGTTTAACATTGTCAAATTTAATAATTAAAAAAAAACATTAACATTTGTTTTTCCCTGAGTCCACTACAATGTACAAAAAAATGAATTATTTTACCATTAATTGTAAATTTACGCTTAAGAAAAATCCATAATCCATAATATTTTTTAAATAAACATAAAATGCTGATCTTCCTTCATATATCTTGATACTTATTACGCCAGAGCGTCAGCAGTAGATGTGGTAGCGGGTGCGGGTTCTCGACGCAGTTCATACCGAGCAGAAGTAGACGCTCCTGATACACCACCACAGATAACTGGCCTGAGCGTGGACGAAGACAGACCTATAAGACGACGAGGCAGCCAACTGTATGTATAATAATAAATATTTTCGCTTTTTTTATATAAAACCTATCATAAGCTATAAAAAGTAAGAAGGAATACTTCGTAGCCTTCTACAACATTAATGTTTTTTATAATATAAATTTCTACAGGCCAGATATAGCAGCATTACAACAAAGAACTGGAGCTCTTAGTGCAATGGCAGCATTAGCGTCAAGAAATTCTGATGCATCAGAGCCGACTGTGACTGCAGCGGCTGCCGCTGCCGCCGCCGCAGCAGCAGCACGACAAATGTCAGTCGATGCTGAGGCGATAAAGATTGTAATACACGATGTCGACGATCGCACTCCACGCCGTGTGTCTCTACGACGGGATCCCAATGATAAAGGACACCGATGTAAGTAAATGATATTTTTATGGAATTATTTATCGTTTTATAACTTAATCTATATTAAATACAGCTCGAGGTTTTGGAATGCGTGTTGTTGGAGGTAAGCCTGATGCGAGTGGACGACGAGAAGCCGTCATTGTATGGACGGTGCCTGGCGGACCTGCAGACTTAGCCGGCTTGCAACAAGGAGATAAGGCAAACTCTTCATTTATTTACTAATAAACTTACATTATAATACTTTATTAGACTAACACAATTATCACATGTAATAAAAGTTACCTACGTCGTTTTAATCGAGATTATACCATTTCGACGCTGTTTCATGCACCTTGTCCACGGGCTTATTAATTACAACTACAACTACGATTGATATTGATGCAACTACGTCGAAATATTAGGAACTTGATTAAAATGAGAAACACGATAAATATCCCGTAGATTATTATGATATTATTACTTACATTGCCTATACATGAAAAAAAATTGCTACATTTATAGGTATTTTTTTTATCAGTGTGATAAACGACGTAATGTTATATAATGATGTATGTAGGTATTAGAATGGGGCGGGGTCCCACTGATAGAGCGTAGTTTCGAGGAGGTATGCGCGGTCCTGGAGCGGGGTGGTGACAGCGTAGAGGTGCTGGTGGAGCCCGCGCCGCAGCTGGACGATGTTCCTGCGCCGCCCACACTAGCGACCCACCACCACCACGCTCTATATGGTACAGCAGTGAATATGACCGACTCTTCTCTACTGTCTCTTTCTCTCACTATTTCTCTCCTTTTCTTCGAATCTCTTTTTATCCTTTGTCAATTTATTATTTCTTATTGTATAGCTTGTACAATGAGATTGTAAGTTGGATAACAATTTAATTGTTTTATATAATATTGGCTTGAATAATAATAATACAATGATAATTATTTTATAAAATATATTGTTTATTAAACAAAATATGTAATATATATTTGTAGTATATTCTTCCTCACCTTTCTTCTTCTCTATCACTTATGTCCATATTTTAGTCTGCTGTCTACAATTACTTCATTGCTTTCGGTAGATTTTCACATTCATTGAATCAAACATGTAAATATGAAGTCATACTAGACATATATGCACCAATTTCATACGTAATGTATAGATTGTTTTGGTCCACAGAACCGGATACCGACAAATCACCATCATCGCCCACCAGAAGGAAATTGCCGAAAACCCCGGTATAATATTCATATAGGCTTATTATAATATGTGTTGTGAATCTATGAGACGTTGGACCTTTGTTCCTTTATGTATTAGAGACTGTCACTCGGCTAGTCGACTATTCTTCGGATCTTAGCTGTGATATTATTTCAGTGTAATTTGATTTTTGGATCATATTATTTTGAGATTTTTTGTTAATATTATCATAATTGTGATCAAAAAATCAAGGTTTCCTATAACTGGGTAGATGTATTATTTATGACTTTATATTGATGTTTTATTTGGACCCGAATCGTATTAGAAGCATTTTTTTTTTTTTTTTTTTTTTTTTTTTATGTTATAGGAGGGCAAACGAGCGTGCGGGTCACCGTTAATATGTGATCACCGCCGCCCATGGACTCTTGCAACATCCGAGGATACACAAGAGCGTTGCCGGCCTTGGAGAAACGAATATGTGCCTTTTTTGAAGGTACCCATGTCGTATCGATCTGGAAATACCGCCGAAGGAAGTTCGTTCCACATTTGAGTGGTACGTGGGAAGAAAGTCCTTGAAAACCGCACAGTTGAAGATCGCCACGCATCCAGGTGGTATGGATGGTAAAGGAGGCGATGGCGAGCTGTGCGGTGGTGAAATTCGGCGGTAGGCATCAGATCGAATAGTTCTTCGGAACACTCCCCGTTGTAAATGCGGTAGAAGACGCACAAAGAAGCCACGTCTCTACGCAATGCCAAAGAGTCCAGCCGTTCGCAGAGCACCGGGTCCCCGACAATCCGAACGGCTCTCCGTTGTACGCGGTCAAATGGTAGAAGCTGATATTGGGGTGATCCGGACCAGAGATGAGAACAGTACTCCATGTGTGGCCGGACCTGCGCCTTGTAGAGCGCAAGTCTTTGGCCAGGTTTGAAATACTGCCTCGCTCTATTGATCACTCCCAATTTCGTCGAGGCCAACTTGGCCTTGCTCTCCAGATGACCACGAAACTGACAGTCGCTCGAAATGTCGAGACCCAGTATTCTGATACTTGGCGAGGCAATAAGAGGAGTGCTCTCGAAGAGCGGTGATACGACAAATGGGGTTTTCTTAGTGGTAAACGCGCAAACCTGTGTCTTGTCGGGATTGAACTGAACGTGGTTCAGTTCACCCCACTCAGAGATCATCCCCAGGGAAGTCTCTATTGAAGACACAAGTTTCTTTCGGCACTCATCGACGTTTTCCCAAGAGAGACCTGCACGACCGGAATATACCGCATCCCCAGTGCTGTCATCCGCATAACAATGTATGTTGGAAATATCCAACATATCATTGATGTGCAGGAGGAACAGAGTTGGGGATAGCACGCAGCCTTGGGGTACACCAGCGTTCACGGGCTTGGGGTCCGAGCAAAAACCGTCGAGAACGACCTGTATGCTCCGCCCAGTGAGGAAGCTGGTTATCCACTTGCATAAACTCTCGGGAAGCCCATAGGAAGGTAGCTTCGAAAGAAGCCCCTTGTGCCATACACGATCGAAGGCTTTTGCCATATCCAGACTAACTGCCAGACCCTCTCCCTTGCTTTCAATAACCGTTGCCCAACGGTGAGTGAGGTATAACAGAAGATCACCAGCTGATCGACCATGGCGAAAGCCATACTGCCGGTCATTGATCAACTGGTGATCCTCGAGGTACGTTAGGACCTGTCGGTTTATGATAATCTCCATTATTTTGGAGAGAAGGGAGGTAATGGCGATAGGTCTGTAGTTAGCTGGGTCCGAGCTATCACCTTTTTTAGGGATCGGATGGACAAGGGCACACTTCCATGAGACCGGGACTACGCCTTTAAGGTAGGAGTGCCGAAATAGACGCGTTAGCACTGGAGTCAACTCAGGGGCACACGTTCGTAGCACCAGTGGAGAAATGCCATCCGGCCCACTCGACTTATGAACGTCCAAGGAAAATAGAGTCTGCCTGATAGTTTTTTGCCGAAAAACTATTTCCGGCATTGAGCTCTGACACCGCGGGATGATAGGCGGTGTCTTCCCTTGGTCGTCCAAAGTCGAGTTGGAGGCGAAAAGAGTGCCCAAGAGATCGGCTTTCTCTTTTGCCGTGTGGGCCAGAGAGTCATTCCCCATGTGCAACGGCGGTAGGGACGGCTGGCTAAAGTTGCCCAGACTGGCCTTTGAAAGCGCCCAGAATTTGCGCGTGCCAGGCGGGTACTTTGCCAGCTGATCCCCAATTTTGACGACATGCTTGAACTTTGCTCTAGCGATTTGCCGTTTGAAGAATCTGGAGGCACGGTTGTATTTCCTCTTCAGAACTCTAGAGTTCGGATCCTTAGTGACTAACGCATTGGCCCAAGCTTGATAAGCCTGCCGTTTGCCAGCTGATGCAGCCCTGACAGACGCATCAAACCAAGGCCGCGATCTGCCACCAAGTGGTACCACAGAGCTTGGTACAAAAAGTTCCATGCCCTGAAGTATCACATCAGCTACAGCCGCAGCGCAGTCACTAGGATCGTTGGAAGGGAAACAAATCGGCCCCCATGGGTAGGATGCAAAAAAATACCGCATTCCATCCCAATCCGCTGACTTGTAGTGCCAAACGCGTCGAGTCGCAGGTCTTGTGCGAGCTGGACGTTGAATGGGCACTACACTCCGTACCAGACAGTGATCAGAGGACCCTAAAGGAGCCTCGACAGCGACCTGGTACTTTTCTGGATGTGTAGTCAGCAGAAGATCCAACAAAGAGGGCGTGTGGCTGTCCACATCCGGTAGACGTGTGTGCGTCTTTACCAGCTGGGACAGACTATTTGCCAGAGCAAAGCTAAACACAGATCTCCCCGCGTAGTCGGTTGCACGTGACCCTAACCATTCGGTATTGTGCGCGTTAAAGTCCCCGAGGACTACGACTTCGGCGGAGGGAGTCTGAGAAAGCAGGTCGTCAATCTTCGCTTGAACGTGGCCCAACAGTTGATCTGTTTGTGCATTACCACTATGGGACCTGTAGAGGCACGCGTAGAATCTGACGTGATCGTCCATGTCCACGCGCAGCCAGAGCACGGACAGGTCCCGACCTTCAAAAATCTGAAGGCGACGGTAGCAGATATCCTCCCTTACGAACACAGATACCCCGGCGTGTGGTATAAAATGATGTTCTAGTTTATACCCGGGGTATGATAGGTACGCTGTGTCGCTAGGTTGAGATATCTGCGTCTCCGTCAAAAACAACAAGGCCGGCTGCGCCGTCTCAAGGTGGTAGTGGACGGCGTTTAGGTTCGAATGAAACCCCCGGATGTTACAAAAGTCCACATCTAGAGTGGAGCGGGGTGCCGCTGTTTGCCGTCGTTTGCCCTCAGGAAACACAAAGTGCGATACTTTGCCCGCCCCAGATACGACGGGCAGCCCGAGCAAAATCCGAGGATCATTCCCCCGATTTTGCTCGGGGAGGGGGTCCCCGGCTTCATCAAAGCCGGTACCCTCCTGGGGTATTTTTCTTTTTTGCATCGCGTTCATGTTTGGCGGGGGGGGGGGGGTTTGGGCTTCCGGATTCTCTCACTCACCGACGGAACATAACCAAATGAATTTGGTTACTACACGTCGGTCTTCTGTGAGAGGGTGGTCCTTCCCCGGTCGAGCCAGCCCAATACGAGCTGCAGTCAGATAACTACAGCTAGGCTCTACCACCTAACTACAGCTAGGCTCTACCACCTAATTCAACATCAACGTATTAAATAAATTGAAATCTGAGGTGATTGAAGCTGTTTGAGATTACTTTTGTTTTACATCGTTTTAAATGAAAGCCTGAGACTTCGTTTGGATTCGAAGAAGCGCTGAGGCTGGTCTCCTCTGATCTGCTGTGATACTATAGCACTAATCACTCAAACATCTTCCATATTAGACTTATTATAAGAGTATAGTATTTCTATATATTAATGTAGGGCTATTATAAATTTGTTAATCTTTTACTAATTAGGGATAACGTTACCCTGTTTAGTCAGTGAAAATATTTACCTAACTATATATTATTTGTTGTTTGTCTATATTCGTTATACTTGATCGTTTATATCGTGTTATCCTAAGTGAAGTGTATGAAAAAATGCTGCATACTTATTTTCAGATTTTTATTTTTTCTATCACCCGACCAATTTCATAATCTCAGGGACGCTGGGTGGAGTGGTAGGGAACAATCGGCAATAAACAATAGGAACGATCCAAACGTAATCAGTAAGTTTAGATGGAAGGTAACTTCAATATTAGTGCTCGATGGTAGCATAGGGTTCATCCCGATATCTAAATTACAATTAGGATATTTGTGGATGTTTAGAATATTATTCAACAAATGTGACAAAAAAGTAGCACAGCTAGAGCATTCATCGCTTTTAGCTTGCAGGAAAAAAGAACAATTTCTAAATTTAGTAAAGCGCTAGACATAATGACACAGCAACTCACTTCATTCAAACTCAAAAATATAAGCACAAGTACATGCAATGGCTAAAAGAAGATAAGTAACAACAACTTCAAGAATAGAAGACCTAAAAACTAGAAGATATACGGGCGAGGTGAGCGCAGTAACGTCAAAAACAGACATCGAAAAACAGGCGACCGGAATATTCCCGTTCGTATCGTTCTCATGTTTTGAGCATCGAGTGATTGTTACCGAATTTTGTTGTTGATTAGTGTAGTGTCATGCCGCACTGTACCGAGACGTTTGCAAAATAGTCTCGTAGGAGCTTCGAGTGGTGGCAGCACGGTACACCCCAAAACGCCGGATACAAACACCTTTAGCGACAGGCACACCAACGCTTCTGAATGGTGACGAGATACAAAACACGATGTACATAGCTGCTCAGCCCTTGTAGTTGTTGAATGTTAAGCCTCATTACATAATTGAGAAATGCATGACATTGCACAGTGTGAATGTGCATTGATCTGGCTCAGAGCACTCACTGTTTTTCGACAGCATTCTAGGTGATAATTTCGACATTTTGCTACCTACCTACATGCAAGTTTTTATGAAAAATATTTTTTTATAAATATGTATAATAAATATTTACTCATTTAAAAAGTTCTAAACCAAATTAAAATATATACAATATACAAGTGTGATTTGTGAATTTTATCTTCTTTGTAGTTAGCCTGTTACTTTTAAATCGTATCTGATTGACAAAAATATTCAAATCCAGAAAATTATATATAATATTTTACTCTTAGACATTGTATAGAATTTAGACAAATGCATAGCAAGGTAATGGACAACATTATTCAGGAATTCATAACAAGTTCAGTTCAATACAGTACAAAATAACTCTTAGATCAAAAACTGACTTTAGTCATAAATCTAAGATTATGCGCGGCTTGTCTCGAAATTAGCATGATAAAGCTTTCTGCATGGCGGATGAGAGCGACAAATTTTATTAATTACTTTATGTATGAATAGATATGCCTAAGCCCGACGCATGTTGTTATAATGAAACATTTTGCAAGTTAATGGATGAAATGCAAGAATACCCATTAAAAGTGACGTGAATGCAAAATAACAATGGAGGTCCCAAATATAACTGCTGTTGATTGATTAATTACAATAGCTCTTATGCATGTTATGGTAAAATATACTGGTATATATTAACTTGTTTTCCAGTGGTTTGGTAATTTAAAATGAACAATATTTTACCGGCTTTACCGTTTATTAGAAAAGACACATAGCGAGCTCTCATTGAATCTCCATCTTGCTGTACTGAAATTAAATATGCTTCAACCTTATAGAACTGTACAAATCAAGATAAGATAAATATTATTTACGATATTTTATATTTTTATATTATATATTAATACTTTGTATGTAGGAGCAAGACCGCGCAGAAAGAGTTCGCGAGCGTCCTACAGCACGAGCGCAACTTCAAGTATGGTTCGAGAGCGAAATTCGGAAGCTTGTTGTCGTTCTTATTGCTGCTGACGACCTTCCGCCCAGAGACCATACTTTAGGTTACGGCGATGAACCAGAAGCTTTTGCCAGAATTCGTCTTCTCCCATCGCTGTAAGTTTTATAAGATCCATTGTTTATTACAAATTAATAATGTTAATAACAGACAAAGTATATAATCCAAATCTCCTTAAGTTTAGCATAGGATGTTTCATGTAGATATTTTGGTCTTCTTCTTCCAGTGAATCTTGTCCACCCGTGGAGACAGATCCAGCATCAGCGTCATGCAGTCCTGTTTGGAATGCTACACTTGGCTTCGGCGGCCTTACGGCAGACCTACTGGCAGGGCGCGCTCTGGAGCTAACACTTTGGGATGCATGCCCTGGCATTGAACCCGTACTTATTGGAGAATGCATTGTTAGTTTGGTTTCGAAAATTCAGTTACAAAATTGGATTATATCTTCGATTTATAATTATTATTGTTTTTATCAATTCAGATGGAGCTAGAAAAAGCTTTTGCTGAAGAACGCGCAGTGTGGTGGACACTAGAAGAGCGAGGTACTCGTTCCGCCAACGCTTCACCTCGCGGTTCTCTCACTGGAGCTAGAGCTCTCCGTCGAGGAGACTTCGCCTCACAGCGATCTGTTTCAGGTTTTTATACAAATATTATCATCAAAATATCATTTACTGTTTAATATATATTCCAAAAGATGTCATAATACCCGGGTACTAACAAGGATGAAACATACTATTACTTGTGATATCGAATAAGTTGTTTTGTTTATTATTAAATCCACCAGATGATGTGGACTCAATCGGGGAATGTGCTTCTCTTCTGCATCCGGACCACGCATGGGTCGCTGGTTCTCGACGCGGCTCGTCACAATCTGAGACCTTGGAAGTCGAAGTCTATCAACTCGGAAAAGACTTTTCCCGTTCTCTGCCTGGCTCACGTCGTTCCTCATTCCAGCAACAGGACAAAGGTTCTTTACACTCGTATACTATACATAACAGAGAAATTCAGAGCGCCTGAAGATGTTATCTAACAAAGTAAATGTGGCTATTCAACCATTTTTGGGGAGATTCAGTTAAAGCAGTCAAAAATTTTGTTAACAAATCAGGTATCTTATATTTAAAATACCTGAGGCTATTTCTGGACCAATATTTAAGAGGATTATATCAAAATTGTCGCAAATTCTTTTTTTTTTTACAGGATTAATGCTGAAAATTTATTAATTTATTACTTTATTTATCATTGATTTTGGAGGAGTCATGATCCCCAAGATTCTTCCTTGAAATGTACCTGGGCCTGATGAGATTAAGTGTAATAGATGGTGTTGCTGAACCACCTCCGTCTTCTCGTCGTGAACGTCGTCGCTCGTCTTGTGTCCGTCGGGACCCAGACGACATCCTGCGCTCGCTGAGAGCTGTCAAGGGCGAGCTCGGTCGCACGCTGTCGCTTTCCGGATCGACGGCCAGGCGTAAGTGACGCTCTATATTTTATCTTACATGCTCATAAATTTATACATTAAATAAATTATAATCTAATCATATAATAAAATGACAAAAATTACTTAGAACCATATTACAAGTACCAACTACTTATATTTCTAATATATATATATATATATAGTTGGTTTGTTCCTAAATGTACATACATACACAGATTTATTTATTTTAGATATTTATTTAAAGTTTGTGATTATTTTTAAACAATACTTAATTTGAAAATAATTTAATTATCTCAATATATATTATCGTCACATCTCGATCTTTTATTCTCTCTCTCTCTCGAATTATTTTAGTTTTAAATGATACACAGACAAATGATATTGTTGAAGTTAATATTTTCATAATATATCTGGACACAAATCTAAGCAAATTACAATTATCTTCAAGTAGATGATATACGTAGGTACACCTGATTTGGATTGTATTCACACTAAACGTCCCCAATCCGCTTCATATCAACACAACCACCGACCGGTAATTAGTTGTATACACTCGACCCCGAAAGCCCACTTCCTCCACCTCAACATTATACGAACTAGAGTACTGATGTACTGTTATGCTTGTTTGGTCAGCAGCGACGGACCGTTAGCACCTCGGTAAGCGACTGCCCGCGCCGCGTGCTACCCTAAGGGTTTGTCCGTACACGATCCCTTGTGACGTCCGACGGCCGAACGATCCCCAATCTGTTTTATTTTGACCGTTCCCGACCGCTGTCAAGGGTTGAATCCCGTTCATGTGAAACGTGCACGCGTTCCAATCTTTGACACGATCGGTGATGGTTTATCGGCAGAATGGGTACCGTGACCAAGTAGTAGCATGGGTCATACATAGCTTGCGCGACGGCCGCGCGCACGCACCGTTTTATGTGGCTGTGCCCGACGCTTCTCATCACTTCACTGTGTCTGTACTGTTCTGTCCTGACGCATGCCCGGTCGCGGGCGATCACGCTCACTTCATCTGTTTCTGTGTACCGTCTGTTCGGCTGCCCGTCTACGTTCATCTTTATGGCATTTTATCGCCTAGGGTGTTTTGGATTTCATTACCTTATGCGAATGTCATTCATTGTTACAATGCGCAATCTATTAGACTTCTTGTATATATTCTTGTTCTTAGGTCATAGATTACACAATTAATATTCGAATAACTAGATTTTAAAGTAATTTCTAATAAACAAATGAAAGGCATAAACTAGCGGGTATTAATACTCCCGTTCGTAGACGTCACCGCTGTAGGACGCGGTCGCGCATGACCTAGCGCATTCGCTGGCGACGGCATGGCAAAAAAAAATAGTTCCCTTGCGGTAACATTACCTATTGATATTAACATTAGATACGTTAAAATTTATGGCTGCTCATGACACGGAATGCTTATACCATAAAAATGTTTCAAGACCGCTTCAAGCAACTATTAGAAACTCGATAACACTTTTGGCTGCACAAGTTGAAACGCTTCTTCTTTTATTTGTGTGTTTAGGGAAGGGACAGTTTAAAAAACTATGTACTCTAACAAAACTGTCGACATCGGCACGATGCTATTTGACGTGCTTTATGTATTGTTCATTTATTTTAAATGTTTGATTGAATGGTTTATTCTATTATGATTTATGTTGAAATATGTGTCGAAACGATAGAGCGGTACAACGTAATCGACATAGTTGTACGCCCGTGATCGAGAGTAGTGTTCGTTTCGGGCGAAGTAGCGGGTCGCGGGTAGTACGTGTTGTGGGTGTGCAGGCACAGCAACGGGGCGGAAGGGCAGCATGTGGGCGGCGGTGCCGGCGGCGGCCGCCTGCGACGCCGTTACTGACGACGACGACATACCACTGGGTCCCGGACAGCTGCCGCCGCGCAACGCACACCTGCCTCCACTGCACGCGGAGATCAACATCAGCATCATCATGGTCAAGGGACAACTGGAACTCGAGGTGAGTATCTTGTTGATTAATCTCGCCGCTATATTTCTAATTTACTGAACATAATCATGAATAGGTATCTCATGCTCGTCGGGTGTACGGAGTTAACGGCGAGGTACCAGATTCTTACGTGAAATGCTACCTTCGCGACGGCGACAAGTGGCTGCACAAGCGCAAGACTAGGGTTATACGTCGCACCACCGAACCAAACTTCAAACAGACGCTCAAATATCAGGCAAGATTTATTGTAGATTAAAACAATATTCCCTATTTCTATCAGAATGGTATTATCTATTAAATGTTTTTAGGCTAACGAGGCTTTAGGCCGCACGCTGGTGGTGATGCTGTGGCAGCGCTGCGGTGGGTTTGAACACAACTTGGCGCTAGGTGGTGCTGAGATCTGCCTCGACAAGCTGGCCCTACCGCAGCGTACGTACGGCTGGTACCCATTGTTCCCGGCTACCTCACTCGCCGCCGATGAATCTCCCGATTGATCCAGGTTACCCAAAATTTATTATATCGCTTTAGAAATACACACCAAGTGACCATGAGTTAAACGATGAATCCTGATTGTAATAAAATATTTATCTTAAATTAATAGAATTATCTTTTTTTAACATAATTTCTCTTTTGGTTACAAATAAGGGAGCCGTCACCGGAGCGCCAGTACAACTAGCTCTCCGCGACGGCTCGTCCTGATTCCAGTCCTGATGCTGCAAAGCCTCCACGCTGCCGCCCCACGGCTACAGAGCAGACAGACTTTATTCGTTTCTCAATGTGCTGATGTGAATTAAGTGGTTTCACTATGAGAATAGATTTTAAAAGCTATATGTGGTCTATATATGATTTATCTACAAAATTGTCTCTACAAGAGCTTAAATTAGCCCTCAATAGTAAGATATTATGTGTATAGAAAAGTAATAATTGAGCTTTTGTTTCGGCCTATCAGTTTCGCTTAATCGACAAAATCGTAAATGTTAAAGCTATCACATATCTATATATTAAAAAAAACATTTGTAAGTTAGTACTCATTATCTAATTAGTGTAGTTAAATCATTGTAGAATGTGTGTTTTTCTTGTATCTGTATCATTCTTTAGTATATTTTTGATAGTAATAGCAATAGATATTACCGTATATTGTGTCGTATATTAATTTCTTTACTTCATGTAAATTTACTTCTAAGTAGTGAAATATATCTCATTGTAACATTTCATTCCAAGTAGATGCTTCGTCAACGATTAAGTCAGTTGTCGAAATAAGTAATTTAGTTTAAGGTTTTCTTAATGTTTATATATAATCATATATATTAATCACTATTGATATTTAAGAGAAAATCTACACAATTTAATTTAAATCACTTCTTAACACATGATATGATATGGCTTAAGAAGAAAGAAAAGCATTAAGAGAAACGAGAAATCGGTAAAAGAATGATTTTATTCAATAAAACACAACGTGCACTGTCCCGTAGAAAACAATTCATAATATAATCCAAAAATAGAAGCTTTTGTCTGGCTCATTGACGTATAACGCTTTTCACTTAGATACATAGTTGAATTACCTATATACAACCGACCTAACCTTTAAAACTATAGTTATAAGTATAAAATACGTGTATTTAATAGAAAATCTGTCTTTAATACTGTGGTACTACTATATATCATCTAAAACCCCACCTTTGACACTTTGCCTTATACGATTCTAGATTTCTTAAGACTAGTATATAAGTGCGTAGGTACTATTCTTCCAAGGTTGTGCTTTAGTGATTTTTCCCTAAATATTCTATTCTACCGACATTGTTATTTCTTTCTAACAAAATTATATCTATACACGATGTAAATAGTGTTGGTTTTTCAAAAAAATTTCTACGCACAACTGTTTCGTGATAATGTAAATCTTTTATAATGTAGTAAATTAACTACACGATTCTAAAATATATTGATTATTATATAAAAACCATTAATTGTAATCAGTATCGTTCTTATCGTTTTCTATACTCATGTATCTCGTGTATCCTATATAGACACAACTTACTTACTGAAAACAATCAAAAAAGATAAAAAACTAACATTTGCATTCATATAAAGTTTAAATTGAATAATTTTTCGACATCAATCTAATAGCATTATTTAAATCTTCAATAACTTAATACCAGAGTAGATATAGAATGTGAATAAAACAAAATATAGTATATTTTGCTCCAGAATCTTTAAAAATTCATAAGTACATATATATATATATATTATTGATGTGTGTTTATATAATGCATACTCTGACTTGTTGAGGCTCTACCGTGGGCCTAGTTACTTTAAATATAAAATACATTTTAATTGGTGTTAGCTACAAATTACATATCGGCGAAATTTATTATAAAAAAAAATCGTCAAAATCTGTGTTCTTCCAAACTTTCGTAGCTTAGTGACTCGCTTGACAATATTATGATCTTCTTGTTTAAAATATAAATATTATTAAATTTTGCACATTTTTTCACTATTTAGCCCTCACGGCTCTTACTAATTGCCTTAATATATATAATAGTAAAATTCAAAATATCAAATAATTTTAAAACGCTTTAAAATAACTGTTTATTAAAACGTCGTGTTAAATTAATGAAAATATTTTTTTATCGCACCTCAATCGTACAACCCTAAGAGAGAGAATCATAAAAAATATTATAATTAAATCCTATATTACGTAAAATTATATTTCCCTTCGCCTATAGAATAACCTATCACATTAAATATATTTTTACACTACTTTTATATTATGTTTATATAAAAGAGCTGTGAAGATATACTTACTTAATATGTAATGAATAATATAGATTTTAAATAAATATTATTCTCAAAGTTGGTCACGATCAACCAATTTACGCTTACTATTTCGATATATTAGTATATATAGCATATTCTACATAAGATATATATAAATGTAACTATCTTTGTTGTGCCTAACCCTGGTACGTTTCCACTTTGCACGTTCATAACATATCTGTGACTCGCAATATATCAAAAATGGCGATTTATTGTGATATATCTGAAACGTACTGCATATTACCTACATTTCTATTCTAATTTAGTGTTGTCGTTTCTTCATAGATACAATATTTCGAAATTCCGTTTTCGCGGTGTAAAAATGACTTTGAATTTGACATTGACATATTCATATCAAAAGTAGACCATCCATACTTTTTTTAATAATTGAAGTCATTGCGAAAACGGAAAAGAGATACAACCCTAGTACGTAACAATATGTGTGTCAAAATATATTATTAAAATAAATGTGATAACAAATGAGTTTATTATAGCAGTATAAACACAATACTTTGTTTTTTTTTACACCCTTACCTTGGATATGGTTATTTCTGTAAAGATTTTTATATATAAATTTAAATAATTCATATAATTCTTGAACTTCTATGTCGCCTTTGCTAAGATTAAAAAAGAAAAAGTTTTTTATATTAAAAATGTTTTCTTTTATAATCTTAAAATCTGATAAACCTCCAATGAACCAGATCTTTTGGTCGTATTTTTACTGATCTCTTACTTCCTTAATCGAGCAAGTTAGATATTATTTTTGAAAAGAAAGGATTGAAGCTTCAATGAAATTATAGCACAGTAAATAAAACAAAGCCTTCAGAAAGTAGTTTTCGTACTTTCACTAACTGTGTATTCCAATCAAAGTAACTTTTAAACTTTTACTTCCAATTTGTATGATATACAATAAAATATTTAAGAGAAACGATGTACTGCATCATAAAAAAAAGCTTCTTATCAGAATATTTATTTTATTATAATTAATAAATCAAGTATTCCTTGCAGTAAATTAACAGCTTAGAAGATTATTATCATGCACGTGTAATGACAAACATTTTGTTTTAAAGTTTATTAAGAATATCAATTCAACAAATACAATTATTAAATATACATAATGTATAATCACGACTCTTGCTCTATAATGTTGGTAGCCCCTTTTAAGGCGGCCACACACGTTGTCACTTTATGTTGTTAGTTACAATCGGTACAAAAGTTCCCATTACACTCCACTAATTGCAGTAGTTTAAGTAATATGTGTAGTGTTACTAAACGTGAGAGTAATCGGCGGGTCCACACCAGTTTGTGACGTGGTTCACGAGCACTGAAGGCGCCCCGCCCGCCGTGCTACGCGCCGCTTGGAACACTCGAGACCACCACTCCCTGTTTGCGCATCTACCTGTAAAGCATTGAAATGACAATTACCACCATTATTAATAAAAACATTTTTAGAGGACTTGTAATTAATCTTTTTTTAGAAATAAATTAATAAGTACTAAGTATGTATCTCTATCACGTCATATTCTGAGGGCAGTTTTTAACCATAAAACGATTAATAACCATAAAAAATATATATTTTCAAAATAGAATTTGATAAAAAAGTACTCGTATATAATCTCTTAAGAACTATCTATAGCTACAAAGTCGAACTAACAACTATTAATAAGTCAAATAATATAACAGCTATGCTCACCGTTAGTAAAAGTGACCAATCGTGATGACAAAGGATATCCTGTTAGTACGCAGCACTGTTCGTCCGGCGCCACGTACGAGCCGTATTTACCACGATTATCAACAGGCAAAGTCTAAAACGAATAAAAAATTACTATTATAAAAATACCCCACATCACATTCTTATTTAAATACGTACAAAATTTTATTGTATCAATTCTATATGGATAAACTTCTAAAAGCGGTGTAGCATCAAACCATTTATGGTATATTGATTGAAGTCTTCTCCACACTTACAATAAGACCAGTGTATATCTTGTCTATCTGTCTATCGATTAAAGCCTTCTCAACACTTACAATGAGACTAGTGTTAACCCGAGCCATCTGTCAATCGATTAAAGCCTTCTCCACACTTACAATAATACCAGTGTATAACTTGTCTATATGTCTATCGATTAAAGCCTTTTCCAAACTTAAGATAAGACTAGTGTATACCTGTTTCACCTGTCTATCGATTAAAGCCTTTTCCATACTTACAACCAGACCAGTGTATATCTGGTCCACCTTTCTACCGATTACACATTCTCAACAATTAGAATAAAACTAGTGTATACCTGGTCTAACTGTCTATTGATTAAAGCCTTTTTCACACTTACAACCAGACCAGTGTATATCTGGTCCACCTTTCTACCGATTACGCCTTCTCGACACTTAGAATAAGATTAGTGTGTACCTGGTCTAACTGTCTATTGATTAAAGCCTTTTCCACACTTACAACCAGACCAGTGTATATCTTGTCCAACTGTCTATTGATTAAGCCTTCTCGACACCTACAATGAGACTAGTGTATACCTGGTCCACCTGTCGGTCCATGGACACGGCCAACACCCAGTCCCGTAGCGCGTCCAGTGGCGCCCCGCGGACACACGAGCTCTCCAACACCAGCGGGGAGCGGGACCAGTCCGTACACTCTGCAAGGAGTTCTCACATTCAATTCTCTTGTATTCAACCAATACCAGTTGATCATCATTTCAAAATAATTCTGGTCGCTATTCTATTTGAAAAAATAATCTTTGTTTTAAATAACAACAAGCTACCGCTTACACTCCTCCATACATTTATGCTTAATGCCGGTTTATTACGTAGAAGTATATAATTTACTTCAAAATATGCATTTTTCCTAATGATTTTTTCTTTTTTACCTTAATTAAAGTAATGTGCTGTGATTTAACCTGTCATCCATCTATTTGATAGCCAAGAATCGACACTAATACCATTTCGATATTATGATACGAGTGTCCTTACTTACAGAAGGGCTTATTTCGATAAGTATGGTATCAAAATAGTCTTACACTCCCATTTGACGTACAAGTGATCACTGGTATTGATACAAAGTACAAAGATATAATTAAATAAAGAAAATAATACTAAAGACCAAATAAAACTATTGAAAAATTAAATATCCCCAGATATGATATATTGATTTCAAACATAATCAATGCGACAGCACAGTAAGAGATTACCAAAGTCGGTATAGTCCAGTAGCTGCGAATCGTCGTCAGCCGCTTCCACCAGGTCCAGACAGTGGTTGAGGGCCACAAAAGCCTCCCGCGCTCCGCTAGCGCCCTCCTCGCGTACCGTCACTCCATACAAGTAATACGCTAGGGAAAACACTTATGCTTTACGAAATTCTGTATATAACAGAATTCATTTCTAATGTTGTTGTATGTAAGGCATACGCCAATATACTTCTCATACTCGCAATTTTATCGGCGCAATGACCTCCAGTTGTTGTTTCTTTTTTAACTTTTTATAACTTTCATTTACATTTGTTATATCTAGTAATATAATTATTTTTTTTATAATAATCACAGGAGATTTTTCATATTTTTAACATTTTTTCTTAATTTGCAATGATAATTACAGTCAAAAGAGTACTTGTTTTTACAGACAACCTTAAAGCATTACAAAAATTTATTTGGTTTAGAAGGTATCTTACCAACATCTGCAACAATAATGTCAGTATAACGAGGCAAGGCGCGAGCTACTTTTGACGCTATTTGCGGCACATGAAGTCCGATCAATAATGTGATAGCCTACGAATAAAACAACAAAAACCGTAATAATTATTATAATATATTCAATTAAAATAGAGTTCATTTAATACTATGAAAACTCTATCCCTCCAACCAATGTCTATAGTAATGATAAAAAAGGTATCTTCAAATCACAATAATAAACAGATGATTTTAAAATAGGTATCATTGTGTTAAGATACAAAGCTACCTGTAAACTTCTTTCATCAGCACCAGCAGAAACCATTACAGCGGCTGCATCTTTTAAAGCGTTAAGTGCTTTGGGAGCGGTCGATGCTCTCACGAGTATCTCGCTACACACCGCCTTCGCTAGATTACTATCACCGGCCGTCACTGTAGCGATGCCGGTGTCATCGGTGAGGTGCTGACGAAGTATTTCTAACACCTGAGAGAGAACTTCTGGTACATCCTCGCTCTCTATATCTATACCTTCCATGCGCTGCAAAGAGAACAATGTTTTAAAATATGTTTAGTAAAATAATCCCATATTGATTTTATCAAAATTGATGAAGTTATTTAGTTCAATTTGCTATTGAATGTAAATCTAATATAGAAACGAGCAATCTTGCTTCTCGTAAAAGAGAAGAAATAAAAGTATTCTTACGTTTTTACCATTTATGCAAGGACAATTAAATCATATATTAGTATCAAAGGTTACCGTTTGAACAGTCATGGTTAGCCTATTTATATAGCACAATAAATGTATAATAATAACCGGATGCGTCTTAAAGAGATGCGCGGCGTATCTGAGTGCGTAGTGAGTCGCCCGGGGTCCCGCTCGCGCCACGCAACGCTGCCACTGCCCGGCGCGGGCCAGACGCTCCAGCGCCTCCGACTCAGAGTCCGCCTCCAGCGCCGCTTCACGCTTGTCCTCCTCCTCGTAATCTGTACCTGGGAATATTAGTTATCTTTTGTGTTAGTGAAATTGCTTCCATCGTTGCAAATATATCGCAGACATATCTTTAATACCTGCGGCAGTTTCTTCTTCGATTCCTTCTACGAGTGCGGCTCGCAGTTGCTCGCCGACATCACTTTGCCCGATAGACGCAAACCTATAAGGAAATACATTTAAAATATATTTTTATCATGAACGGGAATGACGTATGCAAGAATAATCTCACGTGTCGGCGAGCAGGTCCGCCGCCCTCCTCCTGGTGGTTCCACTGAGCTTGTCCCTCGCAAGGCGAGCCGCCCTTAACGCAGCACGCTCTGCCAGTCGTGCGGCTCCGCCAGCAGCGCCCGCTGTACTCGCTTGTACCAGCACCTGCACCGCCTCCCACCACTCCGATCTTAAACAACCGAATTTTTGTTTTCAATTACTAATATCCAAAGGGCGACTGTAGATGTGCAAAAATATCCAATATAGTAAAATCATTTAATATCACTCATACCGATCAGCGTGAGAGGCAGCTCGCTGCAGCAGTGGTGGTACGTGCGGTGGCACAGGTTCAGCGCTCTCCGGGAGATACTCGCGGGACACGCGAGCAGCCTCCTCCCACAACTCTGTAGAGAAATAAAAAGTTCAGCAAAACGAATACAAATGTGAATACAAATCCAGATAAACATTATAACATAAAAAATTAACAAGAATCGTACCAAGGTCTTTATAATGCTGCACAACATCTCTCGGTCGGTTGGCTCGTATCATGAGCGCTTCGAACTGCGCCAAGTCACCATGATCAGCTGCCACCCGAGCGCCCTCCACCAAGACCTCCTCCGACTACATAATAAGAATTGATAATTATAGCTTTATCCTAATTGCAAAATAAATAATTTACGTTAGTCTTCACCATGTGTGTGGCGTGCTGCTCAGCTAGGGCCAAGGCTCTTTGGTGATTCCCTTTAGATAGCCACATACGAATCGCATCTTCCGCTGCAGAAGCCCTGAGAAAAGCCGCCTCGGCCTCCTCCGGGTTATCTTCGGCTAGTGCCGCCGCTTCGTGTCTTGCTACTTCCCGTTTCGTTATTCCGCCACCTAACTCGCTTAATTCGATAGCAATATCCCACCTGGGTACATGCAATTGACCAAATTATAATTTGAATATTTTACTGTAATAAATTAATTATTAGAAAAAAAATAATTGATTAAGACTAATGTCTAACTTGTAATAAAAAAATATATCAAACATAAATTTAAGCCTAGAACCCTGCTTTGCACGCTTCACGCCACGTCTCATCGACACTCCCAGCATCTTAATTATATTGAGGCTTACAGAACAGAGATTGATATTAGCCATATCTCATTCCAAAGTGCTACAAATTTGATAGTCTAATATTGCCTGTATACCTCTGCGCCTGCAACGCCCAGCGTGCCCCCAGTGCTGCTAGCCCACGCGCCGCCAGCAATCTAGCGGCCGGAGCGGCAGCGAGCGCCCCTGCCCACTGTAGCGCCACCTGCTGCTGCACGGAGCTCGGTGCGTGCGCACGGGCAACGCGCTCCGCATTCTCCCACTGACCGCTCGTGCGATACATCTGTATAGCGCTTTTCCAGTCATCTGTTCGACGAGAATTAGGATTGTTTACATATAAAAAATCTGTTATGGCTACAATAGATTAAGCCCAGGAAGGGATATTTTCTGATGGTGTTTCATACCGGCCTGTATATAGTATGTCTCCGCGGCGCGCAGGTCCCCACGAGCGCGAAGGTCAGCGGCAGCGCGGCGTCGTGAAGCTTGCAGCAACGCCGGACGGTGAGAAGACACCAGTCGCAGCATTGACTCGTACTGGGATGCGTCCTGACAGATAAAACACACCCTCGAATTACTCATTGTCATTCTCATTGTATTTTTGTACGATTTTTCGCCTGATTTGACTTGCCTTATACATTGATATAGCTTCATCCGGATCGCCAAGACCGATATAAATCTGTTCAGCTTTTCTCAGCTGCCCCTCTTCTCGTAACCTTTGAGCGAGAGGTATATAAATATCCCTCGTTTCTTCCTCCGACAGGTGTGCAGCGGATGCACGGAGACCTTCCGACACTTTACCTGCTGCATTGTATGCGCGTACGCATTTCTCTGTCATGCCGCATGATGTTAGGACGCGCTCGGCTATCTCCCATTCCTTGTGGACGTTAAGAAGTCAAATATGTTGTTAAACAATATTATAATCATATTTGGCAAGAATTATATACAAAGAACTTATCTTAACAACAAAATTACAAACATAACTTTTTAACACTTACTTGGGAAGATATGAAATGAGCTCCCAACTGTTCACATTGCTCCCGAATCGCATCCTTATCTTCTATAACCTTGAAGAAGAATACACGGGGCCGTTATTTTATTACATTTCTTTAACAAACTTATATTTGAATATACTTCATACCTGTACTATTTGCAACGCCTTCTTATAGTGATGCGCTTTCAGCGCTGCAGTTAGAGCATCAACAGTGCGTCCAGCCTCTATAAGATGGGGCACAGCGGCGCCTGCTTGTCGAGAAGATACAAGCCATGCACCCCATTCCCCCTCCAATCTAGTCACTTCACCCGGACATGCCTGAACAGAAAAACAATTTAAATATTAAATAGAAAAGTAACGACTAAATTAAAGACCACAAACCTCTCTGGCAAGCTGGACCGCTCTAGCGTAGTTGTTGCCTCTGGCATAATATTCCACAGCAGTTTTACTATCGCCTTTTCGCTCCGATATCTCTCCAGCCATTTCCCACCATTCTTCCTATTACAGATAATCACAGATTTAAAATCAATTGTCAAGATTACGTGCCTAATAATTATTGCCTATCAAGGCTCGTATTTATCATGCAAGCAAAAATATTTTCCAGCAACATCTGCTAATAAAATATATAATAACCTTATTGTGAATTGTTTATTTAGTAATCAATGTTAATAATATAATGATACCAGCTTATTCCCTGCCGCTTCTCTGGGCACACTATTAATTTAGACGTGAACTTAGGTAGCTATGTAACTTTTTTCATATTGTCCGTTGTCATCTTAACCGTTGCTATAGTAACTCTTACCCCCGCGTTAAGAATACAGCTCCTACAGGTTTAAAACTTGGCAAAATGCAAAAAGTTAAAATCCGTTTGAATAGGAATTCCGTAAAAGCCGTTCTTAGTAGGCGTCTACGTCACAAAAGAAGTAACTATGTAAAAATTTAAGTTAATCGGACAGATAGTTTCTGAGATTTCGTGATGAGTCAGTGAGTGGTCAATCACTTATACGTATATAATGATATACTCGTATATATTTTATACATTTTTAACTTGACTTAGATTAAATTTCTAATGGTAAAAGAATTATAATTCCTCGTAGTTTGGAGGATATCGATTACAATACACAAGACTTTTATCTCTTTATAATAGACGTTGTTATTAATTGTGGTCAAATCTATTGTAACATCATATAATTAATGACATTCAATAGTACCAGAAAATGTTATAATGTAAAGACATAAAATTAACGAAAGATTTATAAAAGTTAGTTATAAATATTTAAATCCACCTGCAGCACTCCTTGTTCCTCAGAGATGTTCCTATAAAACCAAAATCTTTACTAGTGATCACTTCGGCCTACCTGTACTAGTCGGTCGAGCACGGCCTGCAGCAGCTCCTCGTCCCTCAGCAGTGCGGGGTGGTGTGTCAGCGCTGCAGCGGCTCGTCGTGCGCGGCCTCCTCGCAGCCACACACGCACCGCGCCGCGGACGTCCCCGCTTGCCGCCAGCACTGCGCCCGCTTCACCGAGCCGACCTGAATTGAACATAATAGTTGAAATGTGCCTACATTTTATAACGAAATCTATAATTCCACCGTACCTGTAGATGTGAGATAGTCCATATATTGTCGCCTCAGTGTTACTACAGATGATCTATCCGTTTTCTCGGCGAGGGCGATGGCGTCCGCCCATCTATTGAATTGCTTGTACATGTTAATGGCATATTCCGGCTGACAGGCTTCTCGGACGTAACGTTCTTCTGCTGTTGTCAAGTCTCCAACAAATATTGCAAGACGTGCCTGGATCGTTGGATTTCTTAAACCTAGCAAATAATGTACGTAAATTTTTCGTATATGTTATAATTTGGAATACACATATATTAAAAGACATCAAGTAATGCAAAGCAAATAATTAATAAAAAAGGAGGAAACCTGCATCAGTGTCTCCATTCCCTTCAGCTGTGGCTAATTCTATAGTTTTTTCCAAATAAAAAGTTCGAGCCTCGTCACCCACTTCTTTGTAGCATTTGGCTGAGAGCTAAAAATACACATTTTGTAACCAGAATGCGCCCACTTAAATAAAAGACATAAAGGAACAGCGCCTCTACGCAATTTGTAATCAATCAAGTGATAGCCAATACGAACTTTAACATCAGAAGCAAGCGCCTGGTCTGCCAGTTGTCGCCAGAGCGACGACACGTCAGCGGAGCGTGACACCGACTCCAAATACTGCGCACAGTCGCTCAAGTCACCACTACGGAGAGCCGAATCTGGGGATTACATCCATGTCATAAACATTTTATGAAAGATTTTTTTGATCCAGTTAACAATTTTTATTCTTACAAACTATGGTAGTAAACTTATTCTTTTAGCATAATAAATTTCATCAAAATTATAAAATAACAATGATCGAAAAAAATTTAATTAATAATTAATTACATTCTAATGTCATACATGTCTTATTAGTGTCTTTTAATAATGGGTCAAAGAAGGTAAATCGAATTTGTGTGCAAACATCCTCAGAATACTGTGTAGTAGTGAAACCGTTTTGGTCATTGTTGCAGCATAGAAATTCTTTATATGATTTTGTGCAAACACATTTGATGCGCTACACTAAGGCTGTAATCCCAACAGCATTCTAAGTGTTTGACATTGACACGCAGCATTCCCCGTGTAGAGGGTTTGATAGTAGGCCTTACATATAATAATTTTGACCTCCTTACCACAACGATAGAACCTATGGATCATGATATTAATGCTTAAAGCAAGAGCCCTACCTTCACGTTCTATATCACATGTGCCCTTTAGATCTTCTGTCACAATATGACCCATGTGTTTAAAAGTTTATAATCTCCTAAGCAGCTGGCTATTGAATTTTAAAAAAGTTTCTATGTTTGGCTTTCGCTAGAGGCATTACATTACAGCTGGTTATAAGCTCTCTTATGAAACCTGCAGACGGACCCAGCAGAACCATATTGACCGCGTAAGTGATATTATTGACGTATTGTCAATCCAACACCCAATTCGTTTGGTGCTAAGTTCAATGTTTAATTTGTTTATGTGCAGATTGAAGAGCTTGGGCGAGGTCAGACCGCACTGCCGCACCCCGCACTCTATTACATCCAACAAAGTATTGTTCCATCTTACGTGGTTTGTTTGATTCGACAAGAACGTATCAACTCACCAGATACACCTACCTCTTGTTTCCTCTAAAGTATATTATATGGAACAAGGTCGAAAGCTTTTGAGAGATAAAGAAAGCAAGCGTAAACTGGTGTATGTACTCTATAGTATAAATATATAAATAGATAGATGTATTCATTAAAAGATGTCTTATCGAACTACGGTTTCTTTCATTATTAAAAGACCGGTAGCGGTGCTTAAATTTTCGTCTAATATCTGTATCAATGTCTTACATCTCACCTTAAAGGTCATCTTGTAATGGGCCCATTTTATTTTAAGCGCACTATCTGACGTATCACATAGGTGTCAATCACAAGCTCGCTTACAGCTCTCTAACAGTCTTTTCACTATACTTAATAAAGTATACATAGTCATACTAAACGCTAGGCGATGTTCGTCCAGCGTCACGGCCTGCAGCTGTCCGCCCTCCAGCGTCACGTGTCTCCCGGCGACGCTGGTCGCCACCCCGCCGCCGCACTCCGCCATCTCCACGCACTGAGGCTCCCACGCGCTGTACCTTGGAGTTCAACATTTACTTAATATACTTCAAATCTACGTTTTTAACTTATCTAGTATTTAGCGTTTGTGACAGCTTACCAAATCAACAAGTGAGTTGGTGTCTGTGCTACAACGGCATCGCTGTTTTCTATCCATTGCACGAAACCGACGCCGCTGGCAATAATTTCCTGTACAAAATATTATACAAATAAAAAAAATACATCAATTACCTAAAATAGCCTCTGAAATTTTACTGCCCACCTTTTCACCGGTATCCAAACGCAAAAGAGCAAGCCGTCGTCTAGTATCCCGTAACAGAAGAAGATGTCCACTTTCATTTAGTTCTAACCAATCCACTCGAGCTTCGTGCCACCATTGTCCCAATTGAACACCTAAAACAATTACACCATTTATTACATACCTAATATACATTTTTTATAATTTTATATTACCATTAACAAGATCGACGACAGCAATTGTTTGTCGATCGAGCAAGTAGGCGAGGTGCTTGCGGTCTCCCTCCACTTTCCGACCCTCGTTGATACGCACGCTTAGCACGTGGGGGTTGACGCGCTCCGTTCGTACCTTAATTTTAAAAATTTAATAAAAAATATAAATCAAACATCAATACTGCATATTTAAAAAAATCATAGTAAAGATAAAAAAAGAATGATCCATAAAACCAAAAGCGATTACATTTATTTTTGAGCTAACTCATAAGTTATTTTAAACTACATTATAGGTATGTAGATGTCATGTTTAAACTTATATTGTATTATCCTCTCCCTTATATGTGCAAATGCACCCAAATCGTTACTTAAGTTACTTATCAGCAGTTAGTTACTTACAGTATGTAAGACTCTATCAAGCCCATACTCTACGACACTAAGCTCTCCCGCACGATGCAGAAGACACGCGCCCCCCACCGCCGCGTATATACGCTCCCCCCCACCACTCCATGGAATCTAGTACAGTAATAGTAAAGTTTTACATGTCTCATTCCATAGTAAAGACATAAACAGAGGAAGGGCTGTGATGAGATGAAAAAAACGGGAAAGAGCATGTAGCAATCTTTTAATAATAATTATTTTGTTTTTTTTTCATTTAATTATATTTATAAATGATGATCACTCACCTCGCTAGTCAGACCGTGAGCTATATCGCAGACTATCAGACTATTAGTCGTTCGACATACTGCATACCAATCATTACCTGTACAAAAAAGTCCAAAAACACTGAGAATATTCAATTACAATATGTAAAGTGACGAAAAATGTAATACAACATTAAATCTAAATTATCCAACTGAAACCGATCAAATAATAAGTATCTTACCAATAAATCGAACATTAAATATATCCGGTGCGAGTGCCGAGGTGACGGTGAGGGGCGGGTGGTCTCCGGAGAGACGCGTCAGCAGCAGCTGGCGGGGACTCACGTGCTGCACCTCCACACTGTCACGCCACACCCAACGTCTGACCAAAAGATAAATGGGGATAGGGAAGAAAATTTATTATTTTAAAACCTTATTACACCTGTCTGTTTTTACACGAAAATTGGTTAAAGAAAAAACCGTGTAAAGAAAACATTGATCGTATGCAAAAATAGGTGATTGGTTCCTAATCTCTGAAACCTATTAAAATTAGTGAAAAACAAGGATTTTTTAAGAACAAGTATTCATGTTTATTTAATTAAATCACATATACAATGTTTATTTTTACAATTTTTAATCGTGCTAAATGGAATAAAATCGTGTAAAAAATTAAAAATATTTTATTTTCTAACCGTGTTATTTCAAAACCCTGTAAAAAAAGACCGTGTAAAAACCGACTTAGGTGTATAGTTAAAAGATATCTCCCGCTTTGGCGAAAAGGTGCTCCCTATATCACGGATATTTTACAAACAAATAGATATTGGACAAAGTACACCCAAACTCGGAACATTAGTCTTTGTATAACGCAAGAATTATCCCGGCTAAGAATCGACTTTTTGGTCCAGAAGTTGGTACTAGTAATCATTCATCATTCATTCATTCATCATCATCAACCTAACGGTTCCTCATTTGGATATAATTTCTAACAAATAAATTAATTTTAAATCTTTGTCTTAATTGAAGTTGAAGATAACCTGAGCACAGCTTCAAACACTATAACGGCTCCGGTCTGCGACGCCACCACCAGCCTGGTCCCATCTCCGCTCCATGCTAGAGACCTTGCAGCATACAAATTGGAAATATTGAGCATTGACAACTCCAGATTTCCGGACTCCTTCAATTCTCCTATCAAACAGCCGTCGAATACGCCGAATGCTAATGTCTGAAATTATACAAGAAAATAGTGCTTAATTTGTCTGATTTTTCGTCATAATTAACCATTTCTAACTTATTTTTTTTATACATTATTCAAGTTTTAAACAACGAGAAGATATTCACTGACCTGACCAGAAGGGCTAAGAGCTGCAGATATAAGATCCCTCCTGTCAGGAGGCAATGCGGGCTCCAAAGTACGCACCAGAGCCCCTCGTTGAGCCTCATACATTGTTATACGACCATCACAAGCTCCCACTATCAACTACAAACAAAAATAATACACAACAATACCAAAATAATTCTCCTAGTATTTATCATTATTAACTGGTCACTAGTTTGATTTCAAATATTATATCGATGAATTTTCCAAGAATATCACTCGACAATACAAGTGGCATGCATGTCTACGACTTTGTGGAACAATGTCGCTTTCCTTGTCCTCGCTTTACCGTTGTGTTGTTGTTGAAGATACAAGCGTCACCACTAAGCCGAGATATACAGAGCAAGTTTATATTTATAAGCGTTGGCGGTTGTTGGAGGTGACGTCAGGTGATATCGCGAACTGTGAGACGCATGTAACACTATTTACTATCGGACAACAAAGATTGCGGGTCAAATAACCCCCAATTAGACCCATATAAACCCAAACAGAACATTAATAACTGAGACTTACATAAGTTGAAACCAAAACCAATGTTGTAGGTGGTAGAGTATATCGCAATATCAGCCTGCCATTAAGGTATAGAGTGCCATCAACATGACCGGAAGCTAACATTGCCTCACTCCCTCGAGCGAGTGATACGCAGCACGATCCGGCTGACCATAGGCTTGAGCTCTTATTTGTTTTACAATCCAGTGATCTGTGGGTAGAAGCTCATGCTATTATTGCTTTATTGCGGACAATACCGTAATCGTAACCAGACGAACGTAATGCCGAAAAATATAAAGCATTTTTATTTAATTTTATAATATTGGACATTTGTCGTGTTGTAAGTTTAAAGTATGAATGTAGATGGTTATCAAAGACGGCAACCGAATAAGATATGGATCGGGTGCGTGAAAAATGATATGGAGCAAAAGGAAGTCTCCACTGTGAAGTCGTACGATAGTAGAAAATTGAAGGATGTTACGTCAGTCCCAAACAATTAGGATAAAGACAGGTAGATGATTGCATGAGTTTTAGTATTGGATATTAGGTATAACCATGTACCTATTACAATGAAATACAAATATCATTAATAAGAAGCTCAAACTAACCTAATCTTCCCATCGCTGGTGCCCGTAAAGAATCCAGTTTCGCCAGGGAGTAAGCGCAACGGTGCTCCAGTAAGAGGAAACTTGTTACAGATCACTTTCTTACTACTCCAGTCCGCACCTACTCGATACACAAATACCATATTGTCGCTTTGTGCGACACCCAGCAACTCCGAACTTTCATTGAAAGCTAGACCTACAATGAAAGTAATCGTTCATTATTGTTTAAACTTGGTGCTTTTTTCAGACATGCGAAAAATGTGGGTAGCCAAAGACAATTAGTACCGGCTTGAAGTAATAACAGCATATCAACTAAATTTTTTACATACTGGCTTACAAAATTTTAAAAACAAAACGCACTTGTGATAACATATGATTTCTTTCCCGCTGCAGCATCAGATGGTTTGGTGCTGAACTTATCGCGGCGTACACCATCACGATCGAACAAAAACACAACTCGATCGGAAGTGGCAATTGCTATCTTCACATTGTTTGGAGACCAACAAATATCAGCTACTGGACTATCAGATTCCTGTTTGGAAAAACGGGAATTCAAAATTAACTGATAACAGAAATTTCGTATGCTTAGAAAAAATGTTTCATTTGATATATGTTCCGAATAATCTTTTAGCCTAACATCAAATTACATATTTTAACAAACATCAACATATTCCAATGCATAAAAAAACATCTACCATGGAATTATCAAATCCTCTCAGTTCAACCAATATTTCTGAACTAATAACGAAAAAAACATCCAATACTACATTTTTTTTTAATAAATAAAAAACAACTTTAAGTATTAATCACCCAGGCATTTAAATACCGGAATGGTTTTATTATTGGTTAAGAGGTGATGGTACGTTACTTTGATGATTGAGTGAGTGAGTGAGCGAGTGAGATTGAGTGTGTTATTTTTCAATAATCATATTTATATTTCCAAAAAAGAAATAAAAACATAATATTTTAATAATAAAGTCAGCCCGAATCATTGTAATGTAAAAAAAATGTGTCCATAGATCCACAATTCTTGATTATGAAAATTATGTACCAATTATATCAAATATCGAAGCTTCCTCACAGGTACTTTCGATAGTTTTTAATACAAAATTGTACATTAATTTTAGAGGTATTTCATTTATTATACCTCACTTGTTGTTACACAGAAACTTTATTCACTTCAAATTCTTACCTGAGCCTCCAAAAGTGTCTTTGAATACTTTAGTCTCATAATAAATACAAATCAACAAATTGCCTTACTTAAAGCTGCAAACTATTATATATTAATTATTTGATTATTGAAACCAGTATATAATATATGTTTTAATAATATGAAATTACAGTAGCAATACAATGTTTTTTTTGGAAGGTTGCTAAGCAACCATATACATTACTCACTTTACCTCTTCAAACCTAGCAACGAGCACTATAATATCAATAAAAAAAAATACTAATTCTTTAATTTTAATCCAGAAATAATAGTTTTGTATTATTTTCACTAAAATTATCAGTAGTTAACTAATTTGGTAGATACTTTATATTATAATGCCATAAAAATTGAAACTTAAATAGCAGTCTATGGCAAATGTCAAACAAGTCAATGTTTTACAGTCTGTGACTAAAGTCTTTCTTTCAAGTGTTTCGTGTTTATAGAGACGTTGTGAGGTTAGAATATTTTTAAATCCATATTAATCTTAGTTTTCCTTTCTATATTTGGAGATTATAATAGTTTCGTAATAATTTATCAATATTGTGTTTCGGGTGTCTACCATTAGTTTTTCAAAATAGGTTACAGTTATCATACATAAATAAAGTCGGCTTCGTATACAAACTGTTTCAATATTCTTAGTGATGGATTTTTCTGTTTTAGGACGTCATGCCTTTTGAACGCTATGTGGAACCGGGGCGCGTTGCCCTGGTATCTGACGGACCTCTAAAGGGAAAGTTAGTGAGCGTGGTTGATGTCATTGACCAAACACGAGCACTGGTTGATGGACCTGGCAGTGGTGTTGCACGACAGCAAATACGCCTCAATCAGCTCCATCTCACAAAATTCCGTCTAAAGTATCCATTCACAGCACCCACACGTGTTGTCAGAAAAGCTTGGACTGAGGCGAAGCTTAACGAAAAATGGGCTGAAAGCCAGTGGGCTAAGAATTTGGCTAATAAGGAAAAGCGTGCTCAAATGACTGACTACGACAGGTTTAAGTTGAGCTCCGCCCGCGTCAAGAGAAACCGTGCAAGAACTGTTGTTTTCAAGAGCTTAAAAGTCAAAGCAGCGCGTGGTGGCAACTTTGGCAAGAAGAAGGTTCCCAAAACTCCAGCTAAGAAGATCCGCACGAAAAAGGCGCCAGCCGCCAAGCCAGCGAAGAAGTAATTCTTGTTTTGTGTCTGAAGCAACATAAGTGTAATTTATAGGACAAATCAAAATAAAAGAATTACTTTAAGCTAATTTTTGTATTGTTGTTATTACTTTTTTCTTTTTTTAAGTTAAAATTACACGAGGTGAGTTTTGTGAACATTATAAAGCAAGGTGTTTTTCTTTATTTAACTTTTTTTATATTTCAGGTACAGTTTATCAGATACATACTCATACAAGGTAAGAAATAACTTAGTGCAGCTTGTATTTGTATATTAATACTATGTGATGAATTAAAATAGTCTCGTTCGTATGAACTAATGATTAAAAAAATACCGAATAAACTGAAGTTTTTCATAATCTTTTATCGTATTGTTTTGATTATTATTATGTATTGATATGAATTATCTCTTCACAGAAATGTTAAGCTACTAATGGAATAAAAAGAAAACATAATAGGTAAGTCAGGCAAAATTAATTTATAAATTTTTATTTTTAAATACCACATGGACATGTTAGTTTTATCTTAAAATGATGAATTAAAATTGTCTCGTTCGTATGATTTAAGTGATTTCAAACTTACCGAATATACTGATTCTTAGTATTCAAAATTTTACACAACTTAATAGTGAAATAGACATTTAAAAATTATATTTCATCCTCAGGCATGAAGATTACTGACCCGTCAATAAAAAGTGCAACATACTAACATTGTAAGTATAGAATGGTTTTAAAATAACATATATAATTATAGTTTTAAAGTGTCAAAATATTAGACCCTACCAAAGCCGATGTGTGAACAGACCTCACTGCCACACTTGACTCTGGATAGGAACAGTAATGCACTCTGTGTAAGATGTGCCGTCACTATGGTGGTATTTCCAAGGGTTGAGTGTGACAATATTCATAAAAATATTACTGTTAAAGAGATTTATTATAGAAAAAGTATATTATTATTAAACCGGTATCTTGTTTTTCGCAGATGATGCATGAAGAGAAAGTAGTTTCGGCATCTGAACATCATGTTAAAAATGTAAGTAATTAATAATACTTGATTAAAAATAAAACTCTTTTTATATATGTTAAGTATGTTATATAAAAATTGTTAGTTTTTTGTCCAAACACTGGTCTCTGGCAATGTAAATTAAAAAAAAAACTTGATTTTGATAGCTCTCTTAACGAAGAAGGTTATATTCTATATAACTTTACTGCCATTTCAATAGGTTTGTGTGTAGCACTAATTCTGTAAATCGCCTTGTAGTCCATGCATATACTGGATTGATTTAATTAGTGAGAATTACTTGTATAAAATTTATCTATAGCATATCCAAATTTGTAAGATTACCCTACCAAAGCCGATGTGTGAACAGACCTTACTGTCACACTTGACTCTGGATAGGAACAGTAACACGCTCTGTGTAAGATGTGCCGTCACTATGGCGGTATATCCAAGGGTTGAGTGTGACAATCTGTCTTTTAAATATTAACTTTCAAATTATAGCCACATCAAGCTATAAGCTGTCATTTTACCTTGTAAAACTAATTATAATAATATTTACATGCAGGTAAGACCACTGGTTGAAAAACACACTGAGACTTCAACTCAAACACCAGTAAGTTTCTTTACACAACATTTCTTTAACAAAAGTGTTCTTGTTTCTATGAATTATTAGTTTATAAAATCTATAATTATAAAAATTCTAAATGATTCTTTGGCACTAAATACTTTGCAACAAGGTTTACATTTAATAAAAATTTATATGATGAATTACTAGTTATCCCTGTCTCACTAAACCTTGGGGAAAATATGGTATGGTAACTACTGAAAATAAAACTCAATTATTTTACCAATATAAAGTGATTTTATATACTAAATTTATTTTCATTGTTTCAGTACCAATTGGAAGGCATCTAAATCTACAAGTGTATTTAAAAAAAGTAAGTATAAACAGCTGTTATTGTATTTAAATTTGATTGTCTGATTAATTTAATGATGAACATATGTATCGCCCCTATCTGATATCTGATGATCGATCGGAACTGATTTGCTAATGATATAACAAAAAAGTTTGTGGTATGAATTTATTTTAATTCATGATTGTTTCTTTCACAGATGCTGTAGTGTACCTTTGTCGCGACAAAAAGATGTAGAATATCAACTGTCTCTTACTTGAATATAAAAGGTGCGTACATAAATAATTGAAACAACGTTAAATATTTGTCTCCTTGATAGTATGAATATTAGTATTTTCTTTATAAAGAAAATGTGTATGTAATTTACACATGGCAGAAGTGAAACTTGTGTAAAGTATGAGAGATTGAAATGGATATAGTTTATCAGGAATATTAGGATAAATGTATGGTTACTTGTTACTATGGTTAATGTAAAATATTGGTATGTATATTATGTTAAAAAACTTACCTCGACTAATAATTTTACAAAAGTTTCAACGCCATCTATTGTATGTTTAAAAAATAATTTGAATTATTTATTTCACTTTCGTTTAAAAATTAAGCAATAGATGCCACTACCAGCAGTTTATCTCAACGAAATTTCCCTTCAAAATACTAACATAAAATTAAATTTTCTATATAATAATGATCATGATGATAACCAAGTTATCCCTGTCTCACTAAAACGTGGGGAGAATTATGGTATGGTAACAACTGAAACCACTTTTGCAATTATTATTTTTTTATTTACATTTTATAAGTCTAATAAATTTTTATTTTGTTACAGATTGAATTGATGCAGTACATTAATATTCAAGATATGGAATTCAGGTGAGCAAAAAATTATAATTAATATATATAGATTCAAAATGTTACTATGATGACTTATGTATCGCCCCTATCTGATATCTGATGATTGATCAAGACCTGATAATAAATAATTTTATATTTTCACTGTATAGCATTTCTCGGTTTTCTCAAAGTTTATATTTTTCAGGTTAAAGGATCACATTTAAAATACATCAACTATTTGAAATATAAGAGGTTTGTATCTACATGCACATATATTTAAATTAACAGTTAATTAATACAATGATATCTTTTATAAAGTCTAATATTATAAATAGTATAAAGATAAACAAAGATAAAATTGCTATAACAATACTAAATTGTATAGATGTTATGATGACTATAAGTATCGCCCCTAGCTGTAGTTTGATGATTGATAGTTTCTGAATATCTTTAATATATATATATATATATACTTCTATTACAATAATAATGTTAACTTAAGTTTTTTGTTATAGATCTTGTCAAATCAAGAATTACCATATGATACCATATTTGGTAAGTTTTACATCAAATTGTGCATTTATTTAAATATTCGTTTAATGATGACGTAAAGTATCGCCCCTGTCTGAGTGCTGATGATTGATAAATTCTGATTTCTATATTAATTTTTTTTTTATTAATTTATTAAAATAATTGTTGTTATAATTGAGTTTTTCTTTTCAGCTTAATAAAGTACATGGTCAGGTTATAAGAAGTATTTCTAGTCCATGCAATGTTTGGAGCCTAGTGAAAATGTAAGCATAAATTTTGTTTATTTTTGTTATCATTATAACTGAAATTATTATTATTTTTTTTTAATGTATAGACATTATATATATATATATAAACATTTGCTATGATGACGTTTATATCGCCCCAGTCTGAAGAGTATCTGTAGATCGATTTAACTGAATTATTTATAATCAACTTATAATATTGTTAATTTAAACAGAAACCATGACCATTTTTTTACTGTTTCAGTGCCATGAACTTTGATTCCCATGCGTCTTATGTAAGTATTGTTTTGTATAATTTTAATTACTTTTCTGATACACATGATGTTTCACATACAAGCATATATCATAATTTTATTGATGCTAAAATTAAACTGATTGTAAAAATTTTTATATTAATATGGTTTAGTTTGAAATATTTCTTAATATAAATCTTTTTCGTTCTTACAGATGTTTGAATGTTTGTTTGAGAGTTGTTTCAAGAATGAGAAGATTCATCAAAATGGTAAGAATCACAAAGTATAGTGACATTATATAATTTAACTAGAGTGATGATCACTGTTATCCCTGTCTCACTGAATCGTGGGGAAAGTATGGTATGGTAACTACTGATTAAGTTTTTGGTATAAGAAATAAATACTTACATTATTTTACATGCTAAATACATATCTTTGTTACAGATTCATGAAGCCTGAACATTTACATTCAAAATGTAAGTTTATACATTACTTGTATAAATGAAATAAATGTACCTAAATGATGAATATTTTGACAAGCATATATCTAGATTCTTTTGAAGAAAAATATTATAACTGATAAAATATAATGTCTTATTCATTATCTTGTATAGGAATATGAGTTATTGATTGATTTTTTTTTATAGGTCAAGGATCTCATTCAGAAGTGTCCGAAGTTTAATAAAATCATCAAATCATATGAGCTAAAAGTAGCTTCATGTTATAAAATTCTTCACCCAGAAAGGAAACAATCATAAAGCCAACTGGTATAGGAAAGAATTAACATAACATGTTTGTAATAATTTATTGGAATACAAATAAAAAGTTTTATGAAATAATCATTACTTTTAATATTCTTAACATATTTCGAATATCCCTCCATAACGGTTTTGACATATCGAAAATGGCGCCAAAAATAAAATATCGCCAAAGTTAATGAAGTTGATTACTTTTTTATTATTTATAATATTTTCAAATAATATATATTTTTATTTCACTTAATACTTCTTCAGTCGATTAAAAGTTTGATGGACACCTATACATTAGTTTATATAGATATAAACGAACTCGATAATGCAATATATAAGAATCTGAGTAAATTAAAGAAAGATAAAAGTTTTTTTATATACGCAATTAACCCTTAACATGATCTTTCAAATATGTTATCTTTTACAAAATTAGATTTTTTAATTCTTATTTTAGGGCTAAAATTATCGGAGAAAAATTGTATACACGCATAATGTTTTATTACTATATTACATATAAATATTCCCACTGATATAATGTAATAATAAGATATGATTTATAAAAATATTGTATAAACTGGACTAAATATAAGGATAAGAGACAAGTCAATATGAAAACTACCACCTGTGAGCTAGTTTTACATGCGTTGTAGAACAGTAAACTCGAAAAATAATGTATGATCGAAATGTTTCGCTTACATAGTTGAACAAAAACAACATCTATCTTATGTGTAAGCTATTATTATCAAAATAGTACCATATTTGACACCTTATTTCATTCATTTTAATAAGCTGGTAAAGTTTTAACTTGGCAACTAACCTACAACTCACCGCAGGCAATATATATTTATTTAAAATGTAATAAATAATGTTGCGTTGTTATCTGAAATGTACGCAACAACAGACATCTAATATATTTTTATTAAACAAACTAATAATTGAATTCATTTTTTTTTTGTTGAGGAGAGAGGTGTCAATAGTATGTCTGGATCCCTGCAATATTATCCAATTGCATGTTGTGTAATTAACAAATAAATCATTAATTAATGAAATACATTTAGCATACTTATGCATTACCAAGACATTCATTTGTTTTTTTATATAAAATTATAATTTAAATAGATAACAAAGGAAGTGGTTCATCGATATCAATGATATAAAAATGTGGTAAATGATACTCAAAATTAATTGTTGCATTTCCTGTGTTTGTAACGCACGTGTAAATTTGTAAATATGTATTATATTATAATCACAGAATCTGAATCCACTGGGGAAAAATCGTGTAAAATTAAGGTAAGTTTTACAAGACGTTAGTTTCTTTTTTCTTTGCATTTATTAGCATTCGTTTGCATTTATTTATATTTATGGAAGCATCTTAGAAGACTAGACTAATGTATATTTATTACATATCTGTATTTTATCGCAATAAAATCGTTGAAGGGTTTGACTCATTCAGAAACCGAGATTTTGGTATCCCGTTGTGAAGAGCGTCACATCACTTATGTTAACGACAAGGATTTTTTTGAAGCCGATATAGAGGGAGTTGAAGGGATCAATACGATGTGTGGTGTTTTGGGCTACAAGTAAGTGTAACTTTAACACTACAATTCATTCATTATGTACCCGACAGTTATATTAATTATAAATAAAATGTGAAGTAATAAATCATTTGTAATTGAAAGCAAGTCCATTTTTCTTTTTATCTGCGGAATATGTTAGCATATATTATTTGTAAACATTTAAAAGGTTATGTATTGTAGTAGCTATAAGTTTTTCTGTACTAATAAAATACATAAAAATAAAAAGTTTATTTGTTGAGAGTTATTAACTTGTCATGTTTTATTCTTTTTCATTTCTGTATTAAAGCAATGAACTCGTAGCCAGCCATTTATTTATTCAAGTATACTGTACCGACAATTATTTTTAAGTTTTATTTTTAGTTATTCATAGTATCTTAAGATTATACTTTTCAGAGTTTTGTGCCAATCTATGGTAATTGAAGATACTTACATTGGAGGCAGGAAGATACAGGTTCAAAAATTAATTTGGACTATGTATAAGTAATAAAATCAATTTAATTATATCATATGTGTAGTAAATTCGATAAACAAATAATAAAAATAACTTATTTTCCATCTTCTATCGTCACCTCGCTTTGACAATCACTAGGTACTCTATCCGTGAACAATTCTGGTATCTGTAAAAATTGAGTTCCTTAAATATTTATATAATTACATCTATTTTGTATAATAAATGTTAAAATAATCTGAATACCTGCGGTGTATACGCTTCTACTCTGTCAAGCAAGGAGTCGGAGAATCCTGGTGTGTAGTATCTAGAACAGCAATAAAAATAATATTAATGCTAAATAAGACAAATCTTATCAGCTTTCTCAGATTTTTTTTTACCTTACTATTTCCTCTGGGAAACAGCTATTAATAATATTTATGTACTCTTTTAATGACGTTCCAGGAACAGTATCAATTTCTTGAATCTTCTTCAAAGCACCTGTGGTGACAAACAGTCTCCTAGCTCTAGCATCATTCGGCAATATCTGTGATATATAAATTTTAATTAACTTAATTTCTGATCAATAATTGTTATATTATGTAAAAAATATTTTAAAAATAATTTAATGCTACAACACTAAAAGTGTCAAATGTCAAATTCATAACCTTAAAATTATGACAAAGCTGTCCAAATTTCAAAGCAATGTTTTTGTATTGATATAGTAATGTATGCTAACAGAAACTAATAGTAATAGAATATGGCAGGACGAGGCAGAGGTAGAGGTAGTGGAATCTCATTAACCCATGAACAAATACAAGCACTTGGTATTGCTCGAGGAGATAACACACCGGCAATTCTTACGCCTCCACCCTTATTTCCAAAATTAGATGTGAAACCCTTACCGCTACCTTGCGATGCAGCTACTGATTATATGGTGATAGTAAAAGATCAATTTATTGAATATTTACACGAATCTCCCGCATATGTAAAAGCAAATACAAGAACTGATGGCATAGAAAGATATTCAGATAAATATAAATTGCTTGCCCTGGATGCAAAAAAGGGTAAAGTGTTAGATTGTGTTTGGGCTAATATGCCACCTGAATTGCGACCAAACGCGGGTCGTACTCGCGTCGCTGTCAGAAAACGGAAATTGGACGACCCTACAGAAATTGCTAAACGTTTACAAACATTAGAAAAGAAAGAAACACAAGACACCGTTGCTGAAGATATGGAGACAAATGAAGAAGTAAAGAAGGAGACAGATGAGAACGAAGAAGAATTAGAAGATGAACATGAACAAGAGGAAGAAATAGACGATGGAACAGACTACGCCAACAATTACTTTGACAATGGTGAAGATTATGAGGATGAAGATGACAATCTTGACGATGGACCCGTGTACTAATGTTCACCAAATAAATAACCAATAAATCTGTGATAATAAAATATTTTAAAATCTTTTTATGAACTTTTCCATTTCTATTTTTAATCTGCATTCTATTCTAGCACTTTCTTTATCTACTGTTAGTCTAGTCTAATTTAAAGGCATACTATCAAACCTTAGCATACTGCGCTAGCACATATTTAAGGATGCAAGCTGGAGCTGCATGTAGCAGAGGCTCTAAAGCAGGTCGGTGCAGGCAGCATTGAAGGGATTGCTTCAAAGCACAGGCTGCCCTTGCTCTTATCTCACTAGATGACTTTGGATTTGTGTATAACTGAAAATATACAATATCTAGAACAGTATATACTAACTTGTGAACTTTTAAATATTATTTATCAATTCAATATATTGTTCAATAAATTTCTATAGAGAATTATCTTTTAAACTAACTTGTAGAAGTCTGGGAAGTGCATTTGACACAGCAATAGCAAGGCTGCGTTGTGGAGAGTGTTTTGCAATGTGACCCAGAGTCCATGCAGCTGCACAAACCTCTGCATCTTCCTCACTATTCTGTAGAATGTTAACCAACACAACCACTGCCTAAACCCAACAAATATAAGACTGTCAATCACCTTGGACGATAAAAAAGATATTAGCATTATGAAGACTGGGGTATATTTGACTCGTTCTGACCAAGAAAAATAAAATGAAAAACATACTATCTAGAAGATCAAATATTAACTTAAAAATCAACATAGTTTTTTTAAGATACTCAACTTGGTATAGCAGTCTGTAGTTAGTCAAAATACTTTTAACCTTAGATTCAATAACTGCCATCGCTAGCTGGTCAGACTGACCAGCTATGTAACCCAGTGCCATGCAAGCCGGCACACGAGTCCCGCCCGTTTTCTCCGTTAATAACTCCACTAAAGGACCGCAACCACCAGTATTCACCACCAATTGACCTAGCTGAATGATATAACTATAATCGTATATTATTAAATATATTAAAGTTAATATTAATATTCGTTGTTTCATCACAGCATACTAACAAACAAATGAAAGATATATATTTTTTAAATAGCTGAATAAGAAGAGAACAGATCGATTTATAAAAACTATAGTTTCAAGTACTGTCCTTAACTCAATACTTAGTACATTACCTACCTAATCCCGAACTCTGGGAATATCGATATAAAAATGTTACTTGCTGATAATGACGGAAGATTTTTTAAATTGTTATATCACTTATAAGATTCGATTGTAAGCTTGTATGTCATTAAAAACTAATAATCTCAAAAACTACTGGACCTACTTTTTTTTTACTTGTAAGCAACATTATCAGCGAGTAACCTAGACTACTTTTATCCCGATATTTTCGCCACCATAATTTATGTAGAAGGAAAAAAGGTTCAAGGTGTATAATATATACAAAATAAAAGGGCTTGACAATCAACTAAAAGAAATTCATATGAACGCTCCTTGCAAATCGGATGAAGTCGCGGGCAAAAGCTAATGTATTAGTATAGTTGCAGTGACAAAGTACATCAACAGAGTGCTTGACAATATCTCGCAATAGACAGGCGGCGGCGCGTCTCACGGGCGCGGCGTCGTGCCCCGCGTGCAGCAGCGCCGGCGGCAGCGCGCCCCCCGCCACCACCGCCTCCGCCAGCACCCCGGTCGTGCCCGCCACCGCGCTCAACGCACATAACGTACTGCGCTGGAGTTAACACATTTGAAGTATTCTGTATTTAATTTTTTTTAAAAAGTTAGGCACAACGCTGAAACGCATTCCCTGCCCGCCAACCTTAGAATCAGCAGCGGCGTTAGGGCTACTGACACCCCAGGCAAAAATATGTAGGCGCCCACTTAAGGAAATCAATATCGAGTATTTATTTTTTGCTGAACCAAATCATCTGACAGCTGAACATAGTTGTGAATACGACACATAGAGCACAGTATTGAGGGTACACAGCGCGGAAGGCAGAAGGCCGAGGCCCCAGACCTCAGCGCCCCCCAAATTTGGCGCCCCGTGCCGTCACCCCATCGCGCGCCCCCCTAACGCCGGCACTGCTTAGAATGTATGTATCTTGTATATTCTTTGCGCAATTAAATAAAAAAAATATCTGCCGCCCAACCTTAGAATATATAGGGAACGTCCTTGTATATTATTTAAAAAAAAATGCAAACATATGAAGTACAAGTAAAGGTACGTATGAGCACTTTTGTAAACTGTAAAAAGTAATAAATAAAATAAATCCTGATAGACTGTCATTAAAACCATCTACGATTCAAATACTGATTATATCGGTCATAATGTAATGTTGTATTTTAAAGTTTCAGCTGTTGGTTCTAGAGACACATGCATTCTATTAAAAAAAATATCTTTATGCTTTTTAATGTTCGTATATATTTATATATTTTTTTTATTATTATTACCTTCAATTTTGGATCTTGGTTATCCAAACCACGTACTAAATGACATATTGCCCCGGCGTCGACGACGGCTTCAGGCTTGTGTTGTGCTAAATCTACCAACGCCCCAGCAGCTATCTACGAGATATATAATGTAAAACATTCGTAGCTTATTTGGACTAATTAATACACCCATTTCATTATCCAATTTACCTAGCACCTGATCAAGCTGCATACTAATATCGTAATGTGAAAAAATGTTAATGAGCTGTTAAAAAGCTTGTGATTGGTGGATATTTTTAAGTCGTTATTTCTGATAAACTTTTTATAAATTGTATGTTTTCAATGTTACAATGAGTATTGTACTTACTTGTTTCAAACTTATTTCGGGCTCTTGAAATGCCAAAACCAATAATGGTAGTGTTCCCACGTCAACTACGAGACCAGCTAAATGTTCGCTATGTTTTCCTATGTAACCTAACGCCCATGCCGCATTTTCTTTAACCTTTCAAATAACAAATAATAAGGCATCGTCCATTAATCACCTAAGACTCAAATGTGGGGGAGATGTTTGGAAAAAATATTAAATGTCACAAGGTTATGTATATTTATCTAGCACGTTTTGTGCATCATTAAACACGTATTTAAATAAAAATAGTTAACGCATTTAACTTGCATATATTGTTTACATTTTAACCGACATTTAAAATGTGTTCACCGAAAGATAACATGTAAGTGTCCAATTAACGCTAGTTAAATCTGCACAATGGTTTTGTTTAAATGTGTACTACTCATGAAAATCTTACAAAACATTATATTAAATACACATTTTAATGATATATTTTTTTAAATTGATAAAAAATAGATTTAAAATACTTGGTATCAATAGAACACTTGTGATTTAAGGTAAAGAGGGAAGAAAATTAATACCTCATTTGGTAACGAACGAGTAATACATAATTTTTTTACAGTCGGCCATTTTATACCTGTGTGTCAAAATCTTCTAAGCAAGAAACTATATGCTCTAACGCGTTGAGTCGAACAATAGCTGAAGCTATTTCTTCATTGTGTCTGCAATAAATGTGTATTTTGTATTTACTATCGCCGTATTTAATTAATTAAATAATATTTCTATTCCGTTTCTTACTTTGCCACAGCTCTCATCAAATAAAGCGCTGACCGTTTATAATAAACCTTTTGAAAAAAAGATGTATATCAAATTAAATAGGTAGGCACAGGCACCTTTATAATACAAAATATATAAAAACCTACATTATATTTATTAAGGTTTTCAAGAGTTATGGTAAGCATGCCTCCATTGAGTATTTGTCTCGCAACTCCCTCATCATGTTCGGCCAATCGTGCTGCTGCCACCACAGCGCACTGCCGCACTGTGCTGCACGCGTCGTACAGCAAGGGACGGAGTAATTCTGGCCCATTATTACATAAATTCAGAGACATTATTGATGATATTAATATTATAATGTATATAAAAGTTAGCTGGGTTCATGACTTGGTTCGCGTGGAATGTTTTTAAAAATAAAAGTCGACAGTTACGCTTTATAACATCAGCTATATAACAATGAAAATCGGTTCAGCTGTTTCAGAAATTAGCCGAAACAAATAGAATTACAGACAGACAAAAATACAATTTTTTATGTAAGTACCGTATACACTTTCATATTTATTTAGTGAAAAGCTCTTAATTTGGAATTACAAATACACACTTCAATTTTATTTATGTATAGATTAATAAACAACGTAGGGGTTAAGTACATTGTTGCTAATATAGAAGAGAGACAATCTAGATCAGTATCGTCAATCTAGATCGATGATAACCGACACAGATACTGAATTTAGTGGAAATTAAAGCAAACAAACAAATCTTATTCACCCAACACTCCAGCACTTTCCAGACATTTAACATTTGTTGCTCTTGTCGCCAATTCAGCCATCGTCTGTACAAATACCAATCTTGCCTTTTGATATGTTTCGAATACTATAAAATGGTCAATATCGTAAAAAAATAAATTATATTTATTATCTTTCAAAACAAAAATACCTACCGAGTTGAATATTTCGTGGACTGCTCATAGAATGACTCATATTTGCGTGTAAAATAAATGTGAAATTGTAGTTAAATTTAATAAAATTTTATGATTTCTCAATATTCACGTTTTCTGAAAAGTCATACAAAATGCAAAGTAACACTTTAATTTTTTTTATGAATGAATTAGCAACGCCGAATGTAAAAAGTTTGGATAGAACTGTAAGAAAGGATTGCGAACTACTTTTTTATCTATTTATCAAAATATATATAAATACAAAAGGAACTGTAACTATAGCTAAACTCATTTCTTTTTCTTCTGGGTTTCTAGTGAAAATTTCAATTTGCTTGAAAAAAACACTCAAAACAAAAAAAAAACACGAAATCTTATAAAATACGGTGAAGTACTTTCAGTTTCTGTGCGAAGTCAATTTCATATATAGTTTATAGGTATTTGTTCCTTTTAAAAATATATTTTGGATAAAAACTTCTGTCCCTTACCATTTCAATCAGTGTTTATTATCAAGCATAGCAAGTAAGTTTTGCATTTATAAGATGTCAGAATTCCTGTACACAGTTCAGAAGTTAGATATACCTAAGCAATAATACCCATGGATACTCTAACTCATACAAAAATGTAATGTTCCGCTTACGGTTTATATATTATAACAAGTATGGAAGTATGTATTTAAGTTATCTTGAAATAGAATCAAATTAAAAGGAACAAACAGATCGTATCATCTACCATTAACTAGTAATAATTGAAGCAATTATACAATTAACTCAAGAGAAGTTTATACGAGTAGTGCAGCAAATTATACTAGGATCCGCCGCCGTGCGCTGCGGGAGTTAAGCTGAGCCCCCTCCCCGTTTAATTTTTTTTATTTTTTATTTAGTAGAATTAATGTGATATTGTTTATAAGCGTATTTCTAGGTTGACGATCAGCAAGCGTACGGAGTTTCTGTTTACGCTAAGTCTATGGGAGAAACAGTTTTTTGACCATAATTTTCGAACGGAATGAGATATTTAATTCTATTTTTTTAAGAACATGCCCATTCTCAAGCTCTACAGCTCTACCAATTTTCATTCAAATCGGTTCAGTTGATTTTGTGATGTTGCTTGAAAAAGAAGTTTCCCAAACGGTTAAGAGCTTCGCTTATGCTCAACTCAATTAATTTATATCTACAAACTCTTTTTATGTAAAATTACACGATATTAATCTAACTTATCAGTCTCTTAGCGATGAAAGTTATTATACAAACCTTAATACTAACTACATACAGACAAAATTAGATATATCTAAATTATTTGAATAAACGAATACAGGTTTTTAGGAGATTTATTTCAACCAAATAACGATCGTATTAAGCTTAATGTATATACATAATATTATATATATTTCTAAAGATAAGAAGTAGGTTTTAAAATGGGGCATCAAAACTAATTTTCAAATATCTATTAAAACTGGTAGGTATATGTCGTGTGTATAATTTTAAATGTTAAGATGTAATAATATATATGTTAGTAAATGTAATAAGAAACAAAATAACAGTTTTTATCTATTAGCATAATACTCCTATTACATAATGTTATTAATTTTCGATTATACTAATTATAAACTATAATATATCTATTTAAATAAAATATAAAATATATATCTATTGATAAATTCTTTTTGTTAAGTTTAATAATAATTTTCAATATTGAACAATGGTATTAATGTATGTAATGTAAAATAAAAATTTAAATACAAATATGTATGCCTCTATTTTGTTTCAGGTGGATAGAACTCGTGCGCAAGTCGCGCAAGCAACCGTGAAGGCCACACACACGCACACATACACACACGTCATCTGACGCACACTGACACACATTCTGACGCACACATGTATACCTATTGAAGAATTAGAACCACGTCGGCGTTGCCTACCTGGCAGGCTCTAGAGTTCACTCACACACGAGCATACAACCTGTCGAGTGTCGCGGCCGGTCGCGTCACTACAATAAGAATAAAGGATTTTTAATTAATAATTGCTGTCAATTATTAATAGATGACAATTTGTTTGAGGCATATTCGTAACTTTTCTGAAGCTGGTTAATCCAGTTAGTTGTTTGTGATTGTGTTTTAATAATATCATTATGCCGTATATAATGGTGATGGGTAGCCTGAGCGCTCCGCATCTATCTAAAGACGAAGGAGCAACAGTTTACGGATTGAAGAGCGAAGAACGTGCTGAATTAGTCAGGGTGTGTATTCATAATTAAATATATAACTTAACAGACCAAGATATCTATTGTTCAATGTATTTTGAAATAATATAATAAAAACCAACGTAACCTGAGATATTGTTGACAAAATATTTTCTTTAATACATTTTTTACTACAGCATAAAGTTACCGGTTAATTATACTGATTAATTTGTTTAGTTTATTTATAGTATAGCAAATTATATATGAAAATAAATGTGGTATGTGATCTTATAGGAATATCTGAAGAGGAAAAATATATATTTTTTACGAATAAAATTGACAGCCAACATTAACTATTTTGCATTTGCAGTTTTTTTTTTACAAATAAAATTGTCAGAAAACATTAACTAGTTTGCTTTTACAGTTTTTTTAAGTTCAATGTTCTTATCATAAAAGAGTTACAAGTAAAATTGTTAAGTATTTCTGTAAAACCTACATTTTCCTGTTAATTTTATATAGTTTTTACTTTGTGTATATTTATATACGGCCTCTTATTATAACAATGAGACATTACGGTATAATTACAATAAAATTGAGTAGCTTGGGAATGTCAGTCTTAATTGTATAGTTATTTTCCAGTTACAATTACTCAATTAACCTATTTATTTATACAACCATAAACAACAATAAAACTAGAACGGAGTGTCTATATTTTAAAAAAGTTTTTATATTTCACTTTATTTAAATCTAAATCGAATTTCAGGAATTAAACTCATCATTCGGCATAACGGTTGCGACGTCACTGGAACCGGAGAGAATAGTTCGGGTCACACAGAAGGGTCTGACATTGGTTGTCGTGAACCGAATCCACGGTCTCTTCGGTTACGACGTGGTGTCACACGCGATGGCAATGACCAACGCGAACCGAGAACTCATATCATTCACTATGTACAAGAAGACGAATACCCACTCACACGGCCACAGCCACAGCCACAGCCATAGCCACAGCCACAAAACCCACTCACATAACAACGTCGTCACACTTTGAGGCAAACCAACGTTCAAAGCCTTATATATTTAAATTAAGAACTCACACTGAGGCCGTTAAGAACGTTCAAAGACGCTTCAAACATTTAAATTAAGAACGTGATCCTAAAAATGTAGCCATGATGTAAAATGTATTATATTATAGGGTAAAATAAAAGTTATGTATTACTCATGTTTTTTTTATATCATACAAAATTATTTAACAATACAAAACATATATCAGTCTTAATATAAAATACGGAATGTACAGCTGTTTGGAGTAAAGCGATTTTAAGAAATGTACCATTTAATTATTGCCATATTAGTTATACAAAAAAAATAGTTTTTTTTAAAAAAAAAAACAAAATTATGTATTCTAGTATCCAAAAAAAAATCAATACAATGTAAACAAAAAAATCCATATTAAGATTACTTCTGTTCTAAAAAATATGTACAAAAAAAAATGTTTTCGTAAAATAAATATTGATGAAACGAAACAAAATGGCGCCGTGTTTATTTGGACAAACAACGTCAAATACGAGAACACAAAAGACTATAATGAAAACAAACACACTAATTAATAGCTTTGCATTCATTATTTATACGAGGTATGTTTTGTAGTTATATTTATATAATTACTAAAATTACTGGTATTATAATTAAGTTTAGGATTATTTATTATACATGTTTTTAACAACTTTATAATTCCCCCCCACCCCTCCTTCACTCCTGAAGTTTTTTGGTGAGGTTTTAAAGTATCTCACCCCTATCCTAAAACCACGTATATTTTTTTGATATATTACCTTATATTTTTTCTTTAAATATGAGTATATAATTCAATTATGTTTCAAAAATGGCAGATTGTTTCGAACTGATATTAAAATAATTATTTTAACCTTGTTCGCAACGAAAACAATACACGTACACATTATAACCCCCCCCCCCCCCCCAACAAATTTCCCCTTCCATTTTATTTGTGATATTTAGTGTTTATTTAAACCCCCTTTTGAGTCCTGCTGACTTTCCAAATATTAAAATATCAAAACGAATTATTATGACATATTATAATTGTCATTTTTGTGGAAAAAAAAAATCTAATTTCCATTCCGATGACAAAACAAATCATCATAGACTAGACAATATTCAAAACACTAGTTACTTATAATACAATAAATATTTAATTTGAATGGCAATATATAATATTAAATTATATAATCGTAGTTAGTTTAATTCAAACTTGTGTCTCTCCGCCGCCATTTTCTTCAAGGCCGCCGCGTACTGTCTCTGCACTTCCAGTAATCTGGAATATTCCGTGTGCAATATTGCCTTTTGTTCCTTCTCGTTTTTATATTTTTGCTCAACTTTTTTCACCGTCTGGTTCACCCACTCCACTATTGATTCAAACTGCATCATGAACTCCTCCCGCTTCCTCGCTGAGGACATAACTCTGAAATTAAAAAAAAACACGCTTTCCTAAATCAAAACTAAAAATAAATTAAAATTAAGAATATGTAAGTAAAAAAAATATATTGCAAAGTAAAGATTTTTTAAACTATTATTTATTTTTTTATTTATATTAATGCGCCATCTTGAATATCAAAATGATGTTCAAATTTTCCGTTACATATAAAGATAAGCTAATTGAAGAGTTTTAAAAATTTATAAATATATTTTCAGTTATTTTAATTATCATATCAATCGATTTATGAAAAATTTAATTTTAATATTATAATATATCATTAACATTTCTGTTATATTGTAGTCTGAGATATCTCTTAAAAATACAAAATGGAAACAATTTTTCTCTAATATTAAATATTACTATTCTATAATATTCTATTGGAGATACTTATAAGATTTTTATACTTTAAATACATTAAAAATATTTTTTTTATTAATTAATTTCACAATATATAAAAACTCTTTCCTATCCATACATGTCAGCTATATTTTTTTTACATTTACAGTATTAAATATAAGGCCATTAGAGTCTTTTGGATAGGATTTTTTCTTTCTTTCTTTAAAAACAATACTTACTCGTCATAATTATCTAAAATGGAGTTAAGCAGACTCAACTCCTTTGACGTGTAAAGTTTAACTTCATACAGTGTGTTGTGAAATATGTAGTATTGCTTCGTTTCTTTGTGTTTTGAAGCCACTGAAAAAAATAGCATTAAAATTTTTTGCATAACATAACTGAGACACATTTTAAAATACTACATTTTTATTATCTTTTTCTTACTTCAAATAATAAGTTATAAAATATTGTAGTTTTTTATTAAATTACAAATATAAAAAAATATAAAAAAAATAAGACAATTTCTTTATTAAATTACAAGTATAAATGTATAAATTGACAAGATTTTCTTCATTAAACTCTAGATATAAATGTAAAAATAAATTAGAACAAATAGTACAGTAGAACAAATGTAAAAAAAATAGAACAAAATCTTAATTAAATTACAGATATAAATGAAAATCATCTGCTACCTTGATTGTAAAGTTCAACAAATCTCTTCTCGTACTGCAGCAGCTCAGCTGTGCCCGGTACTTCGTCTATGGCCACCGAATACCTCAGCACCTGTCTGTTCAAGTGGCCGAGCTCCACTCTCACTCCGCTGATGTAGTCTTTTAGTTTCTTCTCCCTCTCTTGGAACTCTTTTAACTCTGCTGCCGTTAGAGGTTCTTCCTGTACTGTTGTGTCTTTTTGTTGAGCTGATCTGTGATAAATGTTACATTTGAAAGTTTTAATAAAGGTAACTTGCTGCTGTTCAGGTACTTATGGACATATGTTAAACAAAATAATGTTAAAATAGGACAATATTAACAACAATTTAAACATTTATTATTTTTTTATAATGCATAAAAAATAAAAAAAAATGCGTATTTTCTCTTATATTCAATAATTAAACTAACAAAAGTCAATCAACATATTACGAATTAAACAATATTTACAATATTATTATATATACATATACAATTATTGTTATTTTTTGCAAGCCAGCCAGCCATTGACAATGTGTGAAAAAATCAATCCCGCAATCGCGTTCGCGAACATTCAAAGCGTTACATTCTTTACAATATTACGACTTTGTTCGCATAAAACATTTGGGCTTGTCTATTAGGAATTTCGGAAAAGTATGTACCATATAAAGACATTGAATCTATTGGTATCAGACTTTTGAGGACACAGCATACTCACCTTAATAAAAAGAAAGTGAACGCCTTACCTGCACGCTTCTTTTAGTTTCTTATGTTCTTTTTCTCTATATTCAATAATTTTCAATAACTCGGTCCTCTCTTTTGCTAATTCTTTTAAAGATTTATAAAAATCTTTTAAATTCTTATCACTGTAACAATACAGTTATAAATGTAGTTAGATATTGACTGACATCTAAAGTAGAACGTTTTATATATATTTTTTACCTATAATCATCTGTTTTCATTAATTTCTTGGTAACTTTTTGTAACTTATTAACAATATTATTATATTCTGTCTTCGCTGCCTCCATTTGTTTCTCATGTTCCAGCCTCACTGTATCAATATCACTTTCCATAGATTCAATACAATCTGTTAACTTCTCTATATCTTCGATATATTTCATTTTTTCCCTTTCTTCTATTTCCTTAGGAATATCTCCTGTTAGTTCTGAATGTAGGACTGCGTAATGTGTTGTTGTGTTTGGAGTATCTGCATCGTTATCATTTGTGTATCTCTCCATCTGTAATTTAATAATAGATATGTATTTGTCCAAAAACAATGTGCTATTACATAGAAAACTAATTTGTACTTACTTCTGTTGTGATTTCCGATGGATCGGCTAAGCTTTTCTCGTAATCGTACTATAAAATAATTATTCATTTATTCTATAATATATAGCATATCTTCAAATGAAAACAAACGATTGCGGCTCATATAATCTAAATGTTGTTAGAGTCGCATCAGTATAGTTTCCAAATATATAATACATAAATACATAAATATTAGGACGCAAAAAAAAATACTATTTTAAAATATTTTTATTCAAGTAGGTATTTACAAGCACTTTTGAAGAGTCAATTTTTTTTCTTGTTTTATATTTATCTTGTGTCTGTTTTCCACATAAGTATTTAAATTTTGGCGTATAAATTATTAAGTTATTAGATATGTATTAAAAAGTGACTTTCAGAATACCAATTTGTCGAAAAACATCCCTCAGAAAATCCCTAGCTTTTAATTGATACCCCGCACACCTCTTTTTCGTAAAATAAATATAGAATTAATTTCAGCACCACTGTCCCATAACAAAATACCCTAAAACAAAATACAATGAAAATAACTAAAATACACAAGTCGCGCGGCGCGACTCGCGCCGTATTAACGTCCGTTAATTGTCTAATTTTTCTAATTGCAAAGACAAACGAGCTGAGTTTGGCTGCGAGTTTTGATATGGGGGTTCCACTGGAGCTTTTTATCCAAAGTTACATCTAAGAAATTTGTTGAATCAGTCAGTTCTAACACTTCATTGTTAAGGAGCAAGTCACAATTTTGACTTTTTACATTAAAAAGTGTAAGCTCCTTTTAGTTTTCTTAGCATTTGAGACTAGATTATTAATTTCAAACCAATAAATACGTGACAGAGTACTATTTACATTGTCATAATTAGATCTACCAAACCTAACTATTAAAAAAATCAAGGTGTAATCAGCAAAAAGTACAATGCTACATAGATCTTTTACGAATAAGGGCAAGTCATAAATATAATATAAAAATAAAAAGGAACCAAGAACAAATCCTTGTGGAACACCCATCTTTAGGTGAGAACCAGTGGATTTAGAATGTTTTACATAAACCGTCTGGACTCTTTGATTTGTGTAAGAGAGGCAATAATATCAAGCGCAGTGCTACGTACACCATAGTGGTTAAGTATGCATAGCAATGTTTGAAAGTCCATGCAATCAAAAGCTTTTAATAAATCGCAAAACACCCCGATTTGCATTCTGCAACTTTTCCCATGTGTTCTAAATGTGCTCATGAAGCGTGGCACCCGCATCAGTTGTTGATTTACCCTTAGTGAAACTATATTATTCACTATGCATTATTTTATTGCTGTATACAAATTCTGTCATTAAGTTTAGAATATTTTTTCGGAGATCTTTCTTACGGTCGGTAAAACAGAGATAGGCCTATAATTTCCGGGTTCAAGTCTATCACCACTTACAAAGGAACTACTTAACTGATTTTCAATCTGGGATTATACCGGATTCAATACATTTGTTGAAAATTAAGGACAATTATGGGGCTATATCATTTATAACTATAAGGTTCTAAATGTCTTAACTTCTTTCTTTTATCTGATAAAACAGACTGACTTGAACATTGTTAGTCGATTCGGGGATTGCATCAGATCATAAAGAATTTGAATTACAAGTGAAAGTTATTGGAATTTCAGTAGAAAATGACTTAAAAATAGCGGCTTCATTTGTATCTGTATTCATTTAATCCCAAGTAACACTAGATAAAACATCCCAAGTTACCTTTATTTTATCTTCTGAATTTAAGATTTTATTTTTAATATAAATCGCTTACTTAGCTTTTACTCATTAAATTTTTTAGAGAAATTAATTACTTTATTTAAGATTATCAGATAATGTTTCCCTTACCTTTACCACATAAATCATATAGTTCGACTCTACTTCTATATTTTGCTACGGTAGCCCAATCACTAAATTTAAGTGTAAAGTATTTTGTTCTCATTTTTGGCTTAAAAATTTTAAATTCATATAAAAAAACGAAACTAAAATCTTTATTATATAAATTATTTGGATTATCATCAGTTACTTTAGCCACTATTTGCACAACATTATTTTTAGAAGTGTGGATTCAATTTTTTATTATTTATCTACAAGTAAATTTTTGAGACCTTTCAATTTCATGATTAATTAAGAGAGAAAATTTTTGACCACAGTGGTCTTAAATTGGATAATATAATCTCTTCATAAATGCTACAGTGACAGAACACATCAATACAAATTATAATAAAGATATGTGTATCAATGAGAAAATAATACTTATTATACTATCAACAGAATATCTTTGATTTTATGATTCATAATTATTGCTAAAAATTTCAATGATAAAGAAACTAACTATTTAAAGAACATCTTTGCAATTACATTTCATAATAAATCCTAAAAATTTCCATGATAGAGAAACTATTATAAGATAACTTACCAAAAAGTCCAAGTTTTCATCTTGTTTGGACTCGTCCTTATTGTTAGAGACATGCATTAGCATACGAGCATCATATTCGGAGAGCACAGCATTCACTTGCTCCAACTCATTTGTAGACAAACCAGCTTTACGTTTACGAATTCTGCATGGCTTATAAAGATTCTGAAAAACAAAATACTCAATGAAACTCAATTGAATTAGGAATATATTTTTAAAGTAATAAGAAATGTAACAATATATACTTGTGTATATATACAAATATATATTTTACCTGCACTGTAACTAAATTTCTTAACAGTTTCTCAGTTTGCATAAATATTGGACGATCTGATTCAAATATATGATCTTTTTCGTACTGCATAATAGCAAATTTTCTTAATTCATCCTCTTTTGCCTCTCTGAATTCACTAGAATATTTAATTAACCATTGCACCAATGGGTATATATTAATAAAATCTAAACCTTGGATCTGATGAGGTTCAATAATATAAGGACACTTCATGCTCGGTAAAACTTTAACTATTTTTTCAGTTAATGCTCTGAAAAAAATAAGTTCATAATATTATAATAAATACAAAATTTAAATATTTTACTTAATTAAATTTTATAGTACATTTTTTTTCCAATAGTGAGATTTTCTTCAAATAACAAACTGATATCCATGTCAATATCACATAATTCAATACACCAACTTAATCCTCCAACTATTTTATCAAATGCCGACAATCCTTGCAATTGAGCTCGGTAGTAACCCGCAGCCACAAGAGCATCAGATATCTCATGCCATTTAACAAGTTGCTCAGCATCCTCTCGGACTTCCACCTACAATTATTTTTATTTAAGACACTGCATGTCTTTAAAGAGATTTGTTAAGCCTCCAATATATACCTCTTTGCCTTCTTGATCAACTCCACTATAAATGTGCATTAATGGTTTACTTCGTGTAAAAATATTTTTTTGTTTAGTAGCCATTGCAATGAAATTATATATGCCTGTTTACCGATACTTGACTATACACTAATATGATATTTTGCTAATATATATATACAAAATAAACCAAATCTTTATGTCAGCAAAACAATACTGTCCACATCATTGCATATAAATACAGTGTATCCTTGGGTGGCATACCAATAACAAACTTCATTAATTATCAATTATACGATCAGTAAATTTAAAACAGCCGTACATACATTGTCTAGTCATAAATTATCAATAGCTATCCACGATAATTAGAAGAGAGGAAAGAAAAGGATATCATTGCTAACTTAGGATATGGAAAACTAATTAAGGAGAGAAAAATGAAAAATGTGAACTAGAAATCACAATTTTCATATTGACATCTATATTTTTTTATCAAAAACAGATTAAATATAAATTGTACAATACCACCACAGCGTTTTTCATATTTCTGATTTTCATGTCGCTCTGATATTTAAAATTTAGTTTTTGTATATGCTTAAAAGGATGATACAACCCGAGTTAAGGAAATAAAACAATTAGTAAATTAGTCAAGAACTGAAGTAATTAAAAGTCCGTGCCCCTGTTGATGAATTGTTCCATCTGTATTTAATATTTAACTATGCTTGACATGGCTAAACATTTATAGACAATTACAAACATTAATTTTGATGAAGGCATATTTTAAATGTTATTCTTTAAAGCAAAAGTACTACAAAAAGTATTGTGTAAAATAAAGTAAATATATCTCTACCCCAATATTACTGTTATATATATATCCAGCTCTATCGATAACTTTTCTCCTATTTTGTAATTACGACGATTGAATTAGAAAATGTAAAAAGGCTATGAATTAGTCAGTGTAGACTCCCCAAACCCCTCTCTAGGACACATTCATTATTTTATATACCTGCATGATAGATTCGTAATCATACCATAAATTATAGACCGAAAACTTAAAAAAATGACATTGAGTTTTTAAATCAAATCTTATTAAAAAATATTTTTTTATGAATCCTGGGGACTGAAGTCCTAAGTCGACTCTATTAACTTTGTATTAGAAAATAAATGGATAAACGTAAATATTAACTTAGGCATAAAATAAACAACGAAAAGGTTCTTAATCATTTGATAAAAGATTAAGGAAAATACCTATATTTGAAGAATTACTTCTTTGCATTTATTAAACAATCCGATATATCTACTATGAACAGATTACAGAAAGTAATTTATTGTAAGTATTTTGCGATTATGATATCACTTATTTATTTGTGTTGAAATTATTATATTTGATTTATTATATTTTATATAATTTATGCAATTGAAGTTTACTTTTACTGTCTTAACATTAAGAGTGAATTTGCGCCGACAGGTAACAAAACAAAAAACCTAATGTATTGTAACATGAACTTGCTGTAACAATGTAGGTACTTCATTTCAGAAATTGAAAATACAAGTTTCCTTACAAAATAATTCATCATGGCACAATCTGAAAATGTGGAAATTGTTGAATATGTTTCTTCCCTTTTGGATTCTGGAAAATATAAAGAAGCACTTGGTGTACCAGTAGAAGGGAAATATGCTAAAAGTTTTAAGGATAATTGTTGGGATTTGATCTCAATTATAGTCAGCAAAGTTGAAAATGATACAATGATAATTAAACCGTCGTTGTATGGAGCATGTGAAGAGTTATTAGCCATTGTTATAGAAAACGCAGCTCCCAATGAAGCTTTGCTTGAATTTATTGAACAAATTGAAGTTGCTAAAAATGATGCCCAATTTAGTATTATATTGCAACCCTTACAAAAGCTTCTTTTAAAGCTGTCTCAGAAAAGAGGTAGATCCTTGGAGTGGTCTCTTAATTCAATAAGCACATACATTGATTCTATTCCGATAAAAGAACATCAATTAGAAGGAAAAGAACGTCTTTTGTTAGATTCTGATCTGAATATAAGACGGGTAGTAAAAGTATACTCACTATTACCCACATTTTACAGGCCTTTCATTGATGAATTATTGGCACAGGATGCTAATATAAGAACAAAAGAAATTATAACTGCATTTCTTATAAGCTTACTTGGAACGCCATTAATTTATATAGACACAGACCTGGATACCAATGGAAGTGGTGAAGCTAGAACATGTAACAATTCAATTATTCAAGATATTTGCACTTTGGAAAAAAATGTGCTTAAATTTCTTCCATATGTTGAATATCATTACAGAGAAAGTCTGAAAGCTAAATCAAACAATATCCTTACTGATAATGAAGAAGAACCATCTCCATATGATCACAAAGAGAAGATTAACTTGACTACATTATCGGGGTTGTTTTATGGAGTACTTTCTAAACATTTTCACGTGCCAGCCTCAGCCGTCCCACTGGTTTATTCAAAAGATTATATTTTCCACACAGTTTTGGTTTGTGGTCTTCATCTTTTAAATTTTCAAGAGTATGGTCCATTGGCTAAGGGCATATCCTTGTGTAAAGTAATATTAAATTACTTACCCAATAATACTTCTTATTCGCTTTTGTCTTTACCCATTCATTATAATTTCTGTAAAAGTCTTATAAATCTGTCTATTTACTCCAGCTATGAAAGCTTTCGGAAAGATTCAGTTCAAATTATCAGTATTCATATTAATAAATTTGAGTATAAGGGTAGGTCTATGATTATAAAATACATGTTAGGATGTGCAAATCACTCAGGAATGATAGGTTATGCTATCACATTGTATAAGAATTCTTTAGATGAAGCATTTAAAGAACCTCAATTACCAGATTGTTTTACTGGTGCACCGTTAATTGGTATGATTAACAAAATGTGTCATTTGCCACATGGTGAGGAATCAGATCTGGTGGAATTGGCAGATCAAATTATAAGTTCATTGAATTTCTTGAGATATTTATCACTAAAAGATAGTGATAACAAAACGGGAATAAAAAATTATTTTGCAACAATCGATAAAGATTATTTGGAGAAATTGAGGACTGGCCTTAATATGTCTAAAGCTCATTATGAAGTGAAATTAAAGGAAATAGAAGAATCGAAGAAACAACCAGAAGAAGTTGAGATTTCACTCAATGTTGGAGGAAATATTCTAGACAAGATACCGAGAGAGAACAAACTGCAAATAATACATTCAGCATTAAATGCATTTCATTTAATTGAAGGATTAGTAGCTAGATTATCCGAGTGTATGACTTTAAACAAAATCCAAGAATCTGATATTTGTGAATAATAAATGCATTTTAAAATAAATATTGTTTTCATATAATTAATTTATAATTAACAAACATAGTCCAAGTTCAATATATTTCATTTAAATATTTATAATATTTATATATTTGTTAACAGCTGTAAGGAATAATCGTCGACTTTTATCACCGCTTATGACCATTAATATAAATAAAGCAAAAATTATAAGAAGTTATTCCCAAGGACAAACTGGTAAAGATGTAACAGTGCCAGCAATTGTCACCGAGCAAGAAGATCATCAGTATGAGGAGGATATAAAAAAAAGTATTTTATCCAAAGCTTTAGATTTTGTCCCCAAAAATGGATGGTCAGTCGATTCTTTAGCTCTTGGGGCTGAAGCTGCAGGATATCCTGGTATAGCTCATGGTTTATTTCCCAATGGGGGAGGAGATCTTGTTCATTACTTTAACGTAATTTGCAACGAAAATCTGGTTAATGAGATGAAAAGTGTAAGTACGGGTATTATTTTAAATAAAAGCAATAATAGAAAATATATTACCCAAATTTTAATAATTACTTATGGGCGAAAGGTATTTGCATTAAAAGAAGCAAATGTGTCATTTACATAATTTTAATTTATAGTGGCCGAAGGAACAAGTAAAAGAGTCAAAAGTTCCTGCACAAAAAATTGAAAACGCAATTATATCAAGGCTTTTGATGATCGATCCCTTCAAGTAAGTTTTTTTTTTTATGAACACTATTATTCTTTACGTACAAATTGTATATTTTTTTAGGAGCACATGGCCCAAAGCAATGGCAATCCAAGCTCTGCCTAATAATGTACCAAATTGTCTAGCAACATTACTCTCTTTGGTAGACGATATTTGTTACCACACTGGAGATCGCAGTGTGGATGTAAGTATTATTTTTTAATATACGTATACATAAATAGTCAATGCTCAATTTATTATAATTTTCAGTTTAATTGGTACATACGACGCGTAGGTCTAGCCGGTATATATAAATCATCTGAACTATTTTATTTGACTGACAAAAGTCAAAATAGCACTTCTACAAGAAATTTTGTAAAATCTCGAATAAGAGATGCAGAATTTATTCAGATAGCCCTTAAAATGAATCCTGTGGCCGTTGCACCACAGACGCTAACAGCAGCCTTCGTTACGGTAAATAAATTTATACCATCATTATAATATATATTCTCTTAAATCTCTGATTATAATAAAATATTACATTGAGTGATCTTATATAATAACATTATTTATTCAATATTCATAATTATAGTGAATTTTTTTTATACTTTTTTTCAGGCAAAGAATATATTAGGCTTAAATAAATTGTATTAAAAGTATGAAACATTGGTACAGTATTGTAATATTTGGATTTGGAATACACAAATATTTTATTTAGTTTTTAAATAGAGTTATTTTTCACAGAAACTTGTTTTATTTTAAATAAACTTTTGTATAAAATTTATAAACATCTTACATAGTTATATATGATATGTTGTAATAAGTATAGTTCAAATACAATGCATTGATTAGTTAAGGCACAATATATCTGGTTTGTGCTTCTCTATAAGGGTGCTATGTAGTCACTGCCGACAGATACATAAAATATTAATTTTGGAGGAAGAGGCAGTTTATTCCATAATTTTTCTGAAACTGTTTGTCTTATTACAAATCTGCAGATCTTTTGAAGTGAATCTAATTTAGCAAACCTAAAAAAAAAACAATTTTTTATATTAAAAATTTTAAATAAAATAATAAAGTATGTTAAATGTTGAGATGAATATTTTTAATTTATTTATTGCATATCTTACCTGTTTAGTGGTCTTGCTAATTTGACAGGCATTTCAAATAAATTCAATTTTACATCTACAGTGGCACAATGTTCTGATATCCTGTTCGCTGGTACAAATGTTTCGTTATTTAAAGAAAAAAGGCCGTTGGCATGTCTAAGACGAGCATGTAGGGTGCGTCCAACACAACGAAATGATACACAGAGAATATGCCTCATGTCATAGGAATCTCGTACTAAGAACACACTATCGTGTTGACCTGCAAGGAGCTCTTCTGCTTCACTAGATGTTATTCCACCCCAATACCAGCCATGTCTGAAATACAATTATTGTGATTTTTTTACTCAAGCAAGCAAGCAATATATAATTAAAAACAAGACTATATATAGCACAATTTTTTTACTTTTTGTGTTTCTGTTTATGTTATTGTGTAAAGAATATCTATGATTAACTTACTTAGAAAGTTGGCAATATATTGCACAACTTTCAATAGATACATGTTGGTGATGTCCTCTTAAAACTGAATGACCATCTGAATGTTTACATTTCATGGTTATATTATCTGATTCAATATCCTTTTTAACTTCATTCCTAACTGTTATAATTTGTCTGGACGTGCACGGATCCGTCGACTTAGTAAAATTGCACATATATTCCCCATCCCCATTCTTATTACCAAAATATCTTTGTAATGATCGTACACTGCCAGTGATAAACAGTTTATTTTTCCAGAACTTTATGAATTTGTTGGTATTGCTGGGAGGTTTTCGTTCAGGCAAAAATACACAATTCACTATATCTGTATTACTAAAATCTCTTTTGCTGTCGATAGTTCGTTGCAAATGTTTACATTCCATAGGTTTCAACCATTTTCGTAGACAACCAGTTGCTAACCATTTGCGCCTATTACAATGGGTACATCTTTCATAATTTTTATTCATGTCTATATTAAACTTCGTATCAACAATTTTTTAATTCCTTATAATTGTAACAATAAATGTGTATGCAGGAATTACGATATGAGTGCTATTGCTATTCTATTTACACTCCAAAACATTGCAACTCAAATCTCAATCTAATCTAGTAAATGGAAAACAAAACAGGTGTTGTCTTTGAAAAAGCTAAGTTATTTAAAATATATAAATTGTCTATGGTATTATGTTATGGAAATATCCATACATCTTAGAATATAAAAAAAAAATCTTTAATATCTTCAAAAATATACACTGCGTTAGTAACCAACTATACTTGTATTATTTTTGTTATTTATAAAGTTTTTTTTACTTTTTAGGTTGTTCAACCATTGATACAACTGTGACATCTACAACTATTTTTCATTACTCTGCAATAAAAAAAAAATGCAAAACATAACACAATTGCTATAAAATATTTGAAATGTCCCTGGAATGACAATGGAACAAGAACCGAAAAAATAATAATAATAACCACCTTTTTGACCAAATCGATGACGTTTAGTTACAGAAATAGTAGTCGCTAATTAACAGCGCTTACACAGAAGAAAAAGAAAATAAACTTGAACTTTTTATCCCGTGAGTGTCTGCTATTTATTACCAATGTCTATAGTGTCAAAGAGGCTTAAGAGTATAGGTCTTCTAGGTTCTATATTTTATTTACTCTATGGTTAGATATTTCACAGTTTACATATATACTTAGACTGGCTGTCGCACTTTGCATAGTCTGTGATATGTGGATTGAGAATTGAGATTTGTGAATTGAATTGGGATTTGTCGTGAAAAAAGTGGTGTTTGTGAATATTATTTAATACTGAATAATTACTTAAATAATCAATTGACATGTATTTTTTTCTTATGAGATCATTTCGGTTGTTGTGCTGATAGTTCTTTTATTTATAACAATCTTGTTTTCTGAAGAATGAATTCGAAGAGCTTAATAAATTTATATTTTTCGTCAGAGTGATGACATTAAAGAAAATTGTGAAAATGTCAACAAAATCTCAAATAACTACAGAATTAAGCGGTATGTGAGGTTTAAAAATTGTATTTTAATCAAGCGAAATCTGAAATATGTACATTTTCATTTATTCCAAATTATCATGTAATTTTTATATTTTATAGAAAGCATCAGTAATGTATTGGGAAAAAATGTTAAAATTCTATATAAATCCCTTATCCGTATGGAATCCAGAGGGGATAAAGTGGACAATCGTGTTTTGGTAAGTTATTAACAATAATTTTGTTTATAATTTTATATCATCATCGTATTTAATAAATCGTCACGTGATATCGATTACCGAATTTATATTTTAAAATACAAAAATATGTACAACAAATATTTTATCGTATTTAACTAATATAATATAAATTGTGATTGCGTATAATTTAAATAATTAAATCATATATTTATTGAATAAATATATTACAAATGATGAATTGTAAAACAACATAAACGGTTGTTGATTATTCCTAACAAGCATAACTGATTAGATTCTGGACAATAGAATGACTCACTTAGGTGTGTCTCATGGCCAATGTTGTCTGTGTGTCCCTATGGACCTAACTCACACAATAGTTGCTGTTGTATTTTAAGATGACAAAATAATAGCCTATTGTTATATGATAGGGAGATCTCTATGGATAAATTTAAGTATTTTCGACTGTTAATGTAGAAATAATTACATTAATTATCTGCAAATGTTTGATATAATTTTAATACTTAATATTTTAAAATTAGAAGCAAACATCACTATCATTCTCTTAAATAAAACTGTTTGTATACAATTAAACATCGTAAATGTAATTTATGATATAATATTTTTAAATTTGTTAGGAATAATGAAATATGTTGATAACTTTTCTTAGAATTGAGTTTTTATTATGGGGTTGCTATGGATACATTAATATCAATATAATAATTAAAATTATTTGATAATCAAAGTTCTTGTATTCTTAGTATAAATGTAATTGAATTAAATGTAAAATTAAATATTTTATGATGTATAAATGAAACTGTTATTTATAACACATACAAACTTTTTAATATTTATAAAAAAAATATTCTAGCATTCTATATGACTTTAATACTACAATACTAAAAAAAAGTGTAAATAAATGATTTCTTTAACAATTCAAATTTGAAATATATTTTTCAAGTAGACATTAACACACTTTGAATCGTCAATCATTATATTAAAAAGGTCAGTGTAATCAGTGTGAGTAAGCTACCACCAGCTCGGAATACTGAGAAAAGCCAGCCAGAAAATCAAGTGTTGATTTTAAAATTAAATTTAACAAATGTTAGTTGTATACATTGTACTATCAACCCTGAATTAAATGACTCTTAAACAAATGATAAATCATCGGTAGCAATAATAAACGAGGATAATACCATGAACTCTCCATTTTCATTAGATTACTTGAATTAATCAACTTTATTAAAGACAATCATACAACAATCTTGATTTAAGATTATAAGCTTTAACTACATTATCGTAAAGATCTAAATCGATTAATTAATTGCAGGTTGTGACCGCCTTTAGGATATTTATAACTACAACAAAAGTGCCAACTAGGGTGAGTTTAAATTTATATTAATACAAATATATCGAGCGGTAAGAGAGACAGGGGGAGGCCTCGAGTGACCTTCGAAAACATAGTATCCATGATACTGGAGGAAGGTCATGTAAAAAGCATGAGGACCCCTCGGAGGGCATGTATGAAGAGGTTGATGTCTGTGGCTGAGGCGAAAGAGGTATGCAGGGACCGTAGCGTTTGGCGCTCCGTCATCTCTGGCTACCCCGCAAGGGATATGGCGTGAAGCTAAATAATATATGTAGAGTTAGGTTTATTGTATACATATACATAACAGTATTATGTAATCTATTTAATGTTATTGTTTATATAATATCTATTGTTATTATACATTCAGATTGACAATGGATTTCACTTGATGGAGATTGAAGCTCTGGAGAGCAAAAAGCCTAATCATTTGTCGATAACACTCATCCACGAGCACAAACCTGTTTCTATACTAATAGGTGAGTTTGTCTTTTGTTTGCTAATCATTTGAAATGACCCACAAACATTTATATCAGATTTTCCTCGTAATGTTGTAATATCATGTTTAGAATTTTAATTTATTTTGTCCCCTTCCAATATTATATTCATCATACTGCTATTGGTATTCACGTTGCAAAATCGAATAAATGATTCATTGGACTTTAAATAAATTATAGTATTATAATTATAATTTTATTTGTCATTTACTAATAGTTGTATATTTACAAAGTATTATGTTGCAAATAGCATGAAATATTTTTACGTAATAATGTAATTAATAATTTTGTAAATTTGATGAAGTGTGAAGTAAAATTCAAGACCCAGTGAATAGAACATATTAATTTTGATTGGTGATAGTTAATTAATGGTATGTGAATTAATTAATTAATTAAAATTTAATTTGATGAATTATTGTAAACTTAGGAATATCTATAAAGGCTTTTTATTATTACTTTCAGGCGAAGAAGGGTCGTCTGAGGGTGTTATAAATGCAATACACTCTCTGATTGCGGCATTTGATGATCTGTATCCAAATGTTCCGATGGAGGATATAGTGTCGAAGGTTTGTTATTTTGTTATTCGTCAAACTGGGATTTTGTTATTCGTCAACCTTTGTGATTTTGTTATTCGTCATACTTTATTATTTTGTTATTCGTCAAACTTATTAAATGTGTCCGTTTTTAATTTCCTCAATTAACAGGATGTGTGTTGTTAAATTTTGTTTCTCTGTATTAATAAGTTATTTAATTATTAATTAGTTAATGTAGGAGCTGATTAGTTAAATATTTATATTGGGGTATTTTGTTCCAGGTTAATTTACCGTTTCCCCTTCAGCCGATATGCGGTACAAGGAAACATTCAACTTGTGGTGATTTTTCAAATCAATATGCGGCCATGTGTGATCTGTGTCAGACGCCGTTTAGGTAATAGTTTTAAAATTTTGATATCATTAATTAAGACTGGACTCGAATCTGCTACCTCTGGTATATCGATCCGTCGGTCTGTTAACTGAGCTATAGAGTCGCTACTCTAATGAATCTAATATTCTATGTATGATCGTCTTAATCGTTACAGAGCCGATATTTCTTAGCCTTCTTTTTAAAAAATCATTATAATAATATGTTATTAATTAATATATACATATAAATAAAATTGAATTGACTGTTTGTAAGTTCAAATTAACAGCTTTTCACTAAATACATGTGAATGTATATACGATACTTACATAACAAAAATCGGCTGGACCGATTTTAATAGGACTGTTATAGTTGATGTTATAAGGAGTAACTTGGCTACTTTTATTTTAAGAAACGTATTTTAAGATACGCGCAAACGAAGTCGCGGTCAAAGCTAGTATATATTAATAGTTAATAATGTTACAGGGCCGAAGTCGCGTGGGACATTGACACTATATATCTAGCGCACGACATAAGAATGCTCCATCTCAAGGATTTTGATCATCTAGACCAAAGGTAATATATATATATATATATATATATATATATATATATATATATATATATATTATAATTAAATCTTCAGTCTCAAATTATATTGAGATCACTGTTAAGGTAATTCGATTATACAATTGGGTCATTGTTAAGTTAATTCAATTAGACAGTTGTTAAATTAATTCAATTAGATTATTCTACTTTTTGCAGTACAGTTGTAGTATGTGATTATATATTGTAATTTAATTTGTTTTTTTTTTGTTATTAATTTAATTAATTATTTTTATTGGTAAAAATGTATTTATTTGTTATGTAACAATATTAGTTAATTATGCAAAATGTTTTCAAATTATTCTGTTTTTTCCACCGGTGACCTTCTCTTAGCTAGTCGGGCTAACAGCTGAGATAATACTTAAAATAAAAGTTTGCTCTTATGTTTTCTTAATGTGATATTAAGAAAACATAACATTAAAAAAACATGTAACATAATTGGAGACTTAGAGGATTTGTTCGATAATAGTAAAATCGTAATTAACAGAGATCTGATCCCGCTGGTGATGGCGCTGCAGCACAACACGTGGTTCGAGGGGGTGTGCGGAGACGGCGTGCGGGTGGGGGGAGAGGCGTGGGAGGCGGTCGCGCGGCTGCTGCGGGCTGCCAGCCCCGCTCCCCGCCGCCTCGCCTGGCGCGCCGCCGCCCTCAGGCACGACCACGCCCACCGCCTGGGACACGCCCTCGCGAGAGCGCGATCCACGGCGCTGCACTCGCTCGACCTCTCGCAGAACCACATCGAGGACAAGGGTCACTAGCTTATCTTATTTTTTATCTTATCTTACATATTTGTTCTTTACCACTCGGAGCAAATGAGGGCATGGACGAAAATCCAATAGATACTTTCTTCGCCATAATAGTTTTTCAAAAAGGAGGGGAAGTAATTTTTAGGGTTCAAAGTTTATTTTTAAAGCCATATTAAATATTGTATGAACATTCAAGAATCTTAGGGTACGATCGTAGACCTATATTTTTAAAAGGAACCTGCACCTTATATATATTAGGAATATCAAGCAAAAAAATTTTTACTGTTTATTGTATATTGTAAGAATATTACCATATTACCACATTACGACAGGTGCGATCAGTATCCTGACGGGTCTGTCCGGTAATCGGGACGGGCTGCGTCACATCGCGCTGTCGCAGTGCGGCATCACGGGCAAGGCGGTGTGCCACCTCGCCGCCGCGCTCAGCGACGCCGTGCACCTCGCCACGCTCACGCACCTCGACCTCTCGCACAACAACCTCAAGGACGACGTGCATGTCGGTCTCTTTGTTACAACGTATACCCCTCTCTTAAGTATATATAATAATTTTGTTATTGTTTCAGAATCTGTACAACTTTCTGGCTCAACCAAACGTTTTGACGCATTTAAACTTAACTAACACCGAGACTACGTTGGAAAATGTAAGTACAAAAGATGTTGCATCTAAATGGATAATTTTTGGCAAATATTCATTTGTCACATTACGATATATATATATATCACCTAAAATTCATAAATTTCTATGATTATTTTACCGGTAAAAATTATCAGAGGATTATAATCTATGATATTTTATTAGATTAAGTATGAGTCAGTTATGTATAAAAGATATATATTTGGTGAAACTGTATTTTTATCTTGCAGGTGTTGAAAGATATGTGTGTAATATAGATATTAGATTTGTTTGAATATTAACATTTTTTTATAACAATTTGGATATCGTTACTAGTTGTTGCCAACGAATTCGTCTGCTTGGAAAATATTTTACATTAATTAAATTTGTAATATTAATACCGCCATCTATTGGATACTTATATGACTTAGAAGTGAATTAAATGTATGTAAAAAAAAACACAAATTCGCTATGCTATAATATTAATGGAGATAAAAAGTATCGTATCTTTAAAGTTGGATCAAACAAAATACCATTGAAATCGTTTCAGTGGTTTTGGAAATTAGAACAAACGAACATCGTGACACGAGATATATATATCCTTACTATATAATAATGACCTAATTGACTCTGTATGCACGCGCATCACTTATCACCCACAAATCACACAAAAATGTATAATACATAAAAAAAAAGCTATTGAATCAGGCTACAAAATAGGGTGGGTGCCAACCTTATACATGACATTTGACCCTTTCCGGCCCTCCGGGCCGGGAAGTTCCCTCGTATATATATATTATACTAGCTTATTCCCACTGGGTTTACTGGACACTATTAATTTGGATGTGAACTTGGACTTCTTTTATTGACAGAATGTTTAATTTCTATTTTTAGATACATTTTTCAAATTTTAAATAGAGTAATATAATGTCAGTCAGTGAATACACATTTCCACATCACCTATGAGGTACTGTGTATTGGGATGCGTTCCCGTTATGTAATGTGGCGGGATCCCCAATAGGCCTACGCCACGAAAAAAATGCCAGAATATAACTTTGGACAAATTTTGAACATTTATTTATTAATATTTATTTATTTATCAAATATATTAAATTCAATTTCGTAATGAATAATATATATATATATATATATATATATATATATATATATATATATAAGCCAAACTAAATATAATTGTCATTCATATAACAAACAGTTCAATTAAACTTGTCTTATATAAACGTAGTATGAAGTCATCACTTTATTGGGTAACGGATGTACCCGAGGATTACTTTGATTGACGAAATGATAGTTACATCTTACATTAGCCGTGATTACACTTAATGTTTGTGCTAGATTCGGAATGATAAGGAAGTTCATGGTCACGTGTTTTATACTAGTTTTCGTCCGCGAATTCGTCTCCCACCTCCTCGAATTTTAGGTCATGTATATACTATATAAAATTTAATTATTTTCACATCACGTTAACACTAAACCTACCGACAATTCTTGTATACCTGTTCCTACCGTACGCCGTCAAATTGACCGGTAATTAAAAGTTATTTTATTATATAACGCAGGTAATAATGGAAATAACTAAAAGTAAAGAGTGTAGAAAATATTATATGCATATTCTAAGAATTGTCATGTAGTTTGATAACGATATTATAACGATTAAAAATGTGTAAGTTTTACAAAAGTTTAAGGACGGTCAATTTGACCGGTACTTGGTAGGTTTAGTGTTAATAAGTCATAAATATATTTTCTTAGTTATAAAAAATATAAATGTGTGTGTGTGTGTGTATGTATGTGTGTGTGTGCGTGCGTGCGTGCATGCATGCGTGCGTGCATGCGTGCGTGCGTGTGGGAGTGTGTGTGTGTATGTGTATGTATGCAATTTATACAAGGCAGAAGTGAAACTTCTGAAAAGTAGAATACGAGAATACGAGAGATTTATGTAAAGCTGATTATTATATTTAAAAACTTGCCTCAACTAACGTTTTTACAGAACATAAACGACTTTTATCGTAAACTAAAAAAAATAACACCTTTATTTTTTTGTCTCACTTCAGTCTAAATATTGAGCAATAGATGGCACTATAATCTATGGCAGTGGGCAATATGTCTTCTATCTCATTCTTACCTATACATTTATGTGTTTGTTTCTTTGTCGTGACGCATTTTCGTTACACCCAGTTTCAAATTACAACGATGTTAAAGAAGTTTCACTTTAAAAAGGTTAATACGGTAATCTGCCTCAGAAAGTAATTATATATAAGCCGTTGCTCACGAATTTAACTGTCTTGACTACTTAAGTTTGGAATATAATAAAATTATATAAAATTGAATCGTTGTGTAAAACGTCAATAATCTATGGATTTTTTTTTAGTTTTCAAACATAAGAAAGCTAATTTTATGCATTGATACAGCGATTACAATAAAGAAATACAAAGGTGATCACATGAATTGATGAAAGGTGGAAGGGATATAAATAAATATATATTGTGTGTCAGATGTGGGGTGCGTTGCTCCGCGGCTGCGCTGCTCGCCTCTCCACGCTGCTGGTGGGTCGAAACCCCTGGGCGCAGGGACGCCGCGCCCGTGACCCCCCGCCATCCTTCAGGCAGTTCTTCACGGCCTGCCTCGCGCTCACAGACCTCGACTTCTCGTACTGCAAGATGCCCCCAGATGCACTCAAGTGAGTATGAGATCACATAATATATATATGGTAAAAATAAAGAATTTTACAATGACCCATTCCTAGAACATACATATAAATACTAATATATATATACAAATACTATCAAAATGTTTTGGTGGGTCAGTCATTAAAAAAATACACGCTGTATCTAAAGTTAGTACTAGGAAACAAAATTTATTAAGATGTCTTATTTCTTTTTAATTAACACTACTGTGATTACTTAAAATATAAAAGTATCAACATATATGACTTACAGTTGCTAAATTCCCCCCCCCCCCAAGATGTAGGTAAACGTACATAACCATATTTGACCCGTAGCTCCTAAATTTACCTCGCCCCCCTCCCCCCACTGCTTGTTTCCCATCATGGACAAGAAGTAGGTAAACGTACCCGTGAATCCAAGTCCAAGTGTTACATGTCGTCTCCAGGAGCTTGCTGCTGGGTCTGGCGTGCAACGAGAGCGCGGCTGGCGTGAAGCTGGGCCTGGCGGGCGCGCTGACGTCGTCGCAGGCGGCGCACGTGCTGGAGTCATGCGTGCACGGCGTGCGGTGTCTGAACACGCTCGACCTCTCCGACAACAGTGGGTATAGTGTTATGTGCGGGCTGAAATTTGTGTTATCTGATGATGTCTGAAAGCTTTGAAGGCCTCATAATGTCTGAAAACTTTGAAAGCCTGATGATATCTGAAAACCTGGAAAGCCTGATGATGTCTGAAAGCTTTTACTTCTTAGACGTATATTATTTATAGTCTTGTATTTAATTGTGTATGTTTGTTATGTATTGTACATATTGATATTTATGTATTAGAATGTATTTGTCTTATTACGTGTGATCTGGAACTTGTTTCCTGATAGTGTCTGAAAGCTTGAAAAGCTGGATTATGCCTGAAAGCTTTTATGTAATTGACATTCTTTATATTTGTATTTACTAGTGTATGTTTATTATGTATTGTATGTATTCATATTTATATATTGTTAGAATGTATTTGTGTTATTACAAGTAAGTATGTTTACTATAATAACACCACCATAGATTACTTGAACGTTTGCAGTTTTCTTAACTCTAAAGTCGTCTCAAAGAGATCGCCATTAAGCGATAAGACCGCCTGTGTACGGTAAAATTAATTTCTATACATGTTATTGTAAGGTTTCATTACTTGCTATGTGGTGTATCATAAAGACTAAAATAGAAACTCTGAAAGATAGTTTTATTCTTAGTTGCCAGGAAATATTAACATACTTATTCTTATATCAGCACAAGTTTCTCATATAAAGTTTTTTTTTGTCTACAGGTATGGAGTTTGAATTATCCGGTATAGTGAGGGCCGTGGGGAAAAATCATTCCATAACACATTTGTCATTGAGCAAGTTGACCGGAAAAAGATCGTATGCGCCTCCTTTAATACAGGTCGGTTTTATATATATATATACACACATACATATATATGTATATATATATTTATTAGGGTACTACAAAAAAATGATATATATTTTTTCTTTATTACTAAAAATTATACGAAAAAGAATTATTCCCATGTTAATTAAATGGGAAACTAAAATGAAATTAGCGACCCCTGAGAGTTGAGCTATAGGGTTCATGTTTGGGAGAGTAGTAGTCATGCTAGAAAAAAGAAGAAAAATTAAGCACCCTACTATATATATATTTAATTTTAATTTAATTTAATTCATAATATATTGAATATACTATTTTTTTTTCAGGCGTTGGTTCATGTTCTACAAGAACCGGACACGGCCTTGACTTCATTGGATCTCAGTGACTGTAAGCTCAAGGTGAGCCATTTTATACATATTTAACTAGAGTCTTAAAATAATATTTCATATTCCCTTCACAGAGTGATCTCTATGGTCTATTAAATGCACTGGGCGGAGCTCGCAGACTGCGCGTGTTGGACGTGGGGGGTAACCTGGCGGGCGACGCCGGGGCGCGGCTGCTAGCGAAGGCGCTACAATGTAATTGTACGCTACACACGCTGTATATAGACAGAAATGCTTTTAGTTTACAAGGTAAATATAGTGTGTTTTATATATATTTTAAGGTTATTGTCTTTCTGTCTGTTTGTAATTTCAATTTTACAACTTTTTACTAAAGTCATATGAAGCTATAAGTTATGAAGTTACATATATATTTTTTAATATTTATTTTCTGTCTGTCTGTCTGTTTGGTCTGTTTGGTCGTCGGCTACACTCTGAAACGGCTGGACCGATTTAGACAGGATTTTCACTGGCGGATACATAATGTTACAAGTAGTAATTTAGGCTATTTCTTTACAAAACATGTTCAGACACGCGCAGATCAAGTCGTGGGCAAAGCTAGGTTGTATAACAAAATGTGTGAGACAAAATATTTAAACACAATTCGGTGAACCAAAGAAAACATTAAATATATAAAAAAAAAACTTAAGCGGGTTAAAAATTACTTTTAAAAAGGTGAACTTAAGAAAATATTAAATGTATAAAACAAATGAACTGATAGGCTGTTAAGGAAACGGCTGCTCTTTAACAAAATAAATTGTAATATATATAATACATGTGTGTGTGTCAGGTCTGTCGGACATATCGTCGGCGCTCCGTCGGTCCGTGAGCGTGCGCCGCGTCGAGTTCCCGGGCTGCGACGCGGCGGCCGGGGGGCGGGGCGCCTCCGAGCGGGTCGCAGCCCTCTGGAGGGATCTGCACGAACGGTATGTTTATTATATTTTTGTGCATAATTTTAATTCGAACCAAATGGTTCTATATTCGAACTATAGTGTAATCTTTAAACTTGCCTGAAGGTAAATTTATTATTATTATTATTATTATTTACCTTCACGCCATATCCCTTGCGGGGTAGCCAGAGACGACGGAGCGCCAAACGCTACGGTCTCTGCATACCTCTTTCGCCTCGGCCACAGACATCAACCTCTTCATACATGCCCTCCGGGGGGTCCTCATGCTTTCTACGTGACCTTCCTCCAGTATCGTAGCTACTGTGTTTTCGAAGGTCACTCGAGGCCTCCCCCTGTCTCTCTTACCGCTCACTTTTCCCATATAAATCTTTTTTACCATTCTTTCATCACTCATTCGTTCGACGTGCCCAAACCACCTGAGCACGTTCTTCTTCATTCTCACCGTGACATCTTCGCTAGTACCTGCCATTCTGTGGATCTCTTCATTGCGGATTCGATCAGCTAGACTGACTCCGCATATTCTGCGAAGAGATCGCATCTCCACAGCATTCATCTTTCTTACATTCTTCTTCTTTGTTACCCACGTTTGGCTGCCGTATAACAGCGTCGGTAGCAAAACTGCATTGTGTACAGCCAAACGTGCAGCTATACTGACGTTTTGCCGTCTCAACAATGCAGTCAAAGCACCATTGACTCTGTTACCGACAGCAATACGTCTTTCCACATCCATTTCGTATCTTCCGTCTCTGCTAAATTTACTCCGATATTTTACAAGACACCTGAATGTAACGTCATATACTATCCGACAAACAGGGACGGTTATATGGAACGCCTAATAACAATTTCATCAAGTATCATACCGTTTTTGTGAATTGGGGTTCCCCTCGCGCTAACAAAATGTTCTTCACATATTATTTATATGATTTAATGTTATTTATTTATTTATTTTATTCTTCATTGCACAATATACAAAATAATGCACAAAAGGCGGGCTTAATGCCACAAAGATATTCTCTACCAGCCAACCTTAGAATGTACATGAAAGAACATTGGTAGGCGTGCAAAAAAAAAACACAAAAAAAAAACTAAAAATCCAGAAATATAACTACAATCATATAATATAATAACAAATACAATACATACAATACAATCATACACCTGTAGCTGCTGTTAGTTCTCAAAATAAAATTTTGTATAGTATAGCTATTGCCATTGTAACATAGTTAGCCGCTTACGATGTTAGAGCGAGAGACACGTCCCCTCCGCGCGACGGCCGCAGAATGAAGCCCGCCCTCCCCGCGGTATCGTATGAGGAGGACTGTCATTCGCTTTTAGCTGTTCTCTTTAATTTCTCGCATCACCAGTAACCTTTTTTATATAGATGTTCAGATTTTAAATAAAATTATTCAATACAAATGTCTTTCTATATACTAGAAGAGTAGAAACTCCTAAACATCGTAAATGATAAGATTTGTATGTTCCAGTCTATCGAGCAACAGCAGCAGCGGGCAGTGCGGTCGCGTCCGCGCGGTGGCGCTGGAGCGCGCGTGGGCGGGGGGTGAGGGCGCGGCGGCACTAGCGGCGCAGGCGGCGGCTGCGCTCCCCCCTCCACCCCTGCCTGCCGCCCTCGAGCGGGCCGCCGCCGCAGCACACCACCTGCTGCATCAGTACCTACAGGTGTGAAAGAGTTGTATTACATATAAGTAAAGGACAAACTAGACCCAGACTCGGTAAAATCCCTTCCGTATTAGTACCTACAGGTGTTAATACAAATATATTGTTAGTAGTATATGAGGTATACACAACGAACGCAAACTAAACCCAGACAGAACAATCTCGGGATCAAATGAGTATACGATATTATTTAATAATCTATTTATACTAACCATTGGCTTTACAACTAAGTATTTATGAGTAATCAATAAGTGCTTCGTATCTAATAACCTATTAATTGGACATCAAATGTCAGCTGTATATTTTAAAGTAATAAGTACGCATGTCAGTTATCTAATCAATCTTATTTATTTTAGATCAATGTTACTTCTAAACCTAGGAATTCGTTTAAGCACATTAAAATATTCAGTAATCCCTTCTTCATTGATCTCACAGATTATGCAATATTTACTTACACTTAGGCGTGACGTCATAAGTGGACGCCATGATGTCTGCGACCGTTTTACCACGTAATTAGAAGTAGGTGAAGGGAAAATTATTCACATTAAATCTCTGTCAATTACTGATATAATATGTTTTTCAGTAACGGATCACATGTATATAAAATATATTTTTTATAATACCTATAGTTTTGTTGTTGGTTTGCGTTCCCCGTTTTAGTTAAACGGACGGACGACATTGTTAGCTTGCAATCGGTATACGCATGTAATGCTCTTATAGTTATACCCAAGAAAAACTGCTCTTTGGATCATTCGCTTCACTCGGATCTCGTTAACATATGTAATTAGTAATCACATAAATGTATGGGGATGTCACTTACCCCTTAAAAGTTTTAATAGTTTTATATCACATTTCATAACTTCATTAATATTTCTATAGTGTTTATGTTTAAATTTTGTCTGATCACCAGAGATGCAGCGAAGTGTTCGCGGCAATGGGCGGCAACAGCAGCGGCAGTGAGCTGGTGACGCTGCAGGCGGTTCGGGATGCCATGGCACCCTGTAACACTACTCTTCAAGACTTGCTCAAGTAATATTATTAATATATTGCATTTAATATACACTTGTCTACCTACTGGTGGAGCCCTCGAAACCTTAATTTAAGTTAGCAAGTCTTTACAGAAGGGCTTATTTCGATTAGTATGGTAACAAAATTGATTGAAAAAAAGATAAAAAACAAAGTTGTATTCCAGCGAGGCGGTGGAGCGTCTCGCGATGTCTGCGTGCGAGAGCGTCGAGAGCGCGGACAGCGACCGCGGGCCCGCCCTCGACCAGGACATACCCGACCTGCTCTCGCCCATCTCACACTCGGGGGTGCGTACGACATGCAGGCATACGTATACATATCATTTATTTGGAAATATTTTTGATTAAAACTGTTTCATAAATTTGACGGTGAAGTCATATCAATGTCATTCGTCAAAATTCGAATTTTTATATTATATCATTCATTAGCGTTCTCTAACAATATGTTAATAAGGATATTTGATGTTTTAATACTAAATAGCGTTTAAAATTGGTCATTGTAAATGTTTATTCAATAATAATAATAACGGTTTTTGTTTTAACATGCAACAGAAATTGGATTATTTGAATCTGGTAAGAATTTAAACACATTGTGTATAATTTTAGTTTTCTAATTTGCGTTTTTATATTACATTTGCTTTTAATTCCAGGCGACGCCGCTGGGCTGTAGACGTCGCGAGCGAGGGCGCCGAGTGCGACCCAAGTCGGTGGCGGAGCAGCAGCAGTGCAGCAGCAACGAGATGCTCTCGCTGCCGCCGCTGCACGCCGAGGCCGCAGACGGACTCGCCGACCTACCGGCGCACACGCTGCGGCACCTCGTCAAAGGTAATTTTGCAGCATTTTAGCCTCTCAATATAGTATAGATTGGAAACCGTTAATGCCTAATATTGACAACAGGTCGTCCGAGGAGAGTGAAAACGAGAGCACCCACGCGACCCGTGACCGACCAGTCGCAGGACATAGACGAAGGTAACCCACACCCCGCACTAACACGTAGGGACACTAGCACTTAGCGACAACACTAAGGCGCCAGTAATGCAGCCGTGTGCTCAGGGCTGGACGAGTTCTGGCGCGCGTGCCGCACGCCGCCCGGCAGCGAGGAGGCGTCGCTGTCGGCGCGCACCCCGCTCACCTCGCGCTCGCTCCACTCGCTGTCCTCGCTGGCCTCCGCCTCCGCCTCGCCCTCCCCGCTCCGGCACTCGCCCACGCTGCGCAGGGACGACACCATGTGAGTGGAACGGACGTTGGCACGGGGTCTTGGAATATGTATCTAAGATCCCCGTGGAAAGTTTGCAACCGTGTGACCCGAAGTTTATAATAGAGTCGTATATAAGTGGTTATTTGAATAAGTATTTGTCAGAATAATTTTTAAACGATATACATTTATAGGTACAGCGTGACGTCCGGCGAGAGTACCCCGGTACTTTTAGAGTGTGGTGAGTATCACGTGTTATAATATTGACATTTTTTAATAACATACGCACTGGTTTTTATTTTGTTGAAATTGTCTATAAATAATTAATCATAGAACGAAGGCGAGCAGAAATCGAACTAGCGACCCCTAATACTATGGCACGAAATTGCGGCCAACTAGACAAACAATGCATTTTATTACTACAGAAGTGTCTCGCTGCAAGTCCTCGGACAACGTCGGCACCAAGCCCCCCACCACGCCGCCGCCGTCTCGCTCCTCCGACAACGTGAACACCATGGGTGCGTTTATAAGGAAATACATTTACACTGTCGTTGTTTGCACCACGCGCCATCTTATAGTATGAAGCCTTTTATGCACAGGAGCTTAAAGCCTCTATATCAAAAATATTATATTAAAATTATATTATAGTATTTTAATGCCTTTACACGGAGCATTTTGTTTTCAACACACAAACACTAACGCATTTTCCACGAAGTATTGAATAATAATATAATATAAACCTGGAAATTTACTGGAAATTTACTGATGTTTTTTTATGTGATTTATAATAATTATGATAATTAGAATTTACTTCAGATTAAGCTTTTGCTACCGGTTTGCGTTGTGGTACAAGCTCACACACACACACACACATATATATTTATATATATATATATATATATATATATAAAGATACAATTCTATGTGTTAGCTTGAACCAAACCGCATCACTCCATGTATGTATTAGTACACGCGGTGGCGTAGTGTGTATTGTACGTGTGTATGTGTGCGTATACGTGTGCGTGTGCGTGTCCGTAGGCAACGGGTGCGCCCGCGCGGGCGGCAAGGCGCGCCCGTGGTCCGTGGCCGGAGTCAACGCCGACAACGCGCTCTGCACCACAGGTACCGCACGCTTGTACACTACCCGCCTTCGCCTAAAATTTGTCTCGCTACCCGGTAGATGTAGATTGTAACATGTGACATTTCTTGTCCTATTTGTCTTACTACCCTGATGATGTAGTTTCTGACACGTGGCATTTCTCGTCCTATTTGTTTTCCTACCCGGTAGATGTAACTTCTGACACGTGGCATTTCTCGTCCTATTTGTTTCCCTACCCGGTAAATGGAGCTTCTGATACGTGACGTTTCTGGTCCTATTTGTCTCATTAACCGGTAGATGTAACTTCTGACACGTGACATTTCTCGTCCTATTTGTCTCACTACCCGGTAGATGTAGTTTCTGACACGTGACGTTTCTGGTCCTAATTGTCTCATTAACCGGTAGATGTAACTTCTGACACGTGACATTTCTCGTCCTATTTGTCTCACTACCCGGTAGATGTAGTTTCTGACACGTGACGTTTCTTGTCCTACATGTCTCACTACCCGGTAGATGTAGCTTCTCGCACGTGACATTTCTTGTCCCATTTGTCTCACTACCCGGTAGATGTAGCTTCCGACATGTGATATTTTTTGCCCTTTTTGTGCACTCAGCAGAACGTTGCAATAAAATATACACAAGGCGAAATGCACAGTATTTTTTTATAAAATTGTGTTAAATAAATAATAAAAAAAAATGGTGTTGTGGTTTCTAACTATATATCAATATAATATAATATGTGAGATTTTGATTTAAATGTTTGTATAACGTAACAAAAATACCCCAAATAAAGATATTAATAGTAAATTATATATAAAATTAATAATAAAAAAAAATGGTATTTTGGTTTCTGACTTAATAACAATATGTTGGTGGGTACATGGGTAAATGTTTGTATAACAAAAAATACCCTAGAATAATGACATGAATGGGGTAATTTTTGTTTGTGTATATCTATATATATATCTGTATTAATCCGGTGTGGGCAATTCAGAGGGCGTGGAGGCGTGCGTCGGCGGCAGCATCGTCGGCATCACGCCCGGCGCCGCGCTAACCAGTAACACGCACGATACTCGTATACTATACTGATAGAAACGCTTCACGCTTTCACTGGCCTTTATTACTGTTTGTCTGTACGTATTATAGAACTACATCATGCATCATGCATATTCAACTTTTCTTATATTTTAATATATATATATATATATATATATATATATATATATATATATATATATATATATATATTTATAATCAAAATATTTGTTATAAAATAATCATTAAGAATTCTCTGTTGTTTAACATGTCTGATTTTAAAAAACTTTGAATATTTTATATGCTTTTAAATGACGCTGGACAGACGTGTAAGTAAGCTTACAAGCGCAGCTTTATTTAATTTGTTTAGTGTCGATAAAGCAGACACTTAGTGTTTAGAACTGTAGACACTTCGTGTTTATAACTATGGACACTTAGTGTTTAGAACTATAGATACTTAGTGTTTAGACTATATACACTTAGTGTTTAGAACTACAGACACTTAGTGTTTAGAACTATTAACACTTAGTGTATAGAACTATGGACACTTAATGTTTAGAACTATAGATACTTAGCGTTTAGAAATATGGACACTTAGTGTTTAGAGATATAGACACTTAGTGTTTAGTACTATAGAAACCTAGTGTTTATAACTATGGACACTTGTGTATATAATTATAGACACTTAGTGTTTAAAATTATAGACACTCAGTATTTATGACTATAGGCACTTAGTGTTTAGAACTATGGACACTTAGTGTTTATAACTATAGACACTCAGTATTTATAACTATAGACATTTAGTGTTTAGGACTATAAAGACTCAGTGTTTATAACTATAGACACTTAGTGTTTTGAACTATAAACACAAAATTTACAAGATAGCACAGTACATAATATTGTTAATAAAGTTTAGTTAAATGCATGATCTAATAACAGTATCTAGTTATGTTTAATATTTTATATGTTGTAATATCTTGAGTTATTAATTATATTAATTAATCACCGTAGCATGATTTTAATAGTTTTTAACGTATTTATATATTCTTATATGGATTGTAAATGTTAACAGGTTCAATGATGCGGGATCATCCCTTAACTCCCGGTAAGACATTACAACGTTTATTTTTTATTGAAGACTAGTTGTGACCGTGACATCGTTTGCTTGTAATATGTTTTTAATAATAAAATTAACTCCTTATAACATCAGCTATCCGCTAGTGAGTCTTGTTAAAATTTGTTGTTTATTGTGATTAGCCTGAACAAACAAACAAACAAACGGATACTGCAGTTTAATAATATGTATGGATGCTACTTATGTTCACATTTTTTTTTCTTAATTATCTGTGGGTTTTTTATATCGAGACCATCATGATGTTTTTTTTTTATTTCTCAGAAGACACAGAGGCCTAATTTTAAAAGGCGAACGTGATGAAGCCAACGTGATAAGATGAGCAGGGTTAACACACGGACACTGTCTATGCTCACTGATGTGCCACTTACACTTAACCATAGACAATAGACCACACGCCGGCCATAACCGACTCGACCATAGACTAATCGTTTGAATCCTTATACGTTACTTTTTATAATAATTCTCATTTAATAACTGGTAGATGATATATTGCCAATAATTTAGTATTTACTGTGATCAGTTTAGTATTATTTAGAATTATATTTAGTGGACATTTATTTTATTCCTTTTTGATATATATATATATATATATATATATATATATATTTGAATGTATCAATAATATATGAAATCTTTATTTTTTTTTGTATTGTCATTATATTTTTATGCATACTGTAAAGGTGTCTGTACGTACTTTGAAATCTTCATAATTAAGTCATGAATTTTACAATATGCCAGTAATATAGTGTTGTATAAGATTCGAAAATTATTATTATTACGTTAATTAGTACGTTGCTAGAATTATAATTTGTCGTTTAATTCCTTTTTTTTTAATGTAATAACAAGAAACGAATTATATGATTCTTGTAACTTGTAAGCGACTTATTATAATTTAACGGAAATTGATTTATATATATTTAACCATAATTTCGAGATTTAATTATCAAATTAATTTTAATTATTATTATGAAAACGTTTAGATAAATAATATTATAATCGGTCTTTCCTAGTCATTTAACAAAGGCCTAAACGCACAATTTGTTTGATAATTATTATTAAATTACAAAATTCTATAACATCTTCCATTTTTACATTCCCCTGTACAGATCATAATTGACTATAATGTTTTAATAGTAAAGAATTGATGATTTTCAATTCACGGTTATATTCTATAAGTGTAGAATTATATTTAAGTGTTCATTAAAATAATTAATTGTAATTTAATTATTCCTCTCTCTTCAGAATAAGGCTGTATTTAAATTTTGGATACGTACGTAACGTAGATGTATAGATAACTAAATTATTTGATAGTATTTTTATATTCATTCCATTGGTTCGTTTCTAGCTCCTCGGTACCAGACTGATTTTGGGTACTTTTGTTTTATGGTGCAATGTATGTCTAGAGCGTTGTGATAATCTGTTTTTAATTACATTATATTATACAAGTCATTTGGTTTTTGTTTTATTTAATGTTAATAATAACCCGGTATAATTTAATTTTGGGGTAAGTTTCTTGTGTTAAAATATCTCTATACAAAATTTCATTAAATTCAACTTAACAGATAGTTACTTTTGCATTTACTAGAGCCATAAAAACAAAAAAAGTCACTTGTTAATATATACCCCGTATTTGGGGCAAATATTAACAGAGCTGGGGTAAGTATTAACGTTAGGGGCAATTATTAACAGAGACTAAAATTCTATCAAATACTTAAATAAAGTGTCGCTTACATAAATGAAAATGGTTTTATTGTTTAATAAATCAGTACTTTTTATTATAGGAACTGAAAGAATATAGTATAATCTTTTAAATCTACATTCAATTTTGAAAATTCATTATCAATCATCCACCTAGAATTATTACCTGCACCTATGGACTCAGGCGGTCCATTTTGGACAAATTAATTGCTATATCTGATCCGGGGAAAAATGAACATACATGGTATAAAATATCCAATAGCATTTACCGCTGCCGCAATTGTGACGAGAGTACCCCGTTCAGCAGATGTGACTGCTCCTACCTGCTTGGAACCTCGTTGAGCTACCATTTTCTTAAGTTTTTGTACCGTTGTGACTCCAGTCTCGTCTACATTCCATATTCTACTCGGAGGAAACTTGTATCTTTAAAGCACTTCTTGATATTTTTCGAAAAATGAACGAGCATTGTACGGTTAAATGATGTTGTACTGCTTAAGCTGGTAGCCTCTAAAGTCCGAATAGGGAATGACGCATTGCACTTCATAAATCCTGAAAACCAATCTTTGCCATCTTTTCCGTCTCTTTTTCAAGATTCTGGAATATTTTCTATCTTGTATCGAATGGCAAGCTCGTAAGCAAATTTCTTGACATCATAAGGTAGCAATCCGAAATAGATATTGGTACATTTTATTAAATAATTGAATTGAAAACAAGACGGTTTTTTATAACCCACTTCAATAGAAGTTCCCTCCCTTTTTATCTTTACGTATTTGAACAGTGTTACATGACAAATGTTGTATTCGGTAGCCACATCTCTATATTTTCTGTTTTTTATCAGAACTTCCTTAGCGGCCAGCTATATCTTCTTGAAACGCGGACCCCCTTGTGCTCTTCTTTTTGTAATTTCTCATTCTGTAAAAAAATACTTATTGCAAAAAAAACACTCTCTTAATGTCACATACATATGTATAAGGTAAGTATTAACATGTTAATACTTACCCCACTCATTTTGTTAATTTTAGCCTCAAGGTCTCTTTTATTATTTCATCAAATGCAGAAAATAATCTAATCAAAATAATTACAAACAAATACCACAGCTTTAATGTGAATAAAATAGAGTTGCATGTAGGATTAACTATGATTCAGTTTAATGAATAAATAAATCTCAAATCAATTAATTACGAAGTACGAAAAGTTCGTTTACCTGTCAATCTGAGGTCACTGCGCATAACTATCACTAGCGATGACCGGCCGATATCTGACAAATCAGGACACGTTCGGCTGTGTATATAGGGTTTCTAAACAGAGTCTCATATTTTTAACACTTCACGTTTGGCGGGAATAAGCTTGTTAATTCTTACCTCCGTTAAAACCAGCCCCGCGTTCCCCTACTGGTATCCCATTGAAGTCAATGGGAAACGATGAGTCATTACACTGGGCTCGCTTCGGTCAATATGCAAACGGCACCCGAGATTTTGCGAGCGCAGCGAGTCGAAATTGAGGGTCTGTTGGCACCCCTAGTATTAATAATTGTCTTTTATCGTTTAAGTTTCTCAAGTCACTGTTGATTATGATATAAAAAAGTTAATATTGATATAGTTACAACAATGTTAGTAAACTAACAAGGTATTTTATGACAGTGGTCTGATATGCTTCCATAGATAAGTACTGAAGTCGGTTAAGACTTGGTTTAGATTGGATTTTGTAAATTTTTAGCGCGTTTCAAGACTTTATTTATGTTGTTTTTGATGGGATAATTATTAGGTCTACAACTTTGCTCCCGCCGTTTTTTTTTTAATTTTAAAAATTATATAAAAAAAAAACGGTATCTTATTTGTGTTTCAAAGTGTTGTCCGTCACTTTCCACTACTTTGGCCCATCTTTCAGGCAACAAACGAATCCCGCGTCGGAAAAATTCTTCATCCTTTGATAAGATCCAAGAATCGATCCATTCTTTCACTTTTTCAAAAGAATCGAAGCACTGGCCCGCCAGGCCGTGTGCCATCGACCTAAATAAATGGTAATCAGATGGAGCAACATCTGGGGAGTATGGCGGGTGAGGTAGAATTTCCCATTTCAGTGTTTCGAGGTACGTCTTGACTACTTTCGCCACGTGAGGTCGAGCATTGTCGTGTTGCAAAATTACTTTTTCATGTCTATCAGCGTATTGCGGCCGTTTTGCTTTTAATGCCCGATTCAAACGTATTAATTGCGTTCGATAAAGTGCACCAGTAATTTTTTCAGAAGGTTTTAGCATATCATAATAAATTACGCCAAGCTGATCCCACCAAATACACAACATGATCTTGGATCCGTGAATATTCTGTCGAGGTGTCGCCGTAGGAGTGTGGCCGGGCAATCCCGATGATGTGCGTCGCTTAGGCTTGTCGTAGTGCACCCATTTTTCGTCCCCAGTAACAATACGATGAAGAAATCCTTTTCGTTTTTGTCTTTCAAGCAGCTGTTCACAAGCAAATAAACATCGCTCAACATCTCTTGGTTTCAACTGATACGGTACCCAGTATCCTTGATTTTGGAGCATCCCCAGCTGTTCCAGGCGTTTTGATACTGCTTGCTGAGTTACGAGGGCCAAACTGAAAGTTTTTAGAACTGGCCACTTAAAAGCATTATATAAAAAAAAATAGTTTAAATTTTGAAAATAGAACTCTACCAATATTATTGAGTGTACATTTCATTCATTTGTCATTTGTTTTACGATTTGGCGGCAAATTGAAAATTGTCTGTGCACGTCAGAATGAATTTAAGCCGAGAAAATTTTCGTGCAATGATTTTTTATGACTTTCGATGTCATTTAAGTCAACAAGAAAGTTATGATAGACTTCGATTGGCTGTTCACGATGAAGCCCCATCTCGTGCCACAGTTTACAACTGGTTTAATGAATTGAAACGTGGTCGAACTAATCTCACCGATGATTTGCGTGAGGGACGGCCTTCTACGACTGAAGATAACATCAGTGTTGTGCGGCGTATGATAGAGACTGACAAAAGAGTGACCTATCGGCAGATTCGGACAAGTCTAGGCATAGGTATGAGTCGAGTGCACAAAATCCTCCATGAACATTTAGCGGTCAGGAAGCTTTGTGCCCGCTGGTTACGCATAATTTGACCGAGGCTCAAAAACTCCGCCGTGTTGATTGGTGCCGAGAAATGATCCAAAAATTTAACGGAGGTGACTCAAATGCTGTGTTCGACATACTAACGGGTGACGAAAGCTGGATTTACTGTTATGATCCGGAAACCAAGAGACAGTCTGCTCAGTGGGTGTTTCCTTCCGAAGAGTTGCCAACTAAAGTGAAGAGAGGTCGAAGTGTTGGAAAAAAGATGGTGGCCTCGTTCTTCGGAAAGACAGGTCATTACGCGACAGTAGTCTTAGAGGATCAGAAAACGGTTAATGCAGAGTGGTATACTAACAATTGTTTGCCACTTGTCTTGGAGAAAGTTCGAGAGAAACGACCTCGCAGCAGGATCCTCCTTCATCACGACAATGCCTCGTCGCACACCGCCAGGCAAACGATCGACTATTTGGTGACCTCAGACGTGGAATTACTGGGTCACCCGCCGTATAGCCCCGACCTCGCACCCTGCGATTTTTATTTATTTCCGAAAATAAAAGAAAAACTTTGAGGAAAACGTTTTATAGACGCCGAAGAAGCAGTGGCTGCGTTTCAAAACGCCGTCGAAGAGACCCCTAAGGCCGAGTGGGCAAGGTGCTTTTCTCAATGGTTCCATCGAATGCAGCGATGTATTGATGTAAATGGACGCTATTTTGAAAAGTTACAATAAAACTAATAACTTGCTAGAATGCTTAGTTTTTGATTTTCTAAGAACTTTCAGTTTGACCCTTGTACTCCCAATGATTTTGCTAGCTGTTCTTGAGTTTGGCACGAGTCTTTATTAAGTAAAGCCTCCAGTTCATCATCTTCAAAAGTTTTTTCTCTGCCACCGCTATGCCGATCTTCAACAACAAAATCACCGCTTTTAAAGCGCTGGAACCACTCGCGACACGTTCTTTCTCTAATAGTATCATCACCATAAGTACTTGAAATAACCCGATGAGCCTCAGCCGCCGATTTTTTCATGTTGAAATGAAAAAGTAAAATCTCCCGCAAATGACGTGAATTCGGTTTATAAGTTGACATATTTAATTAAGTGTAACTATATGACGCAAACAAAAATTAACTAATATCGATGTAAGGTTATATTTATAGATGTCAAAACTGATGGAAAAAAACTGTAATTTATTTATTTGAAACTATTACTGGCTACTAGCGCCATCTTTTGGAAAACGGCGGGAGCAAAGTTGTAGACCTAATATTACACAAATTATCATTTGATTAACACTGGCTCTGGAATATAAAACATTGAAACAGCAGTGCAGCTCCTATATAAAATGTTGACACTACAGCAGTGCGACTCCTATGCGCATGTGAGCCGCACTCGTGTAGCAAAACGTAATGCGTATGTGGCACAACACGCAGGACGTGGGTAGCGCAACGTATCGGCTATGCGGCTTAATATAAATATTGTGGAAAGTACACTGCATCAGCATTTCCACCTTTAAAGACATTTGTGTAATAAAAAATTTTTTATGAATAATATAATATTGTACAATAATACTAAATTTTGTGTCAGAAACGAAGTGATGTAGGAACTATTTCGATATATTATAATCTATTTATATGTTAGTAGTATATATACAACAGTAAAGGTATTGACATAAGTGGAAACCTCTAACACATACAATAATATTCATATAAAACTAGTTTTCAACAAATATGATTACGATATAATATGAATAAATACACTCACAGGCACAAGTAACCGCCCACCTTGTATTTCCTTCAATTTACAGAAATCATCAAATTTAGACCACATTTTATAGGTACATTGAAAGCTACTTTTATGAAAAAAAAAAAACAAAATTTCTCAAAAAAGGGATTTTATCAAACGGTAAATTCTAAAAATCGATTTTAGGAAAATTTCCGATAAAAATTTATCAATTTTGACGGGTCTAATTAGGTCTATTTGAGCTGTTGCCAGCGCTTCTTGCCGATGGTCTTGGAGTGTGCTTAGAGACTCGATCACTCTGTCTTGTAAATTTCTCGTCCTTAATGGAATAATAGAATATTCAAAATATATTTTCTAATAATGCGGCATAAGTTCAAAAGGATCTCTGTGAAAGCATTCAAACAAAAAGCAACCTTCAATGAATCGCAGTACACTTAATTTATTCATTTGTAAACAAAATATTTTGGTGCACTAAATACTATCAGCTTATACATTTTTTTGTAACTATCGCTGGTGAGCAAAATCCCAAATGGTATGGTCATTAAAATTAAAAAATAGCGATCCTTTGTCGCTATGAAAAATCATGAGACTTGTAGTAGTTAAAAATTTAGTTCGGTATTTTAAGAAATTGTCATAATATTTTAGAATATTTGAGTTTTCTGTTTGATTTATGTTTATGATAAAAGTATTTTACACATAATATAGAAGAGAGTTTGATAAGAACATATAACTTTTTATATATTTAATCTATATTTCATATCTTAATATATAAAGCACAAAGACACTCACTCACTGACTCATTCATCGCTCTACAGCCCAAACCGTTATACGTAGCTGTAACTTTGCAACGTTTTGGACCTTTGCAAAATCCTTTCTTATTGCACCTATTCAATATGTCAGTAGTCTTGTGTTCAAATTTCGCCTTTCTTGGTATTACGGTTTGGGCTGTAGAGCGATGAATGAGTCAGTGAGTGAGTGTCTTTGTGTTTTATATATTAAGATATATTTGCGGCGTTGGGGACCGCCAACCAACACGCCATGTTCCGAATGGCGGGAGGTGGAGGACGGAGCTACGTGTAATGTAAGAGAAGATGAATTAATTATTAGATGTGATGGATGACAAAGATCTGGAAGTTATTTGTGTGTCTGAGAAAAAAGCATGAGGACTCCCCGGAGGGCATGTATGAAGAGGTTGATGTATGCAGGGACCGTAGCGTTTGGCGCTCCGTCGTCTCTGGCTACCCCGCAAGGGATATGGCGTGAAGAAAAATAAATAAATAAATAATCATCAACTCAATCCTGCGTCTTGGAGATCAGTCATCTCCATCTCTGAATAAATAAATAAATAAAATAGCCGCATTGTTGTTTAATAAAATATAACACAACTGTCGTGCTGCAGTCGTGTTAAATAAAACAAATCATTGTACACATTAATATATTTAACTAATAAAATATAATATTTACAGTGATCATTAATCCTGTTTCAGACAAATCCAAAATTCGTTCCGAGCTTAGTTTTAAAATTTATTTTAAACTTTTTTATGCAAATCATAATATTTAATGCTCAAGCTGTTACATAACACTCTTAGGTAAACATAATATAAATTGGAACATTCAGTCAATAGTGTTAATAGGCAAAAACATGCCATCATGTTGTAAAATATTCTTAAACAATAATCATTAAGAAATATCTTAACCAACAGTGGCTCCATTCAAATCGCACTCCACTAACAAGTCATGGATCTGTTATCAGTGTTATTGTGATATTAATGGCCCTTAATTGGAACATAGTACTTGGCCAAGTGACAATGCTATGGTGTTAGCTAAAATGTATATAATTTTTTGTCTATGAATATGACAAATATTCTTTCTTTAATTGCTAGTGCTAGTGAAAATGAATAGCCTTTTTTTCAGTTCACAATTTTGGGGGTTTCCAAAACTATCAATTCTAGGTCACCTTGATTAAGACTGACTGAATCTCATACAATTATAATTATTAATCTACAATAAATTACAATTACTTTTATTTTGTAATTATCTTAGGTCTTATGTGTATTAAAAATATGACAAACACTTACTTGTCTTGTATTATTAATAAAATAAGATTATTATTATATTTAAACTTTTGTGATCCATAAATATTACATATATTTAACCGGCTATTTTCAAATGGCAGAACAGGTCACGCCGCGGTATGAAACTAGTCTGACAAATTACAATAAACTAATAAAAGCCAATTAAATATATATAGTAATTATGTTTGTACAAACAAAAATTTTAAGGAAAATGGTTAAACAAGGAATGTTCAAGGATATTATTGTTTGTGTTCGATTTTAGAAATGAAAATCGTAATATGGAATTTTACGACAAATTAACATAATTTTTTTTTTTGATAAGTTAATCATAGAGTAGGTAATTCGTGTTATTCAGAAGCAAACTGGATATAATGAAAGCTCCTATTCTGCACTCGCAAGTCTAGTTTAATTGTTGAATGCTGTGCTAACACATTCGCGACCGCTGATGTGAATTCACGTCAATTTAAATTCTATACCTGATTGCTGCAAACGAATTTTATATTTTTTATCCTCCCCTTGACGATAAGATTTTGGGGCAACCAGCTTCAGAATTTCATTATATTAGCCGGTACTCAGAATTAGAAACGTATAAAATTAGCTGGACTCGAATGTTTTAAGACCAGTGAAGATTGTCTTTATTTCTGACTCATGTTACTATGTAATAATACTTATAAAGTTGTATAGTATGAACAAAAATCCCTCATCTAACCAGTAATTCTCTACTTGTTATATGAAAAGCCCTTCAGATGAACAAAACGATTACTGCAATTATTAAATATCCAAGAATCATTACATTAGTTAGCTATAAGATACATACTAAATATAAAAATAAAAACTTAACTATATTTCTTTATAAGACATTCGTTACATCTTAAGTTTTAAAAGAGACGATTCCTTCCAAGTTCTTAACGTTACTGTAATACAATTAGTTTAATGAAATAGGATAATTACATATATATCTTAAAACTATTATGATGATTACTTCGGTGTTTATATTTTCTTGAGTCAAATGACAAGAGAAAAAACAAAATGGTGGTGGTGTGTGTTGATGAAAATGTACTCAATATGTTGACTCAATGTTATAATACCGATAGAATTGGTTGAACATAAATATTATATATATTATATATATATATATACACACACACACACGTAGGTGTCTGTATACACACACTAAACGAGTCAAATAACCACATTCCACTTGGTTTTTCTATTTCGTAAGTCTGGTTACAAAATCTAAAGGTCTGGTTAACATTAAGAAAATATAAATACACATCACAATTGAGACAGTTTTCAAGTTAAAGTATTTTAATGAATGATGACACAAATTTTAAATTACTAATATAGTTCAAGAGATTTTTCATCTTCACCTAAATATTAACTTGTATGTATGAAAATAGTTACTTTATTAGGATATGAAACATATATATAACAAATTGCAAAATTTGGAATTTACATACAAATATGTTCAAATAATAATGAAATGTGATCATTGTTACTGTGTATATAATAAATGCAGATCACTTCTGTCTGTACTATTAAAGGTGAGTGGAGTGAGATCACCTTAATATTATTTTAATATTAATTACAACTAGCAGACAATAATATTAAATAAGTATCAAATTTACTTTCTAACAAAAAAATCATAACTGAATCTTCAAATTGAATGTATTATTGTTGCAAAATGTAAGCTTATATGGTGAAAGTTAAGATACTATTTATAAGAATACAAACAAACAAAACAAGACCTTACAAGGAATAGTTCTGAGACTTGCGCAAGTGTAAAATAGTCTTCATTCTTTATATAGTCCGTATTAGTTCTTGTAAACTAATTTACCTATTTACAAAGACTACAAATCTTAGTGTAAACAGATTGAATAGTTACCTGATATAATTGAAACGGTTAAGTAAGACAAGGTTCCTGTCTAGTCACTCACACTTAAATTAACACTTAATCTTAATCAAGTCACTTCATCACAAAACCAACACTTTTGACGACTTCAAGATATTAAACTTTATGGAGACGTCACTCAGCGCACGGATCAGGCATTCGGAGGCAATTCCTTCTTTGGTTCTTCCATATTGCTCAAATTCTTTATTTCGTCCTTCGAGTCTTCGGCTGAAATAATAGAGTAAACTTAATAAAAATTATTTTAAATTATGTTCTTGTATTATAGAATAGTAAAAATGCAAATATATATATATATATATGTATTATTTAAAATATTTATAACTGATCACTGTCAATGGTGATGACATTAGTATTTTGAAATGTGTATTCTGTAAGAATATGGTTACAGATAGATTAAATATTTAATATTGTTTACTAACAATGTAATATAATTAATTTTATAAATACGTTTGAGATGTTGTGCAAGTTTTCCATAAAATAATAATTAATTGAACTTGTATAATAAATATGTACCTTTGGCGTCGTCCTTGGCGGAGTCCTTGTCCAGTCGCGGTCTCTTCCTCGGTGCGCGGTATGAGCGTCCGTCGCGTCGCGCTTCGCCCTCGCGCGCCTCGTCCTCGGAGTCCGACAGCTCACCGTCGTTCGTTATACGCTTATCCTGGACAACGGATACCACACTTAGTGAATTATTGTTATATAACAATACTAATATAGAATTGAAATGATTTCAGTAGTGTCGGTTTTTCGGCGGAGGGTCTTTATGAAGGATGGGGGACACAATTGTTTCCCCCCCTATTTTATATAGATAGCCGCTCTTGAAAAGCTAATTTGCTGAACCAACTAGCAGCCAAACTGTATTTTCTTAATATCTAAATACATTCTATCATGTGAGTTGACATTTTCCATGTTACCGCACTAAAGAATGTGTATTTGGTGATGAGTATCTCATGATGAGAGTATTATTACTACTTGTACGTTTGTCAGGAGTACAAAGACCTTTACCTTTTCGCTCTGTGGTAGTCTTTCATCCTTATCGACTTTGTCTTCATCTTCTGATTCGTCGTTTACTGCATCTTCAGGAATGGCTTGAACCTGTAATTTATAATTAGATTATTATCATAACTCTATCGTGCCATAAACTTCGTTATATTCAAATAAATGTGTTTTTTTAATAACATAGTATAAGAAAAAATTAAACCTACTTGTACGCCAGGTGCGTGAGGCAACATACGCAAATTCTCAAAAAGTCTATTCTTTATCTTCTCCAAGTACTCAGGGGTGTTCTGATTGGACATGTTGCTGGGAGATATGTGGAGTTTGAAGTCTGGACCAAAGTATTCAAAGTAGTCATTGTAGGGGAGCTCATTTGCAATCTCAACACCCAGTGCTACTGACGTCTCATACGTCCAACAGCGGGAGACATTACGGATTGTATACCTGTATAAAAACAAATTAACATTTACATACTTATGTAATCTCATAGAATCATAAGTTATAAGATATAAAGGTTTTATTATGCACTGGCTATGCCCACAGAATCAGTTGTGCAGAATATGTAGGCTAAGTTACTCATAACATCAGCAATCTGCCAGTGAAAATTTTGTTAAAATCGGTCAGTCTGTTTCAGAGACACATCAAATAGATTTCAAAATGTTTTTTTTTTTTAATTTTATTTATGTCAGTACCCTATACTATACAGTTTCATATGTGTTTAGTGAAAAGCTGCTAATATGGAATTATAAACAGATACTCCAATTTTATTTATATGTTAAGATATAAATGTAATGAATGATCTCTTACCCGCCCCCTCCCACCAGTAGGAATGGCAGACCAAATCTTTTGACTAATTCCACACAACGACCATGGCCTCGTACTGTCAAATTGAAGCATCCAAGTCTGTCACCTGAAGAAGATTGAAATATTTCAATTCAATTATCTACACTGTCATTAATATTACAAATATATATGACTAAAACAATAAAATATTTTCTTCATCTGATAATTATAATATGATAGTCATTAAAAATAGTTATTTCATTATGTAATTAGTTGCTTAGAAAAGACTTTTAGCCATGTGATAAAAACAGTTATATATCAAAGAGATAGTATACCTGTAAGAGAGTCTGCACCACACTGTAGCACAACAGCACTGGGTTGGAATGTCTCCATTACTTTGGATATAATCGGCACAAAGATAGACTCATAGGAGTCATCATCCATACCATCTCGCAGTGGAATGTTTACCGCATAATACTTCCCTTTACCAGCTCCGATATCTCTTAGATCACCTAAATAAAAACATAATTAAATAGAAAGCAACCTATGAAAATTTTATACAGAAAAAAAATATATTTATTGAATGCTTTGCACAAAATTTTACTGTATTTATATCAAATGTTACAATATTATTTTACAAAAATAAAGTTTTAAATAAATAAATAAATAAAATATGATATCCAATTTTTTTATCAGTTACAATACCTGTTCCTGGAAAGTATTCTCCATATTTATGAAAAGACACTGTCATGACTCTATCCGTAGTATAAAACGCTTCTTCCACACCATCACCGTGATGCACGTCTATATCTATGTACAGTACCCTCTGGTGATACTTCAGCAGCTCAAGAATACCAAGAACAATATCATTTACGTAACAAAAACCAGATGCTTCAGATTTCTTAGCATGATGCAGACCACCGCCCCAATTGATACAAATTTCTGATGCCTACAATAAATTTTGAGATATAAATATTAATTACCAATTAAATAGGTTATAGAAAATATTGATACGGAATTAAAACATTACCTGTTTATTTAATTTAACGGCAGCAGCGACAGATCCTCCAGCTGACAACTGACAGAACTCATAAAGTCCATCAAAAACTGGACAATCCTCACCGACATTGACTGTAATAAAATATATATTTTAATATATATACAGTGTAAACTCTTTATAACGTTATCCTTTATAACGATAAACTCCCTATAAAGTAGAAGTGTACACAACTTGGTTGGTTTGCCTTAAAACCCATACATTGATACACTCTTTATAACGATACAGCCATTCTCTATTACGAAAAAATGTGTTTTGTATTAAGAAGAAACGAATAGATCGAAACCGACGGCAAGGTCTCGATTAACATGCTACAAGCAGTGAACTTTATATCAAAAGCCTGGAAAGAGGTAACTGCAGCCATTATCCAACATTCTTTTCGTCATGCTGGGTTATGTAGTAGCCAGACAGTAGAAATGGATCAATTTGATAGTGAAGACAATTTACCGCTGAGTGAATGGATAAGCCAGTTCAACATACCAGTAAATTTTAACAAAGATCTACAATCGTACGAAAATATAGATGAGGATGTAGCCACAACCGATTCACGAACAACGATTCAATTCATGAACAAATTGTTGATTTAGTTTCAAAAAGTAAGGAAAACCCCAATAATGATGATGAAGAAGATGATCAAGTGGACGAAGCCGAATCACCACCAAAAATTCAACAAGCGCTAGATGCTGCTAAGTTGATAGAAACATTTTTGTTGTTTAATCAAGATGATTTCACCACATATCTAGATATGAATAGGATACATAAGATAATACAAAACAAGTACTGGCATAGCAAAAAACATCAGACAAAGTTAACGGACTACATGTGTAAATAACAATATATGTACATATATGCATATTTTATCTAAGACTTATTAAACATTATTGTAAATTTGGTTGTTTTATTTGTTCACTCCATATAACGATAACTCTCTATAACGATGAAAAATGCTCAGTCCTTTGAATTTCGTTATAGAGAGTTTACACTGTATTATAAATTGAGTGCTGTAACAACTTCTTCTAGGGTGTGAAATTAATCATAGATTTAATGAATAAAGTCATAACTTACATCTCTGCATCTGTTTATTATATTCTGACATATTATCCGGTCTGATTGATCTCAGGAAGCGAATGTAGTCATCCGAATGAAACTTGGTCATTTCATCTGCAGTAGCTTTATGAGGTCTCTACAATAGTGAAGTTTTATTTGTTTACTTTAAAAGTTCCCGCTATTTGATCTATCTGATATGTTCCAATTTTTTAACAAATCATGATTATTATGAATTGATGTTGCATATATAATTGGGTAACTGCAAGTTATGTTATCTACAAAATATATAAAATTGATTTTAAATATTTAACTTACATATATTTCCATTTTCCTATACAGGCCATAATTTAACAGTAAATTATGAGTCATACGTATGCGATGAGGTTTCATGGGGTGACCCTGCCCATAGTAGTAGTTACCAATGTCACCTAAATAAATAAAAAAACATTTTTTAACATAAAATATAGCGCATGTTCATTTTCAAATTATTAGCATAGTGTTACTCAATTCATTTCAACGCTTGACATTTTTGAGCCTGTACTACACACCGCAAGAAAGGAACGAATTTGGTCGGACCAATAGCATTCAAGACAAGTACAGGCGCCATTAAATGATCTGACAAACAGCGTCGTAAAATTCTTAAGATGAATGCGGCTTTATAACTATATATTAATCTAAACAAATATAAACTAGTTACAAGCATATAAACTAAAAACATGATCTATTACAAGCACAATTCCTATAAATAGCAATTTATTAAAGCAAATCATTTAATTGGCGGGTAACAAACTTTGATATACTTACTGTCGTAGTAGTAGCACACTCTTTTCTTACTATGTGGTTGCATAGCCATTTTAGGATTATTTATTATGTATTTAATATATTGTTTTACAGTTTTATTCTATTTATAGTCCTAATATCACTAACTTTATATTATCAAAAGAAACGACAAGACTGCGTTTACTTTCTTTGATTCAGAATTGAACCAACTTCACACTATTCACTGGGCATATTCAAGGTTGACGAACTTCAATTCATTATTATAATATACTCAGTCATTCATTTTTCTCAGTTCATTCAGTATCATTCGCAAACCTTTGATAATTCTAATGAAGCAAATTCATTAATTAATTAATTATGTACAATTTCAATTCCTATTTCAATACGTAGAAACTAACAGGTAATGAAAAAAATAATTATAATTAAATTAAACGTTTTAAAAACCCCTCGTAAAAATTAAAGAAGCGATGATCTTTATATGAGAAAAGATTGTTTTCAACGATAACTATAAATAATTGATAAAAAGCTACAGAAAGTCAAGAAAGTCAACTTTTAAACAAAACAAAGTAATCCTTTCATCAGCTTAGAAGTATTATGTCACAGACAGAAACATACCCATATATATTTTATTAAATAATAATATTTCATTTATTGTAATGACTTTCGAAACAAAAAGAACAATTGTTAATTTATAAAGTATTAAACAAACATAATATGTATCTTATTTTCTTTTGATGTTTTAAAAGAGATAAAAGAACATTCTGGCTATAATGCCCTTAGTATTTTTAACAGTGGCAATACTAATAATTATTCATTCGTTCGATTCCTTAAAAAGTTCACTCTATTTTATACTAGACAAGCGCCATTTTATCTCTCTTGCAAAGGCAGTGGTCAAGGTGAGACGTGTGTCTTTTAAATTGAACAGTATTTCAATATTGGTTTTATATTAATTTTATTTTACTTAGAATTCAGTATATTTATTGGTATATTATTATGTACCTTTACACAGTTACTGCATTATTTAATTATTAGTAAAAATTTATTGGACAGTGCATTATTTTAAATACGTGATGTGTTTCTAGATCGACCCTGCTTCAATTGGAAAAATATATCTTCTAACATCTAGGACATCTTTACTATAAATTACACATTAACAATGTAAGTGCTATTTAATCCTTAGTTATAACTCTGTTATTAATTTATTTTTCAAGTATGTAGAAGCCATGATTGTTATTTCTGGACTTTCATAATATTGATTTTACTGTGTCTAGATTCGAGGAGTCTTACGTATGTTTTAATAATTAATACAATGTGAGAAATTATAACTTAAAGTTAATATATAAGATCCTGAGGTCGCATTTTTAAGAACTGCGCGTGTTCACATTTCACACAATTTCAATCAATATTGGTTTAATAGAAAATAGACAAAAATTGCTTAACGTGGCTCAATGTTACATCATTTCATGAAATTAATAATTGTAGATGCAATATCAGTATACGAATAAGCAAAATTATATACGTATAGATAGGACATGGGATTTTAGTCATACGAAATGCGCATGACTGTTAGTGGCGTCATCTTAAATCAATAACTACGTTGTTAAATGTCCAAACCAATCTGCTAGCTAACTACTTTAGTGTTTATTTTATTGCAATATCGCAATTTAATTCTAAACCATTAACTAACGAATAACTAATTTAAATTATGTTTAATTCTATAGGTCTAACAATTGGAGTAATAACCGTGATAACGGTGGATCCAAATTTGGTGGAGGTGGTAAGTTCGGAAGTAATGGAACATCTAGATTTGGCAATGGTGGTTCGAAGTTTGGCGGTGGCGGTGGTAAGTTTGGCGGTTCTGGCGGTGGCTATGGCGGCGGAGGAAAGAAAGAGTTTTCCGGTGGCCAAAATATGAGACGTCCAAACTGGGATGCTATGTCGCTACAACCATTCAATAAAGATTTTTACAATCCACCACCATCTGTCCTTAATCGATCACCATATGAAGTTGAAGAGTACAGAAACAAACATGAAGCTTCAGTTAGTGGATCTGATGTTCCTAACCCTATTCAACATTTTGAAGAAGGAAATTTCCCAGATTATGTTATGAAATCTATTAGCAGCATGGGTTACAAAGAACCAACACCTATTCAAGCTCAAGGTTGGCCAATTGCCATGTCTGGAAAGAATTTAGTTGGCATTGCTCAGACTGGCTCTGGAAAAACATTAGCATACATCTTACCTGCTATTGTACATATTAACAACCAACAACCAGTAAGAAGAGGAGATGGGCCCATTGCTCTTGTATTGGCACCAACTAGAGAGTTAGCACAACAAATCCAACAAGTTGCCACTGATTTTGGCAATGCAGCCTATGTGCGTAACACGTGCGTATTTGGTGGGGCTCCGAAAAGAGAACAAGCTCGTGATTTAGAAAGGGGAGTTGAAATTGTCATTGCTACACCAGGACGGTTGATTGATTTCTTAGAAAAGGGTACAACAAATCTTCAAAGATGCACATATTTAGTGCTTGATGAAGCTGACCGCATGTTGGATATGGGTTTTGAACCACAGATAAGAAAGATCATAGAGCAAATTCGACCTGACAGACAAACATTGATGTGGTCAGCCACATGGCCGAAAGAGGTTAGAAAATTAGCCGAAGACTACCTTGGTGACTATGTACAAATCAATATTGGATCTATGCAGCTGTCTGCTAATCACAATATTCTACAAATTGTTGATGTATGCCAAGAGCACGAGAAAGAAAACAAGTAAGTTTAATTTAAATTTGGTATTTCCTTTTAAAGATATATTTAAAATGATGACTAATTTTGTGTATGAATTTTTTGATTATACAAAAATAACCTTTCTCCTCTAAGAAGATCTGATTGCCTTTAATAAGGTCAATTAAAATAAGTTTAAATATTCTTATAAATATTAATCTTATTTCTAGGTTAAATGCATTACTACAAGAAATAGGTCAAAGTCAAGATCCAGGTTCAAAGACAATTATATTTGTTGAGACCAAACGGAAAGTAGAAAATATTACTAGAAATATTAGACGGTACGGCTGGCCAGCAGTTTGCATGCACGGTGACAAGACACAGCAAGAAAGAGATGATGTTTTATATCAGTTTAAGCAAGGACGGGCTAGCATACTTGTTGCAACTGATGTTGCTGCCAGAGGACTTGGTAAGTAGTTCTGAAAAGTTTTTAGATAATTTATTGTATTGAATGAAAGATGTGCCAGAATCTTCATAATGGAACTAATATGTAATTGATTTGTTTTATACTTTCAGAGGCACTGGCGGAAAGTTATTGTGTTCTGTCTGAGTACTATACCAAAATATCGAACAAGTTACTGCACTGGATTTGTAGATAGATGTTTGTCAGATGCAGTGGTAGTTTTTTTGGAGAATGCAATAACTCGTCATTTTAATGGTGCCTCATGTTGTGCCTTTCACTGCATTTGGACCCGAGGCCGGAAAACTGGAAAGTATGTCCGTAATTTCGGATACACTTGAAAGTGTAGGAAAACCTGGTGATGCACTACAAGTTACATTGAATGATTAAATTAAGAAAGAGAATTAATGGAGTGCATTGTTGAAAAACTTGACCACAAGTTGATTGATCGGCAAGGTCAAGGGTTTTCTGTTTCGGCCAAACTGGAGTTTTCAAGAGGGCAAGAGAATTTAAAAACCATTATACCCAACTTAACCAAACGCCCTTTGCAAGACTCCTGGGTTCAAGAGTGAGAGGCAATGTTTATTTCAGTTCCATATGTGTAACTCATTCATGTAAGTAATACAGCTGTGAGTTACCTTATGTAGGGACATTTCATTATCAAGGTTATAATTCCAAGCAATAGTTTTTGGTATATGGATTTTGCTGCAAAATTTACAAATTCCTTTTACCTTGATCTATTCTATCAAACTAACCTAGATAATTGTCCAGTTTAGTAACGTGCATCTTTCTTTTAGATGTTGATGGTATCAAATATGTAATAAACTTTGATTACCCCAATTCGTCTGAGGACTACATTCATCGAATTGGAAGGACGGGAAGATCAAAATCAAAAGGCACATCATATGCCTTCTTCACACCATCAAATTCCCGTCAGGCCAAAGACCTTGTATCAGTGCTTCAAGAAGCCAATCAGGTTAGTATTAACATATTAGTACATAGATGTTCCTCATACCTTTGGCATGGGTACGTTTGTTAATAGCGTGACATGAATGCAAGTATGAGGTACATTGACGACAGCTACATGCCTTCGGTGTCCACATATTTCTTGTCTGGATCCCATCCTCAGATGCTGTGACATTTTATTACCTAAATACAATTTATTGAATTTAGATTATTGAAGTTCTAAATTATTACAATAAATTTTTGCTTCTAGATTATAAGTCCTCAACTGCAAACAATGGCTGACCGTTGCGGTGGCGGTGGTGGGGGGTGGAACAGGAACAGATTTGGGGGAGGACGCGGAGGCGGCTCTTTCAAGAGGGGGTCAAACTTCGGCAGGGGTAGCGGACACGGACAGGGTGGCGGCGGTGGACACAAGAGATTTAATAATGAATATGATTATTAAGTATTATTGAAATAGTTAATTAAGCTTAATCCTCATAGGAATAAAACCTAAGTGTGTGAATGTCAGTTTTTAATGTTATTGTTAGTGGAAATAGTTTCAATGCATTTCATATTCAAATTGTATAATTTGTAGTACCAAAACCATGGAATAATTATTGTGAGTGAGAACGTGTTAATTTAATTTTTCTACTGTGATATTTTGGTGAGGATGAGCTATACGTTATTTATTTAATATCCTGTGCAACCCTGGAAATGTTTTTTGTCTATGATTGTAAATGTAACATACAGCCCTGACCCAAGTTTGTCATTCCAAAAGATTCTTTGATGTGGTAAATAAAACCAGAATTAATATATGAAGTGTTTATTATTTTGCACGTTGGATGAAGTATGATTATTACATAATTATAACATAGAATAGATTATTTGCTAACAACAGCAAATTAGTTTTCCATCCACTAATGCCGTTATAACATACTGCAACGCGTCAATCGTCATTGAGGGACCGTGTTGAAACTAACATTTAAAAAATGAAACATCTTAAAACCCTGAATTTTTTAATCTAAAAAACAGCCTCACGTGAGATCATTAGAGCGGTTTTGTAACTAATAAAATATATACACTCACCGGCACATTTAACCGCCCACCCCATTCCCATTCGCCCATTCGTCGCCCTGTTTGTTAACGTTTATTATGGTTTATCAACTGTTTTGTTTTTTATCGAGTGGCTACTCTAGCAATAAATTAAACACATTTTCCTAATTTTGTGTCAGGTCAGGTCACCGACAGGTTTTTTTAAATTAGTCGTTATTTGACATTGTTGCCGTTGTGTTCCCGTGTTAACATTTCCACTTATTTTCTACCATAGTGTGTGAATATTGTTTAATTTAAGTTTCTAGTGTTCGCTTATTGTTTATAACTGTAAAAAATACCACTCGATGCAACTGGTGCAGCTAGGGCAGTGGCTTTATCTGACGCCAGGTAGAGCCAACATCGCATCGTCCGTACACTCGGTGTACCTCGAACTACGGTACGGGATGCCATCAGACGATTTCGGGAGACAGGCTCATAAACGCGCAGGCCAGGTCAAGGTCGATATCGATGCACTTCATCCCGAGATGACCGCTTCGTTGTCAGCAAAGTGTTGAGAAATCGCTTTTGTACGGCTACTGAAGTTCATACGCGTCTTTTTGAGGTGAGAAATGTCAGTGTGACTGAACGAACAATTAGGAGAAGACTGGCAGAAAGGAATCTAAGGGCTTTTCGTTCAGCTCTTGCCCCCACAACTGCTCCCACAACACTGTAGAGCGAGACTTGCTTTTGCTCAAGAATATGCTAACTGGTCTGTTTGGGAATGGAAGGACGTACTGTTCTCAGATGCGAGCAGAATAGCCCTAAGAGGTCCAGATGGACGTCAGCGTGTCTACAAGCGCCAAAATGAAAGGTTTGTTCCATGCGCTATAACCGAAACAGTGGGTTACCAGGGATGATACGTAATGGTTTGAGGAGGTATCTCTTATGAGGCTCGTACTGACCTTGTTGGGTTCGATATAGGCAGTGCAAATTCTCAAAGATACATGGAAAATGTCCTACAAGACCATGTCATACCAATGCATGATGATGCACTTTGCCATACCGCAAGTTTTGTCATAGAGTACCTTAATAAGGACGGTATTCAAGTTTTATCATTTCCGGCACGCAGTCCCGATCTTAACCAAATTGAACACATTTGGGACAACCTCAAAAGACGTATCCGAGCAAGAGTACCAGCACCTACGACACTAGGAGAGCTCAAGACGGCTGTGGTATAGGAGTGGCATAATATCCCCCAATCAGATATCCAAGATTTCATGGATGGAATGGCAAACCAGCTCCAAGAAGTCATTGGAGACCAAAGCAGCAACAGCCATTATTAATTTTAAATTTTCTTTTTAATTAGACCACTTTTTTCAAAATTGAAATTGTTAAATTTTTATAGAAAATTGTCCTAAAATCGATTTTTGAATTTACAGTTTAATAAAACCCCTTGTTAGAAGAATTTTGTTTTTTTTCAAGACCTTAAAGGTAGCTTTCAATGTACCTCTCATAAAATGTGGTCTAAATTTGTCGATTTTTGTAAATTGAAGGAAATACAAGGTGGGAGGTTAATTGTGCCAGTGAGTATATATTGCCACTGGCACCTCAGAAATCCTAAACAACCAACAATCACTTAAAAAAATGAAATGACTGAATTAATTTTAATTAACTATGAAAGTGATAGCATGAGACTTTTTATCGACTTATTTCACCGCCGCCCTTTGTATCTTGTACAATAAAGAATTAAAATCTATATCTATACTTATAATAAATCTGTAGAGAGGTCAATTCTGTACATGAAATATATTTACAAAATAAGTAGCAGGGGGTGATTAGTGTTCGATACTGATGCCAAAAATGCAGTTAAAAAAATTTTTGTCTGTCTGTCTGTCTGTCTGTCTGTTTGTATGTTATTTATAGAAAAAAAAACTACTCGACGGATTTTAACGAAACTTAGTACAATTATTCTTTATACTCCTGGGCAGGTAATAGTATACTTTTCATCACACTACAATGAATAGGAGCAGAGCAGTGAAAGGAAATGTTGAGAAAATGGGAGAAGTTGCTTGATTTTTTAAGCTTCCGTCGCGTGTGCAGCCTTAATGGTTAGAGCTACATAGAAACTATGTATAACGGAAATATTCTACATAAAAATACACGAAAAATATTCCAAGACAGCATATATCTACCTTTTATAGTTAACTCACAATAACACGCATAACTCTCGATAGCTTAGCAGTTCGGAGATTTCTTATTATATTTGTTTACTTTTACGTTTATAAAACCAATAATGCTCACCATCATTCCTAATTAAAAAAAAAATAAACATTAGCACCAATTCAATAAAAAAAGAATCATTGAAATCGGTATAGAAACACCAAACTTATACTTACTTACATGAAATACGCCAACAAGACATCGCGCGTGAATAGTGAATCAAGCTATAAGGATTATTTTTGCGTAACGGTTGCCGCGCTCGACGGGGCTCGCGGCGGCAGAGTATAAAAGGGGCGGGAGGCGAGCGCAAGCGTCATTCAATATTTGGCTGTTGATGCGTTCAGAGTGTTGAACTTTATTGACAGACAATAATTGTTATTTTATAAACCGTGCTTATCAGCGCGACTTTTTGTCTTTAAATAGTTTATTTTAATTTCTTTTGTTGTTATTTTCTAAATTAGTTTTAGTTTTGTTTAAATTCTTAACTATTAATAGTTCCTATTTTATTTCTTTTTAAGTAGATTTAGATTCGATTTTTAGATTAGATAATAGATAGATAGATTAGATTATTGTTAGATTTTTAGTTACTGATAGGTTAGTTTTGGGCATTTTATGTTTAGTTTTTTTTGTATTGAGTAGATAAAAGCGTAGGTAGGTACTTTTATTAATTATAGTATTCATAGGTATTTTTTATTTATTTTTAAGTGAAGTAGGTATAGGTAGATATTGACTATAGACCTATACTGCACACGTGTTTTAGCTTTATTTTCATTTCTTTTTTTTTTGTACCTAAGTTGTAGGTAGGTAGGTACATATTTCTTAGTTTAATTCTATTAGAATATTAGGTATTTAAGTTTAAATAGGCACTTAGATTTATATTTTTTTATTATATAGCAGCTGTACTTAGAACATCTAAGGTTTTTTTTGTATTAGCATAGGTACTTTGATTAATTACAGTAGTTGTAGGTATTTCTTATTATTCATTTTTAAGTGAAGTAGGTAAGTGTAGATAGTATTGCACACGCATTAAGTATAGCTTTATTTTCATTTTTTATTCTTTTGTAATTTGTAGGTACCTACGTACATATTTATAATTCGATTAGAATATTATTTTAGTTTTAATAGGCACTTAGATTTATATTCTATTTATTATATACTTAGCTATAGTTAGGACCTCTGACGTAAGTTTTTTGTTGGGTAACTAAATAGAATTTAAGTTACCGTCGATTAAAAATAAAATAAACGATGCCACCTAAAAAACGACCATCTTTATCTCGAACTTCGAGTCAAGCTAGGAGAATGAGAATGACGCGTTCTCAAGAATCGGAAGAGGAAAGAGCACATCGGTTAAACTCTATGAGAGTTAGTGCCTCAACATCTCGAGCTAATGAAAGCTCTCCAGAAAGAGAGATGCGATTAGCAGCTGAAAGAGCGAGACGAGCTACAACACGGGCTTCTCAAAGCTCTTCTCAACGAGAGCTAAGGCGTTCCATTGACCGGGAACAACATGCGTTATCCCGAGAAGCTGAAACTGCTTTACAACGAGAATTGCGACTCACAGCTGACCGCGAACGGCATACATTATCTCGCGAGTCTGAAACCTTCACTGAGAGGGAATTACGGCTTACAGCTGACCGCGAACGTCATATTTTATCTCGCGAGTCCGAAACCTTCACTGAGAGGGAATTACGGCTTACAGCTGACCACAAACGTCATATTTTATCTCGCGAGTCCGAAACCTTCACTGAGAGGGAATTACGGCTTACAGCTGATCGCGAACGTCATATTTTGTCTCGAGAATCTGAAACTTTTACTCAATATCAAGACCGTTTGACAAATGATAGGGCGCATCATAACATGATTCGATCTCTTGAAGATGAACATGAGCATGAACAACGACTAGAGTCGGGACGCGATTATTACAATTCTTTGAGACAAGAACAATTGATTACTTTATCTAATGAAAGATTAAGAATTGAAAATATTCGGTCGCTTGAAACAGAAGAACAGCGAGAGGCCCGTCTTACTGCAGATAGATTTCGACATGGTCTTAATGACTTAGATATACACGTGGTAGATCAATCTACAAATTCGGTGGCGTGGTCCGATAAATATAAAAGTGGGTTTGCTTATAACCTCACAATTGATTACAGATCATCTTCTGAAATAGGCGATATGAACGTAGTATGTTCCTTTTGTAATGCTTCGAAGTGGAGGAAGGAGTCTGCTGGTTTCTGTTGTTCTGGAGGTAAAATAAATTTGCCTTCGTTCGAAGACCCACCGGAACCTTTAAAATCACTACTTTTAGGGGAACATTTGCAATCCAAACAGTTTTTAGATAATATTCGTACTTATAATAGTGCATTCCAAATGACATCCTTTGGTGCTAAACAAATCTCAGAAGGCCCTTTCATGCCTACTTTTAAGGTACAAGGTCAGGTTTACCATTTGATAGGGTCCCTTTTGCCTGAAGAACAACCTAAATTTCTTCAAATATATTTTGTATCCGATTACAACGAACAGTCGAATATAAGAAATCAATATTTTCCGAATTTAAATACTGAACTCATTTCACAACTTCAGAACATGTTACATCAGGTTAATTCGTACGTATGCAGTTTTAAATCGGCATTAGAAGCCCTTTCTCAAGATGGTAATAACAATTATAAAATTGTTATAAATGCCGATAAGCGTCCAACTCAGGAACACCCTGGGCGTCATAACGTTCCATCCACGAATGAAGTTGCTGTAGTACTGGTCGACCAGGAATGTGATAGGCGTGATATCGTTATACGTTCCAGAGACAATCGTTTGCAACGTATTTTCGAAACCCACAGGGCTTACGACAGTTTGCAATATCCTATGATATACTGTCGAGGGGAAGATGGTTATAATTTCGCTGTATACCAAACCGATCCGCGCACAGGCGCACCTAATTATAATAAAAAGGTGTCATGCCTTCAATTTTATTGTTACCACCTGCAAGTGAGACGGAATAGATTGGTATACTTTCAACGTTTTCGTGGCTTATTTAATCAGTTTATTGTTGACATGTACGCAAAAATTTAAACCGAAAGATTAGTTTATATACGATCTAATCAAAGGCAGCTGCGCGCTGAAGAATACGTGCACCTTCGCGATGCCATGCAGCAAGATAACGATACTGTGAATATGGGTCGTTTAGTTATTTTACCCTCTTCTTTTACTGGTGGTCCACGCTACATGCATGAACGTACTCAAGACGCTTTTTGTTACGTAAGAAAATATGGACGTCCCGACTTATTTGTTACTGTAACTACCAATCCCAAGTGGGATGAAATCACTCGGGAGCTTCTTGAGGGTCAGGCACCGCATGACCGCCATGATATTATTGCAAGAGTGTTTCATTTAAAATTAAAATCAATGATAGATCTTCTTACCAAAGATAACATTTTTGGAGAAGTATTGTGTTATATGTATAGTGTTGAGTGGCAAAAACGCGGCTTACCTCACGCACATATCTTGCTTTGGTTAAAAGATAAGGTTCGACCTAATGATGTAGACAGATTAATCAGTGCTGAAATTCCAGATCCGACTGCAGATCCCCTGTTATACGACATTGTTAAAACTCATATGATACATGGTCCATGTGGTGCATTTAACGCAAATGCTCCTTGCATGCAAGACGGTCGTTGCACTAAAAGGTATCCAAAAGCATTAGTGGATGAAACTGTAACAGGACATGATGGATACCCATTATATCGTCGCCGTTCAAGAGACAATGGTGGTTTTACTGTTGAAAAGCGAATGTCTGGACAACAGGTTACTTTAGATAATAGGTGGGTCGTTCCGTATTCGCCTGTATTGTCCAGAGCATTTCAAGCTCACATAAATGTAGAAATGTGTAATAGTGTAGAGTCAATTAAATATATTTGTAAGTACATTAACAAGGGCAGTGACCAAGCTACGTTTGCGTTAAGAAATGAACATGATGAAGTTACTAGATTTCAGTCAGGCAGATATATCAGCTCTTCAGAAGCTGTGTGGCGGATCTTAAGTTTTAATATTCACGAAAGATATCCACCTGTGACCCATCTGGATGTTCATCTGGAAGGCGGTCAACGTATATATTTTAACGCCGAAAATGTTACAGAACGATTAGAGAACCCTAGACAAACAACTTTATTGGCATTCTTTCGACTTTGCCAAACTGATAATTTCGCAAAGTCTCTTTTGTATGAAGAAGTTCCATCGTATTATACCTACGATAAACAACGAGGTGTCTTTAACCGTAGACGCCGAGGCAGGCCTGTAGATGGCGAGACAGGTATTTTCAAAGAACATGTTCTTGGTAGAGTGTATACTGTTCATCCTAACAACGCAGAGTGTTTTTATTTGAGATTATTATTACATACAGTGCGAGGACCAACATCATTTATAGATTTGAGAAAAGTAGACGATGTTGTTTATCCAACTTATCATGCAGCTTGCCAAGCGCGTCATTTGCTTGAAAATGATCAACATTGGGATGACGCTTTAGCAGAATCCTGTGTTAGTGATAATCCACGACGGTTACGCCATTTATTTGTAACATTACTCACATTTTGTAATTTATCTGATCCTGTCCAATTATGGGAAAAATATAAAGAAAAATTTGCAGAAGACTTTCTTCGGAATTTATCTCACAATAATGAAGGCGCAACTAATGATAATTTTCGAGATCTGGCTATAAATCAGTGCTTATTAGCTCTTCAGGAAGACTTAACAGCAGTAGGCGGTAAATCACTTTGTGAATATGGTTTGCCAACGCCAACCTCAGTCGGAGAAGTTACCAATAGGGAATATTCCGCAGAGATTGGTTACAACCCAATGGAACTACTGGTAACATTAGAAAACGGTGTCCCAATGATGACTGCAGAACAACGCTTAGTCTATGATCGCGTGTGCGAGAGTGTGCAGAATAATTTAGGAACAATATGGTTTTTAGATGCACCTGGAGGAACTGGGAAAACTTTTTTGACTAAATTAATATTAGCTTATGTTCGAAATCAGCGTAAAATCGCTCTTGCCGTGGCTTCATCAGGTATAGCTGCAACATTGCTACCAGGAGGTAAGACTGCTCACACTATGTTTAAAATACCAATTAATTTAGATCGCACGGAAAGTCCAACCTGTAGTATTTCAAGAAATAGCGACAAAGCTAAGGTATTGCGTGAGTGTAATTTAATCGTATGGGATGAATGTACGATGGCCCATCGAAAAGGAGTAGAAGCAGTAGACAGAACTCTAAGGGACATAAGACAAAATGATCGACCAATGGGCGGTATTACGGTTTTATTTTGTGGTGATTTCCGACAAACCTTACCGGTAATACCACGGGGAACCCGAGCTGATGAGATTAGGGCTTGCCTGAAAAGCTCTTATTTGTGGCGTGATATACAATCGGTGCATTTGACTATAAATATGCGAGTGAGAACTGGAGACAACGCAGATAATCGTGAATTTTCTGATACATTATTGAAGATTGGTGAAGGTACCTATCCACAACTACACCAAGGAAAACTTATTCTGACACCTGAGTTATGTTGTATAGTGCAATTCCAACAACATCTTATATCTTCGGTTTACGGTGACATAACAATTATATTAAATAGGGACAATTCTTGGCTTTGCGAAAGGTCCATTTTGACTCCTCGCAATGACCAGGCATCTGAAATTAATAATAAAATACTGTCTAATATACAGGGAGAAAGCAAAGTTTATAGTTCAATAAATAGAATGGTTGATGAACAAGAAGCCACTAATTACCCGATAGAATTTTTAAATTCTTTAAGTATGCCTGGACTACCTTCTCATATAATTTGTTTAAAAATTGGCATACCGATAATTCTGCTCCGAAATTTAAGACCACCTCAACTTTGCAATGGAACTCGGCTAAAAGTAACCCAGTTGCAACAAAATGTAATCGAGGCTCAAATTTTAACAGGTTGCGGTGCAGGAGAAACTGTCTTTATTCCCAGAATTCCCATAATACCAAATAATTTTCCATTCCAATTTAAAAGAACGCAATTCCCAGTATCGGTGTGCTATGCCATGACTATCAATAAAGCTCAAGGGCAGACTTTTCGTGTTGCTGGAGTAGATCTCGGTGTTAGCTGTTTCTCGCATGGTCAATTATACGTCGCTCTTTCCCGGGTTAGCAATTCTAGGAATCTTTACGTTCACGTGCCGGACGGGTCGACTCTTAACATAGTCTACCCAGAAGCTTTGCGCTGAAACATTTTAATTTGATCTAAAAATATTAGCAATATATTATCTTAATAAAAAACAAGGAGTTACACGCTGACCGAGTCGTGGGTATAGCGTGGGTATATTATAATATTCTGCGGTTACTTATATTTTTCAACAGTTTTGTGGATTGGCATATTATATTACTATTGCCCTTCTAAAATACGAAAGTGAATCTGCCTGTTACGTCAAAACTATGAGGGAGGACATCTGCTAATTTTTTTTCGAAAAACGACGGAAACGCGGACGAAGTCGCGGGCAAAAGCTAGTAAATAAATAAAAAGCAACAATTTGATTATTATATTATACATTACACTATCTAGTGTTTTAAATCTTCATGAAACACCCTCTCCTGAGCACTTGAAAAGTTATAAGCTTCCTTTTTGTGATGCGATTTGTCGCAATAGCCACAGTAGTTAGAAATACTATCAAACAAGATAGCAATACTAGGTCCCTAACAGCCATTATATTATTACATTTCATTACGCGTAATCATTAGGCTAGTTAACCTAGTGTTTGATAAATTGGATAATGAAATAGCGGCATTACTTATTTTAAATAATTATTCTACTCCGTAAACAGAGAAAGTTATTTACGTTATATTCATTTCTCTATGGTACGAGCCGAGCGAGTGCAACAGCTATTTGTTATCTTTTAATTTCAAGTGTCAACTGTCACTTTGAAGTTAGTTCTGATTTTGAGATTGCCTAATGTGGTTTGAGGTTAAACGGGTAAAGTAGTAACCTTTTTCCTTAAAAATATCCCCTATAAATGTGCACATTCGAAAATGGCATTAAATGTAATCAAAAATCATTTACGGAACAAGGCTTTACTTAAATCGTACGTATACATTTTATTATTGGCTAAATTCTGGAATCTACCGTAATTTTATACTGCTTTTTTTATTTAATTATTTTGTAATATTTTTCTTTTTCAGATGTTACCAAGATATCACACAAATTTGGCTTAATAAAGCTTGTTTACCTGCTGTAAATAATCGAATAATTACCTACTATGCAACTATTTCAAGTCAATCAAAACATTTGCGATTAGGGAAGCAACATCGCATTCAGTATTTTTCAACACCAGCAGCCCAAAAAAGTGATGCTGATTACTGCCTTGAACATAAAATAACTGTTATCGGTAATGATGTACCAAGTCCTGTAAGAAGCTTGGAAGATAGTAATTTTCCAGATTATATTACAAATTTTCTTAAACAGCAAGGATTTACAAAGCCTACCGTAATTCAATCCCAAGGATGGCCGATTGCTATTTCTGGCAAAAATTTTGTTGGAATTGCTCAAACAGGTACCGGTAAAACTCTTGCATATTTGCTACCCGCAGCTGTTCAGCTGAAAGAGAAGGAAAGTCGGAGAGGGAAAGGTCCAAGAGTACTTGTACTTGCACCTACAAGAGAACTTGCAAGACAAATAGAAGAAGTTGCAAAAGACTTTGAACAACTTCTAAATATTCGCTGTGTTTGTATTTATGGAGGTGTCAGCAGAACTGGGCAGATGGAGCAGTTAAGACGTGGTGTAGATATTCTGATAGCTACACCGGGTAGATTAAATGATTTTCTTCAAAGTAAAGTAACAACTCTTAGTAAATGTACATATGTGGTGTTAGATGAGGCAGATCGAATGTTAGATATGGGATTTGAACCCCAGATCAGGCAAGCTTTGGAGGATGTACCACGTGAGAGACAAATCCTGATGTTCTCTGCAACATGGCCTAAAGAAGTGCAGTATCTAGCTAGTGATTACTTGGGAGAGTTTGTGCAAGTGAATGTTGGGTCTACTGAGCTTTCGGCAAATCACAATATCCAACAACATATACATGTCTGTGAGCAAGAAGAGAAAATGGAAAAGTAAGTATATATATAATTATTAAGAACTAGAAACATAGAGGTAATATCTTTCAATTGACATCTGTTTTCTTTGTTTTTAGGTTTAAATCAATTATGCATAATCTAGCCGGCCAAGGGTTTGGTAAAGTGTTAGTATTTACAAATACCAAGAGATTTGTAGATAGTTTGACACTAGTGCTGAAAAGGAATGGATGGCCGGCTCTTGGCATCCACGGTGATAAAACACAAAGTCAGAGGGATATGATTATCAATAATTTTAAAAATGGTAGAACTAATATACTCGTTGCCACCGATGTCGCAGCAAGAGGCCTAGGTAACGTAGCATTCAGTTATATTTCAGTCAATTTACAAAATATTGTGATATATAATTTACTCAAGAATTGCACTATCTTTTATTAAAAACTGTACAAATATATGTTGAGTAGTTTTCGTGAACATCAATTACATACAGATTACAGACAGACAAATTTGAAATGTTGTTTTATAATATTATTATTATATATTAGTGATTTACTTATTTATTTATATCTTTTCCACTTTGAATCAATATCAGTCATCACTTGTATATCAAATGGGAGTGTCAGGAGGGCCTTAAAGAAATTTTTCAACTGATAGTTTAGGCTAGGGTTCCAAACGATCTGCTCTGAGGAGAACCACATTACAAACTCAGCCTGGGTTTTTTATTGTGATTACTGTTTCACAAATTCTTCTTCTGGGACAAATCTGGGACAATATTTTTTGTAGCATACAAATAATATATGTATTTATTGTGAATGTCTACAAAATATCACATAATTATATATATATTTTTTTTTTCAGATGTGGACGGAGTGACCCATGTTATAAACTACGATTTCCCCAACACGTCCGAGGACTACATCCACAGGATCGGACGGACTGGGAGGTTACAGAACAAGGGCACGGCTCACACCATACTCACCAGCGAAGACGCTCGGCAAGCAAGGAGTCTAATACAAGTACTGCAAGAAGCAAAACAGGTTAATACTATGATTAAATGACACTAAATATCTGAAAATTTTATCTATTAAACCTTAAAAGTTATACTATTTTTTGTACTAGTATTTTTGTACCAAGAGGTGACCAAAAAAATTTTTTTTTATACTAATCAATGAGGAATGGTTTATATACATATTAAAAAACATATATTTTAGGAAGTACCAAAGGAATTGGAACAACTATCCCGTGACTATAAAAACATGAAGTTCAAGGATCAGCAGACAAAGTACGGCAGACCACGAAATAATTATAAATATAAGAGCTTTAACAATAATTACAGGAACCGTTGGAATAATCAGGATAGATTTGGTAGTATAAGGGAAATGTACTAGACTAAGTGTTACTAGACCTTAGTCTATAGTTTAATGTAAAACAACCAACAAATCTAATAATATTCTCTCAATGATGTATTAGACATGTTAGATACATAAAATAGTTTAATAATACTGTGATAGAAATAAATACCTAAAACAATTTTGTCTTATTTTTTAAACCTATAACGGAATAATTCATATGCAATTAAAAACATTTGTCAACTTCTGTTTAATATTACGTAAATATAAAACCGCAGAATTTACACTATAACATGTAGACTAATTTGATTATTCAATTTTAAGAGCGCTATTTGACTTCCAAAAATAGCGGGTTAAAGCTGTCCAATCACAATATTGCTAATAGCTTTTTCAGCATGCTAATTTAGTACGCTAGTTGATTTAGCGCCTGTCGATTAAATAATGTATTGGCTGCATACGTTTCGATTTTTTACGATAAAAAATGTTTTATTCGATCTGTATTTAAAGTTATTCGTTTAAATTTTAAAATAATATAATATAATAAATAAATTCTAATATTAATAAAAAATAAGATTTTACTCTTACGGTAACATATTAAAAACGACTTTAAATGACTTTTTCAAATAACCATAGTAACGTTTGAACAGCGTCATTGTCAAGACACGCGAAATACAATGAAATAATGTAGAATAAATAATTAATAATGGCATTGTTGCCGGATATAGATGTTAGAAGTGTGTTAAATGTTGTAGAAGAAAATTTTCAACGGATTGGTTTAGTAAGTTAACCGTTTATACTGAATATGTTAATAATTGGTTATTTTGTTATTTATTTAAGTCTAACAAGAAGCGGCTAGTTAAAGCTAAATGTTACTCGATTTTGATCTAATTATGTTATTATAGATTCTAATTGCAATCCGTATTTTGAGCTTTCAGTCCCAATAAGCAACATAATTGTAGGATTGTTCGTTTCAATCTTGGATTGTAGATCGATTATATGGAGATCTTGTTTAATTACACTAAAACAATGGAAACTATGGTACCGTTTATGTTACAGAAAGCTTACGCTATCCGTATGATATACATAGGAGAGCATTCACTGCCGAAAGATGAAATGATAAAACATTTTCAAGCAACCATTAACGATGTGAATTCTAGTTATTGTGAAATTAATGTTCATGGTTTGCTTTTGGTTTACGACAGCTATTTCGTACACATTGTTGAGGTCAGTGGAGTTTCCATTATATGTATGGACGGTGTTCCAATCTTAAGATATTTAACATACTTAATATTGATTCTTGTAAGTTAAAGTTAAGTAAAGTAATAGTTTTATAAAATAAGTTAAAATAGTTAAGTAAAGTTATAGTTTTATAAACAGGGATCAGAGGACACGGTTCACAGACATTTGAGATTTTTATTTGATCGTGAAGTTAAATGGATAGAACAGAAGAACAAAGAATTTGATGAGGCCGCATTATTAGAAGAGCCAGAGGACGGTGTTATTGTTATTCTAGAGGAACAGCCCACAGAAAAGCCTGAATTTAAAATGTTTAAACGTTTAAAAATGCTAATAGTCTATCATTCAATAAAAACTGTAAGGAGTTACAAACAAGTTTTATGACAGTATATTTATTGCTAAAATAATAAATTGTCACTTAGATTTCTTATTGCAGCTTCTGTTCGAAGAGTGGTACGCCTTTGTAGCTCGGCCCCCGTCGCTTATCACTAAGCTGGATGTGCACGGACCCATGTCGGAACACATGGAACAACTCAGGATATGTCTCGACAAGATTAGTAGAATAATTTCATTAGCTAACACTAATAGCAAGGTATGAAATATTCAAGCAGTTAATAGATGTTAACCCTTAATAGGTACTCTAGAGGCGATTCTCAGTTACAGCATTTAATACAGCAACTCGATTTTTGCAAGAAATTTCGATGAATACTATTTTTATTTTCTGATGTCGTGATATTTGTTTATGTTAGATCTCGTTCTGTTAGCATCCGCCTAAATGTAAAACTAATATTTTAAAGTACATACTTCGAGTCGCTGTTTAGTTCGTGCGAAAAAGACCTCGAATGCAAAGGATTAATACATATTTAATGACATTTATAAGAATTACAAAATATCTACACTAATAATTAAATTTGGTATTACAGTTATCGTTTGAGGGACTAAGCGCTGTAGATCCAAAGATTGAAGCGCTACCAGAAGTAGCTTTGTTAGATTACCTTTTAAATTCAAAATACATTTTGGATCTCCGCCAAGTTGTGCATTTACATCGACGAGTTGACGATTACTCCTTTTACTTTGGTATGATTAATTATCTAATAATTTATCGTATCAAATCTGACGAATAAGTTACGCTGAAAAAAAAAACAAATTAAAATTAAACAATACCTAGCTATTATACCTACGTCCACTTAAAATTTATTTTAAACAAAATGTTTTAAATTCAATTTAGAATTTTCAATAACAAGTCTTAAAATACTGTTATTTGTTAATTATTACTAGAATGCAAATTGTATTCATTTTATTTCAATTAGAAAACGTATGGCCTTTGCCGACCCACTTCACACCAAAATTGCTTTACAAGTTGAAAGTTGACGACTCGTTCGTTGAGCCATTACCCGTGATGCCCTGGGAACTTGTCAAAAAGGAGGTCGAAGACGAAGAACGAGAAGAACGGGAGAGTAGCTCGTCTAGTGATTAAATTGTTTAAATCTTGTATCATACTATGGTTTGCACTATTATAGAGTATTGCACGATATCTGAATTATTTTAATAACAGATAATTGTTTTGCTATAACAGGAAAGCTTTATATAATCTTGTATATTTAATTATAATAAACGAATTATAAAAAAATGTTGTTGTTAATAAATAATAGTATAGGTATTTATACTGGTTTTTTATTTATACCAATTCAAAAGTATATTATATGTATAGGTATTTGTAATAATTTGTTTTGGAACTTTGTACCTTTATATCAAGATTAATTCAATATTACTATGGAAACAAACATCGTATCGAATAAATAAAGCAGTATTGTACTTACACTTGACCGAGATGGAAAAGAAAATAGTGAAACGTAAATCAAATAAAAGTTCGCCAAAACTAAAATTGCCTCCAATCGACCAAAGTGAAGTTGAAACTACTTTAAATATAGATCCCCATTTCTATTCCTTGGTAGAGGGCAGACCGATAAGACCTAACAAATCACTTAACAAGTATAAAGAGGACATTAGAAATATAGCTTTAAAACGGACGCTTCATGGATTTTTAACAGATGAAATATTGAGAATCGACAGAGAGATTGAAACAGAGAGAAAGATTTATAATACAACTTCAAAACATTTTGTTGAATATCAGAACAGTTTTGATAAATTCCTTGACGATGACAATAATAAAACAATTGTAATAATGGGAAAGTCAGATAATTTAGCAAAGGAGTTAACTAATCAAACAGACGAGCACAAACAAGCAAGCTTTGAATTGGCAACTTTGAAGTCAAAATTACAGTACATCAATGAAACGCTACAAATTTTATTGTCTTTTCAAGGTTTTCTTCACAACGCAGCACCAATTCTTTGGCAAGAAAAACATGTTATTAATGTGAATGTTGAACATTTCGAAATAATTACAATGGATTCTGATATTTTTTGTAAAATTGACGAGAGTTTAATTAGTAACCGCTTGAATCAGCTTCCACCTCCTCAACTTTATTTTGAAACTTCTGATCAATTGCAAAATGTATTTAACTTACTTGAAAAACAAAACTTAAATTACCTTTTGGTGACTGAGGAACTGAATATGGAAAAAAATAAATTTGTAAAATCTCTGAATTATTTAAAAGAAATACTACGCTTGGAATTGGACTACATTCGAGAAAAGGTAGGTTTAATTAATATATTTTTCCTTTACCTAGTTAATGATTATTAATCGTTTTTGGAGGCAATATTGGCTGCCATTTTTAAGAAATAAAATTTTAAATATTTTTTTTACAGATGAGAGAAATCGAGGAAATGATTGTTTGGAATGAATTACGCGAGATTGAAGTAAAAGAGATTTTTTATAGAATATTAGAAGACAAAATGAGATATTTAATTTCGTCTGAGACAGTACTACAAATCTTTAATTATGTAGCATTTGCTTATGAACAAGTCATAGCTCCAAACGATGCGAATCTAAGTTCGATAGATATGATGCACTCATTGGAAAAGGAATATAATAATCTAATGTTGGATCTATCAGCTTTTGACTTGGAAGTCATAAAAGAAATTGAAAAAGAAACCTATGAAAATGAAGCTAAAGAAACAAAACGAGCCAAAGATGCAAGTAAGCTATTAAAAGATGTCGACAAATTGAGTAAGCGATTGAAGTCTTCATATGAACCGTCAAGACGAATTCATGATAAGAATTAACATCTATTATTTTACGGGTATTATCATAATTGAAGTCGTATAGTATATTAATAAAATATTATTTTAATTAAGCGTATTTGTTATACCTTTTTAAAAACACCTTTTCACGCTGTACTTTTTCTATCAACTTAACTTGACGTTTGTTACATCAAAATACAGAATCAATTTTTAGAATTCGTACAAGCAATCGAGGAATTATATTTATTTCGTCATATATACATCATTTTAGAAATATTATTATTATAATGTCTTGCTTAAAAGAAAAACGCAAGCCAATGGTACCATTAAAAACCCTGGATATTATATTTCGAAGAAGATATGTGCCAAATACTCAACATTACTTCGCCAATAGAAAGCACGCTTTGACTGGAGAAGAAGTTAATAAGGTTTCACGACCATTCCGTGTACCGAGGTCTGAAAAATTACTATCATATATAAAATATAGCGACCGTAGAGAAAAGCTTATTGGCAGAAATAGACTGTCACAGCCTTTACATTTAAAAGATAACCTGAGAATAGCTGCAACTCGAGATATTTCTGAAAGACTTTTTGTAAAAGAACCAGCAGACGATGTGAGAGCAGTTGTTGAAATTCATCCCGAGTTTTATACTGTTATTGAGGGAAGACCATTGCGTTGTTTCGATGACATAAAGGTGTATGTTAACAATATACGTAGTTATGCTATGAACCGTCAGCAAATAGGATACAGGCGTGACCTTATTATGAAAATTGACCGTAATTTATCTGAGGAGACAAGAGAACATGATGAAATTGTTGTAAAACTTAAACAACATATAAAAAACTTTCAAAGATTTCTAACAGAGGATTACAAAAGGTCTTGTGTTAAAGTATCAAATATGGAAAAAATAAACGCAGAGCTTGTAGCAAAAAATTCTGAATTCCTTGGGTACGTATCTAAGCTGACAATACTTAATAACATTTTGTTCAAGCTGGATGCCATTCGCAGTATATTAAAGATATACAGAAGTTATTTGATATTTGTTGCACCTCTCTCATGGCGTCAGTTGCACGACGAGAAGTTAAAAAATAAAGTCCAGTCAATTCAATTCGAAGCCGGGGAGTTTGTGACGGATAACGATCTAGTGGAAACATTGGATATCGATAAAATGATCGAATTAGCAAAGCAAGAATTGAAGAATCCCTATCCACCAAATATTTATTTTAAGCGTCCACAACAAATGATTTATTTATTTCGTACAATGGAATTGCAGAGCAGGGAGTATTTGATACAGCTTTCGAAAACAGATGTCCCGTATCGACTTCTGCAAGATCGTATTAAACAACTAATGAAGACGACTAAACAGGAACTAGATTATTTTCAATATTACATTGATAGTTTAAATATGGAAATAGACAGAGAAACATATAATGAGAATCACCTGCAAAAGAAGTTTTTTCGTATTCTAAATACGACATTCTATGACAGTGTAGCAAGTCCTAGTACACTGAAACTAAAAATTTGTATCGAATACGTTTATGAGCAGATTTTCGGTAAATGTGAAGAGGGTCATCAAAATTTGCAAGATCCGATGAAAATTATGGAAGTGATGTACGAAGACTATAATTTGAGGTTGGACTCCTTAGACTTTAAAATAGTTAATCAGGCGCGAAATGATTTCTTTGCTCAGGATCTTAAAACAATGACAAATGCTTATAAAGCACAACGTGAACTAAAAGCCTTCCGTGAGATGACCAACGCAATGAATAAAGCATTCTTACCTCCAGCACGTTATAAGAGACCGGTGTTTTCAAAGTTTTTAGACAAAAAGAGCAAAATCGCTTTAGTAATAGCTGAAAGACGAAAGTCACAAATGCTAAGCGGTGAACGGAAGAAACCAAAGAAGTACAAAATAAGCCAAGAAGAGAAGGATGGATTGCTGTTATTTACAGAATGGTGTGAGGGCATGAACCCTGCGCCATATTTAATGGAATATTATAGATTTGTAAAGCCTGCTTTTGAGTGGGTACCGCGGAAATCGGTTATGCCATGATTATTTAAAATTATCCTACTAGATGCCACCTAATTATTTAAAGGTGTTAAATTTTAGGTATATTCACTGCCAAAGCTTTATTTCAAAAAGTATTAATACAATATATTTATTGAAATCGCGATGGTCTGTTAATATGTTATTGATATTTTCAAGTAATTATTTTATATAAAACGGATATGGAAGAAGATACGCGTTCTTTTGTAATACATATACCAGCAACAAGAAAATTTTTATATAATTTAAAAGTACAAAGAAAGAAAACATTAATACCGCACCTTTCTAGAAGAGCTGTTAAAAGACCGTCCGTAAGTTCACTAAAACAATATACTTTACCTCCCGAAGATATACTATCAATTGATAAATTAAAAAAGACTAAAATACTATTACCTTTTAAAATATATTCCAATGTCCGAAATAAGGATCGGTTTAGGCGGCGAATGGCAATAAAAATATACGAAAAATATAAAATTATTAGTACAGATCTAAAACAACGCTTATATGTAGAGGAGCCCCGGGATGAGGTTGATGCTGTCACTGATACTGATGATAATTTTTACAATTATGTAAATGGACGACCTATCAGAGATACCAATGTTATGTATAAAAATTTAAAACGCCTAATAAATGAATTTTTGCATATTAAATTAGAAATTGGAAGTAAGATTGATTGCATTTTAAATATTGAAACAAATCATCGCAACGAACTGAATATTTTTAACACAACTCTAAAGAGGCTTACGCAACAAGCGAAGTATTTTGATGCTTTTATATCTGAGGATTATCAGAAGTCAAGAAGTTTGTTAGAAAAATGGGATAAATTAAAGGTTCAAGTGGAGTCAAAGTCAAAGGAATTAGAGAGTTTAGCGGTTGAAAAGTTTACAATAATGGCGAAATTAATAGGTCTTGACTATAAATTTAGTCAGCAGCAAAAATATGGACGTTTTTTATATTATCTGTCACCACCATCGTGGAGATTCAAACATAGAGACTTTGCAAGATCAGTTGAAATTGAAGCAAAAGGTTTTGATTATGGCGATTCATGTGAAGATGATAATTTTGTAGTCATTTTTGATAAATTGCGAAAGCTTTGTGTCACGGCGCCCATTAAACCAGAAATACATTTCTTTGAACCAAAGGATTTAATTGACGTTTTTGAAACGTTGGAACATCAACAACTTCATCACTTTGCTCATGTAAATCACTTGACTCCTCATATAAAAGTACTGAAAGATAAAATTAAAGTATTAGAAGGTATTGTTGTTAAGGATTCATCCGCTGTAGCTGTTTATATAAAGAAATTTGATAATATTCTATGTCACTCAGAAGAAAGATGTGATCACTTAAAAGAGAAATTTTTCAAAATCTTATATGGCTTATTTTATAATAGCGTCGGATCACCGGATGTATTAAAACTTAAATTATATTTGGAATTTTGTTTTGAAAAAGTGTTTTTCGAAAAACCTACAAATATGGATTTGTTAGCACTCGCAAGTTCTATTGAAAAATTATATATGGATTATTCGAAAGGTTTAGATACAATTTGCAGTAGTTCCGTCAGACGTGCGATAACAAAATGTGTGAATATAGAACATTTAAAATTTAAAAGAGCTAACCATGCGGCTAAAGAACTGCGCTTATTTCATAGACTCGAACAGGAATTACTCAAAGCCCACGGGATTACACCTGATAGAGTTTACAAACCAATAAAAACTGCTTCCAAAACTAGCAGCAAATATAAATCTGAAATAACTATTAAAGATGACAAGAACGATATATTGACGGAAGACGAAAAAGAGTATTTGAATCTTTTCACTGATTGGACCGAAAATGAAGATCCAGCCAAATATCTTCAATGTTTGAACTCAAAACAAGCGGATTCTTGCAATAAATTATAATTGTTATAATAATTTATAGAAATAAAAAAATATATTATTGAAAACAGACTTTATTACGGGGATTCATTAAAATAACATTTATGTATCGCCATAAATAATAATACATTTACAATATCTTAAAACAAATACAATAACAAAAGACAATTTAGCTACTCATATAAATGTTTGGTTTCTTGGTATTATCAATAACTACATTGGAATTTACATATTTACAGGGCGAGTAACGTAAATTGTGGTTAAATTATAATTAATACACGGTTATATTTATTTATACTAAGTTATACTATGAGTAAATAAATAAATACCTAATTATAATTATATCATTATGACGATAAAATATCGTACATTTCGTGCTGTTAATTCTGGACATTTTAATTTGTTTTCTTGTGATTCTCGACTATTATGTGATGCATGAACAGACAAACGATTAAATCATATTTTATTTACAATTTGTTATATACAAAACTCCACTATAAACTGTATGTAATGATATTTGCAGTTATTTTAAGCTTCATCTAAAACATTGCTAGACGTGTCTAAATAACACCATTCTTGGGTTATGTTCTATGACAGTAATTGTATACATCTACCTAACACGTAATTTTTCCTTTGGTATCTGGTAATGAAAACATCTATTCGCAAAAGATATGTTTTCAAAATAATATTAATAAGGATTTACTAATTTCATTAATTGGTCCAAAGTAGTTTAGAATTTCAAGCGGATGTTATTATAAAATTTGCTACGAAAATTATTGCCATACTTCTTTTATCGGCCTAGCTTTTTTACTATATCTATTTCTCATTTAAAAACAAATCGATAAGCGTTAAATACTTTCTATCAAAATATTTATTAGTAATTTTAAATAAATTTGAGCAATACTACAATGGATGAAATCTTCCTCAAAAGACCCATAAAACTTACAGTAAAAACAATATATTTGGTGTTTTATGTGGATATTTAAACCACCACTAGTGAGCATTGTTATGAAAGTCTTATTACTTGATTATTCAAACCACATTGTCCCATTAAGTTTATCTCACTCTCTTCTTTTGCAGTTTTGCTAGTTTTCTTCTTTTGAGAATCATCTCATGAAGCGCTTCAAGGCCTTCATGAAGTCCTTCTCCGGTGATGGCACACGCAGGCTGCACGTGCCAAGAGTGAGCATCCCGAGACCCGTGTGGGGATGAAACGAGTTCATGCAGTCCTAATAATTTCTCTAATTCCCTTGGTTCCTTTGCCCCCGGCAAGTCTTGTTTATTTGCAAGCACTAAAATAGGCACACCCATATTGTCAGGTGATTTTGCTGTCCGTATTAATTCCATTTTCGCCTCTTCCATTCTCTCAACATCAACTGAATCCAGAACAAATATTATGCCATCCGTGCAGCGCGTGTACGACTTCCACAGCGGCCGGAGTTTTTCTTGTCCACCGACGTCCCACACGAGAAAATTAACACCTTTAGACTTTCCGATAGTACCTTTCACTTTTTCACAGTTAAATCCTATAGTCGGAACGGTGTTCAGATACTGGTCAAACTTGAGCCTGTAGAGCGCTGTAGTTTTACCGGCGGAGTCCAGGCCCAGCATCACGACGTGCAGCGTGCCCTGAGTGGAAGGCAGCGCGTCGAGCAGGCTCGAGTTTTTACCCATATTTGCACCCATGCTGCGTTTGGATCAAACTATCTAACACTTTCGTCTGTTCGCAGCATCATGAGTATAGGTTCACCTGAAAAATGAAAATAATATGATTATTTTGTGCACTAATATAAAAAACCATTAAATTAGAAATTGATTGAAATCATATGGCAGTAAAAATAAACTTTGGTATAAGCGAATAATCTCCGTGTCAAGGAGGTTTTAACAAGCATAAATAAACACACGACCTTAGGCTTAGTCGGGGTCACTAACCACTACTCACAAGCCATTCAGTGGCAATCTATCTAATAGAAAGAGCAGACTTAAAATATTATATATTACTCAATAACCTTTTAACATATTTGAGTATTGAATTCAAGAATTAGTGAATGTTAAGACGGCATTATCATATATTATCATTATTAGTAAATTCAATTTGAATTTACACACGCAATACTGTTGAGAAATAAAATTTACCAATGCTCAATTATAACTAAAATTCACGGTATTGTGTACGTGAAGAACTATTAAATATGAAAGTAAATCTAATCGATTCTGTAATCGAATTTGTTTATGCTTATTCATGATTTATTTACACGCTACAATACTTATATTATGCAATAGGAATGCTGTTTATGTATGAAGATGATAGGTAACGGTGTGTATTGACTGCATTACGAGACTGAATGTCGCCGAGACCTTTAAAAGACCTTTATCTTGCTTTCTCTCTAGTGTCTTAAGTACATAAATGAGGTAATGCTACTAATTGTGGTTAAAATATAGAATAGAATAGAAATGTATCAATGTGTTGTCGAGACATGTTAAATAAAACTTCATTTATTGTATTGTTTGGTCTGTGAGTGAACTCATAATCTCAATGGAGGGTTCGACGACATTTTACAAATACAGAGATAACTATGTATTTTTTATATAAAAGGTCGATGACCGCTCATTGTGTCTTGATTTAAATTTGTTACCAATGTTTGGTAACATGCCCAAAGATGAACAATCTAATTTATAAGATGAACGAAATTTGAAAGTTTAAACCACAGAAAATAATTCTGTTAGAATTTTTTTTTTCGTAAATAAACCTATAATAATAGAATAATCGTTATAATTTTGATTGAAATACAATTCTGATATAGTAAATTCTAGCAATTTTAAAAAGAGGTAGCCATCTGTATGGGTATGTTATAAGGAGAGATGAAAGACATGTCACTAAAAGAGTGCTGGGTATGGTAGTGGAGGGATGGAGAGGTAGAGGACGGCCGAAGAGAAGATGAATGGATTGCGTGAAAGACGATATGGAGAAGAGATGTGTACAGAGATGACGAGTAACAGGAGAGTATGGAAGGAAAAAATATACTGCGCTTATCCTAAAATTTGGATAAGGGCAAGAAGATTATGAAGATCGTACGTAAGAACATTTTATAATATTCTTATCTATAAGGCCATTATATTTTCCATCCGCCACAGATATCATTCACTTATTATTTGGGAAAACTAGTTCACGTTTGATAACAGTCTGTTATTACAAGTCGAGATATTACTCTCAACATTACTGAGTAATAAAGCTTCAGTCACTAAGTTATATTAAATTAATGAGCACCGGAGAAACAAGAACCTATCAGAGATTCCCAAACTTACTTTGTCTATCCACATTGCAAATCAGTTATTTTTCACCCTTTTTCTTTCTCCTTTACAACCTCAATATATTAGTTTAATGAAATCTATATTCTAAGACTTTCTTACCAGAGAGTAATAATAATGCATCTTTGTAATACTGAGAATATCTTTTATTCAAAATTAACAATAATCCCTTTACCGCCCCCTTCTAGACCTCCAGGGGTCCTCAAAAGGGGGTGTTATCACCCACTTTGGGAAAGCGTGACCTATATAATCAGGTTACGAATCAATTTCTATTTAATATTCGAGGTCAAATCGTAAATTGCAAACGTCCAGACCGGGGCCTTCGACCTGCTCGTCTCGAAAACTCGTAACACAACTTTTGTTTTTATTTGACCGACTTTGTGGTTTGCTCTCTTCATTATCATATTACTTACTACATCTATACATATAAATAGGATTGTATGTGTATGTGTCTGTTTGTAATTCCAAATTAACAGCTTTTTACTAAATACTCATGAAAGTATACCGTATCTATCAAAAATATATTTTTAAATAAAATTTCTGTCTGTCTGACTGTTTGTTCTGGCTAATCTTTGAAACGGCTGGACCGATTTTAACAAGAATTTCATTGGTGGATGGCTGATGTTATAAGGAGTGATTTACGCTACTTATATTTTAAAAACATGTTCCGCGCAAACGAAGCCGTAGACCCACCAGCTAGTTGAATAATAAAACTTCTTGTTTCTTTTTATAACGGAAATACTTTTTATTATATATAGATATAGTTATAGATATAGATATAGGAAGTTTTGACAAAAGAAATACCAATGATAACCAAAAATGTTATAACTTTTCTGAGGTACTCGGATATATTACCAAAATGTTTGTTAAGGTTTAACATTTAGTCCATTTAGTATTTTCGATTTTGATTAAACGTATTACAAAGAAAAAATTCAAAAGTTTTTAACGTTTTATTAATAATGTAATGAAAATGATTCAATGGGAAAGACAAATTATCTTATGATACTTATATAACTATTAGATTCCTCCGGTACAGGTCAATGGAAACGAGTGAAAGCATGGCCCTTACTTTCACCACTCCTATACTAATATATTTTGAGATTATACTTATAATTAATTGAGAATATTATTGTTTTTTCAAGATTATACTTACATATAACTAATTAAGAAATGTTTTAGGTTATTATTGTTTTTCAGTTTAAAAAATAATTCTAGTAAAATATACTAGAAAATACAGATTACGTTGTAATATTTAAATTACACTGTAAAACATTATATTTTATGATACCGGAAAACATGTAATAAAAAATATAATTCAAAAGCATTTAAATTATTTTTAATACGTAATTTATAAACATTCATGCCATTAGGAGAAAGCAATAATCTGATCGAAACGAATGAAAGTAATTTTGTATTTATGTATTCAATACGAAAGTGGAAATATTTAGGTACCGTTACCGTTAACTTTAACATTTTTAAATATCAAATTTAATATTAATTAATTTTAAATATATACAAACCTAGATTAGAATATCTTCCAATCTAGTGCATTTTTTAATTAAATGATTACGGTAATCTATAATAATTATATTAATATTTTAAAAGATGTTCAATTAAAATAAAATTTGAAACATACTTAATGGTAAATATTAACACATCTAGATATGAATATCCTCCAATCTAGTGCCCTTTTCAAATAAAAATCCTAGTCTAATCTAATCCAGAAAGACTTTTAATCAAAATTAACTTTAAAACATCTAATATTAAATATTAACAAATCTAGACTGAGAATATCATCCAATCTAGTGTTTGATATTAAATATACCGCAAAGTCCAATCTATAACGGATGGAATCGCTGCAGTCCTGTTATGTTCCGCTGACCTGTTGGAGCTTGGAATGCAACCATGTGACCTAACCCTAATAGTCTTTATAACCTACTAATCAAGCTTCCGCTGTAATTATGCATCCTGTTGGTCTAATCCAATTATAAATGTACCAATCAGTATAATATATATATATAAATAAAATTGGAGTGTCTGTTTGTAAACACAAATTTTCACTAAATGCATTTGAGAATATATATAAAAAAAAAATATTTTTTTTCTTCCGTCTGTGTCTGTTTGTTCCAGCTAATTTATAAAACGGCTTTAAACGACCGATTTTAACAGGTTTCACTGGCGGATAAATGTTTTAAGGAGTAACTTAGGCTAACTTTATTTAAAATCATATTTCGCACGGACAAAGACAGTGCACAGCTAGTTTAGCATAAAACCAGATGTTTCTAAATTAAATTCACATACACCGTTATAGATGAAACCAATTATTTGTGTTGCAATTAATATAACTTAAGGAAGAACCAAATGTATTAAATTAAATGCAGATACCTACTCCGTTATAGATTAAATTAATGCACTTATGTTCGAATCAGACTAGTGGATGGTAAATTCGGTCAATGCATATTAAATATACCGTTAACACACACATACATAATGTAACACACACATACACAATAAGTAACACACACATATACAATAAGTAACACACACATACACAATAAGTAACACACACATACATAATGTAATACATACATAATAAGTATAACGCATGTATAACGGAGTGTTCTAAAACAAGTGTCCATTTATTATAGTTATGGCGTGCGTGATATCTATAATACGTGATGGTTATATTAAGACACTATTACTATATACTTGGTATTATAGTACTATATTGCTTCTGTCTGTAATTTTGTTTGTCTGTTTGTCTTTATATAACTCAAGAACAGTTAAAACGATCTTGATAGAATGAGTATTAAGAAAATGTGATGTATCAAATGTTAATGATATAAGGAAACGGTAAATTTTTTAGTATTTTGTAAAAAATAGGTTTAACACTAAACCTACCAAGAACCGGTCAAATTGACCGTTCTTAAACTTTTGTACAACTTACACATTTTTAAACGTTACAATATCGTTATCAAGCTACATGACAATTCTTAGAATATGCATATTATATTTTCTACACTCTTTACTTTTAGTTATTTCCATTATTACCCGCGTTATATAATAAAATAACTTTTATTTACCGGTCAATTTGACGGCGTGCGGTAGGAACAGGTATACAAGAATTGTCGGTAGGTTTAGTGTTAAATATGTTATTCTGTATTTCTATAGTATGTTTGGGTGTATGGGGGTGAGATAAGCAAACAGAATGCGGGTAAAGTCGAACTTATATCGATATACACTCGAGAGAAGCAGTGGGCATAAGCTAGTACCTTAACATTAAAAATATAAGAAATATAACTAATAATAATTAAATATAATTGTTATGAATTCAATTTTAACTTCTAATGATAATAACATGGTTTTTTTACCACAAAAAATATGTAAAAATACTTACGCGTTCGCTGTGAAATATTGGTGTGAGGTGACTATAAAAGATATTCAGCTAGACTGCAGTTTTTTCACCTGAAACAAAAATGTATTTCATTTATAAAATGTTAAATATTCATACTTTATCATCTCCAACAGGTACAGAAGCGAATTTCCAATTATTTTTTAAATTTAACTTCAGTTTTATTTATTAATAATATTTTCATTATAAAATATTTATTTTGAACGCATACAAAATAAATGTATTAGATTCTATGACATATATGAGACGAGTTTCAGTTTTATTTCACAAAAGTAGTACATTTGTAATCACGGAATGTGTGTTTAAAAAAAACAAAACGCATACATAGTTATAGTACCGTAAATATCGTTTTTAAATTTTAAATCTAAAATACACCTTTATTTAGGATTTTAAATTTGTATAAATACACTAGAAACTGACAAATGAAACAGAATTTGTAAGTACTTACACCTGAATTTGTGTAGGCTGATTAAAAAAATATATCTGTATTTCTGTTAAATCCAATGTCAATGTTCCTGATTGGTTGATGGAGTGACATCCAACCAATAACAACCCTCGACAATGTTGTCACGTCAATTTTACTTTTATCATCCAATCAGAACCCCTATGTCACATTTTGGCCTGTAATTATAGCCTAGGTAATTGTCAGTTGACGTAAGCGAAACTAAACGGTATTGTAGCGGTATTTTTTGAAAAATATTTTTTTGTGTGATTTTAAATAAATGAAAGCAAAAGCTCTTTATCTGATTTAAAAATACTAAAACATACGAGTTGAGTTTTGAAAAACTTGTTATGACGCTAGAATGTTTCCAGTCACGCTCCGCTGTGAGGAGGCTTAGTTTCTTTTTAGTGCAGTCTAACAATAGGTCGCGAATACACAAGTGTTGGATAATTAAATGTGAGGGTAAGATAACTTTGTTTTTGTGAATTTTCAGTAAAATTTAAAAACGTCATGCTCTGCTGTTTAACAAGCTGGATATAAAAGTTGTTTTTTGTACAGAAGATATCTTTTAGCATGTACTGTTGGGATTAAGAAAAGTATATACATAACTATAACATAACAAGATTGTGTATTGTAATATACTGTGCAAATCATGTCGCAAGAACTTTAGAATCCTTCCCGCTGAAACTTGACTGTTTATATATCTTCCACTTTAAATCAATAGCAATGACCACTTGTGTACATCAAACTGTAATGTCAGGCATATTTTGGTACCATACTTATCAAAAGAAGCTCTTGTAAAAATACTCTTCAACTTAAAATTACAGTTCATAACGCGTCCTGCTCTGACTAATGAACTGCCACTACTGGTTAATACTCATAGTTTCCATTCTACGTTAATTTTATTACCCTTCTATTAAAAAAAAAAGTTACAAGAAGCTAAAAATTCTGGTATTTTTATTTTAAGACGATAACATATATATATTCTATTCAAAATTCAAATATTTTCCTGCAACGCTCTTAATTCCACGGATGTTGCAAGAGTTGGTGGGCGTTGATCACTCGTCGTCAGTGACCCGCACGCTCGTTTGCCCTCCTTCCGTAAATATAATATATTTAAAACGCAGTCTGTCTGTACGATGTGCCATAAGTGGAAAACCCTTTACAATATAGGGAAGCACGAAGGGGATAAAATTTAAACGTTAAGTGAGTTATAAACGTAATTACTGGTGTTAAATGTTATTCATATTTAAGGATGATAATAAATAGAAAATACAATCTATATATATAAATAAAATTGAAGTGTCTGTTTGTAATTGCTAATTCTAATTCACTAAATCCATATAAAAGTTTATTCGGTATATATAAAAAAAAAAAAAAATTAAAAATGTTTCTGTCTATGAATCTATTTCTTCCGGCTAATCTCTGAAACGGCTGGAACGATTTTAACAGGACTTTCACTGGCGGATAGATGATATTATATGGAGTAAGTTGGGCTACTTTTATTTTAAAAACATTGCCAGAACGAAGTTTTGGGTCCTAGCTAGTATATATAGTACATAAAAAATATTTTTTCTTAATTCAAGGTAAGCAAAACCGTGGATATTACTAGTATACATATATACTTTAATACAAGAAAATAATCTATCATTAATTTAATTTAAAAAAAATCATTTAATATCATTGACATTCATAACAACGGAAAGCCTTTAAAAGAATTGCCTCAATACATATTAGGGACAAGTAGATTTATATGAGAGGATGAATTGAATTATGTCTATTATAATTGAGGGCCCCTATACTTGAGGGTCTCGATTACTGTAAAGGAGTTGGGAATTTAATACACATAAAATAAATAAAAAATATTTCTATAAGATTAACAATAAATACTTTAACTGTCAAAACCATCTTGTAAATGTAAACATTTAAAATGGCGTAATGTGTTGCATCACTAAAATTGCAATGAAGATTCTCTTTGAGGAAATAAAGCCGAGTACACACAGTGAAGGTAAAGTGAAAAGATCGTAACGAGCAATCAGAGGGTGCAGTAAATGTGTGATTATATCGTGAAATTACTTACGCTATTACAACGGATTGTCGAGTGAGAATTGTAATGTCTGCATGAGTGAGTGATGGTTTAACTTTGTGTAGAATAGGCTTAATAATATGAAATGTTTGTTACTAGAAATGTTGTTTAGTCGTGAATAAAAAATTTAAGATGTATGTTTATATATTATATTAAAATAAAAATTATATACAAATTAATTTAATAAATATAAAAATGTTTCCTTTTGTATATATTAAAAATAGGTTTTTTAATAAACAAAAGAAAACTATTATACGAGTTTTTAAACTATACATTTAATTTTGTTTGATAATTGACGATTGATGATTGACGATTGACAATTGAGGATTAATGAGTAAATATTCAAATTATAATTAAAATTATTTTAAATGTATCAATATATGTAATAAAATGTTTTTTTTATACTTGATAAGTTACATAATGTTTATATTGTATGAACAAAACGGTTACATGTTTTGTTCATTGAAGGTGTTACAGTATTGTATGCTAATTCATACTTTAATAGTCATAATAGGCGTGGGATGGACAATGTACAATGGGCGTCTGGTAATTTCACTTACGGACCGTGTTTACTTTATTATTAATTATATAGATTTAAATAATTAAAGTTTGTTTACACGATACAATTTAGTGTAATGTTGTGTATTGCGGGCGTTATTAAATTTTGTATTAATGGTTGTATACAAGATATGTTTTAAAGTCAAATATAGATCGTACAAAAATTCTATAATTATATATTTTTTTTTGTTAAAAAGCTTTTTAATAATATATTTTATTAAAGAAAAAGGTTATTTTATTTTCTTTCTCACTTATGTTAGGTAAATTTTCCCATGTTTAAATATTTAAACATGGGAAATACTATATATATAGTTGTATAAGCAATTTGTTGTTAAATTGTCATGATTTGTCTCATGCATTACGGTCATTGACCCCGAGCTGTTCTTCCACGTCTTGATTATGATGTTTTTGTTATCATTAGCTAATCTAATCGTGATGTTCAATTCTATTACTGATGATGATTATATATGAAAGTGTTTTATTAATTATTGTTAATGAATATGTATATAATGATTTTATTTCATTACTTATGTCATTTAATGTCAGACGTTAGTTGGAAGTTTGCAAAGGTTTCATGGAGAATAACGGCCCAAAATCTCCATGGATATTTTTGTAATATAATTTTTTTATAGTGTTAGATATTAATAGCGATATTTTATTTATTTTTTTATTTATATTTATTTATATTTTTTATATTTTTTAGTACTTTGAATCCATACCAGTGATCCCTTGTGTTCGTCAAATGCAAGTGACAGGAAGGCCTATTTTGATATCGTAGGTATCATAATAAGCCCTTCTTTAAAACACTTTCCAACTTAAAATAAGGCTATATATCTATAGGCTATATTATTTATAACTATCTGTGCCCCCTGACTTCGTTCGCTTAGAATATGTTTTAAAAATAATATAGGTTAAGTCACTCCTTATAACATTAACTATACGGTAAAAGTCCTGATAAAATCGGTCCAGCCGTTTCAGAGAGTTTTCGGAACAAACAGATAGATAGATAGACAATTTTTTTATGTTAGTGCCGTATATATTTTCATATGCATTTAGTGAAAAGCTGTTAAATACTACAAACAGACTTCAATTTAATATTCAAAGTAAGAATACTTTGCATTATTTAAGTAAACTGCACCTCCATAAAAGGAAATTATATTAAAGAGATAATAATCTATCGTTAGTTACAAGAACATGTAATCAATGAAGCAAATCAGAGAGATATGTAATGACAGACACGAAGTATAAATTGTCAGGAAAATCTCAAAGGAACGTAACCTACTTTCACTGAAAGACGATAGGTGGTTGATTTCACGATATCGAGTTTAGAAACCTGAAGTGGAACCTTTTTATTGAAAAACAGACATAAAATAGTTCTTAAAATTTGATAATTAAACGTAAAATTGAGACAAAAATGAACTATATTTTAGTTTAAATAAAAAATTGAATTTATTACTGAATGTTCCGTTGTAAATTAGGAATATATATTTTTTATTTTACTTATTCTCTCCGTGTATTTTATGTCTGATTAGTTTACTCGAAAAAGATTTTACTAGTTTTCATATAAAGAAATTATCCAATTTAGACGTTTAGCGTCTTTACAAGAAAATTATTTTTACAATACGCAAAGAAAGAAATAAGAAAGATAGGTTTATATTAAATGTATAACATTTTTACATGAATTTAAATGTTTATGTAATAAAGTGGTTTTCAAAATATAAATCAAAAATATTCGGGCACTAGAAAGAGATTAGTGTTTGATTGAAAAAAAAACCTTTAAAAAACTCAAAAAGTATCTAAAAATTTCAGATATATTGTGAGTTTTCTCACTTCTGGTCACAGACCAACGGTTTCTGGAATAACCTGAGTTAGCCTGGGACAGTTAATCTTTAATGGGTATTAAGAAGACTCCATTAGGTCCAAACAGACGAAGCAAGGATCCTAAGGTAGTCATTCAAAACAAATACAAATAATCATGAGTCCTTTAGTAACATGGACTTAGAATTACAGTATTGTTCTTCAATTGTTTTACAATGTTCTAAGCATAAATAACAGTGAAGTATTTAGAAATGATGCAATAATAGTCTTTATCATTGCTGTAGATATATTAAGTGCAAGAAGTCAGTGATATAACAGAATGAGGCCAAAAGAACCGCAGAGCTGAGGCCAATTCGCTTTCCATTCGCTCTCCGCGACTCAACTGATCGTTGATTAAAAACTTCTATTGGAACCGATTTATTAATGACTTTACGGAACGGGTTCTACCATTTTATTTATGGGCAGTTATTGTTTTATTTTTGTGTTATTTTTTTCTATAAAAATACGATAAGAACTCTTATTTATTAAGAAAAATATAAATAGTGTGATATAGGATAAAAAAATGTGTTTTTATTATTATTATTCACACTGCCTCTGCCTACCTATCGAAGTTTATCAGACGAAATGTTGTTTCAGATATTTTTAATGTTTTTTTTTCAAAATAGCGGTAAGAGATGTGTTTTTTATTATAAATTTCCATATCTTACAAAATATGTAAGCGTTTTCGTCTAAATTGAAACAGAGATGCTTCATCTTTGGTCAAATATTGAAATCGTCTTATGTATTGAGATCGTTTTACCTGGAAATAATAACTAGTAATGTATTTTGTAAGTAATAATTGCTATAATACATAGCTGTCAGACCTTGAAGACGTCCACGTGTGATATTAAAGAATACATGACGAACATATGACCTTTAACATACGGCTATACAAATAACTTATATTAACAATATATTTGTATTACAAATAATAAAATAATTGCAAGTTTTGTGAAAATGTATGTTTGTAACAGTAATGAACAACAATAAGATATAGGCAATGTCGTAGCATACCAATGTTGAAAATAGGGCGAGTGACGCCGCAGGCAAATCTAGTGATACATAAGTCTCCCATGAATGAACTCAAAAGTTTAATGAGTCTCACGTAACTGCTACATCTACTAAGAATACGCAATGAATGTAATCAGAGACAGAATATAAAATAGCTAACTTCCGTCTTAAACTTAAAGTTAAACATGGCTTTAAATTTATATATATTTTTAATTTTATTTATTGATATAGTATTAAGTTAGTTGTTGCCCGTTTTGGTAAAGAAACAGAGACTTAAAGTAATAACTTACAAAATAGTAAAACACTCAGATAATAATGGTCTTGCGGTTAAATCCGCAATTGCTGTGATGGTTCAGTAAAAGAAATAATGAAGAAAAAATATATTTCATTACACTTTTTATGGGATATTTAATGTTTATGGTTCTACTATCTTCAGATATTTCGGCAGGTTTGCAAGCGCCAAGACCGATAACTGCGGATAGATAAACCTATCTACTTTATAATAGAGGTATGTGTAGTAGTATCATGTTTGACCATGACTTATTTGAAATTTGACTTCCATAAAAGATATACGAGGTGGGGATACAAGTTCAATCGTTAGATCGACGGGACGATTTCCAGAAGGTCGTAGGTTCGATACCTGTTCATGGTAAAGTTTTTTTAGTTTAGCAACTACAATATAACATACTCCTTAACACAAATATTATCCAAAAGATTGTCGCGTTCATGGAGTTCACACGCTTCATGGCGTCATAACTACTAAGTAACTAACTAATATGTAACATTATCTTATAATTACAATCTTATTATCTTATACTTAAAAATAAAGAAAAGACAAAGTTAAATATCATAACATTTGTGAAATGAGTAAGTTCTTATTTTGGATATAAAAGTTCTTTACAAATATTTTGTTTGTTTCTAATTTAAAATATTAGATTATAATTCTTGCATAACAATTTACAAAATTGATACACTTTTAGTATTTTATTATAATTATAATTGAAAGTTAACAATAAATTAATTAAACCAAATATTCGAACTGTCGTAATGGTTGCAACAGTTTATTAAATTATGTAATAACTTTAATATAGGAATAATAAAATGGAGGACAAGTTACGATGAATGTTTTAATTATTCAATTAACAGTTAAACTTAATATAGTAGTTGAATTTAACATTGTTGTTTCAATCATATTGATTTTACGAGTATCGTTCGAATCAACAAGTTTCAAAGGACTGGTATTGTCTTGACAAACTGGTACCTAATGTCTGAATACCAGTTAATTCCCGCATCTTCCTTTGAGGAAAATCATTCACAAGGTCAAGTGTATGTGTATGATTTTTAATATTTAAGGCTTTAATATATATATAACTGAATAATCCTTTAATAACTCATGATGGTATTCTGGTTTCTATATATGTATCTTTTTGTGGTTGGAAATGAAAAATGTCCCGTTAAAAGATGGATGTATGAAATTTTAAGGATATTTAATTAGGATGCTTATTACGAAATTCAATGTAAGGTCCGATGCTAATATATAAAAACGCTCTCATAAATTATAAGTAACAAAATATTATGTTTTAAATAAGATGTAACGAGAAGTAATGTTTATCATGTCGTGGTCACGTGATGGTTAAAAGTATGTAAGAAGACCGAAGATGGATGGAGTGAGAGAAGTGATATGGAAAAGAAGAAAATCTCTACATAACATTTTCTGTTATTTGAATTGTAATAAGAAGTTACCGTTTGTCGTGATAGTTCAATATCGTGGAGAGATGAAGCATGTAACGAAAATAATCTTCAGTATGAATGCGGATGGCGATAAGACGAAAAAGACGGATGGTGTGTGAGAAATGAAATAACAAAAACGTAAGTCTTCATTGAGATGACGTATGATAGAAAATAATGGAAGGATAGGACATATTGCAAATCAAAAAAAATGGTTCATTAAATACGGATAAGGATAGGGATATGGTCAAACACAAAAAATATTGCACTAAATACTGATAAGGATAGGGGTCTGATATGTCAGCATATGAGGATAATACGATTTTGCATTTAGTAGGTTGTGTCGATGTATAGATTTCATCTCGTAATGATAATATCGTGCAATACAACTAGACACACTTTCCGTATTGCATTACATATATCAATACTATTACTTGGGTAATATCATGAATAGAGATTTGTACAACCCTAATGTTCTACTCAAACTACATATGAAGTACTACATAACGTGATTTAATGAGATTTTTTTTTATATTAAGAGATAAGGAAAATGCTTTTCATTATCCCGCTATGAATTACAAATTCAACATTCCAGTGAGGAGGACAAAGGATATCAAAAAATTTTCATAAATCCTCCCATTTGGTTTACATAAAATGTAAATAATAGTGTTTTATTCATACAAAATGTCGGTTAACGTTTAACGCGGTTGAGATGAAAGTTTTGCGTGTAATATAAACATGTTAATCATGATCACAGTTTGGAACATCGGTTTCTATATAATCTTGTTTGGAATGACCCTCGGTTGTAGGATTGGGATTGCGGTCACCGAGTATATATATATATATATAAGCGATTTATTACTCACTGACTCATCACGAAATCGCCGAAACTATCTGTCCGATTAACTTAAAATTTTACATACTTACTTTTTTTGTGACTTAGACGTCCACTAAGAATTGATTTTACGGAATTCCTATCTTCCATAGGAATTCCGTAAAATCAATTTTAACTTTTTGCATTTCACCTAGTTTTAAACCTGTAGGAGCTATACATTTAACGCAGGGGTAGTTACTATAGCAACGGTTACGATGACAACGGATAATATGACAAAGGTTACCATAGCAACCTAAGTCCACATCCAAACGAAGTGTTGCCAGCGAAACCTGAATAAGCTAGTATATTTATATGTATATATATGGGTAGTTTTTTAACCTGTATACTCACAAATGTTGCCGTAGTAATTATCCTAGTTTATAGTTACTAGTTATTCTGCTTATAATATTCAAATGCTTTCCTATTTTCTAGGTCATTTTAGATGAGATCGTATCAATATTTCTTGGTGTTTATTTTAATAATTATATTCCTACTTTTTAATTAGTTGTTCGGCGACTTCGTCTCTCTTGAAGTGATAATTCACCATTGTAAAGTTGATACAAAATTTATTTGCAATGTTATTGTAATTTAGCCTTATCAAATATTTGTCCTCACTCTTATCCCGTCGGAAGAATGGGATAAAAGGTAGCCTATGTTACTCCCTGATATTGTAGCTTTCGACAGGTAAATAAATTTTTAATAACGGTTCACTTGTTTTTAAGCATATTCGTTACAAGCAAACATACAAAAACATTTTTCTTTAATATTAGTACAGTTAAATACGTTATATCTAACACAAAATATCAATTTACTATAAACCAATTAACGAAATAATTAATCCGGCGATTAAGCGGTATTAGATCACTTTGTTAAATAATTTGACCTTCAAATCAATTGTGACCGCGACTGTACATTACAGGTAGAGTCGAGTCAAGGTCCCAGCGATTGTTCGATAATAATGTTCCACCAGCTGTAAGTACAGGTGTGCTCAATGTACCTTGAAGACTATTAAATTTTCATTTAAAGTAAATCTTACTTTAATGAAAAGTTAACTGAAGGATGAAAATTTTGTTTTTTATAAATCGTATTTTTTTTTAACTATATAAAAATATATCGTTCCAAAGATTTTCTATTGACTTTTAACTAAATAAAAGTGTATTTTGTTCTTTATCTTGTTGACTCGTTAAATGGTTATAGCTGAGTAGTGTCACGTATAGAAATAAAATAATATATATATAAAGTTATATCATCTTGTTTGTTTGTTGTGTTATCGTTGTATAGATAACCTTGTGACATGTCACATCCTTGTGATATTCAAAAGTATATGAAATTAATCTATATTTTTCTTTATAGTCAGTAAATTATTTGTCTAATAAGCGTTGGTCCAGTGATTAGTAATGTAAAGTGCTGATTCAAAGGACGTGGGTTCGATCCCTACATTGACTTTATTCCATATAGGAAAAAACAGATAAGCAAAGGGCGACCTTAACACTAAAGATCTCTTTCAGACAACCCACAATTATACCTAATTAAGGCAGAAATAGACCGGAAATCGTAATAATAAAATATAATACAATACAATGTATATACAACAATGTACATAACACAAAACTATAAACACACATCACACACGCAAACACATACACGTGTGTGTGAGTGTGTGATGTGTGTTTATAGTTTTATTTGTGTAGATATATATAATATAATTAGTAGTAGTAGTTATATACAATATAATTATTAGTTTCATATAAATATAAATTTCAGACAATATAGAACTATATACTTATACATAAATATATTATAGTGATAAATGTTTTTAACACTGCCTTTAAAAATGGCAGTTATTGAACATTTTATTTCAATAATATTTATTAACATTTATTATTATTTTTCCTCTGAATTTGAGTATATTTTGAGTTTATATATATATATATATATATATATATATATTATTGCAGAGTAAAGTAATAGAGTTATATATGCAATGATACCAACCAAATCGCGTGTTTTTCGTGTTTTTCAACTTGGACTGTTAGGAAACGAGTTACCAAATCGTGGTTTAAACAAAATTAGTTTTCACTTTTTATATTAATGTATTCATGTATCAGTTTCAAAATGATTACCGTATCAGTTGTACCGGGGAGCTGTGAGAGATATAGACGGAGAAGACAGGTTTTGACGAAAACTATGTCATTTATAGTATGTTAAAATTTTACATTTGGAATAGTATACTGATAAGAAGAGAAAGAGATATATAGAGGGAGAGAGAAGATAAGATTTTTAATTAAACGTTACTTGTGACAATTGAACATTATTAAATCAGAATTGTGTAAATGCAAATTGGGTTTTAATTCGATTAATTTTGTTTTATTTTGATCACGAAATGATACAATGTATTTTATGTACTAGCTTTCGCTTGTGGTTTTTAAGCTATGGACCACAGACATACATTTCCAACTCTAACAATGTAAAACAAGTTTCAAACGGTTCGGAAGTTTTTACTTGATCATACATACGTACATACCGACAGCCAGACGTACATACATGTTATAAAACACCTAAACTTTTTATTAAAATTCATCTTAAACGTATATTTTTTGCCACTTACACCTTTTTATAAATACCCATATACAAAAACAACAACGTGAGCACTTAAGATAATTATCTTTTATTATAACCGTATCTTTTTATAAAAGATGAAAGCAAAAGATTACACAAAACCGTATAAATAATAAATGTAGCATTGGATGCGAGATGATAAATCACTCCCAAATTTCATAACAGTGAAATAAAGGGACTCTGTTTCTATTTCCCTATCCAGGCACGTGCAGATATAAACTATTCTATGCAGGGACGGATTTGGAATCCTGGAGGCCCTGGGGCAATTAAGGAGTGTAGGCCCCTAATTATTAATTATTTTTCAAATAAAAGATTTGTCTGATTTTTGTACTTATTTCATTTATCTTTAGCTGATACAAATTACACATTAAAAATGTATTACCTCTGAAATGTTTAACAATATTACTGTGTCTGTGCAAGTTGTTCAACCCTCAAAATTGTATTTTTTTTATTATGCTCCTCTTCTGTGAAGGCCCCACCCGCAATCTCCCAAATCCGGCCCTGTTCCTGATTATAAATCATGGTTGAAAACGATTGCAGCGGCACTTGGCTCTCATTCCTGTCCCCTAATATCCGACCTACTTACAATCCAACCAGCTAATAACGTAGATAATGTCTGTCTGTTCCCACACAAATAACCTTCATAACGTAACCAAAAAACGTACGTAATATATGCTTCATATTATGCTCCATAAATCTTGAATATTACGCTCTGTGAAAAGGTATTTATTTTTACTATTTTCTGAAATTTTTATATGGTTTTACGACTGATATATATTTAAACTTTGTATTTAATAAGATGTTCTAAGAATATTAACGTTTCTGAAATGAATTACAAGTCATTGATAGTTTCTAAGAAATAACTATATAATAATAACATCAAATATTATATTTAAAAATACTTTTCTGCTTTTCTTATATACTTTATACAGGGAAAGGTTTAATTGTGTGTGTGTATTGGGTCTCAAAAAGCATTGGACCGATTATTAAAATGTACACTTGTCTAAAGATATATTATCAGTGAATAAAAGGCTATTTTAATCCCGATATTGTAACGGGATCGGGAACTCATCGGGGAAAATAAGCAAAACAAACTAAAATATAATATAATAAACTCTCAATACTGAACTACAAAAATAATATAAAGTAAATTGGAGTGGGCATGTTAGTAAGTAAACTCAAGACACCAAACTTTGTCTGTATTAATAATGTATTATAAGTAGAAATAATATTAATAATAAGTGATTACAGAATGAAGTCATGAGCTTAATATGAAATCAAACAAAGCTGTTATTGAGGTGATGACTTCATAATATTTTTAATCTTATTTGAATTGTGAGTAATTGTGGTTGTTTGTGTCTAAAGAATTATATATATTTTTTTATTATTGGTAAGAAAAACAGTTTAAAGACGTAAAAAGAGAATTGAATTCAATTATTTTCAAGGTTATTTTTTGTCTCTGTTTCTTTTAAGCATAAATAATTCACAATTCTAACAAAAATTCATTATGTGCATATCTAAGATCTGTAAGTGTTTGAAATTGTTCTGTTATATATATAAATATATATATGGGTTCTTAGTTATGTTTGTTTTAATATAATAATAATAAATGTTATAACCGTTACAAAACTAAACATTGAAGAGATTTACGTCTATCGTTACGATTCAACCGTATCTCGCTACCATTACGATCGGGTAAGAATAAACTAAAAAAATCTTTGACTTTACAATAGATTTTTCAATGAATATTATTTAAATGCATATAATTGTAATAATTAACAAATAAGTTCTGGTTTGTGATTCTCAATTATGTATTCAGAAAGTTTAATTTAAATAATTAATACGTAATGTACCTACTGCTTAACACTGCTTTGAAATCTTCATAATTGTAAATTTGTTTAGGCTCATGTTATAACATACAAAATATACGTATGTGTGTGTGTGTGTATGTGTGTGTCCTTTAATAGCTAATGAAATTACCCATTGTTGGACATGTTTACAAACATTTAACACGCATCCGAACCAGCATGCTTGTATTGTAAACAAGAGAACAAACTCAGCACAAGTTTTATTTATAATAAAAAAACAACAAAGCTATCGTTGATATAAAGCTGAGAACACACTTTCCAGTGTGTGATGTGTTTAGGGTGTGAACTCAAATTTAACGAGCGAATAAAGGTATTTATTTGAACATATCTTTTAAAGATCAGTTATGTTCGAGACATCAATCTTTTTACAAACCGCTAAAAGATGTCCGCTCCTCGGAGGCTGTAAATCTCTCGTCCCAGTTCCATTGTCTATATTTAGACTGCGGTGTTTCTGTGTTTCTTTGTTTAAGGACACTATTGTCTATTCTTAGTTCTTACTACATCTCAGTACATGTCTGTAGCCCACGCTGATTGGGTGTGTTAAATTATATGCAAATATATCTTGTTTGATTAATGCTTATGCTTCGTACTGAGAACTAAACTAATTTATACGCATATATATATATATATATGAAAGAAAATTATTTGAATACTATTTTTTCTTGAGATCAAAGTGATGGATAAAATTGGTTTAGGTCGAAATTAAAACAGACCGAAACCCTTACCCTTTTATGTTTTTATTTGGTTCTGAAATTAATTAATTTTTTTATGTATAATTTAGCGGATACATTAAAATTAAACTAATGATCCCAAAGATTTTTATTTTGTATAATATTAATGAGTTTAAAGCCTTAATAATAAGTTGGATAAGTATGGTATCAAATTCCTGACACTCCCAGTTCATACACAAGTGATAAGTGGTATTGATTCAAAGAGGAAGAGATATAAATAAAAAAAAAATTAACTTATATAATCTATATATATATTTATATATATATATATATATATATATATATATATAAGCGACTTACCACTCACTGACTCATCACGAAATCTCCGAAACAATATCTCCAATAAACTTAAATTTTTATATAGTTACTTTTGTGACGTAGACGTCCACTAAGATCGGATTTTACGAAATTTCTATCCTAACGGATTTTAACTTTTTGCATTACGCCAAGTTTTAAACTTGTAGGAGATATACACTTAACGCGAGGATAAGAGTTACTATAGCAACGGTTACCATACCAACGGTTACGATGACAACGGATAAAATGACAAAGGTTACCAAAGCAACCTAAGTTAATATCCAAATCAATGGTGTGCCCAGCGAAGGGGGAGGGAATAAGATAGTGACGATATAAAAACAAACAAAAGACGTAAAAAAATATGAAAACACATTTCACAATATTCCCACAGTCACATGTGTTCTCAGCCGTGACACGTGTGGATCGAATCTGTACTATCCTCTCCGGATGTGCAAACATCGGTGGGGAAGCACCTTGCACAGATGATTTATACAACTAGCTGTGCCCCCTGACTTCGTTCGTGCTGATTTTAAAATAAAAATAGCTAGGTTTCTCCTTATATCAGCTATCGATTAATGAATGTTTTGTTAAAATTGGTCCAGAGATTTCAGAGATTATCCCTAACAAATAGATGCATTTAGTGAAAAGCTGTTAATATGGAATTACAAACAGACAATTCAATTTTATTTATATGTATGAATAATATACATGTGCGTTTGTTTGACCTTCCTAATGTTTTTGAAAGCTTTGAAGACCGGTCGTAAGTTCTATAGATAGATATCTTTCGCAGAAAACATTGTACAACTCTACTAAGTGCAGTGAGGCCTAAAGTAATATATATAAAATATTGTATATAATAACTGTATATAATAATATCTTTTAATACTTTATATTAATAAAGATAAATTGTAAAGATAACTTGACCTTTACTGGATGGAATGCTTCAAAGAATTATGCGTAATTTTTTTGCAAACAACAATTAGTAGAGGAATACGAACAACTGCTGTTTCACACGGGTTTACTTGATTAGAATTGTGTTATGGAGCTGTTAATTTAGTTTAATATAAGGATTTATACCAAGTTTAAAAAGATAAAGATAAACTTGTTTTCAGCTCTATAATCGAGAGAAACTTTTTTCTTTTATAAGCAAGTATATTACATCGTACCAAGTATATAATATATTACTTTATTCTGTTATAAGAACAGAATAGAATAGAACTAGTAACCAAAAGGTAGAACTTTAAGTATAACATTATTAATATATGAAAGGACTGGTAGAATACTTACAAAAATGCAGTGTGCTTTTGGAATCTGCAAAAAGAAAACTACAATTAGTACATATATTTCGTTAGGTGAAGATGTGTGTGTTAATACTGTGTTTAGGATTTATTTTGTGTTTATTTTACTTCTTTTTGGGTGAACTTTTTCACATTACTCCGGTTTCATTCCCGTTCCCAATCCCGTAGGATTATCGGAATAAAAAGTTAGCCTATGTTACTCGCTGATAAAGTAGCTTTGGACACGTTAATGAATCGTTGAAATCGGTTAAGTAAGTAAGTTTTGGTGTTTTTTAGTTATGAAAAAACACAGGGACAAACAAGAGTTTTATTTATAACATTAGTATATATATTATACACAATTTTGATACTTGGTAACGCAGTAAATATACACGATTAATAAGTCTTGATCATTTTTGATTATAATTTTTGGGTAGACCTCGAAGAATTCGGTCTGCCCATTCATTTGTCCCCTACTTTCGAATTTTGGAAAAATTTCTTCACAGGAGGTCTTCTTATGACCCCCTGAGTCCGAAATGACCATTGGTCAAAAAGTTTATATATATATATATATATATATATATATATATATATATATATGCGTGCGTGCGTCCAGATTCGACTTTTGTCAGCACGATAGCGGCCGCAGTTTTGCTCGGATCGCTTTCAAACTTTGCACAAAAATCAACCATCCAAAAATGAAGGTCAAGTTCGTTAACCAGAGAAATCCGGACACAGGGGGCGCTTGGGCCTCACTTTTTCTGTTTTCAGTTTTTCGACCATAACTTTTTCCCTATACAAAGAAGATCAATCGCGTTCATATTATATGATGTCTTTGATAAATACCTATAACTAATGTAAATAAACCGAAAACCTAACTTCAATAACTTAGGGGTGGGGGTAAAAAAACCGAAATTTTTTGGAAAAAAATTCATAGCTTTTTTCTGGTAAACATTCTTGCATCACAAATATTTTTAATAGAAAGGTTATTTTTTACTTTAAATTTAAGTATTAGAAGTTTTGCCAGTAAAAGGTACTGTTTCCGAGAAAAAAAATAAAAACCACTTTTAGCTTGAAAATTTAAGGTAGGTAAAACCACGGCAACTTTTTTCTGGTAGCATTCTCTCCTCGCAAATATTTTTAATAGAAAGGTTATTTTTTACTCTAAATTTAAATACCAAAAGTATTTCCAAAAAAGGTACCTTTTCTGAGAAAAAAAATTAAAACCACTTTTTGCTTGAAAATGTTTGATGTAAACAACGGCTTCATGTATTATTCTTAGGTAGTGAGTTATATTTTAAAATAGCTTTTGCCCGCGACTTCGTCCGCGTTTCCGTCGTTTTTCGAAAAAAAATTAGCAGATGTCCTCCCTCATAGTTTTGACGTAACAGGCAGATTCACTTTCGTATTTTAGAAGGGCAATAGTAATATAATATGCCAATCCACAAAACTGTTGAAAAATATAAGTAACCGCAGAATATTATAATATACCCACGCTATACCCACGACTCGGTCAGCGTGTAACTCCTTGTTTTTTATTAAGATAATATATTGCTAATATTTTTAGATCAAATTAAAATGTTTCAGCGCAAAGCTTCTGGGTAGACTATGTTAAGAGTCGACCCGTCCGGCACGTGAACGTAAAGATTCCTAGAATTGCTAACCCGGGAAAGAGCGACGTATAATTGACCATGCGAGAAACAGCTAACACCGAGATCTACTCCAGCAACACGAAAAGTCTGCCCTTGAGCTTTATTGATAGTCATGGCATAGCACACCGATACTGGGAATTGCGTTCTTTTAAATTGGAATGGAAAATTATTTGGTATTATGGGAATTCTGGGAATAAAGACAGTTTCTCCTGCACCGCAACCTGTTAAAATTTGAGCCTCGATTACATTTTGTTGCAACTGGGTTACTTTTAGCCGAGTTCCATTGCAAAGTTGAGGTGGTCTTAAATTTCGGAGCAGAATTATCGGTATGCCAATTTTTAAACAAATTATATGAGAAGGTAGTCCAGGCATACTTAAAGAATTTAAAAATTCTATCGGGTAATTAGTGGCTTCTTGTTCATCAACCATTCTATTTATTGAACTATAAACTTTGCTTTCTCCCTGTATATTAGACAGTATTTTATTATTAATTTCAGATGCCTGGTCATTGCGAGGAGTCAAAATGGACCTTTCGCAAAGCCAAGAATTGTCCCTATTTAATATAATTGTTATGTCACCGTAAACCGAAGATATAAGATGTTGTTGGGATTGCACTATACAACATAACTCAGGTGTCAGAATAAGTTTTCCTTGGTGTAGTTGTGGATAGGTACCTTCACCAATCTTCAATAATGTATCAGAAAATTCACGATTATCTGCGTTGTCTCCAGTTCTCACTCGCATATTTATAGTCAAATGCACCGATTGTATATCACGCCACAAATAAGAGCTTTTCAGGCAAGCCCTAATCTCATCAGCTCGGGTTCCCCGTGGTATTACCGGTAAGGTTTGTCGGAAATCACCACAAAATAAAACCGTAATACCGCCCATTGGTCGATCATTTTGTCTTATGTCCCTTAGAGTTCTGTCTACTGCTTCTACTCCTTTTCGATGGGCCATCGTACATTCATCCCATACGATTAAATTACACTCACGCAATACCTTAGCTTTGTCGCTATTTCTTGAAATACTACAGGTTGGACTTTCCGTGCGATCTAAATTAATTGGTATTTTAAACATAGTGTGAGCAGTCTTACCTCCTGGTAGCAATGTTGCAGCTATACCTGATGAAGCCACGGCAAGAGCGATTTTACGCTGATTTCGAACATAAGCTAATATTAATTTAGTCAAAAAAGTTTTCCCAGTTCCTCCAGGTGCATCTAAAAACCATATTGTTCCTAAATTATTCTGCACACTCTCGCACACGCGATCATAGACTAAGCGTTGTTCTGCAGTCATCATTGGGACACCGTTTTCTAATGTTACCAGCAGTTCCATTGGGTTGTAACCAATCTCTGCGGAATATTCCCTATTGGTAACCTCTCCGACTGAGGTTGGCGTTGGCAAACCATATTCACAAAGTGATTTACCGCCTACTGCTGTTAAGTCTTCCTGAAGAGCTAATAAGCACTGATTTATAGCCAGATCTCGAAAATTATCATTAGTTGCGCCTTCATTATTGTGAGATAAATTCCGAAGAAAGTCTTCTGCAAATTTTTCTTTATATTTTTCCCATAATTGGACAGGATCAGATAAATTACAAAATGTGAGTAATGTTACAAATAAATGGCGTAACCGTCGTGGATTATCACTAACACAGGATTCTGCTAAAGCGTCATCCCAATGTTGATCATTTTCAAGCAAATGACGCGCTTGGCAAGCTGCATGATAAGTTGGATAAACAACATCGTCTACTTTTCTCAAATCTATAAATGATGTTGGTCCTCGCACTGTATGTAATAATAATCTCAAATAAAAACACTCTGCGTTGTTAGGATGAACAGTATACACTCTACCAAGAACATGTTCTTTGAAAATACCTGTCTCGCCATCTACAGGCCTGCCTCGGCGTCTACGGTTAAAGACACCTCGTTGTTTATCGTAGGTATAATACGATGGAACTTCTTCATACAAAAGAGACTTTGCGAAATTATCAGTTTGGCAAAGTCGAAAGAATGCCAATAAAGTTGTTTGTCTAGGGTTCTCTAATCGTTCTGTAACATTTTCGGCGTTAAAATATATACGTTGACCGCCTTCCAGATGAACATCCAGATAGATGGGTCACAGGTGGATATCTTTCGTGAATATTAAAACTTAAGATCCGCCACACAGCTTCTGAAGAGCTGATATATCTGCCTGACTGAAATCTAGTAACTTCATCATGTTCATTTCTTAACGCAAACGTAGCTTGGTCACTTCCCTTGTTAATGTACTTACAAATATATTTAATTGACTCTACACTATTACACATTTCTACATTTATGTGAGCTTGAAATGCTCTGGACAATACAGGCGAATACGGAACGACCCACCTATTATCTAAAGTAACCTGTTGTCCAGACATTCGCTTTTCAACAGTAAAACCACCATTGTCTCTTGAACGGCGACGATATAATGGGTATCCATCATGTCCTGTTACAGTTTCATCCACTAATGCTTTTGGATACCTTTTAGTGCAACGACCGTCTTGCATGCAAGGAGCATTTGCGTTAAATGCACCACATGGACCATGTATCATATGAGTTTTAACAATGTCGTATAACAGGGGATCTGCAGTCGGATCTGGAATTTCAGCACTGATTAATCTGTCTACATCATTAGGTCGAACCTTATCTTTTAACCAAAGCAAGATATGTGCGTGAGGTAAGCCGCGTTTTTGCCACTCAACACTATACATATAACACAATACTTCTCCAAAAATGTTATCTTTGGTAAGAAGATCTATCATTGATTTTAATTTTAAATGAAACACTCTTGCAATAATATCATGGCGGTCATGCGGTGCCTGACCCTCAAGAAGCTCCCGAGTGATTTCATCCCACTTGGGATTGGTAGTTACAGTAACAAATAAGTCGGGACGTCCATATTTTCTTACGTAACAAAAAGCGTCTTGAGTACGTTCATGCATGTAGCGTGGACCACCAGTAAAAGAAGAGGGTAAAATAACTAAACGACCCATATTCACAGTATCGTTATCTTGCTGCATGGCATCGCGAAGGTGCACGTATTCTTCAGCGCGCAGCTGCCTTTGATTAGATCGTATATAAACTAATCTTTCGGTTTCAATTTTTGCGTACATGTCAACAATAAACTGATTAAATAAGCCACGAAAACGTTGAAAGTATACCAATCTATTCCGTCTCACTTGCAGGTGGTAACAATAAAATTGAAGGCATGACACCTTTTTATTATAATTAGGTGCGCCTGTGCGCGGATCGGTTTGGTATACAGCGAAATTATAACCATCTTCCCCTCGACAGTATATCATAGGATATTGCAAACTGTCGTAAGCCCTGTGGGTTTCGAAAATACGTTGCAAACGATTGTCTCTGGAACGTATAACGATATCACGCCTATCACATTCCTGGTCGACCAGTACTACAGCAACTTCATTCGTGGATGGAACGTTATGACGCCCAGGGTGTTCCTGAGTTGGACGCTTATCGGCATTTATAACAATTTTATAATTGTTATTACCATCTTGAGAAAGGGCTTCTAATGCCGATTTAAAACTGCATACGTACGAATTAACCTGATGTAACATGTTCTGAAGTTGTGAAATGAGTTCAGTATTTAAATTCGGAAAATATTGATTTCTTATATTCGACTGTTCGTTGTAATCGGATACAAAATATATTTGAAGAAATTTAGGTTGTTCTTCAGGCAAAAGGGACCCTATCAAATGGTAAACCTGACCTTGTACCCTAAAAGTAGGCATGAAAGGGCCTTCTGAGATTTGTTTAGCACCAAAGGATGTCATTTGGAATGCACTATTATAAGTGCGAATATTATCTAAAAACTGTTTGGATTGCAAATGTTCCCCTAAAAGTAGTGATTTTAAAGGTTCCGGTGGGTCTTCGAACGAAGGCAAATTTATTTTACCTCCAGAACAACAGAAACCAGCAGACTCCTTCCTCCACTTCGAAGCATTACAAAAGGAACATACTACGTTCATATCGCCTATTTCAGAAGATGATCTGTAATCAATTGTGAGGTTATAAGCAAACCCACTTTTATATTTATCGGACCACGCCACCGAATTTGTAGATTGATCTACCACGTGTATATCTAAGTCATTAAGACCATGTCGAAATCTATCTGCAGTAAGACGGGCCTCTCGCTGTTCTTCTGTTTCAAGCGACCGAATATTTTCAATTCTTAATCTTTCATTAGATAAAGTAATCAATTGTTCTTGTCTCAAAGAATTGTAATAATCGCGTCCCGACTCTAGTCGTTGTTCATGCTCATGTTCATCTTCAAGAGATCGAATCATGTTATGGTGCGCCCTATCATTTGTCAAACGGTCTTGATATTGAGTAAAAGTTTCAGATTCTCGAGACAAAATATGACGTTCGCGATCAGCTGTAAGCCGTAATTCCCTCTCAGTGAAGGTTTCGGACTCGCGAGATAAAATATGACGTTCGTGGTCAGCTGTAAGCCGTAATTCCCTCTCAGTGGAGGTTTCGGACTCGCGAGATAAAATATGACGTTCGCGGTCAGCTGTAAGCCGTAATTCCCTCTCAGTGAAGGTTTCAGACTCGCGAGATAATGTATGCCGTTCGCGGTCAGCTGTGAGTCGCAATTCTCGTTGTAAAGCAGTTTCAGCTTCTCGGGATAACGCATGTTGTTCCCGGTCAATGGAACGCCTTAGCTCTCGTTGAGAAGAGCTTTGAGAAGCCCGTGTTGTAGCTCGTCTCGCTCTTTCAGCTGCTAATCGCATCTCTCTTTCTGGAGAGCTTTCATTAGCTCGAGATGTTGAGGCACTAACTCTCATAGAGTGTAACCGATGTGCTCTTTCCTCTTCCGATTCTTGAGAACGCGTCATTCTCATTCTCCTAGCTTGACTCGAAGTTCGAGATAAAGATGGTCGTTTTTTAGGTGGCATCGTTTATTTTATTTTTAATCGACGGTAACTTAAATTCTATTTAGTTACCCAACAAAAAACTTACGTCAGAGGTCCTAACTATAGCTAAGTATATAATAAATAGAATATAAATCTAAGTGCCTATTAAAACTAAAATAATATTCTAATCGAATTATAAATATGTACGTAGGTACCTACAAATTACAAAAGAATAAAAAATGAAAATAAAGCTATACTTAATGCGTGTGCAATACTATCTACACTTACCTACTTCACTTAAAAATGAATAATAAGAAATACCTACAACTACTGTAATTAATCAAAGTACCTATGCTAATACAAAAAAAACCTTAGATGTTCTAAGTACAGCTGCTATATAATAAAAAAATATAAATCTAAGTGCCTATTTAAACTTAAATACCTAATATTCTAATAGAATTAAACTAAGAAATATGTACCTACCTACCTACAACTTAGGTACAAAAAAAAAAGAAATGAAAATAAAGCTAAAACACGTGTGCAGTATAGGTCTATAGTCAATATCTACCTATACCTACTTCACTTAAAAATAAATAAAAAATACCTATGAATACTATAATTAATAAAAGTACCTACCTACGCTTTTATCTACTCAATACAAAAAAAACTAAACATAAAATGCCCAAAACTAACCTATCAGTAACTAAAAATCTAACAATAATCTAATCTATCTATCTATTATCTAATCTAAAAATCGAATCTAAATCTACTTAAAAAGAAATAAAATAGGAACTATTAATAGTTAAGAATTTAAACAAAACTAAAACTAATTTAGAAAATAACAACAAAAGAAATTAAAATAAACTATTTAAAGACAAAAAGTCGCGCTGATAAGCACGGTTTATAAAATAACAATTATTGTCTGTCAATAAAGTTCAACACTCTGAACGCATCAACAGCCAAATATTGAATGACGCTTGCGCTCGCCTCCCGCCCCTTTTATACTCTGCCGCCGCGAGCCCCGTCGAGCGCGGCAACCGTTACGCAAAAATAATCCTTATAGCTTGATTCACTATTCACGCGCGATGTCTTGTTGGCGTATTTCATGTAAGTAAGTATAAGTTTGGTGTTTCTATACCGATTTCAATGATTCTTTTTTTATTGAATTGGTGCTAATGTTTATTTTTTTTTAAATTAGGAATGATGGTGAGCATTATTGGTTTTATAAACGTAAAAGTAAACAAATATAATAAGAAATCTCCGAACTGCTAAGCTATCGAGAGTTATGCGTGTTATTGTGAGTTAACTATAAAAGGTAGATATATGCTGTCTTGGAATATTTTTCGTGTATTTTTATGTAGAATATTTCCGTTATACATAGTTTCTATGTAGCTCTAACCATTAAGGCTGCACACGCGACGGAAGCTTAAAAAATCAAACAACTTCTCAAATTTTCTCAACATTTCCTTTCACTGCTCTGCTCCTATTCATTGTAGTGTGATGAAAAGTATACTATTACCTGCCCAGGAGTATAAAGAATAATTGTACTAAGTTTCGTTAAAATCCGTCGAGTAGTTTTTTTTTCTATAAATAACATACAAACAGACAGACAGACAGACAGACAGACAAAAATTTTTTTAACTGCATTTTTGGCATCAGTATCGAACACTAATCACCCCCTGCTACTTATTTTGTAAATATATTTCATGTACAGAATTGACCTCTCTACAGATTTATTATAAGTATAGATAGACGAGTTACACACGAGGTCTACCCACGCGTGTCCCCCTGCGGGCACGGATTTTTTATACTAATATTATGAAAGGGGAAAGGATTTGTATTTTTGTATGTTTGTATAGAGTAAACTCAAAAACTACTGCGGGGATTTTTTAAATACTTTCACAGTTAGAATGTTACATTGCTATCGAACATAGGCGATTTTTCATCCCGATTATTTGACGGGATCGAGATTCACGGGAATGAAACGGTGTATGTCGGATTAAAAAGCTCTACAGGGTGTATATCATTCTATACAAAAACCTTTTCATAGAGACAAACAAAAGCGGTTACAAATTCCTTATGTCAATGCAGACGAAGTTGCGGGCAACATCTAGTATATTAATAAGAAGGACGACTAACATCTTATCTCAATACAAAATTAGGAGTTTAATTAATATTCTTATAAGTTTAATCGGTGCCCAAATTCAATTTATTAACTGGAAGGTCTGTAAGATCTGTGTGTGTGTGTGTGTGTGTGTGTGTGTGTGTGTGCGTGTGTGTGTATGTGTTAGTGTGTAAGATAATGGAGATATCTTTATATATATATATATATATTAATAATTTATGTGATATATACATTGTATAGATGTACATTTGTCTATTTATATATAAAAAAATTCAATTGTATCAAAAATCTTAGAATAAATTAGTTGGATATATATAACATAAGCTGTGCCCACGACTTCGTTTGTGCGGAATTTGTTTTTTTTAAATAATAGTTGCCAAGTTACTTCCTATAACGTCAGCTACTCGACTGTGAAAGTCCTGTCAAAAACGGTCCAGCCGTTTCAGACATTAGCCGGAACAAATAGACAGACAGACAGAAAAAAAAGTTTTTTTATTTAAGTACCGTATATACTTTGATATACATTTAGTAAAAAGCTGTTAATTTGGAATTACAAACAGACACTTCAATCTTATATATATATATATATATATATCTTATCTATATATATATATATATATATATAGATTGAATAATTAAACTTAAATAAATAAAGTTGGGTCGTTAATGTTTCCAGTTTGTCTGTTTTCGATTTAAACTAAAAGTTAAATAAAAATGTCTGTAATTTTAATGAACTCTTAACGAAAGATATAATGGATTTGAATCATATTAAAAGTGTATAAGGTTTAAAATTCAGTGATATATTAAACTTTATGCCGGCATATGAAACTTAGTTTTGCTTTACCCTTTGTAGTTTAGGTTTTTCAAAGTATCCGATATGTAATAAGCTGGTAAAGACAGTCTTTTTATTTTCTATTAAATGTTCTTTATATCCTACACATTTTTTCCACTTTATTAATACCAGTTTTAGTGTATATTTTGATACCACTTACCGAAATAGGCTCTTCTGTAAAGATAGTATCTGAAAATTAAGGCTACGAGGGTTCCAAACGCGGTGCTCTGAGAAGAACCACACATTTAGGTGTTACTTTACTGTGATCATTGTTTCACAAACGTCAATATTCTAACCAATTAAACTCTTTTAAGCCTATATTCATCCATTCAGTATCCATGGCATTTGTAATTTCTTCTCCTGAACCTACCCTTTGGAATCAAGCCACTGAGTCTGAGGCTTCATAAGTAGGTATGCTTTTACTGACAGCTCCTTGTACTAATAATAAACACAAAATTTTATTTAATCCTGGAATAAATAATATATTCTAAGATTAAATCTTATCTGGAGATAAAAAAGTTAAAAACCCCCAGTTATAGCACATATAATACTCTCAATTACTATGAGATTATTTATATCTTAATAGTAATGTAACCAATAAAAGGGTTAAAACATTTTCAAAATCGGTCCAGTTACTCAATACATACAACCTTTTTTTAGTTATAGTAGTATAGTTATAAGAATGTCAATGTCATTTAATATTTAGTACGCTGTATCTATCAGCTCTAAACTGCACTATGGAACTACGTTACTAATTTAATATCAGCGTCGTTTGAAGCTAAAATATGCGAAGATAATATCAGACGCGGTAAAGTTATGTTGCATCTTTACAAAAGTTTAATATTAATAAGAAAATAGTGAAGAATTTCTTTTGATTATCATTTATTTTTAATATATAAAATGGTTTTATAAATGTGATTTATTTACTTGAATAAATAGAATAAAATTAAAGGTATTTTGATAATTATTAAATATCAAATTCAGTTACTTTTTAGGAGTTATTTACTTTGATAAAAGAATTAAGTGTATAATTAGTTAGTTTTGTTATTTTTTTGATAATTTACTTTGAAGAATCAATCAATCAATCAGAAATAAAATATCACCTATAAATTATTTAATTGTAATATCTTTATGATATCTTAGTTTATTTTTATGTGACAATAACTAAAGTATTATGTTATCGTTGATTTAGCTTTTATAGAGATATCTTTTAGTTCACTATGATTTTAATTAATTACGTCCATGTCTCATTATGCAGGACTACGAGAATGTCAAGCGTTAATTAAGATATTAAAAAAATAAGTTGCATAATATATTAATACTAGGATCAGCCGCCGTGCGCTGCGGGAGATGAGCTGAGCCCCCTCCCCTTTTAAATAAAAAATATTTATTTTTTTATTTAGTAGTTTTTATGTGATTTTGCTTATAAGCGTATTTTAGGTGGACGATCGGCAGCGCGCGGAGGTTCTGATAACGTTAAATGTTAGGAGAAACAGTTTTTTGACCATCATTTCTGAACGGAATGAGATATTTTAATTCTGTTTGTTTTAAAAACATGCCCATACCCAAGCTCTACAGCTCTCAATTTTAATTTAAAACGCTTCAGTTTTTTTTATGTGATGTTGCTTCAAAAAGAAGTTTCCCAAACGGTTAAGAGCTTCGCTTACCCTCAGCTCAATTAATAATTACAGTTAGTAATAATTGTGTAATCATTTCGCTTAATATTTTATAATACGTTTTGTCTGTTATTATACATCGAAATTTAATTAATTGTTTGTAGATTATATATTAGTTATTACAGGTAATATTAATTGTGTAATCATTTCGTTTATTACAATTAGTTTTTGTATTACAAGTGTAATACTGTTAGTTCTGAGCCGGTATACTATGTACTTGCGTCAGTCAATGGTGGTTTAATAATGTGACGGTTATGGTGTGGTTTCATTGACACATAGACAAAGATCTCTCATATGTCAAATAGTGTGTGTTTATTTTCGTGTTACAGAACAACAAAATACATAGTACTTCACAGAAAGAGTGTGGTTTGTGTATGTGAGTATTGTTTAGATCAATACGTATTGATAATTGACGTATGATGGTAGAAATTGACACACTTCTTCCCATCCGTATCCCGACTGTGGTTGCTTGCTATCCGTATCCCAGTTATATAATTGGGATACGACCAGGATGAGATATGTTACTGATTTATTTTATAGTATATATTTTTAATAAATAAATGTAATGTAATTACGGTGTAAATAAACTATTAATAAATTTCCGTTGTTATCTCTGGCATGAGGCGGGTTCTTATCACGAGGTTTGACGTCACTGATAAGAACTACTTCAGATTGTGATGTGATGTTGAGAATGAATTATTTATCTGATTATAATGTATTATTTTCAAACAGCAACTACTGCTTTTAAGATAATAAATCCCCTATAGATCTATTCTAGCTTTTACTGCGACTTTGATCCTAAATTCTAAATTGATTGCTATATTAATGTCAAGTTTCATCGAAATCTGTTTAGTGAAAGAGTAATACATACATACAAACTTTCGTATTTATACCATTATCGTGTTTTTATTCTCATTTTAAATATTTTTTTATAACTATCTGTGGTGTATGGCGGTCTGATTCTTGCATGGCGGCCGCACGTGCCGTGCTTCCGGTCCGCCGATCATTGTGAAGAGTCCGGAAGTGATTTAATCTACATACACTCGTATGGAACAGGGGCCCGTAAAGACCTTACACACTATGAGAGCGATTAAAGTATTACCCAACACAGTAACGATTAAAATGTTGACAATCTATGACTTTTTAATCAAGTGAAGTTGCTTCAAGAAAGTTTTTTTTTTAATTACTGTCAAATTAAAATAATAAATAAAATAAATGCAGGTAAGAAAATGTTATTTTCCATATCGTCCTGAGGATTAAATTATTTTTTTTCACAGTTCAAAAATGAGACGACCAGTAATTATGTAAAGGGCCTTTTATAACTCTTTTAAATATTTTACCCATCATCTTGCATGAAGGGATTATGGTTTTTATTGCGATGGTGATGAATACTATTTTTCCATGAGATATTATTGTCTAGGGATTCGTTAGTAGTGTAGTGCTCACTCATGTAACTAATGAGATCGGTAGTGTATATGTGTGTGTGTGTGTGTGTGTGTGTGTGTGTGTGTGTGTGTGTGTGTATGCGTGTGTTTGGTGTCATGCCGTTTGAAGATGTAACCAACATTTTAATTTAATTTTTCTTTTTTTTTTCCATATTTTTAATTAACTCCAGTAATGTATATTTTTATTTTTATCTTTGTTCCAAGCACGTGAAAATAAAGTGTTTGAATATTGTTTTAATTATCACATGTTTACGTTTATATATATATATATATATATATATATATATATATATATATATATATATATATATATATATATATATATATAATTTTTTTTATTTATATATATATATATATATATAAATAAAAAAAATTAAGTATATTATGGAAATATATTACATATGTTATATATTTTATGGAATTTTATTATATAACAAGCTGTGCCTGCGACTTTGTTCGCGCAATTTTTTTTTTAAATAAGTTGCCTTATTTACTCTTTATAACATTAGCCATCCGTCAGTGACAGTTCAATTAAATTCGGTCCAACCGTTTTAGATATTAACCGGAACAAACACGTACAAAAAGTATCGTGTAGGTATACTTTCATATGCATTTAATGAAAAGCCGTTAACCTGGAATTACAAACAGACACTACAATTATATATATATATATATATATATATATATATTAGCTATAAGTAAGTAAAGATTAGGATTGCGTCATCCATTGTTTGAAAACAACCTTCTATTCCTATATTACTTCATTATATTTTTTGTTACTTTTGTGGTTTTGATGTTTTATTACTCTTAAATATTGTGATTATTTAAAAAATCGATACTTTACTAATTTATATTTGATTATCTAAAATATATTTGTTATAAAAACTAAATAAATATTAAATATATACAAAATACCTTTTTGGACTGCCTAATATATGAAGACCTCGGGTATTCTCTTAATAATAAAAAGTGTAACTTTAATTCATAATTTTAACTATTACATAAGATTTTTAAAATGTGAAAGAAATGTAATTGAATAGTAATTCTTTATTGGGAAAAAAAATACCAAAAATATATTAAACTAATACCACACTGAGCAGGGGTCGTTAACCTCTTGACATAAGCTGGTATTTATCTGCTAAGAGGTATGTAATTATGTTTGTAATGAGGTGCAATTCATCAAATCTTATACGAAATAACATATATATATATATATATATATATATATAATAGAAACATTTTTTGAGTATTGTAGGTGGGATAACTTTTAGGCAAATATATATTTTTTTATTTTTATTTTTTAGAACCGTTTCTCCAAATGATACGTCGGCCATGTTGTTGTTTATATTAAACAGTAGAATACATTTTACAACAACATGTGATTGTTATCTTATTTGTAATTATATTATTTTATTTTGTATGTATGATTCAATATGTTCGTGTATCTCGCTATGTTTAAGTGATTTTTTGCTTAGCATTAAAACTAATTCACTTAACCCTTCTCATATACCTAAAAGAATGTATTATTTTTCATTTATATAATATACAGTATACAAATATTAGATAATTATAATAAATGTAAATTCGCATTGAATGAGAGAAAATCAATAAACATTGACATCAAGTGGGGTTGGATCGGAAAGTAGGTCAGGGCGGGATGAAAATGTGTTTCAACCGTGCTTCATGGGATTAGTGGAGAAATTTGGATTAAATAAAGGTGAGAATGGAATAATGGATGGAATGGATGGAATAGTGGATGGAGTGGATGGATTTGAATGGAATAATTCGTCACGAATCAGTCGTTTAATTTCAATTATTTAGATGTCCATAGAGTTACTTAAACCCGTAAAATTAAAATCTAAATTCGATATACTTTCTAAAAAGGAAATTTATTAATTTCTGTATAATACTCTTGATTGATAAGATATCTATGTCTAATTATTATCTGCGCGTGCCGGCCATTTATTATCATCGTAATGATTACGAGAATCTCTATACAGACCGCAGTACCTACAATCTCACGCTATTACGAGATACAAGGCAAAAAAGGCAGTGAAAAATTTATAATATTTTCATGCAATATTGATATTTATGTTTATATAAATACAGTCGTCTTTAGAATGAATGGGTAATGTATAATTGCAATACTTAACTGTTAAGTCTTTCATGGCGCAGCGTAGAAATATACAAATAAAGTTATGATATTCGGTAAATTAATATTTAAATGCTTTATTATTGAGGGTAATTTTCATTTGTAGAAAACTATTTGCATATATCCAGAGAGAGATATATATATATATATATATATATATATATATATATATATATATATATATATATATATATATCTCTCTGGACTTATGCAATAAAGATGTAAATATACACACACAAATATATATATATATATATATATATATATATGTGTGTGTAAATATAATTCCGTTAACTGTTCGGAAGGTTGTCTGTATGCAGGTGCATATTCAAACCATATTGCAGGAAGATCTTAGTGTGGTGTAAATTCCGCAATGCAATCAGTTTTATATATAGATACATAATAAATAATAATGGAGTGTTTGTTTTTAATTCCAAATTAACAGCGTTTCAGTATATGTATATATATATATATATATATATATATATATATATATATATATATATATATATATATACCTAAATGTAAATAGGGTACAAAAAAAAATTGGTTTCTTAATGTTCCGACTAATCTATAAAACGGCTATACCAATTTTAACAGGACTTTTACCCAAAATAGCTGATGTTATAAGGATCAACTTGATTAATTTTATTTTTTTAATATTTTCCGTGCGAAGTCGCAGGCGCAGCTAGTTTGTAATGTAAGAACGTTGGCAACGTTTGTTGTATGGTGGGTGTAAAGTTATAAATATAAATATTTACCCTCGTCTGAACCGATTTAAACCAGCTCAATGTCACTGGTATCGTTCTCTGAGATATCTGAAGTTCGGTAGCGATTTATAGGTAATAGTATATAAATAAAACTTCTTTTTTAGATCTCTATTTGCGTTCTGATGCGGTGTAATCATTTAAATATATTAAGCTATCAGCTTATTCCCTCCCGCTTCGTTTAGAACACTTTTAATTTGGATGTGAACTTAGGTTGCTATGGTAACCATTGTCATCGTAACCGTTGCTATAGTAACTAACCCCGGCGTTAAATGTATAGATCCTACAGGTTTAAAACTTGGCGAAATGCTAAAAGTTGAAATCCGTTGGGATAGGAATTCCGTAAACGTCTACGTCACAAAAGAAGTAACTGTGTAAAATATTAAGTTAATCGGACAGATACTTTCGGAGATTTCGTAATGAGTCAGTGAATGGTAAATCGCTTATATATATATGGTATAGATTAAGAAACATTGTAACAAAATTTTAATCATACTTCTAAGCTTGAAAACAAATATATTTTGTAAATTATTAGCAGCTATATGTAATTGTGTAACCGAAAATAGTTGATTCGAAATTGTATACAAAATGCACAGTACTAGCGTCGGTGGCTACTTGAACACGTTCACTACACTTCAGCCTCATAACGCGGTCGTTTAAGACAATGCCAGGAGAGAAGCTTATATACTTTTAGATCAATAACCTCTAGTTCATAAGCGAGGCATTGACACATAGTGGCATCGGTTTCGCTATGAATATCATTATGGCATTTTCACTAATACATTGTGTTCGGTAACCCATATATATATATATATATGGGTTAGCATATATACATATATGTATATATATATAGTGTATTATAAGGTCGATTAAAATTTTTAAATATAGTCAATTTAAAATCTTATATAATATATAATTTTTATTATATAATTAATATAATTCTTATTTTTTATATAAATATATATTTATTTATTTATTATCGTTTCTTATTAGATATTATTCGTTACATCGAAGTTATGAATAAAATTAATAAGCGAAGTACATTTTAGTAAATTAGTACCATTAATAAGGCACCCGTAAACGAGGCAGCGTTTTGCAACGCCAGCTTATTTGAATAAGAGTTAGGTTTAATTTAGCGTATGGAGTTTGCTAAATAGTATGGAATATTTGAAATTGTTTATTAACATGTTCAAGAATGTTAGGTTTATTTAAATTTTAAATAAGTCTAGAAGGAAAAATTTATTGAATTGGCAGAACTCAAACCTGCTACCTCTGTACAGCGTTCTCAATGGAAAGAAGCGACTGTGATACTAGGCATTGCTATTAATTATTTAAATAATTTTTAATAGTTTTGCTGATATACAATTTCAAATATAAATTTTAGTTCTGACATCTTTTTAACTGTATACTTCAAAGTTAGAAACATCGATGTCGGCGCTATATGTCAATCTTCCTAACTGATCAAATCAAATCAAACTAAATCAAATCAAATCAAATGAAATGAAATGAAATCAAATCAAATCAAACTTTTACTTTATCTTATTACAGACCTTCTTTTTCACTTAATACAGTTTCGAATACATTTTTCTTTATTCAGATTGATACGTAAGTTCATATCAGTTACAATTATAATATAGGTACGTGTGGAGTAAATTTACTCCGGAATTTTTAGTGGTCTTAAAGGGAATGACGCACGTGAGACTCGACTCGACTATTGACTGGAAAATTTTGATTTCACTACGAACTAAGAATATCGTTTATGTATTGTTTGTTTGCCAACTTTTATATTATGATTCCTTGAAACGGGCATACCGTCAGTTATTGGATATATTTATTGACAAAAAAGTGTGCATTTCTTAATATGATTTATATACACTCACAGGCACAATTAACCGCCCACCTTGTATTTCCTTCAATTTACAGAAATTGACATATTTAGACCACATTTTATGAGAGGTACATTGAAAGCTACGTTTAAGGTCTTGAAAAAAAAAAACAAAATTCTTCAAACAAGGGGTTTTATTAAACGGTAAAATCAAAAAATCGATTTTAGGGAAATTTTCGATAAAAATTTAACAATTTCAATTTTGAAAAAAGTGGTCTAATTAAAAAGAAAATTTAAAATTAATAATGGGTGTTGCTGCTTTGGGCTCCAATGACTTCTTAGAGCTGGTTTGCCATTCCATCCATGATATCCATGATATCTTGGATATCTGATTGGGGGATATTGTGCCACTCCTCTACCACAGCCGTCTTGAGCTCACCTCGTGTCGTAGGTGCTGGTAGTCTTGCTCGAACACGTCTTTTGTGGTTGTCTCAAATGTACTTAATTGGGTTAAGATCGGGACTGCGTGCCGGCCATGGTAAAACTTGAATACCGACCTTATTAAGGTACTCTATGACGGAACTTGCGGTATGGCAACATGCATTATCATGCATTAATCTAAAGTTGTTACTAATAAATGGTGCAAAAGGTATGACATGGTCTTGTAGGACATTTTCCACGTATCTTTGAGCATTTGTACTGCCTATGTCGAACACAACAAGGTTAGTACGAGCCTCATAAGAGATACCTCCTCAAACCATTACGGAGCCTGCCTGGTAACCCACTGTTTCGGTTATAGCGCATGGAACAAACCTTTCATTTTGGCGCTTATAGACACGCTGACGTCCATCTGGACCTCTTAGGGCGATTCTGCTCTCATCTGAGAACAGAACGTCCTTCCATTCCCAAACAGACCAGTTAGCATATTCTTGAGCAAAAGCAAGTCTAGCTCTACAGTGTTGTGGGAGCAGTTGTGGGGCAAGAGCTGAACGAAAAGCCCTCAGATTCCTTTCTGCCACTCCTCTCCTAATTGTTCGTTCACTCACACTGACATTTCTCACCTCAAAAAAAAGCGTATGAACTTCAGTAGCCGTACAAAAGCAATTTCTCAACACGTTGCTGATAACGAAGCGGTCATCTCGGGCTGAACTGCATCGATATCGACCTTGACCTGGCCTGCGCGTGTTTGAGCCTGTCTCCCGAAATCGTCTGATGGCATCCCGTACCGTAGTTCGAGGTACACCGAGTGTAGGGACGATGCGACGTTGACTCTACCTGGCGTTAGACAAAGCCACTGCCCTAGCTGCACCAGTTGCATCGAGTGGCATTTTTTACAGTTACAAACAATAAGCGAGCACTAGAAACTTAAATTAAATAATTTTCACACACTATGATAGAAAATAACTGGAAATGTTAACACGGGAACACAACGACAACAATGTCAAATAACGACTAAATTCCAAAAACCTGTCGGTGGCACAAAATTAGGAAACAAATTATCAGTATAAGTGTTTAATTTATTGCTAGAGTAGCCACTTGACAAAAAACAAAACAGTTGATAATCCGTAATAAACGTAAACAAACAGGGCGAAAAATGATAGAGGTGGGCGGTTAAATGTGCCGGTGAGTGTATATAATAAAATATAGATTGGAATGATGCTATATGTTATGTAATTTGTATGTATGTTTGATTGTATCAAGAGCATGACTCTGCATCTTAATTAATTCGAGGCTCATCTATATTATTCGAGAGATTAAAACCTTACTCTCAGGTAGCGCCTCTGAAACGAATTCTCCTTTAATTTATTCAATTATAACTTAAAGCAGGCTTCGTAAATACTTTCAAGTATCAAGGTAAAGGTTCAAAAGATAAGTCTAAAGAATTAATAATTTATGAATATTTAAATATAATAAATAAAAGGTAAATAAGTTTATAATTGATACTATCAAATTATCAGCTTTCTAAGATCACTCTGAGCAACTTTTGCCTGCCGTCCTTAGCGTCATTGGACATGGGGAATGTTTTTTGGCTCACAGCACAAAAGAGTAATCCGATCTCTGAGGCACTCTTTTTGCCTCAAACTCGACTTTGGACGACCAAGGGATGACACCGCCTGTCATCCCGCGATGTCCAGAGCTCAATGCCAGAAATAGTTTATCGGCAAAAACTATACGAGAGTCTATTTTCCTTGGACGTTCATAACTTCAGTGCTAACGCGTTTATTTCGACACTCCTACCTTAAAGGCGTAGTCCCAGTCCCAACCTGCATTCTTATGCGGATGGCAGCACTGGAGATGCGGTATATTCAAGCCGTGACGGGCTCTCTCGGCGAAACGTCGATGAGTCCCGAAAGAAACTTGTGTCTTTTATAAATACCTTCTCGGCAATGATCTTCCTCAGAACGGGACGTTCGACGTACGACGGACGAACAGAACGTTCTGTTTACATCACATTTGTCGTATCACCGCTCTTCGGGAGCACACTTCTCAATGCCTCGCCAAGTATCAGTATAGGTACTGGACCTCGACATTTTGAACGATTGTCAGTCATAGTCGTCTGGAGAGCAAGGCCAAGTTGGCCTCGATGAAATTGGAAGTGATCAATAGAACGAGGAAGTATATCAGACTCTGTCAAAGACTTGCAATCTATAAGATCCGGCCACATATGGAATATGGAGTACTGTACTGTGTACCAGAGATGAGCTCTGGTCCGGATCACCCTAATATTAGCTTTTACCATTTGACCGCGTACAACAGAGAGCCGTTCGGATTGTCAGGAACCCGGTGCTCTATGAACGATTGGACTCTTTGGCATTGCGTAGAGATGTTGCTTCTCTGTGCGTCTTCTACCGCATTTACCACTGTGCGTTTCTCAAGGACCTTTTTTCCACGTACCACTCGAATGTGGAATGAACTCTTTCGGCAGTATTTCAGAACGATACGACATTACGATATACCTTCAACAAAAGCACACTCCTACTTCCAAGGTGGGCAGCGCTTTTGTGAATCCTCGTGTTACAAGAGTTCATGGGCGGCGGTGATCACGTATCATCAGTGACCCGCCAACTCGTGTGCCCTCCTTTACCATAAATACTCGTATATATAATAATATAATAATATTTGAAAACAATAAAATTGACAAGCAAAGGAAAAAAAACATCTCTTTAACTTTTACTCGGAAATCGTACTTACTCAGAAAGCAATGTATGGAAGATCAATATATTTGTAAAAAACATTTCGTCGGGAACGCGCACCCACGGAGTGAACGAACCACAGTTAACTTTTATTAATTATAGTCTCCCATCTCATACGTGACTGACAGGCTAATAAGTGAAATAAGGACATCGGTTCATTATTTTGTCTCGCTCATTAATATAACGAACGACGTCTGCATGAAGATGAGAAAAGTTTGGTTTTATTCTCGTTATGAATAAAAAATTATATGTAAGATATATTTCAAATGAGGCTGTAGGTATTTAGAGTATTAAATTGTTTTATTTACTAACAAGACAACAAGATTTGTTAAACGATAGCATGACAAAGCAAATGTTAGACCAGGATGGATGGTGGTGACTTTGCTTTTTCTTAATTCATTTTGCATCATTTCGCAAAGTTACTTTGTGGTTAGAGAATTTATTTATCACATTATACATTTATATGTATATATATATATATATATATATATATATATATATATATATATATATATATATGATATATGATTAATAAACAATAACTGTTGCGAATGTTTTGTGATTTAGGAAGCAGAAATGTGTTGAAATAAATTCAAGTTCCTTGCCCAGCTTCTAAATATAGTCATGGCTATTTTCGTAGAAATAAAAGTACAGCTAATCTAGTGTATACTAGCTGCGCCCACGACTTTGTACATTCGGTATTTTTTTTAAGTAGCCCAAGTTACTCGTTAAAACATCAGCTATCAACCGGAGAAAGTCGTATTCATATCGGTCTAGCCGTTTCAGAGATTAGCCGGACTAAACAGACAGAGAGACAAAGACAAATTTTAAAAATTGTTATTATTATGTAAGTACCGCATATGCGTTTAGTGAAAAACTGTTATTTTGGAATTACAAACAAACACTTCAATTTTATTTATATTTACATAGATATACTTTGAGACATTCTATTTTAAAAGCTACTAGTGACTTAGCAAAAAAGTTTCCACACAAGTGGGTGTACACGTAGGTGAAATTATTTGCTAACGGAATGGAGAGATGTTAACGGAAAAGATTCAAAGGTAAGAGAATTAGTTTGAGCAAAGAAATATCGAATAGAAAGTTGTGTAAAATGTTATAAAGTGAATATACTCCAGAAGACAATAGATTACGTAACAACTGTTATACTTATATCATCTTTTACGGTATATGATATGTTATTTATATACTAGTACTGATCACGCCTTTGTTTGTGAAATGTTTTTTAGTATAAAAGTAGCCGTTACTCCTTATAACATCATCAGACAGTGGAAGTCCTGTTACAATTGGTCCAGCCGTTTCAAAGATTATCTTGACCAAACAAACAGACAAAAATTAATATATATTTTTTTTTTAATGTAATATATATATATATATATATATATATATATATATATATATATATATTTATGTGCATTTAGTTGAATTTATATGTATAAATAAGTGTATACGGATCACATTTATTGTGAACAAAGTGACAACGAAAACGTAACAAACAAACTTTTTTTGTTTTCCTTAAGAATGAATCACAGCGCTAGAAGTCGTACGAAACCAAATATGGAGGTAGGAAACAAAATATTTATAGAAGGTAATATTATTTAGGAAACAATCATAGTTCTAATAAATACTATTTCATATACATATATCCAAAAAACAGTGTTTATATTTATGTTAGTATTTCATTAACCAAATGTGTAAACCAATAAAAATAGGTAAAACCTTGAAATGGAAGATAGTTTTTTCCCTTGACAATATTATATAATATCATCCAAATATAACTCAAAGATGTCAAATTACGTTTCTCCTTCACAAGTCTCTTGACGTTTTTATTAAATAAAAGGTTTTGACGAATACAATAAGGTATATTAAGTTATTCTTCTCTTCATAAGTATTATATGATGCTTCAAGATGGATGGAATGATAATGTTTTAAAATATCAAATTACTTTTAATGGGGTTTTTATTCATTAATAATTTGAGTAAAATTGAAAAGTAGGTCCTAGCTGCAGCCGAAGTGCTACCTACCATGGTAGAACAAGAATTCATAGCTATGTTTCGTATGAAAAAATATCAAAAATCGTCGTTTAATTGAATTTAAAGATCAAATGATTTTAAATGTATAAAAAGCTGTATTCGTAAAGAAACTTTAACCTCAAAAACGTTTTCTTTTCGTTGAGTTTTTATTTATGTGTTAAATACTTTAGAATATTAATACATTACTCGTACAAATGTAGCAAGCTACGTGACCAATTCAACCAATACTGTTACTGAGTTACGACGGTAAATTTACAGTTTTACAATTGTGTCGTACTAAATAAACATTTTTGTTAATATTATAATAATAATAATAGATAAGTTTCTTTGCAATTAACAACATATGTCAAGAATATTACAGAAATGACCTTCAAGAACAACCTTCTATTGACGTCAGTAATTTTTGGCAAATGTAACGATAATTTTGTAAAATTAGTTTATGGAAATTTACAAAGTATATTAATTTTAACCCGACTATTCCCGCAATGATATATGACAGTGTGTATGTTCTTTAAGTAGATTTATCTCGGGTATCATAGGTCTTAATGGGACATGCGTGGGTTATGCCCGCGTGGGAAAACAGTTAAATTTAAACCATTACTTCATCCGGTTTAACTAAATTAAATATACTGTGAGTTTAATTGTTATTATATAAGAATTTACATATAGTAAGTTATGAGGATTCGTTAAGAAACTGATTTTGCGAAATATTATATATTTTTCTTTTATTTCTCAGCAACGGTACTGTCAGACAGACGTTTCTTTATTATTTGTATAGATATATGTATGTATTCTCTGCACCGTTAAGTTAAAAAGACTTACGATTTCACAGTTAGTGTTTATTGACTAAACTTTTGAGTTCGCCTCTTAACATAATAGGAAAAGGAGGTTACGTAGAGTGGAGTTGATAATTAAAGCCAATAAAACTATTAAAAATATATATATATATTATTTCTAAATATAAATGTAATATATTCGCAATGCCGTATACGTTTCCGATAACCTTGTAATATCATTAAAACTTTATAAACGGGAAAACCTTGCGAAGCCACACAGATGATACCAGAAGTACACTAAAAATACATACACACATTCATACATACACACACAAACACACACACACACACACACACACACACACACTCACACACACACACACACATACATACATACCTGAACAAAATCAGATTAAGGTCGCCGATAATCTGAACCGACAAAATTAATGAGCATAGCGCGCGCACATTCAGATAGAACTATTGTGGCATTAGGTAATTAAAGTTACGCAAATTAATAGATTACAGTAAAAATTATAATATAATATAATAAGGAATGCAGGAATGATGATGATGAATCAATGACTTTGGAATGTCTTATATCTGAAGGGACAGGGATAAAATTTACGTTGGATGACTCAAAGTGCGAATGGATATTTCCAGGTAGATGGTCCAAGGAATCGTAAGGAAATATATATGTAAATATACATATATATTTATATATATGATAGAACGTAACTATTGAGATAATGTAAATATAAATAAAACTGAAGTGTCTGTTTGTAATTCTGAATTAATAGCTTTTAACTAAATGCATATGAAAGAATATGCGGTACAAACATTTTGAAATGTTTTGTCTGTCTGTCTGTTTGTTCCGGATAATCTCCGAAACTGCTAGATCGATTAACAGGACTTGTACTGGCGGATAATTGATTTTATAAGTAACGTTTGTTTAAAAAACGATATTCTACGCGAGTAAAGTCGGGAGCAACAGCTAGTAATAAACAAGACATACTGATACTTAAGATGCGAAAAGAAAATCATGTGATGTTGTTATAATCGATGACTTAATATAAATATTTCCTAATAAACTTTCGCACGATTCGGAAGAGGATATTAAAACATTACTGTTGAGTTTCCAGTGACTGTAGAAAGTATGAACACGTGTATGAAGACAATGGAAAATTATCGAGGTTTCTGACGTTCTCCGTGAAGAAAGTGTATTGCATTAATAGAATGCAGCATAAGAGCTATAATTGTAAAACGAATAATCAATTGCTTATGCGATCACACTTTCTTTTAATACTTATAAAATGTTTACTTCAACATATCAGGTATAAACCAAACATATATATATATATTTGTTGTATGAAAATGAAGCAATTTATATTAGAGACGTTTACTCGTTGAATCTGTATAACCAACGGCCAGGTGGTATAACTGGTTCCCTCCTCAGCCAGGTGTTTAGCAACCGGCCATCCAGATTCATTTCACAATTTGACTACGCTCCAATGCCAAAACATCTGGTACATACTCGTACAAGGCCATTCGATATTAATATATACGGTTGAGATGAATTATCCAATAACATATTTTTATTTAACCAAACCAAACACCAAAATATGAGACACGAAAAATAAAAGAGATTTAGTTTGATATAGCACAAATATTAATATTATTAGATGGACGAAATGTCCATCTAAAGGAATATTTGTTCTGACTCTAATATTAATCACAAACTACCTGTCAGTTTTGGTTATACACCCATTGTTAGCTACTCATTGAGAGGCCAAGCAGGTAGACATACTATTTGTATAAACTCAATATCAATTTAATAACCTACCATACTAAAACTAGAATTGACCTAATAAGTCATAATTATTCTGACTTAATATGTTAATAATTGTTTATATTAAAACCGATTATACATCTTGTGTAATGTCTAAGATTTGTTTGATGAAATTGAATATTGATTTCAAGTTATATTAGAAGCTTATACAAAATTTGTATCCGAACAGCTGAAATTTATTGCCTCAAGGCATTTTTAATATACCATCCGTAAATATTTGATTTACGAGCAACTAAACAGTTGCTTTGATTGTCACACTTTGCTCCGAGAAATCGATAAGTTAAGATTTCATAACAGTTTACAAGAAATGAGATAATTTCTAAGATTGCAGCTTATAAATGATCGTGCGTCGCTTTGGTAATCAAAATAAATAATCTTAGTATTATATTAACATAATATATATAGGATTGAAATTATTAACGTCATATCAAGTCGCTTTAAGGACCGGTTCATAAAAATTATTACATGATTTTAATTTGTATACAAGGTCAGCAAAAGAGGTCACGTTAAGATGACCCGGAAAAGAAAATTGAGGAAAACATAATTACTAGCACCGTCGGTCTTAATTTAGTTGGTAGTAGATGGTGTCTTGGTATCTTCAACCGGAGATCAGCTGCCTTCAATAATCTCAGAATCTTCATATTGTAATTGAGATATTAAATGGTTATACTAATTAGCAGTAAATATACTTTTGAATATGTTCCGTTGGTTCTAAGAGTCTTAAGTTTTCCTTGAAATGGGATAAGTTTTTTGTGTGTAATGTTGTTGTAAGTTTTTATTTATATACCCGAACAAATTTGTAAGACATTCCCTATTTATAATGAAGTGTTTTAGAGTAATTCTGCTATAACGAGTTAACTAACGATAGCATAATGTGTATAGTCTCATCCTTTTGTTTACTCACCTAACAGGACGACAGTTTCCAGTGATTCCGGTTGGACCAATCAATATGCAACCGTACTAACCGCACGGCAAGAGGTCTTCGTTACACTCTGGGCATACACTTATTGATTTGCATGCGATTCTACTCTTCAATGATCACGACACATTTATAGTTCAACAACAAAACACAAACACAGTCCTATATGAATGGAACTATCAAGTTTCACTTGTCAATAAGCCACCGAGAATGTACTTATCTGCCAGATAAGACGTGTACAGTCGTTGCACGTTTCGTCACTTTTTAATATAATGGAGACCGTATAACACTAAAATATCGTATTGATTGAGGTCGGATTGAATAAAACAATGGTGAAGACGGTCAAAACAATGCAATATAGCGAGGCGCGCACAGCACGTGCCGCCTCGCCCGCGTACTCCTCCGTACTGAGATCGCGCCCGCGGGTAAAGCCGACGGGGAGCCGACGGGGAGCCGGGGAGCAGCGGACTCGACTCGAGCGCGGGTCGACTCGTAAAGATTACCGTTCGGGTGCATTCGCACGCAACCCGATGAATTTGGTCGTCTGAGCATCTCGGTAAGGTAAGTATGGTTTTATTTTTAAGTCTGCATCGCATCAGCATGCTTTATTATGCTATATTAAAAGGCAACAAACGGAGACGCCGGCAATTATTTCGCAGAATATCTCGCTTGAGCTTTTGTTTTAATAAGATTATTATACTGTAAAGGTATAATAATTACTTAAAAAGAAGATAATCATAATACGGTATGGTTATTAAAAATGTTCAATTATTTAATTAGTACCTCATTTAGTATAATTGATAGTAATAACTTAAAAATACGTCTCCTAATGTATTCAATAATGATACTTTGCTTGTGGTAGCAGCACTGGTAAGTAGGTAATATCGGACATTATCAAGACGACGCCATGCTGACGTCTGGGGTCTGACCTATCTCTAATGGCGACATTAGTTTTATTATGACTCTAAAAAAACCCTGGCACATTTTCTTATTTTATTTTGACATAAAAAAAGTTATGAATACAGTGAATAAAATGCTAGTAATGTATCCGAGTAGGTTAAATTTAACGAAAGTAAGTTATATATATATATATAATTATAATTGGAACTATTAAGAAATGAAGTCAATGAACGATTCCCTTACAAGTTATCAGGAGGGATGCTATTAAAATTATTTATTGATACCGGAGACGTAACGAGCGGTATTTAATCTTGTTTCTTAAGTCCGAAATAGACGTGGAGTGTATTCATTCTTTTTAACATAGAATACATTCTCAAAGTCCAATGACATTGATGTATTCGTCTTGGGTATCGTTCATTTTGTGAAGGTAGGACGTCTTTTTAACCACATACCCAATATAAATAAATTATACATTGGGTATGTATACAATGTTACTATTTATTATGTTTTCAATTAAAAGTGCTGGATTTTGATTAAATTTATATTAAATTTAGGGTACCGTTAACTTGTATTGTTATTACAATGATATAAAATTCGATTTTGCAAAAATCCAATCTTGCTCCCACTCCTACCTTAACTATTAACTCTCATGTAGAGTTAAGCCGATCAGTCTGCAGGCTCTAACTCTACAAAGCCTATATATGTAAAAAATAGAGTGACCACTATGAGGTCACACTCATACTGAGGACTTATGATGTTAAATTATTTGATAACTTAATGAAAATAACCAACGAAAATATATTTGTATAATGGTAGATAACTTTACCATCTGTCAGAATATACCTCATAACATATAGTAATTAGTTAGAATCTATATTCTGATGAAAATAGATTTACTGTTCTACTAGTATTTTTATTTTCACCCATTAAGGTAAGTCAGTTCAGTTTAGTTGGGCAGGGGTGTAACTGAAACGATAAATCATTAGGTTTTCATTATTTACAATAACTAGGGTGCCACCCTATATAACTAACATGCTAAGGCTTTATTTACAGATAGGTGAGGCACGAATGCGCAGGAGTTTTGTGGTTCTGTACAGATATATGATAAATTAAAAAACTAAATAGTATTCCAAAAATGTATATATAAATATTATATTAAATAAATAAAAATACAGAATGTTTTAGTGGTAAGTTGCTAGAGTTATCCCTTGCAAGTCCAGGGGAATCACAAAAGCGTTGGTCTTTTATAAGTTCTTCCCTATAAATAGCTTTATATAAGCAGTTTATTTTCAGAACTAACTAAACGCTATTCTGAGGGAAAGTTCGTTTCGACCTTCAGATCTATTTGTGTTTGTGATATATTTGGCAACTTAGCCGTGATTAAAATTATATTATTCATGGCTCCGAGCCATAGCGGATGTTATGGGCTTAGGTTAATTATAAATGATCATGATACAAATAAATAACTTAAAATCTAAATAGAATATTAAGTATTATTAGGGAACCCTAAAACACTATCGTTATATCGTAAAATATAAGTTTCCATAGAGATAGAAGTTCAACTAACAAGTTATGGGGAAGTTTATTTTATAAATAAAATGTACTTAAAGAATTTAACGACTGGGTTCCGTTAAAATGCTTTCATAGTTAGAAACTTTTAAAAGAAAATGCTATTGTGCTTTGTGTTATATATATACATTCTATTTATATGAAAGTTGCAACGCGTGTAATATTAATATTAAGATAGGAAATTTATTTATAAATATTGAATACAATAACAAATCTAAAATTAGTAAGTTACAAGAGTTTCCAGAGAGTTTCTTGCAAGGAAAACTAGCAAGAAACTGTGACTTTCACGTACAACCGTGCAACTAAAATGACATTTTATGTGTTATGAATGCCCATTAAAAGAAAAAGCTTTACCTTTGAATATAAAATTCGGAGTTAATCTTTAGTTACGGTATGGTAATAGGAAGGACGCTATGGTGAGTCCTCTACCTGTGCGGTCCTTTAATAATTACGGGACACAAATCTAACATCATCTGTCATGTCAATTCTAATGTTTTAGTCGTGGATTGTTGTAATATCATTTCAAATTGTAATATTTCTTGTGTGATTTTTTTTCAATATAATATTGTTTTACTTTCTTTTATTACATGTATTTTTTTGTTATTTTGTGATCGTGGTAATTCTAATTTTCTTGTATTTGAATTCTTATTTGTTCTCATTATTAATTAGTAAATTGAAAACTGATAAATAAGTTAAAAGAGTTTCATGATTGTTCTGCTTCTATTTGGAACCGTGCAACTGGAGTCTGACGTTTCATTGAAATGTATTCGAAATTAAAAACATAGTAATATTTAATTAAAATTTATTCTTACAGGCTTATTATTTACATTACCGTGAATGAACTCCCTTCGGCGGTATTTCCAGATCGGTACGACATGGGTACCTACCTTCAAAAAAGGCGTTTACTCCCACCTTCAAGGCCGGCAAGACTTGTAAATCCTCGGATGTTGCAGGAATTCATGGACGGCGGTGATCAAGTACCATCTTTGGCCTTCTCTTATATAAAAAAAACCCAGGATCGCTGCAAAGTTTTTGGAACGGGTTAAAATTAAATGTAACTTACCCGAGTTAAATATTATACATACATGTTGAATATTTATTGTAAATCTATCGTTCCATTATTAAATATTAATATAATATGTTTTATTTTATTTTATAAACAATGTTTATATTGTTAAATATAATTTATAATTCCCTTAAATACGAATGTTAAAGAGAAACGTATTAAAACCGCGGAAGTGCCCGTACAAAGGAACATAGGTTTCCCCTCCCCGATTAAATATATTATGCAGAGGGTCCAAAAGTAAACCACGTTCATCTAATAATAATGTATATATATAATAAATTTGAATTTGATGTTTTTCAGTTTGTATTCAGTAATATAATTTTGCAATTTCATTTCTTTGAAATGCTTCGAATTCAAAGATGCGGACCACAGCTAGTTAACAATATTTTTTCTTTTATCATTTCTTAGGTATGTATCACGCAATACAGATAAGTTACTTGAGTAATATTTTCATTAGAATTAAAGTGTATGTCTGTGTTGTTGTAATTATTTATCTTTTAATATATATATATAAGGAACTTTCAAAAGAAACAAATTCTATTTAAAGATGTTGTATGTAATATTATTCTTTGTATGTTTAATCGCAACCACGCCTTGAAACTTTAGTTAAAACTTTGATAACTACATTTAAAATTGACTTTATGATTAACGGAATAAGGTTTAAAATACATTGCACGTGGTGTTTCCTGTATCCGCTTTCAGACCCTTTGTTGTTGCATTAGTAGCTATAGTAACGCATACTCAATCTCTGTTCGATTTCCACGTTTAATTAACTGTCTTCTACTCATACGTGTAATTTTGATGGTCCTATTAAACATTGCGTGTTATTGGTTTATATATCTGTATGTCTGTCTGTCCTTCTATAACCCCGGAACGATTTAGTAGATTGATAAAAAGCCAAATAAGAGATTGGAAAAATCTATAGTTTTTTGTGTTGCATTCCATTGTTGGCGAAAAAAATAAGACGATAAAATCGAGAGGTAAGTTTGTAAATGAAAAAACCAATGTCGAAGCTCGGGCGGAGACGCGGGCTAACGTTAGTGTATATAAGTGTTCTTAAAGTTACATTTTAATAGTTTAAGTGACATTTTATTAGTAAGTGATTAAGCCACGTTTTATATTCGGCATTTATAAATAATTGTATACACAAAATATATATTTGTGATAAAAATATTGGAAAGATTTAAAGACTTAAGCAATAACGAGGTCTACTTTAATGATTGAAAATTATAATTAGTATTTAATCTAGATAATATTATAAAGAGTTGATCTAAATGTACGTTTGTATGGAAGTTTTGTATATTGGGTAATTTTTTAAAACTACCACATGATTGATTGATTGATTAATTGATTGGTTGGTTGATTGGTTGATTGTTTGTTGATTGAATCCTAAACTCTCAATACAAAACTACAATAATATCATTAAGTAAAAATGTGTAATGACCGGCGAAGTGTGTATAAGTATGGTTTACGGAATGTATAAAAACCGTAATACTCATAGCGTATGTGTAATTATAATACGTGAGTAATTAAATGGTATTTTTTTTTATATTATTTTCCATGTTATATTATTATAGCAGTGTCCTTCATAATCAGGTGAAGTGTGCACGTGTAGGTTGTAGGCTGGAGTGCATCCGGCATGCGTGCATGCGGGTAATTAGAATTACGTGCTAACATAATTATATATTTTGATTTTAAAAATGTGTAAATAAGTTTTGTTTATTTAATTAATATATATATATATATATATATATATATATACATAAATAAATGTTCTTTATATTATATATAACATTATTTCTGTCTATTTTGTCCTGTCATAAGAAACCCTACCGGTCTTCTAAAACAAAAACTAAACTTTTTATTTATAACCTTGAAAGTATAAATGTTATATACTTTCTCGGTCATAACTTTTTTATTATTTACACCAATCAGTAATAGTTCTTTTTATATTTTGGTAATATAGGACGACGCTGGGTCAGGCTTTTTCTGGGTGGCCTACTCCGCTCTGGCGTTTTTAATTGGAGTACTCTCCATTGAACCTCCTTATTCTTATCATCTTACGAAAATATATTTATTTTAAGTTATTTATTCCTTACTTTAAAAAAATCTTGCATATACGGGTTGTAGTATCATCCTCTCAAAGACTAGAATGGTTTACAGCTTCCTTAGACATGATTAGATTACTATTCAATGTAGAATTAATCAAATTGCTAGATTGAACTAATTAATTATTACGTATAGTTCATGATCTAAAACTACTTTCTATTCAATACGTATACACTCTCAATGTTCATTGATACAACCAATTGATCAATTAGTTCCGAACGTGCAGAATGATGCATCATCAATAGAGCTTCAATTGCCCAACTCTTTCAATACAATTACATAAACATGGATGTCACATGAATACCACATACGCATACAAAGTATATTAAATATATTAAAAATACACTTATATTAATAATAATAAATAACCCAAAACCTTTTTCATATTTATGTGGGAATTGTCATATGTAGGAATATTTTGCGGCAAATATCTGAATCTTTTCTTTTCCTTTCTTTAATAAAACAACGAGTTATCTGTTGTATTTTATATAAAGAAACCATGTATATATATTATAACAATGCAATAATATTAAAAGTAATTTCCTTTGATATATTGCAACGAACGAGCGTCGATTCGATAGATTTGATGGGCTGACTTGTCAATGTCATAAATCTTCAATGTCAATCGTAATATTGATAGACGTAATTGACGTAAAGTATTACGATTGGGCAATGAATTTAATGTCTATATAACGCTTTTGTTTGTTTTCTGTATTTCAGTTATAATAGTATCAATAAATTGTTAAAATATTTTATGTTTATTTGCTTACTTAATGTTGAACGACGACCAAATTTAAGATGTAATATTCTGTCGAGTGTGTGTGTATGTGTGTGGTGTAACGCTAATGTCACCTTGAAGATACAGAGGTTGGCAATCCTTCTTTTAGGTTTGGAGATCTGTCTTTCTCACTCATAGAACATAAAATTGCAATAGTCGATATACTGTAAAAGTAGTCTCCGATTGAGTGAACTGAGTAGCTGACTACTAATACTACAATGAATTATTTGTATACAGGAACTAACACATATTTTGTAATAATTGATTGAAGGGAGATCCAGAGGAGTTTCGAAATACATAAAAAGATAATTAACTGAATTAATTATTAAATAATTTATTTATTTACATCTCTTCCATTTTGATTCAATACCAGTGATCACTTGTGAATCAAAAGGTAGTGTCAGGAGGGGCTATTTTGATATCATACTTGTCGAAATAAGCCCTTATTTTTTCTTATATAGGTTACACTTAGAAAACTTTGATTTAATTGGTTATAAATAATACATTTCTGTGACTGCGGCTTTTCTCCTAAATTCACGTCACGGAGGGAGTCGGCTATAAAAATTTAACGGCTGAAATCCTACAAATGTTGCCTTTTTATACATTTCATTCATGTTACGCTTCACAGTATGTAAAAATACGTTCTTAGTATATATATATATATATTATATATTATTGCTTCGACTACTGCCTTCACAACGTAAGTTGTATAAAATTATTAATTGAAATAAAGTTTAAGCTATAACAACATACATACATACTTATTATTTAATTGTATATATTCTAAGTTTACAAAGTTTTTAAAAGTATTTCGTCAAGAATCACATTTATACAATGTCTTGAATAATATTTGCTACAAACACGTTAGTCAAAATCTGATACAATGAAAAAAAATTCTATACTTTTATCGCTTGGCTTAAGATGTACGTATAAAAATCAAAACTGAGATCACTCGTATAAGGAAAATCCTGTATATAGATTTAATTTATTTATTTTACAACTTTACTAAGAAGTCAATATAGTTACGCTTAAATAAATATAACCATAATTAATATTATGTGAAAATACACCTTTGTACTATGATCCCATAACTTTAAAAGTTCTTCCGACAATACTGAGAGTGTTAGCACAAACTACCTTATGTAGGTCAAAACATATTTGGTATTCAAATTTATGGTAACATGGTATGCAAGTGTATACCCATAGTTTATTTCTTTTAAACTTAAATATAAAAATTGTTATACATCAATCTTTGGTTCTGTTGTATTAGCTGGGCTGTGCTGTGAATATTTAAAAAAAACAGTGGTCTAAACTACTCTTTACAATATCAGCTATCCGCCAGTGAAAGTCCGGTTAAAATCGATCCAGCCATTTCAGAGGTTAGCCCGAACAAACCACAATTAGTGAAAACTTATCAATGCGGAATTACATACAGACACTTCAACTATATTTATATGTATATACTATCTATTTAATTAAAAGTTTCATTTAAACCTTTTAAATAAATTTTTCAATTAAATACATTGCAACACAAAAGAAATATTCAAATAATTGTTTATGTTATATTAACGAACCAGCAGCTGATGAAGTATAACCTTTAAGGTTTAAGGGGTGGTGTTTTCATAAAAGGAATTGTATGTAGTGACGGTTGAAGTGCGAGAGACATTTCGGATTCAATTACTTTTGTTCGTGTTGCATCTTATTAATATGTTAATACAAATATTTAAAAGGATAAGTACTAATAAAAAATAATAGAACAAGCTTGTATGTTTGTCCGTCAATTACGCAAAAAATACTTAATTAATTTAAAAGGACTCTCGCATAGGGATAGATCATGATCTGGGAGATGTCAACTAGTTTCGATCCTTATATAAAATGATTCCTGTGAGGAAAAGTCACAGCCATCATCAGCTCGTCTCAACCCCCCATCCCCCACTTATTCTATAAAACGTAAATAAACAAAACTAGAAATCTATACATATATTTAATGTATACATTTACGATGCATGGAAGAAGTCGCAGAATGCAACTGGGGTGTTTTGCGATTTCTTCAAAGCCCTTGATTGCGTGGACCATCAGACGTTACTATGCAAACTTAACCACTACGGTGTACGTAGCGCTGCGCTTAATCTTATTGTCTCTTACCAGAATCAAAGATTCCAGACAGTTGACGTAAATAATTCTAAATCGTCTGGTTCTCACCTAAAGATGGGTTTTCCACAAGGATCTATTCTAGGCCTCTTTTTGTTTTTACTTTATATTAATAACTTGCCTTTTTTGTTGAGGATCTGTGTGACATTGTACTCTTTGCTGATGACACCTCGCTTATTTTTAAAGTTGAGCCTGATTGGATTAATTATGACAAAATTTAAATAGTTATATAAAAAACAGTGCCAGACATGCGATAAATACGATTAATAAAAACAAACTCGTAACGCTAAAATTTCGTCTTCAAAAAGTTAATAAATCCTTCATGGGATTGAGTATACGCATATATAATAAAGTTCCACAAGATATCTTAGACCTTCCTTTCTTGGTTTTAAATATAAATTCAAAAGTTTATTATTAAAAAAATCTTATTATAACGTTCAAGAGTTTTCACTGGATCGAAATATGTGGAACTTAAATTGTTGAATCATTTGCAGGATTTATATTATAATGTACATCACCTAAGATTGTTATATTTCTTTTGAAAAGAGCAACTGTTGAGTTTCTTCTCAACAGAGCAGCATTATCTTACTTAAGTAGTAGCTATGTACTATGAACTATATATAGTAGTATGAACTGACTACACTGACCTTTTTCTGTATTGTAATAATTGACGATTCAAAAGTACGTGTAAATGCCTACTTGAATACAAATATTTTGAATTTGAATTTGAATTTGTAAAGCTAGTTTTCACGTACATTTATAACTTTTTAATTATCCGACAAAGCCTAGATTAAATATTTTATGTGCATTTATAGTTTTTTTTTATGTTTAGTTATTATGTATTTTATATGTTTGTATGTATATGTAACAACTGGGCGATGTTTGAGATTAAAAAAAGTTTTGGTTTTGTTACAGCTTTGCTCTGTCAATATTTAGAATATTTTTAGTATAGATAATTTTTAAATACAAAAAGTGTTGAGATTTTGATGTAGAATAACTCAAAATGTATTTATCTTCCCAACCTCAGAAGCAGAAGCAAACAAAATCAGCTGAAACAGTTAGTTCTATATGTCATTTAGATATGTCATAGTGTCATTTATACGGCACAGTTGTGTTATATTTTTAATTATATTATTTATTTGTCTAATAACAAAAACTTATAAATATTAGATGTAAAGTTTGTTTGTACATTCGTTAAAGTATACATGAAAACAACGCATACACGTGTTAGTCATGTACGAGTATGTTATGATTACTCGAATGTAACTTGTTCAGAAATACTTTGAACAGTCGTATTTTAAGTTCCTTTTAAACTATAACACAATGTTATAATAATAATTTAATAATATCTGACATCGATAAACAATACAAAATAAATGTTTTTATTTGTATTAGATAACTAGATGATTAATTTTGATGTGAACTTAGACTTCTTGTATTGACAAAATGTATAATTTCTATTTTATATTTAGTATAATTAAATAGAGAAATATAATGTCAGTCAGTGAATACACAGATTTCCACATCACCTATGAGGTACTGTCTATTATATATATGCGTTCCCGTTATGTAATGTGGCGCGATACCAAGAAGGCCAACACCACGATAAAATTGCCAGCATATAACTAAGGACAAAAAATTAAAAAATATATATATATTTTTTATTTTTCAAATACAATAAATTCAATTGCGTAATCAATTATATTTTTACGTCCTTGATTTTTTATTTATTTTAAATTTTTAAATTTTAAATGTTACACCCCCCCCAACCACATCTAAACTCTGGTTGCCATGGTTACCATTGCTATGGTAACCATTGTCATAGTATCCGTTGTCATCGTAACTATTGTTATGGTAATCGTTGTCACAGGCTCCTACAGATATCAAACCTGGTGAAACGTCTACGTCTACGTCTACGTCACAAAAGAAGTAACAATGTAATATGTTTAGTTAATCGGACAGATAGTTTCGGATATTTAGTGATGAGTCAGTGAGTGGTAAATCGCTTATATATATATATATAAATATATATATATATATATATATAAATATATATATATATATAAATATATATATATATATATATATATATAGAATATATATATAGAAAAAAAAAAGCTTATATATATATATATATATAGAAAAGTCATAAAAATATTTATACCTTTTTTTTAAATTGATTATAAACATTTTATCAAAAGAGTTTACATTTAAAGCTTAGTTTTATTGAAATTGTTAATAAAATTAAGTTGAAATAATAAATAGAACACATATTCAGATAAAGGTAATAAATAATCGATTGATTGAATTAAAATGGATTTAAATTAAGGTTAAAAGGTCGAATTGAAGACGACCTTTCAAAATGTCTACAAATATCTTGTCTAATTTACTTCGAGCCGTCGGCAATCAATTCAATTTATACGTAAAGTCCACATTTATTTAGTTATAAATTTGTTTTTAGAATTATAGCGAGAAATAAATAATAAAAATAACATAGCTAACTCGTCACCCATTTAGGTTAACCTTGGAAGCTCTCGTTTAAAACTAGTTGAGTTACTATGACCGTATGAGACTTATGTGATCACAAATAGAATAGTTAAAAAAATTGAGGAATCAGTTTAATTAAATCACATTAAAAAGAAGGATAAAAGCAAGGGACTCACAAATCAATATTTTTGTTCTAATAATATCCTAGCCTTAAATATTTTATCGCAAAGTTAATTATACATTTTATTTGAAGCTTCGTTACCAGTAAGTGACTACATTTTTTATATCTTCTCCATTTTTGCCATTACTAAAGTAACAAAATGATTGTATTGTAATCTCATATAATAGTTATTACAAGAAATATTATTTTAAATAAAAGTTTTTTTTTAAATGAACAAAATAAAAAAATAAACAACATATAGGTCCTGAATCAAAATCTGTACATTATTACAGACACAGCCGCTGGACAAAGTTAGTAATTAACTATCAATTAGTCCTTATAATGTTAGCTAGTAATAAGTCCCGGTATCCTCTCACATTTTTTTAAAGCGAATACTTAGTTTAAAGAAAAGGATATCTCGGACTAAGTATTCAATAAGTAATATATAATATAAAGTATAATACTAAGTATTCAATAAATAAAATATAATATAAAGTATAATACTAAGTATTCAATAAATAAAATATAATATAATGTATAATACTAAGTATTCAATAAATAAAATATAATATAAAGTATAATACTAAGTATTCAATAAATAAAATATAATATAAAGTATAATACTAAGTATTCAATAAATAAAATATAATACAAAAGTATAATACTAAGTATTCAATAAATAAAATATAATATAAAGTATAATACTAAGTATTCAATAAATAAAATATAATATAAAGTATAATACTAAGTATTCAATAAATAAAATATAATATAAAGTATAATACTAAGTATTCAATAAATAAAATATAATATAAAGTATAATACTAAGTATTCAATAAATAAAATATAATATAAAGTATAATACTAAGTATTCAATAAATAAAATATAATATAAAGTATAATACTAAGTATTCAATAAATAAAATATAATATAAAGTATAATACTAAGTATTCAATAAATAAAATATAATATAAAGTATAATACTAAGTATTCAATAAATAAAATATAATATAAAGTATAATACTAAGTATTCAATAAATAAAATATAATATAAAGTATAATACTAAGTATTCAATAAATAAAATATAATATAAAGTATAATACTAAGTATTCAATAAATAAAATAGAACAATTTGGAACTACAATCCTAAATTATTTTGTTTTAGTATTAAAATGATTTTCGTAAAATTAGTAAAACATTCTAGACTTGTTAAGGTACTGTTTCCTCCAAACAATATATTATAATTATTATTAAAAAAATACCGGTCAATAATATTTAGAAAGGAAATAAAATATATTCAAAATTAAATATATATAAATACAAGCAACCCAATAAAAGTAATTGGAGAACGGTTGACCTCAACAGACGAATAGATGTTATTAATTTTATTAGTATCCATTTAGATTATTTTTAAATCTGTGTCAGTCTCGTAATATTTTTTTCGTAATCCATTTTTTTTTGTATTTTTTATATATAACTAAAAACTATAACTAAAAGTGGTCGTAATTACAAGATAGTTGTAATTACGACCACTTTTAGTTCTCAATAATATGTTCATTAGCAAACGTTCACACTTCCTTGTTAATTTATGTCAAACAACCCTATCTCGAGTGTCCCCGCTTAAAAGTCTACAAGTTCACATTTGTGATTTACTTACGCATATGTAATGCGTAAGTAAATCACACAAGTCGTTTTTTGAGTCAATTGACAAGTAGCATGTATAGTAATAGATATATATGACTATATAGTACTCTATAGCGAACCGAGTTAGCCCTCTCGTCACATCATAACTTTATTTTATATATATAAATAAAATTGTAGTGTCTATATTTAGTTAGTTAGTCTAAATTAAGGCTTTGCACTAAATATATTGCTACCTATTTTTTCTGGCTGTCTGCCTGTTTTGTATTCCGGATAATCTTTGAAACCGCTTGACCGATTTTAACATGATTTTTACTTGCGGATAGCTGATATTATACGGTAATTTAGGGTAAATTGATTAAAAAAACATATTATCGCGAACGAAGTCATGTTCACAACTTGTAGACAATACAATCAAACTATTTAATATAAAGATATCAAAATTATTTTGATTTCACTGTCATATAATTTCTATTGAAAAAAGTAAAGTCACTATTTTAAAAGTAACACTAAACGACTTCATAATTGAGTCATCAATAATGTTATTGATTTAAGTCAATTCAAGGTCAAATGAAACATTATTTATCTTAGAGCTTTGAAATAACTAAACTCACTGAAACATATTTGCCATAACGCCAACTTTAACAAGAATATCAATAACTTTTCAAACTAATATTGAGAACTAATACTGATGGTTACGGAATAAAAAACAATAAAAATATATATTTAAATAAATTAAGGACAAGTGAATGTAAATAGAGGTAATTAATATTTTTAATTTAATTATTAAATAATAATGTAATTATTAAGTGGAATTTTATATGAGATACTTTGTCGATTAATCAAAAATCCCAGATATATGCTGGTAACTGCAATGCTGATACATTATAATTATATTTTTGTGATATCTTTACCTAACATACAGCTAAGACCTTTCCATTGTCTTATATAATTAGGTCTTAAGTATATATATAACCGAATAAAACCTATTTATTTTTTAGATTTCTTGTCTGTTTGTCCGTGGTTGAGTTGATATCTGATTTGAATGCGATTTTCATATATATAGTGGTATTCTTTACATAAAGTGTTTCTTTCATATAATCGGTGTATAAATAAAAAAAGATGTGTCAATCAAAAAAATATTATTAAGAAACAGGAATTAATATTAATTTCTTGAATTACCTAAAACTTTAGCTAATAATAATTATAATTTGTAATATTAAGATGGTTAAAAGTCAAACTGACAAACTGATAAGTATATATATTTAAAATTATAAATATATATACAAAATATAATTATCTTATTATAACAAAAACTAGACACTTTTAATATTAATATTATTATTATCATAAAGTTGGATGAGTTCAATTAATTAATAATTCAATCGAAACAATCAAGAAGTCTCGGTTTACGAGGCAATTAATATTGTTAAAACTGTTTATAAATTAGATAAAATTTTTATACTCAACTATAGTAAAAGCAATCAGTGTCTGTTTGAGAATTCAAAAGAATTCTCGTAAATTCAGATGAAAGTAAATTACATCTCATAATGAGTATCTATTTTTAGTTTGTGTTCAAAGAAAGTCATTACGTTGCGATTTTAAAGTTTTTTTTGTATAAAGACTTGTGTATACGTTGAATGCTGTATTATGTTCTGGGTACTACATGGAATTTGTATTGAAGTATATATTTATTTATATAGGTCTCATTAACATATCTAAAAGAAGCTCTATTTATCAAAAAATCTCTATATATATATATGAATATAATATATATGAACTAAACGTTCAGTAGTAAAACTGTTTGGTGACGTCACATGCTTGTAATTGAGATAAAATAGAACAATGTAAAGACAGCAGTAATCATAGTATGTCAGAGATTGATTGATTATTGAAATAATTTTTTCCAATCCTGTATTACAATCTTTTATAGTCAAAAGTTTGAATCACGTTACTCTTTCTTTTCAATACTTTCATATAACAACCTTCATGGCAATACTGATATAGGTACTCGTGTACGTGAACCAATTAATCAATTGAATCTGCATCTCAAGAGACTGGGTATTCTCAATGACAGTGTAATTAATTATTCAGACGATGCAATAAACAGCATAAGATCGATTTCATTCTGGGAACTATCAATTGAATCCACTTACACACACACACACACATATATATATATATATATATATATATATATATAGATATGTATGTGACGATTAACTTAAAATTTGACATAGTTACTTCTTTTGTGACGTAGACGTCAAGTTTTAACCCTGTAGGAACTATACGCTTGAGGCGGGATAAGAGTTACTATAGCAACGGTTACATCGGATAATAAGACAAAAGTGACCCGAGTTCACATCCAAATTAATAATGTGCCCAGCGAAGCGAGATGGAATAAGCTAGTATATATATATATATATATATAGATATTATTCTAATTTGTACATCGTTTTACGAGTAAGTCAAAGTATTAGAGCTTGATTTTTCGAACCTCAATCCAATTTCATATTTGATCAATGCTATGAAATCATTAAACCGCGAAGCAGTATTACATGTAAAGAGTACCTTGAACTTAAGTATTTATGTCTAAAAATATACAGTTGCCCCGCAGCTTTGAGCTGGCTAAGTGGTTGTGACGACGCTTTTCTGATTGTGGAGTCTAGACTTAGGGACGAATTCTCAACATCAGTTCACAGAAACGATATTTGTAGAGAAAATTTTATGATATAAATTTTATTTATAAAACTTTGTAAGGTAAATCAGACGAGTAGATAAATATAATATAAATGATTTTGAATGAAAGAAGCTTAAAACTCTTTTAGACTCGTCTTTCAAGTTACTCGAATATTCGTTATATTTATTTTATTTGTATGTAAGCATGTAAAATATGGTGTGTTTATCTTTGTGTGTGTGCTTGTGTGTGTATTATGCACACACGCACAAAAAATGTTTATATTTTTAAAGTATATTATTTTTGTTCCCATGTGTACGAGGTAATCGTTGCTTCATTTAATTCAATAGCCACTTGCACTATAAGTTCTATCAATACTAAAAACTACATATCTCTAAAGAAAAGTTTCTTCAAAAGACTTTCTTTGATACTTTTAATCATGAAAGAACCAATTTGTTCATGATTTTATATCTTCCTTTTCCTCTCGGGGTTTAATACTGCCCTGACCCACACACTTGAACGCGTCTTGCATACTCGAGTACATTCCAGCCACGTTCCTGGTAAAACATACTCTAAAACACAACACTTAAAGTTCAACTTTGAATATTTTTTGTAAATCGAAGTTTTTTTATGAAAAGCTAAGGAAAAAAAGGAAGCAGTGAAAACGTTTCGTTGAAAATCATTTCTCTTGTGTGTTGAAAACCAGCTTGTAAGAGCTAACCCTCAGTGTTCAATACTTGTGTGGAAAATTTTATAAAAAGTTTTTAAAAAAGGGATAATACTGGAAGGTTAAGATATAGAATGAGTTGTAAAGAAAAAAAAAGATTCATGGTACATGTTACATGGTATTATTATTACAAAATAAATTTACGTAATCAAACCACAACATGACAAATCTTTGAGAATTATACGTAAACAATAAACGTAATTACCGACACGTATTAAATGTGTAAGCGTTCTATTGTTCTTTAAAGTCAAAGGTTTATCTCTGGTCGTCTGTCTCGTTTCCATGGGAACGTACTGTGAATGGATTGCGAGAAAATAAACTTGGCCAAGGACGGTTATGTAACGCGTGTTAAGTATTGATTGTTTTGATATAATTGCTATTTATATATCTAAGTTTTGGCAAAATGGAAAAAGAGGAGATCGTTCACGTCTTATGGTCATCACAATCTATGGACATCGGTAATATTATTAGGAGGACAACACATGTCACCTGAGGAACAGCTATAATTAATTATTAAAGGGAATTCATGTCGTTTGTCCTTTTCATCATCAAATACCATATTATATTGTTTTAGTGGCCAAAATGTACAAATTGAACGATAGAATTCTTACCTTAAATACTTAATTCTAAGTTGGACAATACCTCCTGATGATCTTCTTTCTACGTCATAGAACGGACATCATGCTTGTTGAGAATTAGTAAATTAATGACATCTCTCTCTCTTTCTCATACACACTATAAACACGCACACACACACACAAACGTGTATATATATATATAGTCTATACTGATATTAAAATATGACCGGCAAGTTACAATCGACTACTCCAGATTCTTGAAGATCATTCTACACTTCCTGATATTAAAATAACTATGATGAAACATTATAAATAGAATATTGACTATGAATTTCAATAAATTATATTTTCGATCCATTTCTAAATAGAGATTCTTCCAATATACAATTTGTGTTATACCTATAATAATTAAAGAAGAGGTTTATATCTATATTAAAAATAAAGTAGTAGTTGCAGTAGTAGTAACACTAGTTATAGTTTTATTAGTAGCAGCAGTAGTCGTACCAGTAGCAGTAGCAATACCAGTAGAACTATGAGTAGCAATAGCAGTTGCAGAGATTGCATTTATGGAGTATGAAGACAAGAGATGTTTAAATACCACATAGATAACAAGTTTCTCCTAAACTCGTAACAACAACCTGTGCTCAAACAAAGACCTTCTGAGAATCATACTTAGGACCTTTGGCGCACCTCATTTTTTTTTTTTTTTTTTTTTTTTTTTTTTTTTTCTCTGCTGTTAGCCCTACTGGCCATGACAGCGTCACCGGAGTAATGGACGGGTGCAGAGACCCGCCCTTGAAAAGGGGGGGCCTGAAGGGCCCCAGGGGAACGCGCGTCCTGAGGGCGCCTCCTGTGAGGCTCGGACCACGGCTCAGGACGCCGTTAGGTGGGAAGCGAGGGTTGGATGTGGGTTAGAATTTGACACTAACGTCCTCCGACGGCAGAACGCCGGAGCAACGTGCTTGGATGGGGGCCTCGTCTTCGCCGGCGAAGATGCTGTGTGTGTGTATGTGTAGTATTTATGTTCGCTTTGCCGCTTTTACGTAGCGTTCCCTAACGTAATCGCGTCGTCCGGGTCGAAAAGTACCGACTTGGGTCTTCTCTTTCTGACTTTAGGAGTCTTACGGGCCGTGTATCCTGTGGCCTTAACCACCAGCGGGTTTGGGTGTCCCACAGCATTGTCAAAGTAGCTTTTGGAGAGCCCCTTGAAATACTGTGCGATCGTCGGTAGATGGCGCACCTCAGTAAGTACTCTATTCATACTATACTATACAAAAGTACTGTATTTTCGCACTTGCCTTTTTAACCAGTTAATTTGGAATTACAAACAGATACTTTAATTTTATTTATATGAATAGATAATATAAGTTATTACTTATATTTATTACTCTATTGAGTAGCAGGTCACTTTTTTGACTGTTACTTTTAATTTAATCAATTTATTGAAATTAAACAAATTCTGACAGATGCAGTAGTAATACCCCATCTATTGATTTTTATTTTAGTTTAGTATTCAAATATTGGAATTAAAGATACTTAAATATATAAAAGCGCCATCTATGATTAAAAGCTCAAATGTTAACGCGTCTCTCGTCATGTAGCTATCTAAAGCTTCGGCTGAAGCTGCGTTTGTACAAACGTAACATACGTGTGTGACTACAAACGTAAATTCGCAAGAGGCCGCTAGATGTCACTATATTAAATAAACATCTACCTATTAATTTGAAATATCTTGGTTTCAAAACTCAAGTATTTTATAAAAAAAGGAGTTAGTTTTAACATAATCAAAAAAAGTTTTCTTTCTCAATGATAAAAAAGTGTCAATACGTAGTAAAATAATATTTGAATAAAACATCGAATGAATGATGACTTAGTACATTTAATGATTCTCTGACTCGTTAAAAATTGCAAACTCGTTCTAAGTCGGTCTCAATGTACAGCTTACTTTACGTAGAGATTACCTTCGTTATGGTTAAAAGCGACGGCGTGTATTCTTTCTTTATAATGTAGCGTGCCTTTCAGAGTCACAAAACAATTCACATAAACGTAACATCGAATATTTCTATAATCATCAAATTATAAAGTAATAAATAATTTCATTGAGAATCATTATTTTAAGTAATTTTAAGAATCTTTTTATAATTAAGTAATGATTTTAAAAAGTATACAAAATAAAATAGTCGCCTTTAAAAATCTCGAGTTACAAGAAGTGTTTTAAAAAAATATAATGCTATGTATGATTTTCCATTATCTATTTAATAGTGAAGAAGACACTAGATATATACTATAGAAGCATTAGATTCATATCTAGTCTCATCGCATAATTGCGTAAGTATTACTTATTTTGATCTCAAATAGTGAGAAACATGTGGAGGTACTTCGAGTGTTGAACGCAGTATTAAATATTTCATATTAAATGTGACTGAGAGTAGAAGTTATGACACAAGAAAGCTTTTATCTCCTATCTCCTGCTTCAAATGTACACCTTACATGGTTTTGGTGGTGGTGGTTTAAATTTGATGTAAGATAAAAGTTTCAGTAGCTATAATATTATATTGTAATTATTTTCAAAATATTAAAAATTTTGACGAGGTACTCGAATTATACAACTGATAGAATGTAAGCGGAATGTCAATCCAAGAATTGAGGTCAGGTTGAAAATTGTCTTACAGTAAACATTTCTACGCGCAGTTTTCTAATAGTTTGACTCGTGGTTTTATTATGCTTTGCCGCAGTCCGCTTGAAGTTTCAATGCAGACGGACAATATGAAGTCAACCGTGAGACGCCTATTGAATGCAGCTCGACTGTAAGAAAAGTACTGTGTGTACGTAAACTACTGAGAATAATAGTGAATAGGTGATTATTAAAAAAAATATATATTTTTATCTACACATTTGATTGGTTAGTTAGAGCAGGTAATAAGACATGATTATTCATAAAATGTAGGATTATTGGGGACTCGGATCTCTGTAAACTTTTTGACTTTTTTTTATTGCGAAGAGACGTGACTGTTGTGCGTCATCTATCGCACTAACCGGGAAGTGTTCCGAGCAATTTAATCTTGTCTGCCGTTCAATTTCACCGCCGCACAGCACGTCATCGCCTGTATTACCATCCGTACTAAATGGAGGCGTGGCGATCTTCCATTGTGCGGTTTTCCCAACGAAATAGATACAGGCAACTGAGCCCAACAGAAATTAATAGTAATAAAATCAATTTCGAGGTTTTTAATAATTCATATGGAATAGAAATAAATCCATCGGTTTAGTGACTGGTCGCAGAAGTCAGAGATAAGCGTATTTACGTTATTATAGTAACTGAGATACAATGGAACGTATTTACGCGTACTTTGTGTGGGTGGTCTCAAAATATTTTCTATTCTATTAACAAAAGGAATCTTTTTTCTAACGTTTTGTTTACAAAATAAATCTATCTATATTGTACATCTACGCCGATGCTCGATGACTTCAAATTTCATTTCAGAAAGCTTTTCAGCGAATTATGATTGTAGAAAGAGAGAGATTGCTCTTTGTCGTATTAACATTCATTTTGTAAAGGATGGGCTGGACTTTAATATTATGAATGTATTATTAATAATAATGCAAATTTCGTAATAAAAATAAGTGGCACTATAATGGTTTCTGTATTTGTGTGTTTTTAATAAACTTTTTTAGGATAATTGTACGAGATTCATGACCAAGATTACAGCAAGATGGGTCCCCAGAATGCTGACGCCCATCCAGACGGCGTCCAGAATTTTTGTTTCTTACGGTATCAAAGAACTTTCGTCCAAGTGGAATAAATTTATTGAGTTATGAGGTGACTACATCGAAAAATAATAAATAAATTTTCTCGTGTGTCTTTTCTTTCATAGCTAGATAGATTACTTTTGGTTCTCCCCTCGTATTATGTCTTTATGATTTATACGTCTCATTGTTATAAATCGGCTTTCATAATGTATATTCCGTAATACGTTTCATCATTCCCCCGTTGGGGATGAAAAGCAGTAAAGCGCTGTAACACGATGACAGTGATTTAATTATCCCGTGAGTGGACTCAATAATATTACCATTTATCTGTACATCAATGGACATGAGGCTGATTGAAATAGATTAGTGAATGAAGCGTAAATCAATATATTTGCTTTTGGAAACTGTTTTTTATCCAGATATAAATTATGTCAGGTAGCGACCCGGTACCTAATAGACAGAGCTACAGGTTGTTTTAGCAGAGGTCGCAGATACTAGTCGTGTATATTTAATAATACCTACCACCTACCATAAGAAAAGTCGTAATATACCTAATAATATATTACGACTTTTAATTTGTAATTGTAATTGTATTTGTTATAAGAGTTCCAACAGAGAAACAGTTAATAAGACACGGAATACATTTCTATCAAAGTTAGTTTAGATAAAAATAAAAAGTGGAGCTTCTAAGATCCAAGTGCATTTCTTTTAATTACATTTTGCTCCCAACACAAGTGAAGTGGACATTAAGTATATACTTGTTATTTCATTCCCTTTACGTCTGTATCATTAATAAACAGTTTGTTAAATGTATGTAGTTACATTAATCACATCACAAATGTTTCTTTAATCTAATAATATTTTTTTATTAATTACTCTGATTTAACAAATACAAATTCGATAATTTCTTTAGATGTATATGTGAGAGGTTTGGGGTCTAATTGTAACTGAGTTTTAAAATCGAAAAATATTTACGGACGTATCAGATTTATTTTTTTTAATGTATTTAGATGAATAAAATATAATCTCTATGGTTGTTGATTTTTCCGTTCGTAGGATTTGTTGAATGAAGTCTTAAAAGAAAATTATTTGACTACAAATAAATAAGTTGAGATACATTGAGAGTTAACAGTATAATAGAAACCAAAATAATGTATAGAGATAATCGCTTTAATACTAAATAAAACACTCATATTATAAGAACATATATAGACGTTTCGGTAAATATTCGTTTAATGTTTTGTTCGTCTAAATTTAAAACTCAGCATCCGAATCTCATCAGGCACTTCCCGCAAATTATACGAGTGTTTTGTTAACGTTGTTATTTTAACCTCTGTTTACCGATTGTAATATAAATACTGTGTACTAACAATAAAACTACAATATTAAATTTAACAAAGTGAGTATTACTTTTAAAGTTAATTGAATTAATAATTGGTCGCATTTGTTAAATGCAATTAGATTGTAAAGTCTTAAAGTTTAAATTCTGTATCAGATATTCTAATACTTTTAGCGGAGGCTAATAAAATCAATTGTGGCTTTTAATTCAGTCGGAACAGACGTAACTTCATCGCCTAGTGAGTGTCGAAGAAATTAGAACTGCGATACAATATATATACATTTGTACGTGTGTTCTCAAAACATTGTCTTTTCTATCAATTTGTTTTCGTAATGTTTCGTTGAAAGTACATACTTATACGCTTATCACGATATGCGATAAGTGTCTTACATTTTGAACATAAAGCTTTCTCAACCGAATTATTAAAGCACTATTCTTTGTTATATTTATATGTTTTTAACGTTAGATTAAATTTAATATTATTTTTAATTTTATTTCAAATCTGCAAACGTATACTCAATCGAATAAACTTTATGACTAAATAGTTTCTGTTGTTTTTTGCGTTCAGAATGGTTTCTATTGTAATCAATTAAAGTGTAAAATATAACTGCTATAATAACTTATGTTTTTATAGGATTAAGTATAGACATGTATTTATAGGATTTCAATACTGCTACAAATTGGATATGACAACAAATATTCCAACATTTGTGTACAATCACGCTCAGTCACTTCTCCGTACTTGGTCAGGAAGCTTTAACACGATAACAGTTATTTAATTCTCCAACAATTTAACATAATAGTATAATAACTTATCCGTACATCACTGACACAGCTGATTGAAACGGACTATTGACTTCAAAATAAATAACCATTATATGTGATTGGATATATTTTATAATTACTACAAATCTTGCCGCTGATAAACTCTGTGAAATGTGTATTTTCTACATTGAAACTTGGTGTTTGTTGTGTAGAGGAAATTACTTCTTAGGAGGTATACCTGACGCTAGTGCGTCTCAACAATGTCATACTGTTCTTGAGAGTTAAGATATAATAAAACATTACATTTACTTGTTCGTCTCTTCTATAACCTACAGACAGTTAAATATTAATAATATATATATTTTTTTGGTTGGTATATTTAATTTACCCATGTATTGTTTTAGATAACATTACGAACTTTTCAACCAGTATTAGAATGTTTTATAATGAGTACAGTAAAACTATAGTAAAATAAGCCCTGTATAAAATTGGGAGTAATGCAGATAAGGCTTTTTATGTCCCGGGTTCGATGAGTAGTTTTGAATGCTTGATTATTAATATGCGAAACACAATACCCTTCTGTAGACGGAGAGTACGAACCAACTTTTATGTTAGGTTAATATGAGCATAACTTATGTCTATTAATTTTTTGAATGTATTTTTTAACAAATATTAATTTCAGTTTTATAAAAACAATATTTTTTGAATTGTGATTGTAAATGTAATGTTATAATAGAAATGATTCAGTAGAAACGGAGTCAATATAAATCGGAATCCTTAAATAAGATTTTAAATAAGGTCAAAAAACAGAGCATCTAAGAGCCAAGTGCATTTGCAAATATTTCTTTTAATTAAACATTCTATGCTACTAATAAAAAGTAGTAATGAAGTGTCGTTGTTATATAACCCCGTCTACATCTGTGACTTTTAATCAAATATAAAATCTTGCTCAATTGCAAGTCTAATATACCTGTTGAAGTAACTTTAACCAAATCACAAAACTCTTCAATAACAAAATAGAATATCTGAACACGGTTGAGTTTATTAATTTACCAATAATCTCTGCAACATCCAACATCTAATAAAGTAAACCTTTGTGATAGAAAAGTCAATTAGTTCTTTAAGACTTTTCCATCTAAAGAATATAAACCAATAAGACAGTTGATCAACTTTACTCTGTAACCTACAAGGGTGCTTGTAACAATGCGATCTTAATTATTTTTCTGTTTTATTCAGATCAAATGAATTCCATATATAATAATGTACATTTAAGGAATTGTTTAGTTGAGTTGAGTATATCCTTAATCAGACAGTTATGTAAGTATATATTTGTCTTAACGTTATATTTATGAATATCTAACTTGAAAAATATGGATAATACATCAAGTAATCATATACTGTAATAATACCGGACACTGTCTCTACGACAATTTGTATGTTTGTATATAAATATTCCCTCAAAATATGCAGGTATATAAAATAGGGATTAGAATGACGGTGACTGTCAACAGTGACAATTAATTTTCACGCTTTTCCTTTCAAAGCAATTTCTATTGAGTAAATCTTAAACAGAGGAAGAAATCGAAATAGTAATCTATATTAATTCTCATCACGCTCGTATCTCTTTATTAACTCATTAGGGATTACGGCAGTGTTACGTGTTGCAGACACGAGGCGGGAATGGATCTTGTATCGGAGAAAATATAGGTCGTATTAAGACTGGCACCGGGAGCACGTATCAGAGGGTATCTATTAATTTAGTTACACGGTACAATATTGCAATTTAGTAATATGTACCATACTATATATATGATGCGGTCTGATAAGTTTTAGTTTAATGGACGGTATTTATAACATGTTACATAATATTATATATATTTTTAGTAATGTATATGTTTATTGTATTTTCCTTTAAAACAATAAGTACACTGTATTTGTTGTGCACGATTTCAGTTTCTTATAATTTATTTTAATGTTTTTTTTGTCTTTAATTGTTTTATTTGAGTGTTTAAAACTTATATATCCTCTTTGTGTTATCTTGATCTATTTTCTCAGGTTGACTGTAGAGAATGCTCTTAGCATGAGTTCCGTCTTTTGATCGTCTTTGGGGCATTATATTATATTTAAGTTTTATTTTGTTTGTTTCATTATATTTTAATCAATTTTTCACTTTTTTATGGTTTATATTATATTGTATAATGGTAAGAACATTTCTCAGAGGTTGAAAACTACAGACAAAATGAGCGTAAGCCACGTCATTACTGCTGCCTTGTGTTATCGCGGGTCCATTGTTAGAACATGTACTTCACATAATCATCTCCCTGTGGCTCTTTGTACTTTTATATTTTAATTACAACATTAAAATAACATTACAATTAATAGACCTTATAATAAATTTAGTAAACTAAACCTGTAGCCTCCGACCAGTAATTTAACACTTTCGCTGCCACCAGATTTTCAGAAATTGAGCCCTGTGTGCTGTTTCAATTTTTCATATAAACGTTTGCATAAAGGCATTCAAATAAATGCCTTTAGAAAAATAGTAAAAAAAATGTTGAGCCAATTAAATACAATAAAAAATTGACTTTTAATTGCTCCGTACATTCTACGGCCCTGGAGTGAAACACGGGGTGAAACTTGCGTCTCCGTACACGCTACGGAGCTGGCAGTGAAAGTGTTAACAATATCTCTAATAACTACGAAGCCTCTTCTGGAACACTGCTTCTGAATTGTTAACTTTAGTTAGAAATGTACTAGAACTCCGTGTCACTGACCACGAGATAATTAACTAGGGGCGCCAACAGACTCGGTGTCTCCAGAAATCTCGGATGCCGTTTGCATATTGAGCGAAGCGAGTCCAGTGTAATGACTCATCGTTGTGGACAATGTCGGTAATGTAGGAGATTTCAGATTAGATTTAAAAAATCTTTACATTTTTCACTGTTTTTCGCTCTTCGCTCGTTTTTTTTTCCCCATTGACTTCAATGGGATATCCGTTTTTTCACGATTATTCCTCAACGACGTAACATTAACAAAATTAAACCATCACCTAATGTATCTCTTCTTAGAAGGAGGCAACGGTAGTAGTCCTACGGAAACCGGGAAGAACGAACCATAATAATGTGAAATCATAGCGTCCCATAGGACTGCTATCGATCCTGGGGAAAGTATTGGAAGGGATGATGGTACGCAGGCTCAGGTGGCACATCATTCCCAAGTCAAATCCCAGGCAGTATGGTTTCGTGCCACAGCGCAGCACGGAAGACTCCTTCTATGACATGGTGCGACATATTCGGGATAATTTAACAAAAAAATTGATCAATGACATTGTCTCCCTTGACATAGAGGGGGCTTTCGATAGCGCGTGGTGGCCGGCGATAAAATGCCAGTTGAGAGAGAAGGGAGTGTCGCAAATCCTCCGAAAGTCGGTCTGGAAGGTGACGGTTAAATATGCCGATACGACCTACAACAAACGTACCGACAAAGGCTGCATTCAGGGCTTAATAGGAGGTCCCACGTTTTGAAATCTCCTATTAGATCCTTTATTGAACATTATAGAGGGTACAGGAGTACACTGCCAGGCGTTCGCCGACGACGTGATTCTTATAATTTCAGGAGACGAAAGTTCAAAAATAGTAACACAAGCCAATGGGGTCCTTGCCCGTGTGTATGAGTGGGATATCAACAATAAATTGAAATTTGCTCCAAATAAAACTAACGCCATGGTAATCACAAGACGGCTAAAGTACGATACAACGCACATACATATGGGAGATTCACCTATCAACCTAGTTAAAGAATTTAAAATATTAGGCCTCATAATTGATGAAAATTTAATTTTCAAAAATCATATAAAATAAATCTGTTCCAAAGCAATTAAAATTTATAAACCCCTTACAAGATCCGCCAAACTTACATGGGGACTAAATCCTGAAATGATAAGAACCATATACACAGCAGTGATAGAACCTATTATGCTCTATTCGGCAATTGTGTGGGCACCAGCGGCAGAGAGACGGTACGTAAAGAAGCAACTGAATTTTGTACAAGGTGGGTTTGCGCAGAAAATCTGTAAAGCTTACCGTACCGTCTCTCTGACCGCAGGCCTAGTCCTGTCGGGACTGCTCCCACTAGACATCCGCGTGAAGGAAATGGAAGAACTCTTCGAGGCAAAGACAGGGAAACCCCAGAGCGTTCCGGGAGACAGAGAAATGGAGGGGAAGATAAGCTTCCTCAACTCTGCATCCAGCTGCGACCACGCGGATACCTTTCCAGATCCTTCAAACTACAAACCACCAGGACTTAAGTGACAGCGAGCGGCTCAGGATATTCACGGATGGAAGCAAACTCGAAGGTAAAGTAGGAGCAGCTTTCACCTGATGGAGGGGTCCGAGCAAAGTTTTATCAAGGAAATTTCGCTTGGAATCCTACTGCACCGTGTATCAAGCGGAATTGTACGCGATTTCGTAAGCCACATTTGCCGCCAGAAACAAAAAAGCTGCATGCGTGAGTATCCTGAGCGACTCTAGGTCGGCATTGCAAACTATCAAAAAACCTGACACCTTGCATCCCATTGCTTACAGAATAAGAGAGAGTATCCTAGTGGCCCGTACTGAGGGAGTTCACATCCAGCTATGTTGGGTAAGGGCACACGTGGGAGTGGAGGGGAATGAAAGATCAGATGCCCTCGCCAAAGAAGTGATAAAGAGGAAAACGCGCTCCGACTACGACCTGTGTCCCTTATCCTATATTAAAAGAAAAATAAGGAAAGAGTCTGTAGAGCAATGGGAGCACAGATACCAGAACAGACCAGATGCAATGCTGACAAAGCTGTTCCTCCCCTCAATAAAGGAGTCGTACGGAATTATCAAGAAGGCAAAATTTAGCCCGACGCTTGGCAGGTGTTGACAGGCCACGGAGGCTTCAGTCAATACTTGCACAGGTTCCACCTGAAAGATAACCCTACCTGCGACTGTAACAACATGGACATACAAGACATACTCCATATTATACTAGACTGTAACAAATTTGGCAAACTAAGATATAAACTAGAGAAAGAATTGGAAATAGAATTAAATAAAGATAACCTAAAAATTATAATGGCAGACACAAGACACAGAACTAATTTTATACAATATGTAGAAAAAATATTCAAAAGACTCAATTTACAAAACAAGACATAAGAGAACAGCAAGTAACCAAACACAAATGAGAACACAAACTAAAAAAGTAAAAAAAACAGCGACAAATAAAGGAGCAGGAAAAGTGTATTATTTATAATAATATAAGACATAATACACAAACATAATATGAAATAAAGAAAAGACAAATAAATGTGCAAAAAATATCATCATTATCATTGTATATAGGCATATACAATGATAATTAGGTATAAGAATAAGTAATAAAAATAAAAGCGTAAATAAGTAATACAAATATGTTAAGTAAAAAAAAATACAAAAGTACTCATAGGAGTTATGTAAAGTAGTAAGATAAATGATAAAGATAAGAAAAATAAGTAACATAAGGTTAAGAAAACAAGCAAGTCACACAAAGCAATGAAACATTAAACATCCCAAAAGAAATCTCATTGCAGAGAATAAAGATGAAAGTAAAGAAATCCCGGATCGATTAAAAGCTTCGATCCCTCTAGTGGCACGTCGGAGGACGGAAGAGGGAAAAAAAAAACAATAAAATATATTAATATAGCAGACTACTAAATACGTACATTACAAAAATACCGTTATACATTTGTAATAACTGACGGAATTTAAACCACAATTCCACATTTTAGCTACGCATTGCACGTATTTTGTTATATGTATTCAAAAGGTACTTGGCACAAATTATAAATATCGTATCGTGATATAATATAACTCCTTACCTTAATTTGTAAATAGAATAATATTAAAAACAGCTGACTTATAGTACTTATATAAAAGCTTTCAATAAGAAAAAATAAACACTTTAGCTTTATTATTATTAAGCATAAGCATATAATGATACATAAAACATTAATCCTTACTTCCTATGTTAATGTTAATAACGACATAAAAATTATATTATAAGCCTTGAAGAGAACTATTCCAAGAACATATAGATAAAGGAAACACATTTTTTTTCACTCCTGCCTGACTGCCTCAACTTCTTTTCAATAATAAACATATTACTTTACATCATTTTTTTTATAATAGTTTTTCTTATATAATAGGAAGTCAACGTTAGTTTTTCAAAACGAAAGAGAAACATTTATTTTAGAAAACTAACGTTTTGTTGAAAGTTTGTATTTTTTCTGAGAATGCGTTGTACAGAATAACACTTTTATTAGGTGTTAGTACTATTATATAACGATAGTAGTAATAAGTTACATTTAAATAACGTGTTATCTGAGTACGAAAGACTAACTAAATAATCTTAAGTTACACTGGTCAAAATGGTAAGAAATATAATTTTATCCCACATAACATAAAAATAAAATGTCGTGGTTCCTATGAACGCTGGCGCTGAATAATATCTCGCCCGCGGCGTCCGAATTTCTAAAGCTGGCGCTGATAAGAAGCCGCCAAGGAAACAAGACGAACGTCATGTGGTAACTTCCTCTTGATAAAGCGTCTGTTCTGGTCTAAGACATAATAGAAGAAATATAATATAAGCAACGAGAGATCAATTTAATTTTGTGACTCTTGAAGTTGTTAATTAACTCTGCAGCATTTTTAATTTGACGTTAAAGGGCTTTGAATAATGCTTTGAGCTGAATACATAAGAAGAGAGAGGTCTCTTCCAAAGTTAATATTATTTATAATATTGGTAGCACAAGCACGTATCATGAGGTACGTATTAAGGGAAACCAAATGCCTAAAATCTTTAATTATTATTAAATAATTTGTATCTAGCTTTTTTTATAGATAAATGAACGTTATTATTCCAAATATTTTATGTATAACTATACTTATGTAAATTACTTCTTCATGTTTACCAATACTTTTAGAGATTTCATTTATTTACTAGAGATTCAATCGTATTAAAAATAAACACTATTCGATTTTTAAAGTAGATAGCTTAGGACAAATCGAAATTGACAATATAAATATATAAAAACAGCCCCTATAATATATACGCTAATGAGATACAATAAAACTTTGTTGCTAACAAAGAGAGAAATACCCTCATCATACTGACATGCCAACTATTTGTCATCATACTACAACAGACTTTGGTATTAGAGGACGGACTGATATGACTTATGTTATTAATGAAATGTTTACATTTGATTTGACTTATATTTGTATGCGTAACTTCGCAACTTGCAATTGCTTAACTAATATTAAATAAATCAAAATGATTTTTTGGTTTAATCTAAAATGCTTGGCAGAAGTTCACTATTACGTAATATATTGGTGATCCAATGGAGTCGATTTTAACATTAAATGTTTATTTTTCCGCATTTATTTAACATTTGAAAATAACTCTTCTTTTGAGAAAAAATTAAAATTATAAAAAAATAATTAAATATTAATTGTCTGTTTAACCCTTTCGGACCTAATTTACAGAATTATGCACAAAATATTTAAAGCTTTATAATATTTTTATTTTACTTAATTTTCTCCTCCGCTACATATTTGTTAGATCAAATATGTTTGATTTTCACAGTATATAAATAATCTAGCTGATTCCCGCCCGCTTCGCTTGGCACACAATTAATTTTGATGTGAACTTACGACTCCTTGTATTGACAAAATGTTTAATTTCGATTTTATATTTAGTGTAAATATTTGAAATTTTAATTAGAGAAATATAATGTCCGTCACTGAATACACAGATTCCACATCACCTATGAGATACTGTGTATTAGGATGCGTTTCCCTGATGTATTGTGGCGGAATCCCCAGAAGGCCTACACCACGAAAAAATTGTCAGCATATTACTTAAGACAAATTTGTTTTTTTTTTTAATAATATTTAGTTACTTTTCAAATATATCAAATTAAATTTCGTAATCAATTGTATTTTTACGCGAATTTGCATTGCAGAGGATCAAATTGATTACATTTTTTAATATTTTTATTATTCTAAGATATGACTTCAACAACTAATATGACATGTTGACATTAATACTTTTACAAGACATCTTTGAAATAATATAATTTCAAATATAAAAAAATACCTGACAGTAAATGAATTAATGTAATCAAACACATTTTGAATGGTCGGTTATCTTCAAGTTTTTTGTATGTGCCTTAATCCTTATTAATATTCGATGATTCGGTCGGTGACTGAGAGAATGCGGAAACCCAACCCCTCCCCCCCTCCCGCCCTTCCAAAAATGATAGCGATATCTCCAAAAGTATATCCCAGAAGGGTACCGGCTTTGATGAAGCAGGGAACCCCTCCCCGAAAAATCGGGGAAATGATTCTCGGATTTCGCTCGGGCTGCCCGCCGTATCTGGGGCGGGCAATGTATCGCAGTTTATGTTTTCTGAGGGCAAACGACGGCGAACAGCGGCACCCCGCTCCACTCTAGATGTGGACTTTTGCAACATCCGGGGGTTTCACTCGAACCTAAACGCCGTCTACTACCACCTTGAGACGGCGCAGCCCGCCTTGTTTTTGACGGAGACGCAGATATCTCAACCTAGCGACACAGCGTATCTAACATACCCCGGGTATAAACTAGAGCATCATTTTATACCACACGGGGTATCTGTGTTCGTAAGGGAGGATATCTGCTACCGTCGCCTTCAGATCAGACAGAAGGTCGGGACTTGTCCGTGCTCTGGCTACGCATGGAAATGGACGATCACGTCAAAGTCTACGTGTGCCTCTACAGGTCCCACAGTGGTAATGCAGAAACAGATCAACTGTTGGGCCACGTTCAAGCGAAGATTGACGACCTGCTTTCACAGACTCCCTTCGCCGAAGTTGTAGTCCTCGGGGACTTTAACGCGCACAATACCGAATGGTTAGGGTCACGTACAACCGACTACGCGGGGAGATCTGTTTTTAACTTTGCTCTGGCTAATGGTCTGTCCTAGCTAGTAAAGACGCACACTCGTTTACCGGATGTGGACAGCCACACGCTCTCTTTGTTGGATCTTCTGCTGACTACACATTCAGAAAAGTACCAGGTCACTGTCGAGGCTCCCTTAGGGTCTCCTGATCATTGTCTGGTACGGAGTGTAGTGTCCATTTAACGGCCGACTCGCACAAGACTTGCGACTCCACACGTTTGGCACTACAAGTCAGCGGATTGGGATGGAATGCGGTCCTTTTTTGCATCCTACCCATGGGGGCCGATTTATTTCCCTTCCTAGTGAATGATCCTAGTGACTGCGCTGCGGCTGTAGCTGATGTGATACTACAGGGCATGGAATTATTTGTACCAAGCTCTGTGGTACCACTTGGTGGTAGATCGCGGCCTTGGTTTGATGCGTCTGTCAGGGCTGCAGCAGCTGGCAAACGGCAGGCTTACCAAGCTTGGGCCAATGCATTAGTCACTAAGGATCCGAAGTAGAGTTCTGAAGAGGAAATACAACCGTGGTTCCAGATTTTTCAAACGGCAAATCGCTAGAGCAAAGTTCAAGCATGTCGTCAAAATTGGGGATCAGCTGGCCAAGTACCCGCCTGGCACGGGCAAATTCTGGGAGCTTTCAAAGGCCACTCTAGGCAATTTTAGCCTGCTGTCCCTACAGCATATGGGGAATGACTCTCTCGCCCATAAGGCAAAAGAGAAAGCCGATCTCTTGGGCACTTTTTCGCCTCCAACTCGACTTTGGACGACCAAGGGTAGACACCTATCATCCCGCGGTGTTAGAGCTCAATGCCGGAAATAATTTTTCGGCAGAAAACTATCAGGCAGTCTCTATTTTCCTTGGACGTTCATAAGTCGAGTGGGCCGGATGACATTTCTCCATTAGTGCTACGAACGTGTGCCCCTGAGTTGACTCCAGTGTTAACGCATCTATTTCGACACTCCTACCTTAAAGGCGTAGTCCCCGTCTCATGGAAGTGTGCCCTTGTCCATCCGATCCCTAAAAAAAGGTGATAGCTCGGACCCAGCTAATTACAGACCTATCGCCCTTCTCTCCAAAATAATAGAAATTATTATCAACTGACAGGTCCTAACGTACCTCGAGGATCACCAGTTGATCAATGACCGGCAGTATGGCTTTCGCTATGGTCGATCGGCTGGTGATCTTCTTTTATACCTTACGCACCGTTGGGCTACGATTATTGAAAGCAAGGGAGAGAGTCTGGCAGTTAGTCTGGATATGGCAAAAGCCTTCGATCGTGTATGGCACAAGGGGCTTCTTTCGAAGCTACCTTCCTATGGGCTTCCCGAGAGTTTATGCAAATGGATCACCAGTTTTCTCACTGGGCGGAGCATACAGGTCGTTCTCAACGGTTTTTGCTCGGACCCCAAGCCCGTGAACGCTGGTGTACCCTAAGGCTGCGTGCTATCCCCAACTCTGTTCCTCCTGCGCATCAACGATAGTTTGGGTATTTCCAACCTGCATTCTTATGCGGATGGCAGCATTGGGGATGCGGTATATTCCAGCCGTGAAGGGTTCTCTCGGCCAAACGTCGATGAGTCCCGAAAGAAACTTGTGTTTTCTATAAAGACCTTCCCGGCAATGATCTTCCTCAGAACGGGGGGAACGTTCAGTTTATATCACATTTGTCGTATCACCGCTCTTCGCGATGCACACTTCTCAATGCCTCGCCAAGTATCAGTATACTGGACCTCGATATTTTGAGCGATTGTCAGTTTCATAGTCGTCTGGAGAGCAAGGCCAAGTTGGCCTCGATGAAATTGGGAGTGATCAATAGAACGAGGAAGTATATCAGACTCTGGCAAAGACTTGCAATCTATAAGGCACAGGTCCGGCCACATATGGAGTACTGTTCTCATTTCTGGTCCGGATCACCCTAATATCAGCTTTTACCATTTGACCACGTACAATAGAGAGCCGTTCGGATTGTCGGGAACCCGGTGCTCTGTGAACGACTGGACTCTTTGGCATTGCGTAGAGACGTGGCTTCTTTGTTCGTCGTCTACCGCATTTACAACGGGGAATGATCCGAAGAACTATTCGATCTGAGGCCTATCGCCGAATTCTACCACCGCACAGCTCGCCATCGCCTCTTTTACCATCCATACCACCTGGATGCGTGGCGATCTTCCACTGTGCGGTTTTCAAGGACTTTTTTCCCACGTACCACTCGAATGTGGAACGAACTTCCTTCGGCGGTATTTCCAGATCGATACGACATGGGTACCTTCAAAAAAGGCATATATTCCTATTTCCAAGGCTGGCAACGCTCTTGTGAATCCGCGGATGTTGGAAGAGTTCATGGGCGGCGGTGATCACATTTCAACGGTGACCCGCAAGCTCGTTTGCCCATGATACATGAAATATATATATATATATATATATTATATATTCAACGCAGATGGAGCCTTTAAAGTCGATAGCAGACGCTGATTCAATACTGACCCGGCCTGTCCACTAACTTACTATGCACACGCCATTGACGGATATATAAAAACACACCAACAAAAAGCAAAGAATTATAAATAATTACAAAAAAAACATTGAATGCGCCTATTATACAAATAAATAATAAATAAGAAAAAACACATTTTTTACATAATATATGTGAAAAATAACAATATTTCATTTAATTGTGTTACAACTTTAGACTTTTTTATATTTTAAAATGTAACCACTAGCCAAAGGGACTAGATGAAAGTGAAGCTAAACACTGGTAGTTAGGTAAAGTTTATTAATGTTAAACGTCTTAATCTTAATAATATTATAAATTGCACTCAGTCTCTCATCTTTTCAGTAGTATTTTTGATATGCTCGGTGGATGTATATTAAAATTATTTACTATGAGCATATTTGATAGTTTACCACCATCCATCTACGAACGATAGTTACCACCGACCATCTACGAACAACCAGGTTGTGGAAAAGGCTGCCTAGGAGGAGTTTGCATATTCTTATCCAATTGTGTTATTTTTGCAATGGTTGTGTAATGTTACGGGCCAAAATTGCACAGCCTGTTTCATAGCTTGCATAGAGCAGGAATGTTGTTCAGTTTTCCTCTTGTATGTGCGCACCATATTAGCTAAAAACGTAAAAAAGAAATATATTACTACTTAGAAGTCTTTAAAACGGGGCAAAGTGGGGCTTTTGTGTGAGTGCCCCGCTTTGCCCTGGGCACCATACCCCACTATGCCCCATCGGCTTAGTCAAAATTAAAGAGAAACTGATGCCATCTTACCTTTCATTCAATCACCGTGTGCTTTTTGATTAAAAAATCAGCAGAAAACTTGATTCCTAATAAACTATAACACACCACAGTACATGAATAAGTTTTAGAAAGAATTGATATTCAATTTCACTAAAAATTTTAAGAAAAACAGTAGTTTTGATATTTTTGTTTATATCACACGATCACTTGCCGAAAGGGCGTGGGTAGCTTATGAAGGTCCCATGCTGTCTAAGGATCAACCATAGCGACGCATCTGACAGTTCGTACAGCGTTTACTTCAAGCTATGTAAAGCGCGCCCCGCTTTGCCCCGTGGCCCCGCTATGCCCCCCCTTCCCCTACTTCATAAAGTGGCACCATGACTAAAGACAATCAATGCTTTAAAATGTTACTTTTATAAAAAAAATTTGTGACAGTTCATAATTAAATATTGTCAATAATAATATATATATTAATAATTTGTTAATATTGACAACATTATTTTATAGATTCTTCTGTTTTCCATTACATAAGTTTTTTTGTAATTTATGCTACGTCATTTTCTCTTATTGTGTCCTAAACTTAAGCCTATACTTATGCCTTTAAAGCATATAGTTTGTTAAAAATTATTCTTTAATAAGGACATTTCAATAATTATTAATATAAAATAATATCACATATTTTCTGAGTTATTTTTATTTAATACTAACTGCTTGCAACAAGTCTGTCCGCCCGGCCTGTAAATAGAACTATAGGAAGGGAAAAATACATTCCCTCCACCGTTTTTATCAATTTATTTTGCGAAGTTAAAATTCTTTTCAAAACTCTTTTATTTACGATATAATACATGGCACATGTCTAAACTGAAATACCCAGTATCGGATATCCGAGCCCGGATGTTAGCTTTAGACCCGTTCCTCGGTTGTCTGGATAAAATTCAAAAGCAATTTATTATAATATATACTATACTTGTATTTTAAAGAAAGCAACAGAAAACAGTTTATGTTTAAAAGCTTTTTAATAATATACTTTAATATTACACAATAAGTATAAGCTCAAAGTCATATTCAGTAGGAGCAAACTAAAGAACCTTGGTGTGTGAGTGTTACTGAACAGTCCACTTTAAAATACAAGTTTCAGAATAAGATTAAGTTTTAGGAGAAATTATCATTCTTTGTAACTTCAAGAATTTATGTTACATCTTTCTTGTTAGTTTTTCATTATTTCTGTTAAATATAGTCGCTATGGTGGCACTTTGAATCGAAGTTGGCAAACTACTACAATTTATTAATACATAGTTTAAAACTTTTATTCTTCCATTAGGATTATAATAATTGTGACGACTATAGTATTTTTTTATCATTATAAATATCATTGTAGTCCTTATGAGTTGTTTAAATATAAATTTATAAAATGGAATGAGTTCAACTGAATAAGACATCTGAGTAAAATTTAACTTGTATAAATATATTTGATTTCGATCGACATCATGTAAAATCTTGGTTTAATCTGACAACACATGTAAGATATAATTCTAATTGATTAGCTCTCTTAGCAAATATATGAGAAGACGAATATTAAATGTTAGCTTGCATCGTTTAGACGCAGTTAATATTATGAATATATAAGTAGTGTATGTATTTAAAATGAAAGTTTATTTTTTTATAATCAACTTTTAGTTCAAAAAATTTTCGACCGTTTCCCTAATTTGCAAAACTGATGGCAGTTACTAGTTGGTATTCATAGCACGAGAAACAAATTGTACAAATTGGGACGTCTATCGCTATTGTCTATTTATAGTAGAATATCGTTTTTACCATGAAATAACGAGTCCTAGCGAAGAGTTATGAGTTCATATAATTTTCAACAGAGTTACTCTTGTGATGATGTCTATATTATATAAAAAATATTGAACCCGTAATTTAATTCTATCAACATTTTTAATATAAATAAATTACATTATTTGGGGAAGTTGTGGTCACGTCAAAATGGAAACATGTGTTTACACATACCCTTCAGTATATTTATTTGCAACTTTCGTCCCCAAAACTTTGGAGCTGCGTGACTTAGCCGTAATTTTATGCTATATCTGGTTTAAATATTCTGAACATTGTAACAAAATATCTCGTTTCAGTATTCTGAACATTTTAATAAAATAGAAAACAAGAAAATTCTCAACATAGTTTTTTTAATTTCTTATTTTTTATATATATAACTAAAATGTAAGATAAAAAATCTAATCATATATATCCTGATTTATACTGAATAGTACTGGCTACCTTTATTGTCACTTAGTGTTGAGAGATTAATGAAGTCTAAAAACGACTATTACGACTATACGACTATATGACTGTACGACTATGGTCTATTAAACTAGATTAGTCACAACTTCTCAGATGTGTTTTCTTTATTAAGTTTATTGTATTAGCATACTTTAATAATTTAAAAACATACTGTTCATTGGTGTTGTAATTATAATTTAAAAAAACTTAGACAATATTAGAAAAATATCTACTTGAAAAATACTCGTATGAATCAAAATAAACAAAAATTAAGGTGAAATCATTTGAAAGTTTTCAAATGATCAAAAGAAAAAGCAAATTAGAGCTTCAGTCATGCAACAGACAAATTTGGATTCAAAAATTTCAGGTTTAATAGCCTAAAATGTCTGTCCTAAAATCAGTATGTTATCATTCTTTAACCCAAAAACGTTTATGTAATATATATTTTATAACTGAAGCCGTACATGACGAGAAGAGTCCTGATAGATACGGTCAAAAAGCACGTGGTCAGCATTACTAACACCACGAATCCCGTGATCTTGAATACCGTCAGCCCTCGGGGGTTAAAGAAATCCACGTAGGTACTTCTAATAACAAAATCATTATCTTGAAAAGATCCTATCGCTACGACGGATCAAGCAAGCGTACCCGGAGGGCTTTTTTTATCAAATCGGGGTATGTGATTAGTTTGAACAAAATCATTTTTAAAGTTATTTCGGGTAAAGGTTTTCGCTTTTGGAATACGGGTTCCCGCTTACTTATGTATATCCTATATTAGTTTTTACAAAAGGCCGCATTACAAATTACTTACTAGGGGTGCGCTTACACTTTTCAAATTAAAGCAACGTTTTAAACGTTCGCAAATATTGAAAAACTGTAAACTAAAATTAAAAGCCTAATATTTTTCAAATAAAGTTAGTTAAGTTTACTTGTTTTATTTATTTAAAGATTTATGATCAGAGTTGGGAATAGCACGCAGCCTTGGGGTGCACCAGCATTCACGGGATTGGACAAACCGTCGAGAACGAACCGTATGCTCCTTCCAGTGGGAAAGCTACTGGAATGGATGATCTACTTGCATAAACTTTCGGGTAGCGCATAGGAAGGAAGCTTCGAAAGAAGCCCCTTGTGCCATACACAATCGAAGGCTTTTGCCATATCCAACTAACTAACTGCCAGACCCACTTCCTTGCTTTCAATAACTGTTGCCCAATGGTGCGTAAATTATAATAGACGATCACTAGGTCATTGATCAAGCGGCGATCCTACAAGTATATTAGAAACTGACGGTTAATGATATTCTCTATTATTTTGGAGTGAAGAGAAGTGATGGCGATAGATTTGTAGTAAGCTGAATCTGAGCTATCACCTTTCTTAGGGATCGTATGTTTGTGTATGTCCCGGAACGATGCCTTTAAGGTCTGCGTGTTATCTATACATATAAATAAAGTTGGTGTATCTGTTTAAAATTTTAAATTAACAGCTTTTCACTAAAAGCATATAAAAATATAGAAGGTTTTTTTTTTTACATAAAACGGTACTTACATAAAAAAATAAAATTTAAAATTACTTTTTATGTGTCTGTTTGTTCCGGCTATTTTCTGAAAAATCTTGACTGATTGTAGCCTGACATTCACTGGCGAATAGATGATGTAATAAGGAGTACGAAGCTTAGTGTAATACTTCACTTTGGTTACTTTTATTTTCAAGATCATATTTCGTGCAAACGACTTTGTTGGCGCAACTAGTATATTATATTACTACTTTAATTACAAATAGACATTGCAATTTTATTTACATATATTGATAATAGTTTCATGGGTCACATAAAGTTATGTATTATGTTATGTTAAGTCACATAAGATTATAATAAATATACCAAAACTATAAGTATTAGAAGCCATTATTCAATTAAAAACATTACAACCATAAAAGCCGAGCCGAGCCGAGATTGCAATGAAAAATTACTTGCACTTTATTTTTTGACAGAAATTATATTGTATGTTATCTCGTATTCAAATTTTTGGCATCGAGATTTACAAAGGGACCTAAAGAAGGCCGACTCTTTCAAGTTTTTTTGAGTTCATTTCACTTTGTACATAATTTAAACATCAAAGACTATGAAAACAAGTAATATTATAAATGCGAAAATGCGTGTATTTCTTTGTATGTTTTGTTTTGTAAGCCAGAACAACTGAACAGATTTTGCTTAACTTGCATAGAAGAAGATTAAACCTTGGAAACAGACATTGGTAACTTTCTTTACGAAAAATAGTATCGTATCGTATCGTATCTTGTCGTCAGACAATTACATTTCGTCTTCCATTGAACACCGTTGCTTTAAAGCGTTTAGCAATGGATATATTTAACAAGAACAAAAAAGTAAATAAAAATAGTATATACAATTGACCTTAAGGTCAATGGCTTGCTATATGCAGATGATGCAATGCTCATTGCATCTAGATCATTGCATGCACTGTATCATGCAGCTAAAAATTTTGCCTGAAATCCGCATCACTAACAAAGAGGTATGGAGAGCATTGTGTCGTCTTGATGTGAATAAAGCCAGTGGTCCTGATGGTATACCAACCATTCTGCTCAAGACGTGCAGCTGAGTTGTCTCCTGTATTGACACGTCTGTATCGCCTCTCTTTCAAGACTGGAATAGTGTCGAAATCCTGGAAGCTTGCAAACGTGCAACCAATGCCCAAACAAGGCAGTCGTGCCGATCCTGCCAATTATAGACCATTTTCAATCACCTCCATACTCTGCAAGATTATGGAGTGTGTATTGAACACGCGCCTTCTAGCGTACCTTGAAGGTAACGATCTCCTCAGTGACCGTCAGTACGGGTTTCGCCGAAATAGGTCCACTGGTGACCTTCTAGTGTATGCTACGCACGTTTTTGGCCAGGCCATCGAGAAGAACGGAGAAGCGGTCGCCCTCTCTCTGGACGTCTCGAAGACATTTGACAGGGTCTGGCATGCGAGCCTTATAAGCAAGCTTTCAGCGTACGGCATATCTCCTGGCCTGATTGGCTGGGTAACGGACTTCCTGAACCAGAGATCTTTCCGAGTAGTGGTCGACGGGTCTTCCTCGGAACCCTTGACAATTAATGCCATGGTGTCTCAGGGGTCCGTTCTTTCTACAACTCTTTTTCTGCTGCACATTAATGATCTACTGAAGCCCGGTATCTATGGGTATGCAGACGACAGTGCAACGTTTGAGTGACAAACTTCAGGCAGTCTCCGCATGGGGCAATGCCAATCTTGTCAAATTCAACGCCACCAAAACGCAGACGTGTCTGTTCACCGCCAAAAGGAGCCCTTTCAACTTGGCTCCTACTTTCCAGAGTGTATCTTTGGAATACAGTGACCGGCTACAGTTGTTAGGCTTAGATATTTCCTCGAACCTCAACTTTGGTCGGTGTATTGAGTCTAGAGCAAGAGCAGGTGCAGGGAAGCTTGCCGTTCTTGCGAAGGTCCGTCAGTATTTTACACCGGGACAGCTTCTTGTATTATACAAAGCACAGATCCGGTCGTGTGTAGAGTACTGTGGTCACATATTCGCTGGTGCCGCAAAGTTTCATCTTGCGGTTCTGGACTCAATTGAGAGGCGAGCAAAGAGGCTTATAGGCAATCCCGAATTGGTAGAAGCCAACCTCCACAGCCTTGAACACAGGCGTAGAATAGCTAGCCTCTCAGTATTCTATAGGATACATTTTGGTGAGTGTACGCTGGAATTATACGACTTAATTCCTCCGGTCCCCCTTCCATCACAGGACGTCCTGACGCACGGTAGGTATCCATCCTTACCTTGTGGACATTCCCCCTGTTCGAACGAAGAGCTTTGCTTCGTCTTTTTTCATTCGCACAGCGAAGAACTGGAACAGCTTGTCTGCGTCGGTTTTCCGTCCGTATACAATGTGGCCGTCTTCAAGAGAAGAGTGAATAGGTTACTAGGTTAATGCGCTTTACCATCTAAGACTACATTTTTACTTTCCATCAGGTGGAATGTAGTCAAGCATTAACCTAGACAATATAAAAAAAAACTCATGTATGTTTGAGCCGAACGCGGATGTTAAAGCGAAAAAAGATTGAAAAAATGTTTAGCCATCCAAAAGTTATCAAGAAAAGAAGAAAGGAGAGGGGCTCAGCTCAATACCCGCCGCGCATGGTTGGCGGATCCTAGTTTTAAAAATGAAATAGAACTTAGGTGTACCTAAGTTATATCTACATATCTACATATCTATAATATATTATCACTTTATAAAATCATTTCAAATTGCATCGAGTGATGTTTTTTATAACGTAACTTATAGCTTTAAAATAAGCAAGCAACATTTTAAATAAAACGTCATTTATGTTGTAAATATATATATATATATATATATATATATATATATATATATATATATATATATATATATATATTATTTCCACTAAATATAACATTGCAAAAACTGTGTTAGGATCTTTTTGCTTTTTATTAATCATTTATTAAATAGGCTTTTCGGAATATCTAAAACTAGAGGCCTACGCTTTAAGTTATGTGTCTCCAAAGTTTTGGGTTCGAAAGTTACAAATTGAAATAAAGGGTAGTATGTAGAAACATGTTGACATTATGAATACGCCACAACTTCTCCAAAGGGATAAGGTAATTGATTGCAAGTAGGGATGGAGATAGAATAAAATTGTAATGAATGAATTTATATAGTAAATCGAATCATAACTCTAAGATGCATAGCTTTAAATTTGTACCATCTTTACCGGAGTTAATTAAAGCTTAGCAAACAACAAGTAACTGACAAAGTCATGACAATGTCTCCTAAAACAGATGTCTATTTGGAAATTTGTATTCTGAAGAAATAAGAACTTTCACGGATATACCTTTGAAATATCCTCACAACGTTAAAAATGTATATAGGTAAAATAATAGCATATACATCTATTCCCCAAAAAAATAGCACCATCTATGACCATCAACATTCTTTTCAAAATCTACTTATTGGTACATATTACTTTATTTAACAGCCTATTATTACATCAATTTCAGCGCGATAAAAAAAAATAAACATTTTCGAATTTCAACGTATATTACAGAATATTGCCAAACCAAAAGGCATAACAATAAGGCTCTGGATAAATTTTAGTTATAGTCTATGAACTAAACTGAACAGTGAAATGTGCAAATGGAATTTTCTTTTTGACTTAGTAATCTATTTTTTGTTGTGTTGTTCATATTTACCTATTTTCATTATTCATACAATCATAGTATAATCCCTAAGAATAAATATTTATGAACCAAAATTAGATAGAGAAGCTTATTAGATGCCATAATTATACCTTTTTATATATATTACTATAGATTCTCGATTATAAATAAAGTAATTTATTATGTCACCGTGGTGTAATATACGTAGGCATGTATATAGACGTGAAATTGCAATTGTTTCAGACTTTTGAAAATATATAACAATTGAATAAAATATATTTACTTTCGTATAAAACAAGGAAATTTATTTATAGGGAGACCCCATAATGACATGTCACACATTTGAACAAGAGCACTTTGTGGTAAAACTTCTACTCGGTTGTAGCTTCCAGACACATTTACATTTGTTTCAAATTGTCCCACACTGTATTAGAAATAATCTAAATAATTTATTGTCTAAAATTATATATTATTTATTCACGTCACGCATATTTATATATAAATAACTAAATAAGGATAATAATAACATACTCGTATATTAGGATAATTTATGATAAAAAATAATAATTTTATTTAATGGAGTATTTTTCTACTACAATTAATTATTCAATGTATTTTTAATGGTGGTTTGCTACTAGAATTACCATTGATGGTCAATTGGGGGCATTCGAAACAACAGAAGAAGAATTCGAAACAACAGAGAAGAATGTAAGAGAGATAATTCTGTAACGATATAAGTTATTTGAAGTACTTTGACTTTTATTATGATGATCACTCAAATGATAACCAGTTGTTTGAAGTACTCATGATCGGTACTACTCAAGTTGATTTAGTCAAGTCATTTAAAAAATAATAATTTGTTGAAATGAAAAAAAAATATGATGTATTCAACCACACAACTTCAAACCACATTTTTATATTCCTAAAGAGGTTACATCGGTAAAAATACACTATCGAGGAGAGATGAGTGTTCTGGCAATTTTCATTTCATATTTTTTAAAATTCTCTTTGCTAGTAGCGCAAAATCATGTCCAGAGCGTAACTTTAGAATATAGCCTTTATTAGTCAAAAAAACTGTTGTACTTTTACGTTTTAGTATTGTACATTTATGAGTTGTTTCGAGATACTAAAGTGTATGCATGAAATGCATCAAATAGATTGAAAAAGATATAAATTACTTTTGGACAATTTCCAAACTGCAGGCTGTGAAATTTATGTTATTTTGATTTTATTTGCAAAGAAAGAGGTCAAATCAAGTAAAGAATACAATAATATGAAGTTTTGGTAGTTATACAAGCCGTTCTAAAATTTTGGTAATTTTCTGTATAAGTTAATAAATATAAAAACTAAGAAGATGGTATTTGATAATTCTTAGGAATGGTAATATAATTACTGACGATTGTTTTATTAATATCTGAGAATGCTACTCGATGTTACAGATACGAGTAACTATCTCCTGCATCAATTTTACGCACGATTAACTTCTAAGTGTATGAAAATACTATTATATTTCTAGGATTTAAAAAATTATAAATAAAGTTTGCCAGAATTATATTATTAAAGTTATTAAAGTACTTTTAGAATATGTTAAGCGTGTAGTTCTTTCTATTAGACAAATATTGACTTTCGATAGTCGTGTCTAATGTTATTGTATTAGTGGACTTTTACTTTATAAATTGATTCTATAATAGATGTGTATGAGAGTTTTCTACAGTCCCTCGTTTCACATCGAGTATTTCGATAACTCTGAATATTTTATTGATCTTTTGATCATACAATTATAATGTTCCTCATACGCATTTTAACCAAATGATGCCCGTTCCAAGTGCCTTTAAAATGTCGATAATTTCTCTAACCTCTATCCGATCCCTTCCAAAGCAACTTATTTTTTTTTAAATTTTACCCCCATCCCTTCTCAATATTTGCTTTGTTTCTGCTGAAAACTACAGTCAACTACAAGCTGAAGCTGAAGCATCTCATATCACGACCTAATTTTCCTATCCTATGAAGTCCGTCCACCTAAGGTTTTTTTAATTTTTTATTCTAACGCCTCCAGCGGCAGTTGCACCACTTATTTATCTCTACATACTGATTATATTCTTAAGGTAAAATATCGGGCATTTAGCATACTTATGGCGCTTGTTTGAACTCAGCGCTGCGTCCTTCGCCAACTGATCTGCTCGTTCGTTGCTGTCCAAGCCGGCATGTACCTTGATCTAGAACAAATCAATATTTTTGTCAGACTGCGATAATGCTTCAAAATTTTCTCTTGCCTCGACGGTTAGCAAGTGGTGTGACTCTAGGTTAGTGATTGTGTGTAATGCAAACTTAGAGTGTCTGTAGATCGCGATCGACGATTCTACTCTTTTGAGCGGTAGGTTAGTGGCCTCAAAGAAGTCCAGGAATTCCACCCGGTAGACCACACAGTATGACGGCAGACCAAGTTTGACTATTTTGGTTTCAAGCTTGCTATTCCAAAAGGATAGCGAGGCCGTCTATGAAGATACGTACAGCGTACTGTTTCCTTCATACTATTGCCGGTCTGCCAGGGAACGGAACCTCAAGCTGTAAGTCTGGATGAGGAGTCCTGGTAAAGGAAGTTTCAAACTCAACCTCTCTATCCTTGAGCTTCAGCACTGGTAAGCTTTTTTGTCCTGATAAAGTGACGCTGCCCTTCTGATCCTAATATCCAACAGAAGTATTATCGTTAGTATCAGCGACACTGTCCAATATCCTTTGTAGATTTTTAGTAGGTATTCTCTTTGATCCAAGTCGAGTCTTTTCCTAATAAAGACCTTGTTCATCGCTTGCGCCTATGCACTGGCAGCATTAAGCAGGATGGGCCGCACGGACGTCGGAGGACCTCATGTTGAAGCCCCTAGGTTGTTCTGGCGATATTGGACACATGCTTATATATCGCGATCGTCTTCTTGCAGACATTTTTCAGATGGACAATGAAAATGAGTTTGTTTCTAATTGTTAGCCTTAGAATCTTGACGTTGTTTGTGATGTCAATTGCTGTTGCCGATTGCTGTCCCCACGTATGGATTGACATATTTCTGCTTATTTGTCATGATCATGATCATCATCATTTGTCTATTCGTTTGTCCACCTAAGGTTAGGCCTACTGTAGTCAGGCAACGCAGCTTTAAAGGTATCAATAATAAAGCCTTCATATAAGATTTCAATTATACTACGACACGATTTTCGACGCTAAAAGGTTAAATGAAAAGATAGATATTATTAACTCTTTCTTAACTGTTTTTTTTTATATACTCGTAAAATAGTTTTGTTCAATTCCATCAATCTAAAACATCTACCTATACCGTGGTTAAACCAGGGCATTCAAAATCGAATAGTGAAAAGTAATATAACAAAATCTAGGTACAAATTTAAACAAACAAATCGACAATCTCTAGAACTATAAACAGATCCGTAATAATTACATAGTACTATCGAGGACAATTATTCTGCTAGAATATAGAGATTATAGAAGTGTTACATTAAATATTGTAATTAATATATTATTATGTTTTAATTCTGAAACAACCTCTTCAGCCAACCAAATATCGGAGGTATAATCACTTTAAGGATATTTTTAACAATGAAATGTTAAACGATCAAAAATGCATATAAATATAAAGGATGTTATATGATTTTTTTTAAAGAAAAGCTCTTTTTTCAGGGACTTCAATAACGCAGTTTATTAAGAGCATTAATTAAATTTATATAACTATATAAAATGTTTCATTTATAATAGTTTGATATAATTTTATTTGTTCTATTTCCAATATAATAACATAAATATTACACAAAACTTTGATAAAAAAGCTTTTTCAACTTCGGTTACCTCATTTCATATGGACCAACTGGCCCATTCGGCTTATTACTAAAGTCGACAAGAAAATCAGGAGCTAATTTTATGCCTCCGTTCACCGTGCCGATGTACAACTTTGCTATCCAACCTCCCTGCATAATATGCAAATCTATTTCATAATCTGCATAAAATAGCACGTTGAATTTCACAATGATTTTTTTTTTAACAAGTCCACTAATAATAATTAAGTTTTAAATAAAAATCCTTCTTAGCCGAGTGTTCCAAAAAGAATTCCAAATTTAAGTGGTGTTGCCAAAACATGGTGTCATGGTGTCTGCCGTCGATGTCGTTTTCGTGGTTGGAATGGAAGGTTAAATTATTATTTTTTTAAGTTTTTTTCCGTGTCCATGTATACTTTTTTTTTTACAAGTTATATATTCCAGAAGACTACAATCCATAATATTTGTATTTTAGTTTGAGAGTGTCTGAGAATATTCATTGTTTCATGTTACGTGTTTTAGTATTAATTTGAGTGTAAATAATATAGTGATTCGGGAAAATGTTCTGAAGATATTTAAAACCTATGAAATACGATTTTAACGCCACTTTTCTAGTTAAATTTCTAATGTTCTTTGTATGTGTTTGATTGGGACTCTGGGTAGTTTATAAATATAAAATAGTATAATTATTATAAATATAATCTATAGGTTGCAATTTGTTTATTATTAATTTTGAAATAACAACTTTGAATTTCATGTTAAAATAACATTAAATGACGAAAATCGCTATTTCATTAAAATATAAGAAACATAACATTCTAGAGCAATTTTGGAGTGCTGTTTTATAAAAGCAGGCTCTTTTTTAAAAAAGTGATGTTGTTCCCTGAAAATAGGTTTTATAAATATCAGGCAGTAAAATAAACATATATATTTTTTTTTATTTTTGAATACAATTGCTTAATTATATTAATATTAGTTTTGAGTATTTTTTTTCAAAGGAGTTTAAATTAATTAAAGCCTTTTATGACAAATAAATAAGGTTTTCACTATTTCCCTAAATTTATGTGTATATGGTATTATGGTATATATTTTTTTTATTTTTTAAGTGCGAGTATGTCGTTAATATTTTCTAGAACTAACGACTAACTGAAAACTATTACTGATATTATTAGATTAAATAATATTAAAATATTGTTGCTTGTACTTATTAACTAACTTAGTTGTTATTAGGTTTTTGTGCTTTAGAACTTTTTGTTTCGAATTATGTGACTAAGAAAAACGATTAATCATTCAAAATTTACTGAAAAATTGTTATGAACAGTATGGAATGAATGTACATATTTCTTGGACCTTCAACCGAATAGAAAAATTAGCATAAAGTGCTCTTGTTTGAATATCTGACATGTCATTAGGAAAATAATAAGTTTTGTGGAAGAACTTTTGTTGTTTCATTGGTTTGAAATTAATAATTTAGTCTTAAATGCTAAGAAAACTAAATGCATAGAGTTTATACTTCTTAATGTAAAAACTAACAATTTTAGCTTGCTCCTTAACAATGAAATATAGGAATTGATTAACTAAACAAATTTCTTAGGTATAACTTTAGTTAAAAAGCTCCAGTGGAACCCCCATCTCTCAACACTCGCAGCCAAACTCAGCCCCGCCGTCTTTGCAATTATAAAAGTTAGACAATTAACGGACATTAATATGGCTTGATTTGTTTATTTTAGTTACTTTGCATAGCATTTTATCTTACGGTATTTTATTATGGGGCAGTGCTGTCGAAATTAATTCTATATTCATTTTACAAAAAAGAGCGGTGCGGGCTATTTATAACTTAAAAGCTAGAGATTCTCTGAGAGATGTTTTTAAAGAAATAGGTATTCTTACAGTCGCTTCGCAATATATATTTAATAACATATTATGTATACGCCAAAATTTAAATAGTTATATAAAAAACAGTGACATACACGCGATAAATACGAGGAATAAACAAATACTCGTAACGCCAAAATTTTGTCTTCAAAAAGCTAATAAATCCTTCATGGGTTGAGTATACGCATATATAATAAAGTTCCACAAGATATCTTATACTTTCCTTTCTTGGTTTTAAATCTAAAATCAAAAGTTTATTATTAAATAAATCTTATTATTCAAGAGTTTTTAGTGGATCGAAATATGTGGAACTTAAGTTGTTGAATGTACTGTAGACAAATTACAGCTTGCGTGCTTATAGTGACCTCCGCATACAATATAATAATGCGCTCAGGATACTGTTGCGGCTGCCGTGGCGCTGCAGTGCCTCGCTGATGTTCGCGGAAAGACGCATTAATGACTTCAAAGCTATTATGCTTAAGAGAAGCGTATCGTTACTGAAGCGTTTTCGCGGCGCCGTAATAGTATTTTAAAAAATATTTGTTGATAGATGGGAGAGTCCAATGCTGCAACATTGGATCAAACTACATGTGTCAATAGCTGGCTTATTTAGTAATTACTGTTATAGTTTGTTAATTTTTGATTTACAATACTAACACTAGCTTTAAGAATAATTGGTACTAACAAAATATGGGCTTATCCCGAAATAAACGTTTATTATTATTATTATTATAAGTATATAAAACAAATTTTAATGAAATTAAAAATAAATGTACCACGTGTTGAATATAATGTATATGGTCATAGATAGGGTTTTCTGACAACAACAACAATAGTAAATTAAAATATTTGACATTTAAAAAATTGGGATGATATTTCACCGGTCACTAATTTGATACAAAACAAAGTAAAGCAAAAATAGACCATTAAAATTCATTTACACATTATAACATCCTTGAAACACCTTTGTAAGTCAACATTACAGTAAAACACAAGTTTAGAAACTGATCTCAGTTTTAAGGGAAATTCTCATTACTGTAACTATCTTCAAGTGTTTAATAACTTGCTTCTTGTTTGTGAAGCTTTAATTAATTCTGTTAATATAGTAGCGTTGGCTGCACTTGGAATCGGAGTTAGTGAACTATTACAAATGTAATGAATTATTCCTAATTTATAGTTCTTGATTAGATTGTTATCAAATTTTTAATTTGTAATGACAAAATATTTCAATCTCAGTATTTTTTATTTATAAGATGACTGTAATATTTTATGTTTATTTGGCTTTTTATAAATATTATTGATGAATAAATGATACGAGTTAATTTTTACTCATATCAAATTTTAATATGTAGATGTATTCAGGGACGTTTTATAGGAAATTTGTGTTTAATGAGATTTAAAAGATATATTGCCTTAGTTTGAAGGCTTTTAAGTGATATTTGAATAAAATTAAATATTCATTAATTGAATTTTTTAACAAATATGTTTTTAACGCATGCAATATTAAATTTTGGTTTACCATGTTTGGAGGACATTAATGCTATGTAATGAAAATATTTTTACATATTAATGTTACTCGTAATTGAAAGCTCTTTATTATAATTCATCTTAGTTAATGAAATTTTTAAAATTATGTAAACAAAGATTTATATCGTAAGTACTAAATTATACATTTTCATTATATTCCTATCTAATAAATTATTTAGATTATCTCTTTTGTATACTTTTACTTATTTCAATTTGTAACGTTCATATTCAAAACTTCAGTAATATATGTCTTAATGATGATGATAAATTGTAGTTTTATTTCTTTATCTTGTTCAGATATTCCGTTAAAGGTTTTTTAACAATTGTCTGTTACTTATTTAACAGAAAGCAAAAATATATTAAAATAGTTTTCAATTTTTTTTAGATAAGTTTTATAATATGGCTCTCAGAATATAAATATAAATAGTTAAACCGTCGGCTTTTGTTAGGTGCAATAATTTACTCTTCATTAATAGATTAACCCTCTAATAACTGAAACTTTCTTGAATCGATAGCGATGTTCCAATCCTCGATTATGGAACATGTCGCTCCTTGAATACAAAAGAGCCAGAAATAAAAAAATACTCAAAATCATTTTATTCCAAAAATGATGACTTTTAAAAAATTTATTTATATATATATTATTTTGTAAAAAAAGACATAACATTTTCGCGTCATTTACTAAAACGGCTGAACGCCATTTTTGTATTGGAGCATTTTGTTGTCTAACTTATATTTAGTTCTATTTACTCATTAGAATTTATCTCCTTTGAAGAATTTTAATAATAATTAACAAAAGAGGATTAGAAGTTTAATATTAATTTAAGTAAAGGAGTTTTTTTTATTAATGTGATTTTTAAGCAAATAAAACGTGTAATTGTTAATTTTAGAAATACTTATTTTTCTACAACAATAATAGTCATGTACCAATTTGATCTCAATTATTTAGTCCTACTATTACTATAAGACTGTTTTAGAATATAATTATTTATATATTTATATTATAAATATAGTTTTATTTGCTACATAATTTTTACGATATTGATCAAAATTTTGAATACCAAAGAGACTTTTGCGCATTTTTAGCCTCATGAGTAAAACCTATTAAAATTATCTTATTATCAATCGATAGAGCACGAAAAAACGTATAATTGAAATTAACATGTTATCTTAACAGACAAAAAAATATGAAATTAAAAAAAAACATAATCCGAATTTTGTTTTGGACGTCGAATAAAATATGTTCTTTTGGGTAGACCTCGAAGAATTCGGTCTGCCCATTCATTTGTACCCGACTTTCGAATTTTGGAAAATTTCTTCACAGGAGGTCTTCTTATGACCCCCTGAGTCCGAAACGACCATTGGACAAAAAGTTTATATATATATATGCGTGCGTGCTACCAGATTCGACTTTTGTCAGCACGATAGCGGCCGCAGTTTCGCTCAGATCGCTTTCAAACTTTGCACAAAAATCAACCATCCAAAAATGAAGGTCAAGTTCGTTAACCAGAGAAATCCGGCCACAGGGGGCGCTAGGGCCTCATTTTTTCTGATTTCAGTTTTTCGACCATAACTGTTTCCCTATACAAAGTAGATCAATCGCATTCATATTATATGATGTCTTTGATGAATACCTTTAACTAATGTAGATAAACAGAAAACCTAACTTCAATAACTTAGGGGTGGGGGTAAAAAAACCGAAAATTTTTGGAAAAAAATTCATAACTTTTTTCTGGTAAATATTTTTACATCACAAGTATTTTTAATAGAAAGGTTATTTTTTACTCTAAATTTAGGTATCAAAAGTTTTTCCAAAAAAGATACCTCTTCCGAGAAAAAAAATAAAAACCGCTTTTTGGTTGAAAATTTTTGATGTAAACAACGGCATCATGTCATGAAACATATGGAGAGCCACGAGAAGTGGCGGGCTATTTTGTGAAAATGTGTTATTCTTAGGTAGTGAGTTATACGAGTATTTTACACGAGTTACACACGAGGTCTACCCACGCGTGTCGCCCTGCGGGCACGGATTTTTTGATTTGTGACCCTTTTGTATTCAAGGAGCGATGTGTATGAATGCTTCTTAACTTATAATTCAAAGTATTCATCTACTTTTTGTTTCATTCGATTTTTGGAGCATATTATCAATTATAGTAATTTTTTCTTCAAAACTTTCATCTAAATTTATGTTATGGCTACCAATTAAATAATGGAAGCTTAAACACTAAAAAGTTATCCCATTTTTAAAATATAATAATTAAATTAGGTATTTAACGTCGTATTTTTCTCTTATATTGACCAAAAGTAATTTGTAAAATGTCCTTACAAGTCCGGACATTGTTTGCTGTTCAATCAGTGCCTCGCTGTCGACTTTACAGCCTTCGCCTACATTGAAACGTTATGTGGATTGCAATAAACAGAAATAAAAATACGAAGTAAGCAAACTCTTTAAAATATCCACATTGAAAATTTTATTTTATGCTTTGGGTGAGAAAAGTTTTATGTTTTTAACTTCTTGCTTACTTCATATGCCTTACCTTTTTATATTTAGCTTTAAAAAGCTTCAAGAGCTGTTCGTAAAAAATAAAGGAAGCTATTTTTTCTTTTGTAATAACATTTGCAAATAACCAAAGTACCATTGTACAGCATTCAAGTTAGAATGTAAAAGCGTAAAGGTTTCCTGTGATATGTATATTTTTTATTAGTGCTTTTTAAAAATATATCTTTGAGTCGCTGCACTGATCATACTTCAATTCACAATTCAAGTCCACAATGATATTCGTTAGTAATTACTAATTTTTATGTTGTTTTGTAATTTATCTAATTATAATTTATCTGCTTGAGTACAATATTTATTATTTTTTTTAGTATTAGGAAATTAGGTTTTTGTGAATTAGTGGGAAATCTGCAACTGTAATAGTGTGACTTATGATTATAAATACACACACACTCACACATATATAGATATATATATATATATACATATATATATATATCTATATATGTGACTTACTATTACAAATACACATACATGTGTATTTGTAATAGTAAGTCAGTTATATATATAGCTTTTTACTTAGAAATGTAGTTATAAAATAAACCCTTGTGCTAATTATTACAGGTAGTGTCTTTTTTATTGTTTTGACACTATTGCCTGACATATTTTAGAATTTAAATGTTTATAATTATTAATAAACGTTAAATATCGTTTAAATACACTTTACTTTTATTGCTATAAATGCTTCCATTGTGTTTGTAAAAGTGTTTCTTTAAAACAATCAGAAAGAACAGATGTAACGTACAGAATATGCTTACACATGTTATTATCATGAACATGTAAAATGTACAGCAACTATCTAACCTAACCGTGCAAATAAACTTTAGTATTGACGATTACGGAACTATTTTAATTACCAAGAGGACAGCAAATACTTCTACTCTCACAGAGAGCATTTTGAGATATATATCTATTCACCTTATACACCTGGATGATATAACCTGCGATACTTTAGGAGGCTATGTCGTGCTTTTATTACTTGTGAATATAGTATTAATATTTCTATAAGTTCAAATTATTATTCTGATATGTCTTTATTAGTAATATTTTCTTAGATTGAAGATATTAATTCTTATTCTTGTTCAAATAAAAGTTGGTTCAATAGACGAGAACGCAACGAATAAGAAAAAGATATTCTACTATTGCACTAGTAGCGTAAAATATCCCTGATTTAATTAAAACAAGTGAATCTGAATCTTTAAAGCCTTGTTGTTTGTTCTTATCTATCTAAATCAAGTTGGGTTCAGAGGCAACTATTGACTTACTGGTTCTCTTTTTTTATTAGCAATTACAATGCACATTAACTGATAAGAAAATTATAGTAAAAAAACAAATGCAATTTTTTATATAAACTTGACTCAATAACTGTGCCAATTCTTCGATTCGAGAAAAAAAAACGAACTTAACATTCGAAAATTTAACGTAGACCGTTAAATTTTCGAATGTTAAGTTCGTTTTTTTTTCGAACATTCAGAACTTCTAACTGAACTCGAGATTTTATTACCTATTCCGATTTCGATTCCGATGTTGGTTCCGACTTAATGGCATAGCTATTTATTTTCTCATGGAAAAGGATATAGTATAGTCACATAAATTTTTAGGTAGATTTTGAGACACAAGAGTGGCAATTGCGATGGGTATTTCTCCTTACAAATAATCACAAAAAGACTTAGGTTTCTGAACTAGATTTATGTCTATAAAAACACCCCCAAAAAATAAAAATATTCTTTGCCGGAAATTTTTTTACGGTATAAATTGTAAGGCGCTAAGCGAGTCTCATTGATATACACTTATTTTATTTTTAAAACTAACAATAGGAAAATGATTCTATTTTTGAATGAAAACACTTTTTATTGAGAAATTTAAAAATCGATCTAATACTAAATTCAACTTTAAATTTTTTTAAGCCAATCTACTACAGCTTACAAAAGTTGATATTATTGTTATTGTTTTATTACCATTTAAAGTTATTAAAAAAGATAACTAATATGAAACTTGCATTTAATTATCTATATGGTTTATTCTGTTTTTTAATTTTATACACATTGTATTTTTAATATAAATGGTAATGGCAGAAAGTTAAAAAATATATAGAAAATACATACTTATACAAATTGCAGAAAGCATTTAAGACTAACCAATTATTCTATTAATATTTGCCAAAGCATATATACAACTACATAATACATGTATTATGTGCTGTATTTATTATAATTAATATATTATGGTGTAGGCTATAAATAAAACTTATTTATTTATTATTAAATGTTAAAACGATTATTTATTTGTCTCTTTTACTATATTCTATTGTGTTTCAGATAACAATGTAGTCATAGACAAAATATTTGCTTTCAATTTCAATAATAACAACTTAATAAAAGTTTTGGCTTATTTTTATATTTTAGTTCATAATGTAAATAAAAACCAACAAAATAAAAAAAAATGATTAAACTAAGGGTGGACTCGGAGTCAGATACTTCTGATCCGATACTTTCATTAATCATTAATCCAAAGCGCAAAGACGAAGTTCTATTTAGTCAGTGTCTAACATCGACTTCACTGCCTCCGCCTGCATTGAAACTTCATGCCGACTGCTGCAAATTAAAATAAATCCCAACAAAAAGTCAAACCAATCATTAGAAAGATGCGCTTGGAAATGTTTTCAATTACTAAAATGAAAGAATTTTGATCTCGACTTTAATTCCTGGATTTGCATCCATTTTAACAATTTTGTAATCTAAATATCTAGCGAATATTTGTATTTATAAAAAAACAGTCAGAAAGGACTGACAAATTAATCTACACCATTAAAAAAATTCTTATTAGCTATATAGCATTTAAAGCAGGAGTTACGAAAGAAAAGTATTCTTGTATCATAACTTCTACTCGCAGTCACATTTACATGGAATATTCAATACATACCGTACATGTAAAAGTACTTTTGGGACAAAACTAAGTAGAGGTTACTCAATTATGCACTGAGACGAAGTATGAATCTAAAACTTTTTCTTACAAAATTTTCTACTATTTTAAATAAATGATATACATAGTAGGAATATTTAAAAATCAATAATATTTTTTCTGTCTTAGAGTTATATGAGATAAGATTATCAAAATTACTTAAATCTTTGAAAAAAATAGTAATAAAATTCTTCTTATATTTGGGTTATATTCTGCGATGTTACTATTTTTATACTATTAAAAATAATTGAGTAAGTATTTCTTATGAGATTAACACGAAACTTTTTGTAAACAATTCTTCAGAAAATTAAAAAAAACTGATACTTTACGTCCTAAAAATATCGCATATCTTGAGAATATTGTATTTATTGATAATGTTTATTACAATTATCGGATTTCTACAAACCTATAAAACGCACCTTACGCAAACATATCACCTTAAATATTTAAATTTTTTGTTGGTTGATACTGCAGTTCCTGTTAATATCAGAGGATATATTAAAAAAATATCACAATTGTTAGTGTAAAGTACTTTAAATTTAGAATGTTATTCAATAGTACGTCATTATGTTACGTAACTTGTTCCCAGCCTCCAAAGACTCGATAAATCAAATAGAAAAAAAGGTTCCAACTGTCGCTGCTAGCCGTAACGAAGGTAATCTGCTCTACTTAAAGAGTGACTTAGTCCGAATTTAATTTTTTTTAACAACTCGCTTTAATAGTATTTCTTTTTTTTTAGAATTACTCTATTTTTGACAATTCGATGTTGTTTTTATTACTATCGTGTCAACTTTAACTTATATATTATTATACATCGACGGAATGTTATAAATATTATTTTAGATAAAAAAATAAATAAGAAAAGAAACTTCCAATTAGCTTTTTTTTTTCGGAGTAAAATCCAAATAGAAAAGAGAAATAGGTTCACGAGAAAGTAATTAAAGAGAAAACTATATTTAATTTGCAGATTGCAATTTTATTTGAGCAGGATAAAGCTGATTAAAAGGTTTTTATTACATTTAGTGACGCGCACAAGAGTAATGGCAATCGATTTTATTTTACTTAGTTTCACTTTTCGAGTAACGTCATATATTTATGCTTAGAGTACACCACTTAATAATTAAGAAAGTTAGATTTTGTGTTTTTTTATTCAGGCGTTTCAGGTTCATAAGGCGATATTGGTCAGCTTGATAAAGTATAGAGATTTTGATTTCATTATTTTAGTAATCATTACAGAAAATAATGAAATACATTTTATGTAACAGTAAAACATAATAAAAATAAATTAAGCCGGTTAATTAAGATTTCATCGCAAGCGTAAGGAAAAGTAAAATATTAGTTTTCGCATGCATACTTCCAAAACTTCTCTTGGCAACATAAAGTGAGCGACTAGAAGTAATTTGATACAATACAAAGTTACTGCAATATTTTCGCTTTACCGTTGAACATTTTCTTAGATAAATACAAAACTACAAAACTAAAACTACATAGTTTTGTAGTTTTATATGTCTGATATACATTTTGAATAAAAATATAAAAGGATTTCTATACTTAATTGATTTATATTTATTCACATTCAATTATATTCTCAGTTAATCTTACAATAAGAATATTTCAGGCAATACTGTACTTGAAAGTAATATCACTTGTGTAATTATCGGTATATTACACATATCTATAATATAATTGCTAATATTGTGATTGTAAAAGATTATTTTAATTTCCCTCACTTAACTCAACTAAAGTAATGAGTTGATTTATCGTTGTTCCACTGTACGACGGTCAGGAAGTGATATAAGCTTTTTCTCCGGAAAGGGCTTCATTTCAGAAAAGATCTATTAAAAGTATTTTGTGAAATTTTAATACTTAAACCAGTGGAACGTAATTTACAATCAAAATATCGTTGTTTGAGATCCTAGTATATTTATAATAATTATGTAGACACGAAACTTCGTTTTTTATGTTTTTTTTTTATAACGAATAGGCTTAAGAATAATTGGATCTATCTAAAATTCTTTTGTCTTTAGAAAGCATTATCAAGTTTGGGTTACTTTTTACACCGATATTCTCGAGTGAAATACAGTTAGTATTTCATTTCACTGTAGTGCTGAAGGTAGGAGCGTCTAATACTTAAGCTTTTAGCTAATTAGAAGTAACATTCTTTATCCGGTAATTACAGCATAAGATTTATATTAATTTGTACATAAATATATACATAAGTATATAATCTAATATAAAAAATATCTCAGGTTTGTATTTAGCAAAAAATATATTTTAGGGTAAAATAATTAAAAATCGTTTTTAAAATTGTCTATAAATTATATAAGGAAGAATTCCTGGAAACGAATCTGAGAACTGCGGCTTGCATGCAAAAATAAGTCACCACATTACTGCCAGTACTGATGAATCTAGCATCTACGAGATGAATAATATTAAGATGTGCTATGGTTATTGGTAATTCCACAGTCAATATTTTTTATTTATTTATATTGCGATTTATTTTTAGCATAAAAATTACTTTAGCACTCGTAATGTATGGATCTGTATAAATATTATGTGGTATTACTCGTAATTTAATCTGAAAAACGAAGGAGCAGAAAGTTGCTGATTTGAATTTTAAATATTTATTTCTTCTTCATCTCCTTTCTCTTTTGGATTTTTTTTAGTTTTCATCACATCTTCTACATTAATATTAAAAACCTATATAATTTATTACTATTGGAAGTCCATGTTGAATATAATGAAGTATTAAAGGTCCATTAAATAAAAAAAAGTACAAATGTGGATTCAGTTTTCATTCTGATTTCCACAGTCAAGAAACACATCGTCTTTTTCTATTCTTTTTTCTATCAGTTGCGCTGTAATATTGCCTTGAAAGAAAGATTAAACATAGTATGTAAGTGGCTCATTACCTAAGACAACATTAAGAATATTTACACCATTCAAAAAATACTCTCATTTTATACACCGTAATTGATTTAAACTATTATTATAAAAAAAGCTAAAAATGTATAAATTATATATCAGATAACAGGTAATATATGTTGTTAAAATCAAACACAACAGCAGTATTTTGTTGATTTGTTTAAGTATTTCTTACTAGGAGACGAAGCTTTTTAGCGTTCCATGGCTTCACCGCACAAGTGCCGGGCCCCTCGTGTTTCTAGGAGAGAAGTGCAAACAGTGCCTGGGACTTGCGATCCAGGTAGAGGTTTAAGGGGCCCCTTTACTAGGATACACGATCACCTTCACTGTCTACGCTCCTCTCTCTACCTAAGCAAACTTAACATCAAAATAATCAACATAAAAATTTCGTCTAACATAAATTTGCATAACTAAAATATTAAATAGATATCTGCGTCAACTTAGATATGTGAAGACTCTTAATCGTAAAGTAAAATTTGTAATACATTAGTATTTAAGTAAATAGCTAAGGGTTTGTTTTTTGTAAATAAATTCTACACTTTTTATTGAAAGATTATAAAATTTTAGAATAAATAGTTAATAATAAGTCTTGAGAAATACCCATAAAGCTTGAATTATTAAAGTTACATAAATTTAAAAGAACTTACTCTTTCGCCTCTAACATCTTCTTGTTAAACTGATTTTTCTGTTATCAATTGATAGAAATATAAATGAGACTATATCATATTTTCTCTTTTTTCCATATACTGTGCTATTTATAAATAAAATTTAACCAAAATGAGATTAATTTTTTTAGTTATAAGATTTTAAGTAGGTACTTAAAAGAAAACCGAAACTCTCGCTCTTCAGGCTTTGAGTACTTCAAGAAATGTTAAATGTATACAACTAAGGAAATTCATGAAATTTAATTTAATTTCCTTACTTCACTTTACATTCTTGTGTATTCGTATGTATGGTGCAAACATATTACACGTAAATTATTATTCTCCTTTGTCCTTCACCCTATCCTCTCACTCTTTATCCTGTATAACTCTGTTTTAATATTACCATTTTAATATATTATAGAGTTTGGACTACTTAACTTAAAAATTATAATAATATCTAAGATTAATAAGAGCTTAGGTGTGAATAAATTTAAGTACTTATTTAATCTGTTTCGTCTTCCAGCCCGTAGTATATTATTATATTCTGACTACAAATAATTTATTCAAATGCAACCTTTTGCGTTCTCCGTCTCAGATTAAATTGACAGTTTGTAACTTCTAAAATTAATTACGGTTTTTAAATAAGTGCCCTTCGTATTTATACTTATATAAATATATATAACAAAATATATGTATATGTAAATACATACAAAATAACATTATAGCTATTTGTCAATAACAATTTTAAAGTAAATATTGTTGTGAGTCCAAATTGACGACATTTGGTGAATCGTAGCCGTAAGTCTGTTAATAAATAAAAGAAACAGTTTGAAAGCTGGAAGCAATCAGACTATCTGTCGCGAACCACCTGGACATCCTAGAAATATTCGATAATATTGATTATAAAAACAATAAAAACAATAAATTATTGATTAATTATCAACATAAAAAATGCTAATAATAAAATTATTTATGACCGCATCGGTATAAAATATATTTGATTTAAATTTTATTGATATCACGTTATTTATATATTTGTTTTATGAAAACGGAAAAATTGCAGTAATAAACATAGTTTATAAGTTATGAAATATTTCTAACTTAGCTTTTGGGGTATAATTCCTACAAATAAAACGAGCTACATCATTTGTACTATATTTAAAAATTAGAGACACGTACATGTTTTTGAGAATTTATTGACTGTAAACTGTCGTTGAATGAAAACTTAATACTTTACGGTTATTTATACAGCTATATTCTGATAGTAGACGCTTTGTCAACTAGACATTTATAGTTATCATTTTGCAACAGACAGTTAATATAAACAAATTTCGGCATGTTGCCAAAATAAATCATATTTTTCATTCACAGCATCATCGGTATTGTACCTAATCATGTTGTAGCAATATGTTCAAATAATGTGGTGGATGGTAATTTATTCTTAAGATGCACTATAATAAGTATAAATAGGGAATTCGTGGTACAAAAAATTAAACTCCGGTAAAATATCAAAGATTATTATGTGACACTCTGGTAAATTATGGCTTCGTTGTTCCTTTGTATTTACTGCGCAATTCTCATTTCTTTTCTTATATTTTTTTATATAATATTATTTGTAATTTTTTACACTCATTTAGAAACAACTTACTCTTGTCATTCTGTATACATAAAGTATATTTTATTTCTTTTTATTGTCTTTTTATATATACAATATATATAATATTTATTATAATTACAAAACCTTAAGATACCGTATTTACGTACACTTTCTGCTAAAGACAGACATAGAAAGGCAATAAATAACTGTAGTTAATTTTAAATTAAATAAATATTATAAACCTATAATTTTTCCGAAAAAGTTCATTGACGCGGCTTAGGATAATGCAAATTAGTAAAAATTGTCACGCGAGGAGATGTCGTAAACTATATGTGTGTGCGTGCTACCGGATGAGCATCTCTCTCTCTTTTTCTCTCTCTCTCTCTCTCTCTCTGTGTATGTATGTGTATGTCTCTTTTTATTATATAACCTCAGCAGGGTTATAAACACACGTGGAAATTTTACGAAAAGTCATTAGTGTTTTTGTGTTAGATCATCCATGAATATTATTTTATTGTAAGTAGTATGACATTAAACCACTCCTTAGTTGCTTTATTCAAAGTTTAGTATAAGTTGCTCGTTCTTTTATATAAATATACGATAGTCGAGATCGTCAATAGTTAGTTCGTTGTTAAACAGGTCACTGCCATTAATCGACTCGTCTTAACGTGTCCCACTTTATCCGATAGAGAAATTGATACGAAGCCTGCCGATTGTAGATATATTTGAAATTAATGTAATTAATATTTTTTTCTTTTTGAATTAGGTTTTTTTTAAACTATAAATATAATACAAACACTTCAACACATAACATAAACTTAATATTGCATATATCCCAGCCATATTTCTTTATTGTAAATTTATAATACTGTTAATATTTTCAATTGTTAAATTTATTATTGTTGATCGTAATTCTTCAACCAGATTTTTTTTGTAATAACATTCTAAATGATGTATTACATAAGAATTATACTCAGTAAAAACAAACCGAAGAAGTTTTATAGATAATGAATGACACACAAAGCTTATGTATGTATGTCCACCAAAATCTATATCTTAAATATTTTACTGACATACAATTTTAGGAAGAGATCCTAAACTTTGGGAAATCGTCATTACTTTGAAACCATCTTCAATTATTTAATAACTCACGTATCGTTTGTGACACTTTTAAATTATGTTTAGTCTTCCACTGAAAGTTATTCTAATGACTGAAGAATTTTTTTGGATATAATAATATTTTAGGGAAAATCAAAGATTATAACTGATTGGTGACCAGATCTACTTTTAACGCAAATATAAAATATTATTTCACAATATTTAGAAGACACTAATACTATGGAAATAAAAGTTAACATCAGTAAATGTATAATATATTTCCGTTAATTTAAAAAAACGTGACTTTTTATTAATTGGCGAAGGTTGTTGCTAGTTAGTATTCATCACACGGAAAGTAAATTCTACAACTTAGGATGTCTGTGTTAACTTTGACATTAATTAACTGGGTAGAAAATCAGTTTAACTTTGGATTTACGAGATCTAACGTAGAACGTTACGTATTAATTTAATTTGCAATTTCATTTATTATTGTAACTCATATAATGACTAATCATACATACTAAGTAGTCAATTTTTGATTTCCTATCGTCTCTAGTATCTGTTTATTAAATGCTCCCTTTTAAAGAGTTGTGACATCATAATCTTAACATGTGTATACTGCCCTTTACATATATAATTTTAATCTTTTGACGGCAAAATTTTTATGAGGCATGATTTGAATTCCCGTTTTATTTATTTTTATTAGGATTTTTCGAAAGACGTTGTCTTGACTAGAAAACCATTACAGTGAGAATAATAGAAAACAAATATAATAATACACTTTACTTAACTTCGTATTCATTAAAAACAATACATTATAACTATTTTATTACATTTATATACATTTTATTTTATTTATATACATTTGAGTGATATACATTTGATACAAAATGTTATGTAATGCTTAAGTTATTTATCCGTTTTAAAATTTAAACAAATTACTTATTTTCTTTAGAATATTAAAGAAATATTACCAATAACATATAAAAATAAATATGAAACACAAGATTATACGATAGTCACAAAATGTAGATGGATAAAATCATCCCAAGAATGAGTTTTAGTTATGTTAAGTTTTCGGATAAACTTTGAAAACTTTTCATCATATAACATATATTAAAAAAAACTAAAAACGACTAAAGTAATTTTATTTTATTCGTTATTTTATTTCATTTTATTCATTACTTTGTTCATGCATGATTATACTGTAATATTATAATTTCTTATTTTTTTATCTTAGGTTGTCTGTTAAATAAGAATCACAAATTTTGTGTTTTTAATAACATAACTTTTTTATTTATTTATGAACTTCTATAAGTAATTATACAACTGTACGAACGTTTTTCCAATCCTCGAATTTATAATCTTGTTCTGCTCTTCCTTCGATGCCTCCTTTCCTATCTACCCAATCGTAGCGTTACATCACACTTTCATGGGCCTCTTCAGTTTTGGGAACAAGAAAAAGTTACAGAGGCAAGGTCTGGGATTTCCGGCATCAATAGTGTCTTATATAATACAAGGCAACAGTAATGACGTAGTTTAAATTCATGTCTGTTAAGTTTTTCTCACTCCGAAAAATATATACTATAATGTGCAATACGTAAAATTTTAAATATAAGTTTAAATAAGACTCGTACAGTTTAAACTTTCAAGTTTCGGTAATAGTCGTTTATTATACGAGTATTACAACTGTCATAGACAAATTATTAAAGCAGCATTATGTCGTTATACATTCGCAATTGCAATACACATAGTATAACATAGTATAGTAATAACATTAATTTAGTGTGTATTAGTAAACTTCAATTAAAGTTTAATACTCTTAATTTTAGAATAACTTTAATAACATATTAATATTAATAGTATTAAAGCCTACATTAGATTTTACTAAACCCTTTAGATGTTAATTCAACAAAGAAGATCAAATTCAAAATGCGCTGGAAAAATAATATATTGTATCTACGTTTCTATATCTTCATACATTCGCTTCTCTCCGATTTCCTCCAGTCACTAAACAAAAGGATTTATGTCTATGCCATTTGAAAGGTTAATAACTACAAGATCAATTAAATGAAGGCCGTAATTTAATTAAATGTGTTAATTTAACTAAATGTTTTAGTATCTTCTTTAGCTAATACTGATTTTCAACTTGAAAACTTTACAATCTGATGTAACTTAGTAAGCAATTTAAAACTTTCAATATGATTTTAAATTTTCCATTTCAAAGTAAAGTAAATCAAACCCCATGTCTCTCTATTCATACAAGTGTATTTATGAATTCGTATAAATTGAATCCGGCTCGTACCTACGAAATGATATATACTCAGTGTCTCACTATTAGCTTCTTAGTCTCAATCTATATTTAAACATGATGCGAACTGCGATAAATCGCAAAAAAAACAATTCAAAGCACTGTTACAAAATTCTACACGTGAAATGTTGCTAACTGCTGTGAGTATCAATTATTATAGTTATCCGATATCTATGAACTATTTAATGCATATATACACATTTTTTATGTTTGTTATTAAAATTACAGTACCTACATATCGCCTCATGTATTTTCGTATTCTGTTAGTAGATTTCAAATTTCGTATTATTTTCGAAGGAATCACTAAAAAGTACTTTAAGTTTGTAATTTCAATGAGTGGTATTATATCTGATGCCACATTTACGTAGCAAATTCCATGTCTCTAAAAAACTTGATAAATGAAATAAAAAACTCCAAACGGTCACTGGTAACCGTAACGAAGTTATTCCGCTCCACATCGAGGATAATCGATAGATCGATCTTAGCCTTGTTACAATCGTTTAAAAATTCTATTCAACCTAAATAAAAAATGTGTATATATATATTCCGAAATGCAACGGCTTTGGACCGCTGGTTCTCTTGCGGTCTTAAAGATCATTTACCGATACGCGCTAATGTCATAAATAATAGAATAATTTAATGAGCTTGTAAGAATTAGTTTTAAGATCATACCTACGGTTAACCATGCTGTAAGTATTCCGAAAAACTTTATATTTAATACTCTTAGTCAAATATACAGATTGCATTGCAGGCGTACGAAATGATGACATGTTAGTTTTCTCTTACAAACAAAGGTTTTTGGCAACAGAAAGTTAAACGAACACAAGTACTTTGCTTTGATACAAAAGTTACTGCAAATTTTTTGCTTTATGGAGTATTTTATTTTCTTGTTAAATGTGATTTTTTTATATTTATGATAAAATAAACAAAACAAATAAAAATAAAAGATGTTTTTACTTTTATACCCCGTACTCGATTGAGTTGTAATTTTTTTATTATTCTTATACTCCGCAATATAGATATATTACGCACAATAATTTCTAGTAATAGTTCAAAGTATTTTTCAGTAGTAGTAGTTTCAAAATAGTTTTAAAAGTAGTGAAAGGGTGTTAATAAAATTGATTAAAATATAATTGTGCACAGTCCTACCCATTTCCTACCCATTTCTTGTCTTACAAACACATTCGATATCGTATCGTGGGATGGAGTATCGCATAGTCGACATCGCTCTATTGAATACGTGATTGACAGACAAACATTAAAACTTGCACAATTATATTCTATTTATATCTTTATATTTTACTTTTAAATGAATATGTATTTTCTAATATAACCAGAAAAATTAAAACAATAAAAGTCAAATTGTATTTTGAGTCTTTCATTACCGAAGTTTTGGGTTTGAGATCTACAAGATCAATAAAGAAAAAGCCAGTATGTTGTAACATATGGTAGTAATAAGACTTTTATTCAAATAAGACAGACAAATATTAGAAATTATCTATAAACATGTTCGACGTGTTATGTTTATTAAGTTATTAAATTAACTGCAGAATAAATAAAATCAACGAATCATGCAGAACTTAAAACTGCGAACCCTAGGAAAATTTTGAAATTCTTTTATATCGAAATACAGATAAATCGTCATAAAAGAAGACATAATTATCGGTCACATAGAAATAGGTAAATCAAAAGGAGAAGATAGTGATTAGCTGATTAGTTTAACATTGATAGTAAGTTAATAAAAATAATTCTTTCTATAAATAGGAATGGCAAATTTTTAGAAGTTGTCTGTCCTCTTTGATAATTTTCTTTAATAATGCTCAAGCATTTTTAATTTTAGTTAACTTTAAGTTGCAACAAAAGTTAAAGTGGTTCAGTAAATATTAACGCTTTCCTTTATTCATTCACAGGAGTTTCAAGAAAGTAATAATTAAGCTAATACTTAAGCTTATTTTGCGAAATCGCAACAGCTAAATTCTTATAAAAATGGAAGCAAAATATGCAGACTACTGACTAGAAATGGGTAAAAGTTTCCCTCATCCCTACCCGGTGACAAAGACGGAGTCAGTAAATCTAACAAACGTCCGAAATGTCTTCGTTAGCCTTCATTAGCCTTACTGTTGTAAAGACAAAATTCAAATGAACGGATTATCTGTTCAACTTTTAACTTTGAAAAGAATAGTAACATATATACATTTTTTTCATAACAAATAATTAAATGTATAAAAGGATATATCACAATTATATCAAATATGAAATGTTACTTGTTACTTAACAATGTTACTTAACATTGTCCTATATATTGCAGAGGGACGCATTGTTGACTTGATAATTATAGTTACCATCATTGTACATTTGACGTCATAAAGAGTTCTGTTGTTATGTTAGTTCGAAATGTTTTAAAAACACTAGATTTAAATTCATTAATAATATACATATAAATTAAAAATTAAAATTAATAATTCATGATACATAATGCAAAAATCTAATTCAGAAATTTCTACTTCAATTATTGTCAAAAGAATGCGCAACAGACACTTAATGAAGACGGATTTAGGCACGCTTCCAAAATAAATCATTTTCTTTGACAGCATTGTCAGTATTGTACCAAGAATTTTATTTTTAGCATGTTATTCAAACAACGTTTTGGTTGTTAATTTTATTGTAAGATACATTATATTACATTTATAAACAGGAAATCTCTGATAAAAAAATAGTACCTGCTAAAATATCCAGAGATATTATATATCAATCTGGGAAGTTTTGGTTTCGTTTTTTATATGTATTTACTGCGCAATTCCCATTTCGTTGCTAAGTATTTGTTTATTTTATTCTTATTACTAATTATTCCACATTCATTTTGAAATAATTCCGCTTATTATATACAATGTATTCTGTTTCCTATATAATGTTTTATTTTTATATGTATTTATTATGATTTCCAAAACATTTGCCTGAAAAAATATTTAACAAACCCTTTACGAAGCTCATAATATGTATCATACCTACTTTACTTACTTACACTTACTTTTAAACACTTAGACATGGCAAGGCAATGATAGTAATCGTTTAAAATTAAACAAATCAAAAGCAAATCAAGAAATTACAGCATTTATTCACATTTTATCAATTTACAGCATTTATTTGTAATGCCGTAAAAGCTTTAGTTGCATGTTCTGTTAAAAGTTCGTATATATTATTGAAGTCAGTCCAAAAACTTTTGTATTCCAAATATCATTTTCGTTTATGGTTATTTGAATTAAATTCGTAAGAGCATAATAATCTGAAAAATTACAAATCGCAAAATATTTCTTTCTTAGTTTAACCTCCGGTTTCATAAACTTGTTAAAAGTTAACACAGACTTAGTTGGTCTTCATCTACAATGGATTAATTTCAATGTGGTTACCAGCGACAGTTCGGAGTTTTTGTTTATTTTATTTACCGAGTTCTTCAGAAACATGACACATAAGTGTATGAAAAGATATATGATGGATCTCGAAAATTGGAGGGAAGCGTATTTACCTAGATACAGAAACCAAAATTTAAGAGAACGTGCATACATATATATAAATTTCTACAAATATATTTTGCAATGTACAAATACAATCTGAATCAATGCAACTACTACTATATAATGCTCTTATAAAATTTCTATGATAGTTGTTTGTAATAAATAATATTTGATACACTTGACATATATTTGTGCAAATCGGTTTTTACAATATTTATTCCAACATTTGTGTAAATACACGCTCCGTCGCTTCGTGATTGATGAAAGTCACTTTAACAGGATAACAGAGATGTAATCCCACGAATGGACTCAGCGCTACAACACTGGACTTAAAACTGCAACGGATTACTGATGACAAAATAAACCAAATTTAATTTGAATAATTAATATAATTACTACAAAAAATGAGTTTTAAAATATAGATATTCAGGCAATAAAGACGGGAACAAACCGATAACAAAATATTATTTTTATAATAGGAAGGAGCGAACGAGTATCGTTTCTCTCTTAGTGTAGGTAATTTAATTATCCATTAACTTGGCACCGGTAATAAAAGAAAAGAATAAAAGAGTACAGGAGAGAAGGTGCGGGCTTCGGACTATTTATTCCGCCTGTATACGTGCGTATATACTTGTAATGTAAATATAACGATGCGGAATTTATTTCAAAGCCTTATGTTCGTCTGGATCTCACTATCGCCATATTAGTTAATACGCTGGATCATAATATTGCTAAATACATTTTCTATATATATTTGTCTCATAAGGGAGGATTAGTAGTGTGAGAAGCAATGCTCATCGCAATGTCTACTTTCAACTAATATCTAAAGAACCTAAGAATTAGGGTGTGATAAATAATACATATATTTTGCCTGTATAATAGAGATGTCTTCTTTATATATTTTGTTAGAACTTTTGTTTTTCCTGAACTAAGTAAATAATCTGTATCAATATCAATGTACTTTTTGTAACGCGAAACTTAAAACTATAGTACGGTATGAAAAAACATTTTGATTAAGTATTTATGATGTAAGTCTTTATAAAATTACAATACTGTCCTTAAATTTACTCCTAGAAAATATTTTCCAAAAATAAATAGTTTGGTTAGTGAAATTTCTTCTAAAAGTAATTTACCCTCATATTTTATAATTCAAGGTGTGAATGCGATGTTCTTAAAAGTTTTTACACAAAGGATTACAGTGTTTTATTAAAAAATAAACTGAAATTTGTTAGAAATTTGTTAGTCTTGTATAATAAAAATATCAAAGACTTGCAAATAATATACAGACGCATGTAGTGTGTAATTTAAAGTGTATTTTTCTATGTAGCCAACAAATTCTTCTAAAATGTCAGAAAATAATAACATAATATAAAATTTACATGATAACAATAAAACAAAGTGTTCCAGATCAGACCAGTATTCTTATTCAGAAAATGTTACATTTGATACGAGTGCCATTTTGTATTCCGATTAGATCTTTTTTTTGGAAAAAAATCTTCAAGGAGATATAACAAAGAAACAATTATTAATCTTTAAAAGGTATCTTATTATCCACTAGCCCTTATTCTAATTATTTAGGATCTATGTAATATGACAATCCTTTCACGTTCTTCTAATGACAATCCTTCCACGTTCTTCTTCAGCTCGTCATCTCAGTGGAGACCTGCTTCTTTACCTTCTTCTTCATTAATGTTTTTATCTGGTGCCCTTTTCTTTTATCCATATTATAATAACTCGACCACTGAATTTTACTATAAAAAATCATACTCGTAAATCGGTTACTATCATTTTTCTACCTTTATACACATAAAAGATCTCAGTAGGAAAACATTTATCGCATTGAATTCTCTTCAGCGTCTAAGATATTTTCTACCTTTTTTTTTTTTTTTTTTTTTTTTTTTTTTTTTTTTTTTTTTTTTTAACGTCTGGAACCCATCATGGGTCCCACCGCATTCCAGGGGAGGAAGGCGTTGGGTATGTGAGACTCCTACTCACTAAACCAGACGGTTGCCGTCGCCGTCATGATGGGACACCGCGGGAACGCTTGCGCATACAACCGCGACGCCCCGACGGACACCACGTAGAGGGCACCCCGCAACGAGAGGCCCCCTCCATAGTCGGCAGGCTTGATAGATCGCGGGGGGGTCCCCTCCCCCCCACCCAAGCCCACCTTAAGAAGAAGGCCGAAGCCCTCTTCTAGCCAGGCCCGGTCCGGAACCCAAACGCCCGGGGGAGTCTATGCTCAACCCCAAGACGCCTGGGGACCTCGTCCAGGCCCAGCTCCCTCGGCGGTGATCTCCCCGAAGGAAGACCACCGTTCGGACTCCACATGAGCGGAGAGTCAAGCACGACCCGGCTGGCTGACAGGGCCGAAACTGCCAACGGACCGCCGCCGCGCAAGACCACCACTCAAAAAGGGAGCCCGACCTCGAACCCGACAGGCCTCTACCGCCGAACACGGTGGTCAACCGAGTCCAGCAAGAAAGAGGCATAAGTCGGGGACCCACCAAGCCGGGACTAACGATCGCCGAGCAAGACCGTGGTGTCTCGCTCCACGAAGGTTAATCCGGGCACCATCTTTTGCAAGGGGAAACAACCGTCCGAACCGCTCCTTAGAGAGCGACTCGAAAGGAAGAACCCCAAGCCCTAAACACCCCTAAAACCCCGCAACTACGAGGCCACCCCAAGGTCAACTCTGCAAACAGAGAAGTACCCGGAATGACCCCGCGGCTGTCCCCCGGAAAAGAGGGCCTGTGCCCTCCCACCGAAACGCCCAGGCCCACTTTCCAACGGCTGAGGCCGAAGGAAAGGGACCCGAGCCGGGCCGCCGCAGACGGACCACCCCTAAGGGCAGACCGCCGCGTGAACCCCCCTTGCCAACCATGAGCCAGACTCGGGCACCTCATGGCTGACAACCCCGCGCTGGACATTAGCAGACGGCTAACGCGATCCCGAAAGACAGCATTAACCGTCCCCCAGGGAGCACCGGCCCGTACCGCTTCCAATCCCGCCGGACGAATCCGGACAACATTGGTAGCGGACGGGCACACGAGGAGGTTTCCAGCATGGCCCCCCAAGATATTTTCTACCTATTCCTACCAAAATTATGGTAGCACATTCTCTCCTTCTTTCTATTCTAGATTATACCGATGTAAGCTTTCTTAATTTGACCAAGGACCAATTAAATAAACTTGAGCGACTTCAAAACATAGCTATAAGGTTACTATTCGTCGACGCCGGGATGTGTGTATTATTCCATCCAATTACACCCTCATATCTAAAGGAAAAATTTGGATTTCTAGGGCCACAGGAAGATTTGAGATCGTCACAATTATTAATATTAAAAATGCCATTCCATAATTCAAAATTTTATAAACACTCTTTTAAAGTGCTTGCCACAAAACTGTGGAACACTCTTTCTTTGTCTATACGGCAAACGAAAACATTAATTTTATTTTAAAAAACTGTAAAAGAATACTTTCTGAGTAAAGATAGTTAAAACAACTTCTGTATAACACTCACTGAACATCACTTATTTATTTATTTATTTAATTATGTAGTACGAGTATATAATATAAGTAGTGTATTGCATTGTTTAGTTTATTACGTTTTATTAGTGTGTTATTATTTATATGTATGTTTAGTCTGTAACTTTACGCCACCTACCTGTACCAATGTTTTTTTTTTTTTAATACTTAATGTTTGTAAGGTTGCCTGGAAGAAATCGGCGATGAGGCCGCCTGGAAGAAATCGGCGATGAGGCCGCCTTTTTATGTGTTATTTTGTTTATGTTTTTTTTTATATTTTGTGGTGTACAATAAAGAATAAATAAATACACTAAAAATCTAATATCCAGGCAATTGTACCATATAGATTAAGTAGTGCAGTTTCATAATGATTCATCAGAAATATTTACAATGGATTTAAATTATCTATCATACATTCAACCACATAAAAGGCAAAATTTCTTTTAAATGTTAAAATGGAATCAGACAAAAATGTACAGCAATATATCGAATTTAATATTTGAATTGAGTTTATTTATAGATTGTGGTCTTGGATTGTATTATGTCCAGTATTTCATATTGGCGTCCTGATGAAAATTACGTCGAATCTATATATTATACATGTATTACTATTAAATAGTATGAAAAATAAAAATAAAATCACCGTAGAAGGTCTTTAGGAAAATAAATCCTTCTTTCTTAGACCAGAATAAGTCATCCTTATTTCAGAACGATATTGAATTAATAGATGGGAAATAAGTACAAATTATTTAAATGGTTATACTTATACTACGACGGACTGGTTTTATTAGATAATGCATATTAGAACACCAGTTTGTAAATAGATATTTTGAACATTGATTTTTCTTATGTATATGGCGAATATAATAATTATTCTTATAACAAACCTTATTGTAGTGTTTAATATTGGTATTGTGTTTAAAATAAAATAAGCCTTAGAATTGTTATTGTTTTATTAAATTATACATAATTTGAATTGACAAGTAATTAACAAAATGTTCTAACGAAGCATAACAAACAAACATAACAGGTATATATTTAATAAAAAATATTTTTATAACATAACTATGATTTATGGGATACTTACTTACTACATTATATTTAATTATATGCATTGAGTAAAATAAAAATATTTAGATTCTTAGAAATGGGACGCGATATATTTTTCTTGGTAATGGATCTTTAATAACTATTATTATAAATGTTTACTTTATGTACTAATTCCAATAATTGAAAAAATTACTACAATAACGCTTTTAATATTAACCACAAATCGGAGAAGCGTATTAAAAATACGTAGTTACTATTACAAATATCCTCTTATATAGTACTAATATTATAAATATGTATATTATATTTAAAACTTTTCTTTTTCTTCAATCTAATATAATTAATTAATTTTTTTTTACTTTCTATCGCCTTAATACTTTATTTAACATTTCCCTTATGTAGGTAGGTAAAAAACTTTACAGACAAAATGAGTTTAAACTACGTCATTACTGCGGCCTCGTATTACCGAGGTTGTATTGTTAGACTGTGTACTTCACATAATTGTCTCAAATTTTTTAAATTAATCCATTCGTTAAAATATAAAAAAGGTAATATTGATATGATATTGTTGTAACTACAAAGTGTTGTTAGAAAACTAACAAAGTATATGACAAAGTGGTTGGACACATGCTCTCAGACATAGGTATACTGAATTGGTTTAGATAGGATTTCATAATTTTTTACGGTGGTGCGAGACTTGGGCATTATTTTATATTATATATTTGATTAGATAAAATAATTATATTAAATACGTATTCTAGATACACCTTAGTTTTAATAAACTTTATATTAAAATATTAATAGATGACGTAAATGCTATTTCAAACTTTATTTTAATGAAAATCGTTTTGAGCTAAAATTTACGAGAATTTTTTCAATAAAAACAAAATTCGGAAAACTGTTAGTTCATATTTACTTTCGATTATTTATTTTTTCGATTATTTATTTATTTTTTCGGAATATTCTAACAAGCTGAGAAATGACTGGAAAGTCGAAATCATACATCGACAAAAGAGATGGTAATGATATAAGTTTGAGTATTTGGTAATATGATATCACAAGAGTAAAAGTAATAAATGTTGTAGCAAATTAAATCGATCCATAACTAAATACTAGATCTAGTTAATCCAAAGTTAAACTGATTTTCTATCAGTTAATTATTATCAACGTTAACGCAGACCTCGGAGTTTATAGAATTTACTTTCCGTGCGACGAATATCTTCTAAGTAGTTGCTTCCAAGATTGCAAATTATGAAAACGTTCTTACGTTTTTTGAGCTGTTTTTTAATAATATGTCTTCTGAATATTGTGAACCAGTGAGCACAGATATTTTAATGTGAATATAACATATTTATTCAACCAATTACAGACTTTAACTTTACTTAAAACATTATTATCACCAATTTGAAAACCAGGAATTATATGATTGATCATAATTGACAAACGTATTGAAATTATGTTTGATTAAAAACTGTACACACAACACTCTTAAAACTCATTGAGTCAAAATATCAGATAAAATGTCTGAGAATATGCAATGCATATCAAAATATTACTTTGTGCTTCTAATATATGAAAAATTTGTTGCTATTATAATATTTATTACATTTTAATGAGAGATATAAAAAATATTAGGTATCACAATCAATTTTAATGAACGAATGAACGTTTTAAAAAGTATGGTAATACACTATTTAAAATCCTACATTTTTAATAGTTTATTACAATAAATGTAATAGTTTACAAACGCCTATTCAAAGTTTTACCAACGCCACTATATTTAATAGATATAATTAAAACTTCACAAACAAGAAGCAAGACTTGGAGATAGTTAGAAAGTGATGAGAGTTTCTTCTAAGATTGTATAAATAATACTCATCACATAAACAGTCATACATCAATTCTATATTGTGTTTTTCAATTCTTATGTTTATTACTGAATATGATTGAGTTTATATTCTTATGTTATATAAAAGTATTAAAATACTAGTTAAAATGCTTCACAGAAATTGATTACATGGATGAATTTTTAATATCAAATTTTAGAATTCAAATACTTAAACTTTTGAATTTATTCTACATAATGTATATTTTATACAAATATGTGTACGAGTAAATCCAATACAAATGTTTGAAAAATGATCATTGAAAAAAATACATTACTTTATTAAGTAAATAATATTATATAATAAATTCATAATTATGGCAAAATACCAATGTTACCCACATTAAAAATATTATCGTTTTCTAAAGTATATTTTCTATTTATGTAATGGTTATATTATATACCTAGAAGAAACGCATTAGTGAAGATAAAAACATTAATTACATTAATTTCAAATATATCTACAATCGGCAGACTTCGTATCAATTTCTCTCAGTCGGATAAAGTGGGACACGTTAAGACGACTCGATTAATGGCAGTGACCAGTTTAACAACGAACTAACTATTGACGATCTCGACTGTCATATATTTATATAATATAAAGATCATTAGAATGAAGTTACTAATGAGTCTAGTAGTCTTAAGTAAAAAATAGATTATTAGAGTAATGATAGTTTTTTTTTCTTAACAAACGCAATTACTTACTTACTTAGCTTCACGTCATATCCTTTGCGGAGTATCCAGAGACGACGGTGCGTCAAACGCTACGGTCCCTGCATACCTCTTTGGCCTCGGCCACGATATGATAAGTAAAAATTCTAAACAAGTTTCCTCACAAAAACTGTAAAATAGTTTTACTGGTTTTGATACAACAAGTTTACATAAAACAATATGTTATTACAGTCGTATAACGTTTTAAATTATGAAGAATATGAGTATGGAGTGAAGTAGTGGTATATTTATAGGAAAGTATATAAAAAGTATATCATCGAGTAAAAATAATAATACTTTGTAAAATAATTACATTATTGGTTAAAAGTATGTTAATACAATATATGAGATTACACTTCAAAAACTGTTATATGACAAGGTTATTTACAACGTAGATAGATTCAATTAAATCATTACGTCACCGTGCCAAATAGACGTTGAAGGTAATTGTTAAATATAAGATATCAATTATTTGAGATATGTGATAGTATATATGAATAAAAATTTGTTTGTGATTTACAATAGCATTCTTGAAAGATGCATATCACAATGACATGTCCTATGTGTCACATTTTCCTGAACTGGAGCACTCTGCGATAAAATTCTTATTCCAGAAACATTTATATGTGTCTCTCACAATGCGGATATCAGAACTTCTTGGTAAAGTCTGAATCATTTATCATGTGTCAGTCACTAAACAGTTTACAAAAAAAATATGTTGGAAATAAATTTTATTAAAATTGAATTTAAATAGGGAAAACTAACAGTAATTAGTGTATTTACTTTAGTGGATAATATTCTTCTAAGAATTATTAATTTTCTAATGTTCTTGTTGTTATAAAACAAACCCTGTCCAGAGTGTAAATGGAAAGTAGCGACTGTATTATTCGAGAATTGTGTTGTTTCTACATTTATGGTAGGTCCTGAGATAGTAAACTATGTGCAAATGTATCTAATAGATTGTAAAAATGTAAGTAACCCTAGGAAGTCTCCTAACTGCTGTGAATATTTTGTTAGGTATTTTCCTTTTCTTTTCGATTGGAAATAAACTGGTCATGGAATGAATGGAGAAGTTTTATCGGCGAAACTACTATTGTTTTATAAGTTGCTGTACTATTTTTTTTATAAAAATAATTTAAAATATTGATTAATTTATAACTACATTAATTAACAGCATTACATATTATTAGATTTTAATTACTATATATAAAGATTTCTTTTTACATAAGACGGAGGGCAAGCACGCATGCTACTTACCTGATGGTGACCATTCACTGACTTTTAGAACATTGGAATAGATGTTGTATAGATTTCGTACGGCTGAAGAAAATTCATTCCACCTTAAAACATCACCACAGAGGTTGCTTTAAACAACAACAATCGGAGTACATTCGCGAACTGGAAACAAGGTAAATTTACCTTAGATATAACTTAGTAGTGTTTGTTATTACAAAGATATTTCTTTGAATTCGTGTCAAATAAATTAAACGAGTGGCGAGTAACCTTATTATGTATTTTTATATGTATTTATTTAATCATGTTATCGTATTATACATAAAATCCATTAACGCTTCTCTGAATTTACAAACTGACTGCAGAGTAAAGTGATCTATGTAATAGAGAAAGCTTAAAATGAAGTTTAATAGCTAGGGACGCCAACAAACTCTCAATTTCGACTCGCTGCGCTCGCTAAAGTGTGAATACACATTCACTCATCGTTTCCCATTGACTTCAATGGGATATCAGTTTTATGACATGACATTAAAAACATAATTTTTTTTGAGGACATTTTTCAATATTTTTTTTAAACATTTTTTAATTTTCATCATAATGAACTGTTTCAATTATCGTAACTGTTGAATCAAATAAGAAAAATGAATATATATATATATATATATATATATATATAATTATATATAATAGAAATTTGTTAAGTTATTCTAACTAAAGGTATGGAGACATACAAAATTATTATATTTTATATATTACATTTTTAATATAAATACAAATCATTCAATTAAATTTATTTCCTACCAAAACAAAGTTCTTTTCCATTTACCAAATAATTAAATGAATACTAAACTGCTAAAGCTACAGTTCATCTATAATATTTTAATTGGTTTCATATGCATTGACATTTAGCACATATTGAAACAAAATTATAAACGCACATATTCTAAAGGTATATATCTTATTCCTTCTACAAAAATATTATGTCAAATACTAAGAACTAGTTAAAGAAACATAATATATGCAACGAGAGTCCATTTTATTTTTGATACTCAAAGCTATTAATTAAACCTAGAGCAATCACAATTTGACATTAAAGAGAACATGACTAGTACTACGAGTTGAATATAAAAGATGTGTGAGCGTGTGTGTGTGACCTAATTTATATTATTTTGGTAACACAATTAACAAATGCTATTTAAAGATATAAAAAACAAATTATTATTTACCCACAATATTTATCAGAACCTATCAATACAATAATAAAAGAATAGTGAGTTAGTCTAACATCTACCTTATAATATTTTACAAACAATTTGAAAAGATGTAACAAATAGTTTATATAATAATGAGGCCTTTAAGACTCAGTGGGGACATATATGATACTGTTTTCATTTGTCAAAAACCAATAATAAGGAAAAGGATGTGACACAAATTTTCAATTTTTGTTATATAAAGTCAATAAAATATCTATACTTTTCTCTTATTTATTGACAGACTGACACCATGCCTTAAAAGAACTATGCTATTTTTATCTAATAGTATGGAATTTATTTTATTTACTAAGTAAGGAATAATACCCCGGATGAACATGTGTTATAAATATTACTATGCTGTTGGCATATTATGGAGCATAAATCTAAGCCTCACAGACGACTGCAATATTTTTATTAGAATAACGTTGTTTTAGAGTATACAAATTTTATATAAAATTACTGGTATTTGAATTAGATTTTTGTATTTGTTTTTCATTTGTATAGAAGTCAGAAGTCAAATCTATACTTATAATAAATCTGTAGAGAGGTCAATTCTGTACATGAAATATATTTACAAAATAAGTAGCAGGGGGTGATTAGTGTTCGATACTGATGCCAAAAATGCAGTTAAAAAAATTTTTGTCTGTTTGTCTGTCTGTCTGTCTGTTTGTATGTTATTTATAGAAAAAAAAACTACTCGACGGATTTTAACGAAACTTAGTACAATTATTCTTTATACTCCTGGTCAGGTAATAGTATACTTTTCATCACACTACAATGAATAGGAGCAGAGCAGTGAAAGGAAATGTTGAGAAAATGGGAGAAGTTGCTTGATTTTTTAAGCTTCCGTCGCGTGTGCAGCCTTAATGGTTAGAGCTACATAGAAACTATGTATAACGGAAATATTCTACATAAAAATACACGAAAAATATTCCAAGACAGCATATATCTACCTTTTATAGTTAACTCACAATAACACGCATAACTCTCGATAGCTTAGCAGTTCGGAGATTTCTTATTATATTTGTTTACTTTTACGTTTATAAAACCAATAATGCTCACCATCATTCCTAATTAAAAAAAAAATAAACATTAGCACCAATTCAATAAAAAAAGAATCATTGAAATCGGTATAGAAACACCAAACTTATACTTACTTACATGAAATACGCCAACAAGACATCGCGCGTGAATAGTGAATCAAGCTATAAGGATTATTTTTGCGTAACGGTTGCCGCGCTCGACGGGGCTCGCGGCGGCAGAGTATAAAAGGGGCGGGAGGCGAGCGCAAGCGTCATTCAATATTTGGCTGTTGATGCGTTCAGAGTGTTGAACTTTATTGACAGACAATAATTGTTATTTTATAAACCGTGCTTATCAGCGCGACTTTTTGTCTTTAAATAGTTTATTTTAATTTCTTTTGTTGTTATTTTCTAAATTAGTTTTAGTTTTGTTTAAATTCTTAACTATTAATAGTTCCTATTTTATTTCTTTTTAAGTAGATTTAGATTCGATTTTTAGATTAGATAATAGATAGATAGATTAGATTATTGTTAGATTTTTAGTTACTGATAGGTTAGTTTTGGGCATTTTATGTTTAGTTTTTTTTGTATTGAGTAGATAAAAGCGTAGGTAGGTACTTTTATTAATTATAGTATTCATAGGTATTTTTTATTTATTTTTAAGTGAAGTAGGTATAGGTAGATATTGCCTACTATCTACCTATACTGCACACGTGTTTTAGCTTTATTTTCATTTCTTTTTTTTTTGTACCTAAGTTGTAGGTAGGTAGGTACATATTTCTTAGTTTAATTCTATTAGAATATTAGGTATTTAAGTTTAAATAGGCACTTAGATTTATATTTTTTTATTATATAGCAGCTGTACTTAGAACATCTAAGGTTTTTTTTGTATTAGCATAGGTACTTTGATTAATTACAGTAGTTGTAGGTATTTCTTATTATTCATTTTTAAGTGAAGTAGGTAAGTGTAGATAGTATTGCACACGCATTAAGTATAGCTTTATTTTCATTTTTTATTCTTTTGTAATTTGTAGGTACCTACGTACATATTTATAATTCGATTAGAATATTATTTTAGTTTTAATAGGCACTTAGATTTATATTCTATTTATTATATACTTAGCTATAGTTAGGACCTCTGACGTAAGTTTTTTGTTGGGTAACTAAATAGAATTTAAGTTACCGTCGATTAAAAATAAAATAAACGATGCCACCTAAAAAACGACCATCTTTATCTCGAACTTCGAGTCAAGCTAGGAGAATGAGAATGACGCGTTTTCAAGAATCGGAAGAGGAAAGAGCACATCGGTTAAACTCTATGAGAGTTAGTGCCTCAACATCTCGAGCTAATGAAAGCTCTCCAGAAAGAGAGATGCGATTAGCAGCTGAAAGAGCGAGACGAGCTACAACACGGGCTTCTCAAAGCTCTTCTCAACGAGAGCTAAGGCGTTCCATTGACCGGGAACAACATGCGTTATCCCGAGAAGCTGAAACTGCTTTACAACGAGAATTGCGACTCACAGCTGACCGCGAACGGCATACATTATCTCGCGAGTCTGAAACCTTCACTGAGAGGGAATTACGGCTTACAGCTGACCGCGAACGTCATATTTTATCTCGCGAGTCCGAAACCTTCACTGAGAGGGAATTACGGCTTACAGCTGACCACGAACGTCATATTTTATCTCGCGAGTCCGAAACCTTCACTGAGAGGGAATTACGGCTTACAGCTGATCGCGAACGTCATATTTTGTCTCGAGAATCTGAAACTTTTACTCAATATCAAGACCGTTTGACAAATGATAGGGCGCACCATAACATGATTCGATCTCTTGAAGATGAACATGAGCATGAACAACGACTAGAGTCGGGACGCGATTATTACAATTCTTTGAGACAAGAACAATTGATTACTTTATCTAATGAAAGATTAAGAATTGAAAATATTCGGTCGCTTGAAACAGAAGAACAGCGAGAGGCCCGTCTTACTGCAGATAGATTTCGACATGGTCTTAATGACTTAGATATACACGTGGTAGATCAATCTACAAATTCGGTGGCGTGGTCCGATAAATATAAAAGTGGGTTTGCTTATAACCTCACAATTGATTACAGATCATCTTCTGAAATAGGCGATATGAACGTAGTATGTTCCTTTTGTAATGCTTCGAAGTGGAGGAAGGAGTCTGCTGGTTTCTGTTGTTCTGGAGGTAAAATAAATTTGCCTTCGTTCGAAGACCCACCGGAACCTTTAAAGTCACTACTTTTAGGGGAACATTTGCAATCCAAACAGTTTTTAGATAATATTCGCACTTATAATAGTGCATTCCAAATGACATCCTTTGGTGCTAAACAAATCTCAGAAGGCCCTTTCATGCCTACTTTTAAGGTACAAGGTCAGGTTTACCATTTGATAGGGTCCCTTTTGCCTGAAGAACAACCTAAATTTCTTCAAATATATTTTGTATCCGATTACAACGAACAGTCGAATATAAGAAATCAATATTTTCCGAATTTAAATACTGAACTCATTTCACAACTTCAGAACATGTTACATCAGGTTAATTCGTACGTATGCAGTTTTAAATCGGCATTAGAAGCCCTTTCTCAAGATGGTAATAACAATTATAAAATTGTTATAAATGCCGATAAGCGTCCAACTCAGGAACACCCTGGGCGTCATAACGTTCCATCCACGAATGAAGTTGCTGTAGTACTGGTCGACCAGGAATGTGATAGGCGTGATATCGTTATACGTTCCAGAGACAATCGTTTGCAACGTATTTTCGAAACCCACAGGGCTTACGACAGTTTGCAATATCCTATGATATACTGTCGAGGGGAAGATGGTTATAATTTCGCTGTATACCAAACCGATCCGCGCACAGGCGCACCTAATTATAATAAAAAGGTGTCATGCCTTCAATTTTATTGTTACCACCTGCAAGTGAGACGGAATAGATTGGTATACTTTCAACGTTTTCGTGGCTTATTTAATCAGTTTATTGTTGACATGTACGCAAAAATTGAAACCGAAAGATTAGTTTATATACGATCTAATCAAAGGCAGCTGCGCGCTGAAGAATACGTGCACCTTCGCGATGCCATGCAGCAAGATAACGATACTGTGAATATGGGTCGTTTAGTTATTTTACCCTCTTCTTTTACTGGTGGTCCACGCTACATGCATGAACGTACTCAAGACGCTTTTTGTTACGTAAGAAAATATGGACGTCCCGACTTATTTGTTACTGTAACTACCAATCCCAAGTGGGATGAAATCACTCGGGAGCTTCTTGAGGGTCAGGCACCGCATGACCGCCATGATATTATTGCAAGAGTGTTTCATTTAAAATTAAAATCAATGATAGATCTTCTTACCAAAGATAACATTTTTGGAGAAGTATTGTGTTATATGTATAGTGTTGAGTGGCAAAAACGCGGCTTACCTCACGCACATATCTTGCTTTGGTTAAAAGATAAGGTTCGACCTAATGATGTAGACAGATTAATCAGTGCTGAAATTCCAGATCCGACTGCAGATCCCCTGTTATACGACATTGTTAAAACTCATATGATACATGGTCCATGTGGTGCATTTAACGCAAATGCTCCTTGCATGCAAGACGGTCGTTGCACTAAAAGGTATCCAAAAGCATTAGTGGATGAAACTGTAACAGGACATGATGGATACCCATTATATCGTCGCCGTTCAAGAGACAATGGTGGTTTTACTGTTGAAAAGCGAATGTCTGGACAACAGGTTACTTTAGATAATAGGTGGGTCGTTCCGTATTCGCCTGTATTGTCCAGAGCATTTCAAGCTCACATAAATGTAGAAATGTGTAATAGTGTAGAGTCAATTAAATATATTTGTAAGTACATTAACAAGGGCAGTGACCAAGCTACGTTTGCGTTAAGAAATGAACATGATGAAGTTACTAGATTTCAGTCAGGCAGATATATCAGCTCTTCAGAAGCTGTGTGGCGGATCTTAAGTTTTAATATTCACGAAAGATATCCACCTGTGACCCATCTGGATGTTCATCTGGAAGGCGGTCAACGTATATATTTTAACGCCGAAAATGTTACAGAACGATTAGAGAACCCTAGACAAACAACTTTATTGGCATTCTTTCGACTTTGCCAAACTGATAATTTCGCAAAGTCTCTTTTGTATGAAGAAGTTCCATCGTATTATACCTACGATAAACAACGAGGTGTCTTTAACCGTAGACGCCGAGGCAGGCCTGTAGATGGCGAGACAGGTATTTTCAAAGAACATGTTCTTGGTAGAGTGTATACTGTTCATCCTAACAACGCAGAGTGTTTTTATTTGAGATTATTATTACATACAGTGCGAGGACCAACATCATTTATAGATTTGAGAAAAGTAGACGATGTTGTTTATCCAACTTATCATGCAGCTTGCCAAGCGCGTCATTTGCTTGAAAATGATCAACATTGGGATGACGCTTTAGCAGAATCCTGTGTTAGTGATAATCCACGACGGTTACGCCATTTATTTGTAACATTACTCACATTTTGTAATTTATCTGATCCTGTCCAATTATGGGCAAAATATAAAGAAAAATTTGCAGAAGACTTTCTTCGGAATTTATCTCACAATAATGAAGGCGCAACTAATGATAATTTTCGAGATCTGGCTATAAATCAGTGCTTATTAGCTCTTCAGGAAGACTTAACAGCAGTAGGCGGTAAATCACTTTGTGAATATGGTTTGCCAACGCCAACCTCAGTCGGAGAGGTTACCAATAGGGAATATTCCGCAGAGATTGGTTACTACCCAATGGAACTGCTGGTAACATTAGAAAACGGTGTCCCAATGATGACTGCAGAACAACGCTTAGTCTATGATCGCGTGTGCGAGAGTGTGCAGAATAATTTAGGAACAATATGGTTTTTAGATGCACCTGGAGGAACTGGGAAAACTTTTTTGACTAAATTAATATTAGCTTATGTTCGAAATCAGCGTAAAATCGCTCTTGCCGTGGCTTCATCAGGTATAGCTGCAACATTGCTACCAGGAGGTAAGACTGCTCACACTATGTTTAAAATACCAATTAATTTAGATCGCACGGAAAGTCCAACCTGTAGTATTTCAAGAAATAGCGACAAAGCTAAGGTATTGCGTGAGTGTAATTTAATCGTATGGGATGAATGTACGATGGCCCATCGAAAAGGAGTAGAAGCAGTAGACAGAACTCTAAGGGACATAAGACAAAATGATCGACCAATGGGCGGTATTACGGTTTTATTTTGTGGTGATTTCCGACAAACCTTACCGGTAATACCACGGGGAACCCGAGCTGATGAGATTAGGGCTTGCCTGAAAAGCTCTTATTTGTGGCGTGATATACAATCGGTGCATTTGACTATAAATATGCGAGTGAGAACTGGAGACAACGCAGATAATCGTGAATTTTCTGATACATTATTGAAGATTGGTGAAGGTACCTATCCACAACTACACCAAGGAAAACTTATTCTGACACCTGAGTTATGTTGTATAGTGCAATCCCAACAACATCTTATATCTTCGGTTTACGGTGACATAACAATTATATTAAATAGGGACAATTCTTGGCTTTGCGAAAGGTCCATTTTGACTCCTCGCAATGACCAGGCATCTGAAATTAATAATAAAATACTGTCTAATATACAGGGAGAAAGCAAAGTTTATAGTTCAATAAATAGAATGGTTGATGAACAAGAAGCCACTAATTACCCGATAGAATTTTTAAATTCTTTAAGTATGCCTGGACTACCTTCTCATATAATTTGTTTAAAAATTGGCATACCGATAATTCTGCTCCGAAATTTAAGACCACCTCAACTTTGCAATGGAACTCGGCTAAAAGTAACCCAGTTGCAACAAAATGTAATCGAGGCTCAAATTTTAACAGGTTGCGGTGCAGGAGAAACTGTCTTTATTCCCAGAATTCCCATAATACCAAATAATTTTCCATTCCAATTTAAAAGAACGCAATTCCCAGTATCGGTGTGCTATGCCATGACTATCAATAAAGCTCAAGGGCAGACTTTTCGTGTTGCTGGAGTAGATCTCGGTGTTAGCTGTTTCTCGCATGGTCAATTATACGTCGCTCTTTCCCGGGTTAGCAATTCTAGGAATCTTTACGTTCACGTGCCGGACGGGTCGACTCTTAACATAGTCTACCCAGAAGCTTTGCGCTGAAACATTTTAATTTGATCTAAAAATATTAGCAATATATTATCTTAATAAAAAACAAGGAGTTACACGCTGACCGAGTCGTGGGTATAGCGTGGGTATATTGTAATATTCTGCGGTTACTTATATTTTTCAACAGTTTTGTGGATTGGCATATTATATTACTATTGCCCTTCTAAAATACGAAAGTGAATCTGCCTGTTACGTCAAAACTATGAGGGAGGACATCTGCTAATTTTTTTTCGAAAAACGACGGAAACGCGGACGAAGTCGCGGGCAAAAGCTAGTGTCAAATAAATCTCCTCCATTATGAGCAAAGTATTCGATTGTTGCTTTATCTTTTATTACTTTTTTGAAACATTTAGATTTATCTTTTATTTAAATAGGTTGAAGATGTGAGTTGTAAAAAAGAAAAAAAAAACCAAACTAAAACTAAAAATCTAACTAGATTTAGTTTCTTTGCTAAACCTTCATCAATATTCGCAGCAGACGGAGACTTTGAAGTTGACAGCAATCACTGATTCAATACTAGCCCGGCCTGTGGGAGTCTGGTATAAAGAATCATGCATAGCATAAATTACTTGGGCAGCTCGGAAAGGAGACTCGAGATTTAGAGTGCTTGTTTTCAAATTTGACGTAAAGCATGTTTTATATAAAAATAACTTCTTGTCTTACTAAAAACTAAGATATGGAGCTACATTAATTTTAGCAGTATTATTTTTTCATTAGGAGAGGATACAGCAAGAGATAAATAAAAACATTTTACTCTAAGTAGTTAGTCAATCGCAAAACAAAACAAAACAGTTATTTATCACAAAAAATAAGTAAATCAAAATATACGCCCAGTCCAAGAATTCCTGTGATTCAGGTACATTTAAATATAGCAACCGTCCATTATATCTTGCGAAAGGAGGAAAGAGCTTTAAACAATAAAAATAACATTGGATGTGGCTAACTTACCAATCGTCATCTTTTTTATAATATGAATATTTATTATTATTATCCTTGGCTACTACCGTTGTTAGTACAGTGGTGGGTCAGTTAAGGTATAGCTCAAATACTTTTATAAAATTAGATCCCTATTATAATAATCTCTTAAAATAATAACTCAGGTACCGACAGCCGACAAGAGAAGTTTATACATAGTCCCTTTGTTAGAAATGAATAAGTAGTATTGAACAAATATAAACATATAAAGTTGTACAACATAAAACTACTCAATAACGTAACGAGGATTAGGAATATAATGTCAAGATTCACAATCAACTACAGATCAGGAAACTAGACATAAAGGACGACGACTCGAAGTTGCCCGTACATCAGAGATAAAAATATAAAAAATACCTAATATGAGGGAAAAAGTTCTCGCAAACTAAACTAAAGCCTATGCTAACTCCAATTGCCCAAACAGGACAAATAGAAATATCCTACCAATAAACTTTCAAACTACCAGAAAAATGCCGGCAATACAAATTATGGCTACTCCATAATGTTTAATGCACCCGAGCGCTAATTATAAAATATTCTTGGACTTAGGTTGGAATGCAAATCAATAAAACAACTATGTATTATCTGAAACGAGTGATAGCTACTATAAATAATATTTAGCAATATGTTATTAATATATATAATTTTATAACTTAAGTAAAATGCTAAATATAAATAATAAAATATTTAATTTTTCATTTACGTACGAGTATCTCAGACTAATTATATATTTTTAAATAACTAACTGTCAAACGATAAAATCAAATTTCAGACTAGACGATCGGCGAACATACTAGAATGAGAATCTGTGACTACAAATATATAAATTAATACAGAAATGAAATTTCTACATAAAATGTAAAAGAACAATATTACGCTTATTTATATCACGACTTCGGAAATTGTACAGCTATTGTGAAAGATTAGAAGACGTCACTATTTTCGGATACTTTTAGAGCTTAGTTCACTATTTTCGTAAAATATAATAAAGTTAAACTTCCTAATATTTCAATCATAGTAGTATAATAATACTAGAATATCCTTAGTCTTTTTCAAGATAGTTGCTGTACGTTAAGATTATTCCCTAAGTACACATTCGATTCTTTACATTAAGATTAGTGTTGATAAAGGAACTTTTTTCCTAAAGGAAGTCGTTTCAAAAGGCAAATTATGTTTTACTATATTCTATTTGAATACTACTATAACCTTTAGATATGAGGTAATCAAAGTTGCGAGTCATATGGATAATCTATTATTTACTATAATTTTTTAAAATATTTGTTACATTTTTAAGTTCATTAATTAATACAATCATAATTATTGGTTTATCTCAAAATTATGTTCTTAATTAATATTTTAATAATATGTAACCTCATAACCATTTCCTTACTGTCTGATAAATCAATTACATAATATATAAGCATATTTATTGTTATGCAGATTTTTTGGCCGCAACGCTAAAATATGGTCATCTATTTCCATTATCCATTGTTTATAACCGCTAATTGAGCAGTTTAGACCTAACATGGGATGAATTAAACGTTATCTAAATCATCCGATACATTGCCCTCAAGGGTACTATTACTCTGTCTATGAATAAACATTGCAAGCGGTTTATACTTGACCACACAGGTACTGTATGTCTTAGATCTATAGAATAAAGAATATGTAATAGATTTATTACTAAACAAAAATGATATTTTTATGTATTTTTATAACCAAAATTATCAAGAAGTCTTCAGAATGTATATATGTAAAAAAAACTTATTTTTAATCTCATTGAAATTTCATTATATTTTTTAATTTCTAAAAAATAATTTACAACGAAATTAGAACCAAATAAATAATGTTACAATGTTGTAACTATTTAATAATATAATTAATATATTTAAAATAAATGATTCACTCCATTAGCAAACAAATTGTTTGTCCAAAAGACAAGTTATTAGAATTACAATTAAAATATTATTAATATTTAGAATGTACACGATTTATATTACTAATCTAAGCTTTTCCGAATAAACTAATACTTACAACATAAAATAAGAAATCTTTTCAGAACGTTCAATTAAAAAAATGTTTGATTACAAAGTGTGTTATTTCCAAAACACAATTAGTGATAGCAGGTAACGTATCTGTATCATCAATACTAAAAGGAAAACCAACGAAGGGTGCATACCTTTTATTTAACACATCATATTTAATGTATTAATTATATTTTAATATAACTAATTATACTAAACATATCAATAGAAATAAATGTCTTACTTAATAATACACGTACACAGATTCGACGAAACACAAAGTTGTTACTAACATTTTTCTTTTTTCTTACACTTTGCTGTTGGCGTGTCATATATAACACATTATTTTATTTGACATAAGTTTCTTTATCTTAGAGTTGTCAGAGTTATCATATTACATAATTGATGGCTGCTTTTAACTGAACATTTTCTAAGATTAATCAGCATTCAACTGCTTTGATATATATGATTCAAAATAGGTTTGAAATAATGACGTTTAAACTTTATAAAATAATAATATTTATTAAATTATTAAACTGCATTAAAGGATTAAATTTCAAAATTGTTACAGTTTTTAATCGTAATTAATTTATTTATATGTATTAGTTTACAATACTGGTATTATATATATTATATACATTATATCTATATCTATCATCATTAAAATTTTTAGAAATGACACTTTTTCAATTTCATTACAGGTGTATACCCATTACTTTTATCCATTTTAGGTGTTTTATAGAGAGAATTAATAAAATTTTGAGGTTGAAAGCACCTTGTAACTTAACCTATAGAACATGGAAACCCACAAACTCAATTTTACAGATATTCCTCCAATAATTTTATTATGTTATAATTATAGCCCAAATCTCTATTTTACTGAAACATTATATATAAAAGATAACACAATATGACATGATTTTAAACCTAAACTTTTACGATAATACGACGTTCAGAAAAAAAGGTTTTGATGTTATAAACGTAAAAGGTAACGATAATATTAAGTATTATGGAACATTTTCACTGCGAATCATCCTATGAATTCGTAAAACTCTATTACTTATAATATTCACTACGTATTTTGAGGATACGAGGAACGTCTTGTATGATGTTTTAATATAATCTTGGATGATGTTAAAATGAAGGAATAAATACAAAAATAAACTTCATTTATTCTTTAGTATAGACTAAATAGACTATTAAAAGATGTTAGAATACAGTTCGAAAAGTACATTGTGGCTAATTGTAATTATGAGTCATCATTAATATTTTTTACAAAATCGTTATATATAAATGTAAATGTAATGAAAAAAACGTTATCGAGTTTTGGTTTTTTTAAATAAAATACAAGATATAAAAATAAACTTGTAATGCCTAACTTTCGTCTTCAAAAAGTGAACAAATCTTTCATGGGCTTGAGAGTACGCATATGTCATAAGGTAGCTTATACCTTCCATTTCTTAGTATTAAATCTAAAATTAAAAGTGTATTATATAAATCGTATTATAATTTTCAAGAGGTTTTAGTGGATCGAAGTTTGTGAACTTATGTTTGTTGACTCATTTGCAGGGTAAACAAAAAAAGTAAACATTACTTCCAACTAAATGTAAATTTAAAAAAAACATCGATTCATGATAGATACGTAACTCAAAAATATAACTATACAGTAAATAATCCTACTTAACCTTATCCTCATACAATAAGATAACTTATCTGCAATATATAAGCAATTATTACATTACTTACGAAATCTAGAAACGACCAACTTACAATATGACTTTGTACACATGTATGTGTGTGTGAACACACTCACAAGTGAAGATGACAACAAGACAACAAAAACAATTACAAATTTTCATTATTATTTTACAAAAAATTAAATAGAATAAAAAATATATTATGTGTTCCGTTTGACGTCCGAAGTCCCTTATGAGAGAGTACATCGCTTACTTCCGCCGGAAGTTGCTGTAGTTCGTCAACCAACCGCGCCAACACGCTTATCGACAGCGACCTCTAGTGTAACTTCCTGTCAACAAACTCAACCGACACTCTGCACAAGCCGCCGTTTTGTAATCATTGTTGCATCGATTTTCACGCTGCACGGACGTTGCTTATAAACTTATAAGTTCGTATTTTTAAGTAAAGTGAATACATTAAATATATAGTGAAAAAAGTAAAACGTGAATTTTTGAGATAAAAGTAAAAAGTTCACGAAGTAAAAAGATGGATAATGAGAAGTCAACCGCGCCATCGGAGACTACACAGAGACGCTACGAATCAGCGAGCGAGTCGAGTTCGAGCGACTCGTCCACCAAACTGAGGAAGGACAGCCCGGAGCCTCCGAAGCGTAAACGAGCACGGCTCTCCCGCAGCAGACGCTCGTCGTCGAAAGATTCTGAATTGAATCGGAGGTTTGAAATTCTCTCGGACCAATTGGTGAGTCATATAAATAATGTTTTAATCACAAATTTTAGCCAATCGGGTAACGCACAAAATGTTCATCTACCCCCAAATTTTGAACAATGCTTAAATCCGCCGCAAGTTTTAAATAAGTTTGAGGATATAACGAATTTATGTGTATCTGTAAAAGAACCGTCTATTTCTAACGCTGTGCAAGAACGAGTTTCTCTTCTCTCTGCTATGCAAAGGTTTAACTCTGCAGACTGGAATGGGGTTCGTTACACTGATGCGCAGAAAAAATATGTAGCTAGTCCAGGTTTTATAGAGTTGAAGGCAAACGAAGAATTAAGAAAATTCGAAGATGTTTTTTCACCATTGAAACTGCATCAAGTAGAACGTAGTTTTGCTGCATTGTCTAACGCAGTTATGGCACAAAATGAGTCCATAACTCAGGCCTTACAAAATTTTGTCGATTGGACTTCAAAACCTGACACTCAGCTGACTCCTACCATGATTTATGAAAAGTTAAGAACATTATTTGGCTCCGATTCATCATATAAAACTGTTTCACACGATATTTTACAAATTATCTGTGGCAAACGGGCTGAAGTTTTAGAAACTCGTAGACGATTAATTTTAAAGAAATTAAAGTGTAAATATATACGTGATGATTTAGAGAAAATACCCCCATCAGTTGAATATATGTTCGATCCTGATTCGCTATCGATTTATTTACAAAAAATAGGCGGTACCGACAAATTAGAAAAACAAACCTTTACTAATTCACGACCTGGGCGTTCGTTCGTCAATTCACTTCAACCTACGTTTCGAGATAAATTCCATCCGACACGTAGTACAATTAAAACAGGACAGACAGACAAAAAACAACAGCATAACGAAGAGTCTATTTCTAAAAGAAAAGGGGGGTACAAACATAAAAATGCCAAAAGGTATAATAAACATAAATGACTCTTGCAATTTTACGGGGGGCTGTTTGAAAAATTACGTAAAAAGTTGGACTACTTTAAATCCTTCCAAGTCAATTTTAAAAATTATAACCTCTGCCAAAATCCCGTTCAATCAAAAGCCTCCCTTGATTATGCCCACAACAAAAGTTATGTCACAGTTAAAAACACCGGTAAACTCATTAATGACCGCAGAGATTGAAATTATGATCAAAGATCGAATACTGGAACCTGCACCTTTAACCCCAAGTTTTATTTCACCTCTTTTTATGCTGACGAAAGCCAACGGGAAAAGTCGAGTTATTTTCAATCTCAAGGCATTAAATCGATATATGACACCAACTCGTTTTCGTCTTTTCAATCATTTCCGTATGCCAAGCTTTTTGCAAGAAAAAGATTGGATGGTGAAATTAGATTTGAGCCAGGCCTACTACCATATAGCGATCAAAGAACAACACAGATGCTATCTACGAGTCAGTTACGAAGAACGGCTTTATCAAATGACATGCCTACCATTTGGCTTAGCAGCGGCGCCAAAGATGTTCGCGTCGGTGACAAATTGGACTGCCGAAATACTTCGCAAGAAAGGACTGAGAATCGTTGTTTATCTCGACGACTATCTCATAGTTCACCAGTCAAAGAAAGTTCTCAGTTCTCAGGTAATCATTGCTATAAATTTTCTAACCAGCCTAGGATGGTGCATCAATATAGAAAAGTCTATAATAGTACCGACAAGGTTAATCGAGTTTTTAGGCGTCACCTGGAATACACTGAACAATTCAAAGAGCCTCCCAACAGAAAAAGTGAACAAAGTCCGCAAGTGCCTGTTGAGTCGCTTAGCTGCAGGCAGTTGGTCCCTCAAGCAGGCGCAACGCCTCTTAGGGTATCTCAATTTTGCAACCTTCATCACCCACCGGGGAAGGTTGCATTGCCGAGCTATACAACGTTCCAGCAATCAATTACGTCGGGAGCCTCACATAGCTATTCCATATCCCGACGAAGTGAAAAACGAGCTGATATGGTGGTTAAAGAATATCGACCAGAACACTCAAATTCATGTCGAAAACATGATAACAAATTATGTTGTCACAGATGCGTCAGATATAAAATGGGGAGCCATGGTAAACAACGAGATAGTATCCGGTCCATGGAATCGAGAACAAAATTTTTGGCATTGCAACGCAAAAGAAATGTACGCAGTAATAGCAAGTATAACGAAAAAAGCTCGTATACTAAAAAATTCAAAAGTTATCTTGCAAAGCGACAACAAGACAGTTGTCGCTTATATAAAAAACGAAGGAGGCACACGTTCGAAACTTCTTCTAGAATTGACGACGCACCTGCTGGACGTAATAGACAGACTCAACGTTGTACTTCTCCCTCACTACCTTCCGGGAGTGTACAACACGGAGGCCGATCGCCTCTCACGAAACCGGCAAGGCTCCGAATGGCACATACAGGTTGCGGCAACAAGTCTCATTTTCGACATATGGGGCACTCCCGAAATAGACTTGTTCGCGTCTCGGACAGCACATGTTGTACCAAATTATGTCAGTCTCGACTTATTAGACTCGAACGCCTCATTTCACGACGCTTTCAGCAAGTCCTGGCATTACGCACTAGCCTGGGTATTTCCACCTCCTTGCCTAATACCCAGAGTTCTTTATCATCTCAACTCGGCGTCGGGATGCTTCGTGATTGTAGCACCCAAGTGGAAGAAACCGTTTTGGCGGCCGGATCTGAAAGCCCGATCTTTGAAACGACCCATGAAAATTCGAAACCTGAAGACGAATCTAATCGACGTGAGGACGGGCCAACCTCCGAACAATGTCGACAGTCTCCAACTGGAAGCTTGGATCATTTTGGGTGGGACTCCTTAACAGAGACTTGGTCAACCCAAGAGAAAGCGTTACTATCTTCTTGTTGGCGAGCTTCTACAATAAGGACCTATATTCCTATCTGGAAGAAATGGATGACTTGGTGTGATCAAAATAGTATAAATTCACGTCATCAATCACCTCCAGACGTTGCCAGGTATTTAGCTAAGTTACATTTATGTGATAAATTAGCCTATCGAACCATTTTAGTACATAAATCTGTAATTGCTTCGATATGTGAAACCTTATCTGATGTTAAAATATCGAACAGTAATATCGTAAGACATATTTTAAAAGCGGTATCCATAGCAAAACCTCTACCGCCTAAAGCGCCTATATGGGATGCAAGATTGCTTATAACATACTTAAAAAGCAATAGCCCTGACTCAAATAGCTTGTACGACGTGTCTAGACGTGTAGCAACTATTCTTTTGTTAGCTTCCGGTCGTAGAGTCCACGATTTATCGTTGTTGCACGTAGATTCAGATCACTTTATTGATAATGTCAATTTTATAGTTTTACACCCTTGTTTTGGATCTAAAACAGACACGACATCCACTCGTCAGTCTTCTTGGAAGTTGTTATCATGCCAAGATCGAAATATTGACCCAGTCTATTGGTTAAAAGTTTTAAAAAATATTTCATCTTCATCCAGAGGTCATTTAACAAACCTTTTTATAACGTCTAGAAATCCTGTAAAGCCCGCTTCTCCAACAATAATTGGCGGTTGGGTTAAGAAGCTTTTAACAGAAGCAGGTATTATAGCTTCTCCGGGTAGCTTTAGATCGGCTGTAGCTTCTTTAAATTGGATTGAAAATTATCCTATTAATGAAATTTTAGAAAAGGCAAATTGGAAACATGAAAACACTTTTCACAAATTCTATCAAAGAAGTATAGAAAATGTAAGAAATTCTAACTTAAGTGAAAAGTCTTTATCTAAATTGTTTGTACCATTATAATAATCTGATGATTGATTTGTTTAAATAAATGATTGTGATTTAATATTTAAACGATTAGTAAATTCATAATTATACAATATTTTTGTTAAGTGTTTTCATACCAATGATTTTTCTTGTAGTTTGTAAATATAATTACATAAATAAATATGAGTGATTCACATTGTTGCATCTTTTATTCATACCTACACAAGCCACCAGGAGATAACAAACAGATCTCTCATAAGGGACTTCGGACGTCAAACGGAACACATAATATAAAAATTTTACCTTAAATAAAATTTGTATTATGTTTCCTGAGACGTCCGAAGTCCCTGTAACTCCTTCCTGGTAAAAATGATTTCCATTATGAGAACAATGATTACAAAACGGCGGCTTGTGCAGAGTGTCGGTTGAGTTTGTTGACAGGAAGTTACACTAGAGGTCGCTGTCGATAAGCGTGTTGGCGCGGTTGGTTGACGAACTACAGCAACTTCCGGCGGAAGTAAGCGATGTACTCTCTCATAAGGGACTTCGGACGTCTCAGGAAACATAATACAAATTTTATTTAAGGTAAAATTTTTATATTATCATATTATTATAAAACTTAAACTAAATTGTAATTTAAAAAAATATCGCTTAAGCGCCACTCAAGACAAGTGTCTAGGAGGAGAGATATAACTTCTTACAGAACTGCTCGCTTAAACTCGATAGTAAATTAACTTCATTACTTTACTAACTCAAACCTTCACAAAGATTCCAAATTAATTAATACTTTTAATAATCGCTTTCCCTTTTAATTAATCTCTACGGGTTTTAATTCACTGTATACATTAAAACTAAAAGGACGTCATTAAAGCTTTTAAAATGGTTCCCGTGGATTTTTCGTTTTAAAATAAATATTGTGAGGAGTCTCGATACTGACAACATATATTTTTGAGGCCAAATATATTATAGGAGTAAATACATTTTATAAACATATCATACGGTTGATATTTTGGTTATTGAATGGTGTCTATCGTAAAATGTATCACATTTTGCATCTTTGATCTACCAATATCTGAAATTTTAAGGATTTTTATATATTTTTCTTTTGTATGAATAAGTATTAATACAAAGTTTGTATGTTATACAGGATTTCAGAACAATTTCAGATACATAACTATTAACAAAGATGTTTACCTAAAAGTAGCCTCTTTTGCCCAAAGAGTACCCATAGTGTAACACCATGAGCATATAACACCATGATTTGAGTTTACTTTTAATTGTAGTTTTTTTACTGTAATATAAAGTTTGACTTCGATTCTATATTTCGATACTATAAGTTCTTATTCTCAATTAATTACTGTGTAAGTTACTGCAAACTGCCAACCTTACAAAGTGTAAGTTATGTATGTAGGTCACTTACTAGTAATTCTCTCATAACATTATAGATAGTGTACACAAAATAACAAAAAATGAGGGTTATTTCTATATGATTAAATAAAAACGTGCCACGAAAAGAAATGAGATACCCGCAGTAAATACCAACATATAACGAAGCCGTAATATCTCTTGACACGTAATATATCTTTTTATTTAGCCGGTATTTTGTTGTTTTTATCAAAGATTCCTTTTTATACTTACAATATATTGTATCTTGCGATTAAAATACCAACAACAATATTGTTTAATAAATAATGGCAAACAATATTACATCATGATACTGTTAAAAAAATTAGAGTGAAAAAAAATTTAATTTGTCTTGGAAACGTGCCTAAATCCGCTTTGATTAAGTGCTTGCTGTGGCATTCTTTTGGAACATTTAAAGTTACTGTAAAGTTTCTGAATTTGATTTTTATGTTTAAATATATGACTGTATTGTATTTTATCGTCATTTTTTATACATACGAAATAAGAAGAGCAGCTCAATCGCAGTATTTTCTACGAACCAGAAATGTACTATTTATTAATATATTTAATAAATAACAAAATACATTTCGAATTATTCTTATACTTCTCTTATTGTTAAAAGGTTATAATTGAAATATCTAGGTGACAAGGGTGGTTTGCTATTTTATAGGATTTTCTGAAGTGATATCTCTCTTTCAGTTATAATCCATGATTTTGTTTAAAATCTACAGCAAATATTCGATCTTTTAAATTAAATCATTATACGTCCATGAGCTTGATAAATATGTAAAAATAATATATAATATATAAAACATGTGAAATAAAAAGAATTGATAATGTTATTATGATTATAAAGAGAAGTTGTATTGATTATAATTACTTAAGACTGAAGTACTTATGAATATAAATTAATTAATGTAATGTCATTGAAATAATTATATATATTTTAGAAAAATTTACAGTGTTTGTTATAATTTATTATTGAGATTTATGTGATCATTGTGTTGAAAAAATATTATGAGGGTAGATGAAAAATCGAATCAACCAATTATTGAGTATAAGTGCAGTACCGACGAAGCTACGAAGCTTTAGTGAACCAAAGTGAATTTTTAGTGAACCAAAGTGAAGGAGGAACGATTCATCCGTGATAGAAAAGTTAAGTACACTATTTTATTTGATTTATTTATATTGTTAATTATTATATCATTATGTTTGGTTTATTTATATTGTTGTGACAATTACTGTTAACTAAATTATAATATACTTTTAACTATTTTGTTATTGTGTTAAAGGTTACTTTTAATAAATACTAAATTTTTATTGTATTCATCTTCGAGAATAAAAATGAATTTAACTTATATATTGTTTATTGTTATTTTCGTTAAATAATCTTATAAATAATAATAATAACCAAAGCAATATTAATGGAATTATAATGATTATTATGGATATTTTTGAATACTTAGTTTCTTTAATATAATTTTTATTGTATCTCACAAGCTCATAATTAATTGCATAAATGTATTAAAATCTCTGGATTCAAAACGTTACACAAAAATCAAAGGCTTTTGAGAAACTTATTATATATATTTTCTGTTTATTTAAAATTTAATAAAATTTATAGTTCAAGTAATCCATTAAAAGTAATGATAAGTAATGGTAAGTAAGTAACAAGGAAAGCCTTTTAATTTAGTTTCTGTTCTAGGCTTCCGTTTTGCTAATAATTTTTCTGAAGTATTACTTTCTCTGAAGGACTTTTTACAATGGTTAAAACATATAATAAGTAACAGTATAACCTTAATCAAAACATGAAGAGCTTTTATGATAGACTAGCTTTTGCCCGCGACTTCGTCCGCGTTTCCGTCGTTTTTCGAAAAAAAATTAGCAGATGTCCTCCCTCATAGTTTTGACGTAACAGGCAGATTCACTTTCGTATTTTAGAAGGGCAATAGTAATATAATATGCCAATCCACAAAACTGTTGAAAAATATAAGTAACCGCAGAATATTATAATATACCCACGCTATACCCACGACTCGGTCAGCGTGTAACTCCTTGTTTTTTATTAAGATAATATATTGCTAATATTTTTAGATCAAATTAAAATGTTTCAGCGCAAAGCTTCTGGGTAGACTATGTTAAGAGTCGACCCGTCCGGCACGTGAACGTAAAGATTCCTAGAATTGCTAACCCGGGAAAGAGCGACGTATAATTGACCATGCGAGAAACAGCTAACACCGAGATCTACTCCAGCAACACGAAAAGTCTGCCCTTGAGCTTTATTGATAGTCATGGCATAGCACACCGATACTGGGAATTGCGTTCTTTTAAATTGGAATGGAAAATTATTTGGTATTATGGGAATTCTGGGAATAAAGACAGTTTCTCCTGCACCGCAACCTGTTAAAATTTGAGCCTCGATTACATTTTGTTGCAACTGGGTTACTTTTAGCCGAGTTCCATTGCAAAGTTGAGGTGGTCTTAAATTTCGGAGCAGAATTATCGGTATGCCAATTTTTAAACAAATTATATGAGAAGGTAGTCCAGGCATACTTAAAGAATTTAAAAATTCTATCGGGTAATTAGTGGCTTCTTGTTCATCAACCATTCTATTTATTGAACTATAAACTTTGCTTTCTCCCTGTATATTAGACAGTATTTTATTATTAATTTCAGATGCCTGGTCATTGCGAGGAGTCAAAATGGACCTTTCGCAAAGCCAAGAATTGTCCCTATTTAATATAATTGTTATGTCACCGTAAACCGAAGATATAAGATGTTGTTGGGATTGCACTATACAACATAACTCAGGTGTCAGAATAAGTTTTCCTTGGTGTAGTTGTGGATAGGTACCTTCACCAATCTTCAATAATGTATCAGAAAATTCACGATTATCTGCGTTGTCTCCAGTTCTCACTCGCATATTTATAGTCAAATGCACCGATTGTATATCACGCCACAAATAAGAGCTTTTCAGGCAAGCCCTAATCTCATCAGCTCGGGTTCCCCGTGGTATTACCGGTAAGGTTTGTCGGAAATCACCACAAAATAAAACCGTAATACCGCCCATTGGTCGATCATTTTGTCTTATGTCCCTTAGAGTTCTGTCTACTGCTTCTACTCCTTTTCGATGGGCCATCGTACATTCATCCCATACGATTAAATTACACTCACGCAATACCTTAGCTTTGTCGCTATTTCTTGAAATACTACAGGTTGGACTTTCCGTGCGATCTAAATTAATTGGTATTTTAAACATAGTGTGAGCAGTCTTACCTCCTGGTAGCAATGTTGCAGCTATACCTGATGAAGCCACGGCAAGAGCGATTTTACGCTGATTTCGAACATAAGCTAATATTAATTTAGTCAAAAAAGTTTTCCCAGTTCCTCCAGGTGCATCTAAAAACCATATTGTTCCTAAATTATTCTGCACACTCTCGCACACGCGATCATAGACTAAGCGTTGTTCTGCAGTCATCATTGGGACACCGTTTTCTAATGTTACCAGCAGTTCCATTGGGTTGTAACCAATCTCTGCGGAATATTCCCTATTGGTAACCTCTCCGACTGAGGTTGGCGTTGGCAAACCATATTCACAAAGTGATTTACCGCCTACTGCTGTTAAGTCTTCCTGAAGAGCTAATAAGCACTGATTTATAGCCAGATCTCGAAAATTATCATTAGTTGCGCCTTCATTATTGTGAGATAAATTCCGAAGAAAGTCTTCCGCAAATTTTTCTTTATATTTTTCCCATAATTGGACAGGATCAGATAAATTACAAAATGTGAGTAATGTTACAAATAAATGGCGTAACCGTCGTGGATTATCACTAACACAGGATTCTGCTAAAGCGTCATCCCAATGTTGATCATTTTCAAGCAAATGACGCGCTTGGCAAGCTGCATGATAAGTTGGATAAACAACATCGTCTACTTTTCTCAAATCTATAAATGATGTTGGTCCTCGCACTGTATGTAATAATAATCTCAAATAAAAACACTCTGCGTTGTTAGGATGAACAGTATACACTCTACCAAGAACATGTTCTTTGAAAATACCTGTCTCGCCATCTACAGGCCTGCCTTGGCGTCTACGGTTAAAGACACCTCGTTGTTTATCGTAGGTATAATACGATGGAACTTCTTCATACAAAAGAGACTTTGCGAAATTATCAGTTTGGCAAAGTCGAAAGAATGCCAATAAAGTTGTTTGTCTAGGGTTCTCTAATCGTTCTGTAACATTTTCGGCGTTAAAATATATACGTTGACCGCCTTCCAGATGAACATCCAGATGGGTCACAGGTGGATATCTTTCGTGAATATTAAAACTTAAGATCCGCCACACAGCTTCTGAAGAGCTGATATATCTGCCTGACTGAAATCTAGTAACTTCATCATGTTCATTTCTTAACGCAAACGTAGCTTGGTCACTGCCCTTGTTAATGTACTTACAAATATATTTAATTGACTCTACACTATTACACATTTCTACATTTATGTGAGCTTGAAATGCTCTGGACAATACAGGCGAATACGGAACGACCCACCTATTATCTAAAGTAACCTGTTGTCCAGACATTCGCTTTTCAACAGTAAAACCACCATTGTCTCTTGAACGGCGACGATATAATGGGTATCCATCATGTCCTGTTACAGTTTCATCCACTAATGCTTTTGGATACCTTTTAGTGCAACGACCGTCTTGCATGCAAGGAGCATTTGCGTTAAATGCACCACATGGACCATGTATCATATGAGTTTTAACAATGTCGTATAACAGGGGATCTGCAGTTGGATCTGGAATTTCAGCACTGATTAATCTGTCTACATCATTAGGTCGAACCTTATCTTTTAACCAAAGCAAGATATGTGCGTGAGGTAAGCCGCGTTTTTGCCACTCAACACTATACATATAACACAATACTTCTCCAAAAATGTTATCTTTGGTAAGAAGATCTATCATTGATTTTAATTTTAAATGAAACACTCTTGCAATAATATCATGGCGGTCATGCGGTGCCTGACCCTCAAGAAGCTCCCGAGTGATTTCATCCCACTTGGGATTGGTAGTTACAGTAACAAATAAGTCGGGACGTCCATATTTTCTTACGTAACAAAAAGCGTCTTGAGTACGTTCATGCATGTAGCGTGGACCACCAGTAAAAGAAGAGAGTAAAATAACTAAACGACCCATATTCACAGTATCGTTATCTTGCTGCATGGCATCGCGAAGGTGCACGTATTCTTCAGCGCGCAGCTGCCTTTGATTAGATCGTATATAAACTAATCTTTCGGTTTAAATTTTTGCGTACATGTCAACAATAAACTGATTAAATAAGCCACGAAAACGTTGAAAGTATACCAATCTATTCCGTCTCACTTGCAGGTGGTAACAATAAAATTGAAGGCATGACACCTTTTTATTATAATTAGGTGCGCCTGTGCGCGGATCGGTTTGGTATACAGCGAAATTATAACCATCTTCCCCTCGACAGTATATCATAGGATATTGCAAACTGTCGTAAGCCCTGTGGGTTTCGAAAATACGTTGCAAACGATTGTCTCTGGAACGTATAACGATATCACGCCTATCACATTCCTGGTCGACCAGTACTACAGCAACTTCATTCGTGGATGGAACGTTATGACGCCCAGGGTGTTCCTGAGTTGGACGCTTATCGGCATTTATAACAATTTTATAATTGTTATTACCATCTTGAGAAAGGGCTTCTAATGCCGATTTAAAACTGCATACGTACGAATTAACCTGATGTAACATGTTCTGAAGTTGTGAAATGAGTTCAGTATTTAAATTCGGAAAATATTGATTTCTTATATTCGACTGTTCGTTGTAATCGGATACAAAATATATTTGAAGAAATTTAGGTTGTTCTTCAGGCAAAAGGGACCCTATCAAATGGTAAACCTGACCTTGTACCTTAAAAGTAGGCATGAAAGGGCCTTCTGAGATTTGTTTAGCACCAAAGGATGTCATTTGGAATGCACTATTATAAGTGCGAATATTATCTAAAAACTGTTTGGATTGCAAATGTTCCCCTAAAAGTAGTGACTTTAAAGGTTCCGGTGGGTCTTCGAACGAAGGCAAATTTATTTTACCTCCAGAACAACAGAAACCAGCAGACTCCTTCCTCCACTTCGAAGCATTACAAAAGGAACATACTACGTTCATATCGCCTATTTCAGAAGATGATCTGTAATCAATTGTGAGGTTATAAGCAAACCCACTTTTATATTTATCGGACCACGCCACCGAATTTGTAGATTGATCTACCACGTGTATATCTAAGTCATTAAGACCATGTCGAAATCTATCTGCAGTAAGACGGGCCTCTCGCTGTTCTTCTGTTTCAAGCGACCGAATATTTTCAATTCTTAATCTTTCATTAGATAAAGTAATCAATTGTTCTTGTCTCAAAGAATTGTAATAATCGCGTCCCGACTCTAGTCGTTGTTCATGCTCATGTTCATCTTCAAGAGATCGAATCATGTTATGGTGCGCCCTATCATTTGTCAAACGGTCTTGATATTGAGTAAAAGTTTCAGATTCTCGAGACAAAATATGACGTTCGCGATCAGCTGTAAGCCGTAATTCCCTCTCAGTGAAGGTTTCGGACTCGCGAGATAAAATATGACGTTCGTGGTCAGCTGTAAGCCGTAATTCCCTCTCAGTGAAGGTTTCGGACTCGCGAGATAAAATATGACGTTCGCGGTCAGCTGTAAGCCGTAATTCCCTCTCAGTGAAGGTTTCAGACTCGCGAGATAATGTATGCCGTTCGCGGTCAGCTGTGAGTCGCAATTCTCGTTGTAAAGCAGTTTCAGCTTCTCGGGATAACGCATGTTGTTCCCGGTCAATGGAACGCCTTAGCTCTCGTTGAGAAGAGCTTTGAGAAGCCCGTGTTGTAGCTCGTCTCGCTCTTTCAGCTGCTAATCGCATCTCTCTTTCTGGAGAGCTTTCATTAGCTCGAGATGTTGAGGCACTAACTCTCATAGAGTTTAACCGATGTGCTCTTTCCTCTTCCGATTCTTGAAAACGCGTCATTCTCATTCTCCTAGCTTGACTCGAAGTTCGAGATAAAGATGGTCGTTTTTTAGGTGGCATCGTTTATTTTATTTTTAATCGACGGTAACTTAAATTCTATTTAGTTACCCAACAAAAAACTTACGTCAGAGGTCCTAACTATAGCTAAGTATATAATAAATAGAATATAAATCTAAGTGCCTATTAAAACTAAAATAATATTCTAATCGAATTATAAATATGTACGTAGGTACCTACAAATTACAAAAGAATAAAAAATGAAAATAAAGCTATACTTAATGCGTGTGCAATACTATCTACACTTACCTACTTCACTTAAAAATGAATAATAAGAAATACCTACAACTACTGTAATTAATCAAAGTACCTATGCTAATACAAAAAAAACCTTAGATGTTCTAAGTACAGCTGCTATATAATAAAAAAATATAAATCTAAGTGCCTATTTAAACTTAAATACCTAATATTCTAATAGAATTAAACTAAGAAATATGTACCTACCTACCTACAACTTAGGTACAAAAAAAAAGAAATGAAAATAAAGCTAAAACACGTGTGCAGTATAGGTAGATAGTAGGCAATATCTACCTATACCTACTTCACTTAAAAATAAATAAAAAATACCTATGAATACTATAATTAATAAAAGTACCTACCTACGCTTTTATCTACTCAATACAAAAAAAAACTAAACATAAAATGCCCAAAACTAACCTATCAGTAACTAAAAATCTAACAATAATCTAATCTATCTATCTATTATCTAATCTAAAAATCGAATCTAAATCTACTTAAAAAGAAATAAAATAGGAACTATTAATAGTTAAGAATTTAAACAAAACTAAAACTAATTTAGAAAATAACAACAAAAGAAATTAAAATAAACTATTTAAAGACAAAAAGTCGCGCTGATAAGCACGGTTTATAAAATAACAATTATTGTCTGTCAATAAAGTTCAACACTCTGAACGCATCAACAGCCAAATATTGAATGACGCTTGCGCTCGCCTTCCGCCCCTTTTATACTCTGCCGCCGCGAGCCCCGTCGAGCGCGGCAACCGTTACGCAAAAATAATCCTTATAGCTTGATTCACTATTCACGCGCGATGTCTTGTTGGCGTATTTCATGTAAGTAAGTATAAGTTTGGTGTTTCTATACCGATTTCAATGATTCTTTTTTTATTGAATTGGTGCTAATGTTTATTTTTTTTTTAATTAGGAATGATGGTGAGCATTATTGGTTTTATAAACGTAAAAGTAAACAAATATAATAAGAAATCTCCGAACTGCTAAGCTATCGAGAGTTATGCGTGTTATTGTGAGTTAACTATAAAAGGTACATATATGCTGTCTTGGAATATTTTTCGTGTATTTTTATGTAGAATATTTCCGTTATACATAGTTTCTATGTAGCTCTAACCATTAAGGCTGCACACGCGACGGAAGCTTAAAAAATTAAGCAACTTCTCCCATTTTCTCAACATTTCCTTTCACTGCTCTGCTCCTATTCATTGTAGTGTGATGAAAAGTATACTATTACCTGCCCAGGAGTATAAAGAATAATTGTACTAAGTTTCGTTAAAATCCGTCGAGTACTTTTTTTTTCTATAAATAACATACAAACAGACAGACAGACAGACAGACAAAAATTTTTTTAACTGCATTTTTGGCATCAGTATCGAACACTAATCACCCCCTGCTACTTATTTTGTAAATATATTTCATGTACAGAATTGATCTCTCTACAGATTTATTATAAGTATAGATAAACTCGATGAATAACAAACGTTAAGTATTGAGTTGTTAAAATGTTCTCAATGTGAAAAGCACACCTTTAATTATGGTTCACAGTAAACGATTCTTTGCAAGTTTTATGTAGGCAATAATCCTCCTCTTTTGAGATATACTTAAAGCTGAATATAGATTAAGTAAGAATATTCTTACTTACTCTTGCTGGTATTAGGTATGGAAAGCGATTGGCCCTGATGTCATACAGTTGCAAATTTTTACAATATGTCAGAATTATAATTAAAAAACGGAAAATCTTTCTAAACCTCGCTTATGGTTTTCATCCATTTTGGAAAAATGTGTATCCCACAAAATTGTATGATGTTACTTTGTAAGAAAATTTGTAGTACCGATTTTTTATTCTAAGACAGGAAAATTTATGACTTATATGTTGATATAGGCTAGGATAGTAAGATATATCACTAAGTTTTAGGTTTATTTTTATTTATTACTTTAATGGATGCACTTTTATGACCTTATGCTTATCGGGGAAATGCAAATGCAATAAAAAAGGGACAAGGTCAGAAGAATAATAATTTCAAAGATAAAGGTACAAATATACTTTAACTATAACCTCTATTAATATCAACAGCACAGATTATACTTACTTTTCTAAAATATTTGTTTGTGTTAATTGTTTTTATTCTAAATAATATATATGTTAGGCCCAAAGACCGAAAACGCTCAATGGACGAAAAAAACGGCCACATCGCGTTCTGGCTGTCTTCAAATGCGCAGAACGCGTTTTGGCTGCTATTAAACGCTCGCCACGCGTTCTGGTAATTGTCGAACGGCCAGAACGCGTTTTGACATTCGTCAAGCGCTCAGAACGCGATCTTAATGTTTGAGTCGTATTATGTGCCACTCTCTACCTGCGTACAATAAGATTCATTTTGTACTTATAAAACAAATGAATTTTGATTATTGTTCTACACACATAAGTTATTTCGAGGTACGAAATATACTTATATTCATGATCTTTTCAGTTACTTTTAAATAATTGAATCCTCTACGACAATACTAGTTCCGATTTCAGCTGGTGGAAATTTTAAATTGGACAATGGTTCTATTTTCTCTGCTTTGTTTTAGTAAATTTTTTGCATTGCTTTGTTTCTTATGAATAGAACTAACCTAACACGATTTGTACTTTTCCTCAGATAGCAACACAGATCTATCGTCACAATTATCAAAAATTGTTTTCACTTCATTGCAAAAAAAAATATTTCGCTGATTTATCAGTTGTCATTGTAATGAAAGTTAAACTTTTCAATTGAGTTTAATAAGTTGCTTGGTCAACGACAAAGTGATCTTGTCCCTGCACTGACGAGAATTGTACTGATTTTTCATGGACTCAAGTTCGTTGTTATATATATACTCAAAAGCAATACCCCCCTTGGTATTATTGGATGTAATTAAATTGGAATATTTTTGAAAAAGGTATCCCTAGACAATAGTATCATTTTGGAAATAATTGAAACAAAAGTTTGTATGTAGTCATCGGTACGTGCATTGTTCTGAATTTGCTGAAAAGATCATACTAATTACAGAGGATCATAAAAGAAAAGGCTCTTTACGTAGCCAATAAAATGTTGAATTGAAATGATTAGAAAAGAAAAGTTGTACATTTCTAGTACCTAAAATTTATAACTATTGCCAATAACGGTAGGCCTCTATTGTTCAAAATTTGTTGATAAAATCCCAAAATAACAAAAGGTTATTAATAACTTTTCCTTTTCAATTTCATTCATTCATATTTTATATACTCTGCAATATAAGTGTATAGGTAGTGTGAATTTCTTTAAAGAACTAAAGAACAATAATTGATAATTACCAAAAGATCATAAATTTAAGTTTATTCCATACTGCACAAAATGTAGAATGCGTGGAACAATAATCAAGATTCATTTGTTTTATAAGTACAAAATGAATCTTATTGTACGCAGGTAGAGAGTGGCACATAATACGACTCAAACATTAAGATCGCGTTCTGAGCGCTTGACGAATGTCAAAACGCGTTCTGGCCGTTCGACAATTACCAGAACGCGTGGCGAGCGTTTAATAGCAGCCAAAACGCGTTCTGCGCATTTGAAGACAGCCAGAACGCGTTGTGGCCGTTTTTTCCGTCCACTGAGCGTTTTCGGTCTTTGGGCCTAACATATATAATTACAACACAATGGTTATGTTGCTCTTTAGAGAGAGAATAACTGTATAATTTCGAGAAATATGTTTCACAAGGGTTATTGTTTTTTTTTCACTTGATCACATTGGCCTCAAAACATATTTTTGATATCTGATCTGTCTCGAACTTGACATAAATCTGTTCCAATTGATTAAATTCTGCAGTTGTAGGTAGTATATAATGATATAATACTGACTGAAATAGAAAGGATATTAGATAAGTACTTACCTTTGTTTACATCTAAGCAATCATTAAACATTTTATTTCAAATATTATCTTATTTTTGAATTTTATAGTTCAAATTCATTTATATATTAAAATAATAACTTTAAAACAACGTTTACAATAACATGAGAGGGGAAAAAATATAGGGAATAACATATTGCGAGTAATATAGTTGCATCAAATATATATAATAATAAAATTAATGTATTGCGTAAGAAAATTCGAATACGAGTTTTCTTATCTGATTATGTTAATATTATAACAACGACAAAGTTAAAATCTCGGTTTTCCGTCATGTAACACAAAACAGTTGGTGAATATTTCATTTTGAAGAAGTCCTATGCTTTTAAATTATCTTTGATATAAAAAATATTATTATAATAACATAACAATTGCATTAAATTTTTATTTATATGAAATAATAAAACCAGTAAAATAATCATCTAAAGAATGTCTCCAGAAATTGAAAAAGTATAGTTTTTTTTATTTATATGACTTCTGAATGTAAGTTCATAAAAGCAAATTTAATATTTAAATCTCTATTCAATATCAACTAAATATTTTAATACTACATTTTACGCAATCTGTGACGCGTACGCCTTACATGATTCATACAGTACTTTCCAAATGTAGCTGTAAAGTTTGGGATATCTTACAGTTTTTTAAGTGAAACTGCTTTGGAATTGTCGTGATTTGAATCTTGATGTATCGAAAATGCGTCACGATAACACATAACTGTACAGAATTAAGTTGGCAAGAGAATGAGATAGAAGAAGGATTGCCCAGTGCTGTTATGGCCCATCTATTATAATAGCTGCAATAGATTGCACTATAACAGCACTGCCATTGCTTAAACGCTTTTTTCTCTTTCAGAATCTTTTGCACATCTCCATTCTCCGACCACGTTTCCTTACCTATCATACCTTTTCCATTCGTTTTGCCTAATACATCCTTTGCCGCAGTTCTTATCCATTACGCCAATTCGTTCCAACTATCGTCCCAAGATTTTTCTTCTACACTGCCTATATTTATAATTTTATCTACCACTCTTTTTTTTAATTTACTCGCTCATTTTTCCTTCTCTAACAAATACCAAAACCAAATATTTTATTTTAGGTGGGGGTCGTGTCTTGAACATATTTGTACGCACAAGATGTTTAATTTCAATGACGAGGAGCCTATGCTGTTAACTATACTTTCGCCCGGCAGTAATTTGCAGTTTTTGATGCAATTGATTTTATTTCTTCTTATTAAGAAACAATCAATCTGCGTCATATGGCAAGCGCTTTTGTATGTGATTAAGTGTTCTTCTCTCTATTTAAACCAAGTATTAGATATAGCCAAATCGAAGAGTAGCGGTGTGTCCAGCAAGGGCTCATCCTCATCACATATATCTGCTCATTGTTCGAAACATCCGTCATCACAGCATCAAAATCTTCCCTAAACTTCTCTTTCATCCTATCATTACACCCGGTTTGAAAAGCATACACACTTAATACATTAAGGATTAAACCTTCAAAAATCTTATTTTTACAACAATGATTCTATCACTCACTCTTTTCACCCTTGTTACATACTCTTTTAATTTCTTATCAAGCACAATTCCGACACCATTCCTTTTTCCATCATTCGAGCAATAATAAAACTTGTATCCTTCACCAATCTCTCTCACTTTTGATCCCTTCATTTTCGTCTCCCGTAACCATGCTACATTTATTCGTCTTCTCATCAACACGTCCGAAATTACTGTTCCTCTTCCAGACATCGTATCAAAATTCCAACTTCCAAATCTTAGTCTTACATCCCTTTGCTTCTGAGCTAGCTTGCGTGGCACCGGTGTTATCATGCTGCAAAAAAAAAAATACTTTGTTTTACGGCCGGCCGACGGCCTGACATCAACCCTCTTTGGGAATGTTTAATTTGTTAGAATTATAATTTTAATGACGTTTATTATAACTAGTACTTATATAATAGTTGTACAGAAATATACATTGTAAATTAATATTTTTATCAACAATAAGTTTTACAATATAAGTGACAGTACAAAAATAACAATTGCGTACTTATTTATAGAACACAGTATCAAATGTTATTTACACACAAATAATGTTTAGGAAATGAAAATATCATATGAACTATTGTTCATTCAGTATATTTTCTAATGTAATAGCTACGTCCTTGTACTTCATAAAACATAATAAAATGTCTACATTATTTCGTCTTACAAATTCGCAGAAATATACAAGGAATGAAGAGTACGGTCTTGACAATTACTAGTAACCATTTCTAGGCTTTGAGGCTTTCTGTAACAGAATATGGTTGTATTGCACGGTTGATATATGACCTACTGGATTGTAGAGTGCTGATTGTGTTTGGATTGTGTTTGAAACTAGTAGCAGTGTGTAGATTTTGAACAAGGAGTGATAAAACTTACAAGGAAATATTAACGTTTAAATGAATTACAACTTCGGACATTTTTTTTTAGTTACAAATATACACGCATTTAGGAATATTTTCACACATCTATTACTTGATGCAGACATAAGAAATTATTTATATTTGACATAGACAGAAGAAATTATTTATATATAAAAAAATAACAATAAAACAAGGAGCTCAAACTAATATTAAAAAACTATTAGTGTTCAAAAATTCGAACAAGTATAAATAATTAAGGACGAAACAGTTATCAACTTACATATAAATAAATCTCGGTCTTTTTAGATTTTACTTTCACCTACATTTATTTTAACATTTGTAACTTCATTTTAAACACTAAACACTACAATGATTTACAGTGAAGGTTCTATTTAAGAAACAACCAGTGAATTTTCCAGAATTATATTCGATGGCAGAAAATTATATAAGACTTTTTAAATTATTTATATCTTTGACTTTTTAACTAAATTATGTAGAGCAGATTGGTAATAAAATTTTGCCAAAGAGCCTGGCCTTGGTCAAAAAAAGAGTTTTTTCTTGCAACTTCGCCGCAGCTTTTCCGCAGGTTTTTTTGAATAATTCTTGCTCTTTGTAAACCCCTTAAGTTGTTTTAGAGTTACAAAGAACGACTAACAAATGGATATGATATCTACTAAATGAAATTTTATACCTTGTCCTTGTTGACCCTCAGTCTTGAACATCCAAAATCGCTTTAATAATTTTTACTTACGCTACGTTCCTAAATTCACTTGTCCAGCTCAAGTACTTATGTGTCAGTCAGTTATCTTTTTATAAATTTTAATAAGATTAGAATAGGCAGAGAAACCTCTAATTAATGTCGTTTATTTTATCCGAATCTTGTTTTTTTTAGATAAGTGGAGCCTTTTACAATTATAATATTAGTAGAATTAAAACAATCTTTTTCCTTGTCAAAAATTTTAAAAAGTTTCTAAAAGTTCCTAAACTCCTAAATACTCGTAGTATAGTCATATAGTATATATTAAAGTTTATATTACTAAAGGGTGAAGTTAGAATCTAGCAAAAATGTATATTTGTAACACCTAAAAGGCTACACGATATTCCGTGAAATAAAATTCCTTCTCTATAAACACTCTGTTTTGATGTAATTCGTTTTATATATTTTTTGTTCTTTATTAAAATAATGAAACAATTTTTTTTATTCTATAATTTATGTATACTTTGATGGTTATTTCTATCTCTATTAAATAAATTTAATTAGTTGCTGGTATAAATATTAAACTTAAATCAATTTAACTGGTTTAACTGTTACACTAAAAGCTATCCCTATTCACTGTATACCCAAACTGTATGCAAAAGTGAAAGCAATAAAAGTCAAATTTCTATTTGGGTCATACATCACCAAAGTTTATGGTTCGAAAGCTGCAAAGGCAATAATATAAAGGCTAATATGTCGTCACATATATAAAACTTCTATATATACACATACGGACAATATATTTACGGACGGAAATGTATATACAGCCAGCAACTTAATGAAAGCGAGATTATAACACCAAGTATTCGTTCATATTTCAAATTGTTTATAAACATGTCATGTATATTATAGCACCGTACAGTACACTACAACACAGTATATACATGTTTACTGACAGAAACCATTAGTCATCTGAAGATTGAAAAATTACTTCGCGACTGAGAAAGTCAGTGTAAGCTCTAACTCAATTAATGAAAATTAATTATCAGAACTTGTCTATACCAATCGACATCTCTAACCACAGACTCTTGAAATGCATTGGGTAATGATTACCAATAATCCTATTTTAAAAAGCAATTTCGAGGTAAATAGTATTTTTAAAATAAAAAAAATATATATAAAACTTTAAATTTCTTAAATCTGTTGCACATGTATGGAATTACGACGATTTCTTGAATTTAGTAAGATACATTCTTTTGGTGATTATTGAATTTATAGACATGCACTGAAATCTACCTCTTAATTATTTACATTAATGTATTATTCATGAGGAAAAAAGTGTGTGAATAAATAGTATCTGTGTTCCTAAGGGAGGATATCTGCTACTGATGCCTTAAGGTATGATAGGTAGGTACCTATCAGTACTCTGGTTGCGCGTAGACTGTTCTCAAGTTGTTCTCTATGGTTTTTGCTCAGACCCGTAGCCCCTGAATGCTGGTATAAATTATGCACATCAATGATATGCTCGGCATTTCCAACAAACATTGTTATGCGGATGACAGCACTGAGGATGCGGTATATTCCGGCCCTGCACGGCTCTCTTTTAAACGTCAACGAGTGCTGATAGAAACTTGTGACATCTATAAAGATGTGGCTTCTTTGTGCGTATTCTACAGCATTTATAACGGGAAGTGTGTAAACGAAAAGCTATTCGATCTCATGCCTGACAGAATTTCATTCCCGCAGAGCACTCCAATATTACCTACTACCGTGATACGTGACGATTTTCCAATGTACGGTTTTCAAGGACCTTTCCTCCACGTATCACTCGAATGTGGAACGAACTCCCTTCGGCGGTATTCCCAGATCGATACGACATGTTTACCTTCAAAAAAGAAGCGCTGCCTCCTCCAAGGACGGCAGCGCTCTTGTGAGTCCTCGCATGTTGTAAGATTTCATGGACAGCGGTGATCACATATTATCTGTCACCAGCATGGTCGTTTGCCCCCCCCCCTCTTTAAATTATAAAAGAAAATATGTATATATTGTAGTTTTCGTGACATATACGAATTGTATATAATAAATGAAATGTAAACAGAATATCAATACAAGAATTTTCATGCAGTATAAAAATTTTCTCATAGCAATTGAAAACATTTCTACGCGGCATTTCTAATGGTTGGTTTGACTCGGGATTTTGTTTCGCTTTGCCTTAATCCGAATGAATTTTCAATTCAGGCTTAGACTGTGAAGTCAATAGTGAGACACTGGTTAAATAGCAGCTCGGTTGTACGGATTGGATTTAACGTATCTGAACTCGTAAATTACTTTAAGTAAACAATTGAGAGATGTGCTTCAAATCGAAAAATCGAAAAAATCGAATCGGAAGTATAAGAATCTTATTTTATACCTTAATTTATTTACATGAATGAAAATCAAGATATCTGTTTTTTTATATCAGGAACAACACATAGCACTAGAAAACTCTTTGTCCGTTTTATCATATCGTATTTGTGGTATTCACTGAACGAAACTCAGAAAGCATATTATTTGTCTATGAATAAATTACGTTATTATTTTGTACACAAAGGAAAATAATAAAAAATGTAGAAAAATTTACATTTGACTTAATAGGGTAATAAGATCATAAGAACCATAACACATTATGTAAGGCATATAAAATTAATCTAGCAGTTTTTACTCATTCAAATGGAAAAGACATAAATACATCGCCTTTGTGACTGGCCGAGAAAAACGGAGAAAAGCGTATTTACGTAGATATAGAATAATACAATAGAAGGAATACATTTACATTACAATACAGTATATATTTCTAGGATTTTTTTCAAAATACTTTATTTTTATGGAAACTTGAATCCATGGTGATAAATATACATGTATTTACAGGACTTCTAAATTGCTGTATAATTGGATGCCACAATGTATAATCCAACATTTTGTACATACACGTTCCACTGCTCCTCCGTACTTGGTCAGAAGAGCTTCAATACGATAACAGCTTTTTAACTCTACAATAGTAGAACATTTTTTTTGTAAATTGCTGGGCATAAAGATGATTGAAACAGATTATTGTATATCTTGGTGTTTATTTTCTCCCCTACGGATTCTATTTGTAAAGAAGAATACCAATCACGAGTGTGACTCTTCTCCGGTATGTACCTATCAGTTTGGGTTTTAGATTTATTTTGTGCTCTCTTCTATACCCGAGTTCAATGGCCATATATGTTAATAACCCATTTAAATTGAATTTAAAAATAATAACTACAAGTATATTAAAATATCAATAATGATGATGATGATGATGATGATGATAATGAAGAATGACTGCTCACCTTAATTCTAGTACATTCTTATCAGTTTACACTCATAGTGACTTGCTGTACGTTGTCTAATCATCAATCGATAAAGCTATAAATTATTTGTACTTTGAAATACGTTCATTCCAAGCATGATACTACAGTTTTTGTACATATCTTCAAAAGTATACCATTGAAAAGGATACCATATATATTTGAAATTCAAATTTACTCTTTCTATTTAAAATCTATAAAGTAAAAATTACAAAAGTAACATAAGTAAATACAAATTGCTTATGTGCAGGTGCATAATTTCCTGTGAAGTCACCATCATAATTAAAATCATGTCAATATTGATTTAAAAATTACAATGAAAGGCATTGACTAATGTCTATGGGTGTCAATTTAAAATAAAAGAAAATAAAATCCAAAATGAAGTTTTACATTTTAACAAATAAAAATATACCTAAGAAATAAAAATCAAATCATTAAATCTGTACCTTAATCTCGATTTCACATTTTAATATAGAACGTTCGAAATTATAAACGTTCTCATAATCTACAAAGTTTTGGGAGAATAACTAGTTAGTGCTCTTTATACAAAACAAACTTCGCAAGCTCAGAAGTTTATACTAACTGCAACAGTAATTAACTGAGAACCACTTTAACATAGATTATTAAAATACAGAAACGAGATTAAATGACAAAATATTTTTTTAAATTAAAAGCTACAATTAAAAGTATTCTATTGTAAAAAAGATGGTGTTATATCCTGAATGTGTTCTACGACGGAGTAATATATATTACTTTGACAAGCCAACAAATACAAAGAGGAGGCTTTTTGATAAATATCTTTGTTACAAGTTATGTATCTGAAATTGTACTGATTTCTTATTCGACATACAAACTATTGTATTAATTATTAACTTATTATTCACTCCAAAGAAAAATCGATTTAATATCTTTCTGAAACTTTACATTATAATAGAATTACCTTTCCAGCAAAAGTTCCTCACACATATTAGGTGAGTCAATTATAGATTGTGTCAAATATTTTATGTTATTTCATACGACAATTCAGATGACTGTGGAAGAAAGAAAGGAAGATAAATTTAACCTTTAATTTTCTAAAATGATATGATAGAATAAAATTTTCTAAAATAAAGTAACACGATCCTTTTGTTATCCGATAACAGGAATAAAGAACTTTCATTTCATTGAATACTTGCTTTGGAACCAAAAAGTGCCTATGGATATTAAACAAATTTTGAATAGAATATTTAATATTTCTTTAATATCTAATGTAAAAAAAGAAAAAATCGTGATAAGAAATGTGTAATATTGTAAGTCGATTACATAAACTAAAAATCATACAAAATATGTAAAATTAAAAAATATATATTTTTATATTTAAAGATGCGAACTGCCACATGTTACAAGCACAATTCAATAGTCAATACATCTACCGTGCGACACTAAAACCGTATGATATTTTTATAGAATAGGACTCCTACAATATATTGAGTCTCAAAATATGTAATGCTAATATCAAGATTTTTCACAATACTTACTTTGAAAAACGGAAAAGACACCAGAATAATGTTAAAAGACAAATTATTGGTACTAGCTTAATGAGTACAGTTGTGATACAACGATCATTTTTAGAACAGTCGCGAATGCAAATACAAATGTGAATATCTGATACATTACACATATGGTGGGATTTTTTTTTGCAAATTCAAATGTGAATATCTGATACATTACACATATGGTGGGATTTTTATGCAAAAACATGGTACAAACAAAAGGGTAGTTGTATACTATACTCGTCGTACAACTGAGCGAGAATCAAAGAATACGTCATACAAATTAGAAATACTCGCGGTATATATTCATAAAAAAATCCGTGATTACTTGACCTTTTAAATTTATAACAGATTGTAATACGATTGAATCTACTATGTACAAATAAGATCTTTCTTCTAGAGTTGGTCGATGCTGAATTTTAATGCAGGATTTTAATTTTGAGGCGGTTTATAAAAAAGGTTATTATGTTGAAGTTTGTAATGTTGACTATCTAAGTAAAAATCCGAGTAAAATGGCTTTTTCAAAGTTGAGTTGTTGTGAAAATTAATTTGCTAACTGTTCATTCATTCTGGCTAGAAGTTACTTAGCAAAGAGACCCCCAAACATTGTCTTTAATTGACAGGGTCCAAACGGATAATATTGTAAATGATCAAAATATATTTAAAAATAATTTATTATATTATAAATGCCTTTAGATCTTAAACTTGAAGCGTATGTTCCTAAAGGAAGTAGGCTCAGTATTCTACGTATCATGACGAAAACTGCCACGTTGGGCAAGAAAAGACGTTACAAAAAATTAGGGAGTCGTTTTAGTTTCACTGTATTAATAGATTTGTTAAAAACTATTTTGCTCATTGTCTAGTATGTGTTAAAGGAAAGTTTCACAGTGGTCCGCATCAAGCTCCAATAACGTTTCACACCGTTCATTTAGATTGCACAGGTCCATTTTCACAGTCACATGGTGGATTTAAGTATATTTTAACGTAGTATATACAAAATATTTTTACAAAATATTGTTTCATTAAACCCTTAAAAACTATAAGTAATGAAGAAATGCTTACCGTCATTCTTGCTATCTTGTCAATGATTAGTACTGATAAACTGATAGGATTTTAACATACAATAATATGATACCGGCAGCAGACAAACATAAATTACGTTTTGTTACTACAAGACGAAACAATATAAATTATGTATTAGGAGACGTTGCATATGTTTGTCAAGATCGCCGTCATCATAGTAAACTTAGCTCTAAGTTTAAAGGACCCTACGAAATCGTAGAAATTCTTCAAAATGAAGGATACAGATTACGATGACAAGGACGATTACATAATATATACTGCAAAAGAGAAATCACGAAAATGATTCGGCGAATAGACTAACGAAAAAAATAAGGTAAATTTAGTATTGGTTTTAATCATTTTGAAAAAGAGATGTTGTACTGAGCACACTGAGAGGTGTATGTGTGTGTTTAAGTCTGTGTAATGAAGTATAAATAATATTTTTAAAGTCGGGTCAACTTGGCGAAGGGTGGCATAATTCACCCAACGTGACAAGTATGATCGTGTGAGGCCATGTGAGATGTTGATAATATTGTGATGCTGCAAAGGTGATCTAGTGTGATGTCTAGACACCACGAAGCAACACGTGGTGGGACTGATCTCGATAGGTTCAATGTGATCGTTTTCGTTTTTCAGCTTCAAATGAAGATTTTCAGGACGACGAATAAGTTACTTAAAGACCGAAGTAATTTTCATAGTGACCGTGTGAGATGATTTAGAAAAAATCAGAAAAGGCAAATAACTGTACTAATAACATATTTCGTTTCTTAAGTACTTTTGTCAAAATTAATTTAGATAAAAAATAATATGTCGGTAAATAAAAGAAAAATCTATACTCAATACTTATAAATAAAATCGAAATTTCTGTTTGTAATTTCAAATTAATAGATATTCACTAAGTGCAGATGAAAGTATATACTGTAGTAAAATAAATAAAAAAAATGTTTCCCTGTCTCTCTGTCTTTCTATTTACGAGTACTTTCACTGGCGGATATTTGGATACTATAAGAAGTAAAATAAGCTACTTTTATTAATACAAACATATTTCTAGCAAACGAAGTTGTGGATACAGCTAATTAATAAAATAAAATTGCAAAATAGTAATACAATTCTCAATTTTTAGTTCGAGGCACTATCACTTTACTGATTTTATTCACTTAACACTTAAAAGTAACGGAACTATGCCACAAGGACTATATGTCACAGTCCTAATAATTATTTGAAAATAATAATTAATTAACGTTTTAAAGTTATATCAGTATTAAAATATATTTTTTAAAAGAGTCATTCAGTATCGAACAGAAGCAAATAATATTAACAAAACTATTGAATGCCCCTTTTAAGCTATGACAATAGATCTATGTAAATTAAAGAATATATTCCTTTTTTATTTTCAAATGTTTCGGCAAAATTTCACAAGCTATTGTTACGGAATGGATTGACAGCTCAGCGACGCCTTTCTGAAGCGCGAGTTCCAACAATTCAAAGAGCACTTTAATACGCTAAGAGAGATTTAACTCTTCCACGAATGGTAAAGCAATTTATTTGTACATCACTACACATAAAGCTGCTTGAAACGGCTTACTGTGTGTTTGAATTAATTTAAAATAATTAAATACTAAAATATACATTTAAGAAACACAGATTACAATGTTTGTGACTATTTGTAAGAGGAATATTCTCTCATAATGTATCTAATAAATTGAGTACGATAAATATAATACATATATTTTGGTAACTGTAACTTGATATCCATTTTATTTATTGTGTACCGACATTGGATAAATAATTTAATTACTGGACAACCTTAGTAATCATGTTGTTTTGTTTGTGTTTACGCGCTTATCTCTCGAAATAGAGGCCAGTGTGAAAATGTCCTTGATTATCTTTACACAAGTATTCCTAACACTAAAATTGTTATAACTATTCTGAAGAAGTGTTTTAAGAAAATATACCAAAGCTTTTGCTTCAGCATCGATTACACTCTTTCCCAGGTGCGATTAATAGGTTTAAGAGATTAATAAAATTAAATATTTGTGATACCTTCCTGTATCCCAAACACAGCATCCAGCATTGGAGACAGCTTAGACTTGTTTTTCAAAACCGTTTTTTCAATTTAGTGGATAAAGTAATTGTAATAATATAAAAGTTTAAGTATAGAAGTAGTTAATGTTACTTGGGATCAAGTTGCTTCATTAAGATAAGGACAGATAACAAAGCATCTGAGATCCCAGTTCATTTGTGTAAATTGCAATATTTTATGCTACTAATACAGAAGTGAAGTAGAAAATAAATTAAATGTCGTTGTTATTTCTTTAACTTTTCGTCTGTACTGTTTAATTAACTGCTTTTTAATCTCACTAGTCTTATCTTAAATGACATTACCATCGGTTTTATTAACGGATTATAATTTACTTAAATACGATGTCTTATATTTAAATATAAACCAGTAAGTATTTAACTTAGCAACGACTGATAAAATTAACTATTTTAATATAAGAATATCAATTCATACTTTAAGTATTAACTTTAATTTTATAACTTTAATTTTATTTAGTAAGATTTATTTTTTAAATTAAGTTTATCCTGAAATGTATAATATTATGATACCTATTATATTATATACATGTATTGTATTTCATTCTTTTTCTAACGTAATTATTATTGAGACAGTTAATTTATATTAAATATATATCTACAAATATGTATAAGTATAAATATATTGATATATATAATATATATAAGTAGATTATATTATATAAAGGGGAGTCTTAAAAAATACAGCAACTGTTAAGTTAAAGCTTAACAATATACAAGAAGGTATGTATGTCACTTTGAAACAAGACCATTTATATATATATATATATATATATATATATACTTGCCATATTACAATGAGAAAGAGAAAGGTTACTTTTAATAACTTATAATTACTCCTGAAAACTCTATTAACAGGATAAATATGAAAAAATAAGCAAGTGGGATGTTTCGTACAATAATTTTCTCTTGTTTACTTAACTAGCATTTCTTCCGACTGCGAGGGACTTTAATTATGCTGTTAGGACGTCACTGCTATTTCCCAACAACGCACCGGAAATATGCAGCGTAATTATCACAGTCATTGTTTGGGTCCGAACTCAAAAATTACAAGTGTGGTAGTTTAGAATTCTAATGAAAATATATGGCCGAGGCGAAAGAGGTATGCAGGGACCGTAGCGTTTGGCGCTCCGTCGTCTCTGGCTACCCCGCAAGGGATATGACGTGAAGCTAATAAAATAAAATAAAAAAATAAATATAATATATATATATTATAATTTATTTTGAATTTGAGGCTGTTTATCTTTAAAGCACTTCTGGGTTTCGTTTTTCAATAAGCCTCCGATTAATGTTCCTGTAATTATTGTTTTAATAAACGCTCTAAGGCGATGGTCCTTATCATTGATGTGTATAATTATAATTAACTATTATGAAAAAAAACTATAATTCTTATTAATGTCACTTCCCGAACAGTTACAAGGTTTATTGAAATAATATAATATTTACTAAGTAATTATAATTTTCACTACAAATTGGTTGGTGAACTCCAGGTTTAACAACTTCATGTATTGCAAAATTTCAGTATTTTGTTTTGACAAATCAACAAAGGCTACTGCTTGTCAGGTCTTTTCCTTTATAACATATAATTATCTTCTATTATTTGGATACATTATGGAGTGATTAGTGTTATCTCGTAGGATAAACTGTTTATTTTCTATTGCAGGAGGTTTTTGAATGGATAAAGGTGAAATATATGTTTTTGGCGGATTCACGTGAATCTACGATTCTGCGAATGTGAATACGGCATCTGGATGTCCAGTTTCTTGATTTTTGACTGTAGCTAAATTTGAAGCCTGATATTGTATAATTTTGGATCCTCAATATAGAGTTAAGAATTTTTTATGCTGGTACACAACTGTATATATTTGTTCAAAACTAGAAATTAGCATTTAAAGAATAAGTGTTTAACTGCAGTCTTCTTGTACTGAGAAACAAGATGACAGCGTATATGACTTCGCTTGTCTTTAGTTAGTGGCTCTTAGGATTTAATAGATTACCATTTAATTAAGGGTCTTATTTAAAATAAGTATATAAGTGTTTACCTCAAGTGACACACCACCGAGTCTAGCTAGCATATTTCTTCTATGTAAATATATCAATTTCAGGTTTAAATTCAGTGCATAAATCAGTTTACCAATCACAACAGAATTTTATTTAAAGATATTCAACGATTAAACATAAATAATTATATAATAGTACTAACTGATTCCAGCCCGCTTCGCTGGCCATACTATTAATTTGTATGTGAACTTAGACTTCTTGTATTAACAAAAATTGAATTCCAATTTTATATTTAATGTAATTTTTTAAAATTTTAAATAGAGAAATATAATGATAGTCAGTGAATACACACATTTCCACATTACCTATGTGGTACTGTGTATTGGGATGGGTTCCCGTGATGTAATGTTGCGGCATCCCCAGTACGCCTACACCACGAAAAAATTGCCACCATATAACTAAGGACAAATTTTGACTTCTTTTTTTTTTTAATAATATTCATTTATTTTCCAAATATATCAAATTCAATTTCGTAATCAATTATATTTTTAGGTTCTTGATTTTTTATTTATTTTATATTTTCAAATTTTAACTGTTACACCCCCCCCCCAACCACATCTAAACTCTGGTTGCCATTTTAACCGTTGCTATGGTAACTCTTACTTCCATCTATGTAGCTCCTACAGGTTTAAAACTTGGCGAAATGCAAAAAGTTGTAATCCGTTGGGAAAGGAATTCCGTAAAATCCGTTCTTAGTGGAAGTAACTATGTAAAAGTTTAAGTTAATCGGACAGATAGTTTCGGAGATTCCGTGATGAGTCAGTGAGTGGTAAATCGTTTATATAAATATATTTATATATTTTGTACGTTATTATATAAAAATTGATCTATATGTATATAAGTAACATGTATTTGTGTAACATTAAATTAAAAATAAATGTGTAAATAATATTAAAATACACAAAATCTGGAAGACACTGTACTAGATAGTTTTTCATATTAATTTAATATTAGAAAAATATTTATTCTTTTGCGGGTAAGTCGTTAATGACTTCATAGAAACAAATCATTTTACTACTTTTTTCTAAGCACTTCGTATATTTATTTATATCTTTCCACTTTGAATTTACACCAGTGTACGTCAAATGAGAGTAACAGGAAGGCCTATTTTGATACCGTACGTATCTAAATAAGGCCTTCTATAAAGACACTCTCCAACTTAAAATAGGTAGATACCTAATCTTAGGTAGAATCTACCTAAAATGGCTATGAGGGTTCCAAACACGCTGCTCTGAGAAGAACCACACAACAAACTCAATCGGGTTTTATACTATTTTTTTTTATTTCTGTCATGTATATATATAAACATATATTTTTTGTGATCACTGTTATATAGGCTTCTTATACAGGTTCGATTAAGTATATATAGACAAGATAAATTACTTTTATTATTACTATGAAGAATATAGAATTACTACTATGGGTAGTATATAAAGACGCTAGACGAAGGTAAAGGAAATGATAATAGTGTTACAAAATTATAACCCTCATCACACATTACGATACGTATATTTCTGAAATGTTAAGAAAACTGTAGAAGACATTGTAGTGATTATTCTTTGAAAGTGACATTTTTCAATACATTCGAACAAGATAAAACAAATAAAACTACAGTATTTATGAAATAAATATAGACATCATAAAAGTAGCGGCAACAAATTAAGTGAAAACTTTATTTACAACTCAACGGTAGATGTCGTATATCCAAAGTTAAACCGATTTTCTACTCAGTTAATTATTGTTAAATTTAACACAGACATCCCAAGTTGTAGAATTTATTTTCAGTGCAATGAATGCTAACTAGCAACAGCTTCCAACTTTGGAAATTAAGGAAATGTTGGCACGGTCTTTGAACTTGTATTGCATTATAATAAAAAGTTTTTATTAAAAAATCATATATATTTCTATATTCTTTATAATAAGGTATACATGGTGATCAAAAAGTACACATTTGCATTCACATTATGATTCTTAGTAAGGCCAAAAGATTAATTAAATTTTCTTGCCAATATCATTATTACCTATAAAAATAAAAAAAGTACAATGTAAGATTAACAAACATAATATCGAAATTATAATCTATATAGATTATATAGATTTGTATCCAGAGATAATGAATAGTTATTTGTGCTTCTTGTAAACAGGATTTTTGTTTATACAACTAAAACTTTATGTAGATGATGTATTGGTTTCTACTCTATCCATATCAATAAAATTATATTTACTCAAATTACAGTGACCACAATAATAAAGATCCGATAAAGAAATAAAATGCAAACAATTGAAATTGTTTCTTAGAAAAATTACAACTTCAAACCGATCCATGTTGCCTCCAAATGCATATATTTAACAGAATTAATTCAAGTTTCACAAACAAGAAGTAAGTTAATAAACACTTGAAGATAGTTACAAAGTGATAACAATTTCTATAGATATATTAACAACACACATTACAATATTAGGTCCGTATATTATTATATTAACTATTAACGTCCGTCTATTAACGTGTTAATGCACTTACGAGAATCACTTGATTTCAAATCTAGTCAATTTCATTTCAATTTTAGGTTTTCATTGACATCAAAATTTTACTAAGAAGTTTCAAAGTACAAGTGGTTTAAATATATGAAATGAATACAGCTTTAAGATTACGGCATTAATCATTACTTGTTCATTTACAACACTAATAAAGGAAATTAATAAGAGAAATATGAATGAATATTTTATTAATCTATATATATATATATAAGCGATTTACTACTGACTCCTCACGTGATCTCCTAAACTATCTGTTCGATTAACTTAAAATTTTACATAGTTTTGTGACGTAGACGTCAACTGAGAACGGATTTTACGGAATTCCTATCTCAACGGATTTCCACTCATTTGCATTTTTCAAAGTTTTAAATCTGTAGGAGCTATACACTTATACGCGAGGATATGAGTTACTATAGCAACGGTTTCCATAGCAACGGTTACAATGACAAGAGAAGATATGACAAAGGTTACCATAGCAAACTAAGTTCTCACCCAAATTAATAGTGTGCCCAGCGAAGCGAGAGGGAATAAGCTAATAATAATATATTTATGTAATAAATTCAAAATAAACTACATTCCCATGTATCATTATGTACATGTTTATTTAATCATATTAAGGAAACGTATCTTCTTATTTCAGTCTATAGGCTGACAAGCGAACAGATAGACACCTGGTGACCCCTGTCCTAACCAAAATGTTTGTGTTTGGGTTTCTGGCTCATCTTACGAATCGTAAAATTTTTATAATTATATACATACATTGTAACTTAATGTTTCATTAATATAATGTCATTCAGGACAAGACAAAAACTATTTGTAAGCAATCACAGCTTAAAAGAAGATTAAAAAATTGTGAGTAATAATGAGGATGCAATATACATAAGGCAATATATTATAATTTCACGAGTTTTCTTGGTTACTTAAATTTAATATTATTACATCTAAGCTGTTACAGATGGGACTTTTAGATAGTGAAAAAATTATTAAAAACTTACTATACTTATCGAGTGAAGGCGAACTGCCATGAAAAGCTAAATAATTAAAAAAATATATGAAAATATATTTTTTTATATAATAATTTAGAAAACTTATAATACATAATAATATAATTTTATAAATATATAATTATAATTAAATTTTTAATATAAATTGCACTTCCATTTAAACCTGTTCGTGATACGTCAGTGTTTTTTTCATTTCATACTTAAAGCTTTTATACGTCGCATAATAGTTTACCATTTATATAAAATTACCAAAATATATTAAAAATTTATCTATAAAAAAATGGTGATGTAATACTCTAATTTCAGTGTTTATAGTACAGTACTGCCAGTGTTAATAGCACCCTTGAAGATAATGTTTATGCTGAAAATACATATTTAGTGAACGCGTGGTGCGCTGGCACAAAGAAAATTTAGTTTTATACTAGTGTCACTAAACGAATCGTTGTTAAAAAAATCTATTACTACAGTCACGGCTTCCAAACCTCAAAAACTTATAACAATATTAGTTAGTTAATTGACAACATTTTTGAAAGAATCTCTGGAATTAAAATGATTTGATTATCAACAGCTGCGTTTAGCTTCTGTCGAAACAACAACCAGATAAATCTGCCTTTGTGACGAATTCACAAAGGCAGATTTATCTGGTCTGGTCTGGTCTGGTCTGGTATCTGGCTCCAAAACAAAGACTATCTCTTTTGAATGACAACTGGTACTAAACTAACTAAACTCCAATAGTTTGATGAGTGACTTACGTTATATAATTCTATGACGGTATACTCTTACTATCATAAAAATATTTTTTTAGTAAACCATATCATGTAAAATTAATATCCTCTTATTCTACACTTCCACGAATATACAATAAATACAAGACTGTGTTAAAAGACATCTCATGATTCGAAATGTCATGGTAGATTGGACTTCTACTTTCCACCGACCAGAGTAGTCAATTTGTCATTTTGTAAAGAATATGATGACCAAGAAAATTAGTGGTTCGAAAAAGAAATAATCACTATATTCAACACAGAAATACACAAACCTAAACTTAAAATGAAATTGACTAGATTTACAATCAAGTGGCTAGTTCATTAACACATTAATAGTCGTATATAAGGACCTAATATTATAATGTGTATAGCAGATACATCTATGTAAATCTTACTAAAAACTACTTTTGGAACAGATCTCAGTTTGAGGAGACATTGTCTTCACTTTGTAACTATCTTCAAGTGTTTATTAACTCAGTTTTTGTTTGCGAAGCTTTAATTAATTCTGTTAAATATGCGTTTGGAGGCAACATGGATCGGTTTGCAGTTTAATTTAATTTTTTTAAACAATTTGAAATGTTTGCATTTTATTTGTTTATGAATTGAACAAATATGTCTTTATCGATATGTATTGAGTTGAAACAAATATATCATCTGCGTAAACTTTTAGTTGTATCAAACATATTTAATCCGTTTATGATAGCACAAAAAACTATTCAGTAGCTCTTGATAAAAATATATAACGTAATAAAATATATAGATTATAATTTCAATGTAAAATATATAAACAATAATCATTAATTGTAAACCAAGCCACAAGGGTTTCTACAGTATTGTATTTGTAGCCTATTGAACTGTATGTGTCTCAAACAAGTAGCAGTTGATATATTTTGAACAAAAAGGAAATATTGTCCATTTAGATGACAGGTTGACAGGTTGACTGTTACTTTTCATATAAAAATAAATGCATTCAGAGATGCTTTTATGCATCCTTTATTTAAGATCAAAATATCAAAGGATTAATATAGCAAGAGTTTTTTAGAACCAGAAATGTTTTCAATTTACATTCAAATACATTCATTACTCGGTTATTCCCATATGCTGGATAAAATAAAACGTTCCGAGTTTTAACGACCTTCACGAGCCAAGAATGATACGAAAATTGCAAAATGCGATACGAACGTGATGAGAATTAATATAGATACATAACTATTTATGTTTTTCTTTCTGATAACATTTACTCCAAAGCACTAACTTTGAAGAGAAAGGTATGAAACTACCCTCATTCTATTATATTCTAATATATTTATATTTATATCATAGCAAGTTTATCTCATTTAGATCATCCCGCTATATCATTGATAAATTTTATTCCCTTGCACCTGCATCGCGAAAAAAAAACCCCAGTAGTAAAACTTTCTTAAAAGTACACTACAGTCTACACATCCTTACACAAAACTCTATATTAGTCTATGTAATACATGATTTTGGGTGATTGACGAACAAACAACTAAACATATAATTGTATCTTTAAAATGTGCTCTTGCTATTTTTTAAACACTTTAAAATTGTAAGAAAAGGGCGGGTGAAATCATCAGCTTTATTTACATTTACATTTATATTTATATTTTGACAAGATCAATTGACAATATTTTGTCTTGAACCCTTGAAAATTCTCATAATAATACTTGAAATAAATTACCTTTCGTAAGAATATCCCTCTCATTATTTTTTAAGTATTTTTTTCTTCAGACAAACAATTAAAGTACAATTATAATTAAGGGAAAATAAATGTCACAGCCGCCAAAGTGTAACTCAAATCAAATTATACACAAAACTATTCAAACGGATGCATTGAAAACTATCTATATTTCCCCTTTTACTTATAGATGAAAAGGAAAACTTTTGCTATGTTGTCACATATAGTAAGAAAACTTGTATTCATATAATAGCAGTGAATAATGAATAATTAAAAATGTGTAAAACATGTCAGTTATGTCGTGCTTATTCAGTGTTTAAATAATTACACAGTGAAATAATTTATCAAATCAACCTCTGGGATACTGAAGACTTACCATTTTCTATTTAATTAATATTAAATTAGAAAATTGTATAAAACCTTAGCCGTTCTTAAAATTTAACAAAGATATTTTTACACCAACAAATATTTGCAATCTGTTACAATTTTATTCGTTTTAAAAAATCAAAGTAATTATTATGTAAGCTTTCATACATTAGCATTTTTAATAAACTTTAAAAACAACTAGTTTTTAATATTGAGAACATTCAGCATGGTAAGGCGGTATAAATCGCTGCCAGTCTACCAATGATTTTGAAATAAATAAAAATTACTAAAGTTCGGTGATAAAAAAGCTTCAGAAACTGAAAATTAAAGAGCATGCCGAAAATACGAAATTTAAAAGTCCACAAAACTTTCTTTTAAAGAAAATAATCCATTATTTTACTTAAAATCATACATTTGAAGAAAAGCCGATTTTCCTCAATAGTTAGTTTAATTAATTAATTATCTCTTGTTCAGTGACACGGAGTTCTAGTACATTTCAACAATTCAGAAACAGTGTTCCAGAAGACACTTTGTAGTTATTAGAGGAATTGTTAAATTACTACTCAGCGGCTACAGGTTTAGTTTACTAAATTTATTATAAGATCTTTTAATTTAAATGTTATATTGTGCCAATTTGCAATAAATTTAAAAATTATTTTTATTTTAATTTAACGTTAAAATATACAATTACAATGCTACTAAAATCTTTTCCATCTTTTACAAAGTAGTTGAGATGTACAAAGAAAATTAAATTAACATAATAATTAGTTATATTATTATTTCAATATTTAGTTATATTATTACTTAATTAACTCGCTGGAAGAATGTTCTCGTCAAAAAACTGTAAAAGTTATTTGTCACATATTATTGATATTATAATAAATTACTTTAAATAAATACTCCTATAATTTGCGGAAAGTCCATAATGAGATTCGGGTACTGTATGTTTAATTTAGATGAACAAAATATTAAGCAAATATTTACCAAAATATATTATAGTGTTGTGGGGAATTATTACGATCAATTTTCTAGTCTATCTATTTAATATAAAAAAACTATTATTCGTACTCGACTCGTACATCCGAGCTGCTATTTAACCAGTGTCTGACTCGAATTCGTAGTCTCCGTCCACATCGACAGTTTATTCGGACTGCGGTAAAAAAAAAAACTAGGAGACACATTAGACAATTCCGCGTAGAAATATTTTTAATTGCTGTGAGTGAGAATTTTTTTATCCTGATTTCAATTCTTAGATTGACATTCCACTTAAACTATAAAAATTAAAATATAATTTTAGTACTTTAAACATTTATAACAAAATTTGTTATGGTTTTCATTTGTATTACATATTAGTAAAATAAGTTTCATACATTCAATATATATTTTTTCCCATGTCTCTCAATGTATGTTTTTTTTTCTCTATTGTACCCCTTATTTTTGATTGACTGGTAGAGAGTTCTTTGGTATTAATGAGCCACTTATATAAATTATTTATACAAAAAACCTTAAAAATGTATACAAATCTCCACTAAAACTATTTTCATATATGAATTTTAATCACCGTATAAGATGTATTAATTTCCATTTGAAACAGTTGCGAGATAAAAGGATTCGTATATCATTACTTCTGCATAAGGAAAGTAGAATTAAAATGTTCTCAATTAAGTGCACAAAATTATGAATTACCAACGGTGTATTAATTTTCCACGCTTGTCGATATTATAACAAAACTTATCAAAACACTGAAATTTTTGTGAAAAAAATCAGGAAATTATGATGTTTTTATTTATTACTATTATTTTTAATACCCTTTTCATTTTTATAGTAAAAATTTAGATATAAATTTATGTATGTGATAAATATGTATATATAATATATAATATATAAAACATGTGAAATAAAAAGAATTGATAATGTTATTATGATTATAAAGAGAAGTTGTATTGATTATAATTATTTAAGACTGATGTACTTATAAATATAAATTAATTAATGTAATGTCATTGAAATAATTATATATATTTTAGAAACATTTATAGTGTTTGTTATAATTTATTATTGAGATATTATGTGATCATTGTAATATTATGAGGGTAGATAAAAATCAGACCAACCAATTATTGAGTATAAAGGTGATAGATGTTTGTGATCTGGACTTAGTGCAATACCGACGAAGCTACGAAGCTTTAGTGAACCAAAGTGAAGTTTTAGTGAACCAAAGTGAAGGAGGAACGATTCATCTGTAATAGAAAAGTTAAGTACACTATTTTATTTGATTTATTTATATTGTTAATTGTTATTGTTATTATGTTTGGTTTATTATATATTGTTGTGACAATTACTGTTAACTAAATTCTACTATACATTTAAATATTTTGTTATTGTGTTAAAGGATACTTTTAATAAATACTAAATTTTTATTGTATTTAGCTTCGAGAATAAAAATGAATTTAACTTATATATTGTTTATTGTTATTTCCGTTAAATAATCTTTTAAATAATAATAATAAATTACAATAATATTACTTTAATATTATTGTAATTATAATGATTATTATGGATATTTTTTAATACTTAGTTTCTTTAATATAATTTTTATTGTATCTCACATATGCATGGTTTCTGAACTTTTTTTTATTTTTTTTCCAACTTATTTTTTTTTTATTTCTAGATTTTAAATAAATTTAATATTATATCTTTTAATTGATTGATAATGTTGTTATATTACTTTTCAAATTCATTTTGTTTGTTTTAATTTTATTTTTAGCTTTTGTATATTGTTTGTTTTGTAGAGTATGTATTCATTCATTTCATGTCACATTTTACATGAAATATTTAATACAGACCGTAGCACACGTACCTCCGCATGTTTCTTAGTATATATTGAGATCAAAATAAGTAAAACTTATTCAATTATACATTGAAACTATTTACGAATCTAATTCTTCTTTTTATTACATTTTTTATCTTCAACATTTAAAAAACTGATAGAATTCCAAATACAAAAATATATTTAAAGTTTGAACCATAACGAAGGCAAACTGCTTTACATCAAGACCGAGTTTGTAATTTTTAACAAGCCCAAATCAGACAAAACTTGTTCATTTAATATTATAAACCTTGTTCATTTACAATTTTGATAAAATATCATTTATATAGGTATATTAGTAGAAACATGAATTATCACATCATGAAGGTAAACCTAAGAAAATTCATTTTGCGATTCTTACTTTTGTTACTTGTTATTACTTTTAGTATAATCTTAATTACTTTTAGTATAATTTAGTATAATCTATAACACTGCTCACACTCATATATAACTTTTTCGATCACCTGACTATCTCAAGACTAGGTAGAATATCTCACTGAAACGATTAGTGTTTTTAATAATATCTATTTTTACTCATGAATGCTGTTAAAATGTCAACGTGCCTAAAATTATATTTTTTTTGCAATATACTTTTTCAAGTACCTGGCAAACTATTAGATTCGATTAATTAATCTGCCTTTTTTGCTCCTTTAAGTATTCAATTTTAAAGAATCTAAATTTCGGAGTGCCTCAAGAGTATTTTTTGGCAAAAATGTATCTTCTTTAAATATACAAGAGTTGATTTAACCCCGTTGGAGAGACCTCTAGCCAGGTATCCGGATCTCTACTTAGGTAAAATAGGAGAAGTATCACGGAAGTTTCATCGTACCTCAAATACCTACCTAAAAACCTTGACCAGCTTTACGGAAATAGTACAATTATTCTGAAAAAAAAGATTACAAAATCCATTAAGAACAAATATGCAGAAGCCATTATAGTGCCATTTTTTTAATTAAGAATTTCGTAATAAACAAACAATATTAATATAGTTTGGAGTGACAGCGCTGAGTCAACGCTAGTGACAGCTTTTGTTGTTTGATTAGTGTAATTTATTATTTAAATATAATTTAAAGTGCAAAAATAGACGTTTTTAACTTTAAACTATAATATTTACTGTATTGCAATCAACACGTTAACAGTACTTGTTATTTTATATGTGGTACAGTGTAATTTAACAATTATAGTTGTGCTTAACAATCAGCTGTTACGTTTACCTACCCACGTATATCACTTTTAATTGTACTTTATTGAGTTGGACTATAATTCTAGTGCTACATCTGGACAAAAAAATAAGAATGCTAAGTGTGAGTTAAAAAATTAATAAATTGGATCCATAACATCGTTAATCCTGAGAACTTTATTTACGAGTAAATACTTGTTTGCGTAAAGAGCCATCTGTTAGCTATTTTTAACATCTCTACGCTTCTATTAAAATGGGTCACAAGTGCAATCAATGCGGAAAGTTTATCAGCGCAACAGAGGGCGCTAAGTGTTCAAAATGTTTACTGCGATATCATCGAGCTTGTTTGAATATTAGCCCAGATACTCGCATATCTGCTAAGTGGCAATGTCAGGACTGTAAATTAATTAAGAACACTAAGCTTTGTACTCCAGTCAAACCGTCGGACGAGAGCCCTTCTGTGGCGGCGGGGGAAGCTGTTGGTGAAGATTTATTAAGAAATGATCCACACTCAACTCTTATATATGAAATTCGTATGTTAAGACAAGAAATGGCTGCGGTTTCCAGGGGAATGAATTCTTTTAGGGATAGATTGTCACATCTTAATACGACTGTTGCCGATTTCGATAAGCGAATTGGTGCGGTGGAAGATAGATTATCTGCTTTAGAAAATCTTAAAGAACAAGACGTGCTTCAGTCTAATTCTTCACTCGACCTAATTTCAAGTTTAAAATCCGAATTAAATGAAAGGGATCAAACATTTCTCCTCAACGATATTGAAATCTCCGGCCTTCCAGAAAAATCAGGAGAGAACCTAAGTAATATTGTGAACCTAATTGGAAGTAAGATTGGCGTCGAAACTGATAACAGAGACATTGTTAGCACCGAGTGATTGGGTTCAAGACAGCAACTACAAACAAATAAGCCACGCAAAATTGTAGTACGTCTGGCGCGTCGGAGTATTCGAGACGAAGTTCTAAGAGCGGCTCGTGTTCGACGCAATATGGATTCCACGGGTATAACTGAGGGTGAGGCCCGGAAGGTCTATATTAACGAGCATCTTACACCAATTAATAGGCGCTTATTATATAAAACAAGAGAAGAGGGTAAAACTAGAAACTGGCGGTACGTTTGGACTAAAAGTGGTAAGATTTTTGCACGCCGGGCCCCTGATGCTCCCGTTTACCGAATCCGGTCGGACTGTGACATCGTAAAGGTTTTTCGATCACAATTCGATTAGATTACTTTATAGTGATATTTAAATTAATTTATAAATGCATTTTCTTATCTTACTGTTTATTTTAAATGTACCTGGTTTTGTTCTGCTGTTTCAATAACCAGTTTTTTCTTATTAATTTTACTTTTCTTTAAATTATGTAAAACTGTGACCTCCATATTTGCCATATGTACGTTTCTAAATTTTGTCCTAAAGTACAAATCCTGCTGCTCCATAACAAAATATAGTAGTAAACACACTTTAATATATTTTTTATTTTATTCACAAGATATATTTTATCATATCTTATTAATTATGTTATTTATATTATATATAAAAATTAACCCATTACTTAATAATGTAAAAAAATTTTATTTTAATAAAGATATCATTATATGCAATAATAATAAGTATATTATAACTGTTAGATTTAACTTCAATCTAAAATGCTAGGACTACGCTCGTTAAAAATTGGATTTATTAATCCATGCTCTTTGGGAACAGGTCATGAAGAATTTTTATTAGCAATGGATCGTCATAAGGTAGATATCATGGCATTGAACGAAACTTGGCTGAGGAAAGGGGAAGATGGCCGGGCTCCTAATGTGTCGGGGTATCGTCTACGCCACAAACCTCGACCCGAGGAAGTACGTTCTCGCGGTGGTGGTGTAGGTTTTTATATCCGCAGAGGTATTTCAATCCGTCTCATGACCCACCCTGAAACTGCTACTGTTGAACAGATGTGGTTAAATGTAAGTATTGGAGGGAAAAAAATTATAATAGGGACAGCTTATAGACCGCCATGGTTAAATCCAAGTATCTTCTTTGGAGCGTTAACTGATGCAATCGTAGGATTTCCGAAGCATGATCATCTCCTACTTATTGGTGATTTTAATATAAATTATTTAGACGTTAATAATAACACCGCCAAGTTACATGAGTTTCTGACGTACATTAACTTAAAACAATTTGTAACTAAACCGACTCACTTTACTACTTACAGTGAGTCGCTTCTCGATTTGGTGTGTGCAGATGTCAATATTAATAACGTAAGCATTGATCACATTCCCGCTCTCAGCAATCATGCCTTTCTTACCTTTGAAATTAAATCGTGTAAGGTAAACTTTAAGAAAGTGCTCAAATACTACAGACAATATGCCGATATAGATAATCATGTACTTCAGAATAGTTTGCAATCATTTGAGTGGTACAAGCTCTCAGAAATCCATAATATAAATGATATGGTTTCTGTATTTAACGGCTATTTACTTACTGTGTTCGATATATTAGCACCACTGAAGAAAGCTTTTTATAAAGATATTAAACTACCTTGGATAACATACAACATTAATAAAATGATAAGAATCAGAGATAAGGCGCATATTAGAGCAAAGCGTAGTAAAAGGGATATACACATTACATACTACAAAGACTTAAAACTTATTGTTGAGACAGCACTTCATAAAGAAAAAAGCGTTTACTTTTCTACTTTTACAAAGAAGAGTTTGAGTAATCCTAAAACATGGAAACAACTACAACAAAATATATCATACAAGCCTAATAAAGATGTTTGTCTTGTTAGTCACCTAAACCATCCAGATACTATCGATTCTCATTTTTTAAACATTCCGGGTTCTGTCACTATTTCTCCTTCTCTTATACATTTTTTCAAATCGCACCAGTCCCCTGTAAGTAATTTTACACTGCGTTCAGTTGATATGACAACTGTTACCAGAAAAATACATAGTATCAAGTCAAACGCAGTTGGCTCAGATGGTATATCTCTGTCAATGTTACTATTATCACTTAATTATATTATAGAACCAATCACAAACATAATAAACTATTCCATAACAACCGGTACTTTTCCTAATTGTTGGCAAAATGCAGTTGTCAGACCTATACCAAAAAAGAATGACCCAGAAACAATAAGCGACTTACGCCCCATCAGTATTTTGCCTTGCCTTTCTAAGGTTTTGGAAAAAATTGTCTATGACCAGATGTCAGGTTTCGTTGAAAATAATAATATTCTGCCTTGTCTACAGTCAGGGTTTAGAAAAAGAAGAAGCACTACAACGGCGCTGACAAATGTTGTAGACGATATTTTGAGTGCCCAAGATGAGAGCAAGATCACAATCCTTGTCTTATTAGATTTTACCCGCGCTTTTGACTCAATTGACATACCACTACTCCTTGCAAAATTACATTTCTATAATTTTAGTTCCCGAAGCATCAGTTGGTTTCAAAGTTATCTTACCAACAGAACTCAAACAGTAGAAATTACTAATGAGGATGGGTCGAAGTCCACGTCTGAACGTAAAAATGTTACGAGAGGAGTGCCACAAGGCTCCATCTTGGGCCCTATTCTTTTTTCCCTGTATTGTGCAGACATAATTAATTCCATAAAATTTTGCAATTATCATATTTACGCTGACGATATGCAATTATATATTTCCTGTAAACCTAATGACATTGCCTTAGCCGTTAATAACATTAATGAGGATTTAAGTAGCATACACATATGGTCACAGTCCAATAATTTAATGCTGAACCCTAATAAAACAAAATTTTTAATTATTGGCAATAATATGCAGATGAAAAATATATCATCAAGGCTTCCTAATATATTTATAAATAATTCGCAAATCGAACGTGTTTCAGAAGCACGAAATTTAGGTATAATAATAGATGAGCATTTACGATTTGAAAAACACGTCATTAATTGTGTTCGCAATTGTTTTTATCGACTTAAACTATTATATCGTATACGAAAATACCTAACCACTGAAGTACGAATTAGATTTTGTGAGGCGATTGTACTCTCTAAACTTAATTACGCTGACACTGTTATAGGACCGAGGTTGCTTGCGAGTAGTAAGACTCTCATCCAACGTGTTCAAAACGCATGTGCTAGGTTTTGTTTTAATATCCCGCCGCGAACGCATGTTACTTCCTATCTTAATTCTGCAAATATGCTTAAAATGGACTATAGAAGACAATTACATCTAGCATGTCTGCTTTTTGGGGTAATTAAATATAGGATACCAATATACTTGTACAATAAGTTGAAATGGTTGAGTGATTACAATCCGATCCACAAAACAAGAGCTGCTACTAACATGCTGTGCATTCCTTTGCACAAAACTGCTGCATTCCGTGGTAGTTTTAAATATGCTGCCTCCAGCTGCTGGAACAATCTTCCTCCTCCATTGCGCATACTAAAATCGGAGATGGCATTTAAAACTAAATATAAAAAACATCTGCTCCACATACAAAAGCAGTAAGCAGTTATTGTATCTTGTTATTATATTACTAATAAAATTATAAATATAACGTATATATCTTATTTAACAATTATAATTACAAAGTCTAAAAATATAAATAACAATATAAATTACTCACCTTACCCTATACTTGCGAACCTATTTATAAAGCGCTACTCACCTACTATATTTGCTATAATTATTTTTGTTATTAATATTATTCTATTACAGTTAAGCAGTGTATTATTATTATTATCATCAATTAGGTTCATTACACTGTGAAATTAAAGAAGTCTAATATAAATAATTGTATTTTATTTTGTTTATTGTTGGTTATTTTATATTTAACTGTCACTAGTGTTGGCTATGTCACGGCACGGCGGCCACTAAAAACCAGCGCTGGAGAAATATACTCCAGTAAATGCTGAGTGGTCAACCGTTTTGGATGTCACAGTCTATAGTTGATATTTTATTAATTTTATTTTATTTTTTTGTTTCCTCTATTACAATGTATTTTTATGTTTCATCTTGATTTATGTGATATCCAAATAAAGTTTTTTGATTTGATTTTGATTTGATTAGTTAAATTGAACTATATTTACAGTTTGAGACAACTTTAAATATTTACATTAAAATATGATGGCTGCTGAAACTATTTTCATTCACCAACTACCTTGGTGAACTATGAGATACGAGATAAAAGCTTTCTTGTGTCATAACTTCTACTCTCAGTCACATTTTACATGAAATATTTAATATAGAGTGCAACACTCGAGGTAACTCCGCATGCTTCTCAGATTATTTTGAAAACAAAATAGGTCAAACTTATTCAATTATACATTCAGGTAAAGTATGAATCTAAAGTCTTTTTCGGATTGATATTTCTACTTCAATATTAAATAAACTGCTGGAACCACTAATGGTAAAACATAAATGAAAAGTTTTCTTGAGAAAAAACTTCTTGTTATAACTCGAAATTTGCAATGAAGACTATTTTATTTTTACATTGTTTAAAATATTAATTTACCTATTATTAATAATTTCATGAGCAAAGATTGAAACCTGCTTTCACAGCCTCCGACCCCCGAAGTTTAAACATCATAGTATCAGAAAATATTCAGTTTCTCTTTTATATCCTCTATTCCTATAAATTAGCGAAGTGATATCTTCTGGCGTTGGGAACCGCCAACCAACACGCCATGTTCCGAACGGCGGAAGGTGGAGGACGGAGCTACAAATAGCTACGTGGAATGTAAGAGGAGGAATGGAACGAGAAATGGAAAGTTTTTGGCCCTAAGCCAAAAGGTTTTCTGTGCTTTTGTGGATTTGGAAAAGGCGTTTGACAGGGTTGTGAGAAAGAAGTTATGAGAGATACTGCCCCGATACAATGTGAGCGGACCCTTGCTATAGGCTGTAAAGTCGCTGTACAGAGATCACTCAGCCTGTGTGCGAGTAGGAGCTGACATGTCGCCCTGGTTTGACATACAATCGGGTGTTAAGCAAGGTTGCGCTATGTCAGCTTGTAGTGTTGTAGTACAGTGTTGTACAGTACAGAAATGTGTAACGTAGCTGTCATGCTAGTGTGACAAAGATGTTCTAGGAAAATATCTGATCTTTTATGTGAAACGCAATTATATATTCGTTCATATAATGGATATTTATTTTGTGAAATGTCTTAAATAATTGTTATTTTCTATTATTACCCGCTGACCCTCGCGGTTTCTGATACGTGAAGTTTTTGTGAAACCTAATAGTGTAGACGGCGCCATCTATTTATCAAATACTTTTTTTTCTGTAAATAGGTACATTCTTGCTACTAAAAGTAGCCCATGTATTTTTATATGTCACATTTGGCTTGCTTACTAAATCTCACTCAAAACTGTGATCGTCGTCTTTTTGTTTATTGTATAAAATAAAAATAACTAATTAAGTGAAATATAAAGTTAAAGAGTTATTTTAATTTAAATAAAGATATACTGTAAAAAAATATTTAATGTGGGTGTAGATAGAGAAGAGAAAATCGCAAGGCAAGAGAAAGACGCAGTGCGTGTATTTAATATTTCATATTCATGTCAACTTCGAAGTTAAATATTCGTAATTCTATTTGCTTACCGAATTGACAAAGTTTAATGATGTAAGGACTAAAAATTATGTACTTAAAATTATGTCGATGAAGGACTACTTTAATTTCTTAAGAATTTATATTACAAGAAAAAAATGGCATACTTCGCTGTTAATTAATTGAGTTCAAGGATATCATATCCAGCATCGTATTGGTTAAATATTTAATTTTAGGATGACCTAAAATATTATACATACTATTTGTCTATCATACTTCAAATTCACAATTATGAAGTTATGAGGCTTAGTATATAAACAACAAATTAACGAGTTCACAATATTTAACTACTTTTTCATATTTATGTGAACAAATACAACAATAAAAATTTTTAACTATTTCCCACAGCTATTTCTTATTGGTAATTAAATCAACCCTTTATTAACAAGTACATTTCATTTTAAAAAATAACTTGATATTTATAGAAAAACTTTAAACTAGTATTCATTATATATAAATTACCGTTATAAATGTACGGATTTTAATGATATTATATTTGGTCACAGATTGATTGTTACTTTGGTAGTTTGGTGGGAGGATGAGCAGATGAAATCAGTAGCAACCGTAACAGCAAAATATAATATTTTAATTTATCGTTGACCATGTCTATAATTTTTTATATTAAGGAATGAGGTAGTATTTCAGGATTTGACTTTTGCTCATGCTAGCAAAGCAATGGACATTATATTAATAATAATTCCAAACTTATTTATGAATAAAGCATTAATTGCAAAAACAAACCAGTCAATATGCAAATACCCAGGTTATTTCCCGAACGAACTTTGACGAAATTATAAATGTTAATAAAAAACTATTGATTTTTAAGTTTATTCATTGAAAGAAAAGAAAAATAAAAAGTTTAATAAATGTTTATTTATAATTACTAAAAAATAAAAAAAAGTGTAATTAATAATAATACAAAATAGTGATATAATTAAAATATATCAAAATAAACTAAACCAGTAAATTATAAACAGCGCCATCTCTTGACAATAATGACATTTTTTCTTGTCCACAGATATCCATCCATATATCCATCCATCCGAGAAAAGTGAAAACAACACGAACGAACAAAGTTCGTTCGTGATTATGTAGGGTCGTAAGAGTTGAACGATTAAAGGTTTAATGAAGTTACGTGTTACTTATGTAAATATAAAAGATAAGGTATGTAAAATAAATGTGTTGTTTGAGAAAATTAAATATATGATAAGTTCATGAGTTTTCAATATAAATGTCACAACGCATACCTGTAAAAGCTTTAAATAAAAATAAATTTAGCTAAATCAAGTTAGAGTTTATGTCAGGGTGAAATTATGTTGTATGTGAAGTTTTTTAGTTGTTTTTTAAATTACCGATTTTATTGTTTTAGTGCTGCTCCACAGTATTTAAATAAATTTATAGGGAGTTAAGTATATTTTTTCTCTCTCAATGTTACGATGTGACCATGCGAAGAGCATTAAATACTTAACACTTTTGATAATTTTCTGTAGGAGTAAAAGTTTAAACTATAGAGGATTTCAATTTCATTTATTGTTTTTTTTTTTAATAAATGATATAATAGTTTCCGGATGAGCTTTAATATAATGACGTTAATAATATTGAAATTGCATCTTTAAGCTCTAAATTTAAATAATATGAATTTTATTTACCTACACAAATGGCGTTTTATTTGTTAAATGTTAAATAGACTAAAAAACTGTCTTGAAATTGATTAAAAAAGAGTCCAGTTTTAGGAGCAATTATCATCACGTTTAATCTTCTATTAAAATTTATAGAATATTTTTATTTATTAAAACCAATATTATTTGGAATGTGAAGAAGATTAACATAACTTTTTCCACTCCATCCTTCAATACAAAGGTGTGTTCTAGTTCTAGTATGACAAATGGACATGTCAGTGTGATGAGGGTATTTCACTCTTTGTTAGCACATTTTTATTGTTTTTAATTAGTATATATGTAGATATTGTTTTTGTATATTTATATATTTATAACTACTAACCGTACTTCTCTATTTTTTAATGAAAATATATCTCACCCCTATTCGAAAAGAAGTAATTACTTTAGTAATCTAAAGTATCTGTATTTCATAGACAAAATAGTTGAAATATGAAAATGAGTTAATGTTTTACCGTAATGGTAATATAATACTATATTACAAAATTAATATGAGTATATACCTTTTAATACGTGCTTGTATAATACTAGTGATTATTGGATAATATTTACCTTAAAATAAGCCTCAGACATCTTATGTATTTAGCTCGAAACGTTGCTCATAATGCCTTTGAAATTGCCCCAGGGTTAATTACCAGCTGGGAATGACAAAAATAAATTGATCTCTTGTTGCTCATATTTTCTTCCTTCAATTAAACCATTAACTAGAACAAATGCTTTGAGGCCTTGCACATGATTTTCTTATTGCTTTTTTAGAATGCTTTTTCTTTAATTATCAGTAGAAATATCAGTAAAAAAAAATTAAACATTTTAATTTTTTATTTATTCTTTTGAGGTATTTCTACAGATGTATATTGTGTTACTTTAAATCTGTACTAAATGCCATTACATCTGAAACGAATTTCAAAAAAGTTGTATAATTTATTTATTTTCTATGAAATTTATAACATAATAGTTTTATTAAAATAAACAGTTAAGACACCGCTTTATCTGATGAGAAGATCTGTCTAGTTCTAAATATGACTAAGAAATATTGTACAAATAATATATCCGTATTGCTTGCAAGAAGTTTCTTAAGTATAAATTATAAGATAAGATAAATTTAAACTTCGAAAATGACTTTATTTATTTGTATCGTGTTAATTAGTTATATGTTAATTAAAATTTATAAATAAAAAAATCCTTTTCCTTCCTATACGACAACTTCAGTATTATGATACAAAATAATTATCTGCACGTATTTGTTACTTATATTAATCTTGACTCACTGACTCATCAACGCCCAGTCTAAATATTTTATTTATATTCTTTTGAAAATCTTACTTCTTATTACGAAATAAGTTGTTGAAATAAAGACATACATGTTAAAGACATACATGTTAAAAAATTATTATAATAATTTGCCTATTAATTTAAGACCTTTGATATTTTGTTAACAAACTTTATAAAACGTTCAATGCTTTTTATTATAATTCACTTTTAGTTCAAAAACTTTTGTCCGTATTCCTAATTTGCAAAGTTGGAAGCAGTTAGCAGTTGTTATTCATATCACCAAAAGTAAATTCTACAAATTGGGACATCTATCGATGTTGTTTATAGTAAACCAGTTTAACTATGATATAACGACAATATCGTAGAGTTACGAATTGATTTAATTTGCAACTCTATCTATTTGTGTTTTTGTGTATGATAGTGATAGAAACGCTTATTATTATTATTACTTGGTATTGAGTAATTAATGGGGCGTAAAAAATACTAATAAGGACTATTAATAAAAAGTTTAAAAATACTAAATGTGTCTTATATAAATATAGTAAGACTAGAATAGTCTATAAGCTACGGTACACTTTTTGATAATTGATTCACAACTCCTCAAATACGTTTTCATTATTTTGTTTACTATACTCTTATTATTTTATTATTATCTTAAATGACATAGGAGTAAAGGTAAAGTCTAGTCCAGGTAAAGTCTTTAGAACAATTGTTCTGAAGTTATGTTAATCTGTTTAAGATATATCAAAACATTGATCTAAAGCAAAATAACAAAATATTAATATATAAGGAATTTGAATTTTGTTCGGAATAGGTCAATTACGATTTTCATTTTCAGTCTTTCTTGTAAGCTACAAAGTAAATAGTTTTATGAAAGGGCAAAAGGGTCTTTATTCGATTTATAACCTTTGAATAGACTTTTTAGAATGTAATTTAACCTTCATTTATTTTTAGTGTCACATAAATATGTTATATATTTTACGTTTGATGCCAAACGTTTTTAGGTAATTATAATAATTGTCTTATTATAATAATCATCTTCTTAGCTTAAATTATATAAAATATGTTACGCTTTTGAATCTAAATGTTAAAACTTTTAAGAGAAGAAATTGGAGTTTATTTTACAAATAAATAAAAAATGTAATAGCAATACTAATTTTAATATTATTATGAAAAGAATCATGTTTGGAATGATATGATATGATATGATTCCAGCGCTTAATCCAGAAAGACTATCCCACCGATTGCGGCAACGCGAGCTGAGTCGTCTTCATTTATTTTTTTATTTTTATTTTTTTATGGAAGAGGAGGGCAAACGAGCTGGCGGGTCACAGATGACTTGTGATCACCGCCGCCCATGAACTCTTGCAACATCCGAGGATTTACAAGAGTGTTGCCGGCCTTGTAGATAGGAGTAGACGCCTTTTTTAAGGTACCCATGTCGTACCGATCCGGAAATACCGCCGAAGGGAGTTCGTTCCACAAACGAGTGGAACGTGGAAAAAATGTTCTTGAGAACCGCACAGTAGAGGATCGCCACGCATCCAGATGGTAAGGATGGTATTGGAGGCGATGGCGCGCTGTGCGGTGATGAAATTCGGCGGCAGGCATCAGATCGAATAGTTCTTCGGAACACTCCCCGTTGTAAATGCGGTAGAAGACGCACAAAGAAGCCACGTCTCTACGCAATGCCAAAGAATCCAGCTGTTCGCAGAGCACCGGGTCCCCGACAATCCGAGCGGCTCTCCGTTGTACGTGGTCAAATGGTAGAAGCTGATATTGGGGTGATCCGGACCAGAGATGAGAACAGTACTCCATGTGTGGCCGGACCTGCGCCTTATAGAGCGCAAGTCTTTGGCCAGGACTGAAGTACTGCCTCGCTCTATTAATCACTCCCAATTTCTTCGAGGCCAACTTGGCCTTGCTCTCCAGATGACCACGAAACTGACAATCGCTGGAAATGTCGAGACCCAGTATTCTGATACTTGGCGAGGCAATGAGGGGAGTGCTCCCGAAGAGCGGTGATACGACAAATGGGGTTTTCTTAGTGGTAAACGCGCAAACTTGTGTCTTTAGGGGATTGAACTGAACGTGGTTCAGTTCACCCCACTCAGAGATCATCCCTAAGGAAGTCTCTATAGAAGACACAAGTTTCTTTCGGCACTCGTCGACGTTTTCCCGAGAGAGACCTGCACGGCCGGAATATACCGCATCCCCAGTGCTGTCATCCGCATAACAATGTATGTTGGAGATATCCAACATATCATTGATGTGCAGGAGGAACAGAGTTGGGGATAGCACGCAGCCTTGGGGTACACCAGCATTCACGGGCTTGGGGTCCGAGCAAAAACCGTCGAGAACGACCTGTATGCTCCGCCCAGTGAGGAAGCTGGTGATCCACTTGCATAAACTCTCGGGAAGCCCATAGGAAGGTAGCTTCGAAAGAAGCCCCTTGTGCCATACACGATCGCCAGACCCTCTCCCTTGCTTTCAATAACAGCTGCCCAACGGTGTGTAAGATACAACAGAAGATCACCAGCCGATCGACCATGGCGAAAGCCATATTGCCGGTCATTGACCAACTGGTGATCCTCGAGGTAGGTTAGGAGCTGTTTATTGATAATGCTCTCCATTACTTTAGAGAGCAGAGAGGTAATGGCGATAGGCCTGTAGTTAGCTGGGTTCGAGCTATCACCTTTTTTAGGGATCAGATGGACAAGGCCACGCTTTCATGTGACCGGGACTACGCCTTTAAGGTAGGAGTACCGAAATAGACGCGTTAGCACTGGAGTCAACTCAGGGGCACACGTTCGTAGCACCAATGGAGAAATGCCATCCGGCCCACTCGACTTATGAACGTCCAAGGAAAATAGAGACTGCCTAATAGATTTCTGCCGAAAAACTATTTCCGGCATTGAGCTCTGACACCGCGGAATGATAGGCGGTATCTTCCCCTGGTCGTCCAAAGTCGAGTTGGAAGCGAAAAGAGTGCCCAAGAGATCGGCTTTCTCTTTTGCCGTGTGGGCCAGAGAGTCATTCCCCATGTGCAACGGCGGTAGGGACGGCTGGCTAAAGTTGCCCAGAGTGGCCTTTGAAAGCGCCCAGAATTTGCGCGTGCCAGGCGGGTACTTTGCCAGCTGATCCCCAATTTTGACGACATGCTTGAACTTTGCTCTAGCGATTTGCCGTTTGAAGAATCTGGAGGCACGATTATATTTCCTCTTCAGAACTCTAGAGTTCGGATCCTTAGTGACTAACGCATTAGCCCAAGCTTGATAAGCCTGCCGTTTGCCAGCTGCTGCAGCCCTGACAGACGCATCAAACCAAGGCCGCGATCTGCCACCAAGTGGTACCACAGAGCTTGGTACAAATAGTTCCATGCCCTGAAGTATCACATCAGCTACAGCCGCAGCGCAGTCACTAGGATCATTGGAAGGGAAACAAATCGGCCCCCATGGGTAGGATGCAAAAAAAGGACCGCATTCCATCCCAATCCGCTGACTTGTAGTGCCAAACGCGTCGAGTCGCAGGTCTTGTGCGCGCTGGGCGTTCAATGGGCACTACACTCCGTACCAAGCAATGATCAGAGGACCCTAAGGGAGCCTCGACAGTGACTTGGTACTTTCCGGGATGTGTAGTCAGCAGAAGATCCAACAAAGAGGGCATATGGCTGTCCACGTCCGGTAGACGAGTGTGCGTCTTTACCAATTGGGACAGACCATTTGCCAGAGCAAAGTCAAACACAGATCTCCCCGCGTAGTCGGTGGCACGTGACCCTAGCCAATCGACATGGTGTGCGTTAAAGTCCCCGAGGACTACGACTTCGGCGGAGGGAATCTGTGAAAGCAGATCGTCAATCTTCGCCTGAACATGGCCGAACAGTTGATCCGTTTCTGCATTACCACTATGGGACCTGTAGAGGCACGCGTAGACTCTGACATGGCCGTCCATGTCCACGCGCAGCCAGAGTACAGACAGGTCCCGACCTTCAAAAACCTGAAGGCGATGGTAGCAGATATGCTCCCTTACGAACACAGATACCCCGGCGTGTGGTATAAAATGATGTTCTAGTTTATACCCGGGGTATGAAAGGTACGCTGTGTCGCTAGGTTGAGATATCTGCGTCTCCGTCAGAAACAACAAGGCCGGCTGCGCCGTCTCTAGATGATAGTGGACGGCGTTCAAGTTGGAATGAAGTCCCCGGATGTTGCAAAAGTCCACATTTAGAGTGGGTCGGGGTGCCGCTGCGTTGACTCGTCGTTTGCCCTCAAGAAACACAAAAGGCGATACTTTGCCCGCCCCAGATACGACGGGCAGCCCGAGCAAAATCCGAGAATCATTTCCCCGATTTTGCTCGGGGAGGGGGTCCCCGGCTTCATCAAAGCCGGTACCCTCATTTAACATGAGGCGCAGCATTAGCATTAGAAGTCCGCAATTTTACCATAGCAAATTGAGTTGGTGCATATTGTATAGCTTTGCCCTGGCTACGCTTGTATAACAAAAAAAAACTTTTGTACGTTTGTTTGTATTTTTGTTAATATTAACATTATGAGCTTATGTTATATGTTTTTGTTTGGTTTCCTATCAGTTATTTAGACAAAGATAATATAAACTTTAATTATTTACTTCACGTTACTTAAAGTTAAATCACCATTACATATTTTACAATAAAAGAACGGTTAATGGAGATGTATTCAAAAGTCTAAAACTAGAAATTTATTACATTGCTTCCTAAATAATAAAATTATCATACATGTTAATCGAAAATAATTTATAAATGGTACATTTGAAACTTACAAGCCTGGCCAGGCTTGTAAGTTTCAAATGTTGAATTAGTATTTCGCTGCCGACTTTAAAACCTTCGCCTGCATTGAAACTTTATGTGAACTACAGTGAACAAAAATAAAACTACGAAGTATATCAACCGTCAGAACACTCGATGTTGAAAATTGCACTTAATGGTGTGGTTGAGAGAAATTACGTGTATACTTGGTTTGCTTCGTATAGCGATACAATACATACATACAAGGGATACAAGGGATACAATGAGCCCTTCCTAAAAAACCGGTAGCCGGTGGCCGGTTTGTTTAGGAAGCAAAATTAGTTATTGTTACACTTATTTTTATATTTTTACTATGAATAAGAAAGAGTTAATTAAAATAAACACGTTTCTTCCTAAAAGTACACAGGATTTTGTTTATCAAATGCATTATTCTACGTCATTTAATTATTTTGTAAATATGATTGTGTCTTTTGTATTAATTCAATCAATTGTTAAAATAAAATTTTGTTAGTATGTAGTACTTTTTAAAAAAATATATTTTATAAATGTTACCTATAATTAGCGATTAAATAAAATACAATCTTTTTAATGTAACTAACAGATTAAATATTATGTTCCATAATAATCGTTGATACGGCTCATACTTTCATAGTCCAATTAGCAATTTATTACATACAAAATGAGGTAAGAGAGATAAGACTAAATGTAATTGTTGTTAATATCACAAAAGATACATTAAATTTGATGTGAAATTGGAATTCAACCGAAATTATAATTGTATGAAATTCAGGATGCCAGTATTTTAATTCTCTTTTGCTTAGTGAGACAGAGTTCTAGTTAATTTCGAACTTTTGTAATCACGTTCTTAGAAAATTACCACAATTCAGATGCAGCGTTCTAGAATACACGTTTTGTAGTTATTACAGGCATTGTTCACAAATACTAAAGACAGAAGCTTTAAATTTAGTTTGAACATCAAAGTAGTAGTTTTATTATAAAATGTATTAATGTTAATGTTGTAGTATAATCTCTTAAAACTAAAATAATCTTGGTAAACAGAATTAAGATGACATTTTATACAATATATAACATATTTTTATGTGTTACAAGTATGATAGAAGATATGTGCATACTTTTTCGGTTAAATGGTAGATAATATTTAAGCATTAAGTCCGCCACTTGTACAAGTTTTGTTCTAATAAAGATTTTAAATAAATAAAAAAATATTCAAAATAATATCCGTTACACATATTACAACCCTTAGGTTTTTAACATGTGCTGTGACATAGGAAAGTATCAATGAACTGAGTATTAAGTAGATAGTAATACAAGAATATACAAAGACAAAAAGACCTATGACATGGACGAATTAATTCAAGCATTACTGATTTGTTTATTTATACCTTAAAGAGTTTCTTAATGCGATAGTGTAAAATATTAATAATAATAATAAAAAATATTTATAAACTTTTACAATGTGGCTAGATGGTATAATTTCTAAGAAAGCTAATCACAAAAAATAAGGAAAATCGAGCTATTCACTCCAACGACAACTATCACTGTCCGAAGGGTGTAACAGATATTATTGAATACTCCTTTGTTAACCCGAATTCAATAGAGTATCCCTAACATAAAAGTTCGAACAAGTTCAATATTCGCGGTCATATATGTGAGAGGCAACCCACAAAATGAACTGTAAAAGTTTGACTTAAGCTAGTAAATACGCCTTGATTATGAACTAGATATTACAGTGAAGTAAAGTATAGTAAAGAGGTAAAGAGAGAGAGAGAGAGATAGCTTCTTGTCGCAATGGATTAGGAATGTATAAAGAACTAAATTAAATGTTATATTTATATATTAGTAAAGCAAAACGTATAATAAAAAATCTGCGTATAAATATTTAGAACATTTTGTACTAAAAATAAAATTGTATATTATCATAACATTAACAGTAATGATAGAACAACTACAAAGAACGACAGTGAGACTATTATTTGAAGCACATGCGATAATAATAAAGGAGACAATACAAAGCAGCATAATGACGTAGAAAAAATTATTTCGTGTGGAAGTTTTTTATTCTTAGTACTATAATACAAAATGTTATAAATTATAGAAAGTAAAAAGATTTAGAAAATAATAAAAAGACAAAAAAAAACTTGACTTCGTTTGTTAGGCTTAAATTAAATAAAACCTCAAGTCGGTTACGTGGCCTATTCGAATTATAATACATAATTTAATAAACTGATAACAATTATAATTCGCACATAATTTTATGATTGATATATTTTGCAACCATTTGCTAAATATATTGCTAAATATAATGAATATAAAATTATAATAAAAATAATATATAAACTAAAAATTATGTACTTTATTTACTAAATCATAATTTTGCATTATCATTAGTTATCGTTATAATTCTTAAAGAAAAGAGGTGGTTAAATTTTAACAGGTGTTTTTATTCAAGTAGTTCTATCATCTTAGTTATCCTTCCTTCATAAAATAACAACTTAAAATATTTCTACTTACTTTCTGTAGTAGTCATTAAAATAATTTATCCCAGCCTGTATATATACTTAAGTGAAAAAGTGTGCAAACAAAAATATTTAGACGAGTGAACTGATGGTTAAACTTACTAAATACACATGCTTATAAAAACCCGTGAAACTTTATTTTAAAAATATCATGTAAAATGCCACAAGTTAATTTAAATAGAGAAAAAAGCCTGACCAGTCGCCGTTAACCACAATGAGGGTAATCCGTTCTACATATAGACCAGTAAGTCCGAGTTTAAAATTTTTAAACAGTCATCTTTAGAGAATCATTAATAGAAGGGAACCTGATATTCCATGTTTAATCAAGTACGATATTATAAATTTGATGATATATATATATGATATTATGTACCTTTTCAGAAACAGCAACTTCAATATCTTTGAGGATAGATAAATTTTGTTTTGCAATAAATAAATTTTGACATAACTTTATTTACTTGATTGTACAAATTTACAACAAAAAAACATACAAAAGGCTAAAAAGATATTCTCAACCAGCCAACCTTAGGACGTACTGGAGGTGTGTAAAAACAAGAAAATTTAATAAAAAGATAAGAATAATAATTTAACAGAAAAAAAATATTTTTTTTACATAAGATATGATAAATATTTACATACTACATACACACATACATACGTACTTTATATATGAATATATATGAAGATAACCAAGCAATAAGTAACGTCTTCTTTCCTTTGAGTTTTCCTATATACTCAAACAAGTTTCTCTTTGATTTTTTGTTTCCAGCCGATAGACTTATAAACTACCGCAGATTCAAGATGCAATTTAATTTTGCATCGTAATAAAATATAATACAACATATAATTTACTTTTACAAAAATGTAGTTATTAAAAAAACATTTAATTAAGATTGAAAGTTTATCATAAAAATAAATGGCATATTTATCATTGCTATTCTTTGTTTAATTTCCTCTCTTTATTTTTACATACAGTATGTATGTTATAATCGGCAAACAGAAATTCTAATAACCAGATAATATCTATTGCGGGAAGCGGCAAAATGAGATTCGGGTATTGTGTGGTAATTTTAAACTAACAAAACATTTTATTAATTTACCGAAACATATATAACACGTGTAAGTAAAATGTGGCGAATGTATTATTGGGATTTAAATATATCAGCATAAATACTATTAAGTCAAATGAACATATTTTTATTAAATGTAAAAGCGATTATTTCTCTACCTTTTGGTTTAATCCTATTCTTTTTAGGTAATGATGGAATTGGATTATGCTCAAATAATTTAAATCCTTTTACAGTTTGATATTTTTTATTTATAAAAAAAGATAAAATAACAATGATAGTAAATGTTTTATTTCCTGATATTATTCCAAATAATAATCAAGATTTCAAAAAACTTTAGGGTTTTAAATCAAATTTGATACTTTCAATCTGATCTTTTCGATTTTCAATCTCAAAGTTCACCAAACTTCCAATTCTGTCGCCTATTTAACCAAAGTAATTAAGGAATTCAGATACGTTAAATCCGAATCGTACAACCAGCTGGTATTTAATCAGCGTTTCACTATCGACTATACGGACTGCGGCAAGTCGAAATAAAACCACAAGTCAAACTAATCCCTACTAAATGCCTCGTAGAATTATTCTCGATTGCAGTAAGGGAGACTATTTTTATACTGACCTCGCTTCATTAACATTCCGCGTATAATTTATAATATTTTTGAAATATTTTAAGACAACTCTACACATTTATTTCAAACTATTGTGGCAAATAAAAGTTAAACCAACATGTAAGCTAAACAAGACCTATAAAAGATGATACGAGATAAAGCATGTCATAACTGCTTACCTCAATCACATTTTACATGAAATAGCAACCCAGACTGTACTACTCGGAGTACCTTAGCTTCTTATATGATTTTTGTTCTATATTAAGTAAACGGTTAGAATTATAAAATATAAAATATGGAATAAGTATCGGAATCAGAGTAAATCAAATATTTGAAGTTTTCTGAGATGAAAAATTTTAGAGAGAGAAAAAAAGATTGGATAGGGATAAAACTTAATTAATCCGGTAATCTTTCTTTAAGTTATGTATTTGCTTTTTAGATCAAAGAAGAATTCTAAATTATTTATTTAAACAAACAAGGGACTCTATTCTTCAGTATTTTTATAATTTAATACAGAACGACTCTTCTGAACTACAACTGTAGTGGCGGGCTATAGCTAGTAACATTTTATAACATAAATATATTTTTATAAAATGTACAAATAATAACTATTTATCGCGTGGCAAAATCATAACAAAAGGCCGGTGTTCTCAATAGATAATACAAAAATGCCGGCAGTGTGTTTTGTTTATGGAAACAATTGAAAATTATAATTTGATAACATATTATTTATAGACATATTTGCATAAATAAATCTGTATTTCAAAATCATGATGTTGTGTGCCTATCCTTAAAATAACTGCATAGTTAATGTATAATAAAAGTGAATACAAATAATCCATGCCTCTATATTGTATTGAGTTTAATCTTAGAGTTACTTTCATTTTCAACACTTATTTTAAGGATAGGTACACAACATCATGATTTTGCAATAGAGATTTAGGCTTATTGTCATAATACTGTGGATATTATTTACTATTACATAATTATAAGAGATATTAAAAAGGGAACTTTAAATGAGCACTTCAATGCACAAATCGATTACCTCCATAAAACAGAAAAAACAGAAATTGAAGAAATGCGATGAAATAAGATGCAAAATCTATATATATATATATATATATATATATATATATATATATATATAAATATATAAATTTCGCTATTTATTCAACAGTTGATATTGTTTATAACCTTGATATATATAAAGTGATCTTAACATATTTAGATGACAAAAATTTATTTAAAAAAAAATAATGACAATCAAATCCAAAACCCTAAATTGGGAACAGTGTACTATAATTTAATTATTACAGCTTTACAACAAGAAGTAAGATAACAAAACACTTGAAGATAGTTACAATGTGACACTATTTCCTAAAACTGAGATCTGTTTCGAAACTTGTATTTTACTGTAATGTTGACTTACAAAGATATGTTTAATAGATATTATAATGAGTTTCAATTTTAGGTTCTTTGCTATTTTATCAAATTTGTGACCGGTAAAATACCATCACATTTATAAAATTGTTTCTGTCAATTAAAATATTTTATGATACTATTGTTTCCGTTGTCAGAAAACCCTATATGACCACATATAGTATTTTTTAAACATGGTACTTTGTACATTTATATTTAAATTTCATTAAAAACTGTTTTTTTTAAGTTTGGGTTTTATTTGAACAACTTGAATAATCTCAACTTATTTAATAGAGTATTTAATAGAATATTGCAATACGCTTAGTTAAGAATAAATAGTATGGTTTATTTTATTCTTCTTATATCTTTGTTTTATCTATAAATTTAACCAACAACTAACACTATAGGTAACAAAGCTGCGCAACAATAGAAGCAACAGAAGCTGATATTGGGGTGATTAGGTTCTTATTTGGTATAGTTTTTTTCATTTAAATAAATTTCATCTAATGCCCTTACGTATATTTTCTTATCATTACACAGTGATACAGCTTTATTTAAAGATTTTTTTAATTCTTTAGGCATCCTTATTTGTAAAGTCTTAAATATTCTAAAGAACGCAATATGAAATATGAAATGTTGGTTTACCATTTGAATGATATTAGTGATATGCAGAAGTATATTTATATAAAAAGTTTGGATATATATATTTCATAATCTTAGAGCACTTACTTAATTTCAAAGTTTGATGCAAACTTTAGTTAGTATTTATAGCCTGTAAAATAAATGCTACAAACTGGGATGTCTGTGTTAACTTTTGCAATAATTAAGTGTAAAAAATTTGTTTAATTTTAGACTTAACACGTTTACTTTAGAGTTATTGTGCATCTCTATTACTTTTATTTTGATGATGTCATATTTTATGCCGTAAGTAATAAATATATATTTTTTTTCTAGTAGTAAAATACAAGTATATTCCTAAAATATATTCAGATATAAGATTATTTCACAGGTAACCTATGTATATATTTACTTACTGTTGTGAAAAATGTATGCGCTTTAAAAATACAAAACTTTTCCAGTCTTAAATCTAAGGTCTTAGTCTTAAATTTAAAGTCTAGATATTTGTAACTTTACTAAATGTACTGAAATTTATTTTTATTTATTTATATATTTTTCACTTTAATTCCATACCAGTTATCACCACACAACAAACTCAGCCGGATTTTTTTTTATTGTGATAACTGTTTCACAAACGTCAATATATTTAGTGAGCAATGTACGAACGACTAGAACCATCGCAATCAATTCCATAAGCCGTCATAATAATAATTAATAATAAGAAAAGGGAAATCTGGGGCTAGCAATACGACCAATCACCCCAAGCAGCACAAGTTCACGAGCATAACGCAAGGATCAGCCATCACTCCCTTCGCCATAATTGAGGGAAGGGGGCAACCCGTACCCCATTGCTAACGCAAGTAATGACTTCTAAGGGAGCGGTGTGATGCAACCAGTAGATTGAACAAACAGCGTCAGAAAAAATTGCATAGGCACTAGTTATTCGCTAAAATACAATTTATTCCCAGGTCATACCGTCGTTAATGTATTCCTTTAGACTATAATAACTTTTTTCTATCAAATTCCTTTTAATGAATATTTTGAATTTATTTAGAGACAAATTTAAAACTTTACTGCGGAGTTTATTGTAAAAACTTATACAATTAACCGTAAAAGAATTACCTATTTTATGGAGCCTAGTGATGGGCATAGCAAGTTTATTTTTATTTCTAGTATTAATTTTGTGTACATCACAATTTTTACTGAAGTTTGAAATATTTTTGTGTACATAAACTAAATTTTCATATATATATCGTTTGTACACAGTCATAACTTTTAATTCTTTGAATTTATTTATTTTTTAATGACTCTCGAGGCCTCATATTGTATATTGCTCTAACAGCCCTCTTCTGCAATACAAAGATCGTATCTATATCTGATGCATTACCCCATAAAAGTATGCCGTATGACGTGACACTATGAAAGTAGCTAAAGTAAAATATTATAGCTGTTTCAACGTTTATCAATCGGGGTATTCTTTGAACCGCGAAAGTGGCAGAATAGAATCTGCTCGACAAATCACAGATATGAGGGCCCCATTGCAATTTTGCATCTAAGGTAATGCCCAAAAAAAACAGCAGAATTCACTAAATCCAGTTCCTCATTATTTAATTTTACATTGGTTTTGACTTTTTTCACATTAGGTAATGTAAATTTAATACATTTTGTTTTGTTTTAATTAAGTAAAAGATTATTTGCATTAAACCATTATACAACATAAGAGAGAGCATTGTTTACATCGTCCATTACTGATTGTTATCTATTTATTTTAAAGATAAGAGAAGTATTTTCAGCAAACAACACTATCCCATGTTTGTCCCTCACAAGGCAAGGCAAGTCATTTATATAAATGAGGAACAAAAAAGGTCCTAATATAGAGCCTTGTGGCACACCCATTTTGACAAGTGAACCAGGGGAACGCTTTCCATTTATGTCTACTTTTTGAATTCTCTCACTAAGATAATATCTAATTAAATCTAGGGCCTTATTTTTAATACCATAATGATATAATTTTCTAACTAGAGTTTCTTGTTGAACACAATTAAATGCCTTCAATAAATCACAGAAAACGCCAAGCGCGTCTTGCGATTCCTCCCAGGCTCCGAAAATATTCAGCAAAAAAAAATTGCAAAACTTTTCGAAATATCTTTATTTAATGTGTTAACCACAACTGGAATTTTTATCTATTTGCTTCAAGAATCTCACCCGAAAGTCTCCAATAGTCTCTCGATACAGTTTATACAGGTAGGTGATTTACCCTCCACTCTGTTTTTACATTTATCCCATGTGTGAGGTCCTCCGCAGTGACTGCAAAGATGTTCCTTCTCTTGGCAGAGCGTCTTGGTATGTCCAAAACCTAGACATTTGATGCACTGCAAAAGAGGGGATTGGTCTGCGACCGGTCTTCGTTGCAGACCTATAAAAACATGTCCCACTTCTATTAGAGCTTTGTGGGCCTCAGGGTATCCGACTTCAGAGCTCCTACTATATGTTTGTTTTGAGCTATAATGTGCTCCACTGTGTAGCTGCTACCTTGGCGTATGACACAGTTGGTTTCCTTGACTTGGCGTTGTTTTTCAGTCCCTCCCCTTGGTTTAGTTCCTCCTGGAGAGTTATTGGTTGTGTCCGTCTCTCCAGTTTTTCTTTTATTGTTTTAAGCTCACTCGTTACAGTATCGAGTGAGCCCGTAATTGGGAGAAGGCTCTCCTTTAATGCATCTTCCCCTACCGTTGAGGTTTTGACCGGTGTTGCTTGTGGATGCTCCTTGATTTCATGGAGCATCTGCACTATTTTGTTAAATTCTGGTGGGGTTATTTGGGTGGATGGTGGTGGTGGTGGTGGTGGTTTCGACTTCTCTAACTGTTTAAGCGTCTTGTCACTATTATCCAGTAATCGCTTGAGTTGGTCTTGTAGACGTCCGTTTTCTCGTCGAAGGTGGTCTATTTGATTAGATAGAGCTCCGACTGTGTTTTTAAGCTCCTTGTGTTCATTTGCTAATATCTGCTGCTCCTCGCTGCTTGCCGTTTTTGGAGGGTTGATTAATTGTTGTATTCCCTCAGACATGGTTTTCCAGTTCTTATCAAGGTTTTTTATTTGACGATAAGGTTCGACTGTTTCATAACCCAGCCATGTTCTTATACCCTTCGTCTCTTCAAAATTTTCTGATAAGTCCTTTCTTGCTTCCACAAGCTCATTTACGACTCTCTCAATAAGGCTGTTGTTCGCCTTTGTGTGGGCACGTTCGACTCTGACTAACTCCTTAGCGTGCCTCGCTCTTTCTACCTCTAGATTATATTTATGTCTGGTTCTAGAGTCCGATAAAGCCAGAACCGTTTCATAGAGGGTTTGTAGGCTCTCAGTTACTGTCTGCCTGTATTCCTTTTTGAGGTGGGTAGCTGCTTCTAGAGCTTCTTTTCCTGCTAAGAGCATTTCATTGGCGTGTTTAGTCGCCAAATCCATTTCTACACCTATCTTCCTCGTAGAACTTATGAGGAGGCTGTTCCTGCGTCCGCATGTAGCTCCGGAAACTGCTGATAGTACAGAGTCGTCGTCGGAGTCGATGTTGTGAGAGGCTGGCTGGATCTGGAGAGATGGCTGGATCTGGTGTTGCCAATCTGTAATCTTCTTCTGTAGCGCTTCTGCCTCTTTTCTGGGTACCGTGCCTTCGGTGTCGCTATCCGTTAAGGGTTGCGATGGCGTGGTCTGCGGTGGCGGCGTCTTCTTGCTACCTTTCGTTCTTCGGGTTTCACCAGATAGCTTTTCTGACGCTGCGTCGCGAACTGTAACTTGACGTCTCATCACAACTTCCCTAAGCGATTTTGTAGATCTAGTTGAAGGAACGGCTAAAATGTTTACGTCTTTGTTGGACATGTTAAGCTTTCTACTTGTGCTTGAGTACAACTCCTTGCGTAGATATTAGTGGAGTGCTTCCACGGTCCCTGTTTTTATTAGTTGTTTAACAAGGATTTTTTATGAGCCAAGTTTTGCTGCTCGTTGCGCTGATTCGATAGAGCCCAAGGTCGGAGGGTCAAGCTCTTTTAATTAACGAGATATGACCAGGGGGGGTGCGGTACAGTTTTCAAGGGGGTGGGGGAAAGGGGGGGCGAATCCCGTAGGGCAACTATTGATTGAATAAAAATTTAAGATATAGGGTTTTAGGGTATAGGTGGAGGGGGTGTAGGGGGAGGTTGGTCTTCTTTTCTCGGTGAATCAATATTCTGTAGGAGCCAAGTTCTTCTGCTCGTCACGCTGATTCAGATGAGCCCAAAGTCGGTAGGTCTAGCTATTCTACTTTAGGAGTTAGCTCCAGGGGGGGTGAAGTAAAATTTTTTGGGGGGAGGGGGAAGGGTAGGTTTCGTGGGTCGAAGGTTAGAGCGGTCTAAGATGTTAATGAGGGAGGGGGGGGAGATAGCTCGTCGAATGAGAATCTTAAAGATATAAACTTGGTGTATGATCGTCTAGTGAATTCCTCAGGCCGGCTTCAAAGTCCCCGCTTAGCTATTTTACCGTGTGTTGGTAATAATTGAGGTCAAGTTACTAGCGTGTCGTCTACACTCGTTTCGGCCACGCGTTTTTTGTAGGTTAAATAAATTTAAATTTAATGCGCACCTCTCTAGATCTTTTTTCCTGTGAACGGATTTTGATGATATTGATATCGCAGGATAGGTGATAACGATGCGCACGTGGAGACGTATAGATCTTATCGCTAGTACTTAACACTTTCTGGTAATAGAAGGGGAAAGTTGACGGCTTCTAGTTTCGGATCCTGGAGTGATAATGATTTGTGCACATAAATCCTTGGTAATTACACTAGGGAAAACCGTTTAAAACACTTCACACATCTGTGGCTCAAAAAATGGAATTTTGGCGATTGATATTCGCGGAGCCTATGTTACTAGTGCGGATGTAAAGAGTGTACGAGTGTACTAGTGTCTAGTCTCCAATAGTCAGCTGCATAAAATATATATTCACCTAAATTTTAATTATGTCTACCAAGTAAATAATGGAAGATGAAATACTAAAATGTTATGCGGTTTTTCAAATATCAAACCTTAAATAAGGTACTTAACATCGTATTTCCCATATATTTACCTAAACTTATTTATAAAATGTAGTTAATTTAACCCGTACGAGTCCGGACAGTGTTTGCGGGTCAATCAGTACCTCGCTTGGGACTTTTCCGCCTTTCTCAACACTAAAACGTGATATGGACTGCAATATACAGAAACAAAACTACAAAGTACACAACGTGTTCGTAAAATTTAATTTACTGCTTTGGATGAGAACAATTTTATGTTTTAACTTCCTGCTTGCTTTATATTAAACGGTAGCAGTTAGCCTTAAAAAATTTTAAGAACCTGAATTCATATAATACAAGGGAAGTTACTTTTTCCTTTGTAATAGCATTTGAAAATAATATCAAAATTCCATTGTTCAGTATTAAAGTTAAAATTGAAAAACGTAAAGGATTTTCGTGATATCTAAAGTTAAAAATAAGTACCATAAATATATTTATCAAACTTTTGTTGCGTTTTTTAAACCCGATCCATTTCAAGTCCGCACTGACGTTTGTTAGTAATTCTTACGTATTAATATCTGAATTACTTTCATAGATAATCATTCTTAAGAAATTAGTAATGTGGCTCAGCGAAATATTATGTACAAAATGGGATGAGTTTCCTTATTATTATATTATTATTTTTTATTTATATTTATGAAAAACAAGAAAATCTTGAATCCGCGTTAAAGATATTACGTGTAAGTGAAGCGAATATGAGTCTAGATGTATCAGAGAAAATATAGCTCATATAAAATATACGTGTCGGAAGCACTTTTCAGAGTATATGTATAAGTTTAGTGAAACAGAATAATATTGCAATTTAATCTTGTTACCTAACATTTAATTTATTTTAACAATTTAATCTTGTTACCTAACCTAAATTTTTTGATGCCGTCAAATGTTTGATTCAATGAGACGAAGCTTCTTAACATTCCATGGATTCATCGGGCGAGTGCCGGGCCCATCGCGTTGCAAGAAGAGGAGCGCAAACAATGCCTGGGACTTGTGACCCAGATTTAAAGGGCCCCTTTACTATGCGCATACACGCTCACCTTCACTATTCACGCTCCTCTCCCTACCTAACCAAATATCGTAAGAACCTACTAAAGCCGCCTTTGAAATACGTTCCACGTTTTCCCTACTTCTAGAGCGTACAAACTAACTATAAATTTATTCCTGATCAGTTCGTTACATAGTTCAAAATACTTGTTAAGCTTAAATGTATGATCTTTGGGTATATTTGTTTCTCAGGGTACAGTAAGCTACACAAGTATAACGCGCCTTAGTTGTTTTGAGTACAGGAATAAGTCCGGCCTAGATGACGAAAAACAAACATCCCCGGGGATTTTGTATTGCCATTTCATACGTGTCCATCATGAGAGTCCAATCAGGAGACGCGTCCGAGTTGGAACAAGGTTTTAGTTTTGATTTTTTGGACGAACCTTCCTTTACGAACTCTACTGATATTTTGGGGGTTGTTATACCCCTCTGCGCTCTTGGTACAGAAAGACTAACCGCTTCTCGTATGATTTCTAATACTTTATCGTGGCGACGCGAGTATTTACCTGTATTTAAAACTACCCTACACCCTACTAGCAAGTGTTTCGCGGTTCCTACGGCCTCCCCACAGATGTTACACTATCACACTGATGTTAATTTGTTACACTGTCTGTTACAAATAAAGTAATTTTCTGCATGCAAGAATAAAAATTTATTAAATATTAGAGGAGGAAATATTATTTTACTTCCTAATTTATTTTATTAAAATCACATGCAGAGAGTAAATAAAATTATTGATTATTTTTGTCACATGTGTCAAATATTTTAAAATTATTTTCATACACTTTCTATATATTAAAAGTGTTTCAACAAAATCCGATCCAATCTTAATATATTATGATGCGGATCATACTTTTGAAATTCTCTATACTTTACCCTTTACCTTTTCTTATATAATAAGTAAATAAAGCAGACAGATAGTCTGATAAAATATATCCCTTATTACTTGAAATATTGATCATAGTACCCACCATTGTCTAAAATACACATTCATTGTATTTAAAAATCTTAAAATTGTAAAATACTTAAAATAGCTGTAAGTGAATTTTTATCCAGACTAAAATTTTGGATCGACATTCCCCTAATATTATAACAATTTTATAATCAGAATAGTTAACAGTTGTTAAATATGAAAACGTAACAGTAAGAAAAGATTTAAAAATTTATAAGAAAAAAACATATACTGAAACTATATTCAAACAGAAATTTAAATCACCTTATTCGTTGTACACAATTTAAAGCATGACATACGAGATAAAAGCTTTCTTGTGTCATAATTTCCGCTCTCAGTCACATCTTCGATAAAATATTGAATAAAGGACGTATGTACGTTTAGAAGTAACTTCACATGGGGCCAAATGTAAATACAAGTTACTCAATTGTATAAAATATTTTTTTTCTTCTTTTATTATAAATAAATGATTAAGTTTGCAAAATACATATTATATAGAAGACCTATTGCAAAAAAAAGTTAATGGCTTTTCATTTTAATTATCTGAACTAAGATAATCAATAGTAAAGATAAAAATATATACATATAAAGATCCTTAATAATATTTATAGGTGTCTGATATGTAAGATTGTATGTATTGTATGTATTGTCACATATGGTGTGAGCAAAACTTGTATTAAAACCATACAACTGTCCTGAGTTTAATTATATTTCTGATATTTCATATATTACTTTCAGTTACAAAAAAATAATATTGAAATGGGGGTGAAATGTTTTTTTTAATTAAAAAGTATTTGACCCGAAAACATTGAATACTGAATTCAATTACTTGCTTATATAATACTGAAACTTTTCACGATGTAGAGAATAAAACGTTTTAACTTTGTTAAATATAAAAGTTAATTCCATTTTAAGTTGTAACAAAAGATAAAGTTGTTCAGTGTATACCTACTAACTTTTCACCTTAGTTCCCTCATATCTGTGTAAAGTTGTATATTAACAAATCTGATGTTTATTTAATTTTATTCTAGTGCTTAGTAAATGTATTAGAGCCTAATGCTTAAACTTTTAGTGACAAATAAGTTACAGCTATGGACCTAAAAGTAACATGTTTTTTATTAATTTATACACTATAAATAACTCGATTTATATTTAGAAAAAATCCTGGAAACGAACTTGAGATCTGCAATCTGCATACAAACCATATTACTGCCCGCCTCTATGAATCTGACATCCAACAATGTTGAAATATGCTATGGTTATTATTTATTGCCCCAGTCAACATAAACAATATTTTCTACTCTGATTTATTTTTAAACACAAAAATTTATTTAGGCTACAATTACAATAGAACTTTTAATATGTAAACTATCAAGTCATATATTTTTACTCTGAAATACGGAGGAGCAGATAAAATCGCTGGTTTTAAATTTAAGAAATAAAATATATATTTGTTTCCACTTCATAACTTTTCTTTTTTGGAATTGTATTCTGTTTTCAACATATCTTTTCTTTTACCTCAATTTCAAAGACCGTTCAAAAGTTCGTATTATGAGTGCTTTTTGAATATAGAAAAGTATTAGACGTTAATTATATAATAAATAATTAAAAATTAAATGTAGATGCAGTTTCCATTCCGATTAATGTTCCAAATATGTAACGCTCCTTTATGAACTGCAGAGGGGAGTTAATTGTTTTGGAATCCATAAAATAGTAGATAGGATAGTCATAAAATTTATAGACTACTTACTATCTTAACATGTTTTAATAGATAAATGCTAGATACCCAAATCTGAGAGATACACATTTGGTTTTACTCCAAATAACTGCATCTCATTCTTTGTTTTGAAATATAAAAAAAATATATATGTATTGTAAATTGTTTCTGGGTGGTTTTCCAGAAAACCAAGATTCTAAAATGAATGATAAGATTACAATTAAATTTATATAAAATAATATTTTAAGATTTACAATTTTCATTTAAGTATAATTTTATAGCCAATAAAATCACAATGATGAATGTTACCTTCACATAATCAAAATAATATATAATTCTCTCTAAGGGCAATAATGTATTAATACTAACTGTAATTGGCTGTAAAACAATGAGAATCATCGTATATAGTTTTAAAATTTTAACCAAACACTTTCCTCGTTTTTTTTTGTTTTGATTTAATTAAAACCCAAAATTTCATTAAGAACTATTGGAATTATTTGAAAGTATAAATATACCTCCCTTAGAGCGAAGTATATAAGTGGTAAGTATACAAGGGATAAGTATATAAGCGGAAAGTATATAAGGGGTAAGTATGTAAGGGATATTTATAATGAGTAAGTATATAAGCGGACAGTATATGAGGGATAAGTATATAAGAGGTAAGTATATAAGTAAGAAGTATATAACCAAAAGCATATATACCATATTCAAACATATATAGATACAATTTCAAAGAAACAAATAATATTTTTCTATAATTCTGCTTAAAAACTTGTTTGTAAATATATTAATTGATAGCATTTATAGTGGCTCTTGCTTATATTTTATTCTCACTATTGCTTTATTCTTAACACGAAACATATCGTTTTTTGTTGTCAGTTGTATTGTGGTTAAATCAATAGTAAACTTATTATATATGGTACGTGCAGTAAGTACTCCAAAAACATAGAGCTAAATAAACCCTTTTATGGATCTTTGTCGTATGAATATCAAATTTATATAGAATATTGACATTGTAGCCTGTGATGATTTATTTAGAATATGTTATTTGAGTTCATGTTGTAAATTTCTCAGTATTTTAACAATAATGAAATTCAATAGCCGGCTACCGAATTTATTGAATATGGGTTAAAATGTATTTTTTTATTTTGTATTCATTGTGTTTTACAAATTATTATTAGTACTTTTATGAATGAATAGGTGATGTGTACAATAAGAAATATAATCCATTCATTACGAAGTAATAACTTACATAAAGTAATGAAAAATGCGCAATAAGAACTATCTTATTATTCCTGTAATTTTTTCTATAAAGGAGACCGCGCCTATATTTTTATGTTTTAGTGATATCAACTCGTTTGCTTGAAGTTTTGTTCTAATAGAATTAATTTCGCTATCCTTATGTTGTTCAGGCCGTAACCAGTGGTCTGAAATCGCGGTCAAATGGATACGTTTTCAAATGTTTGCCCAACTTGTACCACCACCACCTATATATTCAAGACGTAAGGTCAACTTTCGACTTTGCAAACAGTAAACCGTCTACCTTGCCAATAGTGGCAAAATTGATTGATAGCGTTCACAACTGCAAGATTCTCTAAATTATAAGAATGATATTTTGATTCAATGCTGGAGATTCCGCGACTGTAATTTTATACTACATGCAGTTTACATTAACTCTCTGCATGAGTATTGCACCAAAACCTTTAGCGCTGGCATCTGTATGTAGCTCTGTTGAGAGTTAACGATCAAAAATCATCAATACAAATTTTAGCAATCAAAATCTCTATTATGTGCTTTCGAACTTTCTCGAGTTAGGGAGTCTAATGGATTTTTCCTTTTCCCGACGTAAGCCCATGAAAAGGAGCTGCCTTTTGAGAAAACTCAAGTATAAATTGCCTAACGTAGGAAGCTAATCTAATGAATTGGCGAAGTTAAATGACTTTTTGAGGTGGTGAGAGATCTGCAAGGGCGCGTATTTTGCGAGTATTTGGTCTTATTTATTCATATTTAATGAAAACCCAGAGTTGACTAACGCTTTAAGAACTAGTTATAATCGTTCAATGCTCTCGCCTACTGTTAGTGATGGAATGATGACGTCATTAATATAAACTATGGAGAATGACTCAGTTAATGCTCCAAGGGCCTTATTCATTGCGCATTACACTGAAGTTGCATTACGAAGAACAAAAAGTATAGATAAATATTCAAACTGGCCATTCGGTGTGCCCAAAGCGGTACGTTTTATAGACTTTTTATCATTAAAAAATTCAAAAATCAAATTCCAGTCGAATGTGGGTAGTGAATGTCGCCAACAACAGAATTCAACATAATGACAGCCGCCACTACCAATGGCGACATCCACTGTTCTATTCGAGGTTACCCGTTCCAATTTTAAAAATTATATTGAAATGGTTTACAAAATTAAATAGAGTAATCAAATAGTAGAATTAAAAGTTATGATTAATAATAAATTGTAATGTAATAATTGCGTAGCTTAAAAATAAAAATACACAACAATCGCGCCGTCATATACATTCCGTTAAGGGAGGGGTAAGGGTTTCAGCGTAAAAAAAACACTTTTTTTGTGATTTTTTATCTCAAATATCGATTGAGCAATTTTATTCAAACCTTCTATACATTATTAAGCATAGTTTTGACTACGTTCTGTAAATTTTTCATGCAAAAATATTAAACCATTAGCCCGTGACAGAGCTTTCCCCAGGAAGTCTAGAAAAAAAAACAATTTGCGGTGTTCACTGTAACTCGGCTGAAAATTATCTGAAAATGAAAAACCATAAAAATTTAGTTAAATTATAAACAAATCTTCCCCCCAACGTTCTCTAAGTGAAGTAAAAAAGTGAAGAAAAAATTTTTTTTTTTAAACTTACACAGAATCCCACCCACAAAATGGCGGGAATTTTAGTCGAAAATAACGGTTCACACTTTAGATGACCGCCAAAAATTTTTAAATTACAAAAAAAAAAATCAGAGAACGTTGGGGGGAAGATTTGTTTATAATTTAACTAAATTTTTATGGTCTTTTCGGTACTTTTTCTCGATAATCAAGGAATACAAATAAATGTCATATTTTATTATTTATATATTTTTAACATATAATTGTAAATATAATTTTATTATCTTATTTATGAAATCGATCATTTAATTTTAGAAATTCGTTATTAATATTTGGCCCAGTGAAAAATCTGGATGAATTGACATGTTGGTATTCATTAATATTGATAATATTTTCAAAAATGAGGAGAAACAAAAAAAAATCGTTCCAGTCTATAACAGGGATTTTTCATAGAGTCGAATCATTTACGTCTCATGTTGCAAAAAAGGTCGGGACCGGCGATGTCCACTAATCGTTACATACTTCTTGGTTATCTCAAGCAATTGTAATAAGTGAAATTAAACAATAAAAACAAATGAAACAAAGAAAATGATAACAATAAGGACCAATCAAACAAAGTCAATAAATATTTAATTATTCTAGATAATGAAATAATGTATATACTACAAATAAAAAGAAAGGACTGCCTTGTCGTGAAATTGCTAAATTACTAGCGAGTACAAGTTTGAATATTATTTTCAGAATTTTGCAAAAATAGCTTCGTTAATTAGAAATGAAACTTTGTGTTTAATTATTTATTAATATTTGATATCATTAACGATAAAGATTTATTATAAAGTAATGGCAAGTATTTATTATTTATATTTGTATTCAAAAATTTTGAGTTCTATTAGTCAAATTAAAAATACTTCAAATTCAAGTAGGCATTTACATGCACTTTTGAATCGTCAATTATTGCAATAAAAAGCCCGGAAAGCTGCTCTGCTGAGAAAAGCCGGTCAGAAAGTCAATAGTTCTCTTTTTAAAATAAATTTTAAAATGTCAGATTTACTCTTGAATGTTATAATCAGATTTATTTAAAAATACACTTTTGATTTTAAATTTAATACTAAGAAAAAAAAGGTCTAAGAGATCTCGTGGAACTTTATTATATTTGCATGCACTCAATGGGTATAAAGGATTTGTTAACTTTTTGAAGCCAAATTTTAGGCGTTATGAGTTTATTTTTTGTCATATGTTATTAAATATGTAAACAATATGTTATTAAATATGTATACAGTTATTATAGATTTAGTAGCAGCTTACTTATGATTAAAGACCCCTATTGGGTTCAAAATAATTTGAGCAAATTCGTATAGCAAGGTATATATAAAAATGTTTTTTTTTTTTTGTATTTTTAGGTCACATAGGGACAAAGGTAGTTATATATAATAAATATGTCCAGATTTAAATATTTTTTTTTTACGTACAAAGAAACAACATTTATATTAATACACATTTGCATTAAGATTCTACACTTTCATACTTGTATTCGCTGAATAGGATCCCCAAACAATGGCTGTGATAATTACTCTGCATATTTTCTACTACGCTGGTTGGGAATTGTAGTAATATCCTAATAGCGTAATTAAAGTCCTTCGCAGTCTGCTATGAAGGCTGGTTCAGTGAACAAAATAAAATAATTGTATCGTATGTTATCGCCAGTACTTTTCGGAGGGTATTTTTAACATTCTCAATAATTGGTGCGTGAAGTTTGCCATGATTAATTGTTAAAGAGGGTAGTACCGCTATTACAAAACTTGCCTCATGACGGTATATAAGTCACGCGCCGGTCAGTAGGGCTCATTCGTATCGTTGGAACTGCTAGCAACAAGAAGTGAAGTGATTAGTGATTTAGCGACTATAGTAGTTAATAAATTATACCGCGGGAATAAGTCTTCTAATACGTAGTTAACAAAACTTTACACTTATCTACTATTTCGTACATTTGTTGTCAATGGTGTCAAATCTCGAAAATTCGAAAAAAAAAAAGTTATATTAGTAAGGTAGCTAAGTAATATTACAAAAGTATTCAATTATCAAACTTACATTTTCTGTTTAAAAAACCCCGTCCTAAAAACTATTTTTTTTATTTTATATTTTAATTATGGCCGACCATAAATATTGCATTTACTATGGGTGCAAAATGACTGACATCTCTATTTTATATTTATCATCCTTATGTATTATGTTTGAAAGATTTTACTATAAGTGAATTTAACACATCTTATTAAAATGACCAATTTTGACAGATAATGTTTTTAATATAATTATATAAATATAATTTAATTCATCAATATAAATTACAATCATATACCAATTACAGATTTTTCTATATATGTATCCTGCGGTAAAAATATAAGATGTTAAAAAATAATTTTAAAGTTAGCTTAAATAAACACTTTTGTCTTTTTATATGCATGTGAATACTTTTAGCTCTTTTGTATCAATTAAAAAGTGTGTTTCCTCAAAATTTATTATTATTTTTTTAGAAATAGAAATAACAAATAGAGACGGGAAACTCGTTAAAATGGTTTAGTTAAGTTTTCCTCCTTGAAAATTATACTTTTACAAGTGACAGTTAAGCGATAACTAATTAAAGAATGTTTTTTCCTTTACACAATAATTGAATTCGGTTTTAATTTAAAGATAATAAAATATTTATGTTATACATTGTAGGCAACATCTACTGCATGCTACAGTGATTCTCTGCTATAATATATTTTAAGCTCATCTTAAAATTCCAAGCAATACAACAATGCGGTTAATTAATTAATTTTGTAAAGGAGAGGGTATGTTAATTATACGCTAATGAAGATTATTATGCACTGAATTTATTATTGGTTTGCAAAAACACATCCGCCTTAGCTTTTCAGGAATATATTATTAACTACCCGTCTAGTATAGTCTTAACAACAAGCTCATTATGATATGATTTTACTATAAATAATCTACTTTTTATAAATCTAAAATATATTTCAACTGTCTAAAGAAATAAAGTGGAAAATTTAAAAATATTCATAACTTTTAGTTTCCGTCGTCTAAATATGCATGAAGGTACGTAAAATAATTTCATTAACGTACGTATAACGTAGTTTCAACAGGAAATCCGGCATTGCGTGTCTTTAGATACGAGTTAGGAAAAGAAGATTATATTTCAATTTATGTATTATAGTAATTTGAAATTCTTGAAATTGTGAGAGTCATTTATTATTATGATTATAATTTTGACATAATAATTAAATTTTAAATAAAATTTTTGTTTTCATTATATTTAAATCAATCAAATCAAAACCAATAACATATTTGATTCGGTTTTTAAATAATACTTATTTAAAATACATTAAAATGAATTATTTTTCATTTAATAATTTAACTAAAAACGAAAATAAATTATTTAATCTCAAGATGCTTTCTAATCGTACGAACTAACCATATTAGATAGACCATTAAGAAACAATGTCTTGTATTTATTACAAAACGCATAACATGTTTTTGCAAAGTGATTAATATTAATAAATTTGACATACTTTTACAACAATAAGGATAAGCATTTAGAGTACCCCAAGCTTTGTAGCTATAGAAGTTTAGTTTTAGTATGGATCATGTGTGAATAGGTATATGTGAATATGTCGTAAAATATAATATTCAAATACTTATTTAAGAAATGTAATTAGGTTAAAATATTTAATTGACTTATGTGAGCTTATATTTAAAATTTACATACATTTTAACAAATATTGCTCCTAGTTTAATTAGTGGAAATTAATCAAACGTTAATTAATAATTTTAATTATTAAGATTATACTTGTGCCTTTTAATGATTATGATTTCGTTTTTGTCTATACAGTTCTACTTTTATTGAATAATTTATAATAAAAATTGCAATTGAAAAATAAAATCTTTTCAAAATGAAATAAACAGCTGGTGTTTTTACTTATATAATCAAAATCCGAGACTCTAATTTCCTTGGCGTATTATGTTAAATACAAATCGATAAGAAAACTCATGAAATTATAATTTAATTTTCTTACGCATCACATTTACTTTGCATTATTTTGTATGTATGATGAAACTTCATTCACATGTAGTGTACATATTCATAATAAAATGTTTGTTATTAAGAGCTTAGCTGCAAACACGGTTATGTATTACAGACAGTATTATATTATTATTTTTAAGCTACCACTGTAAATAACGAATTAGAAATATATGGGATTGATTATAATTCGATTATGTTAAAGAACGGGCAACAGTGCACCATCTGACGCCTTTGCTTTTAATACCCAATACTAATAGAAGTAAATTATAATTATTAGTGGTATATTTGGGAAGTATGTTTAGCAGAGACGGAAGATACGAAATGGATGTGGAAAGGCGTATTGCTGATGGTAACAGAGTCAACGGTGCTTTGACTGCATTGTTGAGACGGCAAAACGTCAGCATAGCTGCACGTTTGGCTGTACACAATGCAGTTTTGCTACCGACGCTGTTATACGGCAGCCAAACGTGGGTAACACAGAAGAAGAATGTAAGAAAGATGAATGCTGTGGAGATGCGATCTCTTCGCAGAATATGTGGAGTCAGTCTAGCTGATCGAATCCGCAATGAAGAGATCCACAGAATGGCAGGTACTAGCGAAGATGTCACGGTGAGAATGAAGAAGAACGTGCTCAGGTGGTTTGGGCACGTTGAACGAATGAGTGATGAAAGAATGGTAAAAAAGATTTATATGGGAAAAGTGAGCGATAAGAGAGACAGGGGGAGGCCTCGAGTGACCTTCGAAAACACAGTAGCTACGATACTGGAGGAAGATTACGTAAAAAGCATGGGGACCCCCCGGAGGGCATGTATGAAGAGGTTGATGTCTGTGGCCGAGGCGAAAGAGGTATGCAGAGACTATGGCGTGAAGGTAAATAAATAAAATTGTTATTGTTATAAAGCTTATTTAGTGTTAGATATTATTGGGAGAAAGTACACTGACACGAGGTGTATTTCCCTTCACGGTCACCCACAAAACAAATAATACATTGATCAATATAGAAGCCGCATTTTGTTTCAGCATTTTAATTCATCTGTCAATATTTGGATGCGGATGAACAGTTATTAATAGCAGTTTTACATTCAGCTCACTTTCACTTATATATTGTACTCTTTATTCTTTGTTTATTTGCTGTTTGCAATATGTATGTAAATAAATGGGTTGAGTGACTTACTTATAGTAAAATGAAACGAATACCTGTTTGCTCTGGGTATTATAAAAAAGGGGATTTTGTTACAAATTTGTTCTCATCTTTATTGTCTGAATACCTATATTTTAATACTCAATTAATTATAATATTTATTAAAATATATGAACTTGGTTCACTATGTAGTCAATACTCAGTTTCAACCAGCTTTAAATCCAGTGATGTACAGATAAATTGTTCTATTGCTGAGTCCACTCGTGGGAGAGTTAAACCTCTGTTATCAAAGTGTGAATCTGAACAAATTTTAGAATAAATATTGTTAATGCCGACTTATACCAACTTATGTGTCATTAGATCAATCATTATATATGAATAAAAAACTATCATAGAAGTTAAAGAATTAGTTGAAGCATTATGTAGTTAGGTATTCGCAATTGTTATACAAACTAGTATTAATAAATTTTAATACTCTTAATTTTTTTAGCTTTCAGTATTTAAGCTTTTCTAAATACAATATATACATACGCGTAAAAATATAGGTATATGAATACATATTTCTTATTATTAAAACGATGCTTTATAAGAATATTCGATTTATCAGTAGAATAAAAAAAATTTTTGAAAACAATGTGTCATAGTCGTATTGTATTTCAGATGTAGTTCAAGCGTGTATACATTCTATTGTATCTCGGTCTCAATACCACCGTAAATACTCTGCTCTCCGATTTCTACGACCAGACAATAAGCCGATGGATTTATGTCTGTTCCATTTGAATGATTAAAACCACGAAATCAATTAAATGAAGGTCTTCATTTAATTAAATACATATATTAATTCTGTGTTTACTTATCTAATACTGAATTTAAAATTGATAACTTTACAATCTTATCTAAATAATTAGTGAAAATATTTTTAGTTATTGCTATTTATGTAGGATAATAGACTAATTGAAGTGGAAGCAACCAGGTTAAGAAGAAGAATATAATGAGATTTGGGTGGTTTGTTCTAAATTACACTGGTAATGTATCTTAACTTATCTTTAAAGTTATGGCGCATCATGGTGTAAATTTTGAAATACTGTATCATTTTATTGTTAGTTTACACTTATGTTTCTCAATAAATTTTTTGAATTGCTAAACAAATTGGTAAGGTCTGTTATCAAATATAAGTACATAGTTTTTGTTAAAAAACAACTTTTGTCGCCAACATAAAGTTAAACGTCCATAAAATTTTGACTTTGATACAAAGTTATTTCTATATTTTCTTTACTTTAATATTGAATATTAAACTTCTAGCTACATTTTGTTTTTTATAAAAAAACAATGGATAGAGTATCGCATAGTCGACAGACGCGCTATTGAAAACGTGATTGACAGACAAATATTAAAACTTGCACAATTATATTACATTTATATTTTCTTATTTTACTTAAACACAAAAACGTATTTTTTGACTTTAATTAAAGCAATAAAAATCCTATTACTGTTTGAATCTTTCATTATCTATGTTTTGGGTTCTAGAGCTACAAGTTCTAAAAAAGTAAAGACCAGTATGTTGTTATAATAAATCTTCATACAGACAAATATTAAAAATTGTCTATAAACATGCTAGATATGTTATGCTTATTGAGATACTAAATAACTGCAAAATTTATGTAATCATTGACTCAGGCAGGAATTGAAACTGCGAATTATTGGACGTTGTCCCCGTGTTGGAACCCATTTTTGAAATTTAAAAAAAAATCAGATTCTCTTATAATCGAATACAGACAAATCATGTCATAATAGAAGACATTATTATTGATTACATACTAATAGGTAAATCAAAAGGAGAACTTTCTCCTTTTAATTTATTTAGTTATTACCTGATTAATTATACATTTTTTTAATGTATAAAATATATAGTAAGTAAATAAAGATAATTCTTTCTATGAACAAAAATGGCATATTTTCTGAAGTTGCTTTTTCTACATACATTTCCCGTTATAAACGCTTAAGTTTTTTAAATTTTATTCACCATAATAATGTCGTCTGAACATTGTGAAAAAGTATGTAATATTAGCATTCAAAAGTATGTTATATAGAATACAGACATATGAGTTTAATAAATTATAGACTTTGAGTTTTGCGATTGATTCCGATGATTATTATCACCAATTTAAAAAACAAAGATTAGATTATTGGAAATTTGGTTGACCAAACACATTACACACAATATGTCTTTTAAATCTCTTTCAGCCAATCAAGCAAAATGTCTGAGAATATGAAATAAATATAAAAAATATCCTTTGTGCTTCTAATAAGCGAGAAAATGGATTGAAATAAGAGTTTACTCACTTATTACTCAGACAAAAAAAATACTAGTTGTCAAAATTATTTTTAATTAAAGAATTAATGATTTACAAAGTTTGGTAACAACTATTTTAAGATTTATATTTTAAATACATAGTATATTACAACAGTTATAATAGTTTGCTAATTTTGATTCAACTTACCACAAACCCTACTATATTTAACATTAAAGCTTCACAAAGAAGAAGTAAGTTATTAAAGACTTGAAGATAGTTACAAAGTAGTGAGAATTTCTCCTAACACTAAGTATACAATACACATTGTAATATAAATATTGTGCATACACACATCATTCATTCTTCTTAAGTTAGTTTTTACTGAGTGCAAATTCAGATTGAATTCATTAAGAAACTCTAAATTTATTCTGTCTTTATATCCTTATGTACAAAAAACTGTACGTTATATGACATGTTTTTTACAGAAATTGCTGGTTTAACAATTACAAATAATTATATTTAATTTTAAAATAAAATGATTTTGTTTTTTAAATTATTTCTACATAATAAATATTTTACTTAGGGTTCGATAACGATTCTCGATCGTGAAAAAATATTTTTTTATATGTTTTACAAACTTGTAATAAGTTTAGTACTAACTTAACTACTAGTTATTACGCTCAATTCTTACAGAATATACAAAGTTTGCATACAAACTAACTCTTGGTACTTAAACTTTGATAACAGTGGGTGATGTAATTCTCCAGTAGTCCCAGATATAAGTAATTAACAATATTAGATGAACTTAAAATATAAATTTCTAATATATTGTATTTTTGAATAACGTGAAATGAAAAAAAACATTTGTTGAGATTTTCTCAATTTTCATTTTATCATTGATATTTGAGGGCCTCTGAACTTTCATGGAAGGAGGGAAAATATAATAAATATAATATAGTATGACCGTTTAAAAATATCACACATTTAAATAGAAACTAAGAATAAATTCTATAAGATATACTATAAATAAACGAGTAAATCGCTTAATTAATAAAAAAGCCGCAAATTGAATATTATGTATTATAAATTCGTAATAAAAGTGACTAGGATGATAACGCTTAATCAATTCAGGTGACCGCGTACAACGGAGAGCGGTTCGGATTGTCGGGGAACAACAATCGCAGAGGCGAATAGCTTCACTTATTGGAACGCAGACATAAACGTGGCTTCTCTGCGCATCTTCTATAGCATTTACGGGCAGTGTTCGGGAGAGCTATTCGTTCTGATGCCTGCCGCCGAATTTTATCACCGCACAGCGCGTCATCGCTTTTAATACAATTCATACCGCCTGGATGTGTCGCGACCTTCCACTATGCAGCTTTCAAGGATCTTTCTTTCACGTACCACTCAATTGTGGAAGGAACCCCTTTTAGCGATATTTCCAAATCAATACGACATGGGTATCTTCAAAAAGGCATATCCTCCTACCTCCAAGGCTGGCATGAAAAAAAAACAAAAAACTTGATACTTTTTTTTCTTAACAAACGCAATCAAATCTACCATTATAAATAAAATAGTTTGAAAAAGTACAGATATTATGAAAAAATCTTTTAATATAATAATAAGTACATTAAGATATAAAAGTATAATATATTTTTGGAAAATTTTGTTAGAATCCATGTCAAAATAAATTACATTAACTTGAAAATTATGATTTACATTGTATAACATACAACACAATTTCAACCTGGCGCAGAGAAAATCCGACACTGGGTTTGCTGAAGTAGATTATAAAAAAGATCTCGTTTTATTGCTTGAAGCAAAAACGTTAATAATGATTGTTATAAGGTAACATGACATCATTATTTCACGGCAATTTACCTGGAGAAAAAAAAATATATCGTGTGCTTACATCATAGTAAAGTTAACATTTTTACTTTTTTAGTGTAATTATGACTTTACAATTTTTAATTAAACAACTTTATTATGTCAGATTTTAAAACAAAGATTTATTCGAAACTTAATCTGAAATTTCCACTTACTTGAAGAAAAACTGAAACTCCCACTTCCAAGTTTTCAAACTGTTATATTAAATACAAATAGTTAACAAAACTCATAATTATAATTTAATAATCTTACGCAATTGACTATTTGACGAGTCTTGTATGATTGTTTCCATTATTGTACGATAAAAAAAGAAATATAATCTAAACTTGTGCACAGCCAGTAGACAAACATAATGTGAACGAGCTACCCATGAATTCAAATATGTGGGTCATACCAAATACCAGTCATAATCTCAAGTTATATAAATTATACACAAATTTGCAATAAAAATATAAAATAACAATTTAGCAAATCTCAAAAACAAGTCAAATACATGTGGACAATAAAACTAAACAATTTATGGACAACTGTTTTAGGGACACTTTTATGATAATAAAATAATTTAATGGTTGTTATATACAACCATACCAACCATAAAGTGGAAACATTATTTTTTTCTTTTTTTAATAAATACATACATTGACATTGGTTCATTCACCTAGCTAAAAGTATGGAGATATATGGAACGATTACATTAGAAAACTTTTTTATAACATGAAATTGTAAATAAAAATAATTCATTACAAATTATTTCCAACTACAATAAAAAATAAATATATTTTATTCCATTTACCAAACAATTATACGCTACATTTCATTTGCAAAATTTTTATTTATGTAATATACAATGATATCTTATATGTTTTTTTTAAATACATTTTTTATGTAAGTAATGCCAAAGACATCCTCAAAATACTAGTAATCAAACGTTTATTACATACTTTATAAACAAAATTATAAAGTTATTTATATTTAATAAACCGTCCTAAAGAACTTTTTTTATTAAAGAGTACATTATATTGAAAATACAAAATCTTTACCGTACTGTATACTATACAAGAGAAATACTTTTTTTTATACGGTTTAAAGATCGTATTAAAATGTGTCCGTCGTTATAAAGATAAAAGTAAAATAATTATATAAAATATTATTATATGTTTAAAATATTATATATTATTATATTTTTTCTTCATTTGTTAAAATTTTAAAAAAAATGAGTCAAAAAGATTATACTGCACTATTGCAACTACATACTACATACATAATTTTATTCTATTGTTAATATATTTAAAACAAATGATTCGCTATTAGCACTACAAACAAACTGTTTGTTCAAAAGTTTTGTTTTTTATACTTATTTATTTATTTATTTATTTACCTTCACGCCATATCCCTTGTGGGGTAGCCAGAGACGACGGAGCGTCAAACACTACGGTCCCTGCATACCTCTTTCGCCTCGGCCACAGGCATCAACCTCATCATATCATCGTATCATAGATACTGTGTTTTTGAAGATCATTCGGGGCCTCCCCCTTTCTCTCTTACCGCTCACTTTTCCTGTATAAATCTTTTTTACCATTCTTGCATCACTCATTCGTTCGACGTGCCCAAACCACCTGAGCACGTTCTTCTTTGTTATTAGTTTTCTTTTATATATATTATACAATTTTAGGTCTTTGTCGTGTTTGGCCCTAAATATTTCTAATCTAAGTTTTCTGAATAATCTAATACTTAATACTTTAAGTATAAAATAAGGAATCTTTGTAAAACGTTCAATAAAATAAAAGTTTTATTATTTTTAAAATATATTTTGTGATAACTGGTAACATGTCTGTGTTATTAATTGAAAACGAAATACAATAAAATTTACCTTTATCTAAATATATTATATTTAATCATATTAATAATAAATAAATATGTTTTCAATTTCAATATCAAGTATTATGGAACAAACACACGGCGAATCATCCTATGAAATAGTAAAACTCTCTAACGTAATATTTATAACGATGTTTGAATATGATCTCGGATGATTTTAAAATAAAGTAATAAATTAAAAAATTAACCTAATTTTTTATCTGTTTCTCAAAGGTAATATTGTTCATAAACTACGTTACGTCTAATTTAATTAAGAGCATCTTTAATATTTTTTACAAAATAGTTATATTTAAACATGAACGTAAAATCTAAAATTTACGACTAGATAATAAAAATGTGAGGGAAATATAACTTCTTAACGAATTTATCGTCTAGACTGCGCTGTTTTTTATTATTATTATTATTTTTTTTTTTTTGCTATTATTATTATATATATATTTTATTTTCTTTTATTTTATTGCGACGGTTCTAGTTGTTCCAAAATAGCTTTTAAGATTGACATTTGTGAAACAGTGATCACAATATAAAAAAAATATATCCGGCTGAGTTTGTTGTGTGGTTCTTCTCAGACCAGGATACGTTTGGAACCCTCATAGCTTTAACATTAAGTTGGAAAGTGCTTTTACAGAAGGGCTTATTACGATATATCTTTTATCGAAATAGGCCCTCCCGACACTTCCATTTTGACGTACACAAGTGATCACTGATAATGACTCAAAGTGGAAAAGATATAAATAAATAAATAAAAAATAAATGTTATGATTAGCTTTATTAATTTACTAACTGAAATCTTTATACAGCTGCCAGGATAATTTATATCTTTATTAATATCTCTGTATACATTATTACCAAAAGACGTCATTAAAACTTTTAAAATGATTTTGGTGCATTTTTGGTTTTTCGGTTTAAAATAAATGTTGCGAAGAGTCTTTATGTATTTTTGTCTTTGAGGCTAAATAGATTTTCATCATCACCTCATAAGATTTTTTTTCTTTTTAGATATCTTATATGATTGTCAGTTTATGTACACAGCCAGACTCTATAAAAAATAGGTCGTATCGGATGTTTGTGTAAAGTGGATTAAATTAAAAATACATTTTTTACAAGCCCTTACACAATAACAGGAACAAAAAAAATACACTTTTCTACAATAACATTTATCTTTTATTGTCAATAAGGTTATATTTGAAATACCTAGATCACATGTGTCCCTCGGCATTATGTATACAGAATTTTGGTAAGTGATATTTCTTATTCAGTAGGTAGTAGTTAATATATTATAACTTGGAATTTTATTCTACTCCTTAAAATCAATTATTATACGCACATTATTAATTGCACAAATATTTAAAAAAACTCAAAGTTCAAAAGTCGCAAAATATACCAAAATTGTACACTTCTGAAAAAGTAATTACTTGTACTTTCTGCTTATTTTAGAGTTCATAAAATTAACTATTGGATAAGATTTGAGTTTAAAATTTGTCATATTGTAAATTTGAAATATAATGAACAGAAATATATAAATAAAGATATAAGTAACCCATTACTTTATTTTAATTACGTCTTTATTTTTTAGTTGACTGTTTTTAACATTGAATATTCTATATAGGCTGAGTACTTTTTATTAGCTATTTTTTTACAATATTACTTTTTTCGATTGACTTATTTTTACTATCTAAAGCGTAAAATAAATCACATTATAACCTTAAGCAAAACGTGAAGGGTTTTACGATATTTAGGCTCACCGAGTAACAACCGTAAGATATTGAGTTGTTTATATGTTCTCAAATTTAAAAATATGTTTATACAATCACAATTTACAATAAAATAACTTCTGCACATGTATTTTAATTAATAATAGTTTCACCGTAGAGGTAAAAAATATAACGTGAATCGCAGAGCACAATATTTTTACAAGGAAAGTCAATTTAAATAAATGTGAATAAATAAAAAAAAACGGTTGGAGTCAAATTAAGAAATTAACTTGGGTATATGAAAAGATCTAAGTAAAGATGAATTCATACTGTTTTCAGGGTTTGAGAAGCGAGTGGATTAGATATCATATTATTGTCAAGAAAGTTACTTTTGACAATAAGCAGTAATGTACTCGTAGTTTTAATTAAGTAAATTATATTTCCTTATAATATTAATAAAAATATATATTTAGGGCTTTACTAATAGGAATTATATATATAATAACCATAGTTTAAAATGAAACTGTTAAAACTATCACTTTAATCTAAATCTGAGAACTCAAAAGCTGTATTTGAGTTAATTATTTATTTAAAGCTCGTAAGTAATGATGATACTGACTGAAATACAAAGATTACACAGGCACACAAAAAAAAAAAAATTCATGAACCAGAGGGGAGGCCCCATTATTCTTAGGTTTTTGGGATCGCTGAAACCGAATATGACAATAAAAACTAATTTTAATAGCCCGTTTTCCCGCTAGCACCCCCTTACTACCTCTTAAGGGGTGAAAATTGAAATTTTTATATAAAATCAAGATAGATATGTATTTCAACGTTTTCTGGGATGTTGAAACCGAAAATGATAACTAAAAATAAATTCATGACCACTATCACCCCCTACCAACCCTTACAGGGGGTGAAAATTTAAATTTTTCTATAATATCAAGATAGATGTGTATTTCTACGTTTTTTGGGATGCTGGAACCGAAAATGATAACTTAAAATAAATTCATGACCACTATCACCCCCTACCACCCCTTACAGGGGGTGAAAATTTCAATTTTTCTATAAAATCGAGATGGATGTGAATTTCTATTTTTTCAAGATGCTGAGACAAAAAATGATTATAAAGTATATGGTAACCATATTGTATGCATATATTTGTTATTATGATGCTAAGACTGAATCATGATTTTTGTCCTATTCTTAACAAGTTTTTTCATTTTTTGTTTTTTTTTTGTTTCCTATTTAATTCTACTTATACTGTTATCCATCCGGCAGTCTTGTAAAACGCTTAAAAGATGCTGAACCTAATTCTATGCCTCCGAAATAGAAGGGACTATTTTCCTGACAATTTTGGAGACTACAGTGAGGAGCAAGGTGATAGGTTCCATCAGGATCTTAAGACAATGGAACAGCGCTATCAGAGTAAATGGGATGTCAATATATTATCAGACTTTTGTTGGAATTTAAAAAGAGATTTGCCAGAACAGAAAAGAACCAATAAAAGGAAACCACTTAAAAGATCTTTTGACAACAAGAGAGTTCGTTATCGTAGAAACAGGTAGACGCTGAATAGTGAGAGGCTAGGGGACTCACTTTAATTCAGCACCCCGGATAGTGAGAGGCAAGGGGACTCACTTTAATCCAGCACCCCAAAAGGGAACAGAAATGTACTACGTCAACGCCGTTGTTCCTGGGTTACGCTAAGAGTAGAATTAAATCATGAATATATATCAGATACTTCTGATCGATAAAGCATTTGAATTTCTAATATAAGAGCTAAGAGTAACCTCAAACTAGTTTGATAAACATGTCATTTACTGTAAATCGTTAAAATTTCTTCATACATCTTGATTTTATACAAAATTGAAACTACCCCCACCCCCCCGTTAGGGGTGGTTAGGGGGTGGTATTGAGTAAAAGAGGTGTCAAATTCACTTTTGGTTGTCATTTCGGTTTCATCATACCAAAAAACATAGAAATACACATTCATCTTTATTTTATACAAAAATGGAAAACTTCACTCCATAAGGGGTAGTAAGAAAGTAATAATGGGTTATGGGGGTCTTGAATTAATTTTTAGTTATCATTTTCGGTTTCAGCATCCCAAAAAACGTAGAAATACACATCTATCTTGATTTTATACAAAAATTTCAATTTTCACTCCTTAAGAGGTAGTAAGGGGGTGCTAGCGGGAAAACGGGCAATTTAAATTAGTTTTTATTGTCATATTCGGTTTCAGCGATCCCAAAATCCTAAGAATAATAGGGTCTCCCCTATGGTTCATGATTTTTATTTTTTTTGTGTGCCTGTGTTATTAAATAAGTACTAATCTTTGAATACAAGTGTTTATTAATCTAAAATGTGTACATTTTGTTTCAAGTATTATATATATATTTTTAATTTCATTGTACAAATTCATTTATATATTGACATATTAATTATAAAGTGGAATTTTACTAAGAAGTGAGAGTTTTAGAAATAGGGAGGGTAAAATATTTTAATATGGTTGCATCATACATTTATAATAAAGTTAAGTGAATATGTCGGGAAAGATTAAATTATAATTTCATGAGTCTTCTTAGCTGATTATAATTAACATTATAACAACAAAGTTAGAATCAGTTTTCATCCATGTACTTACATGGAAGTTACAAAACTTCGGGTATTAATTTTAATTTGAAGAAATATTATGTTTTTAAATTGTGATTTATATGAAAATAATTTAAAGATTCATTTATTTTAACTAATAAGACTTGGATCATTATTTGCTAGTTCCAACTCTACATAAATCCATAAAAAAAAAATCTTAATTTTACATATACCCTACCCCACGCTAAATATTTACAGTAAATACTTACTGAATACATATGAAGAATAGAGAATATGTCAAAATGTATATTTAAAAAATTAAGATTTTTGATTACTGCATATTTTTGGCTTTTACAGAATATTTCATATCATCATATTACATAATACACTAATATCACACTAAATCAAATTTTAATGCTTCCAATAATGTCGTTGTATTGTAATTAAGACACAAACCAGAAGCAATGCAACTAAAAAACCTCCGAAATAATTAATATTTTGATATGTTCACGGAAATAATAAGACTAAAATTCATGAACATTATTTTTGAATAAACAGATGAAATTTTTAAAACTACTGTTAAAAAAAGGTTTAAATAAGCATAACCGACTTTATTATTAGCGATTATAATCCTAAGTCTATTTAAACTATTTGGTCATTAATAAAATATTTTACTACAAAAATCAATGATATAAATCAAATTCAAATATATAAAAAATGTATATTGCATTATATATCTTTAAGCTGAACATAGTTTTAAAATTAAATATATTGCTTGAATTTGCACCAGAAAATTGTAAAACTTAAATACAATAATAATTTTTAATATGTGAAAATTAAACAATTTCCGAGCATTCGTCATTGTTTTATTTGCTATAAAATTGAATATGAAATAAAAAAGAAAAATATTTTTAAATTTTAAATGTAAAACAAAAAAGTAGTTAATATTGTCAACGGTTAATTATTGATTTGTCTTATAACAATTTATTATTTAATATTAAATAGTACTTTTGTACTATATTCATGTGAAGTAGACTAGAATGAAATTATTTGGAGTTGGAGCAAATGTTTATCTCTCCTGTTTAGGGTCTGGCATTCATCCAATAAAATATGTTAAGATAGCACACTGCAAATATTTATGACTTACTGTTCCATACAATTACATCTGTAGTCCATAAAACTGCGTTACACATTTGTAATACTAACTGATGGAATCGCAACCACATTTTCCAAATAAACGACTGAACTAAGCTTGTAATTTAACTATTTAAATTAAACTGACAACGCTTAAGCGTCATAAATGTAAATTGTCAAGGAGCAAATACAATTTCTTGATAAGTTCATCTTGATAGCAAGAATTTTCTTTGTCTTAGGTATAATTTACTTAATGTAAATTATATCTTTAATGCATAAATCACTTATATAATGTTATAGTAGTAATAATTACTTTCATCTTTTATATTATCTAAGACCAATACACTTATTTCTTTAATTTAAACGTTATGTCCTTATAGTTCATACCATAAAATTAAATATTTTTAATTAACTCGTCTTATAGAGCATCAAAGATGCACAATAAATGCATCGGTTAGGGTCTTGACAACTATCAGTAGCCCATTTCCAAAAAGAGGTGAGGTTTTCTATGACAGAATGTGGTTGTCCCAAACAAACTAGCAACTGTTTGTAAATCTTGAACAAGAAATGATACAACTAACAACAAAATGAGGTTTTAGACAACACATTAATGTTCCTTACAAGTTCTGATAGTTGTTTTAGAAAAATACATATATTCATGGATGCTTTTAATAATTTTTAATGTTTATTTAAGAATTTTCAGAGAAGTTACTTTTTACAGTTTTATTTTTATTGCTTTGAAATGTATAAATAAAAATATCTAAGCTCTAGAACCGTGTAGTCATAAATATATTTATTTACCTTTATATTTCCGTGGGGTGAAGTTAGTAACCCTCAAAATTTTATATTTGGTAAAACCTGAAAGGCTTCATACAGATCTGTAAAATAAAATACCTTTTGTACAATAATTATGTTTTGATTTAATTCGTTTTATATGCTTTAAACTTTATTACAATAAAAAACTACATTTGTCTTATAATTTATATATACAGGTATTTTAAGGGTTGCTTTCACCTTTATTATTTTATAAAAATATGGTAGGAATGGAAATTACTTGTATCAAAATTTAATTCAAAACAAAATAAAAAACTGTGTAATTGTTACATTGAAAACTGTCACTATTATTTTTTTTCTAATATCCGTCAAATAAAATAAAAAAAGTCTAATTTCTACATCGGTTATCCGTTACCAAAGTTTTTGGTTCGAAAGCTACAAATCATATTCACATTATATACACAAAATATACGACGAGACGATTATTAGTACAGATGCTAAATGAGATGCAGTACGAATCCTGTGAGATGTAATTCGTCGAGCTACGAGCGGTTTAGCTCTAGAAAAATCGGATTGGTTTTTTAAAGCTTCATTTAAAGAAATTTATTAAAATCAATATATTGAGATTTTTGATATCATAATTGTGGTATTCATTGAATGAAACTCTTAAAACAAATTATTTGACTATGAAAGAATTAAATACTTGTAAATATTTGACACAAATAAATACAATTAGAAATGTATGGACATTATTACTTTGACATGTATTTATATCATAAGTACACACATAATACTAATTTACCATATATGTCTTCGCTTGGCCATTGTCAGTATAAAAATTGTATTATAACACATTTAATTAATGATCTTATTTAAAATAAGTATATTATATAAGTATTTCATACATATGTACCTCGAGTTATCCACGATGTATATTACATTGACAGTTACATGATAAATATATATATATATATATATATATATATATATACATTTACATTCTGGAAGCTGAACTACGTCAGGTTGTAATTAATAGATCTGCTTGCTTTTATTACAGAAATGTGCAGATTAGCATCTTGATATATTTTGATTTGTATATGTATGTGATATAACTTCATTATTTATACTTCTTTGAAATTCATATCAGATGGGAAAAGACTTCAAATAAAAAGTTGACAAAACTTTAGTTTAATGATACTTATATATTGATATTTGCTTAATTTTATATTTTTCAAAATGTAAAAGTCAGTCCGTAATTAAGAGTTAATTTTAATTAAAATATGTCATAAGAAACACCTTACTTGGGAAAAATATCTAGATTTTTGTAAAATATAATGAGTATATAAATTGTGTTGTACGTATGTATGAATATTTATTATCATAACGTTATTATCTTGTTTAATAAAGTTTTATATGTATTACTTTGGAGATCGTATAAAATTCTAATATTATAGTTCGTATTTCTTGATTTGTGGTCTCCGTCCAAATAAAAACGATTACATTTATGATGCTAGATCTGTAGAGACGGTTGTTAACAAAGTGAGGGGAATATTTTTAATTTTGTCAAGGGATACGGTAGACTCAATTCAAACCTCCCCTGAATAATGAACATAAATAATTAGTATTAAATTCTAATGGTACTGATATACAAATTGTAGTCGCCATATTGGCCACTCTATCGAATGACACCGGAAGCTATCTTGAGTTCGTTAAGGCCGATTCACACGTATCAGTGAAGTTACATTTGAAATAAATAATAATAATAATAATAATAATAATAATAATAATCCCTAAAAACCGATAACTACAAAAATATACATGTAATCGATTGTGTATCAAATTTCAACCAAGAGAAGCCAGGCTTTCTAGTATTTCAATACTAGGTTAAAAATATATTTTTGATTTATTTTTGCAATTATATAAAATGATTTCCATAGATATTTAGGCATACGATTTACAATATGACAAACATTAAAATAGCTTTTGAAGGAAACTTCCTAGTAAATTTTAAATTAATGAAACTATCAAAAATTATAAATTCAATATAATGAAAGTGTATAATTTATTTACATGTTTGGTGACATTTTATTTTCGGTTCTGGGTATATTAACTTCTTCAAAGACATAATATAATTAATTGATAATACGCTAAATCTCATCAGACATAGACATACCATTTTGTAGGATTTACTTTCCGTGCGATGAATACTAACTAGCAACTGCTACCAACTTTGTAAATTAAGAAAATGTTGGCACGTGGCACGTTTTGAACTTACATGGGGTTAAAAAAAGCTTTTTTAAAAATGTATATATTGTATTTCTGGATTTTTTATAACAATGTCTTGGTAAACCAAAATTATGTATGTGCATTCACACTGTATTTGTTGGTAGAACCAACAGATGATTATGATTTTATTTCATATATCATTATCACCTATATAAAAATACAAAACTACGTTATATTATTATTATTAGATTTCATATATAAAGTTAATGAATCGTTTTGTGCTTCTTATGAGCTGATTAAATTTGTTCGATACTATTAATTAAAATTAAAGATTACTTAGACGACTTATTCAGTTCAACTCAATCCACGTCTATAAATAATATATTTATTCAATTCATAAGAACCATAATACTTTTTATAACAATTGATATAAACAAATAAAAAAATTTTATTGTCAAAGTCAAAAGATGTAGGATCTTTTAAATATTTTATTAGAACAATAGTAATAGTTTAAAACTTTGATACAAAGTACCATGAACGCAACTGTAGTTAACTGAATTAATTAAAACCTCACGTATAAGTAAGTTAATAAACGTGAACAAAGTTATTACTTTTTTGGCTAATATTGTTATTTATTTTGAAACTTGTATTTTAGTGACATATTTATTTACAAAGATGTATTTATAATACATATATAATATATACAATTAGATTTTGATGAAATTTTGTTGAACTTGCTACTTGATTTAAAATATGCGGCATTTCGTTTATAGTTCCAAATTCATTGTTATTTTTAATTTAGGTTCGTACCGTTTTTTATTTTTATTTTGTGTTTCATTATTTTTAGAACCAATTAATATTTTTCGTAATGTTATTTTGTTCACATAATGAAACTTTTAAAATATCGCGTTATTCACGTATATCATTTCCACGGCGACACCAATGCTGCAGAAAAAGTTTACTTTAGTGATCCTTTCAGAAATGTTTTAGTAGTCCATTCTATTTATACTTTAATTTAGAATTTATAAATTATCTTTGTTGTTGTGAGAATTTATTCTTATTATAAAAAAATACATTAGTGGTATAAATACTAATATTAACAAATAAATAACAAATTACACACTAAAATTATAACAGTAATAATATAAAAATATTATAATTATAATGTTTATTTTTTATTATTAAATTTATTTCAAAATATAAAATTCTGACTTAAGAATTAAGTATAATTAAATATATTGAAAGATATGACAAGATAAAAAGGAATTAGGTCATTTTTGGACCCAATTCTACTTAATTACTTACTTAATTTATTAATTTAATCGTGTGCTCGTTTTACTTGTTTTTATATCTCATATTTATCTGTCACTGAAATTACAAATTGCATTATAAAGTATATAACAAATAAGATTTAATTTAATTTATGTATACATTATAGGAGTTGTAAAAAGTGATTCATATAATGCATAAACTATCAGGTGCTTTAAGGAAGAGTTAATTAACAACAATAATAACAACTCTCTTTGAATAGTAAGTAATCTGAAAAATAATATTGGAAATATTACTTAATACATTGGTGGTACTTAAACGAAACTATATCTCAATAATTACTATATATTAACTTGCAGAGGTGCCAACATGAAACAAATTTTGAAGTACATTCACTTTATAATTTATTTTAGACACAGCATGAATGTATATCAAAGAAGATATTCGATGGTTAACCAAACCTGGCAGGGACAGGTCAGGCTCACCAAACAGTTGCATTTTTAAAATAAAGAATGTTAATGTTTTTTTACGAGAATGATATTCTCAACTCAATGGAATATAAATCCGATACACACCATGACATTGAACATAGTAAAATAGAGTATTAATTTTGTAAAACGATGCTATCCATGATAAGAAGAATGCAATAAGTTTTTTCGTGTGCACTGAAATACGGATTTAAAAATATAATATATTTTACTTACAATATGTTAATGCTTATTGATGATAAATGAAAATATGTGGTTTTCGTTATCTGAACATAAGCCAACTAAGAATGGTAAACATTAAAAAAATACACGATGTATTGAATAACATTCGAAATTCATAAAAATATTGTTCTCTTTATCATTTTAGGAAGGATGAAGAGAAAGGTAATGTTTTCATGGGTTATGAAGTAACGCTTGTTTGCCTTCCCATACGATAAAAAAATCTGGTCCGCACATTGTCACAGCCACTGCACAAACACAATGTGCGACAAACAAAAGAATATATGTTTTATCAGTATTATCAGCTTTTGACATTAAATTCATATATATTGTTATGTATACATAAAATGAACATTTTACGCATTGTTAGTGAGTAGATTTTATACATATAACACTTTCATTTTGATTTATTAGTCATTTGTAATCCACATCACCATCCCTCTAGTACATTAATGTAATGTTCATACAAATAAAAACATACAGAAAATGTTTTATTATTCTGAACTAAGTATACTATTTTTTTTTCTTACTTTTAATAATTGTTAAGAAAAACATATATTTTTTATTATTGAAGATAACAGCATTGCCATATTCAATATGTAATAAGTTGTATAACATTTTTGTTAACATAAAGTTGTAAATACAAATTTGTTGAATTATTTTCCTGCCAGAATAACTAATTGGTAATTTATTTTTCAGCAATCAACCATTAATACGAATATAAAGCTACTTTATCGCTAATGTTTTAATTAATTTCAGATGAAATTATATTTAGTAAATATTAAAGCTACTAGATATTTAAATTATAATTTTGATTGCATATTATCAGAAGTGTTTAAAAAAATTAGAAGCATAAATAGAACAAGAAACTAGCAAGAAAGCAAGAATTTCAGCATGTACAACTTTATATAGATATCACGTTATGATTCAAAATCAAAATAAAGAAATATAATGAGCAACGAGAGTTCAATTTTTTGTCACTCTTGAAGCTGTTAACTTTGGAGCAATTTCGACGTAATTTGACATTAAAGTGTTTATTAACACTTTCAGCTGAATACATAAGAAATATGGGGCTTTTTAATCATAATATTTTGCATATAATTGAGCACAAGTACATATCCGAAGGTATGTAATAATTTTCATGAGGAGTATGGCAGAATAATGTATTGATGTTCAGTTATTATCATTACTATAAAATATTTATGATATATATCAATCAAAAGTAATATAAATAGATGGTCAAGTTACTATATCAACTACTTTATCAATGAATTACATTCGTTAATCCACATGACTAAACTAACAACTTTACCCATACAAATGCGTAATAGATTTAATTATGTTTAAAGTTAACGAAATACGATTAGATTTTGAAGTAGATTACTTCAGATACAGATTTAAGATACCTATATGCTAAAAAGATACAATAAAACGTTATTGCTAGCAAATAGTTGATAACCCTTATCATACTAACACGTCACCCCTCAGTCATATTACGACAGATCTCGGTATTGGAGGGCGGAGTGGTAAAACTTATGTTATTGTTTTAAACATTCCTGAAGCGTTCACATTTGTCTTGTCTCATGTAGGGGTTACTTCGCAACTATTGTATTGCTTGTGTAATATAAACAAAACTAAAATTATTTTTTATTAAATGTATATTGCTTCGTAGAAGGTTACAATATTATATTATTATATTCAATTATTTTGTCGATTATTATGCAAATAAATTTTTTATATTTTTTTTCACACATTCTTCTCTAAAAGTGCATGTTGAAAACTTTATTTTCTTTTAAAAAAAATCTATATTCATATTTCTTTCCGTAAGCGTTACTTAAATTATTAAAAGATACATAAAAAGAAATATGGGTTTTATTTTAAAGAAAAACGAATTGTACCAGATATTAGTCATTAGACTGTAACCTTTCCATTTTTGTGTTTGTATAACCAGTAGGTCACTTTAAATAAAATATCTAATTTATAATTTAGGAATTTATTAACATGGCAAAAATAAATACACCAGAAAATATGCCAGCTACATTTAGTGGTGGGTCACTAGATAGAAGTCGATCCTTAATAATATGGTCACTTAAATTAAAATCATAGGCCCCGCTGACAATAGATAAGCGAAGACATATACACAGCCCCTTTGTTTGACAGTACAAGTAGACGGCAGATAAACAAAATTTAATCTTCAAATATTAATATATAGTGTTGAATAACTATATATATAAAGTTGTAGATTACCAGATAACTTCTTAATATTTTATCAAAGATCAGGTATGTAAGGAAAGGTTTCACATTCAGCGCCAGCTACTGCTACAGGTCAAAAAACGGGACATGCATGTAGATATCCAGAAGTTTCACATACCCGCGATAAAGATTTAATTGGGTAAAATATATCCACCTAATACAAAACCTCCTGTAATGAATAATATACAGATTAACCTACGAAATAATCCTAATCATTCCAAAATCTATTCACATAACATCAGATTATAATACTTTTTGTAGGAAAAAGGTCTCACTAACAATACAACAGCCTATGTCGACTCCAATTGTCGAAACCGTACAAATACTAAAATTATCCAACGTAAAGCATTACAGAAAGTTATGAAAATAAAAGAACGCCTAATTGACAGTGAAAATTCAATTTACTTAAGATATAGCCTAATGAACATTGAAACTGCCCGGAAAGAGCCGGCAATACGAATTATGGTTAATCAATAATATTTAATTAACCTTGCAATGATACACATAAATGATTGAAACAACCGAGGATCAACGCCTTATATGTGCTATTAACAATACTGATTATAACAACACTTACAATAATAATGGCAATATTAAATTTCTAAAATAATACGACATGTTGCAGATTATTTAGAAATACCTGTCTACAGATAATTAATCAACCTAATGTTTTGAGACAAGGCGATCGACAAACATCATAAAACTGGGATGTGTGTATTTAAATAACTAGAAAAAAGAAATTTCTACTTAACGGTACTATAAAGTATATATGAATTTAAAATGAAAGCTTTTTATTATAATTCACTTTTAGTTCAAAAAACTTTCAACCGTTTTCCTAATTTGCAAAATTGGAGGCAATTACGAATTTCGAAGCGCGAGAAGTTAATTCTACAAATCGGGACGTCTATCAATATTATCCGTCTATAGTCGAAAATCAGTTTAACTATGAAGTAACAACTTCGTTAGAATTGATTTTATGTGCAACTATATTTATTAATGTTAATATTGTGGTGGCTTTATTTTTATAATAAATACCAGATTTAATGCCTCACAACATAACATTTTAATGAAATAGATAATGAAAACTCTTAATTTCATAATAATTGCAAAATAAGAAAATATACCTATTTTGTAAATTAAATAATCTTCGTTATGTATTCATAATATAAATTAAAACAATTATAATAAATAATGATACATCTATAATATGCTGTATGGTACAATATTTTTGTTTTTAAAATATTATCTTCTTAAAATGTATATAGAAGCTAAAATTTAGAACCAAAAATCAAAATCATGTACAATATTATCTTCTTAAATTGTATATGTAGAAACTAAAATTTAAAACAAAAAATCTAAATCAGGTACAATATTATCTTCTTAAAATTTATATAGACTCTAAAATTTAGAACTAAAAATCAAAATCATGTATAATATTATGTTCTTAAAATGTATATGGAAGCTAAAATTTAAGAGCAAAAAATAAATATCATGTTTTACATTAGACGGCACGTACGTATAGTATGACATTACAAACTTTCTACGTTCAATTTTACTTGGCGTTGAGAGATATAAAAAATTTAAACCTTTCTCAGTCCCAAACTTGTGTAGTTTTAATTTTTTTTAACCTGTACTGAATCTATTGTAACTTCTCACAAAGTAAATTTCGTAAACTTTCAGTTGTGACTGTTACGTGATAATTATGTATTTTATTTATTTATTTTAGAATTGAAACGAAATAAAATTAAGAGTTTTAGATAAAATAATTATTAGCAAAAATACTGTTGAGCAGTATTAATAATAAATTTAAAGATACATACACTAGAACTGTCTATTAAATCGTAGTTAAATAGTATAGTTTAATAGACCGTAGTCTACTTTTTTAAACAATTGTGACTCCAACACAACGTCTCAAATCGGTTTTCTTTGTTGTAACATAATTTCAGTTCTCTTATAACAATTGTATTGATCTGCTGTTTTTGTGTATCGAAAGGAGAAGTCTAAACATCTAATAGAGAAGTACTAAAAAATTCTAAATCTAGAAATTTATGACATTGCTTCCAAAAGAAATAAATTTTCGTATAATTTATCAAAATTAATTGATAAATTGTATATTTAAAATTTACAAGTCTGGCCGATGTTGAATTAGTGTCTCGCTATCAATTTTACAGCCTTCGCCTGCATTGAAACTTTAAATTGACTACAACGAATGGGAATGAAACTGCGAAAGTTAGTATAACTGTTAGAAAACTCCACGTTGAAAATTAACTTAATGTTGTGTTTGATGTATGAATAAACTTGGTTTGTTCGTATGGATTTAATGGCGTCATTTAGTTTTATAATTTATTTTTGGATTGTTTGGTTTTATTGGCGCAAAACACGTGTCTATCATTTTTGTCATTGCTTTTCCACTGGCAATATGTAACATAGTAATATATATTTTTAAGTAGGTATACTGTAGTATATTAAATAATTTATTAGTGAGGTGAATCTTGAATTCTTTTAGAATTAGGAATTAAAAAGAAAATGAGCACGATAAAAGTATACAAAAGATTAGGTATATTATTAATATGTATGTATTAAATGGCAAATTTATTTAACTTATTTAATGATGATTTTTATTTTTACCGAGTTACATTGAGCCTCGAACTTAACTCCTCAACAATATCTGTTAAGATTATTCATGTAATAATTTTTTTAATAATTAGAAATCCCAATTTTTTTTCAATCATTATATAACTTTGCGAACTTTACTTATAGGTAAATGCTTATCTTTTGTTTGTATTAGTATAAATCGTGCTAATACTCGTAGATACCTATTTTTTATAAAAATATTAATATACATATGACTTTTATCTAAATTTTTTCATTTATACTGATCGAAAATCGGAAGCAGTACCACCATACAAAATAATCCTGTTATTTCAGCACTCTCTGCAATTTAAAGATCACTTTACCACTTACACCGACGATCGATACCTTGGCTCAGTCGTTCAAAATGATTATCGAACTGTCAAACACAGGATCGAGGCAAGGTGAAAGAACTGGCGGAAGGAACAATATGTAACTCCCGTTTTTCGTTTCGATTTAAAGTGATTTTATTTTAAAGATTAGGTTATAAATTAGTTATGTTATAAAGTTTAATGTTTAAGCAAATACATCTCGTATATACTATGCGGTTATTATGCTTAACAGCAATAGAATCATTTATAAGTTACATAGCCTTACCCGATAATTATGAATAATTTGATCAATCCATAGCTATATACACATATTCCCGTGAATAGGAAGCTTCACTTGTGAGTACTTAGAAAATAGGGATCCTTTACAAGAAGTGATTACGGTCCTCTCCACACAACACTCTAGATTTCTTCTCTTTTAATGAGAAAAACGGGGTGTACGTTTCTATAACAGCCATATGTATTAATTATATTTTGCCAGCTGCGTCCACGACTTCGTTAGCTCAGAATATGATTTTTAAAATAAAACTAACTTAAGCTACACCTTATAACATCAGTTACCCCACAATAAAAGTCCTGTTAAAATCGGTCCAGCCGTTTTTATGTCTATCTAGATATGTATACATTGTGCTACACTTGAGTGTAGTGTGTAGTGTTACTTAAAATTTGTTTTCAAGAAAATAAATTATAACCAATATTCAATAAAAAAATTAATGTTATGCTAGCCATATTTATTTCGTTCCAATAAAGAATTTTGTAAAAAAAAAATATTATTACATTTAAAATAAAAAAAATCAATAATGTTTGAATGTTATAATTTAAAAATACTTATCTAAATTATTGTTATTTGGTAGCTCCAAATAAATATAATTTATTTATTTATTTACGTACCTTGGTAATATATCTGAAGGTTTTTTGTTTGAGGATTATTTGGCAGATTTCCGCTAGCTTATATTACCTAAGTGAACGAAGCTGGCAAAGTGATACCATTTTGTAATTTAGTACATTTTTTGTTTTTTATATTAACATTCTTTGTGTAAGCTATATTTATCCGAAGATTAATATTTCTTTGCTGTTAAAAACATTATTATTACAAAACAAAAACTAGAAAAGCATTTTAAAATGTTTTTTGTAACTAACTTCCATATCATTATATAAAACTTATGAAATTGATAATGCTTACATTGCAAGTTAGGCTTTTGTTTTTCTATAAATATTTCTTTACTGGAAATGGTAACTTATATAAAAGGAAATTTGTTGGTGAAAACTACATTTATATCAAAGTGCTGCATTAATATATCGCAATGGAAAGGTTTTTTTTCTAAAATAAAAAAAATGGTTACGTAGGCTATTTAAATACACATTTAAATATTAAATTAATTTAATGACATATATATGTTACTAAACTATGTATTACTAAACTAAATAATATATTTTTTTATAAACTCCCTAAGTTAGACTCTTTTCAATTATATTACAATAAAAAAGAGAGACCGAATTCTTTACTTATTATTATTATTTATTTAAATTTGTTATTGCACAATAAAGTACAAAGAGTGGGCTTAACGCTATAGCATTTTCTACCAGCGAACACAAAACGTCAAAAAAATACGTATGAAGACGGAATAAAAAAAACTAGATATCGATATATAGATATTATATGTAAACTATATACGTACATAAAAGTACATAAATAAACATACATACATACAAAGCTACAAATATATAAATAAATAAGTATTATACATATACTTATATATACTAGGTTCACTGTACTGTGTGAGCAGTTTCACTTGTCTCTTGAAAGAATTTCGTGAAGGTACTTTACGAATAGTTTCAGGTAGTTGCTTTCACAGTCAGATACCGACAACAGAGAAGAACTCAGACATGAAACCAGTTTGGTATCTCTGAACAGTTAACAGTTGGTTTTCACTCGAGTGTATGCCTTTCGTAGGCATGAGTACGAAGTAGGAATTTATTTAGAAGATGTTTGGGATAAAAGGGATTGTTAAGGATAGCGTATAGGGTGCAAAGGATTCTCGTACACCTACGTTCACGAATCAGTAACCAATTCAATGGCAAGCGATAACAAGTAACGTAGTCAAAGTTGCGAAGGTTGAAAATAAATTTAATACCAGAATTTAACATAAAATCAAGCTTAGCAAGTCTTCATTTAAATTTGCATAACAAACATTATCGCAATTAAATATTATCGGCAACAGTAAACTATTGACAAACTGTATTTTCCAAGAAACTTCTTTAATTTGACAGCTCCAGCCAAAATAACGGTCTGGAAATATGATTAAGTTTTAATTTGGAAGCACAGTCACAAACTTTGGCTAGTTGCTGTCGGTTACCAATTATAATCGCCTGATATTTAGAAGGGTTAATATATGTGCCAAATAAATTGGTCCACGAAGATATGCCCATGAGGTCAGAATTAATGGAGGAAAAAGTTTGATACAAATTAGAGATAGTAGTGTGATTGAATAAGGGAAGTAATAGAGTTAATAAATGTCAAAAACAATAAAGGAGATAATATTCCGCCTTGAGGAACGCCAGTTGTGATCCCACACCGGTCAGATTTCTTCTGTTCAAAACGACTGCTTACGCTCTAGAAGACATGAAGAAAACCACTGTAACACAGAGTCTGAGATATCAATTCGGGATAGAAGCGCGAAGAAAAGACCATGGTCAACAGTATTGAAGGCATTACTAAAGTCGATGAGAACTAATACAGTCACATGTTTATTATCCATGGCTTTACGAATGTCCTCGGTGATAGTTCTCTTGCTATGACCAGCTCTGAACCTTGATTGGAATTAAAACATTCCATATAAGACGTGTTTAATGAAATGAGAGATTTTGTGATAAACAATAGATTCAGTAATTTTTTAAGGAAAAGAAGTCCAGAAATAGGGCGGAAACGGGATGGCAGGTAAGGATTTGATATAGAAAAATTGATAATATGAGTAATTGTTATGTCTATAAGAGAATTTTAAATGTATACAATCAACAAACAATAGCTTTGGAGGAAATAGAAAGTATTCTTCTTTTTACCTCAGATCTACCCACAGGTGAAAGGTGAAACGTTTCTAAAGGAAAATTCGACCAGGTTTTGAAAATTAATCGAAAGGCCCATAATTAAAGAAGAAGAGAAATGATAATTTAAGGAATCTATGTCGATGTTGGGACTTTAGAGACTATATGATAACGACTGGCAGTTTCTGCAAATTTTACATATTGTCATGAATATATCAAATGTGCTGAAACTGCCACAATATTTACGAATCACGGATCCAAGGTCTTTTTCCAGAAGGATGCTCCTTTATAAAAGTCTAAATTACTAAAAACTTTAATACAGGTGACATGAAGAAATTAACGCAGTATAAATTAAAACTATAAACTTTATTATTTACCAAGAAAACATTAAAAAATAATATTCTCACAAAGAGCATTTTTAAGATCATTTACTATTTCAAAAATACTTCGCAAGTATTGAACTTTATTATTTACCTGTATATATTACCTGAGAAACTTTGGGGGACTGTAATGTTCTTTCATGAGCTGTGAATATAGGTGTTAATATATTTAAATGATTTAAAATTACTAGGGGCGCCACCAGACCCTCAATTTAGAATCGCTGCGCTCGCGAAATTTCGGGTGCCATTTGCATATTGAGCGTAGCGAGTCCAGTATAATAACTCATCGTTGTGGATAATGTCGTTAATGTAGGAGATTTCTTCTTTAGACGATTTTTTTTCCCTTTGACCTTAATGGGATAGCAGTTATTTGTCGATTTTTCCTCAACAACACGACAATTTTTTTTTAGAAACCATCATCTAATTTGTGTCTTTTTGATTGCAAAATTTCATATTTTTCCGTCAAGTAGTTTTCGAGCCTATTTGTGACAAAGACTGTGAAAAAGTCTGTAGTAGAACGCTCCGCTCGCTACGCTTGCTTCGCTCAATGATTTAAATATTGTAGTATATTTTTTATAAAATAAAATATTGTTTGAAGGAATTTATATAATTTCTAATTTGCCTTTCATATTAAATATAAAGGTAAGATCTAAAATAATAAAATAAAATCCTTTATCCTTTAACTTATAAAACATAATATGAAAAATAAAAATGTGTTCTGTTTGTCGTTCTTTTTATCAGATATTTATACAAAATAAATTGTACTTACAATATTGAAAGAATCATTCATTTAATTTAAATTTCTTTTGTATGTGACTGTACTGCTAATTATAACACATAATATAATTTGAAGCAATAACTTAGTGAGAAGTAATTAAAAACTCAATATGGTCTATGGGAATTAACATTATTATATCATGGGGTTATTATAAATGTATAAACTCTTAGGTCAATCATTTACAAATAATAGATATAATTTGAAAAGTTGCTTCAAAAATAAAGTTTTACTTCAAATAATATTACATAACACTAATAATTATTTCTTTTAGAGTAGTAGATTTTTCTTATCTCTTATTTTTATTCTTATATTTACAAATAAATTTCAATAATACGATGTATAAAATAAAACAAAGATCACAGTATGATATGTTCATATGTAATTATAATTTCAAATGAATACGAACAGGATATTGTAAAGCTATTGACAAATTTTGTGTTTATGATATAGTTGGCTACAAAATTATTCAATGCATAAATACAATTACACTGGGAACTGTATAAACTTCGTTAGAGCGTAATTAACGTACTCGCTTGTTTTCTTCACATATTAACGAGTAAATACTCGTACAGGTCTATAGTTTTCTATTTCAATATAATTTCATTTTAAAATAATATTATTTAGTTCTCTAAAATAGAGTATATTACCTGTATGATGTATGAGTTTATACATTATATTATTATATGGAAGTTATATATTTTCTTGTTTATTATAAATTATTACTATCCTTCTGGTTCTAACATGTGTGATACAGAAAAGTGTCTATGGACTCTATTAATTGTCTTTTAACATAACGACAGAATACAGAATGACAAAAGGGAAATCCGACTGAAAGGAAAAATCAAGTCGGCCATCACTAATATACTTATTAATAAAAATATTCACTGATTGACTTATTAATAATACTAGGAACTAAAAATATTAAAAACATTTATAAGTGTTTGTTAAATGTAAAATGGACATAAAAATATAATATTTAGTAATCGAACGGTATGATTGTATAATATGCACGCTTAGGTTATATATATTGTGGATGGTACTTGCTATTGAGAATAGCATACTTTAATTTAAACTGATATAAACATAGATAACAAAAAATTTCTTCAAAGGCCCTATAGAAATGTATACTTCTTGTTTTCATTGAATGGGAAAAAATATAGAGTTTTGTGAGGTGAAGCTGATAATCACATACTGGAAATAAAGCCTCTTGGTTTTTTATTAGTAATAGCAAATTAAGGTACTAATAGTAAAGTAATAAATACTAATTGAACATTAAAAATGATGAATACCCGGGAAAGAAAAAGTTTGTCGTCGTTTGCTACTTTTTATATTTTCTTCTTTCTATTGCTTTGGTATATCTCTTTATAAAATACTTTCTATTACTTATAAGAATCATGGTGTATTGTTCTCAAGCCTATATCTTAAACATTATATGATGTGAGTTTGAGTTATCCAGAATATATCATAATATATTCACTATTAATTGTACAGAAATTTTTTATTTAATATAGATAAAAACGCATTTTTTTAGTCAAATAATTTTTTTTTTAATGTGATAAAATAAGAACCACAAATTTGTTTAAATATAAACTAACAAAGAGTTATTGAATAAGTGTGTGTATTTCCTAATATGAGAAAAATATTTAGAATTCAATAATTGTAATACCATAAAAGTGTGCAAAAGTAAATTTTCGATCCGATCTTTTCGGCCAAACCCAAAGTATTTTATGAATTCAGATACATGAAATCCATTTGTACAGCCGAGCTGCTATTTAATCAGCGATCGCTTCTCACTATCGACTTCACGGTTTCCATCTATATTGAAACTTCATGAAGACTGCGGTACATCGAAATAAAACTAGGATCCGCCAACCGTGTGCGGCGGGTGTTGAGCTGAGCCCCTCTCCTTTCGTCTTTTCTTGATAATTTGTGAATGGCTAAATATTTTTTAATCTGTTTTCGCTATAACATCCTCGTTCGGCTCAAACATACATGAGAAAATTATTAGCTAATTATCTCGTCGCGTTCTGGAGACAACTAAACACAAAAAAAGGTCTCCCAAACGGTTAAGATCTTTGCTTACGCTCAGCTCCATGATGATTTAAAACAACCATTAGAACCGCGTAGAAATGTTTACAATTATTGTGAGAGATTTTTTATCTTGACTAACAATTCTTGGATTGACATTACGGTTATATTCTACCAATTACAATTAAATTTCATTTTATAATCCGATTATCTCGTGAAAATGTACAACATTTAAAAAATATTTTTTGAATAATTTATGATATTTAAAATTTAAACTACCTATGCTGTAAAAGATTTAAAGCAGGAGTTAGGACATAAATTTTACTTTCAGTCACATTTTACATGAAATATTTAACTCAGACCGTAACACTCGAAGTACCTCCAGTGTTTATGACATTTATTATTAGAAGGGTCAAAAGAAGCAAATCTTTCTTAATTATACATTAAGACGAGGTAACATGTGAAGTTAAAACCTTTTTTTAAATCGCTTATTCTTCCACAATTTCAAAAGACTTTTAATTGAAAATATATAATAAAGTATCACAAAAGGAGTATATACAGTATCACAAAAGAAGTTCTTAAATTAAAAACAAAATTTTGAGATACGATAATAAAAAATAATTTGTGGCCTGTAAAGAAAGTGCTTATATATATTTTCACCCTAATAGAGCAATTTCTATATTTTTAAGTTTAAACTAAAAATATTTTGAGAGTAATTTAATTGTAATAATAGTAATTTTTGAAAAAAATATTTGAAACGACCATTAAAGGAAATGCTATCTGGAATACTAAAGTGTACCTCTTATCAACTGACATAACGTTTCTGGACCTGGAGCACTTTTATTTTATTATTATTATCCTTATCATAATCGATTTATAATATTATTTTGTTACATGTTTTTATGTCGTAACCATTAGAATTTAATATATTTTTTTAGTATCATTAAATTAATGTTTTGTTTTTATATTTATTTGGTTTTTGTTTTTTTTGTAATATATTTTTTATAATAATTTATTTATTACGACACATCATCATTATATCTTTTAACATAACTATGTAATAGAGTGGGTTAGTTACTATTTACATAGCTTCACGTTTATTATATCGTCTATATTATTGTATACATACAAGAATATAGACATAATGAGAAAATTTTGTTATAATGGCCATTACAGCGCTTTCTATTTTGACTAGTTCGTTCTAATTCTCAGAAATAGGGGGCAGTTCAAAGTTTTTATTTCGCTTCCTATCATAAAATAAACTAAGATTGTTACAATTCTCTTCTCTATCACACATTTCGTAAATTTACATGGCTTAAGTGAAATTAACTTAAGGTGTTTTAACTATATAAGTATCCGATCCTTCTTACTTCTTATTTAATTCGGTCTTTTTTATTTCGCTTTTATTACATGTTATAATTTTAATTGAAAATTTTCACAGAAATTAAATGAAGGACGGGGATCGTTCATAACCAGGTGATTCCTATGCTAATTTATTATTCTTTAATATAAAAAACAAAACAAGTGACTCTACAATAATTAAATAATTGTTAAGGTTAATCTGAGAATCTCTAATTATTGTACAGTTTAACTAAAAATATGTGAAATAAATATACATTCCTTAATTTAATCACAGTAATCAAGCTGTAGTTAGTTGACTGCAGGTCGTATACGTAACATATGATAGAGTTTCAACCTGGCAAAGAGGAAATCTAGCGTTACGGAACATCCATTACCGTACTGTTAAATAAAAAAAATATTACTTCGCATATCATTGCTATTTCAATTACTTGGGATATTAACATTTTGATCCTGATATAGCGGGATTTATTTTCATTAAAAGAAATACTTTGATATGGTTATTAAATTAAAAATATTAATTTAGTTTCAGTTATATTTAAATCAATAAAATTCAAAACAAATACCATATTATATTCGGATTTGAAATGAAAATGGAAGATTTAAAAAGTAAAAATTATTTTTAATTATTTAACTAAAAACGATAATAATATATTTCATCTTGGCACGATTTCTATTTGTAAAAACTAATGATGTTGGATTGTAGGTATATTCGTAATGTTTTATTTAGATTATGTATTGTGTGTATAGCTCGTAAAATATAATATTAAAATATTTCTTTATAAAGTGTTAATAAGGAGTTTAAAATATTCTATTTTACTCTAGTGACATATTTAATAGTTACATAAATTTTAACAATCAAATGCCTTTCAGTCTGTTCATAATATACTGATTCTAGTTTTATTTAGCGAATATAAATCAAACATTAAGTCAAGTAAATTCCATTTTAAAAACATAAGATTTATTCTAAATAAAATAAACAGCCAAACAGAAAAACTGGGTCAATTTTTTGTTGTTGTTGTTATGTTAAATATAAACAGATAAAAAACTCATGAAATTATAATGTAATTTTGTAACTCAACAAATTTTCCTTACTGTTTGAATGATGCAACTTTATTACACATCGTGTATAATCTCCTTTTATTATCCTAGTCTCATGTATAAGTTTTCGTTAAATAATATTTTAATATGCAGAATGAAGTTAAATTACTGAATTCAATATATTTATATAAATATTTGAAATAAAATGTCTGTTAATAAAAGCTCAGTTGTAAACACGGCTATGAACTCATTTAATATCTTTTGTATTTCAGTCAGTTTTATATTATTATTTACAAACTACAACTGTAAATAATTAACTCAGATACAGCCTTTGAATTCTCAGTTTCAGATTAAATTGACAATTTGTAACTATTTCTAATATTAAACTATTTTAATTAATGCCGTAAACCCTTATGTTATCAGAAAATAGAATTGCTTTAAGCAACTAATAAGATCAGTGTAAATATATTTTATTTTATTGTATACCGAGAGTACATTTTTTTAAAAGAATTAAATAAATTTTACAGTACACTTTCAAACCACGTAATTATAATATTTTTTTATGAATACTGAAAGTAAATGAAATAATTATGTAAAAAAATATAACTTTAAAACATTTATTTAATTGGTAATTTTATCTTTTGGAATGTGAACGTTTTTCTGGAACCGATATTTTTATTATTAGATCCTAAAACTTGTGAATATACCTTATTTTAAGAGCAACAACGATTATTGTATTCATAGATATTAAAAATACCCGCCGAGCAAGCACTATACAACATACTGCCGCTTTTAGGGCTACCGACTAAAATTCTAATTATTACCCACATCCCTTTGAGGATCGCTTACGGATTTATCGTGACACCCTGGCCAAATCCCCCATCAGAGAGTGTCTCTAGCAAAATTTAGAGCATTCTGTCGACGTAGGCCTGCAGTAGGTAAGAGACGTCACCCTTCCCTCCCACCAAGAGACTACAGCCGGGAAAGGAAGTGGCGGGTATATTCCGTCTCCTTCTACTCAACCTACCTCTAAGGTCAAAGGAAGAGTCATTATTTCTAATCAATTTCATCTCCTTTCTAAACTAAACTAAAGCATCTAAAATGCCACTGGTAACATCACCCTATCGAAAATAAATTGCCCGAGGGACTCTATTTTTTCGTTCGCAAAAAAATTGTGTTTTTAAATGGATTGATCTTTAGTCCGACGTACTACAATGTCTTTTATCATTTGTCTAGTCTATCCAAATGCATTTTTCCAATAATTTTTATTGTATTAGCTAACTTAAAGCCCTAAGTAGCTCGTTTTTAAATTTACGCAATTAGTTCATCCATGACAAGAATAAGTAAAAAGGACCTTAAACGGTACCCTGTTGTAAGCCTATAGCCACACTTAAGTTAACAGTTATCCCATTTTCGAAACGAACATCAGTACTAGTAATTTTGTAACAAATTACCATCATTTTATCACGAATTTTTTAGGGATATTATTCGCAAAATTGGTATCAGATTTTATAGCTATTGTCTCATTCGGCTTGATATGTTAAAAAAATGGGAAATGTGTGATAAGTGGCGTTTTAGCTTTTAGTACCTGGTAGCAATAAGAGAGAGTAAAAATAGTCTTATTGTATATTTGCCTCTCTCAGTAAACCAAATTTGAGTTCAAAAGCTACGTTTACAATGATATACGTATTATTGACTAATTAAAATTTATTTGCAAGAATTAACCTTTAAATTTGAGAACATGTAAACATCTCAATACTATTGATTCCTTACTCACCGAGCTCATTTAGCGTAAATGCTCTCGTTATTCTAAAGGTTGTAAGATGACTTTTTTATGCTTTAAACAGCTCTACATGGAAAGTTATATTGGCAATATAACTAATAAAATAAAATCAGAATATGGACACTATTGGCTAATAAACCATAGTGTAGTGCACATGTTTGTACTTCGTTGACATTGTCTAAGCCATTCAGGTTTACAGCATATTAAAATGAAAGTACCATATTTCGTTAACTATTAAATTTAAGACTTTTAGGTGAGCAGAAAGTATACGTTAATAGTTTCTCAGAAGCGTCTGTAATAAATTCAATTATATTTTCTGTATTTGGGGACTTATATTTATGCAATTAACTATGAGTTTCAATTAACATTTAATTGCTATATATATATATATATATACTAAACACATACAAATAGAAATGAGGCTTAAATTTAAACATAGAAATCTAATATAGAATCTGTTAACTCCGTTTTCTGAAAGAATGCACAGCAGACATTTAATGTAGATGGTTTTCGACATGTGGCCAAAATAAATCAGATATTCTTACTCTTTATCAGAAACCTTATTCGTCTTTATTATCAGGTAATATTGTTGTTAATGATATAATCGCCAGATATAATATATTATGCTTACAAATAAGAAATCCCGGATAAAAATATCTGAAATCCGAAACATATTAGAGATATAATGTGTCAATTTATGGCTTCGTCGTTCGTTGATATTTACTGCTTAATTTTCATTTCATTTGGTAGTACTTTTTTTATCCAATCTTATTTCTAATCAATTTGCATTCGTTTAAAAATAAACCTACCCTGTAGTCTTTTTCTAAACATAGCGTTTGTTTGATTGCCAATTTAAATGTTTATTTTCCATATACACTTACTCTGATTACCAATAAAGGGTTTTGAAAATATATTTATCAATATTTTCAGAAGTATTTAATATTATGGCACCTCTTTCTATAAGTAGTAGTAGTAGAAATCTCAGTCTAGGTCGGTAACTCATTTAGAACTTAAAAATTTTCTTCTTCACAACTTTTACTTTAGCGGCACTGAAGCTTTGTTATTTTTATTTTAATTAGAACTTTAGTTTAAGCTTTTTAGAATATAGACTCCGTAATACAATGACTTGTATCTTGCTAATTATTATTTACGCGTAGTTTACATTTAAATAAAACCATTTTTTTCACGTAAGTAACTGGCGTACATTTAACATTTTCAAATTTTGTTTGAAACTAAAGTTAAAAAATATAATATTTATATATTAAATAGTTAGTCTAATTTACAGCAGTTAAACTATTTTCATTTAATGAAATCTGAAGTAAGTATTATTTGCGTATAAAATTTAACTTTTGTTTCGTTCCTTATTGTTACAATTAGACAAAAGGTCATTTTCAAATAATATTTAGACACCTTTGAGTAAGAGATAAAAGAAGTATATTTAATCAGGACGTGTTTTTAATATATTCTCTGTATACACAGTATAAATGTTATTCTATAAAGATATTCCTTTATAAGTTCACGAATTCAAAGGAACATTTGCCATGGAAGCCTTTGGTAATATTTAGTACTATCGTTACCTTTTACTGTTATAACCACAAAAGGAGACCTTTTTTTCTTAACGTCATATAATGGAAATTGTTTCAATTATAAATTATCACAGTCTGGATTTGATGTCATTTTGGATTATTAACATTATAATTAATATTGGTAAACTTCTTTAAAAAAATATATTAAATTATTGGAACTAGTTTTTGCTATTGCTCATACCTTCCTCGGTTTAATTAATAGTTATGAACTAAGGCTCTTTCTTCTACATATAAAATAACCTCCCCCCCCTCCTCTTCTCTAGTCCATGTGGAATCTCGGGTAACAGGTAGTATTTTATTTTTAATTGAAATTGATGACAAACATGTGTTCCATAATGCTTTCTAAGTTGAAAAATGTTGAAAAAAATGTAACCAACATACGCGAATTAAAAGTTCGTGCTTTGTATTGAAAAATAACTTAACCTATATTCGAAGTTTTATGTTAAAAGAGCCGCTCGTATTAAATTCAAAAACTTATGGAACCAAACAAATTTACCTAAGAGATATCTAGAGCAAGGTCTGACTTGGCACACATTATATTACAAGTATAAATAGATTATATAAAAAGATTCACATTTTTAACATATTGGATTCACCTTCTTAATATATGGAAATATGATTGACCCGAATTGTATTGTATTGAAATATACATATGTAATACATAAAATAAGCTACACTAATTACTTACTTTACTTACTTATAATAAAACTAAAAAAATTGTTATAAACTTTTAATAGATAGCTTATATATTCAGCAGTAATAGGGCGGGCGGGGTAGACGAAAGTGGTGGATATGCTTGTCAGCCGTACTGAGGCTGACGAGACCCGCCATCTGGGGGCTGCAAACTCCCGCCTGATCCGAGAGGTGGAGGCCTTAAAGGTCGAAATTAAAGCTTACAGGCGGGAGTTTGTGGAGCTCAAAACAGCGGCAGCGAAATCCTCGGCCGCTGCCGCTCCCGCTGCCGTAGCCGCGTCCTCTCTGGACGTGATGGTAAACGTAATGTAAACGTGTGACGTGACGTGATGCTAAAGCACCGACAACTGCTCCGTCCGCCGCTACAACCAAGACCTGGTCTTCGGTGATGAAGCGGAGACAGAAAACAGTCAACAAACCAGTTGGCCCTGCTCCTGCCGTCCAAGGTTCGGTGGCTCAACGAGCTGTAACCGCTGAAGCACCGAAGTCGGTAAACAATAAGGGGGGCAAGGAGAAGGGCCAAAAGGCCGGTCAATCTGGACCGGGCCAAGGGTCACTTCCCGAGCTGCCGTCCCCTCGGTCATCTACAGTGGTCATCACACTGTAGCCCGAGGCGGTGGCTAAGGGAGTAACCTATGACCAGCTCCTCGAGCGCGCCTCCGAGAAGGTAGATCTCGGCGAGTTGGGGCTCGAGAACGGGTTAAAGATCCGGAGGTCGGCCACTGGTGCCAGGATTGTGCCAGGAAAAAGCCGAAAGATTGGCGGCCAATCTCCGGACGGTTTTAGACGGAGTGGGAGACGTCGTCCGACCCGTGAAGACAGTCATGGTGAAGGTGAGGGGTCCAGGCGGGATACGAACTGGGGGCCGGGCATGTAAAGGTCCCCGGAAGAAAGGCAAGGCAGCTGGCCCTTCCCCAGCTGCCCAAAGCGTAGGGCGCCTACAGGCGACTGTTGAAGCCATGTCGTCATGAATAGACGATGACATGGCTTCCTGCAGGCGAACTTGAACCACTCCGCCACGGCCCAGGATTTGTTCATCGAGGCAATGGCGGAGTGGGATATCAGTATAGCAGTGGCCTGTGAGCCCTATTATGTCCCCCCTTATAGCAATTGGGCAGGGGACAGTAGCGGTTCCGTGGCCGTGGTTGTGGGTTCTGGTCCCGGTCCCCCTTTCTCCACCCTGGAGACTAGCCCGGGTTTGGTCCTGGCGCGGTGCGGGGAGTACGTCATCATCGGCGCGTACTTCTCCCCCAATCGCTGACTGGCGGAGTTCGAGACTTTCCTCGACTCCGTCAGTGCGGCAATTGGCAGACAGGCGTCTGGGAAGGTCATCTTTCTCGGCGACCTGAACGCCAAATCCGCGGCCTGGGAGAAACACGCCACGGATGCTAGGAGTAGGGCCATCCAAGCCTGGTCGCTCCTCTCCGGTCTGTCCCTCCTCAATAGAGAGACCGATGCAAACTGCGTGCGACAGCAAAGGAGTTCCGTGGTGGACATTTCGTTCGCCACCCCAGCTGTCGCTCGCACGGTCGTCGACTGGAGAGTCGAGACGGAGGTGGAAACTCTATCGGACCATTTTTACGTCCGATTTGAGATCTCCACCTCCCAGCCATATCGTTCGGTGGGCAATTAAGCGTTTGGATCGGGAAATGGCCAGGGAGGCAGCCATCGTTCAGGGTTGGGCCTTTTCCGATCCACTCAACGAGGAAACCAACGTGGATGTGCTGGCTGGCCGCATGCGCGATGTCCTATCACGGGTCTGCGATGCGGCCATGCCGAGGGTGGGGCTCGACCCCGGCGCAGAGCAATGTACTGGTGGTCGTCCGAAATAGCCGAACTTCGGGCGGCCTGCTGCAGGGCTCGGAGGGCTTTCGTCCGGTGTCATTGTCGTCATGGCTTCAACCCGGACTTGGAGGCCCAGCTGCGGAGTCGTTATCGTGAAGCGAAGTCGACTCTGCGGCTGGCGATTCGGAAGGCGAAGGACCTGGCTCGGGAGGAGATCCTGGCAGGTCGCGATAGGGACCCATGGGGGCGCCCGTATCGGGTGGCGCCGAACAAACTCCGCCCCTTGCGCCCCGGTCATGAAGTCCCTTCAGCTGGATTTCCTCGAGCGGCTGGTGGGGGACCTACTCCCGGAATCCACTGATCACTCGCCTCTTGTGATGGTACCCTCCTTCTTCTAATGGGGGGGGTGGGTTCCGTCCCGGACATCACGGAGGCCGAGCTGGAGGTTGCGCTGATTCGCCTTCGAGCCCGCAACACTGTGCCGGGGCCAGACGGTATTCCAGGGCGGGTTCTATTCCTCGCCCTGGAATACTTAGTGGGCAGGCTTCGGGAACTGTTCAACCTTTGTTTTGCACACTGGACGGTTCCCGAAGGCCTGGAAAGAGGGCAGGTTGTGCCTGTTGCGGAAGGACGGTCGTTCTGCCGACTCCCCTTCCTCATATAGGCCAATCGTGCTGCTGGACGAGACGGGCCAACTCTTCGAGAGAATTCTGTCTACCCGTCTCGTCCAACACCCCGAGGAGGTGGGGCCGGGTCTCTTGGATGCCCAGTTCGGCTTCAGGGTGGGTCGATCGACGATCGACGCCCTGTGGGCTCTGAGAGACCTGACCCAAGAGCCAACTCGCGAGGCGGATGTGGTGCTGGCGGTGTCGCTGGACGTTGCTAATGCCGTCAACAATCTTCCGTTTGAGACTTTGGTTGAGGCACTTCGGTTCCATGGAGTGCCTCCCTATCTTCGGAGACTGTTGGAGGGCTACCTGCAGGTCAGAGAGGTCCTGTGGGTTGGCGGCGACCAGCGGATACACCGGCGTAGCGTATGCCGCGGGGTTCCCCAAGGGTCCGTCTTGGGACCGGTCTTGTGGAACCTCAGGTACGACTGGCTGCTCCGCTGTCCTCTCCTGTCGCAAATGAGGGTGTTGTGTTACGCAGATGACACCCTCGTCACATGCCGGGGAGCGACATATGCGGAGGCGACCCGTCTGGCAACAGTCGGTGCTACGCTGGTTGCGGATCGCATAGGGCTGTTGAGATCGGAGGTCTCCGTATCCAAAACCAAGGCCATCCTCTTCCACGGCCCTCGTCGGGCGTCCATCTCCGTCCAGGGTGAGGAGGTGCTGGTGAAGGCCCAGCTAAAATATCTGGGTCTCACTCTGGACGGAAGATGGAACTTCGGGGCTCATTTCTCTCTTCTGGCCTCGAAGTTTTTGTCCACCGCGGCTGCCTTGGGAAGGCTGCTGCCCAACGTCGGTGGGCCGCAGGCTCCGTGCCGGCGACTGTATGCTGGCATCGTGAGAAGTATGGCGCTGACGGGGCCCCCATATGGTCGGGGTCCCTCACTGACGATTCTAAGACCCTCCTGCGAAGGACGCAGAGGGTTTTAGCGGTGAGGATGATCAGGGGGTATCGTACGGTGTCGTACACTGCGGCCACACTCCTGGCGAACGATCCGCCTTGGGAGCTGCAGGCGGAGGTGCTCGCCGGGGTGTATTGGCACCGGGCGGAAGCCAGGACCACGGGGGTAAGGTCCGAGGCAGCTCGAATCAGGGCTTCAGCTCACCGAGCCTTGATTCGACGCTGGACGAGGGACTTAGAGTCCCCTGCCGCCGGTCTGACGACAGTGGGGGCATTTAGCCTCCACTTGAATCGTTGGATCACCCGGCGACACGGGACACTAACGTTCCGTCTTGTGGGAGGCTGGGAAGAAAGAGGCGGGAGTACGCCCGCCGCTTCCTCTCCCAGCCGTAGGCCTTGGTGAGAGGGGGGGGTGACCCCCTCTCACCTGTAATATGCCTACGACGTGAGTGTGCCCTAAGTTGCTCGGGGCACCGTCGCACGGGGGGTAACCGCCCGTGTCGTCCCATTAAGTCGTTGAGGGCAACCGTTGGTTTTTAGTGGGTAGCCTTAAAAATGGCAGCGTCCTCTATGTCGCCGGGTGGTCAGACATAACCCTCCGGGCATCTCCTTCCTCGCCGGCAGGTATCCGTAACGGATTTTTCCAACGCAAAAAAAAGGAGCTGTCAATTCTACAAATAAAATTTTATTTGAAAAAGCCAATTTTTACGGTAGCTCGTAGCCCTTTAACTTCAAATTACTCAATGTTATTGCGCTAGAGTTAATTAACACCTTCAAAAAGTTAATTAAATTTTCTTTGCTTATTTTATATTTAATTAACAAGAATCAGAATAAACGCTATAGACGCAGTTCCCACATAATGTTTTTTTATAAAATAACGTCATTACTAGTCTATTTTAGACTTCTCTTTAACTACTTTTTAGTATTTGTTCTCGACTTGACCTCTCCGTTGCCAAAAGAATAAAAAGTACAAAATATTTAGAGCATGCAGTTAGGAGACTTCCCAGAGATCATTTACATTTGTACAGTCTATTCGATACGTTTGCAGTTTACTACCTCGGTACCTCTCATAAATGTAGAAACAATACAATCCTCGAATAATAAATGTTAATGTTTTTCAGTTATACTCTGGAGAGGATAACTGATAGTAACTTTGCTTTTAGAAACAACAATATTTTAAAGATGGCTGCAACTGACTTTGAGTGTGCTTTTAGGAACAATAATATTTTAAAAACATGAAAGCATTTTCCCGAATAACATTCTTGTGAATTAATGTTGTTTATATTTTCAAGTTACATACAATTGTAATAAAGTTGAATTATACATACAGTATAGAGTAATGTAAAGTAAACAAGTTGTTTCAGAAAGGTTAATTATAATTTTATTAAATATTTTAGCTACTAAATATCTCAGGTTTACACTTCAGGTTCGCTAAACTTGAAACGCAAGAAATTTCGCTTCAAGTCATTCAAAAGTTACAAGTTGTACAATTATAGTTACAACTTAATATTATTAAAAAAAACAATTAATGGTCGTCTGTAAATAAATAGTTAAATTCAATTATTTTTTTCAACCAGTAATTTTTTTAATTATATGCTAAATAATATATTCGTTGGTATTACAAAAAATATAAACACAGAATTATATACATTAAAAGAAACTGCTTCGAATATAAGTTTACGTTATTCTTATTTATAACTTAAGTAAATTCTACAAACTGAGATGTCTGTGTTAACTTTGAAATAATTAACTGAGTAGAAAATCAATTTACTCGTAACTTAGGATTTACGAGATGTTGAGTCGATTCAATTTACAATGTTATTTATTATTATAACTCATTTAATGTTTATTTATTTCATAAATTCCAAATAGTACATTTTGGGTAGACCTCGAAGAATTCGGTCTGCCCGTTCATTTGTCCCCTACTTTCGAATTTTGGAAAAATTTCTTCACAGGAGGTCTTTTTATGACCGCCTGAGTCCGAAATGACCATTGGTCAAAAAGTTTATATATATATATATATATATATATATATGCGTGCGTGCGTCCAGATTCGACTTTTGTCAGCACGATAGCGGCCGCAGTTTCGCTCGGATCGCTTTCAAACTTTGCACAAAAATCAACCATCCAAAAATGAAGGTCAAGTTCGTTAACCAGAGAAATCCGGTCACAGGGGGCGCTAGGGCCTCACTTTTTCTGATTTCAGTTTTTCGACCATAACTTTGTCCCTATACAAAGGAGATCAATCGCGTTCATATCATATGATGTCTTTAATGAATACCTATAACTAATGTAGATAAACCGAAAACCTAACTTCAATAACTTAGGGGTGGGGGTAAAAAAACCGAAAATTTTTGGAAAAAAAATCATAACTTTTTTCTGGTAAACATTCTTGCATCACAAGTATTTTTAATAGAAAGGTTATTTTTTACTCTAAATTTAGGTACCAAAAGTTTTGCCGTAAAAGGTACCGTTTCCGAGAAAAAAAATTAAAACCACTTTTAGCTTGTCAATTTTAGGTAGGTAAAACCACGACAACTTTTTTCTGGTATACATTCCCTCCTCGCAAATATTTTTAACAAAAAGTTTATTTTTTACTCTAAATTTAAGTACCAAAAGTATTTCCAAAAAAGATACCTTTTCCGAGAAAAAAAATTAAAACCGCTTTTTGCTTGATAATTTTTGATGTAAACAACGGCATCATGTATTATTCTTAGGTAGTGAGTTATATTTTAAACGAGTTACACACAAGGTCTACCCACGCGTGTCCCCCTGCGGGCACGGATTTTTTGTTTTATTATCACTTCTACAATCAGTTTATTAAATTATCTCTTTGGAGATGTTGCAGCGGCACCATTAAGTCAACATGTATCTCAATATTGACTTTTATTATATTGAATTTGTTGACCATAAAGCTTCTATAAAACACTGTTTAAGCCATCGTTATATACTTTTAACTTTTACGAATATTCTAATAAAGTCGCGTTCAATGTGGAGCTTGTGGAGCTTACTGTACCCTGGGAAACAAACATACCCAAAGATCAGACATTTAAGCTTAACAAGTATTACAACCTATGTTACGAAATGATCAGGAATAAATTTATAGTTAATTTGTACGCTGTAGAAGTAGGAGCGAGAGGTGTAACAGCAAAATATCTCTACAACTTACTATATACTCAGGAATAGCTATCCTATTGCATTCATTCATTATATGTTATTAAAGTTAATTTACCCTCGAATATATATTCTTGGGTGTTATATGTGTTGCTTATCATGAATAAAACAATAATGTATATTATACATCAAATTACTAGAATCGCCTTCTTCATAAAAGATACCAAAATTTAAAAGTCAATTAACAAATGTTGTTGCTATAAAATGCATTTTTTTTAATAGCTAGTTGTTCGTAGTATTTAATGTATATATCATGTGCTTATAATTCCACTAAATCTACTTTGAATTAATCTTGGTCTATATATACTTCATTGAAATATATAAAAAAGCTTAAAAATGGTTCCAACAGTATGAATACTTTCCAGTAAATTATTATCAGTAAAAAAGATGGATATTCGTAAGGGCCTTTTATGTTGATTTTCTTTTTAAGATTTGTACATTAATAATAAAACGTAAATAATAAACCACTTTAATGTATTTTATATTACGAGCCCCAATACAAAATACTGTTCAGAATATAATCCAAGACCACAACTTACAAACAAACCTTATTAAATTATTAAATGAAATATTTTGCTATACATTTAAGTTTCGTTCCAACTATATACTCGTAAATGCTTCTCACATTCTAGTCGGCTTACGACACAAACATCAAAACCTTTGTTAATTAATCTTAATTATCCTGGCAGTATTTGGATACGGATGAATAGAAGGTTTTACGAGTAACTAGTAACTATAACACTAATAAAAATCGTATTCTTACCTTTACCTCTTCTTCCTCTCTACATTCTTTTATTCTAAACCTAAAGAATGACTTACAATTACATACATATTAACTGGAGTTTGTTTGCTTTTTCATAAATAAAAAAGGTGTATTCTGTTATCAATTTGTTTTCGTCTTTATTGCCTAAATGCAATTCGTTTTAATATTCATTGATTGCGTAATTAAAAAAAAATTAAACCATGATATTGTTTTATTGTCAATAAATCGTTCTAACTAGAGCTTTAAGTCCAGTGATGCACAGATAAGTTGTTTCGTTGCTGAGTACACTTGTGGGAAAATTAAATCTCTGTTATCTGTCTGTGTAAGCGGCTTTCATCGAGTATGGGGAAGCGACGGAGCGTGCTCAAATGGGGAATAAATATTGTGAAAGCCAGTTTATTCCAATATCGTGTAGATATGTTATTATTTAACACTATATCACTACCATCGAAAAGTAATTACACAAGCAAATTGTTGTGAGGCACATTACAACACACATACGCAATTCTAATACAAAATAATAATAAAATTAATATAATTTGTATTTAGTGTGGATTTAGCAAATGTCATTTAAAATTAAGAAAATTCTTAATTTCAGACTACCGTTACGCTAGTAACATACTTTCAATATAAATAGTTTAATAATACTAATAGTTTAATGCTTATAGTATATTTTGTAAAGTGCTTAAACTAAATAATAATACAACCAAGAAAATCAGATTCAAAATGGCTTCCAACTTTTATGGGCAATATATGTATGTATGTATGTATATGGAAAGACACATTGTTAAAAAATATACTATTTCTGTGTTTTATTCAGTATTATATTCAGTATTAGAGATCAACTTGAAAATTTTACAATTTAATCCAAATAATTAGTGAGAAAAATTTATTTATTTGGGGAGTTAACTTTTTGGGGAGTAACTAAATAATGGAATTTGTAATAACCGCATTGACTAATTTGAGATAATGAGATTTGGGCGGTTAGTGTAATTTCAGACTAATCAAATAGAACATTAATATTGGTAAAAATATATATAATAAAAGTAAGTATTATGTGGGTACGTTGTAGTTATTTAAACAAATTAGGGCGGATACTATTTAGTCAAATAAGTATTCAGGTAAATGTTAAAGCGATAATTTCGCTACATTTTTTATTTAATTCCTTATAAATCCTGATGTTTTGGAGTAAATCAATTTTTTTTCATGATATTATACATATATAAAATAAATACCACAGAAATCGAATACTCCTGATCTGATTGAACTTTCCAATTCCAAGTTAGGTATTTTTTTTTTTCACCTTCACGCCGTGTCCCTTGCGGGGTAGCCAGAGACGACGGAGCGCCAAACGCTACGGTCTCTGCATACCTCTTTCGCCTCGGCCACAGACATCAACTTCTTCATACATGCCCTCCGGGGGGTCCTCATGCTTTTTACGTGACCTTCCTCCAGTATCGTAGCTACTGTATTTTCGAAGGTCACTCGAGGCCTCCCCCTGTCTCTCTTACCGCTCACTTTTCCCATATAAATCTTTTTTACCATTCTTTCATCACTCATTCGTTCAACGTGCCCAAACCACCTGAGCACGTTCTTCTTCATTCTCACCGTGACATCTTCGCTAGTACCTGCCATTCTGTGGATCTCTTCATTGCGGATTCGATCAGCTAGACTGACTCCGCATATTCTGCGAAGAGCATTCATCTTTCTTACATTCTTCTTCTGTGTTACCCACGTTTGGCTGCCGTATAACAGTGTCGGTAGCAAAACTGCATTGTGTACAGCCAAACGTGCAGCTATACTGACGTTTTGCCGTCTCAACAATGCAGTCAAAGCACCATTGACTCTGTTACCAGCAGCAATACGCCTTTCCACATCCATTTCGTATCTTCCGTCTCTGCTAAACATACTTCCCAAATATACCACTTCATTCACTTGTTCTATTATCTTATCATTCACGTTAATCTTACATTCTGTTCTTTCTTCATTTCTTTCAAATATCAGAACCTTCGTCTTATCTACATTCAGGTTAAGACCATTAATTTCACACCCATCTTTCAGAGTGGTGAACAATGCCTGCACATTGCATTCTGATGATGCAATGAGCACTGCATCATCTGCATATAGTAAGCAATTGACCTTAAGGTCACCTACTTTCACTCCTATGTCACTATCTTTCACTCCTTGGAGACAACTATCCAAATACAAATTGAACAACCAAGCTGACATAGCGCAACCTTGCTTAACACCCGATTGGATGTCAAACCAGGGCGACATGCCAGCTCCTACTCGCACACAGGCTGAGTGATCTCGGTAAAGAGACCTTACAGCCTGTAGCAAGGGTCCGTTCACATTGTATCGGGGCAGTATCTCCCATAACTTCTTTCTCACAACCCTGTCAAACGCCTTTTCCAAATCCACAAAAGCACAGAAAACCTTTTGGTTTAGGGCCAAAAACTTTTCCGTGATCATGCGGAGGGAAAAGATCTGATCTATACACCCTCTTCCAGGTCTAAAACCTCCTTGTGCCTCCCACAACATCCTTTCAGATCTCTCTTGCATTCTTCTCGCTAAAATTTTAGCATAAACTTTACCGCCCAAGCTAATCAAACTGATGGCCCTATAGCTTGCACAGTGTATCTGTGAACCTTTGCCTTTATACAAAGGTACGATGACTGCACTTCGCCAATCGTCTGGGACCTCCCCAGATTTCCAGCATAAATTGCATAAAAACCAGAAAAAGTCCCAGACGCGTGGCCCACCATATTTGATCATCTCGGCAGTAACTTCATCTGCTCCCGCAGCCTTACCACACTTCAGACTTCGAATCACGTTCTCTACTTCTTCTAAACTGATTTCACCATCGGCTAAATTAATTCCTATATCACTCACCTAAGCAGAGTTGTATCGATAGCTTTCAAAATGTTTAATTATTTGAGCATATAATATATAAAATATATATTATATCATTAAAAATGTTACAAAAATGAATGTAACTGTGGTGGATTAATACGAAGAAATAATAACTTATGATATTTAATTGCTTGTCAGTATTTTTCCCTTTATAACTTTTTATTTTAAACGACCCAAACGCACTTTTAAAAATATTTTATAATTTATTATAACATTTAAAGTTTTGCTGCATCATTTTTTAGAAACAAAATTGACATTGAGAAGTTGCTAAGTACAAAAATTTTATTTTATAATTTATATACAGCTGTTGAAAGCATCTGATGTAAACACATGGTAATAATTGAAAACCAATATATACCTTTATATTAGATATTATGTAGGAAATAATATCTTTTTAAGACTACCATTATGGGAATAAAACATATTCTATAGCTATATAGTTCCACAAACTAGAAGCCATTAAGTGTAAGTACATAGAATATTGGTTTAACATTTGGAGCTCTTCCAATACAGCTTATCAAAGATTACTTGGCTTCCTCGCCACAGACTCCTAGTAAGTAAGACATAGAAACTGTGCATTTATTTATAACAGTTATATATAGTAGTAATGTTTTATTAATATTTAACTGTTATTAAATAATTGCAGTTCCTTATTTAACTTTTTTTTATTAACATAACTTTATTAACATTACATATTACCAAGTTTCTTAACAAAAAAACAGATAAGTAGCGACTAGCACTGCAAAAGTCTATTAAAGAGTAAATGTTTTTTATTATATGTAAATTATATTCTTAATTGCGGAAACCTCAAAAAATATTTGTTATTTTAGTATTAAAATCTTTTTATACAATGCTGTTGCAATTTTTTATTTTGTTGTCAAGTAAAAATCCCACAATTGACATGATTATTTAGTTAACGTGCACATTTCAACCTCTGATTACTGATTATGATATAAATTCTATACATATATATACATAAGGATATTAAACAAAATGTAGAAATAAGTAAAAATATTATTATTATTATTCTGATTATTTTGGATGTGTTTTTCAAAATATTTTATGTATTCTATTATAAAATCGAATATTATTTTGTAAGGTATTATTTTAAAATATGTTTTGACATTGACACTCGATAAAAATATCAAAAATTTGTTAAAAATTTCCAGCAACATAATTATCAATTTTTTTAAATAATTATGTCTAAAAATAAACCTGAAAAGTGGAATAGAATTCAATATTAATATTTTTAATATGTTACACTCAAATTAAATATATTTTAAAACTTTGACTAAAATTTACAAATACAATCTAAATTGATGTTACCACTGATGTATGTTATAATTGCGATTGTCTTCCAACGAAATATCTGTATTAACTTTTCTATGATAATTATATTTAAATAAATAATAATTTATGTACACGAAACATAACTTACTTTAACAAAGCTTTTTCAATATTTATTCCAATAATGGTGCAAATATTCCTTCGCTTCGTTGTACTTGATGAAAGGCGCTTTAACACGATAATAGAGATTTAACTCTCCCACGAGTCTACTCAGCAATAGAACAATTTAACTGTACATGCTCACGGATTACGAACGGTAGAATGAACCAAGTCGATATTTGAATAAATTTCATAATTATTACAAAGTGATTGATTTTTTTGATTTGATTGATTGCAATTTCACGTCTATATATATATTCCTACGTACATTACACGACTCAATAAAATACTTTTTAATCGAAAATCTATATATCTATATATAATAAGGAATAATTATGGCATCTAATTAACTTCTCTAACTAGTTTTGGTTCATAAATAACCAAAACTAGTTAGAGAAGTTAATTAGATGCCATAATTATTCCTATTCCTATTCTTAAGGAATATACTATGATTGTATGAATAATGAAAATACGTAAATATGAACAACACAACAAAATATAGATTACTAAGTCAAAAAGTAAATCCGAATAGTACATTTCACTGTTCAATTTAGTTCATTGACTACAACGAGAGCTTATCCAGAGCCTTATGGTCATCTCTTTTGGTTTGGCAGAAAGCCTTATATTTTTTTTTACCGCACTGAATTTGATATATTAATATGCTGACAAAATAAAGTAATATGTACCAATTAGTAGATTTTGAGAGGAATGTTCATGGTCATAGATGGTGTTATTTTTTTTGGGGATAGATGTATATGCTATTATTTTACCTACAAAGATTTTTAACATTGTGATGGTATTTCAAAGGTATATCCGTGAAAGTTTTTATTTCTTCAGAATACAAGTTTCCAAGTAGACATTCCAGTTTGAGAGATTGTCATGACTTTGTCAGTTACTTGTTGTTTGGTAGGCTTTAATTAATTCTGGTGAATGTAAAGGCGTTGGTAACAAAGGTAGCAATGATTGGTTGAATGGGAACTTATAAACTCTTGCTATTGTTTAGAAAAACTATTTCAAATATCGGATTTTTGCATAACTTGTTATCATAGTTTGTTAAGTATACTTTCAATTAAGGGTATTATTATGACTGAAGTACTATTTTTATTTGGATTCATAACTTAGAGACACACGTCATTATGAAATAGAAAATAAGGAAATGAAAAAGTGGACACGGATATGATGAAAATTATACAAGTACTTGGGAATAAATATAATCATTGCATTATTACAAATCATTTATTTACGTACCTGATGCAAAAAATTCAATGTTGGTAATAATCGTTTTTACCTGGAGTGATCTCTTTGTCGTATCTTTTTTTTTTAATAAATGTCAGTATTTTTTTTTTAAAGTGTTCATAATATGCATATTTCACTCGACAGAAATATTCATAACTTTGATGATTTTTTAGATTGTATCACCCAAATACTTCTCGTGCGCTTTCTTTTCAAAACTTTTTCAAAACTTCGGTGATACATAACTTAAGCGTAGGCCTCTGGTTTTAGATATTCTGAAAAGCCTATTTAATTAATGAATAGTAGAAAGCAAAAAGGCCCTTACACAGTTTTTTCAATGTCATATTAGTGGAAATACTACAATATTCATTCATCAATAATTTTTCAATAATAATTCAATTCATCTTAAATGAAGTTTTTTTTTAAATGTTGCTTTCTTATTTTAAAGTATAAAAAAATATCACTCGATGCTGCAATTTAATATGATTTTATAAAGTGATAATATGTTATAGGTATTTAGATATAACTTAGGTAGTTCTATTTCTTGTTTAAAATTAACATTTTCAGGAAGTCCCCAATATTTACTTGCTTGCAATATATAAAAATATACACCTATTTTACTCAACTTTCTCCTAAATTTAAATTATATCTTTCAATCAAATTTTACATCTAGAAAATTATAAAACCAATTAGTTATAACGTTTTATTATCGTTATCTATCTTAATATACAAACCCTAAATTAAGTACCCTTTTTCTGATATGTTGACAAAAAGTCATTTATAAAATGGGGTTTCTTTAAAACCTTATGTTTGCTGTCCAATCAGTAGCTTCGCTGTCGACTTTACAGCCTTCGCCTACATTGAAGCGTGACGTGGTCTGCAACGGAAATAAAACTACAAAGTAAATTAACTGTTAGAAAACTTCCCTTACTGCTGTTTATTATAGCAGTTTTAAGTGTTTGAATGTCTTACTTCATATGAATAAAATGGCATCATTCAGCCTTAAAAGTTCTAAGAATTCGTATTCATAAAATACAATTGAAGTATTTTTTTATTTTTCAATATCATTGCAAATGATACAAAGTAACTAATCAGCATTCTGATTATAACAGAAAAGCGTAAAGTATTCCCGTGATATATATTTATTTATTTATCTTCATGCCATATCCCTTGCGGGGTAGCCAGAGACAACGGGGCGCCAAACGCTACGGTCCCTGCATACCTCTTTCGCCTCGGCCACAGACATCAACCTCTTCATACATGCCCTCCGGTGGGTCCTCATGCTCTTTACGTGACTTTCTTTCAGTATCGTAGATACTGTGTTTTCGAAGGTCACTCGAGGCCTTCCCCTGTCTCTCTTACCGCTCACTTTTCCTTTATAAATCTTTTTTACCAATCTTTCATCACTCATTCGTTCGACGTGCCCAAACTCAGGTGGAGCACGTTCTTTTTCATTCTCACCGTGACATCTTCGCTAGTATCTGCCATTCTGTGGATCTCTTCATTGCGGATTCGGTCAGCTAGGCTAACTCCGCATATTCTGTTAAGAGATTGCATCTCAACAACATTCATCTTTCTTACATTCTTCTTCTGTGTTACCCACGTTTGGATGCCGTATAACAGCGTTAGTAATAAAACCGCATTGTGTACAGCTAAACATGCAACTTTGCTGACGTTTCGCCGTCTAAACAATGCAGCCAAAGTACCGTTAACAGTGTTACCGGCAGCCATACGCCTGTCCACATCCATTTTGCATCCTCCGTCTCTGCTAAACATACTTCCCAGATATACCACTTCATACACTTGTTCTATTATCTTACCATTCACGTTGATCTTACATTTTGTTCCTTCTTAATTTCATTCAAATGTCAGAACCTTCATCTTATCTTCATTCAGGTTTAGACCTTTTTTATCACACCCATCTTTCAGAGTGGTGACCAATGCCTGCAAATCGAGTTCTGATGATGCAATGAGCTCATCATCTGCATGTAGCAAGCAGTTGACCTTAAGGTCTATTCTATATATTATTTTTATTTATTTTTCTGTCCTTGTTAAATATATCTATTGCTGAACGCTTTAAAGTAACTGTGTTTAATGGAAGACGAGACGATGTTATCTGACGACACGATATGATATGATACTATTTTGCGTAAAGAAAGTTACCAATATCCGTTTCCAAGGTTCAATCTTCTTCTATGCAAGTTAAGCAAAATCTGATGTATATATATTTCTTTGTATGTTTTGTTTTGTAACCCAAAACAAAATTAAAATCTCGATGCCAAAAAGTTGATTACGAGATAAAATACAATATAATTTCTGTCAGAAAAATAAAGTGCAAGAAATTTTTCATTGCAATCTCGGCTCGGCTCGGCTTTTATAATTGTAATGTTTTTAATTGAATAATGGCTTCTAATAGTTATTAAAAATAAAAAAACATTTCTTCAAGCTATTTTTGAGGCAGAAAATTAGAACTGTATAATTTTATTGTCATTAATTAAACAGTATTATATATTGTTTAATAAAATACTTAGTTTTATCCTCGTAGAGACATACTGAATGCTCCAAATCGAAGATAAGATTTGAACAGAAGTGTTAAATTCTAATAAAGTACCTTATCATTATATTTATATATTTGTATTTTTTTTATATATTTATTATAATCAACAATACATATATAATAATATACTAGTTATACCAACAAAAGCCGTTTGTACGAAATATGTTTTTGAAAATAAAAGTAGCCTAAGTGAAGTATTAAACTAAGCTTAGTATTCGAAGAAGTATTAAATTAAACTTAGTATCTATTCAAACAAACAATCTCTAAAAAAGGTGATAGCTCGGATAACTATCAGATCTATCGCCATTACCTCTCTTCTCTCCCAAATAATGGAGAATATCATTAACCTACAGTTCCTAATGTATCTCGAGGATCGGCGGTTGATCAATGACCTGGTGATCGTCTATTATAATTTACGCACCGTTGGGCAATAGTTATTGAAAGCAAGGAGTGGGACTGGTAGTTAGTCTGGATATGGCAAAAGCCTTCGATCGTGTATGGCACAAGGGGCTCCATTCGAAGCTTCCTTCCTGTGTGCTACCCGAGAGTTTATGCAAATAGATCACCAGTTTTCTCACTGGAAGGAGCATACGGGTAGTTCTCGACGGTTTTTGTCCAATCCCGTGAATGCTGTTGCACCCCAAGGCTGCATGCTATTCCCAACTCTGATCATAAATGTTTAAATAAATAAAACAAGTAAACTTGACTAACTTGCAAAAGCAAGTAAGTCAAGTTTACTTGCTAAAAAGCTTTTTTAATTATACTTTATATTTTACGTTGTTTGAAAAATATTAGGCTTTTAAAATTAAAAGCCTTACAGTTTTTCAATATTTGCGAACGTTTAAAACGTTGTTTTAATTTGAAAAGTGTAAGCGCACCTCTAGTAAGTAATTTGTAATGCGGCCATTAGTAAAAACTAAATTCCAAAAGCAATAACGTTAACCCGAAATAACTTCAACAATGATTTTGTTCAAATAAATCATATACCCAGATTTTATAAAAAAGCCCTCGGGGGATGCTTGCTTGAGCCGTCGTAGCGATAGGATCTATTCAAGATAAAGATTTTGTTATTAGAAGTACCTACGTGCATTCCTTTAACCCCTGAGGATGGACGGTATTCAAGATCTTGGGATTCGTGGTGTTAGCAATGCTGGTCACGTGCTTTTTAACACTGTCTATCAGGACTCTTTTCGTCATATACGGCTTCAATTATAAACTATATATTACATAGACGTTTTTATGTTAAAGTGTGGTAACATACTGATTACATTTTAGGCTATTACACCTGAAATTTTTGAATCCAAAATATTTGATGCATGACTGGAGCTCTAGTTTGCTTCTTCTTGTGAAATACGATTTATAACTTTCAGACCTCAAAAGTTATTTGATAATGAAAAATTTCAAATGATATCACCTTATCTTTTGTTTAGTTGGATTCAAATTAATCAAGTAGATGTTTTTCTAATATTGTCTATGTTTCTTTTAATTTTAATTGACATAATATTAAGAAGTAAGTAGGATGACACGGATATGAACAGAAAGGTCGATTTAGAAAACTGGTAATTATTGGCAATTCTTCTCTCTATTTCACTTAAGTGTCCTTTTTAATTCTTTGAACTAAAATACAACTTAAATATCAAACTATAAAATATGGTGATAGTTCCGACATTATCGGACATTCGAAAAGATATTATACATGTATACAATAATAACTCTGTACATTAAACAAGTAATAAAAGTCGAAATTTGTTTCATAAACAGAGTATAGTAAACATATCGCAATAATTTTAAATTGTAATATTAATAATATACTTCTATCCGCTTCATTTACAGTTGTCAACATTTTCTTTAGTTAATAAACTTCACCTTTTACCTATACTTACGATTACATATTATTATATACATTAAATGATTCAATTTAATTTTAATACTGCCTGATTAGTGTGGTGAGATAACATTTTTATCATTCTACACTATAATAATAATCTGAACCTGATATTGTTTTATAATAGTTACAGGAATTATAAAATAATATAATTTGGGTTGTATAGTGAATATTATAGCATTAGCATTAAAGTAATACGGCAATTAAATAAGTAAAAGAACAACAATTACCAATAGTTCATTTGTACATAAAAATATAACAACAATTAATTAAAATATTTTTATTTACTCTGGAGAACGGATAATGGATTATCCGACTGAAAAGAATTGCAATCTATAAATTGAAGATGAATCTATCTGTTCCATAACCCAATTTTAATAATCTAGACAGATAAGGTTAGTTTCTTTTGTAAAAAGATGACTACTTGTCTACAAAAGTAATAGTCTTATACTGAAGTTAATTTAAGTCGCCGTCTACACATTGATTAACTCTACGTCTTAAAATTTGAGTGTCAAAGCACTTGGTCACACCTTTTTATATTTTTAAATATTTCCAAAGTTTAATTCTTGTTTTTTTTTTATATTAACACCATTGTATAACAAAAGTCTTTAGTTATGATTTTAGAACGCGGTAAGCAGCTGTTATTTGTTTTTAATAGTATATTTAAAAACAATTTTTGTTATAATATATAACTATGGCTGCAACCAGGAGTGCAGTAAACTGAAGAATAGAGTCGTTAGTACGAGTCAATTGAAATTAATAGTTTTGATTGTGAGACTCATCTCGCACTTAAAAATATATATCAAAAATTAATTAAATTTTCTTAGATTATTTTTCATAATTTGTATTCCTTTTCTCTGTCCCTATGCTTATCCCTGTAAATTATAATATGAACAAAGTATACCAGGGTCGCAATCTCTAGTCCATGGTCACTAGAAAAATTGTTATTCATTTCCTATTATATTAATTGGGCGATAGGCAGCACATACAATAGAACTTTTTGCAGAAATGCACTTACAGGTATAGGATAATGATCTTATTCTATCTCAATCCATCTAGTGTCTTGTTCATCATCATTGTGGTGCTAGAGGCTTCGGATCATAGGTGTCTTGCACGTCATATATCTTGGCTATTTATTGGAATGCATTCATGTGTCAATGTAAATGACAATGCATCAACCACTATTGATAGTTTTATGTCCACCTTAAGGCTTGAGTGGAAGAAAAAAGCAGTAATCTCTAGAGTCTTATTATGATTCGGTCTACGGGTAATTTTTTTTTAAAACGTTAAAATCTTTTAAACTATTATTTGTCATATAAAATGAAATCTATTTACTGTCATTATAATAAGTTTCGCGCGTCAATGATTTGTCCAAATGAAAGTTGTGGACAAAGAGACGAACTACCTCCAAGGTGTCTACAGGTGCGTCCACAACTTCATTTTCTGCCAATAACTCAAGATGATGACAAAGACAATGATGCTCCAGTTAAAGTAATAAAAGAAAAATTATAGAAAATTTTACTTTTTATATAACAATAATTTTGGAACTGACAAACAATAAATCAAAAATACTTAAGGCGATATACAGGTAATTTATAAGACGAAATCATTAAAAAAATTGATTGATATGTATTATATTATGTATAGTAGGTATGGTCACGACATCAAATATTTTCAATAAAATAAAATATTTTCAAATACATATATGGTATATTTTTCAAATATAATATGTCGCTGTTATATTAAAGTAAATAAATACTATATGTATTTCCAAATAAATTATTAAACTACTTTGTTTTTATTGAAGAAGATTTACTTCGTTTTTCACATGTCTTGCTAAAAAATTCCGAAACTTTAAAAGTAGATTTTTTATGTTATTGGTATTATTCTCTCTCTTTTTATCTGTTATTTTTCTCAGACCAATTAAAATAATCGATGTACTATTTTTAGGATAGTTTTTATAAAAAGCGAATAATAATGTTTATACTACACCTCGTCTTAATATATAATTTAGTATGTCTGTCTGCATTACTGTTTTATATAAAATATAACTTTGTAAAAAACAATGCTTTTATCTCGTATCTTCTGTTTTGAGTCTTTTGGAGCTTAAAAATTGATTTCAATTTTATGTAAGACAATAGTTTTATTACAGTTTACACCTAAATTTTGTTACAAAAATTTTAAGTTTTCGTGACTATTTCAAAACATTACAAATTTTCGCGAGATATTCGAATTAGAAAAAAATGTTAAAATGTGCGCGGAATGTCAATCCAAGAATCGAGGTTGGAATAAAAAATATCTTCCTTACTTCTTAATCGAAAACATTTCTACGAAGCATTTTGTAATGGTTGGTTTGATCTTGGTTTTATTTCTATTTGCCGCAGTCCGTCGAAGTCGAAGTCGCTAGTGAGACGCTGATTAAATACCAGCTTGGTTGTACGAGTCGGACTTAACGTATCTGAATTCCTTAATTACTTTTGGTGAATAAGTTAGAGAATTGAGGGTTTAAAGATCTTTGAGACTGAAAATCGATAAGATTCGATTGAAAGTGTCAATTTTCAATACCTTTTAGATAGACGTATTATTAGAAAAAGTCATTGGCCTTTTGCTAGTCCCATAATCTTAGTACATGAAAGTAACGAAAGTGACAAAATGTGTATAGTACAGAGACAGATTCCCTCTCCCTCCCATCGAAGATCAGATTGATAAATTAGAATCATACTAAATACTGTATTTTTTTATATATGAAAAATAGTTTCCATCAAATACTTGTTTTTAAAGTTCCTTATAAATATACAGGCTTTGTCATATGTGATGGCATTATGAATGGCTCAAAATGCTTTTCGGAGTTTGTAATTACCCATCGGTATTTCAAAGGGCTATATCTAAGGTTGTCCAGGACCTTAAATTTCTTTTAGTTTAAATGGATTATATCTTGATTCCTTATAATTCTATTGAGCAAGGATTAGACTTATTAGAGCTCACCATTTTAACATATATAGTAAACAATATATATATATTTCAACATATAAAGTAGTTTATAGTGAACCTTAAAAATTTTCTAGTTTTTAATTTTTTCTTGTTATTTTTGTAAGTTTATATCAATGCTTCACAAACTGCCTGTATTAGTAATATATGTAATTGACCAAAATTAATCAAAAGTGGGGAAGAGTCCTGAGCAAGATCGTGCTTGAAAATATGTGATAAATAATCTCATCTTAAAACCATTCTTGACTATGTTTTATTCTAAGTTTTCAACAGTTACACACCAATGCCATAGGATATGGGATTATATTACTTGGAACAAGTCCAGCGAAATCAAAATATAATTCCTATGATGTAGATATGTTAGCCATATATAATGCCCTTAAATCGGAGATTTAGATTTTAATTAATCTAGTCCTGATAATATTCCAAGATTATTCGTACTGAAAGGGTGTAATTATTGAGCATTAGGCATATTAAAACGCACCATTAAACATATTAAAACTTATCCACCATAAAAACTGTGGTTAATGATAAAGTTTTAGACAAAATTAGAATATAGTTTTTTTGTCCGGGATTATCAACCTTCATTAAAAATATATTTTTTATTGTTTGGTGTGTATAAAAAAAGGGACATTTTGGTCCTAAACAAGGGTTATTACACCAAATTAATAAAACTGCCATACTCTTTCATACAATAGATTTCGATTGCACTGAAGCTTTTTCCTTATCCGACGAATATTACAAACATTTCCTACTACTTGTAGATGGTTTTACTAAATTCCTAAAAACCTATTGTAAGAGAAACAATAACACTAATTGGACCACCTTCGTTAGTTGTCACTGACCGGAAAACAAATTTCAGCTCTGATCAGTTTCCGTCACTATTCTCAGAGTTAAACGTCGAACATCATATTATAGCAACCGGTACGCCGAGAATTATAATGACCAAGTTAAATGTTCGGTTTAAATAAAAAAAATCTTTAATAAAGTCATATGAATACTAATAATTTAATTAGGCATAATATGCATAATTTAAATACGTTATACGACTCAAAAAAGTTAGTAAATCTTTTCTATGGCAATGTATTTACATTTTCAATATACTCATAGTAAACGTTAAAACGTTTTTAACGATGCTAAAATATTTTCAAATTTCTAGACCATCATGCACTGTGGGTTTGAAAAAGCTGTCAAGCTACTTTAAAATTATAAGTTTTGAATGTAATTTAGGCTTTAAATATGGCTTAAAAAATAACATTAAACAAGCCAGGCTGAATTTTTGTAGCCACTTCTCTCTAGTCTGTCGCAAATAAATTGCCGAGTTGGCGATAGTTTTGACAATGAAAAAATAAACTTTTTTTTTTTTTAATATTATCATTATTATATATTTTTTTTCTTAACAAAATGATTTTATTTCTGTAAAATTTAATTATGCCTAACGTATAGTTTTGTTACAATAAATGAAAGAAACATTTAAGTCTTAATAACAATGTAGGTATACAATAGTGACGTTTCCGGAATGTAAAAATAAAAATATCTTATTTTTAATATATTTTTTTTTTCCATTTTTTATTATTGAGATAAAAACCATTGAAAACACAAGGGAATTTGAGCAAATTTAAGAAGGTACGTCTCATTTATCATTATTAAATAAGCTTTCTGTCGTTAATTTTAAAGAAGACAACACATTGATTCATTAAGGAGTATAAACAGCTGCACAAAGTTTCCTTCCAACAACTTATTATCGTTCCAAGAGAATAAGCATAGAGGACGCCTTTCTACGGCTTTTCATAACTAACTAACTGCTAACTACAGCAGCTATTACCTTCCAACTTTAATGAATACTTTGAATACTATGTTTCACCTAGTTATCAATAATTTAAGTTATTATTTATTCATTATTTACGTGTTGAAAAATGATATTCAATAAATTATAATTATATCATAGACGGAACATATAGATGGTTTATATAAAACAGGCAGGCAGGGAGCGTTTTAAGGAGTGATTAATAAAGCGAGGCAGTATTTCACGCCTGGCCAAGAGACTTGTGCATTATAAGGCGCAGGTCCATACATGGAGTACGATTTTATGCTTTAATTTGGGAATGGTTTTCAACAATATATAGTTATTGTTCTGTTTAATATGTAAACTATTATCTCTAGACAATTGATACAAATATTGGATTTTGCAAATATATTGACAAAACTCGCGGACACAATGGCGACAGCCCTTAATGTATTTAGCACAGACATGCATTTACATTCTGAAATTTTTTGAACAGTTTTACTGTACCGTATATCGATAATAAAAAAAATGGATTCTTATTAATTAATAAATTATTACATAAAAAAGTCTTACCGATATCATTGTGTGTTGAGTTCCAAGTTAAAAGTGCAGAAGTTTGGAAAATAATTATCACTTGGTATCCGGAGAGCAGTGCAGGTAGTGATTATATTACCGAGATAGTTGTGGTCTACAAATATTTTTAAGTTCCGGTAGTAGAAGACTTCATAAATAAAAAAAAAATAAAAAGATTTGTAAAATATGTTAAATATGACATTTAAAATAAAAATAAAACTCGATGATATAAATAATATCACGAAACTATTATTCTTAAAGAGTGATGTTTATTACAATATTCAAATATAATAATTAGCAGTCAAGCATTTCTTGCTATTATATTGATTTGTCGATGGAGAATAAATTCTCTATGGATATAATTAAATAATAATATTCGTCTTCAAAACAACATAGTCCCATATAACATATATATGACACATATAGTGTTATTAACTGGAAGACGTCACAAGAGAACGACCCACCTACCTTATTGTGTAATCATGGAACTCGTTTCATATCAAAATTGTTGTTGTTGTTGTTCAAATAAGTTAAATAGATTTGCCAATTACTAGGTGGTGTTATATTTAATACTTATTTATTTATATATTTGTCGAGATCGTGATTTTTTTCTTAAACTGATAATTTTAAAAGTATACAATAAGATTCATCTCACTATTAAGTTATTAAATATATTTTAAAATATTATACTTTAAAATAATTATTAATAAATATTACTTGGTGAAAAAGATAAGGCTAAAATTGGTGGACCCATGGTAGCCCCATTCAATGAAAGAAGGAAACAATACAAAAAGGGTAAATAAAACTTAACTTTAGTAATAGTTGCATAAGAATCTATTTGTTTTCGGAGTTCTATACTACTAAATGGTGCCACTAAATTCATACATAGCAAAACGTATGTGTACAAGTACATGCAATTTCTCTCAACCACAGAAATAAGCTAAATTTTCAACGTGGAGTTTTTTAACGGTTGGTATACTTCATCTTACTACTACTTACTACTTCATCATAGTTATATTCCGGTTTTTTGGAGACAATATAAAGTTTCAATGTAGGCGAAGTCTAAAAATCGACAGCGAGTCACTAATTAAACTTTGCTGGGCTTGTAAGTTTTTAAACTTACAATTTATTTTACTTTTGGTCAACGTCAGAAAATTGGAGTTCCTTATATAGTTTGATATTTATGAAGTAATAGATTAACTTTTTAGTTTTAGAATTTCTTGTTTTCTTTATACTCTATTCTTTTTTTTAATAAAATATGTAATGGTCTGTCTGTCATTTAGGTGAAGTATATAATTAAAGCTTATGTATTGTTAATAAGTAACTCTGGCGCATAAAAACATATTTAAATTTAAAAACACTTTATTTGAACAGTATAAAGAAAATAATTATCTAGCAATAAAAGTTCATGGTGTTAATCTTCTTTATACTAAAAAAAAATTAATAATCTTCGGAACAGTATGTTTTTCCTTCCATGTTCTCCTGTTACTCGTCATCTCTGTACACACTTCCTTCTTTTCCATGTCGTCTTTCACGCAATCCATCCCTCTTTTCTTCGGCCGTCATGTAACTTTTAACAAATGAAAATATATTTATATCGACTAAGTTTTTAATTCTTTTAAATATGATTAGTATAATAGCATACATGATCTTATAGTGATTATTATTTTTATTTGTAAAAAAAATATTATATTTTTTCATAAAAGTTTCAACATTTAGGCATTTATGAAGGCGTTGCTGATATTAAATAAATAATTACAAGTTATTTATGCTAACATTAAGATACATAAAATGCATAGGACCAAAACATTAAAAACAAATATAACGTTTATATAACAACAAATGAAGGTTATATTACATTCTAGATAAAAGTGTATGCAAAGGTTTTCAATCGAATAAAGACTTACCTTACCCTTTTTTAAAACTATTTACTTTAAAGATTCTATTGAAAAAAGGCTTGAAACGATATATCAATGAAAAGATGATTTTTATTCTAAGCAAAATTCAATCCTCACACTCCCTCCTCCTCATATAATTATTTTATTGTTTATAAAATCAATACTTATAATTATACTCGTAGTTAAAGATGTTTTGACGTATAGTGTTTCAAAAACAAGTCTAAGGAGGTAAATGTAATATAACACTAGAAAAATTGTTTCATAGTTGTTATATAGAGATTACCCAACCTATGAACAATATGTTTTTTTTAAATTATTAAAGTATGCGAATACAATAAACTTAATAAAGAAAACACATCTGAGAAGTTGTGACTAATGTAGTTTAATAGACCATACTAGTCGTTTTTAGACTTCATTAATCTCTCAACACTAAGTGACAATAAAGGTAGCCAAAACTATACAGTATAAATCAGGATATATATGATTAGATTTTTTATCTTACATTTTAGCTATATATCTATATATAAAAAATAAAAAATTAAGAAAACTATGTTGAGAATATTCTTGTTTTCTATTTTATTAAAATGTTCAGAATACTGAAACGAGATATTTTATTACAATGTTCAGAATATTCAAACCAGATATAGCATAAAATTACGGCTCAAGTCACAAAGCTCCGAAGTTTTAGGGACGAAAGTTGCAAATAAATATACTAAAGGGTATGTAAACAATTGTTTCCATTTTGACGTGACCACAACTTCCCCAAACAATCTAATTTATTTATATTAAAAATAATGATAGAATTAAATTACGGGTTCAATATTTTTTATGTAATATAGACATCATCACAAGAGTAACTCTGTTGAAAATTATATCAATTCATAACTCTGCGCTAGGACTCGTTATTTCATAGAAAAAGGGTATTCTACTATAAATACACAATAGCGATAGACGTCCCAATTTGTACAATTTGTTTTTCGTGCTAAGAATACCAACTAGTAACTGCCATCAGTTTTGCAAATTAGGAAAACGGTCGAAAGTTTTTTGATCTAAAAGTTGATTATAATAAAAGAAACTTTCATTTTAAATATATATACTACTTATATATTCATAATATTAACTGCTTCTAAACGTTGCTAGCTAACATTTCATATTTGATCCTTAAATATTTGCTTAGAGACCTAATCAATTATAAATATATCTTACACGTGTTGTCTGGTTAAATCAAGATTTTATACGTCTAAATCAAATATATTGGTACAAGTTAAAGTATGCAATAAGTATGATGACTTATCCAGTTAAGTTTACATGATGTCGAAATCAAATATATTGATACAAGTTAAATTTTACTCAGATGACTTATCCAGTTGAGCTCATTCCATTTTATAAATTTATATTTACTCAACTCATAACGACTTCAATGATATTTATAATGATACAAATAATTAAAAATACTCTACTGATTACAATAATTATAATCCTAATGGAAGAATAAACATTTAAGATCTTTGAACAATAGAAATATTATTCAAAGATCTTAAATTGGGAATTATTTATTATTCGAAAATTGTAATAGTTTGCCAACTTCGATTCAAAGTGCAACCGAAGCGACTATATTTAACAGAAATAATGAAAAACTAACAAACAAGAAGGAACATAAACACTTGAAGTTACCAAGGATGATAATTTCTCCTGAAACTGAATCTTATTCTGAAACTTGTATTTTAAAGTGGACTGTTCAGTAACACTCACATACACACATATATTATATAATAAGCCGCATGGTCTACGCACGCACACACCAAGGTTCTTTGGTTTGCTCCTACTATAACTATGACTTAGTGCTTATAGATATGTATAAATTTAAAGTATATTATTAATTATCTTTTAAACATAAACTGTTTTCTGTTGCTTTCTTTAAAATACAAATATAATATAAATAATAATAAATTGCTTTTGAATTTTATTCAGACAGCTGATGAATGGCTCTAAAGCTAACATCCGGGCTCGAAAATCCGATGCCGGGTATTTCAGTTTAGACATGTGCCATGTATTATATCGTAAATAAAAGAGTTTTGAAAATAATTTTAACTATAACGGTGGAGGGAATGTATTTTTCCCTTCCTATAGTTCTATTTACAGGCCGGGCGGACAGACTTGTTGCAAGCAGTTAATAATAATTATTGAAATGTCCTTATTAAAGAATAATTTTTAACAAACTATATGCTTTAAAGGCATAAGTATAGGCTTAAGTTAAACCACAATAAGAGAAAATGACGTAGCATAAATTGCATAAAACTTATGTAATGGAAAACAGAAGAATCTATAAAATAATGTTGTCAATATTAACAAATAAATATATATATATTATTATTGACAATATTTATTTATGAACTGTCACAATATTTTTTTTTTAAAGTAACATTTTAAAGCATTGATTGTCTTTAGTCAGGGTGCCACTTTATGAAGTAATCTTTGATTCTACTTCTCAGAGATGTATACAGATTAAGTATACTCCCAATATCTATACATACCCATGATAACACTACTCTTGAAGATAATGTTTAGGCTGACATACATATTTCAATTTCAATTCGTGACAAAGAATGTAAAAATTCTCCAGTAAAACACTCCGCTCACTTCGTTCGCTTCGCTCAACTATTAAAATCAATCTCGAGCTTTTTAATAATTCATATGAAATAGAAATAAATCTATAGGTTAAGGTCGCAGAAATCAGAAAGAAGTGTATTTATGTTAATATACGAGTAGTAACTAAGATACAATGGAACGTATTTACGCGTACATTTGTATAAGTTGTCTCAAAATATTTTATATTCTGTTAAAAATGTGAATCATTTATGTAACATTTTGTTTGAATAATATATCTTTTTATAATGTACTACTCCGATATTCGATAAGAGCATTTCAAATTTTATTTCAGAAAGCTTTTCCAGCGAATTATGAATGTGGAAAGTGTGCTCTTTGTCGTATTAACATTCACTTTGTAAAGGATGGGATAGACTTTAATATTATTATGAATGTATTATTAATATTTCGCATTTACAAAAACGCACACTGAATATAATTTAATTTTAGGATAACAATATTGTTTGTACATTAAGAGTTTCGTACTAAAAACAAGTGGCGCTGTAATGGCTTCCGTGTTTGTGTTTTTGTAATAAACTTTTTTAGGATAATTGTACGAGTTTCATGAACAAGATCAGAGCGAGATGGGTCCCCAGAATGCTGTCGCCCCGCCAGACGACAACTAGAATTTTTTTTTTTCGGTATCAAAGAACCCCAACTGGAATAAAATTATTGAGAATAATATTATTGTTTAATGTAGTCACCTCCTAGGTGATTACATTAAACAATAATAAAAAAAAATCCTGTGAGCCTTTCTTTTCATAGCTAGGTAGATTACTTTTGGCTTCCCCCTTGTATTATGTCTTTATGATTTATACGTCTCATTGTTATAAATCGGCTTTCATAATGTATATTCCGTAATACGTTTCATCATTCCCCCGTTGGGGATGAAAAGCAGTAAAGCGCTGTAACACGATGACAGTGATTTAATTATCCCGTGGGTGGACTCAATAATATTACCATTTATCAGTACATCAATGGACATGAGGCTGATTGGAATAAATTACTGAATTATGCTTATGCAATATAGTTGCTTTTGGAAACTATTTTTTATCCAGATATAAATTATGGCAGGTAGCAACCTACCCCGTGCCTGGGGCAGTTTGACTTGTCACTAGGGGTAAGTTGACCTAAGAAATAATGAGTACCAAGACTACGAAGGAACAAGATTAAAATACTAAAGTAAATGCAATCATCATTTTTAAGAACATCTTCAACAACATTAAACATCGTTAAGAACCTATCGGTCCACCTCCAGTCTAAAATAGTCTTTGATACTCCTTTAGTCTAAAATAGTCAAAATAGTATTTATAGTGGGAAAACGAAGAACGAAAGGACCATATTGCCGAGGCCGAGATAGCAACTGCGACTGTCACCAGCGAACCTCGGTCAGCAGACGTCATTTTTCCCAATTTTTTGGTGCCAAGATGAGCTATGTCTCTATCAGGAATGTGAACCGTTGTCAGTCCTGTTTCATCTACATTCCAAATATACCTAGGGCTTAAATTTAAACGTAGGTAAACGGTTATTAGGTTATCAAAGAACAACTGCTCGTTGTTTTTGTTGAAAGAAGTGGCTCGAAATAAACTCGTAGCTTAAGGAGATCGAATAGAGAGAATAGGATGACGTTTAAGCAAACTCCCTACCCAATCTTCATCAGCAATCTGTTTTTTATCCCATGATTCAGGAATAGATTTATTATTTTTTTCGCAAATTCATTTGCAAATTTTTGGGACTCGTAAGGCGTTAATCCATAACAAACATCAGCAGCTCCCTTATGGGCAATTTTCTGATGCAAGCTCTTCCTCGTCACTGAATATTTGTCTGTTTTTTATGTAGCCAATGCTTTCCCAGGTCAATTGAGATCTAGACAGTCCGGGATTGCATTCTCTTTTTTTCATATTTACTACATGGCGATATTTTATAGTGTATAGCAAATTCTTTGAATTGATACTTTTTTCGGCGAAAATAACTTGTCGACATACTCTCTCCAGTATGTCTTTACGTCGATTTGACTTTCGTTTATAGATTCGCATCGTTCTAAACTGGAAATATTAGGTTAAGAACAATAATTTTTATACCAATTTATATCTAGTATATCCAAAATTGTATGGGGCAGGTTGACTAGATAGTCAACCAACCCCTTTTTAAATGAGTCAACCAGCCCCAAACAACCTAGAAATTTTTAACTACGTGCCTAAACCTTAAAATGGTGTCGTAATTAAAAATAATAAGGAAGCATACAAAGTTCGGAAATCAAACATTCGTATTAAACAGTTTGACAAGCAATCAAAACAAGACGAAAAGAGTTATAACAAATAGAATTAGGAAAAAAATTGTTACTTAAGTGTCTTGTTTTTGAATAATAGGCTCTAGCTGACAAACGGTGTGCGTCTGCTCCGCGGTTTTTCTGATGATTGTGCGCAGGGGAATAATGGATACGATCACCTAGTCGGTCGATGCAAAAAGTTTGCCTAGCTAGCATTTTTGACAATTAGTCTACCTGCCCCTATAGTCAACCATCCCCGGTCTCCCCTACTTGGTCAAGAAGCTTTAACACGGTTACAGCTATTTAAGTCTCCAGCAATTGAACTTAATAGTATAATTAATTATCCGTACATCACTGACACACAGCTGATTGAAACGGACTATTGACTTCAAAATAAATAACTATTTTATGTGTTTGGATAAACTTTATAATTATATATTCAGTCTTCTCCGTGCACGCATCGTGAGCGGTCACGGATTGAGTGCTACTAAAAATGTCCGTTACAAACGTGAGTGCTGTTAAATGTACTAATTGTAATATTGTAATTTCGGAAGTGCTAGCGTTTATAAGAAATAGACATGATGTTGTGGATAATGAGAGCTTAATCAGGATATGTTCATCGGCCTTTTCGGAGGAGGATATCGATGAAGCTAAGAAGTTGTTGTTCGTTTCCACGAAAACTACGCAAAAGTTAGTTTCGAGACGAAAGAATAAAAAACAGAAAGACCTGGAGGATATGATTTCCGTGTTTAAGACAATGGATCCTGAGCTTATACCTATATTTGTGGCATATGACTTGCATAAGCTGCCACCGATATGTTTTGATCATGTAGATGTAACAAAATTACTTAAAGATTTGTTGGTGATAAGATCGGACATAAACGACATAAAAGACAACTACTTGACTAAATCTGAATTTGAAGAAGTGAAATTAAGTAACCAATGCCCAAAATCTCCGTTAAAAAAATTTAAACAATATTAATTTAAAAAGAGGGTACGTAGAAAACAATAACTCAGACAATATGTTGAGAACACAGCTGACTTCTACCTGCGCGACGACAACTCCCGAGTGCGTAAACAACACTTCGTCTAACAACGTGCTCACTCGCACGCATAGCGAAGCTGTGACTCAGCCTCATACTGTCTCACTCACGCCACACAGTTCGGCCGTTGTGGAGAACGCTGATTTACAGCGTGATATTATGTGTCAACGAACCTTCGCGCAAATTGTAAAAATAAAGAGGAAGATTGGATATTAGTGAAAAAAAAATGTTAAGAAGCGTTTTTCTGGAATGACGGGAAAAGCAATATCAAATATGGCAGTAAAATTCAAGGCTGCTGAATTAAAAATTCCGTTATTTATATCACACGTCAGTAAAGAAACTACTGAAACTGACATTTCGGAATATATTAAAATGAAATCGAATGAACATGTTATTCTGGAGAAAATAAATATGAAAAGAGAAAGACCATACAATGCGTTTAAGGTGTTTGTTCCAAAACACAAATTGTCCTCTTTTTTGGATGACAATTTGTGGCCGGAGGGTATAACCTTTAGACGATTTATTAATTTTAAAACTAGCACAGACACCCGCCTGGTGAACGAAGTTAACAATAAATCAAGTATATGATGGATATTACGTTCAGGAAAATTACATTTACGACATTTAATTGTAAAAATATTATCAGATCGGCAGACTGCGTGAGGAACCTATGTGATGATTGCGATATTATGGCTTTGCAAGAGACTTGGCTGCTTCCTCATGATGTGGCCTTTCTAGGGAGTCTGCATAGTGACTTTGCATTTACTGGCAAGTCCGCTGTGGATACATCTACTGCATGCCTAGTTGGAAGACGATACGGTGGAGTGGCATTGTTGTGGAGAAAGTCCATATTTCAGACGGTTACCGTAGTGTCGTGTGATAGTGATCGTTTGGTTGCGATTAAAATCGATTACGCCGATTGCCCTATATTAATATTTTCCGTGTATATGCCGACGGATTCGGCCGACAATTTATTAGAATTTAATAACTGCCTCAGTGAAATAATTGCCATATGTGAATCTACAAGCATTGAATTTGTGTTTATATTGGGGGATTTCAACGCGCATCCCGGTGAACGTTTTGAACGTGAGCTGTCATCTGTGTGTGTAGATCAGTTGTGGTCATGTGTAGATTTTGAGTTGTTGCCTCGGGATTCGTACACTTTCAGCAGCACTGCGAATGGTGCCCTTCGCTGGTTAGACCACTGCGTGGTGAGTAGTGCTGGGAGACAATTAATAAGTAAAGCTGCAGTTCAGTATGATGTATATGCGTCTGATCACATACCCGTGTCAATAGAATGTAATTTAAACTTAATATTTCCTAGAGTAACATTTAAAAATAAGAAGTGCAATAAAGTACTTTGGGGTGAGAGACATAATAATAAGATTGTTGAATATCTAAACCATTGTAATTCAAAGTTTGATTGTTTTAAATTTCCGTTAGAATTTGATAAATGTTCTAATAGTATTTGTTCTGATTCTCGACACCTTACACTGTTGAAGCAATTGTATACCAATCTAATTAATGTACTAAAAGATGCTGCTGAAATAACATATGTTGGTAGTGAAAATAGACACCATAAAAGAATATACGTGACGGGCTGGAAGAAATATGTTCATAGTGCTCACAGGGAGGCTCGATTATGGTATAAAAATTGGCTCTTACATAATAAACCCAGGACTAGTTACATTTACGCTAACATGTGTAATTTTCGAACCATCTTTAAAAATAAATTGAAATATTGTCAGAAAAATCAACAACAAATTAAAATGGATTTAATAGCGAAAAGTCACTCAAATAAAGATTTTAAATCATTTTGTAAACTAACAAATAAATTTAAGCCTATGTCGAGCCATCCTGTGAGTGTGGCGGGTGTGCATGATCCGGTGGACATAGCTAACGTGTTTCAGCAGCATTTTAAAGTGGACTCACCTTTAAGGCAATCTGTTCGAATGCCCGGTGCTGGATCCGTGTCGGGTGATATTACAGTCAGATTTACTGAAACAGATATTGCATTAGTTATATCAAGTATGAAAAGAGGTAAGTCACCCGGCCATGACGGTCTGAGCATCGAGCATTTGCAACACGCAGGTGAACATCTACCTCGAATACTATCTATGTTTTTCAACTTGTGTATGAGTCATTGTTATTTACCTGATGAATTTATGTATACCATAGTTGTGCCAATTGTAAAAAATAAAACGGGTGATGCATCTGATATTAATAACTACAGGCCAATATCTCTAGCGACTATCATGGCCAAGGTGCTGGACAGTCTGCTTGACAAACAATTACTTAATAATATTCAACTTAATGATAATCAGTTCGGTTTTAGACCAGGGCTATCCACAGAGAGTGCTATTTTATGCCTTAAGCAGACTGTCCAGTACTACACTAGTAGGCAGACGCCGGTTTTTGCTTGTTTTTTGGACCTCTCCAAAGCTTTTGATTTGGTCAATTATGAGGTTTTATGGCAGAAACTTCAAAATGAAACCACGTTACTACGTGAAGTTATCGATTTCTTTTGTTATTGGTACAACAACCAACTCAACAGTGTAAAGTGGCAGGAATCCTTTTCTAATGTATATCGGTTAGAGTGCGGGGTGAGACAGGGGGGCCTGAGCTCACCTCGGCTTTTCAACCTTTACGTGAATCGTCTGATAGGTGAGTTCAATAACAGCGGCGTAGGGTGTCATGTGGACGGTGTTAGTATTAATAACATTAGTTACGCCGACGATATGGTGTTGCTGAGCCCATCGATCAATGCGTTAAGAAAATTAGTAAAAATGTGTGAAACATATTGTGAGGCACAAGGACTCAAGTACAATGTAAAGAAAAGCGAAATCATGGTTTTTAAGGCTGGAACAAAGGGTTACACATCTATACCCAAAGTGTCGCTGTGCGGATTACCGGTTCGTAGGGTAACCAGTTTTAAGTACTTGGGTCATTGGCTAACAGAGAACTTGTGTGACAATAAGGATATCGATAGGGAGCGAAGGTCACTGTCAGTTCGCTGTAACATGATGGCTCGCAGATTTGCACGATGTACTGACCATGTGAAAATAACGGTATTTAAGACCTATTGCCAATCATTTTACACGTGTAATTTGTGGACAGATTACAGCTTGCGTGCTTACAGTGACCTCCGCATACAATATAATAATGCGCTCAGGATACTGTTGCGGCTGCCGTGGCGTTGCAGTGCCTCGCTGATGTTCGCGGAAAGACGCATTAATGACTTCAAAGCTATTATGCGTAATAGAAGCGCATCGTTACTAAAGCGTTTCCGCGGCAGCCGTAATAGTATTTTAAAAATATTTGTTGATAGATGGGAGAGTCCAATGCTGCAACATTGGATTAAACTATATGTGTAAATTGCTGGCTTAATTTGTTAATTTTTGAATTTTTGATTTATAATACTAACACTAGTCTTTAAGAATAATTGTTACTAACAAAATATGGGCTTGTCCCGAAATAAACGTTTATTATTATTATTATTATTATTATAATTACTACAAATCTTGCCGCTGATAAAACTCTGTGAAGTGTGTAATTTCTATGTTTTCTATGCTTGGTGTTTTTTGTGTAGAGGAAATTACTTCCTAGGAAGAATACTTAATGCTAGTGCATCTCAACAATGTCATAGATGAATGTTCTTGAGAGTTGAGGTACAATAAAACTTTACATTTACTGGTTCGTCTCTTCTGTAACGTACAGACAGTTTAATATTAATATTTTTTTTTTTTTTTTCTGGTTGGTATTTTTGGTACATTTTATTAAATTATGTATTGTTTAAGATTACTCTACGAACTTTTCAACCAATATTAGAATGTTTTATGAAGAGGTACAGTAAAACTTTAGTAAAATAAGCCCTGTATAAAAATGCGGATAAGGCTTTGTATGTCCCGGGTTCGATGAGTAGTAGTTTTGAATGTTTGATTATTAATATGCGAAACACAATATCCTTCTGTAGATGTGGAGTCGGAACCAACTAGCATTTTAGGTTTATACGAGCATAAATTATTACTATTCGTTTTTTGAATTTATTTTTAAACAAATATTAATTTCGGTTTTATAAGAATACTATTTTTGAATTGTGATTGTAAATGTAATGTTATAAAGAAAAAGATTCAGAAGAGAAGGAGTCAACATAAATTGGAGTCTTCAAATAAGATTTTAAATAAGGACAAAGAACAGAGCATCTAAGAGCCAAGTTTGCAAACATTTCTTTTAATTAAACATTCTATGCTATTAATATAAAGTAGGAATAAAGTATCGTTGTTATATAACCCCGTCTACATCTGTGACTTTTAATCAAATATAACAATCTCAATCGTAATAGTTTAATATACCTGATGAAGTAACTTTAACCGAATCACAAAACTCTTCAATAACGAAAAAGAATATCTCAACACGATTGAGTTTATAAATTTACAAATAATGTCTGCAACATCCAAACATCTAATAAAGTGAACCTTTGTAATAGAAAAGTCAATTAGTTCTTTAAGACTTTTCCATCTAAAGAATATAAACCAATAAGAAAGTTGATCAACTTTACTCTGTAACATCCAAGGGTGCTTGTAACAATGATATCTCATTTATTTTTCTGTTTTATTCAGATCAAATGAATTCCATTTACAATAATTTACATTTAAGGAATTGTTAAGTTGAGTTGAGTATATCCTTAACCAGACAGTTATGTAAGTATATATTTGTCTTAACGTTATATTTCAAATATGGATAATACATCAAGTAATCAATTTCCTGCATCATACTGTAATAATACCGGACACTGTCTCTACGACAATTTGTATGTTTGTATATAAATATTCCCTCAAAATATGCAGGTAAATAAAATACAAATTAGAATGACGGTGACTGTTAATAGTGAAAATTATTTTCACGCTTTTCTCGTCTAAGCAATTTCTATTGAATAAAAAAAGAAGAAATCGAAATAGTAATCTACATTAATTCTCATCACGTTCGTATCTCTTTATTAACTCTCGGGAAACTAAAACCCAATTTCACATTGAAGGGATTACGGTAGTGTTACGTGTTGCAGACACGAGGCGGGATTGGAACTTGTATCGGAGAAAATATAGTACGTATTAAGACTGGCACCGGGAGCACGTATCAGAGGGTATCTATTAATTTAGTTACGAACAATATTGCAATTTAGTAATATGTACCATACTATATATCTGATGAGGTCTGATAAGTTTTAGTTTAATGGACGGTATTTGTAATATTTGACATTAATATTATATATATTTAGTAATAGGGTACTCCAAGACGAATGAAATATTGATCAGTATAATGTATAAGCATTCATACTGCCTAATATAAAGTACTACCAGTTTGGATGGTCAGGTTACATATACATAAAGTTATTAAGCTATGGTAAGGAATGTCCGTTGTGCTCGAAAATATAAGTGGAATAAAGATGATAGTATATAATCTTATTACATATTTTCCTAAGTTTATTGCGTATTGTTATTCTTTTATGATTTTGGATACAGATACACTTTTCGATATTATAATTCGTTTTATGAAAATATTATGAAAATTATATGAAATGATTATGAATTTGATAGAAAAAACTGAATCTAAAATTGATTTAAAATGAACAAAAAAAAACTAAATATTGCCATAATATTTAAATATACTTCTGAATAAAATTATTTGATTTCTATGGTATTACAATGTCTTTAACTTTTACTTTATCTGTAAAAGTGTAAGCAAGGAATTGTAAAATTTATAACGAATCCCGCGTCGGAAAAATTCTTCATCCTTTGATAAGATCCAAGAATCGATCCATTCTTTCACTTTTTCAAAAGAATCGAAGCACTGGCCCGCCATGCCGTGTGCCATCGACCTAAATAAATGGTAATCAGATGGAGCAACATCTGGAGAGTATGGCGGGTGAGGTAGAATTTCCCATTTCAGTGTTTCGAGGTACGTCTTGACTACTTTCGTCACGTGAGGTCGAGCATTGTCGTGTTGCAAAATTACTTTTTCGTGTTTATCAGCGTATTGCGGCCGTTTTGCTTTTAATGCCCGACTCAAACGCATTAATTGCGTTCGATAAAGTGCACCAGTAATTTTTTTAGAAGGTTTTAGCAGCTCATAATAAATTACGCCAGCTGATCCCACCAAATACACAACATGACTTTGGATCCGTGAATATTCTGTCGAGGTGTCGCCGTAGGAGTGTGGCCGGGCAATCCCCATGATGTGCGTCGCTTAGGGTTGTCGTAGTGCACCCATTTTTCGTCCCCAGTAACAATACGATGAAGAAATCCTTTTCGTTTTTGTCTTTCAAGCAGCTGTTCACAAGCAAATAAACGTCGCTCAACATCTCTTGGTTTCAACTGATACGGTACCCAGCATCCTTGTTTTTGGACCATCCCCAGCTGTTCCAGGCGTTTTGATACTGCTTGCTGAGTTACTCCCAATGATTTTGCTAGCTGTTCTTGAGTTTGGCACGAGTCTTCATTAAGTAAAGCCTCCAGTTCATCATGTTCAAAAGTTTTTTCTCTGCCACCGCTATTCCGATCTTCAACAACAAAATCAATCATCATCTTAAAGCGCTGAAACGAATACTAAAACTAATAGTATCATCACCATAAGTACTTGATATAACCCGATGAGCCCCAGCCGCCGATTTTTTCATGTTGAAATGAAAAAGTAAAATCTCCCGCAAATGACGTGAATTCGGTTTATAAGTTGACATATTTAATTAAGTGTAACTATATGACGCAAACAAAAATTAACTAATATCGATGTAAGGTTATATTTGTAGATGTCAAAACTGATGAAAAACAACTGTGATTTATTTATTTGAACTACTACTGGCTACTAGCGCCATCTTTTGGAAACGGCGGGAGAAAAGTTGTAGACCTAATAGTATATCTAGATGTAAATGTGGAATATTTCCCGTGAGTCAGTCGACCGATAAAGAGGAATGACAAACAGACCAGACGAAAGTGATAGTTTAATAGATATGAGAGGTATGTTGTCTTTACATATTAATAAATATTTGATATTTAATTATTGAGACAAACTATTAACACCACAAAATGTTTTGATGGAATGGATGAAACAACATCTTAATTGATGATATTAAGTAAAGTTGAGTGAAATGGTCTGTATTTAATTCTAAATGAATGTTCCATTTTATACATTAAAAAGCCTAAACAGAAAGTTTTATTCAAACCAGTTTTAAGAAAGTAAATTTATATCGAGTGAAAGATCACTCGGTGTAAATTTATACCTACCTACAAAGATTTAATATTTCATAATTATTCATTCATCTATAAACCTGAGAATAATCTCTTTGAAAAAGAAAACAATATATTATAAAACACTATTAAACACTATTTTGGAATATAATGCAGTAGACATACTACGACTTCGATCATACCTGGACCTCTGTTAAAATCGGATCTGGCCATCACTTTGACAGCTTTGTCTTAAAGTTAAAAGGTAAAGGTAGTATAGTAAAAGTTAAATGGGAACGAGACCAAAAAGGACACATTTCACTTTATAATCGAATAGTGTGTATTTATAATTTGCGGGTTGAGTGTTAATTAATAAAAAGCACGTTGATTTCATAATGCTTATTTACATATTCAAATTATTATAAAAATGTTGGATAGACAAAAAGTAGTATTTTTAAATGAACGTTTTCAAAAATTTTAATTCAATACGAGCGTCTGTTTTATGATAATACTGGTAAATTTAACTTAACTTAACCTAAGTTGCTTTAAAACAAAAACAACAAATATGTACAGATAATATTTTATTTTACTTAACAGTTTTTAATCCAGTGGTCGAGAAAAAATATGCTAAAGAGAATCTTCGAAGCCATTAAACCAAATTTAACGCAATATTCTTTTTGTATATAAACTTTTCTGATCCATAATTTATTATAATATATATTTAAATGTTAAGTTAGGTCAGGTTTCATTTTATATAATACTATCTCTTTACTGTGATTTCTTATAGACTGATATACATAATGTTAGGATTTGTTTTAAAATAATACTCAGTACTTGCACTTCAATGTTTAGTGTCCGACAACTTGTAATAAAATGATCCGTGAACATCATTTATAATTTATTTTATAATAATCAACGCTACAACATTAAAGTGAGAGTAAGTTGCAATATCATCACCAACATACAGATGGCGCTAGTTTTATGTTTTAAGAATAAAAGATTAAATGTTATGTTAAATGTATTTCGAATTTACTTTTTAAAATACTTAAGATTAATAACAAATTAACATTCTTAAATAAATAATTGTAGGTGGCGCCGCTGTTGTACACTATCTTGAAACTGAACTACTTACTCATATAAATTCTTACTTGTTTGACATTTAAATTACTCTAAGCAAATATTACTAACAATATATATACAATAAAATAATGATATTAGGTATGATGTACAGTTTGAGATCATTTATAATCGTCATCTTAACAACATGCTGTTTAATAAAAAGGTCTTATTTTGTAGCTAAAATCATAAAAAAAAAATCCGTGCCCGCAGGGGGATACGCGTGGGTAGACCTCGTGTGTAACTCGTTTAAAATATAACTCACTACCCAAGAATAACACATGATGCCGTTGTTTCCATCAAAACTTTTCAAGCAAGAAGCGGTTTTTATTTTTTTTCTCGGAAAAGGTATCTTTTTTGGAAATACTTTTGGTACTTAAATATAGAGTAAAAAATAACCTTTCTATTAAAAATATTTGCGAGGAGGGAATATTTACCAGAAAAAAGTTGCCGTGGTTTTACCTACCTTAAACTTTCAAGCTAAAAGTGGTTTTTATTTTTTTTCTCGGAAACGGTACCTTTTACGGAAAAACTTTTGGCACTTAAATTTAGAGTACAAAATAACCTTTCTATTAAAAATACTTCTGATGTAAGAATATATACCAGAAAAAAGTTATGAATTTTTTTCCAAAAATTTTCGGTTTTTTTACCCCCACCCCTAAGTTATTGAAGTTAGGTTTTCGGTTTATCTACATTATTTATAGGTATTCATCAAAGACATCTTATAATATGAACGCGATTGATCTTCTTTGTATAGGGAAAAAGTTATGGTCGAAAAACTGAAATCAGAAAAAGTGAGGCCCTAGCGCCCCCTGTGGCCGGCTTTTTTTTTTGAACTAATTACACATTTACAAATGTTGAATTTATTGGAACGTTTGCCGTAATATCTTGTTATTATTATTATTATATAATACGCACGCGTATATTATATATATATGCGTGCGTGCGTCCAGATTCGACTTTTGTCAGCACGATAGCGGCCGCAGTTTCGCTCGGATCGCTTTCAAACTTTGCACAAAAATCAACCATCAAAAATGAAGGTCAAGTTCGTTAACCAAAGAAATCCGGCCACAGGGGGCGCTAGGGCCTCACTTTTTCTGATTTCAGTTTTTCGACCATAACTTTTTCTCTATATAAAGAAGATCAATCGCGTTCACATTATTTGATGTCTTTGATGAATACCTATAACTAATGGACATGAACTGAAAACCTAACTTCAATAACTTGGGGGTGGGGGTAAAAAAACCGAAAATTTTTGGAAAAAAAATCATAACTTTTTTCTGGTAAACATTCTTACATCACAAATATTTTTAGTAGAAGGGTTATTTTTTACTGTTAATTTAGGTACCCAAATTTTTCCGCAAAAGGCACCGTTTCCGATAAAAAAAATAAAAACCGCTTTTAGTTTGAAAATTTAAGGTAGGTAAAACCACGGCAACTTTTTTTCTGGTAAACATTCCCTCCTCGCAAATATTTTTAATAGAAAGGTTATTTTTTACTCTAAATTCAAGGCAACGCACTAAGTACTCCTTTGACTAAGCCAAATAAAATTATCACAGTTTATTCTCGCAAGGGGTGTTATTCTTAGGTAGTGAGTTATATTTTAAACGAGTTACACACGAGGTCTACCCACGCGTGTCCCCCTGCGAGCACGGATTTTTTTATATAATTTCACTTAGGACAAGACAAAAAACTATTTGTAAACAATCCGCTTATAAGAAGATTAAGAAAATGTGGGTAATGAGGGCAATGTTATAATGTAATAAATGTATTGCGCAAGACAATAAAATTATAATTTCATGACTTTTCTTGCTTACTTACATTTAATCATATCTGTTTGCAACGACTCTGTCTGCCTGTTGTGCAAAAATCGAACGACAATAAGTGCATTCTCTCCACTGTTTTTGTCAACTTATTTTATGGAACTAGTCTTCTACATAAAGTATTACATTTACGATATAATACATGACACATGACCAAACCTTAACCTCGTTCATCGGTTGTCTGTATGAGATACAAAAATAAATGATAAAGAACGCAACAAGAAATAAAATTTTATATGGATTGATTAATCAAGTTATACGATAGGAATAATTAACTTTTAAAAACTTTATGTTCTTAAACTTTATTACTTCTCAAAATAAAGTCATAAAGGAGAGTAATAGTTTTCTTTATTACAATGCGTAGACTCGTGTTATTTAAGATTCGAAATTAATATTTTTTTTTAATATATCATGAAAATATTAATGATAGTGTCATATCTTCACTTAAAGAATGATAACCCGTAAACATAAATTTACCTTAAAATACTTGATATTTCACTGTCTTAAGTGCACCTTGTATCGTTATGGTTTATTACGTCTAAGCAGTTTCAGATGGGACTTTTAGATAGACAAAATATTATTAAAAACTACTATACTGGTCGAGTGAAGGCGAACTGTAGTGAAAGCTAAATAATTAAAAAATATGAAAATATATTATTTTTGAACATAATAATTTAGAAAACTCATAATAATAATAATATAATTTTATAAATATATAATTATAATTAAATTTTTGAGATAAATGACACTTCCATTTAAACCTGTTCGTGATACGTCAGTGTTGTTTTTTCATTTCATACTAAAAGCTTTTATACGTCGGATAAAAGTTTACCATTTATTTAAAATTACAGAACCATATTAAAATTTCATTTCAGAGATATGCATAATTTTTTTTTATAAACATATTTATAATGCAAGTCTAATTATAAAGTATAATTAAAAAGTTTTTACTTACATTTTAACATTTTTAACACTCTTAAGTCACCATCTATCTGTCTACCTGTTTATCTGTTAACTCTGAACTCTAAGATACAAATATAATAACGCTTAAGTTACAAAAGTCAATTTGTCAAGAAGGAAAAACATAATATTGAATATTCGCCGGCTCGAATTGCCATTTCTACTTACAAATAAATATCATTACACGTGAAGCTAAAACTATGTACCCCTTTCTAAGAAAGACGAGCATAGAAATTGACTTAGTAATAGTTTATATGAAATGAAAAGAAAATATTTTATATATATTATGTTAGATATATATCAAATTAATTAAAAACACATTACTCACACTACCATAACTTTGACACTCAAACATAACTTAATGTTTATTATCATTAGTACCGTTAATGTCAAATACACAATATTTTAATGCAAAGAGCAGCTTCTCTTCCGATGGAACGCGACAAGATCCAAAAAAGATAAATGAAATTATTAAACAGGTCTTACTTTTTAGTCAATCATTCAATAACATTCAAACTGAATTACGGTCAAATTTCTGTCACTTGGCGACTCCTAGTCTTTACGAATTGATTTACTATTTCGTTGTTACTCAATTAATTATATTTTCTAAAGTTTTAATTGTTTTATTTACTATATATGATCGAGATATAGGTGTCTGTCATAAGTCAGTTAATTTGAAGGCTTTCTTAGAATGTACCGGCGTCTTGTTGTTGACATGTTAAAGCTCGCCTTCTAGATGTTCAGCGTCGCTGAGGTGGTGGGCTCTCTGAAACAAAGATTTTCCAATAATAGCTATTTGGCTAAGGTAGTATAATTTTAAAAATAATTTTATTTCATATATGCTACAAAACATAATTAATACATATCCAGTGATTTACAAACATGAATCTGTTTTTTAATAATCGCAGTAATATTACATTAGAAACCGTTACAATTTAATATTAAACCGAGAACTACTACAAAATTATATTTGAGTAAAATATTTGCCCTTGTAGCTAGTAAATAATAATGTAATACCGGCTCCACGACGAAGGATATTAAATAAATACCCATGTTTTAGTAGCTCTTAGTAGTCTAATTTGGGGACATTCTATTTTAAATAGTTTATTTTCAAGGTCAGTACTCATTTACCTATTAAAATTAATTACAACAAAGTAAGGAGATTTGAATCAAAGAAGGCGAGTATTATAATATACTGTGAGTAATGAAAATTCATCTTACCTATATTATAATTTAAAGTTAATGTATTGCTTAAGAAAATTGAAAAAAAATAACTTTTCTGAACTTTTAATAAATAATAATAATTTAAAGTATGTAAATCTTGGAAAGCAGGAGTTTCACTTTTTCTTAATGTAAGTCAGAACGCCAGATATTAATTACATTTTCAGGAAAATAATTAAATTTATAATGCTTTCACACACACACAACTCACACAACAACAACACACTCAAACATATCATTACTTCACTACACATCTACATAACTCACAAATTAATATATATTACGTGAAGTGAAAAAGATTTGTATGTGATTATTGTGTCTCAAAACCACTCAATCCTCTTTTAATGTAGAAAAAGTAAGTTGTATATAAATCATAAAGTTTATTGTGCATTAAAATTCTTAGTGTATTTTACACTAAGTTATCGTACTACACTAAGGTATTACTATTATGTTTTTGTAAGATATACAAAATCAAATTATTTTAAAAGGTATATTCATCAGTATACTATCTTAGCCAAATAGCTATCATTGGAAAATCTTTGTTTCAGAGAGCTCACCAACTTGGCGACGCTGAACATCTAGAAGACGGGCTTTAGCATTTCGGGCATGCTCATGAGATTGAAAGACACCTACATCTCGATTTACCGAGAGCTCTTAATAAAAATATATATCTGTATTTTTATAAAGTAAATAATTATATATATTTTTTTAAATACATTAATTTAATAAGTAAGAATGAAATAGTAAATCAATTCGTAAAGTCTAGTAGGCGCCAAGTGACCGAAATTTGACCGTAATTCAGTTTAAATGTTATTGAATGATTGACCAAAAAGTAATATCTGTTTAATAATTGCATTTATCTTTTTTGGATTTGATTGTATTCTATCAGGAGACAAGACTGTTTGCATTGTAATATTGTGTATTTGACATTGTCAGTATTAATGTTATAACAAACATTCTTTTAATTTATGTTTGTGTGTCAATGTTATGGTAGTATGAGTAATGTGTTTTAAATTAATTTAATGTATATCTAATATGATATATATAAAATGTTATCTTTTATTTCATATAAACCATAACTGTGTCAAATTCTATGCTCGTCTATCATAAAAAGGGGTACATAGTTTTAGCTTCAGGTGTAAAGATAATTCTTTGTATGTAGAAATGGCAAGTCGAGGTGGCAAATATTCAATATTATGTTTTTCTTTCTTGACAACTTGGCTTTTGTAAATTAAGCGTTGTCGTTTTTATTTTAATGGCAATTTTCGTTTCAGCTTTTTGATCTTTGTAAAATTTTTATATTGTTATGTTTCTGTTTATACACTAGTACAACAATGGAGGAAAATCTCTTTTGAAGTTTAGAGTTAAGAAATAAACAGGTAGATAGGTAAATTGTGATGCAGTTAGGAGCATTTAAAATTTTGAAATATAACTAAAACTTTTTAATTATATTTCATAATTAGTATAAATATGACTATGATAAATATGTTTACAATAAAAAATATTACCCACGTCTCTGAAATGTAATTTTTTATATGGTTCTGTAATTTTATATAAATGGTAAACTTTTATCTGACGTATAAAAGATTTTAGTATGAAATGAAAAAACAGCACTGACGTATCACGAACAGGATTAAATGGAAGTGTAATTATTTTAAAATTTTAACCTTATTATTAAATTATATTTTATTATTATAAATATTGCGCTAAATATGTGTTTTTAATGGCAATTCTCTTTAGCAATATTTTTTTCTCGACCACTGCATTAAAATAAAATATTATCTGCACATCTTTGTTATTTCTATTTTTAAATAACTTAACCTATTTCACAAGTATTATGATAGAACAGACGCTCGTATTAAATTCAAATTTATGAAAACGTTCATTTAAAAACAATGCTTTTTATTTATCCAATTTTTTTATAATTATTCAAATATATAAATAAGCATTATGAAATCAACTTGTTTTTTATGAATATTCATAAAAAACAATCAATCAGTCAATCATTGTTTGTATACATCTACGGTATTATACTATTACCAATATATTAACAATATTCTTATGAAAACTTTCGTTTTCTTGGCTCAAAAGAAGATCTAAATATCATTACAGACTTCCCGAGAAGCAATGCATAATGTACAAGACCTGCTTCGGTGTCCAGGTATTATACTTAAAGAAGGTTTACAGTTGTCGTCGCAATCATGTGATTGTCGAGAGCAAGGCTTTGGATCAAAGAGCGCCAGTTGATGACATTTATAAGTAATTCCGTAACGTGATTGTTGTGTAACAGCTCTCTGTGAGGTCTATTCAATGTTTTGTGTCCTCGTACGCTTTGACAGATAGTTATTCTATACTATCGTGGTTATTTCGCAGGTATTGAGATAACATATCAGACATATATATAAATAATAGCGATAGACACATGTTAAAACTAAAGTCAAACTCCACAAATAAATATAATAAAACCTGCTGGTGATATGTTTGTCGATACTGCTGTTGATGAAACTGTAACTATTGAAAACAATATATATATATATAGAATGATTTTGATAGAGTTAAATTGCGTATCGAGGTTTTATATCAATCCAAATCCTTATCCTAATCCTGTTCTCGACATCTGAATGTCAATAACCAAACCATTTCAATCTTAATCCGAAGGCTGTATCTTTTAGTATATATATATTGTTAGCTGCTACAAGACGCCGTTAGCAACACCCCCTCCATCAAATATACAAACCGAAGCGTACGGCGCGCACGCACAGGCTTTTTTGAGACTTTGGGTCGAACAGACGTATTGTGTTAGAGATTACTGAATATTATTTTTGTCCATTGTTTTAATTATTTTTGTTAATTGTTAGACAATGTGTTAATCATTAGATTAAATATTTGATTGTGAATATTTGTTAAAATAAATAGTTGTAGGCAATAGCAGTATTTCTGTTTTTGAATTAACTTAAACCACTTCTGATTCCTAAAATCAGAAGTGGGATTCGAACACTGCTCACGGTTTGCATTTTGTGTTAATTTTTTTTTCATATCCATAGTGGTGTATCGTAAGCCCTTTTCGTAAGTTTCAAATTTCACCTTCACTTTGGTAAGTGTTCATTATTCTTTTGAAACAAAGACGAGCTACGCTTACATTGTAACGTCCTATTGTCTATTTTGAATAACATTCGTCCTATTGTCAATTTTAAATACCGTTATTTCATACTGTGAGACGATTTGAAATTTGTTTTATAAAAAAAAAAAGTATCCTCGTGTTGCGTGACAAATGAAAGTTGATCTTATTTTGTTATGATTGCTTAATATTTTTTTTCTAACGTTACGTAAAGACGTAACGTTATAAAATACGTAAAATAGGCTTATTAAAGAATAAGCCTATTTTATTGACAAGTGTTTCTTTTGAGGCCTAGATCGCTTTATATACTTTTCATACTATTGACACCTTCGTGTTTTGATAATTTACTTTTTTTAAATTACTTTGTTTTTGTACCTTTTTCGTTCCGAGTGTGAATATTATTGTTTTAAAGTGAAAAATACTAGTTATCCTAGTGAAACTCAAGGTCTCAAAGGGCATCTTTGGCGTTGTGAATGTTTTACATCTAGATTTTAACATGGATCGACCCTCTCGATCCAAATTTCGTGGAGATCGAAGGTTGTATCGAGAAAGGTCAGCGACTCGTTCCCGCGGTCCGTCTTCAGGTCGTACTCCCTCACTTCCACCTAGGACAAGGTATCGTACCCGCAGTCGTAGCCATAACAGAACCAGTGGTCGCTGCCATGCGCGTGATCGTGAACAGAGCCGCAGTCGTAATCGTGAGTATAGTGACCACCAGTCTTGGCGTTCAATCATGACCCGTCTCCACGCCTTAGAATCCAACGCACTTTCCTCACATGTACCTGATCACCCGCCATCTACTAGGCCTATCTATGAGAAAGATTCTGAGCAGATCGTAGAAGCTATCCATTCACTAAAAACCGGAAGTACACAGAGCTACTATGTATCAAATTTCGATCCTAACGTTCACGATGTGGAGTCATGGTTTGATGAGGTTGATAGGGCGAGGTTAATTAATCGTTGGGAGGATCACGAGTGCCTAGCTCGCATAGGTAAGTGTCTGAAGGGTGATGCCAAATTATGGTTGGACGAATGGGTCACCAGTGACCGCACTTGGTCCAACTTCAAGAAAGACTTCAAGTGCCTTTGCATCAAAAAGATAGACGTAGCTAACATCCTGTATGAAGTTATGTCTACCAACTCTAATAAGTTTAGGACTTATGCGGAATATGCACGTAGATCATTGTTACGTCTACGCATCGTTAAGGGGTTGAGTGAGGACCTTATTACGGCTATAGTGTTACGTGGTATCAAAGACCCACAGGTTAAGGCTACCGCAACAAATGCGAATCTTTCTCCTAATGATCTGGTGAACTACCTATCGACGTTTGTGAAGCCTGAAGCTCCAGGAACTTCAACGCAGAATCGCTCAGCTTTATCGACTACCTCCAATAGATACCAAGGTAACAAACAGTCTTTTTCAAATCCTAATTCAGCTGTTAAATGTTTTTTGTGCAACCGACATGGCCACAAACAGGCCAACTGTCCTCAAAGGGTGAAAGCTTCTGCCGCTGTCACGACTAGTACCACCGCGGCTGATCTGACAGTAAGTAAACCATCTGGTAAGCCTGGGAACAATAATATTTGCCTATTTTAGCCAGGTCACGAAAGGAGCTGAACCTAATTACCATTCTTATGAGCTGGAAACGTTAGCTGTAGTTAAGGTTCTTAAACATTTCCGCCACTATTTAATTGGTTTAAAATTTTATGTCATCACGGATTGTAATGTCCTTAAGGCTACTCAGAATAAAAGAGATTTGTTACCGCGTGTGGCAAGGTGGTGGATATATTTATAGGATTTACTTCATGGATGCAGGTGCTGGGTGTACAATTTCATCATGTTACACCAGGAATGCATCATGCCAATGGATAAGTTGAACGTTACATTCGCACGGTACTCAACATGCTTCGCATTGTAGCTAATCATCGGAAGATTGAGTGGGCTGATGAGTTGTGGCAGTTGCAACTCATTCTGAACTTGACAAAACAGAAGACAACACAGACCTCTGCCTTAAATCTCCTGATTGGTCATGAGAGCGCCACTCTTGCGATCCGAACGTTGGTACGCGACATTTCCACTACTTCAGAGTCTCCAAATCGTGAGTCCAGGCGGGAAATCTTGAGACAAAGGACGGCCGAACGGTTATCGAGAAATCGGCTACAGCAGGATGCTACCGTTAATAGAGAACGTATCTCCCCTCGTGTATTCCAGAAGGGAATTCGTTATAAAGTACTCGCAATCTCAAGGAAAACTACATGCTGGTATGCGAGGTCCTTATAAAGTCATCAATACTCTTCCAAACCATAGATACGAGTTGAAATTACTCGCTGGGGCCTATGGGAAGACTACATATGCAGCTGCCCAATTCCTGGTCCCATGGAAAGGAGAATGGACCCCGGATGTTATTTATCTTTTAAAGAAGATACCCTATTTATGTATTCATGTTGTATTGAATACCTTATGTATCCATGTTGTGTTGGATACCCTATGTGTCTTCCATGTTGTATTGGAGATACCCTGTTTATGTATTCATGTTGTATTGAATACCCTGTTATGTATTCATGTTGTATTGAATACCCTGTTATGTATCCATGTTGTATTGGATACCTCGTGTGGTGTAGATTTTCAGTATCGGCCAGTACTGAGAACTGCTGGGTAAACGTAAGTGCCCAGTGTATCATAACCTTACTTTTGTACCTATGTGAATATGTGCATGATGAACTCTCCTTACCCTATTTAGAATTAACAAAACTAACACTCTTAACTGTGTCTGACCTAAACGGTTGGGTTAGGTGATTACTATTAACACTAGTTGTGTACATTTTGACTTTAGATATGACTAATGATGAGGAGCCCTCGAGAACAGACCCAGCGCCGGGCCCTTCGTGTCTATCTGGTCTGCCTAGACTGTTTTCCTACTCCGAAGATGACGGGCCTGTCGGGGACGACAGGATATCAGGAGAGGCCGTGTTAGCTGCTACAAGACGCCGTTAGCAACACCCCCTCCATCAAATATACAAACCGAAGCGTACGGCGCGCACGCACAGGCTTTTTTGAGACTTTGGGTCGAACAGACGTATTGTGTTAGAGATTACTGAATATTATTTTTGTCCATTGTTTTAATTATTTTTGTTAATTGTTAGACAATGTGTTAATCATTAGATTAAATATTTGATTGTGAATATTTGTTAAAATAAATAGTTGTAGGCAATAGCAGTATTTCTGTTTTTAAATTAACTTAAACCACTTCTGATTCCTAAAAATATATATATATATATATTTTTTTTTATTTGGAAATATTTTATGGATCCGTCTCAGGGAAGCGCGGTAACGGTTATGTGGGACTCACCGGCGAGAATGCCAGGATACCCACTAAAACCCAACGGTTACCCTTATCGCCATTATGAAGCGTCCCGGGGTCGTTCGCACATACTACTATAATGCCTTTGCGGAATCATCACACCTATGAGGATGACCCAGGATAATGGAAAATACAAGCTGCAATATTTTTTAACCTTTGTAATATTTTTATTATTATTATTATTTTTAATGTTTTTACGTAATTATATAGTTAAACAAAAGGATACGTTAGTACACGCCAACTGCAAAGTGCAATTATTATTAAACAAATCATTTCAAATATCAATTTCATAAATATATCTCAATATAAAGAGATCAAGGTTAAGACCCTCACAAAATCTGCACCGAATATGTTAAATTACCTTACTTGTATCCATTCAAAGAGATATTAGCAATTATAATGAAGTGGGCTCTTGACTTAATAAAAGGGAGGAAAGAATGAAGGAGGAAAGAAATTCCTATTACTATCGACTGCACCCATTAGCCACAAGTTTTATTTATTTTGAGCTCAGACATTTATGCAAGTTAATCAAGTATTTATTGTATTTAATCTTTTAAAACACGCTCTAGTCATTAAATTACTTTTGAAAACTCATTAATTAAAGTAAACATATATTTTTTATTTGGCCTATATGTATTTTGTGTCTTTTGTATTTTTTTAATGAAATTTATACATTAATATATTTTTTTATTTATTTAAATGAATAAAAAAAATCAAATAATGATTGATAATGATAATGATAATAGTCTGTCGTCTCGGGCTAACTAAACTTGAAATGAAATTGACTAAATTTGAAATCGAGTGGCAAGTGCATTAACAGTTAATACTAATATTAAGTTAGGACCTAATATTGTAATGTGTATAGTATATATATCTATGTTAATCAACATCTGATTAAAATTCTACTTTCGGATCTCAGTTTGAGAAGTTGTCTTCACTTTTTTTTTTTTTTATGTAAGAGGAGGGCAAACGAGCTGGCGGGTCACGGATGGACGTGATCACTGCCGCCCATGAACTCTTGCAACGTCCGAGGATTTACAAGAGTGTTGCCGGCCTTGTAGGTAGGAGTAAACGCCTTTTGTACACGCCTTTGTATTTATCTTCAAGTGTTTATTAACTTACTTCTTGTTTGTGGAGCCTTAATTAATTCTGTTAAATATATGCTTTTGCAGGCAAAATGGATGGGTTTAAGTTTGTAATTTTTCTTAAATATAATTTGAAATGTTTGTGTTTTACTTGTTTATCGGATCTTTATATCTTTTGTGGTAACTGTGAATTAAGTAAATATGATTTTGTTGATATGGATAGAGTTGAAACAAATACATCATCAACATAAACTTTTAGTTGTATAAACAAAAAACCGTTTACAAGAAGCACACATAACTATTCATTAGCTCTTAATAAAAAGTCAATAATATATTTATAATAAAATATGTACCTTAAAATTTCAATTATGTTTGTTGATTTTATATTATGATATAGTTTTTATTTTTATAGGTGATAATATTGGAAGGAAAATTTAATTAATCTTTTGGCTATACTAACAAATTTATTGTGAATGCATTGTGTAACTTTTGTTCACCATGTACGACCAAGACATTATTATAAAGAATATAGAAATATATATACATTTTAAATAAAAACTATTTTATTAAAATTTAATACAAGTTCAAAAAACGTGCCAACATTTCCTTAATTTCCAAAGTTGGAAGCTGTTGCTAGTTAGCATTCATCGCACTGAAAATAAATTCTACAACTTGGGATGTCTGTGTTAAAATTAACAATAATTAACTGAGTAGAAAATCAGTTTAACTTTGGGTATACGACATCTAGCGTTGAGTTGTAAATCAAGTTTTCACTTAATTTGTTACCGCTACTTATATTATGTCTATATTTATATCATAAATACTAAATACACCATTATATTATATTATTATTTCCATCATCATTTAATTTGATTATCTCTTGGACGAGTTAATCTAAACCGGAACTGAAACCAAAATGTCGCAATGTTTGTGAATATTGTACTTTTCGTTATCCTAAATTGAATATATTATTCGATTGTGAAACCCAAACTTTTTATACATAACCTAAAATTGTAGTTTTATTTGTTTTACCTTGTTCGAATGTATTGAAAAATGTCTCTTTTAAAGAATAATCACCACAATGACAGCAAAAGAAATATATGCAGTTTTCTTAATATTTCAGAAATATACGTGTTGTAATGTATGATGAGGGTCAAATTTTTGTAAACCTATTACCATTTCTTTTACCTTTTCTTATATAATATAAGTAAATAAGCAGACAGGCAAGCAGAGTATGTACCTCGTTATTTCAAATATTTTTCATATGACATAAATAATTGTAATCTGATGTGTAATAAAAATTCCACCAAAATTATAGCCATATGAAAAGGAAGTCGAGTTTAAATTCACCAATCTAGTACAGTAATTCTCTATAATTCAGTGCAACAAAGTTCTAATATATTTTGAACTAATGTAATCACAATTAGGATATAACCACAATTCAGAAGCAGCGTTCCAGAAGATACGCTTTGTACGAGTAGTTATTACAGGCATTGTTCAGAAACACTAGTCACTGTATTGTGTATTATAAAAAAGGTCTATTCATTTTAATTTAATTGTAAGTTCTTTGTAATACTTGTGCAAGAGTATTAAATTTGTATGAATAGAATTATTAATTAAAGTGAAAAACTATATTAAAGAATGTATATAATTTGTTATATAATATCAAAAACCATCATTCATCAATTAAGTTAATATGTTTACATATTTGTTATCGCCAGTACTTTCGGAGGGTATTTTTAACATTCTCAATACTTGGTGCGTGAAGTTTGCCATGATTAATTGTTAAAGAGGGTAGCACCGCTATTACGAAACTTGCCTCAAGACGGTATATAAGTCACTCGCCGGTCAGTAGGGCTCATTCGTATCGTGGAACTGCTAGCATCAAGAAGTGAAGTCGCTAGTGATTAGTGAATAGCGACTATAGTGGTTAATAAATTATACCGCGGGAAGTAGTCTTCTAATATATTATATATTTACTTTCTGTAAAAATAAACAGTAAATACAACTTACCTAAATCTAAAATTATTTTTGCTATGCGATATTAGATTGTATCTGTATTTGAAGATACTGCGAATTATAATATAAAATGTTATTTGATAAAATCATTAAGTAAGTGTGAAGCAAATTACGTCACTGTAGACTATAGGAATCAGAATTAATATTTCATTTGGCTAAGATATGAACAAATTCTCTATTTTTATTGCACTAAGGAAGGGCAGATATGGTATTAATCTTTTGCAAATATAAATATGTGATTTGATAATGACGATTATATAACGAACGCTAAATTCATAATGACGGATAACGACGCAATAGCACAGTTGTAAAAGCGACGGTAAATCCTAGAGGTCACACGTTTGAATTCTGCCCGGGTTAAAACATTTTCAAATGTACATTGATAAAAAAATATTATAAGCATTTTCCCTTGCTATATTAAACAATATATATATATATATATATATATATATATATATATATATATATATATATATATATATTATGTAAGAGGAGGGCAAACGAGCTGGCGAGCTGGCGAGCTGGCGAGCTGGCGAGCTGGACCTGTGCCTTATAGAGCGCAAGTCTTTGGCCAGGTTTGAAGTACTGCCTCGCTCTATTGATCACTCCCAATTTCATCGAGGCCAACTTGGCCTTGCTCTCCAGATGACCACAAAACTGACAGTCGCTCGAAATGTCCAGACCCAGTATTCTGATACTTGGCGAGGCAATGAGGGGAGTGCTCTCGAAGAGCGGTGATACGACAAATGGGGTTTTCTTAGTGGTGAACGCGCAAACCTGTGTCTTTAGGGGATTGAACTGAACGTGGTTCAGTTCACCCCACTCAGAGACTATCCCCAGGGAGGTCTCTATTGAAGACACAAGTTTCTTTCGGCACTCGTCGACATTTTCCCGAGTGTGACCTGCACGGCCGGAATATACCGCATCCCCAGTACTGTCATCCGCATAACAATGTACGTTGGAGATATCCAACATATCATTGATGTGCAGGAGGAACAGAGTCGGGGATAGCACGCAGCCTTGGGGTACACCAGCATTCACGGGCTTGGGGTCCGAGCAAAAACCGTCGAGAACGACCTGTATACTCCGCCCAGTGAGGAAGCTGGTGATCCACTTGCATAAACTCTCGGGAAGCCCATAGGAAGGTAGCTTCGAAAGAAGCCCCTTGTGCCATACACGATCGAAGGCTTTCGCCATATCCACTAACTGCCAAACCCTCTCCCTTGCTTTCAATAATAGCTGCCCAACGGTGTGTAAGATACAACAGAAGATCACCAGCCGGCCATATTGCCGGTCATTGACCAAGTGGTGATCCTCGAGGTAGGTTAGGAGCTGTTTACTGATAATGCTCTCCATTACTTTGGAGAGCAGAGAGGTAATGTCGATAGGTCTGTAGTTAGCTGGTTCCGAGCTATCACCTTTTTTAGGGATCGGATGGACAAGGGCACGCTTACATGTGACTGGGACTACGCCTTTAAGGTAGGAGTACCGAAATAGACGCGTTAGCACTGGATTCAACTCAGGGGCACACGTTCGTAGCACCAATGGAGAAATGCCATCCGGCCCACTCGACTTATGAACGTCCAAGGAAAATAGAGACTGCCTAATAGTTTTCTGCCGAAAAACTATTTCCAGCATTGAGCTCTGACACCGCGGGATGATAGGCGGTGTCTTCCCCTGGTCGTCCAAAGTCGAGTTGGAGGCGAAAAGAGTGCCCAAGAGATCGGCTTTCTCTTTTGCCGTATGGGCCAGAGAGTCATTCCCCAAGTGCAACGGCGGTAGGGACGGCTGGCTAAAGTTTCCCAGAGTGGCCTTTGAAAGCGCCCAGAATTTGCGGGTGCCAGTCGGGTACTTTGCCAGCTGATCCCCAATTTTGACGACATACTTGAACTTTGCTCTAGCGATTTGCCGTTTGAAGAATCTGGAGGCACGATTATATTTCCTCTTCAGAACTCTAGAGTTCTGATCCTTAGTGACATTGACCCAAGCTTGATAAGCCTGCCGTTTGCCAGCTGCTGCAGCCCTGACAGACGCATCAAACCAAGGCCGCGATCTGCCACCAAGGGGTACCACAGAGCTTGGTACAAATAGTTCCATGCCCTGTAGTATCACATCAGCTACTGCCGCAGCGCAGTCACTAGGATCATCGGAAGGGAAACAAATCGGCCCCCATGGGTAGGATGCAAAAAAGGACCGCATTCCATCCCAATCCGCTGACTTGTAGTGCCAAACGCGTCGAGTTGCAGGTGTTGTGCGAGCCGACCGTTGAATGGGCACTACACTCCGTACCAGACAGTGATCAGAGGAACTTAAGGGAGCCTCGACAGTGATCTGGTACTTTTCTGGATGTGTAGTCAGCAGAAGATCCAACAAAGAGGGCGTGTGGCTGTCCACGTCCGGTAGACGAGTGTGCGTCTTTACCAGTTGGGATAGACCATTTGCCAGAGCAAAGTCAAACACAGATCTCCCCGCGTAGTCGGTGGCACGTGACCCTAGCCAATCGGCATGGTGCGCATTAAAGTCCCCTAGGACTACGACTTCGGCGGAGGGAGTCTGTGAAAGCAGATCGTCAATCTTCGCCTGAACATGGCCCAAGAGTTGATCCGTTTCTGCATTACCACTATGGGACCTGTAGAGGCACTCGTAGACGCTGACATGGTCGTCCATGTCCACGCGTAGCCAGAGTATAGACAGGTCCCGACCTTCAAAAACCTGAAGGCGACGGTAGCAGATATCCTCCCTTACGAACACAGATACCCCGGCGTGTGGTATAAAATGGTGTTCTAGTTTATACCCGGGGTATGACAGGTACGCTGTGTCGCTAGGTCGAGATATCTGCGTTTCCGTCAGAAACAACAAGGCCGGCTGCGCCGTCTCTAGATGATAATGGACGGCGTTCAAGTTGGAATGAAGTCCCCGGATGTTGCAAAAGTCCACATTTAGAGTGGGTCGGGGTGCCGCTGCGTTGACTCGTCGTTTGCCCTCATAAAACACAAAAGGCGATACTTTATTACTTGCCCGCCCCAGATACGACGGGCAGCCCGAGCAAAATCCGAGAATCATTTCCCCGATTTTGCTCGGGGAGGGGGTCCCCGGCTTCATCAAAGCCGGTACCCTCCTGAGGTATTTTTCTTCTAGGCATCGCTTTCATGTTTGGCGCGGGGGGGAGGTTGGGCTTCCGGATTCTCTCACTCACCGACGGAACATAACCAAATGAATTTGGTTACTACACGTCGGTCTTCTGTAAGAGGGTGGTCCTTCCCCGGTCGAGCCAGCCCAATACGAGCTGTAGTCGGATAACTACAGCTAGGCTCTACCACCTATAAAGTAATAATGTAAGATAATATCGAATTTAAGTTCAGACCAATGTGGTCAACAATTTTCTCCCTTAATTAATCGTGAAATTAAAAGACCCTCAAAAATTTACTTGCAGGCAAAAAATAGAATACTCACTTTTAAAAAAAATGTTGCGAAAATAGTGGTTAAAGAAAATGTAACCAATGATAATCCTAATAATTTATATAAAAAAGGTTTCCATTTATTGTTAAATGAATTTAATAATAATATTATTCAAAAACGTTTACGAAATACTGCAAAATTAAATTTAGTGATTGGGGTACCGTAGGAATATATAGAAGCAGAGAAAGATTATATGATTTATATGGTGAGAGGCAATGGAATCATGATCCGGTGTTCTTGAATAGAGTTAGAAATTTCTCTAAAATATTTAAGAAAGTTTGCATACAAGCTAATTCCATTTATATTGAAAATAAAAATTTAAATTCAGAAGATAAAATAAAGGCAACTTGGAATGTTTTATCTAGTTTTACTGGAAAATCTTGGGCTGCCAATGGACCTATAAAGTTAAAAATTGATAATATTGAAATAAATAAAGAATCAAAGGTGGCGGCTGTTTTTGAGACCTTTTTTACTGAAATCCCAATAACAGTCACGCGTAATTTAAATTCTTCATCATCTGTTGCAATCGCCGAATTGAACAAAAATGTTAAAGTCAATAATAAATGTTTTGCTTTTAAACCTGTTTCATCAGATGAAATAGTTAACACATTTAGAACCTAGAAATTCGAAGAAAACCGGTGATCTCTGGGGTCTGTCGGTTAAATTGCTTAGCACTATTATAAATGATATTGCCCCTCAATTATCCCTTATTTTTAACAAATGTATTGAAACCGGTATATTTCCAGATTTGATGAAAAACAGTAAAATAGTTCCTTTGTTTAAAAGTGGCAATAGATTGGATCCCGAAAATTATAGGCCTATCTCGGTTTTACCGACCTTGAGTAAGGTCTTCGAGAAAATTATTTTAAATCCGATTTCAGAGTTTGTGTATAGCAGTGGGATCATGCATAGTGAACAATATGGTTTCACCAAAGGCAAATCAACGACTGATGCGGGTGCCGCGCTTTTTAAGCTCATTTACGACGCATGGGAGAAGTCGCAGAATGCAATTGGGGTGTTTTGCGATTTGTCTAAAGCCTTTGATTGTCTGGACCATCGGACGTTGCTATGCAAAACCAAACCACCACGGTGTACGTAGCGCTGCGCTTGATCTTATTGCCTCTTACCTGAATCAAAGAGTCCAGACAGTTTACGTAAATAATTCTAAATCGTCTGGTTCTCACCTAAAGATGGGTGTTCCACAAAGATCTATTCTGGGCCCCTTTTTGTTTTTACTTTATATTAATGACTTGCCCTTTTTTGTTAAGGGTCTGTGTGACTTTGTACTCTTTGCTGATGACACCTCGCTTATTTTTAAAGTTGAGCTTGATAGGATTAATTATGACGAAGTAAACAGTACTTTTTCACGAGTCCTGCATTGGTTCGAAATTAATAATTTAGTGTTAAATGCTAAGAAAACTAAATGCATAGAGTTTACACTTCCTAATGTAAAAAGTAAAAATTTTAACTTGCTCCTTAACAATGAAGTGTTAGAATTGATTGACTCAACAAATTTCTTAGGTATAACATTAGATAAAAAGCTCCAGTGGAACCCCCATCTTTCAACACTCAAAGTTAGACAATTAACGGACGTTAATACGACTCGACTTGTTTATTTTAGTTATTTTCATAGCATTTTATCTTACGGTATTTTATTATGGGGCAGTGCTGCCGAAATTAATTCTCTATTTATTTTACAAAAAAGAGCTGTGCGGGCTATTTATAACTTAAAAGCTGGAGATTCTCTGAGAGATGTTTTTAAAGAAGTAGGTATTATTAAAGTCGCTTCGCAATACATATTTAATAACATATTATATATACGTCAAAATTTAAATAGTTATATAAAAAACAGTGACAGACACGCGATAAATACGAGAAATAAAAACAAACTCGTAACGTCAAAATTCCTTTTTTAAAAAGTTAATAAATCCTTCATGGGTTTGAGTATACGCATATATAATAAAGTTCCAAAAGATATCTTAAACCTTCCATTTCTTGGTTTTAAATCTAAAATCAAAAATTTATTATTAAATAAATCTTATTATAGCGTTCAAGAGTTTTTAGTGGATCAAAATATGTGGAACTTAAGTTGTTGAATCATTTGCAGCATTTATATTACAATGTACATCACCTAAGATTGTTATATTTCTTTTGAAAAGAGCAACTGTTGAGTTTCTGACCGGCTCTTCTCAACAGAGCAGCATTCCGAGCCGGTAGTAGCTTACTTACGGACTAAATACACTGACTTTTTTTTGTTTTGTAATAATTGACGATTCAAAAGTGCGTGTAAATGCCTACTTGAATAATTCATTTTAAAATAATCCTATACTAAATAAATATCTTACCTCTTTTAAATAAAATTAAAGTTAATACTTAAATTATGAATTGATATTTTTTTAATAAAATAGGTAATTTTATCAGTCGTTGCTAAGTTAAATACTTACTGGTTTACGAGTATATTTAAATATAAGGCGTCGTGTTTAAGTAAATTCGACGGTATTGACATTTAAGATAAGACTAGTGCTATTAAAGTGCATTTAATTAAACAGTGCAGACAAAAGTTAAAGAAATAACAACGACATTTAATTTATTTTCTACTTCACTTCTGTATTAGTAGCATAAAATATTGCAATTTACACAAATGAACTGGGATCTCAGATGCTTTGTTCTTTGTCCTTATCTTAATAATGCAAGTGGATTCAGAGTTACATTAACTACTTATATTCTTAAACTTTTATATTATTAAAAAGAAATATATTCTTTAATTTACATAGATCTATTTTCATAGCTTAAAAGGGGCACTCAATAGTTTTGTTAATATTATTTGCTTCTGTTTGTTACTGAATTACACTTTAAAAAAATATATATTAAATATAGATATAATATCCACTATCCGCCAGTGAATGTACTGTTACACAGACAGACAGACAGACAGTGAATTGAAAAAATATATATATTTAAGTATATACTTTTATATGCATTTAGTGAAAATCTATTAATTTGGAATTACAAACAGACAACAAACAAATAAATATATCGATTTTATTTATATTGAGTATAGGTTATTCTTTTATTTATCGACATACTTTTCTTTGTCTAAATTAATGTTTACAAAAGTACTTAAGACACGAGATATGTTTTGAGTACAGTTATTTGCCTATTGTGATTTTTTTATTTTTTTGGATATTTTTTAGTTGCCCTGACAATACTCGTATTATGTATGTATATAAATAAGTGATGAAAATTCGCATTCGCATTCGCTTTCGTAGATTTTGGCATATTTTGCATATGCGAATATTCGCATTAGCAGTCTCAAAATTCCTGAAAATGTTTTGAGAATATAAAAAAAACATTTTGACGATAATAAAAATAAAGATTTGTTAATAAAATTAAATAAATGTATTATATTTTTTAATATAAGAAATAGTAACGTAACCTAATAATCAGATTATTAGTCTTTACTGGTATTATTTATTTAACGCAAAGACCCGACTTTCCATGGTCCTTTTTTACGATTGCCTAATGTCTTTTCTACGGAGATGACCAAGCAAGACTTGCGTCATTGGATGATAAGTTACAGAAATTGGTAAATGTTATGCATGCTACTTTAACGGAATAAGGAATTAAAGTAAATGTAAGTTAGACGAAACTCATGCTTTTTGAAAGAGGTTGGTTTCAGGTGGTAGAGCCTAGCTGTAGTTATTTATATTATAGTTATATTATTATTTATCACGCGATATGGTTGTTGATAATTTAATTGAAATATACTATATATTGCAAGTATAAAAAGAAACCAAAAAGATATATTGTGTGTCAAGAGATATTACGGCTTCGTTGTATGTTGGTATTTACTGCGTGTATCCTATTTCTTTTCGTGGCACGTTTTATTTTATTTATAGAAATAACCTTCATTTTTTATTATTTTGTGTACACTATCTACAATGTTATGAGAGAATAACTAGTAAGTGATCTACATACATAACTTACACTTTGCAAGGTTGGCAGTTAGTAGTAACTTACACAGTAACTAGCTGAGAATTAGAACTTAGAGTATCAAAATATAGAATCGAAGTCGAACTCTATATTGCTGTAAAAAACTGCAATTAAAAGTAAACTCAAATCATGGTGTTATATGTTCATGGTGTTACATTATAGATACTCTTTGGGCAAAAGAGGCCACTTCTAGGTCAACATCTTTGTTAATAGTTATGTATCTGAAATTGTTCTGATTTCCTGTATAACATACAAACTTTTTATTAATACTTATAAAAGAAAAACGTATGATATTCTTTAATTTTTTATTTATATCAGTTTGGTAAATCAAAGATGCAAAATATCACATTTTACCATAGACACCATTCAATAACCAAAATATCAATCGTATGATATAACCGTAGAATAGGACTCCTATAATATATTTGGCCTCAAAAATATATGTTGTCAGCATCAAGGCTCTGCACAATATTTATGTTAAATCAAGAAACGAAAAATACACGGGAACCATTTTAAAAGCTTTAATGACGTCCTTTTGGTTTTAATGTATACAGTGAATTAAAACCCGTAGAGATTAATTAAAAGGGAAAGTGATTATTAAAAGTATTAATTAATTTAGAATCTTTGTGAAGGTTTGAGTTAGTAACGTAATGAAGTTAATTTACTATGAAGTCTAAGCGAGCAGTTCTGTAAGAAGTTTTATCTCTCCTCCTACTTTTACTTGAATGGCGCCTAAGCGATATTTTTTTTTATTTACAAGTATAGTTTAAGTTTTATAATAAAATCATAATATATTTTTTATTCTATTTAATCTTTTTCGTAAAATAATAATGAAAATTTGTAATTGTTTTTGTGGTCTGGTTGTCATCTTCACTTGTGAGTGTGTTCACACACACATATTCGTACATGTGTACAAAGTCATATTGTAAGTTCGTCGTTTCTAGATTTCGTAAGTAATGTAATAATTGCTTATATACGGCAGGTAGGCATCTTATTGGAGGAAGATAAGGTTAAGTAGAATTAATTATTGTCTAGTTATATTTTTTGAGTTACGTATCTAACATGAATCGATGTTTTTTTTTCAACGGAAAATTCTCTTATAATTTACTTTTAGTTGAAATTGATGTTTCATTTTTTTGTTTACTCTGCAAATGATACAACAAAATTAAGTTCACACGCTTTGATTAACTGAAAACTCTTGAATGTTATAATAAGATTTAATTTTAGATTTAAAACTAGGAAAAGGAAGGTACTCGTATAAGCTAGCTTATGACATATGCGTACACTCAAGCCCTTAAAAGATTTGTTCACTCTTTGAAGACGAAATTTAGGCAATTGAAGTTTATTTTTATGTCTTGTATTTTATTAAAAAAAAACCAAAACTCGGTAACGTTTTTTTTCATTACTTTTACATTTATATACAACTATTTTGTAAAAAATATTAATGATATGTACACATAATTACAATTAGCCATAATGTACTTTTCCAACTATATTCTAACGTCTTTCAATAATAGACTAAAGAATGACTTACTTACTTAATGTCCTAAGGCTGTGGGGCTGAGGGTGTCCACAGTGCTCCGCCATCGCGTTCGGTCCTGGGCTATTCGCTTCGCCTCGGACCACGTCAACCCGATCGGCTTCAGTTCCGCTGCCACTGAACGTTTCCAAGTCTGTTTAGGACGGCCACGCTTCCTTTTCCCTTGTAGTGTCCATTCAAGGGCTTGCTTTGGAATGTGTTCAGGAGCTCTTCTTAGGGTGTGACCAATCCAAGTCCACTTGCGCATTTTATTTGAAGACCGATCGGCGTCTCCGAGTAGTGATCCCTAAGGTCGTTATTGAAGATCATTTCGGACCAGTAGATACCGAGGATCTGCCTGAGGCATCGGTTGACTAAAACCTGGACGCGTTACACGCCTCGCACCCGTACAGCAGAACAGACTTTACGTTGGAGCGAAATATTTTTAATTTAACTCTCCGAATCAGTTTTCGGGACTGCCACACGGGTCGTAGTTGCGCGAAGGTCGCCCGGGCCTTGGCTATCCTGGAAGTGATGTCCTCTTCCGTTCCCCCAGTCTCCGACACAACGCTACCAACGTAGGTGAACTATTGCACTCGCTCAATAGGGTCCGAGCCGAGTAGCAGCGGCGGCGAGTTCCTTTTTTCGGTACTTATTTCTTGGGTTTTCCGCTTGTTAACCATCAGTCCTTCCAGAAAAGCCTCGCGTTGTAAGTTTTCCAATTTGGTTTGCATGTCAACTTGCTTGTGACTAAGCAGGCACAGGTCGTCAGCGTAGCCTAGGTCGTCCAGTGTCCAGTGTCTACTAGAGAATAAATGAAGTTTATTTTTGTATTTATTTATTCATTTTAACATCATCCAAGATCATATTAAAACATCATACAAGACGTTCCTCGTATCCTCAAAATACGTAGTGAATATTATAAGTAATAGAGTTTTACGAATTCATAGGATGATTCGCAGTGAAAATGTTCTATAATACTTAATATTATCGTTACCTTTTACGTTTATAACATCAAAACCTTTTTTTCTGAACGTCGTATTATCGTAAAAGTTTAGATTTAAAATCATGTCATATTGTGTTATCTTTTATACATAATGTTTCAGTAAAATAGAGATTTGGGCTATAATTATAACGTAATAAAACTATTGGAGGAATATCTGTAAAATTGAGTTTGTGGGTTTCCATGTTCTATAGGTTAAGTTACAAGGTGCTTTCAACCTGAAAATTTTAGTAATTCTCTCTATAAAACACCTAAAGTGGATAAAAGTAATGGGTATACACCTGTAATGAAATTGAAAAAGTATCATTTCTACAAATTTTAATGATGATAGATATAGATATAATGTATATACTAAATATAATACCAGTATTTTAAACTAATACATTTAAATAAATTAATTACGATTAAAAAGTGTAACAATTTTGAAATTTAATCCTTTAATGCAATTTAATAATTTAATAAATATTATTCTTTTATAAAGTTTAAACGTCATTATTTCAAACCTATTTTGAATCCTATAAATCAAAGCAGTTGAATGCTGAGTAATCTTAGAAAATGTTCAGTTAAAAGCAGCCATCAATTATGTAATATAACTCTGGTCTCTATGATAAAGAAACTTATGTCAAATAAAAGCATGTGTTATATGACACGTCAACAGCAAAGTGTAAGAATAAAATGTTAGTAACAACTTTGTGTTTCGTCGAATCTGTGTACGTGTATTATTAAGGAAGACATTTATTTCTATTGATATGTTTAGTATAATTAGTTATATTAGAATATAATTAATACATTAAATATGATGTGTTAAATAAAAGGTATGCGCACTTCGTTGATTTTACTTTTAGTTTTGATCACACAGATATGTTACCTGTTATCACTAAGTGTGTTTTGGAAATAACACACTTTGTAGTAAAACTTTTTTTAATCGAACGTTCTGAAAAGGTTCCTTATTCCATGTTGTAAGTATTAGTTTATTCGGATAAGCTTTTTGACAAACAATTTGTTTGCTTAATGGTGGAAATCATTTATTTTAAATATATTATTAAATAGTTACAAAATTATAACATGATTTATTTGGTTCCCATTTTCGTTGTAAGTTATTTTTAAGAAATTAAAATATATATAATAGGCTTTTATATAATTGTTTCAATTTTAGTTTTTTAACGACAGACACATTCATTATATTGAAAATGTGAAATCAATGGATGTTCTCAACTATCCATTGATTTCACATTTTCAATATAATGAAATAAAAAAAAAAGTTTTTTTTTACATAAGACATCCTGAAGACTTCTTGATAATCTTGGTTATAAAAATACATAAAAATATCATTTTTGTTTAGTAATAAATCTATTACATATTCTTTATTCTATAGATCTAAGACATACAGTACCTGTGTGGTCAAGTATAAACCGCTTACAATGTTTATTCATAGATAGAGTAACAGCACCCTTGAGGGCAATGTATCGGATGATTTAGATAACGTTTAATTCATCCCATGTTAGATCTAAACTGCTCAAGTAGCGGTTATGAACTATGGATAATTGAAATGGATTACCATATTTTAGCGTTTCGGCCAAAAATTGTGCATAACAATAAATTTGCTTATATATGTAATTGATTTATCGGACAGTAAGGAAATGGTTATGAGGTTAAGTTTTATTAATTATTAATTAAGAACATAATTTTGAGATAAACGAATAATTATCATTGTATTAATTAATGAACTTAAAAATATAACAGATATAAAAAAAATATATAGTAAATAATAGATGATCCATATGACTCGTAACTTTGATTACCTCATATCTAAAGGTTATAGTAGTATTCAAATAGAATATAGTAAAACTTAATTTGCCTTTGAAACAACTTCCCTTAGGAAAGAAGTTCCTTTATCAACACTAATCTTAATGTAAAGAATCGAATGTGTACTTAGTGAATAATCTTAACGTGCAGCAACTATCTTGAAAAAGACTAAGGATATTCTATTATTATTATACTACTATGATTGAAATATTAGGAAGTTTAACTTTATTATATTTTACGAAAATAGTGAACTAAGCTCTAAAAGTATCAGAAAATGATGACGTCTTCTAATTTTTTACAATAACTGTTCAATAGCCGAAGTCGTGATATAAAATAATTTCATTCCTGTGTTAATTTATATATCTGTAGCCACAGATTCTCATTTTAGTATGTTCGCCGATCGTCTAGTTTGAAGTTTGATTTATCGACATTTGATTTATTGACAGTTAGCTAGTTAAAAATATATAATTAGTCTGAGATACGTAAATGAAAAATTAAATATTTTATTATTTATATTTAGTGTTTTACTTAAGTTATAAAATTATATATATTAATAACATATTGCAAAATATTATTTTATAGTAGCTATCACTCGTTTCAGATAATACACAGTTGTTTTATTGATTTGCATTCCAACCTAATTCCAAGAATATTTTATAATTAGCGCTCGGGCGCATTAAACATTATGGAGTACTTATAATTTGTATTGCCGACATTTTCCTGGAAGTTTGAAAGTTTATTGGTAGGATATTTCTATTTGTCTTGTTTGGACAATTGGAGTCAGCATAGGCTTTTGTATAGTTTGCGAGAACTTTTTCCCCCATATTAGGTATTTTGTTATATTTTTATCTCTGATGTACGGGCAACTTCGTGTCGTCGTCCTTTATGTTTAGTTTCCTGATCTGTAGCTGATTGTGAACCTTGCCATTATATTCCTAATCCTCGTTACGTTATTGAGAAGTTTTCTGATGTACAACTTTATATGTTTATATTTGTTCGATACTACTTATTCATTTTTAACAAGGGGACTATGTATAAACTTCTCTTGTCGGCTGTCGGTTCCTGAGTTATTATTTTAAAAGATTATTATAATAGAGATAGAATTTTATAAAAGTATTTGAGGTATACCTCAACTGACCCACCACTGAACTAACAACGGTAGTAGCCAAGGATAATAATTATAATAATTCATATTATAAAAAAGATGACGATCGGTCAATTAGCCACATCCAATGTTATTTTTATAGTTTAAAGCTCTTTCCTCCTTTCGCAAGATATAATGGACGGTTGCTATATTTAAATGTACCTGGCTCACAGGAATTCTTGGACTGGGCGTATATTTTGTTTTACTTATTTTTTGTGATAAATAACTGTTTTGTTTTGCAATTGACTTACTACTTAGAGTAAAATGTTTTTATTTATCTCTTGTTGTATCCTCTCTTAATGAAAAAATAATACTGCTAAAATTAATGTAGCTCCATATCTTAGTTTTAAGTAAGACAAGAAGTTATTTTTATATAAAAACATGCTTTATGTCAAATTTGAAAACAAGCACTCTAAATCTCGAGTCTCCTTTCCGAGCTGCCCAAGTAATTTATGCTATGCATGATTCTTTATACCAGACTCTCACAGGCCGGGCTAGTATTGAATCAGTGATTGCTGTCGACTTCAAAGTCTCCGTCTGCTGCGAATATTGATGAAGATTTAGCAAAGAAACTAAATCTAGTTAGCTTTTTAGTTTTAGTTTGATTTTTTTTTCTTTTTCACAACTCATATCTTCAACCGATTTAAATAAAGATAAATCTAAATGTTTCAAAAGAAGTAATAAAAGATTAAGCAACAATCGAGTACTTTGCTCATAATGGAGGAGATTTATCTGACATCTGACTTCTAACTTCTATACAAATGAAAAACCAATACAAAAATCTAATTCAAATACCCGTAATTTTATATAAAATTTGTATATTGTAAAACAACGTTATTCTAAAAAAAGTATTACAGTCTTCTGTGAGGCCAAGGTTTATGCTCCATAATATGCCAACAGCATAGTAATATTTAAAACACATGTTCATTCGGGGTATTATACCTTACTTAGTAAATAAAACAAATTCCATACTATTAGATAAAAATAGCATATTTTTTTAAGGCATGGTGTCAGTCTGTCAATAAATAAGATGAAAAGTATAGATATTTTATTGGCTTTATATAACAAAAATTTAAAATTTGTGTCACATACTTTTCCTTATTGCTAGTTTTTGACAAATGAAAACAGTATCATATATGTCCCCACTGAGTCTTAAATGTCTCGTTATTATATGGACTATTTATTACATCTTTTCAAATTGTTTGTAAAATATTATAAGATAGATGTTAGACTAACCCATTCTCCTTTTATTATTGTATTGAAAGGGTTTTGATAAATATTGTGGGTAGATAATAATTTGTTTTTATATCTTTAAATAGAATTTTTTAATTGCGTTACCAAAATTATATAAATTAGGTCACACACACACGCTCACACATCTTTTATATTCAACTCGTAGTACAGTCCGTAGTCATGTCCTCTTTAATGTCAAATTACGTTCTGATTGCTTAAGGTTTAATTAACAGCTTTGAGTGTCAAAAATAAAATGGAGTTTTGTTGCATATATAACGTTTCTTTAATTAGTTCTAAGTATTTGACATAATATTTTGTAGAAGGAATAAGATTTATACCTTTAGAATATGTGCGTTTATAATTTTGTTTAAAAATGTGCTAAATGTCATAAAACCAATTAAACTATTATAGATGATCTGTAGCTTTAGCACTTTAGTACTCATTTAATTATTTGGTAAATGGAAAACAAATTATAAATTTGTTTTGGTAGGAAATAAATTGAATTGAATGATTTGTATTTATATTAAAACTGTAATATGTAAAATATAACGATTTTGTATCACTCCATACCTTTATTTAGAACAACGTAACAAAAAGTATATATATACTAATTTTTCTTATTTGATAAAAAAACAATTAAAAAACAGTTAAAACAATTGTCCATCCATTATTTATTTTCATTGTCCACGTGTCCGTTGGTATTTGTATGAACACCCCATTAATCTGCTTAAGGGTTTATGACTCGGATCGTAATCCATTTTAAAATACGTTTCATCGAGTGCTTAGAACCAGATGGAACGACATAAACGTGTTATACGTGTTAATAAATATTTCAAAATATATAGCTTTATTTACTAGAAATATAACATAAAAAGGTGATTTTTCCTTATCTCATTAAAAAAGGATTTTTCAAACTATAATTTTATATTTATCTTCAAATAGGATACAACTATTGATATAACTTGAGTTATGCATATATTCTATGTAAATACATATTTGTATAGTTAAGTCATATGGACGAGTCTTTAGCAACACATGTTTGTGTAAGCATAGACTCGGCAATCCAGAAAATTACTATGCATTTATTTGTAACGCATATGTTATGAACGTGACAGATAAACCATGCTAATGTTATAAAATATAGGGTGTATTATTCACTTTCGTTCAGTTATTGTTAACACCTTATTTTTATCATTATTTATAAATAAATTTTAAAGTAAAGTAAACACAAATTTCGTTTCTATATTATTTTTTAATATATTGCCTTGTGCGAGATAATTGTAATGACTTACAGTTGGTCGGATGTTAAGGTCACCAGTATGTTATCTGAAGTAAGCTTCAAGGCGCTGGACTGATAATTAAATTTTCTAATCTTACTATCCCGAGTCTGTGGTAATATATTTATACACCTATACAACATTATCATTAAACTTAATTTTAAACCTTGTCTATTATATCTTGTAGATCACTTTACTCTGCAGTCAGTTTGTAATTTAGAGCGTAAATGGATTTTATGTATAATATGATAACATGATTAAATAAATAAATATAAAAATACATAATAAGGTTACTTGCCACTCGTTTAGTTTATATGACACGAATTCAAAGATATTAAAAACGCTACTAAGTATATCTTTATATCTAAGGTAAATTCACCTTGTTTCCAGATTGTTGTTTAAAGCAACTTGTTGGTGATGATGATGGAATGAATTTTCTTCAGCCGTTCTTCCAAATCTATACGACATGTGTACGTTCTAAAAAAGTGCCCTCACAGGTGGGTAATTCTCTTCTAATATTCCAAAAGTCGGTGAACGGTTACCACCAGGTAAGTTGCAGCCTTGTTTGCCCTCCTTCTTATGTAAATAAAATCTTTGTATATCTATACATATATAATAATAATATGTAATGCTGTTATTTTTTTTTTATAAATGAATTAATATTTAAAATTATTTTTATAAAAAAATAATACATCAGTACTTTGCGGATAAAACCTCTCCATCCACGGCCTGACCTGTTTATTTCCAAACGAAAAGAAAAGGAAAGTACCTAACAAAATATTCACAGCAGTTAGGAGACTTACTAGGGTTACTTACATTTTTACAATCTATTCGATACATTTACAGAGAGTTTACTATCTCAGGACCTCCCATAAATAAAGAAACAACATTTCCTGAATAATAAAGTCGGTATTTTCCATTTACACTCTGGACAGGATTTGTTTTCTAGCAACAAGAACATTTAATAAATAATAAAGAATTTAGCCAGTTGACTTTTTTTTCATCAGTATTATACATTTTTTAACGTTAAATTATTAATAATATTATTGAAATGTCTCGACATGAATAGCATCTGCCGTCAGTAAGAAGTCAAAGTTATTTCAAGTACCTTTACAGAATTTGCACTTTTTCATTTACACCTTCCCCTATGTCCCTTGGGAGATAGTAACAACCACCAATTGGCTATATTGAAATGAAATAATTAATAACTTATCCTTAGAAGAAAAAATATCTACTAACCTAAATGGACAGATTACAATTAGTTTATTAGAAGCATAATAGAATATTTTGATATACATTTCACATTCTCAGATATTTTAACTGATATTTTGTCTTAAAGAGTTCTAAGAGTGTTGTGTGTACAGTTTTTAGTCGAACATAATTTCAATGTTTGTCAATTATGACCAATCATACAGTCCTTTTTTTTTCAATTTTTATAATAATTTTTTAGGGGAAGTCAATGTAGTTTGAATGTGAATAAATAATAATAATAATACTTAATGTTATATTAACATACAAATATACTTTGAATGCAAATACTACTCACTGGTTCACAATATTCAGAAGACATATTATGATTAAAATACAAAATATGTTTTAAACCTAAGTTTTATATTAAAATTCACTTTCAGTTCAAAAAACGTATGAACGTTTTCTTAATTTGCAATCTTGGAAGCAGCTAATTAGTATTTGTCGCACGGAAAGTAAATTCTATAAACTCGGAGGTCTGCGTTAACTTCGATGATAATCACTTTAACTTTGGATTAACTAGATCTAGTATTGAGTTATGAATCGTTTTAATTTGCTACACCATTTATCATCTTTACTCTTGTGATATCATGTTACCAAGTACACAAATTTATATAATTACCATCTCTTTTGTCGACGTATGATTTCGACAGTCCTTTTATTCTTTAGCTTGTTAGAATATTACAAAAAATGCCTTCAATAAATAATCGAAACTAAATATGAAGTAACAGTTTTCCGAATTTTATTGAAAACATACTCGTAAATTATAGCTCAAAACGATTATCATTACAATAAAGTTTGAAATAGCATTTACGTCATCTATCAATATTTTAATATAAAGTTTATTAAAACTAAGGTGTATCTAGAATACGCATTTAGTGTAATTGTTTTATCTTATCAAATATATAACATAAACTAATGCCCAAGTCTCGCAACACCGTAAAAACTTATGAAATGCTATCTAAACCAATTCAGTATACATATGTCTGAGAGCATATGTCCAACCACTTTGTCATATACTTTGTTAGTTTTCTAACAACACTTTATAGTTACAACAATATCATATCAATATTACCTTTTTTATATTTTAACGAATGGATTAATTTTAAATAGAACAAAAACAAAGAACGCTGTTGAGACAATTATGTGAAGTACATAGTCTAACAATACAACCTCGGTAATACAAGGCAGCAGTAATGACGTAGTTTAAACTCATTTTGTCTATAAAGTTTTTTACCTACCTACATAAGAAAAATGTTAAATAAAGTATTAAGTAGAAAATTAATTAATTATACTAGATTGAAGAAAAAGAAAAGTTTTAAATATAATATACACATTTATAATATTAGTACTATATAAGAGGATATTCGTAATGAGTAACTACGTATTTTTAATACGCTTCTCCGAATTGTGGTTAATTTTAAAAGCGTTATTGTAGTAATTTATTCATTTATTAGAATTAGTATATAAAGTAAATATTTATAATTATAGTTATTAAAGACCCTTTACCAAGAAAAATATATCGCGTCCCATTTCTAAGAATCAAGAAGAAAAGTTATGTTATAAAAATATTTTCTATTAAAAATATACTTGTTATGTTCCAATGTTATGCTTCGTTAGAACATTTTGTTAATTACTTGTCAATTCAAATTATGTACAATTTTATAAAACAATAACAATTCTAAGGCTTATTTTATTTTAAACACAATATTAATATTAAATACTGCAATAATGTTTGGTATAAGAATAATTATTATATTCGCCATATACATAAGAAAAATCAATACTTAAAATGTCTATTAACAAACTGGTGTTCTAATATGCATTATCTAATAAAACCAGTCCGTCGTAGTATAAGTATAACCATTTAAATAATTTGTATTTATTTCCCATCTATTAATTCAATATCGTTCTGAAATAAGGATAATTTATTCTAGTCTATATATACTTAAGTGAACTGGGAATCTTAAAAAGTGTGTGCTTAGAAAAAGGATGCAGACAGTAAGGATCCTTAAGAGTTTGGTTTTTTCCCATTCAATAAGAAAGAAGGATTTATTTTCCCAAAGACCTTCTATGGTGATTTCATTTTTATGTTTCATACTATTTAATAGTAATGTTTAATAGTAATGTAACATGTATAATATATAGATTCGACGTAACTTTCATCACGACGCCAATATGAAATACTGGACATAATACAATCCAAGACCACAATCTATAAATAAACTCAATTGAAATATTAAATTCGATATATTGCTGTACATTTTTGTCTGATTCTATTTTAACATTTAAAAGGAATTTTTCCTTTTATGTGGTTGAATGTATGATAGATAATTTAAATCCATTGTAAATAATTCTGATGAATTATTATGAAACTGCGCTACTTAATCTATATGGTACAATTGCATGGATATTAGATTTTTAGTATGTAAAGGTAGAAAAGTGATACTAACCGATTTACGAGTATGATTTTTTATAGTAAAATTCAGTGGTCGAGTTATTATAATATGGATAAAAGAAAAGGCCACCAGATAAAAACATGAATGAAGAAGAAAGTAAAGAAGCAGGTCTCTACTGAGATAATGAGGTGAAGATAGAAGAACGTGGAAGGATTGTCATATTACATAGATCCTAAATAATTAGAATAAGGGCTAGTGGATAATATAGTGGATAACCTTTTAAAGAGTAATAATTGTTTCTTTATTATATCTCCTTGAGGATTTTTTCCAAAAAAAAGATCTAATCTAATCAAAAAAAAGATCTAAGATCTAATTGGAATACAAAATGGCACTCGTATCAAATGTAACATTTTCTGAATAAGAATACTAGTCTGATCTGGAACACTTTGTTTTATTGTTATCATGTACATTTTATATTATGTTATTATTTTCTGACATTTTAGAAGAATTTGTTGGCTACATAGAAAAATACACTTTAAGTTACACACTACATGCGTCTGTATTTTATTATGTTTTATTTGCAAGTCTTTGATATTTTTATTATACGAGACTAATGAGTTTCTAACAAATTTCAGTTTATTTTTTAATAAAACACTGTAATCCTTTGTGTAAAAACTTTTAAGAACATCGCATTCACACCTTGAATTATAAAATATGAGGGTAAATTACTCTTAGAAGAAATTACACTAACCAAACTATATATTTTCAGAAAATATTTTCTAGGAGTAAATTTAAGGACAGTATTGTAATTTTATAAAGACTTACATCATAAATACTTAATCAAAATGTTTTTTCATACCGTACTCTAGTTTTAAGTTTCGCGTTATAAAAAGTACATTTATTATTGATACAGATTATTTACTTAGTTCAGGAAAAACAAAAGTTCTAACAAAATATATAAAGTAGACATCTCTATTATACAGACAAAATATATGTATTATTTATCACACCCTAATTCTTAGGTTCCCTAGACATTAGTTGAAAGTAGACATTGCGATGAGCATTGCTTCTCACACTACTAATCCTCCCTTATGAGACAAATATATATAGAAAATGTATTTAGCAATATTATGATCCAGCGTATTAACTAATATGGCGGTAGTGAGATCTAGACGAACATAAGGCTTGGAAATAAATGCTGCATTGTTATATTTACATTAAGTATACACGCGGAATAAATAGTCCGAAGCCCACACCTTCCCTCCTGTACTCTTTTATTCTTCTCTTTTATTATCGGTGCCAAGTAAATGGATAATTAAATTACTTACACTAAGAGAGAAACGATACTCCTTCGCTCCTTCCTATTATAAAAATAATATTGTGTTATCGACTTGTTCTCATCTTTATTGCCTGAATATCTATATTTTAAAACTCATTTATTTTTGTAGTAATTATATTAATTATTCAAATTGAATTTGGTTTATTTTGTCGTCAGTAATCCGTTGCAGTTTTAAGTCCAGTGATGTAGCGCTGAGTTTACTCGTGGGTTTAAATCTCTGTTATCCTGTTAAAGTGACTTTCATCAATCACGAAGCGACGGAGCGTGTATTTCCACAAATGTTGGAATAAATATTGTGAAAACCGATTTGCACAAATATATGTCAAGTGTATCAAATATTATTTATTACGAACAATTATCATAAAAATGTTATTAGAGCATTATATAGTAGTAGTAGCATTGATTCAGATTGTATTTGTACATAGCAAAATATGTTTCTAGAAATTTATATATATGTATGCACGTTCTCTTATATTTTGGTTTCTGTATCTAGGTACGAGGGAACTTCCAAAAGTTCGTGGAATGGAGAGGATGGAGCGGGGGTAGGGGCGTTCGCTTGGTGTCATACGAATCGGAGACTCATCATTGGTATCAATACCAAGTTTCAACCCGATTGCGTTATTCGTTTACGAACAGTCGCCTGCTGAACAAGTCAATCCGGAAGAAAACTGAAACTATGGAAAAAATTGAACACCGCGCTGTGATAAAATTCTTTACCAAGCAAGGAAAGAGCGCTCAAACCATTTTGAATGAAATGGGAGTCGTTTATAAAGAACAGTGCCCTATTAAAATGATGATTTACAAGTGGCATGGTCTTTAAAAATATGGTCGAGAGTCAATTAAAAACGACCCTCGCTCAGGACTGCCAGTTGAGGCCACCACATCGGACATCGTCGAAAAAGTGGAGAAAATTGTACTAGAGGATGCCCGTTTGAAGAAAAAACAATTATCTGCATTAGTTGGAGTATCAGATACTACTATTTTGCGAATCCTACATGATCACCTGGGTATGACAAAAGTCAGTGCAAGATGGGTACCGAGAATGCTCACGCCGTATCAGATAGAGCAGCGCGTCGATGCGTTAAAGCATTTTTTGGAGTTGTGTGAAGCTAGACCTGCACAGATTTTGGACCGAATTGTTATGGGAGATAAAACATGGGTTCATCACTTTGAGCCTGAGTCCAAACAAGAGTCCATGCAATGGCATAAAAAGGGAACACAAGCGCCAAAGAAATTCAAGGTGACGGAGTCGGCTGGAAAGATGATGGCTACTGTTTTTTGGGATTGTGAGGGGATAATCTTGATTGATTACAAAGAAAAGGAAAGGACTATAACCGGAGAATACTACACTACGAAAATTTTCCGACGACAATGAGGTAAGGGAGGCAATTTCGGCTCATTTTGGCGGAAAAGATAAAACATATATTTATAGTGGTTTAGAAGAATTAATTCATAGGTTTAATAAATGTATTGAGCTTAAGGGTGATTATATTGAAAAGGAAAAATAGTTTTGTTGTTTTATTTTATTTAGATCCCTTTCATTCCACGAACTTTTGGACCTCCCCTCGTAAATACGCTTCTCTCCAATTTTCGAGATCCATCATAAATCTTTACATACACTTATGTGTCATGTTTCTGAAGAACTCGGTAAATAAAATAAACAAAAACTCCGAACTGCCGCTGGTAACCACATTGAAGTTAATCCATTGTAGATGAAGACCAACTAAGTCTGTGTTAACTTTTAACAAGTTTATGAAACCGGAGGTTAAACTAAGAAATAAATATTTTGCGATTTGTAATGTTTTAGATTATTATTCTCTTACGAATTTAATTCAAATAACCATAAACGAAAATGATATTCGGAATACAAAAGTTTTTGGACTGACTTTAATAATATATACGAACTTTTAACAGAACATGCAACTAAAGCTGTTACGGCATTACAAATAAATGCTGTAAATTGATAAAATGTGAATAATTGCTGTTATTTCTTAAATCGATGGCTTTTGATTTGTTTAATTTTAAACGCGTACTATCATTGCCTTGCCATGTCTAGGTGTTTAAAAGTAAGTGTAAGTAAGTAAAGTAGGTATGATACATATTATGTGCTTCGTAAAAGGTTTGTTAAATATTTTTTCAGGGAAATTTTTTGGAAATCATAATAAATACATATAAAAATAAAATATTATATAGGAAACAGAATACATTGTATATAATAAGAGGAGTTATTTCAAAATGAATGTGGAATAATTAGTTACAAGAATAAATAAACAAATACTTAGCAACGAAATGGGAATTGTGCAGTAAATATATATAAAAAACGAAACCATAACTTCCCAGATTGATATATAATATTTCTGGATATTTGAGCGGGTACTATTTTTTTATCAGAGATATTTTTCCTGTTTATAAAAGTAATATAAAATATCTTACAATAAATTTAACAACCAAAACGTTATTTGAAAATCATGCTAGAAATAAAATTTTTGGTACAATACTGACAATGCTGTGAAAGAAAATGATTTATTTTGGAAGCGTGCCTAGATCCGTTTTCATTAAGTGTCTGTTGCGCATTCTTTTGAAAAAAATTGAAGTAGCAATTTCTGAATTACATTTTCAACTTAACTTAACTTAAATTATCTTCACGCCGACGGAGCGCCAAACGCTAAGGTCCCTGCATACCTCTTTCGCCTGGACCACAGACATTAACCTCTTCATACATGCCCTCCAGGGGATCCTCATGCTTTTTACGTGACCTTCCTCCAGTATCATAGATACTGTGTTTTCGAAGGTCGCTTGAGGCCTCCCCCTGTCTCTCTTACCGCTCACTTTTCCTGTATAAATCTTTTTTACCATTCTTTCATCACTCATTAGTTTGACGTACCCAAACCACCTGAGCACGTTCTTCTTCATTCTCATCGCGATATCTTCGCTAGTACCTGCCATTCTGTGGATCTCTTCATTGCGGATTCGGTCAGCTAAACTGACTTTAAATTCGGCGAAGGGATCGCATCTCCACAGCATTCATCTTTCTTACATTCTTCTTCTGCGTTACCTACGGTTGGCTGCCGTATAACAGCGTCGGTAGCAAACTGCATTGTGTACAACAAACGTGCAGCTATGCTGACGTTTCGCCGTCTCGACAATGCAGCCAAAGCACCGTTAACTCTGTTACCGGCAGCAATACGTCTTTCCACATCCATTTCGTATCTTCCGTCTCTGCTAAACATATTTCACAAATATACCACTTCATTCACTTGTTCTATTATCTTACCATTCACGTTGATCTTACATTCTGTTCTTTCTTCATTTCTCTCAAATATCAGAACCTTCGTCTTATCTGCATTCAGGTTTAAACCATTATTTTCACACCCATCTTTCAGAGTGGTGACCAATGCCTAGAAATCGCATTCTGATGATGCAATGAGCACTGCATCATCTGCATAAAGCAAGCAATTGACCTTAAGGTCACCTACTTTCACTCCCATGTAACTGTCTTTCACGCCTTGGAGACAACTATTCAAATGAAGATGATAACTATAATCAAGTAAACAATGCGTCCTTATGCAATATATAGGATAATGTTAAGTAACATCATTTTTTTAATGACATTTGATATAATTGTGATACCCTTTCATAAATTATTATTAATTATTTGTTATGAATAAATAATTTTATATATGTACTGTTCCTACAAAAGTAAAAAGTTGAACAGTTAATACGTTCATTGGAATGTTGTCTTTACAACAGAAGGCTAATGAAGGCTAACGAAGGCATTGCGGAAGGTTGTTAGAATTACTGGCTCCGTCATTATCACCGGGTAGAGATGAGGGGAACTTTTACCCATTTCTATCAGTCAATAGTCTGCACATTTTCATTTTGCTTTTATTATTAGAAACTAGCTGATGCGATTTAGTATGCGCAGTTTTTCTTTCTCAGTAGTTAGTTTTATTGTAAGTGATATCCTGAAAGTTTTTTACTATTAGTGAATATGTTTTCAAAAAACACTTATTTAATTAGTGCATAAATAGACACGTGTAATTAAAGGATCCACTGGATTACTTTTACTGAATTACGTCATTTACCACAATGTATAACTGATTGAAATTTTAATGTTAAAAAGAATGAGTAGACATTTTTTTTTTTGTATTTGCATGCCCAAACCAATTATTGTGTATAAAATTAGAGAATTTCCCGATTAAGCATATATTTTATACGCTGTCTTAGTTGATAAACAATACACTAAATTAAATCTAGATAATCAATATCCACAAATATAAACAAATATCCGATATCTTACCTTATGGTATGAATCTCTCTCCTTGGCAATTATTATTCCTTTCGAATAACATCTAACCACCTGGTCTTCGGTCTTCCCCTTCTCCGGACCCCCTAGGTGTTCAGATTGGCTACTGTGTTGTCTATGTAGTCGGAAGGTCTTCTCTTGACGTGTCCGAACCATCGCAGCCTACTCTCCTGCAACTTATTGGCAATGTCGCGAACGCCGAGACTACCGCAAACATACTCGTTGCGTATCTTGTCGAGTCTCGTCACCCCGCACATCCACCGAAGCATTTTCATTTTAGCCATAGATAAAGATTGGACTTGTCGTTGAGTAAGGGCCCACGTTTGGCTGCCATAAGTCAGAACAGGCCTAATCATTCTCTTATATACAAGGCCTTTTAGCTTTACAGGCATTCTACGGTCGCAGGTTACGTCAGTTACTTCCCGCCACTTAAGCCAGGCGGCCGCAATTCGATGCTGAATGTTTGCTTCCAGATCTCCTGTGGTGTGCAACATAGTGCCCAGATATTTGTATTCGTCACATTTTTTAATTTGTTGACCATTTATAATGAGAGGGTCATCTGAAGCGCCCGGATTGTTACATACCATGTACTAGGTCTTAGCAACACTCAACATAAGGAAACCCGTCTGCAGCTGACGCTTCCATTCATTTAGGGCTTGCTCTAACTCACTTTGGGATGTTGCACAGATAGCTATGTCATCTGCATACATAAATGTCCACGGAACCATAGCTTGGGCTTCCTCTGTAAGGGCATCCATCACCAAACAGAAGAGGTACGGGCTTAGGACTGAACCTTGATGTACTCTTTCAGTTACTGCTATTGGTTTTGTCTGCTCCACCGTGGTTCTGACTTGACGTCTTTATGATGTCAGCTATGATGTCAACGTACCTTTCTGGGATATATTTCTTGCGAAGGCTACACCAGATCGTAGGACGAGGTACGCGATCGAATGCCTTTTCCATATTCAGGAACGCCAAGTATAACGGCTTATTATTAGCTCGAAACTCCTGTCTTATCATGCTGATTGCAAACATCGGGTCGATTGTGGATAAGCCAGGAACAAAGCCAACATGGTTTGCAGAAAGAGAACTCTCCGATCTCAACCGGGCATCAATGGTTTTCTCATAGAGTTTCATTGTGTGACTCATCAGTTTTATGCCGCGATAGTTGTTGCACTCGTATCTGCAATCTTTACCCTTGTAGAGAGGAATTATTGTGCTCAGTCTCCACGCATCCGGTATTTTCGATGTTTCCATGGCTTTAAAGATGAGGTGTGTAAGGAGATAAATACCCTTCTCTCCGAGGCATTTGCAAACTTCTATAGGGATTCCATCTGGCCCCAGCAATTTCTTGTTAGCCATCTTTTTGAGCGCTAACTTGACTTCCTGTGGTGTTATTAGTGGTACGAGACCAAGGTTACTGCTTACTTCAGAAAGAGTAACCGTCCTAGTGGTTGTGCCCAAAAGTTGTTCATAGTAAGCGTGCTATACTCCCAAAACGTCTTTGTTTTTATAAAGTATCGATCCGTCCGTGCCTTTTACAACCCTGGTCTTCACTGGATCCTGTGATGCCTTACTCCGAGCTTTTGATAATTTGTAGATCTCCTTTTGTCCTTCACGACTCGCGAGGGCCGAGTAAATCTCCCGTAGCCTTATGACGCCCAATGGCTACAACTTTCTTAGCATTTCTCTTCTGAGCTTTATAGTTACCTCTATCCTCATACGTGCCGGTGGTCTGCCAAACCTTAAATGCTTCTTTCTTTGCTTTGAGAGCTGCTTGGACAATGACATTCCACCACCACGTTTCCTTAGATGTTCGTCTACCAGGTTTCGTGCGACCTAGGATTTTATTTGCCGCCTTCATAATGTCTGAGAATAGTTTTTTCCACATGGTGTTGACATCATCCTCCATATTTATAGTCAAACCTTCAAGCTCTTGTCTAAATTCTTCTGCCTTGTCGCCTTTGAATAACCACCACCTAGTGATTTCAGGTACCCTTTCTGGTTTCGGTTCTGATTTTTTACGGAAGGTCATGTCCATGACCACAATACGGTGATGGGAAATAACACACTCTCCTGGGATCACATTACAGTTCTTTATTCGACCAATGTTCACCCTGTTTGTTAATAAATAGTCTATCTGCGTACTATGAGGGCCACTTTTGTACGTGATCAGATGCTCAGGCGCTTTTTTAAAGAAACTGTTTACAACAGCTAAATCATGAGCCATAGCGCTAGATAGAATAGTACAGCCAGCATTGTTCAACGAACTGTAACCAAATCCTCCATGTACTCGGGCGTATGCGTAACTTCTCGTGCCTATGTGCTCGTTTAGATCCGCACCAATGACACATGTTTCGCCATTTGGTATCTGCTGAAGAACGGCTTCGTATGCTGTCCAGAAGGCCTCTTTTTTATTGTCCCTGCACCCGGTTTAGGTGTTGCCCGTGTGTAGTGATTTCTGGTTAGCCCGCCAGATACTCGGTCGCCAGAGCCTCGTCTGTTGTCTAGCAGGGAGCACCACGTCAACCACTTTGGTCGCCGCCGGGGTTCGGCGCGAGCAGGTGAGGTTGACATGTGGGTCGGATAAGATCTTGGTTCCGTTTTCCCCTTACTCCCCTACCTTATCGTATGATGTTAAACTAAAATACTAATTTTTAATACGTAATAATAATATTTAAAACTTTATAAAAATAGTACTTTATGTACAGATTTTACCTAATTAATTAAATATTTATATTTTTCATCATATTATATAAGTTTTTGCCTGATATCGAAGTCATTAAAAAACATACGTTAGTGTGAATAATATTTAAACATAATCCTATCTTACAAATCATAAAATTATTTCAGTGATATTCAAACAAACATACGCTGTTTATAATAAAGATAAATATTAAAATATTAATTGTCCCTTAAAAATATTTTAAATTAAAAATAATTGCTTCATTGTTCATAAATTAATTAACATTTAAAATCATACGTTTTGCAGGGAACCGTCAATACAATAATTAGTTTTTAATTGAATATATGAAGGTAACGTTCATGATTGTGGTTTTTTATGTATAAAATTATATTAAAGCTAAAATTTAAAGTACAATACATTGTTTATATATATATACTATAATAATTTAATTTAAAACAAATAGGGTGAGATCTTTCTGTATTGAATAAATAAGAGAAATGTTTTTTTTTATTTGGACCATGCGTTTGACTTTCTCATTTGGGTATCCAATGAACTGCATTTATCCAATGAACTGCAATAATAGCAGACTGCAAATATCTATGACTAGCTGTGTCATGCGATTACGCCTTCGTAGACTACAACAGGGCGTTAAAACACTTACAAATAAATACAGGGTTACAAACAGTGTCCACATTTGTCATATTTATATAGACTGTACATCCAATACTTTTTCATATGTTCTTAACTAGCACTATCGGCGCGATGTCGTTAAATGCACATTTTTTGCCTATTACCTTTCCAAACTTATAAATAATTAAATATTGTGATTACTGATAAAAATTGGGTTATTGAACAATAATAAATTAGCTATTTTTTAAATTATATTTTGAAACTTTATTATAAATAAATGTGATGGTTAATGAAAATAATAATAATAATAATAATAATAAGTATTTAAAATTGTTTTTTTTTATTATTTACACGTTAATGGTGACTGATTGCTCGTTTGTGACGTCATAAAGATAACTGTTTCGGTAATAATTACTATCTATAGCTATAATCTATATATAGCTTCTACATGAATTTTAGATAAATCTTTTTAAATCAAATGTTTGATTTGACCGCGTCAAAATGTTTGACCGCGTACAACGGAGAACCGTTCGGATTGTCGGGGACCCAGTGCTCTACGAACGGCTGGACTCTTTGGCGTTGCATAGAGACGTGGCTCCTTTGTGCGTCTTCTACCGCATTTACAACGGGGAGTGTTCCGAAGAACTATTCGATCTGATACCTACCGCCGAATTTCACTACCGCACAGCTCGCCATCGCCTCTTTATCATCCATACCACCTGGATGCGTGACTATCTTCAATTGTGCGGTTTTCAAGGACTTTCTTCCCAACGTACCACTCGAATGTGGAACGAACTTCCTTCGGCGGTATTTTCAGATCGATATGACATGGGTACCTTCAAAAAAGGCATATATTCCTTTCTCCAAGGCCGGCAACGCTCTTGTGAATCCTCGGATGTTGCAAGAGTTCATGGGCGGCGGTGATCAAATATTAACGGTGACCCGCAAGCTCGTTTGCCCTCCTCAAACATAAAAAAAAAAGAATATAATTGTGCAAGATTTAATGTTTGTCTGTCAATCACGTATTTCAATAGAGCGATGTCGACTATGGGATACACCATCCCACGATACAATATCAAATGTGTTTGTAAGACATGAAATGGGTAGGAAGTAAGAAATGAGACTGTGCACAATTATATTTTAATAAAATTTAATAACACCTTTTCACTACTTTTAAAACTATTTTGAAACTACTACTACTGAAAAATACTTTGAACTATTACTAGAAATAATTGTGCGTAATATATCTATATTGCGGAGTATAATAACTAGGTCACGCAAGCGGGGTCGTGAGCTGAGCTAATTTTTGCTCTGTGCACGGCAGGCTATTTACTACGATGTTCTTTAGCTTAGTCCTTACAAAAGCTACGAGAGTTAAATGGAAATGTAGGTTATTATCAATAAATCATTTGCCAAACATGTCAATCTTGATATTTGTTTCAGGTCTATAAATGGAATATTTTCTACGGAATTGCTCATAACACCCCTCTTTTCGTAATGGCATCACGCTGAAACAATCAGGTCCACTGCGATACTATTAATACAGTAGAAAGCATTCGACCTCCTTGGGGATAAAACGAATTATTATGATGATATCGTGGCACGTTCTTAAACAACAGTAACTTTCTCAATTCCCTTTGGTTGATTCACATAGAGTTTCTAGTATACGGCTCTAGATCTTATTTAGTGATTTTTTCATTTAAGAATCAAGTTAACGTTACGATAAGCTAGATAGATGCATAATATTGCCCAGGCACGGCTTGGGTATTCTGTTAGCAACTTAGGTTGAATTTCCTATGGAGAATTGTGAATATGACTCCATTCCAAAAATAATCAATGATATCTTCATAATATTCAGTTTTCCTCATCAGCACGTCGCTGCCGCTATTCGTGCTAAATATAAATGTTCTAGCACCTCTAGTTTTGTTAAAATGGAGGGGACAAATAGAAGAGTCTTATTATCAGGCATCCTGCAAATTTGCGATTCCCGTAACTGGGATAAAAATCAACATAGAAATAAGTATTTAATGATTTATTTGTGGAGCAATTATATTAAGGGACACAGTCGAATAAGAAATTCAAGTAGGAAGATAATGAATAAAAAGAATTGTGAAAATATTTATTAACTATAATTCAAATTATTTTAAGGTTTACTGCTGAAGAGAAATCATACGGTTCATTTCGATCGCTTATCTGTCCAATCATGATGAGCATTAACTCTAATGAACCTATCTGTTCTTTCCTAGTTGCTTTGAATTGACCGCCAACCTTTTTGTATTGACTTGCAAACTCGAATAGTGTCAGCGTCTCTAATTCGACATTTCGTTGCATATATTGGTCCAAAAATGCTTCCTTCGCGTTACCAACTTCTCTGTATATGTCGTCTCCGATTTCAATTATCACGAATGATCTCAAGCATCTGTAAAGCGGCAAACCACTCAGAAGGTGGTATACTTCACAAGCACTGTAGTCACGCTGGCTTATGACTTTAATCACCACTTTTGTCAATGCGGATCTTGCAGTAGTTTCTGGTGGGAGTTGAACAATTAAGTCACGAATGATCGTGTTGCAGTCTATCGACTTTGTTTCAGGTTTCGTCGCATATTTAGAGAGATACTGTAGCATTGCGTGTGGTGACGTCACAATCTTGCAATCTGTGTTTACTCGCGACATTCCAGAAATTATAGGATTGTGTTCATCAAGACGCTCATAATTTCGTGGTAGTGTAAATTGCCATTGGCCATTTGCATCTCATTCGAGTTTAGAATGTGGCTGGAGCTCTTTTAGAAAACCGAAATGACAGTATTTCTTCCCATTTCCTTTCCTCAAACAATAGCTCTCTCGGCATTCTGTGTGACGTTGTACTTTATTCACGAGTTCTGCCTGCCTCATTGGATCACCAATATCAAAGGAGAGGCAACTCTCTCGAGACGGGTGCTTAGACGCAGGTGGTGCACTGAGGTTCGGGCTCATTGCTGTAACAATTGAGTCATAAAAACTGCAGTGTTGAAGGATTTCGTCAGGTGTGCAAGCATCGAATGTTCGTACATCAGGAGTGTTTTGAATCCAAGCTATGATGTGAACATGTCCTGATTCTCTGTGCTGCCACTCTAATCTGAACCAAAAGTCTTTGAGATTCATAATTTTCTCGACTTCTTTCATGAAAATAAGCACCCGTTCCTCGAAGTGCTCAGCTGCCATTTGTAGGTTGTCGTTTAAATGTCTTTGCATATGCCTTGCAAGACTCTTCTCGTTTTCAAAAACACTATCGTCTACTGAAAACAGTTTTTGAATGTCTAGCCACCACAAATCAGCAGCGCTTAGTGTAAGGAAAATTGTCGGGAGGCCAAGTTGGGTGATCATTGCTTCTAATTCGCATCTCCTTTGATACCAGTAAGGTGGTGTGCCTCTCATGCCTGAATTGAAAGCGAGACGGTTATTCAATAGCGAAGGCTGCAGTTCAAGACGTGCAGCTAGCTATTCAACAGTTCCAGAGAAGTGTTGCTTGTTTGCGTATATTGAGCACTTAGTAGCACTATCATGCTTTTGATCTGTATTCAGGCAAAAGAACCGAAATCTGGGATCCTGGACAAACCGTTTGTCTGAAAAATTAACCCATTTTTTAAATTCTTCTTTTTGTGTTCGTCTACTGCAGTTAAAAGTAACCTTGCCGGTCGGGAACAGGTGTGGAAAACATTTTGCAATGTAGCCTTCCTCTCGGTATTCGTTAATCGGCTAAGCAGTTGACGATGGTCATGCTAAGCGATTCGTTACTTGGTGATCAGTTGCAACATAAGGCAAATTATTAACTGCAGTTTCGACTATGTCGTCATCTTCGGTAACGTCGTCCATTCCACTGTTTCCTTTTTCTGCATATGTAAGGAGGCTTGTTACATCTGTATCATCAGACGGTAGCCTCTCCAGTTCTCTCAAATCAATCGGAATGTCTTGATAGAATTCGTTATTTTGTTTCAGCCACCGGAGAGCATCGAGCACTTTCTGACATCTTACACGAAAGTCTTGAAAGCCTGTTGCTGCTCCGCGTCGTACAATGATTATTTGCAGATCTGCAAATCGTTGAGAAAGTACAGTTTCCATCGTTTGAATTTCTTGTTCGACGTTTAAAGATGTCCTGCATAACGAAACTGTCCGAGCCCAACGCTTGCCCTGAGCCGATACACTCGCATAATTGGTTGTATGCGTGCAATGAGCATAGTTTCGATTTGTGTCAGTCCTTGTAATTGTGGTGGCACTGCCCCAGGATCCATAAAATTTTGTGCGGTGAACATTCCTGTTGTTCGAATAGAACAGCATGCAGAGTAAGTATAGGGAACTGCTGCTTTTTTTTAAATCGCTTCTTGAACATTTAGAACAAGAACCGTATCCCAATATTTCTAATTTTGTATTGAATCGACGCTTATTTGCTGCAATATCAGGAAGCGTGATACATGTGGCTGCACTATCTCGATACTATTGTGAACGGACAGAAGTTGCTGTGTATCACGATATGACACTTGCACGCCGTCTGCCCCTTCCTCTGCATCGGCCACGATCCATTTTATGGTAATGGGATGATATAATAATTCGTGACAGATGAGATTCTAATTGTGGTTGTTAACAAGATCAATTGTTATTGTATAGAATATGTATAATATATATAAAGCTATAGTTTATAATTTTCAAAACTAAATTAATATATCAAGACGTAAGTGTATATTAATATATATATATATATATATATATATATATATATATTAATTAATATATACTTACCATTCTTTTAGTGTGCTTCGAGCTCAATATGAACTGCATTCTGACGAATTTATAGTCAGTTCTGCTATGTATGAGAGTAGTTAGAAACTTTCTTAGATTTCAATCCACTCGTAACTCGTGCATCGAGCAGGCGCGCGCTGGTGATTCACTAATCGAACTAAATTAGTTGTTAATTGTTCAAGATCTGTCGATCGAAATTATCCGAAATTTTGCACAGTCATAAAGCAATGTAGCATCAAACACCACGCCGAGTTTCAAAACTGTGGTAGGCGTAGTTTCTGAGCTAGCACGTAAATTGTCCTAAACTGAATTAGTAAATTATACTGAATTCAGAAATACGATTTTTACAAAATTAAATATATGCTTAGCGCTTTATGCTCGCAATCGTTGTGGCGAGTTTCGTCAATGTAGCTCGAATAGTTTTTAAGAACAGAGAGTTCGCATTTTTTGCAATCTGACCAGTAAAGAGCTTCGCTTCGCTCAGCTCAATAATAAAAAAAATACAAATCAATCGAGTACAGGGTATAAAAATAAAAACATCTTTTAAGTTTTGTTTATATTATCATAAATATAAAAAAAATCACATGTAGCAAAAAAATATAATACTCCATAATGCAAAAAATATTGCAGTAACTTTTGTATCAAAGCAAAGTACTTGTGTTCGTTTAACTTTCTGTTGCCAAAAACCTTTGTTTGTAAGAGAAAACTAACATGTCATCATTTCGTACGCCTGCGATGCGATCTGTATATTTGACTAAGAGTATTAAATATAAAGTATTTCGGAATACTTACATCATGATTAACCATAGGTATGATCGTAAAACTAATTCTTACAAGCTAATTATTCTATTATTTATGACATTAGCGCGTATCGGTAAATGATCTTTAAGACCTCAAGAGAACCAGCGATCAAAAGCCGCTGCATTTCGGAGTATATATATATACACATTTTATATTTAGGTTGAATAGAGTTTTTAAACGATTGTAACAAGATCGATCGATCGATTAGCCTCGATGTGGAGCGGAATAACTTCGTTATGGTTACCGGTGACAGTTTGGAGTTTTTTATTTCATTTATCAAGTTTTTGAGAGACAGGGAATTTGCTACGTAAATGTTTCATCAGATATAATACCACTCATTGAAATTATAAACTTAAAGTACTTTATAGTGATTCTTCCGAAAATAACACGAAATTTAAAATCTACTAACAGAATACGAAAATACATAAGTCGATATGAAGGTACTGTAATTTTAATTAGAAACATAAAAAATGTGTATATATGCATTAAATAGTTCATAGATATCGGATAACTATAATAATTTATACTTACAGCAATTAGCAACATTTCACATGTAGAATTTTGTAACAGTGCTTTGAATTGTGTTTTTTTTTCGATTTATCGCAGTTCGCATCATGTTTAAATATAGACTGAGACTAAGAAGCTAATAGTGAGACACTGATTATATATCATTTCGTAAGTACAAGCCGGATTCAATTTATACGAATTCATAAATACCCTTGTATGAATAGAGACACATGGGGTTTGATTTACTTTACTTTGAAATGGAAAACTTAAAATCATATTGAAAGTTTTAAATTGCTTTTGATATATATTTTTTTATTTAATCAAAAAAATATTTAGTTTTAAACCTTAATTATTTTTATAGGATATTAGGAAAAAAATTGTTAATCAAAACACCTGTCATTTATTTCATTTTAGTTAATCTTTTAATTCAATGAAACTCTGATTGTAAATTATTTTATTGTGATAAAATTATCATAAGTAATTTAGATACTGGCACAATGGATAAAATTAAAAGAGTATATAAATAATCACTTTAACAATTAACTTAACACTCATTTGACTGAATAATTTAATAACAATAATACATAGCAAACACAATACTTACTTAAATAGATTTAGGTATTAAATTCATATTTCGTTGTATAGGTAATAACACTAACCATTCATATCTCATTATGTTCTTCCCTCAATTTTAATTTTTATTTAGTTAACGCAGTTATATCGATCTCAATTATTCGTTTATTTAACAAAAAATTAGAAAAAATTAAAAAATTTTTACTAAGTTAGATCAGATTGCAAAGTTTTCAAGTTGAAAATCAGTATTAGCTAAAAGAAAAAGGAACTAAAACTTCTACTAAAGGAAAAAAAACTTTAGTTAAATTAACACATTTAATTAAATTACGGCCTTCATTTGATTGATCTTATAGTTATTAAGCAGTCAAATGGCAAAGACATGAATCCTTTGGTTTAGTGACTGGAGGAAATCGGAGAGAAGCGAATGTATAAAGATATAGAAACGTAGGTACAATATATGCATGCATTTGAATTACATTTGAGATACAATATTATGACACTATATTGTGTTTAAAAAAAATCTGTTAAACATCAAAACATTTGTAAAATACCGCATCAATAAGAAAAAAAACTATATAATCTAATCTAAATGTAATATATACCTTTATTTTTTATATATATAGTGTCTATAAAAGATGATAAGCGCCTTTTAAAAATAACAAAAATATTTTTCCAGCGCATTTAGAAACTGATCTTCTTTGTTGAATTAACATCTAAAGGGTTTAGTAAAATCTAATGTAGGCTTTAATACTATTAATATTAATATGTTATTAAAGTTATTCTAAACTTAAGAGTATTAAAGTTTAATTGAAGTTTACTAAAACACAAAAAATTAGTATTATTACTATTGTGTATTACCATTGCGAATGTCTAATGACATAATGTTGCGTTTATAATTTGTCTATGATGGTTGTAATATAATAAACAACTATTATAGAAACCTGAAAGTTCAAACTGTACGAGTCTAATCTAAACGTGTATTTATATTTAAAATTTTACGTTTTGTTCATTTTAGTATATATTTTTCTGAGAGAGAAAAACTTTACAGACAAAATGAATTTAAACTACGTAATTACTGCTGCCTTGTATTACCACGGTTCTATTGTTAGAACGTGCACATCAGATAATCGTCTCACCAAAATTCTTTATATTTGTTCTGTAATTATTTTAATTTACCCTTTCATTTATCTATGTACCTTGAGTATTGCAACACATGTTCAAAGGTAGCAATTCCTATTATTTAATTAAGAATTAGGATATATTACTTGCTCAGTGTTTTTTATTATTAATATCTATTTTTTTTATTATTATGAAGGGCTATCTCACAGGTTGGTAAAAGTTAATGAGGTGTACTTTTGTTGTGTATAAATAAAAAAATTGGGGTTATGTATGAAGTTGAACAATAACTGTATTATTAAATAATGATCAGACATTGTATTGACAAAGTTGTTGACGATAGCAGTATGTTAAGCTTAAATTAAGTAAAATTTTACGGTAAATTTTGGATGTTATTTTACTTTAGATCTATTATGTTTGGGGGATATTTAGCCCATTAAATTGGTCGGACTGCTTACAAAAAGTTCAATAACATTCTTTACAATCTTCACAGAGTAATAGTTGTTAACGTGGGCTGACTCAAAAAATCCCTTTTTTGTTCTTTTTTCCCATTTAGTTAATTTTCTAGAAATTTTAAAAGGTGGAACACAATCTTATGTAATATATCACATTGACTTCTATGTAAGACACTATTGATGTCGGAAATCCCAAACCTAGCCTCTGTAACTTTTTTTGGTTCCCAAAACTGAAGAGGCCCATTAAAGTATAACAACACTACGATTGCACTACGATTGAGTAGATAAAGGAGGCATCGAAAGAGGAGCAGATAAGATTGCCAAGTCGAGGATTGGAAAAATATTGGTACAGTTATATAATTACTTTATAAGGATTACTTTGAAAAACAAAATAAAAGTTTATAAATAAATAAATAAGTTATGAAAAAAATAACAAATTTTAACAAACAATATAAGATAATAAGAAAATGATAATATTACCGTCTAATCATGCATAAACGAAATAATGGATAAAATGAAATGAAACTACTTTAGTCCTTTTAATTTTTTTTTAATACCTATTTATGATTTAAAAAATTCAAAATAGTTCCAAAACTTTACATTCACATACTCAAAACTCACTCTTGGGATGATTTTATCCATCTACATTTTGTGACTCTTGTTTATAGTGTTTCATTTTAATTTTTTTATATGTTAAGAATAATGTTAATATATCTTTAATTATTTTCCTTTTATTTAAAATATTATTTATTTTCTAACGAAAATAAGTAATAGTTTAAAATTTTAAGACATTGACAAATAACTTAAGCGTTACATAACATTTCGTTAATAGTTGTTAAATAAAATGGAAATCGCCTTGTTAAGAAGCTCTTAAAATGTAATATTTGTTTTCTATTCAATTCTATTATTTTCTATTCAATTCTATTCTTCTATTCAAGTGGATATCTTTTAGATTATCCGAAGAAAAAAGAATAAATTCAAATCATGCCTCATACAAGTTTTGTGGTCGTTATTATTAAATTGAATATATCAAAGGGTATACACATATAGGTATATACATGTTGACATTATGATGTTACAACTCCTCGAAAGGAAACATCTAATAAACTGATACTAGAGAAAATGAGAAAACAACAAATGACTACTTAGTATGTATGATTAGTCATTAAATGAGTTACAATAATAAATGAAATTGCAAATTAAATTGATTCGTAATTCTACGTTAGATCTCATAAATCCAAAATTCATCTGATTTTATTACTCAGTTAATTATTGTCCAAGTTAACACAGATATCCCAGGTTGTAGAATTTACTTTCCGTGCAATGAATGCTAACTAGGAACAAACTCCGACTTCGCAAATTAAGAAAAAGTAACGTTTTTTGAATTGAACGTGAATTATAACATACATTTGACATTTACTGATCTTTACTTTTGATTCCATAGTATTAGTGTCTTCTAAATATTATGAACTTATATTTTACATTTTCGTTAAAAGTTGATCTGATCACGACCAATTAGTTATAATATTTGAATTTCTTTAAAATATTACTATTAGGTCTACAACTTTTCTCCCGCCGTTTTTTTTTTAATTTCAAAAATTATATTAAAAAAATGGTATCTTATTTATGTTTCAAAGTATTGTCCGTCACTTTCCACTACTTTGGCCCATCTTTTAGGCAACAAACGAATCCTGCGTCGGAAAAATTCTTCATCCTTTGATAAGATCCAAGAATCGATCCATTCTTTCACTTTTTCAAAAGAATCGAAGCTCTGGCCCGCCAGGCCGTGTGCCATCGACCTAAATAAATGGTAATCAGATGGAGCAACATCTGGAGAGTATGGCGGGTGAGATAGAATTTCCCATTTCAGTGTTTCGAGGTACGTCTTGACTACTTTCGCCACGTGAGGTCGAGCATTGTCGTGTTGCAAAATTACTTTTTCGTGTCTATCAGCGTATTGCGGCCGTTTTGCTTTTAATGCCCGACGCAAACGCATTAATTGCGTTCGATAAAGTGCACCAGTAATTTTTTCAGAAGGTTTTAGCAGCTCATAATAAATTACGCCAAGCTGATCCCACCAAATACACAACGTGACCTTGGATCCGTGAATATTCTGTCGAGGTGTCGCCGTAGGAGTGTGGCCGGGCAATCCCCATGATGTGCGTCGCTTAGGGTTGTCGTAGTGCACCCATTTTTCGTCCCCAGTAACAATACGATGAAGAAATCCTTTTCGTTTTCGTCTTTCAAGCAGCTGTTCACAAGCAAATAAACGTCGCTCAACATCTCTTGGTTTCAACTGATACGGTACCCAGTATCCTTGTTTTTGGATCATCCCCAGCTGTTCCAGGCGTTTTGATACTGCTTGTGAGTTACTCCCAATGATTTTGCTTGCTGTTGTTGAGTTTGGCACGAGTCTTCATTAAGTTCATTAAGCCTCCAGTTCATCATCGTCAAAAGTTTTTTCTCTGCCACCACTATGCCGATCTTCAACAACCAAATCACCGCTTTTAAAGCGCTGGAACCACTCACGACACGTTCTTTCACTAATAGTATCATCACCATAAGTACTTGAAATAACCTGATGAGCCTCAGCCGCCGATTTTTTCATGTTGAAATGAAACAGTAAAATCTCCCGCAAATGACGTGAATTCGGTTTATAAGTTGACATATTTAATTAAGTGTAACTATATGACGCAAACAAAAATTAACTAATATCGATGTAAGGTTATATTTATAGATGTCAAAACTGATGGAAAACAACTGTGATTTATTTATTTGAACTATTACTGGCTACTAGCGCCATCTTTTGGAAAACGGCGAGAGCAAAGTTGTAGACCTAATATTTTCAATTTAAAAACCAAGATTTGAATGATCGTCAAAAATATATAAAAAACCAGATTAATCAAAAATCATTTGAATGATCATTTGAATGATCGTCAAAAATATATAAAAAATCTGATTAATCAAAGACCTTATTAAAGCCAGAAATCAGATAAAATGTAAAGAATACTAGGGGCGGCAACAGACCCTCAATTTTGACTCGCTGTGCTCGCGAAATCTCGGGTGCCGTTTGCATATTGAGCGAAGTAAGCTCAGTGTTTCCCACTGACTTCAATGGGATATCAGTTTTTTTGCCGATTATTCCTCAACGACATGACTAGTTTGTTTTTGTAGTTTAATAAAAACCTATTTTAAAAAGAAAAAAAAAATTAAATTCATTTTAAATATATCTACAATCGGCAGACTTCGTATCAATTTCTTTATCGGATAAAGTGGGACACGTTAAGACAACCCGATTGATGGCAGTGACCTGTTTAACAACGAACTAACTATGGACGATCTCGACTATCGTATATCTATAAAAAGGAATATATATAATATAAAGAACGAGCAACTTATACTAAACTTCGAATATAGCAACTAAGGAGCGGTTTAATGTGATACTACTTACAATAAAATAATATTCATGGATGATCTAACACAAAAACACAAATGACTTTTCGTATAATTTCCACGTGTCTTTATAACCTTGTTGAAGTTATATGATAAAAAGAGACATAGACACACACACACACACACATATACACACATATACACAGAAAGAGGGAGAGATGCACCTACACATAGCATATGACATCTCCTTACGTGACGATTTTTAATAATTCGCACTTCCCGTAAGCCGCGTTAAGGAACTTTGTTCCAAAAAACGATAGGTTTATTATATTTGTTTAATTTAAAATTAATAACAGTTATTAATTGTCTTTTCATGTATTTGTCTTTAAAATAAAGTGTACGAAAATACAGTGTTTTAAGATTTACAACAGGCTGGCACGATATATGTACATATAAAACCAACGTAGGAAATTAAAGTATACTTAATGACAAGACTAAGTTATTTCTAAATGGATGTGGAAAAATTACAAATAAGATTAAATAAAAAATATTTAAAAAAAATGAGAATTGCGCAGTAAATATAAAGGAACAACGAAGTCATAACTTAATGGAGTGTCACGTAATATTCTTTGATATTTTACCCGAAGTTTTATTTTTTACACCAGGAAATCCCTATTTATACGTATTATTTTAACATATTGCTACAATATAATATTTGGTACAATACCGTTAATGCTGTGAGAGAAAAATATAATTTATTTTGGCAACGTGCCGAAATTCGTTTTTATTAACTGTCTGTAGAATGATAACTATAAATACCTAGTTGACAAAGTTAAATAACCTTAAAGTATTAAGTTTTCATAAAACCACAGTTTACAGTCAATAAATTCCAACCAACATGTACTCGTATATGTCTCTAATTTTTAAACACAGTACAAATGACGTAACTCGCCTTATTAGTAGGATTTATACCCCAAAAGCTAAAACTTTTTTATTATTGGATTTTTTTCATTTTCATAAAACACATATTTTAATTACGTGATATCAATCAAATTAAAATTAAATATATTTTATACCGATACGGTCATAAATAATTTTATTATTAGCATTTTATACGTTGTGAATCGATTATAGATGTCGATAATTAAACAATAATTTACTGCAAAATGTTGTAAATATTTTTTTATTGTTTTTATAGTAAATATTACCGAATATTCCTGGGATATCCCTCTCTTGTTTTAGTTATCTTATTTTCTATTACCATTAAAGGAGCATAAGAGATACCTGGTAGTACATTATCTGTACTGCCAATAATATTCCACAACACCAAAGGTACAACTAAAGCTTTGCTGGCGTTTGACGATAAATTCAGCATTTTTAAGGTACACATGTTTTATTATTGCATTTGTCGTATTATTACATTTGTCGTATCAGAAACACTGGCGCCTGAAGATTACGTCATATCCTGGTGGTTCACGACAGATAGTCTGTTTGCTTCCAGCTTTGAAACTGTTTCTTTTATTTATTAACAGACTAACAAGTATGATTCACAAATGTCGTCAATATGGACTCCCATCAATGTTTTTTTTTAAAATTTTATTGATAAATAGCTATAATGTTATTTTGTATTGTCTATTATGTAAATATATAGGTATATATTACAAAGAGCAGTTATTTGAAAAACCGTAATTAAGTTTACGAGAAGTTTCAAACTGTCAATTTAATCTGATAGTGAGCAAAAGGTTTTGAATAAATTATTTGTAGTCAGCATATAATAATAGACGACGGGCTGGAAGATGAAAGAGATTAAATAAGTACTTAAACTTGTTGACACCTAAGCTCTTATTAATCTTAGATATTATTATTACTTTTTGAGTTAAGTAGTCCAAACTCTAATATAATATATTAAAATGTTATTAATAAAACTGGGTTATACGGGATAAGAAGTGAGAGGATAGTTTGAACGAAAGAGGAGAATAATATATTACGTGTAATATATTTGCACCATTAAGTACCCACCTAAAATCTTGTAAACTAAGAACTACAAAAATTAATCACATTTAAACAAAATTTTGTTTTCAAAATACAATTTAGTTGCAACAGCATAGAATATAAAAAAAGAGAAAATACTTATTGCCTTATTTATATTTATATCCATTAATAACATAAGAATCAGTTCAATCAAAAAGGGTAGGATTTTCAAATTTAGGTAACTTTAATATTACAAGCTAATAAAAGTAAATTTAATATTTTATACATTAAAAATAATATTTTTAATATACGAGTATATTTATTGACTTAGTATCAATGATCTTTATTTTTACGATTTTAGCAAAAAAAGTAATGTAATAAACTAAAATATAATAGGAATTAAACAAAATTTTGTTTAAAGATTAAAATTAATTAACATTAAAAACATATTTAATAAAACAGTTCTTATGCATATTTTTAAAATTTTTAGGTAACATAACAGAAATTATTACTATTTTTATTATTTTCCATTCCATATGCTATAATAATACAGACAGATATTATAATAAATATAAAAAAATATGTAAAATAAATTTTATAAGTACAGAGGAGAAACAAACTTATTTACTGTTTAATATCATTACATTTAATAAGTTTATATAAAAGTAAAGAAAACAAACTAAATATAAAAGACAACGAACACTTCTTTTAATGAGGATTAGGATTTGTTACCTCAGTTTTGGTGAGGAACAGCAAACTGAGAGAATTTATAGAATATTTACAAGATCCAGTGATAGTCGTCTCAGCACATGTATCCGCAAATGAAAATTGCAGTCCTTTTTGAAATAAATTGAAGATACATTACATTAAATTCAAACAGCTAAAGAAGTCAGTCCAATTTACGTTCCTGGGAAAGTGTAAAACGAAGTTTTTCAATAGTAGCAATAGGTTGATCAGTAGAAACAGATGACATCAAATTTTTCAAACTCTGTTAAGTATTTTTTTCAAATCCACACATTATTATTTTTCAAAATTTAAAAAAAATGTACTAGTCAGTATTTTATGGGTAATTCTCAATACTTTTTATATATTTTATTAATTCTAGAATTTGATAATCGTGCAATAATAAATGTAGAATTTATGGAAAAAAATAGCCCTTTGTTATTTACTTAAACACTAATGTAAGACAAATTTTACTTAACGATTTATCACAAGATCGGTTTAACTCTACTTTCAATCCAAAGAGCTTTCAGGTACTTGAGACAAAGTTACGATGATGTGTGAGAGAGTGCCTCATATATACCTCGGCGACCTCCAAAGAGGCTTCACATATGTACGTTATCAGCTATCTACTTAATATTTTAGTTTTGTAAATTTATGTTAGAGGAAAGGACGGTAGTCCAGTTCTCCTCTACTTAAACTGGCAGGTGGCTCACATCCACGGTTATGTTACTATAGTTACGGAGTAGTAGTAGTAGTAGTAGTAGTAGTAGTAGTAGTAGTAGTAGTAGTAGTAGTAGTAGTAGTAGTAGTAGTAGTAGTAGTAGTAGTAGTAGTAGTAGTAGTAGTAGTAGAATTAGCATTTTATATGAAGATTCATTAGTAAGGAGTAGAAAGTGTATGTCAATTCAATTTGTTATATTTTGAAATTTGCTCTGGATACTTACTATTTTTTTAGAAAGTATTTTTCGAATTGTGTAGATATTCTTAATGTTGTCTATGGTAATGAGTACACTACACTATATTTAATCTCTCGTTCAAGGCAATATTACAGCGCAACTGACAGAAAAAAGAATAAAAAATGTGTTTCTTGACTGTCTTGAAAACCGGAATGAAAATTGAATCCACATTCGTATTTTTTTTTATTTAATGGACGTTTAATACTTCCCTATATTCAACACGGACTTCCAATACGAACAAATTATCTAGGTAATTAATATTGACGTAGAAGATAATATGATTTGTTGAAAATAGAAAAAACCCAAAAGAGAAAGGAGATAAAGAGGAAATAAAAACATAATTTTATAATTAGCAACTTTCTGCACTTTCGTTTTTCGGATTAAAATAATACCACTTAATATTTATACAAATTCATACATTAAAAGTACTATTGTATTTTTTGTGTTAAAAATAAAAGCAATATATATATATATATATATATATATATATATATATATTGACCGAGGTAATTACTAATATCGCATCTAAATATTATTCTACACGTTGATGCTAGATTCATCGAGATAGGCTGTAATGTGGTGGCTTACTTTCGCATGCAGGTCGCAGTACTCAGGTTCATTTCCAGGAATTTTTCCTTGTATAAAAATAGAACATTTCAAAAACGTTTTTGATTATTTTATCCTGCATTATATTTCTTGCTAAATAAAAAACATAGTTATTTTTTTATCTAGAAAATAATATAAATATTATAGTGTAATTACCGAACAAAAAATTTTAATTTTAATTAGCTAAAAGTTTAAGTATTAGACCCCTCAAACATTCAGCACTAGAGTAAAATGAAATACAAGTATCAGACTGTTTAATATACACCTTTCATACACAAAGGAGGGAACTAAGATGAAGAGTAAGTATTTACTAAACAACTTGAACTTCTATTGCAACTTAAAGTAAAATGAATTTTTATATTCAAGAAAATTAAAACGTTTTATTCTCGATCTTTGATAGTTTTTTATTCGATGTATTAGAAAGATAATTCAGCTTAGTTGTCTGATTTAAATATAAGCTTTACTCCTGCTATATGTAACAACAGTGAGTTGTTTACTTTATTGAATTTGTACTCTCGAACCCAAAACTTTGGTGATGAATGTGTCAAACAGCAACTTGACTCTTATTACTGTCACTTCTTTGGTTATATTTGATATGTTTCCCTTTCTATCTATAAATAAAATAAAATATGAATAAAGTTGAAATAAAAGTTTCGATATTTGCCTGTCAGTCATGTATTCAATAGCAAGTATGTCAGCTTTCGATACAAAATAGTTGGTTTGTATCAAATTCACTCAAATTTTTACTTGTTTAATATAATAACTTGAATTCAGTGTTTAATTTTACTTTTCCTTTTTGTCTGATGTTTTTTTTAATTACTCCGATTTATAAGTGTAGATCGCAGACCCTTGAGAATATCGGTTTAAAAATTTACCTAAACTTGGTAATGGTTTCTAGATATAAGAATTTAAAAAATCGGTTCAGTAGGAGTTGTAACAAACATAAAAAAAAGAATTTTTCTCTCTTTATAATTATTATAAATATACTAGGTTCTCAAACAAAGAATTTTTGGTTTTAATTCCACTGGTCTGAGTATTAATATTTCACAAAAAAAATAAATTAAATGCTGATCATACAGATAATAGATTTTTTCTGAAATGAAGCCCTTCCAGGAGAAAAAGCTTATGTCACGTCCTGACCTTTCTACAGTGGCAGAACGATAAATCAACTCAGTACTTTAGTCGACTGTAAAGGAAGGGAAATAAAAATAATCTTTTACAATCACAAAAGCAATATTATAAGCAATGGCGTTGCAATATACTGATAATTACCTATACAAGTGATATTACTATGAAATAAATAAAACATAAAACAATCTTATTGTAAGAGTAATTAAGAATTATATAATAGAAAGTAAATACATATAAATTAAGCTTAAAAGTAAAGAGATCCTTTTATATTGTTTATTCAAAATGTACATGAGACATATAAAATTACAAAATTATATAGTTTTGTATTTAGGTAAGAAATTAAATGTTCAACGTTAAAGCGGATATAGTAGTAACCTTGTATTGTATCCAATTACTTCTAGTTGCTCACTTAATGTTGCTAAGAGCAGTTTTGGAAGTATGCACGCGAAAACTAATATTTTAATTTTACTTACGCTTGCGATGCAATCTTTATTAACCGACTTAATTTATTTTTATAACACTTTTTTACATAAAATGTTTTTCATTCTTTTCTGTAATGATTACTAAAATAAAAATCTCTGTACTTTATCAAGCTGGCCAATATTGCCTTATGAACTTAAGGTTTTTAAGAAACTTAGCTAACTAAATTAATTATTTATTCGAGTACTCTAAGCACAAATATATGAAGTTACTGTAAAAGGGAAACTAAGTAATCTAAAATCGATTACCATTATTCTTGTGCTCGTTACTTAATGTAATAAAAACCTTTTAATCTGGTTTGTTCTGCTAAATAAATTTGCAATCTGCAAAATAATATAGTTTTCTCTTTAATTATTGTCTCGTGAACCTTTTTCTCTTTTCTATTTGTATTTTACTCCGGTAAGGAAATCGGAAGTTCCTTTTTTATTTATTTTTTATCTAAAATAATGTTTACGATATTCTACCGATAAATGTAATAATAAATAAGTGAAACTTCAGACGATGGTAATAAAAACAACACTGAATTGTCAAAAATTGAGAAATTCTATTAAAGTGACTTGTTAAAAAAAAAAAAAAATTCGAACTAAGTCGCTCTTCAAGTGGAGCAGATTACCTTCGTTACGGCTAGAAGCGACAGTTCGAACCTTTTTTTCGATTTATCGAGTCTTTGGAGGCTGGGAACAAGTTACGTAATATAATGATGTACTACTGAATAACATTCTAAATTTTAAGGTATTTTAGAGTAACAATTGTGTTATTTTTATATTATATCCTCAGATATTAATTCAGAATCGATCAACAAAAAAGGAAAATACTTATGGTGACATGTTTCCGTAACGTGCATGTCGTATTAGAATTGTAAAAATCCGTTAATTGTAATAAATTTTATGAATAAATACAATATTTTTGAGATATACGACATTTTTAGGACGTAAAATATCGTTTTTAGGTAGATTCCATAGATGAATCTACCTATTGCAATCGATGCGATGACGGGACCCAGACCCCAGAGCAGAGCGTTTATGAACTGGAGATTGAGAATCCGTCGAAAAAAAAATGTATATATCCCTCTATATATATATGTATATATGATCCATCAGTCCAAATTAGATAGGTAGGTAGGGATTAGATAGGATAAATTAGTAGGACAAACGTAGCATCTCGTTTTTTTGAAAAAAGTGAAAGGGGGGGCTGGGAGGGGGGGTGAAAGTGCAAACCTTTGGGACACGCTACAGGTCGCAAATATTGACGGAGGATTTTCAAACTTAGTATACACATTCCTAAGGACAAAATGAAGGTTAAGTTCTTGAACGGGGGAAATCGGTCGGGGGGTTGGGAAGTTGGGGGGGTAAAAAGTTAAAAACCGAAAAAAGTCACATAAGGAGGCAAAATTTTACTGTCTGAAAAATCCTAGAAAATTAAAAGAGGTAACTTTTTTGTCCGAAGAGTTTTTTGATCCGACTCCCCGTTTAGGAGATAGGGGTGGGGGCGGTTCCCCCCTCACCCAATATATGCAGAGTGACCCGTCATAAGACTCGTAATGACCAGTAAAATACTGCTGGCTAGTTTTTCTTTGTCGATCCGACCGACGGGAATCTACCTAACACGATCGACCCTGTCGAACGAGGTATTTTTTTTATTTTCATAAAAATGTTTACAAATAGTTTCGTTTTCATTTCATAAGAAACACTTACTCATTTCATTGTTTTTAATGGTATAAATAATAGTAACATCGTTGAATAGAACCAAAATATAAGAAGAATATATTTTTTTTTAATTTTTGAGTTTTAAGTAATTTTTATCATCTTATCTCAGATAACTCTAAGGTAAAACAGAAAAGCCATTATGGATTTTTTTTAATATTTCTACTTTTTCAATCATTTATTTAAAACAGTACAAGCTTTTGTAAGAAAGGTTTAGAATTATACTTCGTCTCAATGCATAATTGAGTAACATCTACCTACTTTTGTCCCAAAAGTATATTTAAAGATACTTTTACACGTATACCGTAAGTACGTACGTATTAAATATTCCATGTAAAATGTGACTGTTAGTAAAAGTTATGATACAAGAATACTTTTCTTTCGTATCTCCTGCTTTAAATGGTGTACAGCTAAAGAGATGTTTTCATTTTTTTTAATAGTACATATAAATTTGTCAGTCTTTTCTGATATTTTTTTTATAAATACAAATTTTAATAATATATAAATACAAATTTATAAATAAATAATTAATATAAAATTGTTATAATATAAGCGAAATGCCAATCCAGGAAGTAAAGTCGAAATAAAAATTCTTTAATAAAAAAAAAAAATCCAAGCTGATTTTTCTAATGTTTGGTTTGACTTTTTCGTTTGGATTTGTTTTGTTTTGAATTGTAATTTTGAATTCACAATCAGATTGATTTCTCAATTTCCCAAAAAAGTGTTTTCATTTTAAAATAGAATCATTTTCATATTGTTAGTTTTGAAAATAAAATAAGTGTGAGACTCGTTTAGCGCTTTTTACAATTTATACCATAGAGCTTCTTCCGGCGTAGAATATTTTTATTTTTTAGGGATGTTTTGTCTAGACAAAAACCTAGGTCAGAAGCCTAAATCTTTTTGTGATCATTTTTAATGAGAAATACCCATCGCGATTGCCACTCTTTTATCTCAACATCGACTTAAATAATTATGAGGCATTTTTTTTTTATTAATGGTAAGGTAAATAGTAAAAATCAGAACCAACATCGGAATCGAAATCAGAATAGCTATAAAAATCTCGAGTTTAATTAGAAGTTGTGAATGTTCGAAAAAAAATCTAACTTAACAGTCGAATAGTCAACGTAAACAGAATCGAAGAATCGCGACAGTTATTGGGTTATAAAATAAAAAAGACATTTGTGACAATAAAGAAGAGATTCAGTAAGTCAGTAGTTGACACTAAACCCTTTTTGTCTTATTTAGATAAGGACAAACAACAAAGCTTTAAAGATTAAGATTCACTGGTTTTAATTAAAACAGGAATATTCTACGCTACTAATGCAGTAATAGAATATATTTTTAATTCATTGCATTCACGTCTATTGAACCAACTTTTGTTTCAACAAGGATAACAATTAATATCTTCAATCTAAGAAAATATAACTAATAAAGCCATACTACATACTACTATTACTACATACTAAAGTATCACAGGTTATATCATTCAGGTGTAAAAGGTGAATAGATAAACCTTAAAAATGATCTCTGCGAGAGTATAATTGTTTGCTGTCCTCTTGGTAATTAATGAAGTTCCGATCGTCAAAACTAAAGTTTATTTGCACGGTTAAGTCAGATAGTTGCTGCACATTTTACATGTTAAATAAATGGAAGCATTTATTGAAATAAACAATAAGAATGAAGTACATTTAAATGATATTTAACATAACATTTGTTAATTATTCACCTTTCAATAGGTCAGATAATAGTGTCAAAACAATAAATACTAAATAAGTTAAGCATATTTCCCGCTTATGCACAAAAACAAATTTTACTAATATTAATAAAAAATAATAAATTTAAAGAAGTAGATAAATTATAATTATTTACGAAATCAATAAAAACATTACAAGATACAAATTAGTAATGATTAACGAATATCGTTTTTGACTTGAATTGTGAATTGAAGTATGGCTCGTTGCTCAAATATATATTTTTAAAAAGGACAAATAAAAAGTATTTACATCACAGGAAACCTTTACGCTTTTACATTCTTCCTTGAATGCTAAACAATGGCATTTTTTGGTTATTTGCAAATGTTATTATAAAGGAAAAAATAGCTTCCTTTGTTTTTTACGAACAGCTCTTGAAGTTTTTTTAAGCTAAATATGAAAAGGTATTGCATATAAAGTAAGCAAGAAGTTAAAAACATAAAATTGTTCGCAACCAAAGCATAAAATGAAATTTTCAATGTGAATATTTTAAAGAGTTTGTTTACTTCGTATTTTTATTTCTGTTTATTGCAGTCTACATCACGTTTCAATGTAGTTGAAGGCTGCAAAGTCGACAGCAAGGCACTGATTGAACAGCAAATAATGTACGGACTTGTAAGGGTTTAAAGTAACCACATTTTATAAATTACTTTTGGTCAATATAAGAGAAGTAGATGATGTTAAATATCTAATTTAAGTATTGATGTTTTAAAAATGAAATATGTTTTTAGTATTTAAGCTTTCATTATTTAATTTGTAGACATAACATGAATTTACGTAAAAGTGAAGTGGATTGAAGTGAAGTGTGGGTTAGGAGTGGAATATTTATTTAATAATAATATTATTATTATTATTACGAGTAATATTAATATGTAAAAATATTTGCATTACATAGCATTAATGTCCTTCAAACATAGTGAACTAATAATATTAATATTGCGTGCATTAAAACATATTTGTTAAAAAATTCAGTAAGTATATTTAATTTTATTCAGATATCATTTAAAACCCTTCTACCTAATGCTATATATTCTTTAAATCACATTGAATCAAAATTTCCTAAAAAACGTCCCTGAATATATTTACATATTAAAATTTTATATAAGTAAAAGTCAACTCGTATCATGCAAATGCAGCCAACGCTACTATATTAACAGAATTAATTAAAGATTCACAAAGTTAATAAGCATTGAAGAAGAACAAGTGACAATTTCCCTTAAAACTGAGATCTGTTTCTAAACTTGTGTTTTACTGTAATGTTGACTTACAAAGATGTTTCATAGATATTATAATTTGTAAATGAGTTTTAGTTCTATTTTTGCTTTACTTTGCTTTTTTACCAAACTTGCGACCGTTGAAATACCATCACAATTTTCTAAATGTTTGTGAGTAAATTAAATATTATATCTCACTATTGTTGTTGTAATCAGAAAACCCTATCTATGACCACATACATTATGTACAACACATGTAGATTGTACATTTATTTTCAATTTCATTTAAATCTGTTATATATAGTATACTTCAAGTTTAGGTTTTATTTCAACAGTTTAAATAATCTCAACATATTTAATAGAATATTGCAATACGCTTAGCTCAAAATAAATAGTATGGTTTACTTTGTTCGTCCTACATCTTACAAGGTAATAAAGATTCAACACTTTGGCTTTGAATTAGGTCTGCATGTAGTCAATGAATAAATGTAATATGTGAAAATAGTATTTTTTTTTTGTTTTCTAATTCATCTTCCATTCCATAGTGACGTTAAAGTTTGTTTAACTTTATTGTTCATACAAACGTTCAATTGTCGTTTAAAATAATTATTTATGAACAGAACAACAGGTAGCAAAGTTTATCAGATGCTATGGTATTATATGGATATAATAAGTATCCATATCTATACAAATTTATTTAAGAGAATTTGGTCCAAAGTCCTGCCTTGTATCCTTAATAAGTTACCAAAGGAGTTGATTACAAAGATTAAAAGCCATAATTTGAAACAAACAAAAAAAATTGTAAAGAATCGTCGATCGCGATCTACAGTGCTTCTTTGTTTGCATTACAGACAATTTGCAGACAATCACTAACCTAGAGTTACACAAGTCGAAAATGGTCGAGACCAGAGAAAGTTTTGCAGCATTATCGCAGTCTGACAAAAATATTGATTTGTTCTAAATCAAGGCACACACCGGCTTGGACAGCAACGAACGAGCAGATCAGTTGGCGAAGGACGCAGCGCTGAGTTCAAACAAGCGCCACAAGTATGATAAATGCCCGATATTTTACGTTAAGAATATAATCAGTATATGAGTACAGATATGTAAGTGGGGCAACTGCAATTGCCGCCGGAGGTGTTGGAATACAAAAATTAAACAAATACCTTAGGTGGACGGACTTCAAAGGATAGGAAAATTAGGTCGTGATATGAAAAGGCTTTAGCTTGTAGTTGACTGTAGTTTTCAGCGGAATCAAAGCAAATATTGAAAAGAGATAGCGTGTCATTTGAAAAAAAGTGAGTTGCTTTGGAAGGGATGGGATAAAGGTTAGAAAAATTACGAACATTGAAAAAGACGCTTGGAAGGGGCTTAATTTTTAATGAAATAAGTATGAGGATCACTCATTTTAATTGTATGATCAAAAGATGAATAAAATATTCAAAGTTATCAAATAGTCAATGTGAAGCGAGGGACTGTAGAAAACTCTAATACACCAATTTATAAAGTAAAAGTCCACTAATACAGTAACATTCGATACGACTATCGGAAGTGAATATTTGTCTAATAGGAACAACTACACGTTAAACATATCCTAAACGTACAGCAAATTTTAACATATTTAATAATATACATAAGAGAAAAAAGTTTTGTGGCAAAATTTATTCATATTTTTTTAAGTCCTAGAAATATAATCATATTTATATATACTTAAAAGTTAATCATGCGTAAAATTGACGCAGGAGTTAACTATCTGTAACATCGAGTAGCATTCTTAGATATTATTAAAACAATCGTCATTATATTTAAGAATTTCTAAGAAATATCAAATACCATATCAAGTTTTAATATTTATTGATTTATATAGAAGATAACCAAAATTTAGGACCCTTTCTATTACTACCAACACTTCATATTATTGTATTTCTTACTTCACTTGACCTCTTTTTTTGTAAATAAAATCAAAATAACATAAACTTTGCAGTTTGGAAACTGTCCAAAAGTAATTTACATTTTTTTCATTCTTTTTGATGCGTTTACATACCCTTTAGTAACTCGAAACAACTCGTGAATGTACAATACTAAAATGTAAAAGTACAACACTCCTCTTGACTAATAAAGGTTGTATTCTAAAGTTATGCTCTGGACATGATTTTCCGCTGCTAGCAAAGAGAATTTTAAAAAATATAAAAAGAAAATTGCCAGAACACTTTTCTCTCTTCGATAGTGTATTTTTATTGTTGCAACCTATTTGGGAATATAAAAATGTGGTTTGAAGTGATACACAATTTGTTTTTCATTTCAACATTTTTTTTTAAATAACTCTACTTCAGTAGCACCGATCATGAGTACTTCAACCAACTGGTTATCATTTGAAAGATCATCATAATAATGGTCAAGGTACTTTCAAATAACTTATATCGTGACAAAATTTTCTCTCTTACATTGTTCTGTTGTTGCGAATACCCCCAATTGACCATCAATGGTAATTCTAGTAGTAAACCACCATTAAAAATACATTGAATAATAAATTGTAGTTGAAAAATACTCCAGTAAATAAAATCATTATTTTTTATTAAAAGTTATCCTTATATATTTTATTATTATCCCAATTTAGATATTTTGAAATTATTTATATTTTATTAATATATAATTTCAAACAATCATTAATTTAGAATTCACTTAGAAATTCTAATACAATGTGAAACAAATGAAAATGTGTCTAGAAGCTTTTGGTGTTTTTTTTGGAGAATAGATGTATATGTTTGCAACATGTACAACAGTAGAATAAAATATATTATTTTACCTACAAACATTTTTAACATTGCGATGGTATTTCAAAGGTATATCTGTGAAAGTTAATATTACGTCAGAATACAAGTTTCCAAATAGACAGTAGTTTTAGGAGACATTGTCATGACTTTGTCAAGTTACTCGTTATTTGTTGAGCTTCAATTAATTCTGGTGAATGTAAAGGCGTTGGTTACAAAGGTAGCATTGGTTGGTTGAATTGGAGTTTGTACAGTATTACCTTTGTTACAAAAAACTATTTCAGATTTCGGATTTTTGCATAACTTGTTATCTTACTTTGTCAAGTATACTCTTCCAATTAAGGGTATTATTATGACTGAGATTCAAAACAATAATGAAAAATAATAAGAAAGTGAAAGAGTAGACAAGGAAATTATGAAAATTATACTAGCATTTGGGAATAAATATATTCAGCACATTATTATCATTTATTTACGTAACTGATGCAAAAAAAAATATTTTTTTTATTGATAATCGTTTTTACCTGGAGTGAATTCTCGTATCTTTTTTTTGTATAATAGAAGTAATAATAGTAATAATCTAGATATACACATTTCTTTAGACAAATGTTTTCATAACCTTGGTTATTTTTTGAATTGAAGTACCCCAATATTTCTTTTGCGTTATCGTCTGTTGGATTTTTTTTACAATAGTAGCAACATTCACAATACACAATCTTAACAAACATTTACAAATAGACACTTCTCAGACATAGAAGATTTGGATAAGTGTAATTAATAAATACCATAATATTTGACATTTATGTAAGAATTTCTGCCGTAGTCTAAAAGTACCATTAGTATTACGAAAGATATTATAAATCTAAAACTAAAGTTTACAGTTATAATTCGATGTACTATAAAAATCTATTGATTACAATTTTATTATATCCCCATCCCTACTTTCAATCAATTACTTTATCCCTTCGGACAAGTTGTGGCGTATCCATAATGTCAACATGTGTCTACATACTACTCTTTATTTCAATTTGTAACTTTTGAACCCAAAACTTCGGTGATACATATCTTAAAGCGTAGGCCTCTTGTTTTAGATGTTCCGAAATGCCTTTTTAATAAATGAATAGTAGAAAGCAAGAACATAGTTTTTTTAATGTCATATTTAGTGGAAATACATATACACTTTTTTTTGCTTATTTTATAAAAAACCTCACTCATGCAATTCTTAGTATTTGTTATGTACATTGTATTAAGGAGCCACATGGGTAAATCATTACATGAAATATTTTATGATAATTCAAATAAGATTAAAAATAGCTTTTTAATGGTTTTGTGCCTTAAGAAAAAAAATGTTCATTCATACTGTCTGTCAATTTCCTTAATTTCGGGAACACGTGAAGATATCTTGTTGAAATTATGAACATAATAATTCTAAATGAACGTAAAAAAAAGATGTAGCGGTTTGTTTATACAACAAAAAGACACTTTTCACTTTTATAACCTACGAATTTGTACGGAATATTCATATTTTAACAGTTATCAGGATAGAACTAAACAAAGAAATTGGAATAGTAGGGAATTTAATATGAGATATAACTAAGGTATACCTAAGTTTATTTTATTTTTAAAATTAATATTTTCACGAAGTCCTCAATAATCACTTGCTTGCAATATATAAAAATACACACCTATTTCACACAACTGTCTCCTAAATATAAATTATATCTTAGAATCAAATTCTACCACTACAAAATTATACAACTAATTAGTTATTTCGTTTTCTTCAATCTTGATATTATATTCATATCCTAAATTATATATCGTTTTTCAGATGTGTACCAAAAGTCATTTATAAAATGTTTTCAAACCCTTATAACCACAGGTAATATTTGCTGTTCAATCAGTCGCTTCGCTGTTGACTTTACAGCCTTCGTCTACATTAATACGTGATGTGGACTGCAACGGAAATAAAACTACGAAGTAAATCATCTGTTACAAAACTACCCTTACCGCTGTTAGCTATAGCAATTTTAAGTGTTTAACTGTTTTACTTCATACCGATGCAATGGTTTCATTCAGCCTTGAAAGTTCTAAGAATACGTATTCATAAAATACAAGTGAAGTAATTTTTTCTTATCAATATCTTTCCAAATAATAAAGAAACTAATCAGCATTCGGGTTATAACGGAAAAGCGTAAAGATTTCCCGTTATGTATATACTATTTTTATTTTGATTTGTCCTTGTAAAATATATCCATTGCTGAACGCTTCAAAGTAACCGTATTCCATGGAAGACGAGATGTAATAGTCTGGTAGTAGTTTGGTGTTATTTTATTCGATGCGATGCGATGCGATGCGACACGACACGACATGACACGACACGAAACGATACGATACGATACTATTTTTCGTAAAGAAAGTAACCAATGTCCGTATCCAAGGTTTAATTTATTATAATGTTTTTTACTGTTTTGGCGTAAAAACAAAACATACAAAGAAAAATACACAATATCGCATTTATAATATTATTCTTTTTTTATTCAGCTTTTTTATTCTTTGATGTTTAATTTATGTACAGAGTGAATTGAACAAAGAAACTAAAAAGATACCGCCTTCTTTGAGTCGATTTGTAAATCTGGATTGATCAAAAGGTTGATTACGACATAACATACAATAACAATTTGTGTTAGAAAAATAAAGTGCAAGTAATATAGCGTAGCATTTTAGAGTATGCTTGCAGCATTTGGTCATCACAGCAAGTAATTTACACAGAAAAACTAGAGAATATTTAAAAGAAATTTAATAAACTCTTTTAAAGAAATTTATTAAGCTTTTTAGATTTCTCTACATATAATACATTTTATTCACATATCGATTTTTTTAATATATCTATATCAGCTTCAAGGAAACACATAAAAAACTAAATATTAAATTATATTTTCTCAGATACACATACATTCTTGCAGACACATCAACACTTCCACACATACACACTTACAATAACTCTCTTAAGTAGCTTTTAGCTCCGAAATTTTGAAATTTTTGCCCTTAATTCGATTTAATTTTTAATTTAATTATCAATTGCTTAAAATTAAACACTGCTTTTATTTTTATAGTATTGTTAAATAGTGTAATCCTTTTTTGGTCCTATTTTATGCAAATATTTTTATTGTACTTTTAAAATTATGTATAGTGCATACATTAGTTGGATTACCCAATAAAATAAATAAATTAATAAATGAAGAAATAATATATTAGTTGTGTACACGAAGTGGTTTGCACGGAATATGTTTTTTAAAATAAAAGTAGCTTAAGTGAAGTATTAAACTAAGCCTAGTACTCCGTATAACATCAGCTATTCGCCAGTGAATGTCAGGCTAAAATTTTAAATATTTTCAGAAAATAGTCGGAACAAACAGACATGTACAGAAATTTTATATTTTGTTTTTTATGTAATTACCGTTTTATGTAAATACCTTATATACTTTGTTATGCATTTAGTGAAAAGCCGTTAATTTTTAATTTCCAACAGATACTCCAACTTTATTTATATGTATAGATAACACGCGAACCTTAGTCCCGGGACATACACAACCATACGATCCCTAAAAAAGGTGATAGCTCGGATCCAGCTAACTACAAATCTATTGCCATTACCACTCTTCTCTCCAAAATAATGGAGAACATCATTAACTACAACAACATTAACCATTCCTAACGTACCTCAGGGATCGCCGGATAATCAATGACCTGGTGATCTTCTAGTATATCTCACGCACCGTTGGGCAACAGTTATTCAAAGCAAGGAAGAGGGTCTGGCAGATAGTCTGGATATGGCAAAAGTCTTTGATCGTATATGGCACAAGGGGCTTCTTTCGAAGCTTCCTTTCCCTTGGGCGCCTCGAGAGCTTATGCAAGTGGATCACCAGTTTTCTCACTGGGAGGAGCATACGGGCCGCTCTTGACGGTTTTTGCCCAATCACGTGAACGCTGGTGCACCCCAAGACTGCGTGCTATTCTCAACTCTGATCATAAATGTTTAAATAAATGAAACAAGTAAACTTAACTAACTTACTTTTAGCTTTTTTAATTATAAAAAATTTAATGTGATATCACCTTAACTTGTGTTTATTTTGATTCATATCTTTCAAGTAGATGTTTATCTAAAATTGTCCAAGTTTCTTTAAATTTTAATTAATATAAGTGATAATATTAACGTAGGATGACATGGTTATGAACAGAAAGGTTGATTTATAATCTGTTAATTAGGTTGGCAATTCTTCTCTCTATTTCACTTAAGTCTCATTTATAATTCTTTGAAATACAATACAACTTAATTAACATACTATAAAGAATGAGGATTGTTGCGTAAATTTCGGACATTCGAATAAATATTCTACATGCATATAATAATAACTCCATACATTATACAAGTTATAAAAGACGAAATTTGTTTAAAAAATAGAATATTAAAACATTTCGCAGTAATTTTTAATTGTATTAATTAACTTCTATCCGCTTCATTTACAGCTGTCAACATTTTTGGTTAATAAACTTAACCTTTTACCTATACTTACGTGCAATTATTGTATTTAATTAAAGGATTCAATTGAATTTTAATACTGCCTGATTAGTGTGGTGAGATAACATTTTTATCAACTTACACTATAATAATAATCTGAACCTGATATTGCTTATAATAGTTACAGGAATTATAAAATAATATAAATTAGTTTGTATAGTGAATTTTAACGCATTAGCATTAAAGTAAAACTGCAATTAATAAGTAAAAGAAAAACAATTACCAATAGTTCATTTGTACATAAAAATATAACAACAATTAATTAAAATATTTTTATTTGTTCTGGAGAACGGATAATGGATTATCCGACTGAAAAGAATTGCAATCTATAAATTGAAGATGAATCTATCTGTTCCATAACTATTTCTAACCCTTTGCGGGACGCACGGCATATGCCGTAAAGTTTGTGGATTTCAAGAATGGCAGTACGGTAAATGCCGTAACTGTTTAAAACGTTTTAAGATGTTGGTACGGCTCATGTAGTTAATTTTTCTACCTTAATACTAACAGAGCGATTCATACTGTCGTATCATATTAGTCTTTATCTGCCTTAGATGCATTTTAACACTTGAACAAACTATTTTCACTATTTTTCGTCGTCGTATTTGTGTAACAAAAATTATTTTTTTACGGTAAGTTTTTTACTGTATTCTTTTATAAATTCATAAAATGTTTACTAGATGTTTACTGGACTTTGCTAGATTATAAAATATATTTGAATATTGTCTTTTATGACTATAAATGAGAGTGTATATTTTGTTTTAGATCAGCCAAAACGATCGAATTATTCGACTTCTAGGAGAAGTTACGACGTCTGAAACCAGTGAAAATGATGACCCCTATGGTGATGACGGAGAAGAATTTGATTCAGACGTAGACTATTGTCCCTCAATTGCTTCAGATTCTTACGCCGGTTTACGGTAATGGGAGTACTGTCTACAAATATCAAACTTTGGTATTTGTATATGACGGTATTGGTATTGCCGTAATAAAAAAATGTATGCATTATTTTACTGTCATACCATAACATTCGAAATGGTCAGTACCGTCCCGCAAAGGGCTAATAATCTAGACAGATAAAGTTATTTTCTTTTGTAACAGATGACTACTTGTCTACAAAGGTCTTTCTTTGTCTTATACTGTCTTATACTGAACTTATACTTTGTCTTATACTGAAGTTAATTTAAGCCGCTGTCTACACATTGATTAACTCAAAGTTTTAAAATTTGAGTGTCAAAGTTGGTATAGTCACAACTTTTTATATTTTTAAATATTTCCAAAATTTTTATCTTTTTTTATATATTTTTTTTGTATGAGGATTGCAAACGAGCTGGCGGGTCACAGATGACTTGTGATCACCGCCGCCCATGAACTCTTGCAACATCCGAGGATTTACAAGAGTGTTGCCGGCCTTTTAGGTAGGAATAAATGCCTTTTTTGAAGGTACCCATGTCGTACCGATCTGGATATACCGCCGAAGGGAGTTCGTTCCACAACCGAGTGGAACGTGGAAAAAATGTTTTTGAGAACCGCACAGTTGAGGATCGCCACGCATCCAGGTGGTAAGGAGGGTATTTGAGGCGATGGTGCGCTGTGCGGTGATGAAATTCGGCGGCAGGCATCAGATCGAATAGTTCTTCGGAACACTCCCCGTTGTAAATTCGGTAGAAGACGCACAAAGAAGCCACATCTCTACGCAATGCCAAAGAGTCCAGCCGTTCGCAAAGCACCGGGTCCCCGACAATTCGAACGGCTCTCCGTTGTACGCGGTCAAATGGTAGAAGCTGATATTGGAGTGATCCGGACCAGAGATGAGAACAGTACTCCACGTGTGGCCGGACCTGCGCCTTATAGAGCGCAAGTCTTTGGCCAGGTATGAAGTACTGCCTCGCTCTGTTGATCACTCCCAATTTCTTCGAGGCCAACTTGGCCCTGCTCTCCAGATGACCATGAAACTGAAAGTCGCTAGAAATGTTGAGACCCAGTATTCTGATACTTGGCGAGGCAATGAGGGGAGTGTTCTCGAAGAGCGGTGATACGACAAATGGGGTTTTCTTAGTGGTAAACGCGCAAACTTGCGTCTTCTCGGGATTGAATTGAACGTGGTTCAGTTCACCCCACTCAGAGACCATCCCCAAGGAAGTCTCTATAGAAGACACAAGTTTCTTTCGGCACTCGTCGACGTTTTCCCGAGTGAGACCTGCACGGCTGGAATATACCGCATCTCTAGTGCTATCATCCGCATAACGATGTATGTTGGAGATATCCAACATATCATTGATGTGCAGGAGGAACAGAGTTGGGGATAGCATGCAGCCTTGGGGTACACCAGCGTTCACGGGCTTGGGGTCCGAGCAAAAACCGTCGAGAACTACCTGTATGCTCCGCCCAGTGAGGAAGCTGGTGATCCACTTGCATAAACTCTCGGGAAGCCCATAGGAAGGTAGCTTCAAAAGAAGCCCCTTGTGACATACACGATCAAAGGCTTTCGCCATATCCAGACTAACTGCCAGACCCTCACCCTTGCTTTCATTAACAGCTGCCGAACGGTGCATAAGATATAACGGAAGATCACCAGCCGATTGACCATGGCGAAAGCCATATTGCCGGCCATTGACCAACTGGTGATCCTCGAGGTAGGTTAGGAGCTGTTTGTTGATAATGCTCTCCATTACTTTGGAGAGCAGAGAGGTAATGGCGATAAGTCTGTAGTTAGCTGGGTCCGAGCTATCACCTTTTTTAGGGATCGGATGGACAAGGCCACGCTTCCATGAGACCGGGACAACGCCTTTAAGGTAGGAGTACCGAAATAGACGCGTTAGCACTGGAGTCAACTCAGGGACAAACGTTCGTAGCACCAATGGAGAAATGCCATCCGGCCCACTCGACTTATGAACGTCCAAGGAAAATAGAGACTGCCTAATAGTTTTCTGCCGAAAAACTATTTCCGGCATTGAGCTCTGACACCGCGGGATGATAGGCGGTGTCTTCCCCTGGCCGTCCAAAGTCGAGTTTGAGGCGAAAAGAGTGCCCAAGAGATCGGCTTTCTCTTTTGCCGTATGGGCCAGAGAGTCATGTGCAACGGCGGTAGGGACGGCTGGCTAAAGTTGCCCAGACTGGCCTTTGAAAGCGCCTTAATTTGGCCAGGCGCGCCAGGCGGGTACTTTACCAGCTGATTCCCAAATGTTGATCCCACGGTTGTATTTCCTCTTCCGAACTCTAGAGTTCGGATCCTTAGTGACTAACCCATTGGCCCAAGCGTGATTAGCCTGCCGTTTGCCAGCTGCGGCAGCCCTGACAAACGCATCAAACCAAGGCCACGATCTGCCACCAATGGGTGTCACAGAGCTTGGTACAAATAGTTCCATGCCCTGTAGTATCACATCAGCTACAGCCGTAGCAAAGTCACTGGGATCATTGGAAGGGAAACAAATCGGACCCCATGGGTAGGATGCAAAAAAGGACCGCATACCATCCCAATCCGCTGACTAGTAGTACCAAACGCGTCTTGTGCGAGCCGGACGTTGAATGGGCACTACACTCCGTACCAGACAGTGATCAGAGAACCCTAAGGGAGCCTCGACAGTGACCTGGTACTTTTCTGGATGTGTAGTCAGCAGAAGGTCCAACAAAGAGTGCGTGTGGCTGTCCACGTCCGGTAGACGAGTGTGCGTCTTTACCAGTTGGGATAGATAACTTGCCAGAGCAAAGTTAAACACAGATCTCCCCGCGTAGTTGGTTGCAAGTGACCCTAACCATTCGGTATTGTGCACGTTGAAATCCCCGAGGACTACGACTTCGGTGGAGGAAGTTTATGAAAGCAGGTCGTCAATCTTCGCTTGAACGAGGCCCAACAGTTGATCTGTTTCTGCAGTACCACTATGGGACCTGTAGAGGCACGCGTAGACTCTGACGTAGCACGGACAAGTATCGACCTTCAAAAATCTGAAGGTGAAAACACATTTGGGAAGTTGTGACTCCAGCTATAAAAATTATACCGTAGTTTAATAGACCATTATAATCGTTTTTAAACCTAATTAATCTCTCAACATTAAGTGACAATAAACGGAGCCAGTACTACATAGTATAAAACAGTATATATATGATTAGATTTCATATCTTACATTTTAGCTATATATTTATATATACAAAACAAGAAATTAAGAAAACTGTATTGAGATTTAAGTTGTTTACTAGTTTATTAAAATGTTCAGAATATTCAAACGAGATAAGGCATTTAATTACGGCTCAAGTCACGCAGCTCCGAAGTTTTGGGGTCGAAAGTTACAAAATTAAATATACTTAAGGGGTTTGTAATCACATGTTTCCATTTTAATATGACCACAACTTCCCCAAATACTCTAATTTATTTAAAGTCAAAATGATGATAGAATTGACTTCCGGCGTCAGTATTTATTGTATAAATATGGACATCATCACAAGAGTAACTCTGTTGAAAATTAAATCAATTCATAACTCTGCGCCAGGACTTGTTATTTCATGGATAATATGAGTTTCTACTATATATAGACAATATCGATAGACGTCCCAATTTGTACAATTTGCTTTTCGTGCTATGAATACCAACTAGTAACTGCCTTCAGATTTGCAAATTAGGGAAACGGTCGAAAGTTTTTTGTACTAAAAATGAATAATAAAAACCTTTTATTTAAAATATATATTGTTAGAATAACCTAGTTGTTTTAGTTGCATTTTTCAAACGTCACACGCCACAGACTATAAAAACGGCCGAGTTTGTATGGGCAACACATTTTGCTCGTTGGACTCGGTAGTGAGAGGTTGTGGTTTGTCACTGTTGCAATCTGCGGTGTTTACCCAATAATTATTTTTGTGCTGATTATTTTTTATATTTGTAAAATGGAGTATTGTTAATTTCGATTAGATTGTAAGTGTATTGTTGTAATTTAAAGTAAATTTATGTTCATCCTGACATTTGTTCTTTTTTTTAATACAATTCCACTTCTGACGATAAAAATATGTATACTGCTTCTAAACGATGCAAGTTAACATTTAATATTCTCAAATATTTGCTAAGAGAGTAATCAATTATAATTAAATCTTACACGTGTTGTCTGGTTAAAACAAGATTTTACATGATGTCTAAATCAAATACATTGATACAAGTTAAGGTTTACTCCAAATTGAAGTGTACATTCCATTTATTAAATTTAAATTATTCAACTCGTAACGGTTCCATTGATATTTATAGTGATACAAATAAATAAAAATATTCTAGTCAACATAATTATTATATCTCAATAGAAGAATAAACGTTTTAAACTGTAATAAAATGTTAGTAATGTATTTTATTAAAAAACTTTTTAACACAAACTGTTTTCTGTTGCTTTCTTTAAAATACAAATACAACATATAATAATAAATTGCTTTTGAATTTTATACAGACACCCAATGAACGGGTCTAAAACCAACATCCGGGCTTGGATATCCGATACCGGGTATTTCAGTTTAGATATGTGCCATGTATTATATCGTAAATAAAAGAGTTTTGAAAATAATTTTAACTTCGCAAAATAAATTGATATAAACGGTCGAGGAAATGTATTTTTTAGTACCTATAGTAATATTTTAAGTCCAGGCGGACAGACTTGTTGCCAGCAGATAGTATTAAATAATTATTGAAATGTCCTTATTAAAGAATATTTTTTAACAAACTATATGCTTTAAAGGCATAAATATAGGCTTCTTAAGTTTAGGACACAATAAGAGAAAATGAAGTAGCATAAATTACAAAAAACTTATTTAATGGAAAACAGTAGAATCTATAAAATAATGTTGTCAAAATTAACAAATAAATAATTATATATGTATGACGAGGTAGCCTCGGTGCGATTATTTTTAAAAAGTGTAACGTCAGCATTGTTGACGTCACGACCTTCATAAGCAGGGCTATCGCCTATACTTGGTGTAGAATAGAAACAGCGTAGATAGTTTCTTCACTTTTATTTTACAACAGCTCCGTTTGCTACGCCGGGCCGAGATAGAATGCATCGAGCCGGCGCGCGCTCGGCCTTTTATAGAAAGACTGGGTGTGTCATTCGTTCGAATAAAGCACGCACCCTTTCATCTAAAACTATTCTTTACATCAAAGAAATGTTCCTAATCTAAAAATAAACAATCATAATAATAATCTAAATCAAATAGCATGAGTTTGATATTCAAAGTACGGCTACCCGCCTACATTTATATATACACACATATATCTATAACATATATATATATATATTGTACACATATATATATATATATATATATATATATATATATATATATATATATATATATATGTGTGTACAATATTTATTTATTACATACATATTTCACGTATTAATATGACTAACTGAACTGAAGTATTAGAGCCTAAGAGTTATGACTAATTGAAATGGGTGTCCATATTTTGAAAATATACTGTAAGTATAGTAATTATAATATGTAACGATACTGCCATTACGTGAAGAGTATCCAAACAGTGGAATAATACTACTTATTTTATCTGCCTAAAAGTGTCAAATTAAGAAGACGGTTATTTATCAATGCCTTTTTTTAAATTAAACTATCGAATATGCTCATAGTAAATAATTTTAATGTATATCCACAGAGCTTATCAAAAATACAACTGAAGAGATAAAGTGCAATTTATAATATTATTAAGGTTAAGAGGTTTAACATTAATAAACTTTACCTAACTACCAGTATTTAGCTTCACTTTTATGTAGCCTTATTGGCTAGTGGTTACATTTTAAAATATTACTAAATGATTATGTTTATATTATATATTATTAAAATTATAATATAATTAAATGAATTACTGTCGGTTTAGACATATATTACGTAAAAAAATGTGTGTTTTCTTATTAATTAATTATTCATATAATAACTGCATTCAATGTTTTTTTTTTTTTTAATTCTTTGCTTTTTGTGTTTTTGTATATCCCTTAAAGGTGTGTGTATAGTGATTTAGTGCATGTTGATAGGAATAGCTTACTTTACACTGTCAGTTTATTTTTAATGACAGGTATCGGTAATAAATATAATCTTGAATGTCTTATGTACCATTAAATATTGTATGTATCATATAATTCAATGAATCTGAAATATAATTGCAATTTTTAATGTAACATTACGTTTCCTTTTAATAGATAACGAAACTATTAGAACTAATGCAGTTTGATACTTTATTTTGACAGTAAGATAAAGTTCTTATTATATATACATAGTCATATATATTAATATTTATATAAATTCAAATCAAACACTTTAAATCTCGAGTCTTTCACTTACTCACTAATGTAATTTTTGCAATGCAGAATACTTTATATTCAACTCCTACGGGCCAGAGCAGTATTGAATCAGCGTCTGCTATCGACTTCAAAGTCTCCGCCTGCATTGAATTTTGATGAGGATTAAGGCACATACAAAAAACTAAAGTTAACCGACCATTCAAAAAGTCCGTGTTCATTAATTTATTTACTGTCAGGAATTTTTTTTTATATTTTAAATTATATTATTTCAAAGAGATCTTGTAAAAGTATTCATGTCAATATGTGATATTATATCAGTTATTGAAGTCATATCTTCAAATAATTTAAATATGAAATATTGTTTTATATTATTGTTTTATATAAATATATATTAAAGTAACTTTAAGGACTGACATGATGACATCTGACAGCCCGACAGATGACAGACAGACGCCCGCCCCACTACCGCTGAATATATAAGCTATCTATCATCATTAAAAGTTTATAGAAATTCTTTCTAGTTTTATTATAAGTTTCGCTTTTTACGTATAACATATGTATATTAATTCTGAGATGCATATATGAAAGTTGTAAAAAAAGAAATATGTAACTTCTTAATGAGTTACCGATCTAGACTGAGATTTCTACTAACAGAAAGAGGTGCCATGATATTAAACACCTCTGAAATTGTTGATAAATATATATTCAAAACCCTTTATTGGTAATAATAGTAAGTACATATGAAAAATAAACATTTATATAGGGAATTAAACAACACTATATTTAGAAAATTACAACAATGTAGGTTTATTTTTAAAAGAATGCAAATTGATTAGAAATAAGATTGGATAAAAAAGTACTACCTAATGAATTGAAAAATAAGCAGTTAATATCAACGAACACCGAAGAAATAAATTGACACATATTATGTCTAATGTGATTCGGATTTCAGTTATTTTTATTCGGGATTTCATATTCGTACAGATAATATACTGTATCTGGCAATTTTATCATTCAAAACAATATTACCTGATAATAAAGACGAAATAAAATTTCAGATAAAGAGAAAGAATATGTAATTTATTTTGGCCACATGTCGAAAACCATCTACATATATTTTTGCTGCGCTTCATTTGAAAAACCGAGTTACCGGATTCTAAATTAGATTTCTATGTTTAAATCTACGTGTTTTCTATTTTTATGTGTTTAGTAAAATATATACATGAATAGCAGGAAAATGTTAGTGAAACTCATAATTAATTGCATAAATACAGAAAATATAATCGAATTTATTACAGACGCTTCTGAGAAACTAATAACGTATACTTTTTGCTCACCTAAAAGTCTTAAGTTTAATAGTTCAAGAAATATAGTACTTCCATTTTACTATCCTGTTAACCTTGGCTTGAACAGTGTCAACGAGGAACATGCATGTGCACTGTGTTTTATTAGTCAATAATCTACATATTCTGATTTCATTTTATTAGTTATATTGCCAATATAACTTTCCATGAACAGCTGTTTAAAGCTTAAAAGAGTCATCTTATAACATTCAGAATAACATGAGGGTTTTTATGCTAAAAAACTTGCTGAGTAAGAAATTGATAGTATTGAGATGTTTACATGTTCTCAAATTGAAAGGTTAATTCTTGCAAATAATTTTTTCTTAATACGTAGATCATTGTAAATGTAGCTTTTGAACTGAAGTTTGGTTTACTGAGATAGGTAAATATATAATAAGACTATTTTTACTCTCTCTTATTGGTACCAGGTACTAAAAGCTAAAGCGCCAATTACCACACTTTTGCCCATTTTTGTAATAAACCAAGCCGAATAAGATAATAGCTATAAAATTTGATACCAATTTTGCAAATAATATCCCTAAAAAGTCCGTGATAAAATTTTGGTAATTTGTTACAAAATTATTAGAAATAATATTCGTTTCGAAAATGAGATAACTGTTAATTTAAGTGTGGCTGTAGGCTTATAACAGGGAATCGTTTAAGGTCAATTTTATTTATTCTTGTCATGGATGAACGAAAAATCAGTCTATTTAAAAACAACGATTTTTTGCGAACGTAAAATAGAGTCCCATGGGCATTTTATTTTCGTTTGGGTAGTGTTACCAGTGTCATTTTCGATGCTTTAGTTTGGTTTAGGAACGAGTTGAAATTGATCAGAAACAATGCCTCTTCCTCTGACCATAGCGGTAGGTTGAGTAGAAAGAGACGGAATATACCTGCCACTTCCTATTCCGGCTTTAGTGCTTTGGTGGGAGGGAAGGGTGACCTCTCTTACTGTAGGCCTACGTCGACAGGATGCTCTAAATTTTGCTTGGGACACTCTCTGATGGGGGATTTGGCCAGGATGTCACGATAAGTCCTAAAGCGATCTTCAAAGGGATGTGGCCAATAATTAGAATTTTAGTCGGTAGCCCTAAAAGCGGCAGTATGTTGTATAGTGCGTGGTCGGCGAGTATTTGTAATATCTTTGAATACAAAAATTAATGTTGCCCTTTAAATAAGGAACATTCCCAAGTTTTAAGATGTAATAATAAAAATATCGGTTCTAGAAAAACGTTCACTGTCCAAAAGATAAAATTACCAATTAAATAAATGTTTTAAAGTTATACGAGTATGTTCAAGGTGAGTAGTTACATTTTTTAACATAATTATTTCATTTACTTTCAGTATTCATAAAAAATATTTTAATTACGTGATATGAAAGTGTGTTGTAAAATGTGTTTAATTCTTTTAAAAAAATGTATTCTCATCAGGAAATATGCACACTCTTTGTTCGTTTATATTTAATCATATTTCTGGTTGTCATTTCATCACATTTTAAAAGTAAATTATTCGACTTTGAAAAAAAAAACTTAAATATCTGATTACTGTTACACATTAGTTTACTCGTACATACTTGCTTATAAGCGCTTTAATACGATATTAATGATAGATCTGTATATCACTGGAAATAAAGCTGGTTGAAACAGATATTGACTTCAATCAATCAATCCATCGTAGGTGTTAAGATAATTTTAATAATGACTACAAATTAATTGAGAACTGTACTTAATATATTCATTAAATATGGATGAGGCGAGAAGATATTTTAAAAGAAAATATTCTTTATTTATAGTATTAAGGAGGAAATAAACATCCAGTTCACTGATTGTGAGTGGTTCAATGGTCCATTTATATCTGCAAACGTGGTAATTGTGACGCATTGTACTTGAAATGTAGGAACAAGATTGGAGAGGAAGAGATGAAGGAGCAAGCTACCGATTATTATTATATCAATACTTGGGGTAATTTTAACAATGTGATAAAAAATGGAAAAATTCGTTTTTTTTCTAATTCTTTCTGGCAAATTTCTCTACATTAATTGTTGTTGTAGTGCGTATATTCTCATATATTCTGGATAACTCATTTAATGTATAACATAAAGGCTGGAAATCATTACACCACGGTCCTTACAAGTAATACAAAGTTTTTTATAGAGATATAACAAAACAATAGAACGAAGAGCCTGTAAAAAGTGGCAAACGACGAAAAACTTTTTCTTTCCCTGGTACTCATCATTTTTAATGTTCAATTAGTGTTCATTACTTAGTTTACTACTACTACCTTTACTCGTTAGTACTTATAAAAAAACAATGGACATTATTTCCAGGAAATGATTATCAGCTTCTTCTCGCAAAACTCTATATTTTTCCCATTCAAAGAAAACAAGAGGTATACGTTTTTATAGGACTTTTGAAGACGTTAGATTTTTATATTATAGAGTTAAGTTTAAATGTTTTCTTACCTATGTTTATATCAGTTTCCAGTTTTAGAATGTTATTCTCAATAGCAAGTACCATCCAGAATATAATCATATTATAAAATCATACCGTTCGATTACTGAATGTTATATTTTTATGTCCATGTCCAAGTATATTGTCTTGATGAGATTAGTGAATTTCCTTTTGTCATTTTGTATTCTGTCGTTATGTTAAAAGACAATTAATAGATTTCGTAGACACTTTTCTGTCACACATGTTAGAAACATAAGGATAGTAATAATTTATAACAAACAAAAAAACATATTACTTCAATATCATGATATAATTATGCGTTTTAAGTAAAAACATGAAGGCATACATGTAATATACTCTATTTGATAGAACTAAATAATATTACTTTAAAATGAAATTATATTGAAATAGAAAACTAAAGAACTGTACGTGTATTTACTCGTTAATATGTAAAGATAACAAGCGAGTCCGTTAATTACACTCTAACGAAGTTAATACAGTTCCCAGTGTAATTGTATTTATGCATTGATTAATTTTGTAGCCAACTATATCATGTACACAAAATTTGTCAATAGCTTTACAATATCCTGTTTGTATTCATTTGAAATTATAATTACCTATGAACATATCATATTGTGGTCTTTGTTTTATTTTATAATATATAAAATAATGTGTTGTTGAAATTTATTTGTAAATATATGAATAAAAATAAGAGATAAGATAAATCTACTCTAAAAGAAATATTTATTAGTGTTATTGAATGTTATTTGATATTTTAATTTCATTAACTAATAAACGTAAAACTTTATTTTTAAAGCAACTTTTCAATTTCCAATTTTGTTAGAAATTTTAGTTTTTTTTTTGAATATATTTTTTACGTATTTATGTAATATTATCCACCTATCTATTTTTGGTAAATGATTGAAATCAGAGTTTATACATACAATTATAACGCCATGATATAATAATCTTAACGCCCATAGGCCATATTGAGTTAATTACTTCTCACTTAGTTATTACTTCAAATTATATTATATGTTATAATTGGCGGTACAGTCAGATACAAATGAAATTTAAATTTAAAATGAATGAATGATTTTTTTCAATATTATAAGTACAATTTATTAAAAATCAGATAAAAAGAACGACAGTCAGAACACAATATTTTTCATATTATGTTTTATAAGTATAAAGTAATTTATTTTATTATTTTCAATTTTACCTTCAAATTAAATAAGAAAGACAAATTACAAATTATATAAATTCCTTCAAACAATATTGTATCTTATAAATAATATATTACAAAGTTTATATCATTTTAGTTGAGCGAAGCGAGCGGAGCGCTCTACTGGAGACTTTTTCACATTCTTTGTCACGAATAGACTCGAAAATAACTTGATGGAAAATTATGAAGTTTTGCAATTAAAACGACACACATTAGGTGAAGGTTTTAAAAAAATTAAAAATATTTTGAAAAATGTCATATCGTTAAGGTATAATCGTCAAAAAACTGATATCGCATTAAAGTCATTAGGATAAAAAAATCGTGTAACTATCGTGACGATTGCGGGGCGACTGTCAGCTTAATCTGAAATCTCCTACATTACCGACATTATCCACAACGATGAGTCATTACCCTGGGCTCGCTTCGCACAATATGAAAACGGCACCTTAGATTTCGCGAGCGCAACGAGTCAAAATTGAGAGTGTTGGCGCCCCTAGTAATTTTAAATCATTGAAATATATTAACACAGCTCATGAAAGAACAGATAAATAGATAAAGCTCAGTAATGCGAAGTATTATTGAAATAGATTGTAAATGATCTTAAAAATGCACTCTGTGAGAATATTATTATTTGATGTCCTCTTGGTAAATAATAAAGTTAATAGTTTTAATTTATACTGTGTTAATTTCTTCATGTCATCTGTATTAAAGTTTTTATTAATTTAGACTTTTATAAACGAGCATCCCTCTGGAAAAAGACCTCGGATCCGTAATTCGTAAATACAAGAACTTATTGTGGCAATTTCTGTATATTTTACATATTCATGACAATATGTAAAATTTGCAGAAACTGACAGAATATAAAACGTCGGCATCATATAATTCTCTAAAGTCCCAAAATCGATATAGATACCTTAAAAGATCATTTCTCTTCTTCTTGAAAACCTGGCCAAATTTTCCTTTAGAAATGTTTCACTTTTCACCTGTAGGCAGATCTGAGGTAAAAAGAAGAGTACTTTCTATTTCCTCCAAAGTTTTTGTTTGTTGATTGTTTATATTTTAAATTCTCTTATAGAACAGACATAATAATTACTCTTATTATTATTTTTTTATATATCAAATCCTTACCTGCCACCCCATTTCCTCCCTATTTCTGGACTTCTTTTCCTTTGAAAAGTTACTGAATCTATTGTTTATCACCAAATCTCTTATTTCATTTCACAAGTCTTATATGGAATGTATTAATTCCAATCAAGGTTCCTCAAGACGGAATATTATCTCTCTTATTGTTTTCGACATTTATCAATTCTATTACTTCCCTTATTCATTCACACTATAACCTCTGCGCCAACGAATTGCAGCTATATCAACATACTACTATCGCTAATTTGTATTAAACATTTTTCTCCATTAAGTCTGATCTCATGCGCATATCTTCGTGGACCGATTTAATGGGCATAATTATAAATCCTTTCAAATATCAGGCGATTATAATTATTATTATTATTGGTAGGCGATAGCAACTAGCCGAAGTTTATGACTGTTCTTCCAAATTAAAACTCAATAATATTTCCGGACCGTTATCTTAGCTAGAGCTGTCAAATTAAAGAAGTTTCTTAGAAAATACAGTTTGTCAATAGTTAACTGTTGCCGATAATTAATTACGATAATGTTTCCTATGCAAATTTATATGAATAGTTGCTCAATAAGCTTGATCTTATGTTAAATTCTGGTATTCAATTTATTTTCAACCTTAGCAACACTTACCACGTTTCTTGTTGTCGCTCGCCATTGAATTGGTTACTGATTGGTGTACGTAGGTGTACGAAAATTCTTTGTACCCTATACTCTATCCTTTACAATCCCTTTTATCCCAAATATCTTCTAAATAAATTCCTACTTCGTATTCATGCCTACGAAAGGCATACGCTCGAGTGAAAACCAACTGTTAACTGTTTCCACCTACCAAACTGGTTTCATGTCCAACTTCTTCTCTGTTGTCGGTATCTGACTGTGGAAACAACTACCTGAAACTATTCGGAAAGCACCTTCATGAAATTATTTCAAGAGACAAGTGAAATTGTTCTACCTCAGTAGCTGCAAATAATATTTTATTTTCCCAACCCTGTATATATATAAGTATATGTATAAAACTTAATTATTTATTTACTTATGGCTTTGTATGTATGTATGTTTATTTGTGTACTTTTTATGTATGTATGTAGTTTACATATATTTTTTTGTTTTTTTTTAATTCCGCTTTTTTTTGGACGTTTCTCGTTGGCTGGTAGAAAATGCTTTAGCGTTAAGCCCACTCTTTGTACCTTGTTGTGCAATAAAGAATTTAAATAAATAGTAATAATAAGTAAAGAATTTTATTGTAATATGATCCAAAATAGTGTAATTTAGGGCTTTTATAAGAAAAAATATTATTTATAATAGTACAATAATAGTTTAGTAACATATATATGTCATTAAATGAATTTATTATTTAAATGTGTATTTAAATAGCCTACGTAATCATTTTTTATTTTAGACAAAAAAACTATCCATTGCGATATGTTACTGCAGCATTTTGATATAAATGTAGTTTTAACCAACAAATTTCCTTTTATATAAGTTACCACTTCTTTGTTAGTAAATAAATATTTATAGAAAAACCTAACTTGCAATGCAACCATTATTAATTTCACAAATATTACGTAATAATATATAGAAATTACTTACAAAACTCATTTAAAAAGCTTTTGTTGTTTTTGTTTTGTAATAATAATGTTTTTAAACAGCAGGAGAATGTTAATTTTTGTATAACTACTTACTTCTACAAAGAATGTTAATGTAAAAATAAAAAAAATCCTAAAATTTCAAAATGGTATCACTTTGCCGACTCCATTCATTTAGGTGATAAAAGCTAGCCGGCTAGCTAGAAGTGTGCCATATAATCCTCAAACGAAAAATCTTCAGAAATATTACCAAGGTATCAAACAAGGACAAGGTACAAAATAAATAAATTATAGTAGCTCCAAATAACAATAATCCAATAATTATAACATTAAAACATTAATAGGTTGAATAACTTTATAATTTTTTATGTAAAAACACAATTATTTTACAAAATTATTTATTGAAACGAAATAAATATGTCTAGCAAAACATTCATTTTCTTATTGAATATTGGTTATAATTTGTGTTCTTGGAAACAAATTTTAAGTAATACACACACTACACTCAAGTGTAGTAAAATATATATCTAGATAGACACAAAAAATTATAGAAATTACTACGAATTTAAATTAATTATTTGATTGATTGAATTATTACTACGAATGAATTAGATAATTAAAACGGGTGGACCGATTTTAACAGGACTTTCATTGTGGGGTAGCTGTTGTTGTAAGGAGTAACTTAATTTACTTTTATTTTAGAAATCTAATTCTGCGCTAACGAAGTCTTAAACCCAGCTGGCAAAATATATATGGCTGCTATAGAAACATACGCACCTTTTTTCTCATTAAATGAAAAAAATCTAGAGTCTTGTGTGGAGAGGACCGTAATCACTTCTTTGAAAGTATCCCTATTTTCTAAGTACTCACAAGTGAAGGTTCCTATTCACGGGAATATGTGTGTAAAGCTATAGATTGATCAAATTATTCATAATTATCGGGTAAGGTTACGTAACTTATAAAAGGTTCTATTGCTGTTAAGCATAATAACAGCATAACAGATACGTATTTGCTTAAACATTAAAGTTTATAACATAACCAATTTCTAACCTAATCTTTAAAAATTTTCACCTTAAATCTAAATGTAAAACGGGAATTACATATTGTTCCTACCGCCAATTCATTCACTCTGCGTCGTTCCTGTGTTTGACAGTTCAATAATCATTTTGAACGACTGAGCCAAGGTGTCGAACATGTAAAATGGTAAAATGATCTTTAAACGCTATAGAAATTGCAGAGAGTGCTGAAATAACAGGTTTTTTGTATGGTTTTACTGCTTCAAATTTTCGGTCAGATAAAATTTTGATAAAAGTCATATCTATGTAAAATTTTTATAAAGAATAGGTATTTACGAGTACCAGCGCGATATATACAATTACAAAAAAAAGTTAAGCATTTGCCTATAAGTAAAATCCGCAAAGTAATATAATGATTGAAAAAAAATTGGGAATTCTTATTATTTAAAAAATTATTATATGAAAAATCTTAATAGATATCGTTGTGGATTTGAGTTCCATGTTCGATACTAGAGAAAGCTGCGGAAGTTTAGTCAATTAATTAACGCTTGCTATCCGCAACGTTTGGTGAAGTCACTAAGCATATTAACCGAGATAGTTGTGGCCTACAAATATTTTCAAACTAGGTTTGTAGAAGTATTCACAAATACAAAATAAAATAATATGATTTTAAAGACCAAGACAATGAAATTTATAAATATGACATTATGTTAAAAGAAATAAAAATTTTATTTTGACGATATAAGAAATAATACGAAACTATTTCCCTTAAAGAACGATAGATGCTTATTACAATATTCAAGTACAATAATTCGTAATTAAGCATCTCTTGATGCTATAATGGGTCATTAATAGGATTACATTTTCTTTTGATATATATTCTATATTCTATATTCTTATAAAAAAAAACATATTACGCTATTTACGACTGCTGTAAAATTTTAATGAAAAAAAAAATACATACAGTTTTCCTGCTAGTGAAGAAAATTATGAGTTGTAATTTGAGCAAAGTGTTATTTTCCCTTTAATTAAGATGTAACTCGTTAAAAATCAAAATCATCATTAAATAAGTTAAATAATTTTGCCATTCAATATATAAAGCTTGCTAATACTAAAAATATTCACTATTATAGTAAAATACTTATTTTTTTATATACAGACATATATATACTTTTATCGTGATCATGAGCTTTCTCTTTAATTCCTAACTCTAAAAGTACACATAAATATATATATTCACCTCACTTATAAATTATTTAATATACTACAGTATATTTAAAAATAATTATTACTTTATTACATTTTGCTAGTAGAAAAGTAACGCCAAAAAAAACGAGAGCCCAGTATTTGCGCTAGTAAAACCAAACAATCCAAAAATAAACAATAAAAACGGACTAAACAAAACTTTTTGTAACAATGTATGATATATGTCCTTTATTAAGTTTAGTAGTGGTATATATGTATATAAAACCAATTTGCAACTGACGAGTTCTTGGAGCTTTATAAAACTAAATGATGCCATTAAATCCTTACGAACAAATTTACTCATATATTTCCCTCAACCACAGCATTAAGTTAATTTTCAATGTGGAGTCTTCTAACAGTTGGAATATTTTGCAGTTTTATTCCCATTTGTCGTAGTCAATTTAAAGTTTCAATGCAGGCGAAGGCTGTAACATAGATAAAGAGACGCTAATTCAGCATTGGCCAGACTTTGAAAGTTTTAAATTTACAATTTATAAATTAATTTTGGTCAATTGTAAGAAAATTGAATTATTTAGGAAGTAATAACATAAATTTCAAGATTCATAATTTTTTTTTACTTCTCCATATACCATTATTTCATATAATGGTCATTTAGCTGTAAGTTACCTGAAGTAAATAATTAAAGTTTATATTGTAAACTAATGACTATGACGCATTGAAATTCAAATTTAGATTCCAATCAGTTTTTGTCTAAACAAAACATAAGAAACAATAAAAAACATAACATAATCTCATGGTGTTAGTCCTGTTTAAACTAGAAATAAATAGTAATGCTGGTAAGCTGCAGGGTAATTTACAATTCTATATACCAACACAACTCATAGCTTATTTGTTTTGTTAAGAGTTTTGTTGTTGTTATTAAGAGATTGTCATATTGGGTGCAACTATGTTGTAACATTATACTGTTAAAGAAATTTCCACAAGTGAAAAAAAAATAGTCGGTTCAGTAGTTACTGAGACTATTCGTACAAATAAAAAAAATACTAACATATAAAAGTTTTCTTTTGTTACGATAGCATAGCCAGATCTTATCTTTATAATAAGTACCAACTCAATTTCTCAGGCTAAAAGTGCAGAATATTGAATGCTGACGTTGTACCTCATTTTAAAATCAAGACTGCTATGATCGGTGGGAAACGGGCGGAAAATAGTTTCTAACTATTCGCACTACAGGCATTCTGAATTCGAATCACATAAAGAAATTTAGTATTTATTAATTATAAGTTTTACTTGTAACATAGTAATATAATTTTATAACATAAAATTATTTCAATTGCAAACTTCGCTGCCACCAAAACATTTTTTTTTCATAATATTATTACTAAAATAAATAACTTAGATATAACGAATGTCATCTGAGAGTGGTTGTGATGTTTTAATTTTTCTTTTAAAAAAATCAAATTACTCTTTGTTAAAAGTTTTTCATTTAGAGTCAAAGTCGTAACACATTGTTGACATTACATAAACAAGTTTAAAGAATTTGAGCCAAGAAGATAATTATTTGAGCGAATCGAGCGTAGCGAGCGGAGCGTTCTACTGGAGACTTTCTCATATTCTTTGTCACGAATAGGCTCGGAAAATACCTACTTGACAGAAAATTATGAAATTTTACAATGAAAAAGACACACATTAGGTGATGGTTTAAAAAAAATGTCATGTCGTTGAGGAATAATTGTCAAAAAACTGATATCCCATTGAAGTCAACGGGAAACGATGAGTCATTACACTGGCCTCGCTTCGCTCAATATGCAAACGGCACCTGAGATTTCGCGAGCGCAGCGAGTCGAAATTGTAGTATATTAAGATATTTAAAACGCATAGGACCAAAAATATATTAAAAAAACGTATAGTAAGTTTTAAAAATGAACAGATTTTATGTGAAGAAGAAGTTATGTATGTGATGAATGGTATGGATAAATGGTATTGATCCATCGTGTCTCAAAAACGAGACTTAGCAGATTAATTTAACTTCAGAACAATACTAATGAAAATATGTTATTAAAACACTTAATAAAATAATAAAAGTATATTAATACAATAAACACAATAAAGAAAAAACTCATGAGAAGTTTTGTTAGAGTCACAGCTGTATAAAAAAGTAGACCGTAATTATAAAGACCGTTCTAGTTTAATGAAATGTATCGTACGTATATGTATTTTTAAATTTATTATTAATAGTCCTTATTAGTATTTTTGCTAATAGTAATTTGCATAAAATTCAAAATTTTTGTTCGTTTCAATTTTAAAATAAATAAATTTAACTGAAACTTTAATAAAATTTATTTTCGAGAAGTTTCAGTAGATTCAGTACAGGTTAATAAATTTTTAAAACTACATAAGTTGGGTCTGAGAAAGTTTTAAATTTTTTATCTCTCAACACACGATGATACATGATTTTGATTTTTTGTCTTAATTTTTAGCTTCTATATATACATTTTAAGATGATAATATATTATAAAAAAAATATTTTACTTTTATTATAGATACATCGCTATTTTTTATATATGTTTTAATTTATAATATGAATAGATAACGTAAAATTTAAAGATCGCTTTAAAATAAGCTTATAAAATTTACAAAATAGATATATTATTTTATTTTGTAATTATGAAATTAAAAGTTTTTATTTTGTATTTCTTTTAAATGTTGTGTTGCATTTAATCTTGGTATTTTTTATACAAATATAGCAACCACAATTAATGAATAGAGTTGCACATTAAATCAATTCATAACTGCGTTAGAAGTTGTTACTTCAAAGTTAAACTGATTTTCTACTATGGATAGATAATATCGATAGACGCCCCAATTTGTAGAATTAACTTTTCGTGCTTCAAATACTTACTAGTAATTGCCCCCAATTTTGCAAATTAGGAAAACGGTTGAAAGTTTTTTGAACTAAATGTGAATTTATTAGAAGACTACTTCCCGCGGTATAATATATTAACCACTATAGTCGCTATTCACTAATCACTAGCGACTTCACTTCTTGATGCTAGCAGTTCCACGATACGAATGAGCCCTACTGACCGGCGAGTGACTTATATACCGTCTTGAGGCAAGTTTCGTAATAGCGGTGCTACCCTCTTTAACAATTAATCATGGCAAACTTCACGCACCAAGTATTGAGAATGTTAAAAATACCCTCCGAATATAATAATAAAAAGCTTTCATTTTAAATTTATATATTCCTTTATGTTACGTAGAAATTCTTTTCTGTTGTAATTTAAATACTTACATATTTTAGTTCTTATGATGTTTGTCGATCGCCTTGTCTGAAGACATTAGGTTGATTAATTATCCGTGTATAATTCAAAACACCTAAATCCAAAAACATTCAATTCTTTAGTTTAATATTATTAAATTAATTATTTACGTTTGTGATTATTTTCAATTTACCCACATTTATTTTGTCGTTCTGCGTGTGTAGCAACACTATTCACTTACTTGCATATTTTCTATTTTAAATTCGATCTCATGACCTTTCTAGTTCTTTGTATCGGAAGCACTTTTAGAGTTATGTCGATAAATGTTTTTTTATTAAAAAAATATTTATTTATTAAAAAACATCCACTTAGGATGTTTAGAATTTAAATTTTCACTATAAATTAGGAGGTGTTCTTAAGTTTTGATTAGCTGATCGAATCCGTAATGAAGAGATCCACAGAATGGCAGGTACTAGCGAAGATGTCACGGTGAGAATGAAGGATAACTTGCTCAGGTTTGGGCACGTCGAACGAATGAGTGATGGTGAATGGTAAAAAAGATTAATATAGGAAAAGTGAGCGGTAAGAGAGACAGGGGGAGGCCTCGTGACCTCCGAAAATGCAGTATCTATGATACTGGAGGAAGGTCACGTAAAAAGTATAAGGACCCCCCCGGAGAGCATGATATATATGAAGAGGTTGATGTCTGTGGCCGAGGCAAAAGAGGTATGCAGGGACCGTAGCGTTTAGCGCTCTGTCGTCTCAAGCTACCCCGCAAGGGATATGGCGTGAAGATAAATAAATATATAAATAAATAGGTGTATATTATTAATTACATGAGGTTTTGTGTTGGGAGATATATTTTACCCAAATAAATCTTTATCGTGGGTACATATGAAACTTCGGGATATCTACATGGATGTCCCGTTTTATGACCTGTAGCTGAAAGTGAAATCTTCTCTTAAATGCCTGATTCTTGATAAAATATTAAGAAGTTATCTGGTAGTCTACCACTTTATATATATTTCTTCAACACTATATTAATATTTGAAGAATAAGTGTTTGACTACCGTCTATTTTTATTGACAAGCAATGGGGCTGTGTAGGAGTGTGTCTTTGCTTGTCTTTTGTTAGTGTATCTAGTGACCCACCACTGAATGTAGCTGGCATATTTTCTGTTGTATTTATTTTTGCCATGTAAATAAATTCCTAAATTATAACAAATTCCTAAAAACATAACATTAAACACACGACTATGCCTTGAACGAACCGAATAACAGCTTATAGAAATATATAAGTGTGTCCCCGTCTCAGACTAGCTTCTTGAGCTGGACCGCTCGTAGTTAGAAGAATTATATCTCACGGGATTCATAGTGCGTCTTGTTTAGCTTCTGTACTAATAATTGCCTCGTCATATATATTGCTTATATTATATTTTAATACAAGTTTTACTCGTACAACATGTGATAATATACTAGTCTTTATTTCATTGTATTCGTAGCTTTCGAACCAAAAACTTTGGTGATGGATGACCCATATAGAAATAAGACTTATTTTTGACGAATAGTAGAAAATAATTAAAGTGATAGTTTTCAATACAATAGTTACACCATTTTTTTAAAAAAGTTAGTTTGGTTTGAGTTAAAATGTGATACAAGTAATTTCCATCCTTACCACATTTTTACAAAATATTAAAGGCAAAAGCAACCGTCAAAATACTCCTAAGAGTAAATAAATTATAATAAGATATAAATTAAAGTCTTAAATTGAAAATGTTCAGAGAAACAACATTTTTCAAACAAATAATAAACATTAAAAATTATTAAAAGCACCCATAAATACATGTATTTTTCTAAAACAACTATCAGAAGTTGTAAGCAACATCAATATTTCCTTGTTAGTTATATCATTTCTTGTTCAAGAGCTACAAACTGTTGCTAGTTTGAAACAAACACAATTCAATAATACATATATTCACCGTGTTGTACAACCACATTCTGTTACAGTAAACCTTAAAACCTCAAAGAAATGGGCTACTGATAGTTGTTAAGACAGTACACCATTTATTTATTGTGCATTTATGATGCTTTATAAGACGAGTTGGTTAAAGGTACCATTGTATGGTATAAAATACAACAACATAACGTTTATATTAAAATATAAGTATGTTGGTCATAGACAACTCAAAAGACGAAAGTATTTTTTTCTACTATAACATTATATAAGTGATTTATGTGTTATAGATATAATTTACTAAATAAAGACAATTCTTTTTATGATACAAATGGCAGGTCGAAGCGGGAACTTATCAAGAAATACAATTTTGCTGCTATACAATTTACATTAATGACGCTTAAGCGTTGTCATTTTTATTTAAATAGTTAAATCACAAGTTTAGTTCAGGTATTTGGTTGCTCTTTTCTATTTTTTTTATCATTTTTCATGTCGATATTAAAATTTAAGTAAGAAAAAAAATATTTAGCTTATGTTTAATAATAATAAAGCTTAAGTTTATGTTTTTTCTCATCTAAAGTTTTTTTCAAGTAATTTCAGTCAGATGTAAATATTTTTAGGATTATTCTATTTATAAAGGAACGTTATGACAGTTCCTAATCTATAATGCAGTCATTATACCATCTTACAACACAACTTTTACTATCAAGTGCCTTTGGAAAAGATATAACAAAATATAGGCAGCTACTATTTTGATAATGTGGTTGCGATTTCATCAGTTAATATTACAAATGTGTAAAGTCGTTTTGTGGACTACAGAAGTAATTGTATGGAACAGTTAGTCATAAATATCTGCAGCTATCTTAACATATTTTATTGGATTAATGCCAGACCCCTAAACGTTAGAGATAAACATTTGGTCCAACTCCAAATAATTTCATCCCAGTCTACTTTACATTAACACACACACTCGCAGACCAATTTTTAAATAAAAATAAGATTTAATATTATATAATAAATTGTTTTAAGACAAATCAATGGTTAAACGTTAACAACATTAACTACTTTTTTGTTTTACATTTAAAATGTAAAATATTTCTCTTTTTTGTTTCATATTCAGTTTTATAGCAAATAAAACAATGATGAATGTTTACAAATTGATGAATCTTCACGTATTGAAAAGAATTATTCTATTTAAATTTTACAAATTTTCTGATGTAAATTCAAACAATATATTTAAATTTTAAAATATGTTCATAGTTTAAAGAAATATAATTTTAATTATATCATTGATTTTTATATGTATATATTTTATTAATTTTCAAATAGTCTAAATAGACTTAGGTTTATATTGGCTAATACTAAAGGCAGTTATGCTTCCTTTAAAGAAGTAGTTTTAAAAATTTCAACCGTTTCTTCAAAAACTATTTTCATGAATTTTAGTCTCATGATTCATCAACAATTTTTAAATCTAAATTTTGTTATATATATTATTATTTCTATACTTTTTTGTAATAATGTCTTTACATCTCTATTCTTTATATGTATTCAGTAACTATTTACTGTAAATATTTAGGGTGGGGTCGGGTATTAAATATTTTTTTATGGATTAATATAGACTTGGAATTAGCAATCTTAAAATAATGATTCTAGTATTATTAGTTAATATAAATAAAACTTTAAGGCAATGTTTATGTCCTTTTTTTCGCTATAATTTTAATTATTTTCATAAAAATCACAATTGAAAAACATAAGATTTCTTCAAATTAAAATTAACACCCGAAGTTTTGACTTACATGGATGAAAACTTGAACTCTAACTTTGTTGTTTTAATATTAATTATAATCAGCTAAGAAGACTCATGAAATTATAATTTAATCTTACCCAACATTTTCACTTTACATTATTATATATGTATGATGCAACTTTGTTAAACACAATATTTTAATCTCCCTATTTTTAAAACTCTCACTTCTTAGTGAAACTCCGCTTTATCATTAATATGTTAATATATTAATAAATTTGGACAAAAGAATAAAAAAAATCCGTGCCCGCAGGGGGACACGCGTGGGTAGACCTCGTGTGTAACTCATTTAAAATATAACTCACTACCTAAGAATAATACATGATGCCGTTGTTTACATCAAAAATTTTCAAGCAAAAAGCGGTTTTAATTTTTTTTCTCGGAAAAGGTATCTTTTTTGGAAATACTTTTGGTACTTAAATTTAGAGTAAAAAATAACCTTTCTATTAAAAATATTTGCGAGGAGGGAATGTTTACCAGAAAAAAGTTGCCATGGTTTTACCTACCTAAAATTTACAAGCTAAAAGTGGTTTTTATTTTTTTTCTCGGAAACGGTACCTTTTACGGAAAAACTTTTGGTACTTAGATTTAGAATAAAAAATAACCTTTCTATTAAAAATACTTGTGATACAAGAATGTTTATCAGAAAAAAGTTATGATTTTTTTTCCAAAAATTTTCGGTTTTTTTACCCCCACCCCTAAGTTATTGAAGTTAGGTTTTCGATTTATCTACATTAATTATAGGTATTTATCAAAGACATCATATAATATGAACGCGATTGATCTCCTTTTTATAGGGACAAAGTTATGGTCGAAAAACTGAAATCAGAAAAAGTGAGGCCCTAGCGCCCCCTGTGACCAGATTTCTCTGGTTAACAAACTTGACCTTCATTTTTGGATGGTTGATTTTTGTGCAAAGTTTGAAAGCGATCCGAGCGAAATTGCGGCCGCTATCGTGCTGACAAAAGTCGAATCTGGACGCACGCACGCATATATATATATATATATATATATATATATATATATATATATAAACTTTTTGACCAATGGTCATTTCGGACTCAGGCGGTCATAAGAAGACCTCCTGTGAAGAAATTTTTCCAAAATTCGAAAGTAGGGGACAAATGAATGGGCAGACCGAATTCTTCGAGGTCTACCCAAAAAAATATTGCTCGAAATAAAATGTATACATTTTAGATTAATAAGCACTTGTATTCATATAAGTATTTATTTAATAATTCTTGTATTTCAGTCAGTATCATCATTACTTACGAGCTACAACTGTAAATAATTAACTCAAATACAGCTTTGGATTCTCAGTTTTAGATTAAAGTGATAATATTTAATAGTTTAAGTTTTTATAATATTTTTACTTATATTAAAAGGAAATAGAATTTATTTAATAATAACTTAACAATGCCATTGTAGAATATTCAATGTTAAAAACAGAATACTATAAAATAAAAACGTAATTAAAATGAAAGTAATGGATTACTTTTTTTTTATTTATTTGTTTCTGTTTATTACATTTCAAATTTACAATATGACATAATCCTAAACACAAATATTATCCAAAAGTTAATTTTATGAACTCTTCAATAAGCAAAAATATAAGTAATAACTTTTTCAGAAATGTATAATTTTGGTATTTTTGCGACTATTTGAGGTTTGCGACCTTTGAGTTTAAAAAAAAAAATTATGCAATATGAACTATGAACGCATGGCCATATAATAATTTATTTTAAAGAGTAAAATAAAATCCCGAGTTACAATAATATTAATTGCTACTGAATAAGAAATATCACTTAACAAAATTCTGTATACAAAATGCCGAGGGACGAATGTGATCTAGGTATTTCAATTATAACCTTATTGACAATAAAAGAAACATGTAATTGTGGAAAAGTGTACTTTTTTAGTTTCTGTTATTGTATAAAGGCTTGTTAAAAATGTATTTTTAATTTAATCCACTTTTTTTTATATAAATTCTGGTTGTGTACATAAACTGACAATCATATAAGATTTCTAAATTGAAAAAATTTTCTTATGAGGTGCGTCACATTTGACTTACTCGTAAAAGATACGAAGTGTCACATTCTAAAATGTGCACAACTAAATAGCTAATATATTGATCGTGCGACACTCTATGATATTATTGTAAAATAGGATTCCAACAATCTATTTAGCCTCAAAGACAAGAATAAATAAAGACTCTTCGCAACATTTATTTTTAAACGAAAAACTAAAAAATCACCAGAATCATTTTAAAAGCTTTAATACAGAGATATTAATAAAAATATAACTTATGCTGGCAGCTGCATAAAGATTTTAATTAGTAAATTAATAAAGTTAATTGTAACAGAACAGTCTGGGCGAGCAATTCGTTAAGAAGTTATATCTTTCCCCATATTTTTATTATCTAGTCGTAAATTTTAAATTTTACGTTCATGTTTAAATAAAACTATTTTGTAAAAAATATTGTATTAAAGATACTCTTAATTACAATTAGACGTAACGTTATTTTATGAACGATATTAGAACACCTTTGAATAATAGATAAAAATAAATTAGATTTATTTTTTTATTTGTTACTTTATATTAAAATCATCCGAGATTATATTCAAAGATCGTTTTAAATATTACGTTATAGAGTTTCACGAATTCATAGAATGATTCGCCGTGTTATGTTATATTCCATAATACTTAATATTATCATTAACTTTTACGTTTATCGCAGCAAAACCTTTTTTTCTAAACGGCATATTATCGTGGTTTCGCTTATAAATCATCTCATATAACACAATTTGGTTACATTTATATAAAATGAAATATCTTTATATTTTAGTATTAAAGTGATTTAGGCTACATTAAGAATATAAAAAACTAGTCGAGGAATATCTGTGAAATTGGGTGTGTGGGTTGGCATATCATAAGATGCTTTTCAACCCCAAAAATTCCATTACAAATGACCTTGAGTGGTTAGAGCTATAATTTAAGTTTAAAGTTATTGATTTAAAAAAGAAATTTTATCGACAGCTTATTATTTGAGTAGTATGTTATAATATCAGTCTTTCAAACTAATATAAAAACAGCAGCTTTATTAAAATGTATTGTTTTCGCATTAACATATATTTTTATATAACATAATTAATTTGAATATTATTATTTTAAGAGTATGTTATTTTTTACCTATATGTATATATATTACTTATATAAAACAGCTAAGTAACATAATGCTGAGTAATTTTAGGTAATTTTCAGCTAAAAGCAGCCATCACGTGATAAGATAAGTTAACCCCCATTGCGATCAAACTTATATCTAATAAAAGGATATGTTAAGACACGCCAATTCCAAAATATAAAGAAAAATGTTAGTAACATCTTAGTGTTTCATCGAATCTGAGTTCTTATATTATTTACTGAAATCATTTATTTATTATTTATATGGTTAAATATAATAAATAATAGAAAAAGGTAAATTTTATTGTATTTCGTTTTTAATTAATCACACAGACATGTTACCAGTTATCACAAAATACATTTTAGAAATAATAAAACTTTTTATTTGATTGAACTTTTTACAAAGATTCCTCATTTTATACTTAAAGCATTAAGTATTGAAAAAGCTTGTATTAGAAGTATTTTAGGTCATACACGACATAGGCCTAATATTGTATAATAATTATAAAAGAAAACTAAAAATAACTATTGGACAAACAGTTTGTTTGTAGTGCTGGGAGCGAATCATTTATTAAATTGTAAAATAAAATTATATAACTCTTATAAAGATTCTTAAATAGTTACAATAGTGTACCATAATCTATTTGGTTCAAATTTTTCTTGTGATTTTAAAAAATTAAAAAAATATATAATAATATGATTTCATATAAATGTTTTACTTTTATCTTTACAACGACGGGCACATAATACGATTTTTAAACCGTTTAAAACCAAGTATATCTCTTGTATACTATATAATGAAATTCTATTTTCAATTTAATGTACTCTAGATTTATAAGAGTTCTTCAGGACGGTTTATATAATACAAATAACTTTATAATTTTGTTTATAAAGTACACAATAAACCTTTGATTATTAGTGTCTGTGAGGATATCTATCCCTATATTTCACTCTTTACATAAAAAAATATATTTTCTCAGAGTAAAAAAAACATATAAGGTATCATTGTATATTAAAGCAATTAAAATTTTGCCAATGAAATGTAGCTTATACTTGTTTGGTAAATAGAATGAAATATATATATATATATTTATATATATATATATATATATATATATATATATATATATATATATATATATATATATATATATATATATATATATATATATATATATATATATATATATATATATATATATATATATATTTATTTTAGTAGGAAATAATTTGAAATGAATTATTTTTATTTACAATGTTATCTTATAAAAAAAGTTGTATAATGTTATAATTTCATATATCTCCATACTTTAAGCTAGTTGAATGAACCAATGTCAATGTATGTTTTTATTTAAAAAAGAAAAAAATTGTTAATGTAATGTTTCCACTTATAAACAACCATTAAATTATTTCATTATAATAAAAGTTTCCTCAAACAATTGTCCATAAATTGTTAAGTTTTATTGTCCACATGTATTTGACTTATGGTATTTTGGTATTCGTATGAACACGCCATTAATCTGCTTGAGGGTTAATGACTCGGATAATAATCCGTTTTAAATTACGTTCCATCTAGTGCAACGGACGGACGGATATAAAGGAGTTATATATGTGTAAACAACTATTCGAAAAATCGGTTCATTCAAAATATAATATAGAAATATGAATGTAATTTTCTCTATGATTACAAATAAGAGATTTGCTATTATTTTATATTTGCTTTTATTTTATATTTTTATTGCAGATTTATGTATAATTTATGTAATTTATTGTAACTTTTTTAACAAAATCTTTTAAATTGTATTTTTTTAATTATTTAGTTATAAAAAAAAAGCCATAAATAAACTATATTCATTCTATGTAACCCTGTATGTACCAATTATCTAACGATTTCGATATAGTATTGATATCGGAAAGTTGGCTTAGAAAAGATATTTTTAATGGTGAATTATGTGACAATAGGTGCCATATTCTTTGTGGTGACAGATATGAAACCACATCGCAAAAATCTAGTGGTAGCAGTGTAATGGTCTGTTCAAATTGTACTTTGCAAGCACAAGAAATATCAGAATGGGTATGTGAGGGTGTTGAAACTGTTTGGTTTACAATACTATCACAAAGACTTTGTGGCAACCATTACCTCCATATTGCAGTAATTTATATTCCCCAGATTCCTGATAAATAAAGCGTATAGAGGCCTTCGAGAGATCTCTCAACAATATTCTCAGAGCTAAGCCATATGATAGCTTTATTATTTCTGGCAGCTAAATTTTTTTATTTTTTTATTTTTTTTTTAATCTCACAATGGCGTCTTCGTCGATATCCGTGTACGTGTCCGTGTGTATTTTTACCCTACAATAAAAGATATAATTAAAATTCACGTACCTCAGACTCCAGTAAAAACGTCATTTGATTTCCCTGTTTGGTATAGTAGTCATTGAATCACGTTATAAATAAATGTTAAGCCTACAATTGCTAGAAAACCAACAAAAACCAAGAGGCTACGAAATTTTATCTTTTCTACGTCATAGACAGAAAATGCTCTCCAATTGTTACACAAAATATAAAACAAAGTTCCAAGAACTAATAAAAAGGAACCCAAAATACTTTTGGTGGTATCATAAATACGCAGGCAGCGTGGTAATAGAACCGGTTATCTGAGTATGGCTTTGGCAGGACAGTACAATATGTATATACAATAGAATGTGTATGTTTAAGTTTCAGCAAATTCTTTGAAAGCTTTTTCTCACAACCCAAACCCAAGTATATTAATATACGTATATCAATATCTGACAGACTTAAATTGCTAAAATTAAAAATATGGATCCCAACCATTTTTTATACTAATTGCTTGGATAATCTTGTTGAGCTATTATTTATAATTTTTAATAACGCTGTAAGTGAATTTGCCATTTGCTCAATTAAATGGAAAAAAGCTTTAGTCGTCCTTCCACACAAAAAAGTTCTGGAAACAAAATTTTTGTCCACTTTTAATTCTAAATACAATAACTTTTTAAAAAGCATATGTGATCGTATAGCACCAATAATTTATAAATTAATACCACATGAAGAACACGGATTCATCAATAAACGTTAAACAGCTACTAATTTATCAATATTTACAAACTACATTTTGATAGCAATGGATAGATGAGAATAGATAGATGTTATTTACAAGGATATTGAAAAGGCTTTCGACCGTGTTGACCACGTCATTTTATTGCAAAAACTCCAAGCCCTCGGTAATGAAACAATTAAAAACCTGCTGACGTAATCAGGTTAATGGTTTATAAATATATTTTAAAACAAATTAAATATCATAATCATAATATTTTTTGAGCAGTTTTTTTTTTCGAGTATATATGGCAGCATTTGACAAAATTTTGGTATAGCATATGGTAGTTAATTTAATGAATTTATTATGTAAATATTGCTCTAAAATTATCTTGTCTACAGAATTACACAAAAAAATATTAAGTTAGAAGTATCGGTATAGGATTTTGAAAACAACACCTGTATTCATAAACATAATATTAATTAATAGGAAGGCGGTAACAGTTAAGTTATTTATATAATATATACAAATTTACTTATAAAGATTTCCATAATTTTTTTGTAGTAATTACTTTTAAATTTTAGAATTATATTGTTATCTTAGAGACTACAGATTCGTGCTGAAAAAGCTTGGAACCCTAAATTGAAATTTCTTTCAAAGTAATTTACAAAAAAAACCTTCACAACTGAAATATACAGAATCGTGAAGGTTGAACGAGGAATAAAAGAGGAATAATATATTATGTATAATGAAGTTACATCATACATATACCATAATGTAAAGTGAATGTGTTGTGTAAGAGAATTAAATTATAATTTAAATTAATTATATTTTGAGTTTTGTTAGCTAATTGTATTTAATATAACAGGTACGAAAACTTGGAAAGTGGGAGTGTCAGTTTTTTTCAAGAAGTTGAAATTCCAGATTGTTTTGAATGAATTTTTGTTTTGAATAAAATTTAATTTGATATATTTGTTAAATTTAATATAGTAAAGTCATTATTACACTAAAAAAGTAAAAATGTTAATTTTACTACGATGTAAGCACACGTTATAATACTTATTATTTTATTCTGCAGATAAATTGCATTGGAATCTTGATATCAACTCAACGTATAATAGAAAGAGTCAAAATACTGCGTTGTCTGAAGCGTTCACTGACAGAGGTAAATCTATATTAATAATTTCGATTAAAACTTCGCCTCAAAAATGAAATATAAAAAATAAAAATTTCGAATCACCAACATGTATCCGCAAAATACGGATTGTCGAGTATTTTTTAAAATTCTAATGACGATGACAGACGAATCGCAGTCACCATTTTGGACGCTAGCTTAACGTAACTGACACCGGAGGCCATCTTGATTTCGTTAATCTAAGCTATAACTACAATAATCTACCAACATTATGTAAAATATTGATGGGAAGAGTCACATTTAACCCGAGCGAAGTCGGTTTACCATCTAGAATTAGAATAGAATTTAATAGATCAAATTTAGTTTCAAATCGTCCTCTGCTCTAAATTCTCTTTTTCCAGGTGTGTTATGCTACGGGCATAAGCTAGTGTTACTTTATATCAAAAGCTTTAAGCAATAAAACCTTTTTAATTAATTACTTCAGCACACCCAGTGTCGGATTTCCTCTGCGCCAGGTTGAAACTGTGTTGTATGTTATACAATGTAAATCATAATTTTCAAGCTAATGTAATTTATTTTGACATGGATTTTAACAAAATTTTCTAAAAATATATTATACATATTATCTAAATATACAAATTATTATATTAAAAGATTTTTTTATAATATGTTTACTTTTTTAATATTTGGACATAAGATAATATCAGAATCTTTACATTCTTAATGATTCTTGTTACTGTTTCTAATTTACATATTATTCTGACTACTGTTAAATAAATTAACGACCAAGCAAGAAACAATAGGAAATTTACTTTCAGAATAATGATAAATTTAATTGCGTTCGTTAAGAAAAAAGGCAAAAAATTACCATTTTTTTGTTTAGGTAGGAGTATATGCCTTTTTGAAGACACCCATGTCGTATCTATTTGGAAATACCACCGAAAGGCGTTACTTCCACATTCTAGTGGTACGCAGAAGAAAGGTTCTTGAAAGCTGCATAGTTTATGATCGTCTCGTATCCAGGCGGTGCGAATTGTATTAGAAGCGATGACGCGCTGTCCGGTGATGACATTCGGCGGCAACCATTAGATCGAATAGCTCTTCAGAACACTCCCCGTTGTAAATGCGATAAAAGATGTACAGAGAAGGCACGTATACGCAATGCCAAAAAGTCCAGCCGTTCGCAGACCACCTGTTCCTCGATAATACGATCAAACGGTAGAAGCTGATTATCTGATGGTCCGGTCCAGAGGTGAGTACAGTACTCCCCATGTGCTAGGAGGTAAGCTTTATAGAATGCAAGACTTTGGCCAGGCATGAAATACTGCCTCGCTCTATTGATCACTCCCAATTTCATCAAAGGCAACTTGGCCTTCCAGGTGACTACGAAATTAAAAATCATTCGAAATGTCGAAGCCCAGTGTACTGATATCGGAGTGGCTTTGAAAAAATTACTCCTTCGCTCTCGGAGAGCGGAGTATTTTCGAATCGGTTGGAAAAGGGCACACTTCCCTGAGACCGGGACCGGTACCCAGACTTGCGAGTGTTGAACAACTAATCCCCAATTTTGACGACATGCTCATGACATGCATGCACGGTTATGTTTACTATTTAGAATTCTAGAGTTCGGATTCTTAGTGAATTAACGCATTAGCCCAAGTTTGATACGCTTGCCGTTTGCAAGCTGCTGCAGGCCAGACAAACGCAACAAACCAAGATCGCCATCTGCCACCAAGTGGTATCACAGAGCTTGGTACGAATACCCACAGCCTGAGTTCGTCGCCGAAGCCACCCGTCTCTAGGTGATGGTGGACGACATGTAGGTTAGAGTGAAATCCCCGGATGTTGCCCACCCCAGATAAGACGGACAGTCTAAACAAAATCCAAAAATAATCCCCCTAATTTTTCAAAGTCAGTACCCTCCCGTGGTATACATTTTTGATGCATCGCTTTCATATTTAGCGGGGGGACGGTTCCGGATGTTCTCATGTAGCGACGAAATATAACCAAATAATTTTGTTTACTACACATTGAGCTTTTGTAAGAGGGTGGTTCTTCCCTTGTTCAGCCAGCTCCATACGAGCTGCAGTCAAATAACTACGGCTAGGTTCTACCACTCTAGGGTTACACGACCATTACTCTAATAATCTAGTTTTTAATTAAGACAGTCGTCTTAATTAAAAACTAGATTATAGATATACACTTAATGTAGTCACATTAAGTGTATAATTCTATATTATAAGAATACATATTATTAAATCTCTTATTAGTTGCTTCATTCTAATGGTAGATATATTATGTAGATAGGATAGTGAACATCTTCAATAGTTTGTCCGCTGTTAAACAGGTCTCTGCAAACAATCGGGTCGTCCTAACATATCCTATTTTATCCGATTGGGAGAAATTGATACGAAGTCTGCCGACTGTAGATAAATTTGAAATGAACGTAATTAATGTTTTTATCTTTATGAATATGCTTTCTTAAAGTAGAAATATAATATAACCATTTTAAATACAGAAAATATGCTTCATATTTCACCTGAATTGATTAAGCGTTATCATCCTAGTCAATGACTTCTGCCACATGCTTTTATAACGAATTTATAATACATATTATTCAATTTTCTGTTTTTTTTATTATTTCAGAAAGGATTTGTACCATTGATAATTTTTGAAATATTTAAATTTAGGTAGTGTTTGTACTCGATTTATTCGTTTATTTCTTGTATGTCTTATATTAAATAAGATAATTCTTAGTTTATATTTAAATTTTTAATATTTTTAAACGTTTATACATATTATATTTTCGCTCCTTCCGTGAAATTTCAGAGGCCCTCAAATATAAATGACAAAATGAAAACTGAGAAACCCTCATAAGATAGATATTTTTTCGTGTAATTCAAAAATATAATCTATTAGAAATATCTATTTTAGTTTCATTTAATACTGTTAATTACTCGTAGCTGGTATTAATGGAGAATTACGTCACCTACTGTTATCAAAGTTTAAGTATCAAGAATTACTTTGTACTTAAACTTTGTATATTCTTTAAAATAGAACGTAATAACTAGTAGTTTTTAATAAGGCGGAGTAAAATATACACAAAAATATTTATTCACGATCGAGAGTCGTTATCGAAGCCGGAGTATAATATTTATTATGTAGAAATAATTTAAAAAACAAAATCGTATTATTTTGAAATTGAATATATTATTTGCAATTATTAAATCAGCAATTTCTGTAAAAACATGTGGAATAACGTATACTTTTTTATTACATAAGGATATAAAGACAGAATCAATTTTGAGTTTCTTATTAAGTTCAATCTGAATTCGAACTCAGTAAAAACTAACTTAAGAAGAATGAATGATGTATGTATGCACAATGCTTATATTGCAATGTGTTTTGTATACTTAGTGTTAGGAGAAATTCTCACTACTTTGTAACTACTGTCGTAATCTCTTCTCTTCGTTTCAATGGGTGATTGAATTAAAATCGTTAGTTTAATAATCCCAATCTTCAAACCTCAAAAATACTGAAATTGTTGTTCCTACTAGAGTTAACAATTTATATATTTTATATGGAAAATAAACAAATAAGAACGTATATATATTTTAACAAGACGTGGAATATACTTATTAATCATCTATTAAATAGACTAAATCTATTAAATAGACTTGAGAAAACTTTAAAACTCGTACTAAGCTGATCTCGATGTAGAACTGATTAACTTTGCTATGGTAAGTAGCGACTGTTCAGACTTTATTTAATTTTATTTACATTAACAATAATTAAAAGTACTTTTTAAGGGTTAATAGTGATATTGTTTATAAAACATCACATTATGAAGCTCAATACTTTCAAACAGAAAATGAAAATACATAAGAAGTAGGTACTTTGTAAGATTACAATAAATAAATAAATTAATAAATAAATATATATATAAGGATCAAATAGAATACATAATGTATACATATTATATTTTGTAATGGTTGGTAATTTTTTAAACTGTCGCAGCCCGCATGAAGTTTCAACGTAGACGGTGACTGTGAAATCGATAGTGACATGCTCATTAAATAGCAACTTGACTGTACGGATTTCATGGATAGGAATATTCCTATTCCATTCATAACTGTAAGAAATTAATTAATTTATTTACATATGTAAATTAAATAGCAAATCAGAAATCAAAAATAATTTAAATAGCAAATCAGAAGTGTTAGACTTATTTTTAATTTAAATTATTAGTAAATATTGATTATTTTTTGCTATGATGGATTAAATCAAAAGTGTAGAGATGTTATCGTTTTTGCCTTTAACTGAACACCCACTTGGTTAAACAGTCTCTGCCATCATTTAATTAAACAACAGTAGTTCATATCCTACATAATACTTACTTTTATAATATATAGCACAAACCACCGAAATCTCATCGTTTTTCTTCATAACCTGGTTATTTCCACTTCAATTAGATGGTTATTCTACATAAATAACAATAATTAAAAAGATTGTCACTAATTATAAAGATTAGATTGTAAAGTTATCAATTTTAAATTCAGTATTAGATAAGTAAACACAATATTAACATATGTATTTAATTAAATGAAGTCCTTCATTTAATTGATGTCGTGGTTTTAATCAATCAAATGGAACAGACATAAATCCATCGGCTTATTGTCTGGTCGTAGAAATCGGAGACCAGATTATTTAAAGCGAGATACAATAGAATGTATACACATTTAAACTACATTTGAGATACAATATGAGTGTGTCACATTGTTTTCAACATATTTTTTATTATACTGACAAATCGAATATTCTTGCAAAGTATCGTTTTATTAATAGGTATTATCAATCCATATACCTTTATTTTTACGCGTATGTATGTAATGTATTTACAAATGGTGAAATTCTGAAAGTTAAAAAAAATAAGAGCATTAAACTTTAATTCAAATTTACTAATACTAGTGTATATAACATTTGGGAATACCTAACGACATAATGCTTCGTTAATACATAATGATTGATCTAACGACACATAAATTGATATAAATCGGCATTAACAATATTTATTCTAACGTTTGTTCAGATTCACGCTTCGTCGCTTGATGAAAAGCGATAACAGAGATTGAACTCTCCCACGATTGGACTCAGCATTAGAACAATTTATGTGTACATCATTGGATTTAATGCTGGTTGGAAACGAGTATGAACCAAATTCATATATTTTAATAAATATTATAATTAATTGACTATTAGAATATAGATATTCAGACGATTAAGAGGAGAACAAATTTGTAACAAAATCCCCTTTTTTATAATACCAAGAGCAAACAGGCATTCGTTTCATTTTAGTATAAGTAATTTACTCAACCCATTTACATTTGTAAATGTGGTAATTGCCTACACGTTGCCAAAAGAAAATAAAGAAAAAATAAAGAGTAAAATATATAAGTGGAAGAAGCTGAATGTAAAAATGCTATTAATAACTTTTCATCAGCATCCAAATATCAGTTAAAATGATGAAACAAAATGCGGTTTCTATATTGATCAAAGTATTATTTGTTTTGTGGGTGACCGTGAAGAGAAATACCCATCGCGAGTGTCAGTGTACTCTCTCCCAATAATATGTAACGGTAGATAGCTTTGTAACAATAATATTTTTTTACTAAATAAAGCAAAGTTCTTAAAACAGGCTTCACTTCACTTCAAAGATAGCGTTTTATTATAAAATAAACTGTAATTCATTAGCACCTTGCTATTCTTACATTATAACAATATTAAAAGACTTGCGTAACATAAAAATATGTACGAAGAATACTATATTATAAGTCATGTATTATTTATTTTATTTAAATTTTTAGATAGACGGAAAATAAATCTTGGATTTGATAGGAGTACAGTTTTGTATTCCCTTTCCTTTTATGGAGTCTTCGACGCCGTGGTATCGATTACATTCTGTCGCAGTAAAAAAAACAATCATGTTTTAGTTGTCAGGGGTAACAAATCTTTACGATTTTTTGCTTCAGTGATTGATAACTGGTTTAAAACAAGAATTTCAATTCTCAACCAATTTTAATTCTTTTTCTTTACGTTCTGATAATAATTACCCTTTAAAAATTCCTTTATTCATTTTACTACAATTTACACAAATTATTTTTCTTTAACAGCTAGTCGTTCATGGAATTCTCTTCCCATACAAGTAAATCGATCAAAATTCTTACTGTGTTTAAGAAACTTGTCCATAATTTCTATACATGCGAATAGTAAAAATATTACTTTATATATAACTTATACTTGTAACATATTGTTTGATATATTAAATAAATATATCTATTACATATTTATTTTGTATGTGTAGGTATGCTTCTATATATCCTTATGATGTATGTACTTCTAATTGTAATAATTTTATTTAACTGTTGCACCTCTACTCACAAGTATTACTTTTAAATTAAACAAGCTTCTTTACCAATGCAATTTAGCAATGTACAGTTTTTTTTAGATTTATTTTTGGTATTTTTTGATGTGCAATAAAGAGTATTATTATTATTACTATTACACGTATTCAGATTAGATCAAATACTAAATTGCTACTAATATTTTGGAATTGGCCTGTCCTAACATATTCTTTTATATTCATTTAGTTTCTTTCACTTGGGGGTTAAAATTATCTTGTCGAGTAATTGGTGGCTGTTTTAGCTGAACTTAGCAGCATTTCATACTCAACATTAAATTGCTCTGATATAATTTTATAAGAGATAGTTACAAAATATATATCTTGAAATAAAATTATGAAAACATATTTTATGACAAAAATAAATGTGATTGTAAAAAAAATTATTTCAAAACGGCTGTTGTTTTAAACCATTTTTTTATTGATTTCTAAATGTTAATTTGGAAGACTGACATCATGACATACTGATGTATGTACCGGTACCCAGCGATTTCGTTTAACCTGATTTATTAACACTGGATTCAAAACCTATTTATCACAAAAAAAGTTTTTTTTTAGTTTGTCATAGTTACGAGTAATAATTTTTTTTTATTATTTTTACCCGCCCAAAATGATATTTTTATTCATAGAAAGAATTATGTTATGTGTGTACATATTGAAAAGCTTGTAACATTCCAACACAATTTATATTTTTATTAATTGTTTCACACAACCATCTGCAGCAAACAAAATTTTCTGTATCAAATAACACACAATACATATTTATTGTGTGTTATTTGAATTGATTCGTTTAGATGACATGTGAAGAATTTTGGTTGAAATTGTGTTAATTTTATCACTATGCAAAGTATTAGTGAACCGATGTAACCGAAATTTTGCGGAGTTTATAAAGTGTTTTCTTCGGCAATTAAAAAATATGAATGCAATACTTTGTATGTCTAATAGGAAAACAAAACCATTAAAGATTGTAAATCTTCTGCAAAATGTCGATGCGGTACATGGATACAGCACTACACTACTACTAGCAATACTTTTATGCAACTTTATATTTATAATTCAAAATAGGTCATTCGGTTTAACTTAACTTATCGAAATAAGTTAAGTTAAACTGATTCTCAGTTAATTTCCGTCTAAGTCAGTATAAATATAGTTTCATAGGAAGAGCACTAACTAGTAAGTCTTTGAAAATTTTGTAGATTATAAAAACAATTACTATTTTGGAAAATCAAATATTCACAATTAGAAACAGATCACACATTATGTTTAGAAAATAACAACACTGTTTTTTTTTTGTAAATTTAAACTGATTAGAAATAATATTGTATAAAAGAATACTACGAAAAGAAATGAAATAAACAGTAAACACTAACGAACGACGAAGTCATAACCTGACACATAATATCTCTTGATATGTTACCCGGAGTTATATTATTTTTAACAGTGATTTCTTGTTTTTACGTATAATCTATTATATTTTGCGATTAAATTACTAATAACAACATTATTTAATAAATAAGTTCAAAATAAGGTTTCCGAAGGAGGTAAATTATGTGATTTATCTTGGAAACGTGCCGAATTCTCCTTTCATTAAGTGTCTGAAGCGCATTCGGAGTGTTCACAGATACTGAATTGAATTTCTATGTTTAAATGTACCCCTGTTTTTTTTTATAATTAGTTATTATTTAATCCATAACCTATAATTAATTGATAAATGTTATAAAAATATTAAAATTAAGTCTGAATTCTGAAGATAAGACGTGAATCATTAGACGATGTGTTCAACCTAAGTTAAAATTACTAAGAGAGGTAAATATGAAGTAATTAAGTAACTATTTTAATTTAATTCTATTGGTATCGAGTAATAAAAACGAAGGCGCCAGATAGTGCACTGTTGCTCGTTTTTAAACATAAGCAAAATATGACCAATTCCATATATCCCATATATGCAATATATTTCTAATTCGTTATAATATTTGTAGATATATATCAACGGTTTACGATATTAATTACCAAATTTTATTATAAAAACTATTACAAACGATCAGACTAAACTACTCTGAGACTGAGAACTTAAAGATTGTATTTGAGTACATTATTTACAGTAGTAGCTTGCAAATAATAATAATATACAAAGGATAATTAGATAAACACTTAGCCGTGTTTGCAACTAAGCATTATTAACAGACATCTTATTTTAGATATATTTTAAATCAAATATATGAAAGACTACATTTTAAAATATTAATATTACAAAATACTTAGAGTAGAATAATAAAAGGGGGACCATAAATGGTGTGTAATGAAGTTGCATCATACATACAATGTAATGCGAAGCATACGTGATGCGTAAGAAAATTAAATTATAATTTCATGAGTTTTCTTATCTACTTGTATTTAACATAATACACCAAGGAAATTAGAGTCTCTGTTTTTCGTCATGTAAGTAAAAACCCCAGCTCTTAATTTCATTTGGAAAAGATTTTCTTTTTAAATTGCAATTTATATTGTAAATTATTCAATAAAAATAGAACTGTAGAGACAAGATCATAATTATAAAAATGTGTGGAATTTTTATCATTGAAATGCGTAATAACGTTTGATTTATCTCTATTAATAAAACTAGGATCAATATTTGTTAAAATGTTGGTAATAATAAATTTAAGGTTACAAAAGTCAATTAAATATTTCACACACTTATTATTTTTACACTTTTTAAATAAATATTTGAATAATATATTTTACGATATATCTACATATACCTATTGACACATGATCCAAACTAAAACTTAACGATATATACAAAGTCTGGGGTACTCTAAATGCTTGTCTTAATTGTCGTAAAAGTATGTCAAATTTATTAATATTAATCACGTTGCAAAAACATGTTATGCTTTTAGTATTTAAAGCGAGACACTATTTCTTAATGGTCTACTAATATCGTTAGTTCTAGTTATATATTCTAAATAAATTTTATTTCAAATCCGAATCAAATATGTTGTTGCTTATGATTTGATTGATTTGATTGATTCAAATAAAATGAATACATTTTATTGATTTAAATATAATAAAAACAAAATTTTTGTTTGAAATTTAATTACCATGTCAAAATTATTATCATAATAATCTCAAATGACTCCAATTTCAAGAACATTAAATTACAATAATATATACCTTAAAATATAATTTTCTTTTCGTTTCACGTATTTAAAGACATGCAATGAAGGATTTCCTGTTGAAACTTTGTACGTTACACGTACGCTAATTAAATTATTTTAGGTAAAATTAAAATATTGTATGAATATTTTTTAATTTCCCACTTCATTTGTTTAGACAGTTCAAATATTGTTCAAATATTCAAAGGCCTATCGAATGCTTGGATTTATTCTTAGATGTACAAGGGAGTTTAAGGATTGCCGCACACATATTCTACTTTTTAACGCTTATGTAAGGTCCCTCTTGGAATATAGTTCTACGGTTTGGAGCCCGTTTTATAAAAAATGTATAAATAAAATTAAAAACAATCAAAATTTTTATTTAAAACATTTGCGATTTAGAGATGCCTGTTCCGACTATTCAAACAGTAAAGTTCTTGCTAAGGTTACCCCATTGAGCATACGTAGAGGCTTGAGAGATCAATTATTTCTTTACAAAATTGTCCATAATCTTGTTGATTCTAAAAGCCTTCATAGTAAAATTTTATTTGAATGTCTACGTCTTAGTTCAAGAAATCAATCATTATTTTTTGTACCTCGTTGTAGAAATGATTACGCTAAAAATGTGTTTTTGTTACGTGCGTGTAAGAATTATAATAAACACTGTAAAAGTTTATATATATTTAACATGAAAATTAGTAATTATAAGAAAACTTTGTGTAAATTGTCATAGGCTATAATATTTAAACTGTTTCATAGTTTTGCTTTATGTTTTTATTTTTTGTATTGAGTTTCACTTATTTGTTTTAATTTTCAGTGGAAACTTAATTGATTTATGTTAAACATTTTGTATTTTTTATTGTATAGATGCTATTATAGTTGTATGTTTCCCAAATATAAATAAATACACAAATAAATAAATATATTTTAGATTTATGAAAAGTAGGTTATTTATAGTAAAATCCTATCGTAATGAGCTTGTTGTTAACAGTAGTTAATGATATAATAAAAGCTAAGGCGGATGTGTTTTTGCGAACTACTAATAAATTCTGTGCATAAATAAACTAGCATCCGGAGCGCTAAATAATCTTCATTAGCGTATAATTAACATTCCCACTGCTATTCCTTTACAAAATTAAGTAATTAACTACATTATTGTACTGCTTGGAATTTTTAATTTTTATTTACCACAATACCACAATAATTTGAAGTAAATGTTTTGAGTTGTCTTAAATTATTTCAAAATATTACAAAATATACGCGGAATGTTAACCAATGAATCGAGGTCGGCATAAAAATAGTCTCCCTTACTGCAATCGTGAATAATTCTACGAGGTATTTAGTAGGGGTTGGTTTGACTTGTGGTTTTATTTCGACTTGCCGCAGTTCGTATAGTCGATAGTGAAACGCTGATTAAATACCAGCTGGTTGTACGAGTCGGATTTAAGGTATCTGAATTCCTTAATTACTTTGGTTGAAAAGGCGACAGAATTGGGGGTTTGGTGTGCTTCAGGTTGAAGATCGAAAAGATCAGATTGAAAGTGGCAAATTTGATTTAAAACTTTAAAGTTTTTTTAAATATCGATTATTATTTGGAATAATATCAGGAAAGAAAACATTTACTATCATTGTTATTTTATCTTTTTTATAAATAAAAAATATCAAACTGTAAAAGGATTTAAATTATTTGAGTATAATCCAATTCCATCTTTATCTTAAAAGAATAGGATTAAACCAAAACCATTAGGCTTTTACATTTAATAAAAATATGTTCATTTGACTTAATAGCCTTTATGGTAATGTATTTAAATTGTAATAATACATTCACCACATTTTACATACACGGTTAATATGTTTCGGTAAATTAATAAAATATTTTGTTGGTCTAAAATTACCACACAATACCCGAATCTCATTTTGCCGCTTCCCGCAATATATTATCTGGTTATTTGAATTTCTGTTTGCCGATTGATTATAATATAAATACTGTATGTAAAAGTAAAGAGAGGAAGGTAAACCAAGAATAGTAAACATACAAAATTATATTTAATTAAATGAAAAACTTTCAATGTTAATTACATGTTTTTTACTACAGTTTTAGAAAAGTAAACTATATGTTACATTATATTTTATTACGATGCAAAATTAAGTTGCATCGTGAAAGTGCGGTAGTTTCCAAAGTTTTGAAGATGGAATTCAGTATTAGATATACTAACCACATTACAATATAATTCTATCGGCTGGCTACAAAACATCAAAGAGAAACTTGTTTACGTATATAAGAAAAGTCATATATATTCATAAAAGTGATGTCACTACTTTTTTATGTTTTAAAAAACCATTTCTTTCGATATTTTGTATGTTTCTGTATACCTTTATTCCGCTATTCGATAAGTAGAGAGTTATGTTCTGTCGGTAAGTGAGATAATCCGGTTGCCCAAACTTCTGCAAAACATGAAAGTAAAGGCTCCAGAATATATATTACAGGATGGGGGCTTTAACGAACTCACATGGGTCGTCCCCGAGAAAAATCGGGGGAATGTCCTCATGATGCTTGCGTTTAACTCTAACAAAATGGTCTTATTAATATCATAAAGGAGGAAAGGCCAATTTAGACGACATGTTAAATAATTATCAGATATCCAAGGCTTTTTGATGTTACTCATTACTTGGTTATCCTCAAATATATTCATATATAAAGTACGTATATGTATATTTGAAAGAAATGAAGAAAGAACAGAATGTAAGATCAACGTCAATGATAAGATAATGGAACAAGTGAATGAAGTGATATATTTGGGAAGTATGTTTAGCAGAGACGGAAGATACGAAATGGATGTGGAAAGGCGTATTGCTGCCGGTAACAGAGTCAATGGTGCTTTGACTGCATTGTTGAGACGGCAAAACGTCAGTATAGCTGCACGATTCAGTCTTGCTGATCGAATCCGCAATGAAGAGATCCACAGAATGGCAGGTACTAGCGAAGATGTCACGGTGAGAATGAAGAAGAACGTGCTCAGGTGGTTTGGGCACGTTGAACGAATGAGTGATGAAAGAATGGTAAAAAAGATTTATATGGGAAAAGTGAGCGGTAAGAGAGACAGGGGGAGGCCTCGAGTGACCTTCGAAAATACAGTAGCTACGATACTGGAGGAAGGTCACGTAAAAAGCATGAGGACCCCCCGGAGGGCATGTATGAAGAGGTTGATGTCTGTGGCCGAGGCGAAAGAGGTATGCAGAGACCGTAGCGTTTGGCGCTCCGTCGTCTCTGGCTACCCCGCAAGGGATATGGCGTGAAGGTAAATAAATAAATAAATAAGTATATGTATGTATATATGTATATGTAAATATGTGGTATATATATGTATATATGTGTAGACAGACAAAATTTAAATATATAAATATATTTAAATTTTGTCTGTCTAATTATTATTCATATCTTTTTATTATATTTTCTTGTATGTTTACATACTGACATACCCCCTCTCCAGTACATCCTAAGGTTGGCTGTTAGAGAATACCTTTTTAGCCTTTTGCAATTTTTTTTTGTTGTAAATTTGTACAATCAAGTATTATATAAATAAGTAAATAAAGTTATGTCAAAATTTATTTATTGCAAAATAATATTTATTTCTCTACCCTCAAAAATATTGAAATTGCCATTTCTCAAAAGGTACATAATATCATTGATATACCCTGAATAAAAATTGATAATATCATATTTGATTAAAAGATAGAATATCAGGTTCCCTTTTAATGATTATCTAAAGACACTGCTTAAAAATTTTAAACTCGGACTTAGTAGGTCCATATGTAGAACGGATTACCCTCGTTATGGTTAACAGCGACTGGTCAAGCTATTTTCTCTATTTAAATGAACCTGTGGCATTTTACATGATAGTTTTAAAAGTTTAGTAAGTTCAACCATCAGTTCACTCGTCTAGATATTTTTATATTTGCACACTTTTTCATTTAAGTATTTATACAGGCTGAACCCTTTGCATCCGAACGGCGTCTTTCAGGCGCCATCCTATTCTTTACTTTAACTCGAACGGCACCTGAGAGGCGCCATTACTATTTATGATAATATGTACCTTAAATTATGCACAAATTGTAATTTTTATCCTAGGTGTGACATTTGTAGTTTCATTTTTAAATTACTCATAAAAAAAACAGTTTTTATAAAAATTTCTTTCTTTATTGAAATCTTTATCTTTATCTTACACGAATTGTTATGAGCGGAAATTATTGGAGACGGGCTTCTTGAAACTATTAATGGATAGATAGATCGTCTAGGAAAATGGGACTAATTAGGTTTATATCAGATGGTGGACACTTAGATCCTTCAGTCTGAACACTAGTAGTGTAGTAACTCCTATTAGTGAATCAGCTAATCAGTTAAATTATTAGTGAATCAGCTAAAAGGAGATTATCGACCATACCGTGGAGCTGGCCGTGGTTCTACATCTGCAACTACCGATAACAGTATCCGATTAAATGAAAAGCTACATGTGATGCTAAAAGGAAAAAAAAAAGATTGTAGAGTGTGCTCTGACCGAACGAAAAAGAAAAACGGAAGACGTGAAACGGTGTATTACTGTGACTCATGTCCTGAAAAACCTAGAATACACCTTGGAGAGTGCTTCCTCAAATATCACACAAAGGAAAATTATAAAATTTAGTATTAAAATATTATGTTTGTAGTATGTAAATAAAAATAAATACATATAAATAAACTACTTTTGTTTAAAATTCTTAAGTTTAATAATAATAATAATAATAATAATCATTTATTTCAGGACCAGCCCATATAGTGTTAGTTACAATATATTTCTTAAAAATTAGTGTTCGTATAATTACAAATTACTATTACAAATTCAATTACAATATTATCACATATGTTTAACATTTAATTTCAATCATTATTTTCACTTAAATATAAATTATAAATGTCAATATAAAAACATTATTATAGAAAAAATCAATGTCAAAATAATTAAAAAATAATAAACAATTAATAAACAATAAGAGAATAATAATAACACGTCTCCTGTAGTGCTATGATGTCAGCCTTGTCACATACGTAGATCTCTCACTCCATCTAAAGATCGTTTGAGGGACTTACAATTAAATGAAATAAATCTTACATTTCCTTTTCTATCCATTAATATTGTCAGTATTATGCCTCACAGTCAGTTTTTGATGACTATCATTTTTACCCGTCATATGTACAAAACGTCGGAACGAAATGCCCGTTGGCCACATGCCGTCATCAAGATATATATGCAAATTAATTTTATTTACATATATTTTAAAGCCACTGTAATTACGTTCTTGCTTCATTTTAATCTTAATAGGAACTACTTTTTCTTCAGTTCTGGTAAAGATATACTGAGCAACATCATCCTCCGACACCTCTTTGTGAACATTAGTTATAAACACTGGTATCTTAATATCGGCAGGTTTAAATTTGCTATTTTCCTCTATGCGAGCTGTACCTCTCAAGGTAGTGAATTTCTTATTATTATTACCTTTTTTATCCACTACTGTCCACTTTTCATTTTCATAACTTTTTTTATTAACATCCATTTTTGTAACTGCCGCAAAAGTATTATTCTGATATAAATCATTCGTTAGCCTATATTGTTTACAATCCGCTCTATTCGTACAAACAGGTGCAATCTCGCTATCGTTGGTCATTAGTTCGTTGACACAATGATTCATTGTTTTCAACTTCGATGCCGGCGCATTCGATGCGGTTGGGAGTGAGTGAGAGTCTTCGTTTTGTCTCTGTTTCCCGATCATATGTTCGGCTAAAGGCGTCTCAATTGACTGCGACTCGATATCGGCAATGTTTACCCTCCGCACTTTTTTATTAATGTATGAGGGTGACTGACAAGGCGTACAAAATAACGGATCAGATTTAAAATTTTCCATTTTTGATTTTAATTGATCAGTTGTAACGTAATTGTTTTTTATATGATCTAACTGTGCTTTCAATAACGTAATATCCTTTAACAAGGCAGTTACGTCTATATGATCGAAGGTCACCGGTGGTAATTTATGCAGATCTTTAGTCACGAAAACTGGAATTTTCTCCGGATCAGTACTTTTAATTACTGTTAAAATGTCTTCTAGATCTCTTAATATTTTACTATCGTTTTTCTTCTTTCTTCTAATGTTTTTTATTTCCGTGGAGATTGAATCAAAGAGAAGTTTTTTCGATTTCTCCACTTCCTCAACATCGAAAGATGACACACATATACGAATTAGCCTTTTCTGGTCCATTACATCCACTTTATTCATAATAAACGTTAACAATTCATCAATAACAACATTGCAATTTACACACTTTACTGTATGCGAAGTCATTTTTAATAACGAACGGTAATGATCCAGAGATAACACTCACACTTCGATACGTCAACGATGCGAGCGAGCGACTGATGTTGATGTATTACAATTTTTTATTAAAACTACTGTCAGGTAGCTGAATACCCATACTAAAAAATGGTTCGGGTGCAAAGGGTTAAAGTTGTTATTTTACGAAGGAATGATTACTAAGATGATAGAATTACTTGAATTAGAAACTTAAAATTTTAACACCCGTTTTCTTTGAGAATAATGTATAACTATGTATAACTATATAAATAATAACTAATGTCAATGGAAAATTATCATTTAATAAAGTACAAATTTTTTTGGTTAATATTTATAAACATACTTTAAATGTTTGCGCATGTTGTGATGCCGCGTCCAAGAGTTACTTTCATTTCCTATAAAAACCCTAAGGTTTTTATATTATTTTATTATAGTATTATCTTAAGCAATATGACGAATAATTATATTAATCATAAAATTAAGTGTGAATTATAATTGTTATAAGTTTATTAAGTTATGTATAATAATCCGAATAGGCCACGTAACCGACTTGATGGTTTTATTTAATTTAAGTCTAACAAATGAAGTCAAGTTGTTTTGTCTCTTCATAATTTACTATATCTTTTTACTTTCTACAATTTATAACAATTTGTATTACAGTATTAAGAACAAAAAACTTTCAGACGAAATAAATTTATGCTACGTCATTATGCTTCTTTGTATTATCGCCTCTCCATTATTATAGAATATGCTACAAATAATAGTCTCACTGTCTTTCTTTGTAGTTATTCTATCATTACTGTTAATGTTACGATAATATTCAATTATATTTTTTAATACATAATGTTCTGAAAATCTATATACAGATTTTTATTTATATGTTTTGTGTTACTAATATATAAATATAATATTCAATTTGGTACTTTATACATTCCTAATCCATTGCGATTAGAAACTTCCTCTCTCTCTTTCTATCTCACTTCATAATCAACGCGTATTTACCAGCTTAAGTCAAACTTTTACTGTTCATTTTGTGGGTTGCCTCTCGCATATATGACCGCGAATATTGAACTTGTTTCGAACTTTTATGTTAGGGATACTACTCTATTAAATTCGGGCTAGCAAATGACTATTCGATAATATCTATTACACCCTTCCGAGAGTGATAGTTGTCGTTGTACCTTGGAGTGAATAACTCGATTTTCTTTCTTCCACCGCTTATTTTTTGTGAATAGCTTTCAACAAATTATAGCATCTAGCCACATTGTAAAAGGTTATAAATATTGCTATTATTATTAATAATATTTTACACTATCGCAGTAAGAAACTATGTCAGCTTGGTTATTCAATTTGTATTTGGATAGTTGTCTCCAAGGAGTGAAAGACATGGGAGTGTAAGTAAGCTTGCTATATGCAGATGATGCAGTGCTCATTGCATCATCAGAATGCGACTTGCGGGGATTGGTCACCATTCTGAAAGATGGGTGTGAAAATAATGGTCGAAACTTGAATGCAGATAAGACAAAGATTCTGATATTTGAAAGAAATGAAGAAAGAACAGAATGTAAGATCAATGTGAATGGTAAGCTAATAGAACAAGTGAATGAGGCGGTATATTTGGAAAGTATGTTTAGCAGAGACGGAAGATACGAAATGGGCGTGGAAAGGCGTATTGCAGCCGATAACAGAGTCAACGATGCTTTGGCTGCATTATTGAGACGGCAAAACGTCAGCATAGCTGCACGATTGGCTGTACACAATGCAGTTTTGCTACCGACGCTATTATACGGCAGCCAAACGTGGGTAACACAGAAGAAGAATGTAAGAAAGATGAATGCTGTGGAGATGCGATCTCTTACTTACGACACTTACGACTCAGAATATGCGGAGTCAGTTTAGCTGACTGAATCCGCAATGAAGAGATCCACAGAATAGCAGGTACTAGCGAAGATGTCACGGTGAGAATGAAGAAGAACGTGCTCAGGTGGTTTGGGCACGTCGAACGAATGAGTGATGAAAGAATGGTTAAAAAGATTTATAAAGGCGGAATGTCACATAAAAAGTATGCGGACCCCCGGAGGGCATGTATGAAGAAGTTAATGTCTGTGGTCGAGGCGAAAGAGGTATGCAGGGACCGTAGCGTTTGGCGGTCCGTTGTTTCTGGCTACCCCGCAAGGGATATGGCGTGAAGCTAAGTAAGTAAGTAAGCAGTAAGAAACTCTTTAAGGGTATAAACAAATAAATCAGTGAAGCTTGAATTAATCCGTCCATTCCATAGGTCTTTTTATCTTCGTATATTCTTATATTACTAGGTACTTAATACAGAGTGTATTGATACTTTTCTATACCACAACTTCTGTTAAAAACCTAAGGTTTGTAATATTTTTAATGGATATTATTTTGAATATTCTTTTTTTTATTTAAATCTTTATTGTACAAGAAGTATTGTACAAGTGGCAGACTTAATCCTGAAACATTCTCTACCAGTCAACCGAAAAAGTTTGCAGAAACATACAAACGAGGGATAGAATAAAAAACAAACAAACAAAATACACACAACTTATGTAAATAACATTTAATACATATACGGATACATATATATATATACTTGTAATATAGAAAAATATGTTATATCTTATTTATAACGTAAATATTTAAAAGATATATACAATTGTCATAAAATGTCACCTTAATTCTGTTTACCAAGATTATTTTAGTTGTAAGAGAATATACTACGACATTAACATTAATACATTTTATGATAAAGTAGTAGGTCAAACTAAACTTAAAGCCTCTATCTAGTATTTGTGAACGATGCCTGTAATAACTACAAAACGTGTATTCTAGAACGCTGCTTCTGAATTGTGGTAATTTTCTAAGAACGTGATTACAATAGTTCGAAATTAACTAGAACTCTTGTCTCACTAAGCAAAAGAGGATTAAAGTAATAATCCTGAATTTCCTACAACTATAATTTCGGTTGAATTCAAATTTCTGGTAACAACCTTATGTACTCTAATCTCTCCTTTCTCATTTTGTATGTAATAAATTGCTAAATGGTCTATAAAAGTATACAAACATTATGAAACATAATAATTAGTCTTTTAGTTACATTAAGAACATTGTACTTTACTTAATCTTTCTTAACTTTACTAATTATATGTAACATTTATGAAATAATTATTTTTAAAACGTACTAGATAGTTACAAAATATTTTTTTAAATAATTGAATTAATTTAATTATACAAAAGACAATCATATTTACAAAATATTTAAATGACGTGAAATAACATATTGATAAACGAAATCCTGTGTACATTTAGGAAGAAACGTATTTATTTTAATTAACTCTTATTCATAGTACCAGTTTAAAAATTAATCTAACAATAACTTAGTACGCTCCCTTCTTAAACAAACCGGCTACCGGTTTTTTTAGGACGGGAGTGGCCGGTTTTTTAAATCCTAAAAAAACAATAATACTTTCTCTTAATTAATTAATCATTGATACGAGCTGTTTCTGTTGTTTTCATTAGTTGTCGTTAGAGTTTTAAAAGTCTTTAATAAAAAAATTACTCTCTCCTAATAAAATTTTGATATCAAAGCGGGCGTCAGCTAGCTCCGAGTGACGAAAGCACCCATAGTGCTGAAAGTCTAACTCGAGTATACATACGCGCAATATCGAACTTTTTATACAGGAGACCTTCTGGTATGAGTGTGGTATTTTTAGAAAGCCCTTGGCCCATAGACCCAGAAAATGCATTTACACTTAGCAATATACCCACCGCCTCCACCTCTATGGCCGTTTGAAAAATGAGACTAAAATTTAGTTTTTGGCTCTACACCAGTATAAAATCACTTATTTCCACCTTGAAAATTTTCCTAAAGGTCCTCGTCGAGACCTTTTCAACAAGCTCAAAAACGCCAAAATCCGACCACCGGTTGATGAGATATGACATTTTGAAAATTTTGACTGGCGCCTCCATCGATGATTACTTTGTCTGTTTGTGTGTATGTTCGTAGTTTCAACTGATTTTGTTCAAACTTTCAGGGATTGAAGTACATCATCTACGACATTTCGATTTGGCCGCCATGTTGGCCGTGGCCAGCCCTCGAAAGGCCAAAAATGGCCATTTTTCGTACAGAAACTGTGGCCAAACTAGTTGACATACATTGACAAATTGGGCATTATTTGAAAGGTCTTAAGCTCATCTTTTGAATGATATCCATTTTGATGGCAAAAACATTTGTTGGCGTGACATTTTTGGTCAAAAACCAAAAAATGGCCGACTGGCCGGGGACATATCGGCCATTTTCTCGAAAACGGCGCCAACGATTTTTTCTAAAATTTCCTCATTTATAGCCCCAAAATAGAGCTAAAATTTGGTATATAGTACATATCTGGGAAAACTCTTTATTTTGAGATATGGCCGTGAGAAGTTCAAAAAATCATAAAAAAATTGAGACACATGGGTATTGTAGTGAGTAGATTCATGAATGTTGGATTTTTTTATTTTTCAATGGTTCAATGGATATTGGTTTCAAAATTGGTTTTTTTCAGCATTCGAATTTTTTTTTCTGTACATTTTGTTTTGTTTCTAACGTCGGCAAAATTTTCATGATAATTTTACTAGTTGCACAGTGAATAAACTCACTAACGCATTGCCGACTATGAAAATAAAACAAAATTTACAGAAAAAAATCCGAATGCTGAAGAAAATCTGTTTGAAGCAATGAGTTAAAAAAATAAATGGAAACTGAAAAAATCAAATGAAAAAAAAATCGGGCACCTGTGGGAATCGAACCCAAGGTCTCGTCTTTGTCATTACAACGCTCATCCTCTGAGCCAAAACACTCTCATTTTGTCAGAGGCAACTATTCCATATAAATGAGTATATTTTTGCATGGCTTTCAAGCTCAAAGTGGTTTTTATTTTTTTTCTCGGAAACGGTACCTTTTACGGAAAAACTTTTGGTATCTAAATTTAGAGTAAAAAATTACCTTTCCATTAAAAATACTTGTGATGTAAGAATGTTTACCAGAAAAAAGTTATGATTTTTTTTCCAAAAATTTTCGGTTTTTTTACCCCCCACCCCTAAGTTATTGCAGTTAGGTTTTCGGTTTATTTACATTAGTTATAGGTATTCATCAATGACATCATATAACATGAACGCGATTGATCTACTTTGTATAGGGAAAAAGTTATAGTCGAAAAACTGAAATCAGAAAAAGTGAGGCCCTAGCGCCCCCTGTGACCGGATATCTCTGGTTAACGAACTTGACCTTCATTTTTGGATGGTTGATTTTTGTGTAAAGTTTGAAAGCGATCTGAGTGAAACTGCGGCCGCTATCGTGCTGACAAAAGTCGAATCTGGACGCACGCACGCATATATATATATATATATAAACATTTTGACCAATGGTCATTTCGGACTCAGGGGGTCATAAGAAGACCTCCTGTGAAGAAATTTTTCCAAAATTCGAAAGTCGGGTACAAATGAATGGGCAGACCGAATTCTTCGAGGTCTACCCAAAATGTATTTTAGGCACAGCATATTATTTATGAGTAAAAATAAATATTATTAAAAAGACAAATCATTTCGGTGAGATATTCTACCTATCAGGTGATCGAGAAAGTTACATATGAGTTTGAGCAGTGCTATAGGTTGTGGTGTTCTTCGAATACAGAAGTGAAGTAGGCATTATATATCTTTGTTATTTCATTTCGTTTACATCTGAACTGTTAATAAACAGTTTGTTCAATTTAAGTAATTACTTAAATCACATTGCAAAACTTACTTTAATCTAATATTTTATTGTTTTATTACAAAAAATAATAACAAGTCAGAATAGCAAATTGAATTTACTTAGGTTAACTTTCATGATGTGATAATTCCTGTTTTTACCAATATACCTTACATACATAATACTTGTATTTAATCAAAATATTAAATGAACAAGGTTTTTTTTATTTTGGTTCGTTAAAAATTACAAAATCGGTCTCGATGTAGACCAGTTTTCCTTCATTATGATTCAAACTTTTCATACATATTTTTGTATTTGTAATTCTAGCAGTTTTTTAAATATCTTAATATATATAAATCACGTGTCACGTTGTTTGTCCGCGCTGGACTCCTAAACTTCTTAACCGATTTCAGTAAAACTTACACACCACGTGGAGTTTGATCTAACTTAAAATTATTTGTTTATAATTTGGCAGTCAAAATTTTCAGTTAGCTCGAAAGAATTCTAACAGATGGCGGTATTTGTTGACTGGATTGAGTAATTATTCGTTATATGCTATGTTAAACGTCCTGTAGCGGTTGTTACTACAATAACTGCGTATTGCCATACGTATTACTTTATTAATAATCGTAATTTAAATTGCAATTACAAGTCTTATAATATTGATAATAAATCCACAGTAGTACCAATGATGCCATTGCGTACGGGAGGTAGAAGTAGTAATAGAGGGGGAAGTGGTTAGTATGATTGTTGGACAGCTGAGGGTCTATTGAGTACATGAGTGTGAGCGAGTTTGATGAAAGTTTGCATGTGTGTGTTTGTGTCCCCCCAGTTCAAAGTTTTATATAAGCTATGGATGGAGGTTCTTTCTGAAAAATATCGATTTTTAAATCGATTCGAATGGTGACCTAATAAATCGATTTAAAAAAATCGAAATCAATAAGATTGATTTCTGAAAAATCTATCGTTTTTCAAGTTTTCGTTTATAATGTAATATAAATATATTTTATCAAAAACAAGATACATATTTTATTTCAATTATCTCTTATCAGTAAAATTAACTAATTAATAAAAAATATTTTTATTCAATCAATGAACAACAAACAAATGAGTGATGTAAACAATATCAGTCTAGCTGTTGTCTGGTGATTTCCGACAGTCCTTATCGGTCATACCTCGCTCTACTTTCACGGATGAGATAAACGCATGTTTAAAACAATCATTCTTATGGCGAAGTGTTGAGACACTTTGATTTACCATAAACAAATATTTTCGGAACAATTACTACATATTGGAAACGGTAAAATAGAATTGCAACCAAATAGGCAATACATTAAACTACCAGACAATATCTGCACTGTTCTTCACGAAAAAGATGAATTAATTCCGAACATTTCATTTATTCATTCATTCATTCATTTCAGACATACGGAGTAATTACTTGAACCATAACTGGCTCAGTGATCAAGGTATTTTGGAAGCCAAAAATGTTGACGTTGACGTAATTAACTTCCAGATACAACGGTTGTTACCAAATATTAAGGTATTATTATTGTTGTTCTTTTAAATCAATCGATTCTGTTGTTAAAGAAGATGAAAGTGTGAATGTTCCAGTTGAATTCTTAAATTCACTAGATACACCTAGAATGCCACCAAATAATCTTAAATTAAGGGTTGGTTCGTGTATTATTGGCCTGCGTAATTTGAATCCACCACGATTATGCAACAGTACGCGTTTTGTAATCAGAAAAATTACCGGAAATGTTCTTGAAGCAGACATTTTAATTGTAAAGTTTAAGGGTTTATTGTAAGGTCCTGTTATCGCTTAATTCAATAATAGCGCCCTATTCTACGATACCCTTTAAAAGGCTACAGTTTTCAATTCGTTTAGCTTTCGCCATGTCAATAAATAAGTCTCAAGACCAAACAATGTCTTTTTGTGGTTTAGATTTGGAAAACCCATGGTATTCTCATGGACAACTATATGTTGCATGTTTACGGGTAGGAAAACCGTCGAATCTATTTGTGTTACCTACAGACAGGTTAACAAAAAATATTGTTCACCGATTAGTACTAAATTAAATTAAAATTATAAGTTTTTAAAATTCAAAATAATTAATATTATTGTTAAAAATCTTAACCCTACCTACCACATTCGTAAATTTAGTATTCCATATTATTGACTAAAAACTTGGTAATATACTTATTTGTTACAAACTTGGATAAAAAAAATTATAAATTTTAAAATTAATTAATTTGTTTTGATTTTCGCTTAATATCGACTGTAAGAAAACATTGTTCTCATAACAGATGTTTGTATGTATGTAAAATAGATATATGTGTGTGCGTATTCTTAACAATAATTACCATTATTTTTTAAAACACAAATATTTTTTTTTTTAGTTCAAGGTATATATATAAAAATTTATAACAGTTCATGTCATTACGTTTTTAAGTTGACTAATGAAATTCTATCAGGTCGGATGAGACAGACACGAGTCTTTACAAAACGAGATGAACCGAGATGAGATATGTTTTCTTAATTATTTAATTCACTTATTAACAAACAAAACTAAATAAAAATATCTATTTAATAATATCTGTAAAGTAACTTAAAAGGCTATGATTTTTACAACTTCGTAACTTAAAATTAGATAGGTAGTAAAAGTCATCATCCTAGAGGTTCAAGTTTTGTCTGATTTGAGTATTTTACTGTGTAAAACTAAATAATCACAACATAGCAAACATGTTTTAGAAAATCTAAAACATTCATTATTTATTGCTATTATATCCTCATTCTCAGTAGATTATTGTCCGATTTGAAGAGCGGTTCTCTTACCATATGTGAAAACATAACGACTTTTGTTCAATTTCTTGTTTCCGAACCCAAAACTTTGGTTATACATGACCCAAACGGTAAATGAGCTTTTATTGCTTTCAATGTGCCGGAAATAAGAAAAAAAAATACTAATTACTTATAGATGAAAACAGAAACTTAAGGACGAACCAGGAAAATATAAATAATTCTCAAAACAATCTTTGAGCGAAGCGAGCGCAGCACTCTACTGAAGACTTTTTCACATTCTTTATCACGAAAAAATTGTTATCTCATTGACGTCAATGGAAAATAAAATTCGCGCGAAAAATTTGCTTTATAATGAAAAGCGCGTCAAGAATATTTTTAATAGAATTTTACTGTCCCACTGTTCGATTTTTTTTCGCGCAGGCTCGCTTCGCGCTATATGCAAAAGTCACCCGAGATTTCGTGAGCACGGCGAGTCGAAATTAAGGGTACGTTGGCGTCCCTAGTTAGGTTAGTTTTGTGTATAAGGTAGTTTGATTTGAGTTCATATTTGATTCCAGTAATATTTATTTTCCTTTATTATTATTATATAAATTATATATTAATTGAAATTCAGTTTAATGGATTGTATTTAAAAACAAAAATGTATAATATAAATGTAATTAAGACAGAGAGATAAACAAAAGACAAAGATAAATAAAGATAGACAAAAGGTATTTATAGCAAGTGCCACTTTGAGAACTACAAAGTTCTTCTTCTCAAAGTGTTATCAAATATAAAATTATTTTCTTAATATACCTTATTAAAATATAAATTTAAATATAACTGAGGACTTCACGCCCACTTTTTTTACTCATATCTAACAAATCGTTGACATCTACGTTTTTCTTACACATTTTTGTAAGGGTAAGAACATTATTAAGAAATTATTTAATTTCCACTAATATAATTGTGAATATTTAGATGGTAAGAATTTAGACATTTGTCCGTCAGTCACTCAAAAACATATATTGAATATATTATGGAATTTTTCGTACGGATAAGTGTGTGTGATTTACTACTGTGAATTTGTTTTAGCGATGCAACAGCAAGGGAACAAAATATACATATCAATGATATTGCTGGATGATTTAAATACGATAAAGTTTCTATGGTATATGGGGATTAGCAATTTTCATGCCATTCGTGGCTCGTGAAGGTCGTAAAAATTTGGATCGTTTTATTTTATCTAACATATGGGAATAACCGAGTAATATCTAAATGTAAATTGATAACCATTGTGGTTATAAAAGGTTTTACTATAAGTAAGATGAACACATTACTAAAATAATTAATGTTATGTATTTTGAGTTTCAAATAAATCAAAATAAATGGTTTTATTTTAATGCACTACAAATTTGCTTAACTTTATTTTTTTATAAAATACTTAATAAATATACATCTTTTGCTGTTTTGATCTTAAATAAAGGATGCATAAAAGCATCTCTGAATGCATTTATTTTTAAATCAAAAGCAAGTTAAAAGTATCCTCTGAAAGGTCAACATTTCCTTTTGGTTTAAAAGATACAAACTCCTACATTTCCATTTGACGTACAAAGTGATCACAGGTATTGATTCAAAGTTGAAAAAATATAACTGAATAAATAAAATAATTGATTAATTAACAAACATACATTAATTGCACGGTTCAATAGATAGGTCTGGCATCTATGGTACATAAAAACGACTCAAATAACTGACTACAAAACTACTATTTCTGTGTCACTGACATCTACAAAGGATTAATTAGTTAATTCAACTTGTAGTTTTAAAAATATTAGTAATTATATGACGCTTTAATTTGCTTAATATATATTTTTTAGGTTAATGATATCTGACTATCTGATATTGTGTAATATGTTATGAAGAGGAACGATTCCCTCTACTAATAATTTACACACGAGAAGCCATAACGAACGATTTCTGCATTTGACCTGCATATCTAGGTACCTGCATACATAGGTAGGATACCTGGAAGGTGTGGTCACATGTAGCATGTTACACTAAACAGTAAAAAATCGTTATTATAAAATCATTTCATCTTTACGAGTCTTAGGACATGGAATATTTCCATTGAGGATATATTTTTGTATTGTTAGAGTTTTACAATATTTGAACAACTTACTAAGAGTATTGTTCTGTATAGATTACTACTTTGATAGATTATGTGATTTTATTTTATTTTTTCCGAAATCTTGAACTTGTACTAAATTAACATTAATTCTCTTTGTTCTTGTTGACTTTGAAACAGATATAAGGAAATACTACCGTGGTTATTTTGCAGGTGATTGGGGTGACCTGTTAGACTATCGTGGCGGTAAGATTAAAAGTTATTCGGATACACAGGATGTACAAAAAGTATAGCAAGATGTTTTATGATTATGTAGTTTGGGAAGTAAGTTTTGCTGAAACTCCATAGCTACTTAGGCCGACTTCTATTTCATTTTAGGTGGCATTATATTGTGTCCATAGACAGCGAATAACACTAACATTTATCCTATTCCTCTTTTTTATTAGTGTATCGTAATTTTACTAATAAAATGTTCACTTTTTTACTTTTATGATAAAACGTTTTAAGTAATAACAAACGTTGTCATTTAAATTTATCAATGATTTAGTCCTTGACATAATACCAAATAATGATTTTATATTGTTATTCGTTTCTTTATTAGCATAACACGGAGAAAATACCACCTTGGGGTATTTATTCCGGAAAAAAATTGTACTACCAGAAAATACAAAAAAAATATTTTCGCAGGCCACAGTTAGTATGATTTAGAATAGTACAATCTCTGAAAGGCTTTTTAAACTAATGTAAATTTATATAACTATTATAAAAAACAGTGACATGGAAATTTTACATATTTATAATGTATAGTTTTCTGTAATATAATTTTATTTTGTTCTTTTTATACCACTACTGCAAACCAAAGTTCACTCCAACTGCAAAGAGAAAGAGCAAAATGTTAGTAAGCGTAGTAAATTTTTTTATTATATCTGTATGTATATATTTACTGAAATAATTTATTTTATTGTTTTTATATAGAATTAGACAATTTAGTTTATATAAGATTAAATATGGTAAATCAAACAATAGGAATAATTTTATTCATGGGCCTTATGCCCATAAGAGTATGGACTTTTATTAACTTAATTGTATTCAGAGTTATACAGACATATTATAATGAAGGAAATTCTTGATTCTGTAAAGGGGAGGAGAGAATACGAGAGGAAAAAATCTCAAAAAAATCTTATCAACTGTTCTATAAGTTTCATTTATGCCTATGGTTTTATGCAATTAAATAAAATAAAATAAAATTCTTTCACTTTTTCAAAAGAATCGAAGCACTGGCGCGCCAGGCCTTGTGCCATCGACCTAAATAAATGGTAATCAGATGGAGCAACATCTGAAGAGTTAGGCGGGTGAGGTAGAATTTCCCATTTCAGTGTTTCGAGGTTTCGTCTTGACTGCTTTCGCTACGTGAGGTCGAGCATTGTCGTGTTGCAAAATTACTTTTTCGTGTCTATCAGCGTATTGCGGCCGTTTTGCTTTTAATGCCCGACTCAAACGCATTAATTGCGTTCGATAAAGTGCACCAGTAATTTTTTCAGAAGGTTTTAGCAGCTCATAATAAATTACGCCAAGCTGATCCCACCAAATACACAACATGACCTTGGATCCGTGAATATTCTGTCGAGGTGTCGCCGTAGGAGTGTGGGCAATCCCCACGATGTGCGTCGCTTAGGGTTGTCGTAGTGCACCCATTTTTCGTCCCCAGTAACAATACGATGAAGAAATCCTTTTCGTTTTTGTCTTTCAAGCAGCTGTTCACAAGCAAATAAACGTCGCTCAACATCTCTTGGTTTCAACTGATACGGTACCCAGTATCCTTGTTTTTGGATCATCCCCAGCTGTTCTAGGCGTTTTGATACTGCTTGCTGAGTTACTCCCAATAGAATAAACTACTATTACTATACTTAAATTTACGTAAACATAAATAAATATATATATTATTGATAATAATTTCAACATTGTTTTTGATAATTATACACCCTAATTCTCTACTTAATTACATATTTTCTTTGTCAATTTAAGTGTTTTCATGTATTTTAATATTATTTCAAATTCTTTTTTGCGAGTATCCCACGGTGTAGATCATCGTTAGAGAGGTCTTTGAACAATATGGTGGGTTATGATTTTTTTTAAATTAAGACATCCGTATATGAAATATTAAAATTGCAATGTAATTTCTACTGTTTGCCTCAGATAGATAATTTTTTTTCCAACTTCTCTTGCGCAGTTATATTTTATAATTCTTTCTTCAGTTACTATCGTCCTATGTGGCTCACTGCTTAGCAGGTTATAAACTGTTAACATTAATGATTCCAACGCCACATCTAATATAAGTAAATTAAAGTACTTCTCTGTCAGGGGCAATTGCCTATGATGGAGGACTACCATGGAACCCTACATTGCGCGTGCTTGACCTATTTTTTTAAATACATGATACGGGTGTGTACTTTATCGTAGAATGAAATAAACACCGCTTTTTTTTATAAATATTTCAACTATTGAAGCATCTAAATGTATTGATGACATAAACAGATTATAGCTTAGATGGTATTTGGATTTTATATATTGGTTCCACGATAACAGTAATATACTTTATTTAAAAATTGGAGTCAGTCCATGCCGTGGTTCCGTCTTGTTCCAAGCTCATGAACAACAATACTTCTAAACTAGTGGGGCAATAAATAATAAAGTAAAAATACTTTAGAAATAAAAAACAATACTAAAATTTTGCTATGAAAAACTTCATAAAATTTGAAGAACCGAAAAATAAAGCCTATGCAGTAAAATCCAATACCAGTTACCACAATTTAAAAGTCGGGCAGTAAATAAAATCTAGGCAGAGTGCCTGTTTTTTCTCCGTAACGAAGGTAATCCATTCTATTTCTTAACAAACAAGTTTATTGAAAAATATTTTAAATTATCATAGAAATGCTATAACAGATTATAAATTCATAAACGGTTTATTTTAAACATTACTCTTTTTAGAATATACTAATAATTAAATTTAATAAATAAAAAAAAAATAAAAAAGGCAAATTCATACATATTTTTAATAAATTGTATCCAGTAAAGTCCAGTCTTTGTAATAATACAGAAATACACAATGTCTCGTAATGTATAATGTAGGTCATTCTTTTGTAATCCTATAACCATTACCTTTATCTTACCTTATATGATAATTTGATAAGATAGATAGACAGAATAGATACATCATCACTTTTTGCATTCAATATAAGTATTAAAAAAATGAGTAGTCAAAAAAGATAAACAAGCATCGGTAAAAGAAATTTGATGACTATTGTGAATTTAGCTAAATCATTTTACAGGTATATATAGTTTCCATATTCATATAAAAACAATTGATAGTTGTTACTTAATATTTTAAGGAAAGAATAACTCAATCATTTTACTTTCCACTATAATTTTGAATATATTTATATTCAATATTGTAGCAATTTTTTTTATATATGATAAATAAAAATATAGAAAAGTAAATTATATTGAAATAAAGAAAATTAAACATTAAAATGTAAATACATATTTATATTTGTAGAATACTTTTATCATCCACATATACCTACCTAATCACTATATATTTCACATCATAAATATAGACACGCTACACATACGCTACAATATTAAACTGAATACTTATTGAATTGTCTTAAATTTCAAAACGTCAATACAGCATTATATAGAATTGTATTAATGGAATAGGAAAAATTATAAATATTTCTAAAATAATTAAATTACATTTCTTAGGCACATGTTCATAATATACAGAAACAAATATCGCTTAAAATCAGTTATGTCATAAAATTTTATGTTCACTTAAATAGATCCACCTGTATGAAAGACATACCAAAATATTTATGAAAGACATTTTGACCTTATAGTATAGCAAAAGAAATTCAAATATAGTAATATAAAAATAAAAGGAATATAAATATATTATCATTAAACTCTTAGGCTGTAATTGAGATAAATATACCTAGTAACATCAGCTTTGGGTGCGGATTCAAAAAATTGAAAATGATGGATTTCTAGGATGGAAATGGAATTCAATGGAAACCCCAGGAGTTTGTGGTTCGAGTTTCGAATCCAATCATTACTATTAACATAAAACCGTATTATTAACCGCACAAGAACTTAGATTTTTCCTAACCAATATATAAAAAGAACATTTTTATAATATTTCTTAAGAGATTATGTGTTGATTTGATGTTTATATTTTTTTCATTTTGAATATTATTGCTAAAACACATAAGTTAAACGAAATTTTAATAGAATGCCTAATATTAATCAGAATATAAACCTACAAATTATATATAATTATGAAAATAATTGGAAATAAAGTTCCAACTTCCCAAAAATTTAAACCTGTTTAATTCTGTAATAAAAAAAAACGGGTCTGTTATTTACGTCATAACGGTGTTGATTCAGCTTCCAGAATGTGAATGTATCTATGCGCTAAAGAAATTAGTAATAGCTGACATTGTAGCTGCTAGTTTTCTAAAATTCACCGTTTTTATCTATTTTTTTAGATAATTGTATGCATATGAAATAAAAAATGCTATAAGTTTTTGAAAAATGTTACAAAAACGATAAAAATGTAAAATCGGCCGCTTTAGAGTCGGAATAGCATACAAAAGGTTCGTTTTGTATATCAAAATAAAAATACCTATATTTTTATTTTTTCATCTGTTTTCGTTATATATAATAAAATGTAAGGCCATACAATATATAATGACTGGTGAAGGTCCGGATAGTAACGTTTAAAATATTTGCTATATAATTGTGGAACTGCTTAATAATTACCTATTTGAGCGAAGCAAGCGGAGCGTTTTACTGGAGACTTTTTCACATTCTTTGTTACAAATAGGTTCGAAAACTACTTGACGGAAAATTATGAAATTTTGCAATCAAAAAGACACACATTAGGTGATGGTTTAAATAAAAAAAAATTGAAAAATGTAAAAAAAAACAAATTTTTGAAAAATGTCATGTCAAAAAACTGATATTCTATTGAAGTCAATGGGAAACGATGTGTCATTACTTTGGGCTTGCTTCGCTCAATATGCAAACGGCACACGAGATTTCGCGAGCGCACCGAGTCGAAATTGAGGGTCTATTGGCGCCCCTAGTTATTTAAAATTTAATGTTATACATATACACATAGATCATATTTTTTACAAATATGATGTGCAAAATATATAAATACTATTACAATTTTATTTTTTTCTAAACCACTGGATATCGTTACAATTAAGACCTTATATTGATATTTTTATCTACAAGAAATATGCCAGTTACACTCAGCGGCAACTTACTTGAAGTAATCACTCATATAGTTTTTATAAATAAGATCTCTGATAAAAAGAGAATCTGTAATATTAATAGTAATATCCTAGGAGCCATAAACAATGGACAAGTGAACACAACACTGCCTCATTGTTTGTCTATACTGACAAAGAATACTGGAAGACTGCAATCAAACACTAATTAACTGTGAATATGTAATTGAACAATCAAATAAATTTATACATCAGTAAATAACTTTCTCAACACTACATCGAAGATCCAAAATATAATAATATAATAATGTTAAAAATATATAATTACGTAAAACATTATATAAAGTTGCTAAACCTATATTTCACCTATCAAATTGTAGTGCAGATTCAACTTACTTACTAAATATTTTTCCAATACACTTTTAAACTATTCGGGAAGTGTCGTTAATACGAACTATTGATATTCCATTTTATTAACCTTAGACACGCTCATGAGGAGAACTAAATTATAAAAAATAGTAAATAAATAGGTAAATAGGATAATAGGAGTAAATAGGAAACCATGCACTAACGTCAGAATCCAGGGCAGCTCCAGCCAGATAATCTTAAAATGAAGGAAATGAATTGCTATGTTACACATAATTTACTCATTCACTATTATGAATAGAACGCCACAAGGTGACGTAATCAATGTAACTAATCAGATAATAAACTCATGTCCGCTAATTTTCCACCAAAAATACTTGTATCTTTTCTACTTTTTAATAAATAATACTCAACCTAAATAAATATTGGTATAAACTTCAACTTAAACAAAAAAAGCATAAAAATAAAGCAGACAATTAATATCATCTACATCAAACATTACTGTTTTATTTTAATTAAATAGATGTAAGAATCTATTAATGAAATTGATTAACTTTTGACTTGTAATATAAATATTGTGAATTCATAAGACTTAAAGAAATAATTCCAGTTCACCAACGATACAGTTTGTGATGTTATTTAAGATAAGTCAACTTTTATATTGGACTAAATTTTTAATTATAAATGCTGTTGATTAAACGTAAATAATATCATTACGTCTGGTAATGATATTATTTTCTTCTATGTAATCAAATTGTTCCTGATTTTGATTCTAAAAAATGCACAGAGAATCAAGCAGAACAGAAAACATGCAAGAACAAAGTTTTTAAGGTCGAACCTTAAAATCTTTCTTTTTTTTTTCCTTATTTAAACCATACAACTGAAATTGGAGTCACAACAACTACATCCTTACTAACACAATATTATTACACTGTCTCTTGAACATGAAAAAATGGTTTTGAAAAACGAATTTAAATGCCACGTTTTTATATAAACCTAACAGCTATTTTCGTTGTCTGTCTGGAATACAAGAAGGTATCGCAAGAGTGGAATTTTTTTTGGAACATTCATAGAACTGTATATACCTTCTTTTGTATTGCGGTTTCCATATCTACGTAAATACTTTTTCGATTTTCACAAAGCCGGAGGATTTATGTCTGTTCCATTGAAATGATTAAAAACCATGAGATCAATTTTATTAGCCTTCCCTTCGTTTCCATTTTTTTTCTATCCTATTGTGGATCGGATATTTACGTAATTTATTGATATTCAAATCATTTGCTTTTAGAGTTTCATTCAACGAACAGCACAAATAGGATTTAATAAAACTAGTTTTGGAATGTATGTATACTTGGAATGTATCTATACTTGATATAAAAATAGATGTAGTTTTTAATAAATTTCATTAAATTAAGGTTTAAAAAAGAAATCGAACTTTTCTGGAGGATGATAAAAAACAAAGAATATTATTATTATTTCTTAAAAGTACAATTTTAAAAAGTATTTAAATAGTCAATGTCACGTCTACGTTTTTTCTGGCTCTGAAAGACTTATTAAATGAAATGGACAAAAAATACAAAATGTCGCTTTCTACCGTAACGAAGGTAATCTGCTCTACATCGAAACCGACTTAGAACAAGATTATAATTTTTAAACGAGTATATTTTAGGATATCATTAAAAGTACGAAAACCTGGCTCGCAATTTATATGTTCTTATTTATAAAATATTATATATAGATACTTTAATAAGAATTTCAAGGAAGGAACATTTTCAATGTTAATGTAAATTCATTTTGCTACTCTTACTAACTATTAAAGAAAATATGTATTATTTGGTTTAATATTTTTTTAAGTTAAAAATTTAATAAATGGATAGCACACTGCTGAATATTATTTAAAAGCAGCTGTCATTCATTTTAAATGTTTGGGTACTGCCTAAATATTTGAAATGAATGATATATTTAATATTACATTAAAATGTTATCAAATAACTAGGGGCGCCCAGAGACCCTCAATTTAGACTCGCTGCGCTCGCGAAATCTCGGGTGCCGTTTGCATATTGAGCGAAGCGTTCCCAGTGTACTCATCGTTGTAGACAATGTCGGATATTAGTTTTGTTACTATAATTCCTCAACAACATGACATTTTTAATTATTTTTTTAAACCATCAACTTATGTGACATTTTAATTGCAAAATTTCTTTATTTTCCGTCAAGTAGTTTTCGAGCCTATTCGTGACAATGAATGTGAAAAAGTCTCCGGTAGAACGCTCCGCTCACTACGCTCGCTTCGCTCAATAATGCTTATTTCTTTCCAATGACATTCAGTTCTTTAGTTTAGTAGTACTAAGTTAATTATTTTCATTGGCGAATATTTTCGATTTACTTACATTTAGTTTGACGTTCTACACACTCAAGACTATTCACTTATCTATAAAATTTGAATTTTTGAATTCGATGTCATATATAGTCCTTTTTATCGATTTACTTTTTAATTAATCTCCGGTGAGTATTATTTTAATTAGTGTTCTTAATAAGGCTGATAAGACGGTGATCCATATCATCGTTCATGTGTGTTATTGAAGGATTCAGTAAATATTATAGATTAACAATAATTTGTATTGCCAGCACTTCCCGAGCAATTTAACAGTAGTTTTGATGGATATTTGATCGAAGGTAATTTGAATTGTCACTATAAATTTGATGTTTGTTAGTTTTCTCTAATCTTTACTTTCATAATTATAGTATTTGTCCTGCTTCGACAACTGGAGTCGGATATAGGAAGTTATTTGGTGATGTACATACTTTACAAATATTTGTTCAACACTGTATATTAATATTTGAAGAATAAATGTTTGTCAAATTACAGTCTTCTTGTAATAACAAACTACGTGCCTGTGTATATGTTTTCGCTTGTCCATGGTCAGTAGCACCTAGAATTTAAATTTAAGAGACCATTGTAAGAAGAAACTAAATTAAAAAAATATTCAAGTTGTTTACCACAAGTAACCCACCGCTGAGTCTAGCTGGAATATTTTCTGTTCTATTAGTCTTAAGTCAAATAAATAAAGAGGTTTCCAATTATTTAATACTAAATTATATTTAAAATGACCCACTGGTTGCACAAGTATAAAAATAAAAAGGTTACAATAAACAATTACAATCACAAGTATATATATTATACTATCAGACCCGGTCACGGTTGCTGTGACTATTGTTTTTTAATATATTACATTATAGTATAATATTTAAGGGGTAACGTTCAGAGTACATCTGTCATGAAAATCATATTTTTTTCTTAATCAAAACAAAATAATTTTAATTATTTTAACTTTATAACAGTATTTGTATATTACAAAGTTTTTGGTAAATAAATCACTAAACTTAGTAATTACTCAATTCCGTCAACAGATACCGCCACCTGTTAGACGCGTTAGAAGTTAACTGAAAATTGTAACTGCAAAATAGTAAATAAATAATTTGCAATAAAATAATATTGCGACTATGAATTGAAAATTATTTTATCTAAGTTTGGTCAAACTGCACGTGGTGTGTAAATTTTATTTAAATCGGTTAAATAGTTTAGGTACATCGCGGACAAACAACGTGACATGTAATTTATATATATATATATATAGATGATTTAAATATATACGAGTCGAACCTGCGACCTCTGGGAAACCACTTGTCTACTAAGTTAATTCAAACATCTGGCAAATTAAAAATAGTTTCGAAAGCAAGTATATTAAGTAATCTATTTCAGTCATACTTAATGATGTACAGATAAATGATTCTACTGTTGAGCTCAATCGTAGGAAAATTAAGTCATTATTATCGTATTAAAACGTGCTACCGCTTTTCATTCTTTATGGAACAATGACGATACATACAGTGTGTTGTATAAATCATAAAGAAAAATACAATTATCCTAAAAAAGCTTATTACAAAAGCCATTAGGAACCAAAATATAGAAGCTATTATATTACCAGTTATTTTTAGTAAAAAATTCATAATAAAGAAACAAAAATATTATAATTAAATTAAATTGTTTTAAGTGTGTATTTCTTTTAATTTGTATTATTTCATAATAATCTTAATCCTATCCTGTCCTTTACAAAGTGCTTTGGATGTTAATATGGGAAAGAGGATACTTATTAGATTTATAATTCACTGCAAATTTTCTGAAATAAATATTGTATCGAAAAATATGTATAGAGATAGATACAAATGTTTAAAACAATAGGTTACTAAAAAAAGTAACGTATAGAAAAACTATGCAAGAGAAAATATTTTGAGAGCATTCTTACAAATGTATCTTCATTATATCTCCGTTTATATGTGTGTAAATACTCTTCTCGTCGATTTTGGGCAATCACTAAGCCGATTGGATTGATGTCTATTCCATTTGAATGATTACGGATTACGAGAACGGTTTTATTAGCCTTCAATTGTGGAAATGCGTTAATACATCTGATATGGAATTTCAACTTCATAAATTTAAAATCTAATATACTACAGTTAAAAAAATATATATTGTAATATTTTATATCATGTATTGTTATACATATTTGAAAAAGTTACAAAATTATTTTTAAAAACAATAATTATTTGGAAACTACTTATTATTGGAACTAAAAATTATTAATGGACACGGATAGGGACTCAAACTTGCAAAACGTATAGAAAACATTCGTGTCGCTCTCCCTATTCATCTGCCATCTATTTGGTGGCTTATGGAAACTAATATTCTGTAGATATAAGCATCTTTAAGGGGAGAGAAGCGACACCTATTAGGCATTCTTAGCTTAGTAATTAAGCTTTATATCTTCGTCTTCTTAGTTCCTGTTCTAATTAACCAATTAAATGTTTTAAAAAATATATATTAAAGTTCTCTCCTATTCACCTAAAGTTATTTACGATTGACGTATAGTCGGACTGTCGGCTTCATATTGTTCGCTATTATTTAAACTTAAAGCGAACTGTATCAAATCGAAATAAAACCACGAGTCAATATTTTCAATTGCTCTAAGTGAACTTTTTCCCGACAGACGATTCTGGATTGAAATTCCGCTTACATTCTTACAGTTGTATAATTGGAATACCTCGCAATAATTTTCAATGTTTAGTAAAATTAAAAAAAAACTAAAAAATTTTGCATTATAATGTCAAGGCTTCTGAAACTATTTGCATCTATCAAATTTAAACCACCTTGTAAGCTGTAACCGATTTAAAGCAGGATATACGAGTAAAAGCTTTCTTGTGTCATAATTTCTACTCTCAGGTACTACAAACTTTAAAGTACCTTCACATGTTTCTCAAGGTACTTTCGGAACAAAATAAGTAAAACTTACCTAATCATACATTAAGATAAGGTATGAATATAGTCTCTTTTAAATTTCTGTTCTTCAATATTAAATATACTGCTGGGATTAGAAAAAGAAAAACATAAGTGAGAATTTTTATTTAACAATACCTTCTTGTTGTAACTCATCAATTCTAATGACACTATTTTTTTCTTATATTAAAAAAATATAGGTTGACAAACTTACTTAACAAGTATGTCTCTTAATAAAATTAAAAACAATTTATTTTACTTTGTTATTGACGATGACGAATTTTGTACATTTTTTTTTGAGAATTCGTAGTACAGAACATATATTATTTGGACTACTTGAGGACAACGTTCCCACTAGATAGGCCCATAATGCTATTTTTTCGTATGTATTCCAGCATGTTTGTTCAGTATTCCGGCGTATTTTTCTTTCTATCATCGTGAAAATTGGCAGGAGTGTTCTTTAAATTATTTTAATTTTTAAGTCGAATCGTGTTTTTGATTGGGCGAATAAATCCAAAATGGCGGCGTTTTCTAGTTTTGTTTTTGGCGTAGCAGGAGCAACTTTCATCCGATCGCCACAAAAATTGGTGATCATGTTCTTTAAGTTATTAATTTTTTTTTGTCCGGTCATTTTTCTAACTGGGAGGAAAAAACCAAAATGGCGGTGATTTGAGTTTTTGTTTTGGCGTAAAAGGCGTATTTTTCATCGATCAATCGTCAAGAAAATTGGTAGGTGTGTTCTTTGAATTATTTAAATTTTTATGTCTAGCCGTTTTTTTCACAACGTCCAGTGTACGGAAATTACTGGTGTAGTGTGGTATGTATCGTAACCACTGCACCCCGTGAAATCCACTATAAATAATTACCCAACATTGTCTCATCTCCTAACGTACTGAGGTCTAAGAACGACTAGTTTATATTAATTGTTAGTACTATTTTATATTTATAGTTGTAATATCCGATGTTTTATTTACATTACTTGTTCTCTAAGTTCGCTAAATTAAATAGACAAATACTCTGAATTGTCGCTGTTAACCATAATGAAGTTAATTCATTCTACGAATACGTTGAGACCACTTTACCCATGTTTCAAAATTTTTAACGAGTTTATTGTATTGAATCAGTAAAATTATATACCTCGGTATAAATAGTAAGGTCCATATTTTTTGTGTTAAACTAAGAAATAAAATGTTAAAAATACTTTTATTGCAATCATAGTAATCTCTTAGGAATTTAGTCCAAACTACAATAAAAGAAAATTCTAATCAGAATAAGTGTACTCGCATCTTAATGATATACATTTTCTGTAACTGGAACATACATATATTTTACAATAAATAATGTAAACTTTTTAAATTTTTACGTTGATTTAAATTTCTTTTCTCATTAGTCGAAGGTAACGTTAATAATGGTATTCGTAATCCTCAAGCCAATCCCCAAGACAGCAGCTGTTCTAATTGAATATTTGTGAAATATTTTTACCTGTAAACCTTATATAATTAAAATAATTCATAAAGGTTTCATATTTCTATGACAAAATCGTCAAAGAAATAAAAAAATAACAAGCATGTCTAATGAACCATTCCTTTTTAAATTATGAAAATGCTTCTTGTTATATATGTGTTTACATACATATATTTGTATAATTTATTGATATTTGTATTTAATTTACAAAATGGTAGTCTGAAATGTAATGTAGAATATTTTGAATGGATGTTCCGGCGTAAAATTTATGAAACTCCATTTAGTTCCACCACAAATTAAAGTAAAAAATCATACATCGCTTATATTATTAAAAATACGATTTAATTTAAATCTATTGAAAGACAATCCTTGGACAGATAAATTGCCACTCTACGAATTAAGTAATTACTAGAGAATTTAGAGTGTCGATTCTATTAACGAGTTATTTTTTTTTGCCTTTAATTAACAAAGGATTATGCCTTTTAAAACTTGGATTTAAAATGTATTTTTTACCCATGTATAGTACCTATCTGAACCGAAGGGAGTTCGTAGCATAATTGAAGAAATACTATCTGGCCCACTCGTTTTACGAACGTCCAAGGAAAAGAGGGCTTTTCGGATGATTTTTTCCGAAAAACTATTTCCATTAAGCTCTGACACATGATAGGCGGTCTCTGAGCATCCAAAGTCAGGTTTGAGTCAAAAAGCGTGCCCAAGAGATCGGTTTTCTCTGTTCCATGTGGGCCTGAGAGTCGTTCCCAGTATGCAATGGCGGTAGGGATGGCTAGCAAATGTTTCCCAGAGTGGCTTTGGAAATCGCCTAGAAGTTTTGCGTGCCAAGCGCGCAATCTGTAGGCATGGTTGTATTTTCTCTTCAAAAATCTAGAGTTCAGGTCCCTAGTAGCTGCTACAATTCTCATAGACATATTTAACCAAGACTGCTATCTGTCATCAAGTGGTACCACAGAGCTTGGTACAAGTAGTTTCATGTCCTGTAGCATCACATCAATCTACTGACTTGTAGTGCTAAACGTGTCGGGTCGCAGGTCTTGTACGAGCCGGACGTAATATAGGCACAACACACCGTATCAGGCAATGATCTAGATGGACCTTGACCAGTGACTACGTACTTTCCTGTTTATGACTGACTGCTGACTAGCAGAAAATGCAAAGAGGCCATGGCCTCAATACAGCAATGGAAAGAAACAGATAGAAATGCCCTCATTCTATTTCTCTGGTGTAGGTCGCAATTTTGGCAGTGGTAATCATTTACCTCAGGTAATGCATATGCATATTTGCCCTTGTTTAATATAAAAAAATAAACGCAATGATATTGAATACAAAAAAGTCCTATAGGAAAAGTAGTATATCAGAAAAATAACTAATAAAATATAACTAAACAAAAAAAACTGAACTACAATGAAAGTAATGGATTACTTGAAACATTAATTTAGTTAAGTTTTAAATGAGCAGAACATATATGTAATTAATTTCTCTGAATCATTACATGTTTATCGCATTCTCGGTTTCATTGTTACCTTCGCATATTGCATATCGAGAATCGCGTGACGAGAATCTACCTAACAAGACCGACCCTGTCGAACGAGGTATTTTATTTGTTTCTTTTATTTCTTTTTATGTAATTGTTATATATTGCAGGTCAAATCATAGTATGAGGATAAATTATTGGATTAACAATAACTTACTAGTTAAATTTTGATTTACTTATGGTTTACTTTTAGTTTAAACTATTATTTTTACAAAAGAAATTTAGATTTACTTTAAATATTTTTTTAAACTAATATTTATACTTTTTTTAATTAACTTACACTTTTCACACAAGTACTTTTAAGAAAATGTTATTATATTAGAAAAATAACTCGATAAGGTTTATCTTCAAAATACGTAGTGAATATTACCATATAGATTTTTAAAAATTCTTAAGATTTTTCACCGTGACAATGTTCCATAATAGTTAACATTTTCGTTACCTTTTATGTTTATAGCAACAAAACCTTTTTGTGTAAACGTCATAATATCGTGAAAGTTAGAATTTAAAATCTTGTCACATAATATTTTTTTTTTACCTGCTTTCAATTTTCAATTTACTTGTACCTGCCATTCTGTGGATCTCTTCATTGCGGATTCAGTCAGCTAAACTGACTCAGCATATTCGACGAAGAGATCGCATCTCCACAGCATTCATCTTTCTTACATTCTTCTTCTGTGTTACCCACGTTTGGCTGCCGTATAACAGCGTCGGTAGCAAAACTGCATTGTGTACAGCCAAACGTGCAGCTATGCTGACGTTTCGCCGTCTCAACAAGGGAGCCAAAGCACCGTTGACTCTGTTACCGGCAGCAATACGCCATCCACATCCATTTCGTATCTTCCATCTCTGCTAAACATACTTCCCAAATATATATATATATATATATATATATATATATATATATATATATATATATATATATATATATATATATATATATATAATTAATTTCATTTACCTATAAATTGTTATTATTATTAACTTAACCCTGCCTAACTCCATTTTATAGGTTATCCATTACATAAATTTTTTTACAACTCCTAAAATGTTCATATAACTCTGTACTGAGCATGTTAAGTTATATACTCTCTAGGTATTTTGTAATTTCAAAAACGCATGAAACGCGGATTTTATGTATGAAACGATAACACGATTCAATAATTTGAAGGAAGCTACACGTCACAGTTTAATTTTTTTATATAAAATTCTAAGATATACTGCAAAAACTACTTTCTTAGTTTCTGAGGTTCTTTTTAGGTGTTTCATATTTTACATGTTTCTGATTGAGCTCTCGACGAAATATCGACCCAGTTGCATGCGCTATGTTCAAGAGCTGACAATGAAATGTATATATGTTTTGGCTAGTGTTGGCTATGTCACGGTACGGCGGCCACTGAAAACCAGCGCTGGAGAAATATACTCCAGTAAATGCTGAGTGGTCAACCGTTTTGGATGTCACAGTCTATAGTTAATATTTTGTTATTTTTATTTTATTTCATTTTTTTGTTTCCTCTATTACAATGTATTTTTATGTTCCATGTTGTTTTATGTGATATCCAAATAAAGTTGATTTGATTTGATTTGATTTGATATGTATCTTCAAAACGTACAATGACTTCCAAATTATTACTTATATTTGATTTTAGATTTTTTGTGGCCTTACGTAGATACTTATTTCCTTTAGTAATACCGAAGGTTTGTCAATTTTAAGTCTTCACGTTTGACAGCTGTTTAGCCGTTTTCAATTTGATATGTTATGCATTTTTCTCAATTTAGCAAAAATGTGTTTCAAATTTTATTCTCAAAGTTTTTTACCCCCTGTTTAGGAGATAGGGGTGGGGGGCGCTTCCCCCCTCACCCAATATATGCCGAGTTACCCCTCATAAAATTCGTATTGATCAGTAGAATACTACTGACTAGTTTTTTCTCGTTCCGACCCCCCTTAAAGGAAAGGGGGGCCCCCACCCTTTTTTCTTTTTTATGGCCTTACCATATTGCATATCAAGAAATCCGTGACGGGAATCTACCTAACACGATCAACCCTGTCGAACGAACTTTTTTTTTTATAAATTCTAAACCGTTCCTTCTAGTTTTAATGTAACTAAGCTATTTAAATATACTGAGAGACTAGTAATTCTACGCCTGTGTTCAAGGTTGTGAAGGTTGACTTCTACCAATTCGGGATCGCCTATAAGCCTCTTTGCTCTCCTCTCAATTGAGTCCAGAAACGCAAGATGAGACTTTTTTTATATTATAATCTCTCAACTTTTTTATATTATAATTGCTTCATTCTAGTGATCGATATATTATATAGATATACGATGGTCAAGATTGTAAATTATTTCAATATAAATATACTTTATATTGCAACTTTGTTGTATTAAGCGATGACATTTAATTTAGAAACATGCCCATGATACATATTAACAAATATCATAAATCAGTTATATTATAAAAAACAACCAACACGCCATGTTCCGAACGGTGGAAGGTGGAGGACGGAGCTACAAATAGCTACGTGGAATGTAAGAGGAGGAATGGAACAGAAGATGAATGAATTATTAGATGTGATGGATGACAAAGATCTGGATGTTATTTGTGTGTCTGAGACCAAGCGAAAAGGCAATGATACGACCGATTTACCTGGCAACCGGGTCGCTTTCTGGGCTGGGGTTCCAGAGAGTGAGCAAGGTTGCCAAGGTGTAGGCGTATTATTGTCCTCTCGAATGGTTAATGCAATGGTAGAATACAAGGCGATTAACCCGAGGCTTCTTTGGGTTCGCTTTAAGCTGGGGATAACAAGAGTATTCTTGTTAGCCATGTATGCGCCAGTATCCTCAGCCCAAATGAGCGAGCTCGAGGAGTTTTGGGATAATGTCAGGGATGTTCTAAGTAGTATCAGAAGTAACGAAAGGTTGATAGTATGTGGAGATATGAATGGATGGGTTGGAACCGCGCGAAGCGGTTACGAAAGCGTGCTAGGCAAATATGGTGATAAGAGGGTAAATGAGGCTGGAAAGCTTATTTTGGAATTTTGTAAGGAGAAAAATTTGTTTGTGGCAAACACGATGTTTGATCACAAACAAATTCACATGTACACATGGGAGCGAGCGGAAGAAAGAAGTATGATTGATTTATTCCTAGTGGACCAGCGTATTCGAAGTCAAGTTATGGACACGAGAGTGTTCAGAGGTGCTGATCTGGGAACGGACCACTATCTAGTCGTTGCTAGAATAAGAGGTTTGTTCGCAGGTTGGCGCAGCCACACGACGTGTCCAAACTTGGCGTCGAATTATCACATAAGAAGCTGGAAGCTTCAAGATCCACCGATCAGAGAGAAATATCAAGAGAGGGTTTCCAAGAAGCTTGAAAGCTGTGATTCTGGAAATGAAAGTGTTGAAGTATGCTGGCAGAACCTTAGGAATGGTATGGTGAAAGTAGCGACAGAAGTATGTGGTAAAAGGAAAAGAGGTTTTAGTAAAAAGCGCGATGAATGGTGGGATGATGAAGTGAAAGACGCTGTAGAGTTAAAGAAGAAAGCATGGTTGGATTATAAAGCCTCTGGTAAGGATAAAAGTATGAGAGAGATAAGAAAAAGAGCGTACAAGCTGCAAAAGCTGCAAAGGGATGAAAGGTTGACGAACAACTTCCGGGAAAACACGAAGGTTTTCTGGCGAGAAATTAGTGGTTGCCAGGGTTGTTCGGTAACCTGTAGAATGAAAGGGGTGCTTTCGAAAAGCGGTGAAATTTTAACTGAGCAAGCACACGTTTTGCAGCGGTGGGCGGAATTCTATAAGGAGATGTATGAACGTGAGGACGCCTCGGTCTTGACTACCAGCGTAATGCTGAGTCAAGATGTAGCCGATGGTGAAATCAGTTTGGAAGAAGTAGAGAACGTGATTCGAAGTCTGAAATGTGGTAAGGCTGCGGAAGCAGATGAAGTTACTGCCCAGATGATCAAATATGGTGGGCCACGCGTCTGGGACTTTTTCTGGTTTTTGTGTAATTTATGCTGGAAATCTGGGGAGGTCCCAGACGATTGGCGAAGTGCAGTCATCGTACCTTTGTATAAAGGCAAAGGTTCACAGATAGACTGTGCAAGCTATAGGGCCATCAGTTTGATTAGCTTGGGCGGTAAAGTTTATGCTAAAATTTTAGCGAGAAGAATGCAAGAGAGATCTGAAAGGCTGTTGTGGGAGGCACAAGGAGGTTTTAGACCTGGAAGAGGGTGTATAGATCAGATCTTTTCCCTCCGCATGATCACGGAAAAGTTTTTGGCCCTAAACCAAAAGGTTTTCTGTGCTTTTGTGGATTTGGAAAAGGCGTTTGACAGGGTTGTGAGAAAGAAGTTATGGGAGATACTGCCCCGATACAATGTGAACGGACCCTTGCTACAGGCTGTTAGGTCTCTTTACCGAGATCACTCAGTCTGTGTGCGAGTAGGAGCTGGCATGTCGCCCTGGTTTGACATCCAATCGGGTGTTAAGCAAGGTTGCGCTATGTCAGCTTGGTTGTTCAATTTGTATTTGGATAGTTGTCTCCAAGGAGTGAAAGATAGTGACATGGGAGTGAAAGTAGGTGACCTTAAGGTCAATTGCTTACTATGTGCAGATGATGCAGTGCTCCTTGCATCATCAGAATGCAATTTGCAGGCATTGGTCGCCACTCTGAAAGATGGGTGTGAAATTAATGGTCTTAACCTGAATGTAGATAAGACGAAGGTTCTGATATTTGAAAGAAATGAAGAAAGAACAGAATGTAAGATCAACGTGAATGATAAGATAATAGAACAAGTGAATGAAGTGGTATTTTTGGGCAGTATGTTTAGCAGAGACGGAAGATACGAAATGGATGTGGAAAGGCGTATTGCTGCCGGTAACAGAGTCCATTGACTCTTGCTTTGACTACATTGTTGAGACGGCAAAACGTCAGTATAGCTGCACGTTTGGCTGTACACAATGCAGTTTTGCTACCGACGCTGTTATACGGCAGCCAAACGTAGGTAACACAGAAGAAGAATGTAAGAAAGATGAATGCTGTGGAGATGCGATCTCTTCGCAGAATATGCGGAGTCAGTCTAGCTGATCGAATCCGCAATGAAGAGATCCACAGAATGGCAGGTACTAGCAAAGATGTCACGGTGAGAATGAAGAAGAACGTGCTCAGGTGGTTTGGGCACGTTGAACGAATGAGTGATGAAAGAATGGTAAAAAAGATTTATACAGGAAAAGTGAGCGGTAAGAGAGACAGGGGGAGGCCTCGAGTGACCTTTGAAAACACAGTAGCTACGATACTGGAAGGTCACGTAAAAAGCATGAGGACCCCCCGGAGGGCATGTATGAAGAGGTTGATGTCTGTGGCCGAGGCGAAAGAGGTATGCAGAGACCGTAGCGTTTGGCGCTACGTCGTCTCTGGCTACCCCGCAAGGGATATGGCGTGAAGGTAAATAAATAAATAAATAAATAAATAAATAAATAAATAAATAAATAAATATATATAAAAAACAATTTCCTGAAAAATATATGCCAATTTTATATTTCATTGTTATGCTTTACATCGATAGAATCTTTTATTAGTTACCAATATCACTCCTAGTAATTAATAAGTCCATAACATATGTATTATTTAACTAGATTAGCAATTTCAGTGTTATGTAAGTTGCAGTTCTGATAAACTTTGTACTTAACTATTTTTTGTATGAAATTGTGCTTGAAATGAAATTTCTAAATAAAACTTACTGCCACAATATAAAACATTTCCGTCATACTGCTGCGCTCAGCATTCCAAATATTGAACACTGAAAGGTTTCCCAGGTAAAAAGTTTTTTTAAAGTTAGTAAGTCATATTGAAAAGTCAATAGTAATATCTACTAGTCATTCTGTGAACATTATTATTCAGATTACATGGTTAAGTTTTCAAGTAGATATTTACACAACGCTAACACATTTATTTAAATGAAGGCTGTCAAAATCTGTTTTTACATTATTAATTATTCAAATTCGAGATATAAAATTTGCAACAATGCCATATGGATGATTTGTGGATATGCCTCTATAACAATTCATCAGAAATATGAACGATAGAATTTTTTAATTATCTATCACACATTCAACCACACAAAAAAAATATTTTCAGTTAAATTATTATAAACAGCAACTATTTTATTTAATAATTTAATTGGATTTATACGTGCGATCTTGAATTATATTCTGTCCAGAATTTCGCATTGGATATCGTAATAAAAATGATATTGAATCCCTTTATTGTTCATGTTTTAATAAAAATAAAATATACATCTAAAAATGCATTCATCATAAAAGTATTTTGGGAACATAAATCTTTCTTCTCATTGAAAGAGAAACACATTTAGACTCTTGAGTATTCCTACTGTCTGCACCCTTTTATAAGCATATGCTTCTTAAGGTTACTCACCAAGATAAATCACCATTATTTCAGATAGATGTCGTAAAATTACTATTATGGGAGATACTATCACCAAATGGTTATAAGTAATGCATATTAGTACACTAAGATGTGTAAATTTACTTTTTAAGTATTGGTTTTCTTTATAAAGATGGCGAATCTAACAATTTCATGTACATGTTACATCATTATCCTAACAGGCTACGTAACTAATAAAAGATTCTATCGATGTAAAGCATAACAATGAAATATATAATTGGCATATATTTGGTAGGAAATTGTTTTTTATAATATAACTGATTTATGATATTTGTTAATATGTATCATGGGCATGTTTCTAAATTAAATGTCATCGCTTAATACAACAAAGTTGCAATGTAAAGTATATTTATATTGAAATAATTTACAATCTTGACCATCGTATATCTATATAATATACCGATCACTAGAATGAAGCAATTATAATATAAAAAAAAGTTGAGAGATTATAATATAAAAAAGTCTCATCTTGCGTTTCTGGCCTTAATTGAGAGGCGAGCAAAGAGGCTTATAGGCAATCCCGAATTGGTAGAAGCCAACCTTCACAGCCTTGAACACAATAGCTTAGTTACATTAAAACTAGAAGGAACGGTTTAGAATTTAGAAAAAAAAAGTTCGTTCGACAGGGTTGATCGTGTTAGGTAGATTCCCGTCACGCGATTCTCGATATGCAATATGGTAAGGCCATAAAAAAGAAAAAAAAATCCGTGCCCGCGGGGGACACGCGTGGGTAGACCTCGTGTGTAACTCGTGTAAAATATAACTTACTACCTAAGAATAACACATGATGCCGTTGTTTACATCAAAAATTTTCAAGCAAAAAACGGTTTTTATTTTTTTTCTCGGAAAAAGTATCTTTTTTGGAAATACTTTTGGTACTTAAATTTAGAATAAAAAATAACCTTTCTTTTAAAAATATTTGCGAGGCGGGAATGTTTACCAGAAAAAAGTTGCCGTGGTTTTACCTACCTTAAATTTTCAAGCTTAAAGTGGTTTTTATTTTTTTTCTCGGAAACGGTACCTTTTACGGAAAAACTTTTGGTACCTAAATTTAGAGTAAAAAATAACCTTTCTATTAAAAATACTTGTGATGTAAGAATGTTTACATGAAAAAAGTTGTGAATTTTTTTCTAAAAAATTTCGTTTTTTTTACCCCCATCCCTAAGTTATTGAAGTTAGGTTTTTTTTTTGAGGTGGTAGAGCCTAGCTGTAGTTATCTGACTGCAGCTCGTATTGGGCTGGCTCGACCGGGGAAGGACCACCCTCTCACAGAAGACCGACGTGTAGTAACCAAATTAATTTGGTTATGTTTCGTCGGTGAGTGAGAGAATCCGGAAGCCCAACCCCCCCCCCCCCCCACGCCAAACATGAAAGCGATGCCTACAAGAAAAATACCCCAGGAGGGTATCGGATTTGATGAAGCCGGGGACCCCCTCCCCGAGCAAAATCGGGGAAATGATTCTCGGATTTTGCTCGGGCTGCCCGTCGTATCTGGGGCGGGCAAAGTATCGCCTTTTGTGTTCTATGAGGGCAAACGACGAGTCAACGCAGCGGCACCCCGACCCACTCTAAATGTGGACTTTTGCAACATCCGGGGACGTCATTCCAACTTGAACGCCGTCCATTATCATCTAGAGACGGCGCAGCCGGCCTTGTTGTTTCTGACGGAAACGCAGATATCTCGACCTAGCGACACAGCGTACCTGTCATACCCCGGGTATAAACTAGAACACCATTTTATACCACACGCCGGGGTATCTGTGTTCGTAAGGGAGGATATCTGCTACCGTCGCCTTCAGGTTTTTGAAGGTCGGGACCTGTCTATACTCTGCCTACGCGTGGACATGGACGACCATGTCAGAGTCTACGCGTGCCTCTACAGGTCCCATAGTGGTAATGCAGAAACGGATCAACTCATGGGCCATGTTCAGGCGAAGATTGACGATCTGCTTTCACAGACTCCCTCCGCCGAAGTCGTAGTCCTAGGGGACTTTAATGCGCACCATGCCGATTGGCTAGGGTCACGTGCCACCGACTACGCGGGGAGATCTGTGTTTGACTTTGCTCTGGCAAATGGTCTGTCCCAGCTGGTAAAGACGCACACTCGTCTACCGGACGTGGACAGCCACACGCCCTCTTTGTTGGATCTTCTGCTGACTACACATCCAGAAAAGTACCAGATCACTGTCGAGGCTCCCTTAGGTTCCTCTGATCACTGTCTGGTACGGAGTGTAGTGCCCATTCAACGGTCGGCTCGCACAACACCTGCGACTCGACGCGTTTGGCACTACAAGTCAGCGGATTGGGATGGAATGCGGTCCTTTTTTGCATCCTACCCATGGAGGCCGATTTGTTTCCCTTCCGATGATCCTAGTGACTGCGCTGCGGCTGTAGCTGATGTGATACTACAGGGCAAGGAACTATTTGTACCAAGCTCTGTGGTACCACTTGGTGGCAGATCGCGGCCTTGGTTTGATGCGTCTGTCAGGGCTGCAGCAGCTGGCAAACGGCAGGCTTATCAAGCTTGGGTCAATGCGTTAGTCACTAAGGATCCGAACTCTAGAGTTCTGAAGAGGAAATATAATCGTGCCTCCAGATACTTCAAACGGCAAATCGCTAGAGCAAAGTTCAAGCATGTCGTCAAAATTGGGGATCAGCTGGCAAAGTACCCGCCTGGCACGCGCAAATTTTGGGCGCTTTCAAAGGCCACTCTGGGAAACTTTAGCCAGCCGTCCCTACCGCCGTTGCACATGGGGAATGACTCTCTGGCCCACACGGCAAAAGAGAAAGCCGATCTCTTGGGCACTCTTTTCGCCTCCAACTCGACTTTGGACGACCAGGGGAAGACACCGCCTATCATCCCGCGGTGTCAGAGCTCAATGCCGGAAATAGTTTTTCGGCAGAAAACTATTAGGCAGTCTCTATTTTCCTTGGACGTTCATAAGTCGAGTGGGCCGGATGGTATTTCTCCATTGGTGCTACGAACGTGTGCCCCTGAGTTGACTCCAGTGCTAACGCGTCTATTTCGGTACTCCTACCTTAAAGGCGTAGTGCCGGTCACATGGAAGCGTGCCCTTGTCTATCCGATCCCTAAAAAAGGTGATAGCTCGGAACCAGCTAACTACAGACCTATCGCCATTACCTCTCTGCTCTCCAAAGTAATGGAGAGCATTATCAATAAACAGCTCCTAACCTACCTCGAGAATCACCAGTTGGTCAATGACCGGCAATATGGCTTTCGCCATGGTCGATCGGCTGGTGATCTTCTGTTGTATCTCACACACCGTTGGGCAGCTGTTATTGAAAGCAAGGGAGAGGGTCTGGCAGTTAGTTTGGATATGGCGAAAGCCTTCGATCGTGTATGGCACAAGGGGCTTCTTTCGAAGCTACCTTCATATGGGCTTCCCGAGAGTTTATGCAAGTGGATCACCAGCTTCCTCACTGGGCGGAGCATACAGGTCGTTCTCGACGGTTTTTGCTCGGACCCCAAGCCCGTGAACGCTGGTGTACCCCAAGGCTGCGTGCTATCCCCAACTCTGTTCCTCCTGCACATCAATGATATGTTGGATATCTCCAACATACATTGTTATGCGGATGACAGCACTGGGGATGCGGTGTATTCCGGCCGTGCAGGTCTCTCTCGGGACAACGTCGACGAGTGCCGAAAGAAACTTGTGTCTTCTATAGAAACTTCCTTGGGGATGGTCTCTGAGTGGGGTGAACTGAACCACGTTCAGTTCAATCCCCTAAAGACACAAGTTTGTGCGTTTACCACTAAGAAAACCCCATTTGTCGTATCACCGCTCTTCGAGAGCACTCCCCTCATTGCTTCGCTAAGTATCAGAATACTGGGTCTCGACATTTCGAGCGACATTTCGAAGAAATTGGGAGTGATCAATAGAGCGAGGCAGTACTTCAAACCTGGCCAAAGACTTGCGCTCTATAAGGCGCAGGTCTGGCCACACATGGAGTACTGTTCTCATCTCTGGTCCGGATCACCCCAATATCAGCTTCTACCATTTGACCCCGTACAACGGAGAGCCGTTCAAATTGTCGGGGACCCGGTGGTCTGCGAACGGCTGGACTCTTTGGTATTGCGTAGAGACGTGGCTTCTTTGTGTGTCTTCTACCGCATTTACAACGGGGAGTGTTCCGAAGAACTATTCAGTCTGATGCCTGCCGCCGATTTTCATCACCGCACAGCGCGCCATCGCCTCCAATACCATCCTTACCACCTGGATGCGTGGCGATCCTCCACTGTGCGGTTCTCAAGGACATTTTTTCCACGTTCCACTCACTTGTGGAACGAACTCCCTTCGGCGGTATTTCCAGATCGGTACGACATGGGTACCTTCAAAAAAGGCGTCTACTTCTACCTACAAGGCCGGCAACACTCTTGTAAATCCTCGGATGTTGCACGAGTTCATGGGCGGCGGTGATCACAAGTCATCTGTGACCCGCCAGCTCGTTTGCCCTCCTCTTCAATAAAAAAAAAAAAAAAAAAAAAAAAAAGGTTTTGGTTTATCTACATTAGTTACAGGTATTCATCAAGGACATCATATGATGTAAACGCGATTGATCTTCTTTGTATAGGGAAAAAGTTATGGTCGAAAAATTTAAATCAGAAGAAGTGAGGCCCTAGCGCCCCCTGCGGCCGGACTTCTCTGGTTAACGAACTTGACCTTCATTTTTAGATGTTTGATTTTTATGCAAAGTTTGAAAGCGATCCGAGCGAAACTGCGGCCGCTATCCTGCTGACAAAAGTCGAATCTGGACGCACGCACGCATATATATATATATATGTCCGAAATGTTTATATATATATATATATATATATATATATATATATATAAACATTTCGGACTCAGGGGGTCATAAGAAGACCTCCTGTGAAGAAATTTTTTCAAAATTTGAAAGTCGGGTACAAATGAATGGGCAGACCGAATTCTTCGAGGTCTACCCAAAAACTTCAGGATAAAGAGGTTTCTGAATTAGAGCTTAAAAATTTGATGAGAAAAAAATCAATATATTTCTGATACATCGTTGAAATCGTTTACCAACCAACGAAAAAACTAATACTTTCTTTTTACATTTAAGTAAAGATTGTTAAATTATCAAAAAAATACAAAAATATATTTATAATACATGTTTAATTTAAAATTAATCACAATCAATCATTGAGCTGAGCGTAAGCGAAGCTCTTAACCGTTTGGGAGACCTTTTTTGTGTTTAGTTGTTTCCAGAATGCAACGTGATAATTAGCTAAAAATTTTTTCATGTATGCTCGAGCCGAAAGCGGATGTTAAAGGGAAAATAGATTGCAAAAATGTTTAGCCATTCAAAAGTTATCAAAAAAAGATCACTCCTGCCATAGACAATACATTAGAGCTGCCCTGCGCGTGCGAGCAATGTGCTGAGCTAGAAGGTGACAATTAGTCCTAATAAACCTATATTTCCTGTAGTTATTCAGATGAAAGGAGAGGGGCTCAGCTCAACACCCGCCGCGCACGGTTGGCGGATCCTAGTTAATTTATGACGTTAACTGTACAATAAAGGCTAAATATAAATACCTAGTTGACAAAGACTATCGCAGAAATTTTGAGTTGTTTATAAAGTTTCAAATTATATACCAATTATATAATACGAGTATATATAATATGGTAACATATTTCATATCAAAGAAATGTTTCTTTTCTTTCTTTCTTGTTTTTTTTACTACTATAGGAGAATTAATTACCTTCATTATATATGACAGCAAGCTGAGAGGATTTTATAAAATATAATTTACAAGATTCAGTGTTAGTGCTTGTCTTAGCACATGAGTCTGCTATCTCATTTTCCGTAAAACCACCACGTCTGCATTAAATTGTTTTAGTTAGACAGATAGTTCTCCACGTCGAGTAACATTTCTTTTCATGGTTGTTTGGCATATTACTATTAATAGACCATAAATAAAGTTACAACAAGCCCATAAAGTAGTATGCACAAACAGATATTTCCTTAATGTAAAAATATACATTACTACCAACACCTACATGGAATACAAGGGTGTCTTAGTTGTAAGTTGGTCTATAAAAAAGACTTGTTAAAAATTATAAACTAGGACTAAGTCGCTCTCGAAGTAGAACAAATTACCTTCGTTATAGTTAGCGGTGACAGTTCGAACTCTTTTTTCTATTCGATTTGTTGAGTTTTTCAGAAAGAGGGAACAGGTTACGTAAATGTAACATCTGATGTTATACTACACTTTAAAATTCTAAATTTAAAGTACCTTAAAGTAACTATACTGATATTTTTTATAATATATCCTCAGATATTAACACGAAATTCAGAATCATAATGATGTGAACATATATAATTCGAAACAAGATATGTTATAATATTCTCTTAAACAAAAATTTATTTATTTCTCAAAAGAAAACTTTCTAAAAGGTGTCGTGTTTGTAATCATTTGAAATATTTGAACCATAGCTTCAAACTATCTCTAGCTTACTTATCTGTAAATTGATTTTAATGATATGAATATATTTATATTTAAAACATATACATAAATATAATAAACAAATATCAGACACCTATGAATATTACCAAAACATTAAAAGAATTTTATTTTATTGACTATTTTTCAGTACTTTTATATATAAATCATTAATTTAAAACAGTAGAAGAAAACAATTGTAAAAGGAAGGTTTAGAACTAGTACTTACTTTAGTCCCCGAGGTACCTCACGTGAAGGTACTTCGAATGCTAGGATCATGTAAAATGTGACTGAGAGTAGAAGTTATGACACAAAATAGCATTTATCTGAATTCTTAATTTAAGTTTTGTACAGTTTCAGAACACAATGTTTTTACTGTTTTTTATATTTCACAATTTTTTGCCAGATATTCAAATTATTAAATTGTTAATTGCTATCAATCCAAGAATTGATGTTAGGATAAAAATGCTTTCACTCTAGTTATTGAAAATATTTAGAAGTGAAATTTACTAATAAAACCACAAGTCAAACCAAGACTTGTGGTTTTATTACAATTTTCCGCAGTTAGCCAGAAACTTCTATATAGACTGTAAACTAGATAGTAAGACACCGACCAAATAGAACTTCGACTTGGCGAGTTAAGTCATTATGTGAAAACAAACTCATTTTTTAATTTTAATTTAAGTACTATTATTTTTTTTTTGACATATTAATTAAAATATGTAATTAATCCAAAATTCATATTAAGTTTATATTATTAAAACTAAAATAAAAATATTTGACTATGACTATATTACATTATTATTTGATATACAATTTAATACAAAAAACCGGTACAGAAATAATCGCAAAATCGCATGTAATAAAAATACGTTCATTTGACAAATGGCTTCTAGCCTAATCCTTACTATATAATAATCCTTACTATATAATAACGAGCTAATTGACTCTGTATGCACGCGCATCACTTATCACCCACAAATCACACAATAATGTGTAATACATAAAAAAAAAGCTATTGAATCAGGCTACAAAATAGGGTGGGTGCCCACCTCATACATGACCTTTGGCCCTGTCATCAGTCATCAGGGTCATCATAATAATAATAATCATTAGAATGCGATTTGCAGGCATTGGTCACCACTCTGAAAGATTGGTTTGAAAATAATGGTCTAAGCCTGAATGAAGATGAGACGAAGGTTCTGATATTTGAAAGAAATGAAGAAAGAACAGAATGTAAGATCGACGTGAATGGTAAGATAATAGAACAAATGAATGAAGTGGTATGTTTGGGAAGTATCTTTAACAGAGACGGAAGATACGAAATGGATGTGGAAAGACGTATTGCTGCCGGTAACAGAGTTAACGGTGCTTTGCCTGCATTGTTGAGATGGCGAAACGTCAGCATAGCTCCACGTTTGGCTGTACACAATGCAGTTTTGCTACCGACGCTGTTATACGGCAGCCAAACGTGGGTAACGCAGAAGAAGAATGTAAGGAAGATGAATGCTGTGGAGATGCGATCTCTTTGCGGAATTTACGGAGTCAGTTTAGCTGACCAAATCCGCAATGAAGAGATTCACAGAATAGCAGCACTAGCGAAGATGTCGCAGTGAGAATGAAGAAGAACGTGCTCAGGTGGTTTGGGCACGTCGAACGAATGAGTGATGAAAGAATGGTAAAAAAGATTTATACAGGAAAAGTGAGCGGTAAGAGAGAAAGGGGGAGGCATCGAGTGACCTTCGAAAACATTGTATCCATGATACTGGAGGAAGGTCACGTAAAAAGTATGAGGACCCCCCGCAGGGCATGTATGAAGAGGTTAAAGTCTGTGGTCGAGCCGAAAGAGGTATGCAGGGACCGTAGCGTTTGGCGCTCCGTCGTCTCTGGCTACCCCGCAAGGGATATGGCGTGAAGACAAGTTAAGTTATTTTATAAATTTCTTTTTTTAAATATAAGGGAGAAAGATGATGACATGTATCTAATTTAAGGTTTGATATTGAAAAACTGAGATAACTTTTTAGCTTAGAATTTGAGTTTTCATTATTTAATTATTAGATATTATATAAAATTATGGTATTAATCCATAATATAAATACTTTTACCGGTAAATCCTAAATATTTCTATAAGACTTATACTACAAATATATAACAAATCCACTAGAACTGCATCGAGTGAACCTCTGATACCTACTTCGACCCATTTTTTAACGTCGAAGCTCGAAGCTGAGTTTATAGAAAGCTCACTTTAATACAATCTTCTGTGGTTGAAATGTCACATAGGCGATTGTGATGGAACTTTGCTTTAGCGCAAATATACCGGTTTGAAAGTTCCTATTCGAATGTTATTGTTTATTGTTATTGATTTATTTCGTTTTAAAGATGATAGAATTGAGATACAAACACAAAGGACTAAAATAATAATAATAATTTAAAATTAGAATGATTTGTTTTTCGTTGTAATTTAGAAAAAAAGGACTGGTTTGATTGAAAATTAAATGAAACTTTAATTATGCTCTTTTTTAAAATTATTTACTTTGTTAATTATATTGAAAGAAAGACTGGAAACAAATGTCAAATCAACGTTATCAAATAAATTAAGTCATGGCACACTGTATCGAAGCCTTTTCAAAACACCTAGTATTAAGTTTTAAATATATATATTTTTTAATGAACTTTAAAATAAAAATATAGATAAATTACGTGACATTTTAAATACATTAGAGATGTTTTGGGTCTAAAAGTTACAAATTGAAATATATAAAGGTGTGTATGGTAAACACATTATGGTGCTTCTACAATTTTTGCAAAAAGATAATATAATTAATTGATAGTAGAGATAAAGATAGAATAAAATTGTATATCTAGTATCTACGACATAAATATTTGACATCACAAATATAATGATACTCGTAAAAAAGGCAATAAAGTTAGTTTATATTACTTTTTTTTAAACACCATCAAATATTGGAAAATCTTAGACTTAATGTTAGAATCTAAATAATATTTATACCGAATATATTTTTGGATCTTATTAAATCAAGTCCTTGTATAAAATGTCCACGAATATATTAATTAGGTTTAAAAAAATTCTAATCAAAAACTCTACATTGGGAATTGTATATTACAACAATAGTCTTATTTAAACTGCCACTAAAGCGACTATGTTTAACAGATTTAATTAAAGCTTCACCAAAAAGAAGCAAATTAATAAATACTGATGACAATACAAAGTGATGACAATTTCTCCTAAAACTGAGATCTGTTTCGAAAATTATATTTTATTGAAGTTTTGACTTACAAAGAAATGTTTAATAGATATTAAAATTCTTAGATAAGTTTTAATTTGACCCTATCTATGATAACATATATTATTTTCAACACTTGGTAAATTGTACATTTATTTAAAAATTTCACTAAAATATTTTATTTTCAAGGTTAGGTTTTTTTTATAGAAATCTTAACATCTTAAATAATCTGGACTATTTTGTTAGTTCTATAATTTTCTTTGTTTATGTAAATACTATCTAAACATTTAATCAAGAAAGAAATGCTTAAAAAAATACAAAAAGATACAATTAAAATGTATGGTAATAAGGCTCTGGATAACATATTCCTGTAGACAGTTAACTGACCATAAAAGGTGCAAATGGGTTTATTTTTGTTTGCTAATACTTTTTATATTCCATTTTAACGTTCAAATTTGTTTAACTTTATTTTTTATACAATCATTCAATATTCGTTGAGAATAAATATTTCTGAATAGAACAAGAGGTCGTAAAGTGATTGATATTCCTTATTGAGCGAAGCGAGTGGAACGTTCTACTGGAGACTTTTTTACATTCTTTGTTACGAATAGGCTTGACTCGTGGTTTTATTTCACTTTGCCGCAGTCCGCTTGAAGTTTCAATGCAGGCGGACAATATGAAGTCGACAGTGAGACGCTTATTAAATGCGGCTCCACTGTACGAAAATCGTAAATTACTTTGGGTGATATAGAAAAGGTGATATTTTTAAAAATTCAATAATATAAAGATCTACACATTTGGTTCGTTAATTAAAACAGACATTATTCTCCATAAAATGTAGGATTATTGGGGACTCGGATCTCTGTGAACGGTTTGACTTTTTTCATTGCGAAGAGACTTGACTTTGTTGTGCGTCATCTATTGCACTTAAAACGGGAAGCGTTCCGAGCAATTTAATCTGATGTCTGCCGTCGAATTTCATCAGCGCACAGCACGTCATCGCCTGCATTACCATCCGTACTACATGGATACGTGGCGAGTTTCTACTGTGTGGTTTTCCCAACCAAACAGGGAGCTGAGCCCGACACAAATTAATACAAAAAAATCAATCTCGAGGTTTTTAATAATTCATATCGAATAGAAATAAATCCATCGGTTTAGCTACTGGTCACAACAATCAGAGAGAAGTGTATTTACGTTAATATAGTAACTGAGATACAATAGAACGTATTTACACATACCTTTAGTGGGTAGGCTCAAAATATTTTCTAATCTATTATAGTAACAAAACTAATCATTTATGTATCGTTTTGTTTGAATTATATTTCTATCTATATTGTTCATTTACTCCGATACTCAATAAGCGCATTTCAAATTTTATTTCAGAAAGCTTTTCCAGCGAATTATGAATGTAGAAAGTATGGTCTTTGTCGTATTAACATTCACTTAGTAAGGGATGGATAGGCTTAAATATTATGAGTGTATTTATAATAATAATTCAAATTTGCAAAAACGCACACTTAATATATTTTGATTTAAGGATAATACTATTGTTTTGTATATTAAGAGTTTCGTACTAAAAACAACTGGTACTATAATGGCTTCTGTAATTTTTGTTGCCGTATATATTATGCCGTATGTGTATAAACAGATTTCATCCTTTCCTTGTTTGGGATGAAAATCAGTGAAGTGCTTCAATACGAGGACAGTCATTTAATTATTCCGTGAGTGGACTCCATAATATTACCATTTGTCTGTACATCTATGGACATAAAGCTGATTGAAATAGACTACTGAATGAAGCGTAAATCAATATATTTGCTTTTGGAAACTGTTTATATTTTTCCAGATAAAAATGATGACAGATAGCGACCCGGAAGCTAATAGATAGAGCTACAAGTCGTTTTTCCAGAGGTCCTAGGCACGAGTCGTGTATATTTAAAAATATATACCTAATAATATGTTACGAATTTACCTAATTTGTAATTGTATTTATAAAAATAAGAGTTCTAGCAGAGAAATAGTTAATAAAACACGGACATTTCTATCAAAGTTAGTTTAGATAAGGATAAAAAACGCAGCTTCTAAGACCAAAGTGCATTTCTTTTAATTAAAATCAGTAACGTTTTACATTTCGCTTCCAACAGAAGTGAAGTGGACATTAAATATATACTTGTTATTTCATTTCCTTTACGTCTCTATCTTTAATAAACACTTTGGTCAATTTATGTAGTCACATTAATCACATCACAAATCTTTCTTTAATCTAATAAAAATATTTTTATTACAAAAAGTAAAAACATGTAAAATATGACTGAGAGAAGATATGTTATGGCATGTCATGAGAAGTTATGGTTACTAATAATAAAAATACAACATGATTTTAACAAAATTAGTGTAATTTTAATGTTAATTGATTTAATAATTAAATGCATTTAGATTGAAGTCTTAAAGTTGAAATTCTGTATCAGATATTCTAACACATTTAACGGAGGCTAATAAACTCACTTGTGAATTTTAATTTAGATGGAGAAGACATAACTCCATCGCCTAGTGGTTGGAGTAATCAGAACTGCAATACAATATATATACATTAGTACGAGTGTTCTCCAAACATTGTCTTTTCTATCAATTTTTTTCGTAATTTTTCGTTGAAAGTACATACCAAGTACTACCTATTTAACCACCTTTTAAACTATATACTTTACAAGTATTACCTATTTCACCACTTATTAAATTATATACTTTATTAAATGGCTTCTCTTGTTTTTTGCGTTCAGAATGGTTCCTACTGTAATCAATTAAAATGTAAAATATAATTGCTATAATAACTTCTGTTTTTATAGGATTATGTATAGACATGTATTTATAGGATTTCTATACTGCTATAAATTGGATTTGACAATATATATTCCACCACTTGTATACAATCACGCTCAGTGGCTTCTCCGTACTTCTTCACTTAGTCAAGAAACTTAAACACGATAATAGCTACTTAATTCTCCATTAATTGAACTTAATAGTATAATAACTTATCCGTACATCACTGACACACAACTGATTGAAACGGACTATTGACTTCAAAATAAGTAACCATTATAAGTGTTTGGATAAATTTTATATTTACTACAAATTCTGCCGCAGATAAAACTCTATGAAATGTATTTTTTCTATATTGAAGCTTGGTTTGTTCGTCTCTTCTCTAACCTACAGACAGTTTAAAATTAATAATAAATATTTTTTATTAAACGATCTATTGTTTAAGACATAGGCTTGAAATGCTTACACGCACTACGCACTTTTCGACTAGTATTAGAATGTTATATAAAGAGCTATAGTAAAACAATAGCAATATAAGCCTTGTATAAAAATGTGAGAAATGCTAAGTTCGATGAGTAATTTTGAATGTTTGATTATTAATATGCGAAACCCAATGTCCTTCTGTAGACGGGGAGTCAGAACTAACTAGTATTTTAGGTTTATAAGAGCATAACTTATTTGTATTCCTGTTGAGTTTATTTATTTAACAAAACTTAATTTCAGTGTACTAAAAATAATATTTTTGAATTGTCACTGTAAATGTAATGTTATAATAGAAAAGATTCAGTAGAAACGGAGTCAATTTAAATCAGAGTCCTTAAATACGATTTTAAATAAGGACAAAGAGCAGAGCTTCTAAGAGCAAAGTGCATTTGCAAATATTTCTTTTAATTAAACATTCTATGCTATTTATATAAAGTAAAAATAAAATATCACTGTTATATAACCCCGTCTACATCTGTGACAGTTAATCAAATATAACAGCTTGCTCAATCGCAATAGACTAATATACCTGTTGAAGTAACTTTAACCAAATCACAAAACTCTTCAATAACGAAGTAGAATATCTTAACACGGTCGAGTTTATTAATTAACAAATAATCTCTGCAACATATAATATCTAATACAGTGAACCTTTCTAATGGAAAAAACAAATAATTATTTAAGACTTTTCCATCTAAATAATATAAGTTATAGTTATATAGGTGGTAGAGCCTACCTTTAGTTATCTCACTGTTGCTCGTATTGGGCTGGCTCGACCGGGGAAGGACCACTGTCTCACAGAAGACCGACGTTTAGTAACCAAATTCATTTGATTATGTACCGTCGGTGAGTGAGAGAATCCGGAAGCCCAACCCCTCCCCCTGCCCCTGTCAAACATGATAGCGATACCTCGAAAAAATATACCCCAGGAGGGTACCGGCTTTGATGAAGCCGGGAATCCCCTCCCCAAGTAAAATCGGGGGAACGAACCTCGGATTTTGCTCGGGCTGGCCGTCGTATCTTGGGCGGGCAAAGTATCGCAGTTTGTGTTTTCTAAGGGCGACGAAACGACGGCAAACAGCGGCACCCCGCCCCGCTATAGATGTGCACTTTTGTAACATCCGGGGGTTACACTAGAACCTAAACGCCGTCCACTACCACCTTGAGACGGCTCAGCCAGCCTTGTTATTTTTGACAGAGACGCAGATATCTCAACCTAGCGACACAGTGTACCTATCATACCCCGGGTATAAACTAGAACATAATTTTATACCACACGCCGGGGTATCTGTGTTCGTAAGGGAGGATATCTGCTACCGTCGCCTTCAGATTTTTGAAGGTTGGAACTTGTCCGTGCTCTGGTTGCGCGTGGACATGGACGACCATGTCAGAGTCTACGCGTGCCTCTACAGGTCCAATAGTGGTAATGCAGAAACAGTTCAACTGTTGGGCCACGTTGAAGAAGACTGACGACCTGCTATCAAAGAATCCCTCCGCCGAAGTCGTAGTCCTCGGGGACTTGAATGATGAGGGTCACGTGCAACCGACTACGCGGGGAGATCTGTTTTTAACTTTGCTCTGCCAAATGGTCTGTCCCAACTGGTAAAGACGCACACTCGTCTACCGGACGTGGACAGCCACACGCCCGCTTTGTTGAATGTTCTGCTGACTACAAATCCAGAAAAGTACCAGGTCACTGTCGAGGCTCCCTTAGGGTCCTCTGATCACTATTTGATACGGAGTGTACTGCCCATTCAACGTCCGGCTCGTACAAGACCTGCGACTCAACACGTTTGGCTTGTTTGGTGGCTTGGTTTGTCAGCAGATTGGGATGGAATGCGATCCTTTTTTTGCATCCTACCCATGGGGGCCGATTTGTTTCCCTTCCAATGATCCTAGTGACTGCACTGCGGCTGTAAGGCCACTCTGGGTAACTTTAGCCAACCGTCCCTACCGCCGTTGCACATGGGGAATGACTCTCTGGCCCACACGGCAAAAGAGAAAACCGATCTCTTGGGCACTCTTTTTGCCTCTAACTCGGCTTTGGACGACCGAGGGAAGACACCGCCTATCATCCCGCCGTTTCAGATCTCAATGCCGGGAATTGTTTTTCGGCAAAAAACTATCAGGCAGTCTCTATTTTCCTTGGACGTTCATAAGTCGAGTGGGCCGGATGGCATTTCTCCATTGGTGCTACGAACGTATGCCTCTGAGTTGACTCCAGTGCTAACGTGTCTATTTCGGTACTCCTACTTTAAAGGCGTAGTCCCGGTCTCATGGAAGTGTGGCCTTGTCCATCCGATCCCTAAAAAAGGTTATAGCTCGGACCCAGATAACTACAGATCTATCGCCATTAACTCCCTTCTCTCCAAAATAATGGAGACTATTATCAACCGCCAGGTCCTAACGTACCTCGAGGATCACCAGTTGATCAATAACCGGTAGTATGGCTTTCACCACGGTCGATCAGCTGGTGATCTTCTGTTATACCTTACGCACCGTTGGGCAGCGGTTATTGAAAGCAAGGGAGAGGGTCTGGCAATAAGTCTGGATATGACGAAAGCCTTCGATCGTGTATGGCACAAGGGGCTTCTTTCGAAGCTACCTATGGGCTTCCCGAGAGTTTGTGCAAGTGGATCACCAGTTTTCTCACTGGGCGGAGCATACAGGTCGTTCTCGACGGTTTTTGCTAGGACCCGCAGCCCGTGAACGCTAGTGTACCCCAAGGCTGCGTCCTATCCTGAATTTTGTTCCTCCTGCACATCAATGATATGTTGGATATTTCGAACATACATTGTTATGCGGATCACAGCACTGGGGATGCGGTATATTCCGGCCGTGCAGGTCTCACTCGGGAAAACGTCGATGAGTGCCGAAAGAAACTTGTGTCTTTTATATAGACTTCCTTGGGGATGGTCTCTGAGTGGGGTGAACTGAACCATGTTCAATTCAATCCCCTAAAGACACAAGTTTGCGCCTTTACCACTAAGAAAACCCCATTTGTCGTATCACCGCTCTTCGAGAGCACTCCTCTTATTACCTCGCCAAGTATCAGAATACTGGGTCTCGACATTTCGAGCGACTGTCAGTTTAGTGGTCATCTGGAGAGCAAGGCCAAGTTGGCCTCTATGAAATTGGGACCAATCAATAGAGCGAGGCAGTATTTCAAACCTGGCCAAAGACTTGCGCTCTATAAGGCGCAGGTCCGGCCACACATGGAGTACTGTTCCCATCTCTGGTCCGGATCACCCCAATATCAGCTTCTACCATTTGACCGCACACAGCGGAGAGCCGTTCGGATTGTCGGGGACCCAGTGCTCTGCGAACGGCTGGACTGGACTGCCTAGCGCCGAATTTCACCACCGCACAACTCGCCATCGCCTCCTTTACCATCCATACCACCTGGATGCGTGGCGATCTTCCACTGTGCGCTTTTCAAGGACTTTTTCCCACGTTCCACTCGAATGTAGAACGAACCTCCTTCGGCGGTATTTCCAGATCGATACGACTTGGGTACCTTCAAAAAAGGCAATGTATTCCCATTTCCAAGGCCGGAAATGCTCTTGTGAATCCTCGGATGTTGCAAGAGTTTATTTGCGGAGTTGATCACTTACTAACGGTGACCCGCAAGCTCGTTTGCCTTCCTTTAACATTAAAAAATAAAAAAAAACAATAAGAAATTTGATCAATTTTACTATGTAACCTACAAGGGTGATTATAACAATGAGATCTTAATTATTTTTCTGTTTTATTCAGATCAAATTAATTCCATATAAAGTAATGTAATTTAAAATAATTATTTAGTTGAGTTGAGTATATTATTATTAAAAACATGAACAAGAAATAATATACTTCACGTATAATAGCTGTATTGAACGTTGTCTATATTATCTTAAGAATTATTCAGAAATATTACTGTTATTTGATGTAAACTACAATGAATAGCACAAAATTGTAAGTATTATTACAAATGGTCAACAATGGTTTTTCAATAACATTATTTATTTCGGTTTAAAGCTATTATATTATAACGTCATTATAATTATAGTTACCTTAAAATAATTAAGCCGTTAAACGATATAGAATTGTGATATTTTGTTTAATAAACGTTTATATTGAAATTAATTTAATTTTACAATGGTTATTATAATCTACTCTCACTTCCTAATCAGGTAATTAAGTAAGTATATATTTGTCTTAACGTTACATTTATAAATATCTTACTTGGAAAATATGGATAATAAAATCATAACGGATGGATAATACCGGACACTGTGCCTATGATAATTTGTAAGTTTATACATAAATATTTCCTCAAAATATGCAGGTATATAAAATAGGAATTAGAATGACGACGAAAATTAATTTTCACGGTTTTCTCTTCAAAGGTTTTTCTATTGAGTAAATCCTAAACAAAAAACTAATCGGAATAGTAATCTATATTAATTCTCGTCACGCTCATATCTCTTTATTAACTCTCAGGAAACTAAAACCCAATTTCACATTGAAGGGAATACGGTAGTGTTACGTGTTGCAGACACGAGGCGGGATTGGAACTTGTATCAGAGAAAATATAGCTCGTATTAAGACTGGCACCGGGAGCACGTATCAGAGGGTATCTATTAATTTAGTTAGGAACAATATTGCAATTTATTAATATGAACCATACTATATATCTGATGCGATTTAATAAGTTTTAGTTCAATGGACGGTATCTATAACATGTGACATATTATCTATATTTTTAGTAATGTATATGGTTATTATATTTTTATTTAAAACAATCAGTACAATGTATTTGTTGTGCACGATCTCAGTTTCATATAATTTACTTTAATGTTCTTTTTTGTTTCATTTAAGTGTTTCAAATTTATATATCGCCTCTTTGCGTTATTTTGTTCTATATTCTCAGGTTGACTATAGAGAATGCTCTTAGGATGAGTTCCGTCTTTTGGAGATTATATTATATTTAAGTTTTATTTTGTTTGTTTTTATTATCTTATATAATGGTGAAGAACATTACTCAGAGGTTGAAAAACTACAGACCAAATGATTGTAAGTTACGTTATTACTGCTGCCTTATGTCATCGCGGGTCCATTGTTAGAACAAGTACTGCAATACTATTATGTGCACATAATTATCATCCTGCGGCTGTGGCTGGCTTTGTACTTTTATACTTTAATTACAACGTTAAAATAACATTCAAATTAATAGACCTTATAATAAATTATCAAATTAAACCTTGAGCCACCGACTAGTAATTTAACAATACCTCCAATAACCACAAAGCCTATTATGGAACACTGCTTTTGAATTAATTATATAGTTAGAAATGCACTAGAACTCTGTGTCACTGAACAAGATATAATTAATTAATTAATTAAATTAACTATTAAGAAAATTGGGCTTTTCTTCAAATGTATGATGTTAAGTAGTAGAATGGATTATTTTCTTTAAAAGAAAGTAATTATTCTGTGTATTTTATATTTTGTCGACTTTTAAATTGCGGATTTTCGGCGTGATCTTTAATTTTCTGTTTCTGAAGCTTTTTTATCGCAGAATTTTTGTATTTTTATTTATTTCAAAAGCGTTTGTAGGCCGACAGCGATTTACATCCCCTTACCATGCTAAATGTTCTCAATATTACAAAATAGTTGTTTTTAAAGTTTATTAAAAATGCTAATGTCTGAAAGCTTACATAATATTTATATAACATATTTATTTATTTAGCTTCACGCCATAACCCTTACGGGGTAGCCAGAAACGACGGAGCGCCAAACGCTAGGATCCCTGCATACCTCTTTCGCCTCGGCCACAGACATCAACCTTTTCATACGTGCCCTCCGGGTAGTCCTCATGCTTTTTACGTGACTTTTCTCCAGTATCATAGATACTGTGTTTTCGAAGGTCACTCGAGGCCTCCCCCTGTCTCTATTACCGCTCACTTTTCCTATATAAATCTTTTTTACCATTCTTTTATCACTCATTCGTTCGACGTGCCCAAACTACCTGAGCACGTTTTTCTTCATAATAATAATAATAATAATATACTTACATAATAATTACATTGAATTTTAAAAACGAATAAAAATGTAATAGATTGCAAATTTTTGTTGTTGTAATAATATCCTTGTAAATTTTAGGAAAGCCTAAGGTTTTATACAACTTCCTAATTTAATATTAAATAAATAGAAAACGAAAAATAGTAAGTCTTCAGTATCCCAGAGGTTGAAGTCCTGTCTGATTTGATAAATTATTTCACGGTGTAATTATTTAAAAACATAATAAGCACAACATAACTAACATGTTTTACACATTTTTAAATATTCATAATTTACTGCTATTATATGAAACAAGTTCTGTTACCATATGTGACAACAAATCCTTATTTGATTTGTTGCTTCCGAACCCAAAACTTTGGCGATGTTTGTTGTTGATATGAACAGTAATTTGGATTATATTGCTTTCTCTTTCGCGAATATTAGATAAAGTTTTCCTTTTCATCTATAAGTAAAAGCAGTAATATAAATAGTTATCAATGTATCCGTTTGAATAGTTTTATGTCATTTTGTGGAACTTTGGTGGCAGTGACATTTATTTTCCCTTAGTTATAATTGTACTTTAATCATCCCCTGGGGGCCTGAAGGGCCCCAGGGGAACGCGCGTCCTGAGGGCGCCTCCTGTGAGGCTCGGACCACGGCTCAGAACGCCGTTAGGTGGGCAACGAGGGTTGGATGTGGGTTAGGATTTGACACTAACGTCCTCCGACGGCAGAACGCCAGAGCAACGTGCTTGGATGGGGGCCTCGTCTTCGCCGGCGAAGACGCTGTATGATTGTGTATGTATAGTATTTATGTTCGCTTTGCCGCTTTTACGTAGCGTTCCCTAACGTAATCGCGTCGTCCGGATCGAAAAGTACCGACTTGGGTCTTCTCTTTCTGACTTTAGGAGTCTTACGGGCCGTGTATCCTGTGGCCTTAACCACCAGCGGGTTTGGGTGTCCCACAGCATTGTCAAAGTAGCTTTTGGAAAATTTTTCTCTTGAAAAAAAAAAAATATTAGAGGGATTATATTCGTGCAAAAGGTAACAACTTATTTTAAGTAGTATTGTGAGAACTTTCAAAGATCCAAATTGTTGTTTTCAAAAATCTAAAACGTTGTTAATTTTTAAATTGAAAGTCAATTTAAAAATTAACAACGTTAAAATATAATTATATAAATATTCTTACTGAATTTTAAAACGTTTAACACGCTGACATTAACACACCTATTTTAGTAAAAATATTTTAAAGATACAATTGTGTGTTTATATGTTTGTTCGTCAATCACCCAAAAACATGTATTAGATAGACTAATATGGAATTTTGCGTAATGTGTAGACAGTGAAAGTACTACTATGATTTTTTTTAGCGATACGAGTGCAGGGGAATATCAATAAATATATCAGTGATATAGATACATACATATATATATATATATATATATATATATATATATATATATGGACTATCTAAAAGAATCTGGCAATTTTCATACCATTCGTGTCTCGTGAAGATCGTTAAAACAGAGTAATATTTGAATGTAAATTGAAAATATTACTGGTTCAAAAAACTTTTACGTTACTAATCCTTTGATATTTTGATCTTAAATAAAGGATGTGTAAAATCATCTCTGAATGCATTTATTTTTATATCAAAAGTAACAGTCAACCGTTTCATCTAAAAGGGCAATATTTCCTTTTGTTTCCAAATATTCCAACTGCGACATGTTTGTGACACACACAGTTCAATAGGATACGAATACAATACTGTAGAAAACCTCGAAGCCTCTTTGCTTGGTTTACAATTAAATTATAATATATATTTTTTTCATATAAATATTATATATATTTTTTTAAAAGACCTTTGAATAATGATTTGTGCTTCTTATAAACAAATTAAATTTGTTTGATAGAACTAAAAGTTTATGTAGATGATATATTTGTTTACCTATAAATACATATCGATAAAGACATATTTATTCAATTCATAAACAAGGAACCAGACTTGTAGCTAAAGGGTGGCAGTTGATAGTAATAGGATTTTTTTGACTTCTTCATTCTTTCTTCCCCTTTATTAAGTCAAGAGCCAGCTTCATTATAATTGCTAATATCTTTCTTTGAATGGATACAAGTAAGTTAATTTAAAATATTCGTTGCAGATATTGATATCTTTATATTGAGATATATTTATGAGATTGATATTTGAAATGATTTGCTTAACAATCATCTATAATGCTATACGGTTTATATTCGGCTTGCGCAAATATGACCATATTTTTGAATTTCGTCAAAAAATTAAGTGGTTTCCTATACGCTATCGCCGGGATTCAGATGTTTTTTCTCTCCTGTACTGTATACTATTTCACCCAAAAACTTTAAGTTTTTAGGAGTAAAAGATGAAGTACGATCATCGCAGTCCTTACTTATCAGAATGCCAGTATCACGGTATCATCTTTATCACGGTAGTTAACGTTTTCTCATCACGTAACTGAAGGCTGCTTTTAGCTGAAGTTATCAGTATTTTTTAAGATTCACTCAGTTCAGATGCTAAGCTGAATTGAACTCAAAGGTTGGAGATAATTACGTAAAATTTATTTTAATTAATATTAGCATATATGTATATTGTTCGAAAAGTCGATTACAGATTGGATAAGATTGATATATTAACATACTAGTTGTAGATAGCGGTATCCTGGTATTATCGCCAGCGGACTCGCTGGACTCGCTGGACTCGCTGGACTCGCGGACTTGCTGTGGGACTCCACATGACCGTTACCACTCTCCCCTCAGACGGATCCATAAAAGATTTCCGAATAACATATATACTAATACTATTGCTGTTGTATCTTTTATATAGTAGATATAAAAGATATATATAGTAGATTTGGGTTGATATCAATCCCAATATTTAAGTCGATCAAAAGCATTAATTGTAACAGAAACATACATTAACAATATTCTGCTCATCAGCTGACAGATTACATTACCACGCTAATTAAACAATTAATATTTATTACTACAAGTGACGACTAATGATATTACTTAAAAATGCTATATTATTCACAAAAAAGGAAATTTTTTAACCGATAAAGGTTAAGTTAAGTTGATTTGGATTTGAATATTTTTTTACAGTCACATCAAACCAATCTAATATGGTATTTTCGATAATCACAGTTTCATCAGAAGCAGCATCGACAAACATATCATCAGCAGACTTTTATGTGTTCACTCCCGGTATTATACATAATGATATCTAAGATAACACACGAGATCACGTGTAGTTATGGAATTTGAGTAAAAGCAGCAAAAGCATTACTACACAACCATAAAACATCTTAATATAGTTTCATCTAAGCCATACATCTCAATTACTTTTAACACATGTTATCATATAGACACGTGTCTATCGTAACTCTAATAGGTCATCTCAATACCTTAGAAATAACCATGATATTATAGAATAATTATGTGTCAAAGCGTACGAGGACACAAAACATTGTCTAGATCTCACAGAAAGCTGTAATATAGCAATCACGTTACTGAATTATTTATTAATGTCATCAAATGGCGCTCCTAGATCCAAAGTCTCGCTCTCGGGTGACAATTACATGATTACGGTGACAACTGTTTACATCTTCGTTAAGTAGAATACCTGGACACGAAAGCAGGTCATGTACATTATTCATTGCTTCTCAGAAAGTCTGTAATGATATTTAAATCTCCGCTTAGGCTAAGGAAACTAAAATTTTAATATAATACAATTCTATAATACCGTAGATGTAGACAAACAATGATTGACTGGTTGGTTGATTTTTATATCAAAAAGAAATTTTAAAAAACAATGTTGATTTCATAATACTTATTTATATCTTCGAATAATTATAAAAATGTTGTATAAATAAAATGTAGTGATTTCAAATGAACGTTTTCATTTATTTGAATTTAATACGAGCGTCTGTTTTATCATAATACTTGTTAAATAGGTTAAGTTGTTTTTCAAACAAAAACAACAGAGATGTATTAATAATATTTTATTTTACTCAACAGTTTTTAATGCAGTAGTTGAAAAAAAAAATCTTATGAGAATCTCCGAAACCATTAAACATACATAATTAAGGCAACATTTATTTTTGTATAAACATAAACTTTTCTAATTCATAATTATTATTATATATATTTAACTGGCTGTACTCACATTAATTTATAACTATATTATATACATCACCGGGCAGTATCCCGTAGCTGTCAGGTTGGGGTTGCGGGGTGGAGCGGCCCTCTCCACCCCGCAACCCCTTCTCGTTCCGGGTGTGGTGTTGGGGCGCACTCGGTAGCGGGGGATCGGAGGTAGTCATGGATGCTTCCTGGGGCACCTAACATAGCCTTGTGGTATTCCGTGGCTATTGCGGGGTGGTGGTCGCCGACGACGGAGTAGGGCTCGGGCACCTTTCAGGGCCTGGGCTCGAGCCGGGCCGGATCGGGACTCCTTAATTCTGCTTGCTGTCGGTTCGGTGAAGAAGGTTCTCCAGATATGGCTCGGTGAGCTTGTGCAGGGAGCAGGGGATCAGCTGGCAAAGTACCCGCCTGGCACGCGCAAGTTCTGGGCGCTGTCTAAAGCCACGCTGGGAAACTTTTGTCAGCCGTCCCTACATAATTCATAAAATATAAGATTTCTAAGGTTTTATTCTAACAAAAACTATAAAATATTATATCAAAAAATGTATTTTATTGCACACTGGGAACGACTCTATGGCCTACACGGCAAAAGAGAAAGCCGATCTCTTGGGCACTCTTTTTGCCACAAACTCGACTTTGGACGACCAGGGGAAGACGCCGCCTATCATCCCGCGGTGTCCGAGCTTAATGCCGGAAATAGTTTTTCGGAAAAAACTCATACGAAAAGCCCTCCTCTCCTTGGAAGTTCATAAGTCGAGTGGGCCAGATGGTATCTTTCCAGTTGTGCTACGAACATGTGCCCTTGAATTGACACCAGTGCTAACGCGTCTATTTCGGTACTCCTACCTTAAAGGCATAGTCCCGGTCTCATGGAAGCGTGCCCTTGTTCATCCGATCCCTAAAAAAGGTGATAGTTCGGACCCAGCTAACTACAGATCTATCGCCATTACCTCTCTTCTCTCTAAAGTAATGGAGAGTATCATCAATAAGCAGCTCCTAACCTTCCTCGAGGATCACCAGTTGGTCAATGACCGGCAATAAGGCTTTCGCTATGGTCGATCGGCTGCTGATCTTCTGTTATATCTTATCAGCTGTTATTTAAAAAAGAAAGGGAGAGGGTCTGGCAGTTAGTTTGGATATGGCGAAAGCCTTCGATCTTGTATGGCACAAGGGGCTTCTTTCGAAGCTACCTTCCTATGGGCTTCCCGAGAGTTTGTGCGAGTGGATCACCAGCTTCCTCACTGGGCGGAGCATACAGGTCGTTCTGGACGGTTTTTGCTCGGACCCCAAGCCCGTGAACGCTGGTGTACCCCAAGGCTGCGTGCTATCCCCAACTCTGTTCCTCCTGCACATCAATGATATGTTGGATATCTCCAACATACATTGTTATGCGGATAACAGCACTGGGGATGCGGTATATTCCGGCCGGTCTCTCTCGAGAAAACGTCGACGAGTGCCGAAAGAAACATGTGTCTTCTATAGAGACTTCCTTAGGGATGGTTTCTGAGTGGGGGGAACTGAACCACGTTCAGTTCAATCCCCAGAAGACACGGGTTTGCGCGTTTACCACTAAAAAAACCTCATTTGTCGTATTATTGCTCTTCGAGAGCACTTCCCTTATTGCCTCGCCAAATATCAGAATACTGGGTCTCGACATTTCGAGTGACTGTCGGTTTCGTGGTCATCTGGAGAGCAAGGCCAAGTTGGCCTCGATGAAATTGGACGTGATCAATAGAGCGAGGCAGTACTTCAATCCTGGCCAAAGACTTGCGCTCTACAAAGCGCAAGTCCGGCCACACATGGAGTACTGTTCTCATCTCTGGTCCGGATCTCCCCAATATCAGCTTCTACCATTTGACCGCGTACAACGGAGAGCCGTTCGGATTGTCGGGAACCCGGTGCTCTGCGAACGGCTGGATTCTTTGGCATTGCGTAGAGACGTGGCTGCTTTGTGCGTCTTCAACCGCATTTACAACGGGGAGTGTTCCGAAGAACTATTCGATCTGATGCCTGCCGCCGAATTTCATCACCGCACAGCGCGCCATCGACTTCTTTACAATTCCTACCACCTGGATGCGTGGTGATCTTTCACTGTGCGGTTCTCAAGGACCTTTTTTCCACGTTTCACTCGCTTTTGGAACGAACTCCCTTCGGCGGTATTTACAGATCGGTACGACATGGGTACCTTCAAAAAAGGCGTCTATTCCTACCTACAAGGCCGACAACACTCTTGTAAATCCTCGGATGTTGCAAGAGTTCATGTGCGGCGGTTATCACAAGTTATCTGTTACCCGCCAGCTCGTTTGCTCTCCTCATCCATAAAAAAAAAATCTTTAAAAATTAATTAAGTAAGTAAGAACGAAATAGTAAGCAAAATCGTAAACAGGCGACAAGTGACTGAAACTCTGGTAGACGCCCAATGTCAGAAATTTCACAGTATTTCAATTTCAATATATTTGAATCATTGACCAAAAACTAAGACAAAATGAAAAAGTGTTTCATCAGGAGATAAGCTATTCTTTACATTGAAATATTGTGTATTTGACATTGAAAGTATTAAGGTTAACAAACATTCTTCTAATTTAAGTTGGTGTGTCAAAGTTATGGTAGTGTGAGTAATGTGTTTTTAATCAATTTAATGTATATCTAATATTTTATTCATTTCATTGCCAGCTGATCTCCAATTTTGACAACATGTTTGAACTTTGCTCTAGCAATTTTTCGTTTAAAGAATCTGGAGGCACGATTATATTTCCTCTTCAGAACTCTAGAGTTCGGATCCTTAGTGACTAACGCATTAGCCCAAGCTTGATAAGCCTGCCGTTTGCCAGCTGCTGCAGCCCTGACAGACGCATCAAACCAAGGCCGCGATCTGCCACCAAGTGGCACCACAGAGCATAGTACAAATAGTTCCATGCCCTGAAGTATCACATCAGCTACAGCCGCAGCACAGTCACTAGGATCATTGGAAGGGAAACAAATCGGCCCCCATGGATAGGATGCAAAAAAGGATCACTTTCCATCCCAATCCGCTGACTTGTAGTGCCAAACATGTCGAGTCGCACGTCTTGTGCGAGCTGGGCGTTCAATGGGCACTACACTTCGTACCAAACAATGATCAGAGGACCCTAAGAGAGCCTCGACAGTGACTTGGTACTTTCCGGGATGTGTAGTCAGTATAAGATCCAACAAAGAGGGCATATGGCTGTCCACGTCCAGTAGACGAGTGTGCGTCTTGACCAATTGGGACAGACCATTTGCATAGTCAAACACAGATCTCCCCGCGAAGTTGGTGGCACGGGATCCTAGCCAATCGGTATGGTGTGCATTGAAGTTCCCGAGGACTACGACTTCGGCGGAGGGAATCTGTGAAAGCAGATCGTCAATCTGCGCCTGAACAAGGCCTAAGAGATTACATAATGTTTTCAAAAAATTCAATCAATTTATTTACTTATACATATATTTTTATTAACAGCATTCAGAAAAACGTAATGTCGTTGCAGGTCATTAAATGGGTTAATCTGCCATATGTCACCGTCGTTTTTTTTTAAAGGCACCGGCAGCTTATTGTTGAAGCTCGAAGCAAAAGAGCATGCCCGACATGCTGAAGCTCGTCTACATCATGATCAGATGTTCAGCGTCGCCGAGGTGGTGGGCTCTCTGAAATATAGATTTTCCAATGACAGCTATTTGGCTAAGGTAGTATATGACTGAATATAACTTTTAAAATAATTTGATTTTATATATCTTACAAATACATACTTAATACATATCCAATGATTTAAAAACACGAATCAGATTTTTAATAACCACATTCTTACATTAGAAACAGTTACAATTTAATATTAAACTGAGAACTACTACAAAATTATATTTGAGTAAAATATTTGCCGTTGTACCCACTAAATAATAATGTAATACCTCCACGACGAAGGATATTAAATAAATACCCATGTTTACATTTAAGCTCTTAGTAGTCTAAGTTGAAAATATTTTATTTTAAATATTTTATTTTCAAGGTGCTCATTCATTTTTAAATTTATTTAAAAACAAAGTTATAGTTACGAGAGTTGACTCACAGGCGAGTAATATAATATATTGTGAGTAATGAAATTGCATCTCACGTATATTATAATGCGAAGTTAATGTATTGCTTAAGAAAATTTATATTTATAAAAATATTGCTTAAAAAAATAAATTTAATGACTTTTCTAAGCTTTTTATAATTAATAATTGAGCTGAGCGCAAGCGAAGCTCTTAACCGTTTGGTAAGATCGTTTTTTGTATTTAGTTGTCTCCAGAATGCGACGAGATAATTAGCTACAAATTTTCTCATGTATGTTTGAGCCGAACGCGGATGTTATAGCGAAAACAGATTGAAAAAATGTTTAGCCATTCAAAAGTTATCAAAAAAAAAAGAAAGGAGATTGGCTCAGCTCAACACCCGCCGCGCACGGTTGGCGGATCCTAGTTGAGCTGAGCGTAAGAGAAGGTTTAACCGTTTGGGAGACCTTTTTTGTGTTTAGTTGTCTCCAGAATACGACAAGATAATTAGCTACAATTTTTCTCGTGTATGTTTGAACTGAACGCGGATGTTATAACCAAAACAGATTGAAAAAATGTTTAGCCATTCAAAAAATAAATCAAGAAAAGAAGAAAGGAGAGGGGCTCAGCTCAACCCCCGCCGCGCACGGTTGGCGGATCCTAGTAATTTAAAGTATGCAAATCTTGGAAAGCAGGAGTTTCGCTTTTCCTTTATGTAAGTCAGAACTCCAGATATTAATTACTTTTTTAGGAAAATAATTAAATTTATAATTCTTTAATGCTTTCACATACACACGACTATCACATACACACCTCACACAACAACATACTCAAATACATAATTACTTCACTACACATCTACTTAACTCACAAATTAATATATATTACGTGAAGTGAAAAAGATTTGTTTGTGATTATTGTCTCATAAAACTACTCAATTTAAACCACTTTTAATGTAGAAAAACTAAGTTGTATAAAAATCATAAAGTTTACTTTGCATTAGAATTTTTAGTGTCTTTTACACTATGTTATTGTACTACAATAAGGTATCACTACATTAACCTACATATATTTCACCATTTATTAGGGACTCCGATTTGCTCTATCAAAAAACTAATTTCTCTAAACACTTTAAAAGTCAGAACAATGTAATGCGGTTGTCTTCGAGAATACCTCACATACACCATAACGACCTCAACTGAGCCTTCATAGTCTAATAAACTATGTAATATTTCAGTTAATGACTGTATATAAGGCATAAACATACTCCGTGTAGTATTTACTAAATAACTTGACTTCTGTTTCAACTTAAAGTGAAATGAATAGGAAGACTTTCCTACTTAGCAAAGTTAAAGCGTTTTATTTTCTACATACTGAATAGTTTCACAACACACACAATATACAATATACTGAGGTATTTTGATTTACTCATATGTTAATTCTAGTGTATATTAGATAATAGCATCGTTTTTCGTATTTTTAAATTGTAAATTGTAACTGTTTCTAATGTAATATAATGTATATATATATATATATATATATATATATATATATATATAGATACATATACATATATATATTATTCGGAAATCTTTTATGGATTCGTCTCAGGGAAGAGCGGTAACGGTTATGTGGGACTCGCCGGCGAGAATACCAGGATACCTACTAAAACCCAACAGTTACCCTTATCTCCATTATGGAGCGTCACGGGGTCGCTTGCAAATACTACTACGACGCCTCTGCGGAATCATCACACCTATGAAGATGCCCCAGAATAACGGAAGATACAAGCTGCAATATTTTTTAACTTTAAGTGGCGGGAGTGAGTCGGGGCAGTTGTAGTCGCTATTTACAACTAGTATATTATAATATCATATAAATATATACTAATATAAATTAAAACACTTATTGTTATAAACGGCAAATTTATGGAAATTTGAACGAATGTAATATTTTTATCATTTTTTTTAATGTTCTTTTTACGTAATTATCTCCAATCATTGAGTTCAATATAGCTTAACAACTGCATATTGAGTGAATCTCGGTAAATACTGATAATTTCACCTAAAAGCAGCCATCACCTACGTCATATGGTAACTTAAACTCCCGTGTGAAAGAAACTTAAGTCAATCAAAAGGATATGTTAGTACACGCCAACTGCAAAATGTACGTATACATTTACTGAAAATATTTATTTTCATATTCTTTGTACATCAAATGAATGTATGTTTCTTGTATTAGTTGTAGGTTTGAAAGTTATCTATCACACGTCCATATTTTCTTATATTACAAAATATATTTATGAATTAAGGCACTTTGTGGTAAAACTTATATTTTATAGGAGGTACTAAAATTGATCCTCATTATTATACTAAGCATTATATTACTGAGAAATGTTTGGATTACCAATACGAGTCAACGAGAAATTTGTCATTATTATTATAAAATTACTCGAACATTAATAAGGTATGAAATGATAAAAAATACATATGTTTTTATTTTTTATTCTCACGGTAAACAATAATCTTATAGATTATTATAAAAAAATCATTTCAAATATCAATATCATAAATAAATCCCAATATAAAGAGATCTAGCAAAATTAAGACCCGCACAATATTTGCACCGAATATTTTAAATTAACTTACTTGTATGGATACAATACATTCGAAGAGATATTAGCAATAATAATGAAGTAGCCTCTTGAATTAATAAAGGGGAAGAAAGAGTGAAGGAGGAATGACAATCTTATTACTATCGACTGGCACCCATTAGACACAAGTCTGGTTCCCTGTGGTATTATCAGTTTTATTTATTTTAAGCTCAGAAATTTATTCAAGTTAATCAAGTATTTATTGTCTTTAATTTTTTAAAACACGCTATAGACATTCAATTACTTGTAAAAACTCATTAATTAAAGTAAACATATATTTTTTATTTGGCCTCTATGTATTTTGTGTTTTTTTGTTATTTTTAAATGAAATTTATACATTAATAATATAATCATTCACACTTTGTTATTTATTTCATTTATAAATGTTGTAAAAGAAAGAAGTAAGAAATAATATATTTCTTTTAATTGTCGTAATCCTAAAGCTATCAGTCAATTTTTATATAAATGTCTACAAAGCATCGACTTTGTTGTCAACACCGTTACTACTAATGAAGTATAAATTACAATCAAAAAATTATCATTATAGAAAATACACTCATATCGGATAAATCTCCTCATTCTAATTATTTGTGAAAATATTTGTAATTCTAGTGCGGAGTTGTCAATAATGTGCAATATTGTAGACACTTTCCTTCTAAAGGCTTTAGTGAGAATTATACACGATTATAATAAATAAAAAGCTAATAGGATTTCAGCAGCTAAAGTTTAAATTATTTTGATATAAAACATTCTAAAGAAACAGTATACTTTTGCTATTTATTACACATGTGATTAAATGGAGTTTTTTTTTTTAAATACATTAAACTTTATTCAAACGTAGAGTGGTTTAAAGGAGGATTACTTCTTATGATAATTAGTCCGATAAATCCAATAGAGATAACGCTGTCATTATTAACACATATGTACGTAAAGTATGATCTCAACTAAATACTATAATACTCGTATATTACGAGTATGAACTCTAAAACAATAGCATAATGTCCTTTAAAGAACAATTTTTAATAAACTATACGCTTTAAAAGTTTAAGTTTATGACCAAGACACACTTCTACTTTTCACCGACCAGTAGTCAGATTTTCATTTTGTAAACAAAATGATGTCAAAGAAAAGTAATGGTTCGAATAAATAATCACTAAATTCAACACAGAAATACACAAACCTAAACTTGAAATGAAATTGACTAGATTTGAAATCAAGTGGCAAATTTCTAAAGTTGGAAGCAGTTGCTAGTTAGTATTCATCGCACGGAAAATAAATTCTCCAACTTGGGATGTCTGTGTTAAATTTAACAATAATTAATTATAAAGAAATCAAGTTTTCACTTAATTTGTTACCGCTACTATTATGATGTCTATATTTATATCGTAAATACTAAATATACAATTATCTTATATTATTATTTCCATCATCGTTTAACGAGATGATATCTTTGTTGATTTAATCTAAGCCGGAACCGATACCAAAATGTATATTTGTATGAATAGAATTATTAATAAAGTGTAATATTTCCAAAGTAAAATACTGGTTTACAGAATGTATATACTTTGTTAATTTATATCAAAAACCATCAATAATTAAGTTAATATCTTTATATATTATATTTACTTTCTGTAAAAAAAACAGTAAATAAAACTTACCGAACTCTAAAATGATTTCAGCTATGCGATATTAGATTGTATCTGTATTTGAAGATATTAAATATTATTTGATAAAATGATTAAGTGACAAGCAAATTACCAGTCACTGTAGTTTATAGGAGTCAAAATTATTATTTTTTCTAGCTAAAATATGTAAATAATAAAAATATACTGTTTTTTATTATACTGAGGAAGGAGAGATCTGATATCAACCAGTTGCAAATATAAAAAAAAATGCTAAATTCATAATAACAAAGTAGCACAGTTATAAGAGCGACATTATATCCTAGAGGTCACACGTTTGAAGTCTGCCCGGGTTGAAACATTTTCAAATGTATAATGATAAAAAAATGATATAAACATCTTCCGTTGCTATATTAAACAATATTTCGGTTTTAAAGAAAACTAAAATGATAATAGATATGAAATTTGGGAAGTCGCTTAAAAAAATCTTTACGAATTTTTTCACAGATTTAATTTAAATAAAATGTCAAATAAGATAACAGTTAAAGAATTGCTAGAAACCAGATATTCGGATCGATACTGTGTATTGTTATTTGCAATGATGATGTAACTTAATGATCCTTACAAGAATTTTATATTAAATATCGATGAAATGATAGAAAAAAACAGACTACGTAAAATATGATATGTACATACGAGTAGGTAATTAGCATTGCAAATCAATATAAGCTGTAAGAATGTTGTAAAGCTATTTACAAATTTGTGTACACGACATACGTGGCTACTAAATAATTCAATGCATAAATACAATTGTATCATTACACATATGGAACTGAATATACTTTGATAGTGTAATTAACAAACTCGAATGTTCTCTTTACATACGAGTATTTCAATAATTTTCTATACTTTTCTATTTTGATATCTTTTGAATTCAATCAAATTCAAGATATACAAATTAATATACATTGAACATATGAATTAAAACAAAACTAAATAAAAATACATAGTTATATACACTTATGTTAATAAGTATATATATATTTATCCTGTTAATACTCGTAGTAGCGTTTTCAAGAGTATTTATAAGTTGTTAAATAACCTTTCAATTTCTCATAGTAATATTCGTTAGATATATTTAAATTATTACAAAAAAAATAATATGAGAAATGGTTTCAGAACACAAAAATATACTTGTTTCAAACTGACATACCGTTTTGTATATTGTTAAGCTTTAACTTAATAGTTGCTGTATTTTTCTATACTTTCTTTTCTACTATTCTTTCTATAGAATCTCCTTTGTATAATATAATCTACTTATATATATTTTATATCAATATAATTATACCTATACATATTTGTAGGTGTATATTTAATAATGAGTTAGTTAATTAACTGCCTCAATATTAAGTACGTTAGAATATGTATAAATAAAATACAATATATATACATACACACACACACACACACTCACACACACACACATATATATATATATATATAATAGCTACCGTGAAATAATTCATTTCGCGATAAACCTATTTTAAACAAATATCTTACTTTTATTAAATAAAATTAAAGTAAAATTTAGTTATATTCTTATATTATAATAGTTAATTTTATCAGTCGTTGCTAAGTTAAGGGAGGAAACCAGTTTAGACCGATCGAAAAATAGTATTTTTTTTATTGCATGAATCATTAATATAACCATTCAAGAATATATGGTCAAAATTTAAAAGCGAAATTCCCATAAGTTCGAATGCAATGAGCACTTAAGTGACCGACCGGCAGCTCTGTAAAGAGGCGCACGGTAATTATAACAGAGCGGTCGCCCAGGCCCTTCTGTCCCAGCGACCTGCCTCAATACCGCTGTGCTATTGTTTAATAGAAAAAGGGTAGTTTCGGACGATGTTCTTGTTTGGCCTTGGGTAGAACGTTCTGAAACGTTTACGATATTTCGACAGAGCGTCGAGACTGGTTAATTGAACTCAGGCTTTCTTACCGAGAGGTTTAAAAATGTTCTCGTATCCGAAAAGCTCTCATGAGTCTTGCGAACGACGAAGTAGACCACGTAAAAGATCATTTTATGGCAATCAAAACACCAAGAGTGAGTCGAGTGTCAGTGAAGAAGTTGGAACAAGTACGAACAAAAGAAAACTTTCGACTGCTACTAATGAGAATGTTATTGTGAATCCAATACATTGTTATAGGATCATCGAATTTCTCACAGTATTCACTGCTTTGTCGGACATTCTTATTTGCGGAAATTGTAAACAAAATGTGAAATTTCAAGAAACTCAAAAACGTGGCCTTGTTTTCAAGCTTGTTGTCGAATGCCATTGTGGATCGAAACAAATAAATTTAGGTCCTTTAATCAACACTGGATTTGAGATAAATCGTAGGATTGTATTTGTCATGCGACTCTTAGGTGTTGGCAGACAAGGGCTAAATTTATTTTGTAACTACATGGACATTAGCAGTGGTATAGCCGAAGAAACTGGAATTTGCGCTCTCATCCACGCCGCTGCGAAAACAGTATATGAATTCTGCTGTAAGAAAGCAGTTGAAGAAGAAAAGAAAGAGAACGAGAAACTAGGGAGACCTATTTCGAATTTGAAAATATCTGGTGATGGAATGTGGAAAAAAAGAGGATTCAAATCACTTTTTGGCGTTACAACCCTCTTCGGATATTACTCCGGAAAAGTCATCGATCTGGTTGTATGAAGCAGTTACTGCCAATCATGTACATATTGGAAAGATAAATCGAAAAATTCGGCAGAATATATAGCATGGACAGAGGATCACGACGAAGAAAATTGTATGAAAATACATGAAGGCTCCGCGGGAAGCATGGAGGTGGAATCGGTGAAAATGATGTTCTTGAGAACGGAGGAACTATATGGTGTCAAATACGGCAATTATATTGTTGATGGAGATTCGAAAACGTTCACAGCAATTCTAAATTTGATACAGAATACGAACGAAAGTTTCAATTCAACCGTTTGGCGACTGGCTCCAAAGATAGCTGCACATGCTGGTTCAAAAATAGTCGAGGTTGCAACATTCTTGGCTACTGCGTTATTCAATGACGGAAATTCAGTCCTTCTAATGCTGATGAATGAATTTAATCTCGTCATTGGCTCACAGAGCTTCAATTATGCCGAGAGCATGGACAGAAAGCGCGTGACGAGACAAAATAGGCGCAGCTCATTGGAGACGAAGGAAGCTCGTTTAGCTCGTCAAGCGGAGTTGCAAGCTAAAAATGACGCATATGAGCAAGAAGAGGGATTACTATATGGTGCTGGAATAGCTGATTAACCGGTGAGAATTTTTTATAATTAATTACTGCCTTAAATTTCTCGTTTTTGCTACATTTTATTTCAAACGGGTTTTTCTCGAAACGACTTTTTTCGACTTGCATACATTCTAACTCAAAAGTTTTTAATTAATCGTTCTGAAATTTGGTATAGATTTTCTTTATTAAATTCCACGCAACCCTAACCAAATTTGGGGATTATATTCTTATTAAAAATATTTTTCTTATGCAAGAAAGATGAAAAAATATAGTATAAAAACATGACATTGTGTTCAAACACCTCAAAAACATGCAATTTTCAATTCGTTTGATCAAAATTAGGTTCATATTCTTAAAAAATATGTTTTTAATGAAAAAAAAAATCTTGATGATTACAGATAAAACTTGCGACGTCAGGGATGTACGCCAGCCAAATGCTCGGATGGCAATCGCCCATGGACTACACACGGTATCTCCACTATTTCCAGTGGAAATCGTTTGAAAAAATTTTAAAGTGTACTTGAAAACATAAATAAAATATCCTCCAAGTTTAAACAATTTGTGATTATTCCTTCCTACTTAAAAAAAATCATGAAAAACAGCAATATTTCGACCTCATAAACTGGTTTCCCCCCTTAAATACTTACTGGTTTATATTTACGTATAAGGCGTCGTATTAAGTAAATTCTACTTCGCTAATAAAACAGATGGTATTGTCATTTAAGATAAGACCAGTGCGATTAAAATGCAGTTAATTAAAAATTGCAGACGAAAACGTAATGAAATAACTACGACATTTAATTTAATTTCTACTCCATTTCTGTATTAGTAGCATAAATAATAAATATATATTGCAATTTACACAAATGAACTGGGATCTTAGATGCTTTGTTCTTTGTTCTTATTTTAATGAAGCAATTGGATTCAGAGATCCATAAACTACTTATATACTTAAACTTTTGAAAAACAAGTCTAAGTGACTTGTGCTTATATAACTCGAACAGCTGTCTCCATTACTTGATGCTGTCTGTGTGGAATACAGGAAGGTATCATAAAAATGGAATTTTATTCTATCAAACCTATTAATCACTCCTGGCAAAGATTATAATCAATACTAAAGCAATAGCTTTAATATATTTTCTTAAAACACTTTTTAAGAATAATTATAAGAACTTTAGTGTTAGAAATCTATTTCGTGAGACAAGTGCGTAAACACTACAAAACAACAAGATTACTAAAATTGTCCAGTAATTAAATTATTTATCCAATTTCGGTACACAATAAAAATGTATTATTTTTTTCGTACTCAATTTATTAGATATTATGAGATAATATTTCCCTTACAAATAGTCACCAACATTTTAGTCTGTGTTTCTTGAATGTATGTTTTAGTATTTAATTATTTAATACTTACTCAAACAGACAATAAACCGTTTCAAGCAGCTTTATGTCCAGTAATGTACAAATAAATTACTTTACTATTCGTGGAAGAGTTAAGTCTCTGTTATCGTATTAAAGTGCTTTTTGAATTGTTGGAACTCGCGCTTCAGAAAGGCGACGCTGAGCTGTCAATCCATTCCATAACAACAGCTTGTGAAATTTTGCAGAAACAGAAAAGAAAAATATTTCTTTAATTTACATAAATCAATATTTTTGTTAATATTATTTGCTTTTGTTTGTTTCTGAAGACACTAAAATATATATTTATTACTGATATAATTTAGAAACATTTTTATTATTAATTTCAAAGTATTATTTATAGAACGGTGACATATAGTCTATGTGGCATAGTTCGCTAGTTTTAAGTGTTAAGTGAATAAAACCAGCAGAGTGATAGTGCCTCGATCTAAAAGTTACGAATTGTATTACTATTTTGCAATTTTATTCTATTTACTAGTTGTACCCACAACTTCGTTTGCTAAGAATATGTTTTTTAAAATAAAAGTAGCTTGTGTTACTTCTTATAGTATCCAACTATCCGGCAGTGAAAGTACTGTTAAATAGAAAGATAGACGGATATATTGGGTGTTTTTTTTTTAGAGGTATAGAACTTTAAATTGGCAATACAATATGCGCGCTATTTTGATAGCTGTCACTTGTTTTGTGATTAGTTAGGTTTGCCATTTTATCATGAATAGACTGACACCTGAACAACGCCTGCAAATTGTGCAGATTTTTTACGAAAAACATGGTTCAGTTCGAGAAACTCATCTCTTCGTCCATTTTACGGTCGGCATAATCGTCCTTTAGAGCAATTAATTCGAGCAACCATGGATCGTTCGCGCACCACTTTTACTCTACGGGACAACACGCATCCTCAGAGACGTCGTACAGTTCGTACCGTAGAAACTATTGCTGCTGTAGAGCGTAGTATCGAGGAAGACCCAAATGAGTCCATTCGGCGTCGTGCTCAACAATTGGAGCTGTGTCCATCAACTTTATGGAAGATTTTGCGGAAAGATTTGGGTTTGCGAGCTTACAAAATTCAACTCACGCAAGAATTGAAGCCGCACGCCCATGGGGCACGCCGTACATTTGGTGAATAGGCTCAAAACGAACTTACTGTTGATCCTGAATTTCACAAGAAAATTTTGTTCAGCGATGAAGCTCATCTTTAGATGAATGGGTACGTTTATAAGCAAAACTGCCGGATTTGGAGTGAAGAAAATTCTCATGTCATTATCGAAACACCGTTATACCCTGAAAAAGTCACTGTTTGGTGTGCTTTATGGGCCGGTGGAATCATTGGTCCGCATTTCTTCAAAAAACGATGCCGGCCAGAACGTTACAGTTAATGGTGACCGCTAAAGGGCCATGATCACTGTTTTTTGTTCCACAATTGCATGCCCTTAATGTGGAGGAGCTGTAGTTTCAACAAAACTGTGTCACATGCCACACAGCGCGTGTCACAATTGATTTATTGAAAGAAACGTTCAGTGAACGAATAATTTCGTGTAATGGACCCGTGAATTGGCCTTCAAGATCATGCGATTTAACACCGCTGAACTATTTTTTGTGGGGCTATGTGAAGTCTCTGGTTTACGCCGATAAGCCACACACGATTGACGCCTTGGAAGAAAATATTCGCCACGTTATCACTGATAAACGGCCTCCGTTGCTGCAAAAAGTGATTGAAATTTGAACTTCCCGATTGGACTTTCTCCGAGCCAGCCGAGGTGGCCATATGCCGGAAATTATATTTAAATAAAAATGGCAAAGCATTAATTTTCGAATAAAACCAAATTCATGGCAATTTACGTCATTTAACTGTGTTTTATTTGAACTTAAAATTATATACCTCTAAAACAACAACCATTAAAAACATTTTTTTTATTTATTTAATTACTGTATAAACTTTCATATGCTAAATGAAAATCTAGTAATTCGGAATTATAAACAGACATTTCGATTTTATTTATATGTATTGAGTTATTATCGTAACCTTCTTCATCGAGCCAGCAAGACAGCAAGCCGCCGCACTCAGAATCAAATAGGCCCGATCTAACTCATCCCACTTGAGCCCAGGGCCCAAAACAGGACCGTGTTGAGTGGCGGACTTCGCAGTCTACCACCCGGACCAAGGACTATGGTGGCAGGCGGCGCTCGTGAGCGAAATGCCTACGCCTTACTCTTTTACGGCGCATCGAAAGAGTGGCTCCATTATCGTCCTTGAGTCGTTTCGCCGCTTCCTTCACATCACACCTTCACAGAAGGAGAGCACCGCACTCAAAGCCTCTTCGCTCTTGACCATGGCGTTGACCACGGCCGGGAACGAGAGGTCCGGTACTATGGTTGTTACAATTGTAGTTCGCGGCTCAGCCAAATGTGGGCACACTGCCAGCGTATAATGCGCCGTATCCTCGGCACAGCCACACTCGTGACACTCCATCGTGCTTTCGCAACCCGTAACCACAAGTACCTCCCGAAATAACCGTGCCCCGGGAGAACCTGCATCAGGTGGAAGGTCGACACCCCATGCTTGCGACTAACCCAGTTCCTAATAATAGGGTCAATAGCCGTGCAAGTAGAGATGCCGAAGATGGGTGTCCTGAGCTTTTCTCGCCACCTTTTGTTCTGCGCCCTGTGACGCCAACTAAACTCCCCATTTTCATCTGTCGAAAGATGTTCTCCCCGAATACGCGTATGTCTCCTCCGTCGGTACGCAACTGCTAGCGTCGCCGAGTCCAGATCTCAAGGTGGGGTCCCAGCCGGTGCACAGGCTATCTCACAAGAAATCTGGAAATAGTATAGGGCCACAGACCTAACCACCCTGTGTAAAAGTGACGACAACCTACACTCGGTTCCCCTATATTAGGTAGAACGCGACATAGCACTCAAGCTGCCTTCACGAGCTTTGGCGAAAGACGCCAAAAAATGTTCTTTGAATTTCCATCTATTGTCGAGAATGAGTCCAAGGTATTCCATGGAACGTCTGACAGCGATGGATACTCCTCCGACCATGAAACTGGAATCCGCTGGAGGTACCTTCCGTGGTCCGTGAAAAAAACAGAACCAAGGATTTGTGCAGGGCAACCTCCAACCTCCTGATCTTCGACACGACCTGGGCGATTCCCTATGACCCGTCGCATGTATCCGGGTACAACATGAAACCATAGTCTCTCCAAGATAGATGCCAGGTAAGAGTGTTAAATGCATTAGCGATATCTAAAGATACCGCCAACACCACCCCGCCTGAGAAACAGAGTCCTCCTTAAGGGCCCTCACCCGATCGACAGCGTCGAGGGTGAACCTACCCAGGCGGAAGCCGATTTATTGGTCGCTAAGATTCCGACCGGACTCCTCTAAATGCCTGACAAGGCGAGCGGAGAGAACCCTCACAAAGAGTTTACCTACTTCATCTAGCAATATTATGGGCCTATATGCTGTAGGTTCAGCTACTGGACGCCCTGGTTTGTGCAACAAGACCAGTTTTTCACCCTTAAACTCCCGTAGAAATTAGCCCTGTCGCAAGCACTCACTCAAAAGATGCAGCACAAGGGGCTCTAAAGACCAGGCTCTAAAGACCAGAAAATCCAGGCACGACCGGGGATGCCGTCGGGTCCCGGCGCAGTATTCTTCGCTCGAAGCCGAGACAGTGCAGCTCCCAGCTCATCCCTGGATTTATTTCAGGCATCGAACAGATACATGCTTTTATTCCAACAATAGAAAAAAATAGTTTTAGATATAAATCCATTCATTTCTTATATTTGTTAAAACAAGAAAAGTACCTTAACCTCGTATTCATATAATCTGTCTTCACTGTGTCATTTGGTATTATTTATTTAAGACAAACCTCGTTTGAACGAGACTGTCACTAAGCTATAGACATAGTAGACCAAATTAAAAAAAAAAACAAATATTGGCATTTAAGAATGTCGGTAGCAGATATTTGCATTTGCGACTGCTGAAAAAATGACAATCGTTACATCACCATTGTACACATTAAACTAGTACCAAAAAATTGTCTTTAAAGCTTTAAAAATGTTTCTGGTTTATTTTTCGTTTCTCGGTTTAATGTAAATATTTTGAAAGGTCTTGCTATTGACATTATACATTTTGAGACTCAACATATTGTAGGAGTCACATTCTATAAAAATGTCATGCGGTTTTAGTGTCGCATGGTTGATATATTGGCTATTAAATTGTGCTTATTGTAAAGTGTGGCAGTTAGCATCTTTTAACTTAAAAATAATACACCTTTTATATTTTAGATATTTCGTAGGATTTTTAGTTTATGTAAGCGACAATATATAAACATATTTCTTATCACGATTTTGTTCATTTTTCATCTTAGGTATTAAAGAAATATTAAATATTCTATTGAATATTTGTTTAATATCCATTGGCCATTTTTGATTCGAAAGGAAGTATTCAATGAAATGAAAGTTCTTTATCACTATTATAAGATAACAGAAGGACCATGTCAGTTTATTTTAGATTAATTTTATTCTTTCATGTCAGTTTAGAAAGTTATAGGTTACATAACTTTTAACAAAGATATTTATCAAAAAGTAGCCTCCTTTTTGTCGTTGTTCTTTTGTCAAAGTAATATTACTATACAATAGTAGTAAGTAAGTAATACATATGTATTACTCCGTCGTAAAACACATTGAGGATATAACACCATCTCTTTTATAATAGATTACTTTTAATTCTGCCTTTTAGTATTTAAACATACTATGTCATTTAATCTCGATTCTATTTTAATAATCTTCGTTAAACTGATTCTCACTTAATTACTGATGCAGTTAGTATAAACTCCCGAGCTTGCGAAGTTTATGTTTTGTATAAAGAGCACTAACTAGTTATTCTCCCAAAACTTTGTAGATTATGAGAACGTTTATAATTTTGAAAGTTCATATTAAAATGTGGAATCAAGATTAAGTTATAGATTTAATGATTTGATTTTTATTTCTTAGCTATATTTTTATTTGTTAAAATATTCAATTTCAATTTGGATTTTGATTTTTTATTGTAAATTAACACCCATAAACATTAATTAGTTTATGCCTTTCATTGTTATTTTTAAATCAATATTGCCATGATTTTAATTATGATGATGCATTCACAGGAAATTGTACACTTGCACATAAGCAATTTTGATATAGTTTCGTTACTTTTATCATTTTTACTTTATAGATATTAAATACTAGGGGCGCCAACAAACCCTCAATTTCGACTCGCTGCACTCGCGAAATCTCGGGTGCCGTTTTGCATATTGAGCGAAGCGAGCCTAGTGTATTGACTCATCGTTTTCCATTGACTTCAATGGGATATGAGTTTTTTGACAAGATATTAAAAAAAAAATTTTTGAGGACATTTTTCAAATTTTTTTTTTAAAAACCATCACATAATGTGTGTCTTTTTGATTGCAAAGTGATGTATCCTCGTAGCCTGATGTGGCAGGTTTCAGTTATAATTTGTTTGTTTAAACAACCATCAACAAAAGGATAGATAACATTAAAAATAACAATTCATTGTGGTTGTAAAGAAATAAGTTACTTGTAATGTAATAAGAACAAATTAGAGTCTAGATGAGATCTCTACAGCTAGGATCGTCTTTTGGGATATATTATTTTTAAATACCATATACCAAGTTAACTTGTATGATATGAATTCTATTTCTATAAAATTATTTCTATTACTTAATTATGTATACATATAACTAGGGGCGCCAACAAACCCTCAATTTCGACTCGCTGCGCTCGCGAATTTTCGGGTGCCGTTTGCATATTGAGCGAAGCGAGCCCAGTATATTAACCCATTGACTTCAATGGGATATCAGTTTTTTGACAAGACTTAAAAAAAAAAAATTAAGTACATTTAAAAAAAAAAAAATTTTAAAACCATCACCTAATGTGTGTCTTTTTGATTGCAAAGTTTAATAATTTTCCGTCAAGTAGTTTTTGAGCCAATTCGTGACAAAGAATGCAAAAAGTCTCCAGTAAAACGCTCCGCTCACTTCGTTCGCTTCGCTCAATAAAGAGAAAATTATTAGCTTAAATATATATATGGTATCCTTTTCAATGGTATACTTTTGAATATATGTACAAAAACTGTAGTATCATGCTTGGAATGAACGTATTTCAAAGTTGAAATAAATTATAGCTTTAACGATTGATGATTAGACAACGTACAGCAAGTGACTGTAAGTGTAAACTGACAAGAATGTTATAGAATTAAGGTGAGCAGTCATTCATCATCATCATCATAATCATCATCAGATCATTGATATTTTAATATACTTGTAGTTAGAATACTTGTGGACTGGAATTTTAATTAGCAAACAATTAAACTAAAAACTGTTTAAAATTTTATTTTAAGCTTAAATATAATTTGATACATAACTAAAACTTACAGTTAGTTAAACGGAATGCTGTTAAATTTTTAAACATAAAAGGGTTGTTTGAGACAGTCTGTGAGTTTGTAAACTCCATTAGACTGTTTTGAAATATATATGAGAGAATACATGTATGCTAAATACATTAATGTAGGGTTAATAATGAACTCAGTTTTAGTAGTGATATATAAAATGTACGAACGTCATAAGGTATGTATGGTACGGACTTTGTATTGACAAAATTTTAATTCGAGACCTGTTCTCATTGAGACGTATGTAGGCTAAACCTACACTTTATATGAATTTTATTAATATTTTTAAATTCAATTCAAATGGGTTATTAATATATATGTCCATCCAAAAAATCTGTATTATAAATATAGATTTTTTTTACTCGGGTAGAGAAGAGAGGACACCAAATCTAAAACCCAAACTCTTAGGTACATATTAGAGTAGAGCCGCACTTATAATAGGTATTGCTTCTCACACATAACCACTGTAGGGGTAAAAATAAACATCAAGATATACAATAATCTGTTTCAAACATCTTTATACTCAGTGATTTACAGATAAATTTTTCTACTATAATATTGTGGAGTTAAAAAGCGGTTATCGTGTTTAAGCTATTCTGGCCAAGTGCGGAGGAGCGATCAAGCGTGTATGTACAAAATATTAGAATATACATTGTTGAAATCCAATTAATAGCAATTTAGAGTTTCAAATTTCCATAACAATAAAGTATTTTGAGAACATTCCTAGAAATATATATTGTATTGTAATGTAAATGTATTTTTTCTATTGTATTGCGGTTTCTATGTCTACGTAAATACTCTTCTTTCCGGATTAGTCGGCTAGTCACAAAGGCGATGGATTTATGTTATGTTATTTGAATGATTAAAAACTTCGAGATTAATTTTTCCATATATACCTTATATTATGTGTTATGTGACTTATGACGTTATTAACCTATTAAGTCAAATGGGTGCCTTGATAATGAATGTTAATTTATTTTTTCTACATGTTTGATAATTTTGCTTTGTGTATAAAATAATAACGTTTTTATTCATAAAAAAATAATATGTTTTCAGAGTTTCGTTCAATGAATACCACAAATACGATATAATAAAAACGACTTTGTTCGTTTTAGAGTTTTGGATTTTTATGTGTTGTTCCTGATATAAAAAATAGATATTTTGATTTTTATAAATGTAAATAAATTAAAGTAAAAAATAGGATTTTTATACTACTGATTCGATTTTTTCGATTTTTCGATGCGAAGCTCCACATCTCTCAATTGTTTACTCAAAGTAATTTACGAGTTCAGATACATTAAATTCAATCCGTGCAGCCGAGCTGCTATTTAATCAGTCTCACTATTGACTTCACAGTCTCCGCCTGCATTGAAAATTCGTTGGGATTGCGGCAAAGAGAAACAAAATCACGAGTCCAACCAATAATTAGAAATACCGCGTAGAAATGTTTTCAATTGCTATGAGCGAATTTTTATTCTGTGTGAAGATTGTTGTATTGATATTCTGCTTACATTTTATTTATTATATACAACTCAAATGTGTCACGAAAATTTATAATATATATAAATATATATATATATTTATGATGTTAGAGAGGGGGGTGGGCAAAAGAGCATGCTGGTGACAGATGATACGTGATCGCCGCTGTCCATGAAATCTTACAACATACGAGGACTCACAAGAGCGTTCTCGTCCTTGGAGGAGGAATGTACGCTTTTTTTGAAGGTAACCATGTCGTATCGATCTGGTAATACCGCCGAAGGGAGGTCGTTCCATATTCGAGTGATACGTGGAGGAAAGGTCCTTGAAAACCGTAACATATGGTGGAAGATCGTCACGTATCACGGTAGTAGGTAATATTGGAGACGATGACGTGCTCTGCGGTGATGAAATTCTGTCAGGCATCGGATCGCATAGCTTTTCGGAACACTTCCCGTTATAAATGCTGTAGAAAACGCACAAAGAACCAAAATCTTTATAGATGTCACAAGTTTCTATCAGCACTCGTTGACGTTTAAATGAGAGAGCCGTGCAGGGCCGGAATATATAGCATCCCCTGTTCTGTCATCCTTGAAACAATGTACGTTGTTCATCCTCGAAACAATCATTGATGTGCATAATTTATACCAGCATTCACGTATTTGCAGCATCATTGTATTAACTCCGGGAAGCCCATAAGGAAGGAAGTTTATAAAGAAGCCCCTTGTACCATATACGATCGAAGGCTTGTGCCATATCTAGACTAACTTCTCTCCCTTGCTTTCAATAATCGCTGCCCAATAATGCGTAAGATATAATAGAAGATCACTAGCCGATCGAGCATAGCGAAAGCCATATTGCCGTTCATTGATCAAATATCGATACTCGAGTTACGCTAGGAGCTGTAGCTAATGTTGGTTTCCATTAATTTGAGGAGAAGTGAGGTGTAGACAATAGGTATGTAGTTAGCTGGATCCGGGCTGGACACTTTATTAGAGATCGGATGGGCAAAGGCACACTTCCATAACACCGGAACTACGCCTTTATGATAAGAGTATCGAAATAGACACGTTATCACTGGAATCAACTCGGGGGCACATGTTCGTAGCACCAATGGAGAAATGCCATTCGATCTACTCGACTTACGAACATCTAAGTAAAATAGAGACTCTCGGATAGGTTTTTGCCGAAAAATTACCCTTGGTCGTTCAAAGTCGAGTTTGAGGCAAAAAGAATGCCCAAAAAATCGGCTTTTCTTTTTTTCCGTGTGGGACAGAGAGTCATTCCGGATATACAATGATGATTGGGGCGGCTGGCAAAAGTAACCTAGGCCTTACAAAGCGCCTAGAACTTGCGCGTGCCAGACCAGTACCATGCCGCTTAATTTTGTCGACATGCTTTAACTTAGCTCCAGCGATATGCCGTTTAAAGCAACTCTAGATAGAGAACTCTAGACTTTGAATCCTTAATGATTAATATTAACCTAAGCTTGATAAGTTTGCCATTTGCCAGCTACTGCAGCCTTGATAGAGGCATCAAAACAAAGCCGCGATCAGCCACCAAGTGGTACCACAGAGTTTGGTACAAATAGTTCCATGCCCTGTAGAATCACATCAGCTACAGCCGAAGCATAGTCACTGAAATCATTGGAAAGGAAATAAATCTGCCACCATGCATAGGATGCAAAATAAGACCTAATTCCATCCCAATCCGCTGACTTGTAGTGCCAAAGGCGTAGGATCGCAGGCCTTGTGCGAGCTAGTGCGAGAGGAATGTGCTCTATACTTCGTCCCAAGCAATGATCAGAGCACCCGAGGGTAGTCTCAGCAGTAACATGGTACTTTTCGGGGTGTAGATCGGGACCTGTAGAGGCATGCGTAGATCCCCAATTGATTGTCCATGTCTAGACGTAACCAGAGTACTGATAGGAAACGACCTTAAGGCGTCAGTATATCCTCTCTTAGGAACACAGGTACTATAGTATCTTAATATATATATTAACACGCTTTTTTCCTCATGAATAATACATTAATATAAATAATTAAAACGTAGATTTCAGTGCAACTCTATAAATTAAATAATCACCAAAAGAATGTATCTTACTAAATTCAAGAAATCTTCGTAATTCCAGACAAGTGCAACAGATTTAAGAAATTAAACGTTTAAACGTATAATTTTATTTTAAAAATACTATTCACCTCGAAATTGCTTTTTAAAATAGTATTTTTGGCAATCATTACCTAAAAATACATTTCAAGAGTCTGTGATTAGAGATGTCGATTGGTATAAGAGTATTAGACAAGTTCTGCTAATTAATTTTCATTAATTGAGTTGGAGTTAACGCTGACTTTCTCAGGCGCGAAGTAATTATTCAATCTTTAGATGACTAATGGTTTCTGTCAGTAAACATGTGTTGTAGTATACTGTACGGTGCTATAATATACGTAATATGTTTATAAATAATTTGAAATATGAACAAATACTTGGTGTTATAATCTCACTTTCGTAAGGTTGTTGTCCTTTTATACATATATTGTCCATACTTGTATATATGGAAGTTTTATATATGTGACGACATACTATCCTTTATTTTATTGTATTTGCAGCTTTCGAACCATTAACTTTGGTGATACATGACCCAAAGAGAAATTTGACTTTTATTGCTTTCACTACGGCGGTATTACATTGAACAGTAATAATTTTTAGTGTAACAGTTAGACCAGTTAAATTGATTTCAGTTTAATATTTATATCAGCAAATTCTACCCTAAGTTTATTAAATAGAGATAGAAATAACTGTCAAAGTATACATAAATTATGGTATAAAATAGTCTTTATTATAATAAAGAACAAAAAATATATAAAACGAATTACATGAAAACAAAGTGTTTATAGAGTGTTTATAGTGTCAAACGAACGAACACGGAACAACGTGTAGCCTTTTAGGTGTTACAAATATATATTTTGTTAATTTCTAACTTCACCCTATAGTAATTTAAAAGTTAATATATTTATGCCTATACGGTTCTGGAGTTTACAAACATTTTTTAATTTTTTCAAAATTTGCACAATTTAAAGTAAGAAAAAAAGATTGTTATAATTCTACTAATATTATAATTGTAAAAGGCTCCTCTTATTCCTAAAAAAACAAGATTTGGGTAAAATAAAAGACATTAATTAGAAGTTTTTAGTAATCCTCTGCCTATCCTTATCCAACGAGAGGTATTCCAAGGGCAAAAAATTATTGCGTATGAAATAATAACTGACTTACTAACACGTAAGCACTTGAGCTAAGCAAGTAGATTTAGGAAAATGTACTTTAAAATTTCATTTTGATAGATACCATATGTATTTGTTATAGTTGTATATATAGCTGATAGTAAATATGGAAAAGACCGAGATATATTTGAATGTAAGTTGTCCTTAATTATTTACGATTTATATTTTTCCGTTTTTCTGAAGACAAAAACTTTTATTAGGTTTCTGAAATTAGTTTTATCTCGTTTGTTTTGTTATGATTTTTTGTTTAATTTACTTAAAAGTAAATAATTAAGTATGTCGATATCAAGTAACAGATTTGTAAAAATATCCTTAAATGCATGTATCTAAAACAACTGTCTTAAGTTGTAAGGAACATCAATCTTAGACAACACACTGATTCAATTAATTCAAACGTCAATATTTCCTTGTAAGTTATATCACTCCTTGTTCAAGATCTACATACTGCTGCTAATTTCAAACAAGCACTCTACAATCTAGTAGGTCATATGTCAACCGTGCAATACAACCATATTCTATTACAGAAAGCCTCAAAGCCTAGAAATGGGTAACTAGTAATTTTCAAGAAATCTCTTCATTCGTTGTACATTTCTGTGACTTTGTAAGACAAAATGAAAGAAGAAATTTTGTTGTGTTGTATGAAGTAAGAGAACGTAGCTATTATATTATAAAATATACTCATTAGTCACATAGCAGCGGTTAAATCGGTTGATTTAATGATTATAAGCTATTATTTCGATCAACATATCGGATAGTATTAACCTCGGAGCATTTTTTCATTTTCAATTGCTCTGATTTGGTTTTTAACTACAATACAACGAAACTATTTCAGGAATATACATTATTGTTTTGTGATATTGACTTATTATCCAATTCAATTCATATAATGTTTTTGTTTCTTCATATTAATGGCATTCGGTTTTAATTCAAATATAATAAAAAAATTATAAGCCTCGCAGGCAACTGCTGGTATATGCTGTAAAAATCTACCATATGCATTATATATTATTAATTTGTAGTATGTATTTGTATTACTATTGTTTTAGTAATAATACCTTTACATATTAGCATATTTATTATATTTATAAACTCACACTTAAATGCCAAGCAAACGAATAATTTGCTAAATTACTTAATTCAGTAAAGGAAAATCAGCGAGAACGTTAATTATACGTTATTTAATTTAATTCAGAACTCAGAATGCGATTCTATTAATGAACTGAATTAAATAGTGGTTCACAAAAACACATCCGTAAAAAAACTTTCGGTATATTTAAACAAAGATGTACAAATCAAAAACTAGTAACTTTAAATCTTCCAAAAGAATGTGCCAGCAAACACTTATTCAAGGCGGATTTAGGCACGTTTCCAAGATAAATCTCTTTATTTTTTTTAACGTACCATGATGTAATTTTGTTACTTTGACATTACTTATCAAACAATATTGTTGTTGGTAATTTAATCGCAAGATACAATATATTGCAAATATAAAAAGAAATCTCTAATAAAAATAACAAAATACCGGCTAAATAAAAAGATATATTATGTGTCAAGAGATGTTACGGCTTCGTTGTATGTTGGTATTTACTGCGGGTATCCCATTTTTTTTCGTGGCACGTTTTTATTTAATCATACAGAAATAACCCTCATTTCTTGTTATTTTGTGTACACTGTCTACTAAGTTTTGGGAGAATAACGAGTTAGTGGCCTACAAAACTTGCAACACTTTGCAAGCTTGGCAGTTTGTAGTAACTTATACAGTAATTAACTGAGAATCCAAACTTAGAGTATCGAAATATAGTATAGAAATCGAAAATAATCTCAAAATATGGTGTTATATGCTCAGTGTGTTTTAGATGACAGGTACTCTTTGGGCAAAAGAAGCTATTTTTTGTTAAACATCTTTGTTAAAAGTTATGTGTCTGAAATTGTTCTGATTTCCTGTATAACATACAAACTTTGTATTAATACTTATTCATACAAAGAAAACCGTATAAAATTCTTTAGAATAGCAGTTATATCAGTTTGGTAAATTAAAGATGCAAAATATCAGATTATACGATAGACACCATTCAATAACCAAAATATCAACCGTATGATATAACCGTAGAATAGGACTCCTATAATATATTTGGCCTCAAAAATATATGTTGTCAGTATCAAGGTTCTTCACAATATTTATTTTAAGCCAAGAAAAGAAAAATATACGGGAACCATTTTAAAAGCTTTAATGACGTCCTTTTGGTTTTAATGTAATTAAAAGGGAAAGCGATTATTAAAAGTATAAATTTATTCAGAATCTTTGTGAAGGTTTTTAGTTAGTAATGTAATGAAGTTAATTTACTATGAAGTCTAAGTGAGCAGTTCTGTAAGAAGTTGTATCTCTCCTCCTAGACACTTTTACTTGAGTGGCGCTTAAGCGATTTTTTTTAATTACAAGTTTAGTTGACGTTTTATAATAATATGATAATATATTTTTTATTCTATTTAATTTTTTTGGTAAAATAATACTGAAAATTTGTAATTGTTTTTGTTGCCTGGTTGTCATCTTCATTTGTGAGTGTGTTCACACACACTTACAATGTACAAAGTCATATTTTAAGTTGGTAGTTTCTAAATTTCGTAAATAATGTAATTGTTTATATATTGCAGGTAAATTATCTTATTGTATGAGGATAAGTTTAAGTAGAATTAATTGCTGTCTAGTTATATTTTTTGAGTTACGTATCTATCATGAATCGATGGTTCTTATTTCAACAGCAAATTCTCTTTTAATTTAGTTTTAGTAGGAAGTAATATTTCATTTTTTTGTTTACTCTGCAAATGAGTCAACAAACTTAAGTTCACACTTCGATCGACTAAAAAGGAAGGTAAAAGCTACCTTATGACATATGGGTACACTCAAGGCCATGAAAGATTTGTTCACTTTTTGAAGACGAAATTTAGGCATTACAAGTTTATTTTTATTTCTTGTATTTTATTAAAAAAAAATATTCGGTAACGTTTTTTTCATCACATTTACATTTATATATAACTATTTTGTAAAAAATGTTAATGATATGTACACATAATTAGAATTAGCCATAATGTACTTTTCGAACTATATTCTAACATCTTTCAATAATAGACTATAGAATAAATGAAGTTTATTTTTGAATTTATTCCTCCATTTTAACATCATCCAAGATCATATTTAAACATCACACAAGACTTTCCTCGTATCCTCAAAATACGTAGTGAATATTATAAGTCATAGAGTTTTACGAATTCATAGGATGATTCGCAGTAAATATGTTCCATAGTACTTAATATTATCGTTACCTTTTACGTTTATAACATCAAAACCTTTTTTCTGAACGTCGTATCGTAAAACATTAGATTTACAATTATGTCATATAATATTTTATTAAAATAGAGCTATATTGGGCTATAATTAAAATATAAAAACGATTGGAGGAATATCTATAAAAGTGGATTTGTGGGTTTCCATGTTATAAAGGTCAAGTTATAAAGTGCTTTCAACCTGATAAATTTCTTAATTCTATCTACAAAACACCTGAAGTGGTTAAAAGTAAATAAGAATGAAATTGAAAAAGTATCACCTCTACAAACACTATATGATGATAGATATAGATATAATGTATATAATTGATATAATATCAGTATTTTAAACTAATATATATAAATAACTAAATAATGATTAAAAACAGCAGCCATATTGAAAATTAATCCTTTTGCATTAATATTTACTTATTTGCAATATAATTATAAATATTATTATTGTATGTAGTTTTATTTAAACCTATCTTGAATTCTATATATCAAAGCAGTTGAATGCTGAGTAATCTTAGAAAATGTTCAGTTAAAAGTAGCCATTAATTACGTGATGCGATAGCTTTGACCTCCATGATAAAGACACTCATCTCAAATAAAAGAATATGTTAGTACATGCCAACAGCTAAGCAAGTGTAAGAATAAAATGTTACTAACAACGTATGGCTGCACGTTTGGCTGTACACAATGCAGTTTTGCTACCGATGCTGTTATACGGCAGCCAAACGTGGGTAGCACAGAAGAAGAATGTAAGAAAGATGAATGCTGTAGAAATGCGATCTCTTCGCAGAATATGCGGAGTCAGTCTAGCTGATCGAATACGCAATGAAGAGATCCACAGAATGGCACGTACTACCGAAGATGTCACGGTGAGAATGAAGAAGAACGTGCTCAGGTGGTTTGGGCACGTCGAACGAATGAGTGATGAAAGAATGGTAAAAAAGATTTATATAGGAAAAGTGAGCGGTAAATGAGACGGGGAGGCCTCGAGTGACCTTCGAAAACACAGTAGCTACGATACTGGAAGAAGGTCATGTAAAAAGAGACGTAAGAAGAGGTATGCAGAGACCGTAGCGTTTGGTGCTCCGTCGTCTCTGGCTACCCCGCAAGGGATATGGCGTGAAGGTAAATAAATAAATAAATAAATAAGATTGTATTAATTAATGAACTTAAAAATATAATAGATATTAAAAAAATATATGATAAATAACAGATGAATCATATGAGTCGCAACTTTGATTACCTTGTATCTAAAGATACCTGTATTCAAACAGAATACAGTAAAACTTAATTTGCCTTTTGAAATAGTTTCCTTTAGGAAATAAGTTCCTCTATCAACAGTTTTCTTAATATAAAGAATCGAATGTGTAGTTAGTGAATAATGTTAACGTGCAGCAACTATCTTGAAAACGACTAAAGATATTAAGTTTATATTATACTACTATGATTAAAATATGAAATATTAGGAAGTTTAACTTATTTTACGAAAATAGTGAACTAGGCTATTATATTTTACGAAAATAGTGAACTATGCTCTAAAAGTATCAGAAAATAATGACGTCTTCTAATCTTTTACAATAACTGTGCAATTTCCGTAGTCGTGATATAAATAAGCGTAGTATTTTTCTTTTACATTTTAAGTAGAATTTTCATTTTTGTATTAATTTATATATTTGTAGTCACAGATTCTCATTTTGTTATGGTCGCCTTTCGTCGAGTCTGAAGTTAGATTTTATCTTTTGACAGTTAATTAGTATAAAATATATAATTAGTCTGACACACGTAAATTAAAAATTTTATATTTTATTATTTATATTTAGTGTTTTACTTAAGTTATAAAGTTATATACATTAATAACATATTGCTAAATATTATTTTATAGTAGCTATCACTCGTTTCAGATAATATATAGTTGTTTTATTAATTTGCATTCCAACCTACGAGTAAGTCCAAGAATATTTTATAATTAGCGCTCGGGCGCATTAAACATTATACATAATTTGTATTGCCGGCATTTTCCTGGAAGTTTGAAAGTTTATTGGTAGGATATTTCTATTTGTCCTGTTTGGACAATTGGAGTCAGCATAGGCTTTTGTATAGTTTGCGAGAACTTTTTCCCCCATATTAGTTATTTTTTATAAATTCAAATTCAAATTCAAAATATCTTTATTCAAGTAGGCATTTACACGCACTTTTAAATCGTCAATTATTACAATACAAAAAAAGGTCAGTGTAGTCCGTCCGTAAACAAGCTACCACCGGCTCGGAATGCTGCTCTGTTGAGAAGAGCCGGCCAGAAACTCAACAGTTGTTCTTTTCAAAAGAAATATAACAATAGGTGATGTATATTATAATATAATATAAATCCTGCAAATAATTCAACAACTTAAGTTCCACATATTTCGATCCACTAAAAACTCTTGAACGTTATAATAAGCTTTATTTAACAATAAACTTTTGATTTTAGATTTAAAACTAAGAAATGGAAGGTCTAAGATATCTTTTGGAACTTTATTATATATGCGTATATTCAAACCCATGAAGGATTTATTAACTTTTTGAAGCCGAAACTTTGGCGTTACGAGTTTGTTTTTATTTCTCGTATTTATCGCGTGTCTGTCACTGTTTTTTATATAACTATTTAAATTTTGACGTATATATAAATTGTTATTAAATATGTATTGGGAAGCGACTGTAAGAATACCTATTTCTTTAAAAACATCTCTCAGAGAATCTCTAGCTTTTAAGTTATAAATAGCCCGCACAGCTCTTTTTTGTAAAATAAATATAGAATTAATTTCGACAGCACTGCCCCATAATAAAATACCGTAAGATAAAATACTGTGAAAATAACTAAAATAAACAAGTCGAGCCGTATTTATGTCCGTTAATTGTCTAACTTTTCTAATTGCAAAGACGGCGGAGCTGAGTTTGGCTGCGAGTGTTGAGAGATGGGGGTTCCACTGGAGCTTTCTATCTAATGTTAAACCTAAGAATTTTGTTGAGTCAATCAATTCTAACACTTCATTGTTAAGGAGCAAGTTACAATTTTTACTTTTTACATTAGGAAGTGTAAACTCTACGCATTTAGTTTTCTTAGCATTTAACACTAAATTATTAATTTCGAACCAATGCAGGACTCGTGACAAAGTACTGTTTACTTCGTCATAATTAATCCTATCACGCTCAACTTTAAAAATAAGCGAGGTGTCATCAGCAAAGAGTACAATGTCACACAGACCCTTAACAAAAAAGGGCAAGTCATTAATATAAAGTAAAAACAAAAAGGGGCCCAGAATAGATCCTTGCGGAACACCCATCTTTAGGTGAGAACCAGACGATTTAGAATTATTTACGTAAACTGTCTGGATTCTTTGATTCAGGTAAGAGGCAATAAGATCAACCGCAGCGCTACGTACACCGTAGTGGTTTAGTTTGCATAGTAACGTCCGATGGTCCACACAATCAAAGGCTTTGGACAAATCGCAAAACACCCCAATTGCATTCTGCGACTTCTCCCACGCGTCGTAAATGTGCTTAAGAAGCGCAGCACCCGCATCAGTCGTTGATTTGCCTTTGGTGAAACCATATTGTTCACTATGCATGATCCCACTGCTATACATAAACTCTGAAATCTGATTTAAAATAATTTTCTCGAAGACCTTACTCAAGGTCGGTAAAACCGAGATAGGCCTATAATTTTCGGGATCCAATCTATCGCCACTTTTAAACAAAGGAACTATTTTACTGTTTTTCATCAAACCGGGAAATATACCGGTTTCGATACATTTGTTAAAAATAAGGGATAATTGAGGGGCAATATCATTTATAATAGTGCTAAGCAATTTAACTGACATACCCCAGAGATCACCGGTTTTCTTCGAATTTAAGGTTCTAAATGTGTTAACTATTTCATCTGATGAAACAGGTTTAAAAGCAAAATATTTATTATTGACTTTAACATTTTTGTTCAATTCCGCGATTGCAACAGATGATGAGGAATTTAAATTACGTGTGACTGTTATTGGGATTTCAGTAAAAAAGGTCTCAAAAACAGCCGCCACCTTTGATTCTTTATTTATTTCAATATTATCAATTTTTAACTTTATAGGTCCATTGGGAGCCCTAGATTTTCCAGTAAAACTAGATAAAACATCCCAAGTTGCCTTTATTTTATCATCTGAATTTAAAATTTTATTTTTTATATAAATGGACTTGGCTTGTACGCAAACGTTCTTAAATATTTTAGAGAAATTTCTGACTCTATTTAAGAACACCGGATCATGATTCCATTGCCTCTCACCATATAAATCATATAATCTTTCTCTGCTTCTATATATTCCTACGGTAGCCCAATCACTAAATTTAATTTTAAAGTATTTCGTAAACGTTTTTGGCTTAAAAATATTATTAAATTCATTTAACAATAAATCGAAAACTTTATTATATAAATTGTTCGGATTATCATTGGTTACATTTTCTTTAACCACTATTTTTGCAACATTTTTTTTAAAAGTGAGCATTCTATTTTTTGTTATTGGTCTGCAAGTGAATTTTTGGGGTCTTGCAATTTCATGATTAATTAAGAGAGAAAATTGTTGACCACAGTGGTCTGAACTTAAATTCGATATTATCCTCTCTTCATATACGTTACAGTGACAGAACACATTATCAATACAAGTCGCGGAAACACTAGTTATTCGAGTAGGTTCCGAAAAGACGTTTAACAGGTTATAGGATTTAAACAAATTTAATAAACGAACACTACACGAAGTTACTTGTAATATATCTACATTGAAGTCGCCGCACACTATCACCGATTTGTTTTTATTACAAAGTGTTGTTAAAATATCCTCCATTTTATTTTCAAATTCATCAAAGTCTCCAGAGGGGGGTCGGTACACGCATAAGATAATATATTCATTGAGCTCAATGCAGGACAGCTCAATAATTCGCTCGACAGAGAGCGCCACTATGTCTGAACGAGACTTAAAAACTACATCACTACGAGCTAAGATAAGTGAGCCACCGCGAATAGCTTTCTCTCTACAGAACGAACTTGACAATTTATAATTTTCGATATTTATAATATTGTTGCTCTTTGACAACCAGTGCTCTGTAATGCACAATAAACTAATATTGAATTTTTTAACAAAAAGTTCCACTTCCGACTCCTTGCCACCTAAGCCTTGTATATTTTGATGGATAATATTAAATAGCTTAGGCTTTGTCGTATTATTCAGTTTAAAGTGGAACGATTATTTTCTATCACAGTTATATTATTGTGATTAATGTCATTTTTCGTTATATCCCTTATAACGAAGTTTTTTATATTAAATGCTACTAAAGTAGCAATTTGTTTTTTATAATACTGATACATTGTACCTTTTGTCATTCTAAAACTATTATAAATAAATTTATTTATGTCAAAATAAAGAAAAGCGTCGCTATGACGGTATGTCAAATTATACAATGTCATGTTAAGATTATATATGTATTTGTTCTGTTTGTCCGAATAAGATAATGAATATGGAAATGAGCACAATACAAATTTACAATTATTTTTGCTATTTATAATTAATAATTTTTCCATATTTTTAATAATTTCACTTTTCTTAACGGACAAACCATCTCCATGTAATAATACAATAGTACTATTTTTGATCAAATTGTAGCTCATCATTTTATTTACATGATGTTGGTAACTGGCTCCAGGCGTGCATATATTACATAAATTATCTAATTCATTATTTAAAAGGGACCCAAAGCCTTGACCTAATTGGTCAGAGAAAACAAAGTAATTATTTTGGAGCACAGCGGAGGACTTATTAATTGTTTGACTGTTTGTCATAATATCTACATCTTTAATACTAAGTTTATTATGTATAGCCGAGTCACCCAACACCTCAGAGCTTATTTTACCAACTTCATCTAATTTTTTACTCACACAACTACAATTAGAGTAATTATCTGTTAAAGACTCAAACCGTTCCAAGTTATAATTACACAAGTCCACTAAATTACTTGTGGCTTCAATGTGTTCCTTAATCTGCTGTTGAGCGGATTCATATTTTTTATTAATTGATTGTAAAGAAAAAGTCAATTGTGAGATTTCTTCATATAAGTTTTGGGTGTCTCGCTCATACATAGACCTACTCTCAATCAGTTTCCTATTAAAAAGGTTTGCTTTTTTTATTCATTTAGAGTTTTCATTTTTGAGATAATTTATTTTCTTAGCTGAAAACTTATTATTTATTATTTTATTATATTTTTTTATTAATTTGTTTACTTTAATATACTTCTTCAATTTATTATGACTTGAGAAGTATATGGGGGGCACAATACTTAAATCATCCTGTGTTAAATCAATTAATACTGGATTTCTATTATTTAAATCTGATTGAGTAGGTTGTGACTTGCATTCCACCAGTTCCTCATATAAGCTATGAGTATGCTGACTTTCTATATTTAGTTTGCATGTTTCCAGGTCTGAAATTAACTTTCTAGCCTGTATCAAATCAGACTCAAGTTCTGAAATGCGATCTAGTGCTCTCTCATGCTCAATGCTGCACTGGTCAAACGTAGTCACTATATTATTTAACTGGTCTCGCTGAGCCACAATATCCAAGTAATTGGTATGTAGTTCAGCGAGCTGACCTTTAATTACCTTACATACCTTATATTATTATCTCTGATGTACGGGCAACTTCCTTCGTCGTCGTGTTTTGTTTCCTGATCTGTAGCTGATTGTGAACTTTGCCATTATATTCTTAATCCTCGATACATTATTGATTGTTTTTGTTGTTTGTTGTTTTTATTGTTTTCTGTTGTACAACTTTATATGTTTATATTTGTTCGATACTACTTATTCATTTTAGGTAGATTCCATAGATGAATCTACCTATTACAATCGATGCGATGACGGGACCCAGACCCCAGAGTAGGGACGCTACGCCGTTTATGAACTGGAGATTGAGAATCCGTCAAAAAAAAAAAATTATATATCCCTCTATATATATATGTATATATGATCCATCAGTCCAAATTCATCGTAGGCAAAATCTGACTTCACAGGTCGATAGGATAAATTAGTAGGACAAACGTAGCAGCTCGTTTTTTTGGAAAAAATTAAAGGGGGGGCTGAGAGAGGGGGTGAAAGTGCAAACCTTTGGGACACGCTACAGGTCGCAAATATTGACGGAGGATTTTCAAACTCGGTATACACATTCTTAAGGACAAAATGAAGGTTAATTTCTTGAACGGTGGAAATCGGTCGGGGGGTTGGAGGGCTGGGGGGGTTAAAAGTTAAAAACCGAAAAAAGTCACAGAAGAAGGCAAAATTTTGGAGTCGGAAAAATCTTAGAAAATTAACAAATTAAAAGAGGAAACTTTTTTGTCCGAAAAGTTTTTTGATGCGACCCCCCATTTAGGAAATAGGGGTGGGGGGTGGTTCCCCGCTCACCAAATATATGCAGAGTGACCCGTCATAAGACTCGTAATGATCAGTAGAATACTGCTGGCTAGTTTTTCTTTGTCGATCCGACTGACGGGAATCTACCTAACACGATCGACCCTGTCGAACGAGGTATTTAACAAGGGGCTGTGTATAAACTTCACTTGTCAGCTGTCGGTGGTACCTGAGTTTTTATTTTAAGAGATTATTATAATAGGGATCTAATTTCATAAAAGTATTTGAGGTATTTACCTCAACTGACCCAACACTGAAGTAACTACGGTGGTAGCTAAGGATAATAATAATAATAATTCATATATAACAAACATAACTATTGGTCAATTATCGGCATCCAATGTTTTTTTTATTATTTAAAGTTCTTTCCCAGTTTCGTTAGATATAATGGACGTTGCAATATTTAAATGTACCTGACTCACTGGAACTCTCAGACAAGGCGTATATTTTGTTTTACCTATTTTTTGTGATAAATAACTGTTTTGCGATTGAATAACTACTTTAGAGTAAATTGTTTAAAATCGTTTACCTGCCTATTATGTTTTTGCTTTTATTTTTATTCAATTTATTTTAATAAAAAATATTCTCTTATACATCTTAGTTAACAACAAACTTTATGAATCTAAACATCATACGTTTTAACGAATTTTAATTTTTCTTTTGTTGTATTCTCTCTTAATAAAAAAAAATAATACCACTAAAATTAACGTAGCTTCATATTTCTTCTTATTTTTAAAGTAAGGCAAGAAGTTATTTTTATTTAAACATTCTTTACATCAAATTTGAAAACACTCTAAATCTCGAGTCTCCTTCCCGTGCTAGCCAAAGTAATTTATGCAATGCATGATTTTTTATACCAGACTCCGACAGGCCGGGCCAGTATCGAATCAGCGATTGCTGTCAACCTTAAAGTCTTCGTCTGTTTCGAATATTGATGTGGATTCAGCAAAGAAACTAAAACTTAGAATCTATTGGTTAGATTCTACGTTTTAGTTTATTTTTATTTTTATATTTCAAGTAATACATATTTTTAAACATTATTTCTAAATATAATGATTTAATGGGCAATAAGTTTTGAATTCCTTAATATATCTTCAAATTATTTAAATAAAGATAAATCTAAATATTTCAAAAGAAGTAATAAAAGACAAAGCAACAAACGAGTATTTTGCTCTTGGTGGAGGAGATTTATTTGAGTTCTGCATTCTAAATAAATGGAAAAAAAATACAAAAATCTAATTCAAATACCAGTAATGTAACGCAAAATTTTATATTGTAAAACATAGTTACTCTATAAAAATATTTGTAGTCGTTTCTGATAAGTGAGGCCAAGGTTTTGGCTCCATGATATGTCAACAGTTAAGTAATATTTATAACACATGTTCATCCGGAATGCTATATCACACTTAAGTAAATAAATAAATTCCATGCTATCCGATGAAAATAGCATATTTTTTTAATGCACGTTGTCAGTCTGCTGATAAATAAGAAAAGTATAAAATTTTATTGAATTGATATAACAAAACAAATTGAAAATTTGTGTCTCATACTTTTCTTTATTATTGGTTTTTGACAAATGAAAACAGTATCATATATGTCCCCACTGAGTCTTAAAGGCCTCATTATTATATGAATTATTTGTTACATCTTTTCAAATTGTTTGTAAATTATTATGAGGTAGATGTTAGAATAACCCACGATTGTTTTATTATTGTATTGATAGGGTTTTGATAAATATTGTGGGTAGATAATAATTTGTTTTTTATATCTTTAAATAGCATTTGTTAATTGCGTTACCAAAATAATATAAATTAGGTCACACACACACGCTCACACATCTTTTATATTCAACTCGTAGTACTAGTCATGTTCTCTTTAATGTCAAATTACGTTGTGATTGCTCTAGGTTTATTTAACAGCTTTGAGTGTCAAAAATAAAATGGACTCTCGTTGCATATATTATGTTTCTTTAACTAGTTCTAAGTATTTGACATAATATTTTCATAGAAGGAATAAGATTTATACCTTTAGAATATGTGCTAAATGTCAATGCGTATGAAAGCAATTAAAATATTATAGATGAACTGTAGCTTTAGCACTTTAGTATTCATTTAATTATTTGGTAAATGGAAAACAAATTAGAAATTTGTTTTGATATCAAATAAATTGAATTGAATGATTTGTATTTATATTAAAAATGTAATATGTAAAATATAATAACTTGGAAGTATGTATCCATCCATACCTTTAGTTAGAATAACGTAACAAATTTATATTATTAAAAAGTATATATATACTAATTTTTCTTATTTGATTCAACAGTTACGATCATTGAAATTATAATTAGATGAAAGTTAAAACAATTGTCCATCCATTATGTATTTTTATTGTCCACGTGTCCGTTGGTATTCGTATGAACACCCCATTAATCTGCTTGAGGGCTTATGACTCGGATAGTAATCGACTTTAAAATACGTTTCATCGAGTGCTTAGACACATATGGAACGACATATACCTGTTATATGTGTTAATAAATATTTCTAAAGATACATGTATTTACTAGAAATAAAAAAATAAAAAACGGTGATTTTTCTTTATCTCTTTAAAAAAGGATTTTTTTAAACTATAATTTTATGTTTAACTTCAAATAGGATATAATTATTGATATAACTTGAGTCATGTATATATTGTATGTAAATACATATTTGTATGGTTAAGTGATAATAACGAGTCTATGCCTACACAAACATGTGTCACTCCAGAAAATTACTATGTAAAGATTATTAAGTTTTTCTAACGCATACGATATGAACGTGACAGATAGAACATGCTAATGTTATAAAATACCTCGTTCGACAGGGTCGATCGTGTTAGGTAGATTCCCGTCGGTCGTATCGACAAAGAAAAACTAGCCAGCATTATTCTACTGGTCATTACGAGTCTTATGACGGGTCATACTGCATATATTGGGTGAGCGGGGAACCACCCCCCACCCCTATCTCCTAAACGGGGGGTCGCATCAAAAAACTTTTCGGACAAAAAAGTTTCCTCTTTTAATTTGTTAATTTTCTAAGATTTTTCCGACATCAAAATTTTGCCTCCTTCTGTGACTTTTTTCGGTTTTTAACTTTCAACCCCCCTAGCCCCCCAACCCCCTGACCGATTTTCCCCGTTAAAGAACTTAACCTTCGTTTTGTCCTTAAGAATGTGTATACCGAGTTTGAAAATCCTCCGTCAATATTTGCGACCTGTAGCGTGTCCCAAAGGTTTGCACTTTCAGCCCCCCTCCCAGCCCCCCCTTTCTTTTTTTCCAAAAACACGAGATGTTACGTTTGTCCTACTAATTTATCCTATCGACCTGTGAAGTCAGATTTCGCCTACGATGAATTTGGACTGATGGATCATATATACATATATATATAGAGGGATATATAATTTTTTTTTTTCGACGGATTCTCAATCTCCAGTTCAGTCAGTCCAGTACTCTGGGGTCTGGGTCCCGTCATCGCATCGATTGCAATAGGTAGATTCATCTATGGAATCTACCTAATATAGGATGTATTATTCACTTTCGTTCCGTTATTGTTAACACCTTATTTTTATCATTATTTATAAATAAATTTTAAAGTAACGTAAACAAAAATTTCGTATCTACATTTTTAAATATATAGCCATGTGCGAAGTAATTGTAGTGACTAACAGTTGATCGGATGTTAATGTCACCAGTATGTTTTTTGAAGTAAGCTTCAAAGCGCTGGACTGATAATTAAATCTTCTAATCTTACTATCCCGATTCTGTGTTAATAATTTTTTACGCCAATACAACATTATTATTAAACTTCATTTTAAACTTTGTCTATTACATCTTGTAGATCACTTTACTTTCCCATCAGTTTGATTTCAGAAATTCAGAGAAGCATAAATGGATTTTATATATAATACGATAACATGATTAAATAAATAAATATAAAAATACATAATAAGGTTACTCGCCAGTCGTTTAATCTATTTGATATGAATTCAAAGATACTCGTACGTACGATACTTACTCTGAATATTGTTGTTTAAAGAAACTTGCTGGTGATATTTTTAAGGTGGAATGAATTTTCTGCAACCGTACTTCCAATTCTATAGTGGGCAATATTCTTCTAATATTCCAAAAGTCGGTGAACAGCTACTAAGTAGCTAAGTAGCAGCCTTGTTTGCCCTCCTTCTTATGAAAATAAACTCTTTGTATACCTTTGTATACTATTATTATTATTATTATAAAAATAATAAGTAATGTTGTTAATATATTATTTGTTATTGAATTGATATTTTGAATTATTTTTATAAAAAAATAGTACAGCAACTTATAGTAGTCTCGCCGATAAAACCTCTCCATTCACTTCATGACCAGTTTATTTCCAATCGAAAATAAAAGGAAAGTACCTAACAAAATATTCACAGCAGTTAGGAGACTTACTAGTGTTACTTACATTTTTACAATCTATTCGATACATAGCTTACTATCTCAGGACCTCCCATAAATGTAGAAACAACAGAATTCTCGAATAATACAGTCGCTACTTTCCATTTACACTCTGGACAGGATTTGATTTCTATCTATCTATCAACAAGAACATTTAAAAAATAATGTAAGATTTTGTAGTTGTTCTTTTGCTCATCCATATTGTTATTTTTTTTTTAAGTTGATTATTATTAGTATTAATTATATTATTTAAATGGTTCGATATGAATGACGTATATCGTCTTTAAAAAGCCAAAGTAATTTCAAGTACCTTTAAAAAATTTCATTCCCTGATGTCCTTTGGGCAACAGTGACAATATATTACCAATCAGCTATATTGAAATGAAATAATTAATTAATAATTCTTAAAAGAAAACTATCCACTAAAGTAAATGCACTAATTACTAGTAGTATTCCCTATTTATATTCAATTTTAATAAAGTTAATTACTGACATATTTTTTTTGTAAACTGTTTAGTGACTGACACATGATAAGTAATTTAAACTTTATCAAGATGTTCTGATATCCACATTGTGAGAGACACATAAATATTTCTGGAACCTTCCACCGAGTAGAAATTGTATCGCAGAGTGCTCCAGTTGACAGACATGTCATTGTGATATGCATCTTTTAAGAATGCTATTGTAAATCACAAACAAATTTTTTCATATATACTATCACATATCTCAAATAATTGATATCTTATATTTAACAATTACCTTCAACGTCTATATGGCACGGTGACGTAATGATTTAATTAAATATCTATCTACGTTATAAATAACCACGTCATATAACAGTTCTTTTAACTGTAACCTCATATATTGTATTAACATACTTTTAACCAATAATGTAATTATTTTACAAGGTATTATTGTTTTTACTCGAATATATACTTTTTATATACTTTCCTATAAATATACCACTACTTCACTCCATACTTATATTCTTCATAGTTTAAAACGTTCTACGACTGTAATAACATATTGTATCAATACCGTAATATAATGTAAACTTGTTGTATCAAAACCAGTCAAACTATTTTGCAGTTTTTGTGAGGAAACTTGTTAAGAATTTTTACTTATCATATTGTTTAATTATTATTTAGTTTTTGATTTTAATGGACTTACATGTTTGCAAGATAACTCCATAATATGCTAATCTACGCTTTTGTAGAACACTAGTCCTTTGATTCCGAAAAGGTACCACCTACCTTTAAGCACAATCAATATAGCTACCTAGCTGTTATTTCTTTAAATGAATAAAATAACATAAATTATATAGATAGTTAATATATGGATATATATAACATAAGTATTGAAGAACGTCTACCATCATATACCAGTTTTACTACAATATTGTTGTCTGTTTTTTATTGTAATAGAACATTAACATATATGCGCTCAACTTACATGTTTGCAAGATAACTCCATAATATGCTAATCTACGCTTTTGTAGAACACTAGTCCTTTGGTTCCGAAAAGATATCACCTACCTTTAAGCAGAATCAATATAGCTGTCGTGATTCTGCTTTCCGATGACTCAGTATGAAATATTGACTGTTGATGTCTTACAGCCAATATTTCATCAGAAGAATTGCAACAAAAACAGCTCTATTGTCAGTTAAGACGACGGGAGCTTTTTTAATATAATAAGATGTAAATATTAAAAATTTGACAGTAACAACGGATTACATCAGTTGTTTTGGGGACGATATTTTTAATAATTAATATTTTCTAATAATGTGAAAGTACCATTTTTAAACTTAACATAACTGAACTGAATTAAACTATGTTAATATTTTAATGGGCACTTCAGTGCACTTTTTTGTGACTGCCTATCAAAAAATTGCCGCCCAAGTAAAAAATAATACGAAACTTATAGAATTAGTATAATGGGAGATTTAATTGCGTTTGTTAAGAAAAAAAAACTACCAGTACTCTAATAATCTATTTTTTACTTAATTGTCTTATTCCATATTATAAGAATAAAACTATCATACTACTCATTAGTAACTTCATTCTAATGATCGTTATATTTTATAAATATATGATAGTCGAGAACATCCATAGTTGGTTCGTTGATAAACAGGTCACTGCCATTAATCGACTCGTCTTAACGTGTTACTTTATCCGACTGAGAGAAATTGATACGAACTCTGCCGACTGTAAATATATTTGAAATTAATGTAATTAATATTTTTATCTTTACTTATGTGTTTCCTCCAGGTATATAATATAACCATTACATAAATAGAAAATATACATTGCAATACATGCATTAAACGATAATATTTTTAATGTGGGTAACATTGGTATTTTGCCATAATTATGAATTTATTGTATAAGAGTATTTACTTAATAATGTGTTTTTTTCAATGATCATTTTTTAAACATTTGTATTGGGTTTACTCGTACACATATTTGTATAAAATATACATTATGTAGAATAAATTTAAAAATCAAAGTATTTGAATTCTAAAATTTTATAAAACCATTCGTCCATGTAATCAATTTCTGTGAAACATTTTAACTAGTATATACTTTTATATTACATAAGAATATGAACTCAATCATATTCAGTAAGAATAACATTAAAATTGAAAAACACAATATAGATTGATGTATGTATGACTGTTTATATGATGAGTATTATTTATACAATCTTAGAAGAAACTCTCATCTCTTTCTATCTCCAAGTCTTGCTTCCTTTTTGTGAAGTTTTATTTATTTATTTTTTTTATGTCCATAGACATTTGTCCATTCCTTTCATTGTAATTTTAAAACATTTTTGTTATGATTTTAATTGCGATGGTAACTTCGCACGAAATTGTACACCTGCACAAGTTTTTGAAAGCTATTTTAGTAATTAATAGTAATAATAAATAAAGTAAATAGTAGTAATAGTAAGCTAGGTTAATAAATTCACTAGCATTTTCATAGCCTCGGAATCACGGTGAGAAATTGCCATCTTGAGGTTGTACTCTACAAGGTTTCTATCGGAGGTATCGCCGGCCCGCCTGAATGAATCTCACAAGGACGTCTTCGTCGATATCCGTGTAGAACGTAGAACTTCTTGTGTGTCTAGATATAGCCACAACTGCGTGTGGGACACTTGTCAGGTATGATTTTGGTTTGGATTTGATTTGGATGATTATACAGGCACACAAAAAAAAATCATGAACCAGAGGGGAGACCCTATTATTCTTAGATTTTTGGGATCGCTGAAACCGAATATGACTAATTTTAATTTCCCGTTTTTCCGCTAGCACCCCCTTACTAGCTCTTAAGGGGTGAAAATTCAAATTTTTGTAAAAAATCAAGATAGATGTGTATTTCTACGTTTTTTGGGATGCTGAAACCGAAAATGATAACTAAAAATTAATTCAAGACCTCCATAACCCATTAACACTTTATTACTACCCCTTATGGGGAGTGAAGTTTTCCCTTTTTGTATAAAATAAAGATGAATGTGTATTTCTATGTTTTTTGGTATAATGAAACCGAAAATGACAACCAAAAGTGAATTTGATACCTCTTTTACTCAATACCCCCCCCCTAACCACCCCTTACTGGGGTTTCAATTTTGTATAAAATCAAGATGTATGAAGAAATTTTAACGATTTACAGTAAATGGCATGTTTATCAAACTAGTTTGAGGTTACTCTTAGCTCTTATATTAGAAATTCAAATGTTTTATCGATCAGAAGTATCTGATATATATTCATGATTCAATTCTACTCTTAGCGTAACCCACTCTGGGCAACTTTAGCCAGCCGTCCCTACCGCCGTTATGGGGAATGACTCTCTGGCCCACACGGCAAAAGAGAAAACCGATCTCTTGGGCACTCTTTTCGCCTCCAACTCGACTTTGGATGACCAGGGGAAGACACCGCCTATCATCCCGCGGTGTCAGAGCTCAATGCCGGAAATAGTTTTTCGGCAAAAAACTATCAGGCAACTCTATTTTCCTTGGACGTTCATAAGTCGACTGGGTCGGATGGCATTTCTCCATTGGTGCTACGAACGTGTGGGCACACGTTGCGTTGACTCCAGTGCTAACGCGTCTATTTCGGCACTCCTACCTTAAAGGCGTAGTCCCAGTCTTATAAAAGCAAGGGCACGCTTTCCATCCGATCCCTAAAAAAGGTGATAGCTCGAACCCAGCTAACTACAGACCTATCACCATTACCTCCCTTCTCGCCAAAATAATGGAGATTATCATTAACCGACAGGTCCTAACGTACCTCGATGATCACCAGTTGATCAATGACCGGCAGTATGGCTTTCGCCATAGTCGATCAGCTGGTGATCTTCTGTTATACCTTACTCACCGTTGGGCAACGGTTATTGAAAGCAAGGGAGAGGGTCTGGCAGTAAGTCTGGATATGGCAAAAGCCTTCGATCGTGTATGGCACAAGGGGCTTCTTTCGAAGCTACCCTTCCTATGGGCTTCCCGAGAGTTTATGCAAGTGGATCACCAGCTTCCTCACTGGGCGGAGCATACAGGTCGTTCTTTACGGCTTTTGCTCGGACCCCAAGCCCGTGAACGCTGGTGTACCCCAAGGCTGCGTGCTATCTCCAACTCTGTTCCTCCTGCACATCAAAGATATGTTGGATATTTCCAACATACATTATGCGGATGACAGCACTGAGGATGCGGTATATTCCGGTCGTGCAGGTCTCTCTCGGGAAAACGTCGACGAAAACTGCCGAAAGAAATTTGTGTCTTCAATAGTGACCTCCCTGGGGAAGGTCTCTGAGTGGGGTGAACTGAACAACGTTCAGTTCAATCCCCTAAAGACACAGGTTTGCGTGTTTACCTCTAAAAAATATGGAACGAACTGCCTTCGGCGGTATTTCCTGATCGATACGACATGGGTACCTTCAAAAAAGGCATATATTCCTTTCTCCAAGGTCGGCTACGCTCTTGTGAATCCTCGGATATTGCAAGAGTTCATGGGCGGCGGTGATCACACATTAACAGTGACCCGCAAGCTTGTTTGCCCTCCTATAACCTAAAAAATACATGAATAATATATAGGTTTGACATAATTTTTATCCCGACGCGAATTTGAAATACAGAATGCAATACAAGACCACAATCTATAAATAAATCCAATTCAAATATAAAATGCGATATATTGCTGAACATTTTTGTCTAATTCCATTTTAACATTTAAATGGAATTTTTCCCTTTAAATGTATGATAGATAATTAAAAAAGTCCATTATTAATATTTCTGATGAATTATTATGAAACTGCGCTACAAAATCTATATGGTATAATTGCGTGGATATTAGATTTTTAGTGAATAAAGGTAGAAAAGCGATAGTAACCGATTTACGAGTACCACATTTTATAGTAAAATTCAGTGGTCGAGTTATTATAATGTGGATAAAAGAAAAGGGCAACAGAAAAAAACATGAATGAAGAAGAAAGTGAAGAAACAGGTCTCCACTGAGATGACGAGCTGATGATAAAAGAGCGTGGAATGATTGTCATATTACATAGACCCTAAATAAATAAGATAAAGGCTGGTGGAAAATACGATACCTTTTAAAGAGTAATAATAGTTACTGTGTTATAACGCCTTAAATTTATTCCAAGAAAAATATCTAATTAGAATACAAAAGTTTACTCTTATCAAATGTAATATTTTCTGTCTAACTAAGAATACTGGTCTGATCTGGAACACTTTATGTTATTATTAAAATATTAAATTTATATTAAGATGTTATTTTCTCACAAATTAGACGTATGTTTTTGTTACCTAGAAAATAACACTTTAAATTATATACTACATGAGTCTATATTTTATCTTCTTTTATTTGCAAGTCTTTTGATATTTTGTTATATGAGACTAACGAGTTTCTAATGAATTTCAGTTTATTTTTTAATAAAACAGTATAATCCTTTGTGTAAAGACTTTTACACAAAGGATTATACTGTGTAAGGACATTGCATTCACACCTTGAATTATAAAATATGAGGGTAAAATACTTTTAGAAGAAATTACACTAACCAAACTATATATTTTTAGAAAATATTTTCTAGGAGTATATTTAAGAACAGTATTGTAATTTTATAAAGCCTTACATCATAAATACTTAATCAAAATGTTTTTTCATACCGTACTCTAGTTTTAAGTTTCGCGCTCAAACACAACAAAAAGAACATCTACTATTGGTACACATTATTTACTTAGTCCAGGAAAAACAAAAGTTCTCAATTGATGTATACATATTCATTTTCTAACAAAATATATAAAGTAGACATCTCTATTATATAGACAAAATATATATATTATTTATCACACCCTAACTCTTAGGCTCCTTAGACATTAGTAGAAAGTAGAGTGACACTCGCGATGGGCATTGCTTCTTACACCACTAATCCTCCCTTGTGAGACAAATATATATAGAAAATGTATTTACCAATATTATGATCCAGCGTAATAACAAATGTAGCGGAGATCCAGACGAAAATAAGGCTTTGAAATAAATGCCGCATTGTTATACTTATATTATGTTAAGTATACACGCGGAATAAATAGTCCGAAGCCCATACCTTCCCTCCTGTACTCTTTTATTTTTCTCTTATTATCGGCGCCAAGTTAATGGATAACTAAATTACTTACACTAAAAGAGAAACGATACTCGTTCGCTCCTTCCTATTATAAAAAGAATATTTTGTTATTGATTTGTTCTCGTCTTTATTTCCTCATGTCTATATTTTAATACTCAATTATTTTTGTAGTGATTATAATAATTATTCAAATTGAATTTGGTTTATTTTGTCGTCAGTAATCTGTTGCAGCTTTAAGTTCAGTGATGTAGCGCTGAGTCCACTCGTGGGATTAAATCTCTGTTATCCTGTTAAAGTGACTTTCATCAATCACGACGCGACGGAGCGTATATTTCCACAAATGTTGGATTAAATATTGTGACAACCGATTTGCACAAATATATATCAAGTATATCAATTATTATTTATTACGAACAACTATCATAGAAAAGTTATTAGAGTAATATACAGTATTTATTGATTATATTTTATTAGTTGATTTATTTTGTTACTTGATTAAGATTGTATTTGTAAATAAAAAAAAAATTGTAGATATTTAAATAAATGTATGTACGTTCTCTGGTATTTTGGTTTCTGTATGTAGGTAAATACGCTTCTCTCCAATTTCCAAGACCCATCATAAAGCTGATGGACTTAAGTCTATTTCGTTTGAATGATTAATACCTACAAGATCAATCCAATGAAGGTCTGCATAAATGTCTTAGTACTGTCTTTCATTTCAACTTAAAAACCTTAAAATTTAATCGAAGTTGTTAGTGTGAATCTTTACTTAATCGTACTTTTTTATTTCCTATGAAATTAAATAAATATCTATACTATTCATAGTATAAATATATATTTATATAAACTAAATAATCATATTAGTTACGAGAAAAACTTAACAAGTTTTGGTTGATGTACGTTAATTTCAGACTAACGAAATATAACATTAATATTTGTAATAACATATTTTTACACGTAAGTATTATGTAGGGTATATGTACCTCTCTTAATTAACATTTTAAGTTATTAGTTACATTTATTACTACTTTCTAAGAATGTATTTAAAGTATAAGTAGTCGTAGAAATTTGGGGAGTTTGAGTGAAGATTCCCTTTGTAATCTTAATTGTATTCTTTTTTTAAAGTAAGAATGTATTTTATTAGTTTATTATTAAATTAAATTTATAAAATATTTTTAAATACATATAATTTATCACATGAAAGTGAACATTTTTCTCTACAATAATAACATTTGATGAAAAGGGACAATAAGCCAAAATTATCTTAAATTTTGTGAAAAAAAAACAAAATATCCGTTCCTTATACGCAGGCTTAATGGACTAGCTAAAGTAGTAAGTACTAGCTGTATATACTTCGTGAACAACTTTCCACGCGCTCATATAATAAAGTATCTAAAGTTTTAAATTACCAAGGAATTACAAAAGAAAAGGATCTGGACGCGAGCAAAACCGCAGATATAAAGTAGTCAATAATAGTTTTGTGAACGCATGTCAAATACTGATTTTTAAGAATTTTTGGTATTTATTTAAAAGTACCTGAAGTGGAATTTATATATTTTTATACTTTATTTTTAGCCCAACGTTTAAAACTTTAATCCAATATACGTGACTTAAACTGGTTTTCGAAAATTTTATTTAATAGAGAATTAATTACTCACTAATAAAATACTTTTATCTAGTACATATTTTATTGACATATCATATTTTAATACTGTATATTAAATGAGGCTAAGAACATTTTATAGTTAAATTATTACAGCTTTATACAGCACTCTGCATTAAATTAGGCCTCGTGAGTGATCACGATGAGTTGAAGTAATTAAAGCTATATGTTGTTTATAAATAAGGGCTTCATTCGTTATTATAAAAATAAACTAATATCTTCCAAGGGAATATTTTCAAGGGTAATTTAATTGGACTAATATAATCAACAAATCAACAGGTTTTAAAAATATCGTGAAAGTCTCTGATGAGAAGTGTTAGGAAGGTCGTTAGGGTTTTGAGATTTTCTGTGCACGAAAATGAAAGTCTTCTCGATTGTTTGATTGATTGATCACGATTGTAGCCAGACGAATCGTAACTGGACCATAAATGGATTTGACATGTGGAAGTCAATAATTTGACCACCAAATATACCAATAAATAAATTTAACAATTAAAAATAGATAAGTGTCACAAAACATTAAAACGAAATATGATATAACAATAAACTAAACTTTTATTTAAAATACGCTTATTAGAAAAATAATATGCTATCAAAATATAAAATACATTCCTTTTTTTTAAAGCTCCAGATGCTAATAGTTATATATGACATTATTTAAGGTTCTAAAAATGTATAAATTTACTTTCGCTTTACCATTGAAGTCGTTGCCAACCAAAGAACAAAAATGAATAATCTCACTTCTACATACATTTCATCAGTTAACTATAAAATAATCGATGGCTTATGATTTGTTTAATTTTAAACGATTACTATCATTGCCTTGCCATGTCTGGGTGTTTAAAAGTAAGTGTGAGTAAAGAATCCATTCAAAGGTTACCGTGTATTACATATGAAAATGGTTTCCTAATTATTTTTTCAGGACCATTTATTGGAAAACATTTAAAAATAAATCAATATATAGGAAACAGAACACATTGTATATAATAATTAGATTAATTAGTAATAAGAATAAATAAACAAATACTTGCAACGAAATGGGAGTTGTACAGTAAATATATAAAAAAATGAAACCATAACTTCCCAGATTGATATATAATATATTTGGATATTTTAGCGGGTACTATTTTTATCAGAGATTTTCTGTTTATAAATGTAATATAAAGTATCTTACAATAAATTTAACAACCAAAACGTTGTTTGAAAATCATGCTAAAAATAAAATTTTTGGTACAATACTGACAATGCTGTGAAAGAAAATGATTTATTTTGGAAGCTTGCCTAGATCCGTCTTCATTAAGTGTCTGTTGCGCATACTTTTGAAAAAAATTGAAATAAAAATTTCTGAATTACATTTTTGTATTATGAATAATGAATTATTTATTTTAATTTTAATTTTTAATTTATATGTATATTATTAATGAATTTAAATGTAGTGTTTTTAAAACATTTCGAACTAAAATAACAACAGCACTCTTTATGATGACAAATGATACAATGATGGTAACTATAATTATCAAGTCAACAATGCGTCCCTCTGCAATATATAGGATAATGTTAAGTAACATTGTTTCACATTTGATATAATGTGATATACCCTTTTATACACTTAATTATTTGTTATGAAAAAATATATATATATATATGTTACTGTTCTTTTCAAAGTTAAAAGTTGAACAGATAATACATTCATTTGAATTTTGACTTTACAACAGTAAGGCTAATGAAGGCTAACGAAGGCATTGCGTACGTTTGTTAGTCTTACTGACTCCGTCGTTGTCACCGGGTAGGGATGAGGGAAACTTTTACCCATTTCTATCAGTAAGTAGTCTGCATATTTTGCTTTCATTTTTATCAGAATTTAACTGTTGCGATTTCATATGTGCACTTTTTCTTTTTTAGTATGTTTCTAAATTGTATGTTTATATAAATCCCTGCATACGTTTACGTTACATACATTACATTATACACTACATTACGTTTCGTTCATACGTTTCAATCATACGTGCTGGGAATGGTAAATACAATAATTAGTTTTGAATATATGAAGGTAACGTTCATGATTGCAGTTTTATATGTATAAAATTATATTAAAGTTAAAATTAAAAATCTACAAATAATATATTATATTTTAAATTTAAATTACAATACATTGTAATATATGATATAGTAATTTAACTTAAAACAAATAGGGTGCTATGTATTATTATTAAATAAATAAGAGAAAGTTTGTTTTTGGAATTGGACCATGCGTTTGACTTTCTCATTTGGGTATCTGGCATTTATCCAATGAATTGCAATAATAGCAATCTGCAAATATTTATGACTAGCTTTGTCATGCGATTGCGCCCGCATAGACTACAACAGGGCTTTAAAACACTTACTAATAAATAAAGGGTTACAAACAGTGTCTACATTTGTCATATTTTAAAACTTTATTATGATTAATGTTCCCTGAAAAAAAAATGTGATATGAGTAATTAAAATTGTTTTTTTTTAATTATTTATTGTAATTACACTTGATTATTAACGTGCCGATTGGTTGCTCGTTTGTGACGTCATATTGGTAACTGTTTTTCGGTATTATTTATTATCTATAGCTTCTACATGAATTTCATTGTTTAAGAAAAAAATATTAAATTACGTGTGACAAAGGCTTCATTAAAGTAAATTGTAATGACATATCTAAAGTATATATATTTATGATCAATGATTTCTTAATAAAAGATACACGGGTCAATTAGCTCAGAAGAACGAATATTTACTTGTATAACCGCAGTACGAGTTTCATTATCAGTTTGTGATTCAACGATAATTCTTGTATCAGATACAATATTTTAGAAGAAGATTTACTGAATATATTAAAAAAATCGACGTAATCTCAAAGTTAAATTTAGGGGCTCCGTCAAGCTGGCTGACCCAAAACGAAAAAGCCATTAACAATTGTTATTATTATTTATAACTATTTAATCGCTAATTAATTACGGCGATAAAAAATTAATTGCTATTTTTGTTAATTAATTACAGTGGCCCAGCCAGCTTTACATCAAGCTGGCTGGGCCACTAAAAATATTATGAATAAATAAAAAACCGATGCATATTTATTTATAACTAATTAATTGCTAATTAATTACGGCGATAAAAAATTAATTGCTATTTTTGTTAATTAATTACAGCGGCCCAGCCAGCTTGACATTCAGATTCGAATGACGAGCGGTACAGTCTAAGCAAAAGTTTGTACAGGTATAAAATAGTCTCGAGGGGGATCGAAAGATAGGTTCAGGTTGGGCATGTAAAGATATTCGACAGCTTGGGCACGCTACCTTCTTTTCAGCAAAACCAAGAAATTTATTTATGTCTATTTATGAAAAAGTTTATTCAATAAAAAAATTCGATTAAAAACAACTTGTATCCAAATCGAAATCACAAACTGCATTTAAAAACTTAATAATATTTTTTCTTGAATTAAGTTTGGTGGCAGGGAAGGATGCAAAGAAAAACAATTATTTTATAAAATTATATTAAAGAGTTACAATTAAAACTTATAATTAATTAATACTAAAAAAAGGTGATTCCAGGTCAGCGATTGACCCAAGAATGAATATATTTTATCCTCGATTCCCATCGATGGTGAGAACGCAAGCCGTATGGTGTCGTCTTCAGGATACTCGAAGCGTGGTGTCAGCATTTAACCGTGTGAAACCAAGTTGGTTCTTACTATAACAATTGCCCTTGGCTATGCTTTCGTAACACCTCCCCCCGTAGAACAGCGACTATTGAAGACCTTCGTTGTAAATTGCGCTGGAAGTTCTGATTCATCCCTTTGAGTTTTTTGGATGGTGTGTTTCGTATGTTTAAGTCGGTATTTCCGGTATGCAAGGCCTCTAATTAGTACACATGCACCGAATAGTAACGTATATAAAGGTATTGTTGTATGGTAGACGCTTATATCGTTGGTCTTGCTTAAGTTTACTGGTGACTGTAGAATAACCTCTCTATTGGTAGCGTGAAGGTTAGTCAAATTAATGGAGTTTAATTTGAATATCAGATGTGCTGCTGAACTGAGTGTATTTTCATTAGGGACATCTATTATCTTCAAGGCTTGACCTTTTAGTCGATCGTTGAGGTTCGAGATGATGAATTCTGTTGTTTGAATGAAACAATCATATGGAATTATAGCGAGATAACTTCCTTGCAACATCTTGTAGATATCTTGATCGCAGGACAAGCGTACTTTAGTAAGAGTTGGAAAGCTAATGGTGTAGTGGCGATCGTCGAGTTTCTCGTAGGCTGACGTAAGTAGGGATACGGTGACTGGTTTACATTCGGGGAGTTTTTGCTGCGTAGTAACGAGGGCTGTTACACAATTCGGCGATGTACGACTATGTATGTTGTGTATCTCTTCACATAGATACCCTTTAGTGAACTTCGGGCATTCAGCCTCTATGTACTTGAAATCTTTCAAATGGATTGCAAGGAATTGGTGTTGGGGAACAAGAATTTCATGATTTTTGTTAGGGATTATGGATATCTTATATAAATTATATATTTGGGATTTTATAATTGGGAATTTATATACTATAACTATTTCATTTCCTACATAATAAGAACCTAATTGTATTACGTCATAATACTCTCGGGTCTCTATATCTAGTACTTTATTACTACCATACATACTACGTAGCTTTCTAATTATATTTCTAATAGAACTTAAACTAATGACATCATGATGAGCCGTGGATGTCCTTGTAAATGCTAGCACATTCCGTAACTTAGTTATCTCTTGTGACAACTTGTCAACATTATCATCGACTATGAGAATAGTTTGTCCTAAATGAGCATATTGATTGGATTCATAGATACCTTTTTTCAAACTTAGACTAATGTTTTTTACTAGTTCCGCTAATTTGTTCTGATTATCTACTATTTTATCTATTATTTTAGAGTGCTGAGTTATCCAATCTTTGGTCAGGCTTACATGACTGTTAAATTCCGTAACTAATTTATTATCGTTTTCTTGTAGTGATCTTATTGCGTTATTAAACTGTAACGCATCTGTATAATCAAGATTACCGGTAATACTTTTTATTACGGACCCGAGACCATCAACGAGACCTCTTTTAGAGCGGCTAATTTCAAATGACTGCAATTGTTCTATAGCGACTTGAAGCTTTTCTTTCAAATAGTTAGTATGGGGCTCAAACAAAGAAAAAGTTTTTTGAGGGTAGTCATCAACAAAGAAACTTCTGCTTGTGCTTTAAATTTATTTTATTTTTATTTTAACATTATTTTTAAATTCAATTAGTAATTATATGTTTATTTACACCTATTATTAAAGTGTATATAATAATTAATCATATATGAGTGCGTGTTTTCCTTGAAAGTGCACCACACATACCTGCCAGTGACATAACCTTTCTGAAGAAACTAATCAAGATAAGAAACTGATTAAGTGCACCTAAATACTGAATATGGCAACCATCCAATCAATTGCTGAGGCACAGAAGTCATTGAGTTCACAACTCATGGCTCGAATGGCTGACTTTGAAAAACAGTTGGTTGTTAAAACGGCAACTAGTCGTGATCCTGTTTCTCGTCTGAGTGAGGAGTTTCATTCTTTTAAACAGCATGTTTGGGATATTTTATCAATTCTACAACGTCAAGTTGAAGAAATTTTTAAATCTGTTGACGCTACTGAGACAAGATATCGCAATAAGTTTCTTTTATTGTCTGGTGTTCCTGAAAATCCTAATCAAGATTTAAATGACTGTATAATATCCATCTTCCATGACAAATTAAAAATCAATAATTTTGAACCTTCCTCTTTAAAATCTTGTAGCCGCTTAGGCAGAGTGTCGACAAACAATAAATGTAGACCTGTTTTAATTAAATTCAGTGACTTGCAAACTAGGTCTTTAGTGTGGAGTAAGAAGTCTTATTTAAAAGGCTCTCCCTATGTCTTGAGTGAATATTTGACAAGACATAGGCAGACTTTGTTTTTATCAGCTCGTAAGCATCTTGGCATGAGAAATGTGTGGACATACAATGGCAGTATTATCTTAAAGCTGCCAACTGGCCAACTGCAGAAGATCTTTAATCAAGATGAGTTAGATGCTGTAATTTTAGAATATCCTATTACACAATCAGAACCTGAAAAGTCATCGCAAAATGTTCCAGTGTCAATATCCACTTCTGAGCCCGGTCGCACTAAAAGAGTTATTAGTAGTAAGAAGAAATAACGGTACATTTTATTTATGTTTTCCATATCTAAAAGTTTCTAGTTTTACTTGTATTTTTATAGTTTAATTTTATTTTTTACTTTTGATATATTTATGTAACTTTTATATTGTTCATACTTTTACAATGTTTTTGTTTTACCAATTTATTTGAGTAATGAACTGAATTCACAAATACATCATTTTAATTATAGTTTTCCATGCTTTAGAGTTTGTTCAAAAGTTTCTTGTTATTGCATTAATTTCACTGTTTTAGAACCATTATGTATTTACTATGTACGTTACACATTGTATTTCCTCTCTTCTCCATTTCTCCTCAGTTTTAATTACCACTGTTATTATTTCCATATAAAATGTGTGTTTCGGTTGTTTATTTTATAATTGATGTGCATGTTATACTTTATTTATTATGATTCAGTTGACAGTTGACAGCTCGAACCTATAGTTTTAAGAGAACAATTGTCATTGATGCGGTTTTTCCATAGACAATTGATAATTACTGTTGTCTTATTTTACCGAATTGTAATTTTGCTTGTATATATATATTTTTTATTGTCTTTTAATATTACTATTAATTTATTTTAAAGTTTTTATTTAAGTTATAGTGCTGACTATTATTAACTTTTATTATTATTTTTTTCTTTTTAATTACAGTCCATAGTTTTCAAATACTTAAAAAAAAAATAGTAGTTTTTGATTAGATTTTACAATATCACTATGGAGATATATACGTTGAATATATTATTTTACAAATTTATATTTAACACAATATATTTAAGGCAATAATTTATTTTTACCTTGTGCAATTGTGTATATAACTTTTTCAAATTTATTTATTTATTTCTTTTTTTTTATGGTTTTGATCTTTTTATTTTATTCTTAATTAAGAAGCCCTTCATGTTGTTGCTGTTAACTGTATATGTATATTTAAATAATTGCTCTTCTGTTTATTTATTTTCCTTATTTCTTGTTATATTAGAAGTCTAAAGACTTTTATTCAATGGCAGGTTGTGTAGGTTTATTAGTATTATATTATTTATTTTGTTATTAGATTTATTTTGTATTGTCGTGTTTGAAAATATTTATAATTATTTATATTTTATATAATATTGTTTTATTTATTTATATTACTACGCACTTACTATGTCTGATTGCGAGTCCTTCATTTCTGCATATGATTCAGATTCCTACTTTTCGTTGGATTCTACGGATACTTCAACTCTATCTCTCATTGAAAAGTTGTCCTCTAAATTATCATCTCATCATAATTCCCTTAATTGTTGCCACATCAACGCACAAAGCATACCTCAACACTATTCAGATCTACTTAACACCTTTTCTTACAACAAAATACATGCTATACTTGTATCTGAAAGTTGGCTAAAACCTAACCTAAGCTCCGACGCTTATTCGTTACCTGGTTTCCAGTTAATTCGTTGCGACCGTACTGGCAAACGAGGTGGTGGAGTCGCAATATATCTCAGATCTGATATACCTTTTAAAATTTTGTGTACTTCACCAAGTTCGTATGCTGCTACGGCGGAATATTTGTTTCTGGAAATAAGCCTTAAAGGAGCGAAAGCTGTTCTCGGTGTTGTGTACTGTCCTCCTTCTACTAATTATTTTTCCGACTTGGAGTCAGCTCTCGAAATAGGAAGCTTAGAGCATATACATCAGATAGTTATGGGTGACTTTAACACAAACCTATTATCAGATTCTCCTTCTTCTCTAAAATTAAAATCTATTTTCAGTTCACACAGTTTAAATATCCTTCCTTTAAATGCTACTCATCTTAATCTTACGGTTCCCGACACCTGGATCGATCTGATTGCTACCTCTTGTTGTGACAAAGTTATAACACACGGTCAGTTATCAGCTCCTGAATTTTCTAATCATGATTTATTATTTCTCTCCTATAACCTTAAGTCTCCTAAACTTAAACACCCGGTGCTGCACTTGCGGAGTTTTTCAAAATTAAATATAGATCATCTCTTAACTGATGCCTATTTTGTCGACTGGAATGCCATTCATAGCATGACAGACATTGATAGCATGATCGTTGATTTAAATAAGAATATTTTATGTCTCTATGACAAGCATTCGCCCGTAAGAGCTGTTAAAATGAAACACTCACCATCGCCTTGGATTAACGAAGAGATACGATCAGCAATGAATAAACGCAACAAAGCTTTTCGTAAATTTAAGCTTGATCGGAGCCAAGTTAACTGGAGCCATTACAAAGCTGTCAGAAATCGTTGCAATCAGTTGGTAAGAGCTGCCAAACGGCAATTCATTCATAATAAAATATTAAGCTCTTCTGCAGCAGTTACATGGAAGTTTTTTGGAACATTAGGTGTTACTCAGTCTACCAAAGTCTCTGCTCTCTCTTCTTTCTCATCCAACGAGTTAAATCGTCATTTTTCTACAGTCCCTACGTTTAACATTAGTGTAAAATCTCAAACTATTTCATTTATATCTTCCTTGCAAAACTCTAAAACTGACTCATTTTCCTTTTCTTTAGTTTCTGAGGACGAAATTAAAAGAACTATGCTGTCAATTAAATCAAATGCTGTTGGCGATGACGATATTAGCCGATTTATGATTGTGACATTGCTGGATGTAATTCTGTCTTCCTTAACCCATATCATTAACTTTTCATTATCTTACGGTATTTTTCCTAAAATCTGGAGAAGAGCCAGAATCCTTCCAATACCGAAAGTTCCCAATCCCACGACTTGTAATGAATTCCGTCCTATTTCTATACTCCCATACCTATCAAAAGTTCTTGAAGCAATTGTCCAAAAACAACTCTCTAATTTTGTTTTGAAGAATAATCTTCTTAGCGATTTTCAGTCTGGCTTTCGTCCTGGCCACAGCACGTGCACAGCATTACTAAAAGTCACTGAAGATATCAGAGATGCGATGGACCATGGCCATTTAACTGTGTTAGTGTTAATTGATTTTTCGAACGCCTTTAACACTGTTGACCATGATATACTCATCGCACTCTTAACTCACTTTAACATTTCGTCCAAAGAGCTAAATTGGTTCTCTTCATACCTTCGGGAACGCCAGCAGGCTGTTTACATTGACAATACTTTGTCTGACTGGTGCAACTTGGCAGCTGGGGTCCCGCAAGGTGGTATTCTCTCCCCACTTCTGTTTTCGTTATTCATTAATTTCATCACTATTAATCTTTCTTCCTCTTACCATCTGTATGCTGACGATCTGCAAATATATTCTCATGCAAAGCTGGAATGCATTGATTCAGCTATCACTGCCATTAACAATGACCTGCAGCACATTCTCGATTGGTGTTCAAAATTTGGCATTAAAGTAAATCCAAATAAATGTCAGGCAATTGTTATTGGTAGCAAACATGGGCTCTCTAAGTTTGATAGTTGTAATACGCCACCAGTTATGTATAACAATATTATAATACCTTTCACGCCTTCAGTAAAGAACCTGGGTCTGTATATTGACAACACGCTTAGTTGGAACGTCCACATAGTCGAATTATGCCGAAAAGTAACTTTTTCACTACGATCTCTTTATCGGCATAAACACTTTTTACCCATTCGGACCAAAACTCTGTTAGTGCAGACCCTAATCCTTCCGCTCATTGACTACGCTGATGTATGCTGCTCTAATATTTCAGAATCTAATTTAGATAAATTGGACCGTCTTCTTAACAGTTGCATTCGTTTCATATTTAATCTACGAAAATTTGACCACATCTCTCAGTACCGCTCTCAGCTTAAATGGCTACCTATCCGCGAAAGAAGACGATCCAGAACTTTATATCAGCTATTCTCTATCCTGAATGATCCAGCTTCTCCTCGATACTTGAAATGTAAATTTCAGCTACTGAGGTCAACTCACGATTTACATCTTCGGTCAGATTCTAATCTTAGCTTATTTGTACCTTCGCACCATACTGGCTTTCTTTCTAACTCTTTCACAGTACACGCTATTAAACTCTGGAACGGCCTCCCTGATGTGCTTCGACGTGCCCCGAATAAACTTGTATTTAAAAAGCGTATCCGTAGATATCTACACCAGAAAATAACATAACTATTCTTGTAACTTTTTTTATAATTATTATTGCGCAGTGATATTTATACCAATATAGGCATAACATTATTCTTATTTTTATATATACATCATCGTCTCACTATCGCCCTATGAATGTATGTATGTATATGTATGTATCTTTTTATATATTTAATATGTTTATACGTATTCAAATAAATATATATTTATATGTAGTGCAAGTATATATATATATATATATATATGTATCCATATATGTATTGATTGTTATTTACATAAGTTGTGTGTATTCGTTTGTTTGTTTTCTATTGTACCCCTTGTTTGTTTTTCTGTATTTTATATTTCGGTTGACTGGTAGAGAATGCTGTAGCATTAAGTCCGCCATTTGTATAATTTTGTTGTACAATAAAGTTTTTAAATAAATAAATAAATAAATAAATTATTAAGATTAGAGATTATATTGCTTAATTGGATATGAACTGTATTTACTTTGTCTTGCAATTCGTGGACATCGATATACTTCAAGAATGAGAGATAATGAGACACTATGCGACAAGGACCTAGTTTAAAAGGTAAAATGCCGGGACCATCATCTAGATTTTCAAGTTTTATTTCCTGCATTAGAACCGGATGCAGGAGCAGTTGGAGTAATAGGAGAGTCCTGCAACAATTAAACGCTTTTAAGAACTCTCTTTAATCTAGACTTAGCAATTGGCCCGCCTTTTTTGCACGTATATATATGTATCGGGAGATCAGCTATAACTGTATCATGTGTGTAACGCGGCGCTATCTTTTGACGAACAGCAAAAGGATTTCTAATAAATATTTGTTGATCGGGAGAGAATTGCTTTTCGGGCTCTCTAGACTTATTATGAGTATTTGTTAATTCATTTCTGTAACTTAAACTAGACTCATGAATTAAATTAAAAGCTTTGGTCATTTTATTTTTATGTTCTACCATATATTGTTGGAGTAAATGGGTGGTCAAGTCTATGTCTAATGGATCTCGCGGATCAAAATGTCCAATAATAATGTCAATTGGTCGGCATTTTGTAAAACTGTGTATCGAACTATTATATGCTAATAGGGCATAATTTATTAAATTAATAACAGATTCATTCTTAAGTTCAAGTTTAAATATGCGTAGATGTTCTAAAATTGTTGAGTGGAATCGTTCAACGATTCCATTCTCATTGGGAGTATAGGGTGCTATTCTATGGTGTTGTAATTAAGCTCGCTTGAATTTAGGGTTCTAGAAGCGTATGCAATAGTTTTGTCTGAACCAATACAACCCTGGGATAATACGGCACCTATTGCAACGTTCGATGCGTCAGTTGTCAGTAAAAACTCTTTATTAAAGTCGGGGTACTGTAAAATAGGGTCATTTGTCAATAAAGTCTTACAATGCTCGAAACAATTAATATAATTCTGATCATAAACTATCTTAGATCCTTTTTTTAAACACTGGGTTAAAGGTTTTGTTATCCGTGCAAAATCCGGAATAAATTTTCTTTTTTAACGTTTTAGAACTTTTTCAAAATTAACCATGTGTTCCTGTAATGACGTACTAAAAATGATGACGTTATCTAGATAAACTAAACAGATCTTGTAAATCTTTAAGAATGTTATCCATTACCCTTTGAAATGTTGCGGGAGAGTTTTTTTAAATCCATAGGCATTCTTAAAAATTCATAATGGCCGTTTTCATTTCCCTAATTTGTCTAATATGTCCGAAGTATTGGGTATTGGATACTTATCACTAATTGTCTTTTCATTTACCTTTCGGAAATCTATTACTAAACGCCATTTTACCCGAAGCATCTGCCTTTTTAGGGACCACCCAAATAGGAGAGCTCCACGCGGAATCCGAAGGTCTAATTATATTTTGTTCAAGCATTTTATTGATTTGACTTCTAACCTCTTGTTTATGGACATAAGGATACCTATAGCTTTTAACATGAACTGGGATCTCATCATTTGTTTTAATTTTATGCTTAATTTTGTTCGTAAATGTTAAGGGTTCTCCGTCAAGGTAAAATACATCCGAATAAGGTTTTTAAATTAGCTATTTCCTCTGGGTTCAAATGATCTGTACGGAGACGCGATAGAACTTCTTTTGTACGATCGGATAATTGTTTTAATTGCTTAGATTCAATATTGAATACCTCAGCTGTAATAAGCCGATCCATTGAAAAGATTACATCATTCTTTGAATTATTTGAAATTTGTACTAAACCTCGACTGTTTTTCATATTTGTAAAGCAATCAGAAATTAAACAATTACTTATTATCTGATCAGGAACAAATACATCTCCGTCCTTGGAGTTTATTGGCAATTTCACTAATTTGGATGACTGAGCTGGTATTATTTCTTCATAAAGATTTGTATTTCGAGCGTCATACATAATAATAGGCAATTCGGTATTTTTAGTAATTAATTTCTTGCGTCTAAAATCAATGTTAGTGTCCCACGAATTTAACAAATCAAAACCAATAATGCCATCAAAATAATTATGAAAATTAAGAATAAAAAAGGTTACGTCATCATTTTCTTTAAATTCCGAGAAACTAGGTAAAGTAATAGAATAGTCTTGTCTATACACATTATGATTATTCGTAACTTCAAATGGAGTATAATTAAGAGGTAAATGAGAAAAGTATTTTTCAACTACTTGAGGGGATATAAACGACTGATTGGCTCCCGTGTCTATAAGAAATTTTAAAGGTGGGTTTTGAATTTGTATATATCCGAGTTGTCTTTGAATATTAAAATTTACATATATTTTTGCTTTTCTGACTTCGTAGCTTCGAAAAAATTTTGATCTTTTATCTCATCAGTGTTTGAGTTAAGCTCCTCTACTACTGGAGATTCACATTGCTCATAATTTGGAAAGTAATCTCCATTTTCCTGGTAAGAGTCTCAGTTTTGGTAGTAATCAGTATAGTCATAGTCGTAATAGGGTTCATAGTCACATTCATAATTGTTAATTTCTCGAGTTTTAAAGTAATTATTTGGGGGCGGGTTGCCACTTCTACGCCAGTCGTGCCCAAACAATGGTAGGGGTTTAGGCACGAAGTGACTAACACCACTCATAGGACGAGGTACATTATTAGAATTATTATTCGGTTGCATGAATGGTCTATTTGGAATCCTAAAAACGTTACTGCTCGCATTATAATTTGGAGGTGGAGCACGGAATATTTGTTGAGTCCTTGTGGGACCACGAAATTGTTGCGTTGGAGGCCTATTAGATCGCCAACCTTGATTTTGTTGATGGTTAAATTGATGAGGACGCGAGGGGCCTGACATATTATATGGTTGTTTAACCCATTAAAGGTCAAATGAAAACTACAAATATTATTTTCGATTTTTTGTTATTTTTATATTAAAGTAAGTAAAAAAGAAAATATTAATTAAAGAAAATATGAAAAATTTTGTTTTTCACGAAAATATAGGGGTGTACTCAATTGAGTACACTGACCGCCTAAGTATGAAAATTATCCAACCACGCTTTTTTAACACAAAGAGTTTTCAGGCATTTCTTACATTGCCAAAGCACTCTAGAACTGCAAACTACACACCGCAGCTGTTTACTAATTTTGTTGGGATAATATCCAACTCCGTCTTGACGTAGGCCTTCGACAATTAATGCAGCTTGCCTTGATTTTCTTTGTTCACCCTGTCGTCGTCGACCAATGTGACGTCGTCCAATGTGACGTCGGAACATGAGCTGATCCATAGGATTATTATTGCACATTACATGTAAGTGCCGGGCATCAGAAACAGCCATATCTATCATATATGTAAATATAACCCACCACCACCTTTTGTTCCGTGAACACCAATTCTATATAATAAGACAGACTGGTCAAGTTCATCAACATCTCCCATATTTTTATTATAAGTTTAGAACAAACGTGGTATGTCTTCATCTAACGAACAGTACATTGGTTCTCGAGGTAGTTTATGGTAGCCAGAAATTATCAAAATCCCAAAAGAAAATTGTCATGTCAGTGGAATCTAGCTGAAACTCGTATCTATTGTTTTGGTTAGCATATAGTTTGCTATTAGATATTATCATATCCATTACGTTTTCAAGTATTTGTACAGGGTTGTGGCCCTTTAGTTGTTCATTAATAGCACTTTTCTTATCAGAGACTTCAGTTGAACTCTGAAAAGTCAAAGAATATGAAGGGGTACATTTGCACCAGTTTGGATTCGGATTCAAAGAAAATTGGCGGGTAGCATCATCACTGACACTGTGCGTAGATTCCTCACTACCATTATCCTCTCGATGCCTAATTATCTCAATAGTACCAGGTACTTCTTGCGGTATGGGATACGCCGCCATATCCTCGTCGGCACCCTCCTTTTCATCAGTCAATCTACTTGAATCAGGTGGTATGATAGCCAGGTCAGGTTCATTATCTTCAATATCCTGTAACACACCTTCGATAGCTTCCTGAAGCCTATGGTAACTATTTTGAGCTGTAAATCGCTGTTTCTTCATTGCAAAGTATCTGAAAGAAAAAACTGTTATTTTAGTTACGTATGTTGTCAGTGTACTCAACTGAGTATAGTTACATTTACAAGATTCTAGTTTTATTTTAGTAATATGTAATTAATTTAACAGTTTCTAATATATTTCCTTTACATCTAATCTAGCGAAATAAATCGAAATAACACACTTAGAAGCACTAATTACTTTAAAAAATCTAAAATAATGTACTTACCTCGATGACGTTTCCGTAACACAACTTTAACCGACACTTTTAAAATAAAAATGTTGCACTATCCACTTATTATTTATGAATACACTTAAAGGACCTTACAATTAAGTAAAATAATGAAGTACCCCACGCACACTTAAGAGTTCTGGAATATATGACTGAAAATATAGCTGTACTCAAATGAGTACGGTGACTTCTAATGGGTTAAAAGAACTACCATTGAATGCATTACCTGTACATTGTATAAAATTATTTAAAGGCAAATTAAAATGAGATTTTAGTGACTGTTGATTATTCAAATTATCCTTTTTATTAGGTAAACCCTCAGCACGCTGCTGCATATATAATGTATTAAGCTCTTCTTGTACGAATTCTAAAGCCTTTTCTATCGTTTCGGGACGCATGCAACGTATCCTAGAGCCTAAGGGGTCCTTAAGACCACGCAAGTAGCACTGTAGAGTTAATTCTTATAAATATTACGTTTAGCTTCAAATGTAGTAGCCACGGTTTCATGCAACGTTACGTATGTCATGATAGTGCTGAATAAGTTTTGAACACGTTCGTAAAATTCCCGTGGGGTTGAAGACCTCTGGGTTTGTAATGATAAATCGTTAAATAAAAGTGGTCTCGTCTCGATGGTCAGCAAAATTATTAATAAGTGCACTACGAATACCGAACTAATTTTCAGGAATACCTTTGGAATTTATCAATCGAGCTGCAGAGCCTGTAATCTTATTTAATATACCATTACTAAGGGCCAAATTGGTTAACTCATAACCCGATTCTGTTTTAAAATATGCAAGTACTAATTGATCACATAAATTTATAAATCTTGTTAGCACATGGGGGTTACCGTCAAAATCAGGCAAAACTCTAAGTGACTTGTATATCTCACCCATTATATCTTGAGACATTTTAATATTAGGTATAACAATTTTTTTTAATTGCCTAAATTCGTCTATAGTATCGAGCCTGCTAGATCTACACTTACACAAACTACGGCTACTGTTTTCTCTCGGATGAAAAATTTTGAACACTAATCTAACACTCTAAAAATTATATATAATAGTATTTATATATTAAATTACTTGGACAATCTAATGGAATAATAAAATAAATTGAAAGGATAAGAATAATGTTAAAAATTAGGATAGGTAAGGACTTGAAAGATTCAGAGTACTTACATGAACATGATTTTCTTTGCCGAATCGATATTTTGATTCACCTCTGCTGGCCTCCACGATGTATGTAGATTCGGATACTCGAAATCGGTTAGTCACGCGGGATCTCGCACCGATATTAGGGGAAATCTTGACGCGACGCGTACCGAATTTATCTCGAATATCCCACCGACTGCGCCAATTAAGTTTGGTGGCAGCGAAGGATGCAAAGAAAAACAATTATTTTATAAAATTATATTAAAGAGTTACAATTAAAACTTATAATTAATTAATACTAAAAAAAGGTGATTCCAGGTCAGCGATTGACCCAAGAATGAATATATTTTATCCTCGATTCCCATCGATGGTGAGAACGCAAGCCGTATGGTGTCGTCTTCAGGATACTCGAAGCGTGGTGTCAGCATTTAACCGTGTGAAACCAAGTTGGTTCTTACTATAACAATTGCCCTTGGCTATGCTTTCGTAACACTTGCAACTTTTTGAACAACAACTTGAAAACAACTTTTTCATTAATGCATTTATAATCATCCATTAATGTTCCTTGTATTATATTCATATTAAAAACATTTTCTATTCTTGTTGATTCTTATGACAAAGTAGCAGAAAAACAAAGTACTTCTTAGCTTCTATTTTAGATGTGTAACATCATATTTACAAAACATTAAACCAGGGAGGTGCTGTATAAATGAAAATTAAAGGTTTACAAAGGAAATACTTCATTTATTACTATTTTTTACAAAAGTTAAAGCTAGACTTCATAATTTTGAAAAAATCAAGAGTTCAGGAACAATTTTAGCTCCATCTGGCAAACTTATTTTGCGTTGTGGATACACATCATCGTACTCGTACTCGTACTGAAGATAGACGTCGTTTTGTCGTGGACCGAAAGATCACTGTCATCCAATTCATCTTTTTCATTTTGATTTGATTTCAATCCCTTTTTGAATCCACAAGCATATGTGTAGATGGTCGCTGGCAAAACGCGGTTCTGGAACTCTCGAGCAAACGTTGTCCAAATCGGGTCGGTTTTGCTGATCAAATTTTGGAAGTCCGGATGGAATATATCACTAGTGTGTCGTTCCAAAAGGTCAAGAACATCTTGCTTTTTCACTGTCGCAGGACGACCAGGTTTTTTCACCAATCCACTATGCATTTTGAAACACCGATAAGACGTGAACATGCTCAAATTCGTTTAGAGTGAAAACTGAAAATTTCCATCTCAAGATGGTTTATTCAAAGCTTATCTCGTTACCCCACTCCTTTTTCCTAATTGTCCAATCAGCATCTCCGAATAGAAGACCATCTTCCTTAGAGTAATTAGTTATAGTGTGCCGAAATTGCCTTTGTGAAAAAATTACCTGGCTCTGACTCACAGAGATCCCAGAAAAATGTCAAATCCGATTAAAATGTTTGTCACAAAGGATTAGGATTCTTGAAATGAGCGTAATAAAATGTAATAACAATTGTTAATGGCTTTTTTGTTTTGGGTCAGCCAGCTTGACGGAGCCTGGAGCACCTGTGTCCACCAGCTGGTCGACACAGGTGCGGCCGCCTCCATCGTTAACAAAAAACACGAAAATAAATAATAATAAATAAAAAATATCTATAATAAACAATTTAATATTTAATAATTCTATGAAGCACCTGTGTCCACCAGCTGGTCGACACAGGTGCGGCCGCCTCCATCGTTAACAAAAAACACGAAAATAAATAATAATAAATAAAAAATATCTATAATAAACAATTTAATATTTAATAATTCTATGAAGCACCTGTGTCCACCAGCTGGTCGACACAGGTGCGGCCGCCTCCATCGTTAACAAAAAACACGAAAATAAATAAAAATAAATAAAAAATATCTATAATAAACAATAAACTGTCAAATGCAGTTCAGTTACCTGTCACCTAAACTGTCAAATGCAGTTCAGTTACCTGTCACCTAAATAGTCGAAACTTTGTTATTTCAGTTTTTCAGTTGTTATTTCACCCTCACCTTCGAGAACATTCGTTCAAAATCAGGACAATATCAGATTGTGACTTTTAATATTGCGAATAAAATCAATTGTCAGACCAGTGTCCATACGAAATTCTGAAACTGAAGATTACAAGCATGAACACACTATAGAAAAAACTCGATGCACAAATCTAGTTTTATACATTGTTTTTTTAAAATTAAGTTATTGTCAGTACAAACCTGTTAAAGTGCAATTTGAAGGCAAAGTTGATTTTTGCAATTGCTATCCAAAGGAGTCGGGGTGCAATCCTAATTGGTTCGATTAATATCACTCACAGTCCTGAAACGAAACCTTTTTGGTTTTGCTATTTAACGATGCAACAGCGAGGGTCATCCGCGTTTGACTATCATCCATATTATTTATCCGCTGAGATCTATTTGGCACCCACGAACCGGTAAAGTTTTGCACTTGACAACAATAGCACAAAAAATGCGGATATACTACGGCGAAAAATATTCTGACGGCAGTCGCGCGACGTCACCAACGCAATGTTTTGGTTTTTTAATAACAGTTTCTCGGATTTGAAATTCAAAACGTGATACAGTTTAGGGGATCAGGAGGAGTTAACCTCTTTTAATCTTTGTCCCCGGTTTTTTGACTGTTTCAGATTGTTTTTCATTCATTTGTTTGTTATTCTTAACATCTCTGAACAGAACAAATGTTTACTTTTACCTGATTGGTAGACATTATTTGCGCGAATATTTGAAAGTGTTTTTTCATAATCGGCGATGAAAATCTAAAAAATAACAAATAACGAATAAAAAAAACAAACAAACAAAGAAACAAAATGACATGAAATTGTTTCTCTTGAGCATTTGCTTTTAAAAAGTGCCAATTCTTTTTTTTATTCAAATTTACAATATGTATTTTATTTTCATAAGTAAAGAAAGTAAACATTCAGAAACTTTCAAAAAGTAAAGGTGTGGGTTTAAAACTTCCTCTACCTAATATGATCTTTTCATACCCAACCTGAACCTATCTTTTGATCCCCCTCGAGACTATTTTATACCTGTACAAACTTTTGCTGAGACTGTACCGCTCGTCATTCGAATCTGAATGTCAAGCTGGCTGGGCCGCTGTAATTAATTAACAAAAATAGCAATTAATTTTTTACCGCCGTAATGAATTAGCGATTAAATAGTTATAAATAATAATAACAATTGTTAATGGCTTTTTTGTTTTGGGTCAGCCAGCTTTACGGAGCCAAATTTAGGGGGATAGTAATTTTAAATTTTTTTCTTATGATTCTTTCAAGTTTTCTTGACGAGCTTGTTGTATGCGTCTCTTCTCTGCAACCGGTCTAGGAGCTGTACTGCCTTGTGTTTTACGATTATTTTGACAAGCAAACCCGTTACATATTACATTTACATGCTTGCTCTGCCTCAAATAGTATTATAAACTATGTAATGTAGTTCTCTAAATCTTCTGTTACTTATATAAGCTAAGAAAAAATATTATACTATTTACATCGTAATGATCCTTAGTTTTTAAATTGATATATCTTTCCTTATAAAGAAAAAGTAAATTAAACAACGCAATTATGTTGCTTCTAAATAACTGAAAGGTATTTACCAAAATAAGTTTAAGTATTAGCTTAATTATTACTTCCTTGAAACTCCTGTGAGTGAATAAATAAAAGCGTTAATATTTACTGAACCACTTTAACTTCTGTTGCAACTAAAAGATAATTAAAATTAAAAATGTTTGAGCATTGTTAAAGAAAAAATGTCAAAAAGGAAAGACAACTTCTAAAAATATGCCATTACTGTTCACAGAAAGAATTATTTTTATTAACCCTCTATCGATGTAAAGCTAATCAGCTAATTACTACTTTCTCCTTTTGATTTACCTATTTCTATGTGACCGATAATTATGTCTTCTTTTATGACGATTTATCTGTATTTCGATATAAAAGAATTTCAACATTCTCCTAGGATTCGCAGTTTTAAGTTCTGCATGATTCGTTGATTTTATTTATTTTGCAATTAATTTAATAACTTAATAAGCATAACTCGTCCAACATGTTTATAGATAATTTATAATATTTGTCTGTCTGATTTGAATTACCATATGTAACAAAATACTAGCTCTTTCTTTATTGAACTTGTAAATCTCGAACCCAAAACTTCGGTAATGAAAGACTCAATATGCAATTTGATTATTATTGTTTTAATTTTTTCTGATTATATAAAATAAGAAGATATAAATAGAATATAATTGTGCAAGTTTTAATGTTTGTCTGTCAATCACGTATTCAATAGCGTATTAGCGCGTATCGGTAAATGATCTTTAAGACCCCAAGAGAACCAGCGGTCAAAAGCCGCTGCATTTCGGAGTATATATATATATGTACACTTTTTTTATTTAGGTTGAATAGAGTTTTTAAACGATTGTAACAAGGCTAACATCGATCGATCGATTAGCCTCGATGTGGAGCAGAATAACTTCGTTATGGTTACCAGTGACAGTTTGGAGTTTTTTATTTCATTTATCAAGTTTTTTAGAGACAAGGAATTTGCTACGTAAATGTGGCATCAGATATAATGCCACTCATTGAAATTATAAACTTAAAGTACTTTATAGTGTTTCCTCCGAAAATAACACGAAATTTTAAATCTACTAACAGAATACGAAAATACATAAGGCGATATGTAGGTACTGTAATTTTAATAACAAACATAAAAAATGTGCATATAATAGAATGTATAATAAAATATATGCATTAAATAGTTCATAGATATCGGATAACTATAATAATTTATACTCACAGCAATTAGCAACATTTCACATGTAGAATTTTGTAACAGTGCTTTGAATTGTGTTTTTTTTTTTTCGATTTATCGCAGTTTGCATCATGTTTAAATATAGACTGAGACTAAGAAGCTAATAGTGAGACACTGATTATATATCATTTCGTAGGTACGAGCCGGATTCAATTTATGCGATTTCATAGATACCCTTGTATGAATAGAGAGACATGGGGTTTGATTTACTTTACTTTGAAATGGAAAATTTCATTTGTCATTTATTTCATTTTAGTTAATCATTTAATTCAATGAAACTCTGATTGTAAATTATTTGATTGTGATTAAATTATCATAAGTATTTTAGATACTGGCACAATGGATAAAATGTAAAGAGTATATAAATAATCACTTTAACATTTAACTTAATACTCATGTGACTGAATAATTAAATAACAATAATACATAGCAAACATAATACTTACTTAAATAGATTTAGGTATTAATATCATATTTCGTTGCATAGGTAATAACACTAACCACTCATATCTCATTATGTTCTTCACCCAATTTTAATGGTTATTTAGTTAACGCAGTTATATCGATCTTAATTATTCGTTTATTTAACAAAAAATAAGAAAAAAATAAAGAGTCTAAGTTAGATCAGACTGTAAAGTTTTCAAGTTGAAAATCAGTATTAGCTAAATAAGGAACTAAAACTTTTAGTTTAATTAACACATTTAATTAAATTACGGACTTCATTTAATTGATTGATCTTGTAGGTATTAATCATTCAAATGGCATAGACATGAATCCTTTGGTTTAGTGACTGGAGGAAATCGGAGAGAAGCGAATGTATATATATATATTTTATTTTATTTTATTATTATTTTTTTTTTTGTTTGTCTCTGCTGTTAGCCCTACTGGCCATGACAGCGTCACCGGTGTAATGGACGGGTGCAGAGACCCGCCCTTGAAAAGGGGGGCCTGAAGGGCCCCAGGGGAACGCGCGTCCTGAGGGCGCCTCCTGTGAGGCTCGGACCACGGCTCAGGACGCCGTTAGGTGGGAAGCGAGGGTTGGATGTGGGTTACAATTTGACACTAACGTCCTCCGACGGCAGAACGCCGGAGCAACGTGCTTGGATGGGGGCCTCGTCTTCGCCGGCGAAGACGCTGTGTGTGTGAATGTGTAGTATTTATGTTCGCTTTGCCGTTTTTACGTAGCGTTCCCTAACGTAATCGCGTCGTCCGGGTCGAAAAGTACCGACTTGGGTCTTCTCTTTCTGACTTTAGGAGTCTTACGGGCCGTGTATCCTGTGGCCTTAACCACCAGCGGGTTTGGGTGTCCCACAGCATTGTCAAAGTAGCTTTTGGAGAGCCCCTTGAAATACTGTGCGATCGTCGGTAGATCTAAGTCTCTGTGCAAGTCGATATTACGCATATACCACGGTGCTCCAGTGGCGAGCCGCATGAATCTGTTCTGAAGCACCTGAAGGGGCTTCAGGTTCGCGTGAGCGAAGGCAACGCTTGCATAGGACATGACGGAGCGTATGCAAGCTCTGTAAAGTGTAACCTTATTTCTAAGGGACATTTTACTCCGCTTGCCTAACAGGGGATAAAGTCGCCCTAGGATAAAGGCCGCTCTGTTGCGAACGTCCTCGATATGTGAAGTGAATACTAGCTGTTTGTCCAGCGTCACTCCTAGGTACTTGGCCTTGTTTTTCCAAGGAATCGGTTTGTCAAAGAGTTTAATCTCCGGGCCCCTTATGGATCGTGACCGTTCAAAGAGTACCGTTCAGTCTCTCTACTTCTGACTTAAGTCTACTGAGGATAATCCTCTCATAGATTTTCCCTAGGGAACTAAGGAGACTAATTGGACGGTAACTAGTTGGAAGATTCCGGGGCTTACCCGGTTTGTGAATGCCTATCACTATGGCCTCTTTCCACTGGGCCGGAAACCGGCAACCGGCCAGTAGAGTATTAAAAATATTAACCATTAGGTAAAGCAAAGGAGGCGGAAGGAGTTTGATCACTTTGTTGGTGATCCTATCTGATCCTGGCGACTTTTTGGCGTGAAGCGCCTTAACTAGGTTCGTTACCTCTTCGAGGTTCGTTTCCTCTATGGGGGGACCTGCTGGTGGTTGAGAGCACATGACTCGAACAGTGTTGTCGACGACTTCGACATGTTCGCGTTCGACCGGTTGCGTGCTAATGTTACACTGGCTCTCTAGGCTGTCGGCTAAACATTCTGCTTTGTCTCGGTCGTCGAAGGCGGGCGTGGAGTTAGGTCTATCGAGCGGGGGCATTGCCGAGACAGTTTCGGCTTTCAGGGCTCTCTGCAATGACCAGTAAGCCTGGTGTGAAGGAGAGAGCTCTGAAAGCTTCTTGTCCCAGCCTCCATCTCTAAAGGTGTCAAGAGCTTGTCTCAACTCCCTTTGGAGGCGCGTAGCTCCCGTCGATGTTCGTCTGTCGAATATGTGTCATGGTTCCTGATCGCGGCGTTTTTACCCGCCGGTGCCTAATGTCCGGAGGGAGTGCACGGCTCCCATCGAAGGTTGCGCGGACCTCCCTCGAGGACGTTCCTATTATGTCTGATATATGGTTTGTGAATCGCGTCGCGGCTTTTTCAGCGTCCTCGACCGTTACGATCTGGTCAGGTATTTCGTCGAGGTGCACTGAGGCGGGGGAGTGGAGTTGCTCTTCTAGCTTTCTCCAGTTGATTATAGTTTTTAACGCGGGTGTCGTAGGGTGGAGGGGTCCGAGCTGGATTAGGACTGGTCGATGGTCGGAGTCTAGCTCGGATAGTGTCTCGATCGATCGCAACTGAAGCGTTACGTCTTTCAAGAGCGCTATATCGAGCACGTCAGGTGTGTCGTGTCGGAAGTCCGAGTCAAAGTATCGCGTGGGGCTCAAGGGCGCTATGATCTCAAAGTTGAGACCAGGCGTGTTGCTTAGCCTATCAAGGAGACGTCCTCTAGTATTTACGATTCTAGAGTTCCAGCGGGGATGTTTACAATTTAGGTCGCCGGCCAGAATGGTTGCGTTACCTAATTGGAGTAGGGACTTAAGGTCCCCCTCTAGTAGGTCCTTATTCGGGGAGAGGTATACTGATGTTAGTATGATCGGCTGATGGCCAGTCATACCCACCTGACATAGTGACGCCTCTATGTTAACTAGGGGGGGGCGGATCGAGCGGGGTACAATGAAGAGACCTTCTGTAGTAAATGATGGTTCCCCCATCGCGGTTGCCCTATCGTTCCTAACTGCGTTGAAGTTTGCGATGCGCGGATCGCGGTTACACGGTTTTAGAAAGGTCTCTTGGATTAGCAGTATGTCTATCTGGTGGGTAACTACGAAGTCACGTACCTGATCTATCTGTTTGAGCAGTCCGTTCGCGTTGAATGTTACGACAGTCAGAGAGCGAGGTTTTATTCTACCGTGTGATGTCATTTAAGATGACATTGTGTGTTTGTAAATTTGGCTGATTAGGACGGCGTGCTTGAGGAGCACATCCATCCGCGCGGGGGGATTCTTTTCCGTATCCCTCATTTCGTTCGAGAACACGAGTAGCTCCTCGATGTCTATTACACCGAAGAGGCTTGAGACGCACGCGAACGAGCCCGCAATTCCGTCGGCGGAATTGCGTACCGGCGGCGGCGGTGTCGGTTTCGGCGCGGGCGTGGGGTTCACCCTCGGGGGTTTCACCCACGCGTTCGCGGGAGCCTGAGGGGCCTGGTTTGCCTGAGGGGCCGCGGCTCTTCCCGGGGCTAAAGGAGCCCAGGGAGGCTGAACGAAGCGCGAGGGGATCCTCGCCGGCTGCGTCCTGCGCGGTGCTTTGGGGCACCCGCGGTAATTCGCGGGGTGGCCCTTCTGCTGGCACAGGACGCAGCTGGGAGGATCCTCCGGGATCGGTTGTTTCCGCGGACAGTCGGCTGTCGCGTGGTCGTCTAGGCATTTAACGCACCTCGGACGCGCGTGGCATAACCGTTGTGAGTGGCCGTAGAGTTGGCAGCGATGACACTGCCCGGGAAAACCGCGACCGCGAGGGGGTTCGACCCTAAGGCCGGAGAGTTGGCAGATTGCCTTAACATTAAAAATTTGCTTTCCTTCCGGGGAAAGCTCTAAATGAACCAGCACGAGCTCGAAAGGAGCCCTAGTGGTCGGTCGGTACATACGGTGTACCGATATGACGGGATAAGATTGGGACTTAAGGTCCTCGTAAATCCGCTCAGCCGGGATCTCCACGGGAAGGCCCCTGATGACCACCGTGAGGCGGCGTTCATCTTCCAACGCGAACGTGTGGTATCCGTATCCCACGTTCGCGTAGGAGCTTGGTCAGACCACGGTGGTCTGATGATGTCGCGGTTTGAACGCGAATGCCCTGTACCGTCGAGCGGGCTGAGGTGTAGTAGAGCTTTCGCTCCGTCATGAGGGTGGACACGGTGTCCCACTTTGACTTGTCCCTTATGTACAGCGGCGGCAGGGACTTGGCTGCTGAAGGTGCAGGCGCTGAGGGCGCAGAAGTCGCGGGCGCAGAGAGTGCAGAAGTCGCGGGCGCAGAGGGCGCTGATGGCGTGGGCGCTGAGGGCGCTGAGGGCGCGGACGGACGCTTTGCGACGTCGCGTGTCGGATCCGGAACCGACGATTGTTCGGGTACGGTAGTTGCGGGCAGCGTGGCGCGCTTTCGCGGCAATATTGGCGAGGGTGCCTTTATCGCCTTCCTTTTAGCAGATTTGGACTGCACGGTCGTGAAACCGTCGTCCTCCTCTGCGTCCGAGGAAGAGGATGAAGTCCTCGACTCGGAGTCAGATTCCATCCCCTCATGTTGGGAGGCGGATTCAGCCTCCATGTCGGAGGTTCCCTCTTCCGGCTCGGGTGAGTTTGAGCTCCCCGAGTCGGTGGCTTGCGCCGCGAATTCGCGACAGAGATCAGGGTCCATACTGGACCCCGATAGATAATTGGTTCTCCCTGCGGAGGCAGGGAGATGGGTGCCTACTGTGAGCCTACTATGGCTCCGTCCGTAGGTGACGGAGGTTTGTGCCTAACGCCCTATCGACTGTGTACTTACTCAACGCAGACTATACGACGAAGGCTTGGATCGGATTTCGTACCCTAATTAGGGCGACGCCGGACTTTAGGACCCCTAAAAAGCGCAGCTGCGTTTCCGGGAATCTTGAGTCGGCTTCTTTCACTTCACTGACACTTTTTAACACAATGGGTTCTTTGGACCCGTATGGTACTGGCCGGTACTGGCCGGTACGGTACGGAGTGGTACGAACAGCGTGGGTACACGGGAGCAGGTAGTCGGGACATGTGTCCGGTCCAACTGCTCGAAGCGGAATGCCGAATGTATATAGATATAGAAACGTAGATATAATATATGCAAGCATTTGAATTACATTTGAGATACAATAGTATGACACTATATTGTGTTTAAAAAAAAAAAAAAAATTCTATTAAATATCGAAACATTTGTAAAATACCGATTTAATAAGAAAAAAAAAATCTATATAATCTAATCTAAATGTAATATAAAACTTTATTTTTTATATATGTAGTGTCTATAAAAGATGATAAGCGCCTTTTAAAAATAACTGGTAACGCCACCTTGTGACTTTATATTCATAATAGTGAATGAGTCAATTACATGTGACATCGCAATCCATTTCCTTCACTCTTCCTTAAGTCGTGCACACCAGCGCCAACTGCGGCGCCCGATCATTCAAGTATTGGATACAGCACTAATCGCATCGGCAGAGGACGAAGCCCTACAACTCCGTTTTCAACTCCAGTTTACCGCCCGATCTTGGAGTATTGCACTACAGGATCGTGAAGAGACATTGTTATAGTCTCCCGCTATTAAGTGGTAGTGCCATATCGTGACCGCGAATGTTATTGGAAGTCTGTAGAACTAGCCTGCATGTTTAAACTTTAACCGTTATGCGCCGTTTTCCTTCTTGGATTGTCTGGCTGGAGCTGCACGCATGGTTTCCTATTTACTCCTATTACCCTTGCGAGTCACATTCTTCTACAATTTACTGCTACCCTGTGAGCGTGTCAAAGGTTAATAGAATTGTGTTTTTGGCGCCACCAATAACAAAAATATTTTTCCAGCGCATTTTGAATCTGATCTTCTTTGTTGAATTAACAGCTAAAGGGTTTAGTAAAATCTAATGTAGGCTTTAATACTATCAATATTAATATGTTATTAAAGTTATTCTAAAATCAAGAGTATTAAATTTTAATTGAAGTTTACTAATACACACTAAATTAATGTTATTACTATTGTATATTGCAATTGCGAATGTCTAACGACATAATGCTGTTTTAATAATTTGTCTATCATTATTGTAATATAATAAACAACTATTATAGAAACTTGAAAGTTTAAACTGTACGAGTCTAATATAAACGTGTATTTATATTTAAAATTTGACGTATTGCACATTATAGTATATATTTTTCTGAGAGAGGAAAACTTTACAGACAAAATGAATTTAAACTACGTCATTACTGCTGCCTTGTATTACCGCCGTGCTATTGTTAGAACGTGCACTTCAGATAATCGTCTCACCAACGTTCTTTATATTATTGTGTAATAATTTTAATTTACCCTTTAATGTATCCATGTACCAATGTATGCAACGAATGTGCAAAAGTAACAATTCCTATTATTCAATTAAGAACTAGGATATATTACTTTATTAGTGTTTATTATTACAATATCCATATTTTTTATCATTATGACGGGTTATCTCACAGAACGGTTGATAAATGTATGAGGTATACTTTGGTTGTGAATAAATTAATGAATAGTTACTTATTATTTTTATTATATGAATTGGGGTTATGTATGAAGCTGAACAATAAGGGTTTAATTAAATAATAATCTAACATTGTAACGCTGCGAAATGTTACATTTTCTTAAAGTTGTTGACGATAGCTTAAATTAAGTAAAATTTTACTGTAAATTTTGGCAGTTACTTTACTTTAGAACTGTTATGTTTGGGGGATATTAAGCTCATTAAATTGATGTGGCTGCTTACAAAAAGTCTTGCAATAATATTCTTATTTAATATTTCTTTAATTTTCTAAAGAAAATAAGTAATTTGTTTAAATTTTAAAACATGGATAAATAACTTAAGCATTACATAACATTTTATATCAAATGTATATCAATCAAATGTATATAAAATGGAAATCACTTTGCTGAGAAGCTGTTAAAATGTAATAAAATAGTTATAATGTATTATGTTTTTAATGAATACGAAGTTAAGTAAAGTGTATTATTATATTTGTTTTCTATTATTCTCACTGTAATGTTTTTCTAGTCAAGACAACGTCTTTCGGAAAATTCTAATAAAAATAAAATAAAAGGGGGTTTCAAATGATGCCTCATAGAAGTTTTGCCGTCGAAAGATTAAAATTAAATATATGTAAAGGGCAGTATACACATGTTAAGATTATGATGTCACAACTCTTCAAAAGGGAGCATTTAATAAACTTATACTAAAGACGATAGGAAATCAAAAATTGACTACTTAGTATGTATGATTAGTCATTACATGAGTTACAATAATAAATGAAATGCAAATTAAATCAATACGTGACATTCTAAGTTAGATCTCGTAAATCCAAAGTTAAACTGATTTTATACCCAGTTAATTATTGTCAAAGTTAACACAGACATCCCAGGTTGTAGAATTTACTTTCCGTATGATGAATGCTAACTAGCAACAACCTTCGCAAATTAAAAAAAAGTTACGTTGTTTTAAATGAACGTGAAATATATTATGCATTTACTGATGTTTTTTTTTATTTCCATAGTGTTAGTGTCTTCTAAATATTGTGAAATAATATTTTATATTTGAGTTAAAATAAGATCTGGTTACGGCCAATCAGTTATAATCTTTGACTTTCCTTAAAATATTATTATATCCAAAAAAATTCTTCAGTCATTAGAATAATTTTCAATGGAAGACTGAACATAATTTAAAAGTGTTACAAACGATACGTGACTTATTTAATAATTGAAGATAGTTTCAAAGTAATGACGATTTCCCAAAGTTTAAGATCTCTTAAAATTGTATGTTAGTAAAATATTAAAGATATAGATTTTGGTGGACATACATACATAAGCATTGTGTGTCATTCATTATGTATAAAATTTCTTCGGTTTGTTTTTACTGAGTATAATTTTTATGTAATACATCATTTAGAATGTTATTACAAAAAAAATGTAGTTGAAGAATTACAATCAACAATAATAAATTTAACAATTGAAAATATTAACAGTATTATAAATGTAGAATAAAGAAATATGGCTGGGATATATGCAACACAAATTTTATGTTATGTGCTGAAGTGTTTGTATTATATTTCTAGATTAATAAAATCCTTATTTAAAAAGAAAAAAATATTAATTACAATCATTTTAAATATATCTACAATCGGCAGACTTCGATCAATTTCCCTCAGTCGGATAAAGTGCGACACGTTGAGACGATCCGATTGATGGCAGTGACCTGTTTAACAACGAACTAACTATTGACGATCTCGACCACCGTATATCTATATAAAAGAACGAGCAACTTATACTAAACTTTGAATAAAGCAACTAAGAAGCGGTTTAATGTGATAATACTTACGATAAAATAATATTCATGGATGATCTAACACAAAAACACTAATGACTTTTCGTAAAATTTCCAAGTGTGTATATAACCCTGTGTTGAGGTTATATAATAAAAATAAATATATACATACAAAGAAAGAGAGAGAGAGAGATGCTCACTAGGTAGAACGCACACAAACATAGTACACGACATCTCCTCACCTGACAATTTTTACTAATTTGCAATATCCTAAGTCGCGTTAAGGAACTTTTTTTCGGAAAAATTACAGGTTTATAATATTTATTTAATTTAAGTTAACTACAGTTATTAACATTTCCGGTAATTGTGACATAAACATCAACACAATGCCGCTTCGAAACAAAATACAAAATAAAATACTTACAAACAAAGTTTTAACAAACAAATTCATTCCAAGTGACGAACTTGGTGTCACAAAGTGATTGAAGAAATTGTCGTTGTGTAATTACTGTCACCGGCAATAATACAAGAAAAGAAAGAAAAGACAGAAAAGCCGACAGAATTTGGAGGTAAGCTGCCATATTTTACTTTACTCATTCAGGTTGGCACTACTGATCTGACAAACATCATTTACTGTCACTGTCAGTGCCAAGATCTACGAACGTCACGCTTACAGTGTTCCCAACGAATAATTAAAATCTCTAATATTACGTTTCATTACACGCAAACATAGATGATCAATTTCAACTTTTATTCAACAAAATGAAAATTGAAAGGCAAACCAAACCAAGTCCATAACCAATACTATAATGGAAAAAAAATTAAAAAAATTAAAACCAGTACTAGAAGAAAAAAGAAATTTAAAGATACAGGTAGAAAAATTGGAAAGTAAAATAGAATATCTCGAACGAGACAAGAAAAGCAACAACATAGTAATATACGGATTGAAGGACGGTGAAAAATCTACAACAGAACTGATTAATTATACAAAGAGAAAATTCCAAGAAGAATTAGATATTACTTTGCGAGATAATGACATCAACATAATATACCGCATTGGGAAAACTACAAACCAAGTAAAACCGAGGCCTACTCTCTTGTCTTTTATTAATGGATGGAAAAAGAGTGAAATATTTAAAAACAAGAAAAAATCGAAAGTAATATATATTACAGAGCACTACTCTAGAGAAACTCTTTAGAAAAGGAAGGCTCTACTACCAAAACTAAAAGAAGAGCGAAACAAAGGAAATAAAATAAAGACATTTCGTTACGAGTCACAAACTCAACCAAGTTTTAATATTTCGGTATATTTAGTAAAGTTACGAATACTTGGAATAGCAAAACTTAAAAACGGCGAAAGTTTAATACTTTTAGAACGCATACTTTTCTAACAATTCTAAGTAAATGTAGTGTACCTGTTAAATACGAAGACATATTTATGTGATTTACAATATCTAAATATATTTTAAGAGTAAATTTTTTATGTAAAAATTAATTTACTATGGACTATGTTTCAGATTCATTTCTATTTTTCTACAAATAAATTAAAAATGTAGACGACGACGACTAAACACAAAAAAGGTCTCCTAAACGTTTAAAAGCTTTGCTTACGCTCAGCTCAATTAACATTTTCAGGAAGTCTCCACTATTTACTTGCTTGCAATGCATAAAAATATACACCTATGTTATACAACTTTCTCCTAAATTTAAATTAAATCTTTTTATCAAATTTTACCTCTATAAATTTATAAAACCAATTAGTTATTACGTTTTTATCTATCTTGATATACAAACCCTAAATTAAGTACCCTTTTTCTGATATGTTGACCTAAAGTCATTTATAAAATGGGGTTTCTTTTAATACCTTATAAGCCCGGATAATGTTTGCTGTCTAACCAGTCGCCTCGCTGTCGACTTTACAGCCTTCGCCTACATTGAGACGTGATGTGGTCTGCAACGGAAATAAAACTACAAAGTAAATCAACTGTTACAAAACTTCCCTTACTGCTTTGAGTTATAGCAATTTTAAGTGTTTAACTGTCTTACTTCATACGAATACAATGGCACCATTCATCCTTAAATTTCTAAGAATACGTATACATAAAATGCAACTGAAGTATTTTTTTTCTTTTTCAATATCATTTGCAAATAATATAAAGCAACTAATCAGCATTCCTATTATAACGGAAAACCATAAAGTATTCCCGTGCTGTATATTTATATTTATTTATTTATCTTCACGCCATATCACACAAAACCGCATTGTGTACAGCCAAACGTGCAGCTATGCTGACGTTTTGCCATCTCAACAATGTAACCAAAGCACCGTTGACTCTGTTACCGGCAGGAATAAGCCTTTCCACATCCATTTCGTATCTTCCGTCTCTGCTAAACATACTTCCTAAATATACCACTTTTTTCACTTGTTCTATTGATGATGCAATTAGCACTGCATCCTCTGCATAAAGCAAACAATTGACCTTAAGGTCAATTGTATATACTATTTTTATTTATTTTTGTCCTTGTTAAATATATCCATTGCTGAACACTTTAAAGCAACTGTGTTCAATGGAAGACGAGATGTAATTGTCTGACGACACGATACGATACGATACGATACGATATGATACTATTTTTCATAAAAAAAGTTACCAATGTCCGTTTCTAAGGTTTAATCTTCTTCTATGCAAGTTAAGCAAAATCTGTTCAGTTGTTTTAACTTACAAAACAAAACATACAAAAAAATATACACATTTTCGAATTTATAATATTACTTGTTTTTTTTTAGTCTTTGATACGAGTATTAAAATTATGTACAGAGTGAAATGAGCTCAAAGAAACTTGAAAGAAACCGCCTTCTTTGAGTCAATTTGTAAATCTCGATGCCAAAAGTTGATTACGAGATAACATACATACAATATAATTTCCGTGAGTTAAATAAAGTGCAAGTAATTTTTCATTGCAATCTCGGCACGGCCCGGCTTTTATAATTGTAATGTTTTTAATTGTATAATGGCTTCTAATAGTTATTAAAAATAAAAATCATATTTCTTCAAGCTATTTTTAGGCAGAAAATTAGAACTGTATCATTTTGTTTCCATTAAAAGTTTTATATACTGTAGTAGTATTGTAGTTTAAATAGTATTATATATATATTATATATATAATTTTTTCTGATGCATGACTGAAGCTCTAATTTGGTTTTTCTCGTCCAAAATCGATTTATACCCTTTGGACCTCAAAATTTTTTTTATAATGAAAAATTGAATGTGATATCACTTTAACTTGTGTTTATTTCGATTCATCTTTTTCAAGTAGATGTTTTTCTAATATTGTCAAATTTTCTTTAAATTTTAATTAATATTAATATTAACGTAGGATGACATGGTTATGAACTGAAAGGTCGATTTAGAAAACTGGTAATTAGGTTGGCAATTCTTCTTTACTTCAGTGCAATTATTGTATTTATTTAAATGAGTCAATTTAATTTTAATACTGATTAGTGTGATCAGATAACACTTTTACCTACCTACACTGTAATAATAATCTGAACCAGATATTGTTTATAGTAGTTATAGGAATTATAAAATAATGTAAATTGGTTTATATAGTGAATATTATAATAAACTGCAATTAAAAGTAAAAGAATACCGATTACCGATAGTTCATTTGAACATAGAAATATAACAGCAATGAATTAAAATGTTTTAACTTGGTCTGGAGAACGGATAATGGATTATTCGATAAAAAAGAATTGGCATGTATAAATTGAAGATGAATTTATCCCTTCCGTAACTATTTTTAACATTCCAGACAAAGTTATTTTCTTTTGTAAAAGGTGACTACTTATCTACAAAATTAATTGTCTTATAGTGAGATTTAATTTATGCCGCTGTCTGCACATTGATTAACTCTACGTCTTCAATTTAAGTGTCAAGGCACTTAAATTGAAGACGTAGAGTTATAAATATTTCTAAAATTGTAAGTGATAACACCATTGAATAACAAAAGTCTTTAGTTAAGATTTTACCACGCGATAAGCAGCTATTATTTGTTTTTAATAAGAATATATTTATGAACAACTTTTGTTATAATATGTTACTAACTATGCATGGCCATGCAAGTAAATTGAAGTATAGTTTCGTAAGTACGAGTCAATTTCAATTGACAGTTTTGATTATTAGGCTCATCTTGCACTTTAAAAATTTATATCTAAAATAATTAAATTTTCTTAGATTATTTTTCGTAATTTTTATTCCTATTCCTGTTCCTGTCTTAGTAAATTATAATATGAACGAATTATACCAGGGTCGCAATTTAAAGTCCATTGTCAGTTAAAAGATTGTAACCATTCCCTATTATATCAATTGGGCGACAGCGGCAGCACATACAATAAAACTTTTTGCAGAAATGCATCTACAGGTATAGGATAATGATCTCATCTTATATCAATCGACTCATTGTCTTTTTCATCATCATTCTACAATATGCTATGAACGTCGGATCATAGGTGTCTTGGTTATTTATTGGAATGCATTCATGTATCAATGTAAAGGACAATGCGGCAACGACTATCGATAGTTTTATATCAACCTTAAGGCTTCCATGTAAAGGCTCCAAGGACTCACCGGTGACGCTGTCATGGCCAGTAGGGCTAACAGCAGAGACACAAAAAAAAAAAATGCCTCCAAGGTGTCTATGGGTGCGTCTATAACTCCGATTTCTGCCAATAACTTGATAATGACAATGACAATGATGCAATAAAACAAAAATTACACTAAATTTTACTACACTTCATGAGATATAATAATAACTTTGGAACTGACAAACAAAAAATCTAAAATTCTTAAGGCGATCTGCAGGTAATTTATAAGATTAAATCATTAAAAAAAATAATTGATATGCATTATATTATGTATGGATTAACGACATCAAATGGTATTTTTCGAATATAATATGTCGCTGTGATATTGAAATAAATAAATATGAAATATATATCCAAATAAATTATTAAATTACATTGTTTTTATTTAAGAAGATTTACTTCGTTTTTCACAACATGTGCTAAAAATTGCCGAAACTTTAAAAGTTAATTTTTCATGTAATTGGTATTTCTCTCTCTTTTTATCTGTTATTTATCTTAGACCAATTAAAATCGATTTACTATTATTCCTATAGTTTTTATAAAAAGTGAATAATAATGTTTATACTACACCTCGTCTTAATATATAATTTAGTATGTCTGTCTGCATTACTGTTTTATATAAAATATGACTTTGTAAAAAAACATTGCTTTTATCTCGTATCTTTTGTTTTGAGTTTTTGGAGCTTAAAATCGATTTAAATTATATTTAAGACAATAGTTTTATTACAGTTTACACCTACATTTTGTTACAAAAATTTTAAGTATTCGTATCTATTTCCAAACATTACAAATTTTCGCGAGATATTCGAATTACAAAATTGTTAAGTTGGGCGCGGAATGTCAATTCAAGAATCGAGGTCGGAATAAAAAATATCTTCCTTACTTCTTAATCAAAAACATTTCTAAGCAGTAATAGTTGGTTTGATCTTGGTTTTATTTCTTTTTGCCGCAGTAGGTCAAAGTCGAAGTCGATAGTGAGACGTTGATTAAATACCAGTTTGGTTGTACGAGTCGGATTTAACGTATCTAAGTTCCTTAATTACTTTTGGTGAATAAACGAGAGAATTGAAGGTTTAAAGATCTTTGAGATTGGAGATCGATAAGATTCGATCGAAAGTGTCAATTTTCAAGACCTATTAGATAGACATATTATTAGAAAAAGTCATTGGCCTTTTTGCTAGTCCCATAATCTTAGTAAATAAAAGTAACGAAAGTGACAGAATGTGAAATGTGAATAGTAGAAAGAGTCAAATTCCCTCTCCCTCGCATCTAAGATCAGATGGATAAATTAGAATCATACTAAATACTAGATTTTTTTACTTATGAAGAATAGTTTCCATCAAATATTTTTGAAGATTCTTGTAAATATGAATTACTCAAAATGCCTTTCGGAATTTGTAATAGCCCATCGGTATTTCAAAAAGCTATATAGTGAACAACATTTATATATTTCAACCATTTATAGTGAACCTTAAAAATTGATAATTTTTGAAGTATAATGTTATAAAATTTTGCACTTTTATCAAGGTATTCAAGCTTTTTTAATTTATGGATCTTTGTAATTATTTTTGCAAGTTTAGACCAAAGTATGATTCACAAACTGCCTGTATTAGTGATATAGGCAATTGACCAAAATTAATCAAAAGTGGTAAGGAGTCCTGAGCAAGATTGTGCTTGAAAATAAGTGATAAATAATCTCACCTTAAAACCATTCTTGACCATATTTTATTACAAGCTTTCAACAGAGTTACACACCAATGCCATAGGATATGGGGCTGGCTATATTACTTCGAAAAGTCGACAAGTCTAGCAGAATCAAAATATAGTTCCTATGATGTAGATACGTTAGCCAGATATAATGCCCTCAAACCGGAGATTAAGATTCCAATAAATATTTCATAAAAATATTTTTTACAAATCTAGTCTTGATAATATTCTATGATTATTCGTACTGAAAGGGTGTACGTTAAGCATATTAAATTATTCCACGATGTGCGGGATTATCAATTTTTGTTAAAAATATATTTTTTGTTGTTATAAAAACGAGAAATATTGGTTCTAAACAAGGATTATTACTACAAAACTGCTATACTCTTTCATACAATACATTTCGATTGCACTGGACCTTTTGCCTTATCCAACGAAGGTTATAAACATTTCCTATTAATTGTAAATGGTTTTACTAAATTCTGTTTATTATAGCGACTTAAATCACTAAATATTGCGAAACTAACTTTTATTGTAAGAGAAACAATAACACTATTTGGCACACTTTTGTTAGTTGTCACTGACCGAGAAACAAACTTGAACTCTAATCAGTTCAGGTCACTATTCTCAAAGTTAAATGTCGAACATCATATGATAGTAACCGGTACTCCTAGAATTATAATGACCAAGTAGAACGTTCGGTTTAAATAAAAAAGATCTTTAAAAAGTCATATGAATACTAATAATTTAATCAGGCATAATATACATAATTTAAATACGTGACATGACTCAAAAAAGTTAGCAAATCTTTTCTATGGCAATGTATTTACATTTTTAATAAACTCATAGTAAACGTTAAAATTTTACTTTTTACGATGCTAATATATTTTCAAATTTCTAGACCATCATGCACTGTGGGTTTGGAAAGCTCGCTGTCGTCGCTACTTCAAAATTATAAGTTATAAATGTAATTTAGACTTTAAAACTGGCTTAAAAAATAACATTAAGCCCGCAGAATTTTGGTAGCTACTTCTCTCTAGTCTGTCGCAAATAAATTTACTAGTTGGCGATAGTTTTGACAATGAAAAAATAAATATATAAACTTACTTTTATAAAGATTTTGTTTTTTGATATTTAAATTTATTTATTTATTTAGCTTCACGCCATATCCCTTACGGGGTAGCCAGAGATGACGGTGCGCCAAACACTACGGTCTCTGCATACCTCTTTCGCCTCGGCCACAGACATCAACCCCTTCATACATGCCCTCCGGGGGGTCCTCATGCGTTTTACGTGACCTTCTTCCAGTATCATAGATACTGTGTTTTCGAAGGTCACTTGAGGCCTCCCCGTGTTTCTCTTACCGGTCACTTTTCCTATATAAAACTTTTTACCATTCTTTCATCACTCATTCGTTCGACGTGCCCAAACCACCTGAGCACGTTCTTCTTCATTGTCACAGTGACATCTTCGCTAGTACCTGCCATTCTGTGGATTTCTTCATTGCGGATTCGATCAGTTAGACTGACACCGCATATTCTGCGAGGAGATCGCATCTCCACAGCACTCATCTTTCTTACATTTTTCTTTTGTGTTACCCACGTTTGGCTGCCATATAACAGTGTCGGTAGCAAAACTGCAGTGTGTACAGCCAAACGTGCCGCTATGCTGACGTTTTGCCGTCTCAACAATGAAGTCAAAGCACCGTTGACTCTGTTACCAGCAGCAATATGCCTTTCCACATCTATTTCGTATCTTCCGTCTCTGCTAAGCATACCTCCCAAATATCAGCACTTCATTCACTTGTTCTATTATCTTACCATTCACGTTGATCTTACATTCTGTTCTTTCGTCATTTCTTTCAAATATCAGAACCTTCGTCTTATCTACATTCCGGTTTAGACCATTAATTTCATAACCATCTTTTAGAGTGTTAACCAATGCCTGCAAATTGCATTCTAATGATGCAATGAGCACTGCATCATCTGCATATAGTAAGCAATTGGCCTTAAGGTCACCTACTTTCACTCCTATGTCACGCCTTGTCTTTCACGCCTTGGAGACATCTATCCAAATACAAATTGAACAACCAAGCTGACATAGCGCAATCTTGCTTAACACCCGATTGGATGTCAAACCAGGGCGACATACCAGCTCGTACTCTATGATATTTAAATATTATCATTATATATTTTTTTCTTAATAAAATGATTTTATTTCTGTAAAATACAATTATGTCTAACGTATAGTTTTGTTACAATAAAAAAAAGAAATATTTAAGTCTTAATAATAATGTGACAATAGTGACAGTTCCTGAATCTAACAATATCTCATCTTTTAATGTTGGTATAAATTATTATTAGAATTTTTATTATTGAGACAAAACCATTAAAACCACAAGGTAATTCGAGGAAATTGAAGAAGCTACATCTAATTTATCATGATTTAATAAATTTCAGTAGCCGTCGTTAATTTTTAAAGAAATAACAAATTTATTCACTAAGGTGCGTAGATAGCTGCACAAAGTTTCTTTTTCCCGTTTTCGTTCTGAGAGAATCAGCATAGAGAACGCCTTTCTACGGCTTTTCATAATTAGCTGCTAGCTACAGCAGATATTATCTAAAGTAGAATGAATACTTTGAATACAATGTTTCACCTAGTTAATAATTTAAGTTATTATTTATTCATTACTTACGTGTTGAAAAATTATATTTGATAATTTAAAATTATATCATAGACGGAACATATAGATGGTTTATGTAAAACAGGCAATTTGATGCTTTAATTTGGGAATAGTTTTCAACAATATATAGTTATTGTTCTGTTTAATATGTAAACTATTATCTCTAGACAATTGTAACAAATGTTGGATTTTGCAAATATATTGACAAAACTTGCGGACAAAATGTTGACAACCCCTTATTTATTTAGTACATACATACATTTACGTTCAGGCAGCTGAATCAACTACATACGTTATTACGTAATTAACAGATCTGGTTATTTTTATGACAGAATTAAGTAAGTTAGAATATTCATAAAGTGTTTAGCGTTTTATATTTTAATTTCCTTATAACTTCATTTAAGTGTACTTCTTTGGAATCCAAATATTATTAGTTTGAATAAGACCTTAAATAAAATAATAATAATAATTACCACTTAATAAGCTAAAAATGTAAGATGTCTGATACAAAAACTTTTACAGGGGTAAAAAAACATGGACTTTTGTATTTTATAAAGGTATTCTTGTAATGTTATATTTATTTATAAATATTATTATAAGTTTGTTTAATAAAATATCTTAAAGTTCATAAGAAAAATATTTCAATTATAAAATAACCTTTGTATTTGAGCTGGTAACATTCATTAGGGTTTAAAAAGACATTGTAAATAAATCGAATACCATATTTAATGATCAGTAATTGGATCAAAAAATTGAATTCGCTCTAGTGTGAAAAATCATATGTATGTCTGTATTCTCTTATATTTATTTCAAAACGGGTTAATGGAGTTCACAAACTTTCAGACGGTCTCAAACAACCTCTTTTACGTTTAAGAATTTAAAAGCTTTTTTTGTTACAAACAATATGTAACAAGTTACAGTTAAGTTTTATTTTATATAAAAATTTTAAACAGTTCTATTTATATTATATTATAAGTCTTATTCATAAGTGATCTTACTATAATTAGTTACACATAATAAGGAAACTAATAATCATCTTACAGGAACAAGAACGTAGGGACGAAAGTAAATTTTAAAAAATGTTCAAATTATAACAGTTTTTTAAACAGTTTTACCGTACCGTATATCTATAATAAAAAAATGGATTCTTATTAATTAATAAATTATTACATAAAAAAGTCTTACCGATATCGTTGTGTGTTGAGTTCCAAGTTAAAAGCTAGTGAAAGCTGCGGAAGCTTGGTAAATTAATTATCACTTGGTATCCGGAGAGCTTGCTGTAGTGATTATACTACCGAGACAGTTGTGGTCTACAAGATGTTTTTAGTGGGTAGTTAGTAGAAGACTTCACGAATAAAAAAAATAAAAAGATTTGTAAAATATATAAAATATGACATTTTTAAAATAAAAAATAACTTAATGATATAAATAATATCACGAAACTATTATTCTCAAAGAGTGATGTTTATTACAATATTCAAATATAATAATTAGTAGTCGAGCATTTCTTGCTATTATATTGATTTGTTGATGGAGAATATATTCTCTATGGATATAATAAAATAGTAAAATTCGTCTTCAAAACAACATAGTCCCATATAACATATATATGACACATATAGTGTTATTAACTGAAAGACGTCACAAGAGAACGACCCACCTACCTTATTGTGTAATCATGTAACTCGTTTCATATCAAAATGTTGTTTAAATAATTTAAATAGATTTTCCATTTACTAGGTGATGTTATATTTAATACTTATTTATCCATACTTTTATCGAGATTTTGTTTTTTTTTTAAACTGATATTCATATTCATATTCATTTTTATTTGGTAATATTTTTGGTTTACAAATTCCTTAAAACTATTTCCAAAAATATAAATTTGCCGGTTAGGGCGTCCCAAATTAGTCGTCAAAAATATTATTTATACAATACTATATTAATTAAAATTCTCTGATAACACGTTAATAACAATATCAATTAAAATATTCATATCATTATAATTAAACTAAAATGTCAAAAATGTCAAAAAATATTTAAAAAAGTAAAATACAATCATAATAATAAATTAAAAATACGTGTGTCATCAGATTATTTGTATGTCAATATTATTCAAATTATCCTTTAAATATTCGTCATAATTATAATAAATCTTTGATGTCAACAGTTGTTTAATTTTTTTATAAAAAATATTTCTTTAATTTGATTTGGTAACTTATTGTACGTCTTTATAGCCATACAATAAGTACCTTTTTTTACTAAAGCCATCATTTTGTCACGAGGGTAATCTAAATGTTGTTTTCTACGACTGTTATATGAAGTTTCATTTAAGGAAAACAAGTGGCGTTGTTTTCGTGTAAACATTAACATTTCTAAGATATAAATAGAAGGCATCGTTAGTATTTTAAATTTTTCAAACCAAGGCCGGCAGCTATCTGTAATTTTTATACCCGCTATTGCGCGTATACATTTTTTTGACATATAAATATTTCATGTGCATTTGTGGCATTTCCCCATAAAACAATACCGTATTTAATCCAGGCGTACGCATAAGCATAATACGCCGAAAGAGCAACATTTATATTCGTCCCCTTTTTTATTTCTCTTAAACCGTAAATGAATTTACTTAATTTATTTTTAATTATGTCAATGTGTGAATTCCATGTCATATTACTATCTAAACCTATACCTAACAAGTTAAAATTGTCAACAAGTGAAATGTCATTATTATTAAAATTAAACGTAAAATTCATTGCTGGTTTTTGATTTGGATAAAATTGTATTAATTTAGTTTTTGTAAAATTTATAATCAGATTGTGGGTGGATAACCAATTTGTAATAATTTCAAAAATTGAGTAAAGTTGAGTCGTCAAGTTTAATCCATTTTTTGTCTTAAAAATAATTGAAATGTCATCGGCGAATAAAATTGTATGTGCATTGAATATTGTAGGAAAATCATTTAAATAAATTAAAAATAACACACTTCCTAGTACACTACCTTGTGGTAACTCTAAAAGTACACAATAAGATTCATCTCACTATTAAGTTATTAAATATATTTTTAAATATTATCATCATCATCATTATCAGCTGTCGTGCGTCCACTGCTGGACGTAAGCCTTCCCCATTGACCTCCACCGCGATATATCCAAAGCGGCCCGCATCCATTGGTTTCCAGCTACTCTTTTCATGTCGTCTGTCCACCTAGTTGGCGGTCGTCCTCTATTTCGCTTGCCAGTAAGTGGCCTCCACTCAAGGACCCTTTTTCCCCATCGCACAGTGTTTCGTGTAGAACATGCCAGGTGGAAAAAATTATTTTATGTTATATAACAAGGCTTTTACTATTTTACATATATACATAGGTAGTAATGCTTTTGTAATAAAAAACGAAAAATTGGTATAAAAACAGAAAATATATTCAAAAATATTATACAAACAACAAAAATAAAATTAAAAATACTAAATTAACCTAATAATCATCATCAGAGTCTTCTGATGAATCTTTTATAGTGTAATCTTCGTCATTTTGTGGCATTGTGCGACAATATAATGACGATTCCGGCCTTGATTCTACTATGCTAGGGCTTACAATTAACTTTAAAACTTCTGTACATATTTTTTCCGGTTTTTTTCGGGGAATCTCTCGAAGGCTATTGATCAAAGGATCAGATGTTATAACTAACATAGACAGTAAGTCTCTATTCGTGGCAACACGCGAGCACTTGCGGGTGTTGTACTCCCTAAATCTGCGGCAATCTTTGTTACGTGCTTCCTGAGCCTCTTCGGAAAGCTGCCCAATCGGAAGCAATGATGACCTCTGTACTGTGAATTAATATTTTATGTACAGTAGCAGGCATACAGTACCACGAATAGAGACTAAGATAATGTCTTCTGGTTTCGAGACAAAATTTATTGAATTCCGCAAAGTTTATTTCGAATCCAGAAGACAATGTCCTCAAAATAACATCAAATTGTTTGTTAATTGTAACATCTAACCCTGTGATGTGAGCACTCATCTCAGCATTCTTAAAAAAGCGACGGGCTGTGTTTCCATCATTTGAAGAACCAAATCCTGGCTTTGGTTTATCAACAATAAGCCCCATCTCGTTCTTAAATTTCAACTTGATTTCTTCGGAACGAACTTTGATATCTGCTTTGTCTTCGTCGCTTCTAACCTGCCATTTCTTTATATTCAACTTGTAGCTGATATGTAAAAGGTATTCAAAGCAACGAATCCAAGCATGAAGTGTAGATAAACCAAAGCCAAAATGTTCTTGATTGCTGTTGAACTTCGCGGGATCATCGTTCATTGTTTTGGGGGTGGCGCCACAGATGAAACACTTTTGACTTGAACGAGTTTCTGTTAATGCGTTGCATACTTTTCCGTCTGTCATTGTCAGTAAAAGTTCGTGTTTCACAGAGATTTGAGAATCATCAAATTTGATAAGTGTTGGAAGAAGATCGTTAACTTCTTCGAACAATCTGTTTGTCTCCGCTAACGTTAAGTCGTTCGTTTCTTTAGCAAATATAAATTTGATTGGGCGACAATACATTGTTGATGAAGGCCGAGGATTTTGCCAAATATTTTTGGACCCATCATAAAATTTAAGGGGAACCAAAGAAAATACAAAAAGAAACTCGTCCGTATCTTCAGTGTTTTCAAATCTCTGTTTGTATGTGCTGTGCCCAGAACTTCCATCACATCCCCATTTACTAACAAGTGTAAACGATGAACTTGTTGGGAGGACACTGCTGATAACTTCATTCTGTGCTAATATTAGACGTTCCACTGTTTTATTTAATAAGGCTTGCAAATTTATTTCAGCACGAGTTTCTGTTATAGCAATGTGCTCCTCTGCAGGGTGACAGGCCTGTTTGGACTTTCTTAAACTAAAATATGACGGAAATACATTATGTCCTGCCTTCATGGACCACTTTCTTGTGTGTTTGTATGCATGCGTTGTTGATTTAGAATCTATATAGTAAGCTAAGGCTTCGTCACTACTTAACTGCCTAGGAATAACAGAACTGGTATTTTTAGACTTCTTAATATTATCTGGGTTCTCACTAATGTCTCTAATCACGTTGGCAATTTTTCTTTGGCCTGTTGAACGCACAGCAATTTCGGCAGCAGTCACTAATTCACTGACACTTCGCGATTCTACTAAACTAAACTAAACGATGATTCTTCGAAATCTTTGCGAGGTCTTCCTGCAGGAGTCACAGCCCCACTCGATGTCGAAGGTTGTGACGCAGAAGAACTCGCGGTGAACTGTATGTCTGCTTCATCCAGCCACGTCTTGTTTTTAATTAAAAAACGCTCCTTCGACTTTCCTGAAGCCAACCATTTGGTACCAATCTTATTTGAAAAGTTGGATATTTTCAAATTTATTTCTTTTCGGCTACTTTCAGTAATGTCACCAAAGTGAAATTTTGAAGAAAGGTAGACATATACACGCGAATTTTTTTCATTCTTCGTGTGTTTCAACCATTCTTCGAAAAAGTCTATCCTTGAAATGGAGTAAACGTGTTCTGAAAAAAAAAGAAAAAAACATGTTGTACTCAAGTGTGCTAAATAATATGTGTATTTTTATATAGAATAAAGTTATTCCTATGATATATCTAAGAATTAGCCCGGATAGAGGTGAATGTCTGTAAATTTAGCTCTGTCAAAGTTTTTTTTTTGAAAAAATATACGCTAAAATATGTAATGTATGTTAAAATTACACTAAAAATACATTTCAATAGATTTTGTTTTAAATAAATACTTATTAAAAAATAGGACTTACCCTCAGTATTAATATCCATCACAAACACTCACAATATTACTATAATCCACTATGAGACGTGCACGAAAGTGTCGCTAAATTGCAACTGATTGATTGGAAAGGTTGCATTAAACTCATTACCTGCCTTTTGACCCCTATGACTCATCAGTTAAACATGTGACAAACAACAGATTCTCGGAATTGGAGTTTAGGGATGTTGTTTACGTTTTGTAATTAAGATTACCTGGAAATGATAACATGAATATTGTCCACCTAGCATGTTCTAGGCGAAATACTGTACATCGGCCGTGACTTGAGCGGGCTATATGCCCAGCCCCTTGCCACTTCAGCTTACAAATCCGTTGGGCTATGTCGCTTACTTATGTTCGTCTGCGAATCTCCTCGTTTCTGACTCTATCTCGCAGCGAAATTCCCAGCATAGCCCTCTCCATCGCACGCTGAGTGACTTTAAGCCTCTCTAAGAGTCCCTTTGTTAGAGGCCATGTCTCGGTTCCATAGGTCATCGCTGGTAACACACACTGGTCGAAGACTTTCGACTTAAGGCACTGCGGTATTCCGGACGAAAATACGCTCCTTAAGTTCCCGAACGCTGCCCATCCTAGTTGGATTCGTCGATTGACCTCTCCCTCGAAGTTGAACCTACCCAATCGGACTTTTTGTCCCTGGTAGACATATTCGTCGACAACTTCGAGAATGGAGCTCCCAACGAATACCGGGATAGGCGCGACATGGACATTCGACATAATTTTCGTCTTGTCCATATTCATTTTAAGGCCCATCTGTTGAGAGACTCCATTAAGATCGCCGAGCATAATGCTGAGGTCTTCCAAGGATTCTGCCATTACTACTATATCGTCGGCAAATAGAAGGTGAGTTAGGTACCCGCCGTTTATATTGATGCCGAGTCCATGCCATTCCAAGAGCTTGAAAGCGTCTTCCAGTGCAGTGGTAAATAGTCTCGGAGAGATAACGTCTCCCTGTCTCACGCCTCGCTGTAAAGGAATAGCGTTTGTGCAATGCTCCTGGACTCGAACCGACATGGTGGCGTTTGTGTACAAATACTTCAACACTTCGATGTACCGATAGTCAATATGGCACCTCTGAAGAGACGACAGTACCGCCCACGTTTCGATCGAATCAAAGGCTTTCTCATAGTCCACAAACGCTAAGCATAATGGCCGATTTTACTCCTTGGTCTTCTGTATGTTCTGCCGCAGCGTATGAATGTGGTCTACGGTACTAAAACCTTTTTGGAAACCGGCTTGTTCGGGAGGCTGGAAGTCATCAAACTTGCTCGTGAGACGAGTCGTGATAACCCTCGAAAACAGCTTATAAACATGGTTCAGAACCGAGATGGGCCTGTAATTCTTTAGCAAAATAGTATCGCCTTTTTTGAAGAATAGGGCCACCACACTTCTGTTCCATGCTTCCGGCGTTACACCCTCAAGCAGGACGGCATTAAAGAGCTTCTGAAGTATCCTAAGTACTGGCAATCCGCCCGCTTTCAGAAGCTCTGATGTGATACCGTCTTCACCTGGTGCCTTGTTGTTTTTAAACTATTTTAGGGCCACACTGATCTCGTGCAAGCTGATGTCCGGGATTTCATCGGAATAGTGCCGGGGAAGCTCCGCTCTTGGGTCTTCTGCTAAGCTATCAACAGGTTTAGCGACCGAGGTACATAAGTGTCCATAGAACCTCTCGACCTCCCTCAAAATGTCAGCCCTACACTACACTGTGCTTCCATCCCCCAATTTCAACTTCGATAACCGGCTTTGCCCAATTGACGAATCTCGCGCTACAACTTTGGAGCCTTGATTCCGCTCTATCATATCTTTAATACGGTTAGTATTGAAAATACGGATGTCGTGTCGCAGATATTTCCGTATTCGTCTGTTGAGCTGCCTATAAGTCTCGGTATCGTTGAGGGACTGAAGTGCCAACGAGCGTCGCTCCGCCATAAGTTTGAGAGTTTCGTTGGCTAGTTTTTGGGGTCTATTCTTACGGCCGGGTCTGCAGAATTTTCCGCCGACCGTATGGACAGTTTCTATCAACCTGTTGTTAATTAGGTCCACGGATGCACAATCATCTAGGCATGCGAAGCGGTTCGATAATTCGAGTTGAAAGCTTTCGAGGTCTTGAATATGAGCTTTAGATGGACGGAGCGTAGACTTCACCAACCGAGATCGTTCCAGCCTGACATTGAGATTCAGCGTGCCTCTTACCATTCGGTGATCGCTCCCTGTTTTTACGTTGTTGATCACAGAGACATCGTTAAATATCTGGCGTCTAGAGGTCAAGATGAAGTCAATCTCATTTATAGTGGAACCATCGGGACTAACCCAGGCCCATTTCCTTTGAGGCGGCTTCTCGAAGAAGGAATTCATCATAAAGAGTCCCTCTTTCTCCAGAAAATCAGCCAGCCTCTGTCCCCTAGGGTTCCGCTGCCCATATCCAAATTGCCCCACTCTCAACTCATCGTCGCTTCTCTTGCCCAGCTTTGCGTTGAAGTCCCTCATAACAACATTAAAGTGAGTTTTTGTAGTATGCATGGCCCGACTAATATCCTCATACATAGCCTCTACTTCATCATCTGGGTGTGCGGAGGTCGGTGCGTAGACCTGTATGATCTTCAACGAGTATTTTTTAGAAACTCTGAGTATAAGGTACGCGACCCTACTCGACACACTTTCAACGACCGCAATGTTGTTTATGAGGGACTTGTGGACCATAAACCCGACACCTCCTTGGGGCTGTTGGTCGCCCTCCCGGTAGTATAGTAGGTTTCCGTATTTGAGGGTTATCCTGTCCTCCCCCTCTCTACGGACTTCAGATAACCCTAATATCTCCCAGCGTTACCTACTCATCTCTTCTTCCAGCTCAGCAATCCTATCGTCAGCCCGCAAAGTGCGGACATTGTGTGTTACCAGGGCCAGGTGTCATTTGGGGTGGTAGATCGATCCCGGCCGGAGATTCTTAGCACCCCCTGCCCCACCATAACTACGGCCGCTACCGAAGCCGGGAACAGTGGGACTGCCATATTTAAAGGGGCCTGGTCCTGTTTGCCTGGGCCTGGTCCTGTTTGCGTCTGTCATATTTAAAGGGGAGAATTTGCCATACTCGCCACGCTTGTCAGACGGGTTGGCGAGCGCAGTGCGCAGCTCCTCACACCGGTGGCGCTGCTGCCCGACACCAGTCTATATTACTTCTAGCTGCACTGATTGTGATGGATATACCGCCATCGGTCGGTTGGAGGAGAATGGGATGGGGGTAGGTATATTCAAGGGAAAAGAAAGGAAAAGGGATATTGCTTACACGGACAGACAAGGGATTATACTTTAAAATAATTATTAATAAATATTACTTGAAACAGATAAGGCAAAAATTGGTAGACCCATGATAGACTCATTCAATGAAAGAACAATACAAAATACAAAAAAGAAATGGCTAAATAAAACTTCACTTTAGTAAAAGTTGTATAAAAATCGATTTGTTCTCGGAGCTCTATACTACTAAATGGGGCCACTAAATCCATACAAAGCAAACCATATGTATACGAGTACATGCAATTTCTCTCAACCACAGCATTAAGTGCAATTTTCAACGTGGAGTTTTAAATTCGTTACTTAATACTTCGTAATACTTCGTTGCTAAATTCTTATTTTTTGAGGTACATATAAAGTTCCAATGTAGGCGAAGGCTGAAAAATTGACAGCAAGACAGTAATTAAACTTTCCTGGGTAAGTTTTTAAATTTACAATTTATTTTACTTTTGGTCAATATGTGAGAAAATTGGAGTACATCATATAGTTTGATATTTAGGAAGTGATAGTTTACTTTTCAGTTTTAAATTTTTTGTTCTTCATATTCCATTCCTTTTCTGTAAAATATGTAATGAAGATTTATCTGTCATTTATGTGAAGTAAATAATTAAAGCTTATGTATTGTAAATAAGTCACTTTGGTGCATAAAAACATATTTAAATTAAAAAAACACTTAATTTGAACAGTATAAAGAAAATAATTATCTAGCAATATAAGTTCATGGTGTTAATCTTGTTTATACTAAGTTAAAGTTAAAAGATTTTTCTTAATTTTTATTACCGTCAGACATCATAACTTATTTGTTTGTTGTATTTAAGTCATATCGTTTAAAAGGCCTATGTTACTCGCTCATGATGTAACTTTTGGCATCATCATCTTCGGCACAGTATGTTTTGTCCTTCCATATTCTCCTGTTACTTATCATCTCTGTACACACTTCGTTCTTCTCCATGTCATCTTTCACGCAATCCATCCATCATCGTCATCCATTCTCTTTTCTTTGGCCGTCTTGTAAATTTTAACAAATGAAAATATTTATATCGGTTAAGTTTTAATTTTTTTAAATAAGATTAGTATTATAGCATACATGATCGTTTAGTGATTATTATTTTTATTTTTAAAAAATATATTTTTTTTATTTTGGTTTTTTTATTTTGGTGATATCACCAAACTATTAAAAACAAATATAAAGTTTATATAAAAACAAATGAAGATTATATAACATTCTAAGTAAGAGTGTATGCAAAGGTTTTCAATCGAATAAAGACCTCCTTTACCTTTTCTTAAAACTATTTACTTTGTAGATTCTATTTACAAAAAGGCTTAAAACGATATATCAATGGAAAGATGAATTTTTATTCTAAGCAAAATTCAATCCCTCACACTCCCTCCTCCTCATGTAAATATTTTATTTTTCATAAAATCAATAGTTATAATTATAGTATAGTATATAATATAGATGTTTTGACGTATAGTGTTTCAAAAACAAGTCTAAGGAGGTAAATGTAACACTAGAAAAATTGTTTCATAGTTGTTATATAGAGATTTTCCCAACAATGAACTGTATGTTTTTTAAATTGTTAAAGTATGCTAATACAATAAACTTAATAAAGAAAACACATCTAAGAAGTTGTGACTAATGTAGTTTAATAGACCATACTAGTCGTTTTTAGACTTCACTAATCTCTCAACACTAAGTGACAATAAAGGTAGCCAGTACTATTCAGTATAAATCAGGATATAAATGATTAGATTTTTTATCCTACATTTTAGCTATTTATCTATATATAAAAAATAAGAAATTAAGAAAACTATGTTGAGAATTTTCTTGTTTTCTATATTATTAAAATGTTCAGAATACTGAAACGAGATATTTTATTACAATGTTCAGAATATTCAAACCAAATATAGCATAAAATTGCGGCTCAAGTCACGCAGCTCCGAAATTTTGGGGTCGAAAGTTGCAAATAAATATACTAAAGGGTATGTAAACACATGTTTTCATTTTGACGTGACCACAACTTCCCCAAATAATCTAATTTATTTATGTTAAAAATGATGATAGAATTAAATCACGGGTTCAATATTATTTATATAATATATACATCATCATAAGAGTAACTCTGTTGAAAATTATATCAATTCATAACCCTGCGCTAGGACTCGTTATTTCATGGTAAAAACGATATTCTACTATAAATAGACAATAGCGATAGACGTCCCAATTTGTACAATTTGTTTCTCGTGCTATGAATACCAATTAGTAGCTGCCTTCAGTTTTGCAAATTAGGGAAACGGTTGAAAGTTTTTTGAACTAAAAGTTTTTAAATATATGTACTACTCATATATTCATAATATTAACTGCTTCTCAACGATGCAAGCTAACATTTAACATTCGTCTTCTCATATATTTGCTAAGAGATCTAATCAATTAGAATTATATCTTACATGTGTTGTCTGATCAAACCAAGATTTTATATGATGTCGATCGAAATCAAATATATTTATAAAAGTTAAATTTTACTCAGATGACTTATCCAGTAGAACTCGTTCCATTTTATAAATTTATATTTAAACAACTCATAAGGACTTCAATAATATTTATAATGATAAAAAAAATACTATAGTCGTCACAATCATTATAATCCTAATGGAAGAATAAAAGTTTTAAACTATGTATTAATAAATTGTAGTAGTTTGCCAACTTCGATTCAAAGTGCCACCATAGCGATTATATATAACAGAAATAATGAAAAACTAACAAACTAGAAGTAACATAAACACTTGAAGTTACAAAGGATGATAATTTCTCCTAAAACTTGTATTTTAAAGTGGACTGTTCAGTAACACTCACACACCAAGGTTCTTTGGTTTGCTCCTACTGAATATGACTTTGAGCTTATACTTATTGTGTAATATTAAAGTATATTATTAAAAAGCTTTTAAACATAAACTGTTTTCTGTTACTTTCTTTAAAATACAAATATAATATATATTATTATATATATTGCTTTTGAATTTTATCCAGACAACCGATGAACGGGTCTAAAGCCAACATCCGGGCTCGGATATCCGATGCCGAGTATTTCAGTTTAGACATGTGCCATGTATTATATCGTAAATAAAAGAGTTTTGAAAAGAATTTTAACTTCGCAAAATAAATTGATAAAAACTGTGGAGGGAATGTATTTTTTCCTACCTATAGCTCTATTTATAGGCCGGACGGACAGACTTGTTGCAAGCAGTTAGTATTAAATAAAAATAACTCAGAAAATATGTGAAGTTATTATATATTAATAATTATTGAAATGTCCCTATTAAAGAGTATTGTTTAACAAACTATGTGCTTTCAAGGCATAAGTATATGCTTAAGTTTAGGACACAATAAGAGAAAATGACTATGAATAAATTACAAAAAACTTATGTAATGGAAAACAGAAGAATCTATAAAATATTGTTGTCAAAATTAACAAATAAATATATATCTATATATAAATATATATTATTGACAATATTTATTTATTAACTGTCACAATATTTTTTTATCAAAGTAACATTTTAAAGATTTGATTGTCTTTAGTCATGGTGCCCCTTTATGAAGTACTCTTTGATTCTACTTCTCAGAGATGTGGTTAAGTATACTCCCAATGTCTATACATACCTATGATAACACTTCTCTTGAAGATAATGTTTAGGCTGACATATATATTTCACGTATTAACATTTAAACTGAAGAACTAGCTCCTATGAGATATGACTAATTGAAATGGGTGTTCATATTTTGAATTAAAGCAACGTATTAAAAATATAGCACAAAATAAAATAGAATAATAAGAGATTAAATAATACTGTAAGTATAGTAATTTTCTGGTGTGTATCATATGTAACGATACTGACATTACAGGAAGAGTATCCAAACAGAGTGGAATAAGACTACTTACTTTGTCTCTCTAAAAGTGTCAAATTAGGAAGACGGTTATTTATCAACACCTTTTTTTAAAAGTACACTATCGAATAAGCTCATAGTAAATAATTTTAATATACATCCACAGAGCTTACCAAAAATACGACTGAAGAGATAAAATGCAATTTATAATATTATTAATTAACATTATTAAATTTTACCTAGCTACCAGTGTTTAGCTTCACTTTCATCTAGTCTTATTGGCTAGTGGTTACGTTTTAAAATTTTACAAAATGATTGTTTGTATTGGTTTAACAATAACTATACAAATTATTAAAGTTATAATATAATTAAATGAAATACTGTCGTTTTAGACATATATTACGTAAAAAATGTGTGTTTTATTATTGATTAATTATTTATATAATAGCTGCATTAAATGTTTTTTTTATAATTATTTGCTTTTTGTGTTTTTGTATATCCATCAAAGGCATGTGTATAGTGATTTAGTGCATGTTAATAGGAATAACTTACACTGTAAGAGTTTATTTTTACTGACTTTACTGACATAGGTATCACTAATAAAGATAATCTTGAATGTCTTATGTAACATTAAATATTGTATGTATCATATTATTCAATGAATCTGAAATAGAATTGCAATTTTTATTATAACATTACGTTTTCTATTAATAGATAACGAAACTGTTGGAACTAATGCAGTTTAATACTTTATTTTTACGGTAAGATAAAGTTCTTATTATGTATACACAGTCATACATATTAATTCCTTATATAGAATTCAAAGCAAAAACTTTAAAGCTCGAGTCTTTCACTTACTCACTAATGTAATTTATGCATTGTTGAATACTTTATATCCGACTCCTACGGTGCGGAGCAGTATTGAAGCAACGTCTGCTATCGACTTCAAAGTCTCCACCTGCGCTGAATATTGATGAGGATTAAGACACATACAAAAAACTTGAAGCTAACCCACCATTTAAAAAGTCCATGTTTGATTTCATTAATTCATTTACTGTCAGGTATTTTATATATTTGAAATTATATTATTTCAAAGAGATCTTGTAAAAGTATTTATGTCAATATGTGATCTATTAGTTATTGAAGTCATATCTTCAAATAAGTTAAATATTTAAAAATGTAAACAATTTGATCTTCTTTATGAATGTGAATTTTTATATAACTTTATTTATTTTCTTTTATTTATATGATAAAAGACAAAGAAATATCTTAATTAGTTAACATAATAATTTAAACTATTTAAAACTAACTGTTGTTGTTGACTTCATCTGATTTTGATCAGCGCAATATCCTTCCTATAAACCTGTTATCATACTAAACTTTTCGAAAATACTTTATTTAACAAACAGATAACCAAAAATACAGCAGTAGTAAATAAATTGCTTTAAGATCTTTGTAATGACATGGCACGAGGCAAAAACTATTTGATACATTACTACTCGTATGTAGTGTTAGTACCTTTATTATATCATTTAAATCATTATATTTACATTATATATACTATATATATGTATATACTAAAATATATATGTAATGTTTTTATCCGCAGATATGTGATAAATCGCTAAATTATTCAACACATATATAGACTCGTATTGAGTTTTTTAAATAAACATTATTATCGCTTTAACGGCACCGCTTGTTACCGTTTACTTCAATATAATTTTATAAATTGTGTATAAGGTGACTGAACTTTATAATGTTTTTATTGTATTATAAATTATTGTATTAACTATTACAATTTTCATAATATAATCTGAGAACGAGGGTGACTAAAAATATATTTTGGTAGTTAGTCTCTGTGTATTAAGAAAAAAATACTGAGTTTATTTACATATTTTTTAGTTTCCTTAAATTCAAGTGAACTATGATATTCTATGCTATTAATGTACATACTACTTACTGCCAATGAAAAAATGCTTTACCCTGACCTGAATTATTGTTAATGGATAATCAAATATTTTTTTACTAATTGTTAGTAAAATATAATAATAATAAGACATCATAAGAACAAATTTTTAAAAAGTCTTTATATAAATATTTTGTCTATGCACATGCACAAACGGCGAATGAATAAGAATATAATAAGACTTTAAAAAATATGTGCATAATTCTGTACGAGGTCCGAAAGGGTTAAATAGACAATTAATATTGTTTTATGTTTTTCTCATAATAAAAGTTATTAAAAAATGTAAAATGAACGCGGAAAAATAAACATTTAATGTGAGAATGGACTCTATTAGAACATTAGTATAAATTGCGTAATAGTGAACTTCTGCCAAGCATTTTAGATTAAACCAAAAAATCATTTTAACTTATTTAATATTTGTTAAGCAATAGATTAGTTTCGAAGTTACAAATACATACATACATAAGACAAAACAAATGTAAACATTTCATTAATGTTCAGAAGAATAACATAAGTTATACCAGTTCGTCCTACCAAAGTCCGTTGTAGTATGACAAATAGTTGACATGCCAGTATGATGAGGGTATTTCTCTCTTGTTAGCAACAAATATTTATTGTATCTTATTAGCATATATATACGAGCTGTTTTTATATATTTATTATATTGTCAATTTCAATTTGTCTTAAGCTATCTACTTAAAAAATCGAATAGTGTTTATTTTTAATAGAATTAAATCTCTGGTAAATAAATTAAATCTCTAAAAGTATTGGTAAAGATGAAGCAGTAATTTATATAAGTAGTATACATAAAATATTTGGAATAGTAACGTTCATTTATACATTAAAAAAACTCACTTGATACAAATTATTTAATTAGATTTTAGGCATTTGGTTTCAATTGATAAATACCCCACGATACTTGCTTGTGCTACCAATATTACAAATAATATTAACTTTGAAAGACACTTCACACATCTTATGTATTCAGCTCGAAGCACTATTCAAATACGTTTAACGTCAAATTACACTAAAAATGCTGCAGAGTTAATTAACACCTTCAAGTCACAAAATTAAATTGATCGCTCGTTGCTTATATTATATTTCATCTATTATGTCTTGGACCAGAACAGACGCTTTATCAATAGGAAGTTACCACATGATGTTCGTCTTGTTTCCTTGGCGGCTTCTTATCAGCGCTAACTTTATACATTCGGACGCCGCGGGCGAGATATTATTCAGCGCCAGAGGAACCACAACATTTTATTTTTAAGTTATTTATGTTTATTCTTTAAATTATATTCCTTACCTTTTCTGCGGGTGTAACTTAAGATTTACTATAAATTATAATATTTTTTAAAAATAATATGTTATTCGATTCTCTTAGCAACTTTCAAACTCTATTTAACTCAATCAGGGATGAAAACTTCAAAGTTTTTTAATTATTGCAGAATAAAAGAATACGTAATATTCATCAGTTTATTAACTAATTAGTCGGGTCGGTTATTCAACATTTAGTTCAGTAATTATACAAAGTGTTTCAGGTCCAGAAAATGTATATTAGTAAGATAAGAACTACACTTTTGTAGTCCTATTAGCAATTACTTTTATTGTTATTTGGACTAAATTCCTGAGAAACTATTATAATTGCAATAAAAGTAGTCTCATAATTATTTTTTTTTAGTTTAAACCCAAAAATATTATCTACTAAATTTAATTTACTAAGGTTTTGTAATTTAAATGATTTTATATAATAGATCCTTTAAAAATTTGTATCACAGACTAAGAAGACAATGTACTCATACAGGGGATCAACTTCTTCATTATGGTTAACAGCGACAGTTAGACCTTTTGCCTATTTAATTTATCGAGTCTTTCGTACTCAGAGAACAATTTAATTAAATGGAACATCAAATATTACTACTATAATTATAAAATAGTACTAGGTGCAAAGCGTAACGTTACGAGTAAAACATAATTCAAAATTAAAAAAAAATAGTTTAAATTTGTTAAGAAACGATAAAATTAGTTCGACCTTTAATTTACTAAGTACATTAAGATTTTTAAAATAAAATAGTCGTCATTAGAATTGTCGAGTTACAAAAAGAAGTTTTTGTTCAACAAAATTAATAATTTATATTTTCCATTATTGATTTCAGCAGAATATTTAATATTGAGGAATAAAATCAATTTAAAAGTGGCTTTATATTCATACCTTGTCTTTATGTATAACTGGGTAAGTTTTACTTAATTTGTTATCAAAATAACGTGAGAAACATGTGAATTTGTTATCAAAATAACGTGAAAACCTGTACTTCAAATGCTACGGTCTGTATCAAATGTGAAATGTGACCGAGACTAGAAGTTATGACACAAGAAAGCTTTTATCTCGTCATGCTTTAAGCCTTGTATAGCTTACAAGATACTTTAAATTTGATAGATGCAAGTACTTTCAGCAACTATAATATTTGGTTGTAAATATTTTTTTAATTTTTATTTTACAAAATTTTCTGAAATTTATCGAGATAGATTATATAATTGTAAGAATGTCACCGAAATGTCAATCTAATTAGCGGATAATACGAAGTCCACAGTGAGACGCTGATGAAATAGTACCTCAACTTTACGTAAAAGATAAATGACTTAAGTGAGATTTTTAAAACTTTAATAGTTATTTCTTTTTAACTACACATCTAAATGGTTAGTTAGAACAGGCACTAAGAAGACATGTTTGATGTTTATCCATGTTATAGTTAAAAGAGACAGTTTTTTTTTTTTTAACCAGGAATATCGTACTTATACAGAAGTGAAATAAAAATTACTTTGTTATTACATCTCGTTTACTTCTGCACCGTTTATGAAATATATACCTATGTAAATATGTATTAATTGTCTAAATATACTATACTTTTATATTATAAGTTGAGAAATTACCCTTAAGAATTTATTTTCATTTCGTTTCCTTTGAAATTATTGCTATTGAGTAAATAACGAGGAATCAAAATAGTAATAAATCAATATTATTTCTAATAACGATCGGGTCTCTTTATTAAGTGTTGGGCAACTGAAACGCCATTTCACATTGCTGGGATTACGTATAATATTACACGTTGCAGATACGGGCCAGGATTAGAACTTGTATAGCTCGTATTAAGACTGGTACATACAGTGTCAGAGGGTATTTATTCATTCATTCAATCGGAACAATAATGCAATTTAGTGTTTTATATTAAATAAGTCTATTTATTTATATGTAACATTATAAATTTATTAATTATAATGATATTTAAGTGGAGTCAAACATTTTATTAGTAAGGCCAAGGATGAAGACTTCATTAAATTTAATTCAAGAAAATGTAAGAATCATGTTATCATAATATTATTGAAACGTTTCATACCATATCACTAGACAATAAAATATATAAAAATAGTCTTAGGTATTATGAAAGCAAATGCAAATATTAATACGTTTTTAAAATTAGTTTTAGATCCTTTGTTGTTTTTTTTTAATATGATTAAAATATAAATATTTTCGTATGTCTATTTCAGGTAATAGATGTGTAAAAACATCCCTAAACGCATGTACGCATACAAACAGTATCTAAAACAACTGTCCGAAGTTGTAAGCAACATCAATGTGTTGTCTAAAACGTCAATATTTCCTTGTTAATTGTATCATTTCTTGTTCAAGAGCTACAGACTGCTGCTAAATTGAAACAAGCACAATTCAATAGGACACATATTGATCGAGTTGTATAACCACATTCTGTTACAGAAAGCCTCGAAGCCTCGAATAGGTTACTGTTAGTTGTCAAGACCGCACACCATTTAGTGCATTGATGATGCTTTATAAGAGGAGTTAATTAAATATCTTCATTTTATGAAATACAACAACCTAACGTTTATATTTAAAAAAAATGTATTGGTCATAGATAATATATAAGAAGAAAATAATTGTACTACTATGACATTATATAAACGATTTATTCATAATAGACCTAATAAGAAAGGTTTGTTATTTGTTAAGTAGTAAGTATATTTATAAATACAATTCTTTCCATTACATAAATAGCAAATCGAGGCAGAAATCATTAATAAGTTCTTTCTTTTCTCCTTGACAATTTTATAGTAATGATTCTGTAGCTTTGTTATTTTTATTTTTATTTAAATGGTTATATTACAAGTTTAGTTTTGTTGTGGCGTCATATAAACATTACAACTTAGACTACAGATTACATAGTTTTTTTTTATAATTTAAAATAAGAGTTTGTAACCTTTGGGATTGTTGAGATATGACTAAATGCATGCAACATATTTTTCATCGGTTTTAATTAACTTACTAATGTCATTTACAGCTTAGACATATATTATTATCAAACGAATAAACTTCCTCCTATGTCCGAATTTACTTTCAATTATAAGAAAAATAATATTGGAAATGGTTTAATAAAGTCTTATTTTTTAGATGTTACTTTGAAGAAAATATGATATTATTATAACTAGACAAAAAAAGTATAGAAATAAGATGATTTTAATGTATAATTTGGTTTAACTGCGCCCATAAAAATAAGATTGTCAAAACCTAAGAATACGAATATTGATGTATTTAATGATTCTTCAAAAACCTTTAAGACCAAAAAATTTAAAATATTTCAGTTTTCAACACGGATGAATACGGTTCAAAGGTTAATATTTTTATATTATATTTTATATTTCAACAAAAATGATACCTTTTACTTCGGTTTTATTTTTGATAAATTGTTATTTTATTTTTACATTAATTTCTTTGATATTAATTACTTTATGCAGTTTAACACGTTCCAAGCGGCACAAAATTTTCTATTCTTTCTATTCCTGCGGTACCGGGCGTTTTACACCTGGACCTAAAACTACCATTGCGGCGGTACAAGGCTTATAATACCCTGTAATGTTAAAAAAACATAAATCTTTTTTTTGGCTTCATGAAAAGAAAAAACATATTTGTTTGCTTTGAGTATTAGTATTAATGAATTGATTGAAGAGATCCTGACGGCGTACGTGAACAGCTTCTTTGGTTTAGAATCTATAGCTAAAATAAAATACAGGGTTTTATGTACCCTGTGCCGCACTGAACAAGGGGATATTTATGTATATTTTAGGGATGGGAAAAACAGATATCGATGAGCCTAAGTTTTATTGAAGAAATAAAAGAAAAAATAATATTCATTAATGTTTTTCATTGAAACAATCCAAACAGAAGTTTCTTTTGCATGTGTTACATTCAGTTAAAAATTTTTTAACTTTTTTGTCAGCTTGACGACTTGTTAAAATTGTTCGAAGCTTTTCGTAGCATCCAACACAGTTTCTCTTCTTCGTGCCCTTTACTAAATGGTGTTTATTTGGTTTTATTGCGGGTTCTGCAAATAAAATTATTATGAAAGATCTTACGTGAGTGTTATTGTACGTAATATTTTGTAAACTATGTGTGGTGTGCGGTTTATGGCGTGCGGTATGCGGTGTGTAGCGTGAGGCAAAGGGCGTGCGATGTGCAGTGCAATGTTTTATAACATTACCTGTATAAGCGTCCAAGTCCTTTCCTGATAAAGATTCAATAATTTTCTCCACAAATTCTCGCTTGGGTATTTTACCACCATCATTGATCGAGTTATATACAATCCAAGCATTAACAAGAGCTGTACCAAATAACAACTCCATTATGACCTTTCTCCACCACTTCAGTCCTTTTTTCAATGGTGTGTAATATGATGACATTTGGTCACTGAAATCTATTCCTTTTTTAGTTTGATTATATAAGAGAACACAACCTGGTTTTTCAATTGGTTCGTTAGTGCCTCGCTTTAGTTTTCCTGTATTTATAAGTTTATCGTCGTGATTTTTGCACGTAGTGAGCATTAAAACTGGTCTTTTATCAACCCATTTCAGTACTTTAACTCCCTTTTTGTTCATTTTTCCTATTACCTGACCTTTCTTTAATTTTGATAGAGTAACTATCTTTGGCAAATGTTTTCTTCTTACGTTCAATGTACCACATATGAAAGACTTTTGTAAGAGAAGTTTTTCTGCTAGGCCCAATGAAGTGTAGTAATTATCTACTATTACGATTCTCCCTTTGTCTGTTAGATTATTCATCAAACGCAGCACTACATTTTGACCGTGGTCAACTTCCCTTTTCTGATCTTTTTTGTCTGTGTAAATCTCTATCTGATAAGTATAACCTTCAGGAGTACAAAGTTTGTATAGCTTAACGCCATAACGATGAGATTTATTTTTTATATATTGACGGAAACCCAATCGGCCTCTCCAGGGTATCATTGTCTCATCGATGACTACATGTTTACCTGGGTTTAACACAGCCTGAAAGTTGCCGGTTATCTTTGTAAACATATCTCTAATTTTATGCAGTTTGTCAGTTCTATCATCATTTGAGACATTACTGACATGCCAGCATTTCAGTAGCAACAAAAATCGATCTCTGGTCATTGCCGAACATATAAATTCGTTTCTGTATAGTTTGTTCTTGCTCCAGTACAAGTTTATGTAAGGAACTCTACACAAACCCATAGCCAATAAAACTGCCATAAATTTTTTCATCTCCTCAAAGTTAGTATCAGTCCACAACTGTATGCGTGATTTATGTTTTATGTTTCGTTGATTTGCTTGTAAGTAATTTAGGGCGTAATTATTTGTCTCAGACACCATTTTGTTAATCATTTCGTTTGTCACAAATAAGTTATATATATCTTCAGGTGATTTTGCAAACAGAGGTACATTCAGAGTACTCTCTCCTAAATATTCGTCAAAATTTACTGGGCTTTCATTAATATCCTCCCACTCATCTGCATCGTAATTATTAATCTGGCTATCAGGCAGTGATTCTTCAATATTTAAAATTCCATTTTCTGAATCTTCAGAGGATAACTCTAGTTCTATTCCTGCACATTTTTTTGATATATTACTCTCTGCAGTCTCTAAATCACTTGAGTTGTCACTAGAAGGTATGTAATTCTCATCTGTGTCGCTATCAAATATATTCATACCAGATAAATATGCAATGCTCTGTGGTTTATTATAAAGAATGTAATTCTCATCTGTGTCGCTATCAAATATATTCTTACCAGATAAATATGCAATGCTCTGTGATTTATTATAAAGAGACTTGTTATTATCTACATCATTTTTGCTGCAACTAATACTTCCAATACCATTAGAGTCAATTAAATCTGGCGATCTAACAGTAAAAAGCTTTTTATTATTTTTTCTATATTTGGCGGTGTCGTTATTGTCACTATTAATACTTGCAGCACCATCAAATACAATTAAGTCTTGCGAATCAACAGCTGGATATTTTTTGGAATGTTTACTATTTTTGGCCAAGTCGTTTTTGTCATAACTTATACTTTCAATTCTATCTTCGTCGATAATATGAAGCGATTTCACAATGGTTGGTAGGTTATTACATATGTTTTGTTTTTTTGAATTTATATTCTCTTGATATTTTTCAATAGTGACTGACACTTCTAAAACATTTTTTTTTTCAGATTTGTTATCTGAATCTTCAGATTGCGCGTATTCTGATCTAATATTTAGGTTTTCTCTTTTTTGTTCCGGTGTTTGAAGCAGTTCATTTATTTTGTCCTCATTAATAAGCTGCATATCTCAGTCCAATAAATTGGAGCATGAGATTTCTGATAGAGAAACAGCTCTACTTTCGTGACACAAATGTGGAACTTCTAATGAGAGTGAACCTGGAGTTGGTGGATTTTTATTGTTTTGAAGTAGTTGTCTTTGAGTACATGACGGGGAGAATACAACACTCTGTAACACATGACATGTTTGTTTGGTGCTAGGACTAACATAAATCATTTCTTTTTGTTGCTTGTATTTCCCAGAGGTCATTAAATTATTCTTTTTCGCTGTTATGGCTTCTTCTTTTCTGGTTAAAATTATGGAATTTGCTTGTTTATTTATGACACGTTTTTGTTTCTTATCAATAGTTCGTTCTTGTGATGCCAAATAATCTTAACATTAACTTAACATAATCTTTTATTACCACATTATCAATATCAATGGCCTTTTTAAAGCGTTTTATCGGAAAAATTTCTTCATCGCTAGACGTGTCTTCGATAATAGATTTATTTAAAAAAGCATGCTTAGAATTACATGGTGGTGGACTCTGAAAAATAACAGTATTTTTGATTACCTAGAAATTGCTTATGGACTTAAGCCAATACATCTATGGCTGGCTTTTGCAACTTCTTAATTTGTATCGTAAAGAGGCACATCAGGCTTTATTTTACACATATACCAATTTTGTTCTGTTTTAATTGACAACATTTCAATATTAAAATGCATTAATACAAGGTTTAGTAATTACATAAACATATAACCAAGCAATTTAGTAATTACATAAACATATAACCAACCAACCTTTGCAACCAAGAGTGCATCTTTTTTTATTTGTAAATTATGCAAGAAAAAGCAAATATACCCACAATATAAATATACGAAGCCCTCGAGCACTGCCATACCCCGCGATAATTTTGATCGGTACACATTTAAACTCCAAAAGCCCAAAATTTTGACTTTAACGATTTTCTTTTTAATTCGTTAGAAATAAGAGACATTTAATTTTCATGTTGCACATCGCATTCTTAGTCTATTATCCAAAGCAGCTGGTGAAAATTGCTACTATGATTGTTTTGTTACCTTTATCAAATATAATAACATTATATAGACGAGAGTAACAGAACAGTCAAAGTGGCAACTATCAACAGTGCACGCATTGCCTTATTTTAAAGATGGAAAATATTACATAGTAATGATTATGGTAAGAAATAGCAGATTATAACTAGAAACAAATCCGGCATGATTCAGGATAATGCAGGTTAGATACACATTGTCATGAAGTATGCCATTAGCATGAAGCATTGTTCGCGACCGTGCAGATTTTTTACATGCAGTAAGATCGTAAATTTCAGATTATAAACTTGTTTTTATCAATTCAATTTAAATGTTGCAACGCAATGTAGTGTTAGTGTTAAAGATTCATGCTTTAAAGCTATTCAAACAAAAAAAAACACCAAAGACGAAGAAGAAGATATTTTACAGCCAAATTACAACAATACATCTCCCACTATATAATGAAGTACTCACGAGTCCAACAACTGTAATCCTTTTCTTTAGATTGCTAGAAACAAGACAATAATTTTAAAATTAACAAAATAATAAGTCGGTAGATAGGTCATTAATAAATTCTGTAAACTAGTAAGCCCGTCCTAATGATATGTAGATACCTACCTACATTTGCTTGTAGGCCAAAAATCGACTCTGTTACCTAAAAAGCTTGACAACCGAATACTATTTACAGTACTTAAATACCGTAAATTATGTAATAACACAAATAATTATTATATTACATATTATTATCTAAAGAAAGTGTACTCGTAATTATCACCTACCTATTTATTAGCAAATTCAATAAATAGTAATAACGACTTACCCGTTTTTGATAAACCAATCTATACTTTGATTTATTATTATCATCATTGTCTTCAATATTATCATCACTGTCTTCAATGTGGTCCAGTTTTATTCTTTTACGACACCGTTTCGCTGGTCTTGAAGTCATTATCGACGCGTGCGCTCACTCGATTACGATCACAACACTGGCCGTGCGAAGCTAGCGCGGGGTGCGGTACCAGGTGAGCGGGGGCACCAGGTGTATTCAACCTGTACCCGCACTGTGATGAAATTTTATTTGTTCAGTGCGGTACCAGGTATAAAATATCCGGTATTAAGATAGGCACACCACTGGATTCTATTTTAATAGCCCATCTCAGAAAGGTATTTATCTTTTTCCTACACCGAACCAATCTGAAGTTACGCTCTTCGCACGACAGAGAAGTCTATACTTTTCGTAGCCGCACCACAAGCAAGATATGGACCAGGAGTTTTCGACCTGGTTTCGCTTGGAACGTGTTAACCTTATCATTTTATTCCCTGTTTGTTTTTTTACATTGAAACTTATGACAAAGCCCTAACACATAATTTTTTTTTTTTTTTTGTTATTATTTTAATATTGTTTTTACTGTCGTTTTCTTTTTTTAGTTTCTGTTTGTACTCTTTTTTTATTGGTATATTATACATTTTGGTGGTAACTTCTACTACGTCAATCTATAGTGCTTACTTATTGGCTTAAATGTATATATTTTTTAAAGATTTAGCAAGTAAGTATCCTAAAATGCATGTCAAGTTAGCCTTTAATTGGGATATACTTTGCAACTTATCAACATAACCTTTTGTAACACTAATGATGTATTATATTAAATAAATAAAAATAAAATAAAATAATATTTTTTATTAATATAAATAATATGTTTTTGTAGAAAGGAGGTTGGGGCAGTCGCTGGCAACAGCTACTGAAAAAAATGTGTTTCTTTATGTGTTCTTGGAATAGTTCTCATCAAGGCACACACAGTATCATTTTTTATGTTATTAACATTACAAGAGGAGATAAGGATTAATGTCTTATGTATCATTATTTGCTTATGCTTAATGAAAATAAAGCTAAAGTGTTTGTTTTTTTCTTATCGAAAGCTTTTATACAAGTACTATAAGTCATCTGTTTTTAATATTATTCTATTTACAAATTAAGGTAACTTATTCTAACACGTAATGACATATAATAAAATATATGCAATGAGTAGCTTAAATGTGGAATTGTGGTTGCGATTCTGTCAGTTATTACAATTAATTTATAACGGTCTTTTTGTAATCCTCTCCGATGTAATTGCATGGAACAGTTAGTTAGTAATCAATATTTCTAGTCTGCTATCTTAACATTTAGATTAATGCTAGACGCTTAAACATAACGGACAAAAATTTAGTTCAAGTCAAGATTTAATATTAAATATTAAATTGTTTAAAGACCAATCAACAAATTTTTTTGTTTTAAATTTAAAATGTAAAATATTTTTCTTTTTTATTTTATACATAATTTTATAGCTTAATAAAACAATGATGAATGTTCATAAATTGATGAATCTTCATGTAATGAAAAGAATTATTGGAAACAAATTTTTCAATTTTCCGATGCAAATTGAAGCAATATTTCAAAATTTATAAATATGTTGATATTTTTAAGAAATATAATGCATAATAATGCAATATATATTTTTATATATTTGAATTTGTTTCTTATATATTATTTATAATTATATATATATATATTTGTAATATATATATATAATTATAAATAATATATAAGAAACAAATTCAAATATATAAAAATATATATTGCATATATATGTACCAAATAGTCTAAATAGACACATTTCATATAGACTAATACAGAAGTCAGTTATGCTTCTTTTAAACAAGTCGGTTTAAAAATTTTGTCTGTTTATTCAAAAACCTTTTTTATAAATTTTAATTTTAAATTTTTGTATAGGTTATATTTCGGTAAAATCAAATCAAATCAATAATTATTAATTTTGTACCATATATTTTAATTTTTATATATATTTTATAATTTTAATTATTTTCATATGATATTAACACACGGAATTTTTACTTACATGTAAGAAAACCGAGACTAACCTTGTTGTTGTTATAATATTAATTTTAACCATCTAAGAAAACTCATGAAATTATAATTTTATTTTCTTACACAACACTTTATTGTTAGTAATATATATGTATGTATGATGCAACTTTATTATTCGCAATATGTTATTCCCCTTATATCGTTCAATTCTCACTTCTCTATAAAATTCGGAATAAACATTAATATTTTAATAAATAAATCTATACTTATAATAAATCTGTAGAGAGGTCAATTCTGTACATGAAATATATTTACAAAATAAGTAGCAGGGGGTGATTAGTGTTCGATACTGATGCCAAAAATGCAGTTAAAAAATTTTTTGTCTGTCTGTCTGTCTGTCTGTCTGTTTGTATGTTATTTATAGAAAAAAAACTACTCGACGGATTTTAACGAAACTTAGTACAATTATTCTTTATACTCCTGGGCAGGTAATAGTATACTTTTCATCACACTACAATGAATAGGAGCAGAGCAGTGAAAGGAAATGTTGAGAAAATGGGAGAAGTTGCTTGATTTTTTAAGCTTCCGTCGCGTGTGCAGCCTTAATGGTTAGAGCTACATAGAAACTATGTATAACGGAAATATTCTACATAAAAATACACGAAAAATATTCCAAGACAGCATATATCTACCTTTTATAGTTAACTCACAATAACACGCATAACTCTCGATAGCTTAGCAGTTCGGAGATTTCTTATTATATTTGTTTACTTTTACGTTTATAAAACCAATAATGCTCACCATCATTCCTAATTAAAAAATAAATAAACATTAGCACCAATTCAATAAAAAAGAATCATTGAAATCAGTATAGAAACACCAAACTTATACTTACTTACATGAAATACGCCAACAAGACATCGCGCGTGAATAGTGAATCAAGCTATAAGGATTATTTTTGCGTAACGGTTGCCGCGCTCGACGGGGCTCGCGGCAGAGTATAAAAGGGGCGGGAGGCGAGCGCAAGCGTCATTCAATATTTGGCTGTTGATGCGTTCAGAGTGTTGAACTTTATTGACAGACAATAATTGTTATTTTATAAACCGTGCTTATCAGCGCGACTTTTTGTCTTTAAATAGTTTATTTTAATTTCTTTTGTTGTTATTTTCTAAATTAGTTTTAGTTTTGTTTAAATTCTTAACTATTAATAGTTCCTATTTTATTTCTTTTTAAGTAGATTTAGATTCGATTTTTAGATTAGATAATAGATAGATAGATTAGATTATTGTTAGATTTTTAGTTACTGATAGGTTAGTTTTGGGCATTTTATGTTTAGTTTTTTTTGTATTGAGTAGATAAAAGCGTAGGTAGGTACTTTTATTAATTATAGTATTCATAGGTATTTTTTATTTATTTTTAAGTGAAGTAGGTATAGGTAGATATTGCCTACTATCTACCTATACTGCACACGTGTTTTAGCTTTATTTTCATTTCTTTTTTTTTTGTACCTAAGTTGTAGGTAGGTAGGTACATATTTCTTAGTTTAATTCTATTAGAATATTAGGTATTTAAGTTTAAATAGGCACTTAGATTTATATTTTTTTATTATATAGCAGCTGTACTTAGAACATCTAAGGTTTTTTTTGTATTAGCATAGGTACTTTGATTAATTACAGTAGTTGTAGGTATTTCTTATTAGTCATTTTTAAGTGAAGTAGGTAAGTGTAGATGGTATTGCACACGCATTAAGTATAGCTTTATTTTCATTTTTTATTCTTTTGTAATTTGTAGGTACCTACGTACATATTTATAATTCGATTAGAATATTATTTTAGTTTTAATAGGCACTTAGATTTATATTCTATTTATTATATACTTAGCTATAGTTAGGACCTCTGACGTAAGTTTTTTGTTGGGTAACTAAATAGAATTTAAGTTACCGTCGATTAAAAATAAAATAAACGATGCCACCTAAAAAACGACCATCTTTATCTCGAACTTCGAGTCAAGCTAGGAGAATGAGAATGACGCGTTCTCAAGAATCGGAAGAGGAAAGAGCACATCGGTTAAACTCTATGAGAGTTAGTGCCTCAACATCTCGAGCTAATGAAAGCTCTCCAGAAAGAGAGATGCGATTAGCAGCTGAAAGAGCGAGACGAGCTACAACACGGGCTTCTCAAAGCTCTTCTCAACGAGAGCTAAGGCGTTCCATTGACCGGGAACAACATGCGTTATCCCGAGAAGCTGAAACTGCTTTACAACGAGAATTGCGACTCACAGCTGACCGCGAACGGCAAACATTATCTCGCGAGTCTGAAACCTTCACTGAGAGGGAATTACGGCTTACAGCTGACCGCGAACGTCATATTTTATCTCGCGAGTCCGAAACCTTCACTGAGAGGGAATTACGGCTTACAGCTGACCACGAACGTCATATTTTATCTCGCGAGTCCGAAACCTTCACTGAGAGGGAATTACGGCTTACAGCTGATCGCGAACATCATATTTTGTCTCGAGAATCTGAAACTTTTACTCAATATCAAGACCGTTTGACAAATGATAGGGCGCACCATAACATGATTCGATCTCTTGAAGATGAACATGAGCATGAACAACGACTAGAGTCGGGACGCGATTATTACAATTCTTTGAGACAAGAACAATTGATTACTTTATCTAATGAAAGATTAAGAATTGAAAATATTCGGTCGCTTGAAACAGAAGAACAGCGAGAGGCCCGTCTTACTGCAGATAGATTTCGACATGGTCTTAATGACTTAGATATACACGTGGTAGATCAATCTACAAATTCGGTGGCGTGGTCCGATAAATATAAAAGTGGGTTTGCTTATAACCTCACAATTGATTACAGATCATCTTCTGAAATAGGCGATATGAACGTAGTATGTTCCTTTTGTAATGCTTCGAAGTGGAGGAAGGAGTCTGCTGGTTTCTGTTGTTCTGGAGGTAAAATAAATTTGCCTTCGTTCGAAGACCCACCGGAACCTTTAAAATCACTACTTTTAGGGGAACATTTGCAATCCAAACAGTTTTTAGATAATATTCGCACTTATAATAGTGCATTCCAAATGACATCCTTTGGTGTTAACAAATCTCAGAAGGCCCTTTCATGCCTACTTTTAAGGTACAAGGTCAGGTTTACCATTTGATAGGGTCCCTTTTGCCTGAAGAACAACCTAAATTTCTTCAAATATATTTTGTATCCGATTACAACGAACAGTCGAATATAAGAAATCAATATTTTCCGAATTTAAATACTGAACTCATTTCACAACTTCAGAACATGTTACATCAGGTTAATTCGTACGTATGCAGTTTTAAATCGGCATTAGAAGCCCTTTCTCAAGATGGTAATAACAATTATAAAATTGTTATAAATGCCGATAAGCGTCCAACTCAGGAACACCCTGGGCGTCATAACGTTCCATCCACGAATGAAGTTGCTGTAGTACTGGTCGACCAGGAATGTGATAGGCGTGATATCGTTATACGTTCCAGAGACAATCGTTTGCAACGTATTTTCGAAACCCACAGGGCTTACGACAGTTTGCAATATCCTATGATATACTGTCGAGGGGAAGATGGTTATAATTTCGCTGTATACCAAACCGATCCGCGCACAGGCGCACCTAATTATAATAAAAAGGTGTCATGCCTTCAATTTTATTGTTACCACCTGCAAGTGAGACGGAATAGATTGGTATACTTTCAACGTTTTCGTGGCTTATTTAATCAGTTTATTGTTGACATGTACGCAAAAATTGAAACCGAAAGATTAGTTTATATACGATCTAATCAAAGGCAGCTGCGCGCTGAAGAATACGTGCACCTTCGCGATGCCATGCAGCAAGATAACGATACTGTGAATATGGGTCGTTTAGTTATTTTACCCTCTTCTTTTACTGGTGGTCCACGCTACATGCATGAACGTACTCAAGACGCTTTTTGTTACGTAAGAAAATATGGACGTCCCGACTTATTTGTTACTGTAACTACCAATCCCAAGTGGGATGAAATCACTCGGGAGCTTCTTGAGGGTCAGGCACCGCATGACCGCCATGATATTATTGCAAGAGTGTTTCATTTAAAATTAAAATCAATGATAGATCTTCTTACCAAAGATAACATTTTTGGAGAAGTATTGTGTTATATGTATAGTGTTGAGTGGCAAAAACGCGGCTTACCTCACGCACATATCTTGCTTTGGTTAAAAGATAAGGTTCGACCTAATGATGTAGACAGATTAATCAGTGCTGAAATTCCAGATCCGACTGCAGATCCCCTGTTATACGACATTGTTAAAACTCATATGATACATGGTCCATGTGGTGCATTTAACGCAAATGCTCCTTGCATGCAAGACGGTCGTTGCACTAAAAGGTATCCAAAAGCATTAGTGGATGAAACTGTAACAGGACATGATGGATACCCATTATATCGTCGCCGTTCAAGAGACAATGGTGGTTTTACTGTTGAAAAGCGAATGTCTGGACAACAGGTTACTTTAGATAATAGGTGGGTCGTTCCGTATTCGCCTGTATTGTCCAGAGCATTTCAAGCTCACGTAAATGTAGAAATATGTAATAGTGTAGAGTCAATTAAATATATTTGTAAGTACATTAACAAGGGCAGTGACCAAGCTACGTTTGCGTTAAGAAATGAACATGATGAAGTTACTAGATTTCAGTCAGGCAGATATATCAGCTCTTCAGAAGCTGTGTGGCGGATCTTAAGTTTTAATATTCACGAAAGACAGGTGGATACACCTGTGACCCATCTGGATGTTCATCTGGAAGGCGGTCAACGTATATATTTTAACGCCGAAAATGTTACAGAACGATTAGAGAACCCTAGACAAACAACTTTATTGGCATTCTTTCGACTTTGCCAAACTGATAATTTCGCAAAGTCTCTTTTGTATGAAGAAGTTCCATCGTATTATACATACGATAAACAACGAGGTGTCTTTAACCGTAGACGCCGAGGCAGGCCTGTAGATGGCGAGACAGGTATTTTCAAAGAACATGTTCTTGGTAGAGTGTATACTGTTCATCCTAACAACGCAGAGTGTTTTTATTTGAGATTATTATTACATACAGTGCGAGGACCAACATCATTTATAGATTTGAGAAAAGTAGACGATGTTGTTTATCCAACTTATCATGCAGCTTGCCAAGCGCGTCATTTGCTTGAAAATGATCAACATTGGGATGACGCTTTAGCAGAATCCTGTGTTAGTGATAATCCACGACGGTTACGCCATTTATTTGTAACATTACTCACATTTTGTAATTTATCTGATCCTGTCCAATTATGGGAAAAATATAAAGAAAAATTTGCAGAAGACTTTCTTCGGAATTTATCTCACAATAATGAAGGCGCAACTAATGATAATTTTCGAGATCTGGCTATAAATCAGTGCTTATTAGCTCTTCAGGAAGACTTAACAGCAGTAGGCGGTAAATCACTTTGTGAATATGGTTTGCCAACGCCAACCTCAGTCAGAGAGGTTACCAATAGGGAATATTCCGCAGAGATTGGTTACAACCCAATGGAACTGCTGGTAACATTAGAAAACGGTGTCCCAATGATGACTGCAGAACAACGCTTAGTCTATAATCGCGTGTGCGAGAGTGTGCAGAATAATTTAGGAACAATATGGTTTTTAGATGCACCTGGAGGAACTGGGAAAACTTTTTTGACTAAATTAATATTAGCTTATGTTCGAAATCAGCGTAAAATCGCTCTTGCCGTGGCTTCATCAGGTATAGCTGCAACATTGCTACCAGGAGGTAAGACTGCTCACACTATGTTTAAAATACCAATTAATTTAGATCGCACGGAAAGTCCAACCTGTAGTATTTCAAGAAATAGCGACAAAGCTAAGGTATTGCGTGAGTGTAATTTAATCGTATGGGATGAATGTACGATGGCCCATCGAAAAGGAGTAGAAGCAGTAGACAGAACTCTAAGGGACATAAGACAAAATGATCGACCAATGTGCGGTATTACGGTTTTATTTTGTGGTGATTTCCGACAAACCTTACCGGTAATACCACGGGGAACCCGAGCTGATGAGATTAGGGCTTGCCTGAAAAGCTCTTATTTGTGGCGTGATATACAATCGGTGCATTTGACTATAAATATGCGAGTGAGAACTGGAGACAACGCAGATAATCGTGAATTTTCTGATACATTATTGAAGATTAGTGAAGGTACCTATCCACAACTACACCAAGGAAAACTTATTCTGACACCTGAGTTATGTTGTATAGTGCAATCCCAACAACATCTTATATCTTCGGTTTACGGTGACATAACAATTATATTAAATGGGGACAATTCTTGGCTTTGCGAAAGGTCCATTTTGACTCCTCGCAATGACCAGGCATCTGAAATTAATAATAAAATACTATCTAATATACAGGGAGAAAGCAAAGTTTATAGTTCAATAAATAGAATGGTTGATGAACAAGAAGCCACTAATTACCCGATAGAATTTTTAAATTCTTTAAGTATGCCTGGACTACCTTCTCATATAATTTGTTTAAAAATTGGCATACCGATAATTCTGCTCCAAAATTTAAGACCACCTCAACTTTGCAATGGAACTCGGCTAAAAGTAACCCAGTTGCAACAAAATGTAATCGAGGCTCAAATTTTAACAGGTTGCGGTGCAGGAGAAACTGTCTTTATTCCCAGAATTCCCATAATACCAAATAATTTTCCATTCCAATTTAAAAGAACGCAATTCCCAGTATCGGTGTGCTATGCCATGACTATCAATAAAGCTCAAGGGCAGACTTTTCGTGTTGCTGGAGTAGATCTCGGTGTTAGCTGTTTCTCGCATGGTCAATTATACGTCGCTCTTTCCCGGGTTAGCAATTCTAGGAATCTTTACGTTCACGTGCCGGACGGGTCGACTCTTAACATAGTCTACCCAGAAGCTTTGCGCTGAAACATTTTAATTTGATCTAAAAATATTAGCAATATATTATCTTAATAAAAAACAAGGAGTTACACGCTGACCGAGTCGTGGGTATAGCGTGGGTATATTATAATATTCTGCGGTTACTTATATTTTTCAACAGTTTTGTGGATTGGCATATTATATTACTATTGCCCTTCTAAAATACGAAAGTGAATCTGCCTGTTACGTCAAAACTATGAGGGAGGACATCTGCTAATTTTTTTTCGAAAAACGACGGAAACGCGGACGAAGTCGCGGGCAAAAGCTAGTATTAAATAAATTTAGACAACGATACTCAAAAATTACCATTTTAAATTACCATTTTAAATTACCATTTGAAATAAAATGTTTTCCTTTTAGGTTAAGCTGTTCAAAGATCAGAACTTATTTAATATCCTTTGTATTTCAGATAGTATTATGTTATTATTTACAAACTAAATAATGAATTCAAAAACAACCTTTGAGTTTGAGTTTGTAACAGTTTATAATAAATATTAAGGTATGGTTATTAAATACCTGATTTTTATTTGTAAGGATTTAGATAATACTAATAACATTATGAGAAAATTGAATTTCTTTCATAAAAATAACATTATCGCTTATTGTCGAAAATTACTTTCTAGCCAATATTATGGTATGTCAATAATAAGGTACATCGGAGCCAATTGTATCGGTAGGAGTAAGTAAGAAAACTCTGCATTTATCTTTACTTAGCTCTGTTACTAAACCCAGGTTAATAGGAACTTCTTACTTACTTTTACTAATTCTTCACTCCATTTTTTTTTAAATTCAATTGAAATTATGTAGCGCGTCTATGATTCATGTTATATTTTTTTCGTCTACGATGAAGGTATTATTACCTAAGTAAAATATATGTTCGAGAGTTACTTTATTGTGAATTGTGTATAAACATACCTTTCAATTTGAGAACATAAAAACAACTCAATATTTTACGGTTGTTACCCAGCGACCTTAAGAATCGTAAAATCCTTTGTTTAAGGTTATAAAGTGACTTATTTTATGCTTGAGCTAGTAAAAAGAAGTCATTCGAAAAAAGTAATATGTCACAAAAATATCCAATAAAAAAGAACTCAGCAGAAAGAAAATATGTATAATATTAATTGTTAAAATCAGTAAAAACAATAAAATAAATACTTAATCAAAATTAAAATAATAATTTACTTCAACTCTTAATTTTATAAACTTGTGCTAAGCAGAAAATATAAGTAATAACTTTTGGAGAAGTGTATAATTTTGGTGTACTTTTGTTCTTTTTAACTCCAGAGTTATTAAAATATTTATGCATTGAATTATTAACTCATGGGCATATAATGGTTTATTTTAAAGAGAATATACGCTTAGAATATACGCTGTAGACTTTAAATAAAAATTTTATATATTATTATAACTCAGGATCTTATTTCAAGTCTACATTATATATTCTATCTAGTAACTGCTGTCGAATAAGAAACATCACTTAACGAAATTCTATATACATAATGCCTTATAATCTTATTGTCAATAAAATAAATATGTTCGTTCGAATTGTATATTTTTTCGATTAATATTATCATATTTCGTATATTAAAAAAAACAATATATTTCAATAAGAAAAAAGCAAAAGAAACTAGTTACTTTTCGTCCTCCAAAAGAATGCGATAGCAGAAACTTAATTAAGGAAGATTTCAGCACGTTTTCGAATCAAATCATATTTTTATTCACTGTTTTGTTAGTAATTGTACCAGAAATATTTTTTTTATGTAACAATATTGTTGTCAGTTATATAATAGCAAAAACATTATATAATATATGTAAATAAGAAATCTCTGAAAAAAATTACAAATGCCTTGCTAAAATAACAAGAAATATTATGTGTGAAGAAATGATAAAATGCGTTGTAACTTAGTATTTACAGCTTATACCCCATTTCTTTTCCAGGTATTTGTATTTAATCTTATTTCCTATCAGCCTATGTTATTATAAAAATGTTGTATACACAATATCTTTTTTCTCAGTTTTTTTATATTTTTATATGTATTTATTATGGTTACCAAAACAGAGTTTTGAAAATATATTTAATAAGTATTTTGAAATGCATTATATGTTACAATATTTTAGTTACTTTCCTATTTTTTTATGATCAACCCATGGATATCTAATGTTTACGATTGATTTTAAATAACATAAAATGTACAACTATGTTGCCTTTTGATTTTTCACTTTTATATAAACGTAAGGAAAAGGAAAGGTTTGTTGGGGACAGTGCCCTGTGCTTTTTTGATAGGGAGGGTAGTCGAGCGAACTAATAGCGCTCTTCCTCCTGTTGCCCATGCACCACTGGTTTGTCGTCCCCACTACTAAATTCAACTACAACGCTCCACTACTAAAATCAATGTTGCTGATATGCTTACATCAGGTGAGTCTTTAACAGCTTTATTAAGTATTATTTGTTAATTGCTAAACTATTTCATTGAAATAAAGTAATATATTTATTTTATTTAAATTTTAAAGCTGTACCATAATAACCGGTATAACGAATAGCTCTTGCTTACTATTAAGACAACATGTATATTATACATTGTGGAAAAGTGTATTTTTTTTATTATGTTTTTGAATAAAGGCTTGTTGTATTTTTAATTTCATCCACTGTGTATCCATATCCATGATAATAATTCTTTTTATATAGAGACGCTTCCATAAACTAACAATCATACCAGATATCAAAATGTATTTATTTTCTTACGCGGTGCATTTCTTACTTAAAAAGGCAAGCTGTCACATTTTAAGATGTGCTCAATGAAATAGCCACTATATCGAACGTGCGTCTCTTCAATCGTATGATATTTCAATAGTAGGGTTCCTATAATCTATTGATCCTAAAAGTTAAAAATATATAAAAATATTCCACAACATTTATTTTAAACTAGGAAATGAAAAATACACCAGAAAGCTTTGATGACGTTTTTTTGGTATAAATGTTTACAACGAATTGAAACCCATAAAGATTAATTAAAAGAAAAAAGCTATTAATGAAAATGTACATTATGCGGAATCTTTATAAAGATTTTAGAAAGTAAATGAATAGAGTTAATTCTTACTACGAAGTCTAAGCGAGCAATTTATAAAGAAGTTATATCTCCTCATAATTATTGTTTATTTGAAAACGGTATTGTATTAAATCTACGATCTCTATCTCTATCTCTACGATCTAATTATGTTTTAATACAACGATTTTGTGAAAATTATTAAAGATATGTACTCTTAATAACAATTAGATCTAATGTACTTTATAAAAATAAAAATTGATGAAGTGTATATGCCATTTATATTTGTGCAAGTATTAGTTTAATACAAAAAACAACTCAATAGTAGGTGCCGATGATGGAATTTTCTTGCATATACTGTAAAACAGCTCGATTTCGGTGTTGTTTTGAAGTTGTGCCACGGATATACCAAGTTGTATCATCGAATCACGTCAAGTGGGCGAGAAAAAGCAGTGACAACCATTTGTAACGGAATGGTGGAGTTATAATGAATAAAGTGATCAAAGTGTTGAAAAAAAAACCTTATTTAAATTATTTGGAATGCAAGTGATCACAATAAGCAAGCGGCACTTTTTGCATCCTACCTGCGTTATATTTAAAAAATTAGCATTGACGTTATTAGTTCTACTTTATAAAGTACTATTTCAAGATGTGCAACCAGTCCTCGATAGTGTATAGCATAAACGTAAGGACATACGTCACCCGTGTTTCATCGGCGCGGGTTCAAATCTCAGTTACATCGGATGAAAAAAGTGAAAATAATTATAAGATTTAGTTTTGTTGACTAATTTTATTACTTTATTTTATATATTTTATCTTTTTGTTACATATATACATTAATTTATAATAATTAAAATGTTACCTGGAATTAGTAAAATTTTTGACATGTCTTTATTTTTATTTAATTTTTAAATGCAAAATTTATGTTATTAATTTAATAATTATAATAAATTTAATTATATCAGTGTAATTTTTGACAATTCTGTATTGTATATATTTTTAAAAGAATAATTATTAATAATAATAATATTAAATTTAACTAATTATTGTAATTTTATTCTATACTGTGATGTATGTATATGTAATAATGTGATTATATGTTGTAATATGAACGAACGCGGCGTTGGGGACCGCCAACCAACACGCCATGTTCCGAGCGGCGGGAGGTGGAGGACGGAGCTACAAATAGCTACGTGGAATGTAAGAGGAGGAATGGAACAGAAGATGAATGAATTATTAGATGTGATGGATGACAAGGATCTGGATGTTATTTGTGTGTCTGAGACCAAGCGAAAAGGCAATGACACGACCGATTTGCGTGGCAAACTCTCTGGGCTGGGTTTTAAGAGGGTGAGCGAGGCTGCCAAGGTGTAGGCGTGTTGTTGTCTTCTTGAATGGTTAATGCAATGGTAGAATGCAAGGCCATCAACCCGAGGCTTCTTTGGGTTCGCTTTAAGCTGGGGATAACAAGAGTATTCTGGTTGGCCGTTTACGCGCCAGTATCCTCAGCTCCAGTGAGCGAGCTCGAGGAGTTTTGGGAGAGTGTCAGGGATGTTCTAAGTAGTATCAGAAGTAACGAAAGGTTGATAGTATGTGGAGATATGAATGGATGGGTTGGAACCACGTGAAGTGGTTACGACAGCGTGCTAGGCAAGTACGGTGATAACAGAGTAAATGAGGCTGGAAAGTTTATTTTGGAATTTTGTAAGGAGAAAAATTTGTTTGTGGCAAACACGATGTTTGATCATAAACAAATTCACATGTACACATGGGAGCGAGCGGAAGAAAGAAGTATGAATGATTTATTCCTAGTGGATTAGCGTATTCGAAGCCAAGTTATGGACAAGCGAGTGTTTAGGGATGCTGATCTGGGAACGGACCATTATCTAGTCGTTGCTAGAATAAGAGGTCTGTTTGCAGGTTGGCGCAGCCGCACAACGTGTCCTGGCTTGGAGTCGAATTATCGCATAAGAAGCTGGAAGCTTCAAGATCCACCAATCAGAGAGGAATATCAAGAAAGGGTTTCCAAGAAGCTTGAAAGCTGTGATTCTGGAAATGAAAGTGCTGAAGTATGCTGGCAGAACCTTAGGGATGGTATGGTGGAAGTAGCGACAGAGTTATGTGGTAAAAGGAAAACAGGTTTTAGTAAAAAGCGCGATGAATGGTGGGATGATGAAGTGAAAGACGCTGTATAGTTAAAGAAGAAAGCATGGCTGGATTATAAAGCCTCGGGTAAGGATAAAAGTATGAGAGAGATAAGAAAAAGAGAGTACAAGCTGCAAAAACACAAAACGAAAGCACTTATAAAGATGAAGCGTGAAAATTCTGGGAGAGAAAGGGATGACAGGATGACGAACAACTTCCGGGAAAACACAAAGCTTTTCTGGCGAGAAGTTAGTGATTCCCGGGGTTGTTCAGTAACCTGTACAATGAAAGGGGTGCTTTCGAAGACTAGTGAAGTTTTAACAGAGCCAGCACATGGTTTGCAGCGGTGGGCGCAGCAAGCAAGCAAGGTTGCGCTATGTCAGCTTGATTGTTCAAATTGTATTTGAATAGTTGGCTCCAAGGCGTGAAAGACAGTGACATGGGAGTGAAAGTAGGTGACCTTAAGGTCAATTGCTTGCTTTATGCAGATGATGCAGTGCTCATTGCATCATCAGAATGCGATTTGCAGGCATTGGTCACCACTCTGAAAGATGGGTGTGAAAATAATGGTCTAAACCTGAATGCAGATAAGACGAAGGTTTTGATATTTCAAAGAAATGAAGAAAGAACAGAATGTAAGATCAACGTGAATGGTAAGATAATAAAACAAGTGAATGAAGTGGTATATTTGGGAAGTATGTTTAGCACAGACGGAAGATACGAAATGGATGTGAAAAGGCGTATTGCTGCCGGTAACAGAGTCAACGGTGCCCTGGCTGCATTGTTGAGATGGCGAAACGTCAACATAGCTGCACGTTTAGCTGTACACAATGCAGTTTTGCTACTGACGCTCTTATACGGCAGCCAAATGTGGGTAGCACAGAAGAAGAATGTAAGAAAGATGAATGCTGTGGAGATTTGATCTCTTCGTCTAATATGCGGAGTCAGTTTAGCTGACCGAATCCGCAATGAAGAGATCCACAGGATGGCAGGTACTAGCGAAGATGTTACGGTAAGAATGAAGAAGAACGTGCTCAGGTGGTTTGAACACGTGGAACGAATGAGTGATGAAAGAATGGTAAAAAAGATTTATAAAGGAAAAGTGAGCGGTAAGAGAGACAGGGGGAGGCCTCGAGTGACCTTCGAAAACAGAGTAGCTACGATACTGGAGAAAGGTCACGTAAAAAGCATGAGGATCCCCCGGAGGGCATGTATGAAGAGGTTAATGTCTGTGGTCGAGGCGAAAGAGGTATGCAGGGACCGTAACGTTTGGCGCTCCGTCGTCTCTGGCTACCCCACAAGGGATATGGCGTGAAGATAAGTTAAGTTAAGTTAAGTACTTTATGAACAACGTTCAAAAACATCTGAATAATAAAATGTATATGAAGATAGACAGTTTATTACTCCAGTAGTATGTTATAATACCAGTTTTTCAAACTAATATAAATAAATAGTTATTGTTAAAAACAGCAGCCTTATAAAAAATATTTTTTTTTGGCATTAACATTAATTTTATTGCAATATAATTTTATTTTTTTTATTATGTAACTATTTTCATTATTTACTTATTTGATTCCAATATAACGACGGACACGTTTTAATACGATCCTTAAACCGTATAAAACATAGTAATTCTCGTGCTATAAACTATATATTGATTTTACGTTATTTATCAATGTAATGTATTCTTAATTAATAAGAATATTTCAGGACGGTTTATTAAATATAATTTATGCTGAAGACTTCATAATTTTGCTTATTAACTATATCACAAACCTTCTATAATTAGTTCTTTTTGAGGATGCCTTTAGCGCCAATATTTAGTTATATACTTAAAAAATATATTTTGTCAGAGTGACATTAACTATTATTTATCTATAGATCTAAGAGATGCAGTTCTTATATGGTCAAGTATACACAGCTTACAATGCTTATTCATGGACATTAGCACCCTTGAGGGCAATATATCAAATGATTTAGATAATGTTTAATTATTCCCATGTTACATCTAAGTTGCTCTATTAGGGGTTATGAACTATGGATTATTAAAATTGTATAAAAATAATAGACTTAACTAGCAGTAAAAAAATGTATATAGGATTATAAGATTTTGATCAAAATATTATCGAAGCTACAAAAGATTATATTTAGGAACATTAATTTTGCGATTAACCAATACAAAATATATTGTATATATGGTTGTATTAATAAATGAACTTCAAAAAGTATGAATAAATACGTATTTATTCATACATTTTGTTAAAACCTATCTAGTTGTAACTAGTGTATTTGCCCAATACAAGTCATATGCCATGCAATTAGGATTATATTACGAAGACATCTACAGAAAAGAAAAAACTTAATGTTACGAGAATGATAAGCTTAAATCTTTTTAGCTACTTGGATATGAACTAAGCTTTATAAATATTAGAAAATGACGACGTCTTCAAGTCATTCACAATAACTATTTAAATTCTATTTCAAAGTTGTGATATATTTAACCGTGATATTGTTCTTTTAAATTTTATGATGATATTTCATTTCTGTATTAATTTAAATATTTATAGTCCACACATTCTCATTTTATTATTATAATGTCAATCGTCTAGTTTGAAGATGTTAGTTAGGTTAACAGCTAATTAAAGAGAATTAATTAGTCTGTGACCTTTCGTATTCTTTTAGAAATCGAATGTTGTCAGTCTGAGGTTACTCGTGAGTTTCTTAAATTTGAAGAAAATATGTACTACTTTACTATTTATGTTTAATGTATTGCTTAAGTTTAAAAACTGTTAGGCTGTTGAATCCGTTATGGATATCCTTACTATACAAGGGAACTTCCCGGCCCTTCGGGCCAGGAAGGGTCAAATGTCACGTATGAGGTTGGCACCTACCCTATTCTGTAGCCTGATTCAATAGCTTTTTTTGATGTATTACACATTATTGTGTGATTTGTGGGTGATAAGTGATGCGCGTGCATACAGAGTCAATTAGGTCATTATTATATAGTAAGGATAATAATGATCTAATTGACTCTGTATGCACGCGCATCACTTATCACCCACTAATCACACAATAATGTGTAATACATAAAAAAAAAAGCTATTGAATCAGGCTACAAAATAGGGTAGGTGCCAACCTCATACGTGACCTTTGACCCTTCCTGGCCCGAAGGGCCGAGAAGTTCCCTTGTATAATAATAATAATATGAACAAAGTTTTTGACTCAGTTCTCATATAATATTTATTTTTATTTTTTCTTACTTCTTCATAGTAAGCCAATGTCGCCTTCGCCTACTCTTCTGTCTAAGAGTTTTCTTTGTCTATTTCTTAGTAAGTGACGTAATATTTTTATAGAAAAAAATAATATTTTTATTTATTCAGAATAGGTGTAACTTTTAATAGTTTATAAATTTAAATCTGTACTAAATATCATTGTATATTAAATCAATTATTATGTTGAAAATGAAATGTAGGGTGTAATAGTTTGGTAAACGGAAAACAAATTATGAATTAATTATTTTATCAGGAAATAAATTTCACTGAATTATTTGTATTTACAATGTTATCTTAGAAAAAAGTTGCATAACGTAATAATATTATCTATATTCCTACTTTTATCTAGAATAACAAAACAAATGTTAAACTACTAGGGGCGCCAATAGCCTCAATTTCGACTCGCTGCACTCGCGAATTCTCGGGTGCCGTTTGCATATTGAGCGAAGCGAGCCCAGTGTAATGACTCATCGTTTCCCATTGACTTCAATGAGAAATCAGTTTTTTGACGATTATTCCTAAACAATATGACATTTTTCAAATATATATTTTTTAAAACCATCACCTAATGTGTGTCTTTTTGATTGCAAAATTTCATAATTTTCCGTCAAGTAGTTTTCGAGTCAATTCGTGACAAAGAATTTAAAAAAGGCTCCAATAGAGCGCGCTCCACTCGCTTCGCTCATTATCATTATCATTAACAATTATCATTAACAATTAATCAAAAAAAAAAAAATTTTTTTAGTTATATACCCAGAGCCCAGGTCATTGAAGTAGTTCATTATAATATAAGTTATCTGAAACAATTGTCCATCCATTATTCAGTTTTATTGTCCACGTGTATTTGTCTTATGTTGGTATTCGTATGAACACCCCATTAATCTACTGTGTTTATGACTCGGATAGTAATCCATTTTAAAACACGTTTCATAGAGTACGAGGCACAGACGGAAGGACATAAGCGTGTTATACGTACTCGTATGTTAATAAATATTCGAAACATTGTATCATTAAAATGTAAAATAAAATTCTGAATGTTGTTTTTTCTATGATTATAAATAAGGGATTTCCGAAACTGTTATATTTTTATTGAACATGATTATTAATTATGTATAATTGGTGTAAGACGGGTATGAACCCACATATTTATATTTTTTGTTTACTTTATGTTTGTCTATGAATTAGAAGTATAGGGTTTTAAAAGCAATAACTGTGTTCATAAACATTCGGGTCAGGGAGGGGATAACCGAAGAAGATTCTGGTAATCTATATATTTCAATTTACTTCTTAACATTATAGTCATATTTTTTTGTGGTCCTTACTTTAAATTTTCAGTCTTTGATAATATCTTAAGGATCACGGATTCAATTTCTACTAATGCTGAAAATGCAAAGAACCCTAATTTGAAACATATTCTAAATTCATTTTTATGGACAAAACATTAATTTCACTACTAAAATGTACATAGATGAGATTTTTACTATAAACCGGGAATAAAATATAATGTGTAATGACGTTGTCTAGATATACTATAATCTAAAGATAATGTGTTGCGTAAGAAAATTGAATTATATTTTCATAAGTTTTCTTAGTTATTTCTATTTAATATATCTTCCGGTACGAAGACTTAGAAAGTAGGAGTTTCGGATTTTCTTCAAATAAGTATTAGAAGACTTATTCCCGCGGTATAATTTATTAACTTCTATAGTCGCTATTCACTAATCACTAGTGACTTCACTTCTTGATGCTAACGATATATATCAGTTTTATTATAATGATAGATTTAAATGCGTTCGTTAAGGAAAAAAAGTAATATTACTCTAATAATCTATTATTTAAATAATACTACTTTTTAAATTGTTTTATTCTATACTAGTTGATTCCCACCCGCTTCGCTGGGCACACAATTAATTTGGAGGTAAACTTCTTTCTACTTCTGGTATTGACAAAATATTTAATTTCTATTTTATATTTATTGTCAATTTTTAAAATTTTAAATTAGAGAATTATAATGCCAGTCTGTGAATACACAGATTTTTTCATCACCTATGTGGTATTGGGTATTGGATGCGTTCCCGTTATCTAATGTAGCGGAATCCCCAATAGGCCTTATTTGATTTTTTTAATAATTATTATTTATCTTTCAAACATATCAAATTCAATTTCGTTATCAATTATATTTTTACATCCTTGATTTTTAAATTAACAATTTTTAAATTTTAAATTTCAACTTTTTGCACCCCTCCCCCGCAACCCCATTTGAACTCTAGCTGCCATAGTGACCGTTGTTATGGTAACCGTTGTCATAGCATTGTATAGCTCCTACAGGTTTAAAACTTGGCGAAATGCAAAAAGTTGAAATGCAAAAAGTTGAAGTTGGAATTCCGTAAAATCTGTTCTTAGTGAACGTCAACGTCACAAAAGGAGTTACTGTGTAAAATTTTAAGTTATCGGACATATAGTTTCGGCGGTTTCGTGATGAGTCAGTGAGTGGTAAATCGCTAGTAGTAATCGTATAGATTATATGAATACTATTAAACTTCTCATTAGTTGCTTCATTCCAATTATAGATATATCATACAGATAGGATAGTCAACATCGTCATTAGTTAGTCCTTTGTTAAACAGGTCACTGCCATCAATCGGGTCGCCTTAATATGTGCCACTTGTATAATGAATCTTATTAAGCTAGAAATGTGACTATTTTAAATAAGCAAATATGCTTTACATTAAATCTTAATCAATTAAACGATAACATCATAATCAATGTTCCCAATCACATCCCACCATTACTAATTTATATTACATAGTATTAGATTATTTTATTTATTTAAAAATGCATTTGTTTCTCATTTCCAAATATTTAAATTTAATATGTACTTGCATTTGATTTACTTACTTTATATCGTATATAACTAATTATTATATATTTATATATATAAAATGTCATACTTCTGTAACACTCTAGAGGCCTGTAAATATCAATGTCGGATAATGTCAAAACTGGGAAGCTTTTATCGCATTTTTTTTTATTTTATATGACTAAATATATAATGTGTGAGAAATTTTTATTTTAGGTTTATCTAATTTACTCGTAGCTTGAACTACTTATAGAGAATTACGTCACCCACTGATATCACAGTTTAAGTATCAAGCAACTTAATAACAAGTAGCTTGTAATAAGTAAGAGTAAAAAATATAAGCTTACTACAAAAATATATTTTTATAATCGGGAATAATAAAACATGTAAAGTAAAAAAATCTAAGTATTTTTTATATTTCATTCTGTCATTTTATATTATTATTTTTAAAATTAAATTTAAATTATTTTAAATGGTATATACTTTTTTTACATAAGAATGAATATATACTCAGTAAGGATAAACCGAAGAATATTGATATGTGAGTGCACAATGCTTATATTATAGTGTATATAGTATATACAGTTTGAGGAAAACTTCTCACCACTTTCTAAATATCTTTGAGTATGTATTAAATTACTTCTTGTTTATGAAGTTTTAATTAATTCTGTTAAATATATGTGATAGTCGCGGTGACACTGAATAGGAGTTTGTAAATTATTACAGTTGTTGTAATACACTATTACACTACACATACACACTTAAGTTATAAACGGACAAGTGTACGAATTCTGTATCTCCTTTATTCGATTTTATTTATTCCTTCTACTCCTACTAATTTAAAATGCAATTTCTTTTTTTAGCAGATATACACGACAGATTACTTCGTTCTTCCAGCAATTTATTCTAATATATATCCAAAGTTTTAACATAATATTGTAAATACAAATACTTTGATTCAATTTATTTTCTACCAAAAGTACAAATTGGTAATTAATTGCTTTTCCTTTTACCAAACAATTATACATTAATGAAGCTACATTTCATTTGTAGCATTTTAATTGCTTTCATATACGATGACATTCAGTTGAGATTTAAAGTTAAGGTTACAAAGTAATATTCCACATATATTTTATATTTTATAAATAAAATTATTTTCCTTCAATAAAATATTGTTACAAATACTAAGAAGTAGTTAAAGAAAAGTTTTAAATCGAGGAGTAGTACGAAGGCGTTACTTGCAAAAAATATATATATGTGGGAACTGCGTCTATAGCGTTTATTCTGATTCTTGTTATTTAAAAATAAAATGTGCAAAGAACATTTAATTAACTTTTTGAACTTAACTCTGGAGCAATTTTAATGTAATTTAAAGTTATAGGGCTACAAGCTACCCTATAAATTAGCATTCCTCGAAGGAAATTTTATTTGTAAAATTGGCAACTCCTATCAAAATGTAAGAATTCAGTTAGTGATAAGTAACAAAATTGCAATAGTGTTATGGAATTGACTCAATATTGTTCATTGCGATAACATACTTACAGGTGATAAGCAAGTTTTTCATTTATAACGAAATAAGTTCAATCATTCTTATATTGGAACTTATTATGCATGAAATACATAAATACATAAATAATATATGTAAAAATATTTTTAATTTAACACATGCGGTTAGGTAGTTCAAAGATTACTTAGAGTATAGCTTCAAATAGACCAAATGTAAGACTTATATAAAAATAGTTCGATATACGAGTATGTATGTTAATGAGATACAATAAAATGTTGTTGCCACCAAAAAGTGACGAGGGTACGTCACTTTTTGGTGGCAACAAATCACACTAGCTTGTCACCCATCTGTCTTATTAAACAATATACAAAATAGTATTAAATAATGAATATAACAATACCGCGTTTCATTTATATAAAATAATGTTCCGCTAAAATAAAGAAGAGAAATAAACACCAAAAAAACTGTGTTAAATATATAAATATTAACATACAAACACATAAGTCTTGACAATAGTAGCATTGGATGTGATATTCAGATATTAATAATTAATGTTTCAAAGATATAACATTTCAAATCAATTGCTGAATATCACTTCGAAATCAAATAAATCTCTTCGGTTATATCCTCAGTACACATTTGTTGCTTTATCTATTTCTACTTTTGAAACATTTTCATGTTTCTATATCAAACGATAAATTATCAAATGGTTGGTTGGTTTCAAAATTTTTGTGTCTTTGCTGTATTTATCGTCATCAATATTCAAGGTAGGTGAAGACTTTGAAGAAGATAGTAGACGATGCTTCAATACTGAATGAAGTAGTTGATTTTTAATTTATCTCTTTAAATAAGTTATTAAGCCCTTCTAATTCTAGTAGTTTAATTTTATTATTAAAAGATAATACAACGTATAAGATTTGTAAATTTGTATGATTTTTTTAAATAGACACTAAATATTACATTAACAATATAAAATATTAACCAAGTAAAGCTTAGTTAGTTATCTTTTACATTATTTTAAATTTTTATGTAGACGATACAAATCTCTGATCCAAGCATTTTTGAATAAAATAATACTTAAAACATTAGGAATCTTTTCAGAACGTTCAATATGTTTATCTTATCACAAAGTGCATTATTTTTAAAATGTATTTTGTGATAAGAGGTAAGATGTCTGAGTCATCACTTCAAAAAAATATAAAACCATAAAAGGTACCTTATAGTTTAAATGTGATTTATCTATTCATCTAAATTATAAATAAATGTTATAAATAACATATATAAACAGATTCAATCAAACACTAAGGTGTTACTAACATTTGCACTTACAGTTGTCTTGTCTTAACATATCCTTTCATTTAACATTTAAGTTTCTTTAGAATGGAGGTCAAAGTTACTTTATCATGTAGTCGATGACTACTCAGCAATATATTGCTTTGCTATATTGGGAACAAAATTTTATTAGAAAAAGCTAAATAGCTGCAAATTGATTAGAAATAAGATTGGATAAAAAAGTACTACCTAATGACATGAAAATTAAGCAGTAAATATCAACGAACGACGAAGCGATAAATTGACACATTATATCTCTAATATGTCTCGGATTTCAGATATTTTTATCAGGGATTTCTTATTTGTACGCATAATATATTGTATCTGGCGATTATATCATTAACAACAATTTTACCTGATAATAAAGACGAATAAGGTTTCTGATAAAAAGTAAGAATATCTGATTTATTTTGGTCACATGTCGAAAACACATCTACATTAAATGTCTGCTGCGCATTCTTTCAGAAAACAGAATTAACAGATTCTGAATTAGATTTCTATGTTTAAATTTAAGCGTCTTTTCTATTTATATGTGTTTAGTATATATATATACATATATATATATATATATATAAAGAGAAGTTAAATGTTAATGAAACTCATAATTATTTGCATAAATTTAAAATTTTAAGTATAAGTCCCCAAATACAGAAAATATAATTGAATTTATTTCAGACGCTTCTGAGAAACTATTAACGTACACTTTCTGCTCACCTAAGTCTTAAATTTAATAGTGCAAGAAATATTGTACTTTCATTTTACTATGCTGTTAACCTGAATGGCTTAGATAATGTCAACGAGGTACAAACATGTGCACTATGGTTTATTAGCCAATAGTGTATGGACACTACAGAATATGGATTCTGATTTTATTTTATTATTTATGTTGTCAATATAACTTTCCATGTAGAGCTGTTTAAAGCATAAAAAAATCATCTTATAACCTTAGAATAACGAGAGCCTTTACGCTAAATGAGCTGTCTGAGTAAGAAATCGATAATATTGAGATGTTTACATGTTTTCAAATTAAAAGGTTAATTCTTGCAAATGAATTTTAATTAGTCAATAATACGTATGTAAACGTAGCTTTTGAACTGAAGTTTGTTTTACTGAGAGAGGTAAATATACAATAAGACTATTTTTACTCTCTCTTATTGCTACCAGGTACTAAAAGCGCCACTTACTACACTTTTGCACATTTTTTTAACATAGCCGAATAAGACAATAGCTGTAAAATCTGATACCTATTTTGCGAATAACATGCCTAAAAAGTCCGTGATAAAATTATGGTATTTTTTTACAAAATTACAAGTAATGGTGTTCGTGTCGAAAATGGGATAACTTTTAACTTAAGTGTGGCTGTAGGCTTGTAACAGGGAACCGTTTAAGGTCCGTTTTATTTATTCTTGTCATGGATGAACTAATTGCGTAAATTTAAAAACGACCTACTTAGGGCTTTAAGTCAGCTAATATAATAAAACTTATTGGAAAAATGCATTTGCGATAGACTGGAAAAATAATAGAAGAAATTGTAGTAAGTCTGACTAAAAATCAGTCCATTTAAAAACACCGATTTTTTGCGAACGAAAAATAAAGGGTAGGGTAATATTTCCAGAGTCAGTTTTGATGCTTAGTTTAGGAAAGCGATGAAATTGATCAGAAACAATGACTCTTCCTCAGACCTTCGAGGCAGGTTGAGTAGAAGGAGACGGAATATACCCGCCATTTCCTTTCCCAGTTGTAGTGTAGTGCCTTGGTGGGAAGGAAGGGTGACCTCTCTTAGCTACTGTAGGCCTACGTCGACATGATGCTCTAAGTTTTGCTTGAGACACTCTCAGATGGGGGATTTGGCCAGGGTGTCGATAAGTCCGTAAGCGATCCTCAAAGAGATGTGGGCAATAATTAGAATTTTAGGCGGTAGCCCTAAAAGCGGCAGTATGTTGTATAGTGCTTGGTCAGCGGGTATTTGTAATATCTATGAATACAATAATTGATGATGCTTTTAAAATAAGGAACATTCACAAGTTTTAATAAAAATATCGGTTCCAAAAAAACGTTCACTTTCCAAAAGATAAAATTACCAATGAAATAAATGTTTTTCATGTACTTATTTCATGTACTTTCAGTATTCATAAAAAATATTTTAATTACATGATTTGAAAGTGTGCTGTAAAATTTATTTAATTCTTTTAAAAAAATGTACTCTCAGTATAAAATAAAATAAAATATATTTACACTGATTTTATTAGTTGCTTAAAGCAAATTCTATTTTCTAATAATATAAAAGTTTACGGCATTAATTAAAATAGTTTACTATTAGGAATAGTTACAAATTGTCAATTTAATCTGAAACTGAGAACTCAAAGGCTGTATCTGAGTTAATTATTTACAGTTGTAGCTTGTAAATAATAATATAATACACTCTGCATATTTAAATATTATTTAACAAAAACTTATACATGAGACTAGGATAATAAAAGGAGATTATACACGATGTGTAATAAAGTTGCATCATTCATACAGTAAGGAAAATTTGTTGAGTTACAAAATTACATTATAATTTCATGAGTTTTATCTGTTTATATTTAACATTACAACAACAACAAAATTTTACTCAGTTTTTCTGTTTAGCTGTTTATTTTATTTTAAAGAATTATTATGTTTTTAAAATGCAATTTAATTGACTTATTGTTTGATTTATATTCGCTTATAAAACAAGAATCATATATCTATCTATAAGTATATTATGAACGCTGCAACAGGCTAACAGGCATCGGATTGTTTAAATTTATGTAACTATTAAATATAAGCTCACTAGAGTAAAATAGAATATTTTAAACTCCTTATTTTAACACTTTATAAAGAAATATTTTAATATTATATTTTACGAGCTATACACACAATACATAATCTAAATTAAAACATAACGAATATATCTACAATCTAATATCATTAGTTTTTACGATTAGACATCGTGTCAAGATGAAATACTTTATAATCATTTTAGTTAAATAATTAAAAAATATTTTGAAATCCTCAATTTTCATTTCAAATCCGAGTATAATATGGTATTTGTTGTGAATTGATTTTATTGATTTAAATATATCTGAAACAAAATTAATATTTTAAATTTAATAACCATATCAAAGTATTTCTTTTAATAAAAATAAATTCCGCAATACCCTTAACAATTCTTTAATTATTGTAGAGTCACTTGTTTTGTTTTTTATATTAAAGGATAATAAACTAGCATAGTGATTATCCTGGTGATGAACGATCTACGACCTCCATTTAATTCCTGTGATAATTTTCAATTAAAATTATAACATGTAATAAAAGCGAAATAAAGAAGACTGAATTGATTAGGAAGTAAGAAGGATCGGATACTTATATAGTTGAAACACCTTAAGTTAATTTCACTTAAACCATGCAGATTTAAGAAATGTGTGATAGAGAAGAGAATTGTAACAATCTTAGTTTATTTTATGATAGGAAGCGAAATAAAAACTTTGAACTAACCCTTACTTCTGAGAATTAGAACTAACTAGTCAAAACAAAAAGCGCTGTAATGGTCATTATGACAAAATTTCCTCATTATGTCTACATTCTTGTATGTATACAAAAATATAGACGACATAATAAACATGAAGCTATGTAAATATTAATTAACCCACTCTATTACATACTTATAGTAAAAGGTATAATGGTGATATGTCGTAATAAGTAAATTATTGTAAAAAAATATATTATAAAAAAACCCAAAACCAAATAAATTTAAAACCAAAACAATAATTTAATATTACTAAGAATATATTAAATTCTAATTGTTGCGACCTAAAAGCATGTAACAAAATAATATTATAAATCGATTACGTATGATAATAATAATAATAATAATAAGCATAATAAAATAAAAATGCTCCAGGTCCAGAAAACGTTATGTCAGTTGACAAGAGGTACATTTTTGTATTCCAGTTAGCATTTCGTTTAATGGTCGTTTGAAATAAATTCTTCAAAGATTACTATTATTATAATTAAATTAATCTCAAAATATTTTCAGTTTTAACTTTAAAATATAGAAATTGCTCTATTAGGTTCAAAATATATACAGGTGTAAGCACTTTCTTTACAGGCCATAAATTATTTTTTATTATCGTATCCCAAAATTTTGTTTTTAATTTGAAGAACTCCTTTTTTGATACTTTATTATATATTTTCAATTAAAAGCCTTTTAAATTTGTGAAAGAATAAAAAAGGCTTTAAATTCATACCTTGTCTCAATGGTAAATTGAGTAAGATTTACTTCTTTTTGACCCTTCTAAGTAATGTCATAAACACTGGAGGTACTTCGAGTGTTACGGTCTGAATTAAATATTTCATGTATAATGTGACTGAAAGTAGAAGTTATGTCCCAGTAAAGCTTTTATCTGGTAACTCCTTCCTTAAATCTTATACACCATAGGTAGTTTAAGTTTTAAACATCATAAATTATTCAAAAAAATATTTTCAAATGTTGTACAGTTTCATGAGATAATCGGATAATAAAATGAAATTTAATTGTAATTGATAGAATATAAGCGTAATATCAATCCAAGAACTGTTAGTCAATATAAAAAATCTCTCACAATAATTGAAAACATTTCTACGTGGTGTTTCTAATCTGGTTGTCATATTATCACTTTTTAAAAGTATTCGACTACGAAAAAAAAAACAAATTTTCTGATTACTGTTACACATTACTTTACTCGCTTCTTGCTTACATTCTTGCTTAAAAGCGCTTTAATACTATTTTAACGATTTACCTGTGTATGACTTGAAATAAAGGTAGTTGAAACAGTTTTTATAATAACTACAAAGTAATTGAGAGTTATAATAAATACATTCATTAAATATGAACGAGGCGAGAAAATAAAAATTATTTATTTATAATATTAAGGAGTAAACAAGCTTCCGTCAACCTGATTGTGAGTGATTTAGTCGTCGTTATATATGAAAATGTGGCAATTGTTGATGCACTGTACTTGAACTGTATGAAAGTCGGAGGGGGGGAAGAGGTGAAGGAGCAAGAAGCCGATTTTTATTATATCGGTACATGAATCTAATTTTAACAACATGATTAGTTATTATGATGGATTAAAAATGGAGAAATGTTGTTTTTTCTATAATAAATTGCAAATTTATCTACAATGAATAGTGAATATATTCTAATACATTTATTCTGTATAGCTCATAGTAGAAAGTATTTTATAAAGAAATGTAGCAAAGCAATAGAAAGAAAAGCCTATAAACAATGACAAACGACGATAAACTTTTTCGGTATTCGTCATTTTACTACTACTTATAATTTACTTACTTTACTAGTACTTATAATAAAAGCAATGAGCATTATTTCAAGTGATTATCGGCTTCTCCTCACAAAACTCTATATTTTTTCCACTCAAAAAAACAAGATGTATGCGTATATATTGAGTATGCTATTCTCAATAGCAAGTACCATCCAAAATATAACCTAAGTGTGCATATTATAAAATCATACTGTTAGATTACTAAATGTTATATTTTTGGCCCGTTTAATATGTAACAAACATTTTTACAAATGTTTTTAACTTTTTTACTTCCTAGTATTATTAATAAGTCTATCATTGAATCGTTTTATTAATAAGTATATTAGTGATGAGTAACTTGATTTTTACTTTCACTCCGATTTCCCTTTTGTCGCTCTGTACTCTGTCGTTATGTTAAAAGACAATTAATAGATTTCATAGACCCTTTTCTGTGTCACACAAGTTAGAATCATAAGGGTAGCAATAATATAAATATAATAAACAAGAAAATATATAACTTCAATATACTACAGCAAATAAAATAAAAATTTAAATTGAATTAATGATTCTTTCAATATTGTAAGTATAATTTATTTTGTATAAATATCCGATAAAAAGAACGACAAACTGAACACAATATTTTTCAAATTATGCTCTATAAGTATGAAGAAATTTATTTTAATATTAAAAATTTTACCTTTATATCAAACATGAAAGACAAATTACAAATTATATAAATTCTTTCAAACAATCGCTGTCTGTCTGTCTGTTAGCGCCCCTAGTAATTTTAAATCATTGAAATATATTAACACCTGTATTCACAGCTCATGAAAGAAAATTACAGTCCCCTAAAGTTTCCTAGGTAATATATGCAGACAATTAGATAAAGCTCAGTACTTGCGAAGTATTTTTGAAATAGATCGTATATGATCTTAAAAATGCTCTCTGTGAGAATATTATTGTTTGATGTCCTCTTGGTAAATAATAAAGTTTATAATTTTAATTTATACTGTGTTACTTTCTTCATGTCATCTGTATTAATGTTTTTAGTAATTTAAACTTTTATAAACGAGCATCCCTCTGGAAAAAGACCTCGGATCTGTGTTTTGTAAATACGAGAACTTATTGTGGCAGTTTCTGCACATTTTACATATTCGTGACAATATGTAAAATTTGAAGAAACTGCCAGAATACAAAACGTCGGCATCATATAATTCTCTAAAGTCCCAATATCGACATAGATTCCTTAAAAGATCGTTTCTCTTCTTCTTTAATTATAGGCCTTTCCATTAATTATCAAATCCTGGCCGAATTTTCCTTTAGAAACGTTTCACCCTTCACCTATGAAGAGATCTGAGGTAAAAAGAAGAATACTCTTTATTTCCCCAAAGCTGTTAATTTTTCTATATCAAATCCTTACCTGCCATCCCATTTCTGCCCTATTTCTGTACTTCTTTTCCTTTGAAAAGTTACTGAAGCTATTGTTTATCACCAAATCTCTCATTTCATTAAACAAGTCTTATTTAATACATTCCAATCAAGGTTCAGAGCTGGTCATAGCACGAAAACTACTTAAAGTCACCGAGGACATTCGTAAAGCCATGGATAATAAACATGTGACTGTATTAGTTTTCGTCGACTTTAGTAATGCCTTCAATACTGTTGACCATGATCTTTTCTTCGCGCTTCTATCCCGAAGTAATATCTCAGACTCTGTCTTACAATGGTTTTCTTCCTATCTTCCAGGGCGCAAGCAGTCGCTTTGAACAGAAGCAATCTGACTGGTGTGAGATCACAACTGGCATTCCTCAAGGCGGAATATTATCTCCTTTATCGTTTTCGACATTTATTAATTCTATTACTTCCCTTATTCATTCACACTACCACCTCTGCTTCTACGAAATGCAGCTATATCAACACTGCTACTACTACTGCTACTGCTATCGCTATTTTGTATTGTTTCTCCATTAATTCTGATCTCATGCGCATATCTTCGTGGACCAATTTATTTGGCACATCTATAAACCTTTCCAAATATCAGGCGATTTTAATTGGTAGCCGACAGCAACTTATTTGGAATAACAGCCAAAGTTTATGACTGTTATTCCAAAATTATAACTTAATAATATTTCCGGACCATTATCTTGGCTGGAGCTGTCAAATTAAAGTAGTTTCTTAGAAAATACAGTGTGTCAATAGTTTACTGTTGCCGATAATTAATAACGATAATGTTTTTTATGCAAATTTGAATGAAGAGTTGCTCAATAAACTTGATCTTATGTTAAATTCTGGTATTAAATTTATTTTCAATCTTCGCAACCCTGACCACGTTTCTTGGTATCACTCGCCATTAAATTGGTTACTGATTCGTGAACATAGGTGTACAAGAATCCTTTGCTCCCTATACTCTATCCTTTACAATCCCTTTTATACTACATATCTTCTAAATAAATTCCTACTTCGTACTCATGCCTACGAAAGGCCTACGTCCGAGTGAAAACCAACTGTTAACTGTTTCCACATACCAAACTGGTTTCATGTCTGACTTCTTCTCTGTTGTCGGTATCTCACTATGGAAACAACTACCTGAAACTATTCGTAAAGCACCTTCACGAAATTCTTTTAAGAGACAAGTGAAACTATTCTACCTTATATGAACCTTGTATAAAACTTATTTATTTATATATTTATAGCTTTGTGTGTATGTATGTTTATTTGTGTTCATTTTATGTATGTATATAGATTACATATAATATCTATTTTTTTTAATTCCTCCTTTATACGTATTTTTTGAACGTTTTGGGTTGGCAGGTAGAAAATGATTTAGCGTTAAGACCACTCATTGTACCTTGTCGTGCAATAAGGAATTTAAATAAATAGTAATAATAAGTAAAGAAAGTATGTTCTAGTTCAAACTCGGGGTATGACAGGTACACTGTGTCACTAGGTTGAGATATCTGCATCTCCGTCAAAAACAACAAGGCCGGCTGCGCCGTCTCAAGATGATAGTGGACGGCGCTTACGTTCGAGTGAAACCCCGGATGTTGCAAAAGTGCACGCTAGAGTGGAGCGGGATGCTGCTGTTTGCCGTCGTTTGCTCTCAGAAAACTCAAACTGCGATACTTTGCCCGGCCCAGATACGACGGGCAGCCCGAGCAAAATCCGAGAATCATTCCCCCGATTTTGCTCGAGGAGGGGGTCCCCGGCTTCTTCAAAGCCGGTACCCTCCTGGGGTATACTTTTAGGAGTTTACTTTTGTATCGCTATCATGTTTGTAGGGGGGATTGGGCTTCCGGATTTTCTCACTCACCGACGAAACATAACCAAATGAATTTGGTTACTACACGACGCTCTTCTGTGAGAGAGTAGTTCTTCTCCGGTCGAGCCAACCCAATACAAGTTGCAGTCAGATAACTACAGCTAGGCTCTACTATCTACATCGTTAAATGTATATATTCATTATTTTTTTTTTGTTTTCTAACAGTTGGTATATTTCGCAGTTTTATTCCTGTTCGTTGTAGTCAATTTAAAGTTTTAATGCAGGCGAATGCTGTAAAATCAGTCCCACTGAGAAAGATTTAAATTTTTTATGTCTCTCAACACATGATGATACAAGATTTTCATTTTTTGTCTTAAATTTTAGCTTCTATATACATTTTAAGAAGGTGATATTTTACTATCCACACATTATTGATACATTACTATTTTTTTAAACGTTTCAATTTATAATATGAATATATAACACAAAAGTTACAATACAAAAAATATATATAAATATCGCTTTCAAATTAAGCTTATAGAATTTACAAAATATATATATTATCTTGTTTTGTAATAATTACGAAATTATAAGAATTACATTGAGAGTTTGTAATTTCTATTTCATTAAAAGTGGCTCCCGATCCGCCTTCGCCGGAATATGCACGTCCTAACCGCGCTGTATAACCTCTTGTCCAACTTAGCTCCTTCCTATCTACATCAACGATTCCATCTCGCAATTCCTAGTAGTCGTTCTAAACGCTCCTGCGTTGTAGTAAAAACCTTTGACATTCCCCCTTATAAATCTAAATTTTATTCCAAATCTTTTACCGTACAAGCAGCGCGGTTATGGAATTCCTTACCAACAAATATAACATCCAGCCGTTCTGTCATGGCATTTAAACGAAGATTAAAACACTATTATCTCTCACAGGATTAAATTATAATGTGTAATATATGTATGTATTTTTATATGTTACTATTAGGTATATGTATGTATCATATTTTAGGTAGATTCCATAGATGAATCTATTAGGTAGATTCCATAGATGAATCTACCTATTGCAATCGATGCGATGACGGGACCCAGACCCCAGAGTAGGGGCGCTACGCCGTTTATGAACTGGAGATTGAGAATCCGTCGAAAAAAAAAAATTTATATATCCCTCTATATATATATGTATATATGATCCATCAGTCCAAATTCATCGTAGGCAAAATCTGACTTCACAGGTCGATAGGATAAATTAGTAGGACAAACGTACTATCTCGTTTTTTTGGAAAAAGTGAAAGGGGCGGCTGGGAGGGGGGGGGGGGTGAAAGTGCACACCTTTGGGACACGCTCCAGGTCGCAAATATTGACGGAGGATTTTCAAACTTGGTATACACATTCTAAAAGACAAAATGAAGGTTAAGTTCTTGAACAGGAGAAATCGGTCGGGGAGTTGGGAGGCTGGGGGGGGGTTGAAAGTTAAAAACCGAAAAAAGTCACAAAAGAAGGCAAAATTTTAATGTCGGAAAAATCTTACAAAATTAACAAATTAAAAGAGAAACTTTTTTGTCCGAAAAGTTTTTTGATGCAACCCCCCGTTTAGGAGATAGGGGTGGAGGGTGATTCCTCGCCCACCCAATATATGTTGAGTGACCCGTCATAAGACTCGTAATGGCCAGTAGAATACTGCTGGCTAGTTTTTCTTTGTCGATTCGACCAACGGGAATCTACCTAACACGATCGACCCTGTCGAACGAGGTATTTTTATATTGCATTTTATTATAAAATATATATGTACCTTTCTCTGCCCTCTTAAACCACCTGTCCAATACTCTAAGGGTAGCTGGAAGAAATCTCTTTGTAGAGAAAAGTTCATCCTATGTATATGTCTTTTATAATTATCTTTTTTTTCTATTCTATGGTGCATAAATAAATAAATAAATAAATAAATAAAATTTTATTAATTCATTAAACCTTGGTATTTATTACATACTAGTAAATATAGCCACCACAAAAGTAACATTAATAAATATAGTTGCACATCAAATCAATTCATAACTGCTTTAGAAGTTGTTACTACATAGTTAAATTGATGTTCTACTACAGATGGATAATATCGATAGACGTCCCAATTTGTAGAATTAACTTTTCGTGCTTCGAATACTCACTGGTAATTGCCTCCAATTTTGCAAATTAGGAAAACGGTTGAAAGTTTTCTTGAACTAAAAGTGAATTAGAATAAAAAGCTTTCATTTTAAATTCATATATTCTTTTATAGTACCGTTAAGTAGAAATTTATTTTCTGTCGTAATTTAAATACTTACACATTTTAGTTCTTATGATGTTTGTCGATCGCCGTGTCTGAAAACATTAGGTTGATTAGTTTAGCTGTTGACTTAAATAATCTGTAACATTTCGTATTCTTGTAGAAATTAGATACTGCCAGTATGAGGCTACTTTAAGTACTTAAAAATTTAAATAAAATAAAATATTATACATAATACTATATTTTTATTTAGATTCAGTGTTTTTCTTAATTCATAAATTAAATAAATACACACTGTAGCTGTCATTCGTTTCAAATGTCTATGGGCTGGGTATGTTGTCTTATTGATATATTTAGTATTATATTAAAATGTTATCGATAAATAATGCTTATTTGTTTCCAAAGTTCTTCAGTTAAATGTTACTGAATTAATTATTTACATTTGTGATTATTTTCAATTTACCCATATTTAGTTTGTCGTTCTGCGTGTGTAGCAACACTATTCACTTACTTGGATATTTTTTATTTTGAATTCGATCTCATGACCGTTCTTGTTCTTTCTATCGAAATTGCTACCAGATTCACTTTTTAATTAGCCTGCAGTAAGTGTTGTTGTAATTAGTGTTTTTAATAACGCAAATAGGGCGTTGGTCTTTTTAATCATTCATGTGTAATATTGCAGGGTTAATTAGATATTATTGATTAACCATAATTCGTATTGCCGGTACTTCTAGGTCATTTTTAGTTTAAAAGTTCATTAGAAGGATATATCCCAAGTAATTTGAATTTGCACTATAAATTAGGTGTTATGAAGTTATCATAACTTTCTTTAATGCTTTACGTTACATAATTTTAGTATTTGTACTGTTTCGATAATTGGAATCGACATAGGCTATTGTTGACATAGTCTTGCTATTGAGGCCTTTTTGCTTTTTGTATTATAATTATAATTTGATATTATTTGAATAGATTATGGAGTGGTTAGTGTTATTTAGTAGGTAGGTGTATATTATTAATAATAGGAGGTTTTGTATTAGAGGGATATATTTCACCTGATTAAATATTTATCGCAGGTACATGTGAATCTTCGTAATATCTACATGGATGTCCCGTTTTATGACCAGTAGCTGGAGCTGAATGTGAAACTTTCCCTTAAATGCCTGATCCTCGATATAATGTTAAGAAGTTATCTAGTAATTTACAACTTTATATAATATATTTTTGTTATATATATATTTTTGTATAAATTTGAAGATTAAGTGTTTGACTGCCATCTACTTTTACTGACAAACAAGGGGGCTGTGTATGTCTTTGCTTGTGTAGTGTCAATTGTGCCTATAATTTTCATTTAAAAGACCATGTTATTAAGGATCAAGTTGTGTCAAGTGACCCACCGCTGAATATATTTTTTGTTGTATTTATTTTTATAATATAAATAAATTCCTAAATATTAAATTTGGAAATTGATTTAAAGTGACACTAGTTATACATACACAAAAGGAAAGGTTACAGTCTAATGACTAATATGTGGTACAATTCTTTTTTCTGTAAAATAAACCCCATATATCTTTTTATTTATCGTTTAATAATTTAAGTAACGCTTACGGTAAGAAATATTAATACAGATTTTTTTTAAAGGAAATAAAGTTTTCAATATGCACTCTTAGAAGAGGTAATGTTTTAAAAAAATAATAAAAATTTACATGCATAATAATCGATAAAATACTTAATATAATATCTTCTATCAAGCAATACCTATACAATAAAAAAAAATCTGTTCATATTATATAAGCTATGCACAAATTGCGAAGTTACCCCTGCGTAAGACAAGACGCTTCAGGAATGTTCAGCAATAATATAAATTTACCACTCCGCCCTCCAATGCCGAGATCTGTTGTAATATGACTGAGGGGTGACGTGTTAGTATGATAAGGGTTTTCAACTGATTGCTAGCAATAAAGTTTTATTGTATCTTATTAGGATATAGGTGCTGTTATTATATATTTATTTAAGTGTTCACTTAAATCTAAATCTTAAATAATCGACTTCAAAATGTAATCGTATTTCTTAAACCTTAAGCATAATTATATCTATTACGCATTCGTATGCTTAAAATTGTTGTTAGTTTAGTCATACAGATTAATTAATGTAATTCATAGATAAAATAGCTGAAATAGTAATTTGTTCATTTATTTATAAGAATATTGATTGAGATATATCATAAGTATTTTATAGTAATAATAATATAACTCAATTCCAGTACATTATATGGCCATACTTCTCACAAAATTATTTCGTAGCTTTGAATATGTGCTTGTGCTCAATTACATGAATAATATTAAATTATTAATACATGAATAATATTAATTTAAAAGGCCTCACACATCGTATGTATTCAGCTTGAAGCTTTAATAAACACTTACGAGTAAATATCAAAGTACGTTGAAATTGCTCCAGAGTTAACAGCTTCAAGTATGACAAAAAGTTGAACTACCGTTGATTATATTATATTTCTTCATTTTGATTTTAAATCATAACGTTATATCAATATGAAGTTGTCACATGCTAATATTATTGCTTTCTTGATAGTTTCTTTCTCTATCTACGCTTCTATTTTATTATTTTTAAACACTTCTAATAAAATGCAATAAAATTTAGATATATAATATGTAGTAGCTTTAATATATAATAAATGTTATTTCATCTGAAAATAATTAAAATATTACCAAAAAAGTGGTTTTATATTCGTATAATTGGTTGGTTACCGAAAAATAAATTACCAATTAGTTATTATGGTAGGAAAATAATTCAACAAATTATTTGTATTTACAAAGTTATGTTAACAAAAGTGTAATACAACTTATTACATATTAAATATGGCAATGCTTTTATTAAAAAAGGAAAAAATATAGTATACTTACTTATCCGCACTAAAATCCTCCGTTCTTAAGTTAGTTCAGAATAATGAACACCCCATTAATGTACTTGAGTAATAAGACTTAAAAAAAGTTTTAAGATCTCCTTATTTATTGTTTGATGATTAAAAACCTAGAGTAATATATAGTAGTATTTGTAGTATATCCATCAAATATAACATATTAAATCAAAGACTATCGAAAACCTTCTTCGTGTCCATTCTTAATATTTATTAATTTAATCGTGTGCTCGTTTCAGTCGTTTTTATGACTCTGAAATTTCAAATTGCTTTATAAAATATATATATTTCGGTTTACCAAGAACTTATTATTAACATTCAGAAATATAATTTATCAATTTTGAAAAAAAGCTCTTTTTAACCCAATATAAGTTCAAAACACGTGGCAACATTTTCTTAATTTACAAAGTTGGTAGCAGTTGCTAGTTAGTATTCATCGCACGGAAAGTAAATCCTACAAAATGGTATGTCTGTGTTAATTTTGAAATAGTTAATTATTTCGGTAGAAAATTTTGCTTCATTTATGTCTTATGGAATTTAACGTATTATCAATTAATTATATTGTCTTTGGACAAGTTAATCAAAACCAGAACCGAAACTAAAATTTCACCAAACATGTAAATACATTACACAGTACACAATACACTTTCATTATATTGAATTTATAATTTTTGATAAAATCTTTAATTTATTAGGAAGTTTCCTTCAAATTTTAATATTTATCATATTGTAAACCGTATGCCTAAATATGCTTGGAAAAACATTTTTACATAGTTGCAAAAATAAATAAAAAATATGATAACATTATATTTTTAACCTATTATTGGAATACTAGAAAACAGGCAGGGCTTCTCTTGGGTGAAATGAGATTCATAAAATACAATCTATTACAAAATGTAAGTATATATTTTCGTAGTTATCGACTTTCAAGGATTATTATTGTTATTATCACTATTATTATTATTTTTACTAATAATATTTATTATTTGAACTGTGACTTACCTGATACGTGTGAATAGACCTTAACGAACGCAAGATAGCTTTCGGTGTCAGTGAGGTATCGCTATAGCGGCCAATATGGCGACTGGAATTTGTATGTCAGCACCATTAGAATTTAACAAATTAGTCGACAATTCGATTTTTGCTGATATATGTTGTTGACTTGAAATTATTAATTAAGTTTATTATTCAGAGAAGGTTACAATAGATTCTAACGTACCCCTTGATGAAATTATTAATATAGAAATATACCTTCCATCACAGGACATCCCGACGCACGGCAGGTTTCCATCCTTACGTTTTGGACATTCCCCCTGTCCGAACGAAGCGCTTTGCTTCGTCTTTTTTAATTAGCACAGCGAAGGACTGGAACAGCTTGCCTGCGTCGGTTTTTCCGTCCGAATACAATGTGGGCGTCTTCAAGAGAAGAGTGAATAGGTTACTAAGTTAATGCGCTTTACCATCTAAGACTACATTTCCACTTCCCATCAGGTGGAATGTAGTCAAGCATTAACCTAGAAACTATAAAAAAAAAAAAAAAAACCTAATAATATTAACTATCTTCCATTCATTTATGAGATCTTTATAAAAATCCTAAGAGTTCAAGCTCCGAGTTTTTAATCCGAATATTCTAGTATGCATTATTAACTAGTCGGTTATAATTAAGAAGAATAGCAATTTAAAACATTTTTATATACTATCCATAGTAGTCATTCAATAAAAATTATTTATCCTGTTTTGTATTTACATATTTAAACAAAAATTTGTATTTACAGAAAAAAATTGCAAATAGAAGTTCTTCCAGAAAACGGTTATCGACTTCCCGCACAAGTCCACCTTTGTTACTATACATTGGTAAAGTATGATCTGTTTGTTTTGGGCTTTGGTGGTGAATTTATATTTTTGTCTTTAATATTAAGTACTAGATAAGATAGGCTTCATTTATTTTTTAGTAGACGCCTTTTGGCTTGTACTAGTCTAAATAATTGTTTAATTTATAATGACTATTATTATTTTCTTTAAGTATATTACAAACATTTGTAAAAGTGTTTGAAATTTTCTAAGATATGTTAAGCTTATTCAAATTTCTAGATAAATAAATAATAAGAAATTGAATTATTTATCACCACTACGGCTCAAACCTGCGACCTCTAGACACCCTTCAGTTTGTTAATTAAACAACCGCCTCTACAGATCTAGCATCATAAATATAATCGTCTTTAGTTGGACGGAGACCACAAATCAAGAAATACGAACTATAATATTAGAATTTTATACGATCTCCATCATATATATTTGAATTTACTAAAGAAAATAATTACGTTTTGATTATATATAACATATAACACAATTTATATTTTCATTATATTTTACAAAAAATCTAGATATTTTACCCAAGTACAGTGTTTTTTAAGACATATTTTAATAGAAATTAACCCTTAATTACGGAGTGACTTTTATATTTTAAAAGATATAAAATTAAACAACTACCAATATATATAAGAGTCATTAAACTATACTTTTGTTCAACTTTTTATTTGAAGTCTTTTCCGAAATTATATGAATTTCAAAGAAGTATAAAAAATTAAGTTATATAGAAATTAAAATATATCATAATGCTAATCAGCACATGAATGCTCTAAATTCCTTAATTCTGGAATAAAAGCAAGCAGATCTTTTACTTACACCATGACGTAGTTCAGCTTATAGAATGTAATTGTATATATCGTGTAACTGTAAAAGTAATATATATCGTGGATAACTTCAGGTAAATATAAATATATTTACCTGAATACCTCACCTATAATACCTGAATAATAACATATATATATAAAAATATATATATGAAATACTTATATAATATACTTATTTTTTAATAAACTTACTAATTAAATGATGATCTGTTGTAATATAATTTTTACACTGACAATGGCCAAGGGAAGACATATTACATATTAGTATTATGTATGTCCTTATGATATAAATACACATGAATGTCTTGTTAATAAATGTCAAAGTAATAATGTCCATATATTTTTAATTGTATTTATTTGTGTCACATTTACAAGCATTTAATTTTTTCATAGTAAATAATAATAATTTAATAAATTTAAATAAATTAAGCTCTAAAAGACAAATCTGATATTTCCGATCTGATTTTTCCCTTTTCAAACTGAAACCTCCAAATCTGTAACCTGTGCACCCAAAGTAATTAACGCATTTAGATACGATAAATCCGACTGGTACAATCTAAGTTCTATTTAATCAGAGTTTCACTATCGACTTTACGGTCTCCGTCTTATATTGAATCTTCATGCGGACTGCGGAAAATCGAACAACCATCTGCAATACTGCGTGGAAATGTCAACAGATATATATAAATATAAATTACCATTTTGCCTGCAATTGATTGGTAATCATTTACAATCATAGACATGCATTACAAGAGTAGGTGGTTAGGGTTGTTGATTCTAGACAAGTTGTACCAATTAATTTTATTTAAATGAATTGGATCTTAAAATTGTTTTCTGATTCGTAAATTAATTATTTAATTAGGTGCTTAATGGTTTCTGTCATTAAACATTTTTAATCCTATTAACATTTTTAAAAGAAAAGGAAATTATTATTTTTATTTGTTTATGTCTATTTATATCTATAAATTTACATATAATATAATTAATTTATTCAGATACTATACTTACGATACTGTAATGTACCGTACTATAACATACATTACATGTTTATGGACATTTTGAATTATTAATTAATATATATGCTATATTCTCACTTTTATTGGAATGTTGGTCTTATATATATAACCCCCCGGCGGGCATGTACTCGTATGAAGAGGTTGAGGTTGTTTGTGGCCGAGGCGAAAGAGCAGGGACCGTAGCGTTTGGCGCTCCGTCGTCTCTGGCTACCCCGCAAGGGATATGGCGTGAAGGTAAGTAAGTAAGTAAGTAAGTATATATATACGACAGAATTACCAGCACCATTGACAGATATCGTGTAGGCTAGCTATATCCTATTCAGCCTACCAGATGTCTGTCAAGCAGAAGGGAAACAGCGAATACACTATGATCACATTTATTAAATAACATCTTACAAAACAAACTTAACATTGAAAACACGACTGTACTTTAAACGGAGTAAATAGTGAATTTTATAGAAATATATAAGTCTCTCGCCGTCACAGATTTGCTTATCGTGCTGGACAGCTCGTAGTTAGAAAAATTATATCTCACGATATTCATAGTGCGTCTCGTTTAGCATCTGTACTAATGATTGCCTTGTCATATATATATTGCTTATATGATATTTTAATACAAGTTTTACTCGTCTGTTATGTGATAATACTTATGTCTTTATTTTATTGTATCTGTAGCCTTCGAACCAACAACTTTTTTGACTGTTGATCTATGTTACAGTGTCATTAACATACTATGGAATAACTATAGGATATAATAAGATAGCTGTTGGTGTATTCATAAATATTTATTCTAACGAATATTGTATGATTGTATGAACCATAAGGATACTAAAAATAACAAATTCCATTAGGATTGGGAGAGGTATTAGCAACCAAAAAGAAAGCAAATTGATCCCATTTGGACATTTTACGGCAAGTTAATTCACTACCGGGAGATCTGAAGCATAGCCCTGTTACCATACATTTTAGTTGTATTGTTTTGCATCTTTATACATACAGTGTTCATTCTTGGTTAAATTTATAAATAAAACAAAGATGTAAGAAGAGTAAAATAAACCAAACTATGTCTTATTATAACTTAGCATATTGCAATATTCTATTAAATAAGTTGAGATTATTTAAGCTGTTCAAAAAAAATCTATACTTAAAAAACATATTTTAATGAAATTTAAAAATAAATTTAAGTATCAAATGTTAGAAATACTGTATGTGGTGACAGATACGGTTTTCTGACAACGGCAAGGGTAGTTTAATAAAATATTTTAATTGAATTACAAACAAATTTATAATTTTGATGGTATTTTAATGGTCACAAATTTGACTTCTATTCATGATAAAAAAGCAAAGAACCTAAAATTAAAACTCATTTACATTATTACATATATTAAACATATCTTTGTAAGTCAACATTACAGTAAAATACAAGTTTCGAAACTGATCTCAGTTTCAGGAGAAATTGTCATCACTTTGTAACTATCTTCAAGTGTTTATTAACTTACTTCTTGTTTGTGAAGCTTTAATTAATTCTTGTAATAAACTATTCCCAATTTAGGATTTTGGGTTAGATTGTCATCATATTTAAAAATTATTTTATTTTTGACATCTAAAGGTATTAAGATCACTTTATAAATATTATCGAGGTAGGTATGAATGTATTTAACAAATATGTTTTAAGTTCATACAATATCAACTATTGATTCACCATTTTTTGAGGACACTAGTGCTATGAATGCCGACATTTATGTATATATGTTAATGTTACTACTATATGACATCTTTGAACTATAATTAATTTAAAATTCATATAAACATTCAAATGCTTCCTAAATTTTCAAAGTTAGACGCGGACTTTACTAAGTAGTCATAGCATGAAGAGTAAATGTTACAAACTGGGATATCTGTGTTAACTTCGACATTAATTACTCGAGCAGAAAATTAGCTAAACTTTAGACTTGCCACATTTAACTTAGTATTGTGCAATTCCATTACTTTTATTTTTGTGATATCAAGGTTTATGTCGTATATACTAAATATACAATCTTATTCTATATTTATCTCCAATATAAAATGTAAACTTAGATTAACAACTACAAAAGTGGAACGTTTGGAACATTTTTATCACTTTGTTTTATTTAGTTTCCTGTGAGAAATAATTCTCACCCATGGAACCAGAGCCTGCCACTGTGAATCGTAGCAGGGTACAACTAGTTTGTAATAGTATAATATAAAGGTGTTAAATAATCCTGTTATATTATTTTATTAAGATTATTTTGATCTTGCTCAATCTCGATTTCAAAACATGATCGTCAGCTTTAAAACTTTTGATACAATGAATCAGTCTGTTTACTTACAAAACAACAAAGTTCCTATTGTTCTATATTTTATTAAAATATATTTATTACATATATTTAGAGCACAATCTTTTAAAACGATTTATGTTTTTTACTACAATCGTTCTAGAAATCAAGAAATATGGTTATTAGATTTGTGAACCTTATATTTCTTTGAACTACAATACTATCTCATATGATATAATATTTTGTAAAGATATTGCTTTGATTTCATAAACACTCATACATATAAAAGAGCACTGTTGGATGACAAAAAAATATTTGCCACTGAAAATATTGAATATACAATTTGTTTCGGTGGCCATTTTAATTAACTCCGTGCTCTAATGGAAATATACCTCAATAGCATTAACAAGCGTTAAATGATAACGGTTATTTTTTAATACCGTTCCATTCGACAATATTTATTTGAATTTATGTACTCAAGTCTTATTCAAGGCGAATGACTGTTTATAAAAGGATTTATTTTATAATATTATTGATTTTAATTATAAAAGAACTAATCACTTAGGCTAACTTAATATTAATACAATGTCTTACGAGTAAATACTAGTAAGACAGCTCCTCAAAAGAGTTTTCTTCCCATCCTTAGAATATGAGCGTGCTACTGTTGCTAGATGCCGACTCAGCAGTCTTTACAGGTGTAACTGACGAGTCAGCTATCTGGACTGTCGTAACTATATTGTAAAAGGGATTTTGATCTTATTCCATGGCATTTTTCCAATTTCTGTTTAGTGGAGGTAATCGATTTGTACATTGAAGTGCTCATTTAAAGTTCCCTTTTTAATATCTCTTTTAATTATATAATAGTAAATAATTATAACAGTATTATGACAATAAGCTTAAATCTGTATTATAAAATCATGAAATTGTACCTATCCTTAATATAAGTGTTGAAAATGAAAGTAATAGTAATACTAAACCCAATACGATATAGAGCATGGATTATTTGCATTCATTTTTATTATACATTAATAGCATAAATATGTCTAAAAATAATTTGTTATCAAATTATAATTTTCAATTATTTCCATAAACAGAACAAACTGCCTACATTTTTGTATTATTTATTGAGAACACTTGCCTTTGTTATGATTTTACCACGCGACAAGCAGTTGTTATTTGTAAATTTAATAAAAATATATTTAACAACTCTTTTTGATATAAAATGTTACTAGCTATAGCCCACTACCACGACTGTTCTGTATTAAATTATAAGAATACTGAAGAATAGAGTCCCCTGTTTGTTTAAATAAATATTTAGGAAGGGCTCATTATATCTTTAAAAAAAATAATAACACTTTCTCTAACTTAATTAATCTTTTAATACGAGTTGTTTTCGTTGTCTTTCGTTTTATTTTCATTGCAGTTTTATTTTATTTTTGTTGAATTTTTCAAAGTATTTATTAACTTAGACTACATCTCTTCTCCTATGAACAAAGATATTCAAAAATCCCCACTTATGATGTTCATGTCCTTCCACACTTCGTGACTAGGCTTGCGTAACCTACATACAAAGTCTTTTCTCTATTTAAAAATTGATATTCAAGATGAGTATGTGTAAGTGTCAACGCCATAATTGAAGTACAATAAAAAGAAAAGCGTTGACCCAAAGGCAAAGTCCACAAGAGTTATTTTACAATTATAAAATAAAATATAAACTCTTATTATTTAAGAAATTATTACATATAAAGTCCTAACCGATATCGATTGTGGAGTTGAGTTCAAAGCTTGGTGCTAGTGAAGGCTGCTGAAGTTTAGTAAATGAATTAACGCTCGGTACCCGGAGAACTTACTGTAGTGATTATATTAACCGAGTTAGTTGTGGTCTCCAAATATTTGAAAATTTTGTCAGTAGAAAACTTCATTAATAAAAAAATAAAGAATTAGATTTTTAAATGTCAAAAATAAAATTTTGTTAAATATATAACATATGACATAAAAATAAATAAAAGTTAAATAAAAAAACATAATTAAGATTATATAATATTTATAGACATAAAAAATATCATGAAACTATCACTCTTAAAGAGTGATGATTAATACAATATTCAAGGTATATAATTAATAATTGAGCAACTCTTGATAGCATATTGAGTCGTTGAATATATCCTCTACGAATATAATTAAATAATATTATTCTTATTAAAATCCAAAAAGTTTCATTTTACTACGTGTCATATGATATTATTTATTGGAAGACGACACCAAACAACGACCTGTCTACCTAATCGTGTGATGATGTAACACGGTAAAAAATGAAAATTATTTGCATTTAGTATCTCAGTAGTGTTATTACACCACTTAATACTTATTTTCCTATACTTTTAACTCTAAAAATATGTAATTAATAACTTTAGCAATAGTTGTATAAAAATATATTTGCAACTGGCGAGTTCTTGTAGCTTGACAAAACTAAATCACGGCAATAAATCGCCATACGAAGCAAACCAAGTATTTACCAAACCAAGTAAGTATACACGTTATTTCTCTCAACCATACCATTAAGTGCAATTTTCAACGTGGAGTGTTCTGACGGTTAATATACTTCGTAGTTTTATTTTTGTTCATTGTCGTTCACATAAAGTTTCAATGCAGGCGAAGGTTGTAAAGTCGGCAGCGAGACACTAATTCAACATTGGTCAGGCTTGTAAGTTTAAAATGTACTATTACAATTTATAAATTATTTTTGGTCAATTTTTTATGTATGAAAATTGGATTATTTAGGAAGCAATGTAATAATTTTCTAGTTGTGAATTTTCAATACTTCTTCATATACCGTTCTTTTATTGTAAACTATGTAAATATACAAGTAATCACTGGTATGGATTCAAAGTGGAAAATATATCAATATATAAATAAATAAATAACTGTAATTAAACCTTAAGTTACGTGAAGTAAATAATTAAAGTTTATTTTGTAAAAACTGATAATGGCGTATTTAAATTAGATTTTTTCTTTTTCTAAACTACACATAGGATACCAAACAAAAATATATAACGTAAGATCATGGTGTTAATCCTCTTTAAGCTGATAAGTTAAGATAACTGATGCTGATAAGTTGAAGGGCAATTTACAATTTTATATACCATCACAACTCATAACTTATTTGTTTGTTGTATTCAAGTGAAGAAAATGAAAATTATATCAATGACGATAAATCTAGAATTCTAAATAAAATTCAAATTCCTTATATAATAATATTTTGTTATTTAAGAGATCAATATATTCATATAACTTAAATACATTAATATAACTTCAGAACAATTGTTCTAAGGACCTTCCCTCGCGGCCTGAACCCTACGTTATTTAAGTTAATAAAATAATAAAAGTATGCTATTCTGTTGTGTAACAACATAATACTCGTATATTTGATTTAGATATTGTGTTGTATTTTTTTTTAATATATATTTTAAAAACATAATATTATATTAACAAAAATATTTTATTATGCCGAATATTCTAGATAAATCTCAATATTTTATTAATATTTAAAAAAAATACTTTTAATGAAATTTTTTTTCAAATAAGCTTTTAACATAAAAAAAATATTTAATTTAATATTATCTTATTTTGTAATAAATATGAAATTATTGAGATTGATTAGTATTGAGAGTTTTAGGTTTTCTATTTCATTAAAATGTTGTTGAGAATACTCAAATCAGATAAGACATTAAATTTGCAGTTTAAGTCATCCATCACCAAAGTTTTAGGGTCGAAAGTAACAAATTAGATACACTAAAGGGTATACAAACACATGTTTCCATTTTTCAGTCACCACATTATCTCCGAAGGGATAATCTAATTTATTGATAGTAGAAGTCAGGATTGATTCAAATTTTGGATATAAACTCAAGTATTTATAATATAAATCACAACAGAAACATAAATAAATAGAGTTGCAAATTAAATCAATTCGTAACTCTGCGTTATAGTCGTATCGATTATACGAGTTCACATACTCGTATTATAAGAGTATCATAGTTAAACTGATTTGACTACTATAAATAACATCAATAGATGTCCCAATTTGTAGAATTTACTTTTCGTGGTTTGAATAACAACTATTGACTGCCTCCAACTTTGCAAATTAGGAATACGGACGAAAGTTGTTGAACTGAAAGTGAATTATAATAAAAAGCATTCAAAGTTTAACAAAGTTTGTTAATAAAATATGAAAGACCTTAAATTAATAGTGAAATTATTATAATAATTTTCAAACTCCGATGCACTGAGCCACTGACGCTGCTATATTTAACAAAAATAAAAAATGAAAAAAAACATAAAAAATGTGTCTTCTTATTCTCATATAAACTTAATATTCAGATTCTTAAATTTTCACCTAATATGTTCTTGAGATTGATTGATGATTGTTTATTTTCAACAAATACGGGAACATGTATATCTTTATTTCAGCAACTTATTTCTTAATAAGAAGTAAGATTTTCAAAAGAAAATAAATAAAATATTTAGGCTGGGCGTTAATGAGTCAGTGAGTCAAGATTAATATAAATACGTGCAGATAATTGTGAGAATATTTAACTCGTGAAATTAATAATTGGATATACCTTTCAGCTTCCCAGTATTATAGTTTAAGTTTGATGTAATAAAAAAAATATAATTTGCAACATGACTCATATTAATTATCAATAACCCATTTATTTACATAAACATTATTTACATAAAAAATGATTTTATTTCGTATCTTTTCTTAATTAGTATTAATTTCATAAACATTATAAGTAAACATATTTTGTTCTAAAACATTATGATTGAAAAACTTATTTTATAATGCTGAAGTTGTCGTGTAGGAAAGAAAGGGATTTTTTTAATTTATAAGCATTAATTGTGTTAGTTAGCACAATACAAATAAATAAAATCATTTTCGAAGTTTAAATTTATCTTATTTTATAATTTATACATAAGTAACTTCTTTCAAACAATACGAATTTATTATTTTTACAATATTACTTATTTATATGTAGATTTAGACGGATCTATGTCATCAGATATGACAATGAGACGGTGTCTTAAATTTTTATTAAAAGTAAACTATTACATTACAAATATATGCAATGAGATATTAATTTATTTTTGTCATTTCCAGCTGGTAATTAACCCTTTAGCAATTTCAAATGCATTATGAGCAGCATTTCGAGCTGAATACATAAGATATGTGAGGCTTATTTTAAGGTAAATATTATCCAATAATCACTAGTGCACGTTTTACAAGGTATATACTAATATATAGTATTATATTACCTTTACGATCAAACATTAACCCATTTTCTTACTTCAACTGTTTTATCTATGAAATACAGATACATTACTAAAGTAATATAAATTACTTCTCTCCGAATAGAAAAGAGATTTATTTATATTAAAAAAATTAGAGAAATACAGTTAGCAGTTTTAAAGTAGATAACTTGACCTATAAATATGTAGATTGAAGTGAACTTTTTAATAAATATACAAAAACATGTTAATTAAAATTCAATAGAAATGTGTTGCTAACAAAGAGTGGAATACCCTCATTATACTGACATGTCCATATGTTATACTAGAAGAGACCTTCGTATTGAAAGATGGAGTGGAAAAACTTATGTTAATCTTCGGAATATTCTTAATAACGCTGGTTTTGATAAGTAAAAAAATCAATAAATTTCAATGGAAGATTAAATGATGATAATTACTCCTAAAACTGAACCTTGTTCAAGATATTTTTGTTCTATTTAACAATTATCAATAAAACGCAAGTTGTGTAGGTAAATAAAATATATATTTATTTTAATTAGAGCTTAAAAATGCAATTTCAATATTATTAACGTTATTATATTAAAGCTCAGCCGGAAACAATTATATCATTTATTAAAAAAAAAATGAAATTGAAAACCTCTGTAATTTAAACTTTTACCCATATAGACAATGGAAAATTATCAAAAGTGTTAATTATTAAATGCTCTTCGCATGTTCACATCATAAATTGTATTTAACATTGAAAGAGTAAAAGTATAATTTACTCCCAATAACTCTGTATAAATACTGTGAAGTAATTAAAAAGTAATAAAAAAACGAAATATATTTTAATAATGAGCTAAAATAAACAGCAAAAAAATAACGTTTGACATTGTACACGATTACTTTTAACGTTTGTTGTCGTCAATGAAGATGCGAATAATTAAAAACAAAAGATATTCTCGTAATTTAATCAACATCTGGAGTGTAACATAGCTGAACTCGAACTTGATTTAGCTGAAATTCTTCCCTTCACAGGTATGCGTTATGACAGTTATGTTAACTCCTGAACTTATATTTAATTTTCTCAAATAACACATTCATTTTACACTGTAATGTACTATTCTGTACTAGAGCACTTTGTGGAAAAACTGTCATTCGTTTGAAGCTTTCGGCATCATTTACATTTGTCCCACATTATATGATTAAGATGTAAGTTATTAATCTTGTTAGTCGACCATCAATCTACGCACATGGAAAAAATATTAAGGATGAATAATTTATTAGACATAAATATTAAGGGAAAACTAATAATTTATTTAGTTCGACAGACAGTGTCAGCAATGGTAGTAAGTGGCAATTGTCGAACGCCTTTGATTCACAATATTGAAAAAGTTGAAAATAAAAGAATGGTAATTTTGTGAAGATAATAATAATAATAAAACTTTTATAATTCAACTTCAATCTTGACGATCATTATGTAACCTCAAGTCAGTCAGCAATAGAAAAAATATATCACAAGAAGGAGAATTAAATTTTATTCGTATATTTTATATTTTATCCATTTAAAATCTATGTCAATCACATTTTCAACAAATAGAAGCATAAGCTGAAGTAATAGATTTTTTCATTACCGATTCGAATATTAACATTTTAATGCAAAACTAATTAATTGTTGACGAAAATAAAAGTTGTTGACGAAGAAAATCTGTTCATGATTATTATTAACAAGAATACAAAAGTAGATAATAAATTAAATTTCAAATAAGATAACAACAAGTTACACAATTTATCTAAATTTTAAAATTGTAGGAGTAATAGCAATACTAGCGAAAACTCTCAGTAACTAAAAGAAGCTCGATAGAGCGAGAGCGCCACCAATTTCTGCTCTTCATTGTCTACGATGCTAAGACTGGACTGTCTCACAGGGACTTGGTTTGTTATGATGTTCTTGTTTAATAAATTCTAAATAAAAAAACACATATTTCAAAATAAATCTGTATACAAATCAGAGTTATGGCTACTTACTGTAATTTTATCTATATCTGTGTATAAAAGAGTGAGAATATATTATTAGAATTGACTTTCCCTAAGAAGGGGTCGAGGAGCGGGGCTAGCGATGACGAAGATTACCTAAGTAGGGGCATGGGCTTAACGACCACCTCAGCTTATTTTCTTTACGGCATGCGTGGGGTTCACTTGTCTTAGCTTAATATTATTTTGTTGATTATTTACAAGTATCCACTAATGTAATAAATAATTATTTGTTAAGTAATTAGGTACATTTTCGTTAGTTCTTGTTAGAGTAAGTAAATTATTGTGTTGAAAGACCGAAAAAAGGTTATAGCAGAATATGTATAATATGTTACAATTAAATATAAATAAATGTCATGAATTTCAGTAACTTCTTCGTAATCACACATAAAGTCCATTTACACCTTCCTCAAATTACCAATAATTATATACTTATTGGTAATACTTACGTAACCAACCTTGGTCTGTAACATAACTGTGTAGCTATAGCGATATTATAGGAACTGTAAAACGTCATTTATGTATTAGATGAACTAAAAAAAAATCCGTACCCGCAGGGGGACACGCGTGGGTAGACCTCGTGTGTAACTCGTTTAAAATATAACTCACTACCTAACAATAATACATGATGCCGTTGTTTACATCAAACATTTTCAAGCAAAAAGCGGTTTTATTTTTTTTTCTCAGAAAAGGTATCTTTTTTGGAAATACTTTTGATACATAAATTTAGAGTAAAAAATAACCTTTGTATTAAAAATATTTGAGACTAGGGAATGTTACCAGAAAAAAGTTGACGTGGTTTTACCTAACTTAAATTTTCAAGCTAAAAGTGGTTTTTATTTTTTTTCTCAGAAATGGTACCTTTTACGGGAAAAACTTCTAATACTTAAATTTAAAGTAAAAAATAACCTTTCTATTAAAAATACTGGTGATGTAAGAATGTTTACCAGAAAAAAGTTATGAATTTTTTTCCAAAAATTTTCGGTTTTTTTACCCCCACCCCTAAGTTATTGAAGTTAGGTTTTCGGTTTATCTACATTAGTTATAGGTATTCATCAAAGACATCATATAATATGAACGCGATTAATGTTCTTTGTATAGGAAAAAAGTTATGGTCGAAAAACTAAAATCAGAAAAAGTGAGGCCCTAGCGCCCCCTGTGGTCCGATTTCTCTGGTTAATGAACTTGACCTTCATTTTAGGATGATTGATTTTTGTACAAAGTTTGAAAGCGAACCGAGTGAAACTGCGGCCGCTATCGTGCTGACAAAAGTCGAATCTGGACGCACGCACGCATATATATATATATATATATATATATAAACTTTTTGACCAATGGTCATTTCGGACTCAGCTGGTCATAAGAAGACCTCCTGTGAAGAAATTTTTCCAAAATTCGAAAGTAGGGGACAAATGAATGGGCAGACCGAATTCTTCGAGGTCTACCCAATTGGGCAACGGAGTGTTAAATTATTGTTAATAATAATTTATAGGTACATGCAATTACTATTACTTTGTTATTTGATTAAAAAATCCGGCTAAAATTTTGCTAGGAATAAGATTAAAAAAAAATCCGTGTCCGCAGGGGGACACGCGTGGGTAGACCTCGTGTGTAACTCATTTAAAATATAACTCACTACCTAAGAATAATACATGATGCCGTTGTTTACATCAAAAATTTTCAAGCAAAAAGCGGTTTTAATTTTTTTTCTCGGAAAAGGTATCTTTTTTGGAAATACTTTTGGTACTTAAATTTAGAGTAAAAAATAACCTTTCTATTAAAAATATTTGCGAGGAGGGAATGTTTACCAGAAAAAAGTTGCCGTGGTTTTACCTACCTAAAATTTACAAGCTAAAAGTGGTTTTAATTTTTTTTCTCGGAAACGGTACCTTTTACGGAAAAACTTTTGGTACCTAAATTTAGAGTAAAAAATAACCTTTCTATTAAAAATACTTGTGATGCAAGAATGTTTACCAGAAAAAAGTTATGATTTTTTTTCCAAAAATTTTCGGTTTTTTTACCCCCACCCCTAAGTTATTGAAGTTAGGTTTTCAGTTTATCTACATTAGTTATAGGTATTTATCAAAGACATCATATAATATAAACGGGATTGATCTCCTTTGTATAGGGACAAAGTTATGGTCGAAAAACTGAAATCAGAAAAAGTGAGGCCCTAGCGCCCCCTGTGACCGGATTTCTCTGGTTAACGAACTTGACCTTCATTTTTAGATGTTTGATTTTTGTGCAAAGTTTGAAAGCGATCCGAGCGAAACTGCGGCCGCTATCGTGCTGACAAAAGTCGAATCTGGACGCACGCACGCATATATATATATATATAAACTTTTTGACCAATGGTCATTTCGGACTCAGGCGGTCATAAGAAGACCTCCTGTGAAGAAATTTTTTCAAAATTCGAAAGTAGGGGACAAATGAATGGGCAGACCGAATTCTTCGAGGTCTACCCAATAAACTTAAAAGTCCAGCGTTTTGAGAGGTTACTTCAGAAAGCACACAGGTGCCAGTGACATTAGACAATCATTGTTATTAATAAGACAAGATGCCGATGCCGTTTGAATTTTTGGAGATATTCATTATGTTATAATTAGCTCTTTCAGACATTGGTTTCAGAGGACCTCACATCGCTATTTTTTAGAGATAGAGGTCATAAAACAAACTGAGTATTTTCTGATTCTATGATGTTTAAACTTGTCATTATAATTGGCACATAAATCATATTAACCATATATTTAAAATTTTTACTTTCGTTTTTACTTTATTTTCTAAAGCATTCATAAAAATATTGTTGTCTGTATTTGATCGTAAGCGCTTGAGAAATAAATATGGTATTTTCGAGACTTCCGGAACCTAGTATGTTCGTTTCTTATTCTAAACGATTAAGAAGAAATGTTATCGGCACTTAGGAGTGTGTTCAAAAATATCGGGTTACGTATATTCGAATTTAAATTTTTGTAGCATTATGTTGGTACTTTGGACTAAAACAACGTTTATAGGCGGTACAAAAGGTGTTCTCATAAGAGCGAGAAGATGTATATGACAAAAAGAGTGCCGGACGTCCGAGCACTTCCACAACAGACAAAAAAATTTATGAAGTGAAGAAAATGATATTAGTCAATCGTCGAATCACCGTTAAAGAAGTTGCTAAGGATCTAGACATACTATTTTTATCAATTATTTGGGCATGAGAGGGTTCGTCGTGAAATTCGTACCAAAATAGCTCAACTTCAACCAAAAACAGCATCGCATGAACATCAGTAATGAGCTGTTGGAATCTGTCCGCGATGACCCAAATTTGCTTCAGAGGGTCGTAACTGGAGACAAATCATGGGTTTATGGTTATGACGTGGAAACCAAAGCTCAATCATCTCAATAGAAGCTGGGGCACGAACCAAGACCGAAGAAAGCGTGCCAAGTTCGGTGGAATGTGAAAGTTTTGCTTACAGTTTTCTTCGATTGCAGGGGCGTGCATCATGAGTTCTTGTTCTTGGGTAGAAAGATCAATAAGGAATAATACCTGGAAGCAATGCGCAATTTACGCGTAGCAAACTGCTGGAAACACCCGGCTTTGTAGAAGAACAAAAATTGGCTTTTGGACCACGATTATACCCCTGCTCACACATCGTTACTTGTGCTCGACTTTTTATTAATAATACTCGAACATTGTTTCCTAAATATTGCATTTGAAAATTGATTTCAAGTGACACAATGGTTACACAAAAACACGAAATCGAAAGGAAACACAGTACGTACGTTCATACGTTATTCTTAAAACGTTTTCTGTTCTATTGAGAAAATATATATTTTTTTAAAGTCACGTTTTAAATAAAATATCTACACATATAAAGAAATTAAAATGTCTTTTTCTTATTCCAAACTAACAGATTTTCAGTAAATTCATATGAAAGAATATTGTACTTAGGTAAAAAAAATATATTCTTTTTCTGTCTTTCTGTCTGTTTGTTTCGACAGTTCTCTGAAACGTCTGGACCGATTTTTTCATATAGTGATCCCCGCAGTTTATTTAATATTAAGAAGAAATATCAATCTAAAATATGCTTTATATTCATAGTTTACTGAATGTATAATTGAATAAGTTTTACATATTTTTGTTTTCAAAATAATCTGAGAAGCATGTTGGGTGTTGCACTCTGTATTAAATATTGCCTGTAAAATGTTACTGAGTTATGACACAAGAAAGCTTTTAACTCGTATCTCATGTTCCAAATCGAGAACAGATTATAAGATGGTTAAATTTGGTGTATAAAAGTAGTTTCAGCAGCCATCATATTTTGTTGTAAATATTTTAAGTTGTCTCAAACTTTTTCTTAATATTAACACATTGTTATATTTATATATTATCCAGATATTTGGATTATACAACTGGTAAAATAGAAGCGAAATATCAATCCAAAAATCGAGGTAAGATTAAAAATTGTTTCACTTTTAAGAATAAAAATGTTACACAGCAATTGAAATCATCTTTACTCCCAATTTTCTATTGGTTGGTTTGACTTTGCCAGACTGACAATGTAAAATCAACAGCGAGACGCTGATGAAATAGGAACTCGACTGTATGTAAATCGTAAATTACTTTGGGTGAATAGGGTATATTTTAAAAATTTCATCATATATTTTTTTATCTCTACATTTGTTGGGTTAGTCACAGAAAATGAGAAGACGTATTTATTCATGTTAAGCTTAACTACCAGGCTCAAGATGCCTAACAGTTGTCGCCTCTCTCCCGATAACTGTGATTATATTTATAGACTGCAACAAAAACGTATTTAAACAAATTGAATAGTTTGCCAGTTACTTACAAAATTATATTGCGAAAAATAAAAAACAAATGTATTTCAGGCACGTTAACATTCTACCAGCATATTATTTATGAATAAAAATAGATATTATTAAAAAGACATCATTTCGGTGAGATAATATATAAGGTAAAGAAAAAATAATAACAAGTCCGAATCGCAAATTGAATTTTCTTAGGTTAACATTCATGATGTGATTTTTCCTGTTTCTACTAATTTGTTTGCCTGTTTTGGGCTCGTTAAAAATTACAAACTCGGTCTCGATGTAGAGCAGTTTCCCTTCGTTATGATTCAAACTTTTCATATATATATTTTTGTATTTGTAATTCTAGCAGTTTTTGATATATTGAAGATAAAAAATGTAATAAAAAGAAGCATTAGATTTGCACCTAGTATCAATGTATAATTGAATATTTTTTCTTACTTCTTCTTCTTCTTTGATCACTAAATGTACTGAGAAACATGTGAAGGTACTTCAAGTGCTGCTACGGTCTGTATTAAATAATTTCATGTAAAATGTGGCTGAGAGTATTTATTTATATATTTTCACTTACAAAATACAAAAAACTAAAAATACAATTATAACATGTACAATTAATTTAAAAAGTAAAATTCAAATTCAAATTCAAATTCAAAATATCTTTATTCAAGTAGGCATTTATACGCACTTTTGAATCGTCAATTACTACAATACAAAAAAGTTAGTGTAGTCAGTCCGTAAGTACGCTACCACCGGCTCGGAATGCTGCTCTGTTGAGAAGAGTCGGCAGAAACTCAACAGTTGCTCTTTTCAAAAGAAATATAACAATATGTGATGTACATTATAATATAAATCCTGCAAATGATTCAACAACTTAATTTCCACATATTTCGATCCACTAAAAATTCTTGAACGTTATAATAAGCTTTATTTAACAATAAACTTTTAATTTTAGATTTAAAACTAAGAAATGGAAGGTCTAAGATATCTTGTGGAAGTTTATTATATATGCGTATACTCAAACCCATGAAGGATTTATTAACTTTTTGAAGCGTGTCTGTCACCTTTTTTTTATATAACTATTTAAATTTTGACGTACATATAATATGTTATTAAATTTGTATTGGGAAGCGACTGTAAGAATATCTATTTCTTTAAAAACATCTCTCAGAGAATCTCTAGCTTTTAAGTTATAAATAGCCCGCACAGCTCTTTTTTGTAAAATAAATATAGAATTAATTTCGACAGCACTGCCCCATAATAAAATACCGTAAGATAAAATACTGTGAAAATAACTAAAATAAACAAGTCGAGCCGTATTAATGCCCGTTAATTGTCTAACTTTTCTAATTGCAAAGACGGCGGAGCTGAGTTTGGCTGCGAGTGTTGAGAGATGGGGGTTCCACTGGAGCTTTTTATCTAATGTTATACCTAAGAATTTTGTTGAGTCAATCAATTCTAACACTTCATTGTTAAGGAGCAAGTTAAAATTTTTACTTTTTACATTAGGAAGTGTAAACTCTGCGCATTTAGTTTTCTTAGCATTTAACACTAAATTATTAATTTCGAACCAATGCAGGACTCGTGAAAAAGTACTGTTTACTTCGTCATAATTAATCCTATCACGCTCAACTTTAAAAATAAGCGAGGTGTCATCAGCAAAGAGTACAATGTCACACAGACCCTTTACAAAAAAGGGCAAGTCATTAATATAAAGTAAAAACAAAAACAAAAAGGGGCCCAGAATAGATCCTTGTGGAACACCCATCTTTAGGTGAGAACCAGACGATTTAGAATTATTTACGTAAACTGTCTGGACTCTTTGATTCAGGTAAGAGGCAATAAGATCAAGCGCAGGCTACGTACACCGTAGTGGTTTAGTTTGCTTAGCAAACAGCAATAAAAACATTATCCAACCAATCAAGTTTAAAAAATATCAAATTTAATAGTAAAAATATCAAAACTCGAACCACAAAATTACAAAAAGTAATCAAAATAATAGTAATATATAAAAACATCATATCTACCTGCAATTTTAGTAAAAAAAATAAGTTTTTTGGCAAGTTTTGTTATAATATCGATAAGCGTGGAAGATGAATACATTGTTTTTGCTTATACATTTAATCGTAAGTATATGGAACAATTCATAATTTCATCCACTTAATTGAGGATATTTTAATTCTACTTTACTTATGTAGAAGTTATGACACACGAATGCTTTTATCTCGTACCTCCTGTTTTAAATGGAGATTAATAGATCTTACAAAGTGGTTAATATTTCATATATTATGAAAATAGTTTTAGTGGAAATTTGTGTATATTTTTTGGGTTTTTTGTATAAACAATTTATATAACTGACTCATTAATACCAAAGAACTCTTTACCAGTCACCTGAAAATAAGGGGTACAATAGAGGAAAAAAAACATACATTGAGAGACATGGGAAAAAATATACGTTGTATGTATAAAACTTCTTTTACTAATATGTAATACAAATAAAAACCATAACAATATTTTGTTTTAGGTATTTCAAGTATTATTATTATAGTGTGTATGTATGGAATGTCAATCTAAGAATTGAAATCAGGATAAAAAAATTATCACTCACAGCAATTGGAAACATTTCTACGAAATATTCAACTTTTGATGTAGACGGAGACTATGAATTTGATAGTCAGACAGTGATTAAATAATAGTCGAATTTAACGTATAAATTGAGATTTCAATGAGTCACTTTGAGTTTACAAATCGAAAGAACTGATCGAAAGTATAAAATGTCTTTTTTAATAATTTAGTTATATTATTTTTAATCTAAACATTTGGTATTTTATCAGAAAATAAAATATCTAAATAATACGAACCTCTTTGTTTGGTAATATTTTATTGTCCTTGTAGATTTCGTGACTAAAAATAGACAACTTTGTGATCAGAAATAATATAGAATACAATAAAAAATGTAGATAGTTGTTTTTATAGTAAATAACTAGACTAGACAATTGATCTTAAGAAGTCCCCATAATACTATAATATATTTTGATAAATACTTGCTTAATATATTGATCGTCTAAATTAAATAGGCAGAACCCGAATCTCATTATGAATTTCCCGGAAATTATACCAGTATTTAAAGTAATTTAATAATACGTGTCATCTTTTAAAGTTTTTGGACTAGAAGATTTTTCCTAGGAGTTTAATATAGTTTCTTTTGCACATCTTAACTACTTTGTAAAATATGAAATAGACTGTAGTTGCACTATAAATATATATTTTAAGGTTAGACTAAAATAAATTTATTGCAAGTTGGCAAACGTACACTAAAAAGATACGTCACAAAAAAGTTCCTGTTTCTTTTGTTCTGAATGGCTTTAATGGTAATAAATAAAAATATATTTACACCACTTTTAGAATTCTATAAATCTTCTTTTACAATATATTTGCCAACATTCGTGAACACGCAAGTTCCGTCGCTTCCCCGTACTTGCTCAATATTCGCCGTAACACGATAACAGTTTTTTAACTATCTAACGAGTACTCAGTACGTGAACAATTGAAGTGTATATCACTGGACATAAAACTGATTGAAGCGGATTATTGACTTCAAAGTAATCACCAACATATACCTTTTTAATTCATTTCAATCTGGATTCCGCACTGGCCACAGTACCACATCTACCTTAATAAAAGTTACCGATGACATTCGAAAGGGAATGGATGGTAAACAACTGACAGTATTGATTTTGCTTGACTTTAGCAACGCTTTTAATAATGTTGACTTTGATATCATGCTGAATTTGTTAGCTTCTCTCAACATATCTCCATCAGTCATTGAATGGTTTCATAGTTACCTGCACGGACGCCGACAACGCATTCGGATTGACGAATCGTTTTCCTCTTGGAGGCAAGTAAGTTCCGGTGTTCCTCAGGGAGGCGTGTTGTCACCATTACTCTTTTCCATCTTCATCAATACAATTTCTCAAAATATTTCATCTCCCTATCACATGTATGCAGATGATTTACAAATCTACTCGCAATCTAGCTTGGGAGATTTGCCCTCTGCGATTGCGCGACTAAATGAAGATCTGAGATCAATCTTGAGCTGGAGTATTTCTTATGGAATAAAAATTAATACAACCAAATGCCAGGCTATAATTATTGGATCTCCAGGCATGATTGCTAAAGCTGATTGCTCAAATTTACCGCCAATCTCAATTAATCATGTTATTATACCCTACAGTAACAATGTCAGAAATCTCGGTCTACAATTAGACAACACTTTGTCTTGGTCTCACCACATTAAAGAGGTAAGTAAAAAATATTTTGCTGCTATGAGTTCAGTACGTCGTTTGCAAAATTTTCTTCCCATTCCCACCAAAGTTATGCTTGCACAATCTCTTCTTCTTTCTATTCTTGACTACGCCGACGCAAGTTATCCTGATCTCACCGAGGCACAACTTGATAAACTTGAGAGACTTCAAAACCTTAGCATTCGGTTCATATTTGGCTTGCGCAAGTATGACCATATCACTGAATTTCGATCCAAACTCAAGTGGTTACCAATCCGTCTTCGCCGGAATCTTCATATCCTTTCACTTCTGTACTGTGTGTTATTCAATCCAACTTCTCCGTATTATTTAAAAGAAAAAATCCTATTTCTGGGCACTCATAGTAAAGTTCTTAGGTCTTCTGATAACCTTACTCTCCGTTTACCTCCTCACTCTACTCGTTTCTATAAAAAGTCTTTTACTGTTCAAGCAATATTGCTCTGGAATGCGTTACCTGTAGTCATCAGACAAGCAAGGTCTTTGACTGCCTTTAAGAGGTTGGTTAAGGATTATTATCTCGGTCTCTGTTCGTCACTATAATGTAAATTATATCTAATTATATATTATCCTTTAACGTTTTTTTATATCTTTATATTATTCTATCTCTTATTTTTCCCCTGATTTTTCATGCACATATCAAATAGTCTATCTCCTGTGTTCATAATAGTATTATATATATTTTATTATGATTTATATATATTTATTGTATTATGTATTTTATTTATGTTATATTAATTTCTATATATGTGTATATTTTATTTATGTTTGTTTATGAAATTATGTATGTTAATATTATGCACCACTCTTCTGTATGCAACTCACCTTAAACTTAGATATAAGGTTGTCTGGAAGAGATCGCTACTTAGCGATAAGACCGCCTTATTGTATACCCCTACATACTTTAAATGTTTTATTGTTCCGATTGTTACTGTTATTTTACATTGTGGTTGCAATAAAGTATATTATTATTATATACAATACAACATTTATAACATATGTTTCACTAAATTATATAATTATTACAAATCCTGCTTCTGTTATATTTCTTCGAAGTTGAGTTTTTCCATTTTGAAGGTCTTGGCGTTTGTTTTGTAGAGGTGATCCTTTGTTAGGAGGAATACCTACTCTTATTTTTTTTGAGTTTAGGTATATAAAACTTTAGATTATTTTGTCTTCTCCTCTCTAACCTAGACACAATTAATAATGTATATTTTATTTTTTTTTTCGTTTGACATCCTTTAATCATTCATTCATTGTTAGTTATTCACAATATATGTTTAAATATAACTGATATGAAAAATTATATTTTTAACTAATTATTAAAATAATGATTTTTTTTGGGGGCACAATTAATTTTATATGCAAAGGTTCTAATGATTTGAATGGTGCTAATGAACTGAATTTATGGTCACAGTTAATATTATATGCAAAGGTTCTAAAATGTTAAGATTCAGTTGATTAAATTGGGGTAACCAAAGACACTGCATATTTTTTTAGAGCCTATAAAAATACCATACAATAAAATAATAAAAGCAATTTAATTATTAATAAAAAAACAATGTAGCAATGTATAGGAATTAAGTAGGTATATATTTGTCTCAATTTTATATTTATAAAGTATCTAACTATATATAATATTACCTCGCCTGATAAAATAAAGCAAGAAAGAAATTTTCATCCCTCCTAATGGTTAAATGTCACATTTTGTAAATAAGTTTGTAGATAAATATATACTCAAAATATGCAGGTAAGTAGTATACGAATTAGAATGAAGATAGTTTCATACCTGTCCCATCAAAGTTAGTGCTTTTGAATAAATGTTATCAGAAAGAGGAACCTAACCTAATAATGTATATTAATTCTGATCACGCTCGTATCTCTTTATTAACTCAAGGGAAACTAAAACCTAATTCCACGCTGAAGGCATTACGCTACCCGTGTTACGTGTTGCAGACACGAGGCAGGATTGGAACTTGTATCAGAGAAAATATAGCTCGTATTAAGACTGGCACCGGGAGCACGTATCAGAGGGTATCTATAAATTTAGTTTGGAACAATGTGCCAATCTAGTATTTTATACCATACTAAATATCTGATGCAGTCTAATAAATCAAATTTTAACGGAAGGCATTTATAATATGTGACACAATATTGTATATAGTTTTAATAATATGGTATGCTAAGACAAATAAAGTATTTTATAAGTAGATAAGGCATAAGCATTCATAATGATCTTTAAATGTAAAGGACTCGTACTACTCAGTTGGCTGACAATGTTAAGTATAAGTAATAAAATTTATATGCTATGGAATTGCATAAAGGTTTTTGACAAATTTATAAGTGGAATACAATTACTAGTTATATAACCCTTGCATATCATTATATTACACGTGCTCTCCTTTCATTCAATTAAATATGATTTGTCATCAATTAAAATACAACATTAACCATTGGATATTTGTACTAATACAATACAATTACAATACAATACAATTCAAAGTGAAACTTATATTTTGTTTAAAGTTCCTGAAATGTATTCAGTTATTGGTGATATTTGTGATGATTTTGTTAGAAACAAGTGTGGTGAACGATTTCTTATCTTATTAATTTAAAGATAAAACACGATAGAATTTGTAGCATTTATACTTTTGAAATAAAAGAGTAATTGCTTTATTTTTTTTTATTTATTAGTACATAATACTTTACTTTCTTTCTCGGTACATAACAATAACTTCAATTCTCAATAGGAAGAGGTCAAGCAAAGATATTGATATGCTTGTTGTTATACCTCCAGAAGCTCAACTCACGAAAGTAAGAATTCTTGAATATCATATGACGATAAATATTTATATGGAGAAACGATACGTCTCTAAATCTTATAATTCGAGGTTTAATTGTGGAAACAAAACTAATAATACACAAATAACATTAATCAACATTTTAATCATGTATAGTAAAATTTTGAAGTGGTTTGTTTTTTATATTAAAAAAATACTTATTTTTTTTACATTAAGAATCGTATAAAGTTATATAGAAACACCCTGAGAATCAGCTTGGAAAAAAGCTATTCGAGCTGTATCCTCAATTTACTTTTACCTACGACAGATCCTTAATCCAAACCAGATTGAATACTTTGGACTTAATACTTCATAATTATTCAATCATCTATCACATCAGATAACATGCTACGAAATAAAATCTAAAATAAAACGGCTTAAAAAATAGAGCATTTAGTTAGAGTTATTACTTTACAAGATACAGTTACTCTTATAAGTTAGTTAAAAATTATATAAGTAAAAATATATTTTTTTTATTTTTATCTATAACAATTTGAAACTGTAAAGTACCAAACACCGTGTGGATACTGTGGTACTATATTCTGATCTTATTGTGTACTAGTAGGTTTATGAACAGAAAGGAAACCACAACTGTATACTGATCTGTAGCTATACTTAGTTAGCACAAGGCTGAGACCTCAGGAGCTCTCCAGAAACTCCCTTTATATTTAAACTTAAAGACCCTAACTAAAATGGTTTTTTGTAATTGAAAGCGTGATTTATCAATAAAACTTGTTGAAAGAATTATACTAATAACAAATCTTAATACTCTTAAAAAACCTTATCAGAAAAGAGAAGTGTAACAACAAAGGACCTTCAAATAACATCTTAAACTTTTTTTATATTCGCATACAAGCAATATTTACTTATACATATTCTTGAATTCTTTATGGTATAGGCTATTTCCGTAGATATTGTACAATTACAACTTTATAAAGAGCGATTAAATAATACAATGCATAAAAAATTATCAGTTGACTAATTTTAATACGACATTTGATGTTGTTAACTGCGATCTTGCTAACGTCACGGCCTCTCTTAATATCTGGCCTAGCTCACTATCACTTTACCAGCTTTATCTTAAAGTTAGAAGATAGACAAAGCTTTAACTTATCAGTTAAAAGATAGTCAGATTCTGCCATGTATTTAGTTAAATAGTTCTTTAGAAATATGAATATATACTCCTGAATATTCAAATTGTCTTAGTATTAAATTCAAATATCTTTCGTAAATTTCTATAAGTAATATAATCTACAAAAGAAAATAAATAATTCTGTATAACATTCATAATGGGAACAGGATTAAAATGGATAGCAACATATTTCATCTTATAATTGAATAGTGTGTATTTTTCTGATAAGTTTGGACACCATATTTGAAAAAATAGGAACAACAAATGTTGTAAATACAAATTATTTTAATTGCTATTCATTACTATTACGAGTTACTGATGATTTATTAACACATCGACGAGAGGACTTACAGTAGAAACTTGACACTTTAACTAAGAAAATTATTAAGATGATATGAAAAGTATCCGAATAAAAGTTCAAAATTAATGAGTTAAGAAATACAACACTAAGATTTTTTAATGTTGCAAAGCCACGTCTTAAATCTGTTGGTCTAGGGCGTTCCTTTGCAACATTAATAACAGCTTCCAAATGGTAACAAATGTAAGAGTATCTTAGTTCCTTTCTGAATGTTGTCAAAATTATTACTCTATTGCTAAGTCATTAAATTATGATATCTTCACTTCAATATATTTATATTTAATATCGAGGTTTATGTATATAATATTGATATTGTGTTTAAAATACTAACGCGCTAGATTTGTTATCGATTAAATAAATTATGCATCATTATTTAAACAGACTACCCTAATTAACAAAAGGTTCTATGGAAGTCTAATTAACAACACACTAATATCAAATATATATGTGTCATTTGATTGAAAGTATTTTTTTAACTTAACTGACAAAATACTTGTTATAAGAAAGAAAGATTCAATGCTGTTAATGTATTTTATTGTAAAGGAAACCTTAACAACTTTTATAACAATTGTTTTTAATTTAACTTTGATCTACACAACTTGTAACAACTGTTACGCGACTGTAATAACACTTTTGAAGCATTTAAATTTTGTGCAGTTAATCATAAATTAAAAAGTGACTGCAATAATATGCAGCGTAACTATGTCACTAACTTGGAATATGCTAATCTGCACTAGAAGTCTTATTTCAATATGTTTTTATACTAATGTTTTATTTTGTTTGTTTGTTTATTTAATTACTTTTCTTTACGTTTTTTCTCATTTTTTTTTTGTTATCTTTTATATATTTTGTATAATGATAAAGAACATTTGCCAGAGGTCGAAAAAATACAGACAAAATGGGTGTACTCTACGTCATTATATCTATCTATTGTCGTGGGTCTATTGTTTAAAAAAGTACTTCTTATAAGCATCTCACTGTGGCTGTTTATACTTTTTTTATTATCTCTACAACATTAAAATTAATAATGTTTTTTACAGAAATACTACAATTTTGTTAAACAGCACCTACACTGCCATTAAAATAATAGAATTGTAAACTAAACCGCTAGTCTCCGAGTAGTAATTTGAACAATGCCTGTAACAACTACAAAGCGTGTCTTCTGGAACGCTGCTTCTGAATTGAGGTAATATTCTAACAGCGTGATTACAATAGTTCAAAATGTGCTATAGCTCTGTATCACAAGAGATAATTAATATAATAGAACTATTAAGCACACTATTTTTATATTCGTTAATTTCAAATAGGACTTTTTAAAAAAATATATTTTGATTGAAATAAAAAATACACTTTTGAAATAACAAGATGTTTGTATATATTCTAAAAAAATATATAATATATTTAAACAAACTTACAATACATATTATTAAATTTGTATCGTAAAATTATTTGTTAAGGTATATGTAATTTTTTCTTAATACCATTTTTTTTCCAGTATTTTGATTTAAATAATCATAATAATTATAATACAAAGCGTGACATAGTATTTTTTGTTAATGTTAAACATTTCCAATAAATGTGTTAAGAAGTGGCATGGATTACTTTCGTTATGATTGAAATTAAGTCATATTTTTTTCAGAATTTTATTTCTTATCGACTTTTAAATTGCAGTAACGGATGTTGGATCTTTAGCATCTCTATGTTTCGTTTTATTAAATTTTGCTAACCGTTTCCATCGCAGATTTCTTTCAATCTTTACGTATTTCACAAGCATTGGTAATCTGGCAGCAATTTTTTAAGACACAAATATTTTTTATTTTTTTATTCAAGGTTATATTTAAAAATTTATAACTTAAAAGGCTTCGTAACTTAGGAATAGATAGGTAGCAAAATTTATCATCCTAGAGGTTCAAGTCTTGTCTGATTTGAGTATTTTACTGTGTAAAACTAAATAATCACAACATTGCTAACATGTTGTAGTAAATCTTAAACATTCATTATTTATTGCTATTATATTCTCGTTATCAGTGGATTATTTGCCTATTTGAATTTTTAACCAGTTCTCTTACCATATGTGAAAACATACCGACCTTTGTTCAATTTGTTGTTCCTGAACCCAAAACTTTGGTAATACATGACCCAAACGGTAAATGGGCTTTTACTGCTTTCAATTTAACGGATATTAAAAAAAAACTATTTTACCTATTACTTATAGGTGAAAACAAAAACTTATGAACGAAACAGGAAAATATAGATAATTCTCAAAACAACCTTTTGGTTAGTTTTGTGTCCGTTTGAGTTGAAATTTGGTTGCAGTACTATTAATTTTCCTTTATTATTATTATATACATTATATATAAATTGAAATGGAGTTTAATTTATTATAATTAAAAACAAAAATGTATAAAATAAGTGAAATTAAGACAGAGAAGTTATACAAAAGTATTTATAACAAGTGTCATTGTGAGAACTTTGTAGTGTTATCAAATATAAAATATTGCTAGTTTTTAAATCGACATTATTAAAATATAAATATAGCTAATAATTTCACCCACACGTTTCTTACTCAATTTTGAATTTTCTAACACATCATTGACATTAACGTTTTCCTTACACATTTTGGTAAGGGTAAGAACATTTTTAAGAAATTATTTTATTTCCACTAATATTATAATTGTGAATATTTAGATGATTAAAATATAGATATTTGTGCGTCAGTCAGTCAAAAACATATATTAGATAGATTATTATGTAATTTTGCGAACGGATAATAAGATACTCAACTTTTCTGAAGCTTGTTTACTACGGTGAATTTTTTCTAGCGATGCAGTTGCGAGAGAATAAAATATATACATATCAATGATACTGCTGGATGATCTAAATACGATAAAGTTGCTATGGTATATGGGGGTTGGTAATTTTCATGCCATTCGTGGCTCGTGATGGCCGTTAAAATATGGATCGTTTTATTTTATCTAACATATGGGAATAACCGAGTAATATTTGAATGTAAATTGATAACCATTGTGGTTATAAACGGTTTTACTATAAGTAATATGAACACACTACTAGAATAAATAATGCTAACAGATAAAATGTGCATGTTGAGTTTCAAATAAATCAAAATAAACTATAAACAGTTACTAGTTAATTGTGTTTATAAACGATTTTATTTTAATGCTCCACAAATTTGCTTAAATCATTTTATTTTTTTATAAAATACTTAATAAACGTAAATCCTTTGCTATATTGGTCTTAAATAACGGATGCATAAAAGCATCTCTGAATGCATTTATTTTTATATCAAAAGCAACAGTTAACCGTACCCTCGAAAAGATCTACATTTCCTTTTGGTTTAAAAGATACAAACTGCTGCATTTCCATTTGACGTACACAAGTGATCAGTGGTATTGATTCAAAGATGAAAACATATAACTGATTAAACAAATAAATAAATGAATCAATTTATATATTAATAAGCATACATTAGTTACTTAAAACTGACTGAAATAATAAACTTGGTCTTCTAGAAAATTTTTTTATTTACAATATAATGAAGGCCTATCTAAACACTGAAACTAAATATTCATACACAACTCCACACATAATTAAAATTGTCGCCTTATTAGTAATTATTTATAGTCATTTGACTGCATCCTGTCTAGAATGGCTCGACCACTTATTCACAGTCGGCATTAACCACGGTCGGCTTTAAGTAATTATAACAATATAACATTTTGAAGGCTGAGTGACAGAGCTAGAAAAAAACACCCAGGTTTTTGCTTCCTTTCCTTGGTACATTTATTTTATCTCCCCGGGCGGCACCGTATTTGTATTTGTAAATGTTCATGTATGTGTTCGCTTGCCACCCTGTACATTACAATTAATTGTCCATAATGTGGTTAAGAAAAATATAAATGGGATTTTGGACATAATATAATATACATGGGATTTCGATAATCTTGAATTTATTACATAATGATAAAATAAATGTATTAAAACATTACACAAGACGTTTTTATAACGTACGTACTAAAATATTACCTGAATTATATTAAAAATCTTGGATATAGCCACAACGTTATAAAGTTTTGCAAATTTTGAATTCTTTTTAATCGTTTGCCGTGAAATCGTTTAATATCAGTTGGTATCAGCTTTAGTCGTTACTGTTAGCTTTTATACTTTTAGTAAAAGGAAACCCTTTTGTTACAGAGCATATGTATCGATGCAAAGGTATGACTAAAATAACTCAAGCTGTACATATCATGTTATTTATCTTTTATAGATTATAATAAGAAGCATTTCTCTAAAAGTGTAAATTAAAAATAATTTTACGTAAGAAACTATATTTAATGACTCGATGACTTTCTTGAATATAATATTTTTTTCTAAATCTATGAAAACAGAATTTTTAACCAATAGTAATGTAATTTGTTAAAATTCTTAAATTTTATAGATACTCGTAAAATTCTGTTTGGATACATCGAAAATACTAAAAAAGTCAGTAGCATAACAAATTTGATACTTGAACAACCCAGTTTAACGCATCCAGCGCCGCAAAATTTATCTATAATACGTATTATAAGAAAATTTTTTGTTTGTTTAAACGGTCTGAAACTACCGGATGGTTTTCAAAAACTAAATATTATATTAACAGAATATATGTTTAATAACATAGTATTACACTAATATAGTACTAGAGATTTTAAATAACTAAAAATCAAAAAAAAATCGGGTTTAATCAGTAGTTAAGAACTAAAGCATAGACAGCTAGAGTCACGTGAAACAGCTAGTATTATATAAAATGAAACCTAACCTAACTTAACATTAAACTTGAAGACTTGAATAGCGGTGAATAACAATGACTTCAATTGAAATATTAATAAAACAGCCGCTCGTATTAAATTCAAATTTATACAAACGTTCATTCAAAAATACTGCATTTTATTTATCCAAAATTTTTATAATTATTCAAATATTTAAATAAGCATTATGAAATCAATATTACATGTTTAGAGTTCGTTTGACATCCATAAAAATCAAACGTTTAATTGTCAGCTTACATCTTCGGCATTATAGTTACCAACATTTAATCCTTTTGAAAGTTTTGATTTTCTTAGCATTATCAAATTGTTTATAGCTTTGAGCCCATTTAAGGGGTGCATCGTTATATAAGATACACCAGCATAGAGGATATTTCAGTAATCCCAACGGTTAATATCTTTGCCTTAATTGGACGCCACGAGCTCGCTGTTTGCACTTGCCGTGACTTAATTCTACACATATATAAGGTAGATATGTAAAATAATTAGTATATGTTAAAAATATAACTAAATAAACATATGATTAATGCGACAGACAATAAAACTCAAGTTTATAGTATAAGCCTGAATTAATATTTAATCAAATAGTAGTTTTAGTCAACTATAAATTGTCACATTACATGTCACACAAAATATAAAAATACTTGGTTATTGTAAAAGATATTATACCTTTAATTAATAACATAATTCTTATGTTTATATAACTTAATTGCAATTCAGTTAGTGCTTGAATATTCCAGGGAGAATAACAACAGACAGTGAAAACTATAGTAGTATAAGTGCGAATAATTTACCTGGAAGTATTATCAACGTGGGATTAGTTTTGAGTTTTCGTTGCCTATTAAACAGTTAAGTTATGACGTGTTTTATGTCGAAAATAATAATTGTTCAATTAATATGTCTTTGTAATAATGATATACAAAAATATAAAAAAATAATTATAGGTCGTTTACTTTAAATCTTACGAGTATGTACATAAATAAATATAGTTGCTGCTTAATTTGCTGTTTCAGTAAATGAACACAAATTTAATGTTATATATGAAAAAAAATATATAATCAGAAGCGAAACAGAATGTCTTTCAGTGATGAAATCTTGTAAACTTTCTAGGACTTTAGGTTAATGCTATCTGACTGTTTGATATTAGGTAATAGGTTATGAAGATGGAAACGGCGTACACGGATTTCCTCTACTACTAATTAACACATCAAAATCCATAACTAATGAGTTCTGTACCGAGGTACCATGGATAGGGTATTTGGAATGTGTGGTCACATATTGCAGGTTACACTAAAAAGTAAAAAATCGTTGTTATTATAAAATCATATAATAACAACGAATGGAATAATGGAATATTTTTACACTATTTCCATTGAGGGTATATTTTTGTATTATTGGAGATTAGTTTTACAATATTTGAACAGCTTACTAAAAGAGTATTACTTTGATAGATTATTTTATTTTATTGATTTTTTTCCGAGATCTTGAACGTAGTACTATATGAACATTAATTCTCTTTGTTCTTGTTTACTCTGAAACAAATATAAGGAAACACTACCGTGGTTATTTTAAAGATGATTGGGGTAACCTGTTAGACTTCTTCTACTTTGAATCATTATCAGTGATCACTTGTGTACGTCAAAATGGAAGTGTCAGGAGGGCCTATTTCAATAAAAGATTTATCGTAATAAGCCCTTCTGTAAAAGCACGTTCCAACTTAATGTTAACGCTATGAGGGTTCCAAACTCGTCCTGGTCTAAGAAGAACCACACAACAAACACAGCCGGATAGTTTTTTTTAATTTGTTATCACTGTTTCACAAATTTCAATCTTAAAAGCTATTTTGGAACAACTAGAACCGTCGCAATAAAATTAAAAAAAAAATAAAAAAATAATTATAATAGCAAAAAAATAATAATAATAGCAAAAAAATAATAATGATAATAATAATAAAAAATAAAAATCGGCCTGCTACACAACCAGTCACCGCAAGCAGCACCCGTTCACGAGCATAACGCAAGAGCCAGCCATCACCCCCTTCGCTATATTTGATGGACGAGTGCAACCCGACTCCCGACGCTACCGCAAGTCATGACTCGATAAAGCGAAATTAATCTACAACAAAAAACAAATTGCGGAGATTACTAGTTATTCGCAATATAATACAATTCATTCCCAGGCCATACCGTCGTTGATATAATCGTGTACACTATAGTAGGATTTTTTTATCAAATTAATTTTTATATATAATTTAAATTTATTTAATGATAAACTTAAGGCTTCATTTGGGAGCTTATTATAAAAACGTATACAATTAACCTTAAAGGATTTACCTATTTTATGAAGCCTAGTGTTGGGCATAGCGAGTTTATTTTTATTTCTTGTATAAATTTTATGAAATTCACAATTTTTTTTGAACTTAGAAATATTTTTATGAACGTAAGTTAAAATTTCATAAATATATTGATTATAAACAGTCTTTATTTTAAATTCTTTAAATTTGTTTCTTAAGGATTCTCTTGGTCTCATATTATATATTACACGAACAGCCCTCTTCTGCAGTATAAATATGGTATCGATGTCGGCTACATTACCCCATAAGAGTATACCGTATGACATTATACTATGAAAGTAACTAAAGTAAACTAATCGAGCAGTTTCCATATTTGTCAATCGACGTATTTTTTTAACCGCGTATGTAGCAGAACTAAGACTATTTGATAAATCATATATATGAGGACCCCATTGCAATTTTTCATCTAAGGTAATGCCCAAGAAAGTAGTAGATTTGACCAAGTCCAATTCCTCATTGTTTAATTGTACATTGGTTTTAACATTTTTAACATTTGGTAAAGTAAATTTAACACATTTCGTCTTTTTTTTATTGAGCAACAAATTATTGGCGTTAAACCATTGTTCAACATCTGAGAGAGCGTTATTTACATCGTCAATAACAGATTGCCTTCTGCTAACTTTAAAAGTAAGAGAAGTATCAGCAGCAAACAATACTGTCCCATGTTTTTCCCTCACTAGGCGAGGTAAGTCATTTATGTAAATGAGGAACAAGAAAGGCCCTAAGATAGAGCCCTGTGGCACACCTATTTTTACCGAAGAACCGGGGGAAAGTATTCCATTTTCGTCTACTTTTTGAATTCTATCATTAAGAAATGAACTGATCAAATCTAGGGACTCATTCTTAACTCCATAATGTTTTAACTTTTTATAAGGATTTCGTGTTGAACGCAGTCAAACGCCTTAGATAGATCACAGAAAATGCCAAGTGCATCCTGTGATCCTTCCCAGGCTTCAAATATATTGAGTAATAGCTCAACACCAGCATCTGTTGTAGAGCAACCGGCAGTGAAACTAAACTGGTTTTTGTGCAAGAGATTGTTTTTACTAAAAAAAATCAACAAGTTGATTAAGAATTATTTTTTCAAAAATCTTACTAAATGTGGTTAAGACTGAAATTGGTCTATAATTACTAGGATCTAATGAACTGCCAGATTTAAATAATAGAGTTATTTAACTTTGTTTCATTAGATCAGGAAATATACCAACCACATTCCAAACAATTATTAAATATCAATGCTAAGTCGGGCGCAACAATGTCAATTATGGACTTGAGTACGTCAACAGATATTCCCCAAAGATCACTAGTCTTTTTAACGCTAATTAATTTAAATACTTTGATTACTTCTTGAGCATTCACTTTTTTAAAATTAAAACACATGGATCTACATTATCTCTAAGTAGTCCTATAGCTGCAGCGGGAGAAGAATTTAAAGATAATGTTGTAGTCACTGGAATATTAGTAAAAAAGGTTTCAAAAGCAGTAGCAACCTCGAGGTCAGACGTAACATATTTATTATCTATAGTCGATCCTCAGGGATTTAGCTCTTCCAGTTTCCTCATTAATTATTTTCCAAGTTGTTTTTATTTTATTATTGCTATTGCTATTGGTAGATAGTTAAATTATTTAATGAAAGTATTGAAAAACTCATTATAAATAACATTGGGATTTGATTTTTTCAACAAGGGCAAATAGTGTATTAAATCATTTTTAATTTGACTAATACGTTCTACAGTCACTGGTATAAAACTTACTTTCTGTTTTGATTTTTCTATCTTGTTACAACTGAATTTAATAAATTGGTCATAGTGGTCGGAATCTAATGTATTGAATAAACATTTAAAATTTGGAATAACACTTGTAAAAATATTATCAATACAAGTGGCACTAGTGGTTGTGGTTCTAGTAGGCTCCATAAACATGTGTAAAAGATTATAAGATTTGAATAAATTTAAAAATTTTATACTTATTGAATTTTTTTCAAGAATATTAATATTGAAGTCTCCACAAATGATTACCTTTTTACTAGAATGTGATAGTTTAAAAAATACCTCATCCATAATCTTTTCAAATTGTTCAAAGCTAGATGACGGTGGCCTATATACATTTACAATTATTAATACCTCTAATTCAACTGATGCTAGTTCAGCTGTTCGCTCAACAGAATGGCTCACTATGTCCTTACGTTCTTTGAATTTTATCTGTTTATTTAAAATAATTAAAGAGCCTCCATGTATGGAATTAACTCTGTTGAACAAACTACCAACCTAGTGGTTATTGAAATTAAACATTAATTCACCATTTTTGAGCCAATGCTCAGTGACACAAAAGATATTAATATCTAAAGTATTTAAAAACAATTCAATTTCTAATTCCTTATGTCTTATACACTGAATGTTCTGATGCACCAGGTTGATACAGTGTACATTATTAATTTTATTATTAATTTTATTAGTTTTAGTACTTCTATAGTAATCACAATTATTATTATTTGAAATGTTAATTATTTGGCTAGAGGATATCTCTACTATCTTAATGTCTAGTTTAAACTATTACTAATACTACTATTACTAGTTGGAATTATTTTCAAGCTGTTAATACTTACACAAATATTTGAACGCTGTTCAATAGGAACATTTCTGGCCATATTATTGGCTGTCATAGTAAAAAAATATAATAGCGATAAAGCTATTTGTCGTTTAATGAAGATAGGTAATACCTACCATTAGTCAAATTGTAAAAGTTACTAACATTAGTGTTAGTGTCAATAACATAAAATTTGTCATTATATAAACATAAATTATACAACAGTAAGTTTATCTTACATCTAATTTTGTTTTCAGCCTGTGGCAAACCTTTATTATAGGGTAATGAAAACCATACAATTTTATTTACATTTAAGTTACTTATAGTTTCAAAACATTTTTAAAATTCCAAATGATTTACATTATCTCTATTTCCTACAAAAATTATTATATTTGTTGAAATAGTAAATTGTTTACTTGAATTCTTAATTTGTATAGTAATATTTATTATATTGTTGTCAGGTGAACAGCTGTTGAATACATTTTGTTTCTCAAAAGAAGAATTTAGTACAGAGCCCATTCCTTTTACAATATTATCGCTAAACATATATGTGTCATATACAGGAGTCAATTTGAGGGAGCTATTATTATTAGAAACAGGGCTATTAACCCTGTCACACAATGTTCTAGCCGGGGGGGAAAATGTTGATTTTACAGAAAATAAATTAGTATTACACTCACATGAACAACTGTTAGTATGTGAGTTAATGCATTTCAAACTTTTTTGTGATTTTTTTAACAATTCATCTACTTTTGACTTAGGATAATTTGTGTATTTTCATATTTTTTTGTAATTCTTCTTAATGAAGTCTGCAAACGGGCTATGTGCGTTTCTAATAATTGTGTGTCAGTTTCATATCTCCTATTTCTATTTATATATTTTTATATTTAATTTTTAGCCCAACGTTTAAAATGTTAATCCAATATACGTGATTTAAATTCGTTCTATATAGAACGCATTGACAAATAGACAAATAATGGACAAATAATATTATTTGTTTCACTTAAAAGACAACTGCTCGCCTAACTTTTAAAAAATATTGCTATTTTACCAATTTACCTGTAGAAATTTAACGTTAATTTTTATTTACAAGACTTATCATGAGATAGATATGTTGCAATTTATATTATGATTCGAATATTAAGAGGTTCAAAATTATTAAACTTTACATAGCTAGCGGTATATTCTTTAATTTTTAGCCAGCTTTATTGGGTAGTAATTTATCAGTGTTACAAAATGACGAGATTTGCTTCTGTTTTACCATTAGTATAAGAATTCCTAGAGTTATGACATAATTAAAAACAATTTGTTTTTCTACATATATACATAAAATACAGTATATTTTGTTTTTTAAATAATTATTTATATAATTTGATTTTTTGTGCCTTTTTTCTGTGTGAGGCATTCAACAGCATGTGATTAGCGACTTAATACATGTTGGTCGGAATCATTTTCTCTGTTTTTGATTTACTGATATTACTGAAAATATAATCCTCTTACATGTCTCATTTAATATTTTTTACAGTTAATAATGCTTTAGTATCATGTTTAAAGGATTCGAAATGAAATTAAATATAATATTACGTTATCTTTCAATATATAATATATTAAAACTATTAGATAATTCTATTAATATGCGGTTTAATGTTTTATTTTTCAGATATATATAATGTGGTCCATATAAAATTCAAGTACTTTAGATCTCGAGCCTTACGTACTCACCAAATTATTTATTTAATGCGAAGTATTGACATCCGACTCTCACAGACCAGGCCAGTATTGAATCAGCGTCTACTTTCGACTTCAAAATCTCCGCCTTGAATATTGATGAGGATTCAAATGATGACGACCATTCAAAATTCCTTGTTTGATTTCATTCATTCATTTTCTGTAAGGTATTTTTTATATTTAAAAATATATTATTTGAAAGAGATTTTGTAAAAGAAATAATACTTTAAATCATTACATTAATATGCACTTAAATATCAATGTAAATCTATTGTAACTTTCAAAGTCTTTATTCACAGAGATGTTATGAATCAGTAATTTATTCAATGCATAAATAAACTCTCCACGTGAATCTTGGTTAAACTTTATCATTGTTATTAACGGAATCGCGTATTTTCCTTCACTGGATATTATAATTTAGCAAATTGTGTATATACAAAATTTTATAAGTATTTTTTGTATTATAATATTCAATTTAAAATAATGATCATATTTTTTTTCATTCATTTACATATTCTTTAGTTTCATAAAAAATTGTTAATACTACTACCAATGCAAAATGTTTAAATAGATAATAAATCTTAACCGTCAGTCTACTCGTGACCACGGCCGTTGCATTACGGCCACAACGTCGAGAGTCGAGGTAAATACTTCGATTAAAATAGTACGCGATTAAGTCCCGTTTAAAGTATAATAATATTAACAATTGTTTTAAATTTTTTCAAAAGTTCTTAGAAAATATATATTTTTTTATGTTAGAGGAAGGCAAACGAGTTTGCGGGGCACTGATGATACGTTATCACCATCGCCTATGATCTCTTGCAACATTCGAGAATTCGCAAGAGCACTGAAGGTACCCATGTCGTATCAATCTGGAAATAAAGCCGAGTAGAGTTCGTTCCACATTCGAGTGGAACGTGGAAGCAAGGTTATTGAAAACCGCACAGTGAAAGATTTGCACTCATCTACATGGTACGGATAGTTTTGAAGACGATGATGTGCTGTGCGGTGATGAGATTCGGCGGCAGGCAGCAGATAGAATAACTCTTCAAAATACTCCCCGTTGTAAATGCCGAAGAAGAAGCACAGGGAAGCCACGTTTTTACGCAAAGCCAGAGTACGATCGTTTGCAAATCAACGGGTCCCTGACAATCCGACCGGCTCAATGCAGGAATGCAGACGGTAAAAGCTGATATTGAGGTGAGCCGGACCATAGATTGGAACAGTACTCCATATGTGACCGCACCTGCGCCTTATAGAGCGCAGTAGCCTCGTTCTACTGATAACTCCTAACTTCCTTAAGGCCAACTTGGCCTTGCTCTCTAGATGACCTCGAAACTGATAATCACTCAAAATGTTGAGGCCTACTATACTGATACTTGGCGAGGCATTGAGAGTAGTACTCCCGAAGAGCGGCTTTACGACAAATGGGGTTTTCTTAGTAGTAAATACGCAAAGAATGTAATGTAAGTGAGGAGAAAACATTTAATGTAAAAATCTCATTGGATATTTCATTATTTTAAATTGCATAATAGTATTGCATACTTCTGCCAAGCATTTAAATTTTATTAATTTTAAATAAACAGTAGAATAGCTACAAAATTACTCATACAAGTTAAAAATAATCCTTGATGAAATGTTCAGAAGAAAAATTTATATATTTTACCACTACCGATGTCTGTTGTAGTATAACAGTTAGAAGACATGTCAGTATAATGAGGGTATGATACAACAAGGTTGTGAGCAACCAATTTTTATTGTATTTTATTATATATATGGAGGTTGTTGTCATATACTTATTTTATTGGCAAGTTACGTCTATATCTCAAGTAATCTACTTCAAAATCGGATTGCAGTTCTTAAATTTGAAACTAATCTAAATCATTTACGTATTTGTAAGAATAAAGTTTAGTCATGTGATAACCAAACATGTTGAACCTAATGAGAAAAATATCCTAGATAAAATAAATGTATTTTATAAATAAAAAAATTTGTTCTCCCCTTAATTGTTTTATCGTAATGATATTATAACTTAAAACCAAAAACTATATTGCAATATTGTTAGTTCTCATACAATTAATATATACCTTACGATACGTGCTCATACTACCAATTAAATTAATAATATTTTCCTTGAAAGCAACCTCACTCATCTTATATTTTCAACGCGAAGAGTTACTCAAAACTCTTTAACCTCAAATAACTATAATTGAAATTGCTCCAGACTTAAATAACACCATAAAGAGTAATAAAAATTTGATGTCTCGTTTATTATATTTCAGAATAAAAGCTTTATCAATATGAAGTTGTTACGTCATATTTTTCTTTTTTCTGGCTTCTAGTTATTTATAAATGCAAACACGTTCTGAGTTCTCTTGATCTTAGGCTTCTCTTTTAACTCTTAAAATTTGAATATTTTGTGTCTTTAAACATAATAATTATAAATCGTTAAAATTTACTTGGCCAACCTCAAACAAATTACTAATTTTGATGGTAAACTAATTGAACAAATTATTTGTTACACTTGTTACATTCACAACGTTATGTTAACAAAAATGTTATATTACATATTTTTGAATATCGCAATACTTTTAGATACTATAACGAAGTAAAATTCTAATTCTTAATTATTAAAAATAAGGGAAAAACATTTAAGTTATCTACACTCGGACCCGCCATTCTTAACATTTTCCTACTATTCGTACTCATATGAATACCGCGATAATCTGCTTGAGGGTTGGTGGTGTTGGGTAGCAATCCATTTTAAATAAATTTTCCAGCAAAATGTACGTATTATATGTGTGTATGGATGTTTGAAAATATGAAATCTACTCACTTACAATACGTATATAAAATAAATGTAATTTTTGCTTCTACTGACAGAATATTTTCTAAAGAATCACTTTATATATGTAAGTTGAATGTCGAAAGCTAGTACGCACACATACTTATGTATTTAGGATCAGGATGGCCCATATTAGAAATATGTGTTTGAGTAATCAAACAACAAAAACATAAACCCTCTCGCATACGATTACGAAAAAAGAACAATATTTTTATGAATTTCAAATGTTATTCAACACAGCGTGTAATTTTTACCTATTTTCAATTCTCAGTTGGCTTATGTTCAATTAACGACAAAAGTTTATGTTTATATTTTTAAAACTTATTACATCCTTCTCTATAAAATTTTCTGTATATTCAACATACTTAGTGTTTAATAATAACGAATTTAAAGTCCATTGAGTTAAGTACATCATTCTCTTTGAAAAATAATTTGATTTACTTGATCATCCTTTATTACAAAAATGCTGTGTGGTTTTTCTATTCAAGAAGACATTAACGGTTTTGTGATTTAAATGAGTTCACGATTACATCATACATATACATATATAGACAAGACTAAAAATATACATAAATAAATTTCCTGATTTACACCATTTTTGATGTAAACCTACTTGAGGTTTAGATAAAAATGAAATTTATTCTACTTACTTTATTACCATTATAATGTATTTTAAAAATAATTGAACAATACTATATAACTCCGTTTTTTTTTATAATTAGTAAGTTATTATTTTAGTGTTATTTAATTTAGTGTGAAATTAGGTTTATGTACACAAAAATACTTCAATATTCACTAAAAATTGTGATGTACATTAAATCAACTCAACCTATAATAGAAAGAGTCAAAATACAGCGTTGTCTGAAGCCTTCACTCACAGAGGTAAATCTTTATTAATAATTTCGATTAAAACCGCTTCTCAATAATAAAACAAAAAATAAAAATTTCAAATCGCCTACATGTATCCGCAAAATACGGACTATCGAGTATTTTAATAAATTCTAATGACGATGACAGACGAATCGCAGTCGCCATTTTGGATGCTAGCGAAACGTCACTGACACCGGAGGCCATCTTGATTTCGTTAATCAAAGCTATAACTACAATAATCTACCAACATTATGTAAAATATTGATGAGAAGAGATACATTTAACTCGAGCGAAGCCGGGTTACCATCTAGAATTAGAATAGAATTTAATAGATGAAATTTTGTTTCAAACCGTCCTCTGCTCTAAATTCTCTTCTTCCAGGTGTGCGAAGCCACGGGCACAAGCTAGTGAAAATTAGAAATAAGAATTAACTTGCTATGACCATCACTATGCTCCATTAGATAAAAAATATCCTTTATGGTTAATTGCATAGGTTTTTACAATTTAATCCCCAGTAAAATCTTAAATTTGTCACTAAACAAATTAAAAGGAATTTATAAAAATAAGTTTTTATGTCTAAAAATGACATTAATAACAATATGGCCTGGAAATATATTGTGATTTAGCCATGGAGCCTTTGGAGCCTTGTAGCCTTACTTTAATTTGGGGAGGGTGTATACAAAACGGATTATTTCGATACGTATGGCATCACTTCCATTTGAGGTACACAAGTGATCACTGGTATGGAGTCAAAGTGGAAAAGATATGAAAAAAATATTGCTACATATAAGGCTTCTGTACGTCAAAAGCGAGGTGATTTTATTTAATTAAAGTTATCTGAAGGAATCACTAAAGTAAAAATGACTTGATTGATTGTCAACAGCACTGTTTGGCTGTTAGCATGGGTCATTTCTAAAGTTCATCAGTTTTTGAGACTTCGGGCTTTAAAAATTAAAACATCTCTTTTGAAACTGGTACCTACTCTCAACTCCAATTTTGTTTGATGAGCGACGTAAATTTATAATTACATAACGAGATTTTATTAACTTCATAACAATGATTTTTCAATATGCTATATCATGCAAAACTACTATCTATCTATCTAACTTATACTCCACTTCCTCGACTATTCGGTTTTTTTTTAAGGAAGAGGAGGACAAACGAGTTGGCGGGTGACAGATGATTTGTGATCACCGCCGCCCATGCACTCATTCTTGTATTACTCTATTTATACTTAACTTTGTATAATATTTTTAAGTTGGAGAATGGACTTCTACTTACTAACTTCCCCATACATATCTTTCATTCTTTAAACTATTTCTGCAGCATGGGAGCAGCAAAACTCGTATACGTTATTAACGTTATATTTTACATTTTTCAATTTGTAAATATAATGATATCAATGAGAAATCAAAGGTTTAAAAGAAATAATGAATCACTAAAATCAAACCACACAGAAGTACACGAAACTAAATTAGAAATGTATTTGAGTTTGGAACTCCAAAGGAAACGCCACATATTTAAAATCAAGTGGCCAGTTCATCTAAACGTTAATTTCAAATATAAGGGTATAATATTATAATGTTAAATTAATATTTCACTAAAAACTACTTTTGGAACAGATCTCACTTTGAGGAGAAGTTGTCTTCACTTTGTAACTAACTTCAAGTGTTTATTAACTTACTTCTTGTTTGTGAAGATTTAATTAATTCTGTTAAACATAGTCGCGTTGGTGGCACTTTGAATAGAAGTTTTTAAACTACTGCTGTTGTTGTAATAAACTATTTAAGATCTTTGAAGAGTTTGTTGCTATAGTTTGTAAAGTGTTTAATTCCATTGAAAATTATCCTTACGGCTAAAGTATCTTTATTTATTTATTCATATTCCTTCTTAATAAGTATATTTTTGTCAAACAAATTTAATCCGCAAGTAGAAGAACAAACGACTATTTTGAAATTTCTGTAAACATAAATAAATATATGTTATTGATAATAATTTCGTCATTGTTTCTGGTAATTATACATCCTAATTCTCTACTTTAATTTAAATATTATTTGTCCATTTAAATGTTTTTATTTATTTTTAAATTATTTTAAATTCTTTCATATTATGATCACAGTTTTTTTATGCTGGGTACCCCACGATGTGGATCATCGTTAGAGAGGTTTTTGAACAATATGGCGGGTTACGTAAAAATATTTTTCAATTAAGACTTTCGTATGTAAAATATTAAGTAACTTTTAAAATATTTGCCATATAATTGTGGAACTGCTTAATAATTACTTATTTGAGCGAAGCGAGCGGAGCGTTCTACTGGAGATGTTTTCACATTCTTTGTCACGAATGGGCTCGAAAACTATAAAAAATGTAAAAAAAACTAATTAAAAAAAAAAACTGTTATCCCATTGAAGTCAATGGGAAACGATAAGTCATTACTTTGGGCTCGCTTCGCTCAATATGCAAACGGCACACAAGATTTCGCGAGCGCAGCGAGTCGAAATTGAGGGTCTGTTGGCGCCCTTAGTTATTTATAATTTAATGTTATACATGTACATATAGATCATATTTTTGACATATATAATGTACAAAATATATAAATACTATTATAATAATATTTTTTCTAAACCACTGGATATCGTTAGAATTAAAACTTTATATTGACATTTTTATAAACAAGAAATATGTCAGTTACAATCAGCGGCAACTTACTTGAAGTAATCACTCATATAGTTTTTATAAATAAGATCTCTGATAAAAAGAGAATCTGTAATACTAATATTAATATCCTAGGAGCCATAAACAATGGACAAGTGAACACATAACACTGCCTTATTGTTTGTCTATACTGACAAGGATACTGGAAGACTGCAATCAAACACTAATTGCTTAACTGTGAATATGTAGTATTGAAAAATGAAATAAATTTATACATCAGTAAAAAACTTTCTCAACACTACATCGACGATCCAAAATATAATAATATAATAATGTAAAAAATATATAATTACGTAAAGCATTGTATAAAATTCCTAAATCTGTATTTCACCTATCAAATTCTAGTGCAGATTCAAATTACTTACTAAATATTATTCCAATACACTTTTAAACTATTCCGGAAGTGTCGTTAATACGAACTATTGATATTCCATTTTATTAACCTTCGACACGCTCACGAGGAGCCATCGTAAAAAAAAATGTGACTCAAAAAGGTTATAGGAATGAATAGGAAACCATGCACCAACATCAGAATCCAGGGTAGCTCCAGCCAGATAATCTAAGACTGAAGGAAATGGATTGCAATGTCACATATTATTTACTCATTCACTATTATGAATAGAAAGCCGCAAGGTGGCGTTACCAATTTAACTGATCAGATAATAAACTCATGTCCGATAATTTTCTACCAAAAATGCTTTTATCTTTTCTACCTTTTAATAAATAATAATCAATCCAAATAAATAATAGTATAAATTTTAACTTAAAAATATTACATAAAAATAAAGCAGACAATCAATATCACATAAATCAAACATGAGTGTTTTATTTTATTTATATAGATGTAAGAATCTGTTAATAAAATTGATTAACTTTTATTTATTTATTTATTTTCCACTTTGAATCCATACCAGTGATCACTTGTGTACGTCAAATGGAAGTGACACGAGGGCCTATTTTGATATCGTATGTATCAAAATAAGCCCTTCTGTAAAGACACTTTCCAACTTAAAATAAGGCTACGAGGATTCCAAACGCGCCTTCGACTTTGACTTGCAATATATATATCGTGGATAGATAAGACTTAAATAATTCTACTTCGCTAAGGATACCGTTCGTCACCTTCTTTAAGGTAAGTCATATTGGACTACTATAATTGAAAATGCTGTTGATTAAACGTTGCAGACGTAAACTTAATGACATAACAATGATATATTTTCTTTCTATTTTAGTAAAATATCCCTAATTTTAATTGAGTATAAACCAGAACAGAAAACATCCAAGAACAGAGCTTCTAAGGGCCAACTTTAAGCTCTGTTCTTTTCCTTATCTAAACCGTACAATTAGAATTGGAGTCACATTTACTACTTGCCTACTAAACTCTTGCACTTTTACAATAACACTTACAAACACAATATAAATTAAACATTAACATTACCTGTTTAAGATGAAAAAATGGTTTTGAAAATTAAAATTTAAATGCATCGTTTTTATATAAACCTAACAACTGCTTCCGTTATCTGTGTGGAATACAGGAAGATATCACAAAACTATAATATAACCCACATTTGCAATACTATTATATAAACCATTCCTTGCTAATTGCTTAATATTTCCTTAAATATTTTTTTAAGCATAATTATAAGGATCGTAGTGTAAGGTTACTTTATACAATGAATGGGTAATTAAAAGGCATTTTCACACTGACTCCATTTCGGGAGAAAACGATTTGTTAAAAAATTTATCAATTTAGGTACACAATAAATAAAATGCATATAATGTTACTCAACGGGGATTATAAATTTATGTATTTTTTTTTTCGTACCCATACTCTCAGGTACGCCATGAGATAATATTTCTCTTACAAAGAGTCACCAACATTTTGGTCTTAAATAAATATATTTTAGTATTAAATTATTTCATAGTTATTTTAAAAAACCTACATACTTAATAATTCGTTTTGAGCAAATTTTGTATTCAATGATGTACAAATAAATTGCTTTACTATTAAGTCCATTAATGGAAGAGTTAAATCGCTGCTATCTATAGATAGAAATACTTTTTGAATTGTTAGGACTCGCGCCTCACAAAGGCTACGCTGAGCTGTCATCCGCCATTCCGGAATTAAAGCCATGGCTTGTGGAATTTGGCAGAAACGTTGGGAAATAAAGTTATTTAACCTTTAATTTATATTGGAAATATAACTATTGCCATAGTTTAAAAGAAGCATTAAATTAATTTGTTAATAATATTTGTTTTGTTTGTTTTTACAAATGACTTTAAAGACATTTAAAAAAATATATTATTATTTCATACTGATATAGACAATTTGAAAACACAGAAGGTACACTGTATGAGAAATTTATTATTATTTTTAAATTCATTTCTAAAGAGTTATTAAAATATATATGTTATAGAAGAGAAGACAAAATATTAAAGATTAGAGTCGCACTCGCGATAGTTATTCTTTCGTAAATAGTTGCTGTAGGAGTAAAAGAAACACAGAAACAATAAAACAAGCTATAACTGCAATATTTGTGAAGTGTTTTCTAATGTAGGTAGTTTTATGATATATACGTATTTTCAAAAGGATAACTTAAATAACAGATTACATTTTCCATAAAAATTAAACATTGTTTTGAGAACATTCATAGAAATGTATGTACCTTCTTTTGTAGTGCGGTTTGTATATCTACTATAACTACGCTTCTCTTCGATTTTCACAAAGCCGGAGGATTTATGTCTGTTCCATTGAAATACTTAAAAACCACGAGGTCAATTTTATTCGCCTTCTCTTCATTTTCCATCTTAATATTTATTTCATGTAGCTATATGCAAAGAAAACTTAAAATAACATTAAAAACTATAGACATATGTAATTAGTTGAATTTGATTTTACTAAGTTCTATTTGGTGTTTAATTTTCTCTAGTATTTTTGAACTCATACTTTAATTAATATAATTAGTATCCGGAGGTTAAAGTAATCACGGTAACTAAATACTCATGTAAACACTCACATAAAATTCGGATTATGTGTGATTTAAACTAACTAAATATTTAAGAAATACTTGTCGAAAACATACATTAAAGTTACTTGTATTATATGTTGTCGTTACACATTAATATATTGTTAATAACTTTGAACATAATTGTATCCTTACAATTTTATTCTATTCTATAGTGGGTCGAGTAGTTACGCAATTTATTGATATTCAAATAATTTGCTTTTAGTGTTTCATTTAACGAACAGCAAAAAAATGATATAATAAAAAGAGTTTTGGAATGTATGTATTACTTGATATCAAAAATAGATTTAGTTTTTATACATTTCATTCAATTAAGGTTTAAAAAAGAAATTGAATTCTTCTGGAGGATGACAAAGTACAAAGAATATTATTATTATTTCTTGAAAGTACAATTTTAAAGTACAATTTTAAAAAGTATTTAAACAGTCAATGTCACGTCTACGTTTTTTCTGGCTCTGAAAGACTCATTAAATGAAATACACAAAAAATACAAAATGTCGCTTTTAACCATAACGAAGGTAATCTGCTCTACATCACAACCGACTTAGAACAAGATTGTTATTTTTAAACAAGTATATTTTAGAAAATCATTAAAAGTACGAAAACCTGGTTTGCATTTAATATGTTATTATTTATAAAATATTATATATAGATACTTTTATAAGAATTTCAAGGATGGAATATTTTTAATGTTAATGTAATATCAATTTGTTACTCTTACTTACTATTAAAGAAAATATATTATATATTATTAAGTTTAGTATTCTTTAAAGTCAAAAATTAAATAAATTTAAGCACACTGCTGAATATTATTTAATAGTAGCTGTCATTCATTTTAAATGTTTAGGTGCTGCCTAAACATTTAAAATGAATGACAGCTACTTTTAAACATTTGAAATGGAATAAGGTTTTATGTAAACTAAAACCCTATTCCATCTTGGACGCGTCTCCTAATTGACTTGTCTTGATCGACACGTATGACAGGAAACACAAAATCCCCGGTGATGTTTGTGTTTCGTCAATTAGGCCGGACTTATTCCTGTACCAAAAATAACTAAGGCGCGCTATACTTGTGGAACTTACTGTACCCTGGGAAACAAACATACCCAAAGATCATACATTTAAGCTTAGTAAGTATTACGAATTATGTAACGAACTGATCAGGAATAAATTTATAGTTAATTTGTACGCTGTAGAATTAGGAGCAAGAGGTACGAGTATAACAGCAAAATCTCTCTACAACTTACTAGAACGATCATCCGTTCATTTCTGGAACGTATTTCAAAGGCGGCTTTAGTAGGTTCTTACGATATTTGGTTAGGTAGGGAGAGGAGAGTAAACAGTGAAGGTGAGCGTGTATGCGCATAGTAAAGGGGCCCCTTAAACCTACATCTGGGTCGCAAGTCCCAGGCATTGTTTGCGCTCCTCTTCTTGCAACGCGATGGGCCCGGCACGCGCAAGATGAATCCATGGAATGCTAAGAAGCTACGTCTCATAAAAAAATATTTTCTTTAATTGAAGTTTTTTTTTATTCAAATGTAAATAACAATACATGGTATTAACTATTACATTTTTTTTTTGTAAACTACTGTAACTGTAGTATATTAGATTGCAAATTTATGAAGTTGAAATTCAGTATCAGATGTATTAACGCATTTTGCACAATTGAAGGCTAATGAAATCGTTCTCGTAATCCGTAATAATTCAAATGGAATAGGCATCAATCCAATCGGCTTAGTGACTGCCAAAAATCGACGAGAAGAGTATTTACACATATATAGAAACGGAGATATAATGAAGTTGTATACATTTGTATGAGTGCTCTCAAAATATTTTCTATTGTAAGGTTTTTCTATACGTTCCTGTTTTTTAAGATCATTCAAAAAGCTATCGACTATTATATCTAACGATGGAGTGCGCCCTTGGTAATCGATTTTTTTGCCTAAGAATTTGAACGGAGCTACGTCGGTAATAGTAGTAACACTTACCGCCTATTATAAGTCCCGGATCGTAAGAGGTATATCTGGTGTTCCGCCTATCCAGACATAGACTGTAGCATTTATTGGGTTTTGTCCTCAATCCGTCCGTCCAAGCACAGAAATCCTCCACAACATTTAAAAGTAGCTGACATTGTTTTGGATTACGTGTCAGTATCGCGAGATCGTCTGCAAATGCTAGTATGGATTCTGTGTATTTATTGTTAAACTTAAACCGATAACCCCATTTCTTTTCGTTTTTAATTAATTTATCTAATAAAATATTGATCACTACGTTAAATATAATGGGAGAAATACAACAACCTTAAAATAAACCTATGTTGTAATTTAATGGTTTGGAATGATTTTCATTCGTGATTATGGAAAAATTTAATTTTGAATAATATGATACAATCATGTCACTTACTAACGTTGGAAAGTTATACCACCTTAACGCGAACATCATCAGTTCATGTCGTACCGACCCGAAAGCGTTCTCTAAGTCTATCCAACATACCGTTATTTGTCGTTCACTAGTTCTGGCATCTTTAAGGCTTTCCGATAGTAACGTGTTATGTTCGAGGCATCCAGAAATGCCTCGAACAATAACACGTTACTAAGGCCCGAAATATTTATTATTTATCATGAATTGCGTCATTTTTGATTGTAAAAAAGAAAAAAATATTTTTGATTTTTTTTATGGAAGAGGAAGGCAAACGAGCTGGCGGGTCACAGACTTGTGATCACCGCCGCCCATGAACTTTTGCAACATCCAAGGATTTACAAGAGTGTTGCCGGCCTTGTAGGTAGGAGTAGACGCCTTTTTTGAAGGTACCCATGTCGTACCGATCTGGAAATAACGCCGAAGGGAGTTCGTTCCACAAGCGAGTGGAACGTGGAAAAAAGATCCTTGAGAACCGCACAGTGGAGGATCGCCACGCATCCAGGTAGTAGGGATGGTAAAGAAGTCGATGGCGCGCTTTGCGGTGATGGAATTCGGCGGCAGGCATCAGATCGAAAAGTTCTTCGGAACACTCCCCGTTGTAAATACGGTAGAAAACGCACAAAGAAGCCACGTCTCTACGCAATGCCAAAGAGTCCAGCCGTTCGCAGAGCACCGGGTCCCCGACAATCCGAGCGGCCCTCCGTTGTACGCGGTCAAATGGTAGAAGCTGATATTGGAGTTATCCGGACCAGAGCTGAGAACAGTACTCCATGTGTGGCCGGACCTGCGCCTTATAGAGCGCAAGTCTTTGGCCAGGTTTGAAATACTGCCTCGCTCTATAAATCAATCCCAATTTCTTCGAGGCCAACTTGGCCTTGCTCTCCAGATGACCACGAAACTGACAATCGCTCGAAATGTTGAGACCCAGTATCCTGATACTTGGTGAGGCAATGAGGGGGGTGCTCTCGAAGAGCGGTGATACTATAAATGGGGTTTTCTTAGTGGTAAACGCGCAAACTTGTGTCTTAAGGGGATTAAACTGAACGTGGTTGAGTTCACCGCACTCAGAGACCATCCCCAAGGAAGTCTCTATAGAAGACACAAGTTTCTTTCGGCACTCGTCGACGTTTTCCCGAGAGAGACCTGCACGGCCGGAATATACCGCATCCGCAGTGCTGTCATCCGCATAACAATGTATGTTGGAGATATCCAACATATCATTGATGTGCAGGAGGAACAGAGTTGGGGATAGCACGCAGCCTTGGGGTACACCAGCGTTCACGGGCTTAGGGTCCGAGCAAAAACCGTCGAGAACGACCTGTATGCTCCGCCCAGTGAGAAAACTGGTGATCCACTTGCACAAACTGTCGGGAAGCCCATAGGAAGGTAGCTTCAAAAGAAGACCCTTGTGCCATACACGATCGAAGGCTTTCGCCTTATCCAGACTAACTGCCAGACCCTCTCCCTTGCTTTCAATAACAGCTGCCCAACGGTGCGTAAGATATAACAGAAGATCACCAGCCGATCAACCATGGCGAAAGCCATATTGCCGGTCATGGACCAACTGGTGATCCTCAAGGTAGGTTAGGAGCTGTTTATTGATAATACTCTCCATTACTTTGGAGAGCAGAGAGGTAATAGCGATAGGTCTGTAGTTAGCTGGGTCCGAGCTACCACCTTTTTTAGGGATCGGATGGACAAAGGCACGCTTCCATGTGACCGGGACTACGCCTTTAAGGTAGGAGTACCGAAATAGACGCGTTAGCACTGGAGTCAACTCAGGGGCACACGTTCGTAGCACCAATGAAGAAATGCCATCTGGCCCACTCGACTTATGAACGTCCAAGGAAAATAGAGAATGCCTAATAGTTTTCTGCCGAAAAACTATTTCCGGCATTGAGCTCTGACACCGCGGGATTATAGGCGGTGTCTTCCCCTGGTCGTCCAAAGTCGAGTTGGAGGCGAAAAGAGTGCCCAAGAGATCGGCTTTCTCTTTTGCCGTGTGGGCCAGAGAGTCATTCCCCATGTGCAACGGCGGTATGGACGGCTGGCTAAAGTTTCCCAGAGTGGCCTTTGAAAGCGCCCAGAATTTGTGCGTGCCAGGCGGGTACTTTGCCAGCTGATCCCCAATTTTGACGACATGCTTGAACTTTGCTCTAGCGATTTGCCGTTTGAAGAATCTGGAGGCACGATTATATTTCCTCTTCAGAACTCTAGAGTTCGGATCCTTAGTGACTAACGCATTGGCCCAAGCTTGATAAGCCTGCCGTTTGCCAGCTGCTGCAGCCCTGACAGACGCATCAAACCAAGACCGCGATCTGCCACCAAGTGGTACCACAGAACTTGGTACAAATAGTTCCATGCCCTGAAGTATCACATCAGCTACAGCCGCAGCGCAGTCACTAGGATCATCGGAAGGGAAACAAATCGGCCCCCATGGGTAGGATGCAAAAGGGACCGCATTCCATCCCAATCCGCTGACTTGTAGTGCCAAACGCGTCGAGTCGCAGGTGTTGTGCGAGCCGACCGATGAATGGGCACTACACTCCGTACCAGACAGTGATCAGAGGAACCTAAGGGAGCCTCGACAGTGATCTGGTACTTTTCTGGATGTGTAGTCAGCAGAAGATCCAACAAAGAGGGCGTGTGGCTGTCCACGTCCGGTAGACGAGTGTGCGTCTTTCCCAGCTGGGACAAACCATTTGCCAGAGAAAAGTTAAAAACAGATCTCCCTGCGTAGTCGGTTGCACGTGACCGTAACCATTCGGTATTGAGCGCGTTGAAGTTCCCTAGGACTACGACTTCGGCGGAGAGAGTCTGTGAAAGCAGGTCGTTAATCTTCACTTGAACGTGGCCCAACAGTTGATCTGTTTCTGCATTACCACTATGGGACCTGTAGAGGCTAGCATAGACTCTGGCTTGATTGTCCATGTCCACGCGCAGCTAGAGCACGGAGAAGTCCCGACCTTCAAAAATACGACATAGACGATAAAGACGGAACATAACCAAATGAATTAGGTTACTACACGTCGGTTTTCTGTGGGAGGGTGGTCCTTCCCCGGTAGAGCCAGCCCAATACGAGCTGCAGTCAGATAACTACAGCTAGGCTCTACCACCTAGGAATATCTGTAAGTCTCTAATAGATATTATATACCCTTTATATATATGTTTTAACATATTTTCTACTAAATTATAGTAATTTTTGGGCTTTAAATGGATAATTCAAGGTATTATTGAGGGTAGGCAAAAAAAAATTAAATTCCAATTTTGTTTTGTTTGCTTGTCTTAATTAGGACATTGATCAAACTAAAACATTCGAGTATATTAATCTCAATATCAAACTTAAAATAAACATTACACAACAGGATTGGGATATGGATTAGTATAAATATTAGGATAAGGATATTTACAATTATGAGGACAAATAGCGCAGAATAACCAAATTTATATTTAAATATAATGTTTATCTTTTTATATAATAATATTCTAAAAAAACTATCTCAGATTATTTTGATAAACAATAATCTCAGACGCATATTTTTTTTGTATAATTTATATCTACCATTGTACGTATATATCTTAAAAACAATTTGTAATTTATTGTAATCTGAGGCTCGATTTACTGATTACCGCTTTTAAGCAGTAATATTAAAGGTTTATTTATAGATAACGCAAAATAAAGTAATTCCGTGATTAATTTAAAATTTTTCACTTTAGTTTCTTTAGACACTTCGTCAAACATACTTTTGATTACTTTTAATATTTTTAATAAGGAGACTATTTAAATGATAATAATATTACAATGATTTTATAATAGCATACTAGTCGGGTAGTTCAATTCATATTGTTGTACTGCTGGGAATTTAAAAACAGTAAAAATTTAAATATAAATTAAAAAATCTGTATAGCATCAATATGTATTAGATGTTAGCTACGATGTACTTGCCATTTCTTTTCTTAGAAAAAAAAAAAATATTAAGAAATCGTTTTATTTAGAAACAGTACTTACTTGTAAATTATTTTACTTATATTTTAATTTCCATGTTATATTAGTAACAATTACTTTTACCTTTTTATTTACCTCTATTTATAGGAATAATAAATTTTATTTTTAATATATCTTACATGGTCGAGATAAATATTTGTTATTTCATATTTAAAAGCCAAAAGTATTTACATTAAAAAATTCTAAAAAACGCAAAATGGTTAAAGTTAATAATTTAGCTTCGGTTTTTTTTATATCTTTAACTTTAATTTGAAATATCTTATATTTTTACCGCATATTCTGAAAAATATATAATTAATAAATTATTTTAATTTAAATCAATGAGTTAATTTAAAACTCGATGTATATGTTAGGCCCGAAGACCGAAAACGCTCAGTGGACGGAAAAAACGACCACATCGCGTTCTGGCTGCCTTCAAATGCACAGAACGCGTTCTGGCTACTTTTAAACGCTCGCAACGCGTTTTGGTAATTGTCGAACGGCCAGAACGCGTTTTGTCATTTGTCAAGCGCTCAGAACGCATTCTTGATATTTTACTCGTGTTACTTATCACTCTCTACCTGCGTTCAATAAAATTCAATTTTGTACCAATAAAACAAATGAATTTTTATTGATATTCAACAAGTCTTAAATTTATTATCTGTTCACTTTTACACTTTTATTGCTCATAAAATTTGAATGAATGAAATAATATAGGAAAAATTATTGCTCGACCGTCTTTTTAGTTAGTATAAATCAATTTATTGCTCAGTATTTTTCAACTTTCGATTACATAAGTCAGTACATTACTTATTTTTACAAGAACTGCTTGAATGACATTTCGAATTACATTTTACATTCAAATTTCGACATTTGCATTTCTTATCAGTACAGAATCGTTTGCAATTACAAAAAACAAAGCCTTGTTTGCTTCCCGAAGATAAAGCCGAAGCTGATCGTAAGGAAATAGTTTTTTCTGCAGATACCTCAGTTTGGTCAACGAAATTACTGTCGGCGATTGTAAATTCATTGCGAGCATATAGACGTTCGAGAGTACCATTTTTCGTACCAAGTTTGTAAAGACCGGAAGATTCGACCTGAGTGACAACTGCTAGCACGTTTCTGGGAGCTAATCGTCCGCGATCAACATCGGGGACTCTTACTACGACACTAGTTCCGATTTCAGCTGGGGGAAATTTCGAATTGGACAATGCTAACATTTTATCCGCTTGTTTTCGCAAATTCTTTTTCGCATTGCCTTGTCCATTTTGAATAGAACTTTTTCTAACACAAATGTTGCAAATAACTGCTTTTCCGAACCCTTCACTTGTTGTCTTCCCACAAATCGCATGGACAAAGTTGTGACATTCCGAACATTTGTGCGCTCTTGAAGATTCTTTCTCGCAGATTATACAGTTCACTTTATTTGAGTCTTCGACGTTTTCCTTGTCCTCACTGCAATCCTCAATGTCGTCTAATGGCTGAAGTTCTACAATGATAATAATAATAATAATAATAATAATAATACTAATAAGAATAATAACAATCATCATTTTCGTTATAAAAATAAAGATGTACCATTGTCCTGATCTATATTTTTCAACAGTTCTTCGAGCTCTTCTTCAGTTTCGATTCGCGATTTATCAGACATTTTAACGGAAGGGTAACGTTTAAAACGACTTTGATAAGTTGCTTAGTCAACGACTAAATGATCTTGTCACTTTACTGACAAAAACTGTACTGATTTTTCATTAACTCAAGATTGTTGTTCATTCATCATTACGTTCATCGGTACGTGCATTGTTCTAAATTCACCGAAAATACCATAAAAATTACAAAGAATCAATAAAGTTCTCAATGAATGAATCCTTATTGGCAGGTGCGTCAAGCCAGCGAGCGACCAATAAAATTTATTACTGCAGTCAGTAACAAAAGGCCTATTGTTAAGCATATGTTGACAGAATCTCACATCAGAAAATGTTAATAAAACTTTTCTTTTTAAATTTATTCATTCACATTTTATGAGCTTTACAATAAAAGTGTAAAAGTGGCAAGAATTTCTTCCGAGAATTGAAAAACAATAATTTAATAATATAATTGGTAATTTACCCAACAGATAATAAATTTAAGACTTGTTGAATATCAATAAAAATTCATTTGTTTCATTGGTACAAAATTGAATTTTATTGAACGCAGGTAGAGAGTGATAAGTAACACGAGTAAAATATCAAGAATGCGTTCTGAGCGCTTGACAAATGACAAAACGCGTTCTGGCCGTTCGACAATTACCAAAACGCGTTGCGAGCGTTTAAAAGTAGCCAGAACGCATTCTGTGCATTTGAAGGCAGCCAGAACGCGATGTGGTCGTTTTTTCCGTCCACTGAGCGTTTTCGGTCTTCGGGCCTAACATATACATTATTACAGTATTATATATTTTATAGTCTACATTTATATAATTTATAATACAGTAATAATATATATATATATATATGTATATTACAAATCTGTAACTAAATTCTATTTATCTAACAAGAAAATTGTTGATTTGATAAAAATACTTTAACAGGTGTTCTAAACGAGTTACAATGAAACAAGCTGTTGATTAAACTTTGTAAACGTAAACGGGACGAAATAACGATATTTTTTACTTAACTGTATTAAATGTTCCTGATTTTATTTAATTTTATTTAATTGTAAAATGTACTAAGTTTTTAAAAGCTGTGTTCTTATCTGAACAAACTTCTTTGGTTTCCGTGTGGTATTGTGATTACCTATTTGGTAACTGAATCTTTCTTGTTATTAAAATAACACTTACAATTACAATTAAAGAACATTATTTTACACATATCTTAATATATAAAACACAAAGATACTCACTGACTCACTGACTCATTTATCGCTCTACCGCCCAAACGGTAATACCTAAAAAAGCTGAAATTTGGACACAAGACTCCTGACATATTGAAGAGGTGCAATAAGAAAAAGAAAAAAGATTTTGCAAAGGTCCAAACCGTTCCAAAGTTACAGCTAAAAAACTACAAAGTTTACCCCCCGCTCCCTCTCTTCTCCCATTGCATTGCAGTAGAAATAAAAATTATTTGGCCTCTCACTACAGTTTGTGATTATTTGTGATTATTTTCTATTTACCTACACACAGTATGTAATAATATGTGATTATTTTCAATTTACCCACATATACTCGTAGTTTAAGATTATTTGTGATTATTTTCAATTTACCTACAAACATTTGGTGATTATTTGTGATTATTTTCTATTTACCCACTTGGAGTTTGTGAGTATTTGTGATTATTTTCTAGTTACCTACAAATAGTATGTGATTATTTTCAATTTACCCACATACAGTTTGTGATTATATGTAATTATTTTCAATTTACCCACATACAATTAGTGATTCCTTGTTATTATTTGCCCAGCAAAGCGGGCGGGAATCAGCTAGTAGTGCATATACACGAATGTATAATAGTCTCAAAACTACGTAATTTATGCATAGTTGACTGATTTACTATTAAATATTGTTTCAATAATAACCACAAATTAATTAAAAACAACCTAAAAGTTATGGCCTAAGGATGTGCATTTCTAAATATAAAAAACATATCTAGATTTTGATAAATGTAATATAATAAAAGTTTAAGAATGAAATCTGATAGTTTCGATCCAACCTTCAATATCTCTCACCTATTCACTCAAAGTACTCAAAGTACACTCCTGCAATCGACTACGTAAACTTTGGAAAACTCGTTGACACATGCTGTGAGGAATAGCGGCTATCTCCTCGTGGATGTTTTCTTTTAATTGGGATATGGTCGTCGGTTTATTAAGGTATACTCGACTCTTCAGATATCCCCACAAGAAAAAATCGCAATGTGTAAGGTCCGGGCTTCTGAGAGGCCATGGGATATCACCTCTGCGAGAAATCAATTTGTTAGGAAACATTTCTTTGACCACCGGTAAAGTCACGTTTGATGTATGGCATGTTGCTCCATCTTGTTGCATCCAAGTCCGGCTATTGTATCCTTCAAATTCATGCAATTGTGGTGTCAAAAACTCTCGCAACATTTTCACGTAATCCACTGAGTTCACAGTTACGTTATTTCCTTGATTATTTTCAAAGAAGTATGGACCGATTATGCCCTTTGCGGATATGGCAGCCCACACTGTCGTTTTTGGTGAATGAAGAGGCTTTTGGTGTTTATAATGGGGGTTTTCCGTGCTCCAATATTGACAATTATGTTTATTTACGTGACCATTAATGTGAAAATGGGCCTCGCCCGTAAACAATACATTCTCAAGGCTAGAGAATCGCTCCAGTATAGTGTCAGCAAATAACTTGCGTTGAATGTAATCGTTTGGTTTCATCTCCTGTACAATTTGAAGCTTATATGGGTGCAGTTTAAGGTCCAAATGCAAGATTCGCTGCAGACTAGTTCTTGGTATAACAAGAACCGCCGACCGCTTACGCGTAGATGATTCTGGATCGTCCCTTACAGAAATTTCAACCTCCCGAATGTTCTCTTCGCTTCTTCTTGAACGTGGTCGCCCAGTTTTTTTAATATTCGTTGTCGATCCCGTTTGCTCAAACTTTTTAACCCAAGCTTTAATTAAATTAACACTTGGACACTCACTTACACGTTGTAATCCGTATTCAACTCTAAAGAGGCGTCGTACAGTAACGTAGGAATCGTTGTTTTTGTAAAATTGTTTTACGCAAAAAGCACGCTGTTGTCCCGTGAAGCGCTCCATCGTGACTAAAATAACATTGAACGACGCACAATCGCTTTGCTTTGCTTGCTCTCACGGTTTTGGAGAAATCAAGTGTTGCTATTTGCAAAAATTTTTGGCCCACCCTGTATAAGTCTTTCTGGCACATGTCGTTCCATTGTAAACTTTAGGTTAGGGTATTCTTGATTCTATAAATACAATGTAGCATCAACTAATCAACTATATAATAAAAAAGTTACTGAAGGTTTTAAACATAATTATACATATACTAGCTGACCCGGCAAAAGTTGTTTTGTCATATAAATAATTTCCTAGTAATTTCTAGTGTAGACAAAAAATAGCTTACTTATTGTAAGTATGTATGTATGTTAGAATGTGTATATTGTATGTATGTAAGAATGTAGTATATGCGTAAAATAAGCATGGAGCGCTGTGAACGATGAGGGAATATAAAAATAACAAAAGGCAAACATTATTTTTAAGTTATTATAATTTATGCCTTAAAATTATATATCATTAATTAAACAATTACGACAGTAACACTATTAAACAATATTAATCTCTTAATGCTATAGCGTGAACAATATTTTTTGTTAGTCCATCTTTAGCTAACACAAACAAACTGGATGGTTTACCCACTCGAGAGCATGCCACGTATAATTGTCCGTGTGAAAAACATGGTGTTCTCAAATCTAATCCACAAACAGACATCGTTTGACCTTGGGATTTGTTGATAGTCATTGCAAAATGCCAATCTAATCGGAAACTGAATACGTTTGAATTGAATTGGCACATCTGTAGGTATAATAGGAATCCGTAGTATGAGTATATTTTCACCTCTGAACTTGCCATTTAAAATCCTGGCTTCGATCACGTTTTTCATTAATTTTTGAATGACTAATCGCGTACCGTTGCACAGCCGGGGCGGGTTCAAATTACGAAGCAAGAGATCATTATTTGATCGTATTTCAGCAAGAATTAGCGAAATAACGAATGTTTTGCCAGTTCCACCCGGTGCATCCAAAAAGAAGAACCCACCTTGCCCAGCTGAAACTGCGAGCATAATGCGATCATAAATGGTTCTTTGTTCCTCATTCATTAATGGGACATTGCGAGCAACAATCGCTGCCATTTCTACAGTACTGTACTGCAGTTCACGATTCATTTCAGTATTCATTAAATCAGATGCAGTTCGATTTGGCGAATTCATACCGAAATTACTAATTGGTAAGTTGGCAATGACAATGCAAAAGATCCTCAATAGCAATCAATGCTTCATTGTACATTTCGTCGCTGAATGTTATGGTTAGATCGTGGCACCGTATACGATGTTGATGCAATATATCATCAGTCATTGAATCTTTATGATTTTCCCATAATATCTGTGCTCGGGCTGGGAAACATGTAGTCAACACTATAGCGAATAGTCGACGAATTTGTATTGATGTACAGTTCAATGCAGCTTCAGCAAGCATGCATTCCCACTGGTTGTCGTCTTCTAGCAAGCCGAGTGCAAGGCATGCATCTTTATAAGTTGGATATTGTTGCCCATTCACCTTACGTATATCTTGAAATGATAATGAGCCAGTAACATTAACCAACAACAGTCGAAGATAAAAGCACTCAGTGTGTCTTGGATTGACTGTAAATAATCGCCCCAAGGCGTTTGATTTAAATAAATTGAGACATGCAGCAACTGGTGAGCCTTGCTTGCGGGGCATCCATGTTTTTGTTTGAGTCCATGTGAAATAGCATGGTACTTGTGAATAGAGTAATGTTCGTGCAAAGGCACCAAAATCATCCGCACGATTACACAATTCAAAAAATGCAGTGAGTGTAGTTTTAGGTGGATTTATTGCACGATCAATCGCTGTCTCATTCGTGAAAAATACACGCTGACTGTTTTCAAGATGGATGGCTAACTGAACAACTGCTAGATCCCGTTCATGAATTGGAAAACCAAAGATACGCCAAGCAGCTTCATTGGAGCTGATGTACCGACCAATTTGGTATTATTCACGTTTTTATTCACTGGAGGAGCATTTACAATAGTATTTTCCACTCTAAATACAGCCATATCACTGCCTTTATGGACATACTTGCAAATGTATTTGATGCTCTTCACAGAACTGCAGAACTCAACATTAATATGAGCATTATATGTCTTGCTCAGCAGAGGCGAATATGGCACCACCCAACGATTGTCAATATCAATGTCTGTGTTGATGATATTTTTAATAAATGATTGTCCGCCATTTTCAGGATTTCTTCGACGATATATTGGGTATCCGTCGACATTTGTGACTGTATCATTGGTAATATCTTTAGGGAAATTTTTAGTACATTTTCCATCAGCCATGCAAGGCGATGAACTATTAAGAGTACCACATGGACCATGAATCATGTTTATTGTAACAATATCAAACAGCAGTTGGTCAGTGGATGGATCTGGAATTTCCGCAGAAATGATACTATCGATTTCTTCAGGACGGATTTTGTCGATGAACCAAACCAAAATGTGTGCATGAGGTAATCCTCGCTTTTGCCACTCAACCGAATACATCCAGCAACGTGTGGGACCGAATACATGTGATTTAGTAATGAAACTTATTAAAGACTTCAACTTTTGTCTGAACACACGTGCTGTAATGTCATGGCGATGTATTGCATTTTGGCCAGGCAGTAGCAAAGATGTAATATCTGGCCATTTTGGATTACATTTGAACGTGATAAATAAACATGGTCGTCCATATTCGCGCACGAAAGTCAGAGCATCCTGTATATATTCTTGCATATGACGTGGACTGCCTACGTACGATGATGGTAAAATGACATGGTTACCAATTTCGGCGACGTCGGCGTTGTTATTGATAGCGTCTCGCAAATGAATGTACTCTTCCGAGCGCAGCTTTTGTTGATTATATCTTAAGTATCGTAGTCGTTCGCTCTCAATCTTCGCGTACATGTCGACCATGAATTGTTGACAAAGCTCACGACATCGTAAAATGACGTTGTCCAAGCCACGTCTAATCATTAATCGGTACGCATAATAATCCTTTGAGCTAACGTTCTTGTTTGTTTCAGCTCCTGTAATATTTGTTCATAAAAATTAATGATCAAATTAATAATCGATGAACTACCTGATACGGGATCTCGTTGTTTTACGTTTATGCAATATCCGTCTTGTTCCTTCCAGAATATTAGCAGGATATTGGAGAGCGTCATATGAACGATGTGTGTCAGCAATGAACTGAAGATTATTGTTTCTTCTACGAATCACAACTTCTCGTGCAGCTGTATAATCGCCAACCATGATTCCAGCAACATCATCAACAACGGGTGCATTGAATCTACGAATATGCTCTCCAGCTGGTGTTTTATCAGGATTAATGACGATAGCGTGATTATCGCTTTGTAATTGGTGCATATGTGATTTGAATATTTTCAACAACTCGTTGTGCTCGTTCAAAAGAGCATCTAGCTCGCTGACGATGCGCCTGGCATAAAGTGAATCAAGGTTATTATAATCACAACGTGCTTTCACGCGATTGGCAAGTGCGCTTCCGGAATCCTCGCCGCCCATAAAGTAGATTGTAAGAATTTATGTGGTTCGTTTGGCATTGGCAGCAGCATTTTGCATTAGTATTTCGAACTATTTCTGTTGCTCCGAACGATGTCATTTGAAAGCATGAATTGAATCTTCGAATTGACTTCAGGAACACGTTAGAATCTGGATCCGTGCCGATAAGTAAGCCGTTCAATGGTTCAGGTGGTGTTTCAATTTCAGGTAGTTGCACTTTTCCTGACGCGCAACACATCCCAGCTGGCTCATTTTTGAATTTCAGAGCATGACAATGCGGACATTCCTTGTCGATAGCACCAATTACCACTTTTGAATGAGCATATTATTCAATATCGGGCTCATACTGGAATGCTAGACGCAGGAATGAATCAGATATAAATGCTCGATGTACCTGTTGTCGTTGTTGGTCATTTGTTCTTCGTCTATTGACTGTGAAACGGCGTGATTTTCGTTGTTCTAATCTTCTGACTTCATTGCGTTCAGCTCGTGTATCTTCTGGCTCTTCTTGATGCAATTGCGCCATTCTGACACGTGCATCAGTATTTTGTTGCTGGATTTGTTCTTCTGTTCTTTCGGATCTGCTATTTCGCAAGTTTCGAGCTTTACTTGTACTGTGGCTCAAATCAGCCCCTTCGCGTTTTCTTGGCATTGCGCACTGTACAAAACATACATAAATAGAATTAATGAAATTATTTAATGATGAAAATTGTTAAAAGTATAATTAGGGCCAGGATTTTTGCCGCAATTTTGAAATGATTAGTTTTAATTTATGAAATTATAACAAAAATATAAGTTTTATGGAAAAAATTTTCAAACAAAATTAAAAAATTAAATTTTATGAAAACATTGTCTCTTATAATTTTTTCATACAACCAATATTTCCATTGACATTTCAAAATGAAGATTCATAATGATTGGTTTTTTGGAAACTATGAAAATCTTAATTGTTCAATTACATTTTTTAATGAAATTAAATTAAAATTACATTCTTATAAGATCAACAACATTTTCGATATAAATAAAAAAAAGTATACTTACAACACAAAATCCGTTGTTATTGGAAGCTCGTGTCACGTGCTGAGTACTTTTGAGGTTATAAAATCACTTGATTAACTAATCGTGCAAAATACACTCAAAATTGATAATTTAATTATTATTGATAAAATAGGAATAATTAAAAGTTAATATGAGAGTTACACTAAGATAGCAAAATAATAATTGTCAACGTTACTACTACACTTGATGCATAAACAATAATGACTACCGACTACTGTGTAGGGAGTGAGAAAGAAAGGAGACCGGCTTCGTTCTCATCCCTACTCCGTGCTGTTTACTGGGTCAGAAGTGAAACCTGTAGACATCTGGCGGGGATAACTAATTAAATGACGATTGATCAGTTTTCGACCGGAAAGGAAATATACCTCGTTCGACAGGGTCGATCGTGTAAGGTAGATTCCCGTCGGTCGGATCGACAAAGAAAAATTAGCCAGCAGTATTCTACTGGTCATTATGAGTCTTATGACGGGTCACTCTGCATATATTGGGTGAGCGGGGAACCACCTCCCACTCCTATCTCCTAAACGGGGGGTCGCATCAAAAAACTTTTCGGACAAAAAAGTTGCCTCTTTTAATTTGTTAATTTTCTAAGGTTTTTCCGACGGTAAAATTTTGCCTCCTTCTGTGACTTTTTTCGGTTTTTATATTTCAACCCCCCCAGCTCTCAACCCCCCGACCGATTTCCCCCGTTCAAGAACTTAACCTTCATTTTGTCCTTAAGAATGTGTATACCGAGTTTGAAAATCCTCCGTCAATATTTGCGACCTGTAGCGTGTCCCAAAGGTTTGCACTTTCACCCCCCCCTCCCAGTCCCCTCTTTCACTTTTTCCAAAAAAACGAGATGCTGCGTTTGTCTTACTAATTTATTCTATCGACCTGTGAAGTCAGATTTTGCCTACGATGAATTTGGACTGATGGATCATATATACATATATATATATAGAGGGATATATAAATTTTTTTTTTCGACGTATTCTCAATCTCCAGTTCATAAACGGCGTAGCGCCCCTACTCTGGGGTCTGGGTCCCGTCATCGCATCGATTGCAATAGGTAGATTCATCTATGGAATCTACCTAAAATGATTAAATTACTAAAACGGCTATTAAAAAATAAGGGTTGATCGTAGAAGGGTGAAAATTGAGGATTGTATGTATTTTTATATGTTGTATCATAAAAAAATTAAAATTAAGAATTTTGTCTAAAAAATAAAATAAAAAATTTAGGGTTGTACTACCCCTAACATTTAGGGGGATGAAAAATAGATGTTGGCCGATTCTCATAGATACCGGATAAGCACAAAAAATTTCATCAAAATCGGTCAAGCCGTTTCGGAGGAGTATGGTAACGAAAACTGTGACACGAGAATTTTATATATTAGATAACATATATACATATGATTTAATTTTTGTAACGAATTTTCCCATGTTTGTCAAAATGGGTTTAGTTTAATAAAGTTTATTGGAATTCGATGGAAAGATCTTGGAGTCTATTTCGAAATTCGAGTGTCCTTTACATCGAATCATCATGACTTATCAAATATGGCTTCCAAAAACATGTAGCTTCCAACTTCTTTTTTCATTGAGGAAACTTCGGTATAATGATAATTATAATGCAAAAAGTATTCAGCATCTTGACTAGTTTGCAAACGTTTCTCGTACGAATGGATTCTCAGATGACTGTTAGCTCAGGGTTCTTATTGTACTTCCTATATGAAATTTAATGAAAATTGTTACAATGAACTTTTTAATTATATTTTTTAAATGAACACGAGTTAAATAAAATAATTCAAAGCGTTTTAATTGTATAACTACCCGATCTATTACTTATTTCTTCTTCATTATTTCAGTCTTCTTCTTGATAATTATTATTATAACTGGTGTAACTGCTTAAGTGCAGTATTTTCACAGATAGAGACGATAATTACTTATTACCCGGTGACTGTATGCAAATGCCCTTCTTTGATATAATTAAAAACTTAGCTGAGGTACGATAATCCTTAGTTTGTATTTACCACAAAAACAGTGGTTGTTAATGATAAATTAGTATTTAGTGAGTGGGCATCTGCTGAGTTACACAAAAATAGAGAAAAATTATACAATATGTATAGTGAATTGATGTATAATACTAGTAATGAGTTTAGGGATGAGGTAAAATTATTTTCCAAATCTTTTAAAAAACAATGTAAAATAGCTAAATCTCAACATATCAATAAAAAAATAGGAAGTAGCAATAATAAAATAAAAACAACTTGGAAAATAATTAATGAGGAAACTGGAAGAGCTAAATCCCAGAGGATCGACTTTAAATTAAATATAGATAATAAATATGTTACGTCTGACCTCGAGGTTGCTACTGCTTTTGAAACCTTTTTTACTAATATTCCAGTGACTACAACGTTATCTTTAAATTCTTCTCCCGCTGCAGCTATAGGATTACTTAGAGATAATGTAGATCGATGTGTTAGCATTTTTAATTTTAAAAAAGTTAATGCTCAAGAAGTAATCAAAGTATTTAAATTAATTAGCGTTAAAAAGACTAGTGATCTTTGGGGAATATCTGTTGACGTACTCAAGTCCATAATTGACATTGTAGCGCCAGACTTAGCATTGATATTTAATAATTGTTTAGAATGTGGTATATTTCCTGATCTAATGAAACAAAGTAAAATAACTCCATTATTTAAATCTGGCAGTTCATTAGATCCTAGTAATTATAGACCAATTTCAGTCTTACCTACATTTAGCAAGATTTTTGAAAAAATAATTCTTAATCAACTGGTTGATTTTTTCAGTAAAAACAATCTCTTGCACAAAAACCAGTTTGGTTTCACTGCCGGTCGCTCTACAACAGATGCTGGGGTTGAGCTATTACTCAATATATTTGAAGCCTGGGAAGGATCCCAGGATGCACTTGGCATTTTCTGTGATCTATCTAAGGCGTTTGACTGCGTTCAACACGAAATCCTTATAAAAAAATTAGAACATTATGGAGTTAAGAATAAGTCCCTAGATTTGATCAGTTCATATCTTAATGATAGAATTCAAAAAGTAGACGTAAATGGAATACGTTCCCCCGGTTCATTGGTAAAAATAGGTGTGCCACAGGGCTCTATCTTAGGGCCTTTCTTGTTCCTCATTTACATAAATGACTTACCTCACCTAGTGAGGGAAAAACATGGGATAGTGTTGTTTGCTGATGATACTTCTCTTACTTTTAAAGTTAGCAGAAGGCAATCTGTTATTGACGATGTAAATAATGCTCTCTCAGATGTTGTACAATGGTTTAACGCCAATAATTTGTTGCTCAATAAAAAAAAGACGAAATGTGTTAAATTTACTTTACCAAATGTTAAAAATGTTAAAACCAATGTACAATTAAACAATGAGGAATTGGACTTGGTCAAATCTACTACTTTCTTGGGCATTACCTTAGATGAAAAATTGCAATGGGGTCCTCATATATTTGATTTATCAAGTAGACTTAGTTCTGCTATATACGCGGTTAAAAAAATACGTCGATTGACAAATATGGAAACTGCTCGATTAGTTTACTTTAGTTACTTTCATAGTATAATGTCTTACGGTATACTCTTATGGGGTAATGCAGCCGACATCGATACCATATTCACACTGCAGAAGAGGGCTGTTCGAGCAATATATAATATGAGACCTAGAGAATCCTTAAGAAACAAATTTAAAGAATTTAAAATAATGACGGTTTATAATCAATATATTTATGAAAATTTAATTTACGTTCATAAAAATATTTCTAAGTTCAAAAAAAATTGTGATTTTCATAAAATTAATACGAGAAATAAAGATAAACTCGCTATGCCCAACACTAGGCTCCATAAAATAGGTAAATCCTTTAAGGTTAATTGTATACGTTTTTATAATAAGCTCCCAAATGAAGCCTTAAGTTTATCGTTAAATAAATTTAAATTATATATAAAAATAAATTTGATAAAAAAATCCTACTATAGTGTACAGGATTACATCAACGACGGTATGGCCTGGGAATGAATTGTATTATATTGCGAATAACTAGTAATCTCCGCAATTTGATTTTTATTGTAGAGTAATTTCGTTTTATCGACCTGTTGCATCACACCGATTCCTTAGAAGTCATTACTTGCGGTAGCGTCGGGAGTCGGGTTGCGCTCGTCCCTCAAATATGTGCGAAGGGGGTGATGGCTGACTCTTGCGTTATGCTCGTGAACGGGTGCTGCTTGCGGTGACTGGTTGTGTAGCAGGCCTATTTTTATTTTTTATTATTGTTATCATTATTATTAATTTTTTTTTTGCTATTATTATAATTATTGTAATAATTATTATTATTTTTTTCATTATATTGCGACGGTTCTAGTTGTTCCAAAATAGCTTTTAAGATTGACATTTGTGAAACAGTGATCACAATATAAAAAAAATATATATCCGGCTGAGTTTGTTGTGTGGTTCTTCTCAGACTTGGACGCGTTTGGAACCCTCATAGCTTTAACATTAAGTTGGACAGTGCTTTTACAGAAGGGCTTATTACGATAAATCTGGTATCGAAATAGGCCCTCCTGACACTTCCATTTTGACGTACACAAGTGATCACTGATAATGATTCAAAGTGGAAAAGATATAAATAAATAAATAAATAAATAAGTTGTCATGTTATATAATTATAATTGTCAAGTTATTACATTTTAGTATTAATGCCATAGTTGAATATTTGAAATAATATTAAAAATAAAAAGTAATATCGTAAATAAATATTTAATTTCAGCTCGTTTCTTAATTTATTGCTTTTAACAAGAAAAACATAAATTAAATATTATAAATACATACAATAATAAATTTAACAAATTAATTAGTTAACACCTAGCACGGCTTCAAAAGTGATGCTCAACTTCGATATATTTAAAGGAAGTTAAATATATAATAAATAAATATATAACTATTATAGTAATCTTGAATCACGATTGCTTAAATATAAAAGTAATAATTTGGAATTAATAGTTCTTGTTACTTAATTCTTTGTTTTATTCTTATATCGTCATTTTTCTAATTTCAGATCATTTTTTAACTACATGAAGAATCAAATTGAAAGTAATGTTTGTAATATTGCTTTAAAAAAACTATCCGTAGCCCCATCCTATCCTTATCCATATACCTATATTAACTTTCCTCCCTATCATTCCTAGGGGAGGAATTAAAAATATATTTGAAATTAACACAATTCGACTTATTCTTACTTCGACGACTCTTAACCATTTGAGAGACTTTTTTTTTGTGTTTAGTTGTCTCCAGAATGCGACGAGATAATTAGCTTAAAATTTTCTCATGTATATTTGAACCGAACGCGGATGTTGTAGCGATTGAAAAAGTGTTTAGCCATTCAAAAGTTATCAAAAAAAGATCACTCCTGCCATAGACAATACATTAGAGCTGCTCTGCGCGAGCGAACAATGTGCTGAGCTAGAAGGTGACAATTAGTCCTAAGAAATCGATATTTCCTGTAGCTATTCAGATGAAAGGAGAAGGGCTCAGCTCAACACCCGCCGCGCATGGTTAGTGGATCCTATGTTAGTTAAAAGTAGTTATTTTTCACCAGATTGAGCTGTTAACAAAATTTATAATACTGTTATAATATATATATGTTATGCTAATTGATATCATGGTATAAATATCATGTTGTCTTATTTATTCCAATTATTGCTCAGAAAAGTTACCGTTTTAAGATAATAATAATAATTATGTTTTCGGTAAGTTACGGTTAATATTAAATGAAAATATTCTATACCATATTGACCTATTGTTTCGAATTTGTAATAAAGATACCGTATATTAATTAATCTAGTCTATTAATTTATCATAATAACTTTCATTGTAGACCTAAATTAGAATTCAAAAAGATTAGAGTCGATGACTCTGTCTTATTCATCAACTCTTTTATTAATATTACTCATAGTTATCAAACAAAAAGTCAAATACATACAATTATACATTTTAAGGAATAAAAAAAAGCACACTGGGAAAATAACAATTTTAATTAATTAAAACACATCAAATATCATCAATAACAACTAATTTAAAATAATCCAAGTTTTCTAATACACACATTTCTTATAATCACTCAATATAAGTGAGAAATTAACAAAAAACAATATTTTATTAATAACACAAGAAATAAATCCATAAAATATTCTAAAATAATAAATAAAAATTTATAATTACTCACAGTACAACACCAATGTCTTCTTATCACTGTCCAACTCGTGCACTAGCAAAAAGTAAAGTGTCAAAACGAGTTGTCCGCTATTTATATAGTTCTTAAATGAGTTGATCGTTTGACTCGGTTCCGGAAAACTGTCAATATCGCACGATCACGTGATAGCTTTTACTTGACTAATAACATAAGTCAAATCAAAACATTACAAATTAATGAATCCTAACTTTCATTATACTAATTCTTAACAACAAATTATTATTAACCCACAATATTTATCAAAATACTATATATTTAAAAAATATAAGGTTAGCGGGGTAGTCTCAAATCTACCTTATAATATTTTAGAATCAATTTGTTAATATGTTTTAAATAGTTAATATAATAATGAGGCCTTTAAGGCTCAGTGGCGATATATAATACATTTAAAAGATCGAGAGTTATAATAGCCAACGGTAAACGCTGTGATACCACAGATCACGAGAGCAGAATCCTGGAAGTAATCGGTTATATTTAAAAAGGCAAAATGAGAATAAGGATCCCTTTTGAACAACATATTCAATAGCCCAGATCTTCCAAACCGTTGGTTTACTTTATCAACTATTCTGATTACTGAAAAAAATACTCCATAGTTTTTCCTTCCATATATATGTATAAATGTTCTGTTGGTTTGCGTACGCCTCAAAAATTCAAAAATTATTGCAATAATTGAGCTTAAACTTTGACACGATATACAACTTGTTTTAAAGATGGCTGTTATATAACTATCTTATTTAATTTTATCTTATCTATATCTATTTTTTATAGTTGTAATCGGTCCAATGCACATTTTTCTATAACAGTAGGTGTTGAGATGAAAAGTTTAAAAACGGAACGCAATAGCAATGCGGGACAACAATTTTGAAATTCAAACGTTTAGCACACTTTTATTGATTTAATGGAATTTTGGTTTTCAGTTTCCGAAATAGATGCAATACTAGCTAACGACAACTTTTTTCTAACCTATGCATCCAGAATGTTCTAATGCGAAGCATGGTATGGTACAATTATTGTTATATAAATATAGCTTATAACATTGTCTTAATCTTACTATTATCCTAAGAATATAAAAGAACAATATCATTTATAAAAGGTAATATTGGTAATATTACATACACACTACTACGAATTATTTTTGCGACGATGTTAGCAGCGATTATAAAAACCCTTCACTTTTTAATTCAAAGTTAAGTTAAGTTTATCACAAAATTATCTTTATTCGTTTCCACAACAATTAAATAACTTTTTTCACTTCTTACAGTATAACATTATTGATCACCAACTTGCGTATGAAAATGTAGATGTGTGAAGTTGACTTTGTTAACTACGAGACTGATTTTCTCTTGTTCACAAAACTAGCATTCCTACAGGCTGCAAAGGACTTTAATCACGCTGTTAGCATGTTACCACAATCCGAGACTAGTTTACCAAAAAATATGTACAGTAATTATCACAGCTATTGTTTGGGGCATATTATTCAGCAAATACGGGTCTGAAGGTATGTCTTAATGAAAATATATTTATTTCAATGTTGTTGTTTCTACGTAAATAACAACATGTAAAACTTATTTAAGACCTTGTTGTCAAGGTAAGACCTATAACAGAAACAAAATACTAAAAACAAAAAAATATTATTTTATATTTCTGGCTGCACTGACGTCAACTTAATGGAAATTTTACTCAAATTATTTTGAATCTATTCGGGTTCTTAATAATAAGTCAGTCGCGAGCTATTAAATATATAATAATTGTAATCATTCACGAAAGTTTAAATACCGATAAAAATTATAAATACTGGCCATTATTTTACAATCAATCTTTATCAACAATGACATCCTATTTGTTTGATTTCTAATCAGTTGATAATCAAAGATTAATATATATATACAAGTATACAAGTTTCCAACTAATGGGGATATTTCCTCCGAATTCCCTTCGACGCTTTTTAAAATAACGTTCAAATTTCATTTCCTTTATTTATATGTAATATAAATGTTTTAAGTATCTAATATAGTATTTGTTGACATTTATAATTCGTTTTTACATTGCATGATATTACTTAATTAAAATAAAAATAACTTCAAGACACTCCATTGCATTATTGCATTATTTAATACAGTCTGCAGTAAAATTGTGTCTGTTATCTTATATTCAAAAAACGACTATGTTACTGGTACTGATAAAAATATTAATTTTGGTAATTAAACAAGTCAGAAACTGTTTAATTGCACCTATCATTTATGACTGTATGGTAATCTCAGACTATCAACTGGTACTTTCCCACATATTTTAAGTATATAATTAATGGCTAACCTCTAATTTTTTTCTAACCTCTAATCTTCATAATTTTTTGTTATCAACAACTTAATTTTCTTTAAAATAATAATGTTCTTCTTCTGTAAGTACAGAAAATATATATATTTTTTATTACTATAAAAATTAACCAACCCGGGGAAAAAGTCATACATGCGATGTTTGGAATACCGACCCCATCTGCCAACTCAGCTAGTGTCGCCTTTATCAAATAACGCATCTATATTTGCAAATAATTGATATCAGAGCTGTCCCCTCTCCACTCCATGCAAATAAAGCAATGGCGTATTTTTTACTATGTAGATTTATAAGTCTATCTATAATTAATATAACCGAATAATATTTTATTTAATTAGCTGTCTATACGGCTATAATGAATTTGAAACTCACATTGCATAAGTATTTTTAAATAAATTAAGTTTATTTTATGTAAAAATCTAATAAAATAGTACGACAGACAGAACACTAGGATCCGCCAACCGCGCGCGGCAGGTGTTGAGCTGAGCCCCTCTCCTTTCATCTGAATAGCTACAGGAAATATCGATTTATTAGGAATAATTGTCACCTTCTAGCTCAGCATATAGCTCGCACGCGATCTTTTTTTTGATATCTTTTGGATGGCTAAACATTTTTTCAATCTGTTTTCGCTATAACATCCGCGTTCGGCTCAAACATACATGAGAAAATTATTAGTTAATTATCTCGTCGCATTCTGGAGACAACTAAACACAAAAAAAGGTCTCCCAAACGGTTAACAGCTTTGCTTACGCTCAGTTAAATAATATCTACTATATTATGTTTTAGAAATATCAAGTAATTTATGAAATTTTAAATATGAAAGATAAATAATAAAAAATATTACTTTTCTAAAACAATATTTAATTTATTCAAAAATATATTACAACATTTAAATTATTAATTCATATTATAAAATATAAAACTTTTACAGTAATGTTAGAAAGAACATATATACAATAACATTAAAATTAGTAGACCTTTTTAAAAAATACATAATACACGAGTGACTAATATTTCTGAACAATGCCTGTAACAACTACAAAGCGTTTCTTCTGGAACGTTGCATCTGAATTGTGGTTATATCCTAAGTGTAATTACATTAGTTTAAAATTTATTAGGACTTTGTTTTACTGAATAATAGAGGATTGCTAAATTAGGTTAGTGAATTTCAAACTCTACTTGCTCTTGATAAAATTATTATTTTTTGTCATTACATTACACACGAATTTATTTTACTGATGTAGATTTGATGTAACACGGGATATCTATTCTGCCTGTGTGTCTTATAAACTGATTATGTAAGAAAAGTTTAAGAAAACTAAATGCATGGCGTTTACACTTCCTATTTTAGCTAGAAAGTTAAAATTATAGCTAAAATATGAATTTGAATCCGAATCTGAGTCTGAGTCGGAGTCTGAAAAATGTTCCTGTAACATAACAAAAAAAAAACTGGAATTTTACCCTATATAATTTATAATACTTATTTGAACATATTCTAAATATTTTGGGAAAATTAAAAAATAATAAATAGAAATATTTACTTTGTAGAACATTTTATTATATATATAATACAAATAACATTATTTGGATGTTAAAATTAAATTACTTAATTATTATGAAATTTTATTACATTAAAATTCATAAAATCTTTTGAAAATACCAATTAAAAGAAGTTCTTTGATTGCAATAACATATCTGATATAGAATTACTGTCTATCGGGAGTAGAATGCATTAAATTCGTTATACTTAACAGACAGTCATTCTTCTCAAAATTTTTATATACTATCTGACTTTTTTCTATAATTTGATAACTTATTCTATTTTTTTTCCGGGTTTGTAAATTCTATTTATTTCTGAATCTTTTTATTTTATTACTTACTGCCTGTCCAAATAATTCCTAAACTAGACGACTAAAATAAGAAAATGATACAATGATATGTAATAATAATAATAAAAGTCAACGCTTATTTATATAGTTTGATGATAAAGAAAAAGTACCCACCAGTATAAAAACTGTAAAAACTGACTGTAGCTCCGTATAATTGTTATTTATAGTTTCATTTAAAAAAGTAGCATGACATTAACTCACTCTGACAACCGCATAGAGTAACCCACTTTTTCCAAATGCTATTATAAAAAAACAACCCTTCCTCATAAGCAATTGATGTTTTATTTATATATGTACATTCAAATATTAATATTTGATCAGTGATTAAATTATCTATATTATATTAGGTTTACCGGATTTAGTAATGAAAATATACTTTCCTGAAGCATTATTGAATGAGTTCAAAAATTGTTATTTCCATTTCTATATTAACAGTATAGATATAATTTCATCTAAATATTACAGAGTTCCCAAACATGGACAAAATAGGAATACAAGAAAATTTCCTATTTTTTTGTTTTTATGAAAACTATCGAAATTATATTCATATATCAACACACGGTATGGAGTTCGTCCTTTCCGTCGATAAGCATTGTAAATTATATTATAATGAACCGTTATATTATAATTTAAATATAGATCCGATTATAGTTGTAATAAAATCTATCGTCAAGTTACGACTTCTCGGATTGATGACACCATTGCATCCGAATAAGTTTTAGTATTGGAAGTTGTTCTTTATATATCAACTATATGTGACTAGCAATGTGCTTTCCGTCAGAAAATTGTATATCATTAATGTTATTTTAAGGAAACATCGAACACTTCCGTATGATAATAATAAGCAAATTATGAAACGAAGAAAAGATCTTGCTGCTCCTACTAGTATCACTAGAACATCTTTTACCAGTCATCAGTTTATTAAGCTATCTACCCATCTTTACAACATTATTAATTGCAAGTTGCAAATCTTTCCAATGAATACATACTTTCGTAAAAAAACAGTAGCAGAATGGCTTCTTTCTCTAAAATATAAAGAAGTGGAGTTGCTTTTACGTTTTAGGAGTTGATTTTTACACCCACACACAAATATGCACAGACGTACATACACACTTGCACATACACGCACTCACACTCAAAAACACAAACACACATACATTGCACCTTATAGACTATTGTAATGTTTAATTAATAATTTAGTTTGCTATAATAATGTTGATATGGAAGAGCAGAGTCTTCTGGCACAGGGATAAATTAACTATCCTTAAAGAAGATTTCTACTTTATTTTTTGTGTATTGATGATTATTTGTAGTGAAATAAATTATTATTATTATTATTATTATATTCTTTATTTGCTTTGAAAAAAAATAATCTAGTTTCAGATAAAAATTGTATAGAGTAGGTGAATAGGGTTAACATATTATTGTTCGGGTAAACCATATGAGGGTATAACAGGGCGTCATGGTGAGAGCGTAAGCGATGCCGTGGTGTCCCATTAAGGCGATGAGGGCAGCCGTAGGTTTTTTAGTAGGTAGCCTTAAAAATGGCAGCTTTCTCTACGCTGCCGGGTAGTCCTACATAAACCCCCCGGTAATCACATTCTTAGACGGCGGGTTATGTTTTTATCAACGTAAAAAAGGGATTGCATATTGTAAGCAAGTTACTATATTGAGAATTCATGGTTCATCTTGTCTAAACTAAACATTAATACTGCTCTTCGTAACTGAACAGTTAACTTACAATTATTCTATTTTAGTATAGGTCATAATTCTAGATTTCTATTAACTATTCTATTCTATCTATTCTAACAACTGCATATTATTTAAAAGTATGGAACTAAATTTGTAATTACAATAAGAAAGACAACGCTTAAGCATTAGTGAAGTAAAATTATCAAGGCGGAGTCGTATAACTTCTTAATGAGTTTTCTGCCTTGTCTTGGCATTTTTATACACAGAAAGAATTATCTTTATTAATTTACTTACTGAAAAAGCTTATAAAAATTCGACCATAAATTATATTTTTAATTGTATTACTCTTTTTAATTAATTCTATTATGAAATACATAAAAATTATGTTAACATTCATTAACGCTAGTCTAAAAGAGATGGTATTGCCATTAAATATATTTTTGGATTCCTTTTTTCTGTAGAAACTTTTACGTAATAATTTGTATGATTAAGTTTATATATGTATTACAAAGTGGATATTAAGAATTTATTAATGTTACTGTTTGGTCTTACATCACCAAAGCTTTTGGTTTAAAAGGAAAACTTTGTATATCTTCTATTTCATATTTTGGTAATGAAAGATAAACTGACTCGCAGTTAATTCTCTAACATAAGACCATCTCTGAGCTTGTGTTATTGAAGTTATGTAACTAGATTAAATACTCTTTTAAAATTTTGTTGATTATGAAGATTAAAAATTAAAAGATTAAGTTACTTTTATAATATATGCTTTTTAATTATATATTTTATATATTTATAAACAAAACTTCAGGTTCTGTTCAGAGATTTATAATACACGCGTTAATAAAACATACTTTTTCAATTAGAATCAATAAAAAATGTTGATATTAAAATAGCGTGTAGCCTCAATTAATGTGGAATACATAACAATCACAATAACACAAACAAGCAAATAAATTTCTTAATGAAAGTATTAGTATTAAAAAATATTTTCTTCTAATCTTAATCTGAATTCTCTACCCTATTTTTGAAAGGATTTGAATTGTGCCAGATTTCACATTCTGTTTATTTTTCTACATAATAGTATAGGAAATCTGATTTATCTATAAATCTGTTTATTTTCAAGAATATACAAGTTTATGTATGATATATCCTATTTTATTGTCATAAATCGTAAAATTGAAGAGTTAACTTGTCTCTACCATATGTTTAAATAACCTTAACAAACATATTTATTAACAATTTGAACTCTTGAATTTAATTTTCTATTAGCTAGTATTCTATCATAGATAATGCCGCCATTGTATTATATTTCATTTATTATATTATTATCAAACCTACTGATATAGAAAAATAATATTGTTCGGAATAGTTATTAATTAAATTGCACAGTTGCTAATGGCAATCGTCAGGCGCTAAATATATTTTAACTATTAACAAATCGAGGGTAGATGTTACGTCTTTGGTGGTGTGACAAACGCACGCGTAACGGTCGAGACAGTTCTCTAGACAGTCCTCGAATATAGTTCTCGGTGAACCTTGGTGCTTAACGATTTTGCGGAGTAATCATATCGGTTCTAGAAGTTTCCAAAAGAGTAAATTACATTAGTGTCGAGTGTTTGAATTGTTGGCTGCAGCGCCGAATTGGTGGCTGCCTTCTCACTCGAAGTGTGCGTGGAACCGAAGGTCACGCGACGGAACACTTAAGTATCAAATTCTTTGTCCCATAATTATTTCCCTTTTTTTAATTTTATACAATTTATCCTATTCTCTGGGGAACCCCAAATCCTTTACTAGTACAGACTGACTATGTGACTTCCTTCTTTGAAGCATAACAGAAGCAGACAGGTAAGTCGTTAGTTTTAATAAGCAAATTAGGGAGTAATCGTATACGTAGCTATTGATGACGTTGCCCGTTTAGAGGTTGTGTCGTGGGGTCAGCCGAGCCCCTTTGTACGATACAATTGCTGGTAGCAGAGCGTGGTTGTTAACCGAGTACGTTTAAAACGTTAATATTCGGTATTACGGGTTGCTTAATCAGTTGATATACGTTTGTTATACGCGGTTATTACTAATTAATTATTTTGTTATTTTATTATTAAGGATTATTTGTTATTAACGGTTAATTATTATTTAGTTGTATAATTTCTATTATTTTCGTAAAAATAAATAGCTAGGATTACTTTCTTTGTGACGTTTATAAAATCGTTGTACGCTTACTCGCCACGTAACATATTTTTAAACCGGTTTGTTAATTAGTGTAACTTAATTTATTTTCAATTTAGTTGTTTCAGTAAGTAATTAGTTAGTATTATATTATTCAATATAATCGTTGGTTATTGGCTCACATATTATTATTTTCGGGAATTCTTTATTTTGGATTTAAATTTACTTTTTTTATTTTATTTGATTTTTATTTTTATTTTTATTTTCGCGATGAGTGCTAAACATACCGCACGAATTGCCGGCGTATTGCGTTGGCTCGGCTCCGCTGTTCTAAATATTGAACGTAAGGATCGTGCTCAGGCTTTATTATCGCGTTATAAATTATTAGATAGTCAGTTGGCTGATTTGTATGATGCGTACCGGTCTCTTTTGGAAATGGACTTGGACGGTGACGTTCTGAGTAAAATCAATTGCGACGTTAATCAAGCGGACGATCTGGCGGATCAATTACGTCAGGCAGTAGGCAATATCAATGCTTCTAAGATAAATGATCCTCGCATAATTCCGGATACGGATAGTTCGCCGGCATTAATTAGTAGGTTGCCAGTCCTCGACTTACCGCACTTCAGCGGCGATTTAGGACAGTGGGTTGCGTTTAGTAACTTGTACGATAGCTTGGTACATTGTCGTAAGGATTTGACCCCTGCTCAAAAGTTAGCTTATTTGATGGCTTCATTGACTGGTGAGGCTAAAGGGTTAGTGCAACACTTGGAGCTCGTCGATGCAAATTATGACATTTCTCGGGACTTACTCAAGCGTAGGTACCAGAATGTTCGACGGCTAGCAGATAATCATGTTTCTGCCATTTTAGGTTTACCAAGGATCGTTGGAGCTCACGCCTTACGAACGAAGCTTCTTAACCCGTTGTTAATTGCACTTAACGGTTTAAAGGGATTAGAATTGCCAGTGACGAGTTGGTCATTTTTGTTATTACACATCGTGTTAAGTAAATTATCACATGACTTAAGAAATCGGTTCGAATTGGAATACGGTGGGGACTCCGCCACTCATCTTCCCCAGTTTGATGAATTAATTGTTTTCCTGGAGGAGGAGTGTCGTCGTATGGAGAACGTTCCTCTACCCGGACCCTCACTTGCTTATTCTCGTATACGGCCCGCAGTTGAAAATCGTCAGATGGTTCGGCCGCGTGAGATACCTCGTATGTACACTGCGGCTGCAGCACAGAAGGATGATCGTCGGTGCTCATATTGCCGAGATTCTGGACATGGTGTTACGAGCTGCCCTAAATTTAAGAATCTTCGTTGGCAGGCGCGGCGCGGTATTGCACGTCAGCGTAACTGGTGTTACAATTGTTTAGGCAGCCATCTCGCGTTTCAATGTCAGTCGGCCCGTCCCTGTGCGCAGTGTAGAGGTAATCATCATCTCCTACTTTGTGGCAATCGCAATGGATCTCCTCAACCAGTTGCTACGGGTCGAGTATCACCATCAAATTCTCCAGGGTGTGATATAAGGAACTCGCCTCAGCCTTGGCCGGTCCAAGTATGTTTCACCACGAAATAGTAATTCGTTTTCTAATCGAGGTGACAATGGTGGTCGTCGTTCACCACCTCGTACGGGCGGGGGTCCTCACGGTTCTCGGAACAAGGCTGGTGCAGATACGGATCGGAGCTGCTGGATTGAGCCACAAGCGCAGCTTCCTTATATAGATCATCCTCGCTTGGGGCAACGCAATCAACATTCTCATCGACGTTTGAAGGAAGGGTCTGGTAACGTTCTCTCACCGGATAGCTGTAATCGTGATCAGGATTGTTGACTCCTTCCTCGTTCTCCATGCGTGTCTCCATCTTCTCCTATAACCGTTTTGCTACCTACTGCGTATATTCGTGTTGGTTCTCTTCGGAGCGAACAGGTCACCGCGCGCGCGATTTTGGATTCAGGCTCTCAGGGGTGTCTTGTGTCAACACGGTTGATGAAGAAATTATCTTTACATGTTGCTCCTGGCGCGAACTTTATTCATGGGGTTGGTGGAGTCAAGGTGTCTGGGTTGGTGGGGAAAGTCTCACTATCCTTTTCTCCACTTCATTCCCCTTCTCCTCGAATCACGACGACAGCGATCGTCTTGGATAATATTTTGGGACAGCATCCAGTAGTTTCATTTCCTCCAGGCGTCGTAGGTTTAACGTCTAAACTCTCTCTTGCTGACCCAGGTTTCCACATTCCGGGACCAGTTGATGTTCTACTCGGAGCAGATGTTCTTGGATTGTTACGGTTGGAAAGCAGTAAGCTTCTTCAAGCAGGTGGTCTTTCTGCAATAAATACTGATCTTGGTGAAGTCATTATGGGTCCAGCATTTCCAGTACTCTCCTCTCCGGATAACGCCAGCTTTCAAGTAGGTCTATCCCTCGCTGACGCAGTTCAGCGATTTTGGGAAATAGAGGAACCTCCTACAGCGTCTCGTGTCAACCCGCAGCACCAGGAATGCGAATTATTCTTCCAGAATAATACCGGTCGGCTCCATTCAGGTCGGTTTGTGACACGGTTGCCCTTCTTGCCCTCTCGTTCTCCCCTTGGTCAGTCCAGGATGCTGGCAGAGAAAAGACTAATCTCCATGGAACGTCGTGTGAAACGTGATGTGGTTTTCAAACAAGACTATTTAAATTTCATGAGGGAATACCTGGAGTTGGGCCACATGTCGGTTTCCAAATATGATTGGCGTTCTAAAGAGCATTATTTTATCCCTCATCATGCTGTGTTTAAGGCAGGAAAGATTAGAGTAGTTTTTGATGGTTCAGCACCCACCTCTAACGGTATTACCTTAAACCAATGTTTGCATGCCGGTCCAAAACTGCATCGCAATATTTCAGACCTCTTAACCAGCTTCCGCCGACATCAAGTCGTTTTTGTTGCGGATATAAGGATGATGTTTCGTCAGACTCTTATTCATCCAGATGATCGGTGTTATCAGCTCATACTGTGGCGAGAGGATCCATCTCATCCAATGACTGTATATGAGCTAAATACGAACACTTATGGACTCAAGTCTAGTCCGTTCATTGCTATAAGGTCTTTACTGGAACTTGCGGTTCGCGAGCGTATTTACTTTCCCAGGGCAGCCGCTATTTTATCAAGCGATGTCTATGTCGATGACATATGTACAGGTGCTGCAAGTGAAGAAGAGGCGAAGGTTTTAAGAGATGAGCTGATCGGTATCTTGAGGTCTGGTGGGTATGAATTAAGAAAGTGGATATCCAACTCGCAGGTTCTTCTTGAAGATTTACCGGAAGAGCACCAGCAAGCCCCACATCTCTTTCAAAATATAGAAAATCCTAACGTAGTCACTCTTCTCGGAGTACAGTACCAACCGGTCCCAGATGTTTTTACATTTCGTGTACAGGATATAACTATCTGCAAGGTTTGGACTAAGCGTATGGTACTGTCAACCGTAGCTCGGATTTTTGATCCCAATGGTTGGTTGGCGCCGGTTGTGTTTTGGGCCAAGTGTTTCCTTCAGAAACTTTGGTTGCAGGAATTGACGTGGGATGCCCCTCTCATTGGTGAGCTGCTCCAGGCTTGGTCTCGATTTGTAACATCTCTGCCAGTTCTTGAATTTATTAAAATAGACCGAGCCTTCTTTCCGACGTCTAAATGTCGTGTCAGCCTGCATGGATTTTGTGATGCTTCCGAACGAGGTTATGCGGCTGCCGTCTATCTTCGTGTTATGGACCCGAAGGATAATGTGACTATTAAGTTGGTTATGGCTAAGAGTAAGGTCGCTCCTGTGAGATCAAGGCTCACGATTCCGAAGTTAGAATTATCCGGGGCAGCCCTTTTAACAAGACTTCTAAATCATTTGAATTCTACTTTGGGGCAAGTGGTGGAAATTGAAAAAGTATTTGCTTGGACTGACAGTCAGATTGTTCTTGGTTGGTTAAGAGCATCTGTCCATGCTTTGGAGGTTTTTGTGGCTAACCGGGTATCACAAATTCAAAATTCAAATACGGTTATTAATTGGAGACATGTTCCCGGTGATTTGAACCCTGCAGATTGTGCGTCACGAGGCTGTGAATCTCCGGGTTTGGTTGACCATCATCTGTGGTCCAACTTGGCTTTGTGAACTTGAAAGTTCTTGGCCTCATACGGTTCTGGATATTGTGGAGCCTTTACCAGGTTTACGTATTTGTACGGTTCAGAAGGAACTTACTGGTGATTTGCAACCTTTACTAGATCGGTTTAGTTCTCTTAATAAGTTATTGGGAGTTACGGGATGGATTAAGAGATTTATTTGAAATTTACGGCAAAAGTCTAATAGGCTATCATCTCCGGTGCTCGATCCCGAGGAGCGTCACGAAGCCTTGGTTTTCTGGGTTCGCGTAGTGCAACGTGAAAATTTTAAATCAGTTATTTCCAGTTTGCAAAACGGGTGCGTCAAGTTCAAAGGTGCTGTAGCTCGATTGAATCCGTTCCTCGATGATAAGGGTTTAGTTCGAGTAGGAGGTAGATTGCGTAACACAGATTTACCTTATGAGGCGCGGCATCCTCTCCTACTGCCAAAGGGTGGTTCACTTGTGAACCTTTTAATTGTAGACCGACACGTAAGAAATGCACACGCGGGGCTAAATACGCTGCTAGCTATCCTACAGCGGGAATTTTGGATTTTGTCAGCTAGACGGGCAATTCGAAAAGTTATTTACCGATGTATGCCGTGTTATAGATTAAAGGCTACCCTTACTCAACCTCAAATGGGAGACTTGCCTCCAGATAGAGTAAAGATTTCTAGACCTTTCTCTGGAGTTGGTACGGATTTTGCGGGTCCGTTTATGGTCAAAACTTTTACTGGTCAAAGTGCTCGAATCTGTAAGGCGTACTTGTGCGTGTTTGTTTGCCTATCTACTAAGGCCGTACATTTGGAGGTGGTCTCAAGTCTTAGTACTGAGGCTTTTATAGCTTGTCTGTCTCGATTCGTCAGTCGGCGCGGTTTACCTGCTTTGATTCGGTCCGACTGTGGTACGAATTTTAAGGGAGGAGATAGGTATCTCTCAGAGGTACACAAATTCTTATATGAAAGTCAGGATTGTATAGGTCAAAAAATGTCTCAGCAGGGTATCCGCTGGAAATTTGATCCTCCAGCATATCCTTCTTGGGGTGGTATATTTGAGGCGGTTGTAAAGGTCGCGAAGACACATCTTCGCCGGGTTATTGGAGATACGGTACTCACCTTTGAAGAATTGCAGACGGTGTTTTGCAAAATTGAAGCAGTCCTTAATTCGCGACCTCTTTGTTCAGTCTCTTCGGACCCAAATGATTTGGATGTATTGACTCCTGGTCACTTTTTGGTCGGTGGTCCACTCACAGCTCTGCCAGAATATCCTTTAGAGAATACCCCACTTTATAGGCTCACACGTTTTGAACTGTTACAACAGCTATCTCAAAGTTTTTGGCGTAGGTTTAATTTATAGTACTTACATTCGTTGCAACAGCGTGTACGATGGTCTGATAAAACTGACCCACCTAAGGTCGGTGATCTTGTCTTAGTTAAAGAAATGAATATGCCTCCACTCTCCTGGAGACGGGGTCGTATTCTAAGGTTATTAACAGGCGCAGATGGAATTCCAAGAGTCGCAGAAGTACATGTGGGCAATTCTGTGTTAAAGCGGGCAGTAGCTACTCTCTCTCTCGGTTACCAATAGCTTAGACACTTTTCAGGTGCCTGGTATTACGTTTAGACTCAGTCAGGTTTCGCCTGGCTGGGGCGGGGGATTGTTCGGAATAGTTATTAATTAAATTGCACAGTTGCTAATGGCAATCGTCAGGCGCTAAATATATTTTAATTATTAACAAATCGAGGGTAGATGTTACGTCTTTGGTGGTGTGACAAACGCACGCGTAACGGTCGAGACAGTTCTCTAGACAGTTCTCGAATATAGTTCTCGGTGAGCGGTTCTCGGTGAACCTTGGTGCTTAACGATTTTGCGGAGTAATCATATCGGTTCTAGAAGTTTCCAAAAGAGTAAATTACATTAGTGTCGAGTGTTTGAATTGTTGGCTGCAGCGCCGAATTGGTGGCTGCCTTCTCACTCGAAGTGTGCGTGGAACCGAAGGTCACGCGACGGAACACTTAAGTATCAAATTCTTTGTCCCATAATTATTTCCCTTTTTTTAATTTAATACAATTTATCCTATTCTCTGGGGAACCCCAAATCCTTTACTAGTACAGACTGACTATGTGACTTCCTTCTTTGAAGCATAACAGAAGCAGACAGGTAAGTCGTTAGTTTTAATAAGCAAATTAGGGAGTAATCGTATACGTAGCTATTGATGACGTTGCCCGTTTAGAGGTTGTGTCGTGGGGTCAGCCGAGCCCCTTTGTACGATACAAATATCAAGCACAATTTCATCAAAGAAATAGTTAAGTATAAAGTTTATCAAAGCTGCAACTTACATAACACTAATATTGCTTATCTATTTAAATAATAAATATTTTATGGACTTATTAATTGCTAGGAGCAATACAGACAAGAGGTTTAAAATTAGTATTAAAAAATATAGAAAATAATTAAACAATAAATATATCTTTACTAAATAAGATCAGAAATGCATGACGATGTAACGTACTATTATATTAGTACTTATATGTCAGGATTCAGCGTTAGTGCTTGTCTTAGCACATGAGTCTGCTGTCTCATTTTCCGTAATAACACCACGTATGCATTAAATCGTTTTACTTAGACAGATAGTTCTCCACGTCCAGTAACGCTTCTTTTCATGGTTGTTTAGTACATTACTATTAATAGATAAAATTATAACAAGCTCATAAAGTAGTATAAACAAACAGATATTTCCTTAATATAAAAATATAGATTACTACCTACACCTACATGGAATAGAAGTGTGTAAAAATTTGAAACAAAGTCGCTCTCGAAGTAGAACAGATTACATTCGTTATGGTTAGCGGCGACAGTTCGAACATTTCTTTCTATTCGATTTATCGAGTTTTTCAAAAACAGGGAACAAGTTACGTAAATGTAACATCCGATGTTATACTACACCTTAAAATTTAAAAATTTTAAAGGTACTTAACCTTAAAGTAACTATACTGATATTTTTATAATATACCCTCAGATATTAACACGAAATTCAGAATCGATAAACAAAAAAGCAAAAACGTTGTTTTCAAATTATTGCCATGTGTTTCGGATAAAATAACGTTATATATAGACATAATGATGTGAACATATATAATTCGAAACAAGATATGTTATAATGTTTTCTTAAACAAGAATTTATTTATTTCTCAAAATAAATCTTTCTAAAAGGTGTCGTGTTTGTAATCATTTGAAATATATGAATCATAGGTTCAAACTATCTCATAAAATAATAAACAACTTAAACATAATTTTGATCGATATAACTTATCATAATTTTAGACATAATTAATAATTATGAATATAAAATTAAATGAAATAGAAACCAGTTTTGCATTAAGTAGATACTCCTAGTATTACACCAATCAATAATAAATTCTAACATACTTAAACATAAGTAAGTTAGAAAAATTAGCATATATTCCTACATTAAATAATTTAGTAAAGTTAGAAGAAACGATTTCAATAAAAGCATATCTCAAAGGAAATTATATTACCTATCTTTTGGAAATACCCATAATTTAAAATGACACATATCTATTACAAACTTATTCCTTTACCTGTGTTGTCCCATGACTCAACCGTTATTATTGTTTCTAAATATCCTTACCTTATAGCGAAAGGATTGAAAACTAGATTATTATTATTAGCTCATCCCTGCAAGGAGATCGACAAAGAAAGTTTCCTCCGCTACAAAGATGAAGTTGTTCAATTCAGCAATGATCCTTGTATCACCCACTTAATGAACTATGCTGAAAATGCAACATGTCCTCCCGTTCCTGTAATCACTGAAGACATTGTTTTACAACCACTGAAAACTAGCACATGGATCCTGTTTACCAGAAAAGAAGAATTAATTAAAAGAACATGTTCTGACGAAATATCCCGAACAAAGGTCAAAGGCACATACTTACTCACCCTAGATGATCTTTGTGAAGTGAAAATTGGATCTATGAATCTGAAACGACATCAGATAATTTATGAAAATGAAAGTCACTTAACATTACCAGTAATTAATCTACCATCAATACATGTTCCTGAAACTCCGAGTCTGAAAAGGTATTGACCTTACGGACCTGAAACTTCTTGCATTAACGTTAAAAAAAACAGAAACAAGGGATTATAGTGAAAATAGTGAAACTAGTGAAAACCATAAAATTGTGAGAAATATTAGTGTTTGGACAATCGGACTGTATACCACAGTTATAGTTATTATATGTATTTTAATTTTCAACAAACGTAATTTTGTATTTAAAATGTGTTTTCGAAGTTTGCTTCTGCTTGTCTTCTGCTTTACCAGAAAACTTCGATCATAAGGAGGGAGGAGTTACGTCAGACCAAACAGCTGACTCGACAGTCACACCAGCCCATTCCGCTGAGTCGGCATCTCGCAATGATGCACGATGGGAATATTCGAATGATGGGAACAATACCCTTCTGGATGGCCGCCTCGATAGTATTTAAGACATTGTATTAATATTAAGTAGGTAGGTAGGTAGGTAGTCTAAGTAATTACTTGTCAATTAAAGTGATTATATTTTAAATAAAATCTTTTTTTAAAAGTCTTTCGCGGTGCGTAAAATACTATTTTTACTACATAGTAAATAAAAATATTGATTGTTTTAGTATTTTTTTATGTTGAGTACTTTTTTATTTTTACTGAAAAGTGATTATGTAAAGAATATTATTTTAAAGTATAAAAAAATATATAGTTATAAGTTATTGCAGTAGTTACGTATACATACTCCAGGAGGATCGCTGACTGGAATTTACTTCCATGTGAACAAAATGTGTTTTGCGTCATCGCGACGGAATGCATAATTGCATTTTAATTAGAATATAAGTTTAATTAATGTAATAATTAATTCATTATTTTTTTGTACTTACATCGAGTAGGTCATACTTTGTATTAGTTAATAAGTTCTTTATTTTAATTAAAATTTGTTTTAAATCAGTTTTGGTTTTTTTTTCGACTCTACGTCTGTGGCTAACGTAATTCAGTATCAGATGAGATTTATAAAGCGTGATTGTGTGACATTGAGTGATAACATTTATTTACGTTAATTATAAATTTTGTCCAAATAATTTATTTATTACTAGAATGACTTACATTCGCCATAGTTAAAAGTTACTCTTCCCTGGACTTCATTTTCATTCATTTGCGGTTAATAGAAACAACTGTTGTTCAATTTTAGAGGATCGGCTTAAATTTTCAATTCTTGAAATTTCACCGTAGCTTTTTCATAGCAGAATTTTCGTAATTTTTATTTATTCTGAAACAGCTCTACGTTATTGTTTATTGCTAGCATTCAATTTGTAACAGTTGTAAAAAAATTAGAAATTTATAGCTATTACTTAAATATTACAATCGTTACGAAAACACAATAAATTTTAACGTAACTAACATTCATTAAGAAAACACAATAAAGTTTAACGTGTTTGTTGAAACACAACATACCATTGAGTTGTTTATACTTATACATCTGCAAACTATGAAAATATTTCTTTGAACTAAATATTTAACATATTTCTAATTTATACCGACATGGGCAGGCATCACGACCATCTCAGCTCACTTTTCTTCGGGCACGCGTAACGTTCACTTCGTCCGTCACACACGTCTGAGCTTAATATAATTTTGTGTAATATTTATAACTGTTATAATAATTATTTTTTACGTTCAATACAGGAAATCTAATCAATGCATTGTATTTTTGCTATTAATATTATTACAAAATAGCTTCATTTGCATTTTATGAATGCGAGTTCTTGGAGCTCTAAAAGCCAAATGATACCTTTGCATACGTATGAAGCGGACAAGTTATTAGAAACATAAAGTTGCTCTCATCCAAAGCATTGAACGAAATATTCAACGTGAATATTTTGTATGAACAGTTTATGTACTTCGTATTTTTATTTCTGTTTGTTTCAGTCCACATCACGTTTCAATGTAGGCGAAGGCTATAAAGTCGACAGCGAGGCACTGATTGAACATCAAACAATGTCCGGAATTGTAAGAGTATAAAATAACCACACACATTTTATAAATTACTTTTTTAAACATAAGAGAGAAAGATGATGAATGCATCTAATTTAAGATTTGACAAAATGAGATAACTGTTTAGTTTAGGATTTGAGTTTTCATTATTTAATTATTAGACATTATACAAAATTATGGTATTAATACATAATATAAATAATTATACTGGTAAATCTAAATATTTCTATAAGACTTATACTACAAGTATATAACAAATCAACTAGAACTGCATCGAGTGAACTTCTGATACCCACTTAGACCCATTTTTTTTACGTCGAAGCTCGAAGCTCAGTTTATAGAAAGGTCACTCTAATACATTTTTCTGGGGTTGAAATCTCGCATAGGCGATTGTTATTGAACTTTGCTTTTGCGCAAATATGCCAGTTTGTACATTTCTATTCGAAGGCAATGCGATCGAATAGAGAGTTAATGTTTTATTTAGTTTTAAAGATGATTGAGATACAAACACATAAGGGCAAAATAATAATAATTTAAAATTAGAAAGATTTGTTTCTCATTGAAATTTAGGAAAAAGGACTGGTTTGGTTGAAAATTGAATGACGCTTTAATTACGTTCTTTCTTAAAATTATTTACTTTGTTCATTATATTGAAAGAAAGACTGGAAACGAATGTCATATCAATGTTATCGAATAAAGTAAGTCTTTGCACAATATATCTAAACCTTTTGAAAACACTAAGTAAATATAAATTAGTTTCCTGTTATATAATAAAACAGATTTGTATAAGATCCGTTAGCTGAATATATTTTTTTAACAATTTATTTTATTAAGCACTATGTCCTAGATATATAATTTTTTTAATGAACTTTAAAATAAAAATGTAGAGGTATGTAAACATATTATGGTGCTGCTACATCTTGCGCAAAGAGATAATCTAATTAATTGATAGTAGAGACAAGGTTAGAAAGATTGTTTATCTAGTCGACATAAATATTTGCCATCTCAGAAAACATTAGTAAAAAGGCAATAAATAATTTTTATAAATCTTTTTCAAATACCACCACATCTTTAAAAACCTTCGACTTAATGTTAGAATCAAAATAATATTTACACCGAATATATTTTTGGATCTTATTAAATCAAGTCTTCATATTAAATATATTAATTATCTTTAAAAAAATCTAATCAAAAATTCTAAATTATGAATAAAATATTACAACAATACAAATAGGTTACAAACATTTATTTAAAGTGCCACTTAAGCGACTATGTTTAACAGAATTAATTAAAGCTTCACCAAAAAAAAGTAAATTAATAAATACTGATGGCAATACAAAGTGATGACAATTTCTCCTAAAACTGAGATCTATTCCGAAAATTATGTTTTATTGAAGTTTTAACTTACAAAGATATGTTTAATAGATATGATAATTCTTAGATGAGCTTTAATTTGACCCTATCCATAACATATTATTTTCAACACATGGTTAATTGTACATTTATTTTCAAATTTCAGAAAGATATTTTATTTTCAAGGTTAGGTTTCTTTATAGAAATCTTAACATCTTAAATAATCTGAACTTATTTAATAGGATACCACAATATGCGTAGTTCAATTGTGGTATATTTTATTGGGTCTATAATTTTCTTTTTTTTTATAAATACTGTCTAAACATTTAATCAAAAAAGAAACGCTCAAGAAAAAAAAATATAAAACAATAAAATTAAAATGTATGCTAATATGGCTCTGGATATTAACTATTAACATATTCTTGTAGACAATGAGCTAACCATAAAATGTGCAAATGAGTTTATTTTTGTTTGCTAATACTTCTTTTATCCAATCTTAACATTCAAATTTGTTTATCTTTATTGTTAATACAATATTCAATATTCGTTGAGAATAAATATTTATGAATTTATATTCCTTATTACATTGAAGTCATCGTGACATAAAGATGTAGAGGGTATCTGATTATAATAAATCGTTAAAAATATGTTTAAAATTAAATTGCTTCTATATGAATGAACAAAATTTATTTCACGGAAGACCGTTATCCTAATGACATGTCATACATTTCAATAAGAGTACTTTGTGGTGAAACTTCTATTTGGTTGAAGGTCTCAGAAATATGTACATTTGTCACATATTATATATAATAATTTCTCGGTAAGTTTTTAATGATTAATCAATCATACGAGGTGTGTTCAAAAAGTATCGCGAATTTTGAATTTTCGCGGGTTACGTATATTCGAATTTCGATTTTTTTGTGGCGTTATGTTGGTACTCATATCTTTCACTTATGCAACAAGCTCGGCCATTTTGAATGTTCACTTAATTGTTGACAGCTGCTTTGCTTGGCCGTGTTTTGGATCGTCTTCGATTTTTATCTATTCAAAAAAATGGAGCAAAGAATCTGTATCAAATTTTGTGTGAAAAACGAAATTAAGTGAAATTAAGTCCTCAGAAGGCCGAGAAGATGTAAACGACGAAGAGCGTGCCGGACGCCCGAGCACTTCAACAACAGACGAAAAAATTAATGAAGTGGAGAAAATGGTATTGGCCAATCGTCGGATCACCGTTAGAGAAGTTGCTGAGAATCTAGACATATCGATTGGCTCGTGCCATTCGATTTTTATCAATGATTTGGGCATGAAACGGGTCGCCGCGAAATTCGTACCAAAATTGCCCAATTGTGACCAAAAACAGCATCGCATGAACATTGCTAATGAGATGTTGGACTCTGTCCGCGACGACCCAAATTTGCTCCAGAGGGTCATAACTGGTGACGAATCGTGGGTTTATGGTTATGACGTGCAAACCAAAGCTCAATCATCTCAATGGAAGCTGCCGCACGAACCAAGACCGAAAAAAGTTCGGTCGAATGTGAAAGTTTTGCTGACACTTTTCTTTGATTGCAGGGGCGTGGTGCATCATGAGTCCTTGCCACAGGGTAGAACGGTCAATAAGGAATATTACATGCAAGTTATGCGCAATTTGCGTGTAGCAATCCGTCAGAAACGCTCGGATTTGTGGAAGAACAAAAATTGGCTTTTGCACCACGATAACGCCCCTGCTAACACATCGTTGCTTGTGCTTTTTGGCCAAAAACAACATACTAATGATGCCGCAGCCACCGTATTCCCCTGATCTGGCCCCCTGTGACTTTTTCTTCTTCCCTAAACTGAAGAGGCCCATGAAAGGACGACGTTACGCTACGCTTGACGAGATAAAGATGGCATCGAAGGAGGAGCTTAAATGATAAGGCTTCAAATAGGTTAAAATAATAGAGTAAAAATAGAACACACTACAGAAGAAAAAACGGTGTTCTGGCAAAATTCTTTCATATTTTTTTAATTTCCTCTATCTATGTAATTTATCTATGTAAATCAATATCTCACTAAAATTCAACTTTCGAAACAGATCTCAGTTTTAGGAGAAATCGTTTTCAACCTTTAACTATCTATAAGTGTTTATTAACTAACTTCTTATTTGTGCAGCTTTAATTAATTCTGTTAAATAGATGCATTTGGAGGCAACATGGATTGGTTAAAAGTTTGTAATTTTTCTAAAATGTTTGTGTTTTATTTGTTTATCAGATCTTTATTATTATGGTTACTACGAATTGAATAAATATGTCTTTATTGAAATAGATTGAGTTGAAACAAATATATCGTCTACATAAACTTTTAGTTGTAACAAACAAACTCAATCCATTTATAATAGCTCAAATAACTATTCATTAGCTCTTGATAAAAAAGTCAATAATATATATATATATAATAAAATATGTAGATAAAAATTTCAATATGATGTTTGTAAATTTTACATTATAGTTTTTATTTTTATAGGTGATAATAATATTGGAAGGAAAATTTAATTAATCTTTTGGCTTTACTAACAAATATATTGTGAATGCAAATGTTTTTTTTTTCACCATGTAGCATTGTTATAAAGAATATAGAAATATATATACATTTTTAATAAAAGTTTTTTATTATAATTCAATACAAGTTCAAAGACCGTGCCAACATTTCATTAATTTCCAAAGTTGGAAGCTGTTGCTAGTTAGCATTCATCACACGGAAAATAAATTCTACAACTTGGGATGTCTGTGTTAAATTTAACAATAATTAACTGACTAGAAAATCGGTTTAACTTTGGATATACGACATTTAGCGTTGAGTTGTAAATCGTGTTTTCGCTTAATAAATACTAAAACCACATTTATATTCTATTATTATTTCCACTACCTTTTAATTAGGTTATCTCTTTGGAGAAGTTAATCAACACAGGAAACGAAACCAAAATGTCGCCATGTTTGCAAATATTGTACTTGGTTTTGTCCGAAATTGAATATAATATTCAATTGTAAAACCAAACCTCACAACGATTTTCATTTGTTGTTTAATGTTTACGTTTACATTCGTTATCTATATTTTACATTCATATTATTTTTAAAAGAGAGATTTATCTACTTCCTACAACATAATAATTGTACTACAGTTTTAAAAAGCTATAATAACACGTCACACATATGATATTGTATAAATTATTTTAGTCTATTTGTATGTATTATATTTACTTGTATAAGCAAAAGTTTTTTAAATATGGAAAACTTTCTCAGCCTTAACCTTTTTAAGTTAGATAAAACTGTTGAAAATTTTTTTCGTACAACACTTTTACTATAATTACATATTTTCTTTTTGAAATTAGAGTTTCGTTGATATAGACACACACATACACGTTTGTTATGATATTATGTAGTTATATGGTCTTTACAAATTAAACACAGGGATTATAAATTTTATGTCCAACTTCTGTTCTTTAACATGTCATTTTAACAATTCTAAGATATTTTTTATGAAGTGACATTGATTTGTTACCCCGCGCTTTTAGGATACTTTATAAACTACAGGGTGGATCAAAAGTCCGTTAACATTTGAATCGGTAACCGCGTCTAGCAGCGGCGACGGAGGAGGATGGAGGGGTTACGCATTGCAAGAGCGGCCAATGGGAATTTAGTACCATGGCATCGTTTAGCGGTAGTCAACGTGCGTTTTGTGTAAGCGAGTACTATCGAAATACCGACTTTGCGACCTTAGCTTAAAGAAAGTTTTGTAATCATTACAAGATACGTCACAAAAATCAAGCTCCCTCAGGTGTTTTAATTAAAAAATGGATGTTAAAGTTGGAGAAGATGGGTCCAACAGAGGATATACCTTAATCTGGCCGGCCTAGAATGTCGAGGGACCCAAAAACGTGGAGCGAGTAAAATCGTTTGTTCGTGACCAACGTGGACTTTCAACTCGAAAGCGGTCTGCTGTCCTTAATATGTCAAGAACATCATTAAACCACATTTTCAAGATTTACGTCTACATCTCTATCAAATCAAAATGGTGCAGGTATTAAGGCCTGAGGACCATGCCACTAGGCTGCAGTTTGCAAACGAATTGGTAGAGCAGTTCACCAGCTTTACAAACATTTTTTTCTCAGACAAGGCAATGGAAAATGGAAGTGTCATTTTAATGGGCATGTTAATACACAAAATTGTCGTTATTGGAGTAACACTAATCTGAAATTAAAGCATTAAAAACCTCTGCATTCACCCAAAGTTCCAGTATGGGCTGTTTTATCACCAAGAGGCATGATTGGTCCATACTTTTTGAAGACTAAAGAGGACGTGCAGTTACAGTGTATTCCGAGCGGTATATCACCATGTTACAAAACAGCGCTGGAGAATTTTGCCGCTTTTAATCAACGCTCATGGTTTCAGCAAGATAGAGTCACTTGTCATACATCTAATGACTGGTAATATAATAAGGACAGCTATATTATATTGAGACATTATTGGCCCAAAAGCGCTACCGAAAAGAGGGGACATTAATTGGCCTCCTCGTAGCCCGGATCTATCCCCAGTGGTTTTTTTTAGGGGATATCTTAAGATTAAAGTTAACCGTACCAAACTAGTAACTCTTGACGATTTAAAGGACCGTATTCGCACAGAAATCCATAACATCTTAAAAGAAACATGTAAAGCTGTTATCGAAAATTTCCGCTCTAGATTGCAGCAATGCCAGAATAATGAAGGATTGCATATGAATAATGTGATTTTTAAGAAATAAATTTCTCTAAAATTTAAAGGAATGAGAAAGAGAAAGAGTCAAAATCGCGCTAAATGCGAGTCTTGTATATTTATTACGTTAATTATAATTGAAGAAGTAGCCCTATAAGATTTTTTGTAAGATATTTCAAAATTGGCCACCACGATTATAGCATGACATTTCACAATTTTAAGAAAAAAAATTAACCCATAAGTCATTGTAAAATAATATTCATTTACCAGAATTAATATTTATGTTTATTTTAAAAAACGATCACCATTATTTTTCCATAGTCACTTGTTTACAATATGAACTCTATTCACTCACATCAGACAATTTTCACCTTAATCTGGATTCTCTTACATAAAAAGAACTACTAAGACCGAATAAAAAGAACTACTTGAACTGTAAAATACCACCTCATTTGATTTTTTTAAACCAGAAAATTAAGTACATTGAATGCACATTATTACCTATTTACCAAAAAAATCTATAATACGGTTATTTTAAATTCTTATCCCCTAATATTGAATCACTTTTTTTTTCCCATGTCGTACCACTCGTCGACGTTTTCCCGAGAGAGACCTGCATGGCCGGAATATACCGCATCCCCAATACTGTCATCCGCATAACAACATAACAATGTTGGAGATATCCAACATATCATTGATGTGCGGCAGGAACAGAGTTAGGGATAGCAAGCAGCCTTGGGGTACACCAGCGTTCACGGGCTAGGGGTCCGAGCAAAAACCATCAAGAACGACCTGTATTCTCCGCGTAGTGAGGAAGCTGGTGATCCACTTGCATAAAGTCTCAGGAAGCCCATAAGAAGGTAACTTCAAAAGAAGCCCCTTGTGCCATACACGATCGAAGGCTTTCGCCATATCCAGACTAACTGCCAGACCCTCTCCCTTGCTTTCAATAACAGCTTAGTGACTAACGTATTAGCCCAAGCTTGATAAGCCTGCCGTATGCCAGCTGCTGCAGCCCTGACAGACGCATCAAACCAAGGCCGCGATTTGCCACCAAGTAGTACCACAGAGCTTGATACAAATAGTTTCATGTTCTGAAATATCACATCAGTTACAGCCGCAGCGCAGTCACTAGGATCATTGGAAGGGAAACAAATCGGCCCCCATGGGTAGGATGCAAAAGGACCGCATTCCATTCCAATCTGCTGACTTGTAGTGCCAAACGCGTCGAGTCGCAGGTCTTGTGCGACCTGGTCGTTCAATGGGCACTACACTCCGTACCAAGCAATGATCAGAGGACCCTAAGGGAGCCTCGACAGTGACTTGGTACTTTTCGGGATGTGTAGTCAGCAGAAGATCCAACAAACAGGGCATATGGCTGTCCACGTCCGGTAGACGAGTGTGCGTCTTGACCAATTGGGACAGACCATTTGCCAGAGCAAAGTCAAACACAGATCTCCCCGCGTAGTCGGTGGCACGTGACCTTAGCCAATCGGCATGGTGCGCATTGAAGTCCCCGAGGACTACGACTTCGGCAGAGGGAGACTGTTAATGCAGATAGTCAATCTTCGCCTGAACACGTTTCTGCATTACCACTATTACAAGTCTCTGTAGAGGCACGTGTAGACTCTGACATGGTCGTCCATGTCCTCGCGCAGCCAGAGTATAGACAGGTCCCGACCTTCAAAAACCTGAAGGCGACGGTAGCAGATATCCTCCTTTACGAACACAGATACCCCGGCGTGTGGTATAAAATGGTGTTCTAGTCTATACCCAGGTTATGATAGGTACGCTGTGTCGCTAGGTTAAGATATCTGCGTTTCCGTAGAAACAACAAGGCCGGCTGCGCCGTCTCTAGATGATAATGGACGGTATTCAAGTTGGAATGAAATCCCCGGATGTTGCAAAAGTCCACATTAAGAGTGGGTCGGGGTACCGCTGCGTTGACTCGTCGTTTGTCCTCAAAAAACACAAAAGGCGATACTTTGCCCGCCCCAGATACGACGGAAAGCCCGAGCAAAATCCGAGAATCATTTCCCCAATTTTGGTCGGGGAGGGGGTCCCCGGTTTCATCAAAGCCGGTACCCTCCTGGGGTATTTTTCTTTTAGGTATCGCTTTCATGTTTGGCGCGGGGAGAGGGGGGTGGGTGGGCTTCCGTATTCTCTCACTCACCGACGGAACATAACCAAATGAATTTGGTTACTACACGTCGGTCTTCTGTGAGAGGGTGGTCCTTCCCAGGTCGAGCCAGCCCAATACGAGCTGCAGTCAGATAACTACAGCTAGGCTCTACCACCTAAAAAATCACTATTCGCTGTCGACTTTTCAGCCATCGCTTGCATTGAACCTTGATGTAGGCTACGACGAACAAAAATAAACCTAACACCAACCAATAGAATAGAAAAAACCTTTCTTCATACATCATCATACCTACAAGACCTAAAACAACATACATAATTAAATATATTACCAATTATTTATGAGTGTTGTTATTTTAATGGTGTTGGTACTTCTGAATAAAATAGTTTATTGGGAAATATTTGCATTTTACATATAAATGGCATTCATTCATTCATATTATATACTACAGCCTACTTACTATATATGGTAAACTCTTTTTTCTCAAAGATTGCTATTTACAGATGGTATTATTAATTTAATTGAATAAAACAGATATTGTTAAAAATCATGTTTAATGTCTAAATAAATATAATAATTATGAATGTTGATATGTTGTCTAAAAATTTTAAAATAATTTCATATCCATTTTACTTAAGCTATATCCAGTAAAGTCCAATTTTTTTAATATTTCAAAAATATACAATGTCTCGTAATGTATGATGAGGGTCATAATTTTGTAACCCTATTACTATTTCCTTTACCTTTTCTTATATCATAAGTGAATAAGACAGACAGACAAACAGAATATATTCTTTGTTACTTCAAACATTTATCATAATAGATAAATTACTATTGGTAAACGTAATTTGATATTTCGAGTTTAAACTCACCAATCTAGTACAGTAATTCTCTATAATTGAGTACGACAGAGTTCTAATACATTTTGAACTAATGTAATCACACTTACTCGTAGGATATAACCACAATTCAGAAGCAGCGTTCCAGATGATGCGCTTTGTAGTTATTACAAGCATTGTTCAGAAACACTAGTCACTGTATTGCATTATTATAAAAAAGTTCTATTAATTTTATTTTTATTGTAAGTTCTTTGTAACAATAGTGTGAGAGTATTATTTTTATAGGAATAGAATTATTATTATTTTAATATACAATATTTTAAAAGTAAAGTACTGTTTTATAGAATGTGTATACTTTGTTAATTTCTATCAAAACCATAAATAATTAAGTTATTATGTTTATACAATATATATTATATATTTACTTTCTGTGAAATATATACAGTTTTACTTACTTAACTCTAACAATGATTCTAGCTATGCGGTATTAGATTGTATATGTATTTGAAGATACTGCGAATTGTAATATAAAATATTATTTGATAAAATTATTAAGTAAGTAAGAAGGAAATTAACAGTCACTATAGTCTTTAGGAGTCAAAATTATTATATCAACATGCGATAGCACAGTGGTAGGAGCGACGGTATGTCCTAGAGGTCATATGTTGAGTTCTGCCTGGGTTGATATATTTTAAAATATATATTGATATTTTTTTTTTTTAATTTTTTCCGTTGTTATATTGACATAACATTTTGATTTAGCAAAAAATAAATGATGATAGAAACGAAATTTGGGAAGTCGCTTTAAATATAAACCTTTACGAAATCATTCACAATCTGTGAATGATTTCGTAAAGGTCCAGCTAACAAAATAAAATGTGAAATAACATAACAGTAAAAAAGTACTAAAAAGCAGGTATTCGAATAGATACTGTGAATGTATTGTTATTTGCAATGGTGATGTGACTTAATGATTCTTACTATATATTAAATATAGGTGTAATGCTAGAAAAAAACAGACTACGTGAAATATGATATCTACATAGGTAATTATCATTGTAAATCAATAAGTTGAATGTTGTAAACCTATTGACAAATTTGTGTACACGATATACGTGGCTACAAAATTATTCAATGTATAAATACAATTGTACAATTACACACCTGGAAGTGAATATACTTTGATAATAGTGTAATTAACAAACTCGCGTGTTCTTTTTACATATTTCAATACAATTCTATACTTTTTTATTTTTATATGTTTTGATTTCACTCAAATTAATCAAGATATATAAAATAATAAACATTGAATATATGAATTAAAACAAAACTAAATAAAAATGCATGCAACCCTTATGTTATTAATTATATAAATATATATATAAATAAATATAAATATATATATATCATAAGTTCTTTCTTTTTTAGTGTAAATCTTTTCTGATGTTATATTTTCAGCATGTGTTATGATACAGATCTATGAACTATTAAATGTTTTGTAACAACAACAAAATACATAAGGATAGATTTCCTATCTGTAATGGATTAAGTCGAGCTTTACTGATTTATTTACTATTTACTTATTTAAAATACACTAGCCTTACCTGGTATCTTGTACGATAGCGCAAAGTAACGGTGCATTTGCTCATAATAAATAATTGCAAAGCACGATACATATAGCGCCCACATCTATATAAAAGTAAATGATAGTCAATTGTTCATTAATATATTCATATCAAAAACAATCAACAATATTCTTCTCATATTAAAAACTACAAAACGAAGAAAGAGCATAAGTATAATAAAATTTGCATGTATAAATCTTTTTTACCATTCTTTCATCACTCATTCGCTCGACGCCAATGCCGATCGATGCCCAAACCACCTGAGCACATTCTTCTTAATTTTCACCGTGACATCTTCGCCAGTACCTGCCATTCTGTGGATCTCTTCATTGAGGATTTGGTCAGCTAAGCTGAGTCCGCATATTCTGCGAAGAGAACGCATCTCCACAGCATTCATCTTTCTTACATTCTTCTTCTGTGTTACCCACGTTTGGCTGCCGTATAACAGCGTCGGTAGCAAAACTGCATTGTGTACAGCCAAACGTGCAGCTATGCTGACGTTTCGCCCTCTCAACAATGCAGCCAAAGCACCGCTAACTCTGTTACCGGCAGCAATACGTCTTTCCACATCCATTTCGTATCTTCCGTCTCTGCTAAACATACTTCCCAAACATACCACTTCATTACCTTGTTCTATTCTTTTATCATTCACGTTGATCTGATACGCTTGACAGTAAGACGCTTATGTGAAATATATATACGGATTATATAAGGAGCTTTTGTCGAAGAGCTTAGAAAAAATAACAAAAGGATTATTTTCGATGTAAGTTATTACTACTACTAATACTACTTAAGATGAAAAACTACATAGTATAGTATCTATAAGGATTTTGTTTATTTGATATTTTTTTTGCATCTTTAATATTAAGTACTAAATAACAGATAGGTTTAAATATTTTTAGTACGATGCCCAATACTAATAAAAAATAAATCGAGTGTAAATTGTAAATTCACACTATTCAATTATTTAATGGAATAACTTCCTGTACTTTTCAGTCTCTTTCCAACTTCTTAATTCCTTAACAAAAAAGCGGGTCTGTTAATTATGTCCTAAATTAGTTAATTCAGGTTCCAGAATGTAAATGTATATTGGCGCTGAAGAAATTAGTGGTAGCCGACATTCTGGCGGCTAGTTTTGTCAACAACTTTGTAAAATCCTTTTCTATCGATTTTCTGGAATACTATGCATATGGCATAAAAGTTAGAATTTGCTTAGCGAATGAAGGTTCGGTATACTAAATATTTTTCTAATGTAATGTAATTTCATGTCTACTTGTATTATATAACTATGTATATGAATGAGCAATAATACACATAGATCATAATTTTTTTCTTCTTCTTGCTCTTATCGCATTTTGGGATGGTCGCAGTGTTATTTACCCTTCTTCTAGATATCGTCTTTTACGCAATCCATCCATCTTTTCTTCAGCCGTCTTCTACCTATGCATTCCTCCACTACCAAACCTAGCTATTTTAACCTATTTTTTACATATATGACGTACAATAGGTATAAATACTATTACATAAGTATTTTTTCTTAAACGGTGGAAATTTTAATAAAATTAAGTTGTGATTGATAAATTAATACCTTATATCAATATATATTTACATACAAGAGAAATGTACCAGCCAGACTCGGTGGTATATCCCTTGAGGTAAAAACTTTTATATTTAATTTAAATAAGACCCTTAATTAAATTATAATCTATTAAATCCTATAAGCCACTAATAAAAGACTAGCGAAGACTGTCTGAATACGCTGTCCTCCTTTTGCGCAGTATAAGATCATTGAAGTCAAACACTTATTCTTTAAATGTTAATTTGTAGTGTTGAACAAATATATAAAGTTGTGCATCACCAAAGAAACTTCTTAATACCACGTTGAAGATACAAATTTTTTATAATATCAGTCTTCAAATATAGCTACAGTCAAAAATCAAGATTCAGGACGCTGACTCGTAAATTCACGTTAACCCGTCAAAAATATCTATTACATGGAATTCCTGCAATGTAAAATAAACAGTTTTAGCTACGAGTTAGTACTAGTCACTTTATAATGTTTCCAAATAATAGGAGATAGTTATCCTTTATGAAGGAAAAGGTCTGGCAAGCAGTAATAGCTTCTGTAGATTCTAATTATCAAAAGAATTATTAAAACTTTGTGACTTTAAGTCACAATATATAAAATAATAAATTATATAAAATTGCTAAACTTAGAGTTTTTAGTGAGAATTATAATTACTTACTAAATATTATACCAATATCTGTTCGAGAAGTAATAAGAATTATAGATCTTCCCTAATTGCAATTATACACATCAATGATTATAAGGACCATCGCCTTAAAGCGTTTATTAAAATATGAATTACAGGAAAATTCATCGGAGGCTAATCATAAAATTAAACCCAGAAGTGCTTTAGATAGAAAAAACTTTAAAGATCTCACCGCAAAGTTAAGGGATGGGATGGGATGGGATTCTACACTTGTAACTTTTACGTTTGGACCCAAACAATAGCTGTGATAATTACGCTGCATATTTCTGGTGCGTTGTTCGGGAATAGCAGTGATGTCCTAACAGCATAATTAAAGTCCCTCGCAGTCGATGGGAATGCTAGTTTAATGAACAAAAGACAATAATTGTATGAAACATCCCACTTGACTGCGTTGTCATATTTATCCTGTTAATAGCGTTATCAGAGTAATTATAAGTTATCAAAAGTAACCTTTCTCTTTCTCATACTAATATTGGTTAAATATATTTAAATTATTACAAAAATATATTATGAGAAATGGTTTCAGAACACAAAAATGTACTTGTTTCAAACTGACATACTTTTTTGTATATTTTTAAGCTTTAACTTAATAGTTGCTGTATTTTTAAGAATCTCCTTTATATAACATATTGTACTTATATATATTTTATATCAATATATTTATACCTATACATCTATGTAGGTGTATATTTAATTATGAGGTTAATTAACTTCCTCAATAATAAGTACGTTAGAATATAAATAAAATACAATATAATATATATTTTTATCGTCAGAAGTGGAATTGTATTAAAAAAAATAACAAATGTCAGGATGAACATAAATTTACTTTAAATTACAACAATTCACTTACAATCTAATCGAAATTAACAATACTCCATTTTACAAATATAAAAAATAATCAGCACAAAAATAGTTACTGTGAAAACACCGCAGATTACAACAGTGACAATCCACAACCTGTCACTACCGAGTCCAACGAGCAAAATGTGTTGCCCATACAAACTCGGCCGCTTTTATAGTCTGTGGTGTGTGACGTTTGCAAAATGCAACTAAAACAACTAGGTTATTCTAACACGGCCTCTCCTGACCGTGCGCCGCCCCCGGTGTACTCTTCAGCGTTTTCTGCAGGACGTGCGGATGATGGACCACGCAACTGCTCGGTAGAATCCTCGCCATCACTGTCAGAATCTGAAGAGCCCAGGCCATCACGGCGAGGTATAGCAGTTCTGCCCGTATAACACGATTTTTATACGAACAGAATCGCCATAAGTTATTAAAATTCCTGTTCTCTCATTCTTTACACATTCAAGGCCCTCGCTCATGAACAAGAAAAGATTAAATCAACTATTTCGCTCAAAACTATTTGTCCTACAATGAGTCTGTTACAAACATTCGTCACTCTCCTTGTCAATACACGCGTCTCATACACACTGACTTTATCTACTTGTGCACAAGATAATTTGCAAACTATTCCCCCCACTCGAGTCGTACCTCCATAGGCTTTACAATCCAGCCATGTTTTCTTCTTTTACTCTGCAGCATCTTTTACTTTATCATCTAACCATTCATCGCGCTTTTTACTAAAACCTCTTTTCCTTTTACCACATACTTCTGTCGCTTCTTTCACCATACCATTCTTAAGGTTCTGCCACCATACTTCAACACTTTCATTTCCTATATATTCCTCCTCTCCTCCTCTCTGATCGGTGGATTTAGAAGCCTACAGTTTCTTATGCGATAATTCAACTCTAACCTTGGACACGTCGTGGGGCTGCAAACATACCTCTTATTCTAGCAATGACTAGATATTGGTCCGTTTCCAGATCAGCACCCCTAAACATTCATGTGTCCATAATTTGACTTTGAATACGCTGATCTACTAGGAATAAATCAATCATACTTCTTACTTCCGCTCGTTCCCATGTGTACATGTGAATTTGGTTGTGATCAAACATCGTGTTTGCCACAAACAAATTTCTCTCGTTACAAAATTCCAAAATAAGCTTTCAAGCCTCATTTACTCTCTTATCACCGTGCTTGCCTAGCACGCTTTCGTAAACACTTCGAGCGGTTTGAACCCATCTATTTATATCTCCACATACTATCAACTTTTCATTACCTCTGACACTACTTAGAACATCCCTGACACTCTCCCAATATTCCCCGAGTTCGCTCATTGAAGCTGAGGATACTGGCGCATAAACGGCTAACCAGAATACTCTTGTTCTTCTTAGCTTAAAGAGAACCCAAAGAAGCCTCGGCATGATGCCTGGTTATGACGTAATCCAAATTACTTTTAATTTTGAATAAAACGTTAAATATGATTAAAATATATATTCCGTCATAATCAAAAGATATTATTATTTTTTAAATAAGGTCATATTTTTTATTTTCAAATACTCTTTTCAGAATATTTCTATATGATCTCACACGGCAATTCTGCAAATTACTTCACTCTCGAAGTAACTTATTCGTCTTCCTAAGAATCTTCATTTAAAGCGGAATAACGAAAACGATCGTGTCGTGATTAGTTATTAAAATACTAGTATTAAGTATACTGGTATTTTAATCACCATGTAACTGTGAAAATGGACCAGTACAATCCAAATAACGGTGTAAAGCGGTATTGTAGTTTTATCAATTGGATGTAAAAGCCCTTGATGTGGACCAGTATGAAACTTTACTTTAACACATACAAAACAATGTGCAATATAATTTTTAACAAATCTATTAATACGCGGGAACTAAAACGACTGCCGATTTTTTTGGAACTTTTCTTGTCAAATGTGGCAGTTTTCGTCATGATATGTAGTATACTGAGCCCACTTACTTTAGGAACATACGCTTTAAGTTGGTTATCTAAAGGGCATTTGTAATATAGTAAATTAATTTTAAATATATATTGATCATTTATAATATTATCCGTTTGACCTTACAGGGTCTTACATACTTTAATTTACATAAAGACAATGTTTCGGGGTCTCTCTGCTAAGCAACTTCTGGCCAGAACAAATGATCAGTTAGCAAATTTACTTTCACAACGACTCAAGTTGTAGAAGACATTTTACTCGGATTTCTACTTAGATAGTCAACATAACATGTTCAACATAAATACCTTTTTTATAAACAGCCTCAAAATTAAAATCCTGCATGAAAATTCAGCTCTAGAAGAAAGATCCTTTTCCTACATAGTAGATTCAATCGCGTTACAATCTGTTATAATTTTAAATGGTATAATGAGGTAAACACGAAAATATTTTAATGAATTACATACCGCGAGTTTCTACTTCGTATGACGTATTTTCGTATGACTATAATATGCAACTACCCTTATTTGTACCATTTTTTTGCATAAGAATCCCACCATAGTCGATTCAAATGGTGTCAGTGTGCAATTCTATAGAAAGTGAAGGATCAAAGATAGAGAGAATTGGTTCGATCTTAATTTGTCTATGATAATTACGAGTCGCTTCTTGTTCATTATTCCTCTCCCAAATCTGTCCATTTTGAATATTTACCTTTACGTATGTATGTAATGTATCAGATATTCCTATTTGAATTTGTATTCGCGATTGTTCTAGAAACGATTGTTATATCACTACTGTACTTATTAAACAAGTACCAAAAATTTATCTTTATAAATGATTCTGGTGTTTCTTTTCCGTTTCTCGATTTAAAGTAAATGTTGTGAAGAGACTTAATATTGACATTGTACATTTTCAGACTCAATATATTGTAGGAGTCCTATTCTGTAAAAATATCATAATATCAATTTTAGTGTCGCACGGTAGATATATGGACTATCTTTAAATATAAAAATGATGCACCTTTTTATATTTTGGATATTTTGTATGATTTTTTGTTTATGTAATCGACTTACAATATATAAACACATTTCTTATCACGATTTTCTTTCTCTTTTTTTATCTTAGATATTAAAGGAATATGAAATATTCTATTGAATATTTGTTTAATATCCATTGGCAATTTTTTGTTTGAGCAAGTATTCAATGAAATGAAAGTTCTTTATCACTGTTATAGGATAACAAAAGGATCATGTCACTTTATTTTAGAAATTTTTATTCTTTCATGTCAGTTTAGAAAGTTATCGGTTAAATTTATCTTCCTTTCTTTCCTCCACAGTCATCTGCTTTATCGTATCAAATAACATAAAATATTTCACACAATCTATAATTGACGTATCTACTAGATGATATGTCATGTATGATATGGATTTTTTGTTGGAAAGGTGGTAATTCTATTATAATGTAAAGTTTCAGAAAGAGTTTAAATAGATTTTTCTTTGAATAATTTTATAATTAATACAATGGTTTGTAAGCCCAATATGAAATCAATTCAATTTCAGATACATAACTTTAAACAAAGATATTTATCAAAAAGGAGCCTCTTCTTTGTCTTTATTCTTTTGTCAAAGTAATATGTATTACTCCATCGTAGAACACATTGAGGATATAACACCATCTTTTTTTATAATAGATTACTTTTAATTCTGCCTTTTAGTATTAAAACATACTATGTCATTTAATCTCGATTCTATTTTAATAATCTATAATAAACTGATTCTCACTTAATTACTTATCACTAATCCCGAGCTTGCGAAGTTTATGTTTTGTATAAAGAGCACTAACTAGTTATTCTCCCAAAACTTTGTAAATTATGAGAACGTTTATAATTTTGATAGTTCTGTATTAAAATGTGGAATCAAGATTAAGTTATAGATTTAGTGATTGGATTTTTATTTCTTAGGTATATTTTTATTTGGTAAAATATACAACTTCTTTTGATTTTGTTTTTTTATTGTAATTTGACACCCATAGATATTAGCCCATGTAATTTAATTTTTAATTGTAATTTTAAGTCAATATCGCCATGATTTTAATTATGATGGTGAATTCGCAGGAAATTGTACACCTACAGATAAGCAATTTTGATATAGTTATGTTAATGTTATCATTTTTACTTTATAGAATTTAAATAGAAAGAGAAAATTAGAAGTTTAAATATATATATGGTATCCTTTTTAATAGTATACTTTTGAATATATGTACATATTAACTGTATCATTCTTGGAATTAACGGATTTCAAAGTACAAATAATTTATACCTTTAACGATTGATGATTAGACAACGTACAGCAAGTGACTGTGAGTGTAAACTGACAAGAATGTAATAGAATTAAGGTGAGCAGTCCTTCATCATCAACATCATCATCATCAGATCATTGATATTTTAATATATTTGTAGTTAGAACACTTGTGGACTAGAATTTAAATTAGCAACATAACGAATCCTAAGACTGTTTAAAATTCAATATTAAGTCCAATTATAATTTAATACCTAATTAACACGTACTGTTTGTTAAACTGAATGCTTTTAAATTTTTAAATATAAAAAGGTTGTTTGAGACAGTCTGTGAGTTTGTAAACTCCATTAGACTTTTTTGAAATATATATGAGAGAATACATGTATGCTAAATACATTAATGTCGGGTTAATAATAAAATATAAAATGTATGAACGTCATTACATATGTTTGGTACGTACTTTGTATTAACAAGAACTGAATTCAAGATTTGTTCTCATTGAGACGTATATAGGCCAAACCTACACAATATTTTATTACTATTTTTAAATTTAATTCAAATGGGTTATCAAAATATATGTCCATCGAAAATATATGTCTTATAGATTATATGTTACTCGGGTATAGAGATGACAAAATAAAACTAAAACCCAAACTATTAGGTACATATTAGAGTAGAGTCGCACTCGCGATAGGTATTGCTTGTCACAAATAGCCTCCGTAGGGGTAAAAAAAAATATCCAAGATATACAATAATATGTTTCAATTATTTTTATATAAAGTGAGTTACATACTACATTGTTTTACTATTGTGGAGTTAAACAGCTGTTATCGTGTTTATGCTCTTCTGACCAAGTACGGAGGAGCGATGAAGCGTATATGTACAAAATGTTGGAATATACATTGTGAAATTCGATTAATAGAAATGTAAATATATTTATATTTACTATCATAGATGCGAGTTTTCATGAAGATAAAACAGTATTTTGAGCATATGTCTAGAAATGTATATTGTATTGTAATATCAATGTATTCCTTCTGTTGTATTGCGGTTTCTATATCTACGTAAATACGCTTTTCTCCGGATTACTCGGCCAGTCACAAAGGCGATGGATTTATTAATGTCGTTTCCATTTGAATGATTAAAAACTACAAGATAATTTTTCTATGACTTCCTTTCGTTACCTTTTTATATTGGTGCTAAATATTAATTTTATATACAACAATAGTAACTAAATTCTCACGAGTGATAACTTCAGACTAACAAAACATTACAAAAATGATTTCTATATATTATACTTATATTATGTGTTATGTGACTTATGATGCAGATACGTTAAATCCAATCCGTACAGCCGAGCTGCTATTTAATTAGTGTCTCACTATTGACTTCACAGACTAAGCCTGCATTAAAAATTCATTCGGACTACGGCAAGGCGAAATAAAATCACGAGTCAAACCAACCATTAGAAATGCTGCGTAGAAATGTGTTCAATTGATATGAGAGAATTTTTATACTTCGTGAAGATTGTTGTATTGATATTCTGCTTACATATTATTTATTATATACAATTCAAATATGTCACGAAAATTTACAATATATATATAATTTTTATGATGTTAGATAGGGGGGAGGGGGGGGGGCAAACAAGCATGCTGGTAATAGATAATACGTCAGCGCTGTCCATGAAATCTTACAACATACGAGGACTCACAAGAGCGTTGCCGTCCTTGGAGGAGGAGTATATATTATTATTATTTAGCTTCACTCCATATACCTTGCGGGGTAGCCAGAGACGACGGAGCGCCAAACGCTACGGTCTCTGCATACCTCTTTCGCCTCGGCCACAGACATCAACCTCTTCATACATGCCCTCCGGGGGGTCCTCATGCTTTTTACGTGACCTTCCTCCACTAACATTGATACTGTGTTTTCGAAAGTCACTCGAGGCCTCCCCCTGTCTCTTTTACCGCTCAATTTTCCTATATAAATATTTTTTAACAATCCTTTCATCGCTCATTCGTTCGACGTGCCCAAACCACCTGAGCACCTGAGACGGGTACCATGCCGCTTAATTTTGCATGTAGTCAAAAGCTTTAGCTTAGCTCTAACGATATGCCGTTTAAAGAATCTGGAGGCTCGATAATAAAACCTCTTCAGAACTCTAGAGTTCGGATCATTAATGACTAACGCATTAACCTAAGCTTGATACGCGTGTCATTTGCCAGCTACTGCAGCCTTGATAGACGCATCAAAACAAGGCCGCGATCAGCCACCAACTGGTACCACAGTGCTTGGTACAAATAAATTCATGCACTGTAGTATCACATCAACTACAGCCGAAGCAGTCACTGAAATCATTGGAAGGGAAACTAATCCGCCACCATGTGTAGGATGCAAAATAGGACCTCATTCCATCCCAATCCGCTGACTTGTAGTGCGGGCTAGTGCCAGATGAATGGGCTCTATACTTCGTCCCAAGCAATGATCAGAGGATCCGAAGGCAATCTTAACAGTGACATGGTACTTTCCGGGATGTAGACCGGGACCTGTAGTGGCATGCGTAGATCCTCATATGATTGTCCATGTCCACGTGCAACCAGAGTACTGATAGGCAACGACCTTAAGGAGTCAGTAGCAGATGTCCTCCCTTAGGAACACAGATACTATATATTAACACCCTTTTTTTCTCATGAATTATACAGTAATGAAAATAATTAAGAGGTAGTTTTCAGTGCAGCTCTATTAAATTATCACCAATAATAATTAAATAATCACCAAAAGAATGTATCTCACTAAATTCAAGAAATCATCGCAATTCCATACATGTGCAACAGATTTAAGAAATTTAAAGGTTTATATATTTTAATTTTATTCACCTCGAAATTGATTTTTAAAATAGGAATCATGGTAATCATTACCTAAAAATGCATTTTAAGAGTCCGTGGTTAGATATGTCGATGGATATAAGAACATTAGACAAGTTCTGCTATTTAATTTTCATTAATTGAGTTGGAGTAAACGCTGACTTCCTTAGTCGCGAAGTAATTATTCAATATTCAGACGACTAATGGATTCTGTCAGTAAACATGTATATTGTTGTAGTGTACTATACGGTGCTATAATTTACCTAACATGTTTATAAACAATTTAAAATATGAACGAATACTTGGTGTTATAATCTCGCTTTCATTAGGTTTTTGTCCGTGTATACATATATTGTTCATATGGTATTTTATTATAAGTTTTATATATGTGATGACGTACTAGCCTTTATTTTATTGTATTTGCAGCTTTCGAACCATAAATTTTGGTGATGCATCCCAACCAACCAACCCGACCCAAATCGACATTTGACTTTATTGCTTTCACTTTGGCGGGTATTACAGTGAAAAGTGATAGCTTTTAGTACAACAGTTAAACAAGTTAAATTGATTTAAGTTAAATATTTAAACCAGCGATTTGAACTCTAACTTTTTTTAATAGAAACAACAATAACCGTCAAAGTATACATAAATTATAAAATAAATTAGTTTCTTTATTGTAATAAATATATCAAACGAATTATATGAAAATAGTGTTTATAGAGAAGAAATTTTATTTCACAGAACAAAGTGTAGCCTTTTAGGTGTTACATGTATACATTTTGCAAGATTCTAACTTCACCCTATACTATTATTAAGGTTAATAAATTTATGAATCTGCAATTCTGAAGTTTAGGATCCTTTAGAAACTTTTTTAATTTTTTCACATTTCAAAGTAAGAAAAAAAGATTGTTTTAATTCTATTAATATTATAATTATAAAAGGCTCCGCCTGTTTTCAAAAAACAAGATTTGGGGAAAATAAACGACACTAATTAAAAGTTTTTTAGTAATTCTCTATCTATTTTTCTCCAACGCAAGGTATTCCATGGAAAAAAATTATTGAGTATGAAATGATAACTGACTAACTGACACGTAAATGAGCTAAGTAAGTAAATTTAGGAATATGTGCTTTAAAATTTCACTTTGTAGATACAATATGCATTTGTTATAGTTGTTCTTTGTAACTCTAAAATGACTTAAGGGACTTAAGGGACAAAGAGCAAGAATTATTCACATAACACATAATATTTTTACATCTAATATTTTTTTTGCCAAGTTGCGGTACATAATTAATTTAACAAGTAATTCAAAAATATAAATGCTTTATAAAGTCTTATATAATATTCTGCCATGGAATATAATTCTGGGAAATTCAATTGTTTCTGAGAATAGAACCTTCACTGTAAATTATTGTAGTCTTAAGTTAAAATTAAGTTACAAATATGATTTAAAACATATGTAGATCAACTTGTATTTCCTGAAAGTAAATATTGAAAAGACTATCTATCTCAATGTAAGTTGATAACTACTTAATTATTTACTATTTATATTTTTCCGTTTTTTGAAAACAAAAATGTTATTAGGTTTCTAAAATTAGTTTTATCTCGTTTGTTCTGTTATGATTTTTATTAATATACTTAAAATATAAATAATTTCGTATGTCAATATCAAGTAATATATGTGTAAGAACATACCTAAATGCATGTATCTAATCTATTTCCTTGTAAGTTGTATCACTCCTTGTTCAAGATCTACATACTGCTGCCAGTTTCAAACAAGCACTTTACAATCCAGTAGGTCATATATCAATCGTGCAATACAACCATATTCTGTTACAGAAAGCCTCAAAGCCTAGAAATAGATTACTAGTAATTGTCAAGGCCGTCCTCTTCATTTGTTGTACATTTCCGCGACTTTGTAAGACGAAATGAATGTAGACATTTTAACGTGTTGTGTGTGTTGTTGAATTACAAGGACGCAGCTATTATATTAGAAAATATACTCATTGGTCACATAGCAGCGGTTAAATCGGTTGATTAATGGATTAAAAGCTATTGTTTTGATCAACATGTCGGATATTATTAACCTCGGAGCATTTTTTCATTTTCACTTGCTTTGATTTGGTTTTTAACTATAATTACACTACACATTACACATTATAACTATAATTACACTACACTATTTCAGGAATATACATTTTTTCTGTTATTGGCTTATTATCCAAGTCAATTCGTATAATGTTTTTGTTTCTTCATATTAATGGCATTCGATTATAATTAAAAAAAAAATAGGTATCGTAGGCAACTGCTGGTATATGCTGGTAAATCTACCATATGCAGTAGATATTATTAATTTGTAGTATGTTTTTGTATTGCTATAGTTTTTGGTAATAATACCTTTACATATAATCATATTTATTATATTTTTAAACACTTACACTTAAATGACAAACAAACTAACAATTTGCTAAAATACTTAATTCAGTGAAAGAAAATCAGTGGCCACGTTAATCATACGTTACTGAAGTAAATTCAGAAATCAGAATGCGATTCTATTAATGAACTGAATTAAATAGTGGTTCACAAAAGCACATAGAAATACAAATCAGAAACTAGTAACTTAAAATCTTCGAAAAGAATGCGACAGCAAACACTTAATAAAGGCGCATTTTGAATCTGATCTTCTTTGTTGAATTAACAGCTAAAGGGTTTAGTAAAATCAAATGTAGGCTTTAATACTATTAATATTAATATGTTATTAAAGTTATTCTAAAATTAAGAGCATTAAACTTTAATTGAAGTTTACTAATACACACTAAATTAACGTTATTACTATTGTGTATTGCAATTGCGAATGTCTAACGACATAATGCTGCTTTAATAATTTGTCTATGATAGTTGTAATATAATAAACAACTATTATAGAAACTTGAAAGTTTAAACTGTACGAGTCTAATGTAAACGTGTAAACTTATATTTAAAATTTTACGTATTGCACATTATAGTATATATTTTTCTGAGTGACTTACTGAAAAACTTAACAGACAAAATGAATTTAAACTACGTCATTACTGTTGCCTTGTATTACCGCCGTGCTATTTTTAGAAGGTGCACTTCGGATAATTGCCTCACCAACCTTCTTTATATTTGTTGTTTGTTTACCTTCACGCCATATCCCTTGCGGGGTAGCCAGAGACGACGGAGCGCCAAACGCTACGGTCTCTGCATACCTCTTTCGCCTCGGCCACAGACATCAACTTCTTCATACATGCCCTCCGGGGGGTCCTCATTGCTTTTTACGTGACCTTCCTCCAGTATCGTAGCTACTGTGTTTTCGAAGGTCACTCGAGGCCTCCCCCTGTCTCTCTTACCGCTCACTTTTCCCATATAAATCTTTTTTACCATTCTTTCATCACTCATTCGTTCAACGTGCCCAAACCACCTGAGCACGTTCTTCTTCATTCTCACATATTTGTTGTGTAATTATTTTAATTTCCCCTTTAATTTATCTATGTACCTTGTATTGCAACGAATGTGCAAAGGTTATTATTCATTTAAGAATTAGGATATATTACTTTATTGGTGTTTATTATTACAATATTCATATTTTTTATCATTATGACGGGTTATGTCACAGAATGGTTGATAAATGTGTGTGCTTTTGTTGTGAATAAATTAATGTACTTTTTATTTTTATTATATGAATTGGGATTACGTATGAAGCTGAACAATAAGTGTTTAATTAAATAATAATCTACCATTCTAACGCTGCGAAATGTCAAATTTTCTTAAAGTTATTAACGATAACTTAAATTAAGAAAAAATTTACTGTAAATTTTGGCAGTTTACTTTAGAACTGTTATGTTTGGGGGATAATTAGCTCATTCAATTGGTGTGGCTGCTTACAAAAAGTCTTGCAATAATATTCTTTACAATCGTCATACAAATATAAGTTTTTCACGTGCGTTGACGCAAAGTCGCTTATATTGCACTTTTTTCCATTGTATCTTTATTTTAGTTAGTTTTTTAGAAATGTTAGCAGGTGGGACACAATCTTATGCAGTGTTTTGCATTGGCTTACATGTAAGACACTATTGATGCCGGCAATCCCAGACCTAGCCTCTGTAACTTTTTCTTGTTCCCAAAACTGAAGAGGACCATGAAAGTGTGACGTAACGGTACGATTTGGTAAGAAAGGAAGCATCGAAGGAGGAGCAGAACAGAACAACAAGAACAAAGTCGAGGATTGGAAAAACGTTGGTACAGTTGTATTATACAACTGTACCAACGTTTTTCCAATCCTCCTCACTTACAAGAATTACTTTGTAAAACAAAATATAAGTTCATAAATAAATAAATAAGTGATGTTATTAAAAACACAAAATTTGCGATTCTTATTTAACAGACAACATAAGATAAAAAAATAAAAGATATTATAATAGTGTAGTATAATTATCCATAAAAAGTAATGAATAAAATGAAATAAAATTACTTTAGTCGTTTTTAGTTTTTTTTAATATATGTTATATAATGAAAAGTTTTTAAATTCGATCCAAAAACTTAACACAGTTAAAACTCATTCTTGGAATGATTTTATTCATCTACTTTATTTACCTTCACACCATATCCCTTGCGGGGTAGCCAGAGACGACGGAGCGCCAAACGCTACGGTCTCTGCATACCTCTTTCGCCTCGGCCACAGACATCAACCTCTTCATACATGCCCTCCGGGGGGTCCTCATGCTTTTTACGTGACCTTCCTCCAGTAACATTGATACTGTGTTTTCGAAGGTCACTCGAGGCCTCCCCCTGTCTCTCTTACCGCTCACGTTTCCTATATAAATCTTTTTTACCATTCTTTCATCACTCATTCGTTCGACGTGCCCAAACCACCTCAGCATGTTCTTCTTCATTCTCACCGTGACATCTTCGCTAGTACCTGCCATTCTGTGGATCTCTTCATTGCGGATTCGATCAGCTAGACTGACTCCGCATATTTTGCGAAAAGATCGCATCTCCACAGCATTCATCTTTCTTACATTCTCATTCTGTGTTACCCACGTTTGGCTACCGTATAACAGCGTCGGTAGCAAAACTGAATTGTGTACAGCCAAACGTGCAGCTATGCTGACGTTTGGTCGTCTCAGCAATGCAGTCAAAGCACCGTTGTCTCTTTTACTGGCAGCAATACGCCTTTCCACATCCATTTCGTATCTACGATCTGCTACATTCACTTGTTCTGTTATCTTACCATTCACGTTGATCTTACAATCTGTTTTTTCTTCATTTCTTTCAAATATCAGAATCTTCGTCTTATCTACATTCAGGTTTAGACCATTAATTTCACACCCATCTTTCAGAGTGGTGACCAATGCCTGCAAATTGCATTCTGATGATGCAAGGAGTACTGCATCATCTGCATATAGTAAGCAATTGACCTTAAGGTCACCTACTTTCACTCCCATGTCACTGTCTTTCACGCCTTGGAGACAACTATCCAAATACAAATTGAACAACCAAGCTGACATAGCGCAACCTTGCTTAACACCCGATTGGATGTCAAACCAGGGCGATATGTCAGCTCTTACTCGCAAACAGGCTGAGTGATCTCCGTAAAGAGACTTTACAGCCTGTAGCAAGGGTCCGTTCACATTGTATCGGGGCAGTATCTCCCATAATTTCTTTCTCACAACCCTGTCAAACATCTTTTCCAAATCTACAAAAGCACAGAAAAACATTTGGTTTAGGGCCAAAAAAAAAACCTTTTGTTTTTTTACTGATTTTTATGTTATTAATTGATATAAATATGAATGAAGCTATATCATATTTTCTCTTTTTTCAATATACTGTGCTATTGGAATTAAATTATGTTTTGAAAACAAAATTTCGCCAAAATGAGATTAATTTTTTTAGTTATAAGATTTTAAGTAGGTACTTAACGCTCTCCCTGCCGAAATACGTCACTCAAAGTCCTTGAGCATTTTTAAAAAGCGTTTAAAACTTATTATTTACGAGTATCTATACAGAAACTAATTGTAGTATATTATAAGAATATGTATATTACCATACATATTTTATATATCTATATGTGTATTATTAGAGTGTAGTTTACTATATAGTGCATGCCACACCAACCCCTTCTCATTACACCTTTCACCCAGGGGTTGTCTGGGAGAGATCGCTTTAGCGATAAGACCGCCTTTGCCATCTTCTCATATTTCTTAAATTATGTTTGTAATATCCTCTTGAAGTGCGTGCAATAAAGAATAAATAAATAAATAAATTGATATATTTTTGTTTGCTTTTACTTATTTTTTTTTAATTTTATTAAGTCATATAGTACCAAAGTTTTGGATCTAGAAGTCACAAATTGAAATAAATAAAAGTATACAGAAGAGGTAATCTGAATAATTGATTATAGATATAGGAATAGAATGAGAATGTATAATAAGTATTTACAATATAAATCTTTGACATCATAAAAATAATAATTTTATTTATTTAAGCTTTCATTTCTGAGTAACATTCATTTATATAAACATTTACATTACACAGCATTATTGTCCTCTAAATATGATGAACTAACATTTAATACTGCGTCCGTTAAAACATATTTGTTGTTGGAGGAAGAGTCAGAAACTTTTGATGCATTTAGTGAGAACGAAGAGGATCATTTAAGGGTAGATGACGTAAAGTAATTATGAGAAGACTAGATTATTTCAGTAAAAGTTACGAAGGTAAACGAAAATATTCCAAATAATAATATAGAACCTCGTCCTTCAACTTCGATGACAAATCGAATAATCATATTGCCTCAAAGATCTGCTGCTGGTCTACAGTAAAGGAGCAAACTCAGACAAGAACTGCCGCTATAAATATTGTACGAGTAGCGAGAGGACCAACGAGAATGTGGAGAAAACTATTTCAACCATTCTTGTGTTTTGGTATATTTTTTACTGGCGAAATAATTGAAGAAATAGTAATATGGATCAATGTCGAGATTAGTCAAAAACATAACTTGAAAGATGTGTCTGCCGAGACACAAATTTTGTCGAGACGAAAGTTATTGGAATTTTAACTTTGACCGCAGAAATGAAAGACAATCACCTCACGACTATTGAATTGTTTCATATTTCACATTTCATGAGTAGAGATCGATTCGTATTTCTTCTAACATGCCTCCGTTTTGATAATCTATCTATATATATATCGCTCTCTAGATGTTTTTGCTCCCATCTAAAAAGTTTCAAATTTGTTTATTACACAGTACAGAATAAACTACACACCAGGATCTCATGTGACTGTCGAAGAACAACAAATCACGGATGGAAAAAAGGATAGAAATTCCTAATCTGAGCAGAAAATTACGTGAGAACATACAGAATATTATATCAAATTCTTCTGTTACTAACTTAGTACAAGGTGAAGATGAACCTCCTGCAAAGAAAAAAAAATACTGTGCCTTCTTTCCATGGAAACTTAGAAGAAAAATACAGGCAGAGTGCAACAAATGTAAAAAACCCGTCTGTGGCGAGCATAAGATATTGACTTGCTTAGACTGCAAGTAGTTCCTATTTCGAGACTGATTACTTAATATTTCCATTTTTTTAAGGTTTTGTGTTTATTTAAACGTATTGAAAAATTATAATTAATTATTTGTTAAGTCTTTTTTGCCTTAAAAAAGAAGAGATACTCAATTTATGTTTCATTTTCTAAGAATTTTTGCCTTTTTTTGTTTTTAAGTATAATAAAAAAAACAATTATTTGATATTATTACTTTATTTTTAAATACCTTTAAACATGTTATTTCACAAACTTTATTGAAGTATTAAAAAAACAATACCGTTATCGTTTATAAATTGGTTGTAAGTTGTGTGTGTCAAATTGATCTCACGTTATGCTATTGGGGTTACATAGAAACGTTATGTCTAGTCTAGGGTTAAATAATCTCAACTTATTTAATAGAATATTGCAATATGATTAGTTCAAAATAAATAGTATAATTTATTTTGTTCGTCCTACATCTTTGTATAGGTAATAGAGATTCAAAATTTGCTTTTGATTAGATCTCCATGTAGTCAATTAACTAACCGTGAAATATGCAATGGAATATTTTTGTTTGTTTACTAATACATCCTCTATTCCATTGTGACGTTAAAGTTTGTTTATCTTTATTGTTCATACGAATGACAAATTGTCGTTTAAAATTATTATTTATGAATAGAACAACAGCTAGCAAAGTTTATTTGATGCTATAGTATTCCTTATTATATCGATATTGATACAAATGTGTTTAAAAAAATATTGCTGTTATAAGAAACAATAAAACTTATTCCACCAAGAGCACTTTGTGGTGAATTTTTTATTTGGTTGAAGGTCTAAGAAATATGTACATTCGTTCCATATTGTACATAATAAATTTTCGGTAAGGTTTGAATAATTAATCGTTTATGTTACTCATATAATTAGAAAAAAAAAAGTTCTAAAGCACAAAAACCTAATAACAACTAAGTTGTTTGGTAACTACAAGCAACAATATTTTAATGTTATTTAATCTAACGTAATATAATAAAAATTCATTGTTTAACTTCAATTATAGTTTTCAATAAGTCTTTAGGTCTAGAAATTATTTACGACATACTCGTAAAAAAATATAAAAATAAATGTACCATATATACATAAATTTAGGGAAACAATGTAACCTTATTTATTGGTCATAAAGGGCATTTATTAAAATTAATCTATTTGACAATACTCAAAACTAATATTATTACAATTAAGCAATTATATGCAAAAATAAAAACCAAATGTATATTTATTTTGCTGTCTGATATATATTAAACCATTTTCAGGGAAATATGTCATGTTTTTAATAAAGGCCCTGCTTGCAAAACACGCACTCCGAAATTGCACTTTCTTATATTTTTAATAAAATATGGAATTCGGTCGCTTAGTAACGTTCTTCTTACATGAAAGTGAAAGTTATTATTTCAAATTAATAATAAATAATTCTAAAACTGGTCAAATCCCAACCTATAGATTGTATTTACAACAATTATACTATTTTATATTTAAAAACCACCGAGAGTCCCAGTCCAACACATACAAAGAACATTAACAGTTTAACTCGGTTATAATAGGATTTTAGAAGTTTTATATATTTTCAGAAGACTTTCACAAATCTCCTCATTATTTAAAGTCAAATTATTATTTATTCATTGCTTTGATAATCAAATTATACAAATATAAAAAAGATAAATTTCTGATACTGATATATATTCGGGTAACCAGAGCAAAAAAAAAATAATGCCACTAGATAAGCTGAAGCATTTTGTTTAAAAAAAGTGTTATGATCTTGTCTTGTATGTCTTTTATTTAAAACTTAATTATTTTTGTAGACATGTAAAAAAAAATCATTGTAAAATTCAAAATGCTATTTTATGCGGATTGTGAAATAGATTGGCATATTATACAGGGAGGTTGGTTAGCAAAGTTGGACGTCGACACGGTGAACGGAGGCATAAAATTTGATCCTGATTTTCGTGTCGACTTTAGTAATAAACCGAATGGGCCAGTTGTACCACATTAAATGAGGTAAACGAAGCTGAAAAAGCATATTTATCAAAGTTTTGTGTAATATTATTTATGTTGATATATTCGAAATGAAATAAATAAAATTATATCAAACTATTATAACTCTTGTAATGAAATATTTTGTACAGTTATATAACTTAAAACTAATTCTCTTAAAAGTTTGCGTTATTGAAGTCCCTCAAAAAGTGTTTTTCTTTAAAAAAAAATTATTCATATAACATAATTTATATTTATATGCGTTTTTTATCATTTAACATTTCATTGTTAAAAGTATTCTGAAAGTATTCTAGCAGAATTATTGTTCTCGATATAACTGTGTAAGTATTGACGCTGAGTATCTCTGCATACCTTGTTGCAAAGGTTACGGATCTGTTTATATTTATAGAGATTGTCGCTTTGTTTGTTTAAATTTGTACCTAGATTTTGCTATATTACTTTTCTCTATTAGATTTTAATGCCCTGTTTTAACCATGGTAAAGGTAGTTGTTTTAGATTGATGGAACAGAACAAAGTTATTTTATAAAAAAAAAAACAGTTAAGAAAGAGTTGAAAATATCTATTATATATATTCATTGACCGTTTTAGCGTCAAAAATCGTATGGTAGTATAATTGAGATCTTGCATGAAGGCATTATTATTGATACCTTTAAATCTACGATGCCTGACTACAGTAGGCTTAACCTTAGGTGGACAAACGAATAGACAAATGATAATGATCATGCCAAATAAGCTGAAATACCACAATCCTTAGGTTACCATGGGGACAGCAATCAGCAACAGCAGTTGACATCATGAACAACGTCAAGATTCTAAGGCTAACCTTTTTGATCTCAAAATTTCATAATTTTCTATCAAGTAGTTTTCGAGCCTATTCGTGATAAAGAATGTGAAAAAGTCTCCAGTAGAACGCTCCGCTCGCAACGCATGCTTCGCTGAATTTGTATATTGTAAAATACTAAGTCTTACTCTTGGAAAGACATTCTGAATGCGCAAAAGCCAAGATTTGATTTGAACTGACCTGTTAAATTTTGATAAACTACTATATAATTATATTTATATATTTTTTTATATATTTATTATAATCGACAGAGACGAAGCTTCTTAGCATTCCATGGATTCACAGTGCGGGTGCCGGGCCCATCGCGTTGCAAGAAGAAGAGCGCAAACAATGCCTGGGACTTGCGACCCAAGTGTAGGTTTAAGGGGCCCTTTTGGTATGCGCATATAAATATCGTAAGAATCTACTAAATCTGCCTTTGAAATACGTTCCAGAAATAAACTGATGATCGTTCTAGAAAGGCCAAGATCCTTAAATAAATTGTAGAGAGATTATGCTGTTATACCGCTCGCTCCTACTTCTACAGCGTACAAATTAACTATAAATTGATTCCTGATCAGTTCGTTACATAGTTCGTAATACTTGTTAAGCTTAAATGTATGATCTTTAGATATATTTGTTTCCCAGGGTACAGTAAGCTCCACAAGTATAACGCGCCTTAGTTATTTTGAGTACAGGAATAAGTCCGGCCTAGATGACGAAACACAAACATCCCCGGGGATTTTGTATTGCCTTTCATACGTGGCCATTAGGGTGATTCAAAAAATCCTAGTTTTAATTTTTTATAGGGACACCGTCTTGTATGGTTCCAATATGAAAAAAAATATACCCATATATATATTTTTTAATTTTAGTCAACTTTAGAGGTCGCTACAATCCATTAAAGTTTTTGAAAAATGCGTTACATTTGGTAATGGGGTTGCACCCCTTGGGAACCAAAATGGCGGTGCCTTTGTATAATTTTGTACCAGAGTGTAAACAAGGTACGTTAGGTACCTGGTACATATCCTCTATCCACGTTTTTTAACCTCTTCAGGTTATTAAGCTACAGAAAGGGTTTAAAGATTAAAGTTGTAATTTCGCAATAGAGTGTGAGCTAGTTTTTAAGTAATAGTAGTAATATAGCCAACCTTTTTTAATGTGGTCGTCTTCGACCTCTTTAGATAGTTGGCCGGCTACTCTATTGTCAGGACCGTCTACCTCGAAGCCACAGCGAAAACAAGGGAGGAAAGAATTAATCGATGACCGTTTGGCTGTAAGTCTTGATGTTGCTAAGTTAAGCGATCGAAAAGCTGCTGTGGTATTAACATCGACTCTCAAGAGCGCTGGGTGTAATGCTGAGAAGTATAACGTCAGCTTTTTTTTATATTCGGCGTCAGCGAATCCAGCGACGAAAAAAAATCGCAGAATCTCTAAAAAGCGAGTTTAAGCCAGAGGTTCCGCTTACCGTTCATTGGGATGGTAAAATGCTCGAGGACATAACGGGACATGAGGTTGTGGATCGCTAGCCTGTTATAGTATCAGGACAGGGAGTGGAACAGCTTTTGGGTGTTCCAAAACTTCCGAATGGAAGAGGGCAGGCGATGGCCTCAGCTGTTTATGAAATGTTATTGTCCTGGGGCTTGGATAAAAAAAAAAACTAATGCTTCTAGTTGGCCAGATATACAAATCTTCACAATACTGCAAAAACGTTGGCCTAAAATACTAAGAGAGGACTTTAGGGCAGCTACTGCGGACCCTGAAACTCTAAAACAAGTAGCGGATGTTACTGAAAAGATGACATTATTTGCTGAAAGCCAGTTTAACGAGTTTCAACCACGAGACGATTATAAGAATTTACTTACCTGATAATCATATTTTTGGGAGGAACACCTGGGAAAGGTGTATCTTTTCGAGCAACCTGCTGGTCTCCACCGGGCAAGGTGAATGGCAAAGGCCATCTATTCTTTTAAAATATATCTTTTTCGGGAACAACTAAAACTGACGAAGAGGGAAATTAAAGGAATCAAAGAAATTTGCATTTTTACTGTACAAATTTACGCCAAATACTGGTATCAAGCTCCTTGCGCATGGTCTGCGCCAAGGAATGACTTACAACTTTTGAAGGATTTACAATAAAGTGAATGAATCACTTTCAAAAGTTGCTATGAAACAAGCGTTGGGGCAACTTTGGAACCTATCAGAAAAACTTGTAGCTTTGGCCTTCTCTGACGACCAAGTTTCTTTGGAAACTAAGCGAAAGATGGTTGTTGCTCTTCAAATAGAAGGGTCAGAAGATTCTCCAAAGCGAGCCATCCTGGATCAAAACCTTATTGCAACAAAAAACCTGGAGTACTGCGTATCTTCTCACACATTAACGTTTTTTAAAAGTATCTCCATCTCCTGCGATTTTTTAAAAAAGGACGTGCAGACCTGGAAGGATGATTGTGAGTTTACAAAATGTGTGACTGTTGTAAAGGGTCTAAAAGTTATTAACGATACAGCTGAGAGGGGAGTATCGTTGATTGAAGAGTACAATAGCCTTCATACGACAGACGAAGACCAGAAACAGTACCTATTGTTGGCGGTCAAAGACTTAAGACAAAAATTCCCCGATTCTACATTACATTCGACATTAACATTTTAAGTTACTAGTCTTAGTTATAATACTCGTAGTAGTTATCGTTAAATTTTTATTGTAGTTATTTAATAAAATAGGTTATTACTTTTTTTTTACCCGTTCATAAAACTCAACACTTTTCATCCCTGGTAGCGACCCCTAAAATCTGTTTTAAAAATCTAAAAAAAAATTGGTGGAAGTTTTTTAACCAATAAAACAAAACTACAGGGTGCCCAAATAAAAAAAAAATTAAAAAAAATTCACATGCATTTTTGAATCACCCTAGTATCCATCATAAGAGTCCAATCAGGAGACGCGTCCAAGATGGAATAAGGTTTTAGTTTAGATTTTTTGGACGAACCTGCCTTTACGAACTCCACTAATATTTTAGTGGTTGTTATACCCTTCTGCGCTCTTGCTACAGAAAGACTAACCGCTTCTCGTATGATTTCTAATACTTTATCGTGGCGACGCGAGTATTTACCTCTATTTAAAAGTACCCTACAGCCTACTAGCAAGTGTTTCGTAGTTCCTACTGCCTCCCCACAGATGTTGCAAGATTTTTCGGTGGCTTTGCCCCATCTAACTAAGTTACTTTGATCTGGGAGAGTCATTTGGAATGCATTAAGATAAAATTTTAATAATGCTGGGGATCAATCATGAAGCAGGGTGCGCCATCTCAAAGCTAGTGGAATACAAAAATCTCCTATGGTCACCCATTCATTTTGCAATTCTAGGTTCGTCGCGTGCAACTGGTAATTATCATTTTCATCTTGCCGAATAAAGAATAACAAAACACATAACTTTATGTCATCCACGAAACTATTATCAATATATGTAAATAAAATTTAAATGTCTATTTGTAATTAGCCAGTAATATAATATACTAGTTGTGCCCACGAAGTCGTTTGAACGGAACAAGTATTTTAAAATGAAAGTAGCCTAAGTGAAGTATTAAACTAAGCCTAGTACTCCTTATAACATCAGCTATTCGCCAGTAAATGTAAGGCTAAAATCTTAAATTTTATATATTTTTATATACATTTAATGAAAAGCTGTTAATTTTAAATTTCAATCAGATACTCCAACTTAAATACACCCTAAAAAGGGTAATAGCTCGGATCCAGCTAACTAGAAATCTATCGCCATTACCTATCTTCTCTCCAAAATAATGGAGAATATCATTAACCGACAGTTCCTAACGTACCTCGAGGATCGCTGGTTGATTAATGACTTGGTGATCTTCTATTATATCTTACGCACTTTTGAGCAACAATTATTGAAAGCAAGGAAGAGGGTCTGGTAGTTAGTTAGTCTGGATAGGGCAAAAGCCTTCGATCGTGTTTGGCACAAGGGGCTTCTTTCGAAGCTTCCTTCCTATGGGCTTCCCGAGAGTTTATGCTAGTAGAACATCAGCTTTCTCACTGGGCGTAGCAGTCGGGTCATTCTCGACTGTTTTTGCACAATCCTGTAAATGCATGTGGACCCCAAGGCTGCGGGGTATTCCTTATTTTGATCATAGTTATTTAAATAAATAAAACAATTAAACTTAACTAACTTACTTTTAACTTTTTTAATTTGGCTTTTAATTTTAGATAACAGTTTTCAATATAGGCGAACGTTTAAAACGTTGTTTTTATTTGAAAAGTGTAAGCGCTCCTCTAGTAGTATTTTGTAATGCGGCCATTTGTAAAAACTAACATGTGATTTATATAATTCAGCGGGAATCCACATTCCAAAAACAAAAACCTTTACCCGAAATAACTTCTAAAATGATTTTGTTCAAATAAATCACATACCCAGATTTGATAAAACAAAAGCCTTCCAGGGATGCTTGCTTGAGCCGTCGTAGCGATAGGATATATTCAAGATAAGGATTTTGTTATTAAAAGTACCTACGTGGATTTCTTTAACCCCCGAGGGTGGACGGTATTCAAGATCATGGAATTCGTGACGTTAGTAATGCTCGCCACATGCTTTTTAAAAGTATCTATCAGGACTCTTTTCATCATATACGGTTTTAATTATAAACTTTATATTATATAGATGTTTTTATGTTAAAGTGTGGTAACATACTGAATAAATTTTAGGCTATTAAACATGAAATTTTTGAATACAAATTTTTCTGATGCATGACTGAAGCTCTAATTTGCTTTTTCTCGTCCAAAATCAATTTATACCCTTTGGACCTCAAAAGTTATTTTATAATGAAAAATTTAATGTGATATCACTTTAACTTGTGTTTATTTTGATTCTTATTTTTTAAGTAGATGTTTACCTAATATTGTCTAAGTTTCTTTAACTTTTAATTAACATAAATGATAATATTAACGTAGGATGACATGGTTATGATCAGAAAGGTCTAGAAAAAAGAAAGGTTTAGAACTGGTAATTAGGTTGGCAATTCTTCTTTCTATTTCACTTAATTGTCATTTATAATTCTTTGAACTACAATACAACTTAAATGTCATACTTTAACTATATAAACTATGAAGATAGTTGCGACATTATATGACATTCGAAAAGATATAATACATGTATATAATAATAACTCTATACATTAAACAACTTATAAAAATCGAAATTTGTTTGATGAACGGAATATAGTAAACATATCGCAGTAATTTTATTTTGTATCAATATATTTCTATCCGCTTGGTTTACAGTTGTAAATTTTTGTTTTAGTTAATTAACCTAACCTTTTACCTTTACGTACGTGCAATTATTGTATTTAATTAAATGTCTGAATGGCATTTAATACTGCATGGTTAGTGAGATAAGATAGCTTGTTTTTGTCTACCTACACTTTAGTAATAATCTGAACCTGATGTTGTTTATAATAGTTATAGGAATTTTAAAATAATATAAATTGTATAGTGAGTATAGTATTAGCATTTAAGTAAAACTGCAATAATAAGTAAAATAACCACAATTACCAATAGTTCATTTGTACATAAAAATATGACAACAAATAATTAAAATATTTTTACTTGTTCTGGAGAACGGATAATGGATTATCCGACTGAAAAGAATTGCAATTTATAAATTGAAGATGAATCTATCTGTTCCATAACTATTTTTAATAATCTAGACAGATAAAGTTATTTTCTTTTGTAAAAGATGACTACTTGTTTACAAAAGTAATTGTCTTATACTGAAGTAAATTTAAGCCGCTATCTACACATTGATTAACTCTACGTCTTAAAATTTAAGTTTCAAAGCACTCGGTATAGTCATAACTTCTTATATTTATAAATATTAAAAAAATTGTAAGTGAAGACACCATTGAATTACAAAAGTAACACGATAAGCAGCTATTATTTGTTTTTAATAATAATATATTTAAAAACAATTTTTGTTATAATATATTACTAGCTATGCATGGTCCACGGGTACAATAAATTGAAGAATAGTTTCGTAAGTACGAATCAATTTCAATTGATAGTTTTGATTATTAGGCTCATCTTGCACTTAAAAAAATTATATCTAAAATAATTACATTTTCTTAGATTATTTTTCGTAATTTTTTTTTCCTATTCCTGATCCTGTTCCAGTAAATTATAATATGAACGAATTATACCAGGGTCGCGATTTAAAGTCCATTGTCACTAAAAAGATTGTAACCATTCCCTATTACATCAATTGGGCGACAGCGGCAGCACATACAATAAAACTTTTTGCAGAAATGCATCTACAGGTATAGGATAATGATCTCATCCTATATCAATCGACTCAGCGTCTTCCTCATCATCATTCTAAAATATGCTAATAACGTCGGATCATAGGTGTCTTAGCTATTTATTGGAATGCATTCATGTGTCTATGTAAAGGACAATGCAGCAACCACTATCGTTAGTTTTATGTCAACCTTAAGGCTTGCATGGAAAACAATAATCTCTAGAATCCTATTAAGATTCTGCCTATTGATAATTTCTTTAAAAATGTTTAAATCTTCTGAAATATATTTTGTCATAAAAAAATTATCTAAAAATCTTTACAGTAATTATAAATAACTTTTGTGCATCAATGACTTGTCTAAACGAGAGTTGTGGAGAAGGGTAAAAAATTGCTTCCAAGGTGTCTATGGGTGCGTCCATAACTTCGCTTTCTGCCAATAACTTGATGATGAAAATGACAATGATGCCCCAGTTAAAGTAATAAAAGAAAAATTACACAAAATTTTACTATACTTCATGAGATGTAACAATAACTTTGGAACTTACAAACAAAAAATCTAAAATTCTTATTGCGATATGAAGGTAATTCATAAGATTAAATCATTCAAAAAAATTTATTGATATGCATTATATTATGTATGGTTTAACGACATCAAATATTTCCAATAAAATAAAATATTTTCAAATACATATTTGGGGTATTTTTCGAATATAATATTGTCGGTGTGATATTGAAATAAATAAATACGAAATATATATCCAAACAAATTATTAATTTGCTTTGTTTTTATTGAAAAAGATTTACTTCGTTTATCACAACATGTCGTGCTAAAAATTTCCGAAACTTTAAAAGTAGATTTTTTATGTAATTGGTATTATCCTGTCTCTTTTTATGTATTATTTATCTCAGACCAATTAAAATAATCGATGTACTATTTTTCCGATAGTTTTTATAAAAAGCGAATAATAATGTTTATACTACACCTCGTCTTAATATATAATTTAGTCTGTCTGTCTGCATTACTGTTTTATATAAAGTATGACTTTGTAAAAAAAACATTGCTTTTATTTCGTATCTTCTGTTTCAAGTCAATTTAAATTTTATTTAAGACAATATTTTTTTTATAGTTTACACTAACATTTTGGTACAAAAATTTTAAGTTTTCGTACCTATTTCCAAACATTACAAATTTTCGCGAGATATTCGAATTACAAAATTGTTAAGATGTGCGCGGCATGTCAATCTAAGAATCGAGGTCGGAATAAAAAATATCTTCCTTACTTCTTAATTGAAAACATTTCTACGCAGCATTTTGTAATCTATTTGCCGCTGTAGGTCAAAGTCAAAGTCGATAATGAGACGTTGATTAAATACCAGCTTGGTTGTACGAGTCGGACTTAACGTGTCTGAATTCCTTAATTACTTTTGATGAATAGGCGAGACAATTGGGGGTAAAGTACTTTGAGATTGAAAATCTAAAAGATTCGGTTGAAAGTGTCAATTTTCAAGATCTTTTAGATAGACATATCATTAGAAAAAGTCGTTGGTCTTTTGCTAGTTCCATAATCTCAGTAAAGAATAGTAACTGAAGTGACAGAATGTGTATAGCACAAAGAGACAGATACGCTCTCATCAAATAACTGTTTTTGAAGATTCTTGTAAATATTTGTTTTTGCCACATTATGTGATCCAAAGAGCTATATCTAAGAATGTCCAGGAGCTTAAATTCTTATTAGTTTAAATGGATTATATCCTGATTCCTATTAATTCTATTGAGCAATGATTAGACTTATTGGAGCACACCATTTTAACATATATGATGAACAATATAATCAACAATTTCAATATATAATGTAGTTTATAGAGAAGCTTAAAAAGTGAAAATTTTTCGTTGTACAATATTATTAAATGTTGCACTTTTATTAAGGTACTCAAGGTATATTTTTTGCTAAGGTGAATATAAAGTTAGTGCGCTTGCCAATTCTCCTATATTAACTATTATCGAACAGGTTTCTTATTTCATTTTCGCAAGTTTATACTGATACAGGAAATTGACCAAACTTAATCAAAAGTGGAGAAAAGATGGTTTTTACCAAATTCTATTTATTGAAGTCACTTAAATCATTAAATACTGAGGAACTAACTCCTATTATAAAAGAAACAATAACATTTGGCACACCTTCGTTAGTTGTCACTGACCAGGGAATAAACTTCAGCTTTAATCAGTTTCAGTTACTATTCTCAGAGTTAGATGTCGTACATTATATGGTAGTAACCGGTACTCCGAGAATTATAATGACCAAGTAGATTCAGTTCAAATAAAAAAAAACCTTTAATAAAGTCATATGAATACTAATAATTTGATTAGGCATATTATACATAATTTAAATACGTTACATGACTGAAAAAAAATTAGTAAATGTATTCTATGGCAATGTAAACACTTTTTTCAATAAGTTCATAGTAAACGTTAAAATTGCACTTTCTACGATGCTAATATATTTCCTAATTTCTAGACCATCACACACTGTGGGTTTGAAAAGCTCGCTGTCAAGCTACTTCAAAATTATAAGTTATCAATGTACATTAGACTTTAAATATGACGAGGAATTCGAGAAAATTAAAGAAGTTACATTTAATTTATCATGATTAAATAAGCTTTCCGTCGTTAATTTTAAAGGAAATAACACATTTCATTAAGGAGTATAAACAGCTGCACAAAGTTTCCTTCTAATAACCTATTATCGTTCAAAGAGAATCAACATGGAGAACGCCTTTCTACGGCTTTTCATAATTAACTAACTGCTAACTACAGCAGCTATTAACTTCTAACTATAATGAATACTCTGAATACAATGTTTCACCTAGTTATTAATCATTCATCATTTACGTGTTGAAAAATGATATTCAATAAATTATAATTATATCACAAACGGAACATTTAGATGGTTTTTATAAAACAGGCTATTCCCTGCGTTTTAAGGAGTGATTAATAGAGCGAGGCAGTATTTCAAGCCTGGCCAGAGACTTGCGCAATATAAGGCGCAGGTCCGTCCATACATGGAGTACGATTTTATGCTTTAATTTGGGAATGGTTTTCAACAATATACGGGTATTGTTCTGTTTAATATGTAAACAATTATCTCTAGACAATTGATACAAATATTGGATTTTGCAAATATATTGACAAAACTCGCGGACACAATGCCGACAACCACTGATTTATTTAGTACAAACATACATTTACATTCAGGCAGCTGAATCAACTACGTTAGTACGTAATTAACATAGTTGGTTACTTTTTATGACAAAATTAAATAATTTAGAATATGATTAGCGTTTTTATATATTTTAGTTTCTATATAACTTCATTTAACACATTGTATGCGGGCGCTTCGCGTCGCGAGACTATGCGTGGAGCGGGTATTTTTCGAGACTCGACAATCAGGTAATTTGCGATAATTTGAAAAATACTCAATTGATTTATAATATTTTTTTTATTAATATTTTGTAAAATAATTTATTCTATCCGTTCAGGTACATTAGAAAATCGCCAGTCTATGAAAAACATATTTATACTCGTATGTGATCCGCTCTCTAGTACTAATCGACCAATAACGACTTCACATGCGATCCGACTACAATGTGTTAAGTGCACTTCTTTGGAATTCAAATATTATTAGTTTGAATAAGACCTTAAATTAAAAATAATAATAATAATAAGCTAAAAATGTAAGATTTCTCATAAAAAAACATTTACATTGGTAAAATAACTTTTTGTATTATATAAAAGTGTTCTTGTAATGTTATATTTACTTTTAAATGTTATTATAACTTTGTTTAATAAAATATTTTAAAGTTCATAAGAAAGTTATTTCAATTATAAAATAGCTTTTGTATTTGAGCTGGTAACATTTATTACGGTTCGAAAATGACATCGTAAATAAATCAAATACTATATTGACATAATTATCAGTAATTAGATCAAAAATGTGAATGTGTTTGAGTGTGAAGAATCTTTTTGAAGTATAAGCAATATTAAAAAATACAACGCTTAGAAAATATTTGCTCGTAGACTAGATATTACAGAGGTAATAATCCTACATAAAGGCTTTTGTTGTCGTGTTTTTTGATATTTATTTTAAAATTGTACGCGATATTACATTATTGTCTAAACATTTATTTACTATGTATGTATACTCAAATATTTATTTCGAAACGGGTAAATGGAGTTCACAAACTTTCAGACGGTCTCAAACAACCTCTTTTACGTTTAAAAATTTAAAAAGCTTTTTGTTGTTACAAACTGTATGTAACAAGTTACATCTAAGTTTTATTTTACATTCAAATTTCAAACAGGTTTTAGTTACTTTATGAGTTCTAATTATATTATATCATAAGTCTTATTCATAAGTTATCTGACTATAATTACTTACACAGAATCAAGAAACTAATAATCATCTTATAGGAATAAGAACGTAGGAACGATTGTAAATTTAAATAATGTTCAAATAATTGTAATCATAACAGGTTTTTGAACAGTTTTACTGTACCGTATATGTATAATAAAAAAATGGATTCTTATTAATTAATAAATTATTACATAAAAAAGTCTTACCGATATCGTTGTGTGTGGAGTTCCAAGTTAAAAGCTAGTGAAAGCTGCGGAAGCTTGGTAAATTAACTATCACTTGGAGAGCTTGCTGTATTGATTATATTACCGAGATAGTTGTGGTCTACAAATATTTTTAAGTTCGGTTAGAATACTTCATAAATAAAAAAAAACAGAAAAAGATTTGTGAAATATATAAAACAAGACATTTTTAAAATAAAAATAAAACTTAATGATATAAATAATAACACGAAACTATTATTCTTAAAGAGTGATTTTTATTACAATATTCAAATATAATAATTATTAGTTGTCATTTCTTGCTATATTGATTTGTTGAAGGAGAATACATTCGCTATGGATATAATACTAACTAATGGTAACTCGCTTCATATCAAAATGTTGTTTAAATAAGTTAAATAGAATTGCCATTTACTAGGTGGTGTTATATTTAATACTTATTTATCTATACTTTTGTCGAGATTTTTTTAAAACTGATAACTCTAAAAAAACACAATAAGATTCATTTCATTATTAAGTTATTAAATATATTTTAAACTATTATACTTTAAAATAATTATTAATAAATATTACGTGTTGAAAAAGATAAGGTAAAAATTGGTAGACCCATGATAGACTCATTCAATGAAAGAAGGAAACAATACAAAAAACAAAAAAGAAATGGCTAAATAAAACTTCACTTTAGTAATAGTTGTATAAAAATCAATTTGTTCTCGGAGCTCTATACTACGAAATGGGGCCACTAAATCCATAAAAAGCAAACCATATGTATACGAGTACATGCAATTTCTCTCAACCACAGCATTAAGTGTAATTTTCAACGTGGAGTTTTCTAAAGGTGGTATATTTCGTTGTTATATTCTTGTTTTTTGAGGTCCACATAAAGTTTCAATGTAGGCCAAAGCTGAAAAATCGTCAGCGAGACAGTAATTATACTTTCCTGGGCTTGTAAGTTTTTAAATTTACAATTTATTTTACTTTTGGTCAATATGTGAGAAAATTGGAGTACCTCATATAGTTTGATATTTCGGAAGTAATAGATTAACTTTTCAGTTTTAAATTTTTTTTCTTCATATTCCATTCCTTTATAAAAATATATTTAAATAGTGTTTTTGAAACACTTTATTTGAACAGTATAAAGAAAAGAATTATCTAGCAATATAATGGTGGCAAGCATGGTGTTAATCTTGTTACTTATCTTGTACTAAGTTAAAGTTAAAAGATTTTTTTAAATTTTTAATACCATCAGACATCATAACTTATTTGTTTGTTGTATTTAAGTCATATCGTTTAAAAGACCTATGTTACTCGCTCATGATGTAACGTTTGGCATCATCATCTTCGGCACAGTATGTTTTGTCCTTCCATATTCTCGTCATCTCTGTACACACTTCCTTCTTCTCCGTGTCGTCTTTAGTATTTAAGCTAACATTAAGATACATAAAATGCATCAGACCAAACCATTAAAAACAAATATAAAGTTTATATAGAAACTAATGAAGATTATATTACATTCTAAGTAAAAGTGTATGCAAAGGTTTTCAATCGAATAAAAATCCCCTTACCCTTTCTTAAAACTATTTACTTTGTAGATTCTATTGACAAAAAGGCTTAAAACGATATATCAATGGAAAGATGAATTTTTATTCTAGGCAAAATTCAATCCCTCACACTCCCTCCTCCTCATATAAATATTTTATTGTTTATAAAATCAATAGTTATAATTATAGTTAAAGATGTTTTGACGTATAGTGTTTCAAAAACAAGTCTAAGGAGGTAAATATAACACTAGAAAAATTGTTTCATAGTTGTTATATAGAGATTACCCAACCAATGAATAGTATGTTTTTTTAATTATTAAAGGATGCTTATATTAATAATAATAATAATAATAATAATAATAATAATAATAATAATAATAATAATAATAGCCTTTATTTCTGATAACAATAACAACAATTTTATATTTTTTTTTTTTTTTTTTTTTTACATTTCTTCGTCATTATCAGATTGCCTTGCGCCATAGGCCTCCCCCAGCTTCTTCCATCTAGCTCTATCTAATGCTGTGCGCCTCCAGGTAACTCCTGCATGCTTTCTGATTTCATCTTCCCATCTTTTAATTTGCCTGCCCCTTCTTCTTACCCCGTCTCGAGGTTACCAAACTGTTACCTTTTTTCTCCATTTCTCCTTATTATTTCTAATAAGGTGTCCAGTCCATCCCCATTTCAATTTCCGTACCGTGTAGGTAACATCAGTAACTTTTGTTTGATGCCTGATATCTTTTAATTTTACCTTATCCTTTAATTTAATGTTTAACATGCTTCTTTCCATACTATTCTGGCAAACTTTTAGTGCTTCTTTGTATCTTTGCGTTAGAGCCCAGGTTTGACAGCCATAGGTCATGCATGGAATAACACAAGTGTCAAAAACTTTCTTTTTATCTTTTAGTGGTATCTGTGGATTTTTAAACACTTCTTTTAGTGACCAATATCTTTTCCAGGAATTGCTGATTCTGGTGTCAATTTCTTTTTGTGTTTGATCACTTGTTGATATTATCTGTCCTAGATATGTATAATGGTCCACATACTGTATGATGGAGTTATTTATTTCTATAGTGTACTTTTCAGGATTAGTCATTATCTTCGTTTTCTCCATGTTCATAGTCAGACCCACTGCCATACTTTGGTCCCTGAGTTCTGTTAACATAATTTGTAAACTTGATGCAGATTCGCAGAGCAAGATTAAGTCGTCGGCAAAACGTAGATGATTTAGTTTTTCACCATTAATATTAATTCCTTCCTTTTTCCAATCTAAGTTTCGGAATAGATGTTCTAATACGGCTGTAAAAATTTTTGGAGATAATGGGTCCCCTTGTCTAACACCTCTCGAAATTGGAAATTCTTTTCCCTCTATGTCTGTCATCACTCTCGCTGATGAGTTTTTATAAATTTCCTTAATTATTCGTATGTATTTAAAATCCACACCTTGTGACTTTAAAGCTTCCCATATGGCGTTGTGCTCCAAAGAGTCGAACGCCTTATTATAATCTATAAAGGCCAGATAATAAGGCTTTCCATATTCGTTGCATTTTTCGATTACTTGCTTTATGGTGTGAATGTGGTCAGTTGTGGAGTAATCTTTGCGGAAGCCCGCCTGTTCTATTGGCTGATTCTCTTCCAATACTTTATTTATTCGGCTTAAGATGACTTTTGAAAAAACTTTATATAGGTTCGACATCAGGTTAATCGGCCGGTAGTTATTTATTTCACCTCTGTCTCCCTTCTTATGGAGTAAAATTATTTTTGACTTAGTCCATTGATTAGGTATTTCCTCTTTCTTGATAATATCATTGAATAGATCCGTAAATGGAGTAATGATCAAGTCAGCGCTACCCTTAAGGAGTTCGTTTGAAATGTTGTCTTCTCCTGGTGACTTGAAGTTTTTTTGGGATTTTATCGCCTGTTCTACTTCCGCTGTAAGGATCACGGGAATTTCGTCGCGTTCAGTGGTGTTGTCTTCTAGCGCGGTTGTTGTGTAACTGCATGACTTGCTATACAGATTGCGATAGAAGTTTGTTGCTAGCTCAGATATACAGGTCCTTTTAGTGGCTTTTTTCCCGAACCTTTATCTTTTATATTTGTTATCAACTGTTTACCCTCTGTTAGTTCTTTTAGCGCTCGTTTTATTCCGCCAGTGCTTTCTATATGTTTCTGGATCGTTTTTGTGCGTGCCTCTGTCTTGTGTTTTCTTATTTCTTTGTTAATTTCTTTACTAATACTCGCTATCTTTCCTCTGTTTTTTTTCCTGTCCTCGAGAAGTAATTTTCTTTCTTTTATGAGTTCTCTGGATCTGGTTCCTATTTTATCTTTTGTTATGTTGATTTTCAAAAGTCGGTTATTGAATTGTTTTAATTTCTCCTCCAACAGGTTATACTTTTCTTGGACTGTACCATTCCCATCATTTTTCCTCTGGAGGTCCTGTTCAAGTTGATGTAGCATATCTTTTGGGATAGGTAATGCTATATCTTTATTATGCATTGGGGTTCGTCTTCTTTTTTTTACTGTTTGTATGTATAGCTTCGCTCTCACCATTCGATGGTTCGTGTTAAAGTTTAAGCTGCTTACGGTATCTACATCTTGAAATAGTTTGGGTGTGGAGCTCAGTATGAAATCAATTTCATTCTTAACTTCCCCATTCGGTGATACCCAAGTCCATTTCTTTTTAATTTTTTTCTTGAAGAAGCTGTTCATTACTTTCAAACTGTAAGTGTTGGCTAAGTTAATAAGTCTCTGTCCATTGTCATTCCTCCTTCCTGTACTATATGGTCCTACTATTTGGTTTTCATTTGCTTTTCTTTCCCCTATTTGACTGTTAAAATCTCCTAGAATAATCATGTTTTTGTGTGACTTTTCAATTGTATCCTGTAGCTGCTTCTGTGGGAGCGTATATTTGAATTATAGACATAGCATCTTGTTGAGGGAGTGTAATGTTTATTTTTATAATTCGATCCGAGACTGCGATGAATTCGTCGATGTATTTGTTGTAAGGCCTCTTCACCAAAAAACCAACTCCGTACAACCCTGAAATATTTCCTTTATAGTACGGTATATGATTCTTATATTGTTGTATTGTTTCACTAACTCTCCGTACTTCACTTAAGCCGACAATGTGCCATTTCACATATATATATATATATATATATATATATATATATATATATATATATATATATATATATATATATTAATTTCACTTCATACTAGTTTTATTTAGAATTTTACTTTGTTACGCCTACCGCAATTTCTCACCATCCACAAAGGTTAGCTGGTAGAGAATGCCAACAGGCATTAAGTTCGCCTTTTGTAATATACAATAAAGGGTAAATAAATAAATAAATAAAATAAATATATATATTGTTGTTGAAAATATTTACTTATTAACTGTCACAATATTTTTTTTATCAAAGCAACATTTTAAAGCATTGACTGTTTTTAGTCGTGGTGCCACTTTATGAAGTTCTCTATGATTCTACTTTTCAGAGATGTGGTTAAGTATACTCCCAATGTCTATACATACCTATGATAACACTTCTCTTGAAGATAATGTTTAGGCTGACATACATGTTTCACGTATTATCATTTAAACTGAAGAACTAGCTCCTATGAGATATGACTAATTGAAATGGGTGTCCATATTTTGAATTTTAGCAACGTATTAAAAATGTAGCACAAAATAAAATAGAATAATAAAATAAAATAATACTGTAAGTATAGTAATTTTCTGGTTTGTGTATCATAGGTAACGATACTGCCATTACAGGAAGAGTATCCAAACAGAGTGGAATAACATTACTTACTTTGTCTTTTTAAAACTGGCAAATTAGGAAGACGGTTATTTATCAACAACTTTTTTAAAAGTAAACTATCGAAAATGATCATACTAAATAATTTTAATATACATCCACAAAGCTTATAAAAAATACGACTGAAAACATAAAGTGCAATTTATAATATTAATAAGGTTAAGAGGTTTAACATTATTAAACTTTACCTAACTACCAGTGTTTAGCTTCACTTTTATGTAGCCTTATTGGCTAGTGGTAACATTTTAAAATATTACTATATGTGTATGTTTGTATTGTTTAAACAATAACTATACAAAATTCTAAAGTTATAACATAATTAAATTAAATATTGTTATTTTTCACATATATTATGTAAAAAAAAGTTTTTTTCATATTTATCAATTATTTGTAAAAAAGCTGCCTTCAATTCAATTCAATGTTTTCTTACATTTTTTATAACTCTGCTTTTTGTTGGTGTGTTTTTGTATATCCGTCAATGGCGTATGTATAGTGATTTTGTGCACTTACATAGTCAGAGTTTATTTTTACTGACATAAATATATAAAGATTATCTAATAAAGACAATTCTCTTAGATGTCTTATATACCATTAAATATTGTATGTACCATATTATTCAATTAATTTGAAATATAATTGTAATTTTTATTGTAACATTACGTTTTCTTTTAATAGATAGCGAAACTTTTAGAACTAATGCAGTTTAATACTTTATTTTGACGGTAAGATAAAGTTCTTATTATGTATACACAGTCATACATATTAATTCCTTATATAGAATTCAAAGCAAATACTTTAAAGCTTCAGTCTTTCACTTACTCACTAATGTAATTTATGCAATGTAGAATACTTTATAAACGACTCCTACGGGACGCAGCAGTATTGAAGCAACGTCTACTATCGACTTCAAAATCTCCACCTGCATTGAATATTGATGAGGATTAAGGCACATACAAAAAAGTTGAAGATAACCGACCAGTCAAAATATCCGTGTTTGATTTCGTTAATTTATTTACTGTCAGGTATTTTTTATATTTGAAATTATATCATTTCAAAGATGTCTTATAAAAGTATTTATGTCAATATGTGATATATTTGTTGTTGAAGTCATATCTTAAAATAATTAATATATTAAAAAATGTAAACAATTCGATCCTCTGCAATGTAAATTAGCGTAAAAATGCACTTGATTACGAAATTGAATTTGATATATTTGAAAACAAACTAAATATTATTAAATAAAAAAACAAAATTGTCTTTAGTTATATGCTGAATTTTTTTTCGTTGTGTAGGCCTACCGGGGATCCCGCCACAATACATAACGGTAACGCATCCTAATACACCTAATCATAATAGTACCTCATAGGTGATGTGGAATCTGTGTACTCAGTGACTAACATTATATTTCTCTATTTAAAATTTTGAATATTTACACTAAACATAAAATAGAAATTAAACATTTTGTCAATACAAGAAGTCGTAAGTTCACATCAAAATTAATTGTGTGCCAAGCGAAGCGAGCGGGAATCAGCTGCATTATTTATAAAATGTGCATATATAAATATTATGTGCATAATTCTGTACATTAGGTCCGAAAAGGTTAAACAGAAAATTAATACAAACTATTATTTTAAATTTTTCTCAAAAGAAAAGTTATTTCGAAATGTTAAATAAATGCGGAAAATTAAACATTTAATGTTAAAATCGACTTCATTGGATCATCAACATATATTACGTAATAGTGAACTTCTGTCAAGCATTTTAATTTAAACCAAAAAATCATTTTAACTTATTTAATATTAGTTAAGCAATATATTAGTTGCGAAGTTACGCATACATACATAAGACGAAACAAATGTAAACATTTCATTAATATTCAGAAGAATAACATAAGTTGTACCAGTCCGTCCTCTAATACCAAAGTTTGTTGTAGTATGACAAATAGTTGACATGTCAGTATGATGAGGGTATTTCTCTCTTGTTAGTAACAAATATTTATTGTATCTTATTAGCATATATTAACGAACTGTTTTTATATATTTATTATTTTGTCAATTTCAATTTGTCTTAAGCTATAATACTTTAAAAATCGAATAGTATTTATTTTTAATAGAAATAAATTTCTGGTAAATAAATTAAATGTCTAAAAGTATTGGTAAAGATGAAGCAGTAATTTATATAAGTATAGTTATACATAAAATATTTGGAATAGTAACGTTCATTTATATATAAAAGAAACTCGCTTGATACAAATTATTTAATAATACCTACCTACCTACCTGTATAGCTACAAGGCCGGCAACACTCTTGTAAATCCTCGGATGTTGCAAGAGTTCATGGGCGGCGGTGATCACGTTCATCCGTGACCAGCCAGCTCGTTTGCCCTCCTCTTACATAAAAAAAAAAAATAATAATAAAAGATTTTAGGCATTTGGTTTCCCTTAATAAGTACCTCACGATACTTGCTTGTGCTACCAATATTATAAATAATATTAACTTTGAAAGACACTTCACACATCTTATGTATTCAGCTCGAAGCACTATTCAAATACCTTTAACGTCAAATTACACTAAAAATGCTGCTGAGTTAATTAACACCTTGAAGTCACAAAATTAAATTGAATCTCTCGTTGCTTATATTATATTTCATCTATTATGTCTTGGACCAGAACAGACGCTTTATCAATAGGAAGTTACCACATGATGTTCGTCTCGTTTCCTTGGCGGCATCTTATCAGCGCCAGCTTCAGACATTCGGACGCCGCGGGCGAGATATTATTCAGCGCCAGCATTCAGAGGAACCACAACATTTTATTTTTAAGTTATTTATGTTTGTTCTTTAAATTATATTCCTTACCTTTTCTGCGGGTGTAACTTAAGATTATTATAAGATTTTTTTATTATAATATAATATATTATTCGATTCTCATACTTACTTTCAAACTCTATATCTCTATATCTTAATCAGGGATGAAAACTTCAAAGTTTTTTAATTATTGCAGAATAAAAGAATACGTAATATTCTACAGTTTATTAACTAATTAGTCGGGTCGGTTATTCAACATTTAGTTCAGTAGTTATACAAAGTGTTTCAGGTCCAGAAAATGTATATCAGTAAGACAAGAACTACATTTTGGTAGTCCTATTAGCATTTCCTTTTATTGTTATTTGGACTAAATTCCTGAGAAACTACTATAATTGCAATAAAAGTAGTCTCATAATTATTTTTTTTAGTTTAAACCAAAAAATATCTTATTTTATCTACTAAGGTTTTGTAATTTAAATGATTTTATATCATAGATTCTTTAATAATTTGTATCACAGGCTAAGAAGGCGATGTACTGATAGAGGGGATTAACTTCTTCATTATGGTTAACAGCGACAGTAAGACCTTTTGCCTATTTAATTTATCGTGTCTTTCGTATTCAGAGAACAATTTAATTAAATGTAACATCGAATATTACTACTATAATTATAAAATAGTACTACGAGTAAAACGTAACGTTACGAGTAAAACGTAATTAAAAATAAAAAAAAATAGTTTAATTTTGTTAAAGAACAATAAAATTAGTTCGACCTTTAATTTACTAAGTACATTAAGATTTTTAAAATAAAATAGTCGTCATTAGAATTGTCGAGTTACAAAAAAAAGTTTTTGTTCAATAAAATTAATAATTGATATTTTCCTTTATTGATTTCAGCAGAATATTTAATATTGAAAAAGAAAATCAATTTAAAAGTGGCTTTATATTCATACCTTGTCTTAATGTATAAATGTACTTAATGTACAAATGTGAAATGTGACCGAGACTAGAAGTTATGACACAAGAAAGCTTTTATCTCGTCATGCTTTAAGTCTTGTACAGCTTACAAGATACTTTAAATTTGATAGATGCAAGTACTTTCAGCAACTATAATATTTGGTTGTAAATATTTTTTTATTTTTATTTTACAAAATGTTCTGAAATTTATAGAGATACTTAGATTATACAATTGTAAGAATGTCACCGAAATGTCAATCTAATTAGCGGATAATAGTATTAGTCCACAGTGAGACGCTGATGAAATAGTAACTCAACTGTACGTAAAAGGTAAATGACTTAAGTGAGATTTTTAAAACTTTAATAGTTATTTCTTTTTAACTACACATTTAAATGTTTAGTTAGAACAGGTACTAAGAAGACATGTTTGATGTTTATCTCTGTGGTTAAAAGAAACAGTTTTTTAATTGTTGTCTATTTAATGTACCGAGACTTTCAGAACCAATAAAAATTACAGACGTAACAAAGAATGTTATATATAATCTTTAATATTGTAGATTTAAAGTACTATTAAGTAGTAATAATAATATACCACCATAGACCATAAAAATTTCATATTATTGCTAAAAATATTTATAAAGTAAGAAATAAACTAAAAGACATTATACTCGAATATAATTTAGTTAAAGAATATGTTAGAATTATATTTTCATAATATTATTGAAACATTCATACCATATCACTAGAGAATAAAAGATATAAAAATAGTCTAAGGTATTATGAAAGCAAATGCAAATATTATTAATAGGTTCTTAAAATTAGTTTTAGATCCTGTGTTTTTTTTAATATGATTAAAATGTAAATGTGTCGTCGTGTTCGTATGTCGATTTCAAGTAACATATGTTTAAAAACATCCACAAATGCATGTATATTTGTATCTAAAACAACTGTTTGAAGTTGTAAGCAACATCAACGTGTTGTCTAAAACGTCAATATTTCCTTGTTAAATGTATCATTTCTTGTTCAAGAGCTACAGACTGCTGCTAGTGTGAAACAAGCACAACAGATTACATAGGTTTTCTTTAATATTTAAAATAAGAGTTTGTAACCATTGGGATTGTTGAGATATGAGTAAATGCATGTAACGTATTTTTTACCAGTTTTAATTAACTTACTACATAAGGAAGTTAATTAAAACATTTGCAACAGATTAATAGACTTTGTTATTATCAAACGAAGTAACTTCTTCCTATTTCAGAATTTAGTTAGGTTTAAAAAAGTCTGATTTTTTTAATTTGGATATTACTTTTAAGAAAATATAACATTATTTAACTAGATAAAAAAACACAGAATTAAGATGATTTTAATGTATAATTTGGTTTAACTGCGCCAATAAATAAGATTGTCAAAACCTACAACAGTATTTCTAAGAATACGAATATTGATGTATTTAATGATTCTTGAACCTTTAAGACCAAAAATTTGAAAATATTTTAGTATTCAACACGGATGAATACAAACGGCTCAAAGGTTAATATTTTTATATTATATTTCATATTTCAACAAAAATGATACCTTTTACTTCGGTTTTATTTTTGATAAATTATTATTTTATTTTTATATTTATTTCTTTAAGCAATTAATGCTTTATGCCGTTTAACTTAATCATTTTATTCCCTGTTTATTTTTTTATATTTTTACATTAAAACTTCTGTTATACATACCCGTGCACATAATTTTAATATTGTTTTTAATTGTTATTATTTTAATATTTCTGTTTGTATTCTTTTTATATTGATTTATTATACATTTTAATTGTAACTTCTACTAATAGAGTTTACTTATTATCGTAAATGTACATTTTAAAGATTTAGTGAATCCCTAAAGTGCATGTTAAGTTAGCCTTTAATTGGGATATATTTTGTAACTTTAAAGCAAAACACTAGTTTTGTCAAATTAATGTTTCCCTTTCTTTTTGCTAAACTAACGCAGACTTCCTATTTTTTCTATCCTATTATATGCTTATGCTTAATAATAATAATAATAATAATATAAAATGTATATTTTTTCGTATCGAAAGCTTTTATACAAGTACTATAAGTCAACTGTTTTTAATATTATTCTATTTAAAAATTAAGGTAAGGAACTATATTATAACACAATATAGTTACTTACAATATTTATAACTTATGCTAAATGCCTTTTGAATACATATAACAATTTTTTTTTCAATGCGTAGCTAAAATGTGGAATTGTGGTTTCAATTCCGTCAGTTATTACGAAGGTATAACGTACAGGTATGTACGTATGTTTTTGCATGGAACAGTTAGTCTTAAATATTTGCGGTCTGATATATTAACATATTTTATTGGAGTAATGCTAGATGCCTAAACATAACGGACAAACATTTGGTACAACTAAAATAATCTCATCATAGCCTGCTTTCCTTTTAATGGTACTCACTTGCACATGTTTTTAAGTAAAACATGATTTAATATTACATATTAAATATTTTAAAGACAAATCAAAGGTTAACCAATAACATTGTTAACACTTTTTTGTATTACATTTAAAATGTAAAATATTTCTCTTTTTATTTTATATATAATTGTAAAGCAAATAAAACAATGATGAATGTTCATAAATTTATGAATCTTCACGTATTGAAAAGAATTATTGGAAATAAATTTTACAATTTTCCGACACGAATTGAAGCCATTATTTAAAATTTATAAATATGTTGATATTTTTAAGAAATATAATGCAATATCAATTTTTTATATATTTGAATTTGTTTCTTATTATCTTATCTTATTATTTATAATAATATATATTTTTAATGACCAAATAGTCTAAATAGACACATTTTATATAGACTAATACAGAAGTCAGTTATGCTTCTTTTAAACAAGTAAGTTTAAAAATTTTGTCTATTTATTCAAAAACAATTTTTATAAATTTTAATATGTTTATAGGTTATATTTCGGTAAAATTATCACAATGTGTTTAACTTCAGAGTGGTCATTAATTTTCATTGGATCTGACTTCTACTTTAATTATAAAATAACGACACTATTGGAGTTATTTTAATTTAATAGAGTGTGATATTGGCGTATTATCTAACTCGAAATATTCAATGTCTTTCGCAATATCTATGGGAGATAAAAGATATTATGCAAAAACCAACCACATGAAGAAATTTTATTTAAAAAAATCAAAGATCGAAAAATCACTTCTCAATAAAATATTTCAATAAAAAAAAAGCAAAGAAACTAGTAACTTTTCGACTTCCAAAAGAATGCGACAGCAGAAACTTAATTAATGGGGATTTCAGCACGTTTTTGAATCAAATCATACTTTTATTCACTATTTTGTTAGTAATTGTACCAGAAATATTATTTTGATTTTTCTTATGTAATAACATTGTTGCTTGTAATTTATCAGCAAAAAATATTATATGTAAATAAGAAATCCCTGTAAAAAATTAACAAAAGCCTTGCTAAAATAACAAGAAATATTATATGTGAAGAAATGTTAAAATGCGTTGTAACTTAGTATTTACTGCTTATACCCCATTTCTTTTCCTGGTATTTTTTATTTAATCTTATTTCCTATCAGCCTTTGTTATTATAGAAATTTTGTATACACAATATCTATTTTCTATTAGTTTTTTTTCTATTTTTATATGTATTTATAATGATTACCAAAACAGAGTTTTGAAAATATATTTAATAAGTATTTTGAAATGTTACAATATAATACAAGCATATGTTACAATATTTGAGTTACTTCCCCATTTTTTTATGATCAACCGATGAGAAGCTAATGTTTACGATTGATTTTAAATTTGGCCTTTTAATTTTTAACTTTTATATAAACGGAAAAGGAAAGGTTTGTTGGGGTCAGTGCCCTGTGCTTATTTGATAGGGAGGGTAGTCGAGCGAACTAATAGCCCTATCCCTTCTGTTGCCCATGCTCCACTGCTTTGTCGTCATCAACGCTCCACTACTAAAATCAACGTTGCTGATATGCTTACATCAGCTGAGTCTTTAAAAGCTTTATTAAGTATTATTTGTTAATTGCTAAACTATTTCAATGTGCAAATACCTACATTAAAATAAAGTAATATATTTTTTTTATTTAACTTTTAAAGCTGTAACATAATAACCGGTACAACGAATAGCTCTTGCTTACTATTAAGACAACATGTATATTATACATAGTGGAAAAGTGTATTTTTTTTATTATGTTTTTGAATAAAAGCTTGTTAAAAATGTATTTTTAATTTCATCCACATCCATGATAATAATTATTTTTATATAGAGACGCTTCCATAAACTAACAATCATACAAGATATCTAAAATGTATTTATTTAGTAAAAGATGCAAGCTGTCACATTTTAAGATGTTCTCAATGAAATAGCCACTATATCGACCGTGCGTTTCTTCAATCGTATGATATAGTAGGATTCCTATAATCTATTGATCCTCAAAGCCAAAAATATATAAAAACTCTTCGCAACATTTATTTTACATCGAGAAACGAAAAATACACCAGAAAGCTTGACGTTTGACGTTTTTTTTGGTATTAATGTCTACAAAGAATTGGAACCTATAAAGGTAAATTAAAATGAGGAAACTATTAATAAAAATGTAAATTATGCTGGAATCTTTATAAAGATTTTAGTTAGTAAATGAATAAAGTTAACTCTTACTGCGAAGTCTAGGCGAGCAATTCGTTAAGAAGTTATATCTTCCCTAATTACGTAATTGTAAATTTTTACATTCTACGTTCATGTTTAAATACAAAGATTTGGTGAATATTATTAACGATATATACTCTTAATTACAATAAGCCATAATGTAGTTTATGAATAATATTCAAATATAATAATAATAAGATGTTACTGAAGATAGACATCTTATTACTCGAGTAGTATGTTATAACATCAGTTTTTCTACAAATATAAATAAATAGTTATTATTAAAAACAGCAGCCTTATGAATTTTTTTTGGCATTAACATAAATTTTTATGCAATGTGATTTTTTAAAATTATATTATGTAACTATTTTAATTATTTACTTATTTGATTCCAATATAACGATGGACACGTTTATCCGTATATCGTACGATCCTTATAATTAAAAGAATTCATAATTAAAATAATTCTTTAGGACGGTTTGTAGAACTAAGAGATGCAGTTCTCATATGGTCAAGTTTACACAGCTTACAATGTTTATTCATGGACAGAGTAACAGCACCCTCGAGGGCAATGTATCGAATGATTTAGATAACGTTTAATTCGTCCGATGTTGTTAGATCTAAGTTGCTCTATTAGGGGTTATGAACTATGGATAATTGAAATTGTATAAAATAATACACATAACGGATAGTAAAAAAATGTGTATCAGATTATAAGATTTTGATCAAAATATTATCGAAGCTACAAAAGATTATATTTAGGAAAATTACTTTTGCGATAAATCAATACCGAATGTATTGTAAATATGGTTGTATTAATTAATGAACTTCAAAAAATATGGAAAAATAAATATCTGGTTGTAACTATTATATGTGCCCCGGTTAAGTCATATGCCATGCAACTACGACTATATTACGAAGATATCTACAGAACGATTAAATATGCATTTAGTAAGTAACGTTAATGTTATTGAGACACTAAGCTTATCTTGAAAACGACAAAATCCGTTAAGTGCAAATTATACTATTATAATTTAAATATTAGGAGGTTTATAACATTATAACATTAACTTTATAACATGTCACGAAAATCGTAAGCTTAACTCTTTCAAGCTCTTTGGCTATGAACTAAGCTTTATAAGTAATAGTAAATGAAGGCGTCTTCTAATCTTTCGCAACAAACGTTTCAATATCCAAAGTCGTGATATAATTAACTAAGATATTGTTCTTTCACATTTTATGTAGAAATTTCATTTGTGTTAATTTAAATATTTATAGTTCACACATTCTCATTTTATTAATGTAATGTCGATCGTCTAGCTTGAAGACATTAGGTTGAAGAGAATTAAAGATAATTAATTTGTGTGTGACCTTTCGTATTCTTTTAGAAATCAAATGTTGCCAATTAGAGATTACTTCTAAGTTCCTCAAAATGTTAAAGAAAATATATAAAGCTTTATTATTTATACTTAATGTATTACTTAAGTTTAAAAACTGTTAAGCTATTGCATCTGTTATGGATATAATATAAAATCAAATTATTAAGCCGCTTTAACCCTTTGCGGGACGCACGGCATATGCCGTAAAGTTTGTGGATTTCAAGAATACGGCAGTACGGTAAATGCCGTAATTATTTAAAACGTTTTAAGATACGGCTCATGCAGTTAATTTTTCTACCTTAATACTAACAGAGCGATTCATACTGTCGTATCATATTAGTCTTCATCTGCATTAGATGCATTTTAACACTTGAACAAACACATTGAAAGTATACGTGTGGGTCTATTTTATAGAGAGTCCTAGCACGCACACTACGGCAATGCCCGTGACGTTTATGTGGAACGAGTCGAGTAGTGCCACACCACCTGCAATCGTGAAATCTTACGCTGGTTTACGGTAATGGGAATATTGTCTACAAATATCATACTTTGGTATTTGTATATGACGCTACTGGTATTGCCGTAATAAAAAAATGTATGCATTATTTTACTGTCATACCATAACAATCGAAATGGTCAGTACCGTCCCGCAAAGGGTTAAAGTTTATTAGAAGTATGTTTCTATTTATCTCCTATTCCGACAGTTGAAGTCGACCTATTGCCTACGGTATGTTTTTCGTTCATCATAAGCTTTTTTATATATGGTATCAACTTTAAATTTATCTTTTGTTATGTATTATCCTTTATTCAAAAAATAAAACTACAGAACTAATGCTGCTTATTATCATATTTTATGATAATATCTTATTTGTAAGATTTATTATTATGTATACAGTCATTCTTAACATTAAATAAAAAATAAATAGTTAAATTTTTATTTATTCAGAAAGGGTGTAACTTTTAATAGTTTATAAATTTAAATATTTACAAAATATCATTGTATATTAAATCAATTAATATGGTGCGAATAAAATATAGGGTATAATAGTTTGGTAAGCGGAAAACAAATTATCAATTAATTATATTAGCAGACAAATTATTAATTAAATTGCACTGAATTATTTGTATTTACAATGTTATTTTAGAAAATAATTGTATTATGTAATAATATTGTATATCTTTCAACTTTTACTTGCTAAAAGTTGAAAGATATACAATATTATTTTTTTAATAATAATATTTTTTTCTTATTGAAAGAAGTAAAAAGTATTGTTTTTAGTTATATATACAGAGCCCCCGTCATTAGATTAACTCAGTATGATAAAAATTTCCTGAAACAATTGTCCATACATTATTCAGTTTTATTGTCCACACGTATTTGTCTTATGTTGGCATTCGTATGAACAGGCCATTAATCTGCTTGAGGGTTAATGACTCGGATAGTAATTCATTTTAAAATACGTTTCATCGAGTGTGGACAACAGACGGAGGGACATAAACGTGTTATATCTGTGTTAATAAATATTCAATACATTGTGTCACTAAAAATATAATATAAAAATCTGAATGTTATTTTTTCTTTGATTGTAAGAAGAGATTTTCTAAACTGTTGTATTTTCATTGCAAACAGCTGTTTATGTATAATTGATATAACTTGAGATTGGTGTAAGACTGGCATGTACCGGTATATTTTATATTTTTTGGTAGCTCGTTCACTTTGTTTGTCTAGTGACTGTGTATAAGTTAGAAGTATGGTGTTTTAAGAACAATATCTGTATTCATAAACATGATATTTATTACCTTACAGGTCGGGGAGGGGATGACAGATGAATATGCGGATAATCTAAATATTTCAATTTACTTCCTAACATTACAGTCATATTTTTTTGTAGTCCTGACTTAAATTTTTTAGCTTTTGATGGTATTTCAAGGATCACGGATTCAATCAATCAATCAAAACATCAATCAATCAAAACATCAATTTCACAACTAAAATGTACAGAGACGCGAGAGTTGAAAGATAAAAGGGGAATAAAAAATAGGGTGTAATAACGTTAATACTACTATGATGTAAGTACACGATATATTATTTATAACACTTTACGTCACAGAAATTTCCGTGAAATCGTGATATTATCATTATAAAATTATATGTTTTAGCAACAAAACGAGAGACCTTTAATCTAATCTTCAACACGCCGAGTGTCGGATTTCTTCAACGTTTAATTGTTAAACACTAAAGGGTTTACAATGGTAAAACAGCATTATTAAGCTAATTTAATTTATTTTGACAAGTATTGTAACAAAAATTTCAAAATATATATAATACTTTTATGTCTAAATAAATAAATATATATATATATATTTAGTTTTTTTTTTCAATAAGATTACTTTATTAATTGTCTTATTCTATATTATATGAATAAATACTATTAAAACTCTCATTAGTTGCCACATTGGTATATCATAAAGATAGGATTATCAACATCGTCATTAGTTAGTCCGTTGTTAAACAGATCTATGCCATCAATCGGGTCGTCTATTTATATTACATAATATTAGATTATTTTATTTATTTAATAAAGCATTTGTTTCTCATTTTTAAATATTAAAATTTTGTAAGTATCTGTATTTGATTTACTTACTTTATATCGTATATATTTTAAAATGTAACATTTTTTAATTTCTTATACTTTTTATATTTATACTCTTCTTGGAACACTCCAGAGGTCTTTAAATATCAATGTCGGATAATGTCAAAACTGAGAAACTTTTATCGGATGTTCTTTATTTTATATGATTTTAATATATAATGTGTGAGAAATTTTTATTATAGGTTTATATATTTACTCGTAACTTGAACTACTTATAGAGAATTACGTCACCCACTGATATTAAAGTTTAAGTATCAAGAGTTACTTGATACTCAAATTTTGAATGCAACTTAATAACAAGTATCTTGTAATAAGTTAGAGTAAACAATATAAGCTTAATAGAAAAATATATTTTCATGACCGGGAGTAATAAAAAATGTAATGTAGAAATAATAAAAAAAGCAAAGTATTTTTTATATTTAATTCTGTCTTTACATATTATTATTTGTAATTGATTAATCATTCAAAAAAAAACATTTTAAATGATATATACTTTTTCAAATAAGAATATATATTCAGTAAGGATAAACCGAAGAATATTGATGTGTGTGCACAATGTTTATATTATAGTGTATGTAGTACATACAGTTTGAGAAAAAACTTCTCACCACTTTCTAAATATCTTTGAGTATTTATTAACTCACTTTTTGTTTGTGAAGCTTTAATTAATTCTTATAAATATATGTGGTGATAGTCGCGTTGGTGACACTAAATAGGAGTTTGTAAACTACAGGGGGGGCCAAAAATTTTTGCACTTTTGAAACATGTCTAGAAATAAAAGTACAAATGTTATTTTGTTTATGATTTATTTAACGTAATTATCATTTATTAAAATTTATTTTTTAAAAATGACATCGTCGAGATGTGCTCCGTCTCGTCGTTGGCATTCCTGCAATCGACTACGTAAACTTTGGAAAACTCGTTGACACATGCTGCGAGGAATCGCGGCTATCTCCTCGTGGATGTTTTCTTTTAATTGGGATATGGTCATCGGTTTATTAAGGTATACTCGACTCTTCAGATATCCCCACAAGAAAAAATCGCAAGGTGTAAGGTCCGGGCTTCTGGGAGGCCATGGGATATCACCTCTGCGAGAAATCAATTTGTTAGGAAACATTTCTTTGACCACCGGTAAAGTCACGTTTGATGTATGGCATGTTGCTCCATCTTGTTGCATCTAAGTCCGGCTATTGTATCCTTCAAATTCATGCAACTGTGGTGTCAAAAACTCTCGCAACATTTTCACGTAATCCACTGAGTTCACAGTTACGTTATTTCCTTGATTATTTTCAAAGAAGTATGAACCGATTATGCCCTTTGCGGATATGGCAGCCCACACTGTCGTTTTTGGTGAATGAAGAGGCTTTTGGTGTTTATAATGGGGGTTTTCCGTGCTCCAATATCGACAATTATGTTTATTTACGTGACCATTAATGTGAAAATGGGCCTCGTCCGTAAACAATACAATCTCAAGGCTAGAGAATCGCTCCAGTATAGTGTCAGCAAATAACTTGCGTTAAATGTAATCGTTTGGTTTCATCTCCTGTACAATTTGAAGCTTATATGGGTGCAGTTTAAGGTCCAAATGCAAGATTCGCTGCAGACTAGTTCTTGGTATAGCAAGAACCGCCGACCGCTTACGCGTAGATGATTCTGGATCGTCCCTTACAGAAATTTCAACCTCCCGAATGTTCTCTTCGCTTCTTCTTGAACGTGGTCGCCCAGTTTTTTTAATATTCGTTGTCGATCCCGTTTGCTCAAACTTTTTAACCCAAGCTTTAATTAAATTAACACTTGGACACTCACTTACACGTTGTAATCCGTATTCAACTCTAAAGAGGCGTCGTACAGTAACGTAGGAATCGTTGTTTTTGTAAAATTGTTTTACGCAAAAAGCACGCTGTTGTCCCGTGAAGCGCTCCATCGTGACTAAAATTGCATTAAATGACGCACAATTCCCCGCCACCCGCGCGCCCCTTACTCTCACGGTTTTGGAGAAATCAAGTGTTGCTATTTGCAAAAATTTTTGGCCCACCCTGTATTACAGTTCTTGTATAAGATCTTTAAATAGATGTTATTATAGTTTTTATAACATTTCCTTTCATTAAATGATTTGGATGACAGAAATATGTTTATTTATTTGAGTAAGATGTGGGTAAACTTTCATTTGAATCCAATCATTTTTCCGTTTTAGAAGCATAATGATGAGTTTTGATATTCATTTTATATTCTTTGATATCTTGGTTTAAAGTAATTTAAAAGATTTTATTTAAAAGTTTTTAGTTGAACATATAAAAAGAAAAGTTTTTCGTTGAACATAATTTCAATGCATTTTTCAATTATGGCCACTACAAAAAGTATACATAAATTCAAAATCAAAATATTTTTAATTGTATAGTAGGCTTTTACAGGCATTTTTGAACCATCAATTAAATCAATTTACTTCTAATCATATTTACTATCGAGTTTCTTAGGAAACTAGCCACTGTGGTTATAAATTTACCGTTGCAATTAAAAACACTGAAAAGTTATATGTCCTAATTAAAGAGGTGCTTTAATAAATACCATTAATCTTACCTTTGCAATGCGACGCAATGCTCAAGGAAAATTAAAACAATTACAGAACGAAGAAAGCTGGTGGGATGATTATGTGAAGTGCATGTTCTAACAATAGACTCGCGATAATACAAGGCAGCGGTAATGGCGTAGTTCAAATTTCATTTTGTCTGTAACATTTTTATTTCTCAGAAAAATATATCTACTAAAATGTACAAAAATGTACATTAGACTCGTACTGTGGAATAGAATAGTTTCAATGATTGTAATAAATACACTGCGCTCCTCTGAATTGTGGTAAGTTTTATAATGTAAATAAATATGCAAAACAAAGTAAATATGGTATATGTATTCCATTAACTTCTAAACAATATAAATATTTTTATTATAATTAACTCTTAATTAATTTATAATTAAAAAACGTTCCATCGATAATATACAGGAATAAGTATCCTATGAATCACAGTTATGTTATAAAAACAATTAAATATATATATTCGTTATGTATTAGGTTGTTATGCTTTACATTTAGACAGCTTTTTGTCAATTATATAGCCTATTCGGATAATTATATATAATTTAATATACTGATAACAACCGCCTGCATAATGTTGTAAACCTGTATCTAAATAATAAATATAAATATTTTGTTACGTATGAACTGACATTATTGTTGATTACTAAATAGTGCAATGTTTATTATACATCAAATTATTAGATTCGCCTTATTCATTCAAGAGAAACCAAGTCTTAAAGGGCAATTTTTAAATCTTGGTATTGTAATGTATTATTTAATTATAACCAGTCGGTCGTAGAATTTAAGAATAACAATTTAAATAATTTGTATTTATTTCCCATACTAGCAATTATACTAAGTCTATCTAAAATAAGGTTGATTTATCCTGGTCAGGGAATCTTAAGAAATATGTGCTTAGAAAAGGCGGCAGACAGTAGGGATATTCAAGAATCTAGATAATTTTTCCTGAAAGACTTTTATGGTGATTTCATTTGTATGATTTATTGTTTATTATTATTAAAACATGAACAGTAAACCAATTCAATATAATTTATAATATTGTTATATGTTTATAAAGCCTTGAAAAAAATATTCCAAGAAATAATAAAAAGATCTAATCGGAATAAAAAAGTGTATTCTGTCCAAATACGAATACTGGACTGATCTGGAGCACTTTGTGTATATTAAATTAATATTATGATAATTTTTTCATACACAAAAGAAGTATTTGTATGTCACATTATAAAAACTTATAGTGCATGACTATATATTTCAAATTTTATTTATGTAACAACTCTTGATACTTTCATTATGTAAGATAAACAAGTTTTAAAAGTAATTTAAGTTTTTTTTTATTAAAACACTGATCTTTTGTCGGAATTATTTTAAGAACATCGCATTCACGCATTAAGTTATAAAATATGAAGGGAAAATACTTTTACACTAACCAAGATATATATTTTTAGAAAATATATTCTAAGAATAAATTTATGGACACTATTGTAATGTTATAAAGCCTTATAACCTTATAAATAGCTTGTATTTTTTTATCATATCCACATCTACTTGTAAAGGTCAGTGCTCAAAAATAACACAACCCATTTATTATTAGTACATATTATATTTTATAATTTTCCATATTGTAGTGAATTTATAGTATAATACTAAAATTGCATTTTTATACTTACACTAAGTTTACAACGTAATGAATAGTCTGAAGCTCACAGCATTCCCTCTTATACACTTTTATTATTCTCTTTTCGTTAAAAACGATACTCTTTTATTAATATTTTTGGTATAGATTTGTTCCCGTGTTTATTGACTGAATGTCTTCTTTTGAATACTCCATCACTTTGAAATAGATATAAAATTTATTGAAATATAAACTTGCTTCAATTAAATATTAACTTTAACTAAAATTTATTAAAATATCGACTTGGTTCATTCTGTCGTTAGTAATCCATGAACACGTACAGTTAAATTGTTCTAATGCTGAGTCCACTCGTGGGAGAGTTAAATCTCTGTTATCGTGTTAAAGCGCCTTTCATCAAGTACAGCGAAGCGACAGAGCGACTATTTGCACCGATGTAGGAATAAATATTGATAAAACTGAATTAAAGTATCAAAATATATATTTTAAAATAATATGTTACAAAAAATATTCGATTTTACAATAGAATACACAAAATATTTTGAAAAAGCTAATCCAAATTAATCTGAATAATAATAACAATCTTTTTTCTTATTTCTCTGTTTTGTATTTATATCATAATCGGTAACCAGAGGATGAAATAAGACGGTAATTAAATAATCATGTCAATTCTGGGAATGTGAGTGTTGTTTTTTAATTTCAGAGTCACGAAATATGACATTAATATTTTTAATGATATATATATAACTATCATGTACTGTATATATTATTTACTCTTTAACAGACTTTGTAGTGCTAGTCGCTACTTGTTTTTTGTTTTTTTAAGAAACTTGGTAGTATGTAATGTTAATGAACTTATGTTAATAAAAAAAAGCTAAATAAGGTAATTGCAATTATTTAACAATGCTAAAATATTAATAAACCATTACTACTATATATATAACTGTTATAAATGAATGCACAGTTTCTATGTCTTACTTACTAGGAGTCTGTGGCGAGGAAGCCAAGTAATCTTTGATAAGCTGTATTGGAAGAGCTCCAAATGTTAAACCAATATTCTATATAGTAACACTTAATGGCTTCTAGTTTGTGGAATATATATAGATATAGAATATATTTTTACCGATAATGGTAGTCTTAAAACGATATTATTTCCTACATTATATCTAATATAATGGTATAATTGGTTTTAAGTTACTACCATGTGGTTATACCAGAGACTTTCAACAGCTGTATGTAAATTTAAAAAATGCAATTTTTGTACTTAACAATTCCTGAATATCAATTTAGTTTTTAAAATATGACATGCAGCAATACTTTCAATATAATATTAAATTATCAAGTATGTTTTAAACTGTCTTTTTATGAGTTTGGGTGTATTAGTTACAAAATCAAAGTTACAAAGGTAAAAATACTGGCAAGCAATTTAATGTCATAAATTGTTATTTCTTTGCGTTAATCCAACATACTTTCGGACATTTTTGTCAAATTTTTAAAGATATATTATATATTTAATATATATTTACTCACTTATCTTCACTTCATATCCATTGCGGGGTAGCCAAAGACGACGAAGCGCCAAACGGTACGGTCCCTGCATACCTCTTTCGCCCTGACTACAGACATTAACCTCTTTATACATGCCATCCGGGGGGTCCTCATGCGTTTTAAGTGACCTTCCTCCAGTACATAGCAATTGTGTTTTCGAAGGTCACTCGAGGCATCCCCCTGTCTCTCTTACTGCTCACTTTTCCTATATAAATATTTTTTACAATTCTTTCATCACTCATTCGTTCGACGCAAACCACCTGAGCACGTTCTTCTTCATTCTCACTGTGACATCTTCGCTAGTATTTAATATATAATATGCTCAAATGATTATTTTCAAATAATAAAAAAAATTTAAAGCTATCGATGCAACTCTACTTAGGTGAGTGATATAGGATTTAATTTATCTAACTTCGAATTGGAAAGTTAAATGAGATCGGAAGTATTCGAATTCTTTAGAATCTAACGCATTATGAATCTGATACTTGGTTGTAAATATATAAAGCTCTTTACAAAATATACTGTAAGCATTTAACTATTAATATCGGAAAATGTGTTAATAACGGTAGTCTAAAATTATAAAATTTTTAGTTTTAAATGAAATTTGCTAAATCCACACTATACATATACACTACAATTATTATTATATTGTATTAGAATTGCGTATGCCTCACTACAAATTCCTTGTGTAATAACTTTTCTATGATAGTTGTATAATGATAAATAATAATTTATCCACACGACATTGAAATTGGAATAAACCGACTTTCACAACATTTATTCCAACATTTGAGCACGCTCCTTCACTTCTCCATACTCGATGAAAACCGCTTACACAGACAGATAACAGATATTTAATTCTCCCACGAGAGAACTCAGCAACGAAACAATTTATCTGAACATCACTGGACTTAAAGCTAGTTAACACGATTTACTGACAATAAACCAATATCATGTTTTTTATTTTCTTTTTCTTCTTCTTGTTCTTATTTACTGCAAAGTCAATGAATATTAAAACACATTACATTCAGGCAGCTAAAGCTATAAAAATTTTATAATAGAATACATCTTTTTTAAAATATGATGAAGCAAACGAATTCCGATTAATATGTTTGTAAGTGTAAGTGTAAATCATTCTTTAGGTTTAGAATAAAAGAATGTAGAAAGCAAGAAGTGGTAAAGATAAGAATAAGATTTTTTTTAGTGTTATAGTTACTAGTTAAAACCTTCTATTCATCCGTATCCAAATACTGCCAGATTTATTAAAATGAATCAAAATTTACTATGGTTTCTATAACAAAGGGTTTGACGTTTGTGTCGTAAACCGACTGCGAGAAGCATTTACGAATATATAGAATTGGAACGAAACTAAAATGTTTTGCAAAATATTTCATTTAACAATTTAATAAGGATTATTTGTAAGTTATGGTCTTGGATTATATTCCATACAGTATTTAGTATTGGGGCTCGTAATGTAGAATACATTAAACTGGTTTATTATTTACGTTTTACTATTAATGTAAAAATCTTAAAAAGAAAATCAACATAAAAGGCCCTTACGAATATCCATCTTTCTTACTGATAATAATTTACTGGAAAGTATTCATACTGTTGGAACCATTTTTTAAGCTTTTTTATATATTTCAATGAAGTATATATAGACCAAGATTAATTCAAAGTAGATTTAGTGGAATTATAAGCACATAAAATATATATATATATATTATTATTAAATGGTCATAATTCAATACTACGAACGACTGGTTATTAAAAGATAATGCATTTTATAAAAACAAGATGTGTTAATTGACTTTTAAATCTGGGTATATTTTGAAGAAGGCGATTCTAATAATTTGATGTATAATATATATTATTGTTTTATTCATGATAAGCAACACATATAACACCCAATAATATGTATTCGATAGTAAATTGACTTTAATAACTTATAATGAATGAATGCAATAGGATAGCTATTCGTGAGTATATAGTAAGTTGTAGAGAGTTTTTGCTGTTACACCTCTCGCTCCTACTTCTACAGCGTACAAACTAACTATAAATTTATTCCTGATTAGTTCGTTACATAGTTTGTAATACTTGTTAAGCCTAAATCTATGATCTTTGGGTATGTTTGTTGCCCAGGGTACAGTAAGCTCCACAAGTATAACGCGCCTTAGTTGTTTTGAGTACAGGAATAAGTCCGGCCTAGATGACGAAACACAAACATCCCCGGGGATTTTGTATACGTGTCCATCATCAGAGTCCAATTAGGAGACGCATCCAAGATAAGGTTATTTATCATTAGGTTATTTATTTCAAAAGGAAATGCGTAAATACTTTAAATTTAAAAATATGCATAAATAACTTAAGCGTTAAAAACATCCCTTTAGTTGTTAAAATAAAACCAGATACCTATTTTTATATGAGTATGTTTGAAATAAATATAAAAATAATAAATTATATATTTGTTTTCTGTTATTCACCCTTTTATGTTCTTTTATTCATTGAAGTATACGACTTTATTGGAATATTCGTAAAAGTTAAAAGTATATAAATATAACGATGGTTTAAACAGTGCTTTATAGAAACTTTATGGTCCACAAATTCAATATAATAAAAGTCAATATTGAGATACATGTTGACTTAGTGGTGCCGCTACAACATCTCCAAAGAGATAATTTAGTAAGTTGATTATAGAAGTGACAATAAAACAAAAATGTACTATTTGGAATGTATGAAATGAATAAACATTAAATGAGTTAAAATAATAAATAAAATTGTAAATTGAATCGACTCAACATCTCCTAAATACTAAGTTAAATTAATTTTCTACTTAGTTAATTATTTCAAAGTTAACACAGACATCTCAGTTTGTAGAATTGACTTTCCGTGTGACGAATACTAACTAGAAACTGTCTCCAGTTGTAAATAAGGAAAACGTTCGCAAGTTTTTTGCACTGAAAGTAAATTACTAATAACGTAAACTTACATTCGATCTTCAGGAGTTTCTTTTAATGTATATAATTCTGTGTTTATATTTTTTGTAATACCAACGAATATGTTATTTAGAATAAAAAACATATAAAAAACACTGGTTGATAAAACTATTTATTAACTTTAACTATTTATTTACAGACGACCATTCAATGTTTTTTTATTAATATTACGTTTTATAATTGTACAAAATATAAAACCGAGTAAAGAGTAACTTTTTGTACTTGAACTTTGATATCAGTGGGTTACGTAAAACTTTAAAAGTAATTCCAGCTCTGCTGATTTACTTAAATTAAATGACACACAAACAACTTCATAAACAAAAAAAATCCGGCAAAGTTAGAACTCTCAATTATCATATTATTACTATAATTAAAATCTCTATTAAAATTAATTATACCTCAATAAAACGTATACGAGTACTCGTAAATGGAAGTGTATCAAATATGTACTAAATACACATATATTTTAAAAAATTATAAAGAAAATAAATGCTTTATTAAATAAATAGAATAAATCGAATTAAATATTATGTATTATAAAAATAAATGACAGAGTTACAATGTTAAACTTTATTTCTAGTTTAAAGAAATACGTTCCCAAAAATAAAAACATTAATTACATTTATTTCAAATATATCTACAATCAGCAGATTTTGTATCTATTTCTCTATCGGATAAAGTAGGACACATTAAGACAAGCCGATTGATGGCAATGATCTATTTAACAACGGACTAACTATTGACGATCTGGACTATTGTATATCTATACGAATGTATTCTCCATACGAATGAACCAATTAATGACTGGTTTAATAGTTTTTATTCTTGTAATATAATATAAAACAATTAATAAAATAAAGTATACTTAGATTATTAATATATTTTTTTTTTGTTTTAAAAGACTTAATAAAATGTAATCTCGGCTAAAGCTAAACAGTAAGTTATTTTGTTTTGATTTCTGCGAAGTGAGAGAATAAAGATAGTTACGCTGATAAAATCGCGGATAAAGTAGAAACTTAAACAATGTCAAACTAAGTGAGAGCGAAGCTGCAGGAAAAACTACAATCAAAATAAAACAATATGATTATTAATTAGTTATTAAAGATCATCCTACTTATAAACACTTTAAAAAAAACTGAAGTCATTTGAATAATAACCTTTGCAGAAACAGAGGCTAGTGCTGTACAAATTTATCGCCAGCATGTTATGGAGTTAAGTTTTAATTATAAGTGTGTTTAGTGTTTCATAATCAGAAATAATATACCCTAAGCATATTAGATAAAAATATTAATTCTAAAGTGGGTTCATGCGCTAAACAAAAATAATGCAAAATTGCAATGCATTAAGACGTAATATATTTCATACTGAGGGATGTATTCGTGTAGTGAAGAAGTGGTGTCAATATGTATATTTGACATCAATAATTTGTCATTTTCTTGGAATGTTAAACTTTCATAGCAGATATTACAGAATGCACTTTTATCATGTCATGTGTTTCACCAAATGAATTAAATTTCCATAAATAATAGTTATCTTTATATAAGAGTTATTGAATTGAAGCCAATACACAAACAACACAATTTACTAAAATTTTATATTTTGAATTAATTAAAAATAAAGTATATTTTTACAAATATCTTACTACTAATAATATAAAATTTTATTGTATTATTTACTTAAAAATAATTATTTTACTCTTTTAATTAACTAATAATCAAAACTAAACGTTAGTGCACTGTTCAAAATGTTGTTTCCAAGATAATATTAACAATTTTATTATTATATTATGTATATTAAAAAACAAAATATTGTCCGGAAAGGTAGTTAATTTATTCTTAATAATTTTGAATTACTTGAAACTAAAATTCTTGCTTTTCAAGTTTTGAGAACCTAAAGTGTAATCTTAAAATTAAATAGCTAAAAGATTTAATAAAATTATAATTACATTTCCTTAAACAACCCGTTCACTTTATTCTATACTGTATGTATAATTCAACTTCACTTTACATCATTTATTATCCTTATCCTAATCGTTAAATATGCACATGTGGTTGAAGTTTTGTTTTGTGCCGTAATGTCTTAAACCTTTTTTCTTTATGATTCTAGAAACTATATATAAGTTTTATATAAATTATCAGCTGTTAATTGCATTTGAAAGTATGATGAATCGTTACATATTTGAAAAAAATCTAATTGCTTCCCTTATAAAATATCGGAAGTTATTTCTAGGAAGAACTTTATCATTTTGCCAAATATGTACATAATGGCCATATCAGAATTTCTCTATATAGTTTGAATGATTGTTCGTTTATGTTAGTCACTTGAACTGCTTAGAAAACTGAAATACTGCATGCGTATAATAAAATATATATTTAAATTAAATTATATAAAAACTAATAATAAAATTGGTTTATTTAGTTCAGCCGAGAATTTTCTTTAAAGTATAAGTAGTTAATTATTTAATGTTATTCTAGTAGCACTCTAGTCATCTGTAGAGGTACAAAGTACTTGAAGTTACTTTGACTTTGATTTGTGACTGATGATGCTATTCATGTCGAGCCATTTAAGGAAGCTTATAAAAAAATTGACTTCCAAAATAAAACACTAATTGTATATAACTTGAAAATATAAACAACATTAACTCACAAGGGTTTTTGCTGCAGAAAAAATACACAACACGGAGGAGCAAAGAATTATTACAAAATGCTTTAATGTTTTTAAATATTATTTTTTCTAAATAATACAGTCACTCACAGCCATCCAGCCATACATACAGCCATCTCCAGAGGATAACTGAAAAACATATATTTTATTATTCAAGAATTGTATTGTTTCTACATATATGAGAGGTACCGAGATAATAAACTGCAAACGAATCGAATAGACTGTAAAAATGTAAACGATCTCTCGGAAGTGTCCTAACTGTATTCTGCAAAGTCTCAAAGTCTCCTAACTGCACTTCTATTCTTTTGGAAATGGAGAGGCCAAGTAGAGAAAAGACAGAGATTATTAACAAAATAAATACTTGTTTTTTAAATACGTAATTACACGCTGTACTTATTTTACTTAGAAAGTAACGTGTCCGGCGATTTTTTTTTAAATAATAACTTATTGATTAATAATTGATATATACGTTAAGAGTATTATAGACAACTTAAAATATGAATGACATAATTAAGGTTATACAAAGATATATTAAAATTGGATCCGTTATTCAATCAAAAATCAAATTATATATATATAAATATATATATATCCAAAATATTTTAAATTTAAATATTTTTAACATAACATCGTAAATACAAATAATTCAATTCAATTTATATTCTACAAATACCATAAATTGGTAATTGCTTCCCCGTTTACCAAACAATTATACGTAAATGAAGCTACATTTCATTTGTAACATTTTAATTGCTTCCATACACGATGACATAAAGTTAAGGTTACAAAGTTATATTCCACATATATTTTGAAGAAATAAATAAAAATCTTTTCCTTCAATAGTTTAATCAAATCCTAAGACGTTATTTACAAAAAGAAAACATTATGTGGGAACTGCGTCTATAGCGTTTATTCTGATTCTTGTTCATTAAATATAAAATTTAATTAATTTGTTAACTTCCTCAAGTTGTTAATTAATTCTTGGGCAATTTCAATATAATTTGAAGTTATAGGGCTACGAGCTTCCCTATAAATTAGATTTTATTAAGAAAATCTTATTTGTAAAATTGGTAGCTCCTATCAAAAGGTAAGCATTCAGTTTGTAAGAAGCAACAAATCAAACAAATCTCGTCAGTTATATCCTCAGTACACATTTGTTGCTTTATCTATTTCTAGTTTAGCGGAATTTTAGTTCAATGTAGACGACCCAAATGATTCTCTGATCTGAATCCGATCTGAATGACTATCCCAGCATTATTGAATAAAATAATACAACATAAAATTAAGAACCGATTCAGAACATTCAATATTTTTTTATCCCAAAGTGCATTATTTTTTTAATGTATTTTGTGATAAGAGGTATGATGTCTGCGTAATCAATTCAAAAAATAAAACCAAAAAAGGTAAATATCTTTTATAGATTAAATATTTTGTTTTATTTAATTATCTAAATTGTAAGTAAATGTTTTTAAAAAATAACATTCATACCAGATTCAATCAAACACTTAGTTGTTACTAACATTTGTTCTCACATATCGCTTTATTTAACTTAAGTTTAGCTGAATACTTCCTAAGATTACTCAGCCTTATATTGCTTTGCTATATTGGGAACAAATTTTTATTAGAAATAGCTAAATAACTTAAAATATGAACAAACAATTGCTAAATTTTTATTTCAATATGGCTCCCATTTTAAATAATAGATATATTTTTATTTATTAAAGTTACTTTAAAGACTGACATGATGACACCTGACAGCTTTTCACAGTGCTTTCGTCTGCCCCGCCCGCCCCATTACCGCTGAATTATAAGCTATCTATCATCAAATAAAGTTTATAAATTTTATAAAGTAAAAGTAGAGTATTAAAAAGTTTATAAATAATGATTAGTGTAGCCTGTTTTCTGTATTACATATGTATATTCATGACAACTTTATTCTGAGATGGCATTTTTAGTACAATTCGGGTCAATATTATTTCCAGTATGGGTCAGTTTTGAAGAATGTCACAATATAATAATATACAGTATAATCCTTTTGTTTATTTTATATGAAGTCTACATTTTACTGATTTTAAAGATATAGTAATAGTCTGATTTCGTGGACAAGACAAAAGGCTCATCGATCCGTTTCGTCGAATAGAAAATATTGTTGAAATGAAAATATTATTAAGAATATGCATCTTTTTATATAATCTATTTTAAGACATAATTTGTGCCAAGTCAGAACTTGCTTAAGACAAATTTCGTGTAACCTTGTATGGTTTCATAATGTTTTTACATTTGACTTTAATACAAGCGGCTCTTTTAAAATAAAACTTCGAATATAGGTTGAATTGTTTTTGAACACAAAGCACGAAAACTTTTAATTCAAGTAAGTTGTATACATTTTATTTAAAATTTTCAACTTAGAAAGCATTAACTAACATACATATTTGTCATCAACTTCAATTTAAAATAAAATACTACCTGTATTCATATGGACTCCACCTGGACTAGAAAAGAGGAGGGGGAGCAAAGACGAGTTTTCAATAATTTTATATATTTTTTAAGTGTGTTTACAGATATTGATTATAATTGTGAAATTGTGTCAGTGTGATGTGTTAACCATCCACGAAAAATGACTAATGAAATCCAGATTGCAAGATAATTTATAATTAAAACCATTTCCATAATAAAACGTTTAGAAAAAAAGGTCGCGTTTTTAGGCTATAATCATAAAAGCTTACGGTAATACTAAGTATTACTACAGGCTTCCATGGCAAATGTTCCTGTAAATTCGAGAACCTATATATATATATATATATATATATATATATATATATATCTTGTAGAGCAATATATTCACTATTTATACAGAGGATATTTTAAAAAACGTCCTGATTAAGAATAAAAATATTTCTTTTTTAATTAATAATACATCTTGCGAGTAAGAGATAAGTCTCTTTCTTACAGGGATTTTTACAAATAAGTATTAATTATGTTTGTAACATAGTACATTATGTATGTAGTCAGAATTAATAATCTGAATATGGTACATTTATAGTCTGAACGAAAGTAAAATTTTTTACACAAATAATATTTTCAGGTTAAATTGAATTAAAATATGTTAACTCCTGTAAGTTGAACTAACTATTAACTAAATTAATATTATATTTTTAAACTATAGTTTTAGACAATATTAATATGTTTAACGTAAAAATGGGTTTATTTAAATGTAAAAAATAGAAATAAAATAGCAATATCAAGTATTTTTCTAATAAATTTATAATATTATCTTAAAAGTGAGGAAATTTATAAGAAGTTCAATAAATTAGAAATTGAATTGTTAGTTTAATATAAAAGGATTTTTCCCTAAAAAAAAATATGTTATAGTTTCAAGTCAGATAGGTGATTTATATATGTAAAGCGAGAAATGTTACTTATATTATGATTTTTTTAAACTGAGTGTGTTAATTCTACTCTTCCTAACACAAGAAATATTACTTAGCAAAATACATGTCATTGTATTATGAAGTCATATATTCTAATAAGCATAAACTAAAGCTCTAATTAAAATTAAAATAACAACGCTTAAGCAAAGTTGTGAAGAAAAAAATATGCAACTTCTTAATAAGTTACCGATCTAGTCTGAGATATTTACTAATAGAGAGAGGTGCCATGAAACACTTCTGAAATCGTTGATAAATATATATTCAAAACACTTTATTGGTAATCATATGAAAAATATAAGTACATATGAATATTAAACATTTATATATGAAATTAAACAAACACTATGTTAAGAAAATGACAACAATGTAGGTTTATTTTTAAAAGAATGAAAATTGATTAGTAATAAGATTGGATAAAAAAGTACTACCTATTGAAATGAAAATTAACCATTAATTATTTATAGCAGTAAGGATTTTTTCTTTGTGCGGATAATATATTGTATCTGGAGATTATATCATTAAAAACAATATCACTTGATAATAAAGAAGAAATAAGGTTTCTGACAAAGAGAAAGAATATGTGATTTATTTTGGCAACATGTCGATAACCATCTACATTAAATGTCTGATGCGCATTCTTTCGGAAAACGGAGTTAACAGATTCTGAATTAGATTTCTATGTTTAAATTTAAGTCTTTTATCTATTTTTATGTGTTTAGTAAAAATATATACATGTAGAGCAGGTAAATGTTAATGAAAGTCATAATAATTGCATAAATATAGAAAATATAATTTAATTTATTACAGACGGTTCTGAGAAACTGTTAACGTACATTTTATGTTTACCTAAAAGTCTTAAGTTTAATAGTTCGAGAAATACAGTATTTTCAATTTACTATGCTGTTAACGTAAATGGCTTGGACAATGTCAACGAGGCACAAGCATGGGCGCTGTGTTTTATTAGTCAATAGTTAGTGTACATATTCTGATTTCATTTTATAACGTATATGTCCTATATAACTTTGAATGAACAGCATCATCATCTTATAACACTCAAAATAACATAAGGACTTTTACGCTAAATTAGCTCGCTGAGTAAGAAATCGATAGTATTGAGATGTTTCTATGTTCTGAAATTGAATAGTTAATTCTTGCAAATAAATTTTACTTAGGCCATAATATGTATATCATTGTAAATGTAGCTTTTGAACCCAAGTTTGGTTTACTGAGGGAGGTAAATATATACTAAGACTATTTTTACTCTCTCTTATTGGTACCAGGTACTAAAAGCTAAAGCGCCACTTACCACACTTTTGCCCATTTTTTTAACATACCAAGCCGCATAAGACAATAGCTATAAAATCTGATACCAATTTGCGAATAATATCCCTAAAAAGTTCTTGATAAAATCATGGTAATTTGTTACAACATTACTAGTAATGATGTTCGTTTCGAAAATGGGATAACTGTTAACTTAAGTGTGGCTGTAGGCTTGTAACAGGGAACCGTTTAAGGTCCTTTTTATTTATTCTTGTCATGGATGAACTAATTGTGTAAATTTAAAAACGAGGTCTTTAGGGCTTTTAGTAAGCTAATAACATAAAACTTATTAGAAAAATGCATTTGGGATAGACTGGACTAATGATAGATGAAATTGTAGTAAGTCGGACTAAAAATTAGTCCATTTAAAAACACCGATTTTTTGCGAACGAAAAAATAGAGTCCCATGGCCAATTTATTTTCGATGGGGTAGTGTTACAAGTGTCATTTTCGATGTCTTAGTTTGGTTTAGGAAGGAGATGAAATTGATCAGAAACAATGTCTCTTTCTCTGTCCATGTCAGGTTGAGTAAAAGGAGACGGAATATACCCGCTACTTCCTGTCCCGACTGTAGTGCCTTGGTAGAAGGGAAAGTGACCTCTCATACCTACTGTAAGACTACGTCGATAGGTTACTCTAAGTTTTGCTTGGGACACTCTCTGATGGGGGATTTGGCCAGGGTGTCACGATAAGTCCGAAAGCGATCCTCTAAGGGATGTGGGCAATAATTAGAATTCTAGTCGGTAGCCCTAAAAGCGGCAGTATGTAATATAGTGCTTGGTCGGCGGGTATTTCTAATGTCTATGAATACAATAATAGTGTTGCTCTTTAAATAAGGAACATCCATAAGTTTTAAAATCTTACAATAAAAATATCGGTTCCAGAAAAACGTTCACATTCCAAAAGATAGATAAGATATGTGTTCAAGATGGGTTGTTACATATTTTTATATAATTATTTCATTTACTTTCAGTATTTATAAAAAATATTATAATTAAGTGATTTGAAAGTGTGCTGTAAAATTTATTTAATTCTTTTAAAAAATTTACTCTTCGTATAAAATAAAATAAAAAAATATATATTTACGCTAGCAAATTCTATTTTCTTATAATACCCTTATATTATTAGAAAATAGAATTTACAGAATTTTATATATTTACAGAATTAAAATAGAAATAGTTACAAAATGTCAATTTAATCTTAAACTGAGAACTGAAAGGTTGTATCTGAGTTAATTATTTACAGTTGTAGCTTGGAAATAATAATATAATATTAGGGTATTAAAAAAGTTAATAGCGGTGTTTACAACTGAGCTCTTATTAACAGACATTTTATTTCAAATAAACATTGTTTTCATTGAATTCAGTAATTCAACCTCACCCACATATTAAAATATTATTCAACAAAAAACTTATACTTGAGATAGGATGATAAAAGGATAATTTGCATCATTCATACAGTAAAGAAAATTTGTTGAGCTACAAAAAAACATATTTTCATGAATTTTTTTATCTATTTTTATTTAATATTACAGCAACAACAAAATTAGACTCAGTTTTTCCGTTTAGATGTTATTCTCATTTCGAAGAAATCTTATGTTTTTAAAGTGCAAGTTAAACAAAATAATTGTTTGATTTGTATTCGCTAATCCTAAAACTAGAATTACTATAATAATAACGTTGTAACAGGTTGAATGGTATCGGTTTGTTAAAATTTATATAACTATTGAATATAAGTTCACTAGAGCAAAATTAATATTTCAAAATCCTTGTCAACACTTCATATGGAAATATTTCAATATTATATTTTACGACCTACTCACGCAATACATAATCCAAACTAAAAACTTAACGAATGTGTTTATAATGATTGGGTTTTTTTTAAAGGCTTGTCTTAATTGAGTCCTTTTTTTGTGAAAGAGTGCCAAGTTTCTTTATCAATCACGGTACAAAAACACTGTCATAGCCTTAATTAATTTTAGCAATGCATTTAATAACATTGACCATGATGTGCTATTGAATATTTTAATGCATATTAATATCTCTCCCAATGTTGTACAATGGCTACGGTCATATTAGTGTGATCGGCAGCAATGCCTTAAGTTGAATGAAAAGTTTTCCCAATATTTGCCACTTACTACTGGCGTCCCTCAAGGTGGTGTGCTCTCTCCCCTTCTCTTTTCTATATTTATTAATACCGTATCAGTTCTTCTTTCTTCTTCTTATCATATTTACGCTGATGACTTACAAATATATGTCACAGGAAATACGGATAATATTAATAATTCAATAAATTCCTTAAATCAAGAGCTTAATAAAGTCTTTGAATGGAGCAACGCTTTTGGGCTTACCGCTAACACCAATAAATCGCAGGTTGCTGTGGTAGGATATCCAAAACAAATTTCTAAAATTAACTGTTACATTTTAACCCCAGTTATCTGGGATAAAACCATCTTGCCCTAGCTAATACTCTTCTTCTTCCGATTATCGACTACGCAGATACAGTTTGCCCAGACCTTTCAGAGGTATTGCTCAACAAACTCGAACAAATTACAAAACATCTGCATTCGTTTCATCTTCAACTTAAAAAAATTCGACCATATATCGCAACACCGTGCTCAGCTGGGATGGTTACCCATAAGGGAACGACGAAACATGCATCTTCTATCCGTTTTATATACCATTATCCTTCTTCCTTTAACTCCTTCCTATCTTAAAGAGCGTTTTACATACTTTGGCTCTCAGTCCCGTTCTCTTAATGAATTGAAACTGAAACTACCGATATGTAACACACACACTTATTCTAACTCGTTTTCTATATATATATGTATATATATATATATATATATATATATATATATATATATATATATATATATATATATATATATATATATATATATTGTAGAAAATAATTCAGATCAACCGTTGAAGAATTGAATATAAGCCAGTGCGGGTAGATGCTCGTGCTCACTTTTTGCGTCACTCTCGACTCGTTCGGTTGTCGTTATTTTGTATCGCGTGTTTAGTGATATTTTTTGTACGTGATTAGACTTTGTGTTTTTAAATTGTAAATTCATTTTCTTATTATCGTTTTGAATATATTGAAGTTATTTTTTAATTAAAGAATTAGTGTAATTTGTTATTTTTGTGAAGTTTCTAATAACAACCATTACATTATTCTGTGATTGTTTTTTTTTAAGTGAAATTAATTGAGGTGTACTAGAATATATATAAAAGCAGTTTCTTTGCAAGCCACAAATTTTATTTTATTATCGTATCTCAAAACTTTGTTTTTTATGTGAAGAACTCCTTTTTTGATAGTTTTATATATTTTTAATTAAAAGTTTTTTGAAATGTAGAAGAATAATGGATTAAAAAGGCTTTACATTTATCCCCTGTCAATGTATAATTAAGTATTTTTTTTCTTTTGACCCTTCCAAGTAATGTCATAAACACTGGAGGTACTTCGAGTGTTACGGTCTGAATTAAATATTTCATGTAAAATGTGACTGAAAGTAGAAATTATGTCCCAGTAAAGCTTTTATCTCATAACTCCTGCTTAAAGCCTCATACAGAGTAGTTAGTCTAAATTTTAAACATCTTAAATTGTTCAAAACATATTTCAAAATATTTTACATTTTCGCGAGATAATCGGATTATAAAATGAAATTTGATTGTAAGTGATAGAATATAAGTGTAATGTCAATCCAAGAAAAAACTATCTCACAATTATTGAAAATATTTCTACGCGTTATTTCTAATGGTTGTTTTGAATCAACATTGTATTTCGATTCGCCGCAGTCCGCATGAAGTTTCAATGTAGAGGGAAACCGTTAAGTCGATAGTGAAACGCTGATTAAATAGCAGCTCGGCTGTACGAGTGGATTTCACGTGTCACGTAAATTATTTTGAGTTTGGTAAGCGAGAAGATCGGATCGAAAGTATAAGATTTCCTTTTCACACTTTTATGGTATTACATTTATTGAAATCTAAGTATTTTTCTTATATCAGGAAATACACAAAATAAATGGGCACAATACACAAAATAAATGTAAAATAAATGGGCTACTGATAGTTGTTAAGACCCTAACCGATGCGTTTATTATGCATTTATGATGCTTTATACGACGAGTTGGTTAAAGGTTTCAAAGTAAGGTATGAAATACAACGACATAACATTTATATTAAAAGATACGTGTGTTGGTCATAGACAATTCAAAAGACAAAAGTAATTGTTACTATAACATTATATAAGTGATTTATGTGTGTATCGTACAAAGGGGCTCGGCTGACCCCACGACACAACCTCTAAACGGGCAACGTCATCAACAGCTACGTATACGATTACTCCCTAATTTGCTTATTAAAACTAACGACTTACCTGTCTGCTTCTGTTATGCTTCAAAGAAGGAAGTCACATAGTCAGTCTGTACTAGTAAAGGATTTGGGGTTCCCCAGAGAATAGGATAAATTGTATAAAATTAATAAAAGGGAAATAATTATGGGACAAATAATTTGATACTTAAGTGTTCCGTCGCGTGACCTTCGGTTCCACGCACACTTCGAGTGAGAAGGCAGCCACCAATTCGGCGCTGCAGCCAACAATTCAAACACTCGACACTAATGTAATTTACTCTTTTGGAAACTTCTAGAACCGATAATGATTACTCCGCAAAATCGTTAAGCACCGAGGTTCACCGAGAACCGCTCACCGAGAACTATCTTCGAGAACTGTGGTTCGAGAACTGTCTCGACCGTTACGCGTGCGTTTGTCACACCACCAAAAACGTAACATCTACCCTCGATTTGTTAATAATTAAAATATATTTAGCGCCTGACGATTGCTATTAGCAACTGTACAATTTAATTAATAACTATTCCGAACAATCCCCCGCCCCAGCCAGGCGAAACCTGACTGAGTCTAAACGTAATACCAGGCACCTGAAAAGTGTCTAAGCTACTGGTAACCTAGAGAGAGTAGCTACTGCCCGCTTTAACACAGAATTGCCCACATGTACTTCTGCGACTCTTGGAATTCCATCTGCGCCTGTTAATAACCTTAGAATACGACCCCGTCTCCAGGAGAGTGGAGGCATATTCATTTCTTTAACTAAGACAAGATCACCGACCTTAGGTGGCTCAGTTTTATCAGTCCATCGTACACGCTGTTGCAACAAATGTAAGTACTCTAAATTAAACCTACGCCAAAAACTTTGAGATAGCTGTTGTAACAGTTCAAAACGTGTGAGCCTATAAAGTGGGGTATTCTCTAAAGGATATTCTGGCAGAGCTGTGAGTGGACCACCGACCAAAAAGTGACCTGGAGTCAATACATCCAAATCATTTGGGTCCGAAGAGACTGAACAAAGAGGTCGCGAATTAAGGACCGCTTCAATTTTGCAAAACACCGTCTGCAATTCTTCAAAGGTGAGTACCGTATCTCCAATAACCCGGCGAAGATGTGTCTTCGCGACCTTTACAACCGCCTCAAATATACCACCCCAAGAAGGATATGCTGGAGGATCAAATTTCCACCGGATACCCTGCTGAGACATTTTTTGACCTATACAATCCTGACTTTCATATAAGAATTTGTGTACCTCTGAGAGATACCTATCTCCTCCCTTAAAATTCGTACCACAGTCGGACCGAATCAAAGAAGGTAAACCGCGCCGACTGACGAATCGAGACAGACAAGCTATAAAAGCCTCAGTACTAAGACTTGAGACCACCTCTAAATGTACGGCCTTAGTAGATAGGCAAACAAACACGCACAAGTACGCCTTACAGATTCGAGCACTTCGACCAGTAAAAGCTTTGACCATAAACGGACCCGCAAAATCCGTACCAACTCCAGAGAAAGGTCTAGAAATCTTTACTCTATCTGGAGGCAAGTCTCCCATTTGAGGTTGAGTAAGGGTAGCCTTTAACCTATAACACGGCATACATCGGTAAATAACTTTTCGAATTGCCCGTCTAGCTGACAAAATCCAAAATTCCCGCTGTAGGATAGCTAGCAGCGTATTTAGCCCCGCGTGTGCATTTCTTACGTGTCGGTCTACAATTAAAAGGTTCACAAGTGAACCACCCTTTGGCAGTAGGAGAGGATGCCGCGCCTCATAAGGTAAATCTGCGTTACGCAATCTACCTCCTACTCGAACTAAACCCTTGTCATCGAGGAACGGATTCAATCGAGCTACAGCACCTTTGAACTTGACGCACCCGTTTTGCAAACTGGAAATAACTGATTTAAAATTTTCACGTTGCACTACGCGAACCCAGAAAACCAAGGCTTCGTGACGCTCCTCGGGATCGAGCACCGGAGATGATAGCCTATTAGACTTTTGCCGTAAATTTCGAATAAATCTCTTAATCCATCCCGTAACTCCCAATAACTTATTAAGAGAACTAAACCGATCTAGTAAAGGTTGCAAATCACCAGTAAGTTCCTTCTGAACCGTACAAATACGTAAACCTGGTAAAGGCTCCACAATATCCAGAACCGTATGAGGCCAAGAACTTTCAAGTTCACAAAGCCAAGCTGGTCCCCACCAGAGATGATGGTCAACCAAACCCGGAGATTCACAGCCTCGTGACGCACAATCTGCAGGGTTCAAATCACCGGGAACATGTCTCCAATTAATAACCGCATTTGAATTTTGAATTTGTGATACCCGGTTAGCCACAAAAACCTCCAAAGCATGGACAGATGCTCTTAACCAACCAAGAACAATCTGACTGTCAGTCCAAGCAAATACCTTTTCAATTTCCACCACTTGCCCCAAAGTAGAATTCAAATGATTTAGAAGTCTTGTTAAAAGGGCTGCCCCGGATAATTCTAATTTTGGAATCGTGAGCCTTGATCTCACAGGAGCGACCTTACTCTTAGCCATAACCAACTTAATAGTCACATTATCCTTCGGGTCCATAACACGAAGATAGACGGCAGCCGCATAACCTCGTTCGGAAGCATCACAAAATCCATGCAGGCTGACACGACATTTAGACGTCGGAAAGAAGGCTCGGTCTATTTTAATAAATTCAAGATCTGGCAGAGATGTTACAAACCGAGACCAAGCCTGGAGCAACTCACCAATGAGAGGGGCATCCCACGTCAATTCCTGCAACCAAAGTTTCTGAAGGAAACACTTGGCCCAAAACACAACCGGCGCCAACCAACCATTGGGATCAAAAATCCGAGCTACGGTTGACAGTACCATACGCTTAGTCCAAACCTTGCAGATAGTTATATCCTGTACACGAAATGTGAAAACATCTGGGACCGGTTGGTACTGTACTCCGAGAAGAGTGACTACGTTAGGATCTTCTATATTTTGAAAGAGATGTGGGGCTTGCTGGTGCTCTTCCGGTAAATCTTCAAGAAGAACCTGCGAGTTGGATATCCACTTTCTTAATTCATACCCACCAGACCTCAAGATACCGATCAGCTCATCTCTTAAAACCTTCGCCTCTTCTTCACTGGCAGCACCTGTACATATGTCATCGACATAGACATCGCTTGATAAAATAGCGGCTGCCCTGGGAAAGTAAATACGCTCGCGATCCGCAAGTTCCAGTAAAGACCTTATAGCAATGAACGGACTAGACTTGAGTCCATAAGTGTTCGTATTTAGCTCATATACAGTCATTGGATGAGATGGATCCTCTCGCCACAGTATAAGCTGATAACACCGATCATCTGGATGAATAAGAGTCTGACGAAACATCATCCTTATATCCGCAACAAAAACGACTTGATGTCGGCGGAAGCTGGTTAAGAGGTCTGAAATATCACGATGCAGTTTTGGACCGGCATGCAAACATTGGTTTAAGGTAATACCGTTAGAGGTGGGTGCTGAACCATCAAAAACTACTCTAATCTTTCCTGCCTTAAACACAGCATGATGAGGGATAAAATAATGCTCTTTAGAACGCCAATCATATTTGGAAACCGACATGTGGCCCAACTCCAGGTATTCCCTCATGAAATTTAAATAGTCTTGTTTGAAAGCCACATCACGTTTCATACGACGTTCCATGGAGAATAGTCTTTTCTCTGCCAGCATCCTGGACTGACCAAGGGGAGAACGAGAGGGCAAGAAGGGCAACCGTGTCACAAACCGACCTGAATGGAGCCGACCGGTATTATTCTGGAAGAATAATTCGCATTCCTGGTGCTGCGGGTTGACACGAGGCGCTGTAGGAGGTTCCTCTATTTCCCAAAATCGCTGAACTGCGTCAGCGAGGGATAGACCTACTTGAAAGCTGGCGTTATCCGGAGAGGAGAGTACTGGAAATGCTGGACCCATAATGACTTCACCAAGATCAGTATTTATTGCAGAAAGACCACCTGCTTGAAGAAGCTTACTGCTTTCCAACCGTAACAATCCAAGAACATCTGCTCCGAGTAGAACATCAACTGGTCCCGGAATGTGGAAACCTGGGTCAGCAAGAGAGAGTTTAGACGTTAAACCTACGACGCCTGGAGGTAATGAAACTACTGGATGCTGTCCCAAGATATTATCCAAGACGATCGCTGTCGTCGTGATCCGAGGAGAAGGGGAATGAAGTGGAGAAAAGGATAGTGAGACTTTCCCCACCAACCCAGACACCTTGACTCCACCAACCCCATGAATAAAGTTCGCGCCAGGAGCAACATGTAAAGATAATTTCTTCATCAACCGTGTTGACACAAGACACCCCTGAGAGCCTGAATCCAAAATCGCGCGCGCGGTAACCTGTTCGCTCCGAAGAGAACCAACACGAACATACGCAGTAGGTAGCAAAACGGTTATAGGAGAAGATGGAGACACGCATGGAGAACGAGGAAGGAGTCAACAATCCTGATCACGATTACAGCTGTCCGGTGAGAGAACGTTACCAGACCCTTCCTTCAAACGTCGATGAGAATGTTGATTGCGTTGCCCCAAGCGAGGATGATCTATATAAGGAAGCTGCGCTTGTGGCTCAATCCAGCAGCTCCGATCCGTATCTGCACCAGCCTTGTTCCGAGAACCGTGAGGACCCCCGCCCGTACGAGGTGGTGAACGACGACCACCATTGTCACCTCGATTAGAAAACGAATTACTATTTCGTGGTGAAACATACTTGACGCCTCCGGTCCAAGGCTGAGGCGAGTTCCTTATATCACACCCTGGAGAATTTGATGGTGATACTCGACCCGTAGCAACTGGTTGAGGAGATCCATTGCGATTGCCACAAAGCAGGAGATGATGATTACCTCTACACTGCGCACAGGGGCGGGCCGACTGACATTGAAACGCGAGATGGCTGCCTAAACAGTTGTAACACCAGTTACGCTGACGTGCAATACCGCGCCGCGCCTGCCAACGAAGATTCTTAAATTTAGGGCAGCTCGTAACACCATGTCCAGAATCTCGGCAATATGAACACCTACGATCATCCTTCTGTGCTGCTGCCGCAGTGTACATACGAGGTATCTCACGCGGCCGAACCATCTGACGATTTTCAGCTGCGGGCCGTATACGAGAATAAGCAACTGAGGGTCCGGGTAGAGGAACGTTCTCCATACGACGACACTCCTCCTCCAGGAAAACAATTAATTCATCAAACTGGGGAAGATGAGTGGCGGAGTCCCCACCGTATTCCAATTCGAACCGATTTCTTAAGTCATGTGATAATTTACTTAACACGATATGTAATAACAAAAATGACCAACTCGTCACTGGCAATTCTAATCCCTTTAAACCGTTAAGTGCAATTAACAACGGGTTAAGAAGCTTCGTTCGTAAGACGTGAGCTCCAATGATCCTTGGTAAACCTAAAATGGCAGAAACATGATTATCTGCTAGCCGTCGAACATTCTGGTACCTACGCTTGAGTAAGTCCCGAGAAATGTCATAATTTGCATCGACGAGCTCCAAGTGTTGCACTAACCCTTTAGCCTCACCAGTCAATGAAGCCATCAAATAAGCTAACTTTTGAGCAGGGGTCAAATCCTTACGACAATGTACCAAGCTATCGTACAAGTTACTAAACGCAACCCACTGTCCTAAATCGCCGCTGAAGTGCGGTAAGTCGAGGACTGGCAACCTACTAATTAATGCCGGCGAACTATCCGCATCCGGAATTATGCGAGGATCATTTATCTTAGAAGCATTGATATTGCCTACTGCCTGACGTAATTGATCCGCCAGATCGTCCGCTTGATTAACGTCGCAATTGATTTTACTCAGAACGTCACCGTCCAAGTCCATTTCCAAAAGAGACCGGTACGCATCATACAAATCAGCCAACTGACTATCTAATAATTTATAACGCGATAATAAAGCCTGAGCACGATCCTTACGTTCAATATTTAGAACAGCGGAGCCGAGCCAACGCAATACGCCGGCAATTCGTGCGGTATGTTTAGCACTCATCGCGAAAATAAAAATAAAAATAAAAATCAAATAAAATAAAAAAAGTAAATTTAAATCCAAAATAAAGAATTCCCGAAAATAATAATATGTGAGCTAATAACCAACGATTATATTGAATAATATAATACTAACTAATTACTTACTGAAACAACTAAATTGAAAATAAATTAAGTTACACTAATTAACAAACCGGTTTAAAAATATGTTACGTGGTGAGTAAGCGTATAACGATTTTATAAACGTCACAAAGAAAGTAATCCTAGCTATTTATTTTTACGAAAATAATAGAAATTATAGAACTAAATATTAATTAGCCGTTAATAACAAATAACCCTTAATAATAAAATAACAAAATAATTAATTAGTAATAGCCGCGTATAACAAACGTATATCAATTGATTATGCAACCCGTAATACCGAATATTAACGTTTTAAACCTACTCGGTTAACAACCACGCTCTGCTACCAGCAATTGTATCGTACAAAGGGGCTCGGCTGACCCCACGACACAACCTCTAAACGGGCAACGTCATCAACAGCTACGTATACGATTACTCCCTAATTTGCTTATTAAAACTAACGACTTACCTGTCTGCTTCTGTTATGCTTCAAAGAAGGAAGTCACATAGTCAGTCTGTACTAGTAAAGGATTTGGGGTTCCCCAGAGAATAGGATAAATTGTATAAAATTAATAAAAGGGAAATAATTATGGGACAAATAATTTGATACTTAAGTGTTCCGTCGCGTGACCTTCGGTTCCACGCACACTTCGAGTGAGAAGGCAGCCACCAATTCGGCGCTGCAGCCAACAATTCAAACACTCGACACTAATGTAATTTACTCTTTTGGAAACTTCTAGAACCGATAATGATTACTCCGCAAAATCGTTAAGCACCGAGGTTCACCGAGAACCGCTCACCGAGAACTATCTTCGAGAACTGTGGTTCGAGAACTGTCTCGACCGTTACGCGTGCGTTTGTCACACCACCAAAAACGTAACATCTACCCTCGATTTGTTAATAATTAAAATATATTTAGCGCCTGACGATTGCTATTAGCAACTGTACAATTTAATTAATAACTATTCCGAACAATGTGATAAAATTTACTTAATAAAGACAATTCTTGCTAGAACTTATCAAGAAATTGTATTTGCTCCTTTACAATTTACATTAATGACGTTTAAGCGTTGTAATTTTTATTTAAATAGTTAAATTACAAGTTTAGTTTATTAAATTTTTTTTTTTTTTAATGTCGATATTAAAATTTAAGTAAAAAAAAAATTATATAGCTTATTAATAATAATAAATCTAATCTAATCTAATAATGTAACTGTTTTTAGGATTATTGTATTTATAAAGGAAGGTTATGACAATTCCTAACCTATAATGCAGTCATTATACCACCTTACAACACAACTTTTACTATGAAGTACCTTTGGAAAAGATATAACAAAATATAGGCAGCTACTGTTTTGGAAATGTGGTTGCGACTGCAGATGTAATTGCATGGAACAGTAAGTCATAATAAGTAAGTAAATATTTGCAGTGTGCTATCTTAACATATTTTATCGGATTAATGCCAGATACCTAAACATGAGAGATAAACATTTGGTCCAACTCCAAATAATTCTAGTCTACTTTACATTAAAATAGTACAAAAATACTATTTAATATTAAATAATAAATTGTTATAAGACAAATTAACGGTTAACCGTTGACAATATTAACAATTTTTTTGTTTTACATTTAAAATATTTCTCTTTTTTATTTCATATTCAATTTTATAGCAAATAAAACAATGACGAATGCTCAGAAATTGTTTAATTTTCACATTTTAAAAAGAATTATTGTATTTAAATTTTACAATTTTCTGGTGCAAATTCAAGCAATATATTTAAATTTAAAAATATGTTCAGTTTAAAGAAATATAATGTAATATACATTTTTTATATATTTATATAATTTGAATTATATCATTGATTTTTGTATGTATTATATATATTTTATTAATGACCAAATAGTCTAAATAGACTTAGGATCACAATCAGTAATACTAAAGTCAATTACGCTTTTTTTAAACCTTTTTTTAACAGTAATTTTTAAAAATTTCATGCATTTATTCAAAAACAATTTTCATGAATTTTAGTATCATTATTTCTGTGAACATATCAAAATGTTTATTATTTCGGATGTCTTTTAGTTGCATTGCTTCTGGTTTGTGTCTTAATTACAATACAACGACACTATTGGAAGCATTCAAATTTGATTTAGTGTGATATTAGTGTATTATGTAATATCATGATATGAAATATTCTGTAAAAGCCAAAAATAAGCAGTGATCAAAAAATCTAAATTTATTGTATTAAATATACATTTTTTATTATTATATATTTTTTTTGTAATAACATTTTAACATCTCTATTCTATTTCTCTATTTTCTGTAAATATTTAGCGTGGGGTAGGTATATATGTAAGATTAAAATATTTTTTTATGGATTTATGTAGAGTTGGAACTAGCAGATAATGATCCAAGTATTATTAGTTAAAATAAATGAATGTTTAAACTATTTTCATATAAATCACAATTTAAAAACATAAGATTTCTTCAAATTAAAATTAATACTCAAAGTTTTGTAACTTCCATGTAAGTACACGGATAAAAAATTTGACTCTAACTTTGTTGTTATAATGTTAATTATAATCAGCTGAGAAGACTCATGAAATTATAATTTAATCTTACCTGCCATATTCACTTAACTTTATTATGTATGTATGATGCAAACTTTCTTAAAAGCCATATTTTAACCTTCCTATTTCTAAAACTCTCACTTCTTAATAAAACTCCAATTTATAATTAAAATGTTAATATATAAATGAATTAGAAACAATGAAATTAGAAATATATATAATGCTTGAAATAAAATGTATACATTTTAGATCAATAAACACTTGATTTCAAAGATAAGTACTTATTTAATAATCCTTATATTTCAGTCAGTACCATCAATACTTACAAGCCAGAACTGTAAATAATTAACACAAATACAGCTTTTGAGTTTTCAGGGTTAGATTAAAGCTATAGTTTTTAACAGTTCAATTTTAAACTATGGTTATTAAATACATCATTCTTGTTAGTAAAGCTTTAGATATATTTTTACAACTATTATAAGGAAATAGAATTTATTTAATTGAAATATCGTAACTGCTTATTGTCAACAGTATGTAACAGTAACTTTCTTGCCAATAGTATGACATCTAAGACCATAGTATTTCAAAACCGGTAGGAGTAAGTATGAATTTTATCTTTTTTTAGACCTATTAACAAATCCAAGTTAATGTCTATCTCTTCGCTGTAATAGGTTTTTTTTATTCATACACATATTTCAATTTATTTTCTTTATAATAATATAGTGCGTCTCTGATTAATGTTATATTTTTAAACTCTACGGTGAAGGTATTATTACCTAAGTAAAATATATGTGCCAGAGTTATTTTACTGTAATTTTTGATTTTATAAAATTATTTTTCAATTTGTGAACAACTCAATATATTAAGGTTGTTACTCAGCAAGCTTAAGTATCGTAAAAGCCCTTCACTTGCTTAAGGTTATAAAGTGACTTATTTTACATAGATAGTAAGAAGAAGTCAATCGGAGAAAGTTATATGTCAAAAAGTAATAAAAAGTAGTCAGCATATGTAGAATATTCAATGTTAAAAACAGTAAACTATAAAATAAAGACGTAATAAAATGAAAGTAATGGATTACATACAATATAACATACTTCTAAACACAAATCTTTTCCAAAAGATAATTCGAATCTTATCCAAAACTTACTGAACTCTATAATAAGCAGAAAGTATAAGTAATTACTTTTTCAGAAATGTACAATTTTGGGTAGACCTCGAAGAATTCGGTCTGCCCATTCATTTGTACCAGACTTTCGAATTTTGAAAAAATTTCTTCACAGGAGGTCTTCTTATGACCCCCTGAGTCCGAAATGACCATTGGTCAAAAAGTTTATATATATATATATATATATATATATATATATATATATATATATATATATATATGCGTGCGTGCGTCCAGATTCGACTTTTGTCAGCACGATAGCGGCTGCGGTTTCGCTCGGATCGCTTTCAAACTTTGCACAAAAATCAACCATCCAAAAATGAAGGTCAAGTTCGTTATCCAGAGGAATCCGGCCACAGGGGGCGCTAGGGCCTCATTTTTTCTGATTTCAATTTTTCGACCATAACTTTTTCCCTATACAAAGAAGATTAATCGCGTTTATATCATATGATGTCTTTAATGAATACCTATAACTTATGTACGTAAACCGAAAACCTAACTTCAATAACTTAGGGGTGGGGGTAAAAAAACCGAAAATTGTTGGAAAAAAAATCATAACTTTTTTCTGGTAAACATTTTTACATTACAAATACTTTTAATAGAAAGGTTATTTTTTACTCTAAATTTAGGTACCAAAAATTTTACCGTACAAGGTATCGTTTCCGAGAAAAAAAATAAAAACCACTTTTAGCTTGAAAATTTAAGGTAGGTTAAACCACGGCAACTTTTTTCTGGTAAGCATTCCCTCCTCGCAAATATTTTTAGTAGAAAGGTTATTTTTTACTCTAAATTTAAGTATCAAAAGTTTTTCCGTAAAAGTTACCGTTTCCGAGAAAAAAAATAAAAACCACTTTTAGCTATAAAATTTAAGGTAGGTAAAACCACGGTAACTTTTTTCTGGTGTACATTCCCTCCTCGCAAATATTTTTAATAGAAAGGTTATTTTTTACTCTAAATTTAAGTATCAATAGTATTTCCAAAAAAGATACCTTATCCGAGAAAAAAAATAAAAACCGCTTTTTGCTTGAAAATTTTTGATGTAAACAACGGCATCATGTGTTATTCTTAGGTAGTGAGTTATATTTTAAACGAGTTACAAACGAGGTCTACCCACGCGTGTCCCCCTACGGGCACGGATTTTTTTATTACCTAGTCGTAAATTTTACATTTTAAGTTCATGTTTATATATAACTATTTTGTAAAAAATATTAAAGATACTCTTAATTTATTATATAGGACGTAACGTAGTGTATGAACAATAATAAAACACCTTTGAATAACAGATAAAATAAATGAAGTTTATTTTTTAATTTATTACTTTATATTAAAATCATCCGAGATCATATTCAAACATCGTTATAAATATTATGTTATAGAGTTTTACGAATTCATAGGATGATTCGCCGTGTGTTTGCTCCATAATACTTAATATTATCATTACCTTTTACGTTTATAGCAACAAAACCATTTTTCCATATTTTCGTAAAGGTTTCGCTTACAAATCATGTCATATAACAAATTTTTTATATTTATATAAAATGAAATATCTTTATATGTTAGTATAAAAGTGATTTAGGCTATAAAGAATATAAAAACTAGTCCAAGAATATCTGTGAAATTGGTTGCGTGGGTTGGCATGTCATAAGATGCTTTTCAACCTCAAAAATTTCATTACAAATCACCTTGAGTGGTTAGAGCTATAATTAAAGTTAAAAGTTATTGATTTGTTAAAGAAATTTTATCGACAGCTTATTATTTGAGTAGTATGTTATTAATATCAGTCTTTCAAACTGATATTAAAACAGCAGCCTGGTTAATGCAAAAAGTTTAAATTTTAATTAATTTTTATGCAATATAATTAATTTAAATATTATTATTTTACTAGTATGTAATTTTTTACCTATATATATATTACTTACATAATACAGCTAAGTAAAGCTAAAAACAGCCATCAATTACGTGATAAGATAAGTTAACCCCCATTGCGATAAAACTTATATCAAATAAAAGGATATCTTTGGACACGCCAATTGCAAAATATAAGAGAAAAATGTTAGTAACATCTTAGTGTTTGATCAAATCTGAGTACGTATATTATTTACTGAAAACTTAGATTTTTTATTTATATGATTAAATATAATGTTTTTAGAAAAAAATAAATTTTTTTGGTTTTCGTTTTTTATTAATCACACAGACATGTTACCAGTTATCACAAAATATATTCTAGAAATAATAAAACTTTTATTTTATTGAACATTTAGATATATAAAGATTCCTTATTTTATACTTAAAGTATTAAGTATTAGATTATTCAGAAAACTTGGATTAGAAATATTATAGGCCATACATGACAAAGGCCTAAAATTGTTTAATATATATAAAAGAAAACTAATAACAAAGAAGAACGTGCTCAGGCGGTTTGGGCACGTCGAACGAATGAGTGATGAAAGAATAGTAAAAAAGATTTATAATGGAAAAGTGAGCGGTAAGAGAGACAGGGGGAGGCCTCGAGTGACCTTTGAAAACACAGCATCTATGATACTGGAGGAAGGTCACGTAAAAAGCACGAGGACCCCCGGAGGGCATGTATGAAGAGGTGTCTGTGGCCGAGGCGAAAGAGGTATGCAGAGACTGTAGCGTTAGACGCTCCGTCGTCTCTGGCTACCCCGCAAGGGATATGGCGTAAAGATAAATAAATAAATATAAATAACAAAACTTTTGAACAAACAGTTTGTTTGTAGAGCTAATAGCGAATCATTTTTTTAAAATATATTAACAACAAAATAAAATTATGTATGTAGTATGTAGTTACAATAGTGTAGAATATTCTTTCTGGCTCAATTTTTTTTTGTAATTTTTACAAATGAAGAAAAAATATAATAATATGTTTTTATATAATTGTTTTACTTTTATCTTTATAACGACGGGCACAATTTAATACAATCTTTAAACCGTATAAAAAAAAGTACTCCTCCTTTATAGTATACAGTGCGGTAATAATTTTGTATTTTCAATGTAATTAATTATTCAATGCAATTAAGAGTACCTTAATTTAAAATAGTTCTTTAGGACGGTTTATTAAATATGAATAACTTTATAATTTTGTTTATGGCCTTTAAACCTTTTATTACTAGTGTTTTCAGGATATCTTTGGCATTACTTACATAAAAAAGGTATTTTCTCAAAATAAAAAAACATATAAGATATCATTATATATTATATAAATAAAAAATTTGCAAATGAAATTTTGCGTAATTGTTTGGTAAATATAACAAAATATATATATTTCTTTATTTTAGTAGGAAATAATTTGTAATGAATTATTTTTATTTACAATGTTATGTTATAAACAAGTTGTCTAATGTAATCGTTCCATATATCTCCATACCTTTAGCTAGATGAATGAACCAATGTCAATGTATGTATTTGTTAAAAAAAGACAAAAAATAATGTTTCCACTTATATACAACGATTAAATTATTTTATTATCATAAATTTTTTCCTGAAACAGTTGTCCATAAATTGTTTGGTTTTATTGTCCACATGTATGACTTGTTTTGGTATTCGTATGAACACGCCATTAATCTGCTTGAGGGTTAATGACTCGGATAGTAATCCGTTTTAAAATACGTTCCATCGAGTGCAACGGACAGAGGGACATAAAAGAATTGCATATGTGTTAGCAAATATTCGGAAAATAGTTTCATTAAAAATTCAAGATAAAAATATGAATGTATATTTATTATGTATTTCTCTATGATTATAAATAAGAGATTTGCTAAATTGTTATTTTATATTTTTATTGCAAATTTATTTATAAATTATATAACTTGAGATTTTTGTATGACTGGTATTTGGTATGACCCACATATTTGAATTCATATGTAGCTCGTTCACATTATGTTTGTCTACTGGCTGTGCATAAGTTTAGATTATACTTTTTTTGAATCTTATAAGAATGAAAACAATAATACAAGACTCGTCAATTTAGAACCAAACTATGTATCTGTTTCTCACGTATACGAGTATGAAAGTGTATATGATTTGCTAAAGTTATGAAATACACTTGGTATTGTTAGCTTTCTTTCAGTTAAAGATAACAACCCAGTTTTATTATTTATAACTAAATTTTAAAATTTTGTCGATATGTACATAATTTTTTTTCTTCCGTTTTCTTTAATATACTCTAAAAGTTTATTGTACCTTTTTCAACAAAATCTTCTAAATTGTGTTTTTTTTAATAATATATTTGTTATAAAAAAAGAAACCATAAATAAACTATATTCATTCTATGTAACCCTGTATGTACCAAATATCTAACGATTTCGATATAATATTGATGTCGGAAAGTTGGCTTAGAAAAGGTATTTTTAATGGTGAATTATGTGACAACAGGTGCCATATTCTTCTTAGTAACAGATGTAAAACCACATCGCAAAATCTAGTGGTGGCGGTGTAATGATCTGTTCAAATCACACTTTGCAAGCAAAAGAAAGATCAGAATGGGTATGTGAGGGTGTTGAAACTGTTTGAATTGCAATGCTATCATAAAGACTTTGTGACAGCCGTAACCTCCATATTAGAGGAGTTTATATTCCCCCGATTCCTGAGAAATAAAGCGTATAGAGACTTTTGAGAGTTCTCTCAACAACATTCTCAGATTCAGCCATATTATAACTTTATTATTTCTGGCGATTGTAACTTACCAAATTTACAATGGACTAAGTAGGTACCTATACAGATTAGAGCTTGCACAAAAGCATACTATAATGCTTCATATTTTTTTTTTAATTTCTGTAGTTTTAATAATTTTGATAAACAAGGAAAAAGATTGATCCAAAATCTTGAGTGGGGACTCAATCGATCGGATTGTTAAACATTTTAACATTATAAAAATTCACGTACCTCAAACTACAATCAAAACGTCATTTGATTTCAGTATTTGGTATAGTAGTCAGTAGTTCACGTCATAAAGGATAAATTTCATGCCCACAACTGTTGAAAAACCCACAATAACACAAGAGACTTCGAAGAATTAACTCTTCGACTTCATAGACAGAAAATGCGGTCCAAGTGTAACACAAAAAAAAATGTGTAACACGTAAAATAAAGGTCCAAGAACTGAAAAAAAAGTCAAAATACTTTGGGTGGTATCAAAAATGCTTGCGTAGTAATAGAGCCGGTTATTCGAGTACTATGACTTTGGCAGAACAACAACGTAATAATATGAAGTAGTATGTTTAGGTTTCAGCAAATTATTTGAAAGTATCTTCTCACAACACAAATCCCAGTATGGTAATGTGCGTATACCAATATCTGACAGAGGTGAACTTACTAAAATTGTTATGATGCAAATCTCCATAATTACTATAATTCAAAATATGGATTTCACTAAAGTTGTTGAAACTGATAACAACCCGCCTATTTTTTATACTTATTGTTTGGATAATATGGTTGAGCCAACTACTGTAATTTTTAATACATCTATAAATTAATTTGCCATTTTCCCAATTAAATGGAAAGAAGTTTTAGTCGTCCTTCTTCACAAAAAGGGTTTCAGCAACAAAACTGAATACTATCATCCAATTTGAATTCTAAATACAATAGGCAATATTTAAAAAAAAGCATTAAGTATATAGCACCAATAATAATTTATAAATCAATAGTACCTGAACAACATGTATTCATGAATAAACGGCCAACACCTACTAATTTATAAATATTTACAAACTACGTTTTGATATCAATGGATAGAGTACGGGTAGATATTATTTACAATGATATTGAAAAGGCTTTCTACCATGTGGACCACATCATCTAAAGACGTAAACTCCAGGCGCTCGGTATTCGTGGTGGTGTAGAATATGAAATAAATATAAAAAATATCCTTTGTGCCTCTAATAAGCGAGAAAATGGATTCAAGTAAGGGTTTACTCACTTATTAATCAAAAAAAATATATATTAGTTGTCAAAATTATTGTCAATTAAAGAGTTAATAATTTACAAAGTTTGGTAACAACTGTTTTAAGATTTATATTTTAAATAGTTTATTACAACAGTTAGTTTGCAAACTTTCCACTAATACTACTACATTGAACATCAGAGCTTTACAAACAAGAAGTATGTTATTAAAGACTTGAAGGTAGTTACAAAGTAGTGAGAATTTCTCCTAAGACTAAGTATACAATACACATTGTAATATAAGCATAGTGCATACAAACTTAGTGTTTGCTTTTACTAGAGTTCAAATTCAGATTGAATTCAATAAGAAATTCAAAATTGATTCTGTGTTTATATTCTTATAAAAAAGTATACGTTGTTTGAAATGTTTTTATATAAATTGCTGGTTTAACACCTACACATAATAATAGTCAATTTCAAAATAATAAAAAACATTTTAGCATTCCATGGATTCACCGTGCGGGTGCCGGGCCCATCGCGTTGCAGGAAGAGGAGCGCAAACAATGCCTGGGACTTGCGACCCAGGTACAGATTTAAGGGCCCCTTTACTATGAGCATACATGCTTCACTGTTCACGCTCCTCTCCCTACCTAATCAAATATCGTAAGAACCTACTAAAGCCGCCCTCGTAATACGTTCTAGAAACGAACCGATGTTTTATTCTGGGTTCGATAACGATTCTCGGTCGTGGATAATTATTTTGGTATATTTTTTACTCCAACTCATTAAAAACTACGTTCTACTCTTATAGAATATACAAAGTTTGAGTACAAAGTATCTCTTGGTACTTAAACTTTGGTTTAACAGTGGTTGATGTAATTCTCCAGTAGTCCCAGCTACGAGTGATTAATAATATTAGATGAAATTGAAATATAAATTTTTAATATATTATATTTTTGAATTTCAGTGTAATAAAAAACATCTGATGAGGTTTTCTCAATTTTCATTTTATAATTGATATTTGAGGGCCTCTGAACTTTCGTGGAAGAAGGGAAAATATAATAAGTATAACCGTTTAAAAATATTACAAATTTAAATAAAAACTAAGAATGAATTATATAAGATATACAATAAATAAACGCGTAAATCGATTACAACTACTGGCTAAATTTAAATATATGAAAAAATACCAATGATAAAAAAGCTTTCATAAATAATTAAAAAAGCAGCAAATTGAGTATTATATATTATAAATTCGTAATAAAAGTGACTAGGATGATAACGCTTAATCAATTCAGGTGACCGCGTACAACAGAGAGCCGTTCGGATTGTCGGGGAACAACATTGGCGAGGCGAATGGATTGACTTATTGGCATTGCGTAGACGTGGCTTTCTATAGCATTTACAAAGCGCAATGTTCGTTCTGATGCCTGCTGCCGAATTTCATCACCGTACAGCGCGTCATCGCTTCTAATACAATTCGTACCGCCTGGATGTGTCGCGATCTTCCACTATGCAGCTTTTAAGGACCTTTTTTCCACGTACCGCTCGATTGTGGAAGGAAATCCTTTTGATGGTATTTCCAAATCAATACGACATGGGTATCTTCAAAAAGGCATATCTTCCTACCTCCAAGGCTGGCATAAAAGTAAAGAAAAAAACTTGATACTTCTTTTTCTTAACAAACGCAATCAAATCTACCATTATAAATAAAATAGTTTGAAAAAGTAAAGATATTATGAAAAAATCTTTTAATATAATTATAAGTACATTAAGATACAAAAGTATAATATATTTTTGAAAATTGTGAATCCATGTCAAAATAAATTACATTAACTTGAAAATTATGATTTACATTGTATAACATACAACACAATTTCAACCTGAAAAGCCGACACTGGGTTTGCTGAAGTAGATTATAAAAAGATCTCGTTTTATTGCTTGAAGCATAAAGGTTAATAATGATTGTTATAAGGTAACAAATCATGATTTCACGGCAATTTACCTGGAGAAAAAAAAATTAAGTATTATATTGTGTGCTTACATCATAGTAAAATTAACATTTACACTTTTTTCCTGTAATAACGTCTTTACTATATTAAATTTAACAACTTTATTATGTCAAATTTCAGAAAAAAGACTCATTCAAAACTTAATCTGGAATTTCAACTTACTTGAAGAATAACAGAAACTCCCACTTCCAAGTCTTCATACTGTTATATTAAATACAAATGGCCAACAAAACTCAAAATTATAATTTCATTCTCTTACGTAACACATTCACTTTAAATTATGGTACATGAATGATGTAACTTTATTATACCTAATATATTAATATATTATTTTCTCTGTATATTTCAGTTGTTTTGTAAATTACTTTGAAATAAGTTTCAATTTAGGGATTTAAGCTTTTTCAGCATGAGCTAATATCGAATTCGTAGTCTCTAAGATAACATTATAATTCCAAAATTTTAAAGTAATTACTACAAAAAAGACTTACTTCTAACTTAATTTTTTTTTGTGTTTCTTGTAGACAAGGTAATTTTACAGCAATATATACATAAAAAATATATTCAATTACCTTTTTTATATGCTGTACCAAATTTTATCAAATTCTGCAATATATATAACCAACTTTTTCAATGAACAAAACATATGATTATTCGTATAATTACTTCGTTTTAAAATATATTTGAAAATATAAATATAATTGTTTACAATTATATTTATATTTTACCTGATTACTTCAGGAGGTTATTAAATCCAATAGTTATGTTTTTGTTTTATTTACACAATTAATAATAACTTCACATTTGGTCTCTTTTAACTAATATACTCGTAATATATAGTATGTTTTAAAAACCGAGATAGTAAACTGAGTACAAATGTATCGAATTCATTGGACAAATGTAGATGACCTTCGGTAAATATCTTAACTGCTATGAATATTTTGTCAGTTTTCCGTTTCTTTTCGGTTGGAAAAAGATGGGTCAACCCTTGAATCGAGAGGTTAAATAGACACAGCTACTTCTATATATTTTTTTACGTATCATATATATATTTTTATTTTTTTATTTATTTCTGTTTATTACATTTAAATTTTACAATATAACATGCTCCTAAACGCAAATCTTACCTAAAAGATTGTAGCGTTCATGGAGTTCACACGTTTTATAGCATTATAACTACTACATAACTGATTAATATATAATATTATCTTATACTTATACAAATCTCAATATCTTTTACTATAATATATATATACATATATTCAACCATATACATATATATACATATATATATATATATATATATATATATATATATATATATATATATATATATACGTTAACAATAAAAAAATAGAAAAGAAACAAAGTTACACATGTTCATAGCTTTAGATTTGTGAAATGGGTAAATTCTTATTTTTTACAAAAAAGTTCTTTACAATTTTGTTTGTTTGTTTCAAATTATGGCTTTTAATCTTTGTAATCAACTCCTTTGGTAACTTATTAAGGATATAAGGCAGGATGTTGGACCAAATTCTCTTTCCGTATACATTGTTATATTTGGGTTCTATAAAATATGGTAAATATGATAGATTTCGCATGAAATCCACTCTGTCGTTTCTTCCTAGCATATTAATTTTATTTTGATATTGCGCTATAATTTCTAGGTTTACTCTTTCGTAAACGTTAATTAAGTTACAGTGTTTGAATAAATTGTCGTAGTTATTTCTAAATGTATATTTAACTTTTAGCGGGACTATTGATTTTAATATTCTCATTTGTAGGTTATAAATTCTTTCTAAGTGAGTTTTATAGGTTTATTTGAAATAATAATTTATTTATAAAAACATTATTAGCATTAAATATAATTACTAATACAAAATACTTATTACAATCTAAGGTTACACATGGATTATCTTACATTTAAGAGGAGGGCAAACCTGCAAGCCCACCAGACCATCGTGCACCGACTTGAAGGGAAAGAAGATACTCTTTTAGAAGGTCTCCATGCCGTATCTTTATGAAAATACAACGGAAGGAAATTCACTCCACTTTAAAAACATCATACAAAGATTAAAATAGATAAAAGTTCTATTGGTGCATGGTAGCTCCCTCATATCCTAAATAACATTTGGAATGTGTCCGCATAGTCATTTTTAGCACAAAATTTGATACAATACCTTGTTTCTACAGTATCGACGTACTGATACAAACTTGCTTCAAAGAGTCATCCATTAGATTTTGGTCGTTAAAACTTAAAAACTTTATCAATTTATTTTGTATTTTTTCAATTTTATCTTAATAAATGTGGTATTATAATGACCAAACTATGCTATGCAGACGTGTTCTAATAAATGGCAAGCATATAAGAAGTAAAGAATTTTAATGCAATTTATATCATGAAATAATTTACAAGTACGTCTAATATAGCCCAATTATGTGTATGACTTCTCCGTAATTAATTGTATATTCCGTCAATAATAATAATTTAGAATCAAATGAAATACCGAGATCAGGCACAGTCAAAACTTTTGAAGTGTTTTGTCTCGTAATTTATACATATGGTTTATTTTATTTATTTTACGAGAAAATTTATTCTGGAAACATTTTGAATGGTTGATTGTATATTGTCTGTTATGTTTAAAGTAATTTGATACATTGTCCAAGTCTTGTTGAATATTGTGACAATCAATGATTTAATTTGTAAATAGATTTTTGTGTTATTTGCAAACATTAGAAAACTTTAATATTATAAGGCAGTATTTATATTAAATACGTAGGCATTGTACAGTAAGGGGCCATGTATGGAGCCCTGGAGAACATCAGATGTTGTGAATAAATAATGGCTACGAGCACTTCCTAATGCTAAAGTTTGAAAGAAGACAAAGAGAAGACTCTTTGTCACATCATATGAGACGACGAATAAAAAAATTTTAAAGACTAAAACTATTAAGACTATTTTTACTTGATTTTTTTTATTGGGTGGTTAATTATTATTCAACCAAATTTTCAATTATCTAGTCTTTGTTTTTTAAATTAGTGATAATAATAATCATCGGAATCAATCAAAAACTCAAAGTCTATAATTTATTAAACTCATGTTTGTATTCAAATATACATTGAATGCTAATATTACACACTAGTTCACAATCTTCATTATTATGGTGAAAAAAAATTAAAAAAATTAAGCGTTTATAACGGGAAATGTATGTAGAAAAAGCAACTTCAGAAAATATGCCATTTCTGTTGATAGAAAGAATTATCTTTATTTACTTACTATATATTTTTTATATTTTAAAAATGTATAATTAATCAGGTAATAACTAAATAAATTAAAAGGAGAAAGATTTGTCTGTATTCGATTATAAGAGAATCAGATTTTTTTTATTTCAAAAATGGGTTCCAACACGGGGACAACGTCCAAGAATTCGCAGTTTCAATTCCTGCCTGAGTCGATGATTACATAAATTTTGCAGTTATTTAGTACCTCAATAAGCATAACATATCTAGCATGTTTATAGACAATATTTAATATTTGTCTGTCTGAAGATTTATTATAACAACATACTGGCCTTTACTTTTTTAGACCTTGTAGCTCTAGAACCCAAAACATAGATGATGAAAGATTCAAACAATAATAGGATTTTTATTGCTTTAATTTAAAACAAAAAATACGTTTTTGTGTATAAGTAAAACAAGAAAATATAAAAATATAAATAATATAATTGTGCAAGTTTTAATATTTGTCTGTCAATCACGTATTCAATAGCACGTCTGTCAACTATGCGATACTCTATCCATTGTTTTATTATAAAAACAAAATGTGGCTAGAAGTTTAATATTTAATTTTAAAGTGAAAATATAGAAATAACTTTGTATCAAAGTCAAAATTTTTATAGACGTTTAACTTTATGTTGTTTTTTAACAAAAACTAACATACCTTTACGTACGCCTGCACCTCGATATGTACTTATATTTGATAACAGACCTTACCAATTTGTTTAGCAATTCAAAAAAATTTTTGAGAAACATAAGTGTACTAACAATAAAATTATACAGTATTTCAAAATTTACACCATGATGCGCCATAACTTTAAAGATATGTTAAGATACATTACCAGTGTAATTTAGAACAAACCACCCAAATCCCATTATATTCTTCTTCTTAACCTGGTTGTTTCCACTTCAATTAGTCTATTATTCTACATAAATAGCAATAACTAAAAATATTCTCACTAATTATTTAGATAAGATTGTAAAGTTATCAATTTTAAATTCAGTATTAGATAAGTAAACACAGAATTAATATATGTATTTAATTAAATGAAGACCTTCATTTAATTGATTTCGTGGTTTTAATCATTCAAATGGAACAGACATAAATCCATCGGCTTATTGTCTGGTCGTAGAAATCGGAGAGCAGAGTATTTACGGCGATATTGAAACCGAGATATAATAGAATGTATACATGTTTGAACTACATTTGGGATACAATATGACTGTGACACATTGCTTTCAAAATATTTTTTTATTCTACTGATAAATCGAATATTCTTGTAAAGTATCCTTTTAATAATAAGAAGTATCTATCCATATACCTACAATTTTACGCATATGTATATAGTGTATTTAGAAAAGCTTAAATACTGAAAGCTAAAACAAATTGAAGTACTAAAATTTAATTAAAATTTGCTAATACTAGTATGTATAACAATTGCGAATACCTAACGACATAATGCTTCGGTAATTACTTCTATGATACTTTTTTATTAATACATAATGATTGACACATAAATTGATATAAATCGGCATTAACAATATTTATTCTAAAAGTTGTTCAGATTCACGCTTCGTTGTTTGATGAAAAGCACTTTAACACGATAACAGACATTTAAATCTCCCACGTGAGGGCTCAGGAATAGAACAGTTTATCTGTACATCACTAGATTTAAAGCTGGTTGAAACTTATTACTGACGACAGAATGAACCACATTCTTACATTTTAATAAATATTCTAATTACTACAAAGTAAATGAGCATTAAAATATAAGTATTCAGACAATAAAGAGGAGAAAAAATTTATAACGAAATCCCCTTTTTTATAGTTTCAAGAGCCAACAGGTGTTTGTCGCATTTCAGTACAAGTAATTTACTTAACCCATTTACATCTGTAAATGTATGTATTGGTAGAATGAAATATTATAGTAAAGAGTACAGTATATAAGTGGAAGAAGAATATTGCCAGACCCATAAAATGCTGAAACAAAATGCGGTTTCTATATTGGTTAATGTATTATTTGTTTTGTGGGTGATCGTGAGGAGAAATACTCATCGCGAGTGTCAGCGTACTCTCTCCCAATAATATCTAACAATTCACTTCAAAGATTATAGCATTTTATTAAAAAACAAACTGCAATTCATTAGCACCTTGCTAGTCTTACAATATCAAGACTTGCGATATATAAGATATATCTACAAAAAATATTATATTTTAAGACATGTAATCTTTTATTTGTTAAGAAATTGAATATACAAATTTTAAATTATAGTGATGAATGATTATTCATACAACATGTAATTGATTCGTCGAGATGATATGTGAGTGTGTGTATAACTTTTGTTGAAATTGTCTTAACACTAAACCTACCGACAATTCTTGTATACCTGTTCCTAACGTACGCCGTTAGATTGACCGGTAATTAAAAATTATTTTATTATATAACGCATGTAAAAATGGTAATAACTAAAAGTAAAGAGTGTAGAAAATATTATATGCATATTCTAAGAATTGTCATGTACTCGTAGTTTGATAACGATATTATAACGTTTAAAAATGTGTAAATTTTACAAAAGTTTAAGAACGGTAAATTGGACCGGTACTTGGTAGGTTTAGTGTTAATTGTATCAGTATGTAAAGCTTATTATTAGTAAACCGATATAACCAAAATTTTGCAGAGTTTATAAAGTATTTTCTTCTTAAATAGGTCATTCGGTTTCTATATTTCGGTAAGTTAAGTTAAGCTCATTCTCAGTTAATTATTATATAAGTCAGTATAAATTTCCGAGCTTGCGAAGTTTACGTTTTGTAGGAAGAGCACTAACTAGTAAGTCTATGAAAATTTGGTTGATTATGAAAACTATTATTATTTTGGAAAATCCAGTTACACAATAAAAAACAGACCATACAATGTGTTTAGAAAATGACAACATCAGTTTATTTTTAAATAAATGTAAAATGATTACAAATAACTGGTTATATAAAAAGAGACCACGAAATAAATGAGAAATAAGCAGTAAATGTCAAAGAACAACGAAGTCATAACTTGCCACATAATATCTCTTGATGTTTTACCCGGAGTTCTATTATTTTTAACAGGGATTTCTTATTTATACGTATAATCTATTATATTTTGCTATTAAATTGCTAATAAATACATAATTTCATACATTAGATTATATATATTAGAAATAATATTGTATAAAAAAATACTATGAAAAGAAATGAAATAAACAGTAAACACTAACGAACGACGAAGTCATAACCTGACACATAATATCTCTTGATATGTTACCCGGAGTTCTATTATTTTTAACAGTGATTTCTTGTTTTTACGTATAATCTATTATATTTTGCGATTAAATTACTAATTACAACATTATTTAATAAATAAGTTCAAAATAAGGTTTCCGAAGGAGGTAAATTATATGTGATTTATCTTGGAAACGTGCTGAAATCTCCTTTCATTAAGTCTCTACAGCGCATGCGGAGAGTTCACAGCTTCTGAATTTAATTTCTATGCTTAAGTGTACTCCCGCTTTTTAATTTTTTATAATTAGTAATTCGATGTGTGAAGAGCAGTCTAAATATCCATAAACTCATAATTAATTGGATAAATGTTTTAAAAATATTAAAATTAAGTTGAATTCTGAAGATAAGACATGAATCATTAGACAATGTGTACCCTTTCAACCTAAGTTGAGTTTGGTAAGATTACAATAGGAAGTAAGACTATTTCAATATACTTCTATTGGTATCGGGTATTAAAAACGAAGGCGCTAGATAGTGCACTGTTGCCCGTTTTTTTAACATACCAAGCGAATTATAACCAATCCCATATATCCTATATATGCAATATATTTGTAATTCATTATAATATTTGTAGGTATATATCGACGGTTTACGATATTAATTACCATAGTGTATTATGAAAACTATTACAAACTATCAGACTAAATAACTCTGAGACTGAGAACTCAAAGATTGTAATTGAGTAAATTATTTACAGTTGTAACTGGAAAATAATAATAAAATACAAAGGATAATTAGATAAACACGTAGCTGTGTTTGAAGCTAAGCTCTTAACTGACATTTTTTAAATATATATTTTAATTCAAATATGTTTAAGACTACATATTAAAATATTAACATTACAAAATACTTAGAGAGAGTAGAATAACAAAAGTGGAATCATATATGATGTGTAATGAACTTGCATCATACCATACATACAAAATAATGCAAAGTAAACGTGATGCGAAAGAAAATTAAATTATAATTTCATGAGTTTTCTTATCAATTTGTATTTAACATAATACAACAAGGAAATTAGAGTCTCGATTTTTGATTATGCAAGTAAAATCATCAGTAAAATCATCATTAATTTTATTTTGAAAAGATTTTCTCTTTAAATTGCAATATTTGTTATAAATTATTTAGTTAAAGTAAAAAACGAGATCATAATCTTGAAACAAACAATCAAAAATCTTAATAATTAAAATGATTAATTAACGTATGATTTATTTCCACTGATAAAACTAGGAGTTATATTTCTTAAAATGTATGTAATTATTTCAACCTAATTACACTCATTAAATAAGTATTTGAATATTATATTTTACGACATATTCACATATACCTATTCACACATGATCCATACTAAAACTAAACTTCTATAGCTACAAAGCTTGGGATACTCTAAATGCCTATCCTTATTGTTGTAAAAGTATGGCAAATTTATTAATATTAATCACGTCACAAAAACATGTTATGCCTTTTGTAATAAAAACAAGACACTGTTTCTTAATGGTCCATCTAATATGGTTAGTTCGTACGATTAAGAAAGCATCTTGAGATTAAATAATTTATTTTCGTTTTTAGTTAAGTTATTAAATGAAAAATAATTCATTTTTATATATTCTAAATAAGTTTTATTTAAAATCCGAATCAAATATGTTATTGGTTTTGATTTGATTGATTTAAATATAACGAAAACCAAATTATATTTAAAATTTAATTACCATGTCAAAATTATAATCATAATAATCTCAAATGACTCTCACAATTTCAAGAACATTAAATTACAATTGAAATATAATCTTCTTTTACTAACAGGTTTCTAAAGACACGCAATGCTGGATTTCCTGTTGAAACTACGTTATACGTACGTTAATGAAATTATTTTACGTACCTTAATAAATATTTAGACGACGGAAACTAAAAGTAACATATTGTATGAATATTTTTTAATTTTCCACTTTAATTGTTTAGACAGTTGAAAAATATTTTAGATTTATAAAAAGTACATTATTTATAGTCAAATCATATCATAATGAGCTTGTTGTTACCAGTATACTAGACGGGTAGTTAATAATATAATGAAAAGCTAAGGCGGATGTGTTTTTGCGAACCACTAATAAATTCTGTGCATAAATAAACCAGCATCCGGAGCGCTAAATAATCTTCATTAGCGTATAATTAACATACCCACTGCTATTCCTTTACAAAATTAAGTAATTAACCACATTGTTGTATTGCTTGGAATTTTAATATGAGCTTAAAATATATTATAGCAGAGAATCAGTGTAGCATATAGCAGATGTTGCCTACAATGTATAACATAAATAAAATATTTATTTATGTTATTATCTTTAAATTAAAACCGAATTTAATTATTGTATAAAGGTAAAAACATTCTTTAATTAGTTATCGCTTAACCATCTCACAAAAGTATAGTTTTCAAGGCGGAAAACTTAATAAACCATTTTAACGAGTTTCCAGCCTCTGCTTGTTATTTCTATTCGTAAAAATAATGTCGGAGTAACTTATAAGGAAATATACATACTTATTTGATACAAAACAGCTAAAGGTGTTTAAGCTAACCTTAAGTTTAATTTTTAACGTTTTATACTTTTACCGCAGGAAGAACATAGAAAAATATATAATTAGTAAATTATTGTAATTTATATTGGTGAATTATATTAAAAACTATTATATATATATATATATATATATATATTTATATATATTATCTGTCAAAATTGGTCATTTCAATAATATGTGTTAATTTCACTTAGGAAAGCTTATATTACTAATATGAAGCCAGTATCATATATAAATATATACCTGCAATATTGTACATATATGATAAATATGTATTATAAAAAAATAAGGTTTAGGCAACCTTACCCTTATTTTTTTTATTATTAAAGCCAGTAAGTGTTAAACTATAACTTTATACTATATTACATATTACTATACTATACTATATTATATAACATATTTATTTTCGAATTTTCGAGTTTTGACACTATTAACAATAAATGTATGAAAAAGTAGATAAGTGTGAAGTTTTATTAACTACGATACAATCATTTTCTTTTGTTTACTAAACCAGCCTTCATAGCAGACTGCGAAGGACTTTAATTACGCTATTAGGATGTTACCACAACTCCCAACCAGAGTAGTAAAAAAATATGCAGAGTAATTATCACAGCCATTGTTTGGGGATCCTATTCAGCGAATACAAGTATGAAAGTGTAGAATCTTAATGCAAATGTGTATTTATTAAATTTTTTTTTTTTTACGTATATAAAAATATTTAAATCTGGTCCTATTTATTATCTATTACTATCTTGTTGTCTTTGTCTGTCCTAAAAATTTGCTCAAATTATTTTGCACCCATTCATGATCCTTAATCATAAGTAAGCTGCTACTAAACATATAATAACTGTATTTTTAATGACATATTATTCATACGTAAAAATGTTAATAGTTATTATATATATAAAAAGTAACAGACCCACGATAAATACAAGAAATAAAAATATACTTGTTACACCTAAATTTTCTCTCATCATCTCAAAAAGTTAACACATCCTTTATGGATTTAAATTAATATAATTAATGTGTACAAGATATCTTAGATTCATATAATATCTTTAAAACTGAAATATTTTGTAATTAATTATTAATTATAATGTTACTATAGAAAGCAGCACAACGATAACTCACTCTTAAATATTACTATTTTATAATATACTCGTAATAAACTACCTATAATGTTTTATGTCTTTCATATATGTTGAAAAGTATATTAATAAAATATTACGTTGACGCATTATTTAACAAGTCCAAAATATATTATTTTCTTTTCTATATTACGAGCTGTTGCCAGCAACTTCGTCGGCTGTTTCACAAACAATTTTACATCAATTAACATTTTATTATTGCATACCGCATCTATTAGAAACCTATTGAACTTAGTAATGAATTAAACCTTTAAAAAAAAGATACAAATAAAATAAAAGAACGTACCACATTGGTCACACCGGATGACCAATTTGGAATATTTATCTATGTCTTTTGTACTTCGTAATGCACCTTCAGTGTAACACCCAATCAATAAGGCCCTTGGAGCATTAACAGAGTCATTCTCCGTAGCTTATATTGATGACATCATCCCATTATTGAAAGTAGAACTAGTTTAGTTTAGCTAAGGCTTTAAGAACTAGTTGTTAAAACCTTAGCCTATTCGGGATTTTCATTAAATATAAATAAGCAAGACCAAATACTCGCAAAATTCGAGCCCTTGCTGAACTCTCACCACCTCAAAAAGTCACTTAACTTCGCCAATTCATTAGATTAGCTTCATACTTTAGGCAATTCGTACCTGAGTTTTCTTAAAAGTGAGCTCCTTTTCATGAGCTGTACTGGCTGTATGAGCATACGTCGGGAAAATAAAAAATCAATTGGACTCCCCAACTCGATAAGGTTCGAAGGCATGTGCCTTATGTAATAGAGATTTTGATTTTGAAATTTGTATTGATGATTTTTGATCGTAAACTCTCAACAGAGCTACATACGGATGCCAGCTCTAAAGGTTATGTGGTGCAATACCTATGCAGCGAGTTGATGTAAACTGTATGTAATCGAATATTACAGTCGCCGAATCTCCAGCACTGAATCAAAATATCATTATTATATTGTAAATTAGAGAGGCTTGCATTTGTGAACGCTATCAAGCATTTTCGTCACTATTAGCAAGGTTTACTGTTTGCAATGATGTTAAGGGTTCTAAGTCGAAAGTCCGGTATATAGGTGGTGGTGGTACGGGTTGGGCAAAACATATGAATCACGTAGACTTCTTTTTGCATAACCCTTTGCCAACCATTTTGGGTTCAGTTATTATAATAATAATAATAATAATAATAATTTATTTCACTTCAAAAAATCATAAATACACAAATAAAGTAGAATCTTCTTTTAAGGATAGTTAATTTATCCCTGTGCCAGAAGACTCTGCTCTTCCATAACAACATAATTATAGCAAACTAAATTATTAATTAAATATTACAAAAAACAAAATTATTAATTAAACATTACAATAGTCTATAAGGTGCAATGTATGTGTGAGTGTGTGTTTGTGTTTTTGAATGTGAGTGTGTGTATGTGTATGTGTAAGTGTGTATGTACGTCTGTGCATATGTGTGTGTGGGTGTAAAAATCAACTCATAAAACGTAAAAGAAACTCCACTTCTTCATATTTTAAAGAAAGAAGCCATTCTGCTACTGTTTTTTTACAAAAGTATGTTGTCATTGGATAGATCTGCAACTTGCGATTAACAATATTGTAAAGATGGCTAGATAGCTTAATAAACTGATGACCGGCAAAAGATGTTCTAGTGATACTAGTAGGAGCAGCAAAATCTTTTCTTCGTTTCATAATTTGTTTATTATTATCATACGGAAGTGCTCGATGTTTCCTTAAAATAACATTAATAATATACAATTTTCTAACGGAAAGCACATTGCTCGTGATATATAGTTGATCGGTTGGAAATCTGTAGGGTTTAAAATATATAACCTTTAATATTGTCCGCTGAGCTCTTTCCAATTCAATAAATCTTGTCTTAGTGGCACCACCCCAGACTGATATACAGTAAGTCAAGATTGATTGAATCAGAGCTAGGTAAATCGTTTTCAAAATAGTGTTAGAGGCTACGTGTCTTAAGATCTTAAAAATATAAACAAGCTTCCTTACTCTATTTGCGACCAATTCAATATGCGGATGCCAAGATAAACGTTGGTCCAAAATCACTCCAAGATATTTAATTGAAGCTACTTTAGTAAGTATAGGACAACAACAAATCCCTTGTATTTGGGAGCAATTATTATGCATTTTTAATACAAAATTATCTACTGGTTGTGATCGTTCAGACATAGTAAAACAAATATACTTTGTTTTAAGGGTGTTAATAGAGAGGAGATTGATATTCAGCCATTCAGCTATACGAGCCAATCCAATTTCTGCGTGGAAACGAACGTCCTCCCACGAGATTCCAGTAAATACCACGGCAGTATCATCAGCGAATGAAAATATTTGTCCATTAGTCAATTGCAGATTACAAAGTTGATTGATATAGATTAAAAATAAAGTCGGACCTAGGACACTTCCCTGGGGTATACCAAATGTAACGTCGGCTTCATCACTTGTATAACCTTCAACTCTTACGTTTTGCTTGCGGTCGGTTAAATAACTAATAAAAAGAGACAAATACTGATTTCTAATGCCAATTGCCTCTAGTTTTTGTATATTTATTTCTTACTTATATCCCTTATATACTGTCTGCTTATACATTTACCCATTATTTACTTATCCCTTATACACTTCTCGATTATATACTATCCGTTTATATACTTATCCCTTATATACTGTCCGCTTATATACTTACCCCTTATATTCTGTCCGCTTATATACTTATCCCTTATATACATATCCTTTCTATACTGCCCGCTTATATACTTACCCTTTACGAATTTATCCCTTATATACTGTCTGCCAATATACTTATCCCATATATACCATCTGCTCTCATACTTACCCCTTATATACTTGTCGGTTATATACTTCCCGCTTATATACTTATTGGTTACATACTTTCCACTTTTGTACTTTTCGCTTGTATACTTACCATTTATATACTTCCCGCTTATATACTTATTGGTTACATACTTTCCGCTTTTGTACTTTTCGCTTGTATACCTACCATTTTTATACTTTCCTCCAAGGGAGGGAAGTATATAAATGGTAAGTATATTATGGATTACTTTCAAATAATTCAAATATTTCGTAATGAAATTTTGGGTTTTAATAAAATCAAAACAACAAAATCGATGGAAGTGTTTTGTTAAAATTTCAAAACTATATACGATGATGACTTATAGAATGATTCTCATTTTTTTACAGCCAACTACAGTTAGTAGTAATACATTATTGGCATTATAAAGAATTATAAAATTATACTTTTCGCTGGGAATTGTAAATCCAATAATTATTTTGATTATGTGAATGTAACATTCATTATTGTGGTTTTATTTGCTATAAAATTATATTTAAATAAAAATTGTAAATCTTAAAATATTATTATATATAAATTTAATTGTAATCTTATCATCAATAGCGCAATTAACACATTTTAGAATATTGGCTTTCTGGAAAACAGCCCAGAAACAATTTACCATACATATTATATTTTTATTATTTCAAAACAAAGAATGAGATGCAGTAATTTGGAGTAAAACCAAATGTGTATCTCTCAGATTTGGGTATCTAGCATTTATCTATTAAAATATGTTAAGATAGTAAGTAATCTATAAATTTTATGAGTGGTTGTTCCATGCTATTCCTCCGGCATCCAAGCAATTCACGCCTCTTTGTAGATCATAACTCTTTTATTCCGTTACGTATTTGGGCCATTAACAGGTGGAACCGGAATGGAAACTGCATCTACATTTAATTTTTAATTATTTATTATATAATACTTTTCTATATTCAAAAAGCACTTATAATACGAACTTTTGAACGGTCTTTATAATTGAGGTAAAAGAAAAGATATGTTGAAAGAAAACAATTCCAAAAACAAGATATAAAGTTCAAACAAATATATATTTTGATGTCTGTGGCCGAGGCGAAAGAAGTATGCAAGGACCGTAGCGTTTGGCGTTTGGCGGTCTTGCTGGCTACCCCGCAAGGGATACGGCGTGAAGCTAAATAAATAAATATATTTTATTCCTTTAATTTAAAACCAGCGATTGTGCCTGCTCCTCCATATTTCCGACTAAAAATATATATCTTAATAGTTTAATATTAAAAGTTCTATTGTAATAGTAGCCGAAATATTTTTTATGTTTCGGAATAAAATATTGTTTATTATATTAGTGACTGAGGCTAAGTGCGCTTTGTATTTCAACATTATTCATCACGTAGTTGGATGTTAGATTCATCGAGACAGGCTTAGGTTTATATGCAGGTTGCAGGTCTCAAATACCGTTTCCAGGAATTTTTCACCATACATTTATAGACAATTTTAATCACGAATAATGATTTAGCAAAGAAATTATTTGTTTGTTAAATAATTAATAATAGTAAATCGAATTATTTATGATGTATCAATTAATATAAAATCTGTTACTTTTACGTACATAGCTGTGATTTATTTGCCGCTAAAAGTTTAAGTATTAAGCTCTAATACATTTACTAAGCACTGGAATAAAATGAAATAAACATCAGAATTTTTAATATACCACTTTGAAACACACAGGAGGGAACTAAGGTGAAGAGTTAGTAGGTATACACTGAACAACTTTAACTTCTGTTACAACTTAAAATGGAATTAACTTTTAAATTTAACAAAATTAAAACGTTTTATTGTCTACATCGTAAAAAGTTTCAGTATTATATATGAAGTAATTGAATTCAGTATTCAAATGTTTTCGGGTCAAATACTTTTTAATTAAAAAACAGTTTACCCTCATTTCAATAATATTCTCTTGTAACTGAAAATAAAATATGAAATATCAGGAATATAATTAAACTCAGGACAGTTGTCTGGTTTTAATACAAGTTTTACTCACACCATATGTGACAATGCACTATGTTACTTATCAGACACCTCTAAATATTATTAAGGATTTTTATATGTTTATATTTTTTTATCTTTACTATTGATTATCTTAGTTCAGATAATTAACATGAAAAACCATTAACTTTTTTTGCAATAGGTCTTCTACACATGTAATTTGCAAACTTAACCATTTATTTATGATAGAAGAAGAAAAAAAATAGTTTTTATATTAATATATAAGTTACTTCTAAACGTACGTACGTCCTATATTCAATATTTTATCGAAGATGTGACTGAGAGCGGAAATTATGACACACGAAAGCTTTTATCTCGTATGTCATGCTTTAAATTGTGTACAACGAATAAGGTGATTTAAATTCTGTTTGAAAATAGTTTCAGTATATATTTTTTTCTTATAAATTTGTAAATCTTTTCTTACGTTTTGTGTTACGTGTTACGTTTCCACATTTAACAACTTTTGACTAAATATTCAGATTATAAAATTGTTATAATGTTAGGGGAATGTCGATACAACATTTCGGTCAGGGTAATAATTTACGCACAGCTGTTTTAAGTATTTTACAATTTCAAGTTTTTTAAATACAATGAATGTGTATTTTAGATAATGGTTGGTACGATGATCAATATTTGAAGTAACAAGGGATATATTTTATCTGACTGTCTGTCTGCTTTATCCACTTATCATATTAGAAAAGGTAAAAGAAGTGGTAAGAGAATTTCAAAAGTGTGACCCGCATCAACATATATTCCGGAGAAAACTGTATAAGTATATTTTCAATTTTTTCGAAAATATTCCAAAAAAAGTTTTTTCATACAAACTTTTTATAAAAACCAACACAAAACAAAGCAAAGAAATTGGCCCATGAAATCGTTAAAATTTTTAATCTTATTTTTCTTGCATGCTCAAAATTACTATATTTACATTTACAGTGTAACAAATTATATTATCATTGAATCAAACATTTATTTGACGGCATCACAAAATAGTTAGATAACAAGATTAAATTGCAATATTATTCCGTTTCACTAAACTTATACATATACTCGGAAAAGTGCTTCCGACACGTATATTTTATACGAGCTATATTTTCTCTGGTACATCTAGACTCATATCCGCTTCACTTACACGTAATATATTTAATACGGATTTAAGTTTTTATTGTTTTTCATGTAAGTAAAAAAAAATAATAATATGATAATAAGGAAACTTATCCCATTTTGTACGTGATGTTTCGTTGAGCCACAATACTAATTTCTTAAGAATAATTATTTATGAAAGTAATTAAGATATTAATACGCATTAAGAATTACTAACAAATGTTATTGCGGACTTGAAATGGATCGGGTTTAAAAAACGCAACAAAAGTTTGATAAATATATTTATGGCAATTATTTCAAGAAGAAGACATATTTTGGATATCACGAAAAACCTTTACATTTTTCAATTTTAACTTAAATGCCGAACAATGGCATTTTGATGTTGTTTTTAAATGCTAATATAAAGGAAAAAGTATCTTCTCTTGTATTGTATGAATTCAAGTTCTTAAAACTATTTAAAGCAAACTGCTATATGCAACGGACATATGAAGCAAGCAAGAAGTTAAAACATAAAATTGTTCTCGTCCAAAGCAGTAAATGAAATTTTACGAACACTTTGTTTACTTTGTAGTTTTGTTTCTGTGTATTGCAGTCCACATCACGTTTCAGTGTAGAAAAAGGCGAAAAAGTCCCCAGCTAGGTACTACTGATTTACCCACAAACACTGTCCGGACTCGTAGGGGTTAGATTAACTACATTTTATAAATTACATTTGATCAATATATGGGAAAATACGATGTTAAGTGCCTTATTTAAGATTTTAGTATTTAATCTTCCATTATTTACTTGGTAGACATGATAAAAATTTAGGTGAATATATATTTTATGCAGCTGACTATTGGAGACTTTCGGGGGAGAATCTTGAAGTAACTAAATAAAAATACCAGTTGTGGTTAACTCATTAAATAAAGATATTTGAAAAAGTTTTACAATTTCAGTACATTTAGTAAAGTTACAAATATTTAGAACTACAAAAGTTTGAAACTGAAAAAGTTTTGCATCTTTAAAGCACATACTTTTTCACAACAGTAAGTAAATAAAAACAAAGGTTACCTGTTAAATAAACTTATATATGAATATATTTTAACAATATACTTGTATTTTATTACTAGAAAAATATTGTATATTTATTACTTATGCCATAAAACGTGACACCTTAAAAATAAAGTAATAGAGATGCACAATAACTCTAACCTAAACGTGTTCAGTCTAAAGCTAAACATTTTTTTAACACTTAATTATTTCAAAAGTTAACACAGGTATCCCAGTTTGTAGCTTTCACTTTACACGCATAAGTACTAACTAAAATTTGCATTAATATTTGAAATTAAGTAAGGGCTCTAAGATTATGAAATATATATACAAACTTTTTATATAAATTAACTTCTGCATATTACTATTGTTGAAAATGCTGTATGTAGACATATATAGGGTTTTCTGACAACGGCAACAATAGTGATATAAAATATTTTATTTGACATAAAAACAATTTTATAAATGTGATGGTATTTTAATTGTCAAAAATTTTACTTCTATTCATGATAAAAAAAGCAAAAAACCTAAAATTGAAACTCATTTATACATTATAATATCTATTAAACATATCTTTGTCAACATTACAGTAAAATACAAGTTTCTAAACAGATCTCAATTTTAGGAGACATTGTCTTCACTTTGTAACTATCTTCAAGTGTTTGTTAACTTACTTCTTGTTTGTGAAGCTTTAATTAATTCTTATAATAAGCTGTTCCCAATTTAGGGTTTTGGATTTGATTGTCATTATATTTTAAACAATTATACTTTTATCATCTAAAGTTATTAAGATCACTTTATAAATATTATCGAGGTACATATGACTTAACAAACATGTTTTAAATTCATACAATATTCATTAAATGTTAGTTCAACATTTTTTGAGAACACTAGTACTACGAAAGCCGAAATTTATATATATATATATATGTTAATGTATATAAAATCTTTTAACTATAATTAATTTTAAATTCATATAAATATTCAAACGCTTTCTTAATTTTTAAGGTTAGACGCAGGCTATACAAAGTCTTCATAGCATGAAGAGTAAATGTTACATTTGACTTAGTTATTGTGCAATTCCATTCAAGATTTATATCTATTTATTTATTTATTTATTTATCTTCACGCCATATCCCTTGCGGGGTAGCCAGAGACGACGGAGCGCCAAACGCTACGGTCCCTGCACAACTCTTTTGCCTCGGCCACAGACATCAACCTCTTCATACATGCCCTCCGGGGGATTCTCATGCTTTTTACGTGACCTTCCTCCAGTATCATAGATACTGTGTTTTCGAAGGTCACTTGAGGCCTCCCCTTGTCTCTCTTACCACTCACTTTTCCTTTATAAATCTTTTTTACCATTCTTTTATCACTCATTCGTTCGACGTGCCCAAACCACCTGAGCACGTTCTTCCTCATCCTTACCGTGACATCTTCGCTAGTACTAGTAGTACTAGTAGTTTTTACTAAAACCTCATTTCCTTTTACCCCATACCTCTGTCGCTACTTTCACCATAACATTCCTAAGGTTCTGCCAGCATACTTCAACGCTTTCATATCCAGAATCACAGCTTTCAAGCTTCATGGAAACCATTTCTTGATGTTCCTCTCTGATTGGTGGATCTTGAAGCTTCCAGTTTCTTATGCGATAATTCGACTACAAGGTAGGGCACGTCATGCGGCTGCGACAACCTGCAAACAGACTTCTTATTCTAGCAACGACTAGATAATGGTCCGTTCCCAGATCAGCACCCCTAAACACTCGCGTGTCCATAACTTGGCTTCGAATACGCTGATCCACTAGGAATAAATCAATCATACTGCTTTCTTCCGCTTGATCCAATGTGTACATGTGAATTTGTTTGTGATCAAACACCGTGTTTGCTAGAAACAAATTTCTCTTCTTACAAAATTTCAAAATAAGCTTTCCAGCCTCATTTACTCTCTTATCCGTATTTGCCTAGCACGCTTCCGTAACTACTTCGCGCGATTCCAACCCATTCGTATCTCCACATACTATCGACTTTTTATTATCTCTGTCAGTACTTAGAACGTCCCTGACACTCTCCCAAAACTCCTCGAGCTTGCTCACTGAAGCTGAGGATACTGGCGCATACACGACTAACAAGAATACTCTTGTTATACCCAGCTTAAAGCGAACCCAAAGAAGCCCCGGGTTGCTAACCTTGTATTCTACCATTGCAATAACCATTCGAGAGGACAACAACATGCCTACACCGTGGCAACCTCGCTCACCCTCTAGAACCTCAGCCCAGAAAGCGACCCGGTTGCCAGGCAAATCGGTCATGTCATTGCCTTTTTGCTTGGTCTCAGACACACAAATAACATCCAGATCTTTGTCATCCATCACATCTAATAATTCATTCATCTTCTGTTCCATTCCTCCTCTTACATTCCACGTTGCTATTTGTAGCTCCGATTTAACATTTTACGTAATACAAACGTTTGTTAACACGATTGGCGTTCTAAAACGAATACTACGCCTTGGAGGTCCATCCTGATAACGAGACAAACCCTAGGGCTTCGTTATATTTATTGCTTTTGAGTAAAGATTACAATCAATAAGTAAAAAAAGAAAATAAAATAAATACCAACAGGTAGTTTGTGAAAAAAAATTACAACATGAATTAATTAAAAATGTTTAATTTGTCCCGCTTTATACTTCTGAGAGAAGTTGCAATCTTTTAATTGAACAAATATTTATATATTTTTTCTTTTTAAGGCGGAAGTTTCTTTGTTTTAAATAGAACAATTACTTGTCAACAAAAAGTACTTTACTACTTATAGAAAAATCTTAAATTTAAGCCCAAAAGTACTTACTAAAGTAATAACTTTTTAAATTCATAACTAGTTTCCAATAATATAAGAGATAGCATTGTTGGCATGACAAAAAATATTGGCCACCGAAAAATAATACTGAATGCTGAACGATTTGTTTCAGAGGCCATTTTAATGAACTTCGTGCTCTAATGGAAATATACCTTAATAGCATTAAAAAGCGCTAAATGATAACGGTTATTTTTTATATACTCAAGTCTTATGCACAACAAATGATTGTTTAAAAAAGAATTTAATTTGTAATATAACTGATTCTATTTATAAAAAGCTAATCACTTAGGCTATCTTAAACAGACTTACTTAATATTACTACAATGTCTTAAATACTGGTAAGACAGCTACCCAGATGGGTATTCTTCCAATCCTTAAAATATGAACGTGCTAAAGTTGCTAGATGCCGACTCAGCGGTCTTTACAGGTAACTAACAATTCAGCTATCTGGACTGACGTAATTATATTGTATTTTGCATCTTATTTTATTGCATTTCTCCAATGTCTGTTTTACAAAGGTAATCGATTTGTGCATTGAAGTACTCATTTAAAGTTCCCTTTTTAATATCTCTTATAATTATGTAATACTAAATAATAATCACAATATTATGACAATAAGCTTCAATCTGTGTACTTTTCGTTAAAATAACTGTTGAAAATGAAAGTAATTGTATTACTAAACTCAATACGATATAGGGGCATGGATTATTTGTATTCATTCCATTTCCATAAACAGAACACACTGCCTGCATTTTTGTATTATCTATTGAGAACACCGGCCTTTTGTTATGATTTTACCACGCGATAAGCAGTTATTATTATTTTTTTTAAACTATATTTAACAACAGTTTTGTTTTAAAATATTACTAGCTATAGTCCGCTACTACAGTCGTAGTTCAGAACAGTCGTTCTGCATTAATTTATAAGAATACTGAAGAAAAGAGTCCCCAGTTTGTTTAAATAAATAATTTAGAATTCTTCTTTGATCTAAAAAGCAAATATATAACTTAAAAAAATATTACAGTATTAATTAAGTTATATCCCTATCCAATCTTTTTTTTCCGCTCTCTGACAGTTTTCATCTCGGAAAGTTTCAAATATTCAATTTACTCTGATTCCGTTACTTGTTCTATATTACTCGTATATACTTTATAATACTAACCGTTTACTTAATATTATAGAAGAAAAATCATAAAAGAAGCTAAGGTACTCCAAATAGTACAGTCTGGGTTGCTATTTCAAGTAAAATGTGACTGAGGGTAGCAGTTATGACATTCTTTATCTCGTATCACCTGTTTTAGGTCTTGTTTTGCTTACAAGTTGGTTTAATTTTTATTTACCACAATAGTTTGAAGTAAATGTTCCGAGTTGTCTTAAATTATTTCAAAAATATTATAAGTGTATACAAACATATTTTTCCATTTTGCAACCACCACATTATCTCCAAAGAGATAATTTAATTAATTAATAGTAGAAATTATGATTGAACCAACTTCCGGGTATTCATTACGAGTATACGAATATTTACATCACAACAGAAACACAAATAAATAGTATTAAAAGTAATTGTAAATTAAATCAATTCGTGAGTCGGCGTTAATAGACACTTGAATTTATAATTTTTTTTTTTTTTTTCTAAAACGGAATCCTGTTCCGAAATTTGTATTTTAAAAATAAATATCGACTGACAAATATTTATTTAAGCTATATATTATACACAGATTTTAGGTAGATTCCATAGATAAATCTACCTATTGCAATCGATGCGATGACGGGACCCAGACCCCAGAGTAGGGGCGCTACGCCGTTTATGAACTGGAGATTGAGAATCCGTCGAAAAAAAAATTTTATATATCCCTCTATATATATATATGATCCATCAGTCCAAATTCATCGTAGGCAAAATCTGACTTCACAGGTCGATAGGATAAATTAGTAAGACAAACGCAGAATCTCGTTCTTTTGGAAAAAGTGAAAGGGGGGACTGGGAGGGAGGTGAAAGTGCAAACCTTTGGGACACGCTACAGGTCGCAAATATTGACGGAGGATTTTCAAACTCGGTATACACATTTTTAAGGACAAAATGAAGGTTAAGTTCTTGAACGGGGGAAATCGGTCGGGGGGTTGGAGGGCTGGGGGGGTTGAAAGTTAAAAACCGAAAAAAGTCACAGAAGGAGGCAAAATTTTACCGTCGGAAAAATCTTAGAAAATTAACAAATTAAAAGAGGAAACTTTTTTGTCCGAAAAGTTTTTTGATGCGACCCCCCGTTTAGGAGATAGGAGTGAAAGGTGGTTCCCCGCTCACCCAATATATGCAGAGTGACCCGTCATAAGACTGATAATGACCAGTAGAATACTGCTGGCTAATTTTTCTTTGTCGATCCGACCGACGGGAATCTACCTTACACGATCGACCCTGTCGAACGAGGTTTTTTTATTATACGTTTTGCGTTACTAACCTATAAATATAATATTCAATTTGGTATTTTATGCATTCCTAATCCACTGCGACAAGAAGCTACTTCTTTCTCTCTGTCTCTCTTTACTATACTTTACTTTATCAATATCTAGTTCATATTTACTAGCTTAAGTCAAAGTTTTCCTGTTCATTTTGTGGGTTGCCTCTTGCATTTATGACCGCGAATATTGAACTTGGTCCAAACTTTAATGTTAAGGATATTACTCTATAGAATTCAGGTTAATAAAGGACTATTCAATAATATCTGTTACTCTCTTCGGAGATTGATAGTTGTCGTTGTGCTTTGAAGTGAACAGCTTGATTTTCCTCCTTCTACCGCTTATGTTTTGTTTGTTTTCAAGAAATAACAGTACTTAGCTACATTGTAAAAGTTTATAAATACTGCCATTATTATTATTAATATTTTACACTATCGCAGTAACAAAGTCTTTAAGGGTACAAATAAATAAATCAGTGATGCTTGAATTAATCCGTCCATGTCATACCTGTAGGTGTTTTTGTCTTCCCATTTAAAATCAAATTCATATTTATATTTATTTATTTAGCTTAACGCCATATCCCTTACGGGGTAGCCAGAGACGATGGAGCGCCAAACGCTACGGTCCCTGCATACCTCTTTCGCCTCGGCCACAGACATCAACCTCTTCATACATGCCCTCCGGGGGGTCCTCATGCTTTTTACGTGACCTTCCTCCAGTATCATAGATACAGTGTTTTCGAAGGTCACTCGAGGCCTCCCCCTTTCGCTTTCGTATCGTTTGACGTTTCGCCGTCTTAACAATGTAGCCAGGGCACCGTCAACTCTGTTACCGGCAGCAATACGCCTTTCCACATTCATTTCGTATCTTCCGTCTCTGCTAAACATACGAGTACTTCCCAAATATAACACTTCATTCACTTGTTCTATTATCTTACCATTTACATTGATCTTACATTCTGATCTTTCTTCATTTCTTTCAAATATCAGAACCTTCAACTTATCTGCATTCCGGTTTAGACCATTACTTTCACACCCATCTTTCAGAGTGGTGACCAATACCTGCAGATCGCATTCTGATGATGCAATGAGCACTGCATCATCTGCGTATAGCAAGCAATTAACTTTAAGGTCACCTACTTTCACTCCCATGTCACTGTCTTTCACGCCTTGGAGACAACTATCCAAATACAAATTGAATAACCAAGCTGACATACCGCAACCTTGCTTAACACCCGATTGGATTTCAAACCAGGGCGACATGTCAGCTCCTACTCGCACACGGGCTGAGTGATCTCTGTAAAGAGACTTTACAGCCCGTAGCAAGGGTCCGTTCACGTTGTATCGGGGCAGTATCTCCCATAACTTCTTTCTCACAACCCTGTCAAACGCCTTTTCCAAATCCACAAAAGCACAGGAAACCTTTTGGTTTAGGGCCAAAAGCTTTTCCGTGATCATGCGGAGGGAAAAGATCTGATCTATACACCCTCTTCCAGGTGTAAAATCTCCTTGGGCCTCCCACAACAGCCTTTCAAATCTCTCTTGCATTCTTCTCGCTAATATTTTTGCATAAACTTTACCACCCAAGCTAATCAAACTGATAGCCCTATAGCTTGCACAGTCTATCTGTGAACCTTTGCCTTTATACAAAGGTACGACGACTGCACCTCACCAATCGTCTGGGACCTCTCCTGATTTCCAGCATAAATTGCACAAAAGCTAGAACAAGTTCAAGATACGTGGCCCACCATATTTGATCATCTCGGAAGTAACTTCATCTGCTCCCGCAGCCTTACTCGAATTTCAGACTTCGAATCACACTCTCCACTTCTTTCAAACTGATTTTACCATCGGTTACATCGGGACTCAGCATTTCGCTGATACTCGAGGCCTCCTTGTAGAATTCCGCCCACCGCTGCAAAACGTGTGCTTGCTCTGTTAAGATTTCACCGTTCTTCGAAAGCACCCCTTTCATTCTACAGGTTACCGAACAACCCCGGGAATCACTAACTTCTCGCCAGAAAAGCTTCGTATTTTCCCGGAAGTTGTTTGTCAACCTTTCATCCCTTTCTTTCTCAGAATTTTCACGCTTCATGCTTATAAGTGCTTTCGTTTTGTCCTTTTACTTATCTTTTACTCTCTTTTTCTTATCTCTCTCATACTTTTATCCTTACCCGTGGCTTTATAATCAAACCATGCTTACTTCTTTAACTCCACATCATCTTTCACTTCATCATCCCACCATTCATGACTTATAAAACCTCTTTTCTTTTTTCTCCGTCGCTACTTTCACCATACCATTCCTAAGGTTCTTCCAGCATACTTCAGTACTTTCATTTCCAGAGTCACAGCTTTCAAGCTTCTTGGAAACCCTTTCTTGATATTCCTCTCTGATCGGTGGATCTTGAAGCTTCCAGCTTCTTATGCGATAATTCGACTACAAGGTAGGGCACGTCATGCGGCTGCGACAACCTGCAAACAGGCCTCTTATTCTAGCAACGACTAGATAATGGTCCGTTTCTAGATTAGCACCCCTAAACACTCTCGTGTCCATAACTTGGCTTCGAATACGCTGATCCACTAGGAATAAATCAATTATACTTCTTTCTTCCGCTCGCTCCCATGTGTACATTTGAATTCGTTTGTGATCAAACATCGTGTTTGCCACAAACAAATTTCTCTCCTTACGAAATTCCAAAATCAGCTTTCCAGCCTTATTTCCTCTCTTATGACCGTACTTGCCTAGCACGCTTTCGTAACCACTTCGCGCGGTTCCAACCCATCCATTCAAATCTCCACATACTATCAACTTTTCACTATCTCTGACACTACTTAGAACATCCCTGACACTCTCCCAAAACTCCTCGAGCTCGCTCACTGGAGCTGAGGATACTGGCGCATACTTGGCCAACAAGAATACTCTTGTTATCCCCAGCTTAAAGCGAAGTCCGTAAGTAAGCTACCACTGGCTCGGAATGCTGCTCTGTTAAGAAGAGCCGGCCAGAAACTCAAAAGTTGCTCTTTCAAAAGAAATATAACAATCTTAGATGATGTACATTATAATATAAATCCTGCAAATGGTTCAACAACTTAAGTTCCACATATTTCGAACGACTAAAAACTCTTGAACTTTATAATAAGATTTATTTAATAATAAACATTTTATTTTAGATTTAAAGCTAAGAAAAGGAAGGTCTAAGATATCTTGTGGAACTTTATTATATATGCGTATACTCAAACCCATGAAGAATTTATTAACTTTTTGAAGACGAAATTTTGGCGATACGAGTTTGTTTTCATTTCTCGTATTTATTTATATAACTATTTAAATTTTGGCGTATAGACTGTAAGAATACCTATTTCTTTAAAAAAAATTTCAGAGAATCTCTAGCTTTTAAGTTATAAATAGGGCTATCATAATAGGGCAAAGCTCTGTTTTGTAAAATAAATGTAGAATTAATTTCGGTAGCACTGCCCCATAATAAAATACCGTAAGATAAAATACTATAAAAATAACTAGAATAAACAAGTCGACCCGTTTTAACGTCCGTTAATTGTCTGAGTTTTCTAATTGCAAAGATGTCGGAGCTGATTTTCCCTGCGAGTGTTGAGCGATGGGGGTTCCACTGGAGCTTTTTATCTAAAGTTATACCTAAGAAATTTTTTGAGTCAATCAATTCTAACACTTCATTGTTAAGAAGCAAGTTAAAATTTTTACTTTTTACATTAGGAAGTGTAAACTCTATGCATTTATTTTCTTTAGCTTTTAAGACTAAATTATTAATTTTGAACCAATGAAGGACTCGTGACAAAGTACTGTTTACTTCATCAAATTTAATTCTATCACGCTCAACTTTAAAAGTAAGCGAGGTGTCATCAGTAAAAAGTACCTCAACAAAAAAATGCAAGTCATTAATATAAAGTAAAAACAAAAAGGGGCCCAGAACAGAGCCCTGTGGAACACCAATCTTTAGGTGAGAACCGGACGATCAGTCGTTGATTTGCCTTTGGTGAAACCATATTGTTCACTATGCATGATCCCACTGCTATACACAAACAATGTATTCTTATATTACTAGGTACTTAATACTGAGTTCATTGATACTTTTCTATGTCACAGCACATGTTCAAAACCTAAAGGTTGTAATATGTGTAATGGATATTATTTTGAATATTAATGTTTATATTTAAAAACTTTATTGTTCAACAAAAATTGTACAAGTGGCGGACTTAATGCTTAAAGATTCTCTACCATTCAACCGAAAAAAAATGCAGAAAAACACAAACGAGGGGTACAAAAGAAAACAAACAAACAAAATATAGACAACTTATGTAAATAACATTTAATACATATATGGATACATATCTATACTTGTAATACATAAAAATATGTTATATATTGTATAAAATGTCACTTTAATTCTGTTTACCAAGATTATATTAGTTTTAAGACATTATATTACAATATTAACATTAATAAATTTTTTGATAAAACTACTACTTTGTAGTTCAAACTAAATTTAAAGCCTCTGTCTCTAGTATTTCTGAACAATGTCTGTAATAACTACAAAACGTGTACTCAAGAATGCTGCTTCTGAATTGTGGTAATTTTCTAAGAACGTGATTACAATAGTTCGAAATTAACTAGAACTCTGTCTCACTAAACAAAAGAGGATTAAAATACTGGAATCCTGAATTTCATACAATTATAATTTCGGTTGAATTCAAATTTCATATCAAACTTAATGTATCTATAATGATAAATATGTCTATTAACAACATTATTTATTCTAATCTGTCTTATCTCATTTTGTAAGTAATAAATTGCTAATTGTCCTATAAAATTATGAGCCGTATCAACAAACATTATAACATATTTACTCTTTTAGTTACATTAATAACATTGTCCTTTACTTAATCGCTAATTATAGGTAACATTTATGAAATAAGGATTTTTAAAATGTACTCGATACTAACAAAATATTTTTTTAACAATTGATTGAATTAATTCAAAATATAATCATATTTACAATTACATTTACAAAACAATTAAATGACGTAAAATAACATAATGCGTAATGATAAACCTTATCCTGTGTACTGTTAGGAAGATTTATTAATTAATTTTTATTCATAATACCAGTATATTGTTTAGAAGAAATCTAAATAAACGATTTTCAAATGTTAAAAATATTTTTGTAAAAAATATAAGATATGACATAAAAATATATAACAGTTAAATAAAATACATAATTAAGATTATATATTATTTATAGGTTAAAAAAATATCACGAAACTATTACCTTTAAAGAGTGCTGTTTAAGACAATATTCCAGAACAATCATTAATAATCGAGCAACTCTTGATAGGATATTTAGTCGTTAAAAATATCCTCCATGGGTATAATAAAATAATAATATTCTTATTAAAAACAAAAATAATATACGTGTCATATGATATTATTTATTGAAACACGACACCAAAACAACGACCTACTTATCTAATCGTGTGATGTAACACACTGAAAATAAAAATGATCTGCCATTGACTTATATTTGATACTTTTATACCTATACTTTAAAATCTAAAAATATGCAACTAACAACTTCAGTAATAGTTGTATAAATACTTTGGCAACTGGCAAGTTCTTGTAGCTTTATAAAACTTAATAACGGCAATAAATCGTCATACGAAGCAATCCAAGTATACACGTAATTTCTCTCAACCACACCATTAAATGCAATTGCAATGCAATGCAATTTTCAACGTGGAGTGTTCTGACGGTTGATATACTTCGTAGTTTTATTTTTGTTCATTGCAGTTCACATAAAGTTTCGATGCAGGCGAAGGTTGTAAAGTCGGCAGCGAGACAATAATTCACCATTGGCCAGGCTTGTAAGTTTAAAATGTACCATTTATAAATTATTTTTGATCAATGTATATGAAAATTGGATTATTTACGAAGCAATGTAAAAAATGTATGGTTTTAGAATTTTGATTACTTCTCGATATACCGTTGTTTTATCGTAAAATATGTAATGAAGTGAAGTAAGTATTTAAAGTTTATATTATCTTTGTCTAAATAACTCATAGTAAACCAAACAAAAACATATAAAACAATAATATCTCATAAGCTCATAATATTAATCCTATTTAAGCTAAAACTAAATACTATGCTGGTAAATTGAAGGGCAATATACAATTTTATGTACCGTCACAGCAAGTGATTGTTATATCGGACATACTCTAAATAATAACATAATGCTGTCAATGGAATTTTTGACAAGTGAAAAAATAAACCGTTCAGTAGTTTTTGAGACTATTCGTAACCAACAAATATAAAAACAAGCAAAGTTTTTTTTTGTTATACAAGCGTAGCCAGGGCAAAGCAATACAATACGCACCAACTCAACTTGCTATGGTAAAATTGCGGACATTTAATGCTATTGCTGCGTCTCATGTTAAATGAAGACTACTCAGCTCGCGTTGCCGCAATCGGTGGGATAGGCTTTCAGGATTAAGCGCTGACCTGGAATCATATTTCTTTGCTACTAAATAATTATAAGTTTAATTTGTAACTTAGTTATATAATTTCATAGATTAAACTAATTATCATTCCGAACGTTATTCTTTTCATAATAATATTAAGATCAATATAACTTCAGAACAGTTGTTCTAAGGACCTTACCTAGCTGTCAGTAACTCCTATGTCATTTATGATCATAAAATAATAAGAGTATGGTAATACTATAAACAAAATAATGAAAATACATTTGAGAAGTTGTGACTCCAATCATCAAAAAGTGTACTGTACTTTATAGACTATTCTAGTCTTACTAAATTTATATAAGACACATTTAGTATTTTCAAACTTTTAATTAATAGTCCTTATTAGTATTTTTACGCCCAATTAATTTCTCAACTCCAAGTAATAGTAAGCGTTTCTATCACAACTTGATACACAGAAACACAAATAAATAGAGTTGCAAATTAAATAAATTCGTAACTCTGCGTTATAGTCGTCATACCATAGTTAAACTTATTTACTACTATAAAACACATATCAAAGATCTTAAATTAATATTCAAATTATAATAATTTTCAAACTCCGATTCACCACTAACGCGGCTATATTTAACAAAAATAAAAAATGTAAAAAATCATAAAAAGTGTGACTTCTTATTCTCATACAAGCAAAGGGAATTCCTATTATATGAGGATTGCGGATCTTCAACAAATACGGGAACATGTATTTCTTTATTTCAACAACTTATTTCGTAATAAGAAGTAAGATTTTCAAATGATACAAATAAAATATTTAGACCGGGCATTGATGAGTCAGTGAGTCAAGATTAATATAAATAACAAATACTTGCAGATAATTATTTTATATCATATTGCTGAAGTTGTCGTGTAGGAAGGAAAAGGATTTTTTATTTATAAGCTTTAACTAACATATAAGCATTAACTGATACAAATAAATAAAATAATTTTCGACATTTAACACGATACAAATAAATAAAATTATTTTCGAAGTTTAAATTTATATATTTTATAATTTACATGTAAGTAACTTCTTGCAAACAATACGGATTATTAGTTTTATAATATTTCTTAGTCATAGGTAGAACTACACAGATCTTCTCATCAGATAAGGCAGTGTTTTAACTATTTATTTTAATTAAATTATTACATCATAAATACATACAAAATAAATATATTACACAACTTTTTTAAAATTCGTTTCAGATATAATGACATTTAGTATAGATTTAAAGTTACACAATATACATTTGTAGAAATACCTCAAAAGAATAAGTAAAAAACTAAACTTTTTAATTTTACACATATTTCTCCTGGTAATTAAAGAAAACGCATTCAAAGAAGCAAGAAAAAAAAATTATGTGAAAGGTCTCAAAGTATTTGTTCTAGTTAATGATTTAATTAAAGGAAGAAAATATGATGAGAGAAAATAAATTTATTTTATTTTGTCACTCCCAGTTGGTAATTAACCCTGGAGTAATTTCAAAGGAATTATGAGCAGTGTTTCGAGCTGAATACATAAGATTTGTGAGACTTATTTTAAAGTAAATATTATGTAATAATCACTAGTACAAGCACGTATTAAAAGATATGTACTCATATAAATTTTTTGAGAAACAACAATATTGTAATATAGTATATATTATATTACCATTACGATAAAATATTAACCCATTTTCTTACCTCAACTGTTTTGTCTATGAAATACAGATACATTACTAAAGTAATATAAGTTACTTGTCTCCTAATAGAAAAGAGATTTATTGATATAAAAATTTGAGAAAAACAGTAGTTTTAAAGTAGATTACTTGACCTACACATATGGAGATTGAAGTGAACTTTTTTAATAAATATACAAAAAAATGTTAATTAAAATTTAATACAATTGTGTTGTTAACAAAGAGTGAAATACCCTCATCATACTGAGATCTGTCATAGTAGAACAGACAGACTGGCAGTATTGAAGGATGGATTGGAAAAACTTATGTTAATCTTCTAAACATTCCAGATAATGTTGGTTTTAATAAATCAAAATATTCAATAAATTTCAATGTAAGATTAAATGTGATGATAATTGCGCCTAAAACTGAACCTTGTTCAAGATACTTTTTATTCTAATTAACATTTACCAATAAAATACAAGTTGTGTAGGTAAATAAAGTATATATTATTTAAAATTAGAGCTTCAAAATGCAATTTCAATATTATTAACGTTATTAAGTTAAAGCTCATCCGGAAACTATTATATTATTTATTAAAAAAACGATATATTAAGATGAAAACCTGTTTTGTTAATATGTAATTTAAAATTTTACTGCTACAGATAAAGGAAAATTTTCAGTGTTAATTATTTAATGCTCTTCGCATGTCCACATCATGATTTGTATTCAACATTGAGAGAGAAAAATTATAATTTACTCACCATAACTTTATTTAAACACTGTGAAGCAGCACTAAAACAATAAAAATCGATAATTTGAAAAATAATAATAAAAAGGAAATATATTTTAATAATGATATAAAAATAAATAGCTAAAAAAATAACGTTAGACATTGTACATCATTACGTTTGTTGTCTTCAACGACGATGGGAATAATTAAAAACAAAAGATATTCTCGTAAAATACGATGGAGACCAAGGATGGAAGAGAATAGCCAAAAGGATAGAAAGAATATATGGGTTTCGTCAATGTCGTATAGGAAGCCAGTTGGGTTTTTTTTGCGGTATTGAGAAATGTGATCAAATTTCCTTAAGCCAAAGATGAAACGAATGCAGAGATTTTGCAGGCAATCCAGCTTGTGTAAAAGATCTTCATTTATGTCGAGGTAGCAAATAGGTCGGCATAATCTAAAATTGGCATAAGGAGATCGTTAGCAAGCAGGGTCTTCGTCTTAATAGGCAAGAGATTTTTACACCTTGTAAGTGATCCAAAAGCCTGAAAAACTTTCCTACTAAGGGCTGATACTTGTGGATTCCATGACAGGTGGCTATCCACGATAATTCCAAGGTTTTTAATAGTTTGACAATAGGGCAGAATAGTAGAATTAAAATCAACAGGAGGGAGTAAGGAATAATTGAGTTTGGAAATTTGTCGAGAGTTACCAATAATAATAACCTGCGACTTATTACAGTTTATCAGTAAACCATGGTGATTACTCTTATCACATACGATATTGAAGTTATGGTTTAGGCTCTTGATTGTTTCAGAAAGTTGTTCTACAGGAGTGAATATATAAAGTTGGAGGTCATCAGCACATAAATAGTAAGGTACAGAGAGTAGACTAGTAAGAATAGGCTAGTAAGAGTAGGCTAGTATGACAATCGAAAAAAGAAGAGGGGATAAGATCTCAACGTGGGGAATACCAGCAATGAGACGGCAATACACCGATGTCTTTTCTTTGATTCGGGCACATTGCATACGATCAAACAAGTAAGACCGGAACCAATGAATGGCAGCTGATGAGATATTGATGGAATCTAGGATAGCTAAGAGAATTTCAAAATCAACTGTGTTGAAAGCGTTGGAAAAATCAAGGAGGGCCAAGACAGTCACTTTTTTATTATCAATGGCGAAACGAACATTATCACACACTTTTATTAACGCCGTAACAGTGCTGTGCCGTCTGCAAAAACCTGATTGAAATGGACTAAGTACATTATTTTAAACCAAAAAACCAGAAACCAGAGTTAAGAATATACAATACCTTCAAGAACTTTAGATAAGAATGGAAGGATAGAAATTGGACCATAATGCGAGAGAAGCTTAGGATTACAGTTTTTGGGAATAGGAATGACTTGCGCCATACGCCAAGCACTAGGGGAAATGTTACAAGAAAAGGAATAGTTAATTAAGTGGGAGAGAATATGTAGAGTGCTATCTAAGCTTAGTAGCATCATCTTGCGACTAATCCCGTCACTGCCAATAGCATCTGATTTAAATGAAATGATGTTCTTTTTAATTTCCTCAGGACTTACCGTGCTAAAACGAAAAAAGTATATATTCGGTCTTGATTGCGAGTTAATAGATGAAATGTTTTCCGATTTATTAATAGTATTTGATATAAAATTAGCGAAATTGCAATTTAGAGCATCAACATCTACATCGTGGGTGACGTCATTAGGTTGCTTGCCAATGAATCAAGAAACTTACAAACTTTTAGGGTAATTTTGCCAGCTATTAAGCCATGAATATAGTTCCGCTAATCATTCCTGCATATCTTATTACAGCGGTTCCGCAGCTGCTTGTATTTATACAAGTTGGCATCTGTAGGTATTAATTTATATTTTAGCTTTGGCGGAATTGCGTTTCGTCATGGTAGATTTAATATTTGTAAGCCATGGAGCGGGCAAATGTTTTAATTTCATAGGACGTAGGGGAGCGTGAACATTAAAAATTTCAGTGCGGATGGAATTAAAGAAGCAAGTTTGTCATCCATTGTAACAGCATTGATAATCGAGTCCCAGTTTATATTTTGTAGATCATGCAAAAATCTATCGTTTTAAATTTGTATGAAAAAGCTTCTGCAGACAGCTGAACACGAAAGTAAACATACTCGGGGTCAGAGATCATCATGAGATTAAACTGGGAAGGTATGCAGTTAGCAAAGTAGTGAGTAGGACTAGTTTGGAGCAGACACAAGTTTGACAGACGCAGACACAAGATTAAATGAAATCCTGGTTATAAATAGGAGGTGATGGGTAGGCAAAGTTTCGAAAAAGTCTCAGACACCAGAACAGCATGAACATTTTCTACTTCAAGAGAAGCTAGAAAATCTGAAAAAATGTGCAGTAATGCTTTACGCATTTACGAGAATGTGGACTGCATTAAAGTCTTTAGTGCAGGCCCCAAGCTTGGTTTCAAGGTATGATTTTAAAGATATGGAACTCCTATGGAAACTGTCGTCGGACGAACTAACAGGAGAATAATAAAGCTCAGTGTCGGAGGTATTGTTATTAATATTATCTGAGATGCTATCATCCAAAATATTCATATTATTCATATTATTAATATATAAATTAATAAAATAAAAAATAATTTATAAAATATAATTTATAAATTATAAAATTATATAATAATTAAATGAATATTATTATTTTATATGTGTATATAAAAATTATGTGCATATTTATTTTGTGGAACTAATTCTTTATTCATAAAATATTTTGGAATGATTTTTAATATGGTGTCTGCTTTGCTAGCATGAGCAAAAGTCAAACCCTGAAATACTACCTCAATCATTAAAACATAGAAAATAACAATTACTTACTAGCTATTACATTAAATAATAATTATTTACTAGCTATTATACTAGCTAGCCATTTCACTAAATATATATCATTATAAGAACGAAAATATACTTGCGTTTCATATAAAATAACAGATATTTTCCTAGAACATCTTTATCACACTAGCATGACAGCTACGTTACAAATTTCTGTACTAGAGCACTTTGTGGAAAAACTTTTATTCGTTTGAATGATATTTTCAGTATTTGTCCTGTTTCGACAATTGGAATAGATATTGTATTGCTAGTGAGGTCTTTTTCCTCCATAAGGTATTAAGGTATTACATTTGATATGAATAGGTTACGGATTAATTAGTGCTCTTTCGTAGTATAACGTGTTTATTACTTATTGAATACTTTTTTTTAGGTTTAAAAATTCGGGACGTCTGCCTGAATGTCCAGTTTCCTGATCTGTAGCTGTAGCTGAATGCGATGTACCTTAAGTACCTGATCCTCAATAACATATTAAAAAGTTCAAAACTATATATTAATATTTGAAGAATAAGTGTTTGACTTCAGTATTTTTGTACTAACAAAAAACGTATATATGTATAAGCCTGTCCATTGACTGTGGCGCCTATAATTTTTTTCCAAATACCAAAATATAAAGGATCTTATTCAATAAATGTAATTGTGATGTAGTAACCTTCCGTTAAGTTCTAGCTTCCATAATATTTGTTCCATTTTTTTTAATCATTCAAATAAATTATTTCCTAAATATTGCATTTGAAAATTGATTTAAAGTGACCCAGTGGTAACTCAAAAATAAAAATCGAAAAACACAATACGTAAGAGTGTACGAGTTCTGTTCTATTGAGAAAATAGAACAGAACTGTCTTTTTCTAATTCCAAAGTAACAGCTTTCCAGTAAATACATATGAAAGAATATATATCGTAGTAAAGTAAAAAAAAATTGTTGTTTTGTTTATATTTTTTTTCTGTCTGTCTGTCTGTTTGTTCCAGCAGTTCTCTGGGCCGATTTTTTTCATTAGTGATCCCAGCAGTTACTATTATATATTTATTAAAATATATTATTATATATTTATAATAAGATGTTTAATATTTAAGAAGAAAGATCAATCTAAAATAGGCTTCAGATTCATACTTTATCTGAATGTATAATTGTAATAAGTTTTACCTATTTTTGTTTTCAAAATAATTTGCGAAGCATGCGGAGTTACTTTGAGTGTTGCACTCTGTATACATTTTTAATGTAAAATGTGACTGAGAGAAGAAATTATGACACAAGAAAGCTTTTAACTCGTATCTCATATTCCAAACGGTGAACAGCTTATAAGGTGGTTAAATTTGGTGTATGAAAGTAGTTTCACCAGCCATCATATTTTGTTGTAAAAATTTTGAGTTATCTCCAACTATTTCCAAACATTAACAATTATCGCCAGATATTCGGATTATACCACTGATAAAATGTAAGCGGAACGTCAATCCAAGAATCGAGGTAAGATTGAAAATTGTTTCACTTTTAAGAATAAAAATGTCGCACAGCAATTGGAATCATCTCTACTCCCAATTTTTATTTCAATTTACCGCAATCCATATGAAATTTGAATTCAGACTGACAATGTAAAATCAACAGTGAGACGCTGATTAAACAGGAACTCGACTGTATGTAAATCGTAAATTACTTTGGGTGAATAGAAGATATTTTTAAAAATTTCATCGTATATTCTTTTACTTTCACATTTATTGGGTTAATCACAGAAAAGAAGAAGACATGTTTATTCTTGTTAAGATTAACGGCCAGGCTCAAGATGCCTAAAAGGTTTCGCCTACCGATAACTGTGATTATATCTATAGATTGCTAGATTTAAAGAGGGGGGTGGTGACTCGGATGATCAATGGGTAGAGCGACGACAATGTTTTTTAGATGTTTTGCAGATTGGAGTCCGGTCCATGTCCATTAATTTTCTATTCTATACTTTTTTTAAATATATGCCTATACATATATATATATATATATATATATATATATATATATATATATATATAGAACCAGGAACTGTAATTATATATATATATAGTTACAGTTCCTGGTATAAGATATTGCAATAATTTTTTTTATCAACTGTATTATTTTCGATTGTTTATTTCTGCAGTTGAAATTCAGTTCAGATTGTCTCAAAATATTTTCTATTCTGTTAAAAGCACAAATCTTTATGTAAGGGTTTAATTAAAAAATATATATCTATGTATATGTATAAAAATAACTGGCACTATAATGGCTTTTGTATTTTTGTTCTTAATGGCTTTTGTAATAAACTTTATCAGGATAATTATATTATTTCTCTATAATAAGAGAACTGGTAAAGGTTTTTGAGTAGATATTTGAGACACGATGAGACTTCTCCTATTATACCTAAGTAGAGAACCCGACACTATATATATATATATATATATATATATATATATATATATATATATATAGAACCAGGAACTGTAATTATATATATATATAGTTACAGTTCCTGGTATAAGATATTGCAATAATTTTTTTTATCAACTGTATTATTTTCGATTGTTTATTTCTGCAGTTGAAATTCAGTTCAGATTGTCTCAAAATATTTTCTATTCTGTTAAAAGCACAAATCTTTATGTAAGGGTTTAATTAAAAAATATATATCTATGTATATGTATAAAAATAACTGGCACTATAATGGCTTTTGTATTTTTGTTCTTAATGGCTTTTGTAATAAACTTTATCAGGATAATTATATTATTTCTCTATAATAAGAGAACTGGTAAAGGTTTTTGAGTAGATATTTGAGACACGATGAGACTTCTCCTATTATACCTAAGTAGAGAACCCGACACTTGGCTGGAGAGTAGCAGGGTTAAATCAACTCTTGTATATTGAAAGAAGATACTTTTTTGCTAAAGAATACTCTTGAGGCACTCTGCAATTTTGATTCTTCAATATTTAAGAAGGAAAAATAGCCAGATTATTTAATCGAGTCGCATAGTTTGCCAAATACTTGCAAAATTATATTGCAAAAAATAAAAGAAATGTATTTTAGGCACGTTGACATTTTAACATCATATTATTTATGAGTAAAAATAGATATTATTAATAAGACAAATAATTTCGGTAAGATATTTTAACTGTCAGATAATCCAGAAAGTTAAGTATGTGTGTGAGCAATGCTATAGGTTGGTTGTCGTGTCTTCCTAATACAGAAGAGAAGTAGACATTATATATCTTTATTTTATTTTATTTACATATGACTTCTTTATTAATAGTAACTCTTAACAGTTTGTTCAATTAAAAAAAATACTTTATTAATATCGCAAATCTTACCTTCACCCAATAAAATATTTTTAAATAATAAAAAGTAATAATAAGTAAGAATCGCAAAATGAATTTTATTTTGTTAACCTTCATGATGTGATAATCCTGTTGTTACTAATCTACAATTACAATCTACAATAACATATAATCTATATTAATGAAATTTTATCAAAACAGTAAATGAAAAAGGTTGATAATATTAATTGAACAAGGTTTGTCTGATTTGGGCTCGTTAAAAAATACAAGCTCGGTCTCGATGTAAAGCAGTTTCCCTTTGTTATGATTTAAACTTTTCATATATATTTTTGTATTTGTAATTCTAGCAGCTTTTTAAATGTTGAAGATAAAAAATGTAATAAAAAGAAACATTAGAATTGTAAATAGTTTCAATGTATAATTGAATAAGTTTTACTTATATATATACAGAGAAACATGTGGAGGTACGTGTGCTATGGTCCGTATAAAATATTTCATGTAAAATGTGATTGAGAGTATTTATTTATTTGGGAAACAAACAATAAAAAAAAGCTAAAAATAAAATTAAAACAAACAAAAAGAATTTTGAAAGTAAAATAACAACGTTATTTAATCAATCAATTAAAATATATAAAATTAAATTTACTTAAAATCTAGAAATAAAAGAAATAAGTAGAAAAAAAAGAATAAATAAAAGTTTAGAAAACATGCATACCTACAAATATATATCAAAATGTGTACTATAAAAATAAAAAATGTAATAAAAATAGTAATAAATAAAAACATCATAATTTCCTGAAATTACTTACAATTATTTTGATAAGTACTTACTTACTTATCTTCACGCCATATCCCTTGCGGGGTAGCCAGAGACGACGGAGCGCCAAACGCTACGGTCCCTGCATACTTCCTTCGCCTCGACCACAGACATTAACCTCTTCGTACATGCCCTCCGGGGGGTCCGAATGCTTTTTACGTGACCTTCCTCCAGTATCATAGATACTGTGTTTTCGAAGGTCACTCGAGGCCTCCCTCTGTCTCTCATACTGCTCACTTTTCATTTATAAATCTTTTTTACCATTCTTCCATCACTTATTCGTTCGACGTGCCCAAACCACCTGAGCACGTTCTTCTCCATTCTCACTGTAACATCTTCTCTAGTACCTGCCATTCTGTGGATCTCTTTATTGCGGATTCGGTCAGCTAAACTGACTCCGCATATTTGGCGAAGAGATCTTCACAGCATTCATCTTTCTTATATTCTTCTTCTGCGTTTCCCACGTTTGGCTGCCGTATAACAGCATCAGTAGCAAAACTGCATTGTGTACAGCCAAACGTGCAGCTATGCTGACATTTCACCGTCTCAACAATGCAGCCAAAGCACCGTTAATTCTGTTACTGGCAGCAATACGTCTTTCCACATCCATTTCGTATCTTCCGTCTCTGCTAAACATACTTCCCAAATATACCACTTCATTCACTTGTTCTATTATCTTACCATTCACGTTGATCTTACATTCTGTTCTTTCATATTTTTTTTCAAATATCAGAACGTTTGTCTTATCTGCATTCAGGTTTAGACCATTATTTTCACACCCATCTTTCAGAGAGTGACCAATGGCTGCATATCGTCTTCTGATGATGCAATGAGCAGTCCATCATCTGCATATAGCAAGCAATTGACCTTAAGGTCACCTACTTTCACTCCCATGTCACTGTCTTTCACGCCTTGAAGACAATTATTCAAATACAAATTGAACAACCAAGCTGACATAGCGAAACCTTGCTTAGTACCCGATTGGATGTCAAACCAGGGCGACATGTCAGCCTCTACTCGTACACAGGCTGAGTGATCTCTGTAAAGAGACGTTACAGCCTGTAGCAAGGGTCCGCTCACATTGTATCGGGGCAGTATCTTCCATAACTTCTTTTTCACAACCCTGTCAAACGCCTTTTCTAAATCCACAAAAGCACAGAAAACCTTTTGGTTTAGGGCAAAAACTTTTCCGTGATCATTCGGAGGGAAAAGATCTGATCTATACACCCTCTTCCAGGTCCAAAAACACCTTGGGCCTCCCACAACAGCCTTTCAGATCTCACTTGCATTCTTCTTGCTAATATTTTAGCATAAATTTTACCACCCAAGCTAACTGATAGCCCTATAGCTTGCATAGTCTATCTGTGAACCTTTGCCTTTATACAAAGGTATGATGACTGCACTCCGCCAATCGCCTGGCACCTCTGATTTCCAGCATAAATTGCACAAAAACCAGAACAAGTCCCAGACGCGTGGCCCACCATATTTGATCATCTCGGCAGTAACTTCATCTGCTCCCGCAGCCTTACCACATTTCAGACTTCGAATCACGCTCTTCACTTCTTCCAAACTAATTTCACCATCGGCTACATCGGGACTCAGCATTTTGCTGGTACTCAAGGCCGAGACGTCCTCACATTCATACGTCTCCTTTTAGAATTCCACCCACCGCTGCAAAACGTGTGTTTGCTCGGTTAAAATTTCACCGCTCTTCGAAAGCACTCCTTTCATTCTACATGTTACCGAACAACCCCGGGAATCACTAACTTCTCGCCAGAAAAGCTTCGTGTTTTCCAGGAAGTTGTTCATCAACCTTTCATACCTTTCTCTTTGAGAATTTTCACGCTTCATCTTTATAAGTGCTTACGTGTTATGCTTTTGCAGCTTGTACTCTCTTTTTCTTATCTCTGTCATACTTTTATCTTTACCCAAGGCTTTATAATCCAGCCATGCTGTCTTCTTTAACTCAACAGCATCTTTCACTGAATCATTCTACCATTCATCGCGCTTTTTACTAAAACCTCTTTTCCTTTTACCACATACCTCTGTCGCTACTTTCACCATAACATTCCTTAGGTTCTGCCAGCATACTTCTACGCTTTCATTTCCAGAATGACAGCTTTTTAGCTTCTTGGAAACCCTTTCTTGATATACCACTCTGATCCGTGGATCTCAAAGCTTCCAGCTTCTTATGCGATAATTCGACTCCAAGCTAGGACACGTCGTGAGGCTGCGCCTGCTAACAGACCTCTTGTTCTAGCAACGACTAGATAGTGGTCCGTTCCCAGATCAGCACCCCTAAATACTCGCGTGTTCATAACTTGGCTTCGAAAACGCTGACCCACTGGGAATAAACCAATCATACTTTTTTCTTCCGCTAGCTCCCATGTGTACATGTGAATTTGTTTGTGATCAAACATCGTGTTTGCCACAAACAAATTTTTCCTTTTACAAAATGCCAAAATAAGCTTTTCAGCCTCATTTACTCTCTTATCACCGTAATTGCCTAGCACGCTTTCATAACCACTTTGCGCGGTTCCAACCCATCCATTCATATCTCCACATACTATCAACTTTTTATTATCTCTGACACTACTTAGAACTTCCCTGACACTCTCCCAAAACTCCTCGAGCTCGCTCACTGGAGCTGAGGATACTGGCGCGTAAACGGCTTCAAAGAATACTCTTGTTATCCCCAGCTTAAAGCAAATCCAAAGAAGCCTCGGGTTGATGGCCTTGTATTCTACCATTGCATTAACCATTCGAGAGGACAACAATACGCCTACACCTTGGCAACCTCGCTCACCCTCTGGAACCCCAGCCCAAAAAGCGACCTGGTTGCCAGGCAAATCGGTCGTATCATTGCCTTTTCGCTTCGTCTCAGACACACAAATAACATCCAGATCCTTGTTATCCATCACATCTAATAATTTATTCGTCTTCTGTTCCATTCCTCCTCTTACATTCCACATAGCTATTCGTAGCTCCGTCCTCCACCTACCGCCGTTCGGAACATGACGTGTTGGTTGGCGGTCCCCAACGCCGCATTAGTTCATATAATAACTTAAATACAAGAAGAAAATAAAACAATACAATACAAAATATCAAAAATTATTTAAATTTATTATTATTTTAAACACTCAAAGGAATTGTCTAATGTGTCTCCTAGTTTTTTTTTACTTTCGATGTAGACGGAGACTATAAATTCAATAGTCAGACTCTGGTTAAATAGCAACTCGGATGTACGAGTCGAATTTAACGTACACGAATTCATAAATTGATTGAGATTTAGTTAATGTGTCACTTGTATTTAGGGATAATGTGAGTTTGAAAGAATGGATTGAAAGTATCACATTTCGTTTTCGTTTTCTGGTCACAATTAATTTTATATGCAAAGGTTCTAATAATTTTAATCGTTCTAAATGAAATTTTTCTGGTCACAGCTAATATTATATGCAAAGGTTCTAAAATGTTAAGATTCAGTTTATTAAACTTGGGGTAAGCTATAAAAATACAATTCATTAAAATAATAACAGTAATTTAAGTATTAATATAAAAAACAATGTAGCAAACTGAAAAAATTATGATATTTGTTAATTAACAAAGAAATTTTAATAGCACTTAATAATCTTACGTTACTCCACAAGTGGGAGTTAAGTAGGTGTATATTGGTGTTAACTATATATTTATAAAATATCTGACTTAATATTTCCTCGGCAGATATTATTCACAAAGCAAGAATTGATTTTTATCTTTCATAACGACTGAATGTCACATTTTGTAAGTAAGTTTGTAGATAAATATACCCTCAAAATATGCAGGAAAGTAATAAACGAATTAGAATGAGAGTAGTTTCATACCTTTCCCTTCAAAGTTAGTGCTTTTGAGTAAATGTTATCAGAAAGAGGAACCTAAATAGCAATGTATCTACATTAATTCTGATCACGCTCATATCTCTTTATTACCTCAGGGGAAACTACAACCTAATTCCACATTGAAGACATTATGCTACCCGTGTTACGTGTTGCAGACACGCGGCAAGATTGGAACTTGTATCAGAAAAAATATAGCACGTATTAAGACTGGCACCGGGAGCACGTATCAGAGGGTATCTATTAATTTAGTCCCACAGAATAATATTGCAATTTAGTATTTTATATCACACTATATGCATCAGATGATGCAGTCTCATAAATTTTATTTTAACGGAAGACATTTATATTATTGGAAAAATTATTATATATAGTTTTAATAATAACGTGTGCTAAGGCAAATAAAATATTTTATAAGTAGACAAGGCATAAGCGTTCATAATGATCTTAGAATGTAAAAGACTCGTACTACTCAGTTGGTTGATAATGTTAATTGTTGTTATAATTAATTAAATGAATGTAAGTGAATGAAATTAAAAGTCAAATATTTTTAACTTCATTCACTTACCTCTCCTAAATACCCTATTTTCCCTCTACTAGATTTCCTTCTGAGTCGTCAAATATATATATTTAATTAGTATATTATTACTACTTGTATTCTAATCGTGTATACATAAATGTATTTGAATATATATACACATATATATATATATATGTTATCGCCAGTACTTTCGGAGGGTATTTGTAACATTCTCGATACTTGATGCGTGAAGTTTGCCATGATTAATTGTTAAAGAGGGTAGCACCGCTATTACGAAACTTGCCTCTAGACGGTATATAAGTCACTCGCTGGTCAGTTGAGCTCATTCGTATCGTGGAACTGCTAGCATCAAGAAGTGAAGTCGCTAGTGGTTAGTGAATAGCGACTATAGTGGTTAATAAATTATACCGCGGGAAGTAGTCTTCTAATATATATATATATATATATATATATACATATATATCTATGTTGTGTTGTTTGTATGTATGTGTGTATTCTCTCTAGTACAATACATATATGCACTCTTATACTTTATATCCTCTACCCAAAACATGCCTGGAAGACATTGCTCTTTAGGAATAAGGTCGCTTTTGTACTTTTAATTTTCTTTTTATTTTTATTTATTTTTACCTGTATCTTGTTTTTGTACAATAATAATACCTATGCATTCTTGAATGGTATAGGCTATTTCCGTAGATGTTGTACAACTAAAACTTTATTAAAAGTGATTAAATTAGATAATGCATGAAAAACTGTCAGTTGATTAATTTTAGTAAGCTTTTAATGCTGTAAATGCATTTAATGCTGTTAACTGCGACCTTGCTAATATCACGGCCTCTCTTAATATCTGGTCTGGTTCACTATTACTTTACCAGCTTTATCTTAAAAGTTAAAAGCTAGTCAGATTGTGCCATGTATTCAATGACATAGTTCTTTAGAAATATGAACACGTATTTTTCAATTTCAATATTTAAATTGTATTCGTATTGAATTCAAATATGTTTCGTAAATCTTATTAAAATCTTACAATTAAAAAAAGAAAATAAATAATTCTATGCAACAGTCATGGGTGGAACAAGACTAAAATCTATAATATTAGTATTTTGTTTAAAATACTAACAAAATACTAATATTATAGACATATGTAAGATTTTTTTCGGTTAAATTAATTATATAACATTATTTAAACAGGCTACCCTTATTAATAAAAGGTTCCATGGAAGTCTCATTAACAACACACTATTGACAAATATATATGTGTTATTTTATTGAAAGTATTTTTTAAAATTCACTAATGAAATACTTGTTTCTAAGAAAGAAAGATTACATGTTGTTAATGTATTTTATTGCAAAGGAAACTTTAACAACTTTTATAACAATTGTTTATAAATTTAACTACTTGTTCTAACTGTTACGCGACTGTAATAACGCTTTTGAGACTTATTTAAATTTGGCGCAGCAAATCATAAAATGAGAAGTGACTGCAATAATATGCAGCGTAACTATGTCAGTAGCTTGAAATATCCTAATCTGCAATATAAGTCTTATATAAATACGTTTTTATACTAAAGGTTTATTTTGTTTCTTTATTTATAATTTAATTACTTAACGGTTTTTTTCTTTTTTTTTGTTATCTTTTATATATTTTGTATAATGATAACGAACATTTTGCCAGAGGTCAAAAAAATAGAAACAAAATGGGCGTAAGCTTAGTCACTACAGCTATGTATTATCATGGCTCTATTGTTCGAGAAAATAATTCATATAATCATCTCAGTGTGACTGTGGCATCACACTTTTTTTATTGTCACTACAACATTTAAATTAATATTGTTTTTACAGAAATACAACACTTTTGTTAAACAGCACCTACACTACCATTGAAATAATAGAGTTGTAAACTAAACCGCTAGTCTCCGAGTAGTAATTTGAACAATGTCTCTAATAACTACAAAGCGTATCTTCTGGAACGCTACTTCTGAATTGAGGTAATATTCTAACAGCGTGATTACAATAGTTCAAAATGTACTACAACTCTGTATTACAAGAGATAATTAATATAATAGAACTATTAATCATATTGTTACTTATATTAGTAACCATTATTTTTAAACCAAAAATGTTAATATTTTTATTTATTAAAAGGTATAAAAGTTTACGCAACAGTTAATACTATTAAGTCTTTAAGTTGACTAATGCGATCGGGTCGTATAAACACGAGACGTTACGAAACGGGACCAGACGAGATAAGATGTGTTTTTTTTATTATTTAACTGAATTAATAATGACATAAAACTAAAAAAATGTCTATTTAATAATATCTGTAAAGTAACTTAAAAGGCTATGATTTTAATAACTTCGTAACTTAAGGTTAGATAAGTAATAATAATCATCATCCTAGAGGTTCAAGTCCTGTTTGATTTGATTATTTTATTGTGGTGTTATTTAAAAACAGAATAATCACAACATAGCTAATACCATATGTTTTAACAAATCTTAAACATTCATTATTTATTGCTATTATATTCTCATTCTTAGTGGATTATTGTCCGTTTTGAATACCAGTTCTCTTACCATATGTGAAAACATACCGACCTTTGTTCAATTTGTTGTTTCCGAACCCAAATTTTTCGGATATTGAAAAAACATTTTTACCTAATACTTATAGATGAAAACAGAAACCTAAGATCGAAACAGGAAAATATAGATCATTCTCAAAACAACCTTATTGTTAGTTTTGTGTCTAAATTTGATTTGAGTTGAAATTTGATTCCAGGAATATTCATTTTAGTATTATATAAAATTAATATTAATTGAAATGGAGCTTAATTGATTGCAATTAAAAATTAAAATGTATAAAATAAATGAAATTAAGACAGAGGTACTAAACAAAAGATATTTATAGCAAGTGCCACTGGGAGAACTTTAAAGTGTTATCAAATATAAAATATTGCTAGTTTTTAAATTGACATTATTAAAATATAAATTTAAATATAGCTAATAATTTCACCCACACTGGTCTTACTCAATTTTAAATTATCTAATCCATCATTGACAGCAACGTTTTCCTGGCATATTTTGGTAAGGGTAAGAACATTTTAAACATATTATTTTATTTCCACTAATATTATAACTGTGAATATTTAGATGATAAGAATTTAGATATATGTCTGTCTGTCACTCAAAAACATATATTGGATAGATTATTATGGAATTTTCCTTACGGGTAATGTGTGTGTAATGTACTACTGTGAATTTGTTCTACCCTGCATGGTACAGCAAGGGAACAAAATTTACATATGAATGATATGTAAATTGATTGGATTTGATATTGATTACGTGAAATACGATAAAATTGTTATGGTATATGAGGGTCGGCAATTTTCATGCCATTCGTGGCTCGTGAAGGGCGTTAAAATTTGGATCGTTTTATTTTATCTAACAAGTGGGAATAACCGAGTAATATCTGAATGTAAATTGATAATCGTTGTGGTTAAAAATAAATCAAAATAAACTATAAACAGTTACTAGTTTTAATTGTGTTTATAAATGATTTTATTTTAAATGCACTACAAATTTTCTTACATCACTTTATTTTTTTTATAAAATACTTAATAAATGTAAATCCTTTACATTTTTAATCTTAAATAACGGATGCATGAAAGCATCTCTGAATGCATTTATTTTTATATCAAAAGCAACAGTTAACCATGTCCTCTAAAAGGTCAATATTTCATTTTGGTTTAAATGATACAAACTGCTGCATTTCCATTAGATGTACAAAGTATTGATTCAGAGTTGAAAAAAAATAACTGAATAAATAAAATAATTAATTAATCAATAAGCATATTAATTTCACGGTTCAAAAGATAGGTCTGGCAACTATGATACCTAAAAACGACTGAAATAACTGACTACAAAACTATTATTTCACTTTTCACACTCTGACATCTACAAGAGATTAATTAGTTAATTTAATTTGAAGTTTTCAAAATATTAGTAATTATATGAAGCTTTAATTTTGTTAATATTTTTTTTTATGTAAGATGAGGGCAAACAAAGGTCATCGATGATAGGCATTCACCGCCGCCTACGCCTTAAGGTAAGATACTCAAACCTTCAAGAAAGGCGTACGATCGATACGACACTCATGTCGTATCGATCTGGAAATGCCGCCGAAGGAAGCTTGTTTATCGGATGACTTTTGTCGAAGTCGAGTTATTCAAAGTCATAATTTGATTAATCTATCCACATCAAATTAATTTTTTCTTGCTTTCTTTATAATCTAATTTTCTATTTTATCCAGACAACCGGTGAACGGGATTAAAGCCATGTTGGCTTCAATCCCGGTCGGTTATCCGATACCGGGTATTTCGGTTTTGACATTTGCCATGTATTATATTGTAAATAAAATATTTTTTCTAGAAGATTACACTACATTACAGATTCACAGTTGACCAAAACAACGTAACGTTATCGTTAACATTTCTATTCTGCAGATCAGGTCGATGAATTGGTTGCCAACAGCCATCATTAAATATTAATAACTCGGGAAATTCATGACATTATAATTAAATTTTTCTGAGGCAACACATTTATTTTTACTTCTTTTATAATAAATGTCAATTGTAACTTGATTTTTCAAAATCTTTTAATTCCCTTATAACGTTTTCTATAAATGGTGATTGTCTACAATTATTTTCTTTTTTTGTTCTGAATAACATTATCTTATTGAAATATATGATTATAATGTTTGAAGTATGTAAAGTTCTCTAGGCAAAGGTGATCAAGACTTTGTCGAATTTGCAAGATTTGATCTTCTAGAAAAGTTTTTTTTATTTACAATATAATGAAGGCCTATCTTAACACTGGAACTAAATATTCATACACAACTCCAGATATAATTGAAATTATCTCCTATTAAGTACAGTCATTTGATATAGTTTAGGATGGCTTGATCACTTATCCACACTCGGCTTTAACCACGGTCGGCTTTAAGCAATTATAATAATATAATGTTTCGTAGGCTAAGTGACAGAGCCAGAGACTATAACACCCACGTTGTTCTTCCTTTTCTAGCTTTATTTATTTTATTTATCGCATGCATTGGTTGCATCGTATTTGTATTTGTAAATGTTCATCTATGTGTTCACTTACCACCGTGTACATTAAAATTTCTTTTCCATAATATGAAAATGTACATAATATAACATACATATATTAAAACATAACACAAGACTTTTTTTATAACGTAGCTATTAGAATATTATCTGATTTATACTAAAAATCTTGGATATAGCGACAACGTTATAAAGTTTTACAAATTTTGAATTTATTGGATCGTTTGCCGTGAAATCGTTCTTTATACTTGGTATCACCGTTAACTTTTATGCTTTTAGTAAAAGGAGACCCTTTTGTTAAAGAACATATGGTAGTAAAGGTATCGATTGTAAAACAACTCAAGCCGTACATATCGTGTTATTTATCTTTTATAGCTTATAAAAAGAAAATTATCTCTAAAAATCTCTTAAAATTTTACGTTAGAAACTATACTCTTCTTGAATTTAATGTATATTTTGTCTAAATCTGTGACATTTGTGTTTAATAACATAATGTTACACTAAAAAGGTAATAGAGATGTTAAATAATTAAAAAAGAGTAAAGTATTGGAAGATTTTATTATTACTATTGTCTTTCCGGGTTTAATCAGTAATTAAGAACTAACGCAGAGATAGCTCGAGTCAGGAGACACAGCTAGATTATATTATATAAATAAAAATTATTATATAAATAAAACCTAACCTAACTTTATATTAAACTTGAAGACTTGAATAACCGTGAATAATAATGACTAGAATTTAAATATTAATGAAACAGCCGCTCGTATTATATTCAAATTTATATAAACATTCATTCAAAAATACTGCATTTTATTTATACAATATTTTAATATTATTCCAATTTTTTACAATTATTCGAATATTTAAATAAGCATTTTGAAACCATGTTACATGTTTAGACCTCGTTTGATATCCATAAAAATCAAACGTTTAATTGTTAGCTTAGATCTTCGGCATTGTAGTTACCAACATTTAATCCTTATGAAAGTTATGATTTTCTTAGCATTATCAAATTGTTTATAGCTTCGACCTCAGTTAAGGGGTGGATCGTTATATAAGACACACTAGCATAGAGTATATTTCAGTAGTCTCAACCGTTAATGTCTTCGACTTAATTGGATGCTACGAGCTCGCTGTTCGCACTTACCGTGACGTAAATCTAGACATATACATGTATATAAATAAATATAGGATATGTTTGAATAATTATTATATGTTTAAAACCTAACTAAATGTACATTTGGTTAATACAATAGACATTAAAACTCAAGGCTATAGTATAAGCCTGAAGTAATATTAAAAAAAAAATTGTATGAATTGTTTATATACATATACGAATAATATTTAAAAAAAAATTATGAAAATACTTGATTATTGTAATAGATATTATACCCTAAGTGAATAACATTATCCTGATGTGATATATAATTAATAAGTATTTTGATTCCAATTAAAATGTTCACTTTATTATAATTTGTTTCTGAATTTGTATAAAAGCGTAGAAATATTAAGATTCAAGCAGTAACTCAACTTAACTGCAGTTCAGTTAGTGTTTGAATATTCCAGAGGGAATAACAACAGACAGTGAAACCTATAGAAGTATAAGTGCGTATAATGTACCTGGAAATATTATCAACGTGGGATTAGTTTTAAGTTTCACAATACACAATAATAATTCAATTAATATCTCTATATAATAGTTATAAACAAAAAAAAAGTTATGTTTAAAAAATTATAGGTTTTTACTTTAAATCTTATGTGTTGTATATATATAAATAAAGTTGCTGCTTAATTCGCTGCTTCAGTAAATGAACAATAATTTAATGTTATCCATGAAAATAATCTTTTATATATATATATATATATGTTTTATATAAGAGGAGGGCAAACAAGCTGATAATATATAATCAGAATCAACTGATAATATACAATCAGAAGCGAAACGGAATGTCTTCTAGTGATGAAATGATTTAGATACTTTCTATGATTTAGGTTAATACTATTGCTATTTGATTATTGGGTAGTATGTTATGAAGAGGGAGACGGCGAACACGCATTCACTACAAATTTACACACGAAGTTGACACGAACGAGTTCTGCATGTGACCTGCATACTTACCATAGGTACCAAAGGTTGGATACTTGGAATGTGTGGTCACATGTAGCATTTTAGACTAAAAAGTAAAAAATCGATATTACTAAATCATTTCATCTTTACGGGTCTTACTTAGGAAATAAAATATTTTTATACTATTTCTATTATTTATTTGAGTGAATATTTTTGTATTGTTAGAGGTTAGTGTTACAATATTTGAACAGCTTACTAAAAGAGTTATTGTTCTCTGTAAAGTATTACTTCGATAGACTATTTTATTTTATTGATTTTTTTTTCCGAGATCTTAAACATTAATTTTCTTTGTTCTTGTTGACTTTAAAAAATATGAGAAAATACTAACGTGGTTATTTTGTGGGTCATTGGGATGACCTGTTAGACTGTCGTGGCGGTAAAAACAGTTTAAAGCTATTCGGTTACACCAGATTTACAAGAAAGTATATCAAGATGTTTTATGATTGTGTAGTTACTTAGACCGACTCCTATTTCATCTTAAGTAGCATTATATTGTGCCAATATACAGCGAATAACAGTAACATTTATTCTATTCCTCTTTTTTATTAGTGCGTTGTAATTTTACTAATAAAATGTTAACTTTTCACTTTTATAATATAAGATGTTAAGTAATAACAACTGTTGTCATTTAAATTTATCAATGATTTCCTTAGTCCTTGACAAAATACCAAATAATGATATAATATTGTTATTTGTCTGTTTATAAGCATAACACGAAGAAAATACCAACTTGTAGTATTTATTCCGGAAAAAATTAGTACCACCGGAAAATACAAAAAAATATTTTCGCAGACCACAGTTAGTATGATATAATATCAAACTACAATAGTATAATCTCTGATCGGCTTTTTAACTAATTTAAATTTATATAATTATGATTAAAAACAGCGACATGGAAATTTTACATATTCATGATGTATAGTTTTCTTTAATATAATATATTTATTTTGTTCTTTTTATACCATTACTGCAAACCAAATTCACTTCGACTGCAAAAAGAAAGTGCAAAATGTTATTTATTTATTTTATTTAAATAACTTTATTGTATACATGTAAGATAACAAACAGTAAAAAAAAAAATAAAAAATAATACCAGCAAAGGGCGACCTTATCACTAAAGTGATTTCTTCCAGGCAACCCACACTTACGGACTTAAGCACTAATAGACGGGCTATTTATTGCAATAAAAATACAAATACATAAAAATATTTATGTATACATATAAATAACAAATAAACTTGCAAACATATATATATCTATACATACATACATAAAATATAACAATATCTCCTACAAAAAATACATAAATATAAATAATAGAACTAAACTTTATATAAGTAAATATGTTATAGTGACAGATAGATTTTTGACACGGTCTTTAAAAACTGCAATGGATTGAGATGAGATGTTAGTAAGCGTAGTCAATATTTTATTATATCTGTATATGTATATATTTACTGAAATCATTTATTTTATAGTTTTTCTATAGAATAATATAATTTAGTTTATATAAGATTAAATATGGTAAATCAAACAATAGGAATGAACTTATTCATAAGGTCATAAAAGTATGGGCTTTCATTAACTTAATTGTATTCAGAGTTATACAGACATATTAGCAATTATAATGAAGGAATTTCTTGATTCTATAAAGGGGAGGCAAGATTACGAGAGGGAAAAATCGTATAAGTATCGACCGTTCTATCAGTTTCATTTATTTTAATCTTAGGGATTTATGCAATTAATTAAATATTTATTGCCTTTGAAAAATTACTTATTTTAGACATTAATTAATTTTCTATGCTAAATTACAACGTACTAAATCATGTATTTTATTCATTTATTGTAAAATAAAATTATGCAATAAAAACTTTCATTCATAAACAATTTTTTATAAATGTTATTAATAAAATATCACATATGTTTGTATCCCATACAATTAAAACACTCGTAATTTGAATCTTTTAATATAAATATTTATAAAGAGTCCAGTTTTTTCAATACCATAATTAATAATCTATACTTATAATAAATCTGTAGAGAGGTCAATTCTGTACATGAAATATATTTACAAAATAAGTAGCAGGGGGTGATTAGTGTTCGATACTGATGCCAAAAATGCAGTTAAAAAAATTTTTGTCTGTCTGTCTGTCTGTCTGTCTGTTTGTATGTTATTTATAGAAAAAAAAACTACTCGACGGATTTTAACGAAACTTAGTACAATTATTCTTTATACTCCTGGGCAGGTAATAGTATACTTTTCATCACACTACAATGAATAGGAGCAGAGCAGTGAAAGGAAATGTTGAGAAAATGGGAGAAGTTGCTTGATTTTTTAAGCTTCCGTCGCGTGTGCAGCCTTAATGGTTAGAGCTACATAGAAACTATGTATAACGGAAATATTCTACATAAAAATACACGAAAAATATTCCAAGACAGCATATATCTACCTTTTATAGTTAACTCACAATAACACGCATAACTCTCGATAGCTTAGCAGTTCGGAGATTTCTTATTATATTTGTTTACTTTTACGTTTATAAAACCAATAATGCTCACCATCATTCCTAATTAAAAAAAAAATAAACATTAGCACCAATTCAATAAAAAAAGAATCATTGAAATCGGTATAGAAACACCAAACTTATACTTACTTACATGAAATACGCCAACAAGACATCGCGCGTGAATAGTGAATCAAGCTATAAGGATTATTTTTGCGTAACGGTTGCCGCGCTCGACGGGGCTCGCGGCGGCAGAGTATAAAAGGGGCGGGAGGCGAGCGCAAGCGTCCTGCGTCATTCAATATTTGGCTGTTGATGCGTTCAGAGTGTTGAACTTTATTGACAGACAATAATTGTTATTTTATAAACCGTGCTTATCAGCGCGACTTTTTGTCTTTAAATAGTTTATTTTAATTTCTTTTGTTGTTATTTTCTAAATTAGTTTTAGTTTTGTTTAAATTCTTAACTATTAATAGTTCCTATTTTATTTCTTTTTAAGTAGATTTAGATTCGATTTTTAGATTAGATAATAGATAGATAGATTAGATTATTGTTAGATTTTTAGTTACTGATAGGTTAGTTTTGGGAATTTTATGTTTAGTTTTTTTTGTATTGAGTAGATAAAAGCGTAGGTAGGTACTTTTATTAATTATAGTATTCATAGGTATTTTTTATTTATTTTTAAGTGAAGTAGGTATAGGTAGATATTGCCTACTATCTACCTATACTGCACACGTGTTTTAGCTTTATTTTCATTTCTTTTTTTTTTGTACCTAAGTTGTAGGTAGGTAGGTACATATTTCTTAGTTTAATTCTATTAGAATATTAGGTATTTAAGTTTAAATAGGCACTTAGATTTATATTTTTTTATTATATAGCAGCTGTACTTAGAACATCTAAGGTTTTTTTTGTATTAGCATAGGTACTTTGATTAATTACAGTAGTTGTAGGTATTTCTTATTATTCATTTTTAAGTGAAGTAGGTAAGTGTAGATAGTATTGCACACGCATTAAGTATAGCTTTATTTTCATTTTTTATTCTTTTGTAATTTGTAGGTACCTACGTACATATTTATAATTCGATTAGAATATTATTTTAGTTTTAATAGGCACTTAGATTTATATTCTATTTATTATATACTTAGCTATAGTTAGGACCTCTGACGTAAGTTTTTTGTTGGGTAACTAAATAGAATTTAAGTTACCGTCGATTAAAAATAAAATAAACGATGCCACCTAAAAAACGACCATCTTTATCTCGAACTTCGAGTCAAGCTAGGAGAATGAGAATGACGCGTTCTCAAGAATCGGAAGAGGAAAGAGCACATCGGTTAAACTCTATGAGAGTTAGTGCCTCAACATCTCGAGCTAATGAAAGCTCTCCAGAAAGAGAGATGCGATTAGCAGCTGAAAGAGCGAGACGAGCTACAACACGGGCTTCTCAAAGCTCTTCTCAACGAGAGCTAAGGCGTTCCATTGACCGGGAACAACATGCGTTATCCCGAGAAGCTGAAACTGCTTTACAACGAGAATTGCGACTCACAGCTGACCGCGAACGGCATACATTATCTCGCGAGTCTGAAACCTTCACTGAGAGGGAATTACGGCTTACAGCTGACCGCGAACGTCATATTTTATCTCGCGAGTCCGAAACCTTCACTGAGAGGGAATTACGGCTTACAGCTGACCACGAACGTCATATTTTATCTCGCGAGTCCGAAACCTTCACTGAGAGGGAATTACGGCTTACAGCTGATCGCGAACGTCATATTTTGTCTCGAGAATCTGAAACTTTTACTCAATATCAAGACCGTTTGACAAATGATAGGGCGCACCATAACATGATTCGATCTCTTGAAGATGAACATGAGCATGAACAACGACTAGAGTCGGGACGCGATTATTACAATTCTTTGAGACAAGAACAATTGATTACTTTATCTAATGAAAGATTAAGAATTGAAAATATTCGGTCGCTTGAAACAGAAGAACAGCGAGAGGCCCGTCTTACTGCAGATAGATTTCGACATGGTCTTAATGACTTAGATATACACGTGGTAGATCAATCTACAAATTCGGTGGCGTGGTCCGATAAACATAAAAGTGGGTTTGCTTATAACCTCACAATTGATTACAGATCATCTTCTGAAATAGGCGATATGAACGTAGTATGTTCCTTTTGTAATGCTTCGAAGTGGAGGAAGGAGTCTGCTGGTTTCTGTTGTTCTGGAGGTAAAATAAATTTGCCTTCGTTCGAAGACCCACCGGAACCTTTAAAATCACTACTTTTAGGGGAACATTTGCAATCCAAACAGTTTTTAGATAATATTCGCACTTATAATAGTGCATTCCAAATGACATCCTTTGGTGCTAAACAAATCTCAGAAGGCCCTTTCATGCCTACTTTTAAGGTACAAGGTCAGGTTTACCATTTGATAGGGTCCCTTTTGCCTGAAGAACAACCTAAATTTCTTCAAATATATTTTGTATCCGATTACAACGAACAGTCGAATATAAGAAATCAATATTTTCCGAATTTAAATACTGAACTCATTTCACAACTTCAGAACATGTTACATCAGGTTAACTCGTACGTATGCAGTTTTAAATCGGCATTAGAAGCCCTTTCTCAAGATGGTAATAACAATTATAAAATTGTTATAAATGCCGATAAGCGTCCAACTCAGGAACACCCTGGGCGTCATAACGTTCCATCCACGAATGAAGTTGCTGTAGTACTGGTCGACCAGGAATGTGATAGGCGTGATATCGTTATACGTTCCAGAGACAATCGTTTGCAACGTATTTTCGAAACCCACAGGGCTTACGACAGTTTGCAATATCCTATGATATACTGTCGAGGGGAAGATGGTTATAATTTCGCTGTATACCAAACCGATCCGCGCACAGGCGCACCTAATTATAATAAAAAGGTGTCATGCCTTCAATTTTATTGTTACCACCTGCAAGTGAGACGGAATAGATTGGTATACTTTCAACGTTTTCGTGGCTTATTTAATCAGTTTATTGTTGACATGTACGCAAAAATTGAAACCGAAAGATTAGTTTATATACGATCTAATCAAAGGCAGCTGCGCGCTGAAGAATACGTGCACCTTCGCGATGCCATGCAGCAAGATAACGATACTGTGAATATGGGTCGTTTAGTTATTTTACCCTCTTCTTTTACTGGTGGTCCACGCTACATGCATGAACGTACTCAAGACGCTTTTTGTTACGTAAGAAAATATGGACGTCCCGACTTATTTGTTACTGTAACTACCAATCCCAAGTGGGATGAAATCACTCGGGAGCTTCTTGAGGGTCAGGCACCGCATGACCGCCATGATATTATTGCAAGAGTGTTTCATTTAAAATTAAAATCAATGATAGATCTTCTTACCAAAGATAACATTTTTGGAGAAGTATTGTGTTATATGTATAGTGTTGAGTGGCAAAAACGCGGCTTACCTCACGCACATATCTTGCTTTGGTTAAAAGATAAGGTTCGACCTAATGATGTAGACAGATTAATCAGTGCTGAAATTCCAGATCCGACTGCAGATCCCCTGTTATACGACATTGTTAAAACTCATATGATACATGGTCCATGTGGTGCATTTAACGCAAATGCTCCTTGCATGCAAGACGGTCGTTGCACTAAAAGGTATCCAAAAGCATTAGTGGATGAAACTGTAACAGGACATGATGGATACCCATTATATCGTCGCCGTTCAAGAGACAATGGTGGTTTTACTGTTGAAAAGCGAATGTCTGGACAACAGGTTACTTTAGATAATAGGTGGGTCGTTCCGTATTCGCCTGTATTGTCCAGAGCATTTCAAGCTCACATAAATGTAGAAATGTGTAATAGTGTAGAGTCAATTAAATATATTTGTAAGTACATTAACAAGGGCAGTGACCAAGCTACGTTTGCGTTAAGAAATGAACATGATGAAGTTACTAGATTTCAGTCAGGCAGATATATCAGCTCTTCAGAAGCTGTGTGGCGGATCTTAAGTTTTAATATTCACGAAAGATATCCACCTGTGACCCATCTGGATGTTCATCTGGAAGGCGGTCAACGTATATATTTTAACGCCGAAAATGTTACAGAACGATTAGAGAACCCTAGACAAACAACTTTATTGGCATTCTTTCGACTTTGCCAAACTGATAATTTCGCAAAGTCTCTTTTGTATGAAGAAGTTCCATCGTATTATACCTACGATAAACAACGAGGTGTCTTTAACCGTAGACGCCGAGGCAGGCCTGTAGATGGCGAGACAGGTATTTTCAAAGAACATGTTCTTGGTAGAGTGTATACTGTTCATCCTAACAACGCAGAGTGTTTTTATTTGAGATTATTATTACATACAGTGCGAGGACCAACATCATTTATAGATTTGAGAAAAGTAGACGATGTTGTTTATCCAACTTATCATGCAGCTTGCCAAGCGCGTCATTTGCTTGAAAATGATCAACATTGGGATGACGCTTTAGCAGAATCCTGTGTTAGTGATAATCCACGACGGTTTATCCATTTCATTTATTTGTAACATTACTCACATTTTGTAATTTATCTGATCCTGTCCAATTATGGGAAAAATATAAAGAAAAATTTGCAGAAGACTTTCTTCGGAATTTATCTCACAATAATGAAGGCGCAACTAATGATAATTTTCGAGATCTGGCTATAAATCAGTGCTTATTAGCTCTTCAGGAAGACTTAACAGCAGTAGGCGGTAAATCACTTTGTGAATATGGTTTGCCAACGCCAACCTCAGTCGGAGAGGTTACCAATAGGGAATATTCCGCAGAGATTGGTTACAACCCAATGGAACTGCTGGTAACATTAGAAAACGGTGTCCCAATGATGACTGCAGAACAACGCTTAGTCTATGATCGCGTGTGCGAGAGTGTGCAGAATAATTTAGGAACAATATGGTTTTTAGATGCACCTGGAGGAACTGGGAAAACTTTTTTGACTAAATTAATATTAGCTTATGTTCGAAATCAGCGTAAAATCGCTCTTGCCGTGGCTTCATCAGGTATAGCTGCAACATTGCTACCAGGAGGTAAGACTGCTCACACTATGTTTAAAATACCAATTAATTTAGATCGCACGGAAAGTCCAACCTGTAGTATTTCAAGAAATAGCGACAAAGCTAAGGTATTGCGTGAGTGTAATTTAATCGTATGGGATGAATGTACGATGGCCCATCGAAAAGGAGTAGAAGCAGTAGACAGAACTCTAAGGGACATAAGACAAAATGATCGACCAATGGGCGGTATTACGGTTTTATTTTGTGGTGATTTCCGACAAACCTTACCGGTAATACCACGGGGAACCCGAGCTGATGAGATTAGGGCTTGCCTGAAAAGCTCTTATTTGTGGCGTGATATACAATCGGTGCATTTGACTATAAATATGCGAGTGAGAACTGGAGACAACGCAGATAATCGTGAATTTTCTGATACATTATTGAAGATTGGTGAAGGTACCTATCCACAACTACACCAAGGAAAACTTATTCTGACAACTGAGTTATGTTGTATAGTGCAATCCCAACAACATCTTATATCTTCGGTTTACGGTGACATAACAATTATATTAAATAGGGACAATTCTTGGCTTTGCGAAAGGTCCATTTTGACTCCTCGCAATGACCAGGCATCTGAAATTAATAATAAAATACTGTCTAATATACAGGGAGAAAGCAAAGTTTATAGTTCAATAAATAGAATGGTTGATGAACAAGAAGCCACTAATTACCCGATAGAATTTTTAAATTCTTTAAGTATGCCTGGACTACCTTCTCATATAATTTGTTTAAAAATTGGCATACCGATAATTCTGCTCCGAAATTTAAGACCACCTCAACTTTGCAATGGAACTCGGCTAAAAGTAACCCAGTTGCAACAAAATGTAATCGAGGCTCAAATTTTAACAGGTTGCGGTGCAGGAGAAACTGTCTTTATTCCCAGAATTCCCATAATATCAAATAATTTTCCATTCCAATTTAAAAGAACGCAATTCCCAGTATCGGTGTGCTATGCCATGACTATCAATAAAGCTCAAGGGCAGACTTTTCGTGTTGCTGGAGTAGATCTCGGTGTTAGCTGTTTCTCGCATGGTCAATTATACGTCGCTCTTTCCCGGGTTAGCAATTCTAGGAATCTTTACGTTCACGTGCCGGACGGGTCGACTCTTAACATAGTCTACCCAGAAGCTTTGCGCTGAAACATTTTAATTTGATCTAAAAATATTAGCAATATATTATCTTAATAAAAAACAAGGAGTTACACGCTGACCGAGTCGTGGGTATAGCGTGGGTATATTATAATATTCTGCGGTTACTTATATTTTTCAACAGTTTTGTGGATTGGCATATTATATTACTATTGCCCTTCTAAAATACGAAAGTGAATCTGCCTGTTACGTCAAAACTATGAGGGAGGACATCTGCTAATTTTTTTTCGAAAAACGACGGAAACGCGGACGAAGTCGCGGGCAAAAGCTAGTGTAGTATAAAATAGTCATCTTAAATGAAAATATTTTTTTAAAGAACAGATTTTTGCAAACTAATTAATGTCGTTATTATTATTAACTGCACTTGTACTTAAAGTTACCAATAAAATTACGCTATATAAAGTTTAAAAATATATTATAATATTGTAATTTTACTAATTTTCTGGTAAAAAATAACTTTAATCTTTATTTACAAAACTTATCATGAGATAAATTGCAATTTATAATATTATGTTTTGAACATTTAGAGGTTCAAAGTTATTAAACTTTACATAGCGGTATTTGTCAGCAACATGTGATTAGCGACTTAATGCATGTTGGTCGGAATCATTTTCACTTTTGTTTTTTCTGATATTACTGAAATATAATCCTCTTATATGTCTAATTTTTAATTTTTTACAGTTAATAATGCTTTAGTATTATTCTATTTTATGTTTAATGGATTCTAAATGAACTTAAATATAATATTAGGTTATTTTTCAATATATATTAAAACTATTAGAATTAATGTGGTTTAATGTTTTATTTTTAAGGTAAATAAAAGCTATTATTATGTGTGGTACTACATAATGTAGTCTATATAAAATTCAAGTACTTAAAGTCTCGAGTCTTTTACGTACTCACCCAAGTAATTTATTTAATTCGAATCATTTTACATCCGACTCTCACAGGCCAGGCCAGTATCGAATCAGCGTCTACTTTCGACTTCAAAATCTCCTCCTTTTTTGAATATGGATGAGGATTCAAACGATGGCGACTATTCAAAATTCCTTCTTTGATTTCATTCATTCATTTACTGTAAGATTTTTTTTATATTTGAAATTATATTATTTGAAAGAGATTTTGTAAAAGATATAATACTTTAAATCATCATGTTAATATACACTTAAATATTAAAGTAAATCTATTCTAATTTTCAAAGCCTTTATTTACAGAGATGTTATGAATCACTAACTTACTCAATGCATAAATAAACTCGCCACGTGAGCCTTAATTAAACTTTATTATTGTTATTGACGGAACCGCGTGTTCTCCTTCACTTGATTTTATAATTTAGCAAATTGTGTATATACTATTTTTTTCTGTATTTATTGTATTATGATGTTCAATTTATAATAATGATCATAATTTTTTTTCAATCATTTACATATTCTTTAGTTTCCTAATATTTTTGTTAATACTACTACCAATGAAAAATGTTTAAATAGATAATTAATATTAACCATTGTTTTAATTTTTTTTTTAAGTTCTTAAAAAATATTTATTTTTTTATATTAAAGGAAGGCAAATGAGCTTGCAGGGCACTACGTGATGACCACCGCCCATGAACTCTTGCAACATTCGAGGATTCGCAAGAGCACTTGAAGGCCTTGAAGATAGGAGTATATGCCTTTTTTGACGATACCCATGTCGTATCGATCTGGAAATACCGCCGAATAGAGTTCGTTCCACATTCTAGTGGAACGTGGAAGCAAGGTTCTTGAAAACCGCACAGTGAAAGATTTGCACTCATCCACATGGTACGGATGGTATTGGAGACGCTGATGTGCTGTGCGGTAATGAAATTCGGCGGCAGGTAGCAGATTGAATAACTCTTCAGAATACTCCCCGTTATAAATACGGTAGAAGACGCATAGGGAAGCCACGTTTTTACGCAAAGCCAGAGTCCGATCGTTTGCAGATCAACAGGTCTCCGACAATCTAAACAGCTTTGCGTTATACGCAGACGGTAAAAGCTGATAGGGGTGACCCGGAGCAGAGATTGGAACAGTACTCCATACGTGGCTGCCTGCACCTGCGTCTTGTAGAGCGCAGTAGCCGCACTCTACTGATAACTCCCAATTTCATTAAGGCCAACTTGGTTTTGCTCTTCAGATGACCACGAAACTGACAATCACTAGAAATGTTGAGGCCTACTATACTGATACTTGGCGAGACATTGAGAGGAGTACTCCCGAAGAACGGTGATACGACAAATGAGGTTTTCCTGGTAGTATTTAAAATTAGATTCAAAGAATGTAATGTAAATGAGGAAAAAAAAAGTAAAAATCGAATTGAATACTTCATTATTTTAAATTAAGTAGTAGTATTGCATACTTTTATCAACATTTAAATTTTATTGATTTTATATAAGCACTAGAATAGCTACAAAGTTATTCATACAAGTTAAATATAATCCTTGATGAAATGGTCAGAAGAAAAAATGTCATTCTTTATCACTACCGAAGTCTATTGTTGTATAACAGACTTGTCAATATGATGAAGGTATATCACAAAAGGGTTGTTAGCAACAAAGTTTTATTGTATCTTATTAGTATACATATATAGGGGTTGTTTTCATATATTTCTTTTATTAGTAAGCGACATCTATATCTCAAGTCATCTACTTTACAATCGGATTGCATTTCTTAAACTAATCTAAATCGTTACGTATTTGTAAGAATAAAGTTTAGTCATGTGGTAACCAAACATTTTTAAACTAATAAAAAGTATTTCATCGATAAAATAAATGTAATTTATAAATAAAATTTGTTTATGTTTAAAAAAAATTGTTGTCCTTAAATTGTTTTATCACAATGATAATATAATTCAAAATCAAAAATTATATTGCAATATTGTTACTTCTCATAAAATTAACACATACCTTACGATACGTGCTCATACTACCAATTATGAATAATATTTTCTTTGATAGAACCCTCACTCATCTTATATTTTCAACGCGAAGTGCTACTCAAAACTGTTTAACTTCAAATCACTATAATTGAATTTGCTCCAGACTTAATTAAAACCATCAAGAGTAATAAAAAATTGTAGCCGCGTTTATTATATTTCAGAACAGTACGAAGTTGTTACGTCATATTTTTCTTTTTTTCTTGCTGGCTTCTTATTAGTCATAAGTGCAGACACGTTCTAGGTACTGTTGATCTTAGATTTTTCTTTTAGCAATTTAAATTTAAATTTTAATATTTTGTTGCTTCAAATCTATAAGCCATTTTAAATCAATTAAAATGTTAACAATAAAGCTTCATTCAAATAATTACTTGGCCAACCTAAAACAAATTATAAACTTATTATTTTGGTGTTAAATTAATAGAACAAATTATTTGTTAAATTACAACCTTACATTGTATTTCACAACGTTATGTCAACAAAAATGTTATATAACATATTTTTGAGTATCTCAATACTTTTAGATGCAATAATAAAGTAAAATTCTAATTCTTATTTATTAAAAATAAGGTAAAAATACATTAAATTATTTGCATTCGGACCCGCCATTCCTCTTAGTTTATAATAATGAAACATTTTCCTTGTATTCGTATTCGTATGAATACCCTGTTAATCTCCTTGAGGGTTGTCTGCTGTCTGCTAGATGTGGATAGTTATCCATTTTAAATAAATTTTACAGCAAAATGTACGTGTTATATATGTGTATTTATGTTTGAAAATATGAAATATCCTCACTAACAATACATATTACAAATTAATGTTAATTTTTTAAGTCAGAAGATTTTCTAAAGAATTACTTTATATATATAATTATTTATGTAAGTTGAATGTATAAAGCTGGTACGCACTTATATATTTAGGATCAGGATATATATTTAGGATCAGGATGGCCCTTATCAGAATTCTCGATATTACAGGGTGTGTATGGTGTATTATTATGTTTGGTTAATTGCGTTATAAATATTGATAAGTTAGGGACTATGTTAAATTTGAAGTCTATTAAACTTAATTAAGAATTTTCAATAAGTATTTGTGATTTGATCGAGTTATTGATGGAGAGCCTTCAAAATAATTCACTGTCAATCATACATAGATAAGGTAATAATTAAATGGTATATTTGTATTTATTGGTTTAACCAAGTTCCTATTTAACGGTATGAAAATGGAAAAATTATAAACCCTTGCACTGGAGGTCGTTTAAATTGACTGTGTACTGTTAATAAGTCATGGCGTTTTACATTAGGATGCTTTCGGAACAAGATCAAACAAACATATACCACCCGATAAGAAAACAAATTACTCATTGACCATATATCACAATATAATCTAAAAAAGGCCAAAACAAAACCAAAACGGCAAACCCATTATGTTAGAAGCTAAAATTTAAACAATGGATAACAGTAGTGGTTATGCCTTGGTAGCATTGAAACAGATAGAAAAACTGCATGAACGGTAAAATATATTTATAATATATTATAAATATATTTTACCGTTATATATTTATAATATATTTTACCGTTATGGTAATATGTATTTGCGTAATCCAACAAAAAGTTTCGAAACAATTGAAAATTATTTACTCACACTTAACAATTCAGATTAGCATAAAATTTCAACAGGTTTATTTTTAAAAACATTATTAATCATGCAAACAAAACAATAACAGTTAAGGATTGAGTCGGTAAAGAGCGTCGTGACCGCACGGAGCGGTGGCGGTTGCTGCTTCAAAAGTGAAAGCTGGCCAGCTCACTGCCACCTGGCTGATGTACCACCAGCATCTTTCATGTGCTCTAAAACTGTGTCGGAAATAACAACAACAACAATCTTGAACAATATACTTCAAAATATGTTCCACGCCGGCCTGAGTACAAATTAATGATAGTGAGATGTGGTTCCATATAACTTTCCATATAAGTTCTTTTACCAATTTTATTCTCTCTCTTCAATAACGCCACAGAAAATAAAATTATTTCATGTATCTAAAAATTTTAATTATTTTTATTAATTAACTCTACGTTACTCCATTACTTTACGCATTACATAAATCACTTTTCACGGGTTCTTTATTGTGGACGTAACTCTGTACGAAATCTGTTTGCTATATACTTTACAAGGTAAATTGTAATTTCAGGAAGACATTAACGGCTTTTATGATTTAAATGAGTTCACGATTGTATCATACTTATATGTACATGTATAGACAAGACTAAAAATATATATATAAATAAATTTTGTGATTTAAAAGTAGGTTTAGATCCCAAAATTGACATATTTATTTTACCTACCTTTCTTGCAATTATAATGTATTTTGAAAATAATTGAACAATAAAATATAACTTCATATTTTTTTTTTATTGGTAAGTTATTATTTTAGTTGAATTTATTATTTATATGTTTATATTTGTAATTATGTCACTAATGTTAAAATATATCCTTTTTTACAACAACAACAACAACAAAGATAATGAATTAGTTTTACATTAAAGTGTCAATAAATAAATCGTTGATAAAAAGTCCATTAGTCGCTAATGGATACTATATGAATACTATCCTTACATTGCATAAGATGGGTGTTCGAGCTATCTTCAAGGTCTATGAGATTTCGAAAGTGATTAAAAAATAAATTCTAAGAATTAAAAATTATACCCGTATACAATCAATATATTTATTAAAATTTTGTTTATGTACATAAAAATATTTCAAAATTCACAAAAAATTATGATATATATAAAATTTATACTAGAAATAAAAATAAACTTGCTATGCCTATCAGTTAGTTAGTTGGTTGGCTGGTTGTATACGTTTTTATAATAAAATATTACAATATGTATTGTAAATATCTCTATGTAAATCAATATCTCACTAAAAACTACTTTTGGAACAGATTTCAGTTTGAGGAGAAATTGTCTTCACTTTGTAACTAATTTCAAGTGTTTATTAACTCACTTCTTGTTTGTTTGTTAATATCAGCAAATACAACTATTGTCATAGTTTAAAATTAAATTAATTTGTTAATAATGTTGGCTTTGTTTGTTGTTTGTTATACGTGATTTTAATCATATTTCTAAAAATTATTATTATTCCATACTGATATAGACAATTTGAAAACACAGAAACTACATTGTATAAAAATTTTATTATTATTTTTAAATTCATTTCAAATGAGTTATAAAAATATATTTGTTATAGAATAGGACTCGCGATAGTCACTCCTTTCACAAATAGTTATTAAAAGCAACACAGAAACAATAAAACAGGAGTTATATAACTGCAACGTTTGTGAAGTGTTTTCTTAGGTAGGTAAATTTATAAAATATACAGTTTTTTAAAATGATACCTTAAATAATACATTATATTTCCCATAGAAAGGTAACATATTTTGGAGAACATTCATAGAAATGTATATATCTTCTTTTATATTGCGGTTTCGTTATCTACATAAATACGCTTCTCTTAGATTTTCACAAAGCCGGAGGATTTAAGTCTGTTTTACTGAAATAATTAAAAACCAAGAAATCAATTTTATTAGCCTTCTCTTAGTTTTCCATCCTAATATTTATTTTATGTAACTGTTAATGTCTATAAAGAAAATTTAAATTAACATTAAAACTTATAGCTGTAAGTAATTAGTTGGTTTTGAAACTTCTATTCAGTGTTTAATTTCTTCTAGTCTGTTTACAATCATATTATTAATATTATAATTAATAACCGGAGGTTAAAGTAATCACGGTAACTAAATATTCACCTAAATATTATACATAAAATTCGGATTATGTGTGATAATTTAAACTAAATATTACAGAAATACTTGCCGAAAACATATATATTATACTTGTATTATATTTTGTCCTTGTGTATAAGACACATTAATATCTTGTTAATAACTTTAAACATAATTGTATCCTTACAATTTTAATTCTATTCTATTGTGGGTCAGATAGTTACGTAATTTATTGATATTCAAATAGTTTAGAGTTTCATTCAACGAACAGCACAAATCAGATATAATAAAAAAAATGGAATGTATGTGTTATTTGATATAAAAAAATGGATGTAGTTTTTAATAAATTTCATTAAATTAAGGTTTAAAAAAGAAATGGAATTCTTGTGGAGGATGACAAAGACAAAGAATATTATTATTATTTATTGAACGTACAATTTTAAAAAGTATTTAAATAGTCAATGTCACGTCTACTTTTTTTTCTAGCTCTGAAAGACTCATTAAATGAAATACACAAAAAATACAAAATGTCGCTTTTAACCATAACGAAGATAATCTGTTCTACATCGAAACCCACTTGTAATTTTTAAACGAGTATATTTTAGAAAATCATTAAAAGTACGAAAACCTGGTTCGCATTTAATATGTTCTTATCTATAAAATATTATATATATAGATACTTTTATAAGAATTTCAAGGAAGGAACATTTTCAATGTTAATGTAAAATCATTTTGCTAATCTTACGTACTATTAAAGAATATATATGTATATATTATTTAGTTTAGTATTTTTTTAAAGTCAAAAATCAAATAAATTGATAGCACACTGCTGAATATTATTTAAAAACAGCTGTCATTCATTTTAAATGTTGAGGTGCTGAATAAACATTTGAAATGAATGATATACGAAGGGAGGTCCAAAAGTTCGTGGAATGGAGAGGATGGTGCGGGGGTAGGGGCACTCGCTTGGTGTCATACGAATCGGAGACTCATCATTAGTATAAATACCGAATTTAAACCTGATTGCGTCATTCGTTTACGAACAGTCGCCTGTTGAACAAGTCAATCCGGAAGAAAACTGAAACTATGGAGAAAATTGAACACCACGCTGTGATAAAATTCTTTACCAAGCAAGGAAAGAACGCTCAAACCATTTTGAATAAAATGGGAGTCGTTTATTTTAATGGGAACAGTACCCTAAATCAATGATTTACAAGTCGCATGGTCTTTATAAACATGGTCGAGAATCAATTGAAGTCGACCCCCGCACAGGAAGGCCAGTTGATGCCACCATATCGGACATCGTCAAAAAGTGGAGAAAATTGTACTAGAGGATGCCCGTTTGAAGAAAAAACAATTATCTGCATTAGTTGGAGTATCAGATACCACCATTTTGCGAATCCTACATGATCACCTGGGTATGACAAAAGTCAGTGCAAGATGAGTACCGAGAATGCTCACGCCGTTTCAGAAAGAGCAGCGCGTCGAAGCGTCAAAGCATTTTTTGGAGTTGTGTGGAGATAAACCTGCACAGATTTTGGACCGAATTGTTACGGTAGATGAAACATGGGTTCATCACTTTGAGCCTGAGTCCAAACAAGAGTCCATGCAATGGCATTAAAAGGGGACACAACCGCCAAAGAAATTCAAGATGACGGAGTCGGCTGGAAAGATGATGGCTACTGCGTTTTGGGATTGTGAGGGGATAATCTTGATTGATTACAAAGAAAAGGGAAAGACTATAACCGGAGAATACTACGCAACGATATTAGAAAAATTAAAGGATGCCATCAGAGCAGAATTGCAATGGCTGCTCTGCACACGCATGGGTTTGAATTCCTAGTTCACCCACCCTACAGTCCAGACCTGGCCCCAAGTAACTTTTTTTTATTCCCCAATTTAAAAAAGACTTAAGGGGAAGGACATTTTTCGACGACAATGAGGTAAGGCCTAGGTAGGCAAAGGGATCAGTAAATATTATATATAAACCATAATTTCTATTGCCAGCACTACCCGAGCAATTTAAAAGTAGTCTTGATGGATATATCTAAGTCATTTGAATTTTCACTATAAATTTGATGTTTGTTAGTTTTCTCTAGTGCTTTACATTGCATAATTTTGGTATTTGTCCTGTTTCGACAATAGCAAGTTATTTGGTGATGTACATAATTAACATATATTTGTGCAACAGTGTATATTATATTTGAAGAATAAATGTTTGATTATAGTCTTCTTGTAATGACAAACTAAGGGGCTGTGTATATATTTTCGCTTGTCCATGGTCAGTGGCACCTAGGATTTAAATTTAAGAGGCCATTGTAATAAGAAGCATCATCTTCCTGCCCTTATCCCATTTTGGGGTCGGCACAGTATGTTTTTTCCTTCCATACTCTCCTGTTACTCGTCATCTCTGTACATACTCCCTTCTTCTCCATATCGTCTTTCACGCAATCCATCCATCTTTTCTTCGGCCGTCCTCTACCTGTCCATCCCTCCACTACCATACCTAGCACACTTTTGGTCACGTGCCTTTCATCCCTCCTCATAACATGGTATGGGCACCATGACAGACGGTTACCTCTATTTTTTTCTGTCACTGGCGCTACTCCTAAGCTTCTCCTAATATACTCATTTCTTATTCTATCCCTTCTTGTCACCCCACACATCCATCTTAACATTCGCATCTCCGTTACATGCAAACGCTTTTCATCCATCACCTTCATCGCCCAGCACTCAGATCCATACATAACGACAGGTCTAATGATGTTTTTATAAATTACAACAAACAATTACAATCACAAGTACATATATACACAGTACAGTATGATACAAAAATATACAAGGCAAACCTACGACTATCGTATTCAAACGTGTTACCGCTTTTCATTCTTTATGGAAAAATGATGTTACATGTTTATATACATTATAGAATACATACTGTGAGAGCCGATTTATACCAGTGTATTATATAAATCCAATTATCCTTAAATGGTCTATTATAAAATTCAATAAGAACAAAATTATAGAAGCTATTATATTACCAGTTATTTTTAGTAAGTAATTCATAATAAAGAGGCAAAAATATTATAAGATAATAATTAAATTGTTTTAAGTGTGCATTTCTTTTAATTGGAATTATTTCATAATAATCTTAATCCTATCCCAACCTTTACAAAGTGCTTTGGATATTAATATGTCTTTGGATACTAATGTTTAAAACAATAGTTTACTAAAAAAAGACGTAACGTATAGAAAAACTAGACAATAGAAAATATTTTTAGAGCATTCATACAAACTAGTGGTCGCCCAGTGGTCGAAATTCGACCATATAATAAATTTGAATTGTAAGTGACTTAATATACATTATTAAAATATAATATTCAAACATTATTAAGATTCTACTGTCGAAAACTAACTACCAAGACTGTTATTTGCCAATTTCGTTTTTGAACAAAATTATATGAAATTAAAAGAAATGTTCAATTCATGATCAATTCTAAGTAGTCTGTTAAATTGTTGTAAACTTCAGACCTAAGACTTGTTTGATTTTGTTGAATGAAATGTAATCGTGAGCCCTCTATTCTCACATACGTATCAACAATCCACTGCAGAAATAGTTTTTGTGAATGGTGTAACATGCTGAAATCATCTCTAATTGCTAGTCAATAGGCTGTATACAGAAGCATGGTTAGTTTATTTCTGGGTGCTCTTGAATTAGATGTAGTTGGTGTATTATGAGTAATATTGACATGCCACCCAGTATCACCGTTGGGAAAAAGCAGTGGGTACGCTAAAGGGTCTAATGGTGAGTCCAAAACTGAGATATTCTTAATTATACCATTAACTTTTGAAAAACAAACCATATTTCGTTTGAAAAGGTGGCTCACCATCAACTGTATTAAATATTACTGCTACATCAGTTTGAACTGCATCATTAAATCGGCGTAGATCTAAATGATGATTTACTTTAATGAGCATACAAATTTCTTTGTTTTGATTTTCGACTCTCTGAAAATGATATTTCATTGCAATGAATGACCGCACAAAAGGATTACTGCGTTCCAATTCCAGTGAAATTTCATGCATTATGTTGTTGTTACATGTTTGATTAACATGTTCTTGTAATCTATAATCAATGGCAGTGTCAACATCATAAAAATATAATTGTGCATAACATGGTGAGCGACCATATACGGCAGTCATTGGGCCTGATTGGGCCTGATCTGTGATAAAAAACATCATGTATTTTGAAATGATACACTCCACTTGTAACTGCCTCAGCAACTTTAGCTTCTGAGCTAACCATAGCAAAACATGAATTATATTTCCTAATATTTTCAAAATAATTTTTTGATTTACTTTTTATTGAAGGTTCATTTGAAGTAAGTCCATCATATAATATTTTAAATCAAATATTCATTTTGAACTTAAGGGTGGTAATATTGCTTTACCCTTGTGACAACATGAAGTGAATGTAATTTGGTCGCCTAAAGTCACTTCAGATTCAAAATGTTTCGCATTGCAAAACCTGCACTCTAAATTCATTAATTCACAATCATAACTTAAAAACACATTTGGAATGACATTTAGAGCACACTTAAATGCATATCTCAAAATCATATTACTATCTAATACTACTGATGAGGAATTATTCCTTCCTCTTAGAGAAATATTCCTTCTTCTTTGTCTCTCACTCCGACTCGTTAATGTTCTATGTCGAGGCATAATTAAAGTTCTTTCATAGATTACTGAAATCAAGAAGAGAAAAAGTTTTTACCTGTATGATGAATTCTTAATTCTGATAATTCGTACACAAAATCACTTATTTATCCTAAGGTATATGCAATCACTGAAATCGTAAAGTAGAATAATTGCTTTGAACCAGCGATAGCAAAAAATTTTGTACCTGAATGTTGTTATTGCAGATTGCTGCTACAGTACATTCTTTATGCATATAATGATAGTCCTTGAAAGACGACGATACGTTTAAATGTATCTTACTGCTACACATTTCACATAAATTTGTATAAACGCTCAGTATTTCACGTAGTATTTGTCAAATAAAACTTTAATTAACTTTTAAACATTCAATAAAACCACAACAAACAAACTTTTCAACTACGTCTATAATAGACAAACGAAACAATTTGACCACAGAGCATGTATGCGTGCGTCAAATGCATGCTGGTTAGTATAATGTTTTATTAACTGATTTAATGTATTTTTTATGCATTATTATTAAAATCTTTTTTTTATATTTAATTAAATGAGACAAATTAAACTTTTTTTTTGAGTACTCTGTCTATGCACAAAATGAAAAACAAAAGAAACCATTTGACCACAGAGTATGTATAGGCAAATATATATATTTTTGATATGTCAATGTCAGTACTCTAAGTCTGTAGTAATTATGTGTGTGTGAAATGCATGGTAGTGTGTGTAATGTTTCTATGTCTATAGACAAAATGAAAAACAAAAGAAACATGTGTGTGTGAAATGCATGGTAGTGTGGGTAATGTTTTATTTATTGGTTTAATGTACTTTATAAGCATTATTATTGAAAAATATTAGCGTTCTGCACTTCTCCTGTACATAAACTATAAGTGTGTCAAATTTTATGCTCCTGCGTCCGCGCAATTTTCGTAAAAAGGGGTCCAAAGTTTTGGCATCACGTATTAATATATAGATGTATACCTTCATTTATAAAATTATGTGTGTAAATACTCTTCTTATCGATTTTTGGCCGTCACTAAACCGATTGTATTGAAGTCCATTCCATTTGAATGATTACGGATTACGAGAACGATTTTATTAGCCTTCAATTGTAAAAATGCGTTAATACATCATATAATGAATTTTTAAAGTTGAACTTCATGAATTTGCAATCTAATATACTACAGTTTAATAAAAAAAATATTGTAATATTTTATACCCTGTATAGTTACAGAAGTATAAGTTATAGAAGGTATATACAGTTGAATAAGTTTAAAAATCTGCAATTGCAAAAAACATTAGTGTCGCTCTCCCCATTCATCTGCCATCTATTTGCTGGCTTATGGAATCTAACATTCTGTACATATAAGCATTTTTAATTTTTAATTAGGCATTTTAAGCTTGGTAATTAAGTTTCATATCTTTGTCTTGTTGGTTCCTGTTTTAATTAACAAATTAAGTGTGTTAAAAAAATACATAAAATAGTTTGTAAAAATCTCACCCTAACAATTCAATAATGTCAACTATTCACCCAAAGTTATTTACGACTGACGTATATTCGGACTGTCGGCTTCATATTGTTCGCTATTATTCAAACTTCAAGCGAACTGTAGCAAATCGAAATGAAACCACAAGTCAATATTTTCAATTGCTGTAAGTGAACTTTTTCCCGACAGACGATTCTGTATTAAAATTCCGCTTACATTCTTACAGTTTTATAATCCGAATACCTCGCAAATATTTTCAATGTTTAGTTTGTTAAATATACAAACTAAACATTTTTACAACATAATATCAAGGCTGCTGAAACTATTTGCATCTTTCAAATTTAAGCCACCTTGTAAGCTGTAACCGATTTAAAACAGGATATACGGGTAAAAGCTTTCTTGTGTCATAATTTCTTCTCTTAGGTACATTTTACATGAAATATTTCATACAAGCTGTATCATTTAAAGTACCTTCACATGTTTCTCACGTTACTTTGGAAACAAAATAAGTAAAACTTACACAGTCATACATTAAGAAATGACATGAATATAAAGTCTCTTTTAAATTTCTCTTCTTCAATATTAAATATACTGCTGCGATTGGAAAAAGAAAGACATAAATTAGAAATTTTATTTAACAAAACATTTTTGTTGTAAGTCGATAATTCTAATGACAACTATTGTTTTTTATTTAAACAAAGATATAGGTTGTCGAACTTGCTTTACAAATATGTCTTTTAATTAACTTAAACACAATTTTTTTTATTATGTTATTCATGATGACGAATTTTGTACTTTTTTCTGAGAATTCGTAGTACAGAATATAAATTTTTATATTAATTGTTAGTACTATTTTATAATTATAGTACTAATTAAGATGTTATATTTACGTTACTTGTTCTTTAAGTTGGCCAAATTAAATAGACAAATACCCTGAACTGTAGCTGTTAACCATAAAGAAGTTAATCCGTTCTACTAATACATCTAGACCACTTTAGTCCGTGTTTCAAAATTTTTAACGAGTTTATCGTATAGAATCATTAAAATTACATACCTTGGTATGAATAGTAAGGTCCATATTTTTAGTATTAAACTAAGAAATATAATTTTGAGAATACTTTTATTACAATCATAATAATCTCTTAGAAATTTAATCCAAACTACAATAAAAGTTATACTAATCGGAATAAAAAAGTGTACTCGTATACTAGTGATATACATTTTCTGTAACTGGAACATACATATATTTTAGAATAACGTCCACTTTTAAAATATTTATTTTATATTATATTTCTTTTCTCATTAGTCGAAGCTAAGGTCAATAATGTCCGTAATCCTCAGTCTAATTCCCAAGACAGCAGCTGTTCGAATTGATTGAAACAATTATATATGTAAAATATTTTTACATAAGTAAGAGACCTGTTAAACTTATATAATTAAAATATTTCGTAAAGGTTTCATGTTTCTGTGACAAAATCGTCAAAGAAGTTAAAAATAACAAGCATGTCTAATAAACCATTCCTTTTTATATTATGAAAATGCTTCTTTTTATGTGTGTGTGTACATACATTTAATTATATAATTTATTGATATTTGTATTTAATTTAAAAAATTATATTGTTCAGTGTATTAATTGGTAGTCTGAAACGTTTTGTTGAATATTTTGAATGGATGTTCCGGCGTAGAATTTATGAAACTCAATTTAGTTGGACCAAAAATTAATGTATACGTAGCAAAAAATCATACATAGTTTATATTATTAAAAGTACGATTTAATTTAAATCTATTGAAAGACTATCCCTTAACAAACAAATTGCTAGAGAATTTAGAGTATCAATTCTATTAACGAGTTATTTTTTTGCTTTTGATTAACTAAGGTTTATGCTTTTCAAACACAGAATTAAAATGTATTTTTGTAATCCTGTATCAACTTATGTTCTGTTTTATTTATAAACTAAGATAAAGCTTAGTTAGCTTTAACCATTTACTATTTTGGACAACAATCTGCGCCCAAGAAGTCTTGCAACATCCGAGAATTCACAAGAGCGTTGCCGGCCTTGGAGGTAGGAGTAAAAGCCTTTTTTGAAAGTACCCATGTTGTAACGATCTGGAAATATCGATGATATTGGAGGCGATGACGTGCTGTGTGGTGATGAAATTCGGTGGTAGGCATCAGATCGAATAGCTCATCGGAATACGCCCCGTGGAAAATGCGGTAGAAGACGCATAGAGAAGCAACGTCTACGCAATGACAAAGAATCCAGCCGTTTGCAGAGTACCGGGAGTACCGGGAGTACCGGGTTGGAGACAATCTGAACAGCTCTCCCTTGTACGCGGTCAAACGGTAGAAGCTGATATTGGGGTGATCCGGACTCGAGATGAGAACAGTACTCCATGTATGGTCGGACCTGCGTCTTATAGAGCGCAAGTTTTTGGCCAGGTCTAAAATACTGCCTCACTCTATTGAATAATCGCTCGAAATGTCGAGATCCAGTATTCTAATACTTGGTGAGGCATTGGGAGGAGTGCTCTCGAAGAGCGGTGATACTACAAATGCGGTCGTCTTAGTGATAAACGCAAAAACTTGTGTCTTCAGAGGATTAAACTGAACGTGGTCCAGTTCACCCTACCCAGAGACCATCCCCAGGGAGGTCTCTATAGAAGACTTTCGGCACCGAGAAAGACCTACACGGCTGGACTGTACCGCATACCATGTGCTGTCATCCGCATAATAATGTATTTTGAAAATATATAACATATCATAAATGCGCAGGCGGAATAAAGCTTGGGATAGCACGCATCCTTGGGGTACACTAGCGTTCACGGGCTTGGGGTCCGAGTAAACACCGTCGAGAATGATTTGTATGGTCCGCCCACTGAGAAAGCTGTTGATCCACTTGTATAAACTATAAGCCATAGGAAAGATGCTTCCAAAGAAGCCTCTTGTGCCATACATGATCGAAGGTTTTCGTCATTTGCAGACTAAATGCCAGATCCTCTCCCTTGCTTTCAATAACAGCTACCTAACGGTGCGTAAGATATAAAAGAAGATCACCAGCCGATCGACCATGACGAAAGTCCAATTGCCGGTCATTGATCAACAGGTGATCCTTGAGGAAAGATAGGAGCTGTTGATTGATGCTGTTCTCCATTACTTTGTAGAGAGGTAATGACGAAAGGACTACAGTTAGCTGGGTCTGAGCTATCACCTTTTTTTTTGGATCGGATGGATATAAGCACGATTCCATGAGATCGGAACTATGCCTTTAAGGTAGGAGTATCCAAAATAGACGCGTTAGAATTTGTGTCAACTCTGTGGCACATGTTCGTAGTACAATTGGAGGAATACCGTCTGGCCCACTGGTCATATGAATGTCTAAGGAAAAGAGGGCTTTACGGACGATTTTTTTCCGAAAAACTATTTCCGGAATTAAGCGCTGATACCCCGAAATGTTAGGCAGTGTCTTCCACAGGTCATCCAAAGTCATCGACTTTAGACAAAAAGAGTGCCCAGGATATATAGGCTTTCTCTTTTTCGTGTGGGCCAGAGAGTCATTCCCAGTGTGCAATGGCGGTAGGGATCGCTGGCAAATGTTTCCCAGAGTGGCTTTGGAAAGGGCCCAGAACTTCGTCAGATCCCGAATTTTGACGACATGCTTGAACTTTGCTTTAGCAATTTGCCGTTATAAAAATTTGGAGGCACAGTTATATTTCGTCTTCAAAAATCTAGAGTTTATATCTGTAGTGACCTGCTGCTGCAGCCCTCATAGACACATTTAACCAAAACTACTGATCTGTCACAAATAGTTCTATGTTCTGTAGCATCACATCAGCTATAGTCGCAGCAAATTACCCCATTCTAACCTAATTTACTGACTTGTAGTGCTAAACATGTCGGATCGTAGATCTTGAACGAGTCGGGCATTATACAGGTACTACACTCCATACCATGCAATGATTTAGAGAAACCATGACTAGTGACCATTTACTTCTTGGTTTGTGACTGAATGCTGACTAGCAGAGAATGCAAAGAGGGCATATGTCTGTCCACGTCCGGTAGAAAAGAGTGTGTCTTAATCAGCTGGGATAGATCCTTTGCCAGAGAAAAGTGAAACACAAATCTTCCCGCGTGGTCGGTGGCACGTGGCTCTAGCCAATCGGTAAGTCTCCGAAGACTTCGACTTTGATGGAGGGAGTCTGTGAAAGTGTGTGTGTGAGTCTGACAAGAGGTTGTCAATCTTTCTGCTATCGAGTAGTTAAAAAATCTGTATCAGATTACAATATTTTCAACAAAATATTATCGAAGCTACAAAATATCATAGTAAAAATAAATAAATTTTGCAATAAACCAATATCAAATATGGTTGTATTCATTATAAAACTTTAAAATATACGGAAAAATAGGTATCTTGTTGTAATTATTGTAATCTCCCAGTGGGAGTCAAATATCACGCAACTTCGATTCCCAAGAATTCAAAGGTTCAATTTATATTTAAACAGGATAGAATAAAACTTAATTTTCTTGCCTTTTAAAAAAGTATTATATCTTATTAAAGTAAAATCAACACTTGTTTTGAATTAATGTTAATTTTATTAGAACAGTAAGCTTATCTTAAAACGACTAAGGACATGAAGTTCAAATTATGCTACTATGATTTAAATATTAGGAGGTCTAACTATATTGCATTTAACGAGAACAATAAGCTTAAATCTTTCTATCTACTTGGCTATAAGCTAAGCGTTAAAAGTATTTCGTAATAACTGTTTCAATATCCAAAGTTGTAATATAATTAACCGTGATATTGTTCTTTTACATTTGTTCTTTTACATATGTTCAAATGTCATTTCTTTATTAATTTATATTAATAAAGCTAAATAACTTATATAGCTTATTAATATGAATATATTAATAGTTACACATTTTGTTATGCACTGTCGATCGTCTAGTTTGGAGACGTTACGTTAATTATATTATTATGGACAAATAATTAAAGAGATTTGATTAGTCTGTGACATTTTGTTTTCGTTTATAAATTGAATTGGGAACATTCAATTTATAAACGAAAACAAACCCTGAGGTTACTAGTAAGTTCACCAAAATATTGAAGAAATTATATACTACTTTATTATTTAGATATCTTGTATTACTTAAGTCATGACATTGTTAATCTGTTGCTTCCGCTATGGAAATATAATACGTAAAATCAAATTATTATGCTTCTTCGTTCAAAAGACAAACAGTTATTTGTTTTAAAATTATAAAATAAATTTTCTTCAGTGTTTATTATTTCCAATTTAATCACATTTTGGCCCACATTCTGCGTGTGATGAAACACTATTTATATCTGCATATTTTGAATATTGAATTAATATCTGGACATTTCTCTTTATCTACTTAGTATATGACGTTATATTTTTATGGAAGGAATAAGATTTCATTTATTTCGTTAAAATATGGGCTTAAAATTATGTAAGTTTAAATCTGTACTAAATGCCATTGTATATGGTATACAATCAATTAATATGTTACAAATGAAATGTAGTATATAATTATTTTGTAGAGGGGAAACAAATTACCAAACTATTATTTTGGTAGGAAATAAATTGAAATGTTTTACTTGTATGTACAATGGTCTATTAAAATATATTGTATGACGATATTATAGCTAGAATAACGAAACAAACCTTTAATTCTTAACAATTATTAAAGAAGAAAATATATATTGTTTCTACTTATATGCAGTCACAGCATAGTTTATTACGATGAAATTAATGTCAGTAGTGTGTTATCTGAAGTATGCTTAACCCTAGATAACTAAACTGTTTTCATTGTTACATTATTACTACACCTTCGTCCAACGGACTACGGAATAAAACAATGAAATATAATAAAAAATATTTAATTAAGATAGGAACTTGTTTCATCGCACAAAAGTAAGGATTATAATGAACAAATTAAGTACTAATTAATGTTATAATATCAATTTACACAGTGACCACACATACCAACATTTTGTGGACCACAAACAACTTTTCTACATCTGGTGCAACGGTGCTTGGTCACTCTCCGGGCCTCTGATGGACATAGGTAGCAAATTTTACGCGCGTTTGACGTAGAAGGAACAGGAGCTTCTATTGTTGAAGATTTGCCAAGAATATCCTCAATCATAACCCTTATATTACGCCTCAAACTCACGGTTTGTTATCGTTGCCGAAGCCAGGGTTCCATTAGCTGATCTCCTAACTTCATTACAAAATCGCCCCCAGTCATTGGCTTTTTCTTATTTCTTATGTTGTTACAGACATGAACAGCGTAAGAATTAATAGAACATATATTGAGAATGTTATAAAAGTTACACACCGGCCATTTCTTGGTTTCCCTGTTAGAGCTTATATTTGCACACATTTGATCGACGGTGTCCACTGTACCTTTTGTGCTATTATAAAAATGTTTTATTTCTGGTTTTCATGTCGTTTCATTAATAATAGGTTGATCATGAATAGTTGACAATAAAAATACAACTTTGTTGGATTTGGCTTTAAATGAAACTAATATATTTCTCTAAAATGTCGTCCGTGTCCGATGTTCAGCTGTCAGATCTCTCCTTCGATTCGCTTTCCGATGCTGACTTCAGCCAATGACGAATCTGATCCTCTTGATTCCTCAAATCCATCTAAAATAAATATAAAAAAGTGAAAACATCTCTACATCTCTCCGTACTGTGTATCTTAACCGAACCAAAAATTTACTAACTACTAAATTTTGCATTAAACTTTCTATTTAAATGAATCCAATAAATTAAATTAGAAATTTAATAAATACTATTCTACATTTATCGATAAAAAGCAGATCTACAATATGTAAAACAATAAATATAAGAATTTATTAATGTACGCACCGTACAATAAAGTTGTTGTTATTACTAAACCTTCGTCCAGCGGACGACGAAAAGGTCACAGAGCACGTCCTATGATGCGCGTGGACCCAATAGTGTCATGGGCTGCACTGTTTACTCAAATTAGGAAGGTAATGAAAGAGTCAAGGTCAGGGGACGGAGCGAAGTAGGTGATTTCGAATTTCGTCAAGTGGCACGTCGTCGCCTCGACGAGTGATTAGTTATAAAGGGTTAAAGAACGGTGGACTTAAAATTTAATCTTCAAATCTGGATATTAAATCCGGACTCCTCAACCAAATCACAATGTGTAATAAAAATTTCATATACCTATAAATTATTATTATTATTAATTTAATCCTGCTTAATTCCATTTTATAGGTTATCCATAATATAAATCACTTTTACATCTCCTAAAAAGTTGACATAACTCTGTACTGAGCATGGCAAATTATTTACTCTCTAGGCAGTTTGTAATTTCAGAAACGCATAAAACGCAAATTTTATTTGTGAAACGATAACACCATTCAATAAATAAATATTATGAAGGAAGCTACACGTGGCCGTTTAATTTATTTGAAATAAAATTCTAAGAAATAATGCAAAAACTACTTGACTGAGCTAAACTTGATTGAGTTCTAGACAAAATATCGACCGAGTTGCATGCGCAATGTTCAAACAATAAAATGTATATACGTATCTTCAAAAAGTATAGTAACTTCCAAATTGTTACTTATATTTGACTTTAGATTTTTTGTATCCTTACGTAGATACTTATTTCCTTTAGTAATATTGAAGGTTTGTCAATTTTAAGTCTTCACTTCACGTTTGACAGCTGTTCAGCCGTTTTCAATTTGATATATTGTGCATTTTTCTCAATTTAGCAAAAATGTGTCTCAAATTTTGCTTGAAAAAAGGAGATTAAGTACGCGGACAAATGGCGAATGTAATTTGGAATATGATGGAGTTAGCATGAATCAAAGCAAGTTTTTTCGATTTTTATCTATATATGATGTTTTTAAGGTAATTTCTTATACTCATTTGCTCTTTTTTTTAATGTAAAAAAGTCCTTGTATAACCTTAAATTTATTGTGATTAATATTTTATAATAATAGTTCTACATAATAATAATAATAATGTATTTATAAATGAATTATTATTTTAAATCAATTATGATTTATATAAAACTGTTTTGTCGGTAAAACCTCCATTCACGACTTGACCTATAGGTTTTCAATCGAAAAGAAAATACCTAAAAAGTTATTCACAGCCTGCAGTTAGTTGAACTACTAAGGTTATTTATTATTATTATTATTATTATTATTATTTATCTTCACGCCATATCCCTTTCGGGGTAGCCAGAGACAATGGAGCGCTAAACGCTACGGTCCTTGTATACCTCTTTCGCCTCGGCCACAGACATCAAACTCTTCATACATGCCCTCCAGGGGTCCTCATGCTTTTTACGTGACTTTCCTCCAATTGTGTGTTATTAAGGTTATTTACATTCTTACAAACTATTTGATTCATTCTACTCTTTCGGAACCTCTCATAAAAGTAGAAACAATAAAATTTTTCAATAATAAATTATGTGTTTTACAGTAACACACTGTATAGGATTTGTGTATTAGCAACGAGAATATTCAAGATATAATAAAAGAATTTTACCACATAACTTTTTGCTTTCCCGTTTTGTGTTATATTTTTATTTGCGCAATATACTTGGGAGTTGAACAATGTTGTTAATGTTTTTATGTCTAATGCAGTAAATGTTACATAGTAAATAAGTTAGTAAGATTCTTCAAAGGTTCGACATAAATAGCACCGATCATCTGTGAAAGTGAAAATCAATGTAGGTTCAATTACTTCGTTTTTATAGAATCTAAACTCCTTCGTTTACAACTTTCCTAATTCCCCCTGGATTATATAACTATACTAAAAGGAAATAATTAACTATATATACCTAGAAGAAACTTTTCCACTGAACTATATAAACCAATTTTGATTAGTTCGTCGCCTTTTGATTTAATTTTAATAAATTATATAAATGAATTGTTTCATATTTCCAAACTGCCTGAGTGACAGACATAAAATATTAATGATTTAGATTTAATCCATAAATTCTAATATTCTCATTGTGTAAGACACAAATAAATGTTTCTGAAACTTCCACCGAATAACAGTTCCACAGATTGTTGTAGTTCTGAAATAATAATAATAATAAATATACGTTATTGCACACCAGACAAACAAATATTTTTTTTAATTTACACATTACAAATAGAAAACACAATAATTTGGTTATACAAAAAGACGGCCTTATTGCTAATAAGTGATCACTACCAGGCAACCTTTAGATTAAGAACACGCTGTGGTAGTAATAAAAAGGGTCCGCAAATTACTATTATTAAACTTACAATATATTATAAATATATATATAAAAATATATCATAAAAATACACAATTAATATATGTACATACATATCTACATACACACCAATAAATACATATACCTCTATAAGGTATAGCTTACACTATGTTAAGTATATAAAAAAAAATATTTTGTTACTGACGCTGTTATACGGCAGCCAAACGTGGGTAACTTAAAAGAAGAATGTAAGAAAGATTAATGTTGTGGAGATGCGATCTCTTCGCAGAATATGTGGAGTCAGTCTATGTGACCGAATCAGCAAAGATGAGATCCACAGAATGGCAGGTATTAGCGAAGATGTCACGGTGAGAATCAAGAAGAACGTGCTCAGGTGGTTTGAGCACGTCGAACGAATAAGTGATGAAAGAATAGTAAAAAAGATTTAAATAGGAAAAGTGAGCGGTAAGAGAGACAGGGGGAGGCCTCGAGTGACCTTCGAAAACACAGTATCTATAATACTGGAGGAAGGTCACGTAAAAAGCATGAGGACCCCAGGGAGGGCATCTATGACGAGGTTGATGTCTGTGGCCGAGGCGAAAGAGGTATGCAGGGATCGTAGCGTTTGGCGCTCCGTCGTCTCTGGCTACCCCGTAAGGGATATGACGTGAAGCTAAATATCAATAAATAATAATAATAATAAAAATATAATGATAGAAATGTGTGACTGATAGAAAATACCATTATGATAAGGATCTTCCTAGAAATAATTTATGTTGTTTATATAACAAACAATTATATTTTCTCAAGTATACCTTCAAATATCATAAATAATTCATATTTTAAATTTAACAATTTAATCTATATGGCACGGGGACGTTATAAATTACTTGTTAACTATTCAGTTAATAATAGATATTCATCTACTCGTATATACGTACTAAGGAATAACCATGTCATATAATATTTTTTTCTATTTGTAATCTTATAAATGTTTATTTTTAAGAATTGTCTATTATTGCAGACAAAATACAAAGCAAAAAAACAATCCCATTTGCATATTTCACCGTTACTTAATTGACTCCAGCGTGATCTGAACCAGTGCCATATTTCCGTACAATTTTTTTTTCTAAATTCTAAACCGTTCTTTCCTTTTTTAATGTAACTAAGCTGTTTAAATATTAACAAAACAGAAATATAAGACGACCTAGTTTTGAAAGCATGGTGCTTAATTTTTGAGAAAGGGTAGCACATGAAGTAATTTATATATTTAGCCATTACTTTTAATGTTAAGAACTATAGTGATATCTTAGATTTCGCTTATTTTATATCTGCTTATGCTGAAAAAGCAAGAAACCCTAAATTGAAAAATATTTCAAAATCATTTTCGAGTAAAACTTTAATTTTTCCCTTTGAAAACAGGGTCGCAAGAGTTTAACGATAAAAGGGGAATAATATATGAGGTGTAGTAAAATTGCATCATACATATCATAATGTAAAGAGAATATGTTGTATAGGAAAATTTAATTAATTAAATTTAATTTTATGAATTTTGTGTTAATATTTATTGTATTTATTATTATATTTGTAGGTTTTTATGTTTAATAGAACTTCAGGTAAACATATTTGGAAAATAAGCATTTCGGTTTTTCTTTTATTTTTCTCATGTTGAAACTATATTATATGTTAGAAAATTTTAATCATAATTTTCAATATAGTCCTATTTATTTTGACATGGAATGTAACAAAGTTTTTGAACCAAGTATCATACTTTAATGTTACTTTAGTGTTAAACATGTTACTGTTTTTCTTGGTGATATATTTTTTATATACACTCCTACAAACACATCACTACTTCACTCCACGCTTATAAACCTCATAATTTTAAAAGTTGTACAACTGTAATAACATTATGTTTTATTTAGGTTTGCTGAATAAAACCACTCAGAAGCTTTTATATCTTTTTAACTTTTTCTAATTTTATAATGTTTATTTATTATTTTGTTCCTAATTTTAATAAACTTATATTTTGCAAGAGAAAACTACCACTTGGTTTTGAAGCCTTCATCCTGCTTTCCAGAAAACTCAGTATGAAATATTTCATACTAAACTTTCTGCTCGTGCGCTTTAATATTAAAAATTATTTCCACAGCCATTTGTAACCCTAGCGTATTTGGAGATGTGAGTTAGGGAAGATACTACGACTATCGCGCTTTGTCGAGCCAGTGATACTTGTTATGTATATACTGGCTAAACAACAGTAAAAATAATTATATCTTTTATATAAAAAATAATAACGAAACTACATTTGTTCTGTATCACGTAGAAGATGACGTAAAAAAAGGTCGGATTTTTTTATTTTATCTTCCCCATATATATCCTTCATTCTTTGAACTATTTCTGCAGCATTGGAGCAGCAGAACTCGTATACGTTAATAACACGTTTTACGTTTTTCAATTTGTAAACATAATAATATCAATGAGAAATCGAATGTTTGAAAGAAATAATGAATGACTAAAATCAAAACACACAGAAGTACACGAACCTAAATTAAAAATGTATGCCTGTTCATATAAATGTTAATTTTAAATACTAGTTAATTACATTATATTGTACTGTGTATTGTAAATATCTCTATGTAAATCAATATCTCACTAAAAACTACTTTTGGAACAGATCTCAGTTTGAGGAGAAGTTGTCTTCACTTTGTAACTAACTTCAAGTGTTTATTAAATCACTTCTTGCTTGTGAAGCTTTAATTAATTCTGTTAAATATAGCCGCGTTGGTGGCACTTTGAATAGAAGTTTTTAAACTACTACTATTGTTGTAATAAACTATTTAAGATCTATGAGAGTTAGTTGCTATACTTTGTAAAGTGTTTAATTCCATTGAAAATTATCCTATCGGCTAAAGTATCTTTATTTATTTATTCTTACCTCTTCTAAATAAGTATATTTGTGTCAAACAAATTTAATCCGCAAGTAAGAAGAACTATTATTTTAAAAGTTATGTAAACAAAACTAAATATATATATTATTGATAATAATTTCATCATTATTTCTGGTAATTATACAATAATTCTCTACTTTAATTTATATATTCTTTGTCCATTTAAGTGTTTTTATATACTTTAATATTATTTTAAATTCTTCCAAATTATGATCGGAGTTTTTTTTATGCTGAGTAGCCTACGACGTGGATCATCGTTAGAGTGGTCTTCGAACGACATGGTGGGTTACGCAAAAATATTTTTCAATTAAGACATTCGTATGTAAAATATTAAGATTGAAATGCAAAATTTCTATCTTCAGTTACTATCGTCCTATGTGGGTCACTGTTTAGCAGGTTATAACCTGTTAACATTAATGTTTTCAACGCCACATCTAATATAAGTAAATTAATGTACTTCTCTGTCAGGGGCAATTGCCTATGATGGAGGACTACCATGGAACCCTACATTGCGCGTGCTTGACTGATTTTTTGAAATATTTTATACGGGTGTGTACTTTATCGTAGAATGAAATAAACGCCGATTATTATTATTTATACATTTATTTGTACATAATTTTAGATAATACTTTATTATCTTGCTTCTTTTGTTTTATTTTTTTATAATTATTTCAACTAGCGAAGCATCTAAATGAATTGGTGACATAAACAAATTTATCGCTTAGATGGCATTTGGATTTTACATATTTTTTCCACGATAACAGTAATATACTTTATTTAAAAATTGGAGTCAGTCCATGCCGTGGTTCTGTGATGTTCCAAGCTCATGAACAAGAATACTGAATGGCTTCAAAACTAGTGGCGTAATAAATAGTAAAGCAAAAATGCTAATAAATATTTCAACTAGCGAAGCATCTAAATGAATTGGACACATAAACAGATTTATCGCTTAGATGTCATTTTAATTTTATATATTGGTTCCACGATAACAGTAATATACAATTACTTTATTTAAAAATTGGAGTCAGTCCATGCCGTGGTTCCGTCATATTTCAAGCTCATGAAAAAGAATACTAAATGGCTTCAAAACTAGGGGGCAATAAATAATAAAGAAAAAATACTTCAGAAATAAAAAAACAATACTAAAATTCTGCTATGAAAAACTTCGTTAAATTTCAAGAACCGAAAAATAAAGCCTATGCAGTAAAATCCAACACCAGTTACCTCAATGTAAAAGTCAGGCAGTAAATAAAATCTAGGCAGACTGCTTGTTTTTTTTTGTTTTTTTTCAGTAACGAAGGTAATTCATTATATTTCTTAACAAACAAGTTAATTGGAAAATATTTTAAATTAACACAGAAATGCTATATACATACTTTAAACACATCATCTTAAACATTACTCTTTTCAGAAAATACTAGTAATTAAATTTAAGATACATTGTTAAAAAATTTAATTTGTTTTAGAAATTTAATTCATGATATCACTTATTCTATAAAGTAATTTATCAAAATATATAATTTATCAAAAATAATATTTACTATTTTCGATAATAAAAAGAAACCAATTTTCTTGTATGATAATTTAATAAGACAGATAAACAATAAATATATCACTTGTTGAATCCAATATTCATCAAAAAAGATAAATAAGGATTTTTAAAAGAAATTTGATATGTATTGTGAATTTATCCAAATCTTAATTCAGTACACTACACTAATACAGTAATTATTTCTCGTTCGACAAGACAATTCTGATACATTTTGAACTAATGTTATCACACTGTTAGAATATAATCACAATTCAGAAGCAACATTCCAGAAGATACGCTTTGTAGTTATTACAGTCATTGTTCAGAAATACTTGTAATATTATTCTTATTGTACGGCCTTTGTAACAACAGCCTAAGGGTGTAATATGTTTATGAAAACAAATATTAATTTAAATGTCTTGCAAAGTAAAATACTCTTTAACAGAATGTTTATATTTTGTTATTTATATGGAATCATAATAATTAGTTAGATCTTTCGCTCATTTCGAAGCGAGCTGAGCGCTCTACTGGAGACTTTTTCACATTTTTGTCACGAATAGGCCCGAAAACTACTTGACGGAAAATTATGAAATTTTGCAATCAAAAAGACACACATTAGGTGGTCTTAAAATTTTTTTTGAAAAATGTCATGTCGTTGAGGAATAATCGTCAAAAAACTGATAACCCATTGGAGTCAATGGGAAAAAAAAATCGCGCGAAAAATTTGCTTTACAATGACATTGTCCACAACGATGGGTTATTACATTGGGCTCGCTTCGCTCAATATGCAAAAGGCATCGGAGATTTCGCGAGTAGAGCAAGTCAAAATTGAGGGTCTGTTGGCGCCCCTAGTATAAGTTAAATAACCTTTATACTTATATACATAAGATTTAAAATAAATCTTAAATTCTACTTACCTCATTTTAAAAATGATTCTTTCAATGCGAATTTAAATTTTATCACAAGTCACTGTAGTCTATAGGAGTTTAAAATTGTTATACCATGGGGCTAAAATAATTGTATGTATATGAAATATATATAAGAAATAATACACTGCATTTACTTATTGCAACAAGTGGGCAAGGTTAGATCTGATATTAATGAGTTGCAAATGGATAAGTGATATGATAAAGACGAATATATAAAGAACGCTAAATTTATAAAGGCTGTTAAAAACACGGTGGCATATTTGAAAGAGCGATAGAGTGGTATCCTAGAGAATTTTTTTTAAATCAATGTACTTAAAAACTGTTACCAAAATTTTTCGTCGTTAAATAAAAAGAACTTTTGGATTTAAGGAAACTAAATGACTATATATTAAAATTTGTGCAGTACCTTTAAAACAATATATTACGAACTCTTTTAGACAGTGTTTTGAGATTCAAATTTAAATAAAATGTAAAATAACATAACGGTAAAAAAAATCTTTTAAAAAGCCGATTTTCGTTCCGATACTGTAGTAAATATTTTGAATGTATTTTTATTTACAGTGATAGTATAACTTAATAATTTTAGAAAAATATATATATACAGATAAATGTCTGTGACATTATAACAAAGAAAAGAGAAACTACGTAAAATATAATTGGTATTTAGGTAATTATCATTGCAAATCAATACAATCTGGGTGTTGTAAAGCTATTGATAAATTTTATGTACATAGTATAGTTGGCTACTAAATTATTCAATGCATAAATATAATTATACAATTACACACTGAGTGCTGAATAAAGTTCGTTAGAGTGTAATTAATGGACTCGCTTGTTCTCTTTACATATTTAAATGCAATTAAATATTTTTATATTATTATATCCATTCATTTTAAAAGAATCTTCTTGAGATATACAAATAAATGTTTACACTTGACACAGAACTTGAAGTGTTGTGTATTGTGTATTTTTTATTTAGTATTGTGTATTTTTTACCTAGATGTTGGTTAAAACGGATAGGGAAAAATACAACTTCATGCAAGCATCATTATTTTATTTCTTTATAAATCTAAATAAAAACTGTATTACCTAGAGTGAGTTCTGACAATAACTAAGTTTTTGTTTTATTTATTTATTTATTTATTTTACTCTTTATTGTACACCGCAATACAAAAGAAATTTTAAAAAAAAAGTTACAGTGACATGTATGGAAAAAAAATTGTACCGTACAAAAGGCGGTCTTATTGCCTAATGGCGATCTCTTCCAGACAACCTTATGTTTAGCAAAACTGCAAGCACTTAGATAATGGATGGTTGTGTTATTATAATAAACATACTTACCAATAATTGCACATGGATATATTTCAATAATACAAAAATATCAATATATATAATACATAACAAACATACACTAATAAATACAATACAATAAATATGATATATGTCTAATAAGCAAAGATAACTAATTGTCGTCAGAAAGGTAGTATTCCTTAAAAGATTTTTTAAATATTTCTAAGGATTTAGATCGTCGAATATTTAAAGGAAGAGCATTCCACAGCTTGTTTATTGCTGGTTACGGTTCTGCAAACTCTATTGTAACAACATTCATGGTATTGTTAATACTAGCATTCCTAATTCTTAAGAACAAAATAAAATTACTCTCATTTTAACATTGGTTGGTTTTAATGCCTTGGTTTAGTAAATGTTAAATTTTAGTACTACGCATTACTTGTGTTGTAATTTTTTTCTCCTATATTTATTATGACTGTGATTCAATACTCAATAGTTTAAAAATATGTTTAAATAGATGCTTGATGAAATAAAAAGAAAATCCCGTTTCTTGCCAGTTCCTCTCCATGAAGCATCATAGCAATACAATTCCAAAGTATAGCTATACCTTGGAACTGTATTGCAAGAATGCAATATATGCTGTCTTCTATAAAAAACTTTGTATTTGACTTTACTTGAAATACACAATTCGTACCGTTATCCGGAATCCAAAAAAGTTCTTTTTTAAAACTATTTAATTGAATTTCACAATATATATATTGGATAAAAGTAACGAAAACGGATACAAGGTTACTTAATCTAGAGTATCTAAAACATATAAAACAACTTAATAACATTATATTCCTTTAACTTTATTATATTGTTCTCATGTAAGTGAATCTGTCTTTTTTTTTGAGAATAAATTCTTTAAACCTAATTAATGAGTTCGGTAAAACGTCTTGCGCGTTTGAGGAATAATTGCCGACTGACATAGACGTCACGCCAGTGCATAGGGTAGAGATTTCTGACCATACAGATAGTTAATGTAGGTTAAGCATTAACCCTTACATTTCAGGCATATAACAACCCCCCCAACAAGAGGAAACTTACACATTTTAGTGCTAGGTTTTTAGGAATCTATTCTAAGTCGCGGTATTGGTATTTGTTCTATTTCCTAACCATCATTTGTTGCTATTCCAGAGTGTTACATTCATTTGTTTACGCTTAGGATTTTTACCGAACTTTCTAAAGAGTTTATATAAAACAATGATTATAATTAAGATAGTGGTATAAATAGTAATAAAAGGATAATAATACTTATATTCTTTGTTAGTAGCGGGTTAGGTTCATTTATCATTTCATTGATATCTGTCATGAATTGGTCATTTGCAATACTTGTAATCTTCTCAAGTTTGCATTTAGAAGCTTCAAGGGTTGTAATTTTGGTTTAATTAAATTGAATTTATCTTTATTACAACAAGCGTCTTTAATTAAATTAAAATCTGATAGTATGGGTTTTATTGTTATTGTACTGTTAGAATTAATTATAAATTCTTTACTATTAATATAAGCTTTACAATTTGGTTTCAAGTTCAATATTCCTGTACCTAAAACTTTGTATTCTGATGTTATCGTTTGACACTCGACTGTTAGTTTAACCCTAGATAACTAAACTGTTTCCATTGTTACATTATTACTACACCTTCGTCCAACGGACTACGGAATAAAACAATGAAATATAATAAAAAATATTTGATTAAGATAGGAACTTGTTTCATGGCACAAAAGTAAGGATTATAATGAACAAATTAAGAACTAATTAATGTGATAATATCAATTTACACAGTGACCACATATACCAACATTATGTGGACCACAAACAGCTTTTCTACATCTGGTGCAACAGTGCTTGGTCATTCTCCGAGCCTTTGATGGACATAGGTAGCAAATTTTACGCGCGTTTGACGTAGAAGGAACAGAAGCTTCTATTGATTAAGATTCGCCAAGAATATCCTAAATCATGACCCTTATATTACGCCTCAAACTCACGGTCTGTTATCGGTGCCAAAGCCAGGGTTCCATTAGCTGATCTCTTAACTTCATTACAAAATCGCGCCAACCCATTGGCTTATTCTTATTTCTCATGTTGTTACAGACATAAATAGCGTAAAAATGAACAGAACATATATTGAGAATGTTATAAAAGATACACACCGGCCATCTCTTGGTTTCCCGGTTAGAGCTTATATTTGCTCAGATTTGATCGACAGTTTCCACTGCATCTTTTGTGCTATTATAGAAATGTATTATTTCTGGTTTTCATGTCGTTTCATTAATAATAGGTTCATCATGAATAGAATACAACTTTGTTGGATTTGACTTTAAATGAAACTAATATCTTTCTCTAAAATGTTGTCTTTTTCCGATGTTGAGCTGTCAGATCTCTCCTTCAATTCGCTTTCCGATTCTGACTCCTGCCAATGACGAATCTGATCTTCTTGATTCCTCAAATCTATCTAAAATAAATATAAAAAAGTGAAAACATCTCTACATCTCTCCGTACCGTGTATCTGTTAGGCCCGAAGACCGAAAACGCTCAGTGGACGGAAAAAACGACCACATCGCGTTCTGGCTGCCTTCAAATGCACAGAACGCGTTCTGGCTACTTTTAAACGCTCGCAACGCGTTTTGGTAATTGTCGAACGGCCAGAACGCGTTTTGTCATTTGTCAAGCGCTCAGAACGCATTCTTGATATTTTACTCGTGTTACTTATCACTCTCTACCTGCGTTCAATAAAATTCAATTTTGTACCAATGAAACAAATGAATTTTTATTGATATTCAACAAGTCTTAAATTTATTATCTGTTCACTTTTACACTTTTATTGCTCATAAAATTTGAATGAATGAAATAATATAGGAAAAATTATTGCTCGACCGTCTTTTTAGTTAGTATAAATCAATTTATTGCTCAGTATTTTTCAACTTTCGATTACATAAGTCAGTACATTACTTATTTTTACAAGAACTGCTTGAATGACATTTCGAATTACATTTTACATTCAAATTTCGACATTTGCATTTCTTATCAGTACAGAATCGTTTGCAATTACAAAAAACAAAGCCTTGTTTGCTTCCCGAAGATAAAGCCGAAGCTGATCGTAAGGAAATAGTTTTTTCTGCAGATACCTCAGTTTGGTCAACGAAATTACTGTCGGCGATTGTAAATTCATTGCGAGCATATAGACGTTCGAGAGTACCATTTTTCGTACCAAGTTTGTAAAGACCGGAAGATTCGACCTGAGTGACAACTGCTAGCACGTTTCTGGGAGCTAATCGTCCGCGATCAACATCGGGGACTCTTACTACGACACTAGTTCCGATTTCAGCTGGGGGAAATTTCGAATTGGACAATGCTAACATTTTATCCGCTTGTTTTCGCAAATTCTTTTTCGCATTGCCTTGTCCATTTTGAATAGAACTTTTTCTAACACAAATGTTGCAAATAACTGCTTTTCCGAACCCTTCACTTGTTGTCTTCCCACAAATCGCATGGACAAAGTTGTGACATTCCGAACATTTGTGCGCTCTTGAAGATTCTTTCTCGCAGATTATACAGTTCACTTTATTTGAGTCTTCGACGTTTTCCTTGTCCTCACTGCAATCCTCAATGTCGTCTAATGGCTGAAGTTCTACAATGATAATAATAATAATAATAATAATAATACTAATAAGAATAATAACAATCATCATTTTCGTTATAAAAATAAAGATGTACCATTGTCCTGATCTATATTTTTCAACAGTTCTTCGAGCTCTTCTTCAGTTTCGATTCGCGAATAAACGTCTTCGGTCAAAGGAGAATCGGCAAGTCCAACTTTTTGCGGGCTTCCAAACATGGCTTCGTAAGGACTCATTTTGATTCCAACGTGGAGAGAACGATTTTTTTTACTTTGAATAAAGCGCAACCCCTCAGACCAAGTTTTTGTTTTGTTGTCAGCCATCCAAGATACCAGCATGTCACGTACATCTTGATTCGACCTTTCCACGGATCCTTGACTTTGGGAATGTCGTGGTTTTCCATGGACGAGTTTCATTCCAGGCCATAATTCAGTCAAGTTTTGTATGATCTTGTTCGAAAATTCTCGGCCATTGTCACTTTGAACACAGTCAAAGACTCCTGATTTTTGCGGGCCATTTGGGCATGTTGAACTTCTTTTAAAAGTGATTTGTACTTTTCCTGAGATAGCAATATTGATCTATCGTCACAATTTTCAATAATTGTTTTTACTTTCTCCTCGAAAATTTCTTTCGCTGATTTATCAGACATTTTAACGGAAGGGTAACGTTTAAAACGACTTTGATAAGTTGCTTAGTCAACGACTAAATGATCTTGTCACTTTACTGACAAAAACTGTACTGATTTTTCATTAACTCAAGATTGTTGTTATATACCCAAAGGACTACCCTTTCCCCCCTCCCTCTTCTAGGTTTTATAACATGCAATTCTATGGAAATATTCTCGAAACGTTAATCCCTAGACAAAAGTGTCATATTGATAGTAAATGGAGAAAAAGTTCAAAATCTGTACTTCTTTAAAATCATTTAATTTATAATCGTATATAGTCATCGGTACGTGCATTGTTCTAAATTCACCGAAAATACCATAAAAATTACAAAGAATCAATAAAGTTCTCAATGAATGAATCCTTATTGGCAGGTGCGTCAAGCCAGCGAGCGACCAATAAAATTTATTACTGCAGTCAGTAACAAAAGGCCTATTGTTAAGCATATGTTGACAGAATCTCACATCAGAAAATGTTAATAAAACTTTTCTTTTTAAATTTATTCATTCACATTTTATGAGCTTTACAATAAAAGTGTAAAAGTGGCAAGAATTTCTTCCGAGAATTGAAAAACAATAATTTAATAATATAATTGGTAATTTACCCAACAGATAATAAATTTAAGACTTGTTGAATATCAATAAAAATTCATTTGTTTCATTGGTACAAAATTGAATTTTATTGAACGCAGGTAGAGAGTGATAAGTAACACGAGTAAAATATCAAGAATGCGTTCTGAGCGCTTGACAAATGACAAAACGCGTTCTGGCCGTTCGACAATTACCAAAACGCGTTGCGAGCGTTTAAAAGTAGCCAGAACGCGTTCTGTGCATTTGAAGGCAGCCAGAACGCGATGTGGTCGTTTTTTCCGTCCACTGAGCGTTTTCGGTCTTCGGGCCTAACATATCTAAACCGAACCAAAAATTAAATTACTACTAAATTTTGCATTAAATTTTCTATTTAAATCAATCCAATAAATTAAATTAGAAATTTAATAAATACTACTCTACATTTATCGATAAAAGGCAGGTCCACAATATGTAAAACAATAAATATAAGAATTTATTAATGTACGTACCGTAACAATAAAGTTGTTGTTATTACTAAACCTTCGTCCAGCGGACGACGAAAAGGTCACAGAGCACATCCTATGATGCGCGTGGACCCAATAGCGTCACGGGCTGCACTGTTTACTCAAATTAGTAAGGTAATGAAAGAATCAAGGTCAGGGAACGGAGCGAAGTAGGTGATTTCGAATTTCGTCAAGTGGCACGTCGTCGCCTCGACGAGTGATTAGTTATACAGGGTTAATGGGTTCAGTTTCAACAAATAACCATCTATTTCCTTTCAATTCTTGCCAAATATCAATATGTCCGGATATAAATTTAATTTTACATTGCTGTGGGAGTCTATAAGGTATTTTATATAACATTTCTGTTTCACAAATAGGTGTGTTTTGAATAAAGTGTATTTCAATGTCGTTACAAACAAATATTTGATTTTCCGCTATGATATATTTCTTTAAACTACTAAAACATATATATATGTATTCTTATCACTACTTATAGCTACGTATTTGCAATATAGTAATACCATTGCATAAGAATTTGGTTGCTGGTTGTCATGTGGAAGTGGTATAGCTATTGGTGTAAATAAACTGTATTCTAATCTATTCACTAACGGTATTTTTATAATGTTTATTATTTTATTGTTTACGTAGATACACAACAACTGGGCTATTTCTATTGTAGAATGTATAATGTTAAGGCTTAAACTAACAGGTAAGTCTTTGTGTTTATCTAAATTTCTTACATTGTCCACTAGTTCATCATACAGTTGTTTTGGTGTTAATACAGATGGATGTGTAGAATGACTTTTCGTAAACATTATAGCATTGACGATATTTTCAATTCTAAATGACAAGGAAAGTAAACTAGATGACAGTTCATTATATATTTCATTTAATTTTATTTCAGCGTACAATTTTGTTGCTTCATTAATGTTTATTACTTTCAATGTTTCATTGTAGTGGTGTAATGCTGTATCTGACATTAAAACGTTGTCTTTTAATGTTTGAATGGCGTTATTGTATCTATTCGCATCATCTTCATCCATTTTATCAATAATTTTATAAAACACAGAACCAATTCCAGCAAACCATGGTGATCTCTTTTCTCTATCAGTAATAAGATGACATATAGCGCTGTAGTCTCGTTGAATACTATCAAGTCGTGGCACTAAGGGTTGAAGAAAGTTATGGCATTTAGAAATATTCATTTTGTTGGCAATAAAATCTGGCGGTGCCTAAAACAGTCTTAATTTTATCGATATGGGGTTTTATATATCTAATATCCATAGGAACTAAAACATGTAGGTATTCATTAGAGATATTAACGGTGCTTGACGGTTCAAAATAGATGCCTGGGCTCTTGTCTATCTGCTGTATAACGTCTGTAGCAAGAACGCAGATGTTCGTTCAATTCTGAAATATGATATGTCTCTATCACTAAATCTAATATATAAAATTGTATAAAGTGTAAATTAAGAGTTATATCTAATACTAATAAAAATAGGTATGGTTGCTTATTCTATATTGACTTCTGCCAACTTAACCTCGTCGTAATGATACTTTACATGTCGACGGTTCATAAGTAAAGTAAGGGTGTTGTTGCCATTAATATGGACAAACTTAAAAGGACCCTTCCAAATAGGTGATAACACTTTACGTAGGCGTAAATAATTTTTAACATAAACCATATCTCCAGCTTTATATTGAACTGGTTTGGTATCTTTATCGTAATAATTTTTTGATATAGTTTTAGATTTTAAAATATTTTCTAAAGCTTTCTCCCGGAAAAGTTTCAGACGTTGTTGTTAAACTCTAACATAAGTATTATAACTAGGTTCTAAAGGGATTTCATAAATTGAGGATGGAATAGAGGCTTTTTGACCAAATACTAGTTCATAGGGTGTGAAATGTGTAGTCGAATGAGCAGTTGTATTGTAGGTAAGCATTGCAATATACGCAAATCTAGGCCAATTGGTTTGGTTTTCATTTACAAAAGATTTGAGATATTCTTTTAATGGTGAATTGCTTCATTCTAATACCCCTTGAGTTTGTGGATAGTAAGGGGTGGACCAAAGTTGCTTTACTTTTAGGAATATACAGGTTTGTTTGAACAATACAGCAGTAAAATTAGTCCCTTGATCTGTTAGGATTGATTTCGGAATACCGGATTGGGCAATAAAATGAATAAAATTGAAATTGGATACGCTGCTGAATACTTGGTGAGGTCATCTTGCAATGTTAAAATGAACTTTAATTCACACGTTTTTGAAAATATACAATATAATCATGTACCTATACCATAACACGAATATAACAATAGGTATTTACAAGAATACTGTAATATATACAACTATGAGCGAGATCATAAAGATTTTAAGAGAAAATCATGATCTCCCAGTAGCGGGCCATCTAGGGTCCAACAGAATGTTAAGTAGAATTCAAAGAAAATATTATTGGCGTAATGTGCGCAGTAATATTGAAAATTATGTTCGGAAATGTAATTTATGTCAAACCAACAAAGCATTGCGTAAAACTTAAGATGCCCTAATGGAGCCAGAAGTATGTCATGAGGAACTGCATTAAAAGCGTTAGAGAAACAATTAAAACTAAAACAGTTAATTGAGAATGCTCCATCGCTTCTCGGACATCTTCAGTGACTTTGAGAAGAGCTGTGGAAGTGCTGTGACCAGGACGAAAGAAAGACTGAAAACTACTTAAAACATTGTTCTTTAAAATGTAGTCAGAAAATTGTTTGTGAACGATTGCTTCAAGGATTTTGGATAGGTAGGGTAATATAGATATGGGACGAAAATCATTGCAAGCAATGGGATTAGAAACTTTTGGAAGAGCAAGGACACGGGCGCTCCGCCAAACTTTAGGAAAGTACCCATTGGATAAGGAAGTATTAATCATATGGGTCAGAGTGGGTAGGATAAAATCAAGTTATGTTATAAAATTTTATTTTCAGTCAAATAGATCCATCTTATACCTAAATATCTCTGGAAATATTATTTGAAAAAGTATTTAAAAGATATCTACAGTAGCATTACAATATTAGGCTATAAGTGAAATAAATAAAGAATAAAAAAGCGTTGGGCGTGGATTGACAAAATTGGAAATGCTGGACTTCTACATTATCGGTCATAATTCATTATTTTTAGGGATCGTTAACTTTATAAAAAACCCTAGGAATTGGTGGTCCGAGTTTCAAATCCAATAATTACAATTACCTTAAACCGTATTATTAGCCGCACAAGAACTTAGATTTTTCCTAACCAATATATAAAAAGAACATTTTTATAATGTTTCTTTAGAGATTGTGTTGGTTTGATGATTTTTTTTCATTTTGAATAGCAGTAAGCTAAAACACAAAAGTTATATGAAATTTTATTAAGATGCCCAATATTAATCAAAATATAAACCTACAAATTATACATAATTATGAAATAATTGGGACGAAAGTTCCAACTTCCTAAACATTTTATCTTTAATTCTGTAATAAACACAAACGGGTTTGTTATTTACGCCATGACGTTGTTGATTCAGCTTCCAGAATGGAAATGTATCTTTGCATGTTATAAATTATTGGTAGCTGACATTGTGGCTAATAGTTTTGTAAAATTCACCATTTGTATCTATTTTTTCAGATAATAGTATGCATATGAAATAAAAAATGCTATACGTTGTTAAAAAATGTCACAAAAACTATAAAAATGTAAAATTGGCCGCTTTAGAGTCGGATTAGCATACAAAAGGTTTGGTATGTATATCAAACCAAAAATACCTATCTTTTTATTTTTTCATCTGTTTACGTTATATATCTATGTAAATGAAAAATAAGGCCTGTGACATGCACAATGACTGGCGGAGGACCGGGCGGAAATGTTTAAAATATTTGCCATATGATTACGGAGCCCCTTAATATTTACCTATTTATTTATAATATAACGTTGTACATGTACATATAGATCGTAATTTTTATATATATGACGTACAAAATGACGTACACATTAATATCTTGTTAATAACTTTGAACATAATTGTATCTTTACAATTTTAATTGTATTGTGGGTCGGATAGTTACGTAATTTATTAATATTAAAATAATTTGCTTTTAGAGTTTCATTCAACGAACAGCACAAATAGGATATAATAAAAAGTGTTTTGGAATGTATGTATTACTTGATATAAAAAATAGATGTCGTTTTTAAAAAAGAAATCTGGAGGATGACAAAGAACAAAGAATATTATTATTATTTCTTGAAAGTACAATTTTATTAAGTATTTAAACAGTCAATGTCACATCTACTTCTTTTCTGGCCCTGAAAGACTCTTAATGAGTCTTTCAGGGTCACAAAATTTCAGGGTCACAAAATTTAGAACAAGATTGTAATTTTTTAAACGAGTATATTTTAGAAAATCATTAAAACTACGAAAAACTGGCTTGCATTTAATATGTTCTTATCTATAGAATATTATATATAGATAATTTTATAAGATTTTCAATGTTAACGTAAAATCATTTTGCTATTCTTACTTACTATTAAAGAAAATATATATTATTTAGTTTATAATTTTTTTAAGTCAAAAATTAAATAAATTGATAGCATACTGCTCACTATTATTTAAAAGCAGCTGTCATTCATTTCAAATGTTGAGGTGCTGCCTAAACATTTAAAATGAATGATATATTTAATATTACATTAAAATGTTATCAAATAATAATGCTTATTTGTTTCCAATGACATTTAGTTCTTTATTATTATTTTCGTTGGTGTATATTTTCGATTTACCTATATTTAGTTTGACGTTCTACACAAGATTATTCACTTATCTGTATATTTTCAAATTTTTGAATTCGATGTCATGACCTTTCTAGTTCTTTCTATCGATTTACTTTTTAATTAGCCTCCGGTGAGTATTGTTTTAATTATTTTTCTTAATAAGGCTGATAAGACGATAATCCATATCATCGGTCATGTGTATTACTGAAGGGTTCAGTAAATATTATAGATTAACCATAACTTGTATTGTCAGCACTTCCCGAGCAATTTAAAAATAGTTTTGATGGATATATCGTAAATAATTTAAATTTTCACTATAAATTTGATGTTTGTTAGTTTCCTCTAATGCTTTACGTTGAATAATTTTAGTATTTCTCCTTTTTTTACAATTGGAGTTGGACATGGGACGTTTGGTGATGTACATACTTTACATATCTTTGTTAAATACATTATTATTTGAAGTATAAATGTTTAATTAGTCTTCTTGTAATGACAAACTATGGGTCTGTGTATATGTTTTCACCTGTCCATGGTCAGTGGCACCTAGGATTTAAGAGGCCATTTAAGAAACTTAATTAATAAATTTATTTAAGATGTTTACCTCTAGTCACCCAACGCTAAGACCAGCTGGCATATTTTCTATTGTATTCGTCTTAAGTCATATAAATAAAGAGGTTTTTAATTATTTAATTCGAAATTAGATTTAAAGCGACCCACAAGGTTACACAAATATAAAAATGGAAAGGTTACAAGAAACCATTACAATGACAAGTACATACATATTATATGATTTAAATATATACGAGTCGATCCTGCGATCTCTGAGAAACCCCCCCGTCTAGTAAGTGATTCGTAATTCAGTAATATATTTCAATTACACTTAATGATGTACAAATATATGGTACTACTATTAGCTCAATCGTGGGAAAATAAAATCATTTTTATCGTATTAAAACGTGTTACTGCTTTTCATTTTTATGGAAAAATGATGTACATGTTTAATATATTTTGTAAAACACATTATTTAATATATATTCTGAAAAACCCATTTATATAAATCATAAAGAAAAAACACAATTATCCTAGAAAGGTCTATTACAAAATTTATTAAGAATTCAAGTATAAAAACCATTATATTAACATTTTTTTTTTAAATTGGAATTATTTCATAATAATCCTAATCCTATCCCGTCCTTTACAAAATGCTTTTTATATTAAAATGGCAAAGAGCATACTTACTAGATTAATAATTTGCTGGAAAATTACTAAAATAAAAATTTAAAGGTGCTTATTGAGTGTCGGAAAAGATAGATACAAATGTTTAAAACAATACGATACTAAAAAAACGTAACATATATAAAAACTATACAATAGAAAATATTTTGAGAGCATTCTTACAAATGTATATACGTTCATTATATCTCCGTTTCTATATGTGTGTAAATACTCTTCTTATCAGTTTTTGACAGTCACTAAACCGATTGGATTCATGTCTATTCCATTTGAATGATTAAGGATTAGGACAACGATTTTATTAGCCTTTTTATTAGCGTTAATGCGTTTCTAAAACTAATACTGAATTTAAAATTCATAAATTTGCCATCTAATATACTACAGTTTAAAAAATATATATTGTAATATTTTATACCATGCCATACCATTTACATTTGAATAAGTTAAAAAATCTACAATTAGCGAATTTTTTTTTTATAACAATAATTATTGGGAAATTACTTACTTATTATCGGATCTCAAAATTATTAATAGACACAGATAGCGACTCAAACCTGCAAAACGTATAGAAAATATTGGTGTCGCTCTCCCCATTCATCTGCCATCTATTTGCTGGCTTATGGAATTTAACATTCTGTAGATATAAGCATCTTTAAGGGGAGAAAAGCGACACCTATTAGGCATTTTAAGCTTGGTAATTAAGCTTAGTATCTTCGTCTTCTTAGTTCCTGTTTTAATTAACCAATTAAATGTGTTAAAAAATATATATATTAAAGTTTGTAAAAATCTCTCCTATTCACCCAAAGTTATTTACAATTGACGTATAGGCAAACTGTCGGCTTCATATTGTTCGCTATTATTTAAACTTCAAGCGAACTGTAGCAAATCGAAATGAAACTACGAGTCAATATTTTCAATTGCTGTAAGTGAACTTTTTCCCGACAGACGATTCTGGATTGAAATTCCGCTAACATTTTTAAAGTTTTATAATCCGAATACCTTGCAAAAATTTTCCATTTTAGTATTATTTAAAAAAACAAAACTTTTTTACAACATAATATTAAGGCTGCTGAAACTATTTGCATCTATCAAATTTAAATCACCTTGTAAGCTGTAACCGATTTAAAACAAGATATACGAGATAAAAGCTTTCTTGTGTCATAATTTCTACTCTTAGGTACATTTTACATGAAATATTAGATACAAGCTGTATCGTTCAAAATACCTTCACATGTTTCTCACTTTACTTTGGTACCAAAATAAGTAAAACTTACACAATCATACATTCAGATAAGGTATGAATATAAAGCCTCTTTTAAATTTATCTTCTTCAATATTAAATATAATGCTGGGATTAAAAATAGAAAAACATAAATGTTCTATTGAACAAAACCTGCTTGTTGTAACTCGACAATTCTAATGACAAATATGTTTTTTTTTTTAAAAAAAAAAGGTAGTCGAACTTACTTTACAAGTATCTGTAAATAAAATTAAACATAATTTCTTTTACTTTGTTATTCATAATGACGAATATTGTATTTTTTTCTTATTTCATTACTTGTTCTCTAAGTTCGCTAAATTAAATAGACAATAACGCTGAACTGTCGCTGTTAACCATAATAAAGTTAAATCGTTCTACGAGTACATCGAGACCATTTTAGCCCATGTTTAAACATTTTTAACGAGTTTATTGCATAGAATTATTAAAATTACGTACCTCAGTATAAATAGTAAGGTCTATATTTTTTGTGTTAAAGTAAGAAATATAATTTTGAGAATACTTTTATTGTAATCATAGTAATCTATTACGAATTTAATCCAAACAATATTAAAAGGAAATACTAACCAGAATAAAAAAGTGTACTCGTATCCTAGTGATATACATTTTCTGTAACTGGAACACATTGTATTATTGTTTTCATATAAATTTATTCATAATATTATTTTCTTAAATATATTTTAAAATAAATAACAAACTTTTAAAATAACTACTTTTTAGTGTATTTCTTTTCTCATTAGTCAAAGGTACCGTCAGTAATGGTATTCGTAATCCTCAACCTAATCCCCAAGACAGCAGCTGTTTGAATTGATTGAAACAATATTTATGTGAAATATTTTTACCTGCAAAACTTTTATTTAAATAAAATATTTCATAAAGGCTTCATGTTTCTAAAACACACAAACTCATAATATATGTCTATCATAATATAAATAATATCATAATATAATATAAATAAATGTAATAGTCAAAGAAGTAAAAAGTAACAAGCATGTCTAATGAACCATTATATTTTTAAATTATAAAAATGCTTGCTGTTATATATGTGTAACTACATATAATTGTATAATTCATAATTTATTGATATTTGTATTTAAGGGGGTATTCTGGTCTAGAGACATAAATTTTAGGTCATTTTTGGAGTGCTGTAAAAAAAAAGCAATCAACATTTTTACCATCCATTTTTTTATACATTATTTATTAACATTAGAAGAATTTAAAAAAAAATAAAAAGTCAAAAAAATCTAAAAGCCCGTTAATTATAAGCTGATGAAGTGAATTTTCACACCCATAATCGTCATCATTTTCAAAATCGGAATGAAGCCTTCATTAAATATACACACAGCAATAAATGTGGCAATCTCAATGATCTCAGGCCCGGAATGGATACGTTTTGGAGCGAAAGTCCAGATCAACGAGTTTAGAGACTCATTATTATTTTGATTTTCTAAACCTAAACATCGAGTCAATAACTCTTCTGAATATAAGCTCTCGTAAATTGGCTTTATAATTTTCAAAACTTTATCACACAGAGGATTTTCGTGGTCAAACTCCTGTAATGTTCCTTCAGATGCAGCTTTTTGCCACTTACACCAATTCTCCGAACCAGGTGGGCAATACATGTGTTGTGGGTCTTCATTCGTAGAACTCTCACTCACTCAGAGCACATACGTCCACGTGGTTTAGAAGATAGAATTCAACTGTTAGCAGCTGGTTGTAAGCGAATACTAAATATAAAAGACACAGGTCACCTAGAGTTATTGTATTACAATATATATAAATATATTTATATATATATATATATATATAACAAACAAACAAACAAACAAAAGGTTTTACTGAGAAATATGTATTCAGGTAGACGGAGAATCCATTATGTCCTTTGTTCGATGAGTTGCAGTCCAACCGGTTAGTATGCCAACTCAGCAAAATACCTATATCTCCGAATTTTGAAAAATCCTCTCGTAGACATATTCTTAAATAGTTAAACTTTGAAAATATGACAGAAAAAAAAAATTGATTTTTTCTTATTTCTAGACCAGAATACCCCCTTAATTTACAAAATTATTTTTTTATATATGTATTAATTGGTAGTCTGTAACGTTTGTAGAATATTTGGAATGGATGTTCTGGCGTAAAATTTATGATACTCCGTTTTATTGGACCAGAAATAAATGTACAGATAGCAAAAAATCATTTATAGTTTATATTAATAAAGATACGATTTAATTTAAATCTATTAAAAGATCATCCCAGGACGGATAAATCGCCGCTCTACGAATTAGGTAATTACTAGAGGATTTAGAGTGTCAATTCTATTAACGAGTTATTTATTTTGGCGTAGATTAACTAAGGATTATGTCTTTTCAAACACGGATTTAAAATGTATTTTTGTAATCTTGCATCAACTTATGTTTTGTTTTATTAATGTTAGTTTTAGTTAGTTAGCATTAGCCAATTTTTATTTTGGACAATAATATATATTTTTTTTATGTAAGAGTGGGACAAACGAGCTTGTGGGTTACAATTAGACAATACGTGTACACCGCCGCCCATGAACTCTTGCAACATCCGAGAATTCACAAAAGCGTTGCCGGCCTAGGAAGTAGGAGTAAAAACCTTTTTTGTAGGTTCCCATGTCGTACCGATCTGGAAATACCGCCGAAAGGAGTTCGTTCTACATTCGAATGGCACGTTGAAGAAAGGTCCTAAGAATCGCAAGGTGGAAGATCGCCAAGCATCCAGGTGGTACGGATAATATTGGAGGCGATGATGTGCTGCGCGGTGATAAAATTCGGTGGTAGGCATCAGTTCGATTAGCTCATCGGAATACTCCCCTTTGTAAAGGATAAAGAATCCAGCCGTTTGCAGAGCCTCGGGTTTCCGAGAGTCTGAACGGCTTCCTCCGTTGTACGCTGACAAACGGTAGAAGCTGATATCGGGGAAATTAGGACCAGAGATGAGAATAGTACTCCATGTGTGGCCGTACCTGCGCCTTATAGAGTGCAAGTCTTTAGTCACGCCTAAAATAATGCCTCGATCTATTGATCACTCCCAATTTCATCGAGGCCAATTTGGCCTTACTCTCTAAATGACCACGAAACTGACAATCACTCGAAATTGAAGAAATACTATCTGGCCCACTCGTTTTATGAACGTCCAAGGAAAAGAGGGTTTTTCCTATAATTTTTTCCGATAAACTATATCCGGCATTAAGTTCTGACACCGTGGGATGATAGGCGGTGTCTGATCAAGCAAAGTCAGGTTTGAGGCAAAAAGAGTGCCCAAGAGATCGGTTTTCTCTGTTTCGTGTGGGCCAGAGAGTCTTTCGCAGTGTGCAATGGCGGTAGGGATGGCTGGCAAATGTATCCCAGAGTGGCATTGGAAAGAGCCTAAAACTTGTGCGTGCCAAGCGCGCAATCTGGAGGCATGGTTATATTTTCTCTTCAGAAATCTAGAGTTCGGATCCGCAGCAATTGACGCATAACCTTAATCTTGATATGCCTGCTACCGCAACTCTCATAGACATATTTAACCAAGACCTGCGATCTGTCACCAAGTGGTACCACAGAGCTTGATTCAAGTAGTTCCATGTCCTGCAGCATCACTTCAGCCATAGTTGCAACAAATTACCCCATTCAATCCCAATCTACTGACTCGTAGTGCTAAACGTGAGCCGGGCATAATATAGGCAATACACTTCGTATCAGGTAATGATCTAGATGGACCTTTACCAGTGACCACGTACTTTCCTGTTTATGACTGTCTGTTGACTAGCAGAAAATGCAAAGAGGCTATGTGTCTGTCCACGTGCGGTAGACGAGAGTGCGACTTAACCAGGCAGAATAGACCCTTTGCCAGAGCAAAGAAAAACACAGATCTGCCCAATACAGCAATGGAAAGAAAAAGATAGGAACGCCCTCATTCTATTCCTCTGGTGTAGCTCCCAAGTTTGGCAGTGGTAATCATTTACCTTAATTAATGCATATGCGTATTTGCCGTCCTTTAATATAAAAAAATAAGCTCAATGATATTGAAAACAAAAAAGTCTTTCAGGAAAAGTAGTATATCAGAAAAATAACTAATAAAAAAATAACTAAACAAACAAAACTGAATAACAATGAAAGTAACGGATTACTTAAAACATTCATTTAATTAAGTTTTAAATGAGCAGACCATATATGTAATTAATTTCTCAGAAGCGTATAATTTTTGTGTATTTTGCAGCTTTTTAACTTCAGAGATTTTAAAACATTTATCCAACGATTAAAGAGCTCATGAACGTATAATTATTTATTTTAAAGGATATAATATTTGCTGTAAATTTAAAATATTGTTTATTTTAGTTTATTTTATTATATTATATTATTTTACTATGTTAACTGATAATAAAAAGAGATATTACTTAAGAAAATCTTATACCACGGCGAGTGATAAAGTAGGTAGGTATTTCAATTATAACCGTATTGTTAATAAGATAACTATTTTACTTAGAAATATATAATGTTATATATTAAATATATTAATAAATTGCACTTTTCTGGTTCGTATAAAATGCTAAAATTAAATTGCTTTACATATTTCGTATAATTATAAAAAAATAATAATGCAATACAGGTATATATTTCAACAAAGAAATCCAATTCAGAAACTAGTAACTTTCCATCATCCAAAAGAATGTGACAGCATACACTTGATCAAGGCGGATTTTGCACGCTTCCAAGATAAATAACATTTTTCTTCACTGTATTGTTAGTAATTGTACCAGAAATTTTGTTTTGATATTATTTAGCAAACAGTATTGTTGTTGGTAATATAATCACAAGATACAATATATTATAAAAATAGTTAAAAAATCCCTGATAAATATAAGAAAATAAAATAAAAAGGTATGTTGTTTGTCAAGAGATATTAGGGCTTCATTTTATGTTGGTATTTATTAAGTCATATCATATGAAATGAGAAATAACCCCGACTTCTTGTATTTTTGCATACACTATGCATGAAGTTTTGAGATAATAACTATTTAGTGATCTTTATACAAAACTTACACTTTGCGAGGTCGGTAGTTTGTACTAACTTAACGGAGAATAACGTAACGTTAGTAGTTGACGGCAAATCAGTTCCTAAATTATCGAAATATAGAATCGAAATTGTACTATATTAAAGTAAAAAGCTACAATTAAATGTAATTTCAAAAGGTGGTGTTAGACGCAACTTTTTTTTGGAATGGAGTAAAACATGATAATATGTGATTAGGCTTTTTGGTTAATTATGTAAGTAAATAAAATCGTTCTGATTTCCTATATAACATACAAATTATGATATTATATAGTATTAATATTTTTTTAATTCTAAAGAAACGTATCTAAATTCTTTAAAATTTCGGTTGTATCAATTTGGCAAATTTTCGACTATGATAGAAATTCAACCTTCTAAACAGTTCACCCCTTGTCATCTATTAGACGAGTCAATTATAGATCGTATGACATATTTTATGTTATTTGATACGGTATAGCCTAATCGTGGCATATGATTGAGGCTAACAAACTTAAATTAATTTAATTTGTAAAATAACATGATTGAATAAAAATATATTCATTTACGTGATCTTTTACTTTCGAGACGTTTTTTGCTTTCAAGTCGTTTACATAAACTTAAAATAATACAAGTTATGTAAAATGTAAAAACATTGTTATGGTTTGTGTAATTTTTGAGTTAAAAGATGCAAAATACCACATTTTACATTAAACACCATTCAATAGCCAATATATCAGACCGTATGATATTTTTATAGTATAGGATTCCTACAATCTATTGGCCCTCAAAGCCAAAAATAACTAATGTCAATTTCAAGAATTCAATTTCACAACATTTTTTTTAAACCGAGAAACGAATATTACACCGGAATCATTTTAAAAGCTTTAATGACGTCCTTTTAGTTTTAATGTGAATTAAAACCCGTAGATTTATTAAAAGGGGAAGCTATTGTTGAAAGTACTAGGATCCACCAATCGTACGCGGCGGGTGTTGAGCTGAGCCCCTCTCCTTTCTTCTTTTCTTGATAACTTTTGAATGGCTAAACATTTTTTCAATCTCATTTCGCTATAACATGCAAATGTATCGGTTGTTTTCTATAACGTTTAATTCATCTGATGTCGTTACATTTAAACTGCTCTATTAGGGGTTATGAAGTAAAGATGAAATGTAGGACTATGTTTTTTGGCGGTGCCGACTAAATTTCTGCTTGTATAGAAATAATAGACTTATCGGATAGTAAAAAAATGTAAATCAGATTACAATATTTTGATTAAAATATTATAATTAATGTTAATTTTATTGCGATAGTAAGCCTATCTTGAAAACGACTGAATACATTGCAAATTATGCTACTATGATTTAAAAAGAAGGAGGTTTGACTATATTGCATTTAAGGTTAAATCTTTCTAGCTACTTGGCTTTAAGTTAAGCGTTAAAAGTATTAGGAAATTACGTCTTCCAGCCTTTCATAATAAATGTTTCGATATCCAAAGTTGTGATATAATTAACCGTGATACTGTTATTTTACATTTTATGTAGAAATATCAGTCTTTATAATCACACATTTTTGAGCGAAGCGAGCGGAGCGCTCTACTGGAGACTTTTTCACATTCTTTGTCACAAATAGGCTCGAAAATTACTTACGGAAAAATATGAAATTTTGCAATCAAAAAGACACATATTATGGTTTTAAAAAAATATTGAAAATTTCATGTCGTTGAGGAGAAATCGTCAAAAAACTGATATCCCATTGAAATCAAAGGGAAACGATGAGGCATTACACTGGACACGCTTCGCTCAACATGCAAAAGGCACCCGAGATTTCACGAGCGCAGCGAGTCGAAATTGAGGGTCTGTTGGCGCCCCTAGTATTATGTATTGTAGACCGTCTAGTTTGAAGACGTTACGTTGATTAATTATCTATTTACAGCTAATTAAAGAGATTTTATTGATTTGTGACGTTTCGTTTTCGTTTAGAAATTAAAATGTGCTAGCCTGAGGTTGCTAGTAAATTCACCAAAACTTTGTAGAAATTATATACTACTTTATCATTTAGATTTCTTGTATTACTTAAGTTATGATACTGTTAATTGCTGCTACTACTGCTTCCGTTATGGATATATGAGCCGGTCAGAAACCAATGCGGTTGAGTCCATATTTTGATATTTTCTGATTTTCGCAAATTCTGATGAAATAAATAATAATCTTATTAGTTATTAAAGGATTTACTCGTTGGTTAATTTTTTGTAAGTTTGATAGCCCTATTTTTAATAGCATCTGAATATGTTGTATAATAATTTCAGAAGCCATGTTGAATAAGTCCACCTTTTATCAATATATTGTTACATAAACTTAATATAATGAAATTCTTCTTTCGATATTTGTTGGTAACACTGAAAAACAAGAAATATTATTTTACAATTTTTATATAAATTTTTTATCTTTTTCAGCTGCCAAGAGGTATGTCCTAAAATTTTTAAGGTGCTGTCATTATTTCAATAAATACTTACGTTTTTATTTTCACATCCTGTACATACGTTGTTTTTTTGCAGAGCTTACACCTCGTAAAAAGACTTTATACACTTTTCTTATTAAATTAATAAGCCAAGACGTTTTAAAAACTAATGTAAACAAAAATATTAATTTTCTCAATTTTGGTGTTTTGGACTTAACCGCATTGGCTTCTGAGCAGCTCATATAATAAAATCTAATTATTGAGCTCCTTCGTTCCCAAAGACAAACAGTTCTTAGTTTTGAAATTACAATCAAAATTTTCTGCACTGGTTATTATTTCCAATTTACTCACATTTCGGTCCCCATTCTGCCTGTGTAGTAATACTATTTATATCTGCATATTTTTAATATTAAATTGATATCTGGAAATTTCTGGAAATTTCCCTTTGACTACTTAGTATATGACGTTATATACTAAGTAGTCAAAGGGAATGGAAGGGGATATTTTTATGGAAGGAATAAGATTTCAATTATTTCGTTAAAATATGTGCTTTTAAAATTGTGTAACCTCAAATCTGTGCTAAATGTCATTGTATATACAATCAATTAAAATGTTACAAATGAAATGCAGCGTATAATTGTTTGGTAGACGGGAAACAAATTACCAAACTATTATTTTGGTAGGAAATAAATTGAAATGAGTTACTTGTATGTACCATGTTATGTTGAATAATATAATTTAAATTCAAATACAAATTCAAAATATCTTTATTTAAGTAGGCATTTACATGCACTTTTGAATCGTCAATTACTACAATACAAAAAAAGGTCAGTGTAGTCAGTCCGTAAGCAAGCTACCACCGCCTCGGAATGCTGCTCTGTTGAGAAGAGCCGGCTAGAAACTCAACAGTTGCTCTTTTCAAAAGAAATATAACAATAGGTGATGTACGAGTACATTATAATAAAAATCCTGCAAATGGTATAATTTTATATATCTCCATACCTTTAGCTAGAATAACGAAACAAATGTTTAATTCTCAACAATTATTGAAAAAGAAAAAATATACAGTTTCTACTTATACGCACTCACAGCCGCGGTCATTGAATTAGTTTATTATGATGAAGTTAAAACATTTGTTTGTCCATTATTATTTTTTTGTCCACATGTATTTCCTATGTTAGTATTATAAATACCCTATTCATCTGCTTGAGGGTTAAAAACTTGGATAGCAATCTATTTTCAAATAGGTTACGGGAAACGGACGGAGCGATAACAATGTCTTATATTTATGTGCTGACATATATTAAAAAATATATATTTTCATTAAAAATATTTTGTTTTTTTAATATATAAATAACTGATTTTCTAAACTATTACTTTATAGCTATCTCCAAATATGAAATGTTTATTAAAATCACTTAAGTCATAGGTATACGTGTTACGTACTTACAAATTTGCAATGTGCAAATTATATTATTGAGCTGAGCGTAAGCGAAGCACTTAACCGTTTTGGAGATATTTTTTGTGTTTAGTTGTCTTCAGAATGATTAGCAAAAATTTTCTCATGTACGTTCGAGCTGATCGCGGATGGTATAGCGAAAACAGATTGAAAAAATTTTTAGCCATTCAAAAGTTATAAAAAAAAAATCATGCCATAGACAATACATTAGAGCTGCCCTGCGCGTGCGAGCGATGTGCTGAGTTAGAAGGTGACAATTATTAATAAATCGATATTCCTGTAGCTATTCAGATGAAAAGAGAGGGACTCAGCTCAACACCCGCCCCGCACGGTATATTATTAGGTTATTTGTTTAATGACTGTACAAGTTCAGATACTATTTTTTTTTAATTGTATAAGACAGAAAAGCAGCATAGAGTCATCAATCCAGAAAAATAAATGTCTTTCTTTTTATAATTTGCTAATGTATTGAAAAACAGGGTCTATTGTTAGCTTTGGTAACACCTCATTTTTAACATTGTTTATAAGCAAAATTTAAAGTACTTTATTTTATTTATAAATATAAATTTATTATTTACATTATTTCTATAAAATATATTATTAGTATTTAAAAAACATACTAACACGAGAAAATTTGGGAAAACAATTGATATCTTCATCGATTGTCTTTTATTGAGCTAAGCGAGCGGAGCGCTCTACTAAAGACTTTTTACATTCTTTGTCACAAATAGGCTGGAAATACTATTGAAGTAAATCAGAAAAAAAATTTGCGCAAAAAATTTGTTTTACATTAAAAAGCGCCGCCTCTTAACATACCAGGTATTCATGTCCGGAACAATCCGTTGCCGAGATATAAATACGGCAAGGGGGTGTACGCAGGTGACCTCCACATAGTTGCCTTTGGATAACGCTGACGTTACGCTGACGCTACTCTCGCTTCGCCCAATATGCAAACGGCACCCGATATTTCGCGAGTGCAGCGAGCCGAAATTGAGGGTCTGTTGACGCCCCTAGTGATAAAATTATTTTTGATAGTTAATGTATTTCAAAAGTTAATCCACATCTAAGAGGAGGTGTGATATCGATGTCAGTAGTGTGTTATCTGAAGTAAGCTTAAAGAACGGTGGGACTAAAATTTAATTTTTTAATCTTACAATCCAAATTCCTCAACCAAATCACAATGTGTAATAACAATTTCATGTACCTATAAATTATTATTATTATTAACTTAACCCTGCCTAACTTCGATTTATAGGTTATCCATGACATAAATCACTTTTACAACTTCTAAAATGTTGATATAACTCTGTACCGAGCATGGCAAGTTATACACTCTCTAAGCAGTTTATAATTTCAGAAACGCATAAAACGTGGATTTTATGTGTGAGACGATAACACGATTCAATAGATTAATATTATGAAGGAAGCTACACGTCGCTGTTTAACTTATTTGATATAAAATTCTTAGGAATACTGCAAAAACTAATGTCTTAATTTTTAAGGTACTTTTTAAGTGTTTCTTTACTTTACGTGTTTCTGTTTTTGATTTAGCTCTCCACGAGATATTGATGCAGTTGCATGCGCCATGTTCACGGGCAGACAATAAATGTATGAAAATATCTTGAAAAAGTATCGCGACTTCCGAATTGCCGCGGGATTCCGAATTTACATGCACTTTTGAATCGTCAATTATTTCTGGTTACCATACGACTAATCTTTATTCTTACAAATACGTAATAGATTTAGATTAGTTTCAAATTTAAGAAATGAAATCCGATTGTGAAGTAGATTACTTGAGATATAGATGTAACTTGCCAATAAAATAAATAAATGAAAGCAACCTCTATATATGTTATTGTCTATATATGCTAATAAGAGTAACACATGATGCCGTTGTTTACATCAAAAATTTTCAAGCAAAAAGTGGTTTTTATTTTTTTTCTCGGAGACGGTACCGTTTATGGAAAAACTTTTGGTACTTAAATTTAGAGTTAAAAATAACCTTCCTATTAAAAATACTTTTGATGTAAGAATTTTTACCAGAAAAAAGTTATGAATTTTTTTCCAAAAATTTTCGGTTTTTTTACCCCCACCCCTAAGTTATTGAAGTTAGGTTTTCGGTTTATCTATATTAGGTATAGGTATTCATCAAAGACATCATATAATATGAACGCGATTGATCTTCTTTGTATAGGGAAAAAGTTATTGTCGAAAAACTGAAATCAGTAAAAGTGAGGCCCTAGCGCCCCCTGTAGCCGGATTTCTCTGGTTAACGAACTTGACCTTCATTTTTGGATGGTTGATTTTTATGCAAAGTTTGAAAGCGATCCGAGCGAAACTGCGGCCGCTATCGTGCTGACAAAAATCGAATTTGGACGCACGCACGCATATATATATATATATATATATATAATTATAATATATATATATATATCTATATATATATATATATGTATATATATATATATATATATATATATATATATATATATATATATATATATATATATATATATATATATATAAACATTTTGACCAATGGTCATTTCGGACTCAGGGGGTCATAAGAAGAGCTCCTGTGAAGAAATTTTTCCAAAATTCGAAAGTCGGGTACAAATGAATGGGCAGACCGAATTCTTCGAGGTCTACCCAATAATGTAAAAATCGAATTGCATACTTCATTATTTTAAATTGCGTAGTAGTATTATTGCATACGTAGAATTGCAAACTTCTATCATGCATTAAAATTATTAATTTTATAAAAGCAGTAGAATAGCTACAAATATTCATTCATAGCTACAAATATTCATACAAGTTAAATATAATCCTTGATGAAATGTTCAGAAGAAAAAATGTCATTCTTTACCACTACCGAAGTCTGTTGTAGTATAAAAGACATGTCAATATGATGAGGGTATATCACAACAGGGTTGTTAGCAACAAATTTTTATTGTATCTTATTAGCATACATATATAGAGGTTGCTTTCATTTATTTATTTTATTGGCAAGTTACATCTATATCTCAAGTAATCTACTTCACAATCGGATTTCATTTCTTAAATTTGAAACTAATCTAAATCTATTACGTATTTGTAAGAATAAAGATTAGTCGTATGGTAACCAGACATGATTAAACTGATAAAAGTATTTCATAAATAAAATGAATGTATTTTATAAATGAAAAATGTTTATGTTTAAAAAATGTTGTTCTCCTTTAATTGTTTTATTGCAATGATAACTCAAAACTAAAAACTAATATTTCAATATTGTTAGTTCTCATAAAATTAATTTATACCATACGATACATGATCATACCATCAATTATATGAATAATTTTTTCTTTGAAAAAAGCCTCACTCATCTTATATTTTCAACGCGAAGTTCTACTCAAAACTCTTTAACTCCAAAAATAACTATGATTGAAATTGCTCCAAACTTAATTGACACCATCAAGAGCAATAAAAAATTTTAGTTTCGTTTATTATTTTTCACAATAAAAGTTTTAGCAATACGAAGTTGTTACGTCATAGTTTTTTTTTTTCTTGCTGGCTTCTAGTTATTTATAAATGCAGACATATTCTGAGTTATCTTGAACTTAGGCTTCTCTTTTAGCTATTAAAATTTAAATATTTTGTTGCTTTAAATATAATCCATTTTAAATCATTAAAATGTTATCAATCCATTTTAAATAAATTTTACAGCAAAATGTACGTGTTATATGTGTGTATGGATGTTTGAAAATCTACTCACTAACAATGCATATATAAAAAAATTATTTTTTGCGTCTACCGACAGAAGATTTTCTAAAGAATCACTTTATACTCTATGTATTATTCACTTACACTTATTGAAAATTATTCACTCACACTTAAAAATTCTTGATTTGCAAAATAACAACAGAATATTTTTTTAAAAGCACTATTAATTACGCAAACATAAAACAAAAACGGTTAAGAATTGAGTAGGTAAAGAGCGTTGAGACCGCGCGGTGCTGGAGGTTGCTGCTTCAAAAGTGAAGGATGGCCAGCTCACTGCAACCTGGCTGACGTACCGCCAGCATGACAACTGGTTCCGACGTATTCCGATACAGATGGTATTTTATAGAGTTTTTGTTAGTCCAACATTATATTTGTTTAGCGACTGTGTATAAATGCGGACCACATTTTTTTAAATCGTATGGGAAATGAACATGCTAGACTTCACAACCCACAAAAATATAACCCCTCTCGCATACGATTATGAAAAAACAACAATATTTTTTTGAATTTCGAATGCTATTCAACACAGCCTGTAGTTTTATCAATTTTCAATTCTCAGTTTGTTCAGTTAACGATAAAATATTTATGTTTATATGTTTGAAACTAATTACATCCTTCTGAATAAAACGTTCTACACGACATTTAAAAAAATATTTATCTCAATATTCAACATAGTGTTTAATTATGACGAATGTAAATTCCATTAAGTTAAGAGCACCATTCTTTTTATAAAATAATTTGATTATCCTTTATTACAAAAATACAGTTTTGTGGTTATTCTATTAATATTTCATGCTAAGTTTTGTTACTATTGTTTAACATACATGTATCTTATTTCATGTGCTTTCAAACTGTGTCTAAAATAACCAATTTTGAACAATGTACTTCAAAATATGTTTCACGCCGGCCTGAGTACAAATTAATGGTAATGATTGAGACATGGTTCCATATAACTACCCCCAGTGTGTAAGGTTCTTTTTCCAATTTTATTAACTTTCACAATAAAACAGAAGTTATATAACTGCAATGTTTGTGAAGTGTTTTCTTATGTAGGTCAGTTTATAAAGTATACGGTTTTATAAAAGGATAATTTAAATAATAGATTACATTTTCCATAAAAATTAAACATTGTTTTGAGAATATTCATAAAAATGTACACACCTTCTATTGTATTGCGGTTTCTTTACCTACGCTAACCTAACTACGCTAACCTAACTACGCTTCTCTTAGGTTTTCACAAAGCCGGGGGATTAATGTCTATTGAAATAATTAAAAACCACAAGATCAATTTTATTAGCCTTCTCTTCGTTTTCCATCTTAATATTTATTTTGTGTAACTGTAAATGTATTCAAATTCAAATTCCATTCAAATTCAAAATATCTTTATTCAAATAGGCATTTACACGCACTTTTGAATCGTCAATTACTACAATACAAAAAAGGTTAGTGTAGTCAGTCCGTAAGTAAGCTACCACCGGCTCGGAATGCTGCTCTGTTGAGAAGAGCCGGCCAGAAACTCAACAGTTGCTCTTTTGAAAAGAAATATAACAATAGGTGATGTACATTATAATATAAATCCTGCAAATGATTCAACAACTTAAGTTCCACATATTTCGATCCACTAAAAACTCTTGAACGTTATAATAGGCTTTATTTAACAATAAACTTTTGATATTAGATTTAAAACTAAGTAATGGAAGGTCTAAGATATCTTGTGGAACTTTATTATATATGCGTATACTCAAACCCATGAAGGATTTATTAACTTTTTGAAGCCGAAACTTTGGCGTTACGAGTTTGTTTTTATTTCTCGTATTTATCGCGTGTCTGTCACTGTTTTTTATATAACTATTTAAATTTTGACGTATATATAATATGTTATTAAATATGTATTGCGAAGCGACTGTAAGAATACCTATTTCTTTAAAAACATCTCTCAGAGAATCTCTAGCTTTTAAGTTATAAATAGCCCTCACAGCTCTTTTTTGTAAAAAAAATATAGAATTAATTTCGACAGCACTGCCCCATAATAAAATACTGTAAGATAAAATACTGTGAAAATAACTAAAATAAACAAGTCGAGCCGTATTAATGTCCGTTAATTGTCTAACTTTTCTAATTGCAAAGACGGCGGAGCTGAGTTTGGCTGCGAGTGTTGAGAGATGGGGGTTCCACTGGAGCTTTTTATCTAATGTTATACCTAAGAATTTTGTTGAGTCAATCAATTCTAACACTTCATTGTTAAGGAGCAAGTTGAAATTTTTACTTTTTACATTAGGAAGTGTAAACTCTATTCATTTAGTTTTCTTAGCATTTAACACTAAATAAATATATAAAGATAACCTCAAAAATTTACATTAAAAGATATAGATGTAAGTAATTAGTTGGTTTTGATTTTACTAAGTTCCATTTAGTTTTTAATTTCCTCTAGTATTTTTACTCTCATACTATTAATATGATAATTAGTAAGCGGAGGTTAAAGTAATCACGGTAACTAAATATTCACCTAAATATTATACATAAGATTCGGATTATGGGTGATAATTTAAACTAAATATTACAGAAATAATGCCGAAAACATATATATATATATGTTTTCGGCATTATTTCTGTTTCATTATTTATATATATATATATATATATATATATACTTGTATTATATGTTGTCCTTGTGTTAAAGACACATTAATATCTTGTTAATAACTTTAAACATAATTGTATCTTTACAATTTTAATTGTGTTGTGGGTCGGATAGTTACGTAATTTATTGATATTAAAATAATTTACTTTCAGAGTTTCATTAAATGAACAGCACAAATAAGATATAATAAAAAGAGTTTTGGAATGTATGTATTACTTGATATAAAAATAGATGTAGTTTTTAATAAATTTCATTAAATTAAGAGGATGACGAAGTACAAAGAATATTATTATCATTTTTTGAAAGTCCAATTTTAAAAAGTATTTAAACAGTCAATGTCACGTCTACTTTTTTTTTGGCTCTGAAAAACTCATTAAAGGAAAAACACAAAAAATACAAAATGTCGCTTTTAACCATAACCAAGGCAATCTGCTCTAAATTGAAACCGACTTAGAACAAGATTGTAATTTTTATACTATATTTTACTATATATTTGACTATATTTTAGAAAATCATTAAAAGTACGAAAACTTGGTTCGCATTTAATATATTCTTGTTTATTAAAATAGTATATAGATACTTTTATAAGAATTTCAAAGAAGGAACATTTTCAATGTTAATGTAAAATCATTTTGCTATTCTTACTTACTATTAAAGAAAATATATGTCGGCGGGTAGCCGTACTTTGAATATCAACATCATGTTATTTGATTTAGATTATTATTATGATTGTTTATTTTTAGATTAATAACATTTCTTTGATGTAAAGAATAGTTTTAGATGAAAGGGTTGGTGCTTTATTCAAACGAATGACACACCCAGTCTTTCTATAAAAGGCCGAGCGCGCGCCGGCTCGAGGCATTCTATCTCGGAGCGGCGTAGCGCTCGGATCTCTTGGATAATAAAAGTGAAGAAATTATCTACGCTGTTTCTAAAAACTTCTTTACACTTCTTAAAAATAATCGCGGCGAGGCTATTTCGTCATATATAATATTTAGTTTACGGTTTTTGAAGTCTAAAATTAAATAAATTAATATAAATATATTAAATATCATTCATTTTAAATGTTAAGGTGCTGAATAAACATTTAAAATGAATGATATATTTAATATTACATTAAACTGTTATCAAATACTTATTTGTTTCCAAAGACATTCGGTTCTTAAGTTTAATATTACTCAGTTAATTATTTTCGTTGGTGAATATTTTCGATTTACCTCCATTTAGTTTGACGTTCTACACACTCAAGACTATTCACTTATCTGTATATTTTGAATTCGATGTCATGACCTTTAGAGTTCTTTCTATCGGTTTACTTTTTAATTAACCTCCGGTGAATATTATTTTAATTAGTTTTCTTAATAAGGCTTATGAGACGGTGATCCTTATCATCGTTCACGTGTGTTAATGAAGGGTTCAGTAAATATTATAGGTTAACTATAATTTATATTGCCAGCACTGCCAGCACAACAAACAATTACAATCACAAGTACATATATATTATGTGATATAAAAATATACGAGGCAAACCTGCGACCTCTGGGAAACCTCCTGTCTATTAAGTTAACGAGTCGTTAACGGCCTTATGGCAGTTATTTAAATTATTTTAAATATATCCAATATACGATTAATTTCTGTTATTCCATTTCAAACATCTGGAAAATTCAAAATAGTTTCGAAAAGCAAATATGTTGAATAATGATTCGTAATTCAGTAATATATTTCAGTTAAATTAAATCATGTTATCGTATTAAAACGTGTTACCGCTGTTTAGTGTGTAGTAGTAAACCAATAATTCTTAAAGTCTATTATAAAATTCATTAAGAACAAAATTATAGAAGTTATTGTACCAGTTATTTTTAGTAAGAAATTCATAATAAAGATACAAAAATATTATTTAATTAAATTGTTTTAAGTGTGCATTTATTTTAATTGGAATTATTTCATAATAATCTTAATCCATTCCGGTCCTTTACAAAGTGCTTTGGATATTAATATGTCAAAGAGCAAACTTACAAGATTTATTATTCATTGGAAATTTTCTGAAATACAAACTGTGTCCAAAAAATATGTATAGAGATAGATACAAATGTTTAAAACAATAGATTACAAAAAAAGTAACGTATAGAAAAACTATACAAAAGAAAATAATTTGAGAGCATTTTTAAAAAATCCGTGCCGGCGGGGGGACACGCGTGGGTAGACCTCGTGTGTAACTCGTTTAAAATATAACTCACTACCTAAGAATAATACATTTACATCAAACATTTTCAAGCAAAAAGCGGTTTTAATTTTTTTTCTCGGAAAAGGTATCTTTTTTGAAAATACTTTTGGTACTTAAATTTAGAGTAAAAAATAACCTTTCTATTAAAAATATTTCAGACGAGGCAATGTTACCAGAAAAAAGTTGACGTGGTTTTACCTACCTTAAATTTTCAAGCTAAAACTGGTTTTTATTTTTTTTCTCGGAAACGGTACCTTTTACGGGCAAGACTTCAAATACTTAAATTTAAAATAAAAAAAAACCTTTCTATTAAAAATACTTGTGATGTAAGAATGTTTACCAGAAAAAAGTTATGATTTTTTTTCCAAAAATTTTCGGTTTTTTTACCCCCACCCCTAAGTTATTGAAGTTACGTTTTTTGTTTATTTACATTAGTTATAGGTATTCATCAAAGACATCATATAATATAAACGCGATTGATCTTCTTTGTATAGGGAAAAAGTTATGGTCGAAAACCTGAAATCAGAAAAAGTGAGGCCCTAGCGCCCCCTGTGTCCGGATTTCTCTGGTTAACGAAATTGACCTTTATTTTTGAATGGTTGATTTTTGTGCAAAGTTTGAAAGCGATCCGAGCGAAACTGCGGCCACTATCGTGCTGACAAAAGTCGAATCTGGACTCACGCACGCATATATATATATATATATATATATATATATATATATATATATATATATATATATATTTATATATATATATGAACTTTTTGACCAATGGTCATTTTGGACTCAGGAGGTTATAAGAAGACCTCCTGTGAAGAAATTTTTCCAAAATTCGAAAGTAGGGGACAAATGAATGGGCAGACCGAATTCTTCGAGGTCTACCCAAAATGTATATACGTTCATTATATTTCCGTTTCTATAAGTGTGTAAATACTCTTCTTATCGATTTTTGGCAGTCACTAAGCCGATTGGATTCATGTCTATTCCATTTGAATGATTAAGGATTACGACAACGATTTTATAAGCCTTTAATGCGTTAATGCGTTTCTAAATCTAATACTGAATTTAAAATTCATAAATTTGCAATCTAATATACTACAGTTTAAAAATATATATTGTAATATTTTATACCATGCCATACCATTTAGATTGAATAAGTTAAAAAATCTGCAATTAGCGAAAATTATTTTTAATAACAATAATTATTGGGAATTTACTTACTTATTATTGGATCTAAAAATTATTAATAGACACGGATAGCGACTCAAACCTGCAAAACGTATAGAAAACATTGGTGTCGCTCTCCCCATTCATCTGCCATCTATTTGCTGGCTTATGGAATTTAACATTCTGTAGATATAAGCATCTTTAAGGGGAGAAAATACAGCGACACCTGTTAGGCATTTTAGGCTTGGTAATTAAGCTTAGTATCTTCGTCTTGTTAGTTCCTGTTTTAATTAACCGATTAAATGTGTTAAAAAATATTTATTAAAGTTTGTAAAAATCTCTCCTATTCACCCAAAGTTATTTACGACTGACGTATATTTGGACTGTCAGCTTCATATTGTTCGCTATTATTTAAACTTCAAGCGAACTGTAGCAAATCGAAATGAAACCACGAGTCAATATTTTCAATTGCTGTAAGTGAACTTTTTCCCGACAGACGATTCTGTATTGAAATTCCGCTTACATTCTTACAGTTTTGTAATCCGAATACCTCGCAAATATTTTCAATGTTTAGTAATATTTAACAAACTAAACATTTTTACAACATAATATCAAGGCTGCTGAAACTATTTGCATCTTTCAAATTTAAGCCACTTTGTAAACTGTAACCGATTTAAAACAGGATATAAGCTTTCTTGTGTCATAATTTCTTCTCTTAGGTACATTTTACATGAAATATTTGATACAAGCTGTATCATTTAAAGTACCTTCACATGTTTCTCACGTTACTTTGGAAACAAAATAAGTAAAACTTACCCAGTCATACATTAAGATAAGACATGAATATAAAGTCTCTTTTAAATTTATCTTCTTCAATATTAAATATACTGCTGGGATTGGAAAAAGAAAGACATAAATTTGATATTTTATTTAACTAATGACAACTATTGTTTTTTATTTAAACAAAAATATAGGTTGTCGAACTTGCTTTACAAGTATTTCTCTTAATAAACTTAAACACACTTTTTTTTTGCTTATTATTCATGATGACGAATTTTATGTTTTTTCTGGGAAATCGTTGTTCAGAATATAAATAATTTTTTCTCGGGCCATTGGAATTTCTTCTCATGATGATCTTCCGAGGGTGGTGAGCAGTGCGAGGTGTCTGTTGTTTGCGAACGATTTAAAGATGTACATGTACATGTCTGTAACTGATTCTTCCCAGTGTGAGCTATTGCATTCGTAGTGTTTTCTTGTGGAATAAAAAAAAAAAAATTTAACATGGAAAAATGCTGCGTAATAACCTTCACAAGTGCTAAGATTCCACTCGAATTTACGTACACAATGAACGACAAAATCATACCACGAGTGGATAAAAGATGATGATGTCAGAGTTATTGTTTCGTAAGCACATTATTGCGATCGGTAAGCAATCTTTTAGAAAACTAGGTTTCATTTTAAGGCAATGTAATGATTTTCAAAACACACATTTAATAAAAATTTTATATAACGCTTTTGTAAGGAGCCATCTAGAAACGAATGCCATTATCTGGAGTCCGCAGGAGTATAAATATATACAAATGTTAGAAAAAATACAAAACAAATTTACGAGATATTTATATTTGAAAGAGTTTGGTTTATATCCGTATTTTCCGCTGATGTATCCGAGTTTATTTGTAATGGGTATGGTCGGGTACAACAGACTGGAGGTGCGGAGAAACGTTGCACTAGTTAAGTATGTAGTTACTGTATTACACGGCGGGATACGTCACCCAGATATATTAGACCTAGTACAGTTTAATATACTTAAACTAGGCGCGCGGCGGCGAACTGACGTATTCTGTTTACCATCAGCCAGGTCTAATTTGCTCAAGAATTTCCCTATGTGACAAGCTTTGCGGCTGCTGAATGAAATATCAATGCACATAAATATATTTTAGGATAGTATGTCGAAAATCACGGAAGTGGTCCAAAGGATAATGGAAGGTTCTGCTTAAGGAAAGGTAAGTAAATAACAATGTTTATTGTTATTTACTTGTAACATCGCATTAGTATTAACTGTTAAGATTTTATAATTGTAATTGATGAAAGAATGGTAAAAAAGTTTTATAAAGGAAAAGTGAGCGGTAAAAGAGACAGGGGGAGGCCTCGAGTGACTTTCGAAAACACAGTAACTATGATACTGGAGGAAGGTCACGTAAAAAGCATGAGGACCCCCCGGAGATCATGTATGAAGAGGTTAATGTCTGTGGTCGAGGCGAAAGAGGTATGCAGGGACCGTAGCGTTTGGCGTTCCGTCGTCTCTGGCTACCCCGCAAGGGATATGGCGTGAAGATAAGTAAGTATATTATAATTGTATGTGGATGAAATAAATAAATAAATAAATTAATAAATACTAAATATTAAATGTTAATACTATTTTATAAATCCGATGTTATATTTACGTTATTTACTCGTATCCTAGTGATATCCATTTTCTGTAACTGGAACACATTATATTATTGTTTTCATATAAATTTATTTATAATATTATTTTCTAACATATATTTTAGAATAAATAACTGTAACTTTTAAATGTTTACGTTCTATTATATTTATTTCCTTAATAGTCAAAGGTGACGTCAATAATGGCATTCATAATCCTCAACCTAATCCCCAAGACAGCAGCTGTTCGAATTGAGAGAAACAATATTAGGAGTAAAACCTTTTTGTAGGGACCCATGTCGTACCGATCTGGAAATACAGCCAAAAGGAGTTCGTTCCACATTCGAGTGGTATGTTGAAGAAAAGTCCTTGAGAATCACAAGGTGGAAGAAGGGTTAGTGCTTGTCTACATTCCCCCTGATGGAAAGTGGAAATGTAGTCATAGATGGTAAGGCGCATTAACCCAGTTACCTATTCACTCTTCTCTTGAAGACACCCACATCGTATTGGGACGGAAATACCGACGCAGGCAAGCTGTTCCAGTCCTTTGCTATACGAACTAAAAAAGACGAAGCAAAGCGCTTTGTTCGGGCAGGGGGAATGTCCACAACATAAGGATGGATATCTGCCGTGCGCCGGAACGTCCTGTGATGGAAGGGGGACGGAGGAAATAAATCATGTAATTCCTGCGCACACTCACCAAAATGTATCCTATAGAATACTGAGAGGCTAGCAATTCCACGCCTGTGTTCAAGACTTTGGAGGTTGGCTTCAACCAATTCAGGGTCGCCTATAAGCCTCTTTGCTCGCCTCTCAATAAAGTTCAGAACCGCAAGAAGAGCAGATGATGAGATGATAAAAGAGAGCTGCAGAAAGAACGGACCCCTGAGGCACTTCGGCATTTATTGTCAAGGGTTCAGAGGAACACCCATCGACAACTACTCGGAGAGATCTTTGGTTCAGAAAGTCCGTTACCCAGCCGATCAGACCAGGAGATATGCCGTATGTTGAAAGCTTGCTTATAAGGCTCGCATGCCAGACCCTGTCAAATGCCTTCGAGACGTCAAGAGAGACGGCGACCGCTTCTCCGTTCTTCTCGATGGCCTCGCCTAAAATGTGCGTAGCGTACACTAGAACGTCCACAGTGGACCTATTTCGGCGAAACCCGTACTGTCGGTCATTGAGGAGATCGTTACCTTCAAGGTACGCTAAAAGGCGTGAGTTCAATACACGCTCCATAATCTTGCAGAGTATGGAGGTGATTGAAATCGGTCTATAACACCAGGTGGTTCGAAAGCTGGTGGAGAATATGTAAATACAGATTTCACCAAACAGTAATCGGAGGTTCCCAAGGGGGAGGTCACCTCTACACGATACCTGTCCGGATAAGTTGTCAGTATAAGGTGGACCTTATACTGGCTGGAGGCAATTGGCTGTATGGACTACTAAATCTGGTATCCTCGTCGCTTGCCTCACCAGCTGAAATAAGTCGAAAGAAGTTGAAAGAAGGGTACTGATGCAGAGCCATATCAGCAGCCTCACCGAGATACTCAAATAATTTAGTTGTCTCCTGATCACCGCTGTGTGAACGGTAGACACAGCAATTCAGGATTTATTCGTTTCCTGTGTCTACTAAAATCCATAAGGAAGAAAAAGTAGGGTCTTCAAGGTGACGGACACGCAGAATACAGAGGTCGTTCCTTGCATATACACAGCCCCCGGCACGGGAGCGAAAGTTATACTCTAACGAGTAACCGTGATGATGGGTGGTGGTGGACAGGTAAGAGATTAGAGTGCAAGCCCCTGATTAGTGAGGTGCATTTTAAATGAGGAGGAGTGCAACCGCTGTAAGAACTTCTTTTTATTGGACTTTTCATAAAAAATTAAATAAAAGAGTGAATAGGATGAGAAATGGCAGTTGAACGAGGCGGTACGTATCAAACCCGGCACCAAAATATGTGATGTCATGCCACTGGGAGGCTAGTCTGGAGACTGCGGGGACGCCCGAACCCCCCCCAGGGATCGCCATGGGGCCTCCTCATCTGGTCGCCAACCAGCATGATGGAGCCACCCTGGGACTTTACGCAGCTGGCAGGGCAGCCTTTCGTGGGTGACCCATTAATTGTGCCCCCAACTATCTGCGGGTGGCCAACCCACCACCTCCCATGGCCCCACCAACCTTACGGTTATATGGGCCGAATCTCGGGAGGGCGCGTTGGTACTTGCTCGGGGCTCTTTCCCATCGCGCCTTCTTGACTCCCTACAAATTTTCTCATTCCGTCCCCTCTTTGTAATTCTCCCCTTTCTGGGGCTTACGGCACATAAAGTGTCTTGTCATTGACGCCGGAGTGCTTCCCAGTTCCAGATCACCTCCTGGTTCGACGTGGAGGCTCCGAACTGCTCCGCCTCTTATGCCACTGGTGCGCGAATTCCCGCAGCTGCGCGAAGTTACCAGCCGAAGCAACGAAGTCCCGGTAGTATACCGGGCCAACCTCCGCCTGGACAATCCCTTGTAGCATCTTACACCGGAGGTCCTCATACAAACTGCATTCAAGCAGGGCATGATGAAGGGTTTCTTCACCTGCTCCGCACTCACATTCGCTACTTTCGTTCAGACCCATGTCATACAGTCGCTTTCGGAAACAGCCATGCCCGGTGAGGATCTGGGATGTTTCGTAGTCCGGCGTGACCCAGTCAGCACTGAGTCTCTCAAACACGTCCGGAAAGAATCGATGAAGCTCCCTGCCACGCTCATCGCTAGACCAACGGTCCTGCCACTGCTCCACCACTTCGCGTCGGATATCGCGTTTCCGCCTGCTCAACTCTCCTTCGGGCACTAAACTACGTTCCACACCAACCCTACCAGCCCGTATAACCTCCAGGTCCGCCGGCAACACGCCCGCAAGTACCGCCAGGGCCGAGGTGCTCGTCGAGCGGTACGCTTTGGTCAACAAAACCAGAGACGTCCTCTGCGCCCTAAGCAGGACCGAGCGAACCACGTGCAGATGCGCCCTCTCTGCCCAACACTCCGCAGCATACGCAATAGTCGGCACGAATGTCCCTCGATAGAGAGTTAGCAGTGCCGGATATCGAATGCCCCAGGATGACGTCGAGACTCTCGACATCTTCCCGAAACATTTGGCCGCCCGCTCTCCAATCGATCGCGCATGCTGGGCGAAGGACAGACTGGAGTCGACCACCACGCCGAGCACCACGGCATGATCCACCCCCCTGATCGGTATGCCACGTAACCGGATGGTGGGAGGCCGCTGTAGTCTGCCCCTGATGGTAAGTGTTTGACACTTACCTGGCGCAAACGACAGACGGTTCCTTGTGCCCCACTCATCAATGCGCCCGAGCGCAACCGATGCTGCAGCCTCGATAGCCGCGCGCGAATTAGCCTCGATCAGAAGGGTGATATCATCCGCGTATGCTACAATACCCACCCCCTCAGGCATTGGCAGTCGAAGCAAGTCGTCAAGTAGAACGTTCCACAGTGTCGGGCCCAACACGGAACCCTGCGGGCATCCCATGGTAGACACCTTCCATCTTACCCGGTCGCTCATGAAGAGCCCTACCCGCCTGTTGACGAAATACGACGACGCCTGCGGGCGGCCAGCGGAAAGCCATCGCTTCGGATCCCGCTACCCTCCTCGACTAGGCACCCGACACAATAAGCACAAACTCAACGCCAAACCGGTTCGCCAACGCAACGCAGCTGTTCAGACTCATTTCCCATGACGGCTTCATCGAACAATGTGCCGGAACACGATTAGGTCGCTTTGCGGCACGACTTTGCCCGATGGGTGGTAACCTTGCCGGCGACTCGATGTTATGGTCTACCACCGGTAAAATATTTAATTAAGGTTGTGATCTGTCACCAAGTGGAACCACAGAGCTTGGTATACGTAGTTCCATGTCCGATCATAGCATCACATCAGCTATAGTTGCAGCAAATTACCCCATTCAATCCCAATCTACTGACTTGTAGTGCTAAACGTCAGGTAATGCATATGAATATATGCCATCCTTTAATATAAAAAAATAAACTCAATGATATTGAACACAAAGAAGTCCTTTAAGAGAAGTAGTATATCAGAAAAATAACGAATAAAATGGAACTAACAAAATGAACAAGTTATAATGAAAGTAATGGATTACTTGAAACATTAATTTAATTAAGTTTTAAATGTAATTAATGAACATATATGTAATTAATTTCTCAGAAGCGTATAATTTTTGTGTATTTTGTAGTGTTTTGATTTCAGAGATTTTAAAACATTTATGCAACGATAAATTTAAGTTTATTTTATTATATAACTAAATGATTCCCTCCCGCTTCGCTAAGCACACTAATTTGGCTATGAATTTAGATTTCTTGTATTAACAAAATGTTTAATTTTTCTTTTATATTTAGTGTAATTTTTTAAAATTTTATTTCGGCAATATAATGCCAGTCAATGACTACACAGATTTCGATATCACCTATGGGGTATTGGGATGCATTCCTGTTATGTAATGTGGCGGGATCCCCTGTAGGCCTACACCACGTGAAATTTGCCAGCATATAACTAAAGACAAATTCAGATTTTTTTTTTGTAATTTTTATTTATTTTATAAATATATCAAATTCAATTTCGTTATCAATTACATTTTAAGGGCTTTTTTTTTATTTATGACAATTTTTTATTTTCAAATTCCACTTTTTGCCCAACTTCATCTAAACTCTAGTTGCCGAAGGGTTATGTGGGACTACCCGGCGGAATAGGGGACGCCGCCATTTAAAAACTGGTCGCCATGGTAACCATTTTTTTTTTTAATTTATTTATTTAATTATTTTAAAAATTCTTAAAACTATATACATGGTATACATATCAAATTTGAATGGAATTTATTGAATTTTGAAAACTACAATTTTCATTTGTAATCAAACAAACATATATCGTAAACGACTACAAAAGTATAAACTGTGTCGCAAAACCATTGTCAAGGTAACCTTTGTCATGGTAACTGTGGCTATGGTAAACATTAATACGGTAACCGTTGCTATTGTAACCGTTGCTATAGTAACTCTTACTTCCTTGTACACACTGAAACACATTATGAAACCTTTGTAACTATAAGGCCGATTGACGTGAAATTCGTTGAAATCCATTGGGATAGGAATTCCTTAAAATCCATTCTTAGTGGACGTCTACGTTACAAAAGAAGTAACTATGTAAAATTTTAAATTGATCGGACAGATAGTTTCGAAGATTTCATGATAAGTCAGTGAGCGGTAAATCGCATGATATATATATATATATATATATATATATATATATATATATATATATATATATATATATATATATATATATATAATTTTATTATGTTAACTGCTAAAAAAAAGAAATATCACTTAACAAAATCTCATACAACAGCGAGTGACAAGGTAGGTAGGTATTTCAATTATAACCCTATTGTCAATAAGAGAACTATAACTATACTATAACTATATTTCTAGGAAATGTATAATGTTATCTATTAAATATAATAATAAATTGCACTTCACTGGTTCGTAGAAATTACTACGATTAAACTGCTTTACATATTTCGTATAGTTTTAAAAAAATTCAAAATACAATACAGGCATATATTTAAACAAAGAAATCAAATTCAGAAACTAGTAACTTTTCGTCTTCCAAAAGAATGTGACAGCATATACTCGTACTTAATCGAGGCGGATTTTGCACATTTTCAAGATAAATCACATTTTTCTTCACTGCATTGTTAGTAAGTGTACCAGAAATTTTGTTTTGATATTATTTAGCAAACAGTATTCTTGTTGGTAAATTAATAGCAACAAACAATATATTATAAATATAAATTATTATTATTATTAAGAAATCTCTGATAAAAATAACAAAACACCGGCTAAAATAGTAAGATATATTGTTTGTCAAGAGATATTATGGCTTCATTTTATGTTGGTTGGTATTATCTGCGAATATCCCATTTAATTTTGTATATTTTTTTATTTAGTCATATCATATGAAATGAGAAATAACCCCGATTTCTTGTATTTTTGTAAAAACTATCTATAAAGTTTTGAGAGAATAACTAGTTAGTGATCTTTATACAAAACTTACACTTTGCAAGCTCGGTAGTTCGTACTAACTTAGATAATAGTTAACTGAGAATCAGTTATTAAATTATCGAAATATAGAATCGAAATCGTACTATATTAAAGTAAAAAGCTATAATTAAAAGTAATCTCAAAAGGTGGTGTTACACGCAATATTTTTTTTTGAATGAAGTAAAACATGACAACAAGAGGATAGGCTTTTTAGTAAAAATCTTTGTTATAAATTATGTATATAAATAAAATCTTTCTGATATTCTACATAACATACAAACTATAATATTATATTGTATTAATACTTTTTAACTCTAAAGAAACGTATCTAAATTCTTTAAAATTTCGGTTGTATTGATTCGATAATTTTTTTACTATGACAAAAATACAACCTTTTAAACAGGTCACCGCATGTCATCTATTAGACGAGTCAATTATAGATCGTTTGACATATTGTAAATTATTCGATACGGTATCGCCTGATCGTGGCATATGATTCGTATTCATGTTTATTTGGTAATATTTTTAGTTTACAAGCTTCTTAAAACTATTTCCAAAAATATAAAATTGCCGGTTAAGGCGTCCCAAATCAGTCGTCAAATATGTTTTTTATACATTTCTACATTAATTAGCATTCTCTGATAATACGTTAATAATAATATCAATTAAAATATTCAAATCATTATAATTAATCTAAAATGTCAAAAATATAAAAAAAAAAATAAAAAGTAAAATACCAAAATAAATAATAAATACATAAATTTGATGGTTCGTGTGTTGGTATACCAACCATCAAATTTATTGTAGCCCAAATTACTTTTATTTTATTAAAATATAAAGATATTATTTTACATAAAAGATAACAACATTTTATTATGTGATAAGATTTTAAATCCTAACTTTTACGATAACATGACATTTAGAACGGTTTTTGCTCGGACCCCAAGCCCGTGAACGCTGGTGTACCCCAAGGCTGCGTGCTATCCCCAACGTGCTATCACTTATCTGCTATCGCACTGCGAATGCGAAAGAAACTTGTGTCTTCTATAGAGACTTCCTTGGGGATGGTCTTTGAGTGGGGTGAACTCAACCACGTTCAGTTTAATCCCCTTAAGAAACAAGTTTGCGCGTTTACCACTAAGAAAACCCCGTTTGTCGTATCACCGCTCTTCGAGAGCACTCCCCTCATTGCCTCGCCAAGTATCAGAATACTGGGTCTCGACATTTCGAGCGATTGTCAGTTTCGTGGTCATCTGGAGATCAAGGCCAAGTTGGCCTCGAAGAAATTGGGAGTGATTAATAGAGCGAGGCAGTATTTCAAACCTGGCCAAAGACTTGCGCTCTATAAGGCGCAGGTCCGGCCACACATGGAGTACTGTTCTCATCTCTGGTGCGGATCACCCCAATATCAGCTTCTACCATTTGACCGCGTACAACGGAGAGCCGATCGGATTGTCGGGGACCCGGTGCTCTGCGAACGGCTGGACTCTTTGGCATTGCGTAGAGACGTGGCTTCTTTGTACTTCTTCTACCGCATTTACAACGGGGAGTGTTCCGAAGAACTTTTCGATCTGATGCCTGCCGCCGAATTTTATAACCGCACAGCGCGCCATCGACTTCTTTACCATCCCTACCACCTGGATGCGTGGCAATCCTCCACTGTGCGGTTCTCAAGGACCTTTTTTCCATGTTCCACTCGCTTGTGGAACGAACTCCCTTCGGCGGTATTTCCAGATCGGTACGACATGGGTACCTTGAAAAAGGCGTCTACTCCTACCTACAAGGCCGGCAACACTCTTGTAAATCCTCGGATGTTGCAAGAGTTCATGGGCGGCGGTGATCACAAGTCATCTGTGATCCGCCAGCTCGTTTGCCCTCCTCATCCAAAAAAAAAAAATAGAAAAAAAGGTTTTGTTGTTATAAACTTAAAAGGTAACGAAAATATTATGGAACATTTTCACGGAGAAAAATCTTAGGAATTTGTAAAAATCTATATGTAATACTCACTACTTGTTTTGAGGACACGAGAAAAGTCGTAAAAGCTTGAGAATAAACCTTATCGAGTATTTGACTAATATAACGTTCATACGTTTTCTTAAAAGTACTCGTGTGAATAATGTAAGCTAATTTTTAAAAAATATTGTAGAAATATTAGTATAAACTAAAAGTAAATAAAATCATAAGTAAATCAAAATAAAAAAAATTGTTTCAACCCGGATACGTGATTTAAAGATATTTAATTAGAAAATTAGTGTTAATCTAATAATTTATCCTCATACTGTGAAATAATTAACCTGCAATATATAAGCAATTCCATCACTTATGAAATCTAGAAATAACCACAATATAATTTTCTACATATGTGTATGTGTGTGAACACACCTACAAGTGAAGACGACAACTAAACAATACAATCAAAATTTAAAAAAATAACAAAGTAAAAAATATATAAATATCATATTATTATAAATCTAAAACTAAATATGTAATTAAAAACAAAACATCGCTTAAGCGCCACTCAAATAAAAGTGTCTAAGAGCAGTGAGTGATACAACTTCTTAAAGAAGTACTCGTCTAGACTTCGTAGTAAGATTTAACTTCATTAGTTTATTAACTAAAACCTTTGTAATGATTTTGATTTAATTTATAATTTTAACGATAATTTTCTCCTTTTAATTAATTCACTGTATACAGTGGTTGGTATGAAAGGACGTCATTAAAACTTTTAAAATGATCATGATGTATTTTTCGTTACTCGGTTTAAAATAAGTGTTGTAAATATCTTAAAATAGACAACAATTATTTTTGGCTTTGAGGACCAATAGATTGCAGGAGACCTATACTATAAAAATATCGTATGGACATTATTTTGGCTATTGAATGGTGTCTAACGTATAATGTGGTACTAAACTTTACGTACCTCGTAAGAAAATGTTTACATTTTATATGTTTAGTTTATTCAAGCGACATTTGTATATATAAAATAACTTCTTATTATGGATCGTCAGTGATTATTTTTAATAATTCTAAATTTATTATTTCCTTTATATTCATTGTAAATTTTTTTAGCTCGAAAGCAAAAAATCGCGTAAATGAAAATATATTTACTCTTTCATACTATTTTACAAATTAAAGTAATTTAAATTTGTTAGCCTCAATTTTATTCGTCGATAACATTTCAATAATTTTTAAGACAAAAAATGAATTAAACTTGATAACTCAACCTTAATAAATTTTTGAAATTATTACAATTTGGTTATCTAACAACAATCTGATTATAAATTTTACAAAAACTAAATTAATACAATTTTATCGAAACCAAAAACTAGCAATGAATTTTACTTTTAATTTTAATAATAATGACATTTCACTTGTTGACAATTTATCTAATTTTACTGACTGGGAACATTTATTTAATTTTATAGATAGAAAATCCATTATCTTAGGAGATTTTAATGGACATCATAGTAACTGGTCACATAAAACAGATTCACGTGGATCACAGATACACGATGCTCTTTTAGAAAGTAATTATGTTATTTTAAATAATATTCGTAGTCCAACACGTATTAAATTAGTTTATAATATACTGCAACAATCTTCACCTGATATCTCATTGGCATCATCTGATATAGCGATAAAGTTTAATTGGAGAACAATAAATGAAACGTTAGGTAGTGACCACCTTATTATTATGATATCTACGTATTTTGATCAAAAAACTAGTAGTGTTATTTTACGTCGTAATTTTAAAAATGCAGACTGGGTTTCCTATAAAAAATATTTGGAGTTGTTGTTTAGTGATTACGTACATTGTAGTGATAACCCGCAAATAGCTTATGATAATTTTATAAATTGTTTAAATAAAGCAGCGGATTATTTTATACCATATATCAGGATGAGTTGTATTCTCAATAGTAAGTTTATACCCAAGCCATATTGGCTACCGGTTTTATCTAAAATTATAGCAAAACGCCGTTTGGCTTTATCCTTATTCCGTCGTAATCCAACTCCCAATAATCTTGAAAAATCAATGACTAAAATTCACGACTGTCAAAAACTACTCCGTCAAATCCGAAATAAAGCATGGCACGATTATTGCTCTTCATTTAATAATAAAATTACTCAAAGTGAGATGTGGCAGAAAATGCAATGGTCCAAAGGTCGTAAACGTTCTCGAACTCAGTTAAGTAGTGAAATTATTAATGGATTGCTCTGTACTTTAACTCCTGATTATGTTATCCCGAATTAACCTCTTTTTTTATCTCTTAAATCAAGCCTTGATGTACCTATTACGAGCCAGGAGTTAGATCGTTGTATGCAGCACAAAGATACTTCACCCGGAAGTGACCAGATATCTTATTCTATGTTGATCCATTTACCTGATAATGGCAAAAATATATTAGTAATGTTATTTAATTCATTTTATGACCTAGGTTAGGTACCTACTCAATGGCGAGATATTGCTATTGTTCCGATTCCTAAACCGGGGCGTGACTCAGAAGCAGCTGGATCTTTTCGTCCTATATCTATGATTTCGTGACTTTGTAAAACTTTTCATAGCATTCTACTCAAAAGATTAGTGTGGTACATGGAGAGAAATAATCTTTTTCCAGCGAATACTACTAGCTTTATACGATGTCGCTCCGCAGTAGATAGCCTCACCTGTTTGGTTTCAAGAATACAAACCGGTTTTGCAAAGAATAAAATTTCCATTGCTTCATTCATTGATCTAGATAACGCGAACAACAATGTTGACATAGTTTGCTTGATAAATACTATCCTCTGCATAGTAGGGATTAATTCTAAATTATCTAGATATGTATGGAATTTTTTAAAAGAAAGACACCTTAAAATTTTAATTAACAATCGTTATATTTGTAGAAGTACATGTCACGGCCTAGCCCAAGGCGATCCTCTTTCACCTTTATTGTTTAATATTACTACAATTAATATTGGGAAAAGTATTCAAAATATTTACATTTCACAATATGCGGACGATTTTTTACTATATACAATTAGTGATTCGTTAGAAGAAGGCAGGATTCAATTACAAACGTCGTTAAATAACTTTATGGAACTAATTACTGATATTGGACTACATCAAAATAATATCTTCATCAAAAAGCAAAATTTGTATTTTTAAAAGAAGTTACAAAAAAGAAAATATTGACATATATGTTGGTATGAAATTGAAGATTGTAGACAATATTAAATACTTAGGATTATGGCTAGACCGATCGTTGCGGTGGTTAAAACACATTAACGAGTTACGAGTTAGTTGTTTTAGACTATTAAATATTTTTAAAATGTTATCTGGAACCGATTGGGGCGTTCACCCCACTCATTTGAGGCGTATTTATCTGGCTATGATTCGTAGTAGGTTTGATTACGCTAGTATGTTGTATGGAAATAGCTGTCAATCTCATATAATAAAATTAGATCGAATGTATGCGTGTTATCGCAGGTTTTATTAAAAGTACCGCTATTCATGTAATGGAATCTGAGTTACACCTCCCACCACTTTTTATTCGTAGATATTGTCTTGCTAACAAATATTGGTTGAAAAATAAGTCGATGTCAGGTAGTGGAGTAATAAATGTGTTAAATGAGTTAAGTGCTAGGTGTCAAGACTCTTATTGGAGACGTAGAACGTAACCCCTGTTGGCTATGATTCATGAACAGCTTTGTACTTTATCTATTTATAACAGTCATCAGTTAGAGATGTTCTCGCTAGATACGTGGGTCAGCAGTATAGATGTTCTCATTCAGTTATTGAAACCGATATTAGGTCCATTTACAAACCAAAAAATGAATATCCAATATGTGAACTAAGAGATATTTGTCTTAATTTTTTGGATAACAGTTATAACAATTTCTATAAAATTTATACAGACGGTTCCAAAGATATTAATTCTGGATGTAGTGGTTTAGCAATTTATGATCCACAAATAAATAATTCTATTAAATTTTGTATTGATGTTGATATTTCGATTATGTACACAGAATTGATTGCTAATGCTGAAGCTATTTCATATATTAATTCCTTTGAAGCTGGCAGATACGTAATTTTAACAGATTCCAGAAGTGCAATTTATCATTTGGCTCGTTGCACCTTGAATGTGCGAGGTACACCGATAGCGTACAGCATTTTAAATTCCCTACAACAATTCCGGTCCAAAAATAAATTACTGAAAATTCAGTGGGTACCTTCACACATTGTCATACCGGGAAATGAAGCAGCAGACAACCTCGCTAGGGAAGCCGTCACAGAGGGAATCCCTTTAAATTGTTTGGCATTATACACTGACTACCTACCTTTGGTCAAGAAAAAGTGTACAGACAGGCTTTATAGATCGCGGGGGGGTCAAATAGCTCATCGGAAAACTCCCCATGGTAAATGCGATAGAGGACGCACAAAGAAGCAACGTCTCTAGAGCGCAAGTCTTTGGCCAGGATTGAAATACTGCCTCGCTCTATTGATAACTCCCAATTTCATCGAGACTAACTTGGCCTTGCTCTCCAGATGACCACGAAAGCAGATCGTCAATCTTCGCCTAGACATGGCCCAAGAGTTGATACGCTTCTGCATTACCACTATAGGACCTGTAGAGGCACGCGTAGACTCTGACATGGTCGTCCATGTCCACGCGCAGCTAAAGTACAGACAGGTTCCGACCTTCAAAAACCTGAAGGCGACGGTAGCAAATATCCTCCCTTACGAACACAAATACCCCGGCGTGTAGTATAAAGTGATGTTCTAGTTTATACCTGGGGTATGACAGGTACGCTGTGTCGCTAGGTGGAGATATCTGCGTCTCCGTCAGAAACAACAAGGCCGGCTGCGCCGTCTCTAGATGATAGTGGACGGCGTTCAAGTTGGAATGAAGCCCCATACAAAAGGCGATACTTTGCCCGCCCCAGATACGACAGGCAGCCCGAGCAAAATTCTAGAATTATTCCCACGATTTTGCTGGTCAAAGCCGGTACCTTCCTGGGGTTTATTTTTTTGAGGCATCGCTTTCATGTTTGGCGGTGGGGGGGAGGGGTTGGTCTTCCGGTTTTTCTCACTCATCGACTAAACATATCCAAATAAATTTGGTTACTACACGTCGATCTTCTGTGAGAGGGTGGTCCTTCCCCGGTCGAGCCAGCCCAATACGAGCTGCAGTTAAATAACTACAGCTAGGCTCTACTACCTAAAATGTGTGAAACGATAACAGGATTCTATAAATAAATATTATGAAGGAAGCTACACGTGGCCGTTTAATTTATTTCATATAAAATTCTAAGGAATATTGCAAAAACTACTTTCTTAGTTTCTAAGGTACTTTTTAGGTAAGGTACTTTTAAAATGTATATACTTTTCTTCAAAAAGTATAGTGACTTCCAAATTGTTAAATATATTTGAATTTAGATTTTTTGTAACCTTACGAAGATACCTTATTCCACGTTTGAAAGCTATTAGCCGTTAGCCGTTTTCAATTTGATATATTGTGTATTTTTCTCAATTTAGCAAAAGAAAAGGAGATTAAGTACGCGGACAAATTGCGAATGTAAGCTTAATATATAAAACACAAAGACACTCACTGACTCACTGACTCATTCATCGCTCTACAGCCCAAACCGTTATACCTAGAAAGCTGGATTTTGCAAAGGTCCAAACCGTTCCAAAGTTACAGCTAAAAAACTGCAAAGTTTACCCCCCGCTCCCTCCTTTCTCCCATTGCATTGCAGTAAAAATTAAAATTATTTGGCCTCTCACTATGTTTATTCGTAGGATTAGGGTTCCGTAACTCACAGTTTGTGATTATTTGCGATTATTTTCTATTTACCTACATACAGTATGTGATTATTTATGATTATTTTCAAGTTACCCACAAACATTTGGGGATTATTTGTGATTATTTCCTATTTACCCACATACAGTTTGTGATTATATGTGATTATTTTCAATTTACCCACATACAATTTGTGTTTCTTTGTTATTATTTGCCCAGTAAAGCGGGCGGGAATCAGCTAGTTTGGAATATGTATGAGCTAGCATGAAGCAAAGCAAGTTATATCGGTTATTATCTCTATATGATATTTTTAAGGTAATTTCTTTTGCCTATGGTACGTCCTAAAAGAGTGCCATCTTTCCCTTCATAGACAGGCAAAGTTTTTGTGCATCCTCTGATATTACAAATATCTGGGGGTGGCGGTCACCACGTGACGTATGCTCATTTGCCCTTCTTTTATTGTAAAAAAGTCTTTGTATAACCTTAATTTTATTGTAATTAAATAATAGTTCTACGTAAGAAAAATAATGAATTTATAAATTAATTATTGCTTCAAATCAATTATGATTTATAAAACTGTTTTATATAAATCTGTTTTCAATCGAAACTAAAATACTTAACAAAATATTCACACCCTGCAGCTAGGTGACTCACTAAGGTCATTTACATTCTTACAAACTTTTAGCTACACTGTACTTTCTGAAACCCTAAAAATAAATAAAGTTTTTAATTAAATAAAATTTTTCAATAATAATAGTCTGTGTTTTACAGTTACACTCTGTCTAGGATTTGTGTTTTAGCAACTAGAATATTCAAGAAATAATAAAAGAATTTTGCCAGATAATTTTTGCTTTCCTGTTTTGTGTTATATTTTTATTCCTGCAATATATTTGGAAGTTAAACAATGTTGTTTATGTTTTCACGTCTAATACAATAAATGTTACATAATTAATAAGTTAGTAAGATTCTTCAAAGGTTCGACATGAATAGCACCGAACATCTGTAAAAATCAAAATCAATGTAAGTTCAATTACTTTGTTTTTATAGAATTTCCACTCCTTTATTTACAACTTTCCTAATGTCTCCGGGAAAATATCATATTAAAAGGAAATAATTAACAACATATCCTTAAAAAAAAATCACCTGAACTAAATGAACCAATTTTTATTAGTTTGTCCCCTTTTTATTTAATTTTAATAGATTATACTAATGAATTATTTCATATTTGCAAACTGCCTGAGTGACACAAATAAAAGATAATTGATTCAGATTTTACCCAGAAATTCTGATATACACATTGTGTAAGATACAATTAAATGTTTCTGAAACTTCTACCGAATAACAGTTCCACAGAGTGCTGTAGTTCAGAAATGTGTGACAGATAGAAAATACCATTATGGTATGGATCTTCCTAGAAATAATTTATGTTGTTTATATAACGAACAATTATATTTTACTCATATATGTCTATAAATATCATAAATAATTGATATTTTACCTTTAACAATTATATTCAACGTCTATATTGCACGGTGACGTCATAACAATGTCATATAATACATTTTTCTACTTGTAATCTAATAAATGTTTATTTTTAAAGAATAGTGTATTATGGTAGATGAACAGTCTTCATAAAGGAGCAAAATAGACTTTAATAAAAAGCAAAAAGTCAATGCTATTTGCATATTTCACCGCTACTTAATTGACTCCAGGGAGATCTGAACCACTGCTGTATTTCTGTATTTCTGTACGATGTTTTCCTATAAATTCTAAATCGTTCATTCTAGTTTCAATGTAACTAAGCTTTTTAAATATTAACAAAACAGATATATAAGACGACCTAGTTTTGAAATCTTTAGAAAGGGTGTTGCAGATGAAGTAATTTATATATTCCAACTTACTTATTAACATTTCGTCATATTTTTTCTCAGCCATTACTTTTAATATTAAGAATCATAGTAATATCTTAGAGATCACTTATTCGGTATCTGCTTATGCTGAAAAGGCAGAAACCCTAAATTGATACTTATTTCAAAATCATTTACGGGTAAAACTTTAATTTCTCCAAATGAATTATACAGGGTCGCGAAAGTTGAACGATAAAATGGGAATAATGGGGCTGTAATAAAATTGCATCATACGTATATCATAATGTTAAGAGAATTTGTTGTGTAAGAAAATTAAATAATAATTTTATGAGTTTTGTTTTATTATTTGTTATATTTATTATTATACTTGTAGGTATTTATATTTAATATAACTATATTCAGGTACACAAAGTTGGAAAGTAGGCGTTTCGGTTTTTCTTTTCTTTTTCTCATGTTGAAGCTATATATATATATATATATATATATATATATGTATTTGTCATAGTTTTTATGTCCTTTATTTCGATATAGATTGTATCAAAATTTTCAAACAAAATATCATACTTTAATGTCTTAATGTATTATAGAAATTATTATATTATAGTGTGATAATAATGTGATAATTCTACAAGAAGTTATTGTTTACCTTGGTGATATAGTTTTTTTATATAGACTCGTACAAACATATCACTACTTCACTCCACGAATTAAGATTAGATATGTTTTGATACATTATGTTTTATTTACGTTTGCTGAATAAAGCCACTCAGAAGCTTTTATAGAATTTTACTTTTTTTCAAATGTTTTAATGTTTAATTATTATTTTATTTCTAATTTTAATAAACTTATATTTTGCAAGAGAAAACGACCATTGGGTTTCGAATTCTTCATCCTGCTTTCCAAATGTATCCAGATCAGTATGAAATATTGACTGTTGAGTTTGTATTGTGATATTGACTTTGTGCTACGATACTTAGCTGGGCATCAAGAGGTCCAGTTCCTAGTTGATCTGGACTGTCAACTAGGAAGAATGCAGCTATTTTTACAGATGTAATTATTAGATACGAAAATTAAACGCATAAATAAGTTTATTTGCTATAATTTATATTTTCTAATAATGTCGGTGTTCCATCTTATTAACTGATATATATTTAAATACACTAAACCTTTAGAAGAATAAACTTTAAAAATGTATTGCTTCTAAAGATTTAAATTTTAGATTGTCATTTCATTTTACTCTTTAAAAAAAAGAAGTGTTTGGAAATAAAATAATAACTAAATCAAACTGAATTGATTTGAATCGAACCAAACCAAACCGATCCGAACTAAACAAACTTAACTAATGGTAATTTAATATTTTCATGATCACTTCAGTTTTTTTAAGTATTTAAAAGTGAGATGATATATATATTTTTTGTATTTTTAATAATTTTTGTTACTGTATCTAGATTTGACATTATTCTGAATGCCTTTCAAGAAATTCACGCGCCATCAAGAGATAATTCTAAATTTATCAACTATAATGTAATGGTAGATTTAATTAAAAAAATACTATTACTTTAACCTAGTTTTTAATCAATACTACGGTATTAATTGTCTTATTTTATATTATAATCTCTCAATAGTTGCTTCATTCTAGTGATCGATATATTATATACTCGTAGATATACGATAGTCGAGATCGTCAATAGTTAGTCCGTTGTTAAACAGGTCATAGCTATCAATCGGGTCGTCTTAACGTGTCACTTTATCAGACTGAGAGCAATTGATACGAAGTCTGCCGATTGTAGATACATTTGAAATTAATGTATTTAATGTTTTTATCTTCATGAAAGATAACAATCTTAAATTATATATATAAAAACTATTTCAAAAACAGTAAACATGCTTTACGTTGCATCTTTTGTATTAAACGATGAAATTTAATTTAGAAACATGTCCACGATACACAATAACAAATATCATAAATCAGTTATATTATAAAAACAATTTCCTACCAAATATATGCCAATTATATATTTCTTTGTTATGCTTTATATTGATAGAATCTTTTGTTAGTTACTTAGCCTATTCGGATAATTATAATAATTTAATAAAACTTGAACGCAGTACCAATATTAATAGTGCTATTATATGTATATATGTACATATATTATACATCAAATTGTTAGATTCGGCATTTTTATAAGGGAAACAAATACTTTAATGTCAATTTACAAATCTTGGTACACTAATATGCATTACTAATAACCATTAGTTGATAGTATTGAAAAATAATCACTGAAATAGCTTGTACTTTTCTCCCATAATAGTAATTCTAATAAATCTATCTTAAATAAGGAAGGTTTATGCTGATCAGTAACAGGGACCTTTAAGAAGTGTGTGCTTGAAAAAGAGTGCAGACATATGGAATACTCAAAAGTCTAGATGTTTTCTTCTTAGATTTATTTTCCCAAAAGACTTTTATGGTGATTGCATTTTTACATTGTATAGTTTATTTTTATTAAAACATATTAAAATAAAAGGATTCAATATTGTTTTCATTACATTCTTAGTGGACACGAAGTACTGAACAGAATATAAATCAAGACCGCAAGTTGTAAATAAATCCTATTCAATTATTAAATAAAATATTTTGCTGTACATTTGATTTGATTCCAATTTAACATTTAACTGAAATCGTTAATTTTTTTTGGTTGAATGTATGATAGACAATAAAAAATTGCATAGTTCGTATTTCTGACTAATTATTATAGAGGCATATGTATATGCCTCTATAATAATTCATGTGTGTACACATCATCCACATAGCAAAGCTGGTAAGTTTCAAATTTTTAGTAAAAAATGATTTCAAAAATCCTTCAAATGTGTTTACGTTCTACCATTATATTTCGATATTGAATGATAAATAATCAAAAACTTTGATAGCAAATTTTGATAACCTTCATTTAATCAAATATACTGTGTAATACTAAATTTCAACTTGAAAACTTAACCATGTAATCTAAATACTTAGTCAAAATCTTTTATTTATTTGCATTTTTTGTTATAAATATTTCCTCTTGTATTTACATAAATATTTATAATATTTATATTACAATCGGTAACAAGAAGAACAAAATGAGATTTGGTTTCGAAATATGACATAAAATTTGTAAAAATATATTTTATACATTTATGTATCAATGGGGTATTTATTATTATTCTTTCAATATAACTACAATAAGGTTAGAGTTATTCAACTATCGAGTATCAATAAAAGTCTGAACTGTCACTGCTAACATTAGCGAAGTTAACTCGCTCTACATCAAGACACACTTAGTCCGTGTTCTTAACTTTTAACAAGTCTATTTTATACAATGATTAAAATTACGAAATCATGATATTCCTTGTCTTATTTTAAAATATTTTACATGCCCTTATTATGACGTATTATATATGTATTATATACTTTAGAAGGAACAACAATTTTCTTATTTTGGAGGTGGAGAAATATTATTTTTCTATTTGTAATTTTTATGACTCTTATCTTACGATTAATACGACTTTATTACAAACAAACATAAATGGGAATATTTATAGGAATACAAAAATGTAATCATATCAAACTGATATATATTTTCTCTCTGCATAAACTGCATTGAACTGGAGCACTTTGTAATTGTTATTGTTATATGTATGTTCCAATGTATATAAATATGAAACTCATATATCACAAAACACAATATCATCTTTATTACGTAAATAATTATATCTTTGTATATCACTAAGATGATATCGACCTTGTTAAATTTATGTTCGCTCATGTCGTTTATTACAAAAGGTTTAAAAGGATCATAAGCTAGAACTTTTTTTTAATATATTATAACTTTATTTTTACCATCATTTCCCATAAGTGATCAATAAACCGACTATGTTATTATTTGATAGATGACTAAATCTATATCTATATCTAAATAATATTAACTATTTCACTTATGATAATAATAAATATCAGTCGGCTATAACATTAAAAAATATATATTTTTCTCAAATATTTAATATACAAAAGTTTACTTTAAAGATAGTGAGAATTTTTTGTTATAATGATCATTATGTCGTTTCTTACTTAAACTACTTCACGAGCGGATTGTAAGTCGTTGGTGTTAATTGAGGGTTCTGGTCTGAGTTTATACATTAAATTGAATTTGTTCTCTTTTGTTCTCATAATTCTTCTTTAATATATTTTGTTTTAAAGAGAGTGTTTAAAATAATATTATTATCCGCTCTTCTTTATCGTCTTTGTTGTTCATTATATTTTTATATATGTATATGTTTTTTTTTTTTTTTTTTTTTTTATACCCTCTGAGTTAGTGCTTGACTACATTCCACCTGATGGAAAGTGGAAATGTAGTCGTAGATGGTAAGGCGCATTAACCCAGTAACCTATTCACTCTTTTCTTGAAGACACCCACATCGTATTGGGACGGAAATACCGACGCAGGCAAGCTATTCCAGTCCTTCGCTGTACGAACTAAGAAAGACGAAGCAAAGCGCTTTGTTCGGACAGGGTGAATGTCCACAACGTAAGGATGGATATCTGCCGTGCGTCGGAACGTCCTGTGATGGAAGGGGGATGGAGGAATTAAATCATGTAATTCCTGCGCACACTCACCAAAATGTATCCTATAGAATACTGAGAGGCTAGCAATTCTACGCCTGTGTTCAAGGCTCTGGAGGTTGGCTTCAACCAATTCAGGGTCGCCTATAAGCCTCTTTGCTCGCCTCTCAATTGAGTCCAGAACCGCAAGATGAGACTTAGCGGCACCAGCGAATATATGCCCACAGTACTCCACACACGACCGGATCTGTGCTTTGTATAATACAAGTAGCTGTCCCGGTGTAAAGTACTGACGGACCTTCGCAAGAACGGCAAGCTTTCCTGCAGCTGCTCTTGCTCTGGACTCAATACACCGACCAAAGTTGAGGTTCGAGGAAATCTCTAAGCCTAACAACTGAAGCCGGTCACTGTATTCCAAAGATACACTCTGGAAAGTAGGAGCCAAGGTGAAAGGGCTCCTTTTGGCGGTGAACAGACACGTCTGCGTTTTGGTGGCGTTGAATTTGACAAGATTGGCTTTGCCCCATGCGGAGACTGCCTGAAGTTTGTCATTCAAACGTTGCACCATGGCTTCTCTTTCAGACTGTACTTGATCTCTACTAGCCCGACTACTCGGCAGGTATCTTTCTACAACTGTGCTGTCGTCTGCATACCCATAGATACCGGGCTTCAGCAGATCGTTAATGTGCAGCAGAAATAGAGTTGCAGAAAGAACGGACCCCTGAGGCACTCCGGCATTTATTGTCAAGGGTTCCGAGGAACACCCGTCGACAACTACTCGGAGAGATCTTTGGTTCAGAAAGTCCGTTACCCAACCGATCAGACCAGGAGATATACCGTATGTACCTCTCTCCCTAGAAAACACTTGCATATGTGTTAAATTCTATGACACAGGTTAGGTTGGAGGTAGATGCCATATAAACTGATTTATTGACAGACGTCAGTTTATGAACAAAAGAATGTTATAATATACAATATACGGTATTCGTATTCGTATATATTTCGTGACGCATTGATTGTTTAGGAATATAGACCAAATAATTGATCTCAACTTTTACATTATGTACCTCAAAAAGATACCTTATTGTGGTTGATTTAATAATAAATACTGTATCATTATTTAAATCAAAGTATCAAGCCCAAAACAAATATATTTATCAGGGTTAAGTAATGCATAACAAAGGAGAAGTCGAGGATAGTTACACAATAATGACAATTTCAACTAAACCTGTTATGATTTTTTAAAATATAATTTTAATGTTATATTTATTTCCAACGCCATATTATTTCATTTTACACATATATATTCATTTGATACCTATCCAATAAGAAAAATCTAAAACTGTGACCAGTCTCAATGACTCATCAAAGTATCGTTCTTTATAAAAATTAGAATTGTGTAAAAATGTTTTTCATTCTTTACAAACGAAAACCCTCAAAACAGCTTTATCTTATTTGATCGTTTCATCCTTAACTGAATGCGGCAGGCGTTCAAAGTTTGTATGTAAATCGTTTCATAAATCTTACTAATTGTCTTCATGCGTGTAAGATATTGAAATTTAGGGAGTTTGAGTAAAGATTCCCTTATTAAGTTTGAGAGTATCGAGTGACGTATTCGCATTCCTCTCTTTAAGTACGAAAGAATTATCCATTTTATATAGTTAGTATTAAATAATAAGTACACGTATAATTTATCATATGAAAGTGGAAATATTTTCAAAAATAAGAAGTATTATATTTATTAAAAGGATACTAAATTATAATCATGTAAAATAAAAAAAAAAACACATGAAATAAAATAAAATTATTGTTTTCTATACATTTGTTTACTGTACTATATTTTTCCACCGACTTCGTGTACTACCTTCCAACAAACTCATATAATAAATTATCTAAAGTTGGAAATTACCAAGCAAAGTCGAATTGGACGCAAGTGAAGCCGCAGGGAAAAACTAGCTTTCTGAACACACGTCTAATAATAATTTTAGGGCAATATTGATGAAGTCATTTAAATGTACCTGAAATTTAATTTATATATTTTTATATTTTATTTTTAGCCCGACGTTTGAAATGTTAATCCAATATACGTGATTTAAATTCGTTTTATATTTTTTTCACTTAAAATAGAACTGCTCACCTAATAAAATATTTTCATCAAGTATTTTATTATTATAATACCTTTTTTTTTAATTTCGGTAAGGAAATGAATAATATTATTATAGGATGTTAAATTTAGAAACTCCATGTTGAAATGTTAAAAAAAAACTTAAAGATAAAAAAATATATATTAAAATATATGTAAGTTCACTTCATCCTCAAACTTTAAAATTATTAATGATACAATCCAAAACAGCCTACTTACACTACAATTTACATGTGTGTTAAAAATACATTGAACCTTTGTTAAAGCAAAATACTAGTAAAACAATGCAAAATTTGTTTAAATTTGTAATTTAAATAAATGTTTCAATGTTTTAGCATTGCACTGAAGTAGAATTGTCATGAAACCATATAACTTTTTAAACGAGTTCCCCGCCTAGACAAGCCATTTTTATTTATGGAAAGAAACTCGTAACTTTATTAAATTACTTAATGAAATGCTTATTCAAATATAATTTACAATTATATTTGAATAAGCATTATACTTTTTATTTAAATGTATGGGCCTCAATTCACTTTATACCTTGACATTATGGAGACGTCATTAATGATAGTTCTGCATTTTCCATTTCTCAGTTTAAGTCTTGTTTAATAATAAGACTTTTAAACAGAAGTGTAAAATAATAATGTTTATACCTTATATATTTTTAGACTCTCATTGTGTAACAGTATAATGTATTTGAAGAATCGCATGGTCGATAAATAAACTATAGAATTGTGCTTATTGTAAAATATAACAGTTTTCATCTTTTGACTCAAAAATAATAAACTACGTAAGGTAAATTGTATATTTTTGATAAGTTGTATAATTTTCAGTTTATGTATCTTGAATTTTTGTAAGTGTTGGACTTGAATATTATATCACTTATTAAAATTCATGTTATACAGAATAGAATATTTTTAACTGTTTTACTGTTACACTACCAACATGTTTGTTGCGAAAGCAAACTTTATTTATCTTCTATTCCTTATTTCAAATACCTCAAGGGTGTTGTTACCATGTCTATAAAAAAATATTGGAAGTAGCGTATACTTGATCATATAGGAACTGCATCTCTAAGATCCATAAAATTAACAATACGCATGTTACTTTTTATATACACAATAGACTTCATAATTTCATGAGGGGTGCATTTATAAATATCTGTAAGTCTCTAATAGATATTATATATGTATATATTTTAACACATTTTCTATTAAATGATAGTAAATTTGGATTTAAAATGGAGAAATTCATGGTATTATTTAGGGTAACCAAAAATTAACATAAAAATTCATTTTGTCGTGTCAGACATCACACCACTTGGTTTCTTAATTAGGACATTGATCGAACTAAAACATTTGAGTATATTAATCTCAATATCAAACTTATTATAAGGATTGCACAACAGGATTGGCATTTGGATTAGTATAAATATTAGGATAATTTACAATTAAGAGGACTAAAAGCGCAAAATAACAAAATTTGTATTTAAATAGAATGTTTATCTTTTTATATAATAATATTTTAAAAAAAACTCAGATTATTTTGATAAAACATAATCTTAGACGTATATTTTTTAGTATAATTCATATCTACCGTATTACCTATATATCTCAAAAACAATTTATAATTTACTGTAATCTGAGGCTCGATACTGACTACCGCTTTTAAGTAGTAATATTAAAGGTTTATTTATAGAAAAAGCAAAATAAAGTAATTCCGTTAATAATTTAAAATTTTTCACTATAGTTTCTTTAGACACTTCGTCAAACATACTTTTGATGACTTTTAATATTTTTAATAAGGAGACTATTTAAAGTATAATAATATTACAATGATTTTATTATAATACACTAGTCGTGTATTTCAATTCATATATGAGTACTAGTGAATGCATTTCTCTGAACCACTAATTTATGCAGTGCATAAATAGACGCATACTAAGTGCTGAATGAACTTAATTACCGTATAATTAACGTGCTCACTGGTTTTCCTTTACAGCATTAAGTAATTTACCACATTGTTGTACTGCTGGGAATTTAAAAATAGTAAAAATTTAAATATACATAAAAAATAGTGTATGGCATTAACATGTATTAGATGTTACCTACGACGTACTTGCTATTTCTATTCTTAAGAAACAGTTTCATAATTTCCATGTTATTATAGTAGTAACAATTACTTTCACCTTTTGATTTACCTCTTGTTATAGGACTAAAAAAATTACTTTTTAATATATCTTACAAGGATGAGATACATATTTCTTATTTGATATTTACAAGCCAAAAGTCTGTAAAACGTACTAAAAAGGCAAAGTGGCTAACAATTTATCTTGGCTTTTTGATATCAAATTTAACTTTAATTTTAAATATCTTATGTTATATTTTTAGCTCATGAAACATATTTAGACAAAATCTACAATTAATTAATGGTTTTAATTTATATCAAATGAGCTAATTTAAAACTCGATGCATATATATTATCTGTAAAAAAAATTCAATTTTCATACTCTGCGTTTATTTTACTTATAGTAAAACCTTTTAAGGATGAAACAATTATAAATTTGCATTCAGATACTTACATATTATTGACTTTCAGGAAATACACATTGACCTTTATTTTTTGATCCTTGATCATTGATTTATTACGTAGAATATTTGTACCAAACTTGGTCTTTAAAAGCCCCCTGAAATAGACTTACACTAAAAAAATATAACGAGTAAAAATGGAAATTATATATAATACATGAAAAATTTTGCAGATTTTATCGCATATCTTACACATTTATTGTTGAACTTTTTAAACCATTTTAATAATGTTTACTTACATTATAAAGAAAAATATTGTATAAAGTCTATATTCTATCATAGACACACACACTATACACTACAAATATTTAATACTCATGGGTTACTTCAGTTCAAAGGAGGGTAGTCAGACGATTACAAAAACTAATAATTAAAATAATAAACTTTATGTTTTTGGGACAAAACTTATTTTGTATAGTTACAATATCATCAAAGCTACTACAAATATACAACGACAAAAATCATCATCACATCACATCACATCACACACAAACTCTGGAATACTGATGATTTCATTCATTTTCTTTGAAATATATATATATATATATCCCATATAGAAATCTAAATCGGAGATTTAGAAATATACTTAATTTCGACTCCAGATTTCCTTAATTAAAATGTATCTTTTTGTCAGTTTATTATTTTAATACCATCTTCCGAGCTTGCAAAGTTTACACTTTCCATGATGAACACTAACTAATTACTCTCTCATTATTAAAACGCAGATTATTAAAACGTTTTACAAGATTAGGTGGTAATTTAATACTGCCGCAGGTTTTTATTTAATATTAATTTTAGTTTTACTTCAAGATGTTCTATTTATAAACAAAATTATATTCTTTTTTCAACAAATTTTATAATAGATTAAACATGATTAGTATGTATTGTTTGTTGTATATAATTACTTAGCTTCACGCCATATCCCTTGCGGGGTAGCCAGAGCCAACGGAGCGCCAAACGCTACGGTCCCTACATACCTCTTTCACCTCAGCTACAGACATCAACCTCTTACATCGGGTTATTATATAATTAAAACATCTTGATTTTTTTTATGTAACTCATTTTCATTCAAAACATATATAATTAAAAAATTAACTGTAACAATTTTCATTTAATTTAATCAAGTCAAATAAGAACCCTGAACTAACAGACATCTGAGAATCCGTTCGTACGAGAAACTTTCGCAACTAGAAGATGTTCAATGTTTTTTGCGTTATGATTATCATTATATCAAAGTTTCCTCAAGGAAACTACTCTATTAGGCAATTATAGTAAAATATATAATAAGATTATAAGATATATATATATATATATATATAAATTAATTCCGAAGTGGCGAGTTAATCTGAAGTCTTACAAATTCAATCCCACTGTTAACTCTCGTCAATTTGAATTATACAAACTCAATTCTGTATTTACGATCACTCATCTTAAAAACTGCCATATAGCAAATATTATGCAAACCATTTGATTTTTTTAAGTTAGCCCTTGTCACGTGGCTTAAACTTGGATCCAAGAATCGAAGCAATGATAAAAAATCTGTCACAGCAATTGAAAACATTTCTATGAGGCATTATCATGAGGTATTAATGGATGGTTTCACTCGTGATTTTATTTCGATTTCCCGCAACTCACATAAAGTTTCAATGTAGACGGAGACTGAAGTCGATAGTGAGACACTGATTAAATAGCAGCCCAGCTTTACTAGTCTGATTTAATGTATCCTGAATTACTTTGGGTGAATAGGTGAGAGATATTGAGGGTAAGATCGAAGCTATCAGATCATTTTAAAACTCTAATTGTATTACATTTATCAAAATCTACATATATTTGTAATATTTGGAAATACACATTCTTACGCCATAACTTTTAGGTTGTTTTTATTTGTGGTCGTTATTGAAACAAAATTTAATACTAAATCAGTCAACTATGCATTAATTACGTAATTTTCTGTCTATTATACATTATCTGTGGAAAAGAATATTGTTTAATTGGGATTGTAAATATTATTGTAATAACAAGAATAACTCAGTTGCAAAATAGTCAAAATAGTCTAGAACACCTGTTAAACTGTTTTTAATCAGATCAACCATCATCTTGTGAGATAAACAGACTTTAGTTACAGATTTATAATATATATTGATGTTATGGTAATTGGTATCATGGTACGAATTTCATGTTGTCTTCTTTATTCTAAGAAGTGCTCAGAAAAGTTACCGTTTTTTGTTTATTTTTTAAAGACAATAAAAAGAAAGACAATAAAATACAATAAACGCATTGGTTTTCGTTTCACGCCAAATTTTAAGCTAAATAGTAATTTAAGATAATAATAATGAATATTTTTTCGTTAAGTTACAGTTAATTTTATATGTAAATATTTTATAATACGAGTATATTATTTACCTATTGTTTCGCGTGTGGAATAAAGGTACTGTATATCAATTAATCTAATCTATTAATTTATCATAATACCATTTCTATTACAGTTATTCCTGGATATCTTAATTATTTTTATTTACTAGTATTCCTTTACTGTGCGTCTTTATGTTTTCATTATATTTTCTATTTATTATATTTCTAAGGAGTCTACTAATTCTTATCACGATCTTATCTCTTTATTAACTCTCGGGAAACTAAAACCCAATTTCATATTGAAAGGATTAGCCTTACGTGAAGCAGACACGAGGCAGGATTTGAGTATGTATCAGGGAAAATATAGCTTTTATAAAGTACTAAAAGAAAGTATCAGACGATATTTTTTAATTTAGTAAAAAGGGAAAAATATTGTAATTTAGTAATTGAAGATTTGTTTTAATATATGTTTCCTATAACTTGCGAGACTATAGTTTAAAAATAAATTATAATTATTAATAGATAACATAAGAAAACTAATTAATTAATTAATTAAATTTAATAATAAATAATAAATAAGGAAATTTAAACAGTCTAACTTTTAGTAGGTAGGGGGCAGGATTTAAGTTTTTATTTGAATATTGGTACAAAAATAACTTTTATATTATTTTTATAATCACTTTTAGTTCAATAATTTGTGAGAATTATGTTACAATCATGTACTTCTCAATACCATCTTCCTCGAAAATACTGATAGAATAAAACTAATAGAATATAATTACTAATGATGTCAAACATGTACTTTTTCTTTAAATCTATTATTAAGTATCTACATATCCATTACTCTTTGAGATTTCAGTGACTTTAGAAAATAAATATTATTTTAAGGTTAAATTTAATTTAATTAACAAAGCTAATAATAAGTGTAAACAACTTTTCTGAGAGATTTAAACTACGACATCAATATCCACCGGTGACGCTGTCATGGCCAGTAGGGCTAAAGCAGAGGCATACACAACAAAAAAAGACATCAAAATCATAAACAATCAAGACATAAGTAGTAGTTTTTAATGTAACATAAATTTAATTAATTAAACAGAGGAATGAAGTAACCTTTTAATAGCTTATCATTTTCCAAGAACCAGCATAGAGAATGCCTTTCACATATTTTCACTAATTGTCTTCTTGCTACATAACATATCAAATCTAAATTTAAATAGGTACTTTGATTACTATATTTCTTGATTATTCATCATCCATACATCATACAAAAAAGTGCTATGAAAAAACTGTAATAATATTATAGAACTAAAACACAGAGCTTTGATACATACAGGCTTTGTCGCCTTTGTTGGAGAAAACATTTTTTTTAAATATTTTTTTACCTGCGTATTTTTTAACTGAAAGTAGACACAAAGGTTTACAATATTTAAATAATACACAAAATGTGTTCCGTTAACAACTCGTAAGTATAACACAAAAGATATAAAAATACTTCTTTTATATTATATCTGATGGATTCAGACCGAAATTAGATTAAAATTATTGCAACAATTGAGCCTAAACTTTGACACGATATACAACCCGTTTTAAAGATGGTTGTTATATATTCTTATTTAATTTTATCTTATCTATATCTATTTTTTATAGTTGTAATCGGTCCAATGCACATTTACTTGTTGCAGGAGGCGTTCAGATGAAGAGGTTAAAAATGGAACGTATTTGCAATGCTGGACAACAATTTTCAAATTCAAACGTTTTGCACACTTTTATCGACTTAATGGAATTTTGTTTTCCTGTTTTCGAAATAGATTCAATACTAGCTAACAACAACTTTTCCTAACCTATGCATCCAGAATGTTCTAGTGGCCAGCATGGTATGTACAATTACAAGTTACAATTAGTGTTATATAAATATAGCCAATAATAGTCTTAATCTTACTATAATCCTAAAAATATAAATCAACAATATCATTTACTAAAGTTCATATTAGTAATATTACATACTTTCCTAAACTATTTTTGAGACGATGTTAGTAGCGATTGTAAAAACTCTTCACTTTTTAATTCAAAGCCAGTTTATCACAAAAATATCTTTATTTGTTTTCACAACAATTAAATAACCTATTTCACTTCTCACAGTATAACACTATTGATCACCAACTTGCTTTAAGCTAACACTGCCACTCTGGCTGCAAATACACCTCTTTTTATACCATCAATTTATAATTACGAGTCCACTACTGACTAATATAATTTCATTTCACAGGAATATCGGAAGTCAATATTTATCTTAATCAAAACAACCACACTTTAAAGATACTCTAAAAGTGCAATAAATCTTAACATATTTTAATAACATATTCAAGAATTATAATCTTGAATATGTTATTAAAATATGTTAAGATTATTCAAGAATTATAATTTATAATTGTATGTGATACAAGTTTCGAAAATGAATTTAATAGAATTCACACCATATTTTTATAAATACAAATAGATATACGTACAAAATACTCAATATACATTCCAAATACAAATCATTAATTTTAAATAAGCTAACACGATGAATCTGACATGACATGAAAATGTAGATGTGTGAAGTTTAGTTTGTTAACTACGAGACTGATTTTCTCTTGTTCACAAAACTAGTATTCCTACAGGCTGCAAAGGACTTTAATGACGCTGTTAGCATGTTACCACAATCCGAGACTTGCGTACCAGAAAATATGCAGAGTAATTATCACAGCCATTGTTTGGGACATATTATTCAGCAAATACGGGTCTGAAGGTATATCTTAATGAAAAGATATTTATTTCAATGTTTTTTTTTTTGTACGTAACATGTTAAACTTATTTAAATACCTTGTTGTCAAGGTATGACCTATAAAGGAAACAAAATTCTAAAATAAAAAGATACATTATTTTATATTTCTGGCCGCACTAATGTCAATTCAATGGAAATTTTGTTTAAATTAGTTTGTATCGATTCGTGGTTCGTAATCATAAGTGAGCTGCGAACTATTTAATATACAATAGTTGTAATCGCCCACGAAAGTTTAAATACTAATATAAATTATAAATACTGGCCATTATTTTATAATCCGACATCCGATTTATATTATTTCTAATCAATTGTTGATCAAAGATGAACATACGAGTATAATCAAGTGTACAAGTTTCAAATTAACGGGGATATTTCCTCTAAAATCCCTTCAACGCGTTTTAAAATAACATTCAAATTTCATACTCATATTTAGAAATTACACTTGACGTTCCTTTATTAATAAGTAACATAAATGTTTTAAGTATCTAATACAGAATTTGTTGACATTTATAATTTGTTTTTACATTGCATGATATTACTTAGTTAAAATGCTTGGGAAAACCAACGAGCTTGTAAGTTCTGTTGGTTAGTAAAGACCACCGGCCCCGATTTTTTAAACATGAGATGAATCATTAAAGCTCTAAAAAAAACCTTCTATTGGCTGGGACATTACGATATTTTCAGTAGAATTTTCCTTATGTTTGTAAATATCTTCAATGTTAATGAATTGCATTTATTGCATTGCATTTTTATTACATTAATTTTTGCACACAACATGATTTGAAGAAGAAAGTAAGAGGGAGACATATTTTTTTATTTATAGATCAAATCATACAAAATTTATATAATTAGAATATACTTTGAATTTAAATAAAAAAATTTAAGCTTGAACTCACGCTAATTTTTATAAATAAGATACCTAAGGTAAGTTGAAGATGATCGTTTGTAGAAGTTTGTAGAAGGTAAGAAACACGATCGATTACACAATGTTTTCAATATAGTGAACCGGGCCACAAAAGCTAATGTTACACATACACATTACGTTTATCTCAATTATAGTCTATATATATTTATATAGTGTATAAATGTCTATCCATACATATTTCGGTACAAGTTTTATAATACCATTACGTTTAAAATTATGAACATATTAGATTTGTTATCTGATATTTATTTTGTACTTGATCATATTACGTTACCTAATAAAAAGTTTAATGGAAATTAAGATTAAGAAATAAACAAATGTGTAATATGAGAGAACATTAAATTTTATAACGAAATTTTGCGAGATAGTTTTTCTTTGTATTTTGAACAAAATATTATTTATTATTAAATATTACATTATTATTAAAAAATGCAATGCAACTATGACTGACTGACTGACTGACTTAAATACTTACCACAATTTAATGCAAACTACAGATTTTTTTTTGTGAAATTATCGTAGTACTTGTTTAATATAAATATGTATTTATTTGTAAATGTCGAATTTTCTGTTTATATTCATTGTTTCTATGCATTGTTTATAATATTTTATACAAAGGTAAAGAACTAATTTTGTTATAAAAAAATTAAAACTAAAGGATAAGCTTCGTCAATACTGCTGCTTTTTACAATTATAGCATTAACTTCACCTAATCATCTCACCGTCGTTCTTTGTAGCTGTTCTATAATTACAGTTAATGTGACGATATTATATTTACCTATATTTTTGTCAGTTCATAACCCCTTCTATGTAATAAATAGCGGCTTTGTAACCAGGGGGCATAGAAGTGCCCCCGCCAAGTCGATCAAAAAGGCACGGCCAAAGTATCCTTTGCTCTAAATTTTAAAATGTAAGGTATTTTAAGGTAAATACACCTTATTTACAAAAGTCATTGATACAACGCAAGTTTCAATTACATTTACATCTGAATGCACTACTAATTATAACATATAATGTAATTTGAAGCAACAACTAAATAAGTGAGAAGCAAATTAAAACCTAATATGAGTTAAAACTATTAGATAATTAGGTTATGTGTGATTGTCTATTAGCTCTGATATCAATCATTATAGGTGATTCGAAAAAGGCGAGACTATAGCTGAGTTGGCAGATGGGATCTGTATTGCAAAGATTGCGACAATTCAGCTCGGGGTAGGTAAATTATTATAAAGTTAATAAAAAAATATATCAACATTGCCCGTAACTACACAAAAAACATTATATTTTCAAAACAAACTACAACGATAACAAAAATTAAATTTGTGAAATACAATATGTAATAAATACATAAACATAAAAAATAAACGTTTTATAGTATTGTTCAATAATAAAGAAAAAGTACCTACCCGAATAATATCGTATTTAATCCAGATTTACGCGTAAGCATAATACGGTGAAAGAACAACATTTATATTCGTCCCCTTTTGTATTTCTCTCAATCCCTAAATAAATTTTATTTAATTTATTTTGAACTATGTCAATGTGTGAATTCCATGTCATAATACTATCTAAGCCTATAATTTATAAATTTATCAACAAGAGAAATGTCATTATTATTAAAATTCATTGCTTGTATAAAATTGCAATAATATAGTTTTGCCAAAATTTATAATCAGATTGTTGTTGGATAACCAGTTTGTAATAATTTTAAAATTGACAAAAGTTAATTTGTCAAGTTTATTTAATTTTTTGTCTTAAAAATAATTGAAATATTATCAGCGACTAAAATTGTATTGGCATTTAATAATGTAGGAAACACTTTTAAATAAATTAAAAATAACACGCATCCTAGTACATTACCTTGAGGAATAGATTAAATAAGTTTTGTTACTTTCGATTTCACTTGCTCTAGAAACGCTTTTATTTTGGTAATCTATAGAAACAAATTGTTTCATATCGCGTAAATACGACTTTAGCCCATTATCACGTCATATTAAGAACTAACAAGCGATAACTTTTTTTACTCCCTTATTACAGCGAAAAGTATGTAAAGACATAAATAAAAATTGACCCATCTGTACTCAACCCAACTCGAGAACTCTGTAATAGTGATTTTTCTAACATATTTAACATAAAAGATCCAATTGTTGTGGCTGTGGCATTGGTTGAAAACATTTCCAAACCAATAATATCTCAATCTAAACAGATAAATATTTCACACCGCCTTCGTTTCGTTAAACAGTGGTTGACTACGAGAGTAGTACTTTGTAAAAGAAATTGCGACAAAGTGCATAGAAAACAAAATAAAATAAAAATAACGCTATTTTTGTTAAAACTTATTAAAAGAAGTTAAATGTGATGTGTAACTTTCATCATAGTCATAGAAAAGCGACGCGCTGTAGTGCTAAGATAAAAATTATCTCGATACACAATTAAAAACCTCAAGACACTCCATTGCATTATTTGATACAGTCTGCAGTGAAACTGTGTCTGTTATCCTATATTTAAAAAACGTCTATATTACTGTTACTGATAAACATATAAATTCTGGAAATTAAACAAGCCAGAAACTGTCTAATTGCACCTATCAATTATGAATGTAATCTCTGCCTATCAACTGGTACTTTCCCAGATATTTTAAGTAAATTAATGGCTACAAATAGTAAACAAAGTAAATAACTAATGGCTAACCTCTAATTTTATGTATTTTTTTTTTAAGAATTTTCATTAATATCTTTTTTATCGACATTTTAATTTTCTTTATGTTATATCTAATAATAATGTTCTTTTATGTAATTACAGAAAAAATATATATTTTTCATTACTACAAGAATTTACCAACCCGGGGGAAAAAATCATACATGCGATGTTTGGGATACCGACCCCATCTGCCAACTCAGCTAGTGTCACTTTTATCAAATCACGTATCTATATTTGCAAATGATTGATATTAGAGCTCTCCCTTTCTCAGCTTCATGCAAATAAAACAATAGTATATTTTTAACTATGTACATTCATAATTCTATCTATAATTATCATAACCACATAATATAATGATATTAACTCCTATAGACCACATCGAATTTTAATTTGCTTCTCGACCACTTTAATATTGCTTCAAATAACATTTTATTTATTTAACAGTCTATACGGCTATAATGAAATTTAAACTCACATTGAATAAGTATTTTTAAATAAAGTAAACTTATATTATCTAAAAATCTAATAAAATAGTGCGACAGACAGAACATAATATCTACCATATTATGTTTTATGAAAGATAAATAACAAAAAAATATTACTTTTCTACTAAAAATAAACGTTTATTTATATAGTTTGAAAATAAAGAAAAAGTACCCTCCCGTATAAAACCTGTAAAAACTGACTGTAGCTCGATATAAGTAATTGTTATTTATAGTTTCATTTAATAAAGTAGCATAACATTAACTCACTCTGACAACCGCACAGGGTAACCCACTCTTTCCAAGTGCTATTATAAAAAACAACCCTTCCCCATAAGAAAGTAACGTTTTATTTATATATGTACATTCAAATATTAATATTAAAATAAATATTTATTATATTTGATTAATGATTAAATTACCTATGTTATATTAGCTCTTTCGGATGTAATAATGAAAATAAACTTTCTTGAAGCATTATTGAATGAGTCCAAAAAATTTTATTATATTAATGGTATTATTAGTATATATACAATTTCTTTTCAATATTATAAAATGACCAAACATGAACAAAATAAGGAATGTAAGAAAATATTCTGTTATTTTATTGTTATGAAGAATATCTAAATTGAATTCATTATATTATATCAATACACGGTATCGAGTCGTCCTTTCCGTCGATAAACATTGCAGGTTATATTATAATGAACCGTTATATTATAATTAACATGTAAATCCGATTATAGTTTTAATAAAATCTAACGGCAAGTTACGAATTATCGGATTGATGACGCCATTGCATCGGAATAAGTTTTAGTATTGGAAATTGTTCTTTATATTCTTTATTCGCTTGCAAAAAATAATCCAGTTTTTAAGTAAGTAGTCTTAAAAATGGAAGCGTCCTCTATGCTGCCGGGTAGTCCTACATAAACCCCCAGGTAATCACATTCTTAGATGGCGCGTAATGGATTTTTCAAACGTAAAAAAAAAGGTTTACTTATTGTAAGCAAGTTACTGTAAAGAATTCATGATTCATCTTGTTTAAACTAAACATTAATACTGCTCTTGGTAACTGAACAGTTAACTCACAATTATTCTCTTTTATTATAGGCCATAATTCTAGTTTTTTCTTCTAGAAAAAAAAATAGATGGATATAAATTATTTACTTTTACTTGTTATAACAACTGCATATTATTCAAAAGTATGAAACTAAATTTGTAATTACAATAAGAAAGACAACGCTTAAGCATAATATAGTAAAATTATCAAGGTGGAGTCATATAACTTCTTAATGAGTTTCCTGCCTCTGCTTGGCATTTCTATACACAGAAAGAATTATGTTTATTAATTTACTTACTAAAAAAGCTAATAAAATTTTACTTTTTAAAATTTTACTTATTTTTAATTGTAGCTTTCTGTTTCTAACTAATTCTATTGTGAATTTAAACGTAACTAAACTAAACTAAAACAAAAAATACATAAGAATTATGTTAATAATATTCATTAACGCTGGTCTAGAAGAAATGTAATTGCCACTACATATATATTTTTGGATTCCACTTATATAGAAACTTTTACATAATAATTTGTATGATTTGGTTTATGTATGTATTACAAAGTGGATATTAAAGACTTATTAATATTGCTGTTTTGATCTTACATTACCAAAGCCAATGAACCAAAAGTTCAAAAGAAAAACTTTATTTATCTTCTATTCCATATTTTAGTCATCAAAGTTAAACTGATTCTTAGTTAATTGTTGTCTAACATCTTTGAGCTTGTGGTATAAACGTTATGTGACTAGATTAAATACTCTCTCAAAATTTTGTACATTATGAAGATTAAAATCAAGATTAAGTTACTTTTATAACATATGCTTTTTTATTACAACGACGTATATATTATATGTTTATAATCAAAACTTCAGGTTCTGATTAGAGATTTATAATCCATATATAGACAAACCCTACTTTTCCAAGTAGAATCAATAGAAAATATTGATATTAAAATAGCTTTTAGCCTCAATAGGTGTGTGTGTAACAGACACAATCACACAAATAAATTTCTTATTGAAAGCGTTAGTATTAATGAATATTAAGTTCAATCTTAATCTGCATTCTCTAACCTACATTTGAAAGGAATTGAATTGTACCAGATAGTACCAGATTTCACATACTGTTTTTTTTTACATAATATTATGTGAAATCTGATAGTTTATATTCAAGTATATAGTTGTATAGTATATCCTGTTTTATTATCATAAATCCTTAAATCGAAGAGTTTACTAGTCTCTACAATATATTTAAATAACCTTAATACACATACGAGATTTATTAATAATATAAACTCTTGAAATTAATTTTGTATCAGCTAGTATGCTGTCATAGATAATGCCGACAACGTATTATACTCGTATTTCACGTATTATTATATTGTGGCAGTAGGTTTGATATAGAAATTTCATTTCAAGCACAATTTCATCCAAAGAATAGTTAAGTATTAATTTTATCAGAGCTGCAACTTACATAACACTGAAATTGCTAATCTAGTTAAATAATAAATATGCTATGGACTTATTAATTGCTAGGAGCGATACAGGCTACAGATTTAACATTTAAAAAATATAGAGACAAAACAAGGATTGAAAATTCATTCCGATGTAACGAACTATTGACCAGATCTGATGAAAGAACTGGAATTTCTGGTTTAGTTTAAACAAACTTTTTATTTGCTGCCTTATTGAATGTTGCTTTAAACATGACGATAATGGTCTAAAGATTGCCATTAGAATTTCTTTATGAAATTAGGTATGTTTTTTTTAGTCTTGACCATTTTCCATTACACACGAAGAAAATAGTCGTGACTGAACTGTATTAAAACCATTTCTGTCTCTGCTGTTGGCCCTACTGACCATGATAGCATCACCGGTGGAGTGGACGGGTGCAGAAATCCGCCCTTGAAAAAGGGGGACCCGAAGGGACCTAGTGTTATTGAAGCCAATAATCTGATCACCGAACAAGGTTCAAGAAAAAAAAAAAGTATCACAAAACATAAAAACAGGTTTTTTTCCATAAATAATAAATAAAATATCTTGCTAGAATATATAAAACAGAAAAAAAATCTTCAGAATAAAGAAATTTGTGAATTTAAGCTAAAAATTGTATGAGAAAAAATTCAATATATTTCTGCTACATCGTTGAAATCGTTTACCAACCAACGAGTAAACTAAAACTTTCTTTTACATTTAGTAAAGATTGTTAAATTATAAAAAAAATATAAAAATATATGTATAATACATGTTTAGTTTGAAATAAATCACAATCATTAATATAATATATGACGTTAACTGTACAATAATAGCTAAATATAAATACCTAGAGGACAAACAAAGACTAACTCAGAAGTTTTGAGTTGTTTATAAAGTTTCAAATTATATACCAATTTTATATAGATATATATAACATGGTAAAGTAGTCATATTAGTGAAATGTTTCTTTTTTTTCATTCTCGTTTTTTTTTACTACTATACGAGAATTAATTACCTTTATTATATATGAGATGAATTTATAAAATAGAATTTACAAGATTCAGTGTTAGTGCTTGTCTTAGCACATGAGTATGCTGCATTAAATCGTTTTAGTAGACAGATAGTTATACACGGCAAGTAACATTTCTTTTCATAGTTGTTTGGTATATTACAATTAATAGATCCTAAATAAAATTATAACAAGCTCATAAAGTGGTACGTACAAACAGATATTTCCTTAATGTACAAATATAGATTACTATCTACACCTACTTGGAATACAAGGGTGTCCTATTTGTAAGTTGTTCTATAACATGGACTTGTTAAAAATTAGAAACTGGGACTAAGTCGCTCTCGAAGTAGAACAGATTGCCTTCGTTATGGTTAGCGGCGACAATTCGAACTCTTCTTTCTATTCGATTTATCGAGTTTTTCAGAAACAGTTACGTAAATGTAACATCTGTTGTTATACTTCACTTTAAAATTCTAAATTTAAAGTACCTTAAAGTAACTATACTGATATTTTTTATAATATATCCTCAGATATTAATATGAAATTCAGAATCGATAAATAAAAAACCAAAAAAAAATATTTCAAATTAATGCCATGTGCTTCGGATAAAATAACGTTATATATAGACATAATAATGTGAACATATAATTCTAAACAAGATATGTTATAATGTTTTCTTAAACAAGAATTTATTTATTTCTCAAAAGAAATCTTTCTAAAAGGTGCCGTGTTTGTAATCATATCTATACTTATCTGTAAATTGTTTTTAAAAATATGAATATATTTTCTATTTAAAACATGTATATAGATATATGGTATAAATATAATAAACAAATATCAGACACCTATGGGTATTACCAAAAATTTAAAGAATTTTATTTTAAGTATTTTTATTCATTATTTTTCAGTTCTTCTATATATAAATCATTAATTTAAAACAGTAGAAGAAACCAATTGTAAAAGGAAGGTTTAGAACTAGTACTTACTTTAGTCCCCGAAGTTCCGTCAGACTCATGTCAAGGTACTTCGAATGCTATGATTATGTAAAATGTGACTGCGAGTAGAAGTTATAATACAAGATAGCATTTATCCGATTTCCTAGTCCTAGCCTTGTACAGTTTACAAGGTGAATTAAAATTCATTTTGTATAGTTTGAATAGTTTTAGAATACATAACATTTGTTTACTGGTTTTGATATTTAAAATTTTTCAGTCAGATATTCAAATTATTAGATTGTTATAATGAAAGTAGACTGTCAATGCAAGAATTGATGTTGGGATAAAAATGCTTTCACTCGAGTAATTGAAAAAAAATTGAAATTAAATTTAGTATTTGGTTTGACTTGTGGTTTTACAACAATTTCCCGCAATTCGCCTGAAACTTCTATATAAACTGCAAAGTTGATAGTAAGACACCGACTAAATAGAACTTCGACATTGCAAGTTGGATTAAGTGAATATGAGAAACCAAACTCATTTTCTAATTTTAAGTACTATTGTTTATTTTTTTTTTCATTTGACTTATGAACTAAAATAAATAATTAATCCAAAATTCATATTAAATTACATTATTTTTTGATAAACAAGGGAATACAAAGAAACAGGTACAGAAATAATCACTTTATTTTTTTATAAAAATACATTCATTTGAGTAATGGTATCTAGCCTATTAATATGTATAAATAGTACACCATATAATACTTATATATAAGTATTGTATGTATAAGTATTATCTGGTGTACATATTATTAAATAATAGTACCTAATTATATATGTTGTCAATCAACTTTTGCCAATTTGAATAGTAATTTTGTTAGTTTGAAATGTTTTTTAAATACTTTTCCCTTCAGAACTAATATTTTATACATACTAGGATTTTTTTTTTCAGAACTGAGTGTGCAGTTAGCCATAGTGGTTGTGACTGCGGCACCGAGGAATATCGTGCCCGAGGGGTCGGAGAAGAAGTTTGCTAGGAAATGTTGTCTTTCCCAAACATTGTTTGAATACTAAATAAACATAGTAAATAAAAACATTGATTGGTTTTGTATTTATTTATGTTGAGTACTTTTTTATTTTAATTTAAGTGATTATGTAAAGAATATTATTTCAAAGTATAAAAAATATATAGTTATAAGTTGTTGCAGTATCATTTGAGAATTATAAAGCGACATACATTGATATGATAGCATTTATTTACGTTAATTATTTTCTGTGCGGTTTTTAAATAGAAGCAACGGGTGTTCAATGTTAGAGGTTAGGCTTAAATTTTCGTTCTTGAAATTTCACGATTGCTTTTTCGTAGTAGATTTTTCAAATTTATTATTTATTCCTGAAATAACTCTTTGTTTTTGTTTATTGCTGGCATACAATTTGTAATAGCTCATACTTAGATATTACGGTCGTTAAGACTCTATTGTGTAATTTATTAATATATTTAAATGAACTCAAAAGGGGTATGGTGGTACCAATAATAATATATTCAAATACCGTAATAAGTCTGTTTTTTTCATCAAATTATCTATATAAAATCTAGGGGCAGTGATACGTGTTTTTATAGAAAAGAAATAGTATATATATATATATATATATATATATTAATAATATCATTATTTCTCTGATATATCGACAAATCAGTTTTTTTTATTTAATCTTATTTTATTATTCCTTATTCATACCGACATGGGCATCATGACCATCTCAGCTAACTTTCCTTTCGCGTAGTGTTCAGTTGTCTGATATTAATATCATTTTATTGAGTATTTATAATTTTTATAATAATTATTTGTTATGTTCCATAAAAGGAAACCTGAACAAAGCATTGTATTTTTGCTATTAATATTGTTACAAACGAAATAATAGCTTCATTTACATTTTATGAATGTGAGTTCTTGAAGCACTATAAGCTAAATGATACCTTTGCACACGTATGAAGCGGACAACAAAAAGGTATACCTAGTTTAAGATTTGATATTGAAAAATCTAAATAACTTTTTAGGTTTAGGGTTTGATCTTTCATTGTTTAATAATTGGACATTATATAAAATTATGGTATCAGTCCATAATATAATAACTTATCCTGGTAAATCCTAAATATTTGGATCGAGTGAACTTCTAATACCTACTTCGACCCATTTTTTTACGTCAAATCTCGAAGCTCAGTTTATAGAAAGCGCACTCTAATACACTATTCTGTGGTTCAAATGTCGCATAGGCTATTGTTTTTGAACTTTGCTTTTGCGCAAATATATCAGTTTGTACGTTCCTATTCGAAGAACGCAGAGCGAACGAGTTAGGTGTTATTGATTTATATAGTTTCAAATACCTCGCTCGACAGGGTCGATCGTGTTAGGTAGATTCCCGTCGGTCGGATCGACAAAGAAAAACTAGCCAGCAGTATTTTACTGGTCATTACGAGTCTTATGACAGGTCACTCTGCATATATTTGGTGAGCGGGGAACCACCCCCCACCCCTATTTCCTAAACGGGGGGTCGCATCAAAAAACTTTTCGGACAAAAAAGTTTCCTCTTTTAATTTGTTAATTTTCTAAGATTTTTCCTACGGTAAAATTTTGCCTTCTTCTGTGACTTTTTTCGGTTTTTAACTTTAAACCCCCCCAGCTCTCCAACCCCCCGACCGATTACCCCCGTTCAAGAACGTAACCTTCATTTTGTCCTTAAGAACGTGTATACCAAGTTTGAAAATCCTCCGTCAGTATTTGCGACCTGTAGCGTGTCCCAAAGGTTTTGCACTTTCACCCCCTCTCCCAGCCCTCCCTTTATTTTTTTACAAAAAAACGAGATGCTACGTTTGTCCTACTAATTTATCCTATCGACCTGTGAAGTCAGATTTTGCCTACGATGAATTTGGACTGATGGATCATATATATGTTAGGCCCGAAGACCGAAAACGCTCAGTGGACGGAAAAAACGGCCACATCGCGTTCTGGCTGTCTTCAAATGCGCAGAACGCGTTTTGGCTGCTATTAAACGCTCGCAACGCGTTCTGGCAATTGTCGAACGGCCAGAACGCATTTTGTCATTCGTCAAGCGCTCAGAACGCGATCTTAATGTTTGAGTCGTTTTATATGCTCTCTCTACCTGCGTTCAATTGCGTGCGTATTTTGGGATTTTTCAACTAATTTTGAACAATAGAGGCTTACCGTTATTGGCAACAGTTATAAATTTTAGGTACTAGAAATGTACAACTTTTCTTTTCTAATCATTTCAATAGAACATTTTATTGACTACGTAATAAAGAGCCTTTACTTTTATGATCCTCTGTAATTAGTATGATCTTTTCAGCAAATTTAGAACAATGCACGTACCGATGACTACATGCAAACTTTTGTTTCAACTATTACCAAAATGATACTATTGTCTAGGGATAACTTTTCGAAAATATTCCAATTTAATTACATCCAATAATACCAACGGGGGTATTGTTTTTGAGTATATAACAACGAACTTGAGTCCATGAAAAATCAGTACAATTCTCGTCAGTGCAGGGAGAAGATCAGTTTGTTGTTGACCAAGCAACTTATTAAACTCAATTGAAAAGCTTAACTTTCGTTAAAATGAATGATATATCAGCGAAAGAAATTTTTTACGATGAAGTGAAAACAATTTTTGATAATTGTGACGATAGATCTGTGTTGCTATGTGAGGAAAAATACAAATCGCTTGTAAAAGAAGTTCAATTTGCTCAAAATGCGCGCAAAAATAAGGAGTCTTTGACTTCAAAGGACTATAGACGACTTAAACGTTACGACATCATGATAATGAACGAGAAAGAAAAATTAATCAAGAAACGATCCACCGACAGTGCACCGATTATATACTATTGCAGGTTTAGTGAGTTGTACGATGCAATGAAGAAAGCTCATATTGACGTTGGTCACAAGAGAACTAGAGGTGAGAAAAAATATATGCTATTACGTATATCCTATTACTAGTGAGATATATCTATTTAGAGTAGGGAGGAAGAAAATCTAAATTCCGTAGCAATAATTACATATACAATTTCTTTCTTTTGTAGTTATGGAAGCTGAACTAAGAAAAAAGTACTGCAACATTACCAGAGAAGTCATCGATGTGTTCCTGTCAACCTGTGAACAATGTCAATTGAAAAAATTGATTAAAGAAAGTGAGGTATCCGCGGAAAAAACTATTTCTTTACGATCAGCTTCAACTCTATCTTCAGGAAGCAAACACGGTTTTGTTTATTGTAAGTGTAAACGATATTGTACTGATAAGAAATGCCCTTGTCGAAATTTGAATGTAAAATGTAATTCGAAATGTCATTCAAGCAGTATTTGTAAAAATAAGTAATGTTCATATGTAATAAAAAGTTCGAAAAACATACGTCCTTCGTATTTAATTGTAGTCATAGAGGATTCAATTATTTAAAATTAACTGAAAAGATCATTATGTGTGTAGAATAATCAAAACTTTTATAAATACAAAACGAATCTTATTGTACGCATGTAGAGAGTGGCACATAATACGACTCAAACATTAAGATCGCGTTCTGAGCGCTTGACGAATGACAAAACGCGTTCTGGCCGTTCGACAGTTGCCAGAACGCGTAGCGAGAGTTTAATAGCAGCCAAAACGCGTTCTGTGCATTTGAAGACAGCCAGAACGCGTTGTGGCCGTTTTTTCCGTTCACTGAGCGTTTTCGGTCTTCGGGCCTAACATATACATATATATATAGAGGGATATATATATTTTTTTTTTTCGACGGATTCTCAATCTCCAGTTCATAAACGGCGTAGCGCCCCTACTCTGGGGTCTGGGTCCCGTCATCGCATCGATTGCAATAGGCAGATTCATCTATGGAATCTACCTAAAATGATAATATTGAAATACAATCACATAGGACCAATATAACAATTGTTTAAAATTAGAAAGATTTGTTTTTCACTGTCATTTAAAAAAAAAAGGACTGGTTTCGTTAAAAATTAAATGAGAATTTTATTATGCTCTTTCTTAAAATTATTTACTTTGTTCATTATATTGAAAGAAAGACTGTAAGACTGTATCAAATAAAGTAAGTTTGTATATACATCACTAAATCTTTTCAAACAACTAAAAATATATTATAGTAAATATAAATATACTTCACCTGTTAAATAATAAAACGGATTTGTATAAGATCCGTTATCTTCATATATTTTTTTATAATTTATTTTATTAAGCATTATGTTCTAGATATATATCTTTGTTAATGAACCTTAAAATACAAATGTAGATAAATGACGTGACATTTTTAATAAAACTACAGTTCCTCATTGTCATACATTAGAGATGTTTTGGATCTAAAAGTTACAAATTGAAATATATAAAGATTTGTAAACACACTATGGTGCTGCTACATCTTTTGCAATGAGATAATCTAATTAATTGATAGTAGAGATAGAATAAGATTGTTTATCTAGTATCTAGGACATAAATCTTTGATATCACAAAAATAAGGATATATTCGTAAAAAAGGCAATAAAGTATATTTATCAAATCATCAATCAATTTATCAAATATTTAAAAATTTTAATGTTAGAATCACAATAATATTTACACCGAATATATTTTTAGATCTTGGTAAATCAAGACTTTATATAAAATGTCCCCTGTATCGTACAAAGGGGCTCGGCTGACCCCACGACACAACCTCTAAACGGGCAACGTCATCAACAGCTACGTATACGATTACTCCCTAATTTGCTTATTAAAACTAACGACTTACCTGTCTGCTTCTGTTATGCTTCAAAGAAGGAAGTCACATAGTCAGTCTGTACTAGTAAAGGATTTGGGGTTCCCCAGAGAATAGGATAAATTGTATAAAATTAATAAAAGGGAAATAATTATGGGACAAATAATTTGATACTTAAGTGTTCCGTCGCGTGACCTTCGGTTCCACGCACACTTCGAGTGAGAAGGCAGCCACCAATTCGGCGCTGCAGCCAACAATTCAAACACTCGACACTAATGTAATTTACTCTTTTGGAAACTTCTAGAACCGATAATGATTACTCCGCAAAATCGTTAAGCACCGAGGTTCACCGAGAACCGCTCACCGAGAACTATCTTCGAGAACTGTGGTTCGAGAACTGTCTCGACCGTTACGCGTGCGTTTGTCACACCACCAAAAACGTAACATCTACCCTCGATTTGTTAATAATTAAAATATATTTAGCGCCTGACGATTGCTATTAGCAACTGTACAATTTAATTAATAACTATTCCGAACAATCCCCCGCCCCAGCCAGGCGAAACCTGACTGAGTCTAAACGTAATACCAGGCACCTGAAAAGTGTCTAAGCTACTGGTAACCTAGAGAGAGTAGCTACTGCCCGCTTTAACACAGAATTGCCCACATGTACTTCTGCGACTCTTGGAATTCCATCTGCGCCTGTTAATAACCTTAGAATACGACCCCGTCTCCAGGAGAGTGGAGGCATATTCATTTCTTTAACTAAGACAAGATCACCGACCTTAGGTGGCTCAGTTTTATCAGTCCATCGTACACGCTGTTGCAACAAATGTAAGTACTCTAAATTAAACCTACGCCAAAAACTTTGAGATAGCTGTTGTAACAGTTCAAAACGTGTGAGCCTATAAAGTGGGGTATTCTCTAAAGGATATTCTGGCAGAGCTGTGAGTGGACCACCGACCAAAAAGTGACCTGGAGTCAATACATCCAAATCATTTGGGTCCGAAGAGACTGAACAAAGAGGTCGCGAATTAAGGACCGCTTCAATTTTGCAAAACACCGTCTGCAATTCTTCAAAGGTGAGTACCGTATCTCCAATAACCCGGCGAAGATGTGTCTTCGCGACCTTTACAACCGCCTCAAATATACCACCCCAAGAAGGATATGCTGGAGGATCAAATTTCCACCGGATACCCTGCTGAGACATTTTTTGACCTATACAATCCTGACTTTCATATAAGAATTTGTGTACCTCTGAGAGATACCTATCTCCTCCCTTAAAATTCGTACCACAGTCGGACCGAATCAAAGAAGGTAAACCGCGCCGACTGACGAATCGAGACAGACAAGCTATAAAAGCCTCAGTACTAAGACTTGAGACCACCTCTAAATGTACGGCCTTAGTAGATAGGCAAACAAACACGCACAAGTACGCCTTACAGATTCGAGCACTTCGACCAGTAAAAGCTTTGACCATAAACGGACCCGCAAAATCCGTACCAACTCCAGAGAAAGGTCTAGAAATCTTTACTCTATCTGGAGGCAAGTCTCCCATTTGAGGTTGAGTAAGGGTAGCCTTTAACCTATAACACGGCATACATCGGTAAATAACTTTTCGAATTGCCCGTCTAGCTGACAAAATCCAAAATTCCCGCTGTAGGATAGCTAGCAGCGTATTTAGCCCCGCGTGTGCATTTCTTACGTGTCGGTCTACAATTAAAAGGTTCACAAGTGAACCACCCTTTGGCAGTAGGAGAGGATGCCGCGCCTCATAAGGTAAATCTGCGTTACGCAATCTACCTCCTACTCGAACTAAACCCTTGTCATCGAGGAACGGATTCAATCGAGCTACAGCACCTTTGAACTTGACGCACCCGTTTTGCAAACTGGAAATAACTGATTTAAAATTTTCACGTTGCACTACGCGAACCCAGAAAACCAAGGCTTCGTGACGCTCCTCGGGATCGAGCACCGGAGATGATAGCCTATTAGACTTTTGCCGTAAATTTCGAATAAATCTCTTAATCCATCCCGTAACTCCCAATAACTTATTAAGAGAACTAAACCGATCTAGTAAAGGTTGCAAATCACCAGTAAGTTCCTTCTGAACCGTACAAATACGTAAACCTGGTAAAGGCTCCACAATATCCAGAACCGTATGAGGCCAAGAACTTTCAAGTTCACAAAGCCAAGCTGGTCCCCACCAGAGATGATGGTCAACCAAACCCGGAGATTCACAGCCTCGTGACGCACAATCTGCAGGGTTCAAATCACCGGGAACATGTCTCCAATTAATAACCGCATTTGAATTTTGAATTTGTGATACCCGGTTAGCCACAAAAACCTCCAAAGCATGGACAGATGCTCTTAACCAACCAAGAACAATCTGACTGTCAGTCCAAGCAAATACCTTTTCAATTTCCACCACTTGCCCCAAAGTAGAATTCAAATGATTTAGAAGTCTTGTTAAAAGGGCTGCCCCGGATAATTCTAATTTTGGAATCGTGAGCCTTGATCTCACAGGAGCGACCTTACTCTTAGCCATAACCAACTTAATAGTCACATTATCCTTCGGGTCCATAACACGAAGATAGACGGCAGCCGCATAACCTCGTTCGGAAGCATCACAAAATCCATGCAGGCTGACACGACATTTAGACGTCGGAAAGAAGGCTCGGTCTATTTTAATAAATTCAAGATCTGGCAGAGATGTTACAAACCGAGACCAAGCCTGGAGCAACTCACCAATGAGAGGGGCATCCCACGTCAATTCCTGCAACCAAAGTTTCTGAAGGAAACACTTGGCCCAAAACACAACCGGCGCCAACCAACCATTGGGATCAAAAATCCGAGCTACGGTTGACAGTACCATACGCTTAGTCCAAACCTTGCAGATAGTTATATCCTGTACACGAAATGTGAAAACATCTGGGACCGGTTGGTACTGTACTCCGAGAAGAGTGACTACGTTAGGATCTTCTATATTTTGAAAGAGATGTGGGGCTTGCTGGTGCTCTTCCGGTAAATCTTCAAGAAGAACCTGCGAGTTGGATATCCACTTTCTTAATTCATACCCACCAGACCTCAAGATACCGATCAGCTCATCTCTTAAAACCTTCGCCTCTTCTTCACTGGCAGCACCTGTACATATGTCATCGACATAGACATCGCTTGATAAAATAGCGGCTGCCCTGGGAAAGTAAATACGCTCGCGATCCGCAAGTTCCAGTAAAGACCTTATAGCAATGAACGGACTAGACTTGAGTCCATAAGTGTTCGTATTTAGCTCATATACAGTCATTGGATGAGATGGATCCTCTCGCCACAGTATAAGCTGATAACACCGATCATCTGGATGAATAAGAGTCTGACGAAACATCATCCTTATATCCGCAACAAAAACGACTTGATGTCGGCGGAAGCTGGTTAAGAGGTCTGAAATATCACGATGCAGTTTTGGACCGGCATGCAAACATTGGTTTAAGGTAATACCGTTAGAGGTGGGTGCTAAACCATCAAAAACTACTCTAATCTTTCCTGCCTTAAACACAGCATGATGAGGGATAAAATAATGCTCTTTAGAACGCCAATCATATTTGGAAACCGACATGTGGCCCAACTCCAGGTATTCCCTCATGAAATTTAAATAGTCTTGTTTGAAAGCCACATCACGTTTCATACGACGTTCCATGGAGAATAGTCTTTTCTCTGCCAGCATCCTGGACTGACCAAGGGGAGAACGAGAGGGCAAGAAGGGCAACCGTGTCACAAACCGACCTGAATGGAGCCGACCGGTATTATTCTGGAAGAATAATTCGCATTCCTGGTGCTGCGGGTTGACACGAGGCGCTGTAGGAGGTTCCTCTATTTCCCAAAATCGCTGAACTGCGTCAGCGAGGGATAGACCTACTTGAAAGCTGGCGTTATCCGGAGAGGAGAGTACTGGAAATGCTGGACCCATAATGACTTCACCAAGATCAGTATTTATTGCAGAAAGACCACCTGCTTGAAGAAGCTTACTGCTTTCCAACCGTAACAATCCAAGAACATCTGCTCCGAGTAGAACATCAACTGGTCCCGGAATGTGGAAACCTGGGTCAGCAAGAGAGAGTTTAGACGTTAAACCTACGACGCCTGGAGGTAATGAAACTACTGGATGCTGTCCCAAGATATTATCCAAGACGATCGCTGTCGTCGTGATCCGAGGAGAAGGGGAATGAAGTGGAGAAAAGGATAGTGAGACTTTCCCCACCAACCCAGACACCTTGACTCCACCAACCCCATGAATAAAGTTCGCGCCAGGAGCAACATGTAAAGATAATTTCTTCATCAACCGTGTTGACACAAGACACCCCTGAGAGCCTGAATCCAAAATCGCGCGCGCGGTAACCTGTTCGCTCCGAAGAGAACCAACACGAACATACGCAGTAGGTAGCAAAACGGTTATAGGAGAAGATGGAGACACGCATGGAGAACGAGGAAGGAGTCAACAATCCTGATCACGATTACAGCTGTCCGGTGAGAGAACGTTACCAGACCCTTCCTTCAAACGTCGATGAGAATGTTGATTGCGTTGCCCCAAGCGAGGATGATCTATATAAGGAAGCTGCGCTTGTGGCTCAATCCAGCAGCTCCGATCCGTATCTGCACCAGCCTTGTTCCGAGAACCGTGAGGACCCCCGCCCGTACGAGGTGGTGAACGACGACCACCATTGTCACCTCGATTAGAAAACGAATTACTATTTCGTGGTGAAACATACTTGACGCCTCCGGTCCAAGGCTGAGGCGAGTTCCTTATATCACACCCTGGAGAATTTGATGGTGATACTCGACCCGTAGCAACTGGTTGAGGAGATCCATTGCGATTGCCACAAAGCAGGAGATGATGATTACCTCTACACTGCGCACAGGGGCGGGCCGACTGACATTGAAACGCGAGATGGCTGCCTAAACAGTTGTAACACCAGTTACGCTGACGTGCAATACCGCGCCGCGCCTGCCAACGAAGATTCTTAAATTTAGGGCAGCTCGTAACACCATGTCCAGAATCTCGGCAATATGAACACCTACGATCATCCTTCTGTGCTGCTGCCGCAGTGTACATACGAGGTATCTCACGCGGCCGAACCATCTGACGATTTTCAGCTGCGGGCCGTATACGAGAATAAGCAACTGAGGGTCCGGGTAGAGGAACGTTCTCCATACGACGACACTCCTCCTCCAGGAAAACAATTAATTCATCAAACTGGGGAAGATGAGTGGCGGAGTCCCCACCGTATTCCAATTCGAACCGATTTCTTAAGTCATGTGATAATTTACTTAACACGATATGTAATAACAAAAATGACCAACTCGTCACTGGCAATTCTAATCCCTTTAAACCGTTAAGTGCAATTAACAACGGGTTAAGAAGCTTCGTTCGTAAGACGTGAGCTCCAATGATCCTTGGTAAACCTAAAATGGCAGAAACATGATTATCTGCTAGCCGTCGAACATTCTGGTACCTACGCTTGAGTAAGTCCCGAGAAATGTCATAATTTGCATCGACGAGCTCCAAGTGTTGCACTAACCCTTTAGCCTCACCAGTCAATGAAGCCATCAAATAAGCTAACTTTTGAGCAGGGGTCAAATCCTTACGACAATGTACCAAGCTATCGTACAAGTTACTAAACGCAACCCACTGTCCTAAATCGCCGCTGAAGTGCGGTAAGTCGAGGACTGGCAACCTACTAATTAATGCCGGCGAACTATCCGCATCCGGAATTATGCGAGGATCATTTATCTTAGAAGCATTGATATTGCCTACTGCCTGACGTAATTGATCCGCCAGATCGTCCGCTTGATTAACGTCGCAATTGATTTTACTCAGAACGTCACCGTCCAAGTCCATTTCCAAAAGAGACCGGTACGCATCATACAAATCAGCCAACTGACTATCTAATAATTTATAACGCGATAATAAAGCCTGAGCACGATCCTTACGTTCAATATTTAGAACAGCGGAGCCGAGCCAACGCAATACGCCGGCAATTCGTGCGGTATGTTTAGCACTCATCGCGAAAATAAAAATAAAAATAAAAATCAAATAAAATAAAAAAAGTAAATTTAAATCCAAAATAAAGAATTCCCGAAAATAATAATATGTGAGCTAATAACCAACGATTATATTGAATAATATAATACTAACTAATTACTTACTGAAACAACTAAATTGAAAATAAATTAAGTTACACTAATTAACAAACCGGTTTAAAAATATGTTACGTGGTGAGTAAGCGTATAACGATTTTATAAACGTCACAAAGAAAGTAATCCTAGCTATTTATTTTTACGAAAATAATAGAAATTATAGAACTAAATATTAATTAGCCGTTAATAACAAATAACCCTTAATAATAAAATAACAAAATAATTAATTAGTAATAGCCGCGTATAACAAACGTATATCAATTGATTATGCAACCCGTAATACCGAATATTAACGTTTTAACCTACTCGGTTAACAACCACGCTCTGCTACCAGCAATTGTATCGTACAAAGGGGCTCGGCTGACCCCACGACACAACCTCTAAACGGGCAACGTCATCAACAGCTACGTATACGATTACTCCCTAATTTGCTTATTAAAACTAACGACTTACCTGTCTGCTTCTGTTATGCTTCAAAGAAGGAAGTCACATAGTCAGTCTGTACTAGTAAAGGATTTGGGGTTCCCCAGAGAATAGGATAAATTGTATAAAATTAATAAAAGGGAAATAATTATGGGACAAATAATTTGATACTTAAGTGTTCCGTCGCGTGACCTTCGGTTCCACGCACACTTCGAGTGAGAAGGCAGCCACCAATTCGGCGCTGCAGCCAACAATTCAAACACTCGACACTAATGTAATTTACTCTTTTGGAAACTTCTAGAACCGATAATGATTACTCCGCAAAATCGTTAAGCACCGAGGTTCACCGAGAACCGCTCACCGAGAACTATCTTCGAGAACTGTGGTTCGAGAACTGTCTCGACCGTTACGCGTGCGTTTGTCACACCACCAAAAACGTAACATCTACCCTCGATTTGTTAATAATTAAAATATATTTAGCGCCTGACGATTGCTATTAGCAACTGTACAATTTAATTAATAACTATTCCGAACATCCCCCAATATAAAAATTACGTTTAAAAAAATCTAATCAAAAATCCCTAAATGAGGAATACATATTACAATAATAGACTTACAAATATAACATATGTTTAATAGATGTTATAATTCTTAGATGTGTTTTAATTTATCCCTATCCATGATCACATATATATTTTTCAAGATATGGTAAATTGTACATTTATTTTCAAATTTTACTAAAATATATTTTTTCAAGGATAAGTTTTTTTATAAAAATCTTGACACCTTAAATGATCTGATCTGATTACTACAATATGCGTAGTTGAAAATAAATAGTATGGTTTATTTTGCTGGTTCTATAATTTTCTTTTTTTTTTATAAATACGGTCTACATATTTAACCAAGAAAGAAATGCTCAAAAAAATATAAAAAATACAATTAAACTGTAATGTAATAAGACTCTGGATAACATATCCCTGTAGACAGTTAACTAATCATAAAATGTGCAAATGTTTTTTTTAGGTTTGATCTCTTTACTCCATTTTAACGTTCAAATTTGCTTATCACTATTTTTAATATAATAATTGAATATTCTTTGAGAATAAATATTTATGAATAGAACAAGAGGTAGTAAAGTGATTGATAATCCTTATTATATTGAAGTCATCGTGACATAAAGACGTAGAGGGTATCTGATTACAATAGCGATATGAAATAATTGTTGAAGCATGTATGTATCATTAAAAATATGTTTAAAATTAAATTGCTTCTATATGAATGAACCAAATTTATTTCACGGAAGACCGTTATCCTAATGAAATGTCAAACGTTTCAATCAGAGTACTTTGTGGTGAAACTTCTATTTGGTTAAAGGTCCCAGAAATATGTCCGAAATATTTGTCCTATATTGCATAAATAATTTATCGATAAGTTTTTAATGATTATTAGTCATATATTTTGGTCACAAAATAAAAAAAAATGTAATTCTGGCATAAAAACGTAACAAGACTTTAAATAGGTTAAAATAATAGAGAAAAAATTAAATACACTACATAAGAGAAAAAGGTGTTCAGGCAAAATTCTTTCATATTTTTTAAATATTTTTTTTCCTAGAAACACAAATCCTATCCAGAGTGTATCTAGAAAATAAAGGCTTTATTATTCAAGAGTTTTGTTGCTTCTATATTTATGAAAGGTTCGAGATACTAAATCGTGTACATATATATCGAATAGATTGTAAAAATGTAAATAACCTTTTTCACCTAACACTATTTTGTAAATTCGCTACATTTTTTTACTCTAAAAACAAAGAGGTTAAGTATTTTACTTATTGATAAAACTTAACTAACTAACACCTCAGTAGACTTTTATATTTTATTATTTATATGAAATATTAATTGATTTATTAAACGTACCAGCATTCCATTATTAAGTTTTAGTTAAAAGTCAGGTGGCCTTTTTACCACCTGGTGGAAAATTAACGCCTCTTATCAATCGATGGGGAAACACTCGGGCTTCCTGTTATTGTACCCCGTTTACTAAAATACGATGAGTGGAATGCCGCTGCGCCTTTGTTATTTCACGCTGGATTTCAACTTTACAAATCACAGGAGTGAGTAGATGAAAAGTTACTTTTTAGTGAACAACTGTGTTATTTATGTTGCAATTTGAAGGGAAATAACAAAATACTTAGCAAAGTTAATAAAAGTAAAGAGTGTTTTTAAAGCAATATAGTAAATGAAATCGAATTTCATTTACTTCAATATCTGTAATATACTCTAGTTATTGAATTTGATATCATCTCAATTCAATGGCTCTGGATAATATTTTATCTAGTAATTCTATTACAATATTACATTTTCTTAAAAGTTTTCTAGTCGAGCACATTTCACCTAAATAATTTTTTTATATCTATTCCAATATTATTTAGATACTTCAGCAAATAATATTGGAATTGCATTCTACTTTAGTTTAAAATAATATATTTTTCTTAAACTTAGCTAAAATTGGTATTAATAACCAAACCAACAATTGGTATTAATAACCAAAACAATTAATAACCAAACCACCTGAGCACGTTCTTCTTCATTCTCAACGTGACATCTTCGCTAGTACCTGCCACTCTGTGGATCTGTTCATTGCGGATTCGGTCAGCTGGACTGACTCCGCATATTCTGTGAAGAGATCGCATCTCCACAGCATTCATATTTCTTACATTCTTCTTCTGTGTTACCCACGTTTGGCTGCCGTATAACAGCGTCGATAGCAAGAGGACATTGTGCACAGCCAAACGTGCAGCTATGCTGACGTTTCGCCGTCTCAACAATGCAGCCAAAGCATCGTTGACTCTGTTACCGGCAGCAATACGCCTTTGCACATTCGTATCTTCTGTTTCTGCTAAACATACTTCCCAAATATACCACTTCATTCACTTGTTCTTATTATCTTACCATTCAATAAGTTTAATAAGAATTTCTGCAACTTCTTTTTCTGAAGAGGAGGTAGAATGTGCAAAAAATTTGCTATTTGCTTCTATTAAAACGAATCTGAAGAAGGAGTGAAGACTTAAAAATGGGAAATTACACAAAGATTTAGAGGAGATGATATGTGTCTTCAAAGTTACAGAACCGGATTTAATCAATATTTTTGTGGCTCGAGATTTACATAAATTACCGCCGGTTACCTTCGACCATGTCGATGTCGCTAAGTTATTGAAAGACCTGCTGATTTTGCGGACTAAAATAAACGAAATATAAATAGCTACTTTACTACGAAGCAACTAGATGAATTAAAATTGAATTTGAAAAATCAACCCCCCGCATCTTCCTTAACATGTAATATTAATTCGAAAAAAAGAGGAGGGTATGTACTTGATAGTGGGCCTATCGGTTTATAACTAGCTGAGATCAACACGATAACGGCATGTCAAAGCGCGGAGCGTACGGAGTCATCAAAGTATCGCTATCTCGCTCACGCTCGTAAGGCGGACGTTGGAAATAAAGACAGTGCCGGCGCACTCATGAATCCAACATTGATTGAAAACACGATATGCACCGATATGGTTGAGATGGAGGCGCTGGCGGCTTGCCGTACGGATACGAATACAGGAATTAAACAACCCACGATTGCGGATATTGCTAAAAATGGAGAATGGAAAACGCAGAATGCAAAAACTAGTGAGTGGGTTACTGTTCAAAACAGAAGGTATAAGAACAGGTTTTCTGGAAAAACAGAGAAAGCAGCTACGGATAATACCGAGAAGTTTAAAGCGGCTGAAGTTAAAATCCCGTTGTTTATTTCAATGGTAACCAAAGAGACCGCTGTCCTCTACATTTGTGAATATATTAAAAACAAAACGTCGGAAGTCGTTTCACTTGAAAAAATTAAAATAAAAAAGGAAAGACCGTGCAACGCATATAAAATACTTGTAAATAAAAATAAATTGAAAATATTTTTGGATGATCCGATTTGGCCTGATGGTATTACATTCAGGCATTTTATACATTTTAAATACAGAAAAGAAGAAGGAAAATCCTTTTCACAGAACTAATAAATACAATAAATGCATAATTCTTCAAAACTGAGCATAATAACATTTAATTGTAAATATGTCAAGAGGTCATTGAACTGTGTGCGATTATTGTGCATGACAGCTGACATTGTATTGTTACAAGAAACATGGTTATATCCACATGCTTTATGCTATCTAGAGAATATGGATCATGAATTCAGTTACACTACAAAGTCTTCGGTGGACACATCAGCCGGTATTTGTAAAGGGAGACCCTTCGGAGGACTTGCAATACTATGGCGTAAAAGTGCATTGAAGTGTGTGACTGTAGTGCAATGTGATAGTGATCGGATTTGTGCAATAAAAGTAGTAGTAAATGACAAATGTTTTATGGTTATAAATACGTATATGCCGACAAATTGTAGTGAAAACCATCCAGATTTAACAAATTGTCTCAGTGAAATTATTTCTGTAATACAATACAATAATATTGAATCTGTTTATGTGTGGGGAGATTTCAACGCGCACCCAGATGAGACATTTTTTAAAGGAGTTCTTAGTTCTTGTACTGAGCAAGAATTGTTGTGTGCAGATATTAATAGCCTTGGTATCTCATCACAAACATATACATATATAAGTGACTCGCATGGGTGTAAGCGTTGGCTAGATCACTGTCTTGTAACTCATTCGGCGGCAAGAACAGTTGTAAACATTAAAATTATGCTTGATACGTATTGGTCAGATCATTTTCCTTTGAAGTTAGAGTGTGATATCAATGGCATCTGATCAAAATCTAGTGCAATTAAACTTGCAAATAGCGGTATTCGATGGGGGGAAAGAAATACTGAGAACATTGCAAGATACTCACAATTAAGTAATAACAAATTACAAATGTTCAGTTTCCTCCACAATTTGAACAATGTGCGGACTATTTTTGTAACAACAAGAGTTTGTTGGATAAATTGTATAAAAATATTGTTTGTATATTAGGCGATGCTGCTTGTAAAAGTAGAACGTTAAGGGGCTGTAAAGTGAATTATAAGGGTATAAAAGGTTGGAACAAGCAGGTTAAAGAATCTCATGCAAAGGCCAGAGTTAAATTTCAAATATGGATATCGTGTGGGCAACCCACTAGTGGGCATATATTTGAGGAAATGAGGTTAAGTTGTAGGATATTTAAGTCAAAATTAAAATGGTGCATTAAAATCCAAGATAATAGAAATGGATATTTTGGCTTCCTTATATACGGCAAAGAAATTTTCATTATTTTGGAAAGGGACTAGGAAACTGAATAATAGTCCAAGTCTTCCAGTTAGCGTGGAGGGTAGGAGTGACTATGCTGAGATATCAAATTTATTTAGAGAACATTTTAAAGTTATTTCACCTCTTGAATCTCAGCCGGGATGATGCTGAGTCTTGTCAATCAGAATCCCCTAAAAGGTTAAATTGTAACGAAGTTAAAGGTGCAATTAAAGATATGAAGAGAGGTAAGTCTCCTCGACACGACGGACTCAGCATCGAGCATCTTCAAAATGCTGGTGTACATCTGCCAGGAGTGTTGACAATGTTCTTCAATCTCTTTATAGGACATTCTTACTTGCCACGGGAGATGTTGGACACAATAGTTGTACCTATTGTAAAAAAACAGAACAGGAGACATAACAGATAAAGGTAACTACCGGCCTATTTCACTAGCAACTGTGATAGCCAAGGTATTTGGCAGCGTGCTCGACTCTCGTATTGGTGGATACGTATAATTGCACGATTCGCAGTTTGGTTTTGCGATCTTAGTTGTCAACTGAGAGTGCCATTTTTGCGTTGAAGCACGCTGTCAAATATTATACTGATAGGAAAACACCAGTGTATGCTTGTTTCCTGGACCTGTCAAGAGCCTTCGACTTGGTTTCTTATAATATCCTGTTGGAAAAGCTTCGGAGCAGCGGCATTCCTGCTTCACTTATATCTATATTATCTATCTGGTATGATAATCAGAGAAATTTTGTAAAATGATCAAATGCTTTGTCTGAGCCATATAAACTTGATTGTAGAGTAAGGCAGGGAGGTCTCAGTTCTCCGAGGCTTTTCAATATTTATCTTAATGAATTACTTGTGAAGCTCAGTAGCATACATGTCGGATGCCATGTAGATGGTGTATGTGTCAATAATTTACATTATGCAGATGACATGGTGTTGTTGAGTCCCTCGATATGCGGAATTAGAAAGTTAATATCAATCTGTGAAGGATATGCTAAGCAGCATGGCCTAATATACAATCCTAAGAAAAGTGAGTTGTTAGTCCTTGTAGGGAAAAATAAAAGTCCAACATGTGTCCTTCCTGTACAACTAAGTGGGAAACTTGTAAAGAGGATAACTGAATTAAAATATCTGGGACACATTGTTACTGAGAATTTAAAAGGCGATAAAGACATGGAAAGAGAACGCAGGGCATTGGCTGTAAGGGCCAATATGCTGGCTCGAAGGTTTGCTGGTTGTTCATTACCTAATAAAATTGCACTATTTAAAGCTTACTCCAAAACATTTTACACCAGCGGCCTTTGGGCTAGCTGTACCCAAAGAACAGCCCACATTCTGCGAGTTCAATATAATAATGCCTTCAGGGCGCTGTTGAGGCTCCCTTATCACTGTAGTGCGTTAGGCATGTTTGCAGATGCTCACACAGATGATTATTTCGCGATAATGCGTAAAAAGGTGGCGTCGGTTATACAAAGGGTAAGGGTAAGCACCAACAGCATCCTGAAAGTATTTGCAGATAGATTGGACGGGCCGACCATGGGGAGGTTTATCAGGTTGCATGTGCAAAATGTAGCCGGGAAAGTCTCCCTGTGGTAGATATTTGTTTATATAAATTTTGTTTGTAATGTATTTTTTGTGTGTATTTTATTTTTGTATTGTATGTTATTGTATTTTATTTTTGTTTGTATTTTGTTACACTAACATAGTTCTTAAGTAATTCTATTGTACTAACCAACTATGAGCGTATGTTGCTTGACAATAAAAGATTTTTATTTAGAATTTTATTTTTTTTTAATTTTAATTTGTTATAATTTATTAAGACAGTCAGTTCTAAAACTTAAATGTTAAGGAGCAAGTTACAATTTTGACTTTTTACATTAGGACGTTCATGTATAGAGTTTACACTCTATGAATGAATCAACGACGGTTACGTGATAGAGTACTGTTTACTTCGTCATAATCCTAACACGCGCTGCATACACAATTTTTCCATACGTCGCAAATGTGCTAAAGAAGTGTGATACCCGCATCAATTGCTGATTTACCTTTGTTGGAAGCATATTGTTCACTATTTATGATTTTTTTGTTATAAACAAATTCTGCCATTTAGCTTATTTCAATTTAAAATGTATTTCTTTTCTAAATGGGTGTCCGAAAGAAATGGTCGGTAGGCGATAAGAACGCCTTTTGTATCTCTATAATTTTCTATTATTTTACTTCTTTTTATGATGTGTATGATGTGCAATAAAGAATATAAATAAATAAATAATTTCATGTAACATGAAATTGAAAACTTTATTTTATAAATTATTTGGATTGTCATCAGTTACATCTCCTTTAAGCACTAATTGCACAACATTTTATTTAAAAATAAGGATTCTATTTATTGCCATTGGTTTGCTAGTAAATTTTTGGGGCCTTTATATTTTTAATAATTAAACATTTCTTAACGGACAAACGTAATTGGCTCCAGGTCGCCATTTAATATATATTTAATTCATTATTTAAAAGAGATCCAAAGACCTTTACTTAATTGGTCAGAAAAAACAAAGTACTTATTTTTGAGCACTACGCAAGATTTATTATTTTTTGAATATTTGTCATGATATCTATATTTTAATCACTATGTTTATGATGTATAGCCAAATCGTCCAACACTTCAGAGCTTATTAAATAATTTAAATTTTTCATTTACACAATTAAAATTACAGTAATTATTTGTTAAACCTACAACCGCTCTAAGTTGTACTTAAACAAGTCAACTTCCCTTTCTGAATTTTCTATCTACACATCCTTAATATATTCGACTTGCCAATATCGTTTTGTTCATCGTTTTTACATGATCCAACCATCTACGCATTCCTTTCTTAATCCTAGTCACCACATCTTCTTTCATATCACAACGCTTTCTTATTTCACTATTTCTTATTTTATGACCCAATTTCATAGCTGTTATGCTACTTAGGATCCTCATTTCAACAGTATTTATCTTATTTTCATCCTTACTGTGTTATAGCAAGTTTCCAAGTTTCACTTCCGTTCACATATATTAATTTTTTACAGAAAGCTATCCAAATTCAGCCATACGAGCCTTTTAAATAATTATAAAAGCGTGTAGTGCTTCATTTACCCTATTACCTGCATTCACGCTCCTTTCAATATTTGTTCTCAAATCTTCCATCTCTTGTAAATACATAACCAAGATATACGAATCTTTCACTTGTTCAACTGTCCATTGATAAAAATATTGCACTTTCGTCTTACTTACATTTACTTCCATTCCTTTCTCCTTTAAAGCGACATGCATGCGTATTTATCTTCTCCGGTAACCCACCAGTTGATGAAGCAAGTATTATTTGTTCATCTATATCGAGAAGACATTTGATTAGTTAAGCGTTCATTCTCAATTCAAGATCAATTTCTTACTAATAATCATCAAAATAGGTTAAACAGCCACGGCGACGCGGAACATTGTTTCTCAACACCATTTTGGATGTTCAACTATTCAGTGTACGTGACGTAATCCTAAAGCAAGCACTGGAGTTCTTATACAATGATTTCAGTGCTTGCACTAACCCACTCAAAACATTCACGGATAATGTTGAAAATGAAAGAAGAATAACAATTTTGTTTGTCGTAAGAAATATATATATATATATATAAATATAGCGTCTTGGTTTAATACATTAATACAATACCATTAAAGTATACAAAGCTTATTCGCAATGGCCTTCATTGCGTGCAATAGTCGTTTAAACCTTGGGGCCAGTTATCAATCAGTTAGCACGTCCTATTTCTATGGGAAAATACTTCATTGCCAATCGTATGGATTGTTTTAGGCGCTCCAAATAATCCTGGCGATTAGAGCAAACCTTACTCTATAATACTGACCATAATCCTGTGGATCAATATCCGGACTAGATGACGGCCAGTTTTCAGCTTTGCTGAAGTCCGGATCGTTCCTTTCTAACCAAAACTCAGACTGAGAGATTCTTTCTGCGAGGACTATTATTGCATATGGTGTTGTTAAGGGGCTCAGTACGAACACAATGTGAACCGTCAGATCTCTTTTGTGACAAACAGAGAAGGTTTCATTGTCAATCAAAAGCCCGGTACACAAACATTGGCTAATAATAAATAATACTAAGCCTATAGAGGATTTTTAAAATTTTAATTTGGTTCCGTACGTAAAGTAGATACATTTCGGTTCTCTTTATCACCCCACTCCCGTTTAATATCATAAAATATTTCACAATATATTGGCTTAAATATAAGAAGCCACAATGAATAATCGTATAATAATGAAAGAGTCCAAATTCAAAAGTAATATTTTATTTATTTTTAATTGTAACAGTATTTAGTAGTAGTAGTAGTAGTATTTCTAATAAATACGGAATTGAAAACTGTGTTGAGATCTATTTGCTTTTTACTATTAGTTTATAAAATATGGATTTTTAGATTATTTGAAGGAGATAAAGCAATAAGCTTGCGGTTTATTTGCGGTATGCATCACATAAGTTTTGGGTTCGAAAATTAAAAATTTAAATAAAGGGCAGTATGTACATACATTTATTTTATTTACTTTATTTAAACACTTTATAGCACTAACATAACATAAAAACATAACATAATAACAGGAATAGATAGTAAAACAAAAACAAAAATATAAACCGTGCAAAAGCGGTCTTATCGCTAAAAGCGATCTCTTACAAACAACCTTCGAAGATAATTAACAATAAGTGATCAGAAGGGATAGTGCAAATGATAATATATGTTAATATTCATAGATGATAAACATACTTCAACTAGAAACAATATATATTTACTCGTATATTTCTACATATTTTATTATATTTGTATGTATATACTCATATATATATATATATATATATGGTATATATAAATTTATACTTTACATATATAGATAACTAGCAGGTTACCCGTGCTTCACGACGGGAATAAACAAAAAAAAACTGACTTTCGTGAGTATTGAAACCATGACCCTACCCTTCACACATACACGCTCTATCCTCCAACCCATAATAACTCGCTATCAGTGCGAGAAAGCCTTGAGTTTGATAAATACAGAGTTTAATTCCTATCGGGTTATAGGTCCACTCTTGTTTCTCACATCGCAGCGTGTAGAGAATAAACATAGTGACTGGCCAAATAATTTTAATTTCTACTGCAATGCAATGGAAGAAGAGAGGGAGCGGGGCGTAAATTTTGCAGTTTTTTAGCTGTAACTTTGGAGCGGTTTGGACCTTTGCAAAATTCTTTCTTATTGCACCTATTCAATTTGTCAGGAGTCTTGTGTCCAAATTTCAGTTTTCTAGGTATTACGGTTTGGGCTGTAGAGCGATGAATGAATCAGTGAGTGAGTGTCTTTGTGCTTTATATATTAAGATGTTGCTTTAAACGATTTTTAAAAAGTGATAAAGTAGGAGACTTTCTAATAACCAAAGGTAAAGCATTCCTGAGTCTTACAGTTTTACAGAATAAGTGTGTGTTATATGTTGGTAGTTTCAATATAATACATGTTTACATTATGAACACGCCACAACTTCTATAAAGGGATAAGTCAATTGATTGATAGCAGAGTTAGAGATATAATAAAATAGTATATTTAGTATCTATGATATAAATATAGACATAACCAAAAAAAGTATGACGTAATGTAGTAAAATATAAGTAGTGTAGATTTTAAGATTTGCAATATCTGCCGTAAGTCTAACGCTAAGCTAGCTTTCTACTCAAAAGATTATCAAAAAAAATTATATATATATTCCAGTTTGTAGCTTTTCGATAAATAGCTCGGAATACTCACTAAACTGTGAAAAACTATGAAAACAAACTAACTATGGAAATTTAAGAAACGTTGGAATATTTTCTTGAACAAAATATTATGTTAAAAAGCTTAGTTTTAGGTTAATACAATAAATTTTAAATAAATAAGCCTTAATTTAGAGTGTTTTTCTCCTAAAGATAAGAACTTAATAATTCAATGTATTTTTTATACTGAGTTACTATGTATTTTTTATGATGGACATGAATGTTTAACACTTGAGTGGGGCCATACCACAGAAAAGGTCAAAGTATTTTGAAATAGTTACAAAACTATTTCTCTCTTTAATTTATAACTTTCCGGTTTTTACAGATACCCCTATATTGTGCTATAAGATTGTTGTTTTATATATTGTAAAATATTTAAGCCGTCACTAGATACTTTAACCTTAAAGTCAAGATATGTCTTAAAGTGAATTATTAAATCCTAATAAAGTACATTATTATATTTATATATTTGTTATTTATTGGATATTATGACACAAACAACTGGAGTGAATCCGCCCTTAGATTTCAAACAAACCTATGTGAATAAAAACAGCAATAATGGATAAAGAAACTGTTTCTTGAGTTTATTTAAGTTTTTAAGTAAATTATTCGAAACTGCGTGTTACTTAAAGAGGAGTACCAGATTATGTCATTCTATGAAACCAAAAATTGGGTATGAAGAGGTAATCTACTTAACTCTATTAGAATTGAAACTGGAAAACTTCAAGACTTATAGCTTATATCATATAAAAAAATACACAATTTTCAACTTAAAGAATCTATTAATTGTGTATTAGCATATTATCTGACAATAAATTTTATTTAATTTCTTGTTATGGTCCCTGTTAAGCGTTTCATGTAAATAAATAAAAAAATGGAATCTATGAAAATTATGATCATTTGAATATTATAATTTAATTACTTATAAGTAAAAAATATAGTTTCTGGGGTCAGAAAATTTAATAAATATTTATCGTTAAACTAAACTAAATAAATCTTTGAAATATGAATACAATCTTTACTACTATTTAAAACATATTTTCTATCCCATTGTCAAAAATACAAAGAAATACGTAAAATTTTAATGCAAATATGTGAAACTTTATAACTTTATAATAGACATTGTAATAATGTAATTTAATAAGTTATAACATTACCGATTTAAAATATTGATCGCCAATTTGTTTACTGATTTGATTACAAGCTTCTAAATAGATGAAACAAGTATTGACTTACTTTTTGCTCTTTTAGTTATACTTTAGATTTAACTGTATTTGAAAAATATTAAGCTTTTAATTTTTGTTTACAGTTTGTCAACGAATTAAGTTTGGTGGCAGCGAAGGATGCAAAGAAAAACAATTATTTTATAAAATTATATTAAAGAGTTACAATTAAAACTTATAATTAATTAATACTAAAAAAAGGTGATTCCAGGTCAGCGATTGACCCAAGAATGAATATATTTTATCCTCGATTCCCATCGATGGTGAGAACGCAAGCCGTATGGTGTCGTCTTCAGGATACTCGAAGCGTGGTGTCAGTATTTAATCGTGTGAAACCAAGTTGGTTCTTACTATAACAATTGCCCTTGGCTATGCTTGCGTAACAAACGTTTTCTTCAAAATATAAGTATCACCTCTAATTGGCATTTATAATATGAAAAGCAAATTTAACAAATTCATGGCTATATTAGCTTAAAAATAATTAATTACGTAGAAAATCAATCCTTTGGGCTTATCTACATTTAGCGTAAAGTTATGAATCGATTTTATCATTTAGTTTTCTTTTTAGGAAATTTATTTCCACAGAAAAGTAAAAAGCAAAACTCTTTGTACGTTTACTGTAATATATATACGTTTACTGTAATATACGTCTGATAATATATTACAACATTTTTAGTTAGATAACTAAATTTATAATTCGTTGTGTTTTATTACAATTAAAAATTTTAAACACAGACTATTGCTTGGGTTTACAACTCTTAACATGACATTATGCAGTGGTAAAGAGCATAATATTATTTGGTGATAAAATAAACCCGTAATAGTATTTTAATAAGGTTATATTAAATTTGCTTATCTTAGTTTTTGAAGAATGATAGTCAGCTCAAAAACTTTTGAAACAATTAAACAGTCTGTTAAGTTCTAAAACAAACAAAGTTTAATTCATTGAATATTAATTTCTATAGATATTGCTTTCAAAAATTATGTTTCAGGTATATAAATGTATTTTATATATAGAGAAAATTTTCTACGAGTAGAATGGCTTATGAATTTGCTTATTTCGTCATTAACATGATTTTTATTTAGCATGTTTTTTTATATGTTTTAATTAGATTCAGAATAAATAATGTTTTAAATAAAGAAAAAATTATAAAAAAAAAAGTAGTTTAATTCTATGTTTATTCTTGTTTAATCTTAATTTTATGTACATATTCTGTTAATTTTGTATAAATTTGATAGAGTTTCTATAAAAAATTCCAAAGTTATCTACGATTCTTCCGAGTGAACATTTCTGCTACTCAAAAAAATACTAAGTGGTACATTTTGCGATAGACACTACTCAATAGCGAGTACGTTCGCCGTGTGACACTTCAACTACATGATACTATTATAGACATATTGTAAGGGATTGAATTTAGAAGTCAAGAATAATTAGAAAGTAAGAATCAACTGAAAAGCAAGGCGAGTTACAAACCCAGTAATTAGGTTTATAATTCTGTCGTCTATTCTAATTTCTCGTATATCTCGATTTTGTTTTAAGATTATACAAGTTTTTTTTTTTGACTACATTTTTGTAATCTAACATATCCATATGTCGGCAGCCACGCTATTTATGTGCGGCTTTAAGAAACAGCGTCCAATAGTCCATCCTTATACAAAAACTAGAGGCAATTGGCATTAGAAATCAGTATTTGACTCTTTTTATTAGTTATTTAACCGACCGTAAGCAAAACGTAAGAGTTGAAGGTTATACAAGTGATGAAGCCGACGTTACATTTGGTATACCCCAGGGAAGTGTCCTAGGTCCGACTTTATTTTTAATCTATATCAATCAACTTTGTAATCTGCAATTGACTAATGGACAAATATTTTCATTAGCTGATGATACTGCAGTGGTATTTACTGGAATCTCGTGGGAGGACGTTCGTTTCCACGCAGAAATTGGATTGGCTCGTATAGCTGAATGGCTGAATATCAATCTCCTCTCTATTAACACCCTTAAAACAAAGTATATTTGTTTTACTATGTCTGAACGATCAGAGCCAGTAGATAATTTTGTATTAAAAATGCATAATAATTGCTCCCAAACACAAGGGATTTGTTGTTGTCCTATACTTACTAAAGTAGCTTCAATTAAATATCTTGGAGTGATTTTGGACCAACGTTTATCTTGGCATCCGCATATTGAATTGGTCGTAAATAGAGTAAGGAAGCTTGTTTATATTTTTAAGATCTTAAGACACGTAGCCTCTAACACTATTTTGAAAACGATTTACCTAGCTCTGATTCAATCAATCTTGACTTACTCTATATCAGTCTGGGGTGGTGCTACTAAGACAAGATTTATTGAATTGGAAAGAGCTCAGCGGACAATATTAAAGGTTATGTATTTTAAGCCCTACAGATTTCCAACCGATCAACTATATATCACGAGCAATGTGCTTTCCGTCAGAAAATTGTATATCATTAATGTTATTTTAAGGAAACATCGAGCACTTCCGTATGATAACAATAATCAAATTATGAAAAGAAGAAAAGATCTTGCTGCTCCTACTAGTATCACTAGAACATCTTTTTCCGGTCATCAGTTCATTAAGCTATCTAGACATCTTTACAATATTGTTAATCGCAAGTTGCAGATCTATCCATTGACTACATACTTTTGTAAAAAAACAGTAGCAGAATGGCTTCTTTCTCTAAAATATGAAGAAGTGGAGTTGCTTTTAAGTTTTATGAGTTGATTTTTACATCCACACACACATATGCACAGACGTACATACACACTTACACATACACATACACACTCACACTCAAAAACACAAACACACACTCACACATACATTGCACCTTATAGACTATTGTAATGTTTAATTAATAATTTTGTTTTTTGTAATAATTAATTAATAATTTAGTTTGCTATAATTATGTTGTTATGGAAGAGCAGAGTCTTCTGGCACAGGGATAAATTAACTATCCTTAAAAGAAGATTCTACTTTATTTGTGTTTTATGATTATTTGAAGTGAAATAAATTATTATTATTATTATTATTATTATAATAGGCGCCAGTGGAACGTACACCGAACGCTAGTTGCGGGTACTCCGAGAAAATAAAATTTCTCCTTCCTTGAGATTCGACTATAAAAACAGCCCACTCCGAGTAGTCGGCATGCATTTCTAATGATGGCGTCTCGGTGTATGGATCACTGTCTCTTGATAGTCGAATACACCATATAGGCATTGAGCGGCGAAAATTGTCTTTGACAATAAAGTAGTGCTCGTATTGCGGTGGGTGCCTGAACTCTGTCCCTGACAGTTAGTAGGCCCTATGTGACCGCCCGACATAGCCTTACTGATTCATTTCATTCATTTAATTATTGTAATTCTATTACGCGTTAGTTAGTAACTGTTGTAACAATTGTATCAATAAAATTATTATTAATATTTTTGTTTAATTTTACTAATTATTTTGTTCTGTGTGCTTAAACTGTAAATAAATTTTGTTATTCTATTTAAATTTTCTTCCTGATGTCTGAGCAAAACCCGACACATACAATAAAATATAAACATAAAATCAAAGTTCTTCTCATCACTTCCCTTTAAGTTTTCAAATGTGCGAAAAGCCTCATATATTTTTATTTTTTACATCTTGCGTAATCGCTTTCTGTATTTCTCACTAAAATCCTTTAGTTACATCTAGAACAAAATCTTTATAATATAATACTTTTTATATATACTGTACTGTACTGTACTGTACTATACTATATTATACTATACTATACTATACTATACTATACTATACTATACTATACTATACTATACTATACTATACTATACTATATATAAATATATATATGACGGCGCAGCTATGTGTAATGACATTTGATATTCTTAGTTTTTGACGTCGGCAACAGGATGACATAACGACAAATGAGACCTGTCATTCTAGCAGAACGTCAGATAAGTGGCAGCGAGACGGCCATCGTCACTTTTGTGTTGACAACCGCCTGCGCACTTGTTACCGACGCGATCGTTAATTATTATAATTCTAATTCATGTCTGCTTGATCATTAATGCCTTTAGAAAGTTAGTTAATTTGTTATTTTGTGATTTATGTGAAATGTTAAGTGTTATTAAATAACTAGAAACCATTTTGGAAATTTTTGTCAGATAAATATAAATAAATATATAAATATAAATAAATATGGTCTGTTGATGGTCTTTCTCAGAATTATCCATAATTCTGAGAAAGACCATCCTGATCCCATATATATATTTATCATAAATTTAAAGTAAAATATTATTTTATGAAAAATAAAAAAAATCGAAGCTGCTTATTTTAATTATTTAAGTACAATATATTTTATTTCATAACATAATATTATTATTTAGATGTAACATTTTAATAAGCGGCAGTTGCTTTTAATTAATCTTACTTTTAATCAAATCTTTTTATCTAGTTCTGCTCTATCCTAAGAGAAATTGCAATATGTAAATTGAAAATGTATTTATCGGTTCAATATGTTATTATTTTTCTCTTTTGGATTGTCTTTTACTGAGAATAAGAGAATTTGAATTGCGCACAACACAAATTAAGTAACTCCACTGCTTAAAAATCTTGAAGTTAAGTGTAAAAAAAATTGTTATGGTATTTTTTTTATTTATAAAAACATTCTAAAACACTAAAAGCTACCATCATTGAAGAAACAAAAATTGCAACTGAATAATAAGTAACCAATTAAGTTACTTGTGATTCAGTGGTCACTTTGATAACTGCGGTCAGAATAATAATTGTCGCATTAACACCCATAAAAAAATCTACGCGACGTTATGTAATAGTTGTTTGATTTGTCGTAATCAGAAAAGTCAATTTTGAGATGCTGATTAAACACCGTAATATTGAACTTGGCTGTACGAGTGAAATTTAACGTATCTGAATGTACGCCTTAGTGTAGTTCAAAATTAAAAATCACATGAAGTACAGTTGTATTTAAATGTCATAAATTTTTATTATATCAGGAAATAAAAATATGTAGTTACTCCAAAATAGCATAGTTGTTACTTTTGTTTGGTTTAAATATTTAATTTAACTAAATTATAAAACGATATTACTCATCTATAAAGCAATCAAATAGTAAAAAGATTAAAAAAATAATAATTATATCATTAAAAAAAATAATAATATTATTTACCCTTAAGTATTTTAATCCCAATAGCACATTCACCATATTATAATTACACGTAATTATATCTCGGTATATTAATGAAATGTTTTGTTAGTCTAAAATTAATACAGAAACCGAATTTCATTATACACTTCTCGCAATTTATATCAGTATTTAGTTTCGTTAATTATTCCAACCTCTGATTACCGATTTTAATATGAATACTATTTGTGAAAATATGTAAAAGAAGTTAAATAAAAAATATAAATAAGTAAAAAATTGCACATTATTTATTAATTTTATTATAATTAATTTTTAGATTTACATATTTAAGCTGCAGTAGGTGATATTGTAACGTTTTGAAGTTGAAATTTAGTAAAAAGTGATGATTGACACATTAAAATTAGGGCTAATACAATCGATTCACTATCAATAATACGAATGGAACAGGTATTAATCCATCCCTTGGCTGCAGAAATAGGAAACGTGTGTACGTAGTTAAAGTACTCAAGATACATATTACATACATTTATATAGTTGTTCTCAAAATATTTTTTTAATTTAAAATATATAATCTAAACTTTTGAACAACGTAAATAACGTACCGAACGTCTTTTAATTTTTTTAACACAAAGTTTTTTCGACGAAATATTAATTCATTTTTATTTGTTGTATTATATCTAAGTCACTTTTAGGGAGATGGGGTAGACTGGGAGATTATTATCTTGAATATTTGGTTAACATAAAATTTAAATTAAGAATATTTTAAATATTAATTAATATTTGCAAATTCAAATTGTTATTAATGTGCATAAATATGAATTGTGAATGCTTTTTGTAATAACGTTTTTTATGATAGGAATAAATAAAAATTGATTTACACTTCACGTATTAAAGTTTGTTTATATACGCTTCATCGCTTCCCCGTATTTGATTAAAAGCGCTTTAACACGATAACAGCGATTTAACTCTCCCGCGAGTTGACTCAATAGTCCACAAACTATTTGTTTATCACTGGACATAAAGCTTGTTAATACGAATTACTGATGATACAATAAACCAAATTCATAAGTATGTTTAAGTTTTATATTAAATACAAAATAATTGAGTTGGGTGGGTGATGGGTTCTATATATATGGGCCAAAATTGCGTAATTACTACTTTACAGGAGAGGCTTCCAAAAGTTAAATCAACTAATACTTCAAATTGATAAAACCGAACTTACATTTATCGGTTATTTTTAAGTCACATATTTTTCAAGTTGTCACATTCACAACCAAGGCATAGGCAAATGGAACACATAAGTGTATGACCACAGTGAGGCACCCTGGGTAACCGTTCTTTTGTTATTAATACTACATAGTTAACAATAATGTCATATTACTTAGAATGATCAACAATCATCCAAAAATGATAAAAAATACAACGTCTTGCATATCCATCAAGTTTTCCGAAATACTTCAGCTTACTCTGACATGCTTCAACTATTTTTTATTCATCTCTTAATTTACCATTTGTACTGTTATACTTTTTTCCAGTTATTTTAACCTTTTTATTTTCGAATCTATTCATTATAAATTTTTCTCGCAATCATCCATTATCTCTTTCCTTAATATACTTTCCCTGAGCTTACAATTATTAATATGTATGTGTAATTTACAAAAATAATCGTTGCTTGTTTGTTACTTGGATTGTAATAATAATTTAATTTGCTTATATCTTTTTTCAAAGAGCCTATATTGAAATAAAAATTGTTTAAGATTTATGGTATACGATGTATCAATTTACATTTAAGTAATATTATAACTAGAAACATTCTTGAAAGTTATAATATAAGTATATATTTTTTCCAATACAAGCTTTTATTAAAAAAACTTATTACAAGTAACTTTTATTACTTTGAGATACTTATGTATTTACCTGAGTAGATTAGATAAGAGCTGAGCGGAAAGCTTGTAACTACGAAACAATTATTTTATCTTGTTCACTAAACTAGCATTTTCATAGGCTGCGAAGGACTTTAATAATGCTGTTAAGATGGTGCCTAAATGCCTATATAAGAAGCTGAGTAAATATCACAGCCATTGTTTGGCAATCTCGTTAAGTGTATTATTTGCACTGATATGTTATATAATATGTAAATCTATTCATATATTATCATTAAATAAATTATTGTTATCTATATCTTTATATTTTAAAAATACTAAAATTTAAAGGATGAGTTATGAATTAAATCTATCTTTATGATACGAATATATATAATACATATTTCTGTCTATAGTCATTTGACTCATTGCATTTGCAATATGGATAAATTGAGTTCAATTTCTAAATAGATGAATATATGAGAAGTTTTATAATTTCATTATACGTCATTATACGTAAAGTAATTCATTATGTACGTCAAAATGACATTTACGCAATTAATAAACTAAAGTTTGCACTTTGTATAAAACAACACGTTGACGTGCCAAAGGCTAGTTGTGGCTCGAATGTCAAATTATTGGAGTAATTAATTATGTATATAAATAAAAATAACCCAATTTACAAATTAAGGTTTTGCAATTACTGTTTATTATATAATAATTTTAAAGCGACAAAGGCTAGTTGTAGTTAGTATATAAAAAGTTTTTTTACAAAAGAACATAGTTACGTTAATAAGTACATAAAAAAGAAAGAATGAAAATGTTGTTTAATTTGCGGTTCATTTGTCCAAGATGGTAGAGCCTAGATGTAGTTATTTGACTGCAGCTCGTATTAGACTGGCTTCACCGAGGAAGGACCACCTTCTCACAGAAGATCGACTTGTAGTAACCAAATTCATTTGGGTTATGTGCCGTCAGTAAGTGAAAGAATCCGAAAGCCTAACTCCCCCTCCCCCGGATACATGAAAGTGATACCTCCAAAAATTATACCCCACATACAGGTATAGGGTATGTTTTATTGTTTAGGACTTGGTCGAAGCCGGAGAACCCCTTCCTGAGGAAAATCGGGGGAATGATTCTCGAATTTTGTTCGGGCTCCCCGGCGTAGCTGGGGCGAGCAAAGTATCGCTTTTTGTGTTTTACACTCTAAACGTGGACTTTTGAAACATCTGGAGATTTTTTTCTAACCTAAAACTACCACCTGGAGAAGCACAGCCACATGCCCAATTTGTTGGATTTTCTGCTGACTACACATCCAGGAAAGTATCAGATCAGTATTGCGTAGGGCATGGAACTATTTGTACCAAGATCTGTGGTACCACGTGGTGGCAGATCACGGCCTTGATTTGATGCGTCTGTCAGGGCTGCAGTAGCTGGCAAATGGCATGCGTTACAAGCTTTGGCTAATGCGTTAGTCATTAAGGATCCGAACTCTGGAATTCTGAGGAGGAAGTATAACCGTGCTTCCAGATTCTTAAAAAAGCAAATCGCTAAAATAAAGTTAAAACATGTCATAAAAATATGGAATCGGCTAGCTAGGTACTACTGCCTACCTTGGCATGCGCAAATTCTGGGCGCATTCTAAGGCCACTTTGGGCAAATTTTACCAGCCGCCCCTACCACCACTGCACAAGGAGAATAACTCCGTGGCTTACACTGCAAAAGAGAAAGCCTTTTTTCTTCAACCGACGACCAAGAAAAGTCACCGCCTACCATTCCGCGATGTCAGAGCTCAATACCAGAAATAGTTTTCGAGAATAAACTCAATCTGGCAATCTATATTTTCTTTTGAATATTTATATTCGAGTAGGTCAGATGGCATTTGCCCATTGGTACTACAAATATATGCCTGTCATAGTTGAGAGTTGAATCCAGTGCTCACGCTTTTATTTCGACTCACCTACCTTAAGAGCATAGTTCCTGTCTCACTGAAGTATGCCTGTCTCACTGAAGTATGCCCTTGTTCATATGCCTAAAAAAGATGATAGCTCGAACCCAGCTAACTAAAGACCTATCGTCATTACCTTTATTTTCTTCAAAATATTGGAGAACATCATTAACCGGCAGCTCTAAGCGTATCTCGAGGATCGCCAGTCGATCAATGACCGCCATTCGAGCAATGACAAGTCTGTTCCTTCTGCACATCAGTGATAATTTAGATATTTTCAACAAACATTGTTAGGCGGGTGACAGATGATACGGTAAATTGTGGCCGAGCAGGTGCTTTCTCGTGAAATTATAGATAAGTTCCGAAATAAACTTGTGCCTTCTATAAAAACGTTCCTGTTAATGGTTGGAAAATTGTGTTCCGAAGAGTAATTCGATCTGATCCTCCCAAACCGGCTTAGGGACGAATAAAAGTGTATACAATCCTTTTACACTTACTCAAAAGTTGGCAATAATCATTAATGCCATCTTTCAACATGCAATAATAACGAAGGTTGACCGCAGTTCCATAAAACTTTTGCGAAATTTCTTGAAAAATTATAAATATATCTGCTAACTGCAAGTCATCAGGTTAAATGCAGGATAATAGTTAATATGGAAAAAATAGATAAAAGTTTAAAATGCAAGAACCATGCAACCAACTTACAGCTAGCACTTAGATATACTGATCAATTGTTTATTATTGTTAATTAATCTTAAAAAGAATAATAAGAAACATTTTTGAATATATTTTTTAATTATTTAGAAGTTTGCTATTTTACTTTCAATTAGCCTGCCGATATTATTATCTTTACAAAATCGATACTAATGTTTGATTTTGGAAAGTTACTGACAAAACTCAATGGCACAATGTCGATAACCACTAATTTATTCAGCGCATAAATACATTTACATTCTGGAAGCTGAATCAACTGCGTTGGGCTTTAATTAACAGCCCTGCTTGTTTTTCATTACAAAATTAAGGAATTTAGAACATTCATATAGTGGTTACATTTTGATATATTTAAATTTGTTTATAACTTCATTTACATCAGTGAAATTGAAATATTATCAGTTTGAATAAGACTTTAAATTAAGATATAAAAAAACGATATGTTTTTATTTTTTAGTTGGTAACTGATAATTTCTTGGGTAAAATGTCAAGAATTTTTGTAATATATGAAGTGGTTCTTATAATATTATATCTAAATATAATAATAATAATAATAGCTATTATTATTATTTAAATAAAATTTCATAAGATTATTTCAATTATAAAATTAACTTTGGGTTACATTTAATGTCTATCGAATATGACATACAATGACCAGTAATTGGATCTACAAAAAATGTTAATTTACTAGTGTAAAAAAATAATCCTAGATAGATTTTTTTTTTGTACTAAGAAATAATCCTAGGTACTGTATTGCATATTTGGTTAGACTAGCGCTAGTTTATGGTGGTACCTTAAAGGAACCTAATCAATTATTTATTTATTTATTTATTTAAAACTTTATTGGACATAACAATGTTATAAAAGAAAAAAAAATATTACAATGCTTATATAAATGTAGTAAAATAACGTGCAAAGACGGTCTTATCGCTTAAAGCAATCTCATACAGACAACCTTTGATGAACAATGACAATTAGAAAAGTCACAGGGTAGTGCAAATTAGTCTACTTCACAATCATATAGGAGTAACTATCGGTATATATAAACATATTATAATCTATACAATACATAAACAATTAAACAAACATCTACATATATACATATATAATATAATAAATAATAATATACAATATATAACAATATACATATATATTTATCATTTTATTTATCTAATTAGCTAAATAATATTGTTTCAAACGATTTTTGAAAATTAATAATGACTTTGATTTCTGAATTTCTAATGGTAGATCATTCCAGAGCAATATAGATTTAACGGTGAAAGAGTTGCTGTACAGACGAGTGTTGAAGTTAGGAAGTTTTAATTTAAGTTTGTTAATAGAGCGTGAGTTGAATAGTGACTGTGAGTTAAGAAAAGTGAAGCGCTCTTTGAGATAATGAGGAGTATGAGTATGGAAAAGGATAGTGTAAAGAAGAGTAAAGGCAAGCATATTTCGGCGTTGTCTAATAGGTAACCAACCTAACTGCGCGCGGTATTTCGACACATGATCAAATTTACGCAGCCCGAAAATAAAACGGATGCAAAAATTGTGCAAAAATAAGGATATAGTTTTTATTTTACTATATTCGACAATGTTATACGAGGGTGTCAATTTTTTAATTAGAAAATATACGATCTCTAAAATGCTCTAAGTGGTGTCTAAGAAATTATAATTCATTATTTGTTATGCTCTTAGTAATTACTAATGTTAAGGAGAGGTTGCGGCTTTAATTTATACTTTGTTTGATTCATAAACAAATCTTTTATATTGAATTTGTTAGTTATTTGTTCATAAATTATTAGTGAATTAAATTTCTAAATGTGTGTATAATACATATCAAATGTAGTATCATATCACCCTATACACGTCGCCCTGGTAACAAATCATGAACATAGAACTTGATTTTACAAAGGCAATAAATTCTTACAACTACGCCTGTTATCACAAGATTAACTTATTGTGTATGTATTCTCCAATGTTTATTTCAAAACAGGTTAGTGGAGTTAGTTACGTATACATACTCCAGGAGGATCGCTGACTGGAATTTACTTCCATGTGAACAAAATGTGTTTTGCGTCATCGCGACGGAATGCATAATTGCATTTTAATTAGAATATAAGTTTAATTAATGTAATAATTAAATTCATTATTTTTTGTACTTACATCGAGTAGGTCATACTTTGTATTAGTTAATAAGTTCTTTATTTTAATTAAAGTTAGTTTTAAATCAGTTTTGGTTTTTTTTCGACTCTACGTCTGTAGCTAACGTAATTGGCGCAGTCGGTAGGATACTAGAATAGGGACTGTTAGGTCATCGCTAGTATCCAGAATCTACGGACCAGCTGCAGCGAGGGGGGAATCCAAACTTCGATTCACGAGAAGAAACCAGAAATGAAATCTATGTGAGTACATTTGAACCATTCTCGTGTTGCTCTTTCCTAGTAATAATTCCTTTCCAAAATTTATTATCCTAGAGTTTATAATCAACGGGAATCTGCATCGCAGCAGGCCCGTAAGCGTAGTTTAGATATTAATAGAGATTTAGATAATAACGGTATTTTAAATATGGCTCAAGATCCGGATAACATTTATAAAATCCTTAGGATCGTGCCTGAATTTGACGGGAACCCTAATGTTTTAACTAGATTTATTAATATTTGTGACCAAATTGTAACTCAATACTTAAATAATTCGCCCGGTAGTGAATTATCTAATTTGTGTCTATTAAACGGTATTCTTAATAAAATAACCGGCACTGCCGCTGCTACTATTAATTCTAATGGTATTCCCGATAGTTGGTTAGGAATTAGAACATCTTTAATAAATAATTTTTCTGATCAACGGGACGAAACGGCCTTATACAACGACCTCTCATTAGCCGTACAAGGAAATAAGACACCTCAGGAATTTTATAGCCATTGTCAAACGCTATTCAGTACGATAATTACTTATGTTACATTACATGAAACTTTATTAACAACAATTGAGGCTAAACGCGACTTATATAAAAAAGTGACTAAGCAAGCATTTGTACGTGGCTTAAAAGAGCCCTTAGGGTCGCGAATTCGGTGCATGCGCCCGGATACTATTGAAAAAGCTCTTGAATACGTTCAAGAGGAATTAAATGTTACCTACTTACAGCAACGTACAGATGGACTGAAACAGCAAACATCCACTAATAAAAACACAATACATGACAGAGTTTTTACACCTCCTCAATCTCAAGGTTATCATCCCTCAACCCCTAACTGGCCAGCCCCTATGTCACATCGACCCATACAACAACCACAACCTTTTAAATTTAACTTCAATCGAAATCAACCCCAGTATAATATGCCCATGCGTTCTAGAACTCAACAAATGTTCAGCGCACCCCCACCTAATTATAACCCACACAGTAATGTAGGAATAGGAATAATTTTAATCAAAATCCCATGCCCAAGCCTATGAGTGGTGTTCAAAGTTTTATTCCCAAGCCCTTACCTCATACCTTGATGACTGGACATGACTGGCGTAAATCTGGTAATCCGCCGCCGACAAATTACTTAAAAGCTCGTGAGATGAACATGAATGAATGTTTATCTTATGATAATTTGGAATACAATTATCCTGACTATTATTACCAACCAGACTATAATAATTATACTGAACAAGAATACTATGACAGTTATTATAATCCAGACCCTTATATTAATAATACTATCACTTATGAAATGAATACCGACGAAATAGTTAAAGAAAGTGAACCCCTATCAGATCCTAGTTGTACAAATCAGGATTTTCGTTTAGACCTAAAATCACCAAAACCAAGATAGAGTTAAATTTACAGACACAAAGACAACTTCCATATATTCAAATAAAAAATCCCCCACTTAAACTTTTAATAGACACTGGTGCAAACCAATCATTCATTAGTCCCAATGCTGTTGAAAAATATTTCTCTAATTTTCCTTTAAATTACGACCCTTTTGAAGTTACGAATGTACATACAACAAGTAGAAACGAATATTCTATAACATTACCTTGTTTTAAAGAATTTACAGACCCAGAGAATATTAAACTCTTTATCTATAAGTTTCACGACTATTTTGACGGACTAATAGGATTAGATTTATTAACGAAATGGGAAGCAAAAATTGATTTAAAGGACAGAAATCTATTAACTCGTACAGGCTCAAATCCTATTAGGATGTATAACTCTTGTAACCTAAATTTTTACGAGGATATAATACCGGCTAGAACCTCAAAATTAATTCGTTTCCCCATAAACTCTCAGGACGGAGAAGTTTTTATTAAGGAACAATTAATTGGCAATTGTATTTTACACGAATGTATAACTAACGTGACTTGTAACCGTGGATACGTAGAAGTTGAGTATCCGACACCAAATGACGTAATACTATCGCTAGACCGACTGACTAATGCCGACTTATTTAATATTGAGTACGAATGCACTCAATATAAGACACGCGGACAGGACGTCACATCACGATTACGAACTAATCATTTAAATAACGAAGAAAAAGCCAACCTTATACAACTTTGTTCCAAATATTCTGACGTTTTTTATATTGAAGGCGAATATTTAACGTTTACCAACAAAATTAAACACCGTATTAAGACCACCGACGAGGTCCCTGTACATAGTAAAAGTTATCGTTACCCCTTTGTACATCGACAAGAGGTTAGGGACCTAATAACGAAAATGTTGGAACAGGGTATTATAAGACCATCCGATTCTGCTTGGAGTTCACCGATCTGGGTCGTGCCGAAAAAGATCGATGCTTCAGGTAAGCAAAAATGGCGTTTAGTTGTTGACTATCGTAAGTTAAATGAAAAGACTATAGACGATAAGTACCCAATCCCTAACATTAATGACGTACTTGACAAATTAGGGAAGTGTCATTACTTTACAACCCTCGACTTAGCAAGTGGATTTTACCAGGTAGAAATGGACCCACAGGACATTTGTAAGACAGGGTTCAATGTAGAACATGGCCATTTCGAATTCCTCCGTATGCCCATGGGACTTAAAAATTCACCATCGACTTTCCAAAGAGTAATGGACAATGTTCTACGAGGCTTACAAAACGAAATATGCCTTGTTTATTTAGATGATATAATAGTTTTTAGCACATCCCTGCAAGAACACATCAACAATCTAGAAAAAGTATTCCAAAGACTTCGTGAATCCAATTTTAAAATTCAATTAGATAAATCCGAATTTTTAAAACTTGAAACATCTTACCTTGGACATATAATTAGTAAAGACGGTATAAAACCAAACCCTGACAAAATTTCAGCCATTAAAAATATCCTATTCCCCAGACAGCTAAACAAATAAAACAATTTTTAGGCCTTCTCGGTTATTACCGAAAATTTATTCCAGATTTTGCCCGCATAACTAAACCTTTGACTCAATGTTTAAAAAAAGGTAAAAAGATTACATTCGATAATGAATATACCTCTTGTTTTGAGAAATGTAAGACCCTTTTAACCAACGACCCCATTTTACAATATCCAGATTTTACTAAAGAATTTAATTTGACAACTGATGCTTCAAATTTAGCTATTGGAGCCATTTTATCCCAAGGTCCAATAGGATCTGACCGACCAGTATGTTATGCATCCCGTACCCTAAATGACAGTGAGATTAATTACAGCACAATCGAAAAAGAACTTTTAGCCATAGTATGGGCTACAAAATATTTTAGACCATACCTATTCGGACGAAAATTTAAAATACTGACAGACCATAAACCTTTACAGTGGTTAATGAATATGAAAGAACCAAGTTCTCGACTCACTAGATGGCGATTTGGACTAAGCGAATATGACTTTACAGTAGTATATAAAAAAGGTAAAATGAACACTAACGCAGACGCCCTATCGAGAGTTGAAATCCATAACGACGAAACTAAGACCCTTATTGAAGAAATTGACGAATTGAACTCTTTATTAGGAAACCCCTCTGAACATGTATCTCCTATAACAAATTCTTCGACTGACACCGTACATACAGACAAAGAGAACCCTATATTAAATATACCAATTACTGACGACCCTCTCAATAGATTTACTAGACAATTATATATTGATAATGAAACATAATTATATTATATAATTATGTTTCACAGTCGTTAGTGACACTAAACGAAAAACGACAGTTACTAAGCCATTCGATACCCATACACGAACTTCTATACAAGTGTTGGAATCCAAATTAGAGGAAGATGTAGTTAATGCCATAAAAGAATACGTGAACCCAAAAATTAAAACCGGTATTCTCATAAATCCACCCCTTGCAATGTATTCAATAATTCCCATTATTCAAGATAAATTTAAAAGTTCTGCTATGAATCTTGTTTTAGTAAAATTCGAAAATGAAAATGTAAAAGAATATCTACAACAACAAGAAATTATTAATCATTATCATAATGGAAAAACAAACCACCGCGGAGTAAATGAATGCTATTTAGCATTATCCCGAAAATACTATTGGCCAAAAATGAAGGAACAAATTTCAAAATTTATTAATGAATGTACGTTATGTGGTATGGCTAAATATGACAGAAATCCTATTAGACCCCAATTTAACATTGTACCGCCAGCTAACAAAACCTTTGAAATTATCCATATAGATTTACTGACTATACATAGTGAAAAGTATATAACTTTTATAGACGTCTTCACAAAGTATGGTCAAGCGTATCATTTACGAGATGGAACAGCTGTTAGTATCATACATTATTATTAAAATATTTTACCCATCATGGTGTACCCCTAACTATAATAACCGACAACGGAACGGAATTCACAAATCAATTATTTTCAGAATTTACAAGATTACACAAAATTAACCACCATAAAATTTTAGCTCACTCACCTAACGACAATGGAAACATTGAGCGTTTTCACTCAACGATATTAGAACATTATCGACTCTTAAAACTACAACACACAGACGAACCTCTTATCAATCTTATGCCATATGCCCTCATAGCTTATAATAGTACAATACACAGCTTTACTAGATGTAGGCCTTTTGATCTATTAAATGGACACTTTGACCCACGAGACTGTCATGACTTGGACTTTACTCAACATTTATTACAGCAATACATGATAAATCATAAAGAAAGCATGCAAAAAGTATACGAAATTATTAATAGCACTTCCTTGGAAAAGCGTACTGCTTTGATAAATAATAGAAATAAAAATCGCGAACCAGAAATTGTATATGCACCCGAACAACAATTTTTTATTAGGAACCCTCTGGCAAGCCGTCAAAAAACCGCACCTAGATATACTCAAGACAAAGTTATAGCTCACCTACCAATCCATATATATACTTCCAAAAAACGTGGTCCTGTAGCTAAATCCCGATTGAAACGAGTACCTAAAGGATCCAACTTGTTACAGGATAATACTAGTTCTGCTGACAATCCACGTGACGAACCCCCTAGAGATAAAACTTGAAAGCTTGGATGATGGACCTGGACTATTACCATACAAACTTGGACTGATCAGACTTACGACTCATTACCATACTTTTCTACAATACATCAAACTCGACTCCATAGAAGATAAAATAGAGCTTCTAATGACTCAATTAAATAATCTTAAAACTCTTTTTAGTAATGAAACATATTTACTCTTTGAACTGCATATAAATTACCTTACTGAAAAGCTTTTCAATGTTTCTAATCAATTAGGATCTTTTGAACCAAATCGTGTTAAAAGAGGTCTTGTAGATGGTTTTGGTTCTGTTATAAAGTATATAACAGGAAATTTAGATTATAAAGATGCATTAAGATATAATAATGCAATAAAAATGTTAGAAAATAATAAAAATAAGATAGCTTCCGAGTTTAACAATCACATAAGTTTAAATAAAGAATGGATGGCAAAACAAAGTGAAGTAATAAATCAATTAGTTAAAAATCAAGTCAAAATTAACAATACTTTGCAGATTATTCTAAATGCAAGTGCAGATAAGGATAATATTTTATTGAAATATGTAAAATTTGCCCAACTTTTAGTAATCATTGGAGAAAATATAGAAGACCTTATGTCTGAATTAATAAAAATAGAGAATATTTTAGCTTTTACTCATACTTCAAGTATGCATCATTCTATGATAGAGATAAGTACTTTAAAATTAATGATAGAAAAATTAAGGAAAATTTATATTAAGGAACAAATTATAGATTTAGAATTGAGGGAATACTATGGTATTATAAAACCGGCATGCTATTATACAGAAAAGCAAATAGTAATAGTTTTTAAATTTCCAATAGTCTCTGCAGATATCTTTAATCTCTATAAACTCTCTATTGTTCCTAATAAAATCCAAAATGTCCTTATACCCCCGTATCCTTTCATTGTACATGGAGGCAGAATGCCCGAAGCTTAAAAACTGGTACCTTTGTGAAATGGAAGTGAATTAACGTATTCATACAGAACCTGACTGCGTGCAACAGCTTATTTCTCATCAAGTCCTGAAGGAATACTGCAAGCATACAACAGTTACCCTAGCAAAAGAAGCAATGGAAAAACTAGATGATCAACATTATGTATTTTCTTTCCCTCGTGTCACCAAAGTGCAACTATCCTGTGAAAAAGAAGAATTTACATCACTCCAGGGTAGCTTCTTAATTATCATCCCCGTGAAATGCTACATAAAAACCGCCGAATTCACTATTCTGAATAATAGTGATGAAACAAAAGGACAACCATTAAAATTGATGCAAATACCATTTAATCCTACGAATCATATTGAGATTCCTACTCATCTCAACCTAAATTCGATAAACTTACAAGAACTTCATGGTATTCAAGATAAAATAATCAAAGAAAACCCCTTACAACTAGAGAAATTTAATCGTCATACAATCTACCATACTACAATACCGTTTTACGTCTTCATATTGAGTGCAAGTGCACTTATAATTGTGTTTGGATATCATCGCTACAAGCTACGAAAAACCAAGGAACATAACAAAATTACTACTTCATCTACTTCAAATGACAATATTGGTGAACAATTGGAAGAAGAAGGGACGCCAACACACAATAAGAAGATGCCAGCAACATTTTATCTCAGCGTTCTAAAATAGTTGCTGATCTGAGGATGGAGGAGTTACGTATACATACTCCAGGAGGATCGCTGACTGGAATTTACTTCCATGTGAACAAAATGTGTTTTGCGTCATCGCGACGGAATGCATACTTGCATTTTAATTAGAATATAAGTTTAATTAATGTAATAATTAAATTCATTATTTTTTGTACTTACATCGAGTAGGTCATACTTTGTATTAGTTAATAAGTTCTTTATTTTAATTAAAGTTAGTTTTAAATCAGTTTTGGTTTTTTTTCGACTCTACGTCTGTAGCTAACGTAATTAGTTTAAAAACTTTCACATTGTCTCAAACAGCCTCTTTAAAAATTTAAAAGTATTTTCTTGTAACCAGCAATATAGAACAGGTTATATTGAAGTTTATTTTTTTATTCTATTATGAGTACAAATTAAAAGTTTTATTTATAAATGTGTTAATATTCACCAGGACCAAGAACATAAGAAATTAAAGTAAATTTTACAGAATGTTTAAAAATTGTATTTGTAACAGTTATTTGTATTATCCTCGTATCCCATACGGGTAATTATAATTTGAAATACTTTTAAAAATAAAACAAAAGACATAAATTAAATGAGGCTAACAAATATAAAATAAAATCTATTCATAGCAATATACCTCCGCAATACATAAATAAAATATTATTGTATCGTAGTAATATATATTTTTTAATATTAAAAAAGAAACAAAATTTTTGTTTGTTTTGTTTGTTTGACATTAACAAGACACAAAATTTTTGTTACATTTAAAACCTTGAAGTTTACTGTAACGCTTACGATAGATAATTTTTTTTTTTTTCATCCTAAGAAATTAAAAAAAACAATATTGTATCAAGTGTATTTTTACATAAAATGCTCTATTATATAATTGATACTAACACAATCATATTGTAACAATTGTTTGATATAATACGCAAAACAAAAAAAACATAACAATTGTATATAATAATTAAATTACATAAAAAAACATAATAATAAACAAAATCCAGTACAATAGGTATAAAAAGTAACGTATTTATTTTAATTAACTTTAATTCTGCAGAACCAGTATAATAACAAGCGTAACATTAACGTAGCCTGATCCTTTCCTAAAACAACATCCCCATATATTAAACTACACATCATAAACGCTGGTATCCTAAAAAATAACAATAATACTTCCCCATAATTAATAAATCTTTGATATTCATTGAGTTATTTATGGTATTTTTAATTTATTGTTACAATAAGGAAAGGGGTCGGGAGAAGATATTAACACAGAATGAAAATAGCAATTTTAATATGTTTTCGTAGAAAAATTCTAATACTGAAACATTCTTTATATATTTATCTACATATGTGTGAGTATATTTATAAAATATTGTTTTTAAACCATTATTTAATAGAAATATAATAATTATTTTTACTTTATATAGCCACTACTACAGATTAATGCAGTTATTCTATTCGGTTTCATTAAAAAAACTCAGTTGCATTGAGTTTTTAAAGAATTTCTAAAAAAAATACATGGAGTACATCTGGGTCGTCTTCTTCTCCTATAAACGATACTTAAAAATCACTCCTTAGAATGATTATATATTTCCACAATTCGTAACCACTTACATAACCTACAAATAAAGTTGTATCATCTTTGCTTACTATTAATAAACTAATTGTCAGTGGAGTTACATTGCAATACGAAATAAAGTTCATTTGTTAAATTCAAATTATTTAAGAAGGTATTGCATAGAAATACTAAAAGACGTCGATGTGGAGTTTGGCGTAAGGAACTTTGGTAAATTAATTAACTCTCGGTTTGCGGAAAGCTGCTGTAGTGATTATATTAACTGAGATAGTTGTATTAATTGTGTATTGAAATCTTCACAAATAAAAAATTAAAGAATATGATTTTTAAGGGTCCAGACAATAAACATTTGAAATATTTAAATATGACATTATATAAAGTGAAATAAAATACCCTGATGATATAATAAACATAAAGAATGCTTATAATGATTAAGTATAATTATTCTATATTAAAAATAAATAATTGTATGTTATATTAAGTCGTTATAATTATAATAAAATTCTTATTTAAAACAAACGGTCCTGTATAATTTGCTGCCAAATTTTCATGCTAATAATGTTTTCACATACACTTTGCAAGCAAGCGAAGAAACTTATACGAGTTGTAATTAAAGAAATCTCATTTTTGTTTTAATTAAGATGTAACTCGATTAATCTTCAAAACTTGATTAATTTTATTTTTGCGGGTAGATGTCAGCACAAGAACATCCAAATTTTTAGGTCTGTATTTATTGATTTTTTATTTTAATTATCATATATTTTGAATGAAAGGTCTCTTTAGGAATTATTATTAAAGATTAAACTTTTTCTAAACTACCTGGTAAAATTCGCCCAGTAATGTTCTTTGAAATAAAACTAAAATGGATCTACATAATCAAGTTACAAAGAATATGGATAACATTATAAATATAAATGTCCGAGTCCAGAATGGATAACTACGATAAAGCACTAAAACAATCTACTAAACAACAACCACAGACCAAGACTTTTAATAATATTTCTGCATTGGCTAAGGATTATACAATCTTTAAGGACCTGGTTAGAAAACTGCTCTCCATACAGTTTCTGCTCTGATACAGTTTCCTTAAATTTTTTTAAACCCCCTAATTTCACAAAACTAAATAATAACAAACGTAACAAGAACTGTATAAGTACTGGTAAGAATATATATCATTAGATTTTTTGTGGTAGATTTTAGCTTCTTTATATTTTTTGAGAACATAATATTTTATAAACCAAAGTTTTTTACTATGTAGCGTATTCTACACGTATATTTTTTTAATAATATTTAATTTATAATATAAATAAACAACGTCACCGTGACTTAAAATTTTTAGTATATAAAATATATGACATGAAAATTGCTTTGCATGATATAAAAAATAAGCTTTTATAATAAATAATAATAATATGAAATTTAAAGGACTGTATTGAGATTTATTGATTTAAAATTCGTGCTTCAAATGTTGGTCGTAATATTCAAACGGGATAAGGCATTAAACCTACGGCTGTTGTCATGCATAACCGAAGTTTTGGGGTCGAAAGCTACAAATTAAATATACTAAAGAGTATGTAAACACATGTTTCCATTTTGATGTCATCACAATTTTTCTAAAATGATAATTGTTTTTAGCAGAAATAATGACATAACAAAATTCAAGGTAAATTATTTGTTATCTATATATAGATATTACAAGAGTTGCAAGTTAAATCATACAATATAAGGAAGTATTTTTTTTATATTTCAATATCTCCTTGAGTGAAATACACTTTTCTCTTAAATAATGCTTTTAAGCCATTGAAATAATATTCGTTAGATTGTTCTACTATATGCCTATATGGCTTCCTTCATCTAACTGTCATTTGATAATCTTCAGCCCCGTAACTTCTTTTTCAATTTTGAAAAAAGGAAATGGTCACAGAAGGTCAGATGTGGTCCATAGGGTGGTCTTCACTGAGTTTCCTAAGCAAGTAATCAATTAATAAAATCACTCCTGATGACATCTCTTCAAAAAAATGTTTGGGGGTTTTCCTTTCTTAACATGGAATTTAATTATAACGCCGTGCTCTAAATTACATGAATTTCTAGTTTCGGTTGACAAGGTGTTGTTGCTTATTCGATAGTTTAATAAATAAGAAATAAAATTAGAAAAAATTGGTCCTATTTCCACTACTTTTTAGTACCGCAATTAGTGATATTAATTATGGGTAATGAGATTTCCTTAGGTCGCGAAATTATTAACCACCCCACGTATGTCCTATTGAATTGCGCTTATTCGCGAATTGATGATAGACAATTTTATTTAAAACTCGACAGGCAGATAGATATTTTTTTTTATCATTTATTTTATGATATGTTTGTTTTGCTTATATTCAAGCTACAATTGTAAGTTAAGAATTTATATTCTGATATTTTACGGATATTCCTGTATGTTAGATAAAATAAGTCGTTCGAAGTTTTAACGACCTTAACGAACCACGAATGGTATAAAAATTGACAATAACCTCGCATCATAACAAGTTTATCTTATGTAGATCATCCAGAAATATCATGGATACATTTTGTATGCGCCGCTTAAATCGTTAAAATACAATATAACTTTAGGTATTTAATGTTTCGATAACTTAAAAATTAATTTTCAATATGTTTGTATGTTTCATGATCTGTAACCAAATTTTATTGCATAGATTTTTAATAGATATTTACTGATGTGCTAATTGAAACTTATGACTATCTTTTCTAAGCGTTTTCACCCGTTCTGTATTTAATTGTATTTCTTTTAATGTAGGCTTATTGAATAATTTTGACATAGATATATATACAAATAACGACTATTTCCGCTATATTTCATCGCACATTTTGTCCTTAGTCTTGAACGAAAGTGTTTTAACAATGTTTACCTACGTTTATTTACTAACAGATTTGGGCTCGTGTTTACTAGTCATTAGGTTATTGGTATTATATTTAAATAACTTTGGCTACTAAATTTTTTCATTGGGGCATAAAGATATTTAAAGTAACAAACAGTAAAAGATACATTATGAAATCGCTGTTTATAAATAAGTTTTATAGAATTCCAAACAAATCCATGTAATATTTCTGATTGTTTGGCAGACAAGCTTCCACATTTATTTCAGTTTTAAATCTATCAGAAAAATCTAAATCAGTCTGAAACGGTGAAGTTATTGACATATTAAGCCTTGATATTTATAATATAAGGGGTCAATAAGGGGCCAAGTATATAATAAGGGGTCAATATATAATAAGGGGTCAAGTTTGAAACCACTTGAAAGTGATACTTGAAATAGAAAACCGATTGTGAAATTACTTAATTTCATTTATATTATAAACTGTTTGTTCTTTTTTAAAATCAAATAAGCTCAAATTATATATAATTAAATGCTGCCTTATCTATTAGTAATATTATAAATAAAGTTAATGGTAAAGACTGTCACCAAGATTCCTGTCAAATCAAATTATGTTATTCACAAAACTATTCAAATGTTTCCATTGAAATTTTTTTATATTTATATTCATAAATGTAAACGAAACCTTTCTCCAATATCCGGCAAAGTAAAAGCAATAAAAGTCAAATTAGTGTTTGAGTCAAGCATCACCAAAGTTTTGGGTTCGAGAGCTACAAATTGAATAAAGTAAAGGTTGGTTGCCACATATGGTCGGTAAATTATACAGAATCGAACAATAATCTAATGAAAGCGAGAATATAGTAGAAATTAACAATTTATATATGAAATTGTCTAAAAACATGTTAGTCCGATTATAAAAATAAGATAAATGTAAAGAAGTCAGTTAATATATTATTATAAATTATTATTAAATTAGAATGTTTTGTTTAATTGCAATTGACTCTTTAATAATTCTAGGAATAAATATTGACGAAAAAAGCATCGTTGGTGCTGCTTGAAATAAGTAATGTCATTATGGGGTATACAAATTTTTGCTCCGGTTGTTAATAACTCGATTAAACTAATTATATTAATTTACGAGGTTTACTAATACTATTAAAACAAAGCTTGTATTACCTACTATAGGTATAGGAAATAGGTAGAAAATGTATTGTTTTACTTACTATCAATAAATTTAAATTGTTTAATACAATATTAATAACATAAGGATAAATGAAAAAAAACACCATCATCACCATTATTGACGTCATCATTATCGTCATCATCAACATCGTTACTAAAAGTACGGACCTTAAGTAGCACCTTTTTATTAGGCTCGTTTTCTAGCATATTTCCACAAAGTAGACTTCGTAGTAGCAGGAAATATACAACTGATGACGTAATCGCGACGGTGATGCCACCTCTTGGGCAATGTGCTGCGTCACGTTTACCATCCGAACCCATGAGTGAATCTGACACAGCTATTCTGCGCTACACGCCTCCTCGTGTTTTTTAGGGACTGATAACGCAATTAAAATAAACTTGTCATACTATTTTGTTTTTCTTAACTTAAATTTAACTAAAAACTATTTAACCAAATACTACTTTCCTTCAATGTTTATAACCGACCAATCGTTCTTAGAGCATCGTTTACGATGATTTTACGTATGTGTTTTAACACAAAGCATGGATCTTATTCGGAACCTACGACTTTCCATGAAGCCTTATCAAAAAATTGTTAATTTCGATGCTTTATTCTAAATGCCGAATCCTAGGGACTCCTAGGTCTTTAAAAGAACAGAATTGCCTGCTCATCTCATCTCAGAAGTCCTTAAAAGACCAGAGTTGCATACTTAAAGTGGCACTTATCTGCAGAATTTTATCACATAAAAAAACATAATTTAAAACGTTATCTAGGCATGAAAATTACAAAACTATAAAAATAATCAATATTTTCATTGCCATTTTGAATTTTAAACCACGTTGCCGAAAATAGTTGAATTTATCTTTGCTTTCAAATTCCCATATCAGAAAAAATTATATTCTTGGTAAAATATTTATATTCAATTTTAAAACATAAATAACAGCAATACTATTTATAAAATTATTTTCTTTTGCGTGATATATTTCGAAAGAAGGAGCCGCATACACACCCCTTAAACATGACTATTATTATTATTATATTTTATTTTATATATATTTTATAGTATAATGATTTTAGTAAATAATATACAACGAAAATATAAATATAAATACGTTGTCGGAAAGCTACTCACAAGGAAGATGTAAGTAAGAAATTAAAAGCAAAACGCAAAAGGCAAACGATATAAGTACATATAAGTACTAAGTCGAGAATACTTACGAGCGTGAAAACTATAACATCAATTCTTTTCTGACAATCAACTTGGATGGAAGAAATATATCTGATAAATTAAAATATCTGGATATTAAGCTGGGTCCTAGTTCTGACAATATTCTTTTGATATTCTACACATCTAGTGTGCATCTATTTTTACCACTCCTCTTCTAATAATATATAACTATCACTTGCCTCGGGGACCTTTCCTCAGTAGTGTAAAATGGCAAAAGTTGTGCTCATACATATATCTGATTATTTTATTTCAACCAAGCTCCTTTTTATCTATTTTTGCAAAGCTATTTGAGGCTTTATTTGTTCTATATTTAAAAGTTACTTCAGAAATTTTCGCACCGAGCATCAGCACACCTTTACTCCCTCCCGATCTAGAAAAATCGAACTTTGTGTCTTACACCAAATTTTGCTTAGATCATATGTAGTCTGGTACTAAAATTGACGCTGTATTTATTGAAGTAAGGCTTTCGATCGGGTCTCTGTATCGTTATTAATTGAAAATTTATCTTATTATAACATAGCGGAATCACTTTTAAATCGGATCAAATGTTATGTTACTGACTGAAGTTTTTATGTTGTTAACAATGGGTTTGAATCAACGTGTCCCATAGTATCTTCTGGAGTACCTCAAGGTTTCCAGTTAGGACTTTTTAAAATATTTATAAATTATCTAGTCGTTTTGTGTTAACCACTCAATTTTATTCATTTTTGTAGATGATTTAAAAATTGCTGGGGCTATATGAACACAAGTAGATACTCAGCCCCTCCAGACTGATTTAATCAGGTTGCATAGATGGTTCCTTATATGAAAATTGCGTTTCTAAAGCGTTTCGCTATGTGTAAAGCAAAAAAAAATAAAAAAAAATTTATTCTACTTGGTTTTGTTGCGCCATGCGTTTTTATGCACAATACTATAAATATAAATATAAATATAAATATAAATATAAATATATATATATTGTAATATACAATTAAAACGTTTATCCACGTCCACTAGAGTACCAAAAATCTTAATAAGCTTACCTGGTGATTATCAAGTGTGCTATGGGTCAAATCTGACTGATATTTGTTTTCGTGGTTCTTTACACACAGAGTTGTTAGCATCAGAGGAGTTAGATTTAGAAAATATCCTCAGGGGGTTGCTTATCACAGTCCAACATTAGCTATGAAAAGAAACAGCCATTATTTATTCATCCAAAAAAAACATCCATTATTATTTTAATTGATTAATATCATAAGCTTCATTTACACGTAGATCCCAGCACACTAGGGAGTCTCTTAAGCCAAAAATATTGGATTATTTTAGCTCGTAGCATTAAACGATCCAGCATGTTGAAATGTATATCATGCTTTCAAGTGTCACCATTAAATCAACCACGAATGATGGGAAAATTTACCAAATATCGAGTTCAGGAAGTGCATGTGTTTCACACTGTAAGAATTGGATTTTTTGGTGGACCTTTTCCTATCGAAGAAGCTAATCGTGGAAGTGCTCACGTGACAAAATCTTATTTGTGTGTGTTTTTCTTCTCTTAGTATCGACTGTTTGGATTTTTTTACGTCACGAAGAGGTCTTTGTCGTTAGATGTCTAATAACGGTATAAATTTTGGTTCATTAGGTAGGTAGGTAAAAGAAGTTACCAGCTTCTTGAACTTAAATTCTGATTAATTTCAAAAGAATTGGTGACCCGTAAAATATAGTGGCGATTTAATCCACCTGCAGGGAGTAGCTTTTTTGGGATTTACAAGTCCGTGGTCAAAACTGCAAAATTACTTTTAAAACAAACTGTAGAGACTCGAAATTTTGCCTACAAGGTGTTAAGAATATTCTTATCCAATGGCCCTAATAAGTTCAAATTTCGTACAACCTCTTAGTTCCTCATAAGAAGCTCCTGGCTGAAACCGAATATGATATCTAACTGACATTTTAAGTTCTAAAATTAATTGTTGGCAAGTTATTCCACAAGCTTCACAACTTGTGAGTTGTTGATTTTGTACTAATAAATACTAATGCTCCATCTTTAAAACGAAGCTTAGGTAGAGTTTTAAAACTATGACATCATATCTACGTCTGCTGGCACCACCCAATGCCAATGTGTCTTGGTTGAAGCACGCGCTTATTGTTTGCGAATAACATTGAATTTAACTTGTACTTCTCAAAATGTTTATTATATTTTTGATCCGGAATCTATCAAAAAATCAATGTATGTCACATTGATTTTTTGATGTAACAGAAAGACTAAATACCATATCATATCTCGTATTATATGTTGATTCGGTTTATACTTCTATAGTACAAATAATAATTGATTTAGCTTTTCTATAAAATGAGTTGGAAATACCGATTAGAATAAATATTATTATTAATAAATTTATAGATTGTATGACATTCTTTAGGAACTTTCCAATAAAATAAAACTTATTAAACAACGACGCAATACAAAATACTAAATTTCAATATTGTTGCGTTTCACTTATAAACCATTTGGTACGTGCTCTCAGCACCAGATTTTAATACGAGGTACTATCTCTGATACCATTTCCATCACAGACTCATATCTGCAACACGTAACGCTACAGTAATACAAAAAATATAAGCTTATAAAAACCCAAGTATTTATGTGTTTGTGTTAAAACTATTATCCTATAAAAAAAGAATGTGGTATGTAAAGTTGTATGAACAGTTATTTTAGACTACTGCAACTGTACAAACTTTTTATTATAAGTGTAGATAAATGGGATGTTTTTTTAATCTCCTATGTTAGTAGGGTAAAAGTTCCTGCTTTCAATTAAAACAGATGCACTTGCAGGGTAAAAGGTCTGTACCGACTCCCTAATTTTGTTCGCGTTGATTAAGGGAAGGAACTACTTAACAAATTTCAATAATCGACCAATGAAAAGTATAAATCGAACCTAGAAAAAGTACGAATTTGTACAAATATATCATTTTGTTTTATTGTATCATCAGTAATTAACTTTTACCAGATTTATACCCAGTTATGTAGAAATAAATTGTTCTACTGGTGAGTTTACTCATGGGAGATTTTAAATCGCTGTTATCGTGTTAAAGTACTTTGCGTCAAGTATGGAAAGCGATGAAGAGTATGTAAACAAATGTTAGAATACATATTGTAAAAGCCAATCTATAACTGTGTAAATCTTATTTTATTTACTCCAATACAACTATGAAAAAAAATACAGTAATAAGTCAGTGTAACAGTAACATATGCATGTTAATTTAACGTTAACTACATATTCAAAATAAAAGTATTAAACCCATACCATCTTTTCAAAGTAAATAACTTTAATTAAAAAAATAAGAGTGGATTAATAAACCATTGGAAAAAAACTTGTTAATATATTTAAATCATTTTACGTTCGTCATTTAAGATAATTTAAAACATTTATAATAGATTATTACATCTAGTGAATCTATATATATTGTATATAGATTCACTAGATCTAGTCTAGTCTAGTGATTCTACGAGGGTCAAACTGAAAGTTCTTAGAAAATCAAAAACTAAGCATTCTAGCAAGTTATTAGTTTTATTGTAACTTTTCAAAATAGCGTCCATTTACATCAATACATCGCTGCATTCGATGGAACCATTGAGAAAAGCACCTTGCCCACTCGGCCTTAGGGGTCTCTTCGACGGCGTTTTGAAACGCAGCCACTGCTTCTTCGGCGTCTATAAAACGTTTTCCTCGAAGTTTTTCTTTTATTTTCGGAAATAATTAAAAATCGCAGGGTGCGAGGTCGGGACTATACGGCAGGTGACCCAGTAATTCCACGTCTGAGGTCACCAAATAGTCGATCGTTTGCCTGGCGGTGTGCGACGAGGCATTGTCGTGATGAAGGAGGATCCTGCTGCGAGGTCGTTTCTCTCGAACTTTTTCCAAGACAAGTGGCAAACAATTGTTAGTATACCACTCTGCATTAACCGTTTTCTGATCCTCTAAGACTACTGTCGCGTAATGACCGTCGAATTTCCGAAGAATGAGGCCACTATCTTTTTTCCAACACTTCGACCTCTCTTCACTTTAGTTGGCAACTCTTCGGAAGGAAACACCCACTGAGCAGACTGTCTTTTGGTTTCCGGATCATAACAGTAAATCTAGCTTTCGTCACCCGTTAGTATGTCGAACACAGCATTTGAGTCACCTCCGTTAAATTTTTGGATCATTTCTCGGCACCAATCAACACGGCGGAGTTTTTGAGCCTCGGTCAAATTATGCGGTATCCAGCGGGCACAAAGCTTCCTGACCGCTAAATGTTCATGGAGGATTTTGTGCACTTGACTCATACCTATGCCTAGACTTGTCCGAATCTGCTGATAGGTCACTCTTTTGTCAGTCTCTATCATACGCCGCACAACACTGATGTTATCTTCAGTCGTCGCTGTAGAAGGCCGTCCCTCACGCAAATCATCGGTGAGATTAGTTCGACCACGTTTGAATTCATTAAACCAGTTGTAAACTGTGGCACGAGATGGGGCTTCATCGTGAAAAGCCAATCGAAGTTTATTATAACTTTCTTGTTGACTTAAATGACATCGAAAGTCATAAAAAATCATTGCACGAAAATTTTCTCGGCTTAAATTCATTCTGACGTGCACAGACAATTTTCAATTTGCCGCCAAATCGTAAAACAAATGACAAATGAATGAAATGTACACTCAATAATACTGGTAAAGAGTTCTATTTTCAAAATTTAAACTATTTTTTTTAATATAATGCTTTTAAGTGGCCAGTTCTAAAAACTTTCAGTTTGGCCCTCGTATATATGTAATATCTGTTTTGCAGGAGATATGAGATAAATGCATTTTTGTGTCATAACACCTATTCTCAATCCCATTTTACATGAAATTATAATCCAAACAAAAACTCAATGAAACTTACTAAATTATACATTGAGAATCTAAAGCATATTTTATAGCTCAATGTTAAATTAACGATTAGAATTACAATATAAATGATAAAAAAAAAATAACCTATGATAATAACGGTCTGAAAGAGAAAAATACTCAGATAAAAATATTTGAAAGTTTGTCTTAATATCGTACGTTTAATATTTCATAAATTCTTAGCAGTCTTATATTTCATTCAATATTTAGAATAAGCTGAAGGTTTAACATATGTTGAAGTTGAAATTAAAAGCTTTTTTTAACCTTTTTCTTATGTACTAATTAGATTATTCAAATTCAAATTTAAAATATCTTTATTCATTTAGGCACTTTTGAATAGACCATTATTACAATACAAAAAATGTCAGTATAGTCACTCCGTAAATAAGCTACCACCGGCTCGGAATGCTGCTCTGTTGAGAACAGCCGGCCAGAAACTCAACAGTTGCTCTTTTTAAAAGAAATATAACAATCTTAGATGATGTACATTACAATAAATCCTACAAATGTTTCAACAACGTAAAATCCACATATTTCGATCCTGTAAAAACTCTTGAAAGTTATAATAAGATTTATTTAATAATAAACTTTTGATTTTAGATTTACAACTAAGAAAAGGAAGGTCTAAAATATCTTGTGGAACTTTATTATATATGCTTATACTCAAACTCATGAAGGATTTATCTCCAGCTAATTAGGTAAGTGTTCATTAGAAGTCGACGAAGTCGGAAATTCGGTTATCGGTTAGAGAGGATATACTCAAATAATGAGTGACCGAGGAAAATCTAAATTACACGTTACTTTTGTACGATTACAGTGGTATCAACGCTACCCAAACAAAATACAATATTATTAAGGTGCATGGGCTAAGTGCCCAGTGGATAGTAAAAAAACATTATCTTTATGGTTAATTTATATGACTTAATCAACCTGACCACAATTCAAAGTACTGAACCGTGAAAACTTAAATTTACTTTTGTTGTAAAAATTAACAATTTTTTATTTTATTTACTTTGTATCAAAAATAATATTATAGGAATAAACCATAGCTAATTTAATTTAATACATAAATAGTCTATTGAAAGCTTTGGAGTGTTTGAGTACAGATTTCCTCTTTGTACTCAAACTTTGAAATCATGTCGTAATTCCATTCTCTCTTTCAGTAACCCGTAGTTGCGAATAAATTACTTACAAACTTAAGTAAACTCAAGTAACAATTTATTTATATTTCGCTGATTCTTTTGTTACGTGTATTTCTGTTGATTCTACTATGATTTTTGGATTAATTATATTTGTGTTTGCTTATAACTAATGAACTGCTAATTTTTAATTTATTTTAATTTACCATCCTATTTTAAGCGTTCATTCCATTTTAAACAATACCATACCGTCTTTATTAAAACAATCATTTTATAAAGAACCTATTGTGATATAATATTTTATTTATTTGAAAATGAGTTTTTAATCGTTATATTACATAACTAGTTCTAATTTTCATTTATTCCAAAGTAAGACAAGGTCAATAATTTTCTTCGTAATAACTTAACCTCACCCCCAAGACAGCAGCTGTTCGAATTCATTTAATCAATATTTTTGTTAAATACTCATACTTTTTAAATACTTTGCAAGGATAACCTTACATAAAACTAAGTAGTACGAGATTCATTTCTTTGGTAATATTATCAAAGTTATAAGACAACCAGCACAAGTAAATTAAATTATTAAATTAATTCTTAATCCAATTAATTAATATAATAAAGTTTTTGTTTTTTTGTTACATGAATTTAATAAAATCTTTAAATCAAAAACGATAATAAAACACTTAAAACTTATATTCAGTGATTGAAAAATTATATGATTTATATACTAAGAGGCAGTGGAAAAACGATACGGTGTTCTCGCTGTAAAAAAAATCTCTTAAACAATTAAGAGCATTTGTATACCAGTTACGTCGGTTTATGTTAGAAATAATATCTTAAATTCAGAAGATAAAATAAAGGCATATTGTTGTTTTGATGTTTTTTTGTTGATGTTTTTTTCGTTTTTTTTTTTTTTTATGTTAGAGGAGGGCAAACGAGCTTGCGCGTCACCGTTGGTATGTGATCACCGCTGCCCATCAAATTTTGCAACTTCCGAGGATTCACAAGAGCGTTGCCGGCCTTGGAGAAAGGAATATATGCCTTTTTTGAAGGTACCCAGGTCGTATCGATCTGGAAATACCGCCGAAGGAAGTTCGTTCCACATTTGAGTGGTACGTGGGAAAAAAGTCATTGAAAACCGCACAGTTGAAGATCGCCACGCGTCCAGGTGGTATGGATGATAAAGGAGGCATCAGATCGAATAGTTCTTCGGAACACTCCCCGTTGTAAATGCGGTAGAAGACGCACAAAGAAGCCACGTCTCTACGCAATGCCAAAGAGTCCAGCCGTTTGCAGAGCACTGGGTCCCCGACAATCCGAACGGCTGTCCGTTGTACGCGGTCAAATGGTAGAAGCTGATATTGGGGTGATCCAGACCAGAGATGAGAACAGTACTCCATGTGAGGCCGGACCTGCTCCTATATAGAGCTCCTTATAGAGCGCAAGTCTTTGGCCAGGTTTGAAATACTGCCTCGCTCTATTGATTACTCCCAATTTCATCGAGGCCAACTTGGCCTTGCTCTCCAGATAACCACGAAACTGACAATCGCTCGAAATGTCGAGACCCAGTATTCTGATACTTGGCGAGGCAATAAGAGGAGTGCTCTCGAAGAGCGGTGATACGACAAATGGGGTTTTCTTAGTGGTAAACGCGCAAACCTGTGTCTTTAGGGGATTGAACTGAACGTGGTTCAGTTCACCCCACTCAGAGACCATCCCCAGGTCTCTATTGAAGACACAAGTTTCTTTCGGCACTCGTCGTCGTTTTCCCGAGAGAGACCTGCACGACCGGAATATACCGCATCCCCAGTGCTGTCATCCGCATAACAATGTATGTTGGAGATATCCAACATATCATTGATGTGCAGGAGGAGCAGAGTTGGGGATAGCACGCAGCCTTGGGGTACACCAGCATTCACGGGCTTGGGGTCCGAGCAAAAACCGTCGAGAACGACCTGTATGCTCCGCCCAGAGAGGAAGCTGGTGATCCACTTGCATAAACTCTCAGGAAGCCCATAGGAAGGTAGCTTCGAAAGAAGCCCCTTGTGCCACACACGATCGAAGGCTTTCGCCATATCCAGACTAACTGCCAGACCCTCTCCCTTGCTTTCAATAACCGCTGCCCAACGGTGCGTAAGGTATAACAGAAGATCACCAGCTGATCGACCATGGCGAAAGCCATACTGCCGGTCATTGATCAACTGGTGATCTTCGAGGTACGTTAGGAGCTGTCGGTTAATAATAATCTCCATTATTTTGGAGAGAAGGGAGGTAATGGCGATAGGTCTGTAGTTAGCTGGGTCCGAGCTATCACCTTTTTTAGGGATCGGATGGACAAGGGCACGCTTCCATGAGACCGAGACTACGCCTTTAAGGTAGGAGTACCGAAATAGACGCGTTAGCACTGGAGTCAACTCAGGGGCACACGTTCGTAGCACTAATGAAGAAATGCCATCCGGCCCACTCGACTTATGAACGTCCAAGGAAAATAGAGACTGCCTGATAGTTTTTTGCCGAAAAACTATTTCCGGCATTGAATTCTGACACCGCGGGATGATAGGCGGTGTCTTCCCTTAGTCGTCCAAAGTCGAGTTGGAGGTCTTGGGCTTACGGATTCTCTCACGCACCGACGGAACATAACCAAATGAATTTGGTTACTACACGTCGGTCTTCTGTGAGAGGGTGGTCCTTCCCCGGTCGAGCCAGCCCAATACGAGCTACAGTCAGAAAACTACAGCTACGCTCTACCACCTAACGAATTTTCTATTGTTTCTAGGGAAACTAGGTCTGCAAATGGACCCATAAAATTCAAGAATTGATAATACTGAAGTAACTAGAGTTACAAATGTGGCAGTTATTTTTGAAACTTTTTTATTGAAACTCCAATAATAGTCATGCGTAATTTAAATTCTGCAACATCTGATGCAATCACGTACTTGACTAAAAACGTTAGTGTCAGTAATAAATGTTTCGCTTTACCTGTTATATCAGATTAAATTTTTTAAACCTTTAGAATCCTAAATTTGAAAAAAATCGGATATCATTAGGGGAATGTCAGTATTTGTTTCATCGATCTTATGTGAGATCTTCGAAAAAAAAATTGTAAACCAAGTGACAGATATTGTGTTTAGCAATAAAAAATGCATAGTAAATAAAGCAAATGCATGGTTTCACCAAAGGTAAATCTATAACTGATAGTGATGCCACGCTTCTTAAGCACACTTACGATGCACGAGATAAGTCGTAGAATGCAATCAGGGCGTTATGCGATTTATCCAAAGCAAGATTACGTCGATAATCAAACGTTGCTATGCAAAATTAACCACTTTGGTGTACGTAGCGCTGCACTTAATCTTATTGCCTCTTACCTAAATTAAAAAGTGTCTGAAAAGGTGTTATACAAGGATCTATTCTTGGTCCCTTTTTTTTTACTTTATATTAATGACTTACCCATATTCGTAAATGTTCTATGTGATATTTTACTTTTTGCAGAGAGACCTCGCTTTTTTTAACATTGAGCATGATAGGATTACCAACAACGGAGTAGACAATATTCTGTCTTGTGATCTTTATTGGTTCAAAACCAATGTCAAAGTCAAAATTGTAGTTTCCGCCTTAACAATGAAGTATTAGAACTAACGGACTCAACAATTTTTTTAGGTATAAGTTTAGATAAAAAGCTCCAGTGGAAACTTAGCACTCGCAAGCGGACAATTAACGGACGTTAATACGGCTCGACTTGGTTATTTTAGTTATTTTCAGAGTCTTATCTTACGGTATTTTATTATGGTATAGGGCAGTGCTGCTACAGTTAATTCTACCTTAGACCTTCCTTCTCTTAGTTTTAAAGCTAAGATTTAAAATGTATTATTACTGAAATCTTATTATATAGCCTTTAAATATTTTAGTGGATCGAAATATTGGAACTTAGTTTGTTGACTCATTTGCATTGTTGATAGTATTATGTATACATTTAACATTGCTAAATTTCTTTTAAAAAGAGCACGTTTTGAGTTTCTGACCGGCTTTTCTCGGTAGAGTAGCATTTTGAGTAGCATTAATTTATAATATTCAATAATGTAAAAAAGAATTTACCAAAGATTATATTATATCTAAGCTTTGGTATTTTTCATTTTTGGTATTTTTGGTAAATTTCTTGTTTTACTTCTTGCAATATACTTCAAATATTTGTCCATATTCATACCAAGTAAATTTAATCAAGTAACAATTACAGTTCCTTAAGCTTTTCATTTATATAAGTACTTTATAAAAACGTATTTTATCTACGTAACGTACGTGATAACATTTTGTGGGAGTGTTGCAGGTAATAAAGTGATATCATTTAATCTTGGCCTCTATAACTTTTATGAGGCAATTGTTTTTACCTCTTCGACGTAGATATAAAGGTTAAAGTTAAATATATTTCAGCTCTTTATAATTAACAAAAACACTTTACTCTTAACCAACGGTTTATAAACATGCTTTCAATTTGGAACTCTATAATAACGGTTATTGACTCAATGAGCTTGTTTATTGTGAAACCTCACAAAATAACTTACAGTTTATTGTCAGTCAGTACTCCTACTATATAAAAAATTTACTGACCAACTGACAATGATAATATCATACCAAAAGCCTGGTATTCTTAATAGATAATTATATTATATATAGGAAATATATATAATAATATTTAATTATAAAATGTCATCTTATTAATAAAATAAGAGATTATAGCGTCTAAGTAGATTATTATAAATTAAAAACGAACACAAATAATCATATAAACGGTGCCTTCATCTTATAATGGATATAATACGACTATTTTTTTACATCTATTATAACGTGTCGCTATTTTGAGTAAATAAATGCATTATTTGTTCATCGGTGTCGCTTCATAGCGTTTCGTACTCATTACTCAGTTTAAACTTTTTCAAAATAATACATCATGGTAATAATCCCAAAAAAGGCACTTCAATGTTTCCTATAGGCTAAAGCGAAAACGAAGTATAGATTACACAGGCAGACAAAAAAAATCATGAACCCGAGGGGAGACCCCATTATTCTTATGTTTTTGGGATTGCTGAAACCGAATATGACAATAAAAACTAATTTTAACTGCCCGTTTTCCCGCTAGCACCCCCTTACTACCTCTTAAGGGGTGAAAATTTAAATTTTTGTATAAAATCAAGATAGATGTGCATTTCTACGTTTTTTGGGATGTTGAAACCGAAAATGATAACTAAAAATTAATTCAAGACCTCCATAATCCATTAGCACTTTCTTACTACGCCTTATGGGGAGTGAAGTTATCCATTTTTGTATAAAATAAAGATGAATATGTATTTCTATGTCTTTTGGTATGATGAAACCGAAAATAACAACCAAAAGTGAATTTGATACCTCTTTTACTCAATACCACCCCCTGACCACCCCTTACGGGGGAGTGGGGCAATTTTCAATTTTGTATAAAATCAAGATGGATGAAGAAATTTTAACGATTTATAGTAAATGACATGTTTATCAAACTAGTTTGAGGTTACTCTTAGCTCTTATATTAGAAATTCAAATGCTTTATCGATCAGAAGTATCTGATATATATTCATGATTTAATTCTACTCTTAGACGTAGTAGATTTCTGTTCCCTTTTGGGGTGCTGGATTAAAGTGAGTCCCCTTACCTCTCACTATCCAGGGTGCTGGATTAAAGTGAGTCCCCTTGCCTCTCACTATTCAGCGTCTACCTGTTTCTACGATAACGACTCTCTTGTTTTCAAAAGATCTTCTAAGTGGTTTCCTTTTATTGGCTCTTTTCTGTTCTAGCAAATCTCTTGTTACAAGTGTGAATGGGAGAATCTGAAATGTTCATATCATATTCCGTACATGTAATCATTGGGTCGTTGCTTGGTCCATCATCAAGAGCTGCTTTGAGTTCTACATCGCACCGACTTAGAACAACTTTAGGATTCACATGTCTTCTTGAAACTTTAAACTCAAAAGTAGCCAAGTTGCCCACTACTTCAGAGCTGCGGAAGCTTGATGACGACGCATACATACATACATACAATAAGGTTATCATATACTTTATAATCATTTTTTGTCTCAGCATCTTGAAAAACATAGAAATTCACATCCATCTTGATTTTATATAAAAATTTAAATTTTCACCCCCCATGAGGGTTGGTGAGGGATGTTAATTAGTGATAGAGGTCTAAAATTTATTTTCAGTAATCATTTTCGGTTCCAGCATCCCAAAAAATGTAGAAATACACATCTATCTTGATTTAATACAAAAATTGAAATTTTCACCCCCTGTAAGGGGTGGTAAGGGGGTGATAGTGGTTATGAATTTATTTTTCGTTATCATTTTCGGTTCAATGATTCCAAAAAACATATAAATACACATCTTCTCTCTTCTTCCCTCTGGTTCATGAATATTTTTTTTTATGTGCCTGTGTTATTAAATACTAAAGATTACCTAGAATTTCTCATTAACTTATTAATTGCAATTATATATGTTTCTTTTTTAAGTTTGTATTTTAATTGTATTTTTATCGCAAAAACAATTAAAAAAATATAATACCTAGGTATGATATTTCGTTTTTATCGATATAAGGAGTAACACGGTGATCATATGTATTAACGGTCATAATAAATATGTGATTGAATCGTTGATATTGTTTTATCGTTTGTGACCTATAAAATACGAGTATGTAATAATCCAGCTTTAAAAGGCAAATACACGTCATGCGGCTGAAAGAGCGTGCTTACAACCACCGTGATGTTTAAATGAATACATTTATTCAACTTTAGAATGCTTATTTTAAGCATTATTTCATTTAAAATAATTTCATGTCGTGAATATAATAATATTCAGTTGTAGAGTTGTTATGAAAAATATTTTATATATTTAAATTAAGTTATAAAACTACAATGATATTCCATAATTTGGACTGAAATTTACTTTTACCAATATAGGTATATAACGAATAAATAGTTAATGTGTAAATTTATAGCTTTTAATAAAAACGATTAATATATGACGTCGCAGGCTACTGACGCATTTGACGTTCTTTATGTTCGTCTTCGGAATCGCTAAGCCGTCTTAAGATAGAAGTTGTCATTCAAGTGCAACATTACATAGGTGGCAGCAAGGTGACTATCCTTAACTTTTGAAGACGCGACTGCTAGCACTCCACACTAATGAATCATTTTTTTACTGTCACAATCCTTAATATTTATTGATTAAAGTTTATCGTTAGTGCTTTTGGAAAGTAAATTAAATTATTATTTCATGAATTGAGATTTATTAAGACTGATTAAATAATTTTCTTTCGTTTACCTACACAAGTTAATTTTAAGAATATATGGATATATCAGATATTGCTTCGTGATTATTAGTTTTATTTAAACGTTGTGAATCTGACTGGAATCTGGGCTATTGCGCTATATTATATTCTTAACAAAAACACCAAAAATTATAAAATCGTATCAAAAATAGTACATTTTCCGCTTTCCGTAATTTTAATATTTGTCAATAAGTATGTAAATATGCTTTTTATTTTCGAACTTTTTCATCAGCTCAATACTTTACGGTTATTGACTCAGTGAGTTTACTTATCGTAAAAGCCTTTCGTATTTCTCTTAATGTTATGGGGTGACTTATTTTATGCCTTAACGAATAAAAAGAGACCCTTTTGATATCATAAGTAAAAGTAATAAAATCCAACCATGCTTATTAAATATTTGAGTTAAAAAATTAGTTTTTGTAATTGTTCAGAATAGTTAGTAGTTATTACGTAAATTGTGCTTCTGTCTTACTACGACTTGTGGTTGACGTATTTAATTATCTTTGGCATAAATAATATATATATATATATATATATTTTTGTATTCTTATCATTATGAATTTTGCTTATTAATAATTATTTATTATAATGCTAAGTTAATGACATAATGTTCCAAACTATCTATACAAGTGCTTGTTAAGCTTAATAAAATTTTCAGCAATGTAATTTTTATATTTATTTTCATAAAATTTTTTATATTGTATTATTATATTTAATACACAATTGGTAAAAGACGTGTAGAAAGGAGAAAACCGATGGGTAATTAAATTTATCTGCAATTTGCGGATTACATCTCTCTCAGCAGGATAAAGGGGAACAAGTTAGGACTTTTTGATTAATTAAAGTAACGTATTTATATTACATTAACATAATAATCACACAATAACCTTAATATATATTTTAAAAGGTTTATTTTACATATGTTTAATTTTCTTTTATTTACCGAAGTAAATTGCTATTGCTGTGAAAGTTATCAATATATTATATTATTTTTTTGATAAAGTTTTGTGATTTGACATCACAAATTTATAGTTAAAAGGAGTTTTAAAATAGTATGAATAAAAAAAATAACCGATTTACAACATTCTAAATAAATTAAATAGTCAAATTAACTTTTATTAAGTGCCACTATAGTACTCATCTCAGACATAAATACAAATCATAATGTTAAACAAATGTAAGTTATGGATAGAAAGGTTTTCCATTTTTTTAAGTTTATCGTTGAATATTACATTTGCTATTATGTTATTGGGTAGACCTCGAAGAATTCGGTCTGCCCATTCATTTGTCCCCTACTTTCGAATTTTGGAAAAATTTCTTCACAGGAGGTCTTCTTATGACCGCCTGAGTCTGAAATGACCATTGGCCAAAAAGTTTATATATATATATATATGCGTGCGTGCGTCCAGATTCGACTTTTGTCAGCACAATAGCGGCCGCAGTTTCGCTCGGATCGCTTTCAAACTTTGCACAAAAATCAATCATCCAAAAATGAAGGTCAAGTTCGTTAACCAGAGAAATCCGGTCACAGGGGGCGCTAGGGTCTCACTTTTTCTGATTTCAGTTTTTCGACCATAACTTTGTCCCTATACAAAGGAGATGAATCGCGTTCATATTATATGATGTCTTTGATAAATACCTATAACTAATATAAATAAACCGAAAACATAACTTCAATAACTTAGGGGTGGGGGTAAAAAAACCAAAAATTTTTGGAAAAAAAATCATAACTTTTTTCTGGTAAACATTCTTGCATCTCAAGTATTTTTAGTAGAAAGGTTATTTTTTACTCTAAATTTAGTTACCAAAAGTTTTTTCGTAAAAGGTACCGTTTCCGAGAAAAAAAATTAAAACCACTTTTAGCTTGTAAATTTTAGGTATTAAAACCACGGCATTATGTATTATTCTTAGGTAGTGAGTTATATTTTAAATGAGTTACACACGAGGTCTATCCACGCGTGTCCCCCTGCGGGCACGGATTTTTTTTTTTATTTTATGCATGTTATTTATAGAGAATAAAAATATATTAACTTTTACGAGTATATTATGTACTCGATTGATGTCGTTTGATGTGTAAATTATATTATGTAATATTTTAATTACAACTATTTTTATAATTTATAATATGTTATGTTCGTTTTAGGTTCTTTTAAAAAGTTATATTTATTTACTCAAGTATAATTCTAAAAAGTTCGTAATTTTCATAAAATAAAAAAAGGATATTTAGTATTAGTTTTAGAAGTAAATCAGATTAATTTTTATTCTTTCATTAAAGTCTTAATCTAAATTCTATAACAAAAAGGATAACTTTTACGATTATGATATCATCATTAGATGTACTTGCCTTATTTAGCCTTAGCTAAGCCGGAAGTTATACCTAATTTTGAAACATAAAAATAAATTCTTACATAGATTAACGCATTCAAAATATTCTTAAGACCTAATCAACACAAAAGTAAAATTATCAAAGAGAAAAAGTACAAACCTCATAAAGAGTTTTCTTATTTGACTTTCCTTCGTGTTCCTTAAATATATTAACTCGCTCTACTACTCTTACTAACTCAGTTAAAAGATAGTTTTTATAATATAACTAATTAATAAATTCTCACTAAGTGTAAGTGTACTTAATAAAATAATCTTGAAGGTAGTCATTTTATACATTCATAATTTATTGTAATGTACAATATTTAAAAATAATACAATTCTACCGACTACGACTTTCATGTAACAACTTTCAACACATTTTGTTGATTTAATTTAATCGCTTGGATTATGTCTATAACAGTGTCGGTCGTATAGTTAAAATATCTCTTGGTCAATATATTTACTATTAAATGGTGCTGTCTACAAAATCTGGCACTTCGTGTCTTTTCAGTTGCAGATATTTTAACTCAAAACCCTATCATTGTACATGAATTTCTTAGAAAAGTGTGTAAAAAAATACTTAAAAACATGGTTTGTAATAAATACAAATGAGCGTAGAATTACATTTCAAGTCATATAAAAGAACTTTTGGGTTCAAAGGTTGCCAATTGAATAAATGAGTCCCGTATTTTTGCTTTTAGTTAGAATTCTATTTACTTCGAAGGTAATTTCAACATCAAAGGAATATATGCTAAATAAACATATTAATGATAAAGTAGGAAAGATTTATTTACCATTTCAAAAGATTATGTAGAAATATACAATACTTTTGTAATCAAATATTTAACAAATGGAAAATTTGTTATTTTAAAACATTATTTTATATTTATTTTATATTTCTTGTTTCTAAAGTTTCAGAGAGGATTCACACCAGAATATATTTTCAGATTCTTCTTGCTATACAAATTTATTCTTGATTTAAAGTATATTAACTTCTTAACGTACATGCTTGAGTTGACTCGAGCGCACTAAACTGACTACACTGTCGAGACCCAAGATAACACGAGAAGCCTTGTACAGGGTGGGCCAAAAATTTTTGCAAACAGAAACACTTGATTTCTCCAAAACCGTGAGAGCAAGGGGCGCGCGGGTGGCGGGGAATTGTGCGTCGTTTAATGCAATTTTAGTCACGATGGAGCACTTCACGGGACAACAGCGTGCTTTTTGCGTGAAACAATTTTACAAAAACAACGATTCCTACGTTACTGTACGACGCCTCTTTAGAGTTGAATACGGATTACAACGTGTAAGTGAGTGTCCAAGTGTTAATTTAATTAAAGCTTGGGTTAAAAAGTTTGAGCAAACGGGATCGACAACGAATATTAAACAAACTGGGCGACCACGTTCAAGAAGAAGCGAAGAGAACATTCGGGAGGTTGAAATTTCTGTAAGGGACGATCCAGAATCATCTACGCGTAAGCGGTCGGCGGCTCTTGCTATACCAAGAACGAGTCTGCGGCGAATCTTGCATTTGAACCTTAAACTGCACCCATATAAGCTTCAAATTGTACAGGAGATGAAACCAAACGATTACATTCAACGCAAGTTATTTGCTGACACTATACTGGAGCGATTCTCTAGCCTTGAGAATGTATTGTTTACGGACGAGGCCCATTTTCACATTAATGGTCACGTAAATAAACATAATTGTCGATATTGGAGCACGGAAAACCCTCACTATAAACACCAAAAGCCTCTTCATTCACCAAAAACGACAGTGTGGGCTGCCATATCCGCAAAGGGCATAATCGGTCCATACTTCTTTGAAAATAATCAAGGAAATAACGTAACTGTAAACTCAGTGGAGTACGTGAAAATGTTGCGAGAGTTTTAGATACCACAGTTGCATGAATTTGAAGGATACAATAGCCGGACTTGGATGTAACAAGATGGAGCAACATGCTATACATCAAACGTGACTTTACCGGTGGTCAAAGAAATGTTTCCTAACAAATTGATTTCTCGCAGAGGTGATATCCCATGGCCTCCCAGAAGCCCGGACCTTACACCTTGCGATTTTTTCTTGTGGGGATATCTGAAGAGTCGAGTATACCTTAATAAACCGACGACCATATCCCAATTAAAAGAAAACATCCACGAGGAGATAGCCGCGATTCCTCGCAGCATGTGTCAACGAGTTTTCCAAAGTTTACGTAGTCGATTGCAGGAGTGCCAACGATTAGACGGAGCACATCTCGACGATGTCATTTTTAAAAAATAAAAGTGACATCGACACATACGTTAAATAAATCATAAACAAATAACATTTGTACTTTTATTTCTAGACATGTTTCAAAAGTGCAAAAATTTTTGGCCCACCCTGTATTTTATGCTGATATATTTTTTTACCTGCAATTGCAATTAAAAATTTAAAATAACAATGAAAAACAATCGTTTTATTTTACATGGGGTTATAGGCTATAACATATACTTATTCTAGTATAGACTGTATTCTTTTTCTACTAAAATAGGACCTAAACTTATATGAGTTACGTCTAATATTTCAGAGGCTAACGAATGAATTATAGCTATTTGAAGCATATTTATCACAGCGATCTGTTAAATTTTATAACTGATTCCTTCGAAAGGATTTTAATATTTATGAAATATGAGCTTATATTTATTTTTTTTTGTTGCGATTTTGTGTTAGAATTCATTGTTTCATTCAATGTTAGTGTTCATAAGAGTAAATATCGTTTATTTTTTTATGAATGAAACATATTTTACCTCTACAGGTCCTATAGTGGTAACACAGAAACAGATCAACTCTGGGGCCACGTCCAAGCGAACATTTACGACCTGCTTTTACATACTCCTTCTGCCGAAGTCAAAATACCGATTGGTTAGGGTCACGTGCCACCGACTATACAAGGAGATGTGTTTAGCTTTACTCTAGCGAATGGTCTGTCCTAGCTGGTTAAGATGCACACTCTTCTACAGGACGTGGACATCCAAATGCCCTCTTTTTTTATATTCTGCTAACTACAGATCCAGGCAAGTACCAGGTCACTGTCGAGGCGCCCCTAGGGTCCTTTGATCACTGTCTGGTACAAAGTGTAGTGCCCATTCAATGTCCGGCTCACACTAGACCTACGACCTGACGCGTTTGGAACTACAAGTCAGCGAATTGAGATGGAATGCGATCCTTTTTTGACAGAAACAAATTGGTACCTTTCCAATGATCCCAGTGACTGCACTGCAGCTGTAACAGATGTGAAACTACAGGGCATGAAATTATTTGTACCAAACTCTGTGGACCACAAACAAACCAAACCAAACAAACCAAACAAACACCACTTGGTGGCAGATGGCAGCCTTGATTAAATGCGTTAGTCAGGGCTACAGCAGCTGGCATATGGCCGGTCTATCAAGCTTGGGCTAATGCATTGTTTATTAAACATCCGAACTTAAGAGTTCTCAAGAGGAAATATAACCGTGTGTCCAGATCCTTCAAATGGCAAATTTCAAGAACAAAGTTCAAGCATGTCGTCAAAATTGGGGATCAGCTGCCAACGTACCTACCTGGCAAACGCAAATTCTGGGTGCTTTCCAAAGTTACTACTTTGCCAGTCATCCCTACCGCCATTGCATAGTGGAAATGACTCTCTAGCCCACATGGCAAAAAAGAATGCCGATCTCTTGGGCACTCTATTTCGCTTTAAACTAGATTTTGGACGACCAGAAGAAGATACCGCCTATCATCCCGCAGTGTCAGAGCTTAATGCCTGAAATAATTTCTCGCCAAAAACCTATCCGGCAATTTCTATTTTCCTTGGAACTTCATAAGTCGAGTGGGCCGGAGGGCATTTCTCCATTGGTGCAACGAGCATATTTTAAAATTACATTACATTATATTACATTTAAAAATATTTACAATAAAAATCACATAACAAAAAAGTAAATAATATATTAACTTATTATGTAATAAATATTAAATTAAGAAAACTCTATTGAGAGTTTTTGATTTTCTATTTCATTAAAATTTGTTCCGAATATTCAAATGACATAAGCCATTAAACCAACGGTTCAAGTCATTTATTCAGAAAAGTTTTGGGGTCGAAAATCACAAATAGAATAGACTAAAAGAGATGTAGGTAGATACATGCTCCCACTTTGCTGTCATCACAATTTTTCCGAAAAAGATAATCTATTAAATTGGTAGTAAAAAGAATGATGGAATGAAATTGCGGATTAAATATTTATTATATAAATATATTACAAGAGTAATTAATACTGATACATACAGTTACAATCTAAATCAATTCATAATTCTACTCTGGGAATTTTTATTCCATAGTAAAACATATTTTTTACTATAGACATGTAATATCGATATACGTCCCCCCAATTTGTAGAATTTACTTTTCAAGCTATGGATACTAACTACTAACTGCTTCCAACTTTGCAAATTAAGAAAACGGCCAAAAGTTTTTTAAACTAAAAGTAAATTATAATAAAAGTTTTAAATTATTATATATACTTTTTTATTAATGTTCTCAACGTCTACTAAATGTTGTAAGCCAATAATATTTCGTTTATTCTTTCTTGGCCATTCAATTATAAATATATCATACACATATTGTATTGTATTATAAAACCAAAATTTTATCCAGAACGTCTGAAAGATATTGAGCATAGTAAAAGTTTACTTAGACGCCTTATTCAGTTGAAGTCAATCCATATTGATAAATTTATACTAATTTAACTCATAATAACTATTATATTATTTTATTTATTTGTATATTAAGAAACAAGTATATAAAAATAATCACACATTTTCAATGGAAGATTAAACGTTTCGCAAGGAATATTAATAGAATATTCAAAGATCTTAAATTGGTAATGGTTTATAATCCGATAATTGTAATAATATACAAGCTTCCGTTCAAAGTGAAACCAACGCAGCTACATTTAATTTCCTTCCTCTTTATTAGGTTTTCAATATTTAAGTGAATTTGTTCTGAAACTTGGTTTTGAAAGTGAAGTATTGACAAACAATAAATTACATTACGTATTATAATGCCCCCAAAACTGATACAACCACCAATGTTCTTCGATTCGCTTACTGAATGTAATTTTGTGTTTATTCATGTTTAATATGTATAATATATCTTTTATTATTCAAAATTAGATTTTTTGGTTCCTCTTAGCAGAGCAGCATTCCGAACCGGTGGTAGCTTACTCATGGACTGACTACAGTGACCTTTTTTTGTAATAATATACGATTCAAAATGGAATTTAAATTGATACTTCAAAAAAGATATTTTAAATTTGTTTTTGAAATTTGAAAAGCTTTTTAACATTAACTGTTGTTAAATATTATATTGTATATATTTTCAACTAACTTTATTTCATTTCACTCCTAGTACAGAGTACAGAATACGCTGCATGTAAAATAGATCTGACCATCCAACTGTTGCTAAGGAAAACAAACATTTCGAATATTTGTCACTATGTGATCTCATCAATGTATTATGATAACTATTTTTTCTATTTGTAACCTATTTTGACTTTTACCAATAAAACGCAACGGATTTCAACTTTAATAGTAATATACACACATATATATACACGTATATATACACTAAATATATATATTGGGTGTTTTTTTAGAGGTATAGAACTTTAAGTTGGCAATACTGTTTAATATGCGCGCTATTTTGATAGCTGTCACTTGTTTTGTGTTTAGTTTGGTTTGCCATTTTATCATGAATAGACTGACACCTGAACAACGCCTGCAAATTGTGCAGATTTTTTACGAAAAACATGGTTCAGTTCGAGAAACTCATCGCGCTCTTCGTCCATTTTACGGTCGGCATAATCGTCCATCAGAGCGATTAATTCGAGCAACCATGGATCATTTGCGCACCACTTTTACTCTATGGGACAACACGCATCCTCAGAGACGTCGTACAGTTCGTACCGAAGAAGCTATTGCTGCTGTAGAGCGTAGTATCGAGGAAGACCCAAATGAGTCCATTCGGCGTCGTGCTCGACAATTGGAGCTGTGTCCATCAACTTTATGGAAGATTTTAAGGAAAGATTTGGGTTTGCGACCTTACAAAATTCAACTCACGCAAGAATTGAAGCCGCACGACCATGGGGCACGTCGTACATTTGGTGAATGGGCTCAAAACGAACTTACTGTTGATCTTGAATTTCACAAGAAAATTTTGTTCAGCGATGAAGCTCATTTTTGGATGAATGGGTACGTTAATAAGCAAAACTGCTGGATTTGGAGTGAAGAGAATCCTCATGCCATTATCGAAACACCGTTGCATCCTGAAAAAGTCACTGTTTGGTGTGCTTTATGGGCCGGTGGAATCATTGGTCCGTATTTCTTCAAAAACGATGCCGGCCTGAACGTTACAGTTAATGGTGACCGCTACAGGGCCATGATCACTAAGTTTTTTGTTCCACAATTGCATGTCCTTAATGTGGAGGAGCTGTGGTTTCAACAAGACGGTGCAACATGCCACACAGCGCGTGTCACAATTGATTTATTGAAAGAAACATTCGGTGAACGAATAATTTCGCGTAATGGCCCCGTGAATTGGCCTTCAAGATCATGCGATTTAACACCGCTAGACTATTTTTTGTGGAGCTATGTGAAGTCTCTGGTTTACGCCGATAAGCCACACACGATTGACGCCTTGGAAGTAAAAATTCGCCACGTTATCACTGATATACGGCCTCCGTTACTGCAAAAAGTGATTGAAAATTGGACTTCCCGATTGGACTTTCTCCGAGCCAGCCGAGGTGGCCATGTGCCGGAAATCATATTCAAATAAAAATGGCAAAGCATTAATTTTCGAATAAAACCAAATTCATGGCAATTAACGCCATTTCACTGTGTTTTATTTGAACCTAAAATTATATACCTCTAAAAAAAACACCCAGTATATATATATATATATATATATACACTAAATGATGTGTGTGTACATAGGTGGAAGTAAAAGTTACTACAGCAACGGTTAACATACCAATGTTTACCATAGCCACAGTTATCATGACAACGGTTACCTTCACAACGGATACTATGACAACGGTTACCATGGCAACCAGAGTTTAGATGAGGTTTGGGGGCGCAAAAGTTGAAATTTGAATATAAAAAATTGTCATAAATAAATATCAAGAACGTGAAAATATAATTGATTACGAAATTAAATCCACTATATGGGAAAAAATTAAACATTATTTAAAAATTGTATTTTTTTCAAAACTTGTCCTAAGTTATATGCTGAAAATTTTTTCGTGGCGTAGGCCTACTCCCCAGTAGTAGTATTCCACCACATTACATCACAGGAACGCATCCCAATACACAGTACCTCATAGGTGATGTGAAAATCTGTATATTCGCTGACTGGCATTATATTTTTCTATTTAAAATTTGAAAAATTTACACTTAATATAAAATAGAAATTAAACATTTGGACAATACAAGAAGTCTAAGTTGACATCCAAACTAATAGTGTGCCTAGCGAAGCGGACGGGAATCAGCTAGTACTAAATATATGCAAATGCAAATTTCGTATCAATTTATCTCAGTCTGATAAAATGGAACAAGTTAAGACGCATCGATTGGCAGTGACCTCTTTAACAACAGACTATTGACGATCTAGTTATAGTGAATAATGCAACAAAATTATTTATGCGAGTTTTAATGTATTTTCTCTTAAGTAAAATAATATAGAATAAGATAAACACTCATCTTGCAAATGAAAACGGCGGCTTACTGTTTCATATACTTATTTCTTTCTATTCCGTAATAAGAACAAGAACATTATAGTTCCGTCATAATAACAACAAGAACATTATATTTTTTTTCTCAGAATTGGTGGCAATTGTTTATTTTTTATTTTAACATGGAGTCTTTGGATTAGTTGTAGATTTTTAATATTGATTTCTGAATTAACAATAAATAAAATGACTATTGTTGAGTGTTATCTTGTGTGATTCATTTGTTGTCCAGGCACGAGAAACAGCTTATTAAATCGAAAATTTATTTGCTACAACACTCGAAAGTAATTGAAAGTAGACCTAATAAAATCGGATATCAGAATATGCACAAAAGTAAAAAAAAAAGCTGAGGTGAGCTAAGATGAGATGCGATGAAACAAGGAGAGACTAAAGGAAATAAAATGACAATATCGCAAAAAAAAATTATTTATACCAATGTGGTTATATATATTTATGTAGTTGTTAGACATATATAGATGTTTACATTGTAAGAAACAATATACAAAATTACAAGCAATATTAATGGTTAAGTCTAGAATACAAACATGTAGATATTATTTTACTTTTCATTACTTAAATTATTATACTAATGTAGGTTTAATTAATCTAAGCTTAATCTAACTGTATTAAGTGAAAACTGTTCAGTTAATTGGGACATATTTCCTTTTATTTAAAAACAGTTTTAAAATCTTTTATTATAGTAATTATTGATATACATATGATAACTTTATTGAAATGAATATGTTGTTTGTATAGTAAGCATCACAATAAAAAAATAGATTAGTGTCTTCGAAGTACAATATACAAACATTATGTTATTTAACGTCGTCCTAAATTTCTTGTTTCAAAGACGTTAGAACATTTAACCAAGAATGAACAGTTTAAAGATAGAACAAAATATATGATAATACTATGCTAGATACGATCTCCTTGAAGTTAATTAACTAACAACGATATATACAAAAGGGATTGGCTTCTTACTTTGTGTGGTAATGTCTCTTTTGTTCCTTTGTGACGTTTACGCTTATGTATCTTAATTGCTCATATACGATATGCTTTGGGAATAAATGTTACTAAAATATACAGATAGATATGCTACGATTATTCCTCAAAATAATTGTAAATATCTGGTTAAGAAGAAATTAATGATGACAAAAGAAATGAAGGTGATTGTTTCCAACAATAATATAAAATAACAATTATTTAATACATATCACAAAAGTATGTATAAATACTTGAATAGAAATAAACTTGCCTTTCATATAAAACTATCGATAGAAATTCTAAGAACATTCTAATCATAATAGTATGCCACATATATATATATATAACACATTTCTGTACTAGAGCACTCTATGGAGAAAAGAATATTCGACTAAAGGTTTTATCATTTACATTTGTCCCATATTATAAATCGAGTTGTCCGGTAAGATGTGAATCATTAATCTTTTGAGTCAACCACTTACACAATATTTAGGACGTATAATTTATAAGATTTAAATAATCAGGCAAAATCGGCCATTTATTTAGTTCAGCAATGACGTTTCTTTTTGAGGATAAATAGTTAATTATTATGTGTTAATTAAATTTTATTGTGATCGCCCAACGATTACATAAACATGAAACGCAAAATATCTAACATGGTATATGTGCGATTAAATTTGATACAAATAAATAAAATTGTTTTTGGTTTTATAAGTATCATATATTATTATTTAAAAGTAAGTTCACCCAAATGCTATGGTCTTATTATTTATACAATATTTCTTAATTATTGGTGGAACTAGACAGATAAGTAGCCGCACCTCTTGCCAGTAGGTAGGGTAAAGAGACAGTATGTTTATCAAATTTTTATTATAATAAATTTACTATAAACAAATAATACGTTTTTTAACATAACTTTAAATATAAAAACTATTTGTTAAATTTATTTTCTACTAAAATTAAACATAAATTACTCATTTGTGTTCCGTTTACTAAAAATTAAAGTAAAGCTACATTTCATTTGTAACATTTTAATCGGTATAATAGCATTTAGTAAAGACTAACTGTGCTCAAGACTTCGGTCGTGCGGAATGTATTTTTTAAATAAAATTTGTCTAATTTACTCCTAATATCAAGTGAAAAAAATAGGTTTCAGAGTTTGGTCGGAACATACAGATTGACAGATTTTTATATATAAGTACCGTATACACTTCCATATACATTTACATTACTAACAAATTTTATTTATATGTTTAGGTTTAAAGTTACAAAATATAATTTATTTATTATTTAAATATAAGCAACGAGAGTTCAATTTATTTTAGACAGTCTGAAGTTGTTAATTAACTATGAAGCAATTTTAACGTAATTTGACATTAAAGGGATTATGAGTAGGGCTTCGAGCTGATTGCATAAGATGTGTAGAGCTTCTTTCAAAGGTAATATTATTCCTATAATTGGTAGTACAAGCACGTATTATAAGTTGTATATTAATTTTGGAGAAAGCCCCACATTGCAATTAAGTGTTTTGAAGTTGCGATAAAATTTTTAAACAAATTATTATTTTCTTTTGCTTAATTGCAATTTTTATTCTATTTTATATATTTATATATGTTGTTTTTTATAGTCATAAAAGCCACAGTTCTTTGTTCGATATAGTGGTGCTAAACTATCCTGTTTATCTCTTCCATCAAAATTTTGAAGGTGGTCTAGTGGTGGTAGCTTTAGGACTGTAGATTCACCAAAAGAGGAACTATTGCTGCAGGCGAATCTTTGTCTTGTGGTGCGTATTCAATGATATGAGCTTAAACCTTGACAAGTGCGATACGTTACCAGAAAAAAGAGCCCATTTAATACTTCTTATTGTGTTAATAATGTGCCAATAAACCAGGTCGATCTTAATTAAAGACTAAGTGTTAAGCATAATACATACATATTAATTAGTTATTTAGTAGTTAAGATACTATTAAGCGTGTGAACTCCATAAAGGCGACAGTACTTTGGATAAAATTTGTGTTTAGGAGTATGTTATATAATAAACTTGAAATGTAATAAACAGAAATAAAGTAAAAAATTAAAATTAAAATAATAAGTAATTAAGTAATTTTAGATCACAAACGTAACCAGGAGATTCGAAGATGTACATAAATCTTTGTATTCGCTCCGTTAACGCACATACATGTTCCCGCCAGCTAATTTGCCAACTTATAATGTAGTAGTAATTCAAAATTCCAGTTAGAGTTATCGTTTCGACAGTGATTTTTAATTTTTATACTTTCGGGGTTAAGTTGTTATTTTTTATGTAAGCTAAAGATGATATATTTAGTTTTAGATTCATTTAGTGTAAATTATTATCTAGCCTCTCCATGAACTGCCCGAAACCAATTTCACGCAAAAAGTCAACTTCTTCCCACAATTTGCAATATGTTACGAGTATTGTACTCTCTATGTATTGTCTTCTCATTATTAAGCTTGATGTTATTAAAATTTAGAAGATAGTGATTATTAATATAAATTAAAAATAATGTCGGGCCTTGTGGTGTGTATGTATGTAGTATATGAGGGTAATAATCATATTATTCTTCTGGACCTTCCACTGACATTGATATTTAACTTGTCTTATACATATAAGGGATTTTTACTGAAACTCCTCAATTTGCATTTACCAATATTTAGCTTAATTTAAAAATAGATTGTTTGTTGTTTATAAATTATAAATCTTGTTTCTAGATTATAAATCGTTATATTCTGACAAAAGTATACCATAATACAATAAATCATAATACAGTAAATACATTAAGAACTTCAGTGAGCTTATACACAATTTTCATAATCATAAAATCAGGTAAACGGAAACAAGCGACCCCGTTAATTATAATAATAATATATGTTTAAAGCTCACACTGTGAGTATATTTGTGCATTGGATAAGTTAGTTATTCCTCATATGTCTGCGAATAAACGCTTTGGAACGAGGAGTTTTTGAATGGTTGGTTAGCTTCAAGTTTTTTTTGTTTTCTTATCTATATTCAACGCAGGTGGTGGACTTTGAAGTCGATAGCAGACGCTGATTCAATACTGGCCCGGTCTGTAGAAGTCGGATATAAAGTATTCTGCATTGCACAAATTACTCTGGCGAGAATATGAAGAAGAACTCGAGATTTAGAGCGCTTGGTTTTAATTTAATATAAAATATACATATTAAATATTAACTGTGTTGACATAAAAAATATTTTTTATCTTACCTTAAATATAAAGTTTTAAAGGACATTAACTCCAATTTATATTCAAAGAAAATATATTGCATTAAATATGTCCTTTTATTTTAGATTAAGATATTTAAGTATATTTGACTAATAACTGATATAAATAACAGTTAATAATAATAATACGTAGGTAAGTGATGTCGATCAACATACATTAAATCCCTATTCACACGCTGCTGATTGACACAGAGGAAAAGCACACACGAACAATACGCAAAAAGTTGTAGACAATAAAAATAACATTGAAAGCGATTATTATATCAAGCAAATTTTATAAATAAAATATACATACATTTTTAGGTAGATTCCATAGATGAATCTACCTATTGCAATCGATGCGATGACGAGACCCAGACCCCAGAGTAGAGGCGCTACGCCGTTTATGAACTGGAGATTAAGAAGAAGATATGATCCATCAGTCCAAATTCATCGTACACGAAACCTGACTTCACAGGTCGATAGGATAAATTAGTAGGACAAACTTAGCATATCGTTTTTTTGGAAAAAGTGAAAGGGGGGTCTGGGAGTCGGGGTGAAAGTGCAAACCTTTGGGACACGCTACAGGTCGCAAATATTGATGGAGGATTTTCAAACTCGGTATACACATTCTTAAGGACAAAATGAAGGTTAAGTTCTTGAACGGGGGAAATCGGTCGGGGGATTAGGGGGCTGGGAGAGTTGAAAGTTAACAACTGAAAAAAGTCACTTAAGGAGGCAAAATTTTATGGTCGGAAAAATCCTAGAAAATTAACAAATTAAAAGGGGTAACTTTTTTGTCCGAAGAGTTTTTTGATCCGACTCCCCGTTTATGAGATAGGGGTGGGGGGCGGTTCCCCCCTCACCCAATATATGCAGAGTGACCCGTCATAAGATTCGTAATGACCAGTAGAATACTGCTGGCTAGTTTTTCTTTGTCGATCCGACTCCCCCCCCCCCTCCTAACTAAAGTAAATCATTCAATCTTAAGAAAATGAACTATATCTCCTGTTGTTGACTGGAAACAAATGATTTATTTTCGTTTCAGGACTAGTGCGGTGAAATTATTGGTGTAGAGATACCATCTTTTATCATACATTATATGTTTATCGCATTCTCGGTTTCATTGTTACCTTCGCATATTGCATATCAAGAATCGCGTGACGGGAATCTACCTAACACGATCGACCCTGTCGAACGAGTTATTTTTATATAATAAATTTAAAATAACAATACTGCTTTTCATTATGCCAACACTTTAGGAATCGTAACAGTTATTGTGTGTCCGACATACGTCTTTATTTTCTTATCTTTTAGAGCTTAATCGCTAGCCAATAAGGTTAGCTATAATAAGCCAGATAAAGCTAGCTATTTAAAGAATAATAACCTTAAATTTCTAAATATTCACATCATAGTATTATAAATTTATTTTAATATCTTGAATCCTATTCTAGATATTTTAGGCTACAAATTAAAATTATTTGCTATGAGCATATTCGATAGTTTACTTTAAAAATAAGTGTTGAGAAATGACATCTTTCTTTTTTAAAAGGAAAAGAAAGTAAAATCTATTCTACTCCGTTTGTGTATAACACTTTTATACTGTAAATATAATCGCAATTACCATAATTGCACTAATTATTATCTTTATTCATAAAATTTTTACTTAGTGTCAACCTTTTGAATTTTATTTTAATATAAGTAAATTTAGTATTGTTGCATTTATTTTTAATATAATATGTAATTTTATAGTTTCAATCATATATCGATGTAAATATTATAATCTATTACTTAGCCGCTGCTATTTGGTGAATTTATTACAGTGCAACTATATTTTAGTAACGTTCAAAATATGGCCATCCATTGCAATTAGCCATATCTCATAAGCTATATTCTAGACCTTCCCACGTGGGACTAATTAAGCTAAATTTCCTATGACATCCCAAAAATTACTCTCAAGGATACTTTACAATGTAAATCAACACAATCACCATAAAAAAATTGTTTTACATGATTTAAAGCCCCCATTATAATGTATCTGTTATTATATAAAAAAGAAAACTAATTATTGATTGATTTAAAATCCGAAATCAATATTAAAGATAGTGTTCTAGAAAAGTATTTCGTTTACAATACAATAAATAAGCTATGTCCAAACTGAAATACCTTGTAACGGAAATCCGAGCCCATATGTTGACTTTGAACCCGTTCATCGGTTGTTTGGATAAAATACAAAAAAGAAAAAAATACAAGAAAGGATAAAGAAACTCGGAAAGAATAAAATTTGATATGGATACGCTGTTGGTGTTGTAAGAATACTGGAAACTGGCTTTCATAAACATGTTTTTACTAGAAAAATATTTTTTAGTTAATTTCATATTAAAAAGTATCAGTAGATGTGCAATAACTATAGCTAAAAGAAAACAATAGTTTTCCTAATGTATGTAAAAAAACTTGTATTATAAGTGACTCAAAATTGTTGTATTTTTAATTAATAAGAAATATTAATAATAATCTGATTTATTTAAAGAAGACGTGATTAACAAAAGTCATTTTAAATTTAAGTTATGAAAAATATTTTTCTATTTTTCCTTGATTTACTATTTTTCCACTTTACATAGTCATAGTTTTAGTAGATATTTCACTCAATAATATCACTTTGGAAACTCCCAAGCGATGTATTTGTGCAGTTGAAAACAACAATAGAAAAAAATGGCCTACTAGAAATGTTTTTAGTATGTAAAAAAGCTTAACCTGATACTTACTTTTTGAAGAAAGTCCAGAAATTCATCGACAAGTTTAGTTCAACCTTGTTGATTTAGTGGTATTCTATAATAGTTTAATAAGGTTTATTGCATAATATAAAAATAATTTTAGATAGGACTTTCACACATTGAAAATTAATTAGATCGTTTGATACCTCTCCAATGGTGGTGTAGTTATCGATAAAAATTATCTAATTTGAAAATTATAAAATAATTAGAATATTCAAATCCTTCGAAAACTAATTATATCATCGTCCTACTTTTATAAACTAAATAGTTTAATGTTATAAAATAAATTGCACTTTAATTTAAACCTCTCTCTGATATGTCAGTGCTGTTCATTCATTTTAAAAGCTTCTATATATTTCGGATTCAGAGCAATATTCGGAACAGGTTATAGCTTAATTACGGACTGACTACGTTGACCTTTTTTATTGTAATAATTGACGATTCAAAAGTGCCTATAAATGCCAATTAAATAAAAATATTTTGAATTTTAATTTCATAAAAATTAATCAAAAACATTTTATACACCCACGAATATGTTTTTTTTTTAAATATAAGTGGTCTGAGTACTTTATAACATCAACTATCCAGCATTAAAGTTCTGTTAAAATCGGTTTACGTTTTAAAAATTGGCTGGACGAAACAGACAGACAGATAACAGAGATTTTTTTTTAAGTATGTACCCTATAAACTTTCATATGCTTGTGAAAAGCTGTTAATTTAGAATTGCAAATAGGCACTTCAATTTTATTTATATATATAGATAAAATCATAGTAATAAATTCATATCATAAACTTATTAATACTTCCTAAATATATACATAAAAAGTATAATCGATTTCATAGGTTGATCCTGCTCTTAACAAATACATATATACAGCTTGACATTATAATATTACAGTAATTCTTCACCATAACAGCATTATATCTGTTGAAAGGGACAATAGATAAGGCATAATCATGTCAAATTCCATGAGAAGTGATGCATGAGCAAATAAAACTTTTGGGGCTATTTTAACAACTTACTCAATGACATAATTTAAAATTTGTAATATAAAACTACTATGTAGAATTGATTAATCTAATAAAATTTAACACACTTTTTTGTGATACTTAGTATAATTCGTTTTAAATGCTATCTCTATTATTGTATATGTAATTTAATTTTTTATTATTCATTCTTTATATTAGCTAAAAAATAATATATAAGAATACCAGAGTAATTAAAATAAGTTGATACTTTAAACTTTCTGCACATATCACATCACTTTTAATACTTCATTGTTAGGATTAAAAAAATTCGGATCAGTACTTAACGAATGTTGGTCATGAAACTATTTGAACAAATATTAATATCATGATAGCATCATCATTCTGTCATCAGAATCAGAGATTCTACTCGTGTTTTGATTCGTCTAATTTAAACAAAAAGTGAAAACCGTTTCCAAAGATATAATAGTTATCTAATTACTGTAATTATAATAAACACGTAATATATATTAATATAACATTAATAGTTTTCTTCACATATGTCAAATCACTTTTTAAATAATACTAATTTTAACCGATTATCAATTGAGTTAACATATTCAAAAATATGTTAATTCAATTTTAATTTTACCCTGACATTTAAAATGTTAATCCAATATATGCGAGTAATAAAAAAATCCAATATATGCGTGTGATAAAAATTACAATATATTATAATTATACATAAAAAAGAATGTTACTATCATCAAGTTTCACCTTAATTGAAAATGCCTTGTACACAAAATTACTTATTTTTATATAGATGAAATGGATAAATATCAATTACCTCGCAAATAATTCTAAGAATAAATCTTCACATATTTAGATTACAATGTTGTTTTAGTTGTTCTTTGTTGCCATATCTCGGGATTTAGGGTTGGTAGGAATAGCCCAGCGAAACACAGTTATTTCTACGGACATTAACTATTTTTCAGAAACAACAATCACAATTACTACAATTAAAGTAAAATAGAAGTGAACGGAAGAACAATAGAAACAGGTAGATGAGATATAAGGCACTTAGTAAACGTAGCCATGCGAATACAGGAGAATACGAGTTGAAACCTGGGCGCAACGATCCTGATTAACGCTCGGTAGGAGCTGGCGGAGGGTCGTATCGGGTGGGGAGACCGGCGACATAATAAACGACCAACCGGTCGACATGTGTGCTCTAAACTGGAACACCATAGGAAAGCGTTAAAACGAATGCCCCAAGCAGTCCTGGCGTCAGAACACTTGGATCGAAAATATTATATTATATCGAACATATCGATATTATATCAAACTAGTAACACTTGGATCGAAATGAAAGCACGAAGCTCAAGATCGAACGAAGTGGCTTAGTAACAGTTCTTAATATTTGTAACTTTTGAACCCAAAACTGATGCATGACTGAAACCTTAATTTGTTAATGAAAACTTAGTTCGAAAATCCCTAAAGTCATCTTTTTATAAAATTAGAAATGCTTAATACTCCAAATACTTTACTGGAATATAAGAATGGTTTTTACTTAAGTTAAGTGTATAATACTCGTATATTGTATAATACATTTATATTGTAAAGAAATAAATTTAAAACGTATATTCTTGTCTGAGTTCACAACTTCTAATATAAATAGCAATATAATATTTGTTGCTAAATTAAGTCCGCAATAGTGTTTAAAAAAGGTGGTATGGATGTTGTGTTTTTTCTTTTTTTTAAATAGCACGGTCTGCTCTAAAACTTTTAAATCAAGGAATCGTCGTTTACTTTTAAAACAAATGTTCCATTCGTTAATTATTTTATATCAAGTGTTACAAAAGTATATTTCTATATAATCTTTGAAAATGGTGAATAAATCTTGCCTACTTTAGCATTTATATGTTTATTTAGCATACATTCCTTTGACGTTGAAATTACCTTCGAAATAAATAGAATTTTAACTAAAACAAAAATACGGGATTCATTTATTAGATTTGTAACCCTTGAATCCAGAAAATCTTTTATATGACTTGAAATGTAATTCTACCTTTATTTGTATTTATTTCGAACCATGTTTTATTTAGATTTTTTCTTAATATTGTCTTAAATTTCTTAAAAGTGTATAATAAACGTTTAGAAAAGTTATTTAGAATGACAGGATTTCGAGCTCAAATGTCTGCAACTCAAAAGATACAAAGTGCTACATCTTGTGGCAAGCACTATTTAATAGCGAGTTTATCGACCATGAGACACTTCAACCACATGAAACTGTTAAAGACATTCCTCAAACGATTGAATTAAATCAAGAAATGGGTTGAAATTTCGTACATTAAAACCGTTATACGTGCAATTCTATTTTATTTACAAATTGTACATCCCATTAAAGAAAGAGAAAATACTATATAATTACTACTTTCAATATTATTTTTTCAGGTACATATCAGGAATTTATGAAATATTTGTATTATAAAACTAATTTTAACGAATGTTGGTGGCGTGAATTTTTATGAGTAAAGAAGGAAAAGGTTTGTACTTTTCCTTATTTGACAATTTCGCTTTAGTGTTTATAGGTAGATTTTAATTAAGAGTATTTTGAATATATTAGGCTATGTAAAATCTAAATATTTTGTTCTTTATTACGTTGATATTCTGATTTATTTTATATTATAATATTTTATGTTCAAAATTGGGTACAATATTCTGCTTATGCAAGCGTAAATATTTCACAAAATACTTTCTAATAATAAAATTATAATCGTAACAATAATCAACTATAAAATTCAACGCGGAATAACCACTGAATCATTTAATGAGAGAAGTAAAAATCATTTTTGGCAAAATTTTAATTAAAAATATTTATACCTTTATATATATATATTATATATTATGAAGAATTATATTTCAATTTCATTGTCTATTTCAAAAGATTTAAGAAACACGATATAAATGACAAGTCACATATTGTTATCACAATATATCATTCAATTTAATTAATTGGATACAATAGGAAGATAAATAATAAATAATAAAGACCTTATTACAATTACACATGGGCAAATAACTATAACTTATTTGACCCAGCCTAAAACGCACATATTATAAACTATAAAAATAGTTGGAATTAAAACATTAAATAATATATATAACACGTCGATCAAGCACATAAAAGCAATTTAGTTTTCTTCTTTGCAAATATTATACAAGAAAATAAAAAAGTATTCAAGAATAAATCGAAAATATCAAAAAAGTTTGTATTGTATCAAATATTTGTTTAATAAAACTTACATTTGTTTATACTTACGTAAGTTGTCAATAGAAATGTTGGTTTTAACTTTAACCTTTACTTACTTCTGCTATAAATAGTGTACATCTAATAAAAGTTACATTTGCGTATTAATATACTTAGGACGTTGTGATTTGGTTACATATATTTTTAATATATTTTTTTTAAACCGGTTTTATTTGTAAATCTTTAAAAAGACATCACAAAATAACTTTTTAATTTCAATTTTGCAAATAAAATAAAATAAAAAGTAACAAAATTAATCATCATATATATTTTAAATTATTTATTCAGATTATTACAATGAATATTACAATATAAGATAAACGATTTAATATGTGATTACTGTGTTTTGTTAAACGTGTCATTTGAGTTTTAGTACTCGTATCCTCTAATTGTTATACTAAAATTTTTATCTAGCTACACTATTATTATAGTATATTAAAGGAATAAAAATAATTTCAGACAGAAACTATTGTCAATAAATTGTTAATATAAACGTTACTGCAATTAATCAAACCGTCTTAATTTGTTCCTTTTTCTTCCGCTGAGAGAAATTGTAATCTGAAAATTGTAGTTTTAAGATTGTTATTTCTTTAGTTAAATACACTAAAGAAATAACAATCTTAAAACTGTAAATATTACAAACTGCATTAAATACTCCTATTAAGTATAATTATGTAAGAATATTGAAAATAAACATAGAAATAACATTATTTTAATTTAAATAATCTTAACATGGCTAAACACTTTTATAGACATTTTCAAACATTATGGCCATAACTTAGTAATTAATGAACAAAATCTAAAATAACAAGAATTAAAAAATATTCTATTTTTATGAAAAATAATGAAAAACGGTAAACATAAATAAGAAGAAGTAATAGAACTAAAACCTTTACACGTTAAAGGCATCGCTTATTTTATAAGTATGTCACGAAGTAAACTATGGATTTACAAATAATGCTCTATGGAATAGTAATTACGTTTCATCATTCTCTTGATCATGATAAACTGCCCGAAGTTTTGTATGACTTATTAAATAATAATTTAATTTTTAATAACAGTTTGATTAAAATGCAGTGTTATGACGCTTGTGCATGTGTGCGTCATAACAATGCTGGAAAAAAAAGTTAGTTTATATTTGCTCTTCAATATTATATTTGCTATTTACTGCCTTTGCTTAATAATTCACATTCAAATTAAAAAATTCAAAAGATCTTTATTCAAGTAGGCATTTACACGGACTTTTGAATCGTCAATTATTACAATACAAAAAAAGGTCAGTGCAGTTGGTCCGTAAGTAAGCTACCACCAGCTCGGAATGCTCCTCTGTTGAGAAGAGCCGTCCAGAAACTCAATAGTTGTAAGCATTATCAAAATTCGGTGTTTTATTATGCAGTAAGTGATCATTTATATAATTGAGCAAATAACTAAAAAAAGAAATAAATTTTAAAAAAGTGTTTTTTGTGTATTTTCATTTGTATTCTTTTTATATTTTACGTTATTGAAAATATTAAGTTTCAGGAATTAATTTTTATTTTTTCACAAAAAGCAAAAAGTTTTCTTATTTACAATGTTTCAAGCCGTTCATAACGTAACTTCAAAAAAATATTTTTACATTATTTAATTTTGGAATAAAACAATCACGCCGTGAGTTATGAATTGATTTAATTTTTAAATTCATTTCTTACTATCAACAGTTATGCCGTTTTTAATTTGTTAGGCAAGATATTTGAAAAAAATTGTCGCAGCTGCAAAATATCTAAGTGTGGTAACATACTGACCGCCCTTAATTTTATCAATTGAGAACTTTCGAACCCAAAACTTTTCTGATGCATGACTAGAACCCTAATTTTCTTTACTCGTTCAGAAACGTGCCTTTGAAAGTATAATGGAAGAATAATACTTCCACAGATATATGCGGCTGATAATATGTCATTACATCTTTTTAGATAGATGAACAAAAAGTACATTATAGTGTAATAAATAATATTCTTAAAAACATAACATGTACATAAAATAGTAATGGTGATATATGTAACAATAAAATTCGATGATAAAATAAGTCCATAAAAATATAACTACGTTTGTCATTCCTTTCAAAACCTTTAGAGCAAGAAATCAAAATGTTTAATTTTAAAACGACAAAAATTCCATTCGTTAAGTATTTTATTCAAAATATATTGTATATTTATAGCATAATCGTCTAAAATACTCTATGTAGTGTCTTTAATTTATTGATATGTTGTGTAACAGGCTGGCATTTCTTTGATGTTTATAATGTGTATGAACATATAGAATTATAAGTAGAGTCAAAAATATGGGATTCATTTATTCAACCATTAAAAGTTTTGACCATAATTTATTTACAATTTATAATATAGTTTTAACACAAAAGTGAAAACATTTTTTTTATTATAAATGTAACTTAATTTCCCTTTCACTTGCAATCATATGATTCACGTTATTTATGTAAATCGTTTTTTATACTTTCTAAGTTTGTTACAATTTTGTACCAATCTTTAAAAAGTTATCTATGATGGTCGTTCGAAGTGAACATTTCTGCCATTCAAAAGATACAAAGTGCTACATTTTGCGGCAAGCACTATTCAATACCAAGTATGTCGACCGTACGACACTTCAACCACACGGCACTATTATAAAATAGATATTCTACAAGCGATTTTGCTTGAAAGTCAAGAAATGGTTTGAAAATAAAAATCAAGACTGTGCTCGATACAGTTGTATTTTAACAAAATACATTACAAAAGAGAATGAAAAAAATATATTTATACGGGCTAAATCTAACATTTTATTTATAATACAATAATATATTTTTATGAATGACAATGCAAGTCTATAAAGGGAAAAGGTTAAGAGGTACCGTACCTTTAAACTCTGTAAATGTTCACAGTTGCCTGTGTATGTGTGTTAAGCTTTTTAAAAATATTTTTTAAAATGTTGTTCACTTTCTTAATTTGGTCTCATTTGTAATTTACAAAATTCCGTTTATAGATAAAATGAAGTCATATTAATGATATTATTATTAAATAAGCATTTAGGAAGATAAAAACCTTTACACACATCGCAGTCGTCACCTATCGCACCCGTCCAACGGTCTTGGTTCAAAAATTAAATTATGTATTGAGTTGATTTTTGCACTCTGAAAATGTCATATGATCTTAAAGTTTCAAAATGCCTTTCAGAAAATGATCACTAGAGTTGACTGGCCACACTTCATGAAATGAATAATGAATGAATAAGTAGAAAGATATTTGCAATGGAATTACGACTATTCCAAAAACAATCTCGTTTATAAATTTATTTAAAATCTTAGTATTTGATTCATATTTGGCTTCAGCAAGTACGAGTCAGCACCTCTGTGATTTTCGTTCCCAAGTTTAGTGCTTACCTATTTGTTTTCTCCGAAATCTATAAATCGGTAGTTTTCTATATAATTTTACCTAACTTCTCCACTTTTCTTAAAATAAAATTTGACGTCCTTTTTATTTAATATAAATAGTTAGGTTTAACGTCTTAGGTAAGAGTAAGGTTACTCTTCATTTTTAAATTCTTTTTCACAGTATCAGTTAATATATAGGTAGTCTTACTTTGGAATGCACAACAGTCTTAAAAAACTTTTGACTTACATTATAAGATTAATTTAAGAAAACTATTTGTATTTGAATAATTATATTAAAATGAATAAATATAATTATATTTTATATATTTATTGTTATCTCTGAGCTTTAACTTTCTATTTTAAAAACTATATATATATATATATATTAAAATGTATAAGATATTTGCCTATTATATATATAAACATTTGCCAATTTTCAAATCATAAATGTGCTTAAGTTATATTCCAATTTACCAAATGGGGTTGTCGAAAGGATATTTAGCGATAGGAACCTGACGGAAGGACAATAACTTTAATAGTCTTATGACTACTACTAATTAACTTATAAAACAAATTTTGAGATCCATAATCACGTCAATTTCTTTCACTACGGTCATGTTATGTTTATAAAAATGTAAAGTGGTGATATTGTTATTACATCATATTATTTTTTTGTAATATACAAATAATAAGACATTTTTTGTATCTAAACTTCGTATTGTATCAAGTTCCATACTACTTGTTTCACTTTGATGTTGCAGCATAAATTTTATTTGGTAGCGAATACTAACTTTTCGAGTATTTAATTACACATCTAAACCCTTTTTAACTGTAGTATTTTTTATTTACATAGTAATAATATTTTTATTGTTTACATATTTTTTATATTCACTATCTTATAACAAATTTCTTTAAGGTTGTTGATTCAGAGTAATAGAAAATCAGTATTTAAGTTCATATTTTACATTAAAAAAAATAACATATTAACTTACCCACTACAATTAATATGGTGTTATTTAATACAATATGATGTGAAATAATGGACCTAAAATAATCAGACTTCACTAAATTAATGACTCTAGAAAGAGAATAATGCGTAAAATTGTGGCATGATTTTTTATTATCCGTAACATCGAGTACCATTCTTACTCGTAGATTTTAATACAACAAGTAGTTTCCAAGGACATTTTTTCCACGTTCCACTAGCTTGTGGAACGAACTTACTTTGGCGGTATTTCCAGATCGGTACGACATGGGTACCTTCAAAAAAGGCGTTTATTCCTACCTACAAGGCCGGCAACACTCTTGTAAATCCTCGGATGTTGCAAGAGTTCATGGGCGGCGGTGATCACGTCCATTCGTGACCCGCCAGCTCGTTTGCCCTCCTCTTACATAAAAAAAAAAAACAACAATCTTCGTTATATATTAACATTCGTATGAAATATCAAATACAATTAATTGTTTTTATATTTATTTCATGTTTATGAAGCTTTGAAAATCTTCTATAATTACCAAATCTGCGGAATATTTTTCTTTAGTTATAAATCACAGTTTTCTTTACGAAATTATCCTCTGTTTTACTTATAAGTTAATTATTTATGTAAAGATAAGATAAAATGTAATAGAAACAAAGCTTTTAAATTATCAATCACTTATGATTTAAATACAACATCAAAAATTTCATCTGTGGACATATCTTTCCTGTCATTATTAAAATACCAAAGTGCAGATTCTTCGTTTCTATCTTGAAATGTAATACACTCTTCATAGATTTATAATGTCTCATTAAATTCGCAATATTAGTCCATCTTACTATTAAGATTATAAAAAAAATGGACGGTAATGATTATAACATATTGCCTACGAAGTTAACTAGCAATGCCTATTTTTATATTTAATACTGTAATAAACATAATATACTACTGGAAGTTTTTCGAGCTGGTTGTTCTATAATATTTTGATTGCCTAAGATTTTCTTTCCACCTGACATGACTGAGATAAGAAGACTTCTTCTCTATCTTCATCTAAATTAGTGTATTCTATTTCACTCTACACTATTCTTGCAATCGGGCTCATCATCATTCTCTAATATATATATATAATATAATATAATATAATATCTTTGTAAAAAATATTATTATCTCATCCTTACCACCTGGATGCGTGGCGATCCTCCACTGTGCGGTTCTCAAGGACATTTTTTCCACGTTCCACTCGCTTGTGGAACGAACTACCTTCGGCGGTATTTCCAGATCGGTACGACATGGGTACCTTCAAAAAACGCGTTTATTCCCACCTACAAGGCCGGCAACACTCCTGTAAGTCCTCGGATGTTGCAAGAGTTCATGGGCGGCGGTGATCACGTCCATCTGTGACCCGCCAGCTCGTTTGCCCTCCTCTTACATAAAAAAAAAAAAAAAAAAAAAAATATCTTTTTTAGTTAAAATCCTAAAAACCACATAAAAGATAATCATGCGTCATTATGACTTAGGTGGCTATTTTGCGAAATCGTAATACTTCCCTCATCAACACAAACAGATAATAGAAAGGTACAACAAGGAAGGAAATGTCCTAAACGCACAACAACACTTTCGCACCCTTTAAGATATTTCGGACATGCAAGCGTAAATTTTAAGCAAACTATCTTTCTAGGATTAAAAATATATTTTAGTTAAAATAGATATTTCAAATTAATTTCTTTTAAGATACAAGTAAATACTGATAATGTTTCAGCACTTTTAATATTTTTCAATGTTTAAACTAAATTTTAATTAATTATTATTTATATTATTTTAAAATTTTCCTTTAATGATCGATATGTTATTGAAATATTGTAATATATCATTCATAGCTTCCCATTAACTATCCTTTAACTGAGGACAATTTAGGTCTATTTAAATGAGGTATTTTAATGCAGTTTAACATAACCTATCTTATTCTTAGTTGTGTGTGTTAGGATAATTCATAATCTATTTATCGCTTATTAATACTTATAAAAACATATTTATTGGCACTTCCTGCGGATATAACACAGCGTAGTTTTTGAAAAATATGATTGTAATTAATAAGTTATATAAAAACTATTGCCATAACTATAATAAATCTAAACTTGTGCTACGAAAAATTTTAGTTAATTTTATCTATTTCATAATTTATACTTTCTTTTTTCGATTTGGCCTAAACGAAACATTGAAGTAAGCTTTTAAATTTGTTAAAATAACACTTCATGGGATGGGACATTTCAATGATGTTTTATTTTAGCCAAGATTATACTCGACATGACAAAGTTGAACAAATATACTTTGTAATAGATACAAAAATTAGTAGTAATACTATGAAATTATGGAAGTACTTTATTTAATAGTTGAGTTTATTAATTGCGCTTTTTGTTTATAATATTGTTTAGATATAGTATCGCCTGTACGTACGTTTTATTAATTATTTTTAATGCTTCCCCATCCCTATCCCTGTACCTGAACCTATAAATATCCCTATCTCTATCAGGAAGGATCAAACAAATTAAGAAACTTCTTACCATTTTGTCTTACCATTTTGTCTCTTTGTCTGGATTTTATGATTTTAATAAACAGAAGTAAAGTGCTTTTAAGACAAGACTGGATCTGAAACCAAAATACGACCATTTATGTTCACAATAGAAACAAATTTTAAAAAGATACAAAGGAATCATTGTAAATAGTACAAAATTCAAAGATATTGAACTAACGACAAGATATTATTAGTAGTTAAATAATAGTGAAATAAGTGGATGAAGAAACATTATATTGTCGTCTTATTTCTTTTTTTCTTAATAAATAAATAATTACATAACTTAAAATTACAAAAGCTAAAAGTGTCAAGTGTTTAACTTTTCACATTACCGAATGCAATGTGTCAGAGTGCCACCTTTTGGAAGCTGTATTAACTTTATCCAAACATTTAGTTACGCCGTGATCTGCCATCTATCAGTAATTAGCAACAAAACCTAACAGGTTCCCATAGACCGATCAATAAAAACGCTAGAAAACGCTAGAAAAATATGAAAGATTTGAAGAAAATGAAATTTTACATCCAGCAAGATATAAGACAACACATTCCAGATATGTTTCAGTAGAAAGATATTGAATTTCCTAAATATTAAAAGCCCCAAAGCCCAGTTAAATTATTCCTTGAGTAAATTTACTTAGTAAAAAATACGGACAAATATTAAAATTTTGGGATAAAGGGAAATAGGAAATATCAAAGATAAAGAACGTAGAATGACATTAAAGATATTATCCTAAGTGCAATTCTTATGAAATCATCATTTGATTCTTTTAGGATTTCTCATATCGTAACTAAACTCATAGTACCATATACATATGTATTTGAAGCGTTATAAATAAAATGAATCAAAAAGTACAGAAATATTTCAAATAATACAAGTACTCGTAAATTAATTTTTTATCAATATAATATTTTAAAAATGATGAATAACTAATATAAGGGAAAACAGTTATTTTCTCTCTCTTTTAATTTTGTTTTATAGGTTGACAACGTTTTATTAATAAAAATTATAGAATTATTATTATTTTTTATTTTGTATTAATATATAATTTAATTAAAATATTTTGTGTTGTTATAACCAACTGGTTAAAATATAATTACCTAACCAATAAGGTTTTGTTATATTTAAGGAATACCGTTATTATGTATGTTAATAGTATAGCCTTTTTGATATCTACATATTTCTACATATCCCAAATAGATGAATTCTATACTCCGCTGATCCGTCGCTGACATATATATAGCTAGCTGTGGCCAAAACTTCGTTCGCGCAAAGTCAAAATAGTTTGTTTTAAGTTTAGTTATAGTCCAGTTAATCTTTATGTGCATTTTTAGAAAATTGACACAAGCTTTTATTTATTAACCGATTTAAGCAAATCAAACACTTAAGTGAAGGTTACGTCGATAAATCGTGAAACCCGCATTCAAATCGGATAAGCCCATCTAGAGATAAGTGCGACCACACGCAAAAAATATTGTTTCGGGTTCTATTCGACATTAAATGGCCCCAGTAATGGTATCTTATAATCTGCCCTAATATCTTCTATGTACGGACAGCGATCCGTTACAGAAATATTATATGTATAGGATATAAATGATATCTTGTTGCCATTACCCAACATCACGTATTAGTAATGATAATTTTGGATGTTAAATACTAATAATAATACAATTAAAATGTGTATATAAAAATGATAATTTAAGTCTTCATATATACACAGAAATATATAAAAACCAATTATTAATATACATGGCTATGTTTTATTTCTTTGATGATATTACCAAAGAAACCTGGCCTTTATTACTTACTTTGTTAAATGTATTAATAAAATGTAAGATTACCCTCGCAAACTATTTCCTGAGTATGAATATTTTACACAAATACTATTAAATAATATTGTGTAAGTACAATCAACTCGAATATGTGATGTCTTGGGGATGAGATTATGAATTAAAAAAATTAATGACTTTATAATCAGAATGTGTAATAAAATTCTAATTATTTTTACATTGGAATGATTTCTTTTTATTACTGATTATAAAGTTCATCCCAAAAGACAATATCAATCAATGGATCAATGATATGGTTATTATAATTCACAAGAATTATTTATTTAAGATAATTAATTGACTATTTTAACAATAAAAAAGATAATACATTAGTGAATAATCCACGTAACAAAAGTACTAGTGAAATATATTTAAATTGCTACTTGAGTTTACTTAAGGTTCTAAGCAAATTATTCATAATTGCGAGTTAAAGAGAGAATGGAATCACGCAACTCTATGATCTAAAAGTTTGAGTACAAACAAGAAATCTGCACTCAAACTTATCAAAGATTCCAATCGACTACATACATGTATAGTTAAATTTCCTATTGTTTATTAATATTATATTTTATTTTAATACAAAGTTAATAAAATCAGGAGTTCTTAATTTTTACAACAGAAGTATTTTCTTTCCAAAATTCAAGTTTTTATGGTGCAATACCATGGACTGTGGTCATCAGTCATAAGAATTAACTGTAGAGATAATGTCGATTACCGTGTTTAAAGCATTTATTTAACAGTTTAATCTTATAGTTGATCCAACTTGAAATTCATTTTAATATCTTTCACTATTATTACCCTGAGCAAATATCATAAAATTTATTTTGGTAGTAGGTAGAATATTAAAAGTCTAATAAATTACATTAATATAAAGGAAAACATCAAAATAATAAGTACTACGCAAATCACGCAACCATATTTCAAAAATATCCAATGTAAATCAATCCATGGTAAATGGTAGACTTACCCATCACACTATCCTTACATTCTCTAAATTTAAAAAAAGGTTTATATGTTCATTGCATTAAATATTCGTTCATATTGTTAGGTCATTTAGCGAAACCCAGTCCTAAATCTACGAATACAGATAAAAGTACATACCAATTATATATAAATAATGTAGTGATAGAAATCAATACTTCATTAAAATTATACTTTTGACCCAAGTCTCACTCTTAGTTGAAGTTGTCATTACTTTATCATTATTTTCAAGTAGTTATTGAATAACATATTGTTTGATATTCATTTTTTTTTTTTTTAATATTTGCTTTGTCTTGGTACTTCAAGTTTCAACAACAAAACAACAATAAAGTATCTGAGAACTGAAGGTAAATTATTCAAACAATTTTGTTTTATTCTGTGTTATACCTTATAAAATAACGCTTCGTCCAATAAAATATTATGTCCACCAAAATTTTATACAATATTTAATAATATTTAAATATTTTGGGATCGACATAAATTGTATGAATAATTAATTTAGTAAATTTCAATAAAAGTAACTAAATAAATTTTTAAGTAAAATGTACTTTTCCTTCTCATGCCAGGTACAAAAGAATATGTGAGGTTAAAGATTAAACATTGGTTTTAAAGTGTGTATGTATAAATCTTTAATGAAACTGTGTTGAATTAGATGCAATATAATAAAATATCATATTCAAAAGCTGTCAATACCCAGTCAGTATCTATGAAATAAGATAATATCTTTATATTATAAATATATTATAGCTACTAATTATATCGTAAGTGTAATGGGTGTTATTAATATGTCTTATTTATCTTTTCTATTATATATACATTATATATTTTAAGTTATTTAACCGTTATTAAGCCTTTAAATTTAGTTAACAATTTTTAACACGTGGGAATCTTAATTTAAAAAGTCTCTAGTTAGTATTCTACCCACGGAAACTAAATATAAACTGGGATGTCTGTATCAGCTTTGTATTAATTAACTGTGGCAATCAATTCAACTCCAGACTTAATAAAACTAGCATTGTATTATAAAGCAATATAATTTTCAACATCATTTATTACGATTCATTTGATATCGTCATTTGTAACATGAATATTAAATAAGAGATATATATCAAATTTTAACAGGTTTATATCAAAAAGATATTTTAAATAACTTTCTGAAGTCATAAAATCTAAACATGTATTAACAAATTGACTGCCTTTAATTTTATACCATTTGTAACTTTCGAACTCTAAAACTTTTATGATGCATGATTTGAGAGCCTGATTGGCTATTACTCCTTAGGAATAAAGGTATCTTTTGAAAAATAATAAAAACTAAAACTCTCAAAAGTTTTTGAAGCATATGCTGTGTAATATCTTTTTTACAAAATTAGTTTTACTGTTTTTTATAATAGAAAAAGAAGAAATATTTTAGAATTAATGATTCTAGTTATTCATACATTGCTCACTAAATATAATGATAGTTGTGAAAAAGTGATCACAATAAAAATTAAAACCCGGCTGAATACATTGTGGTGTTCTTCTTAGATCAGGACGCGTTTAGAACCGTCGTAGCCTTAGTTTAATTTGAAGAATATTTTTATACAACGGCTTGTTTCGATGAGCATGGTATCAAAATAGAACCTCCTGTCACTTCCATTTGAAAAAGACAAGTGATCACTGGTATTGATTCAAAGCCAAAAAGATATAAATAGATACATAAAGAAATAAACACGAATTATTGTGTGTAATAATAACTTTAAATATCAAAATCTTAATATTATTTTGTGGTAAATTAAGCCCATAATGGTATGTCAATAAGATAGGTTTTCAATATCATAGCAGGGAAAACGAGCATTCAAGTAACTTGATAACCGCCAACCCAGATTTCTTGTAACAAAGTAATAACAAGAACGATGTCGGCCTTTGAGGCACAATATCTATGTCTTACTGAACTGGAAATACTGCCGACGGATCGTATTCGTCTCTACATGACAACTGTGGGACCTTTTGACACACGCATAAGCTCTGATATAAACGTCGAATTCTTAGTATAGCAAAAAATATTGACGTGTCCCAACTTGTCATAGACAACAAACAGCATGATGCTATCCCAAGTAATTACAACCTTACGATGTTTTTTATAGTATCTAGTATTCTCTTAATTTGTTTAAGCATAAAAGAAAGTATCTACAATGACAAGAAATTAAAGGTAGTTAATAGTAAAACAATTCTATAGTAAGTATATTAACCGTGCGACAATTCAACCACAGAGCATAAAATGGATATTTTGCGAGTGTTGAATTGGGATGTCAAGAAAAAGTGAACCAAAAGAACACTAGATTTAATTTCAAGATAAAATTGGTAATATCTGACTGTACTGAATATAATTAAAAGATAATAATGTATTTTATTAAAATTATTTTTCAAAGATTTTAAATATTTGTTAAACATAAACCTTGTCTAATTAAAATATTTCATACAATGCTTGAAATTTTTAATTCAATTGTTTTTAAAATCTTTTTTATTTAGCTCCAAGCTTTACCAGGATAAAAAGCTTGTATAACATCCCGATCATCCAACAGCTTCAAAATACAAAATGAAGTCAATCCATTAAAAGGCCATGTAAGAGAAATAATTTTGGATTCTTCTTAACATGAGATTAGTTCTAATTAAAGTTCTTCTTAATATGAGTAAAGGTTTAAAGATATTTTGACAATTACATAAATTATATTTCTATCTACTACAGCCTAAAACATTTACATTAAAAATTGTAATAAAATATATGTATGATCAATTTATACAAATAAATATTTCTCTTAAAAAAATTGTATTATCCAACTTAGTAACTTTGATTTGTATCAAAGTATTAGTAAGTAGTATTCATTGCCAACAGAAGTTTTGCTTGTTAACAAATACTAACTTTGAAACATTACTAACGCCTGCGATGCGAGGTGTATATTGAATATCAGACTTAAGTCTAAATACATAGAAAGTAATATTAAGTAAGTTAAGCTTTAAGTAAGCTTAACTTACTTATATGTTTAAACTGCTAAATTATTTAACTTTCAGCACTATATTTTTAATTCATGTTTCTTTTTTTGCTGTAATACGCTAAACTTTGTTACATACATTTAAAAGAAAATAAAAAAAATCAAATGGATTTTTTAAAACATTTTTTATTAAATATTAATTCAAAACTGTGTTGCAAATAATATAACATTTGTTGTTATTCAAAATATTTCATAGACTAGTGTAATTTCATGCTAATAACTTTGATGGACTTCTATCAGATGTAAATAAAATCTCTGACAATAAGGTATCATAATGATTATATGAAGAAAATATATCAATACGAGTATTGACTTTTCTTATACGTAATATTTAACTTTGAAATCTTTTGATTCAGTAATATTTTTAGATTTATACTTTTATAAATATTAATCTTCTTACTATAAGGCTGATGAACCTTTAAAATGAACAATTATAAAATTACGTTTATATTTCTTTGTAATTTTCGACTATTTATAAGAGTTTTAGTTCATAAATTTCTTTTGAAAAATTTATTATATTATTGATCAATATCTATAACTTGTGGTTATTAAATATTCATAATTTTTTTTAATTTAAAATACATAAATTGCGAGATTTTTGCGTAAACTGTTTAGAAGAAAGAAAACGAACAAGAAAGTCGTAAAATGAAGCAAAACTGAACGACACGCGCTCCAGCAACGAAAAATTCCCAATTTTTGTATAAATTTACATGTAAACTACTCTTTAAAAGTTTTTCTTCGAAGTTTAAATTTATCTTTTTAGTAACTTGTCTTTTGAATAATTTTCTTATTATTATTTTACTAATCTAGGATTTTTTTTTGGTTTCTTTTCATAAAATTTACAACAACGAATTTTGTTTGAGTTATCGAATTTTCTATAAATTAAAATAAGTTTTATAAAAATGCGTGTGTATGTATCCACAGCCGTAGACAAAGGATGGATCGTTTGTATAGAATTATTTAGTTTATTGATAGAAATAATTAAGTTTCCTGAAACTTGAAGTTCACAATACTTTATGAATTAAAAGAAGTCGAAAAAAAAAACAGAATAAAACTTTTTTTTTTTATTAAGAACTTGGATTATATCCAAGTCAAAATAAATTAATATTTATTGTACATATTAATTTATTTTTGACTTGGATATAATCCAAGTCAAAAGAATTTTAAGACGTTATATGATATGATGCCACATTATTACACATAAATATCGCTTACGTAACATGCTCCTTTTTCTTAATTAAGTTCGGAGGATAACTGCAATGAAATAAAGTTCTCGCTGGTTTGAAAAGTTTCTGAAATATTAATTAGTGTATTTAATATGTTGTTTTATCAGATTTTCTGGTAGGTCAATATAAAATCACACTCCCCTATTGTTTCACATCGATGATATCTGGGAACCATTTAGCATTAGCTTTATTTTTTGTTTTTCCTATACTCATACAAGCAGTTTAAATAACCTTAGTCTTAAATGGAGCCGTTGTAGCTATGTCTCATTTCTAAGTATAGAAGTTGACATCTCTTAAACTATTCGAAAAAATCCTGGGGCTAGGATAGGAAGAGAAAGGATTGATGTATAGTTATTGGGTTCATTTACTTAGTCCTCCACGTAGCTATAATAACTATAACTGTAAGTTCTATCATTCACAAAAATAATATGTCTGTATTCATCATAAATAATTCACGGACGACTGTCAAAGCAAAAGCCTTTAAGGCTCTATTAACTTCAACAACGAAATATAAAAGCATGTAATTTTCTACAGTTAAAAGAGCTATTATATAGTGAGAAAATTACATATAAAAACTGCCAGTCACCCTTCGCGTGACTTAATAAATTTAAAAATTCTTTTCTAGTCAAATAGGTTAAAAATGTAAGAGCGTCTCGTGTTTGTTACTGTTTGTACAAATTTTAGTATTAAGTCATTAGAGTAATTACCTTATTTCCATTCGATAACACTTCTTTAAAAATTATAAAAAAAATCTTTATTGTTGTTTTCCTTTCATGTGGTTAAGTGTTTTCTATTTTATTTCTTTTATGTAGCAAAATCCAAAAGAAAAAGTAAATTATATAAAACTTAAGAAACAAATTATGTATACTTAATAAGTAACTATTATTATTTTACTGTGTTTTTACTGTTTGACCCTACTACGGCCAAGTTAAAAGCAGGGTTTTCATTTAACCAGTGAAACAAAGATGTGTCTTGATTATCAGCTATAGCTATATTTTGTCACATTAAGTTTAATATAGATTTATTTTCTTTAGAAGAAATAAAGTGGTCGTTTAAGAAGTGTGTCGTGTTCGATATTAACGAAATAACTCTTTTTAGTATCAATTGATAAATAGATAAAAATAACTCGTAGGTAATAATTATGTTTTCTTGAGTTTTATAATTTTTTTATATTCTAGTTGACAGGTTTCAGTTTTTATACTGTCTATTATTTTACATGTACTTCTAAAATAATATAATTTTTTAAACAAAGTTTTCCTCATAATTCCCATGATATCATTACTATTTTTTTACTTAATACGCCTTTCGTAACGATGATAGCATATTCAGTACAAATACACAAGTAAATAAATAAAATATAAGATAGTGTTTGCTTTGCCTCTAATGTGTTCCGGACTAGGGTCAACTCCGGATGGCATTTAAGTGATGTTTGTTCACACTAAAAGCATCGCCGTGTTCCCTTCATGTAGCTCGATTGTAGAATAAAATATATGTTATTTGAACTACTTTTTTTTATTCATACATAAAGCAATTACATTAATAATACATGTTATTTTGTTTTGTGGAATGAAAAGTGACTATGTAATGTATAAATTTCCTTATGAATATACTGCTATTCGTTCGCTCATGAAACAATTTGTATAAAAGTAATTGAAATAAATATAAAAAGGTATGTTTTGTTTCTTCACGGATAAAATGTTCGTAGGATTCAATACCGGGTATCGATTAGGTAGATATCTTGGCTTTCGTCGAATGGTGTAATTTCAGAGATTGCTTTGTTACATTTAAAAAGATTTCGCGAGCTTTTAACATTAATTTTATAAGTTGTTTAGTATCGATTGCAATTTTGTTGTAAAAATAATAGTATGTCAACGCTATTTTTCTTATTTATGTAATAATAGTTCTAAATTTGTCTCAATAAGCATGGAATGACATTTTATTATTAATTGTATAACAATAATTTAAGATAAACTAAAATCCTTATTAAAATTATTCAATATGAATTACTTATACTATTTTATAAAATAGATAAACTGTTAAAAAGAGTTGAATTAAGTTTTCTTTCACCCATAAAAAAAATATTGTAAGTGTTTTATTCCTATGAATTGGACCGCACAGTATAAGTTGATACTTTTATACTGCGAAATACCAATAAAGCAAATTGAGCTTAAAGGTTTGTACAGAAAATAAAGCACCTGGCTTTGTGAATAATAAATTAAGTAATTGGATATTTATATAACGTGCCAATTTTGTGAAGACTTAAGAAATAGGTTAATTAGTCCGCTTCTGGTGCACACAAATAAAAAGATTTTATTCCAAGTACCTACTTACATAATTTATTTAGTATCGCAGAAAATAATTTATAACAAAAAAAAATAATTAATTTATTATGCCAGTGAATAAAAGTGAAGTCTTTTTTTATAATATAATTTATCTTTTTTAATATTAAATATACACAAAAAGAAGATTATTGTATTTACAATACTACTTTCTTTATAAAGTAATATTTTGTCGACGACATTTTGTAGACATTACGTAGCTTTTATAGCTACGTTTCGAACGATGAGGGAGAGAACCGGATGCTATAACCCCTTCCCCTCCCCTACGCCCGTCTTTCTTCCTTCCACATTCCTCAAGGGTGACAACGCATGTGCAAAGCTTTAATTTTGCCGCTGTTCATTGTTAATGGCATCAGGTATATTATCTACTACTACTACTACTCTATCTAATCACATAAATAAATAAAAATTATAAAATAAAAAAAAAGGTTTCTCCAATATGATATAAATATAAATGTTAAAAAAATAAGCATTCTCATCATACTTTTGCTGCTAATTTAATACGGACGAACATTAAATATTTTTGTATAATTTTGTTTTAATATAATAAAATATAGCTTTTAGTTTTTATATTTACTATTCCAAATTCATATAAATGCTATCCACAAAGAACTGTTCTAATGGTCTACAAAGATTTGTACTAAAAATAAAATACTTTATTTGTAATACATTTAATTACTCTCCACAAGTAACTTCGAATCCAAACTTATAACTCATATAATATACATCAAAGAGATAATAAATATATTGAGATATATTTATTTTGTGCAGTTTTGTCAGTATTAATTTTTAATAAGTTTTATTTACAGTTAACTATAAAGGTAAATAAAATAGATTTAAATGAAAAAATAACAATAATAGGGAACCTATTTCTATACCTATTTGGAATTTCAGTAGTTAAGATAAACTAAATTTGAAATGTAATAGAAATAATGTTAAATAAGCAAAGCTTAATGCAATTTTGTGGCCAAATTAAAAACTAGTGTACTCATACTTCATGATAAATAGCTAAAATAGTATGTTGCTTACTTATGTTGTATTTAATCACAATATAGTATTGCGTGTTACCATAATATCATATTAAAAATATAGATCCTTGAATGTAACAAACTTAAACCGTAGTAGTTATATATTTAGAACTTTACACATTTCATTTAAATGGTGTTTTCTGCATTAGAACAAGGAGAAATTTTTAATTTGGTTACTGAATAATTAAATGGTTCGTTAAATTTATATAGGAATAAATTCTTAAAAATATCCAAATATTTTTTTGTGTGTCATATGTTTAATATTTGCTGAATATTACAGTAAATATATAGAAATTACTTTTATTTTACGTTCTCTAAAATATCTTATACAACAATCATTTTATGAATATTAATATTCACGAGATATGCGAATTGTTTTTGAGTATAAAAATAATTTAATGTTAAATCGCGGCGTGAACGCTTCATATAAATAACTGGAAACTTTTTCAATTTCACCCAGCGATCCGCAAATTGTGTTTTTCGTTTGAGTAAATCGGAAATGAATAACAAAATTTGGCTTCCATAATGAAGGGAAGAAAATTAATTGCGTTTTCTGAGCTCCAAAGAAATTGTTTGAATATCCCATGTTTTTTGATTAACTTCCCAGACACTTCTGTATTTAAGAATTTTTTGGATTACGAAATTATTTTAAAATTTAAGATATTTTTCATATAATTTTAATATCATTAACGTTATTTTATATAATTATTTTTTTATTTGATAATGAGGACATATTTTTAATTGCAGTCATGATAACATTAAGAATATATATATATTTTTATTATATATTTTTTATTCCGTATTATTTATTTTTAAATATACTATATTTTTAATAAATCCTACGAAAATGATGGAACTTGCTTTATGTAAGGATTTAAAGAAATTTGATAACAGAATATTGAAAATTTCGTATAATAGTGGATTAATTAGTATGTTTATTTGCCAAACAATAGGCTTAATCAAGCTAAAATGATTATACAAGCAGGTTTGTAAAACAATGAGACCGTAATGGAGTAAGGGAGCGGGTGAGGAACAATGTCCGGTTTTGCATATTTATCAGTAATAAATTCAATTGTCATCGGATTTTACTCTTAGCTTTGATTCAAATCATTTGTTGTTTTCCACCTGAATAATCATTGTTGTTTTAACATTAACTAGCTCTACCTTCCACTTCGTTCACGCGGATTATGCTTTTAACAAGTTTTAATAGCTTCGTTTGTATGTTTGTATGTAACAGAAACTTTGAACACGGTTTTGATGTACTTTTGACCTAAGTAAAAAACACGTTTTATGAAATCCTAATTTAAATTAAAAGATAAATAATGGTTGAAAAAAAATCACACTTTCATGAAATCCAAACTTAAAAATAATAATTAAATTTAAATTAATAATAGTAAGAGTAGTAATAAGAAAAAATGTACTGCAATGTAAAAAAGCGTGGGGTGCTTTTAAATTCTTAATATATTTTAAATAAAAGTAGCCCAAGTTACTCCTTATAACATCAGTTCCCCGCCAATGAAATTTCTGTTAAAATCAGTCCAGCCGTTTCTGACATTGGCGGGAACAAACAGACAGAGAGACAAAAAGACAGATATAGATTATTTTAATAGAAAATTACTTACCAAATCTTTAATATAAGATGATGTTTGTTTTATTTTATAACAAATATCTATCTGAACCTATAAAATAAAAACCAGTCTGCAATGTTTTATAGTTCAGAAAATAAAAAAGCAATATCGTAAATTTTCCTCGTATGTTTTAAATTTCATTTCAGTTGTACAAATTATGGCGGTGACTACTCGAATATAAATTTATGATCAAAAATTGCGTGGGTCTACGAAATCTCATGGGCGGCTTTAACATAAATTTGTTAAACCTATAACGCTGTTGGATGATATAATCCACACTGTGTCGGCGGCTCTCTCTTGTTGATAGCAATAATATTTTTAATAATTTTATCCCCTAGTTTTATTAAAACGGTAATATATATATATTTTTATAAGAGTTTTATTATAACGGTATATATACTATGTGTATTTATACTGCTTTAAAATTAAAAAAGATTTTTTAAGTATAAATTTGAGGAAGCCGATAGGTTAAATATAACCGGCATTATGAATTCAATATACTATAATTAATGCACGTCAGTCACAGTCTAAATATACTTGGCATGTCTCTGATTGGTTTAGTTAAATTTAGGTTTATTTTAAGTTAAATGCTAATAAAGCTTATACCTAAACGTGTTAAATCTTAATAATTGTAAAGGAATGGATTGGTTTGAGACAGTTTCTTTGATATCTTAACGCGAGTGTTTATATATAATTGATGCTGAAAAATATTATTTTACTAAAAATAATATTTATTTTTACTATAAATATAGATTTCTATGAATGACCCAAAATCAGCAAGAGAATTAGCCGTCCAAAGAAGACAAGATAACAATCTTATCCTGTCTCATTATTTATTCCTAATTTACTTTATCACCGCCTTATTTTTATTCCAAGCGAACTTTTTCCGCTTTGTAGAAAAGGAAACAGAGAGAATTATGTAAATTGACGAATGAAATAAGTAAAATTCGTAAAAATGTTCGTCGACTCCATCAAGTACAAAAGGAATTTTTACTTGGTAATAATGTTAAATGTAGCCTTTTATTTTTACACAAAAAGCGCTACCCATATAATTGCAGCGCCGACAAGATCGTTATCGTGCACACTTTTCCAGCCACCTTGTGAAACACTAAACACAACCCATTTTTCTTATCACTATGATTTTTAGTTGGTTGGTTAGTTAATGTTGGCAGTAATTAAATTTTAGAGAGGTGAAAATAATTATTTTTAAGTTATAAAGTCTTTGTTGTAATTTTTTAGTTTTAGTAACTAAAAAACTGTAAATATATTCAATAACTTGACAAAGGCATTAAAGCATCAACACTAAGCAACACGAAAGTCGTACACAGTTTTGAACTGCAAATTACTACAGATACAAACATTGACTGCACTGAACATCGCCCATACGGAATCCGCCAGTTCGTAGCGGCAGCACGTAGCGAACGGACGCCCGTAGCTTCGTAGCACTTCCACTACATCGACGCGTTATGTACGATTCTACAATATACGTAGACAAACGTAAACAAAAAGTGATATGAGTTGTGCGTCCACAAGCTCTGTATTGAGACTGACTTTATTAATATTAACTTTTGTTGTGTCGTGTTCGTTTATAGCAAGTGTAGTGTGGTTATTGCGAACCAAAGACTCGGCTAGCCAATATGAGAATTATTACTTGTCGAGAATTAATATAAGCGTACGAGCGCAGGAAAGCAATAACGTGTCTGCGACGCCAGCAGTATCCGACCATTACAAAGACTTGATTAAAATAGAAATAGCGATGCGGCGTGTTGAAGAGAATAGTAGAAGATTGAAAGAGTACACTAAATCATTGTTATGGGATAATAAGGACAAATCTTTGTGGTGTGTTTTGTTTAAGGACAGTGAAAGAGGTGTGAGTAAATCAGTGTTACGAACGCCAAAAAATAAACATTCAATAGACGAGGATCACATACGGGCGTTAAGAGAACAAAAAATGAGGGAGGCTGTTATACATCTACGCCATCATGGAAACCACCATAGGCGGCGTCAGGACGTCCTTCCAAATATGCCATATATTAAGTAACTCATGTATATAACATATATAATGTTCATCTCGTGTAAATTAGTTGTAAGGACTCGTGTATATATATTTTTATATAAGTGTACAGATATCTAAATGAAGCACGATTTGATGCCTTCGGACAATACTTGAATAAATCATCGGAAATTGTTTAAAACGTTTTATTTTTAAACTCGTAATAAATAATAATTCATATAAAATCTGAAGCTTTTTAAAATTAAAAATAAGGGGTGTCTCAAAAAGTACGTTCCTTAAATTATCTATGGATCCCACAAAGAATTTTTCCATATGGAAAACTTATGGCTTTTTGTTCAGGAATCATGATTAATAGTTTCTTAGATAAAAACTAGACAAAACAAGATACGTAGCCATTCTACGTTCATACGTACAGGTTTTACTAAAGAGATATACTGAGCTTAACATTACATTTAGACTGTACATTTTAAATCTCTTATGTTAATGATTCTTAAGACGAACAGATTGACATATACACAGTATTTTCTTCTCATAATAACATCCAAAAATACCTTAAGTTTTCAGACAAAGGATTTTTATTAATGTCTAACTATAATGCATCCGTGAATAACATGCTAAGCAGTAGTTAATGAAGTATTCATTCCAGATTGTTAAGAGATGAAGCGTAGGTGAAATGCATTAATTTCAAGATTATAATACTGTAAGGAATATAATTTATAAAACAATGCTTGAAAAAAGTTATATATATAATAATATAGTGTAATACCTATATATTATGTAAATATCCTACTAAAACTAGTCACTGAAAGTGGTTACCTAACACATCAGTAAAATTATAGATAAATTGCTTTATACATTACTTATAATGGTTCTTTTAAATAATACAGATATACGTTATAATAAATCATTGCCTTTTTAATATAACAATTCAGAAAATAAAAGTGAAGTAACTTGAATAATGACATATTATCACATCGTTAATTCTATATTATCCTATAATAAAACCATGTCAATAAATAACTATTATATCAACATTAACATTTGACCTTCATATCCCTTAAAAGCTAACTCTATTGTTAGATTATCACTGCACCTTAAGTGATGATAGATTGTACTGATATTAACCGTGGCTTAACGAGGACCGCTCTAAGTGCTTTAAGGAGGGTTAATTATCCTGTTATTAACATGGATTAGTAGAGTATGGAGAGTTTAATAATATATGCATGAAAGTCATTGTATTCTTGAACCATATAAGCTTTATCACGCTTCACAGAACTTTAACTTCCACAGCCATTATATTTTGTAAAATCATATGTCAGAACATATAATGACATATATATATATATATATATATATATATATATAGAAATGCAATAAACTATTGACTTCCCTGACTTGGTAATGACCTAAATATATAAACAAACAAACAAACACACTAATAATTATTTGCATCCAATAATAAATAATTAATTACATAACTTATTAATTAAATAAAATAAACGATGTCATTACCGGTCTAATTGTTGACATTAAACCGAATAGTCGAAAATACGGTTAGCGTAGCGTAGCAGCGATTTTCTATTACACTTCATATCTTATAAGATGATGCTTATTAATTAGTTATAAGTTGAGCTAAAAATTTATTTATTGCAATATTTCATGATTAACGTGATAATTTTTAAAATCTACTTATGTCAAGTCTAATTTGAACAAAATTTTAATAGAAAGTATGAAAATTAAAATAACTCAAAATCTATATTATACGACTACTTGTAATTAAAAAAAATTATACCTACACATAATTAGCTAGCAAGGGCATTCGAATTGCGTACTCGTATATTATATATTAATATAATGTATGCGTATATTATATATTTGATAAACTGCGATTTAACCGAGTCTGAAAGTTTCTTTGCCTAGTTATTCTAAATATACATAAGATTTGGTATTTATAAATAAACCGATTTGGTGGAACTTTTTCAGACAGATTTTAAGTCTCATCTAAAATATTAGTTGACTTTAATTCTAAACGCAACGCAGGCAAATTCACACAATAAAAATGAATAAAGACGATTGACAGAAGAAAGATTTAAACTGTTTACTTTAGTTGTTATTATATAATAACTCATAATAAATCCATCTGTGAAATAATATAAAATAATATGCAAAACATTTTAAGTGTTATGATAACATAAGATATAAAACACTTTCAAGTATTGTTGTTTACTATTTTGTAATACACAACATAAATTTTAATAATATAATTCAAATAATCTTTTCACCAGTATCAGTGCGTCTTTTTGGTAGATTTTTAGAGTACCATGTGATCACAGTAATGTATTTGTTCGATACGGAGATAAAACGGCTAGAAATTTATTGGTCATCGTCAAAGACATTAAAAGGGGAAAGACATCGTTAAGACGATGTGGAGGTCAAGACGAGGTCAACAAGGATCAGGATATATCGCAATTTTACTGCACGGTCTTTTATTATTATCACTCTTGTTTATAAGTGAAGTGAGTAGATTGCTGTAGTAAGAAATAAAGCGATAGATTTATTGCATAATATAATTTTAACGATTGTTAAACCTAAGTAAATAATAAATCTTTAATAATGTTCTAACATTGAGAATCTCGTGAAGAATTTACAGAGCTGATGATTATGTTTTGATAAATATTTAAAAAAATAAGCGTCAATGAATTCAAATGAGTTAATTTAATTAACATAATTTAAAAGTTTTTTATGGTAAAGTTCACTCCCTCGTTTAACCTGCCTTATTAATTTAATTATAATTCTAACTGAAAGATAATCAGATAATCGGTATAAAGTCTAATAAGATAATTTTTTGTATACATGTATTTAACACAAGTTGAAGTGATATGTCATTCTTTATTGTGTTTTATATTAATGAATAATTTCGTGGTAATAAATGATATAAATAATGATACATTGAAAGACGATGCGTAAATAACGAGGTATTTGCATGATGAAAAATTTAAATATACGTATAATTGATTGATAACCGTCTTTGATGACATGACAAACATCGATTGTTTGGCTCTACAAGTAATTATATTTGTGACTTTCGTATTATTGTTCATAAAAGCTTTATTTGGTTTAATTATTGTATTGCTATTAAATAACTGTGTTAATAATTATTATGTAATTATATTCGCTTATGAATTCATAAAATTCATAATCATATCATATATTACTTATATATATAAACGTTCGTCGTTCGTCGTCGTTGCGTCGTTCTAGAAAATGTATTTAGTGCAATAAATACTCTGAAGTGTATAAAGCTTCCTCAATAATGTAAGCAAAAAAGAATCACCCACAGCCACCTACTGAAGAGGAAAAATATTATAGCGACTTAAAAGATTTCCTTTACTGATTGCAAATAACACTGCCAATCCAATCACCTTTTATTAAAATTATATTTGAAACAAATTTTATTCGATTTTGAACTACGAGACAGACATGTTAAAGTTATAACAATTTTTAAAACAATATTTCAAATCTCGTCTGTCTTAACTAGGTGGTAGGTGTCTGTCATTTCCTTTGTTAACTTTTCTGAACATTCCTTTGTTTTCATGTATGTAAACAAAACTTTACCTATACACTACAGTTACTTGATTTTAACTTTACAGTTCTTAGATAAAGTATCTTTTTTTGTGACCGAGCATTCTACTTTACAGATTTATTAATTAAATAAAATCTATTCCAAAGCAAGTTGCCCGTGTTTGTATATTTATAAATTCACACTGCTTGTAACCTGACTACGATATACTGTAAATCAAAGTTTTTTTTATTGATTTGTAGAGCTGGCTCTTTTTCTTTAAAAATTATAAATTGTTAACATTCGCTAAGGATAATAAAAAGCAGTCAGTCATGTCAATCAAAAACACTTTTGTTTATTTCAAAGTATATGATCACACCAAAAATATTCAAAATTAAATAGTTAAAGTATGTCTTAAAGATAAGCAAATAGCTATTAATATTTTTTTTTTTTATATTCTGACTTGGGTCTTTCTTCTAAACTCTAAGGGAATGATTCAAAATTCAAGATATTTAGGTTTTCGTCAAAAACAAATAGTGATATTATAATAAGATAATACAGTTATGAACAGTAATACATTTTTAATTCCGAAAGCTACTTTACAATACTACAAAGAAGAAATTAATTTGATATTTCTAAAAATCCGTCACAAATGCGCAGTTATATAAAGCATTTTGGCAATAGAAACGCGTTATGTTTAATTGTAATTTATTTTTAATTAATGACGCACATTTGGCCTTCCAATAAACGTATAATTATATCAATAAAAATTCGAAATCTTAAATTAGTAAAGCATAAATCGCTATATTATATATGACAAATTCAGTCACAAATTATATATGTGTGTGCTATGTATGTGAACTTTGTGTAAGACGTGGTATTTTGCTGTAGATAAAGTATTTTTCCGTTGTAAATATATAGCTATTTTTTTATTCTGGGTCATATTATATTTGTGCAATAAATCTGAAACAAAGCTGTTTTGGCAATACAATAGTTATGGTATTATTAGTAAAGATTAAACAATTAGGTTGAAAATAAAAAGAAGGAGTTGTTTTAATTCAAGATTCTTATAAATGATAAAAGCATAAAATTATGGCTCGTGTATAGCATTTTTATATTCATGATTACTTCGAAATACTTAAATGATATCTTCTCAACGAACTTACCAATTTTAATGATGTGAAGACAAAAACTATTTACTTGAAATTATTTTATGATGAAAAAAAATCATATTATCACATGAAAAATGCATCTAAGGTTTGCTGTTTATATTTTATCTATAATCAGTAGTTATACTTTCTACTGACTTTCTTTGTATATATTTTTTAGTTTTAATTAATTAGTACATCATTTCTACTAATCGTTAACAAAAAAAATATATACAATTTAATTATAAATAAAAAACAAAATATTTGAGACGATTTTTCACCCCTTGGTTAATAAAACCTATTTTTGTTGGACGTCTAAGTTTCTTAGAAATAAATTATAGCCTATGTTTCTCCCTGATATTTCTTTATTGTGATCAGCCGGGTATTTCTTTATTGTGATCACTGTTACACAAACATCAATAATTAGTGATTTACTCTTTACCAATACTCTTTACAATAATCTGACGTTTTATAAGCGATGAAATATTTTATTCCAAATACTTTGCGTATTTGGAATAAAATTTTACCTCAACAAAAAACACTTTTAAAGTGTATGTTCTTGAGCAGCAGGTGATTGTAATTCATATTAAAGTTTAAATTTTAAGTAAAATTGTAAAATTTCAAAACTTTATTTATTTTTTTATTTATGTTACGGAAGGTTCGGATGTTTGAATCGTTTATCATGCCAGCGTGATGTAAGAGCTGTTACAAAATTGAAGAAGAGAAGAAGATTTCAAATATTTGAATTTAAGATTTTAACTATGTTTTAATTTCAAAGTTATTTTCTCTTAGAGCTATATACATTTATTTTATGTTTTTTTATTATAATATTTATTACAGTGTATATATTAAGACAGGACAGACATATTATTATATAGGCAGTTCAAACATAAAAGCATACAAAAAATAACTAATTAACAGTAATTCCCAACTATAATCTTGATATCGATATTCCTTTAGAGGTTGTCAGTGATTATTTATTTATTTATTTGATGAATGGCTTTTTATATTATAAAGTAAATTAATTACTTTTTATGCCTATTTTATTTTATCCCTGAATGTACTTGAGAAGTAAAATGTCCTGCCGTGATTGAGCACAAGTGTCAAGAACATATGTTCGTCTTTGGACTGATAATACTTTTAAAAATATGATGTATTATTTTTTTATCTTGCCAAATTCAACATGCTTAGTACAAAAAACTTTATTTACATAAAACATTCAATCTATTTGCAGTTCACTGAACTTTTTTAATTCTATCATATCAAATTCCAGTGATGAAATATATACGAGTAAATAGTTGTGATTGAATTTTTTTTATTATTTTTATTGTTCAAACGAAACATATGAAAACTTAACTATTGTTTTAAAATAATTATTAATATATTAACGCTATATACCGCTTATTTTACTCGGAATGTAATAATAAATTATTTATAGTCACCTAGGTCATGTATTCATGAATGTACACGTACTACATACATAGGTTCCGAAGTTGAACTTTGTGTAATATCAGGAAAACACGTTATCAAGAAATTCGAAGTTATTTTAAACGTGTTTCTTATTCTAAAAAATTACACTGCAATATTTTAAATTACCCCTTAATATCTTTTCGTTCAAAAAGATGTTTAGTATTTTAGATCGCGTAAATAAAGTTACATAGGTATAATCTATCTAATCTTGTATAATCTTGTATTTAATCGTTAAATTCAAAGGTTCAAAACAAAACTCTGATTTTTTTATTTTGTCTTAAATATGGTAAAGTTGAAATTGTTACTTAAATTCTCTCAAGTATTCAAAATAATTCAAATTTAAAATATCTTTTTTCAAATAAGCATTTACACGCACTCTTGAATTCTCAATTATTACATTAAAGAAAGGTCAATGTAGTGAGGTCCATGAGCAAGTTACCACCTCTTTGGAATGCTGCTCTGCTGAGAAGAGTCGGCCAGCAACTCAACAGTTGCTCTTTTTAAAAGAAATTTAACAATGTTAAATGTATACGGTATATTATCATTTATATATTCATTTATATTTAAAACTAAAGAAAAGGAAGCTCTAAGATATTTTGTGGAACTTTATGCGTACACTCAAGCCCGTTAGCTTGAAATAAGACGCAACGAGTTTGTTTTGATTTCTTGTATTTATTGTGTATCTGTCACTGTTTTTTATATAAGAATTTAAATTTTGCTCTATAAATATTATGTTTATAAATACGTATTGAGAAGTGACCGCAAGAAGACAAATTTCTTTAAAAACATCCCTCAAGGAATCTGTTGCTTTTGAGTTATAAATAGAGAGCAGATCTTTTTTGTAAAATGAATACGGTATTAATTTCGGCTGCACTGCCCATAATAAAATACGGTAGGAGAGATTACTTTGAAAATAACTAAGATAAACAAGTCGAGCTGTATTAACATTTGTTAATTGTCAAACTTTTATTGCAAAGAAACTTTTATTTTTTTTAATTGCACAGAAGTTTGTTTGTTAAGAAAATTTGTTCTAAGTAATTTGACTGACATATCTAATATACATATTTGACAACCAGTGCTCTTTAATGCACTAAACACTTGTTTACTTTGTAACTAATGTTATATTTTTTTAACAACTAGTCCCACTTGCTATTCTTTGCTACCCAAGTGTTATAAATTTTGATGGTCAATATTAAACTGCTTATTTTTTTGTATTGTTTTTTAGTTTAAAGTGGACTGATGATTACTTGCTTGTATCATATTATTTTGATTAAAGTATAGATACAGATACATACAGATACATACAGAGATTACAGGTACAGATATGTACAGATGGTCTATCATCCCTCAATAAGCTCTTCCTAGTAAATAATATTTAACAAGTAGTCAATTGCCACATTGTTCAAATGATATTACGAAAGTTACAGAAGTCACTTGCTGACGATGTACTTAATGTAATTTATTTTCCTTTCGCAGATGTACGAACCCCGAATTGCGTCAGTACTTTTTAATCGGGCAGTAATGTCGGACTCTGCTCTTTTATCTTATCCTTTTAAACTTAAAGAGAAAAATGTACTGTATTATTTCTTAATTATTTATTTACACCAGAATGTTTTAGTACAAACAACAAACAGATATAATAACTAAAAGTGCTTGGTTTAAATTATAATTTATTACTATAATAATTCTCGTGGTTGAAGAATTACAGTCCTTTTCATTTTTCTTAGCAATAATATATCTAAAGTATTTTGATATTAAGTTGGGTCGTATAGAAAGATATAGATTCTTATGATGTATTACGACTGGCGTTTACTAAGATAAAGAGAAGTCTCTCGTTGTTCAAATCTTACTAGATCCTTCTTTTTAATTGCCTTGCATTGCAGCCTTTAGTTTAAAATTATAAGATATATGTAAAATGTGCTTCTAATAAGCTATTTGCATCCGTCCATCTGTACACGAAACCTATTATACATTAAATAACACCTAATAATAAGATTACGAAAAGTTCACTAGCAGTGGCTTGTTAATGTTTATATAATTTATTATTATTCGAATGACAATCGCTGTCTATATTCATATCGCCTCGAATTCAAATTCGAAATATCTCTATTCAAGTAGGCCTTAACAAACAATTTTGAATCGTCAATTATAACATTAATAAGGTCAGTGTAGTCAATCCGTGAGTAAGCTACAACCAGCTCGGAATGCTAGTCTGCTGAATAGAGCTAGCTAGAAATTAATAGTCTTTTGCTTAATGCCATCATGTCATCGCTATCTCATGTGTTGTTATCTTATTGCTACATCCATGTTAACATATTATATATAACATTAGTTCACAGTCTATGTAGTTTCTAAATTCTAGACAAATTAAAGCGCTAAAGCTGAAGATGGTGGTGGTTAAAGAAGCTTTTGAATGAAATAAAGCCTGAGCTGATGAGTGAGCTTATGAGATTTATTAAATTACCATATTTTGAAAATAATTTTGCCGTTACTGTACGGCAAAAATCTTCTCATAAAAAAAAAATCCGTGCCCGCAGGGGGACACGCGTGGGTAGACCTCGTGTGTAACTCGTTTAAAATATAACTCACTACCTAAGAATAATACATGATGCCGTTGTTTACATCAAAAATTTTCAAGCAAAAAGCGGTTTTTATTTTTTTTCTCGGAAAAGGTATCTTTTTTGGAAATACTTTTGGTACTTAAATTTAGAGTAAAAATAACCTTTTTATTAAAAATATTTGCGAGGAGGGAATGTATACCAGAAAAAAGTTGTTGTGGTTTTACCTTCCTAAAATTTACAAGCTAAAAGTGGTTTTAATTTTTTTTCTCGGAAACGGTACCTTTTACGAAAAAACTTTTGGTACCTAAATTTAGAGTAAAAAATAACCTTTCTATTAAAAATACTTGTGATGCAAGAATGTTTACCAGAAAAAAGTTATGATTTTTTTTCCAAAAATTTTCGGTTTTTTTACCCCTAAGTTATTGAAGTTAGGTTTTCGGTTTATCTACATTAAATATAGGTATTTATCAAAGACATCATATAATATGAACGCGATTGATCTCCTTTGTATAGGGACAAAGTTATGGTCGAAAAACTGAAATCAGAAAAAGTGAGGCCCTAGCGCCCCCTGTGACCGGATTCTCTGGTTAACGAACTTGACCGTCATTTTTGGATGGTTGATTTATGTGCAAAGTTTGAAAGCGATCCAAGCAAAACTGCGGCCGCTATCGTGCTGACAAAAGTCGAATCTGGACGCACGCACGCATATATATATATATAAACTTTTTGACCAATGGTCATTTCGGACTTAGGCGGTCATAAGAAGACCTCCTGTGAAGAAATTTTTCCAAAATTCGAAAGTAGGGGACAATGAATGGGCAGACCGAATTCTTCGAGGTCTAACCAATAGAAATCTTTATTATAAACAGCAGTGCATTTAAATTAGTTAAATTATGAATTAGTAAAAATTCATACTGTCGTATTTGTGTGTTTTCTTGAATACTAGTATTTTATTATCCAATAGCAAAATTAAAAAATATATTAATAATAAGTTCTATACAACGTGTTTTTTTTGCTTTATTTTTTCGTGCCACAGCATGTATGTATGTATTGAGGAAGATGGCGGTTATTTTGAAAATTTTATAAACTAATTAATAAAAGAAGTCATTAAAATGTTTGTTTTATTTGATAATTTCTCTGTCTAGTTGGCATAAATTTGCACATGAATAAGAGGGTTTAATTTAAATAATAAATAATACAACTTTGTTTGACGGTGAATATCAAAACAACGAAAATAGATAAAGCAATAGTTACTTTGGAGGATTTATTCGTTAGATCATGAACTTTAACAAAACGTGTAAAAACGATTATGTTAACGACCCCCTTTTAAAGTTAGAGATCAAACATTAATAAAAAACAAGTTTTATTTTTATTATTTCAATAAGTTTTTTTTTTCGAAGCTTATGTTCAACATTGTTATTTATTTTATTTGCTTAGCTATATACTCGTACACTTTCTAACTTTTAAAAGAAACTACTATAACGAAAATAGACAGTTTCCAAATAAAGAAAGAAAAAGAAGAATGAAATAGAAAGATTTACAAAAAAAAAATGTTTTATTTTCAGGAAAACTAAATTAAAACATAGTAAGAAAATTGTTTTTGTCGGTCATTTTTTGTCTAGTATCCGCACACTTCGTTTGATCAAGTTTAAAAGACACATTGTATAATGAAATGCTATTAATTTATTAAAAGCGAATACACACAATAACAATGATAAAAAAGTTCATATCCCTCGCACGTGGTTCAAAATATTTGGAATGAGCTGCATATTTTGTTATATCTCAGATTTCCGGTACTTCTTTTATGGTTTCCAGGGGAATCAATGGCTTGTAAGAAATCCAGCTCGTTGAAATATTTCTATGAAGTAAATGTTTCTAAAAGCTGTATTATGCAAAGTGATCCTATTTGAATTTTATGATATTTTGTGCAACTGTGTTCCGCACAAATATTTTTCAGATGTAATAACTTTTGAATAATTCGTTATAATATAGATTATATTTTGTTACATATACTACAGATAATATAACTCGTTACAAATACAATGAATTCTATATCAGGATTTAAAATGATTGTAAATGCGGAGATAAATAAATAAAAATAAATAAATACGTTAAACGGGGAGAAATTAATAAACTGGATTCAGACCACTCTGGTCAATTTATTAATTTCAAAAATAACAATTTCATGGATTCACTGTGCGAGTGCTGGGGCCCAGCAAGGCGTTGCAAGGAGAGGAGTGCAAACAATGCCTGGGACTTGCGATCCAGGTGTAGGTTTAAGGGGTTTCTTACTTACTCTCATACATGCTCACCTTCACTGTCTATGCTCCTCTCCCTAAATAACCCAATTTCATAAGAATTTACTAAAGCCGTCTTTGAAATACGTTCTAAAAATTAACCGATGATAGTTCTAGAAAGTTCTAGAGATGTTTAAGAAAGTTGTAGAGAGATTTTACTGTTATATCTCACGCTTCTACTTCTACAGCGTACAAATTAGCTGTAAATATATTCCTGATCAATTCGTTGCTTAGTTCGTAATACTTGTTAATCTTAAATGTTGCTAAATTATTATGTATAAGTAGGAAAACTAAAGGTAGCCATTAAAAAGGTAAACATTAAAACAAAACCAATTTGGAAAATATTTAGTGTGGATTTCAAATTAAATATAAACAATAAATATGTCACTTCTGACCTTGAGGTTGGAACAGCTTTTGAAACGTTCTTTAGACATATTATAGTTTTCACTACAAAATTTCGAAACTTTTCTACCGCTACAGCACTGACATTACTTGCGGAAAATGTAAAACAATGTGATAATGATGTTATTTTAATAAAAGTTTATGCTCAAAGAATACTAAATGTTTTAAGTAAATTAGAGTTAAAAGACAAGTGATCTGTGTGGAATATCCGTTAACATATTTAAAAGAAACGAACTTGATTTGTACTTAAAAAACATTATACATCGTATTATTATATTTTTTATAATACTATAATAAAGTATTATGTAGGTACATACAGACGCGTAGGAATATTAGCATCTTAAAGCATCTTTTAATAATTTTTTGTGGATTTAAAAGGACACACAAAACGGGTTAAAACATATAAATTATTAAAAGCTATTGCTTATCTTCGAAAGATGTTATTAACCTATTTCGATGTATTTATGTTTGACATGTATCTGTCATTTAACCAGACTATTAAAAACCATTTACTATTATCTATTTAATAACTGCATAACTTTACTTGACATAATTAAGTTCACTTATAAACAAGAGTTATAAATAATAATAAAATACCGTGCAGTAAAACTGCGATATATGATGATCTTTGCTGACCTCGTCCCGACCTCCATTTTGTCTTAACGATGTCTCTCCCCTTTTAACATTGTTGAATTCGACCAATAAAATTATTTAGCCTTTTTATTTCCGCATCGAACAAATACAATTCTCTGATGAGATGATACACCAATCTATCTAGAGGACTCACTGATACTTATCTGAAGAATATATATAAATTTATATATAGATCACAAAACGAGATTCGTAAGTTTTTTATATCTGACACTACAGCCCGATTTAAAATGTTACATTCACAAAGATTTGGATTATTTCATAGATTCTTTTGATAGCTTTATATGTACTATATGCAGTAAATTTAACTTTTTTTGAGTAATAATATGTCTTTATAATAAGTTGTAAAAAGAAATTGAGTAGAAATTGTATAACTAAACAATTTTATAGGATTTCATAATTTTGTATTAGTATTACCAATATTTTCTATACTGCTTCGGTCTTACAAAAATGTTTTGATATTATAATCTAATTCAGACTTTCAAGTACGTTCAAGTAATTCAATATTATAACTTTTTAATTTTTTTCTGAGATCTTCAGCTTGTCTTTTATTAATCGAGTCGGTCCTTATAAATTAAATTCATACAAATACAACGTTACTATAAATAGCAATAAAATGAATGAAGCATGTAGTCTGACCGATTAATATAAGAGTCTTTTAAATGATATAAAAAAAATATTTTTTCAACTAATCATAAACATTAGCTGGAACAGCATTTCTCATGAGCTATTAACTCTCCTGTAAACAATAAAGAAATCCCGGAAATCTGAGATATAATGAGATATGCTCCATATTCCAGATGTATTGAACCTCGTGCTGTGTATGTGTGATGTGAACTGTTTAAATTATGTTATTGCGTGTATTTGTTTTGATAAAATAATAGCATTTCATTTAATACTACTTTTTTTTTGTTATGAACTAGTGAATAATAAAATACTGATATGGAGAAAAAACGGTTTAAATCTCTTTGACGTAACTTTTGTTTATTAAACTAAAAAAAGTATTTAGCTGGTATCATAAACGTACATACATTAATTGCCACTATTGCCTTTCTTAGAAATCTGTTTCAGCTGATGAATTTTGCAGTTTTTATAAAACAAACAAAAAATCAAATATATCGAATAAATATCTTTTAGAGGCTTACACTATATTATGATTCAGCAACTAACATTTGAAACCCAAATAGAAATAGTTATATCACCTAAGACTATTAGAATGTAAATTAAATTCGTTGTAACATTATTAGTGGATTTTTTGTAACTTTATCAACAGTCGTAAAGAAAATATTTACTTATGAATTGAAAAATATTCTTCGTTTTTTTAAATTCATAATTACGATAATGTTTTTTTCTTAATCACCCTAATTTGAAGATACAATACTGTTCGTACTAAAGATTTTTTTATTGTTATCATCAAACTTGTAAACCTTTATACTTTTTAATGAGGAGCAACTTTACAGCAAAACTGTTCTCAAAATATGCTAATTTAATAAGTCTCATAAGCTCACCGCTCTTATTTCATTCGAAAGCTTCTTTCATCATCATTGTCTTGAGCTTTAGCGCTCTCTTTGATTTGATTTTGAAAACATATTATTTATTACTAAATTAGTTTTAAGTTTAACAATAAAAACTCTTATAGACTATTGTTCTGCTACCTGTTGCGTACTTCTGTTTAAAATATTAAAAAAGACTAAAAATATATCTAAGATACTGTAATCCATATAATCTTTAACTCTAAGTAACATCATACATCTGGTAGTAAAATTGCTATATATGCCAATCCTTGCTGACTTCGTTCCGACCTCTACTTTACGATCGTACCTCTTTAAACATCTTCGAAGAAAACTTATAAAAATCAATATAAATTATCTTTGTCCCAAAAAAAATATTACTGCTTTTATATAATATCCAAACTTTAAACAATAGTAAGGACAAAGTGATTCTTATTTACTGAAATTATTATTAATGTATTTAAAAATAAATTAAGCCATTTTTCACAATTATACATCATTGCATTGGTTGTCGTTTGCACTCTTGACTTCGGATATTTTTTTTATAAACGTATGGTCCCAGGAATTAAATTATGTAAGTAAATGTTATATTATAATTATTTCTTGAAAAAGTGAGATTATTTTACAAACTAAAATGTTCATTTATTAATAATAGACCATCGACATATAATTAACCAGTACGTTAACGTGACATTTCATGAGGCCGATCAATAGCTCCATTTAAAACATAATTATAATTCTCATTGTCTGGCTATAAAACCATAAAAATGATTTTATGTTTCAGAACCTTAGAAAATCCCAATTACATTAATCTTCGATACCAGAACAAAGTAGTTGTTCTTCCTATACTTTGAGATAATTTTCTAGTCTCTACTACTAGTAATTGACTATTTCAATATCATTTATTGTTCTTAGAAGAACATCTCATTACCTTTTTTTTTTATTTCCTTAGTCTATATAACATAAAAATAAGGTCTAAAGAGCGGACTTATTGCTCAAAGCATACTCTACAGTCAAGCTGATAATACATTACAAGATAAAATAAAGAGGCCATATACAGATTCAAGACAACAATCAAAAACAAAAAACATTAAGTTAAATTAACAAAACCAATGAAAAAACCAAACCCACACAGCATACACATCGTAATTTTTTAATAAATACATATTACAAATAAATACAATATATCTGCACAAATATGCATAACAAATCAAAATAAACAAAGTTAAAGAAAGAATTATAAACATACTTAAAGATCATATACATATTTATACATCTTCATAATATTTATAAATATATAAAAAATAAAGATTTTTAATTATATATCTGCAATCATTCAGACAGAAATAGAAAGACTGTATTATTAAAGGCCTCGCTGATGGGAAAACGCCGTATGGTTTTGGATACACCTTTCGGTTTAATTATGAGAACAGTGTGAATATAACCGATACAGTGAGACGGAGTATGATATTTATATTAGGATTATTATTATTAGCGAAGATACAGTTCTATAACTTAGAAGGAGAAAAATGGAATTCCTATAGAATCACTTTTTTTTTTATGGAATAGGAGGGTAAACGAGCTGGCGGGTCACAGATGATTTGTGATCACCTCCGCCAATGAAATCTTGCAACATCCGAGGATTTACAAGAGCGTTGCCGGCCTTGAAGGTGGGAGTAAACGCCTTTTTTGAAGGTACCCATGTCGTACCGATCTGGAAATACCGCCGAAGGGAGTTCGTTCCACATTCGAGTGGTACGTGGAAAAAATGTCCTTGAGAACCGCACAGTGGAGACGTTGTATCTCTGTGCGTCTTCTACCGCATTTACCACGGAGAGTGTTCCGAAGAGCTATTCGATCTGATGCCTACCGCCGAATTCCATCACCGCACAGCGCACCATCGCCTCCAATACCATCCGTACCACCTGGATGCGTGGCCATCCTCCACTGTGCGGTTCTCAAGTACATTTTTTCCTCGAACCACTCGAATGTGGAAAAAAGGCGTTTATTCCTACCTACAAGGCCGGCAACACTCTTTTAAATCCTCGGATGTTGCAAGAGTTCCTGGGCGGCGGTGATCACGTCCATCCGTGACCCGCCAACTCGTTTGCCCTCCTCTTACATAAAAAAAAAAAAACGTCTCTACGCAATGCCAAAGAGTCCAGCCGTTCACACAGCACCGGGTTCCCGAGAATCCGAACGGCTCTCCGTTGTACGCGGCCAAATGGTAGAAGCTGATATTGGGGTGATCCGGACCAGAGATGAGAACAGTACTCCATGTGTGGCCGGACTTTGGCCAGGATTGAAGTACTGCCTCGCTCTATTGATCACGCCCAATTTCATCGAGGCCAACTTGGCCTGACTCTCCAGATGACCACGAAACTGACAGTCGCTCGAAACTCAGTATTCTGATACTTGGCGAGGCAATAAGGGGAGAGTTCTCGAAGAGCGGTAATACGACAAATGGGGTTTTCTTAGTGGTAAACGCGCAATCCTGTGTCTTCTGGGGATTGAACTGAACGTGGTTCAGTATCAGTTCAAGGAAAAATAGTAAAACTATACTTTTTTAAGTAAATCATAATAATATATTAGGTTGTTCGGAAAGTAATGTCGTTTTTTCCCATCAGGATTTAATTGTATTTTTTGCACCCAACTTCACACTTAAGCTTTAAAATTTTTATATGCTTTGAGAGCTCATATAGTAAGGCTTGTGTATAAAAAAATCAAATTAATTCTATGCAGTAGTTTTTGGTTGGTGCCCTTTTAAATATGGAGAGCTATAAGCAACATTTTCGACATATCTTACAGTTTTACTACAGAAAGGGTAAAAATGCTTTTCAAGCCAGAAAGAAATTGATCAATGTGTATGGAGAAGGTGTCTTGACAGTACCCCAGTGCCAAAACTGTTTCGTGAAATTTCGATGCGGCAATTTTGATGTCGAAGATACACCACGTTCGACAAGGCCGGCAGTAGCTGATAAAGACGCAATAAAGGCATTAGTCGATGCGAACCGGCGAATAACAACACGTGAGATCGGATTAACGTTAAATTTATCAAATTCAATAGTTTATGAAAACTTGAAAGGCCTGGGATTATCCTCGAAGCTGGATGTATGTGTTCCCCATGTTCTCGCAGAGAGAAATCTGTGTCACCGCATTGAAGTCTGCGATTCGCGTCTCAAACGTCACGAAAATGATCCGTTTTTGAAGCGCATCATCACTGGGGACAAAAAATCGTTTGCATACATCAACGTCGAACGCAAGAGGTCATGGAGCAAAGACGATGAACCGGCTCAAATCATTTCCAAAGCCGATATTCACAAAACAAAGGTTTTGTGAATATCTGTCTGTTTGGTGGAATTTAAAAGGAATCGCTTTTTTGAGCTTTTACCGACTATCACAACGATTAATTGGACAACCAGCTGATGACTTCCGAACTGACAAGACTGAATGATGCACTTCAACAGAAAGGGCCAGAACTATTCAACAGGCAAGGTGTAGTGTTTCACCAAGATAACGCGAGATCTCACACAAGTTTGGTCACTCGCCAAAAGCTTTTACACCTAGAATGGGATACAATGCTATACCCACTATATTCTCCAGACCTGGCACTATCGGATTATTATTTGTTCCGCTCACTCCAAACTTTTTTAAACAGTAAAACTTTCACCTCAAATAAGGAGGTCAAAAACTACCTCGATCAGTTTTTTGCCAGCAAAGACCAAGAATTTTATGAGCGTGGAATTATGTTACTATCAGAAAAATGTCAAAAGGTGTTGGAACAGAACGGCCAATATATAATTCAATAAAGTATTTGTTTACTATACTAAAAACATAAAACTGTCTTTCATTTTCCCAATTACTAATGTAAAAAGTCAAAATTTCAACTTGGCCCTTAACAATGAAGTGTTAGAATTGGTTGAGTCAACAAATTTCTTAGGTATAATATTAGATAAAAAGCTCCAGATGAACCCCCATCTCTCAACACTCGCAGCCAAACTCAGCTCAACATTCTTTGCAATTAAAAAAGTTAGACAATTAACGGACATTAATACGGCTTGACTTGTTTATTTTAGTTATTTTCACAGTATTTTATCTTACGGTACTTTATTATGGGGCAGTGCTGCCGAAATTAATTCTCTATTTTTTAAAAAAAAAAAGCTGTGCGGGCTATTTATAACTTAAAAGCTAGAGATTCTCTGAGAGATGTTTTTAAAGAAATAGGTATTCTTACAGTCGCTTCGCAATATATATTTAATAACATATTATATATACGTCATAATTTAAATAGTTACATAAAAACAGTAAGACACGCGATAAATACGAGAAATAAAATAAACTCGTAACGTCAAAATTTCGACTTCAAAAAGTTAATAAATTTTCATGGGTTTGAGTATACGCATATATAATAAAATTCCACAAGATATCTTAGACCTTCCTTTTCTTGGCTTTAAATCTAAAATCAAAAGTTTATTATTAAATAAATCTTATTATAACGTTCAAGAGTTTTTAGTGGATCGAAATATGAGGAACTTAAGTTGTTAAATCATTTGCAGGATTTATATTATAATGTACGAGTATATCACCCAGGATTGTTATATATATTTTGAAAAGAGCAACTGTTGAGTTTCTGGTCGGCTCTTCTCAAAAGAGCAGCATTCCGAGTCAGTGGTAGCTTACTTACGGACTGACTACACTGACCTTTTTTGTATTGTAGTAATTGACGATTCAAAAGTGCGTGTAAATACCTACTTGAACAAAGATATTTTGAATTTGAATTTGACAAAAAAAACTAAGTTACTTTCTGAACAACCCAATATTTATTGTCTGAAGGAGGGTCGCAATTTAAAATGTACGGTACAACTTCAAATGAAATCTTATGGAAGGGCTTGATGTAGATGTCACAAATCATATTATATATATTTTATACGACGCATAATTTGTTATATATAATCTATACAACTGTATATACAACTAAAAATGATGTGTCTGTATGTAATTCTAAAAAACAGCTTTTCACTTAATGCATATAAAAATACGATACGGTACTTACATTAAAATGTATTATAATTTTTTTTCTGTATCTATATATTTTGGCTAATCTCCGAAAAGGCTGGACCGATTTTATAACGAGTTTCACTGGTGTATAGCTGATATTATAGGGAGTTAGAAAGGCTAATTTTGTTTAAAAAAAATGCACTCTTACGAAATCGCGGGCACAGCTAGTCCAAAAAAAACTGTTTACAGCTATAGACCCTGCATTTTAAATTGTACGGAACCCTCGTAGAGCGAATCCGACACTACAAATTTTCGCTTTCTTTAAATTATTTTCTTACCTTGTGTAATCATAATTAAGCTGAGTTCACATATCAATATCATGTTATTGTTTACATTCTCTGTAAACAATAATAGTTTCGATATATTTTAAGGTAGACATATATATTTTTTATGAAAATATTATTTGATATATTATTATTTTTTGGATACTAGCTTTTTTACACTTACATTTTAACGATGCTTTGACGAAAAACAAGTTTTTTTTATAATATAAGGTTGGAGTTGAGAGATTTTTTTACTGACTCTGAAAATTATATAGTAGTTGGATAAATGATTTAGAAATATTTAAGGGACAAACAAATAAACATTATCTGGTTTATACATATTAAAAGAAAAAATAATAATAAACTCCACGTGGGTCACATTTCTTAACCTGCCGCAGGTCTTGGAAAACAGATATGAATAAATTAAATCATAAATTATTCGCAATGAACTGCTTTTGAAGTAACATACCAAAACAAATGCAAAGTTCCCGTGGGAATATCTTTATAGAGGGATTGGGATACACACAATACATGCAGACCACTATAGACACATAAACATATGTTATGCAATAGCCAAACTCGTTAGCAAGCGCGCTATAATTTATAATATCCAGATTTAGAAGCTATTTTAACTATGGATGAATGTTATAATTTGTTAACATTTATAGGAATTTCATTTCATTGTTATGGGTATAAAATCTATACTATAGTGTTTATACTTTTGTGATAAAATTGTCTGTATCATTTTAAGGCTAACAGCCCCGTTCTTCTGTTGATTTTTGTTCAAATTTTTCTGATTGTCGTCGAAGATGGAAGATTTCTTTTCCTTTTGAATTGTTAGTTTCAAATACTAATAAAATAAATAATAAAACAAGAAAGATAATTATAGCGATAAAATTTAATATGTCGCATAATATTTTGTTGCATTTTAAATTTCGTTTGCTTGATTCCGTAGCGTATTAAACGTCCGTTTAATTAAACTGACTTCATATAACTGATATAATATATTTAGATTTTTCTTGAAATTAGAATCTGAATGAGGACCAGTTTCAGTCTAAGAATTAAGGATTAGGATTCGTAACAACAAAAGGTAAAGTGTTTAAGGTAATATTCATAAAATATTGGAAATATTCTCAAATCAATTTATTCATTTAAATTAATTATGTGTAACATTTTTTTTTGGTTTCGTAAACTAAAACGCTTCTTAATATCCTACATTAAATATTTTTTTTAATACTAAAATGTTTATTATTTACAGTATATTAAATGCTATTAATATAAATTATATGTATGTATTTCTATTTTTTTTATTTATAATTGATTTCTTTTCATTCTGTCCTCACTTAAATGTGAAAGTAATGGAAGCGAAGCGACGGTATATACGGTATATAGACGGTATATAGTAACTAAATGTTTTCTAACTCTCAAGATGTACCTTATTTTGTAGCCATCCTGGCAAATGAAAGTAGCGGTAATGTATAATTAGAAACTGATAAGGGTCTGACAGTTGTATTTCGAATGAATACTTGCGCATTTGGGACACCTGCAGGGAACTACGGCAGTAAACAAATGATAGGGTCGCTAAAATATATTTTATATAAGTTGTAAAACGATGAAAGAATACATAAATATGAAAAAATAAACAAGTTCCTTATAGCAAAAATAAAAATATACATAATATTACTATAAATACTTTTAAGTTACTATTTTTGTTTGTTGTTTGTAATAAAATATTTATTCTGGCAAAAATAAACAATTAAAATTATTGTAGTTTATTTTATTGTCTTAAAATGTAAAAGGATAGGATAAAAGAGCAGAATCCGATATTACCACCTAATTAAAAAGTACTGTCGCAATCCATACTTCAACGGAAGGGAAATAAATTTCATTAAGTACATCTTCAGCAAATGACTTCTGTAACTTTCGTAATATACTTTGAACAAGGTGACAATTGATTATTTATTAAATGTTGTTTACTATGAACAGTTTATTTAGAGATGATAAACCATCTTTGAGAGAATTCAATCCAATTCCACCTTCACCTTACTTAACATAATATAAAAAAATGTAGGAATTTATTTTGAACATATGCATTCTACGATTAAGTGATACAAAACGAGATCCCATCAATTTGCTTTATATTTTAAATTATATATGATTTAATTTTGAAGTTATATTGTACGTTATATATATATATATATATATATATATATAATTATATATATATATATATGTATATATATATATATATATAATTATATATATATATATATCAATATGATAAATTAACTTAGATTTTACCCATGTAACTATTGAGTTACATGGGTAAAATCTAATTGAATTATATATAACATATTATTGAAATAATAAATAATTGAGGGTTATTTAAATTATTTCAGTATAAATTATATATAATTAGAAACATGTTCGTAATATATTCAGACTTCTTGATGACGTAGTATCCTGATACTACACATATTAAAACTTCGGAATACTTAGGTATACATTCAAGAAGTATACATGATCTACTTGACTATAAAGTTAATTTATTATTACATTTCAATTAAAATAATTGGTATATGCCGTAAATATAGGAATCATTATTTTAATTGTTTAATTAAGGTTTCATATATTTCATATTTTCACAGGAAATAGTCTATATATTGAAATATTCTTATCTATTCAACTTTACAATAAAACAGTTGATATTTTTCATCACTTTAATTTGATTAAATAGATTTTTATTGTAGATTCATACTAATTGCTAAGTGACTTGTAAAATAGATCGAATACATTATGTAACCAAGGTCAGTAATGAACTAAACACTTTATGTTAGGCAAGATTAGAGAATAATTAGTTAAAAATATAGCGTTTCACTATTTTAAAAGCATAATCAAACATCAATATATTTGCTTGACACTCCTGCTCAGTCACGGCGGAACTTTTTACTTCTCACTTCCATTCAGGGAGTGTTTAAAAAGCAGTTCATTTATTTTTATATTATAAAGAGCAATCCATCACTGACAACCTCTCTGAAAGAATATCGATATCTAGACGATAGTTAGGAGTAGCTGCTAAAAAGCCATTTTTTATTTGAACTACCAAATCCTTTTTTGTTTGAACTGTCTGGTAATTTTCTAATATGTAATTATAATTCTTTTTTTTTAATTTAGTAATATATATACATAGTAAATCATATATAATTAATGTATATTGTAATTATGTATTTATTTATAAAAAAGTGTAAAAGTAAAAAACTTAAAATGTAACATTCAATCTGTAAAATCCTTCTATTTTGTAACAACTCTTACATCACTTTGGCAGGCTAAACGATTACAACATCTTATAGTTCAGATCCACAATTTAAAAAAAAAAGTTAAGTTTTAAAATTTGCTACTTAACTTAAAATTTAAACTTTTAAATTAATTACAATTATTCCCTGATCAAGCTGCTGCAGCACAACCATTTTAAAAGTTATTATTTTGACGTAATATTTTATTACAATTACGTTACGCCTATACAATGTCAGATTATTGGTCTCATGGTTTTGAAATAAAGAAAATCCGTGAAGAAGTATCGGCATGAACTCGAAGATTGTTATATTCCCATGCACCGTGGAATCGCTGATAGGTCGATAAAATATATTAAATACATCGCATTGGAATCCAAGAATAGGATATCTGAAACGTGACTTTGTGCAACTTGTTACTCTGTAAATCATTTTATCATAATTTCATTGCATTTCTACGTATAAAAATAATTTCTGTCGTAATTCAAATACTTAATCAGACATTCAAGGTTTTTCTATATTTGTCTGTGATTAGGTTGATTAATTATCTGTTGACAGGTAATTCAGAAGACTTCAATAATCTGAGACATTTTGTACTATTTTAATAATTGCCAGCTTGAGGATGCTAGGTATCTTCGAAATATAATATTATTTTATTATTTCGATCTAGTGTTTTCCTTATGTCATAAATTACACAAATTGATAACATGCAACTGTATATTATTTAAAAGTAGCTGTCATTCGTTTCAGATATTTAGATGCTGCCTACATTATCTTATCGATATAATTTAGATTATGTTGTATTGTTTCCAATGACATACAGTTATTTTGCTTCATATTACTAAATTATTTTTTTCTGTTTCCAATAATTAACAATATAGTTAGTTAGTATATAACATATTTAGTTGGACGTTCTGCGTGTTTAGTAAGACTATTGGCTTATTTGCCTATTTAGATTTTTGATTTCAATGTCATGATTTTTCTAGTCCCTTCTATCGGAAGCAGTTTCGAGATTTCCTTTTTAATTAGCACATAAGAGTATCTATATTTAATATACGGACAAAATTATTTCAATATTTAAAGCAACTTATAACAGTGGAATTGACTTATAAAACGACATATTAAAAAAAATTATACATTTTAAAAAATACTACGAAAATAACGATACTTCTAAGCTTTTTCAAGTTATTTCTTTAAAATAATGTAATAGTTTGATAGGAACCGTTGTAAAGTATTATGATAGGTGTAAATAATTAGCTTATAGATGTTGAAATAGTAATAAAAATATAAATAATGATATATTTATCCGTAAAAGCTTCTGTTATATTTTCACACTCGCTTTATAGTTTATAAACATTTAAAACGATTACTTATCAAGTTGGAATAGATTTTTATTGAAATAGTAATAAGAGATATTTTTCTACAATATAATGGTAAAAATATAATATCCTAAGAATAAACATTTTTTCGACAATATAATCAATAATGTGATGAAAATTACAGTAAACATACATTGTGAATAGAAAACAAAACAACAATAGAACAAAAATAACAGTATAGATACACATACCTGCCTAAGAAATACCCATGTCCAATCTAGAGTCAATGTTGTGAATAAAATGTTTTAAAAAAAACTTTGAAAATTGTACCTACAAAACGTTGCCGCAGTAGCTACGCATACTGTGTAAGACAATTGAATTGCGAATGACACTTTTCCTAAACAAACAAAGGTCGACTCTGTGTTTACCATCTAATCCTACATCTCAAACCTTAGGTAGTTTTACGATAAAACAACTTATGAAAAATCGACTTTTGTCCGGATTTTAGAGGTAAATACCCACCCGTCTGTGCTTCGGTGTAATTAATGTTCTTAATAAGGCTTATAAGAATCCTTATAACCGTTCATGTGTATTATTGAGGGGTTGATTAATTATTATGGATTAACCATAATTCGTATTGCCGGCACTTTCCGGGGTAGTTTAAAAGTTCATTTGGTGGATACATCGTAAGTTATTTTAATTTTTACTATAAATTCTGTGTTCTTTAATTTTCACAACTTTCTTTAATACTTTACATTGCAAAATTTCAGTGTTTGCCGTGTTAAAATATTTTTTTTTTGTTCGAGTTTTTCAAATATTGTATAGAAATAATGAAAAGGAGAGCTCTAAATTACTCAAAGGAAAGAAAACCAACTCTTGAAATTAATAAAAACTAATGTTTCTTTACAATATCCGGAGTGAAAAATTCTACTGTTTTATTAGTTAGTCAAACAACACAGAGGAGCACTTGAAAAATTTAGGAAATATTTAAAATTCCAAGTACAAACGTATATCGGAGTTAGGTAGCAAGCAGTGTCAAGTTACAAATAGACAAACGTTGAAAAGTGCTCAGGAATAGCGGTAATTTAATTAAAAAATATTGTCAACAACATAAAATAGAACTTTATCTAACACCTAAAAATCTAACTCATGTAAAAATACTCTGAGTCGTAAAGACAAAGTTTTGTTTGTTTGCATGGCAATAATGAAATTTTGGGGAAAGTTAACTTTTATGTAAATAATTTATGACATGATAATGGTATTAAAAAGCACAAGCAAAGATAAATACATATCAATACATTAACAGTTATTGTGATGGTTTGAATAAAATATATTTAAAAAAATAGGATGCAATGATGAAACTGAATAAAGCCTTTTATGTGGTTATGAACAATAAAACCGCAAATATAATTACTTGTAGAGCAAAACAATCGATCAGTGTTTGTAATGTCATCAGTGATAATTATCAATCAATTATATGCGTATTAAATTTTTCCAGCACGCAAATACCTCGTTATTATCGTATCGTCTTTCAGTGTATTATTATCGATATGTACACGTGATTTAACGTGAGTATTAAAAACCAGTTACTTCCCCAAAATTATCGATTAGTATAGAAATCAATAAACTTTGACACATCACTTCATCAAAATTTTTGCAACTTGTATTAAATAAATGAGAAACTTTCCTATTTATATCCAACCTCCACATCGTCTTATTGACTTTTAGTTATTTATATCTTTTCCACTTTAAGTAATGATTCAATAACACAAATGATCACTGGTATTGATCACTTGTGATCACTTGTGTACGCTAAATGGAGGTAGCAAAGGGCCTATTTTGATACCATATTTAACGAAAGAAGCCCTTCTATGAAGACACTCTCTCACTTAAAATAAGGTCACGAGGGTTCCAAACGTGCCCTTGTCGAAGAGGAACCACACGGCAAACTCACCCGGGGTTTTTTATTGTGATCACTGATTCACAACCATCAATATATTTTGGGAGCAATGTATGAATAAATACAACCATCGCAATCAATTCGATAAGCTAGCCTAATGATTAGTTAATAATAAGAAGAAGCGAAATCCGTTACTAGTAAGACGACCAGTCACCACAAGCAGCACCCGTTTACGAGTATAACGCAAAGGTCACTATCATCCCCTTTGCTATATATGAGGGAAGAGGGCAGCCTGACCTCCAGTACTAAGCCCCGTAATGACTTCGAAGGTAGTGGTGTGTTGTAGCCAGTAGATCTAATAGTAACAAACAGCGTCAGAAAAAATTGCGTAGGTCACTAGTCAATAGCTACTTCACTTCTGAAGTACAAAAATAGTCCTTATCTGATGCATTACTTCAAAATAGTATGCTGTATGATATGACATTTATATATCTAAAGTAAACTATTCTAGCCGTTTCAACGATTATGACATAACGTATTCTTTTCTATACCGCGTATGTGATAGAACTAATTATGTTCGACAAATCATAGATACGAGGGCCCCATTGCAATAAAGTAACGCCCAAAAAACAATAGAATTTACTAAATTTTATTCCTCATTCTTTAATTTTAATAATGTTGTTTCTTTTTTGTTATGAGATTATTGATGTTAAATCATTATACAACATCAGAGAGCACTATTTATATCGTAAGTACTGATTTCTGTTTTATAATTTTAAAACAAAGAAAATTTTCTTCAGCAAACAACATTATCCCATATTTTTTCCTCACAAGATCGGGCAAATCAATTATGTAAATGATGAACAAGGAACTATGATATAATTGTATAATTACAGTTTCATGCTGTATACAATCAAATACCATCAATAAATGACAGGAAATGCCAAGCACATCTTGTGATTCCTTCCAGGCTTCAAAAATATTCACTAATAATTCAACACGTGCATCTGTTGTGTGTGTGTTTTCGTGAAAATTCTTAACTAGTTGAGTAAGAATATACTTTTTAAAGATCTTACTAAATTTGGGTATTACTCAAATAGGTCTATAGTTAGTTGGACATAAAGTACTGTCAGATTTTAATAATGGTGATGTTTTACTATCTTTCGTTAGATTATGAAATAAACCACAATCAATATAGTTAAAAATTATTGTCAATTTATCACAGTTTATTTAGTACATTATTTACAGTAAAAAATTATTAACAATATCTATTAGTGACTTAAACGCATTTCAATTAACAAAGGCATTATAACTATTAACTATAAGAACGCGTTGTAAAAGTCTATTAATAATTTTAATTAATGCTGCACACTTTTCATAAACATATTTTCAATCAATATATAATTTTTTTTTTGTAAAAGTTAATGTTTTTTTTTTTGAAATCATAAATTATGAATAAGAATTATGATGATAAAAAAGGATCCAAAAACATACAAGTTATTGACTTATGATTCAGTAACAATTAAAATTAATAAGTTACAAAGGTACGTGTAACTTGGTTAACACGTTCCAAGCGGCACAAAATTTTCTATTCTTTCTATTCCTGCGGTACCGGGCGTTTTACACCTGGACCTAAAACTACCATTGCGGCGGTACAAGGCTTATAATATCCTGTAATGTTAAAAAAACTTAAATCTTTTTTTTGGCTTCATGAAAAGAAAAAACATATTTGTTTGCTTTGAGTATTAGTATTAATGAATTGATTGAAGAGATCCTGACGGCGTACGTGGACAGCTTCTTTGGTTTAGAATCTATAGCTAAAATAAAATACAGGGTTTTATGTACCCTGTGCCGCACTGAACAAGGGGATATTTATGTATATTTTAGGGATGGGAAAAACAGATATCGATGAGCCTAAGTTTTATTAAAGAAATAAAAGAAAAAATAATATTCATTAATGTTTTTTATTGAAACAATCCAAACAGAAGTTTCTTTTGCATGTGTTACATTCAGTTAAAATTTTTTTAACTTTTTTGTCAGGTTGACGACTTGTTAAAATTGTTCGAAGCTTTTCGTAGCATCCAACACAGTTTCTCTTCTTCGTGCCCTTTACTAAATGGTGTTTATTTGGTTTTATTGCGGGTTCTGCAAATAAAATTATTATGAAAGATCTTACGTGAGTGTTATTGTACGTAATATTTTGTAAACTAAGTGTGGTGTGCGGTTTATGGCGTGCGGTATGCGGTGTGTAGCGTGAGGCAAAGGGCGTGCGATGTGCAGTGCAATGTTTTATAACATTACCTGTATAAGCGTCCAAGTCCTTTCCTGATAAAGATTCAATAATTTTCTCCACAAATTCTCGCTTGGGTATTTTACCACCATCATTGATCGAGTTATATACAATCCAAGCATTAACAAGAGCTGTACCAAATAACAACTCCATTATGACCTTTCTCCACCACTTCAGTCATTTTTTCAATGGTGTGTAATATGATGACATTTGGTCACTGAAATCTATTCCTTTTTTAGTTTGATTATATAAGAGAACACAACCTGGTTTTTCAATTGGTTCGTTAGTGCCTCGCTTTAGTTTTCCTGTATTTATAAGTTTATCGTAGTGATTTTTGCACGTAGTGAGCATTAAAACTGGTCTTTTATCAACCCATTTCAGTACTTTAACTCCCTTTTTGTTCATTTTTCCTATTACCTGACCTTTCTTTAATTTTGATAGAGTAACTATCTTTGGCAAATGTTTTCTTCTTACGATCAATGTACCACATATGAAAGACTTTTGTAAGAGAAGTTTTTCTGCTAGGCCCAATGAAGTGTAGTAATTATCTACTATTACGATTCTCTCTCTGTCTGTTAGATTATTCATCAAACGCAGCACTACATTTTGACCATGGTCAACTTCCCTTTTCTGATCTTTTTTGTCTGTGTAAATCTCTATCTGATAAGTATAACCTTCAGGAGTACAAAGTTTGTATAGCTTAACGCCATAACGATGAGATTTATTTTTTATATACTGACGGAAACCCAATCGGCCTCTCCAGGGTATCATTGTCTCATCGATGACTACATGTTTACCTGGGTCTAAGACAGCCTGAAAGTTGTCGGTTATCTTTGTAAACATATCTCTAATTTTATGCAGTTTGTCAGTTCTATCATCATTTGAGACATTACTGACATGCCAGCATTTCAGTAGCAACAAAAATCGATCTCTGGTTATTGCCGAACATATAAATTCGTTTCTGTATAGTTTGTTCTTGCTCCAGTACAAGTTTATGTAAGGAACTCTACACAAACCCATAGCCAATAAAACTGCCATAAATTTTTTCATCTCCTCAAAGTTAGTATCAGTCCACAACTGTATGCGTGATTTATGTTTTATGTTTCGTTGATTTGCTTGTAAGTAATTTAGGGCGTAATTATTTGTCTCAGACACCATTTTGTTAATCATTTCGTTTGTCACAAATAAGTTATATATATCTTCAGGTGATTTTGCAAACGGAGGTACATTCAGAATACTCTCTCCTAAATATTCGTCAAAATTTACTGGGCTTTCATTAATATCCTCCCACTCATCTGCATCGTAATTATTAATCTGGCTATCAGGCAGTGATTCTTCAATATTTAAAATTCCATTTTCTGAATCTTCAGAGGATAACTCTAGTTCTATTCCTGCACATTTTTTTGATATATTACTCTCTGCAGTCTCTAAATCACTTGAGTTGTCACTAGAAGGTATGTAATTCTCATCTGTGTCGCTATCAAATATATTCATACCAGATAAATATGCAATGCTCTGTGGTTTATTATAAATAATGTAATTCTCATCTGTGTCGCTATCAAATACATTCTTACCAGATAAATATGCAATGCTCTATGGTTTATTATAAAGAGACTTGTTATTATCTACATCATTTTTGCTGCAACTAATACTTCCAATACCATTAGGGTCAATTAAATCTGGCGATCTAACAGTAAAAAGCTTTTTATTATTTTTTCTATATTTGGCGGTGTCGTTATTGTCACTATTAATACTTGCAGCACCATCAAATACAATTAAGTCTTGCGATTCAACAGCTGGATATTTTTTGGAATGTTTACTATTTTTGGCCAAGTCGTTTTTGTCATAACTTATACTTTCAATTCTATCTTCGTCGATAATATGAAGCGATTTCACAATGGTTGGTAGGTTATTACATATGTTTTGTTTTTTTGAATTTATATTTTCTTGATATTTTTCAATAGTGACTGACACTTCTAAAACATTTTTTTTTTCAGATTTGTTATCTGAATCATCAGATAACAAATCTGAAAAAAAAATCAGATTGCGCGTATTCTGATGTAACATTTAGGTTTTCTCTTTTTTGTTCCGGTGTTTGAAGCAGTTCATTTATTTTGTCCTCATTAATAAGCTGCATATCACAGTCCAATAAATTGGAGCATGAGATTTCTGATAGAGAAACAGCTCTACTTTCGTGACACAAATGTGGAACTTCTAATGAGAGTGAACCTGGAGTTGGTGGATTTTTATTGTTTTGAAGTAGTTGTCTTTGAGTACATGATGGGGAGAATACAACACTCTGTAACACATGACATGTTTGTTTGGTGCTAGGACTAACATAAATCATTTCTTTTTGTTGCTTGTATTTCCCAGAGGTCATTAAATTATTCTTTTTCGCTGTTATGGCTTCTTCTTTTCTGGTTAAAATTATGGAATTTGCTTGTTTATTTATGACACGTTTTTGTTTCTTATCAATAGTTCTTTTTTGTGATGCCAAATAATCTTTCTGTATATTTAAATTTTTAGAGGTTGATGGAGTCGGTACCACATAATCTTTTATTACCACATTATCAATATCAATGGCCTTTTTAAAGCGTTTTATCGGAAAAATTTCTTCATCGCTAGACGTGTCTTCGATAATAGATTTATTTAAAAAAGCATGCTTAGAATTACATGGTGGTGGACTCTGAAAAATAACAGTATTTTTGATTACCTAGAAATTGCTTATGGACTTAAGCCAATACATCTATGGCTGGCTTTTGCAACTTCTTAATTTGTATCGTAAAGAGGCACATCAGGTTTTATTTTACACATATACCAATTTTGTTCTGTTTTAATTGACAACATTTCAATATTAAAATGCATTAATACAAGGTTTAGTAATTACATAAACATATAACCAAACAATTTAGTAATTACATAAACATATAACCAACCAACCTTTGCAACCAAGAGTGCATCTTTTTTTATTTGTAAATTATGCAAGAAAAAGCAAATTTACCCACAATATAAATATACGAAGCCCTCGAGCACTGCCATACCCCGCGATAATTTTGATAGGTACACATTTAAACTCCAAAAGCCCAAAATTTTGACTTTAACGATTTTCTTTTTAATTCGTTAGAAATAAGAGACATTTAATTTTCATGTTGCACATCGCATTCTTAGTCTATTATCCAAAGCAGCTGGTGAAAATTGCTACTATGATTGTTTTGTTACCTTTATCAAATATAATAACATTATATAGACGAGAGTAACAGAACAGTCAAAGTGGCAACTATCAACAGTGCACGCATTGCCTTATTTTAAAGATGGAAAATATTACATAGTAATGATTATGGTAAGAAATAGCAGATTATAACTAGAAACAAATCCGGCATGATTCAGGATAATACAGGTTAGATACACATTGTCATGAAGTATGCCATTAGCATGAAGCATTGTTCGCGACCGTGCAGATTTTTTACATGCAGTAAGATCGTAAATTTCAGATTATAAACTTGTTTTTATCAATTCAATTTAAATGTTGCAACGAAATGTAGTGTTAGTGTTAAAGTTTCATGCTTTAATGCTATTCAAACAAAAAAAATACCAAAGACGAAGAAGAAGATATTTTACAGCCAAATTACAACAATACATCTCCCACTATATAATAAAGTACTCACGAGTCCAACAACTGTAATCCTTTTCTTTAGATTGCTAGAAACAAGACAATAATTTTAAAATTAACAAAATAATAAGTCGGTGGATCGGTAATTAATAAATTCTGTAAACTAGTAAGCCCGTCCTAATGATATGTAGATACCTACCTACATTTGCTTGTAGGCCAAAAATCGACTCTGTTACCTAAAAAGCTTGACATCCGAATACTATTTACAGTACTTAAATACCGTAAATTATGTAATAACACAAATAATTATTATATTACATATCATTATCTAAAGAAAATGTACTCGTAATTATCACCTACCTATTTATTAGCAAATTCAATAAATAGTAATAACGACTTACCCGTTTTTGATAAACCAATCTATACTTTGATTTATTATTATCATAATTGTCTTCAATATTATCATCACTGTCTTCAATGTGGTCCAGTTTTATTCTTTTACGACACCGTTTCGCTGGTCTTGAAGTCATTATCGACGCATGCGCTCACTCGATTACGATCACAACACTGGCCGTGCGAAGCTAGCGCGGGGTGCGGTACCAGGTGAGCGGGGGCACCAGGTGTATTCAACCTGTACCCGCACTGTGATGAAATTTTATTTGTTCAGTGCGGTACCAGGTATAAAATATCCGGTATTAAGATAGGCACACCACTGGATTCTATTTTAATAGCCCATCTCAGAAAGGTATTTATCTCTTTCCTACACCGAACCAATCTGAAGTTACGCTCTTCGCACGACAGAGAAGTCTATACTTTTCGTAGCCGCACCACAAGCAAGATATGGACCAGGAGTTTTCGACCTGGTTTCGCTTGGAACGTGTTAAAGTTGGAAAGAAACTGATAAAAAAAAAAAAAGTAATTAAAACAATTACAGAGTAAAAAGAATGACAAACCAATATTTCAGATTCTAATACGTTTGATATTTTTACCGAAGTCTAATCAGGTTCCACGGTGCACGGAAATATAACAATCCTCAAGTTAGCGATGCCACTAGTTTCCTAATTTACATATATGGGAATATAAGATGTGTGAAAACTACCGTAAATTATTTATTTGCACATTATATTTATGTATAATACAAGAAGCTTATTATGTTATAACGATAAAATTTAAAATAATAAAATATTATGTAAGAAGTTTCATGTCGATACTTCTTCATGGATCTTCCCTATTTGAAGTCCTGAAACAACAATCTGACAATTTATAAGCGCAGTGTATTTGTAATAAAATATTTAAATTATTTTTAAAACAGAACAGAACAGCCGGTAATTGTAATTAATATTAAAGTTTGAATTTTAAGTAAAGTTGTGAATTTAAAAACTAAACTTATTTTTAAATTTATGTGACGGAAGAATGGGATATCGGAATAAATTACCCTGTTAGCATGATGTAAGAGACGTTACAAAATTGAAGGATTTTATGGATTGAATGTTACTTATACTTATAAAAGAAAAAATAGGTTGGTTTAAAAAAAATAGGTTAAACAAATACAGTAATTATTATTTGAATAAATATATATTTTATTATTATTATATTTTGACATTACTAAACAGAACAAATATAAAAACGTACAAAAATTGGCTACTACCTACTAATCCCAACAGTCATCTTGATATCCTTATACTTTCAGAGATGTTGTCAGTGAATTGAACTTTATATTATGTTTTTAAAACATTCCTTGAATTGGCGTGAGAAGTAAAATGTCCCGGCGTGACAAGCCACAAGTATAAGGAACATATGTTCTTTCGAGAACTGACTACGCTTTTAGAAATATGATTTCGTATAATACCTTCTAATCTTGCCAAACAAAGTGTTAAGTGCATAATAGATCGTATCAACATTAAGTATTCTAACTGTTTGGTGGTCAGTGAGCTTTTATTATCTATCTGTCTAATACATTAAACAAAATTTCTAATTTCTATCAAATAAAGTTCAATTTAATTCAATTCAAAATCTTTTTATTCAAGTAGGCATTTACACGCACTTTTGAATCGTCAATTATTACAATACAAAAAAAGGTCAGTGTAGTCAGTCCGTAAGTAAGCTACCACTGACTCGCAATGCTGCTCTGTTGAGCCGGCCAGAAACTCAACAGATGCTTTTTTCAAAAGAAATAATATAAATAAATGCATTGTAATATAAATCCTGCAAATGATTAATATAATTATAATTTAAATCTGTGCAAATACATTATTATATAAATCCTGCAAATGATTCAACAACTTAAGTTCCACATATTTCGATCCACTAAAAACTCTTGAACGTTATAATAAGATTTATTTAATTAAAATTAAACTTTAATTAAAAATTGAGTTACACTATATCTTAAAAATAGAATGCTGGTTGTGGGGAATCCCTTTTTTATAAACTCAATGATTAAATGCAAAAGTAATAAAATATAATTTTATATGTTGAAACAAAAATACTTTAAAAAGTTTTATGATATTATTTTACATAAGGTGCAGATGAAATAGTTATATCATACGCAACATCTGTATAATCTATTGATAATAAAGAATATTGAGACAAAAAGTCAACTGTCACATTGTTCAAATTATATTAACAAAGTTATAGAAGTCATTACATTGACATTGTACTTAATATAATTTGTTTCCCTTGTGTCGAGGAATGGACCCCGAATTGCGTCAGTACTTTTTAATTAGGAGTTAATTTCGGACTCTTTTATCTTATCCTTTTAAATTTAAAGAAAAATAAAAGTTCTACATTATTTTTTAATTATAGACTTACACGAAAATAAATGTTTTTTGGCAAAACAACAAACAAATAATAATAACAATAAACTAATTAAAAGGTATTTATAGTATGTGTTAAATATATATTTTTATTTTTGACTGTTTTTTTATTTACACAAATTTACACTCTCATTCATTTACAACTTATAAAATATATCATTTAGCGACACTATCATCTGTGAACTGCAGTAGTACCCCGCAGGTGTATCCCAATCGCGTAAGGCAACGTATGTATTCGTTCGAAATACAACTATTAGAACCTTGTTAGTTTAATGTTAATAATTGTACATATTAATATTTCTGCTGCTTCAATTCCTAAGTTACAAAATAAGTTACATATTGGGACTTAAAAATCATTCAGTTACTATATCGCTTTGCTTTCGTTACACTCACATGTTAGTGAGAAGATCATAAATAAATATAAAAAATGCAAGGAAATCATAAATAAATATAAAAAATATATAAATACATGGAACAATTATAAAGCACTTCGATTCTCATAGTAGTTTATATTAATAACAATTAACGTTAGTAATAGATATTATAGTAGCAAATAATTAATTTAATATAGGACATCGATAAAAAGCTTTTTAACTAACGTAACCGAAAAAGTGTTCATACATAATTTATTGATACGAATAAAAAGATCGAAGAACATTTATGTACTTGACTTATTCTTGTCATGAATCTATCTCAACGTAACAATTTCAGCCGATGCATTAATCTTTTACCTTCCATGAATTAATCTTTTACCTTCCTTATATATAGACAAACATGTCGAAGCGTTGTTTATCTCACGCTCAGCCGGTCTTCATTTATTTAACCATTGTCAGACATCTTCACGGGAACACCCAAAATTATTACTTACTATATAAAATATTCGTTTGAAACAAAACTGATCAAAATTTTATATAATGGAAATAACACAACACTTTATATGTTTATTTATTTATTTATTTATACATGGCAGTGGATTATAAAAAAAAAAAATAAAAGACACACAGAATGAACTTATCTTGAAAATAAATAAAATAATGCACTTTTATAATTTTCCCCCCATAAAAGTTTATTCTATGGGGAAAATAGTTTAACATGATCCCACAATACTCACGTTAGACGGTCGCAACTAACGTAACATTCACACTTCATATTTATTTTAAAAATATAAACAAAAGATTACAAAGCAAGTAAGTAGAAAAAACATAAAAAGGCTTCTCTTTTTCTAAGAAAATACAAGTCTTCACTAAAAACTTCAGTTTCCATTTATCATTACATTGTCTTTTACTTTAGTTAATACTATTGTTTATATAATCCGCTTTTTTATATCTACTTTTATGACCTAACCTAATATCAAAGTAAATCTGATTTTTATAATAACCTTACATAATTAATATGAGAAAGGGTTTAAATCTTCAACCAAGAGTATTATTATAGTAATAGAATATAATTTCAACCGAACAAGTGCATGTCGAGATTGCGGAGAGTGAGCAGTTATTACGCCATAATATTTCTATAACTTACCTTACATTATTTATGTCGTAGCCGTTGACCTACTTAATTTATTTTCTATAAACGTTAGAGTGTAGTTTGTGCATTGACTTAATTATTAAGACGTTAGTTAAAATAAGAATTTTGATATTATATATTTTTTTTTATATAAATGACTTGAATAATTTGTTATTTTTTTAAAGTAAATAACACAATTCAAAATGAACTTAAAAAAAAAATATTAAAAACAGTATTGTTAAGTAAATATCTACTTTATCTGAGATTTATACATATAACAAGTATTTTTTGATTACCTAAAAAAAATATACCATTCATTCTTATTGAAAATCTCAGTGATATTTTTTATAAAAGGAGAATATAATCCCTATGCTCCGCTGATTTCACAAACCTAACCTAAAAAATAACGTGATATAAAGTACCTCCAGACAAGTACAACAATCTGTTGGTTAAACATATAAATTACATATAGTTATAGAATTGCTTTTCAACAACTATCTCATAATTAACTTTATTGTTTCTGAAATTTAAATTTAATAGGTAATACAAAAAGCAAGATTTTAAAATGCTTGTAATTACAACAGAAATATTTACATATTTTCAAAAAGTTTTTAGCTTTGCCATTTAATATAGATAAAAATTGTCCTTTACATTATATGAATCAAAAAAATACTTTGAAATATATTATAGATTTAAAATTATACGCTACCAAAAAATTATCTATTCCAAATCATATATCACGGTGTAAAGAAAGAAACTAACACAATATGAACGGAGCCGCGTGTAACAGATAGTATTTTATAAAATGATCAGCCTTAAAAAATCTTAATATATTTCTTTTTGTATAAAATTACATAATAGTATAATTGTAGAATAACTAACAAACAATGATGCAAAACTTAATAAATTCTTTAAATATGTATTTATTTCAATACATAGTATTATAACCCATAAAAAATATATATGTCAAAACTTTTGTTTAGATCAATTAATTTGTTGGGAAAACATCATGAAACTTTACAATTAACCATATTTATTTCGTTTTAACCAACCAGTACAATAAATTTTTTAGTGTCAGTATTGTTTGTTTAGAGGAATAGTTTCTCTCAGGTGTGTTCGAAAAGCGTAGGTATTCGATTACAACTGTCAGACCCTTGTCAGTTTCTAATTATATAATACCACTTCTTTCATTTCCTCCATTATAGATAAATATTATCATAAGGTAATGTCTGCCTTTTTAATTTTTTTTACCAAATTTGATCAGTTATATTTATAAGTGAGTGAGATAAGTGAGTAGTAACTTATTGTAATTCATATTTAGTATTGAATGATTATGATCGCATGTTTGTTTTATTTATAGAGAAGTGATTGAACCGAAACACAATTTATAGTAATCTAATGATATTAATACAAATAGTCACACCTCAGTTTAGAAATATTCACTGTTGTTACATATACCGATGAATGAGTAACGTTGCAATATTGAAATATAATCTGTTCTAAGCTTCTAAATGATGATGAGGGCAGAGATATTATCTTTTTATGATTAATTAATTTATCTTGTATTTGATAGATACTGGTACTGATGGTTCGGGTGTTTTCTTATATAATGTTATATTCTATTGTTTTCTTAAATGTATCGGTTTTGAATAAAATACACGTCAAAGTACTCTTTATCTTTTCAAGTTATACAAATATATTTGGATATGTTTAGGGGCATAACGAATCACTTTTGAAGATAAAAGACTACTGCCACCACGATCTTCTGTAAGGCAAAGTAATGACACAATTGTTAAATTATAGTAGTGAACGTTTGTTTAAAATTAAATATATATATGTAGGCGGGGCAGCCTTTCGTGGGTGGCTGACCCACTAATTGGGCCCCCAACTATCTGCGGGCGGCCAGTGGAAAGCCGTTGCTTCGGATCCCGCTACCCTCCTCGACTAGGCACCCGATACAATAAGCACCAACTCAACGCCAACCGGTTCGCCAACGCAACGCAGCTGTTCAGACCCAGTAAGATAATTATTTTGTAAACAAATCTTTATAACTTCATCAATATCGGTAAATTGATAAGAAGTGACCAATGGTCAGCTTACATGGGTAGGTTGAATTGTTTGACACGCAATTAAGGTTCTTGTTACAAGGCCTTTGCATTACCAAAACATGGACATAAAACGGATATACACAAGAATTCTTGAACATGTTGATTATTAAAATCGCTCATCGTTTTAATTTTATTAAAAAGTGAATTTGAACCAATATATTTTCATTTATTTTTTTACGATTCAGTGATTACTATAATTCACCGGGCGTTATGTGACCTATTTACATCGTTATGATTGTCTGACTTAATTGCTAATATGATCAATCACCATATCACATTAACGTTATGGTGACCTTTATTATAAACGCTTAATGACATAACGTTCTCTTCCACACACATTTTTACAATAAAATTTAATAAGGATCCTTTTGAGTAGTTAATTAAAGATTACTATCGTTGTACATTAATTGTGGTAGTACAAAATAATCATATATGTTACAAAAGTTGTAGAAACATACCAGACATACCATTATTTTTTAGATTTTTTAACTTAGCAAAATTCATAAGAATGCTCGTATAACGATTGGCTAGTTTGCACTTTCACATAAAATATCATCTTTTAATATCTTTCATTGCTTACGCTACATACGGTACATGATTAAACTCATTTGAAATATACCTCAGAAAGGAAAAGTATTGAAAAATAAAATAGTTAAAAAAGACAAGAAAAACTTTATGGCTACTGTATTACCAAAATAGTACTAAGAAATAATTATACAATGTTGTTGTTAAATTATAATCATTATCTTGTATTACAAGCTACAAAACTTAAACAAAATATTTTCTCGTTGTATATGTTTTAAAGTATAAGATTATCCTCTACTTCAGTAATAGTCTTAAAATTTTGTGTAGGGGTATAACATAAAATATTTGAATATAATTACACAAGGAAAAATTCATAAGAGGAAGAAGAATCACTATTAATAAAATATATAATTCTATAAATATAGATATTTATCGCATTATCTCTTTTATAAGTATTATCTCATGAGATAACGCTTATAATCTTATATGCGACGTATATTCTGTGTAAAAAACATAGATGATTTAAAATATTTTAACCAATTTCAGTATATTTTAAAATATATTTCATGTAGAATTTTAGGAATCAATTCTTTAAACTAATATATTAATTACATAATTATATAATTCTAATATTTTAAAAACAAAATTAGGTATATAATAGAAAAAAAATTAAAAAGAAATTTGTCGTTATTTGTGGTCTTTCTATAAAAAAAGCACTTTAACATTTGTTTAAAGATAAGGATGATAATTTCTACAAAGTGTATATTGATTGAGTAATTAATAAATAAATAATGAGGTTATAATTGAAAAATAATAATTTGCAGTAAATAATAATGTAACTTTAGAAATTAGACATTTACTTTTACGTTTCAAACAAGTCACGACATTTAGATTTTATAATATGAATTTAGTAGTAGTTGAATTAATTTACAATATCCTATTACTATCCTAGAATAATGTAACTTTAGCGCTCTCATGAGAATATCTCCGTAACAGCCGATCACATGTAATACGCTACGTAAGCGGCAATATAAAATATAATAAATATCCTTATGTCGATTCTTCTCCTTTTTGTTCTACAAGCTGTGAAGAATAAATTGTATCAATTAGTGAAATATATATATTTAGGAACAAACACGAATTTGCGTTACTTATTACTCTGATGAAAAAAGCGACTAACTCTTTTGAGTATACATTTTTCAGTATGATTGTAAGAAACATTCAGTTGGTTTCCCATAAAAAGTTCAAAAACGTTCAGGAAACTTTACGTGCTACATTAGTAGCACGTAAACTTTCATGCTACCTGTACATCAGTTAATATCAATGAAGCGATAGCTGAAGGACTCCGTCGACATTTATTATAAGTGAAATATTTAAATAAAGAATTTAAGTAAATATTAAAAAAAAAACATATAACAAACCTGCTGTTGCTCTCTGTTCTGGTCTGTGGAAATCTATTTTCCCAGTTAGTGGCAGCTTTGACAAAAAAAAAATGTGTTTTTCATATTTATTTATAATATAATCTCTCATGTATTTAATAAAATCACAAAACTTTTACGAATCCAAACAATATATAATAAATAGATATTTAAAAAACAAACATAAAATAAAGGACTTGTCAGTTTGTTTAGACTTACTTATATATACTTATAAATTATACATTTTTTAAACAAATAAACTAAAATATGAAAGACAAACTTTGATAAATGTATATATTATCACCTAAAGCATTGTTTTCATATTAATTTCATCTAATAATATCCAGTTTCCTCTTCCAAATTCGTATAGTAAAATATGACACCTTAAGGAGGCAATACTGCAATCTGAACTGACTCTCCTTATCAGGCATCATCTAAATCTCCCGAAGGATATAAATTTTATCATTGTATTCACTAACTAATTAACTTACTAATTTGTGGTAACAAGTATCTGTAACTGCAAGTTTGCATTGCTGTAAAATAAGATTGATTGGAATTTATATCTTTAAGTATTATCTGTCTTTAAGAGGGCTAACTACTTCCCATAGTCATAGTCAAGTCAGGTGGCGCTAGTTGCCTCATTAGTATCTTTTGCTTTGTCTCTGTATTGAAAATACAATTAAAAATAGTAAGATTGGGCCTAGGTCATTAAAGTAGTGTTGTTTTTTGAAATTATTGGCTAATAGTTACTGTCTATCGTTTGTGACTGTTTTGAAGGTGCGGTTATTAAAGTTAATACCGAATTGTGTTACATACGTGCCGTTAAAAGGATCTAAGTGGATTATAATCGTTTCTCATTATTGTAGTTTCGATTATACTGATCATAGCTTAATAACTATCAAAAGTGTGAAATAAACGAAAACTGTTATCTTTAAAGTGCTAAATCTATTAATTAAACATTCCAAGACCGTTTTTTTTTCTTCGAATTAGTGAAGTGTACGTTTTGACTTTACGTGATTGGTTGATTGGATTAATGTCATAAATACACTCTTGATAGTAAAAAACAATACAAAAATTTCAATTATAAAGGTACATTGAAGTTGGTCTAGTGGTACGACTCATAGTCTCAACTTCTGGTGTTCACCGTGCGATCTGAGTTCGATCCCGAAGGAAATCGGTCTAGCTTACTTTATTGGATTTATATTTATTTTCAATTTTTAAGTTTCTGTTATAAGACATTCTACTACAATGAAGTTTGCTTGCTGTAGGTCGACGGTAGAGGGAGCTACTGGAATGATAACATGTTTAAATTGTAAAAATAACTATCATGTTGCTTGTCTGTATCCGAACGATAAGAAAAAACCCGAGACTAAAAAAAAGTGGATCTGCCCGCAATGCGTACCGAGACAAATAAACAACGACAATACACCTTTAAGACGTAACGACACAGAATCGCTAGAAAACATTACAACTAAGCGAGGTGCGTCAAAAAATTCTCCTGATATCTCAATGGAGTCGCAGGTTTCATGTGAGCAGATACGGGAGATTATTGCTGTTGAGTTCGAAAGGCTATGGTCCAAGGTTAAAACCAATATTTCGGAAATTATTTCGACTGAGCTATCGCCTATTAGGGAAGAAATTGCTGCCTTTCAACAAAGCATATCGTTTATGAATAGCCAGTACGAGAGTTTAAGCAAAAAAGTCGATATGATAGATAATGAAATTAAAACACTTAAAGCGACGAGAACGACTGTTGGTGAAATTAAAGAAAATATGGATGAGCTGGAGTCTCAAATAAACAATCGCGAACAGTGGGCTAGACGATCCAATATCGAGATCTATGGAATTCCGGAAAAGAAAGGCGAAAATTTAATTCACATTTTGGAATGTGTTTCGAAGCGCATTGACTTTCCGTTGGATGTTGGCCGTGATTTAGACTTCATAACCCGAGTAGCACCTAAGAGTCGCGATTCTAAAAAAGTGAAACCAATTATTGTTAGATTTTTGGCGCGATATAAGAAGGATGATTTCTTAAGTTTGGCGAGAAAAACTAAATTGGATGCTAATGATTTTGGCTTTAAGGACAATCGTTCAAAAATATTTTTTAATGATCACTTGACCAGTGCAAATAAATATCTATTGCAGCGAGTTAAAATCAAGGCGAAGGAAAGCAATTATTTATATACATGGGTGAAAAACTGTGCGATAATGGTACGTCGAACAGATACCAGTCCAATCATCCATATTTCGGGTATGTCGGATTTAAACAAAATAAAGTGAGGGTTTTGTTAATTTTGAAACTGATTCTGTATATTGCTTTAAATTTTTACTATCATAATATTATAGTTCGTTTTGTTTGTTTCTTTGATATATTTTATTTTTTATGTTGGTGTATGTTTGGATATAGATTTTATTATTATTATTATTATTGTCTTTATTTGATTTATCATAATAATGTTTGTATTATTGTTAGCTTCCATTTTCGCTCATCATATTGTAGTAATTATTATATTTGGAATGCCTGGGGTATATATCTTAATTTATTATTATATCTGTACACGAAAAACTGTAAGAATTTTCGGAGAGGTCTCTTATATTATAATGTGATAGTTGTTTATGTCATATTGATTTACTTAAACAATGGGTTCGTTTGAACTCTCTGTTTATTACCAAAACGTGCGTGGGCTTCGTACTAAGACTAGTACGTTCTTTAGTAACTTAATGTGCAATGATTATGACATTGTTTGTTTGAGCGAGACTTGGTTGATTCACGGAATTTACGACGCTGAATTATTTGATAGCCGTTACAACGTTTACAGATGTGATCGTGATTATATTACTAGGGGGGATCGGATGGGTGGAGGAGTGCTTATAGCAGTTAGACGTGGCTTCATAGTTGTTGAATCAAGAACTGTAGAATTTCCTGGTGCTGTTGCAGATGTTATACAGGTTACATTAAGGATTAGCAAGCTATCATCTTCAGCTGTGTTGCAATTGTTTTGTTGCTATTTTCCTCATGGTCCTTGTCATTCTGATGCTTTGATTGAGTTTTTTGAATCCATTTCAAATTATTATTTGAATAAACCTTGCGATCACTTTTTAATACTAGGTGATTTTAACATTAGTAGTGCTAGGTGGAGCTGCTCTGACTGTTGTACTAATCAAATTTTAAATATGAATAATGATAATATCTCAGTTCAGTCACTTTACACTTTTCTGCAACTTACAGGCTTTAACCAATTTAATGTTGTTCCGAATATTAATGAAAGATTTCTTGATTTAGTGATTGCAGATGTAAACTGTTACGTTACCCATTGTCAGGAACCGTTGGTTGTTGAGGATTCTCATCATCCGGCTTTGCTTGTATCTCCCCGCTTTTTAAGTGTTCTGGAGTTGCGCCCTCCAAGTCGTTTTGTGTCTGTTTTTCGTGCTGCTGACTACGATGCCATAAATTTAGAATTGTCTACTATTGATTGGACTATGGTTTTGGATACATGTGATGTGGACGTAGCACTGAATAAATTCTACGAAGTAGTTAATTTAGTTATTCAAAAATATGTTCCAACGAAAAAGTGTAAAAGTGCACGATATCCTCCGTGGTATACTAAATCGCTCATGAAAATAATAAACGAGAAGTTAAAATTTCATAAAAAATGGAAAATATATGGGAGAGAGAGTGATTATAGCACTTTTAACCTTTTACGCGATCGTCAAAAACGTGTCCAGTCGGATCGTGTTATGATAAATATATCGAAAGGGCTGAAAGTAGTATCAAGCGTTGCACCAAGTTATTTTGGTCTTTTTTTAAGTCCAAAAAAGCCTCATCCGTTATTCCGGACATAATGTTTTCTGACGGAATTCAATCATCTAATGGTAGCGAAATCTGTCAGCTTTTTAATTCTCATTTTCAATCTGCCTTTGCATCTGACTCACCTTGTTATAGTGACAGTGATACTTTGCGGTTAAACCACAGCCGTGACACTCAAACAGTATCTATTGGTTCAGTTGATCTCTCCACTAAATTAGTCAGAAAATACTTGAAATGTTTGGATATTGGGAAAGGGAGTGGTCCTGATGGTGTCCCTCCGTTTTTTCTTAAATCTTGCTACAATAATTTGGATGTTCCTCTATCTATATTATTTAATATTTCTCTCCGTACAGGTAAAATGCCTGAAATATGGAAACAATCTTTCGTAGTACCTGTTTACAAAACCGGAGACAGACAGAATATACAGAATTATAGACCTATATCTAAACTAAGCACTATTGCAAAACTATTTGAAAAGATAATTTATGATCAGTTATATCCGGTTGTTAGACCATTGATCATTGATCAGCAGCATGGATTTATCGATGGTAGATCGACTGAAACAAACCTTTGTGAACTGACTCATCAACTTACAATGACAATGGATATGGGTGGGCAGGTGGATGTTGTGTACACGGACTTTTCAAAAGCCTTTGATAGGATTTCTCACGATCTGTTAGTCAGAAAACTTTGCGGTATTGGTATACACGGTGATTTGCTTCGTTGGCTTGAATCTTATTTGAGGGATCGCAGTCAAGCTGTTGCTGTTAAGGGTTTTTGTTCGTCATTTGTGCCCGTTACTTCCGGGGTACCCCAGGGCTCTCATCTAGGACCATTATTGTTTAATCTTTTTATCAATGACGTAACAGGATACATTCATAATTCTAGTGTTTTACTTTATGCTGACGATATGAAGGTTTTTAAGGTTATCGAATCTCATCAGGACTGCGTTTTGCTTCAGAACGATCTCGAAAACTTGGAGAATTACTGTAAGTATAACCTTTTAAAATTGAACATAAAAAAGTGTAGCGCTATAACATTTACAAGAAAGAGAAAGGCTATACCATTCGACTACAAATTACAGAATACCGTTTTGTCTAGAGTCTCTGAGATTCGAGATTTGGGTATTTTCTTGGATCAAAAGTTAAGTTATGCGTATCATATAGATTATGTAACATCTAAGGCCTATCGAATGCTTGGTTTTATTCTTAGATCTACAAGGGAGTTTAAAGATTGCCGCACGCATATTCTACTTTTTAACGCTTATGTAAGGTCCCTCTTGGAATATGGTTCAACGGTTTGGAGCCCATTTTATAAAAAATATATAAATAAAATTGAAAAAATTCAATCAAAATTTTTAAAACATTTGCGATTTAGAGATGCCTGTTCCGACTATTCCAACAGTAAAGTTCTTGATAATGTTACCCCATTGAGTATACGTAGAGGCTTGAGAGATCAATTATTACTTTACAAAATTGTCCATAATGTTGTTGATTCTAAAAGCCTCCTTAGTAAAATTTTATTTGAATGTCCACGTATTTTATTTATTTATTTATTAAAACTTCATTGCACAAAAAAATGGTACAATTGGCGGACTTAATGCAATCTAGGCATTATCTACCAGTCAACCAACAAAGTTAGCAGAAAAAATAAAAACAATGAGGGTAACAAGTAAACATGAAAAAATTAATAAAAGAAAATCACATATACATGAAATAAATTATACTATACTAAAATAATAACATACTACACTAAACTAAAAGAAAGAATAATAAATACAACATAATTATCTTATTGCTATAAAATAAACTAAATACGAAAGTGTAAATACGTACAAAGACCCAAATTTAAGAGTCAGGTAGTAAATGAAGAATAAATATTCACTGCGTTCTCTCATGAAGATATTCACAAATGCGCTTCTTAAATATTTGTCGGTTGGGAGCACGACGAAGTGTATCAGGAAGGCTATTCCACAGTTTAATGGCGTGTACCGTGAAGGAATTTGACATAAAACCAGTATGGTGCGAAGGGATACATAAACTTAAGTTCGATGATGAACGGAGATGAAAGTCATGAGTTGTACTCAGTAGTTGAAATTTGGACTTCAAGTAGAGAGGAGAAGATGAATTGTTTAAAATAGAAAATAACTGACAGAGAGTTCTTGAAATTCTTCGTTTACGGATGGGAAGCCAGTCCAGCTTAGAACGGTATTCAGAGATATGATTATATTTACGTAAGTTAAAAATAAAGCGAATGCAATTATTGACGAGACGGTCCAATTTATTTAGATTGGCTTCAGAGATATTAGAGTAACATACATCAGCGTAGTCAATAAGTGGAAGAATAAGAGACTGCACCAACAGAGTTTTGGTTCGAATGGGTAAAATGTTTTTGTGCCGATAAAGTGAACGTAACGAGTACGTAACTTTTCGACATAACTCTGTTATATGGACACTCCAACTGAGCGTATTATCTATATGAAGGCCGAGATTTTTTACGGACTGCGTGAGTGGTATCCTAACAGTATTATAAGTCACTGGTGTTAGGGCGCTGTAGTCTATCTTGTTAAGACCGTGCTTACTGCCGATAATTATCGCTTGACACTTTTGTGGGTTAACAGAAATTCCAAAGCTCTTACACCAATCATCGATTCGAATCAAGTCCATGTTAATACAATCGATAGCGGAGTTAAGAGAGTCAGGTGTGGCATGAGCATAAATTTGTAGATCATCGGCATACAAATGGTAAGAGGAAGAGAGGTTAAAAGTAATAAAATTTATGAACACAGAAAAAAGAAGCGGGGAGAGTATACCACCTTGCGGGACACCAGATACCAAGATGCACCACTCTGACAAAATTTTGTCAATGCAGACGGCCTGCTGGCGATCCCGGAGGTAAGAGGAGAACCAGTTTAGTTCCTTGGAAGAAATATTAAGATGCCTTAAAAGAGCCAGAAGTATGTCATGATTAACTGCATTAAAAGCGTTAGAGAAATCAATTAAAACTAAAACAGTTAATTGAGACTGCTCCATCGCTTCTCGGACATCTTCAGTAACTTTGAGAAGAGCTGTGGAAGTGCTGTGACCAGGACGAAAGCCAGACTGAAAACTACTTAAAAAATTGTTCTTTAAAATGTAGTCAGAAAATTGTTTGTGAACGATTGCTTCAAGGATTTTGGATAGGTAGGGTAATATAGATATGGGACGAAAATCATTGCAAGCAGTGGGATTAGAAACTTTTGGAAGAGGAAGGACACGGGCGCTCCGCCAAACTTTAGGAAAGTACCCATTGGATAAGGAAGTATTAATGATATGGGTCAGAGTGGGTAGGATAAATTCAAGTAATGTGACAGTCATACGCCGGCTGATATCGTCCTCGCCAACAGCATTTGATTTAATTGACAGCAAAACTCTTTTAATTTCTTCCTCGGAGACTAAAGAAAAAGAAAATGGGACATTAGTAAGATTAGGCAGGGAAGATATATATGAAATGGTTTTGAATTTAATATTATTGTTAAGAGTAGAAACTTTAGAAAAATGACAATTTAATTCATCAGATGAAAATGAGTTTAGACCAGTGGAACTTTTAGCTGGCACTGCACCTAGAGTCTCAAGAAACTTCCATGTCTCTGCCGAGGACGAAAATGTTAATTTATTATGTATATGGAGCCGTTTGGCTGCTCTTACCATCTGATTGCAACGATTTCTTAAAATTTTGTAATTGCACCAGTTAACTTCATTTCGATTCAGTTTAAATTTACGGAAAGCCCGATCCCGTCTCCGCATGGCTGCCCTCACATTATCAGTAAGCCATGGAGCAGGTGGACGTTTCAACTTTACAGTTTTTATTGGAGCATGTTTATCAAAGAGACTCAAGATATTTTTGTTCAACATAGCAATTTTTGTGTCGACGTCCGTCACGTCCCAAATTTCACTCCAGTTTATAAGAGAGGCATCCCTTACAATACTATCAATATTTAATTTAGAAAAACTCCGTAAGTGCAGCATTAAAGGTTTGAGTTTAGGAGGCTTAAGGTTATAAGAAAGATATAATAGGTCGTGTCTAGAAAAATTTGGAGCGGGTAACTGACCATGATTTATCACCTTATCAGGAGAAGAGGTGAGCATCAGGTCAATCCATGTATCAGGGACATTAAGGTTAAGGTGGGTAGGGTCCAAAGGTAGAATATTTAAACTAACAGAACTAAGAACGGATCTTAATTTTTGAGAGGTAGGAGAATCCAATAGAAGGTTAGTGTTAAAATCACCCATAACTATCTGATGCATGTACTCTGAGCTGATGCTTTCAAGAGCAGGCTCTAAGTTAGAAAAATAGTTAGTAGAAGGAGGACAGTACACGACACCAAGAACAGCCTTTACCCCTATAATGCTAATATGTAGGAAAAGAAATTCGGCTGAAGCAGAATAAGGAGCCTGTGACATGTTTAAAATTTTATAAGGTATTTCACTTCGAAGATATATCGCAACTCCACCGCCTCTTTTACCAATACGGTCGCATCGGATTAATATAAAACCAGGTAAGGGGTAAGTGGTGGAGCAAAGATTAGGTTTCAGCCAAGTTTCTGAGATAAGAATTGCATGTAATTTAGTATCAGAAAAAGTGCTTAATAAATCAGGATAATGTTGAGGAATACTTTGAGCGTTAAGATGACAACAGTTAAACGAATTTTGGTGAAGTGATAATTTAGAAGAAAGTTCTTCGCTCAAAGATAAGATAGAAGTATCAGTCGAATTTAGAGAGAGAAACGAACCAGTGCTACAAGCAGAGTAATAAGACTCACTATCGGACATAATAAACGTATAATTCAATATATAATATAATACGATAAACTATTTGTATAGTATAAATAAATAACTTAATATATATAAAACAATAATATATGTATGTCGTAAAAAATATATAAAAATTATATATAAATAATGAAATGTAAAGTATACTAATGTATATTATAAAACTAAAAACAAAATCTACACAACCTGCCATGGAAATGTAGTTATACAAACTTTGGCAGACAAAAATAGTGTTTGCACAAGCGTTACATCACCTTCAATATGTTACATACAAAACAAGAAAAACTAAACATTAGAGTCGACTGAATAAAAAATACAGAAAATAAATTCATGCCCAAAAATATCTACAGTAAATTATTAATAATAAAAGTAATAAATTGATTTTAGCATAAAAACATAAAAAATAATATAAAATACCAGCATTTAATAAAACAAAAAGTGACAAGTATAAAAAAGATTTTTAACTTGGTCAAAGCATAAAAGTAAATAAAAAGATATACGTATTAGTTCAAGAAATCGACCATTATTTTTTGTACCTCGTTGTAGAAATGATTATGCAAAAAATGTGTTCTTGTTACGTGCGTGTAATAATTATAATAAACACTGTAAAACTTTAGACATATTCAACATGAAAATTAGTAATTATAAGAAAACTTTGTGTAAATTGTCATAGGCTGTAATATTTAAACTGTTTCATAGTTTTGCTTTCTGTTTTTATTTTTTGTATTTTTTGTATTGAGTTTCAATTATTTGTTTTAACTTTCTGTGGAAACTTAATTGATTTATGTTAAACATTTTGTAATTTTTTTTTATTGTAAAGGTGCTATTATAATTGTATGTTTCCCAAATAAATAAATAAATAAATAAATAAATAAATAAATAAATAAATAGATAAATAGAATCATAGAAAAAAACGTAGAATGTTTCAATAACTTTCTGTAATTTTTTGTTTGATTGAAATATTTTAAACTTATTATTTTATTAAAAATACGGAATTTAATTAGTGATGAAGGGTAGAAGGAGGAAATATATATATATATATTTGATTCTGCAACAATTACAAAACCTGTAGAAAGCAGAGACTATAGTCGCAATAATAGTTAAATTGAACTTTCAGACGCTGAATTTATATTTAGGTTTAAACTAAATTAAACTAGTGTTAGTGGTCTATTAACAAAAATATTACCATCTTTGAGTGTAACATCTTCCCTGTGAGTAGAAAGTTATATTAACATTATGTGAAGGTTACATTATTATAATCCTATGCGCATTCCAAACTATTATACAAACTGAATTAGGTAAATTAGTTTACATAAAATAAAAATAAGTATGACCCTAAGATGCCATTCTGAGCTATATTTCAGAATTTACAGTATCATCTCTTCATCGGTTATTGTTAAACCTTCCATTGTACATTTTGTACATTGGGCAAAATCTATTGCGGAATTCATTGGCGTATCAAAAGGTATCACTGGTAAAATAGTGGTCGATGTAGCTTGACTATATCCTTGATTTGTTAAAATATTAGAAAACACCAAGAATGTCTTTTATGTAATTAGAGCATTTCTCAATTTTCTTCAATTGTTGGTGCAAATGTTTGTACATATGTACCTATACTTTAATCTGTTATTAATTCCCACTATTTTACTTAGATCTAATAAAATAAAAAAATTAAATTAAATTTTAGAAGAAGAATACAGGAATAGAAAACATATTTTCTCAATGAACGTCCAAGGAGTCTGCGATGGAGACTTAATATTTATGAATGTAGTTGTTCGGTGACCAGAGTAAAGTCAGGGCTCCACAAATATATATTTTACAAAGAATCCTGAGTGTCTTGCTTATGTTATTTGAAAGGTTTGTATTACAATCCACTAACATGTATTTTATATGTAATGATTGAACATAGGTATAAATACTTCACTTATGAATTTTATAGATATTGTGGGATATGGTAAGGGCGTTTTCCAGTACTTTCATTAAAAATCGTCACGCATTAGAAACAACACAAGTCATTATCACTGCTACATCAGTATTGTACAATAAAATTAGTGATACCTGCAGTATATAGTATGGAACCTACAGTAGAAGTAACGCTTGAGCAGGATAATATTTCAGTAGGCAGGATAGCTCGTCAACATCATGATGTTAGACAACATTTGATAAACATTTATTTTAATTGGTATATCCTGTATAACTACAACATCGCATTTTAAGGTTGTAAATACATTAGTACCTAATCAAGGACTTCTTTAGTTGTAAAGAAATTGAACTACAAAATTAAATTGAACTGAACTGAAATGAACTGCACGTTTTGAATGAATAATTCCTTATAAATATGTATTAAAAAGTTAAAACAAAACAAACAAAACAGTTTCAAATTTAACATTGTTTTTGCATTTGCTTTTCAAAGGCCTTTATCAATAGTACGAGTATATAAAACAAATAACATTTCAAACAAAAATTACTGCATTATCTAACATACTGCGTATATAATATTCATATTAGTAAATAAAATTTAAAACTATGCAACTTACAGCTTTTACTGTGAATCTTAAAAATAAATGTCTTTGTTGTAATATGTTCCACAACTCTATCACCTGCCTCTACATTACCATCCCCACAATCACCACCCCATACCAATATCATAAGGGAGTTCTGGTAGTGTTTGCAAGTCTAAGACTTCCGCAACAGATTCAGATGGGACTTGGACAACAGCTTCTCCATTTTCTCCATCACCACCGAATTTCACTGATAAGTCTGTGCATGTAGCACCTAAAATAGATGCTACACGTTCTGAAACTTTATCTGGGGGAATGAAGACCTCCCCACCTGCAAATATTAAATAAAGCTTACGGAATCAGAATTCAATACCTAACTAACATGTTCATAACGTCTAAAATCTCGGACCTTATGGTTTTTATGTCGAATTAACGTACGCTTCCTTGGCACCTTTCACCATTTTAAATGCAGTTGCTCAGGATACAGTCAAAACACTAAGCTACTCTACAATCCATTTCAAGTTTTTTTCAATTTATTGCTTGTTACGTTGGTGGATTTTGACGTTATTACTATGTGCTTTGAAATCATATTAAGCAGAAGAACAATCGTGTCTTTAGTCAATGTCTTGACCCTAATCTAAAAGGAAATTATATGCTTAGCTGCAAACGACAAGGAGGAGAAACAAATAACTCGGAAGGAATATATCATTAATTAAATATCATATATAAAAGAAAGGTGTATAAGATAGAATATTGCAAATAAATATATTTTTATAATAAATATGTTAGGTCACACAAAGAGGTTTTATTTTCAACTTTTAGATTTAATAAAATAGTTAGTTATTGGTACGCTGCTGAATGTACAGTAACTAAAAATATGCTTGCATCGTATATAGTGACTGTATTTATTTTTATAAAATAGATTAAATCTGTTTGATCAACTTTTTCATTCACACGTATTCGTGGTAAAATTTTTTTGTAAATAAATATTTATAAAATCTTTTAAACCAATTTATTTCTCGCCCTAAATTAGTTTGAGAATTTATTATTTAATAATTGTTGTTGAACAAATATTGATTTCATGGTTGACTGTTTTAAAAACTGATCTATGTCACAATTCATATTACTAATATAATTTCATAAAAATAAAACAAATAGTGTTGTGAACATATTCAATGCTATTTTTTTTTTAATAAAATTTCTTATTGACAGACATTTTATAATGACAATAATTTCATGCAATTCTTTTGATTTGAACTTTTCTTATTATACAGAAATAATCAGTAAACACTTTGATTTTTCATTTGAACTTAACCTTAACATTTTTTAACCATAGGGTAATTAACTCTACGGTGAAAAATAAGCGGTTATGCAATCATTTGTAATTTGCGTATAAATATCTGGCTGGAATATAACATAACTCTGAATCCAACTAATGATCACTTTAACAAATTGATGTCGGTGTTACCGACGCGCACTTAGGCTTAGGGATAGAGCGTGACACATTGATAGATGAATGGCATTATTCGTGTGAACACACGGGCCGTATCATCTGGTTTAATTATAGATTTCGACATATATATATTTATTTATAAATCTTCTGTCACAGTTCTTCTGTTCTGTAAATGGTGCATATTATATACATATGTGTATAGAATCTTTATTCAATTTTTAATGTTATGATAAAACATATGATAAATAAAGATATTATAACGAGGAGACTGATCAATTAATAGAAAAATAGATTTCAAAAAATTACTACGATATTATGTGTGTAAAATAGTTCGAAAATATAAATAATTTATCAAAACATATTTATAAAATATATTATTTCAATGAGAAAAAATTTTTACATGAATTTTTTTAAAAACATTGTTTGATTTAAAAAATGAGCTGTAAATATAATTTGTTAAGGGATGTCATTATCACATGTTGTTTAAAAACCACAGTGGTGTTGGCGCATCTGATGCCTGTGAGACTTAAATTATGACCTATATCAAATCGTTGAATCCTAGATACTGGTTTTTAGTATTTATAAAAAAAATATATTGTGAATGCCATTATTATTAAATAAATAACTTTTGTTAGTCCCTCAATATTCCTCAATTAAAATAACAAAATAAATTATAGCTATACTATAATTTTTTTCAATTTACTATTTTCAGTAGAATTTTATTCCTAAAATATTTTATTAATTTGTTTTTATTACTGATTTCAATTAAAATTTATAGCAATTTTGTTATAATTAGGTTATATTTTTAAATTAATAAAATTATGGAGACGTTTTCTAATTTATGTTTACGTTGATTTTTTATTTTTTGTTTTATCCAAGTACTGCAAAAAGAGTGGGTACCATTTTCCCACATCTTTGTTTACCCTATATTGTTTGTCACTAGATTCAGTCAATTGTAATAAATTTTTGTTAGAAGTGAAATATGATTTAACTCACGCTGCAACATTTTCAATGTTTTTTGTTGTATATAGAAAGTATTTAAGTCGTTGATCACAAAATTCCAAACAAAAAAGTAACTACATTTTAGCATTTGGATTTGTCTGGTAATTAGTTTCAATGACTGCAATTTTATAGCAATATCTACAACAGCACTCCATTTTAATTTATTTTAAAACAACAATTTATTTTAATTCCGACAATGCAATAAAAAAGTTAAAATAGTTTCTCGGCCTTTATTGTTCATTAACGTGCAAAGTTATTAAAAAAACTTAAGTGTTTATAAAAATATTTTTAATTACGAAATTGAACATATAATTTTAAGGTTTAAAATAACTTTAGAATAAAAAATCATGGATACGAGCAAAAACGAACCTGAGACCTCTGCAGTGAACTAGAAGGTGCATTGTACATCAGAATTCAGAATTTAATACTAGATCATGAAACTCTTAGAGGCTTATTATTATTTATTTACCTTATGTTGCCTTAATAAGATTGAAAATATTGCATTTGAAGTAGATATGTGAACTATACTTATGGTACTTAAAACAAAAATGTTGGTAATAAATCAGCAGTCAAAATAATTTAGTATAACATTGTAAATTCCATAAAATGAATCTAAACGGTTTTGTGGTATTTTATTAATTCTTAAAAGGGTGGAAAATAAAAATGCAAATCTTTTTGGCTTGCAGAGACACTTATTATGTTTTACTTATGAACCATGACAATTTACGTAATGAAAGAAGTCAGAGAGTTGTCACTTTATATACAAAAGTCACTCAGCATACCGCAAGTAACATCATCATCATGATCATTCATCAACACAATCAACATCAACATAAAGATCTTTTATACAAATAATAATAATTTATTCTTCAAATTACATAAAATTGGCTATAAATTTGAGAAAGCTGAAGCTAAGAATTTAATAGATTTGATATTTTCTATATTGCATTTTTCTTTAAGTATTCGATGGTATTTCGAATAATGTACATTATATTTATTAATGCACAATGAGTAATGTGCAATGTTCTATTTTTCTTCTTACTTTCAAACCACAGTTATATATTATATTATAAAAAACTGTTTTTGGTGTACGGTCTCTTGATAAACGCTACAGTCTGTCTAGAAGTTCAAGTTAAAAATAGTACATTCTATAATTTATGCTATTACTGAAATATATTTTGAATCTGTATCATTTGCACTAAATTATCTTTGTAGATCTTTAAAGAAAACAATGTGTTTTAGTTTTTTGTGTACTTTAAATAATAATAAAATTTAACTTTAAGCAAACAAAGTCAAAGCAGGTCAGCTGGTATTATAATAAGTATTTAAACCTAAATTCTGAAATATACATATATATTGTATTCCGTAAGTACATATACATATTCACGTAGATTGTTACATGTAAGGTTATGGACATGTCGCTCAGAGGAACATTAATTAAACAAAGGAATACTTAACATAAATGTATACTTAACATAAAAAAAGACTCCATTTGTTTACATTAGAATGTAAAATAACATTGCCTTTAATTAACTTCTTGAACTTTTACAGATTTAAGAAATAATTAATGTATATTATGTGCTTAGAAAAAACCTAATTACACAAGCAAATATTAAAATCTTATATAATTTTGAATCTTTCCATCCATGGAGAAAAGTTAAAGCTTTCTAAAGCACATCATTTTAAAAGATGAAGTAGTTACTATGCGACCAAACTATCGATTTTTTATTTTGTAAGCAGACTGTTTGTTTTTTTTTTTATTACCAAGTTCTAAAATATACTTTCTATGAAACTATTACCTCAGTTTCATAAAATACCTGTTCTTACAAACGATTCCAAAGTTTTTAGCCATCTTAAAAAAAAATTAAAAATATTAATCTAGAGAAACGACGGTATGCCTGGAACTACGGAAAAGAAAAAAATGTTTTTGCTTGAAAATAAAACTATTGTTTTACCATATTTTATAAAAAAAAAATTTCAATATAAAGATTATTGGATGATTGTAATTCCAACTATAGAGAAGTCTATAATGAAGACTCTCAAAAAATTTCAGGTAAATCAGTGCAGTAGAACTTGAGAAATCGTGGGGATCGTTTTGACACAAACAGTTTTGAGAAAAAATGCGCTCAAAGCTTTGCGATAAGTTTTCCGCAGTAAGTCATGAAATGGTATTTTAAATTGTTTTCGTTTTCATTTTTTTCTTAACACTAAACCTACCAAGTACCGGTCATATTGTAAAACTTACACATTTTTAAACGTTATAATATCGTTATCAAACTACATGACAATTCTTAGAATATACATATAATATTTTCTTCACTCTTTACTTTTGAGTTATTTCCATTATTACCTGCGTTATATAATAAAATAACTTTTAATTACCGGTCAAGTTAACGGCGTGCGGTAGGAACAGGTATACAAGAATTGTCGGTATGTTTAGTGTTAAAATCAAATAGTAAACAAATAATACATTAGTATCAAAGGAGTTGCGTTGGATACTCGTATCTCAGGGTGGTGAATCCGGGTGTTGTCTTGTTTCACAGCAAATAAATGAGCGTCCACATCCATTTAGATTCCTATAAGTGTCATCACTTTTAAAATATTAAAGCCTTCATTAAAAATATAAGCCGCAATAAACGTAGCTATCTCAATTATCTGATCGTCCGAATTAATATGTTCTAGCGCGAAAGTCCAAATCAACGAGTTTAGAGACTTATTGTTATTTAAAGTTTTTGAAATTAAACATCAGTTGCAGCTTTTTGCCACTTACACCAACTCTAGGCACTAGGTGGGCAATATATATGTTCCGGATTTTCATTTGTAGAACTATTATGGTAGTAAGTAGCTTAAATCACATTTTTCAGACCTTTAATAGAATCAATATACCATAATGTAAAGACAATTTATTACCCTTTTTATCAATAAATTTGTCTTCGCCTTTTCCACCCATCTCTGTAATATCTCTTTTCACTTTGCGTAGCCTTGCACCCATTCTTTGGACTCTAGACAAGTCCTACGCACTCTTTTTTTTTTGAACAAATATGTCACCATCGTAAGGATCCATAGCGAGTATTCTCTTTAATATCTTAGTGTCACCAACTCCAACCGATCTGCAGAACATTAGTTCTGGGAAAAGTTATTTTTTATGAAAAGATGCTGTACTGCAACCACCGAAGATTACGACATAACAATAACAAAAATAAAAACGAGAACGGAAGTATATAGCAACACCACCACCTGCATGACCTACATTTTCATTCTGGGTAAGGAGAATCCCGGCTCAAAAAAGAAGAATGTAAACATGGTTTTAGACAAGACTCGAAGACTAAAACAGCATGAATGTTATTTTCATTAACAGATGAAAACAAGTCAGGATAATGTGCAGGAATACTCCAAGCGTTTAAATGGATAACATTCAAATTCAAACGACAATCTGTAAAGACTGTTGTGAGACTTTCACTAAGCGAGGGAAGACTTTAAAAACTATCATTACAATAGTAATATTATAAAAAACCTAATTAAATAATTAGTTTACAGACTAGAGAGAGAGGTTCTTGTGTGTTTTTCTCCTTATCCTTTGAAGCCCTACAACTAGCATATAAGTGGAATGTTCGTGGTATACCGAAAATTTTATTAGATATTTCTATTTGATATAATGATGAATATTTGATATAATGATGATTAATAATGAATTCGTTGGATTTCAGAAACGAGATTAATAAATAAGTTATAAGTTATAAGATAGTACAATGCTGGAAAGGAGAGTAAACGTAAGTATTGTTGTCGTTTTTTAAATAAAATTTCAAGCTTTTAGTTACTTAAAACCTACAATTTAATCTTTGTCTACATTTTTATTTTACCCGTGTATTTTTCTGCGAACATGACACGAAACTGCGGCTGCATATTGTTCAGTTGAAGCCGTGCATTTTTGCGTTGCATTCAAATTGAAACCTATCGAAACAAAAAGCTATATGGGTGTGACGTGAATGGCTTTAGATAACATATGCAAAATTATACGTAACTGATATATTCTGCTATTGCAATATATTTCTGTAAATGGTAACATTGTATATAGATTTTGTTCTGTACTTGTGTTATTAAAGTTCTCTTCACGGCTTGACTGATTTTAATGACATGTTTTGAATGTTTAAATTCATTGCTGGGTTTAAATTTACAACAGGATCGGATAGCTGGCACTGCAATTGTTTGTTTAGGATTTTTGTTTTTATTTAAAGACGAAGACAATGTGTACTGAAGTGAAATAGTATATTTATCTTTCCAATAAAACCTTTTTTTTTCACATACACGAACAAAAGTAGCTGCTTTATCACAACATTCAAATTTTTAATGTACCGTCAATGCAACGTCATTGGGGAGAATTGGATTAATTTTATTTTAAACCTATGAATTCGAAAATTGAATTGTTCTGTAATAAAACTAAAATGCATTCATTTGTAAAATAAACGGTAGATACCTTATTTTTTGCTTTGGAAATCGAGAAAACGCACTCGCTGGTAACATTTAGTTGACATAATATATAATTTGAGTGAAATGGGAACCACAGGTAGATATATTTTTAAGACTATTTTGCATCAGTTGACTTTAAAAAATGTATATTTAATGTTTTATTACGTATATTGATATTTCGGTAAATCTGTTTTTACGATAGGATACTGAGAAAAAAATCACGTTCAAATAAGATGCAGTATGCACACCTCTGACGAATGTTTATTACGAATTCACATTCACTTAATATACAAGCATCAATATTCGTGCAAGCTTTGAGATACATTTAGATCAAGAATGTTTTATTTATTATTCTATTTTACATGCATACATGTAATGGACATATAAAATGGAGTATATATTCATAAACTTTCCCTTCACTATGTAACAAAGCATTTCTAAGAGACTCTTTCGTCAAGAATTGATATTATTCATTTATCGTAACCAAAGGGTTAGTAAAATTCAAAACACTTTAATGCGTGTTTAATAAATGAAATAAGATATAGGTATGTACTAGGAGAATTTTATCTCCAATTCAAAAAAGTTTATATTATTTTATTAAACATCCGACACAAGCGATTTATTGTTTAAAATTTAATAGCTGAAGTAATCGCTTAAACAGAGCGCGATAGTAAATATTTTATTATTACTTTATGTAGATTATATTTATTTGCTACTATGATACTAACAACCGTTGTATTAGGTTTTATTATGTGTTATATATCCTGTACTATTACCCTTTTTTTTTGTAATCCCCAATGGTAGGACACTCACTTGTGAACTGTTTTTAATACGTTTTAATAAGTTAGTCTGCAATAGAAACCAGGACACTTACTTTACTAAAAAAATATAAAAGTTAAATAGTTTAAAAAACGTTAATCTTATATTTCTTTTAGTGTACGGATGAAAATACCCTATGCAATAACTACCAGCAGCCATTAGCGTTTTAAATTTCATGCTACCAAATAAAATCATAGTTGAAATGTTACTAAAAAAATTTTAGTATAAGGGGGTATTCTGGTCTAGAGCCCTCCCTACTTTTTGGGTATTTTTCAAACTAGGATAAAAAAAAAATTAAAAACATTTTTACATCCATTTATTTATATAATATTTATTGATTTTTAAAGCATATAAAAAAAAATTAAAAAAAATGTCAAAAATTCATCCAGTGACAGGTCGTTGAAGAAGGGGTTGCTAGTCAAACAGTGCTCAGTCAATCAAACAAACAAAAAAAATCTTAATTAGTAAAGATGTCGCTACATCTTGAACTTCAGCCGAAAAAAAAAAAACACAAAATGGCGAATACTTGAAAAAAAAAATTTTTTTACCCCTTTTTTTCGACCTTTACGAATTTTTTAAAATACTTCAAATTAAAATTTTTCAAAATCCTTAGCTCCAGTGATAAAGAGATGTATGAAAAAGATTCTCACAAAATTTCAAAGGAATCGGTCAGATAGAACTTCAGATATCGTGTCAACCACCTTAAAAAAAGGAGTTTTGAGAAAAACGCGTTTGAAGTTTGAGAAAGATTTTCAGTTAAATAACTCAGATAATTATGTTTAATACTCACTTTGGATTAATCGGCGATCTCATATCCATACATCGGACCTTCTTCTTTCTCAAAATCGAGATTTTGTGAACTTCTTTCTTCTAAACGAGCTGTTCTGCCTGCTTTTGAAGCAGCAGAAGCTCGTAGTTCTTTTTTTTTTTTTTTTTTTTTTTTTTTATTTTACTGCCTACCAAAATGACTCCACCCTGCCTGATGTTAAGCCGTCAGTGAGGTCCAAAAATGGATGCCACCAATCTCATTCAAACAAAACAGAATGACGAATGGTGGCCTCCACTATGGCGGCCTTATGAGATGCTTTTTCACGCCCCGCTTAAAAGACCCAGGATCGTAGTGGGAAGGAAACACGTGCCGTGGTAATGAATTCCACATTTTGATGGACCGACATAAATAAGATCTGCTGAACCTTTTGGTTCGTGAAGATACCGAATCCACCGTGAAGGGATGGCACTTCTGTCCCGCACGTGTTGTTCTGGATCGGAAAGGAGAGGATGGGATAAGTTGGAAAAGTTCGTCGGAGCACTCGCCGTGGTGTAAGCGATAAAAGACTGCCATAGTAGCAACGTCTCTACGTAATTGGAGAGGCTCCAGGATCTTTACGGCCTCTGGGTTTCCAATAATGCGAACTGCTCGCCGCTGCAACCGGTCGAGAGTGTCAAGCAAGTACTGAGCTGAGCCATCCCAAAGATGAGAACAGTACTCCACGCAGGAGCGAACCTGCGTCCTATATAAAAGACACAGCTGCTCCGGCGTGAAGAACCGTCGCACCTTGTTCAACACTCCGAGCTTACGTGAGGCTGTTTTAATGACACTCTCGATGTAGACCTTTTGGTTGAGGTCCCGGCTGAGGTCTACGCCCAAGATGTTGAGGCTGTCCTGGAGCGCTAACTGCGTGCCCCGAAACGAAGGAAGAGAAGGGAACAGAGACTTTTTGGCGGAAAACGCGCATAACTGTGTTTTCTTATCATTGAACTCAACCAGATTCTCATGACCCCATCGTGAGACAAGGTTGAGGACCCGGTTCATTTCAACAACAAGATCCTTTCGTTTCCCCTCAATGTCAGTCTGCTTTGCCGCAGGGTGTCCGAAATATCTCCCGTGTACCGTAGAATCATCTGCATAGCAATGAATGTTGCCTAGGTTCAACATATCATTGATATGCAAAAGAAACAAGGTGGGCGATAGAACGGAGCCCTGAGGCACACCCGCATTTACCTGCCGAAAACTGGAGGCCGATCCGTCGCAAAGGACTCGGATTTGACGTCCATGCAGGAAAGCGGCAACTCAATTGCACAAACGGGGTGGCAGACCGTAAGCAGGAAGCTTCGACAGAAGCGAACGATGCCAGACTCGATCGAAGGCTTTGGAAATATCGAGGCTAATAGCCAAAGATTCGCCATGCCGATCCGTAGCCTCACCCCAGAGATGCGTGATATACTTAAGAAGATCACCCGTGGATCGATTTGGTCTAAAGCCGTATTGACGATCATTGATTAGAGAGTGATCTTCTAGGTATTGAATCAGTTGTTTGTTGATGATTCGCTCGAGCACCTTAGAGAGAATTGAGGTGATGGCTATTGGACGATAATTTGCTGGATCAGACCGATCCCCTTTTTTAGGGATCGGTTGGATATTCGCCTGTCTCCAAACCTCCGGCACTGTTCCTGTGGAGTAGGATTGGCGGTAGAGGCGCGTTAGTGCCGGGGACAACTCCGCTGCACAATTTTTGAGTACCACCGCGGGAATACCATCCGGTCCGCTGGCTTTCCGCACATCGAGTGACCGTAGTTCTGCTCGGACATCACATTGCCTGATACGAATATCCGGCATGGTGACGTCACAGGTTGAGATATTGGGTGGCTGTCTACCATGGTCATCAATGGGAATTGGAATTGGAAATGGGAATCAATGGGAATTAGCCGCAAAGAGATTTACCAGCAAATTTGCCTTCTCTTGCGGCTCATGAGCAAGCGATCCATCCGAATATTTCAGCGGGGGCAACGAAGGCTGGCAGAAGTTAGATTGCACGGCTTTGGAAAGTCGCCAGTAGCTACGGCTGCCCGTAGGGTGCGATAAAAGTTCTTGTCCAAAGCGTGCAATACGCTGGGCATCCGCTCTGATGTAAGCCCTCTTACATTCCTTAGTGCCTTTGTTGAACGCTGCTTTTAGGCGATCAATATCTGGATCGTGGATAGCCCGTGCCTTGATCCAAGCGCGGTACGCTAACTGTTTTTTTACAATCAGATTAGCACATTCACGATTGAACCAGGGACGAGCTTTGCTCGGTTTGGTGACCTCAGTGTACGGAATATAATACTCCATACCTAAACTGATTTCACCAACCACGGCAGAAACACTTTCCGACAGATCCCTGTTTTCAAAGCAGCGTGAGGCCCATGGGATGGATGCGAAATAGTCTCTCATACCATCCCAGTCTGCTGACGAATAGTGCCAGAGTCGTCGCTTCACCTCTACGGGTCGTGGAGGGGCCAGACAGGGCACTGAAGCACATACCAAACAGTGATCGGAGGTACCTAGCGGGGCGCGCACCGATACACTATACTGGGCTGGCTGATTCGTCAGCAGTAGGTCCAGCAAAGAGGACGCTTGACCTGAAATGTCGGGTATCCTGGTGGGCTGGAGTACCAATTGGGTCAGGTCGTGCGTGAGAGCGAATGAATGGGCAGTTCGTCCCGCATGGTCCGATCTGGGAGATCCCAGTCAGGTCTCATGGTGGGCATTGAAGTCTCCTAGACATACCAATTCGGCGTTCGGAAACCGCTCCTGCGCTTGATCTGCAGCCTGATTCAGGTGATCGAAGAGTCGAATTGTCTCAAAGTCTCCGGTGTGGGATCGGTAGAGGCACGCGTAAATCGAACTACGAGAGCCATGATTTACGTGTACCCAAAGGAGAGATAGGGAAGGGTCCTCTAGGCAGCGCAGACGACGGCAAAATATATCCGTCCTGACGAAAACGCATACTCCGGCTTTTGCTAGGAACCTTTCTTCGAGCAAATAGCCGGGGTAGTTAAGGTATGCAGTGTCGTCAGGACGGCGTATTTGTGTCTCCGTTAAGAAAAGCATGGCCGGGCGTGCCGTCTCAAGATGTTGGTGGACGGCATTGAGGTTTGAATGGAATCCACGGATGTTAGCGAACTCCACCTCAAATAGAGAGTTGGTGGGGGAGGGAAGGGCCGCTGTTGAACTAAATACTTTTCTTTGTACTGCCATAAGGTTGAAGAGAAGGGAGGTGGAAAAAAAAAAGATGGCAGCGATTGTAGCAGTATGGAACAAGGTGCAGAGCTTTGTGTTGTCATTGAACTGTGTGATATGGCGGTAGCCGATCCACCGGACGGAAGGGCCCCTGTACCCTCTCGAAAATGGTCGCCGTGTCCCACCGTCCGGTCACCAATCGGCACGACGAACCACTCCGGGATTATGCGCGGCCTGGTGGAGCAGCCTCCTTAGGTGGTTAGTCCAAGTTGGGCCCCTGTACTATGCCGCGGGCGGCCAGCGGCACCACCGTTTCTACAGGTCTCCCTGTCCGGCGGGTCGAATCACACCACTCACACAATGATTCCACGATAACTCTACTGGTCCCACATATACTGCAGCCGATGCCATCCTTGCATCTATTGGGCTTCCGGAACTCATCACTCACCGGACGAAACGCAGCAGTATCAATACTGCTACTTCACGCCGATTTTCTGTGAGAGGGTAGTACTTCCCCGGTCGAGCCAGCCCATTCACGCTGTTACCAGCGAGGCTCTACTACCTACAAAAGCGCGAAAAGTTCAGAGCGATCAATCCTCTGCTCGTTACGTCTAACAGCAAATGTGTGAGCTTCAGTACCAACGATGATGGCCATGAGTGCCGTTATATTTAAAATCTTTAAAAAGCCTTCATTAAAAATAGCAACGGCTAAATGATTTGCAATTTCGATAGTTTGGGTTCCAGCGTGAATATGCTTTGGAGCAAAAGTCCATATCAATGAATTGAGGGATTCATTATTATTTTGTATTTCGGATCCTAAACATCGTTCTAATAAATGATCAGATGATAAGCTGGTATAAATGGGCTTAATTATATCCAATACTTTAACACCCAGAGGAGGGTGCTCGTGGACAAACCTTCAAGAGTATTGTTGGCTGCGGCTTGTTGCCATTTACACCAGATTGATGAACCAGTAGGGCAGTACATGTGTTGTGGATCCTCGTCACTTGAACTTCGATGGTAATAAGTAGCCTATATTTCATTTTTCATACTCTGCACACAGTCAGGATACCGACGAATTCCCAGACCGTAGTATAAACTTAGCTCAATAATAACTTTATCTGTTAATCTACCAGCTCCTTTGCCGCCAATACCTTTATTGTCTTTCTTTGCTTTACGTAGCCTGGCACCCATACGTTTTTGGACATGCCCAACACACTCTTTTTTCACTACAACTGGATTATTATCATACGGGTCCATATCAAGAATACCTTTGAATGACTTGGAGTCTCCATCTCCAATATATTTGATATATTTTACTCCGTGCTTTTCGACCGATCTATTGAACATTTCAACCACAGAATCTACCTCCATTTTTCCAGCACTTCCCCGGTGATTGATGGTGCATGAATCGTTATGTTCCTCATACCAATCTTGATAAGCTTGAGGATCTGTGTTCTTCTTACCTTTCCACAGATTACAACCTTGGCAAAAGCTAGATTTTACAATAGTATCGACAAGTTTTTTACAATATTTACCAATTAGGGTTGTAACGCCAAAAAGTGAAGTGAATCCTCGCTTCTTCCAGGTACCATCTCCAGAAACCGTCAAGTGCTTTGGATTTTCATGAGGCTCAGACTCAGATTGTAACTCTTGCTCTTCTTTTACTGCTTTAGATATTACCTGATCATAAATTGCACTTGTGGCTGAATGTAAATTTAGGCAGCTGTAGTAAGTACTGATGCATAAACCTTGGCATATATCCATGACACTACAAAAAATATTTATTCCTTCTCGTCCTACTCCTAAAAGTCTCATAGCTATTACAATTCGACGATTAATTTCATATGCTTTATTCACCAAAGGACATGATTAAATGTACTTATTATTTACAAAACTGTACTGCGACACAATTTTAAATCCTAGACCACGTGGTGCTGTTTGAGAAAATTTATTTTTCTCTTTGCAGGTAGCACATAGAATTAAAGTGGAGAGAGTTTGAAAAACTGAATAAAATTCCAGTAAACAGTACCCAATATTTTTATTAATTATTATTTCTTCGTCTCGATATTTTTTTAATTTTCTCTTCACTTTCTACGGTGTATCGATTCGATGAAAATCGTCTCTTCTTTTTCCGATCAGGACCATTACAGCTTCCCCGTGAACTTTTCTTATCCATTTTTCTATAAATATTTATAAAAAAAAAAACTAAAAAACTTGTTATTTATTAACTATGCACTGAACACGTGTCTACTTAGCTCCAAGATCGAGACTAAACTGAACAGAAAAATATATAAGTAATAATTTGTAAATTATACTATAGAGATAGACATTTCCAGGTATATTTTGTGTGGACAGTTCAAGGCATATTGGGTACGTACTGGTAGTCAGGTATATATAAAAACTTAAAAGGGTATATAACGAGCTCAAGTCGGATACAAAAGAATTCCTGGAAAACATCTGCCATTCATTGTGTGATCACTCCGCTCGGCCGGTTTAAGTGCCGCGTCACAAAATGCACTGTATTTTTCAAAATAATTCGAATTTTGAAAAATCCTTTTAAGAGCATATTTTTGAAAGTCTAAGCTTTGAAAATATGCCAAAAAAAATTGATTTTTTTCAATTTTCTAGACCATATACTCCCATAAGGTATTTTATGTGATAAATTATAACGTTAACATTTATTGAAGAGAATTAAAATATCTACAGCTGAGCCTTGTCCATTATTCATGAAGCTTTAACTGAGGTTGGACTACATCCAAGTATTGAGCTAAACTGTGTTGTATTCTATCTAAAATTTCTAAAATATTTAAAATGAATGTTTATTAAAATCTGAACGAATTGAAAATTGTTTTTCATTATACTCATCTAATCATACTTAAATATAATTTATTTTATGGAATAGTCCTTATATAATCTTACAGTTGGTCATTCGTCTAACAATTACATTACCTGACATCGCCAGATGACACGCAATCACAAATGAATATTACATTATAGCAAGAATTAATCTGGATTAAATTAATTAAAATAATATTCACCTTTGTAATTTTTATACGAAAAAATAAAACAGTTTACTTGAAATGTTACTTAGAGTGTTAATATGTCTAACGTTAATCATTTATTTTTAATATAAAAAAATATTCTTTAAAAGTATAAAATTTTGATATTTTAAAATTATTTAATCAACATTTAAATACTTTTTTTATTATAACGCTTCTATTTAGAGAAAAAGTTATTTAACTTCGTACCACAAAAGTCATTATTAATCCCATTGAAATCCCATTGAAATTTATGTTAATTTTCATAAAGCCAGCTTTCAATGGCATCTTTATTTTGCTCTCTTAAGATCGTTTGAGACGAGGGTCTATTAAAATTAATAGACCCTCGTCTCAAACGATCTTGAGTAAATACTCAAGTTTATATATTTTCAATTCCAGCTGTGAAATGAGAGCATTTTATTGATTAGTGATTCTAACACGTAAGGTAGCTTAGGCGTAAAAATTGTCTTTTGATAATAGTTTTATACAATCGTTGCATCGTACATCGTAAAAGTTGTTTTGTTTTTTAGTTGTGAAAAAGAGATGATTGGAATATATTTGCAAAAATACAAAACAATATTCGTCTTAAAATTATTTTTATATAATTAATTCGAAAATTGATTATTTATTTATTTTCTAAATAAAACGAAATTTGTTTTTATTTTAGTTACTATTATCAATTATATTAAAAGTACATTTAAATATTGCGTTTTTTAAATAACGCTATATTTTTTTATGACAAATAGTACTTTAAAAATTAATTATCAAAATTATTAGAATAGAATGCTGCTCTTTTGAGAAAAGAATAATATTAAAACAATTCTTTTTGTCCAAACAATAATCATATTAAAAATTCAAAATTTTAAGATAACATTATAATAAAAAAATTATAATAATATGTTAAACAAGCCGTATCTAAGATTTAAACCAAGCAATTAAAACTTACGCCTACGGCTCCTAGTTTCCCTAGTGAGCTCATTTCTATTCATGCGTGTTCTTTTACCAGATAAGAAAAAACAAATAATGCATATTCTATTTTCACAAGAATAGTAATGCTTCTTTGAAGCCTTGTATATAGTTGCTTTGCTCTAAATAATTTATATCAATATTAAAAATATGATTAGTCGATTATTTAGCTAATCCAATCCAACTTCTCGTTTGCCGGCAAACGAGAAATCTACTTGATGGTAAAAGTTCCGTTGGTTTTGGACATTTGTAGGTGTAAATGCTTTAACTCCCATAGGACTAAAGACTAATATATTTTATATCGATTATTTCATATGTAAAAGTAATAAAAAGAAAGTAAACGATCCTTCGAGGTCAATTTGAAAAATAAAATATTTTGGCCGGGTAATATAATTAAATTTGAATAAAAATTATTTGGACATAACAATATTATTAAATGAAATTCACCAACATTTATTAAAAAACGAAAAACTTCCTAATATCAAACTAGATACAGAAATAATTATAAATATAATACTGTTTAAAATACTGTAATGTAATTGTATTTTATTAAATAATTCAAAGAAATGTAAGCTTCAGAGGAGTCGAGCTTTAAAAAGTCTGGAAAGAAGTTTTATTAACTTTCTTAATCATTTACCTTCAGATGTTAAAACTTAAAACTAGTTCTTTAATCTTATTTTAACAATAAGTATTGTATTTTTTAATACTCTAAATGTGAAAAGTGTGTTTATCGTACATAAAATTTACAATTCTCGTTAATTCCGTTGGTCACAACCGAAAAATCCGAAAGACTACAAATTTAATAATTATGTTTAATTTACAAGCAAGGTGATCCTTGTTCAAAGTTTGAGATCAATCAATCAAAGCAATCGGCAATCGGTAATCGGCAATCGGTTCTTTCAAAACTAACTATTTGATTACCCTATAGAAATGACCTAACTTAATTATATCATAATAATATCTAAGTTCTAAACTAAGGCTTTCAATCTTTGAATATAGAATCCTTTGTTTCCTTAATATGTTATCAAAATCAACAATTCTAACGATAGATTTAGGAGGATTTATAGACTCAATTGACGTATAAAATCTAGATAAATTTCTAGTTTTCTAAGTTCGTCTGATAATATATCTATGTTATCACCTATAATTATTGGATATTGGTCCATATCGGTATAAGTTTCAACATTATCAATTTTATTAATGATAGAGTTTCGTACTTTAGTAATATTTTTCTGATTTTTAACTTTACTGTCTATAGTTTTAGAATTACATAACGACCATTTTTTTTATTAAGTCGTGTGAAATTATATTATGTTGTCTTCTTGTAAAATACAGAAAAAATAATGTTACGAACGAAGGTTTCGGATATTACATTCTGGGATTATATGAATATGATAAAATGCACCTGTTTCTAATCATTGTTTCCACAGAACGTGACAATACAATAAATGCTAATAATAATTTTTTAATAAATGAATACATTATATAGGAATAAAAAGAACTATATCTTTTTTTGGTTTATTTATGTATGTTGTATATATTTATGCATATGTTTTTTATTTATTTTAAAAATGAATGTATTCATAAATAGTTCATTTTGTGTTTTGTTTGTGTACAATTGGTTTATATAATTTTTCATAATCTTTTTGTTTTTATTTGTTCTTTTTTTATAATTATATATCGCGATATAAGTTTGTGAAAATGAAATTCAATAATTATCTCAATATACAGAATTAAAAAAAGCATTTTTTATAAAAATTACTTATATTATCAATTAAAAAGGAGGTTAACAATTTTGTTCTATTATTGAAAATTCATGAAATTGGAATTTCTCTAAGGATCTGACCGTAAAATAATTTTTCATGGTACTGTTATCAGACAATGACAAGAAAGATTGATGTTTTAAATGGTGCTACTGAACGGCCTCAAAAAAACTAATATTATCCCTTAAGAGGTTTGTAAACAATTAATCTGAAGTCAAGAGTGCAGGTTACATCCAATCAATAAATGTCTGATTGTGATGATTTTATACAAATCTTTAAATATGTCAATAATTGTTTCACTAAATAGAATCTTGTACTATTCTTAAATATTTGGATAGTATTTAATCAAAGGGTTAATATATGTTTAAAATAGAGAAAAAGTAGCTTGATATTCACAAGTTTTCATTACGCTACTTAATACTTAATTGCTACATTGATATCAAGCTACTTTTTCTCTATCTCGAGATAGACCTCGCTGACCTCCTCTTAATAGAGGAGGTCAGCGAGGATCGAGATGTACTATATTACTTATCTACATTATTTATGTACCAGTAAAAGGGTTAAATTATTAAAGTTAAGTTTTTTTATAAAGAGTAAAATATCTTAGAAACATTACTAGTCCTTTTATTATTTAGAACTTACATAGTCTATATGGCCTTTTTTCTTAATTTGGAAAGTAATATGTATTAATAAATGATATAAAAAAATACTTTCAAAAGTGGTATAAAAATACAATTTCAGTTGTCAGGAAGAGCGCTGAAGGTCAGGATGACGATGGTTAAAGAAGTTAGTAAATTAGTATATTTTAAGAACAGTTCTTTCTCTTTAAAAAGTAGAAAGTTTTAAAAAGTTTAGGTATAATATTAGTATATATATAATACAAACAGTAATGGTACTGTATTTTGTCAAATTAGGGTTATTATGAATTAAGTGAAAAAGAATGTTGTTGTATTTGTAGATTTTAAAATACGAATAATTAACCAATAGTTTATTAACCACAAGCTCCTAAGAATATTAAAAATATAATGATGAGTACTTTATAATGAAACGCTATTATTTAATACAAGCGAATATACGCAATAAGAAAGCTTAAACAGTTCACGTCACTTGCATGTGGTTCTAAACGTTTGGAATGCAGAACATATTTCATTATATCTCAGATATTTTTTGTTTACAGAGGACTCAAGGCTGGTGAGAAATGTACTTCCTGATATGTCTCTACGGAATAAATGTTTCTAAAAGCTGTATTACGTAAAGTATTCCTGTTTCAATTTTGTAACAATTGTGTTTCAAACAAATATTTTTCATATAAAACTTTGATATAAATAATTCTGGATAATTCGTTATATTTGTTCAAGTAAATAACACAATTAAAGATGGACAGTACATTTAGCAGCATAAAAACTAAGATATCTACTTATTTACTTTAACTGAGAGTTTGTAAATTACAATTATTTTTAATAATACCTACTAAGAGATAATTATTGACAGTGTTCCTATCTTATAGTATAGTAAAGTATTGGACATACCTCAGTGATATCTATTACATAAAGGCACTATAATTCCCATCTTTTTCGGATTTCACAAACATAACTGGATACAAAGAACAAGAAGTGAATCAGTGACAATATGACATTGATAAAACAAGGTATCTCATTTGATAGAGCGACGGGGACGGGTCCACAGAAGTCCCAGAATCAAGTCCTGCAAATATTGAAATAGTGTTATATATGTTATTAATTCCTTACACAACAATCTATGTATGAAGTTAAACCTCAAATAACTTTTTTCAAAATTATATATATAACGAATACAAATTAGAAATTAGCGAAAAAGATATTTTTATTCACAAAGAATTTAACTTTAATTGGTCTTATTACATGCTGGATTGGTATTGCTATTTACAGTAATGTTGTAAATACGAGTACATAAACTGATTGTTTTATGTCCGGTTCGATTATTGGGAGGCAATTTTTAAAACTGAAAAAAGTTTCAGTATTAAATAGCTTGAGTGTACTTGTAGAACTTACTTAAATTACAATATTCAAGTTTTTTTTATCTACAGTATACGCAGACGGGGACAATATAGTTACGTCGTTTCAAACAGCTGAGTCGTAAGTTACACTAGTGAAGACCGCTGAGTCCGCATCTACAATTGTTCGCCCGTCCAAGTTCTAAAGATGAGATCAATAATCTTCCGGGTATCCGTCTCGCTAGTACTTAACATATCATATTAATATGAAGTTAGTCTGTTTAAGATAGTCTAAGGCATTGGTTGATTTATAATTAAAATTATAATAAATTTAAAATAAATTGTTATTGTAGGAATCCATTCTCCGTGTAAAGTACTTGACTACATAGAAAATATTGCTATTAATTTATATTAGTTCACAGATATGATTCCATTACAACTATGTTGTTGTATACTCCCTCTTATTATCTATTTAAAACTTATTACAAAGTTGTTAATATTAATAATAAAAAGATAAAGTTACTGAAAATAAAATGAACTTTATGAATCCAACATTTTTAATCTTATCATAACATAAGATATAAAAAAAATATAAATTCTTGTTGCTTATTGATTTGTGATATTTATAAAATATACTCCAATAAAAGAAATCAAATAGCCAGTTCTTCACATAACTATCAGTGAGTCCTTTTGATAGATCCTGGGGGTAACATCTGATCAGAGTATCTGTATTCGATACGGAGATAAAACGGCTAGATATTTGTTGTTCATCGTCAACGACGTTAAAAGGAGAGAGACGTCGTTAAGACGATGTGGAGGTCGAGACGAGGTCAGCAAAGATCAGGATATATCGCAGTTTTACTGCTCGTTCTTTTATTATTATCACTCTTATTTATAAGTGAGCTGAGTAAAGTTATGGGGTCATTAGTTATACGATAGATGGTTTATTGTATACTGAATAAATTATATAGCTTTTAAGAGTTGTTTTGCCTAAAATAAACAAAAAAGCTTTCATAAATTTGTTTAATACCACATCGGGAATCTCTTTAAGAAGGTGAACATCCGAAGATTATGTTGTGTTAAATATTTTAACAAATTACATAGGATCGTGAATTTAAATGAGTCAATTTAATTTGCATAATTTAATGGTTTTTCTTTTAAGGTAAAGTTGACCCTCGTTTTTTACTCGCTTTATTATTTTAATTACAATATTAACTGAAGGATAACCGCTGTAAAGTCTAATCATATAAATAAGAGAATTTCTCGTTTGTTTACTTTTTTTATATACAAATTGAAATGATATGTCACTGTTTATTATTTCTTATATTGATCAATCATTATGAGGAAATAAATGAAAAATAAGAATTAGGTTAAATTACGTATACTTGTCAAAAATAACACATTGAAAAGATGATACGTTAATAACGAGGTATTTGAAAAATTGGTCCTGGAAAAATTGAATAGACATATGTTTGATTGATAAGCGTGTCTGATGACATGACAAACACTGACTGATTGTTTTGCTTTACAAGTAATTGTATTTGTGACTTTCGTATTACTGTTCATAAAGGCTTTGGTTATTTGGTTTAATTATTGACTTGCAATTTTTTATACATTTCATTCAAAACATCTTTCAATGACTGTGTTAATAATTATTATGTATTTATATTTGCTAATGAATTTATAAATTTATTATTAAAACAATATATTTGTTTTATTCCGACTTTAGTATTCTTAAACCCCAAGGAAATTATTGAAAGATATTTCACTTTATCTTAAAATAAACTACTTACGCTTTCATCAAATTAAATGCTACAATTATAATACTAAAATGCTACAATTATAATAATAATTATAATACAAAAAAATACTTTTACAGTACTACAAGGAAGAAAACAATTTAATATTCTTAAAAATGTCACAAAAAAGGAATTGTATAAAGCATTTCGAAATGTAGTTGTGTGTAATTAATTTTAATTATTTCCGCTCCCTCGGCCTTCCTACAAACATAATAATGTCAATCAATATTCTAAATATTATTTTATTTGTGAATAAATCACTATATGGTCATGATAATATATATATATATATATATATATATATATATATATATATATATATATATATATATATATATATATATATATATATATATTATTTTTAAGTAAATACCACAAATTATATATGTGTATGTTATACATGTGAACTTTGTGTGAGACCTAAAGTATACGTAGCACCATCTATTTACCATTTTTTCCCCCTAGAGGTAAGGTATTTTTTTTACTGTATACAGTAAACTAGATCTCATTCAACACTGTAATATCCCTTTTTTGGGCGTACTCACTGTGTCAAATTAAAAATAAGTAAAAATTAAGTAATTAAATGAATATATTGCATTGAAAGTAAATTTAATGAGTAGTTTTAATCAAAATAAAAATACTTTTACTGTGATAAAAAACATTAAATTTGGGTGTTTGTTTTTTGGTATGGTTCGTGTATTGTAGCATTTTAATATTTATGATAACTTCGAAATTATATGTTCATAATTAAATGATCTCGTCTTTAGGAATTTACCAATTATTAAACATGTAATAACAAAATTGATCTACTTGAAATTTTCTTAAAGATAAAATACTTTAATATTATAAGAATTCATATTATCACATGAAAACATGCATTTAAGGTTTGCTTTTCATAGATAAATACCTATATGCCGTCGCAGACTTTTTTGAAGATCTTTTTTAATTCTCTTCAATTAATAAATATACTATTTTTTCTTATCTTTTACAATTTAAACAGTGTACCCGAAAATATTCGAAAAGTCTGAAGTCACAAACGGAGCATTTAAAAATATACAAGCGAGTCCACTAGTTTACTAGTTTTGATATATAGGAATATAATATATAGGAAAAGTTATCTTAAAGTAATTTATCTACACATAATACTTAGATAAGTACATTATTATTTAATCACGATAAAAAGCAAATTAATGAAATAATAAAAACAGTATGTAAGGAGTTTCATGCCGATACCTCTTCATTTATTTATTTATTGATATCTTTTCCTCTTTGAATTCACAGCAGTTATAACTTGGGTACGGAAAATGGGAGTGGCAAGAGAGCCTATTTTGATACCATAGTTATCGAAATGAGCCCTCCTGTAAAGACACTCTCCATCTTAAAACTAAGGCTACGCGCGTTTACAATGCACCCTCATCTGAGAAGAATCAATTACGTCGGTCACAAATGGAGGATTCAAAACAATATAAATTTATTAACTTAAAATTTAATTATTATATTTAATTTACAAAGTAACTGATCCTTGCTCAAAGTTGGACACAAGATTGAATATAATAAAATAAATTTATAATTAAAATAATACAGAAAAATAAATCTAACAAACAAGGGTTTCGGATATTACATCCTGGGATTTTAATATGATACAAAGCACCTGTGTCTAATCAGCCACTCTGCGGTTCTTAAAAATATAATAAATGTTAATTTAACAATTTTATAATAAATAAGAATATAAGAGATATTTAATTAATGATCATCTATACTTATAATAAATCTGTAGAGAGGTCAATTCTGTACATGAAATATATTTACAAAATAAGTAGCAGGGGGTGATTAGTGTTCGATACTGATGCCAAAAATGCAGTTAAAAAAATTTTTGTCTGTCTGTCTGTCTGTCTGTCTGTTTGTATGTTATTTATAGAAAAAAAAACTACTCGACGGATTTTAACGAAACTTAGTACAATTATTCTTTATACTCCTGGGCAGGTAATAGTATACTTTTCATCACACTACAATGAATAGGAGCAGAGCAGTGAAAGGAAATGTTGAGAAAATGGGAGAAGTTGCTTGATTTTTTAAGCTTCCGTCGCGTGTGCAGCCTTAATGGTTAGAGCTACATAGAAACTATGTATAACGGAAATATTCTACATAAAAATACACGAAAAATATTCCAAGACAGCATATATCTACCTTTTATAGTTAACTCACAATAACACGCATAACTCTCGATAGCTTAGCAGTTCGGAGATTTCTTATTATATTTGTTTACTTTTACGTTTATAAAACCAATAATGCTCACCATCATTCCTAATTAAAAAAAAAATAAACATTAGCACCAATTCAATAAAAAAAGAATCATTGAAATCGGTATAGAAACACCAAACTTATACTTACTTACATGAAATACGCCAACAAGACATCGCGCGTGAATAGTGAATCAAGCTATAAGGATTATTTTTGCGTAACGGTTGCCGCGCTCGACGGGGCTCGCGGCGGCAGAGTATAAAAGGGGCGGGAGGCGAGCGCAAGCGTCATTCAATATTTGGCTGTTGATGCGTTCAGAGTGTTGAACTTTATTGACAGACAATAATTGTTATTTTATAAACCGTGCTTATCAGCGCGACTTTTTGTCTTTAAATAGTTTATTTTAATTTCTTTTGTTGTTATTTTCTAAATTAGTTTTAGTTTTGTTTAAATTCTTAACTATTAATAGTTCCTATTTTATTTCTTTTTAAGTAGATTTAGATTCGATTTTTAGATTAGATAATAGATAGATAGATTAGATTATTGTTAGATTTTTAGTTACTGATAGGTTAGTTTTGGGCATTTTATGTTTAGTTTTTTTTGTATTGAGTAGATAAAAGCGTAGGTAGGTACTTTTATTAATTATAGTATTCATAGGTATTTTTTATTTATTTTTAAGTGAAGTAGGTATAGGTAGATATTGCCTACTATCTACCTATACTGCACACGTGTTTTAGCTTTATTTTCATTTCTTTTTTTTTTGTACCTAAGTTGTAGGTAGGTAGGTACATATTTCTTAGTTTAATTCTATTAGAATATTAGGTATTTAAGTTTAAATAGGCACTTAGATTTATATTTTTTTATTATATAGCAGCTGTACTTAGAACATCTAAGGTTTTTTTTTGTATTAGCATAGGTACTTTGATTAATTACAGTAGTTGTAGGTATTTCTTATTATTCATTTTTAAGTGAAGTAGGTAAGTGTAGATAGTATTGCACACGCATTAAGTATAGCTTTATTTTCATTTTTTATTCTTTTGTAATTTGTAGGTACCTACGTACATATTTATAATTCGATTAGAATATTATTTTAGTTTTAATAGGCACTTAGATTTATATTCTATTTATTATATACTTAGCTATAGTTAGGACCTCTGACGTAAGTTTTTTGTTGGGTAACTAAATAGAATTTAAGTTACCGTCGATTAAAAATAAAATAAACGATGCCACCTAAAAAACGACCATCTTTATCTCGAACTTCGAGTCAAGCTAGGAGAATGAGAATGACGCGTTCTCAAGAATCGGAAGAGGAAAGAGCACATCGGTTAAACTCTATGAGAGTTAGTGCCTCAACATCTCGAGCTAATGAAAGCTCTCCAGAAAGAGAGATGCGATTAGCAGCTGAAAGAGCGAGACGAGCTACAACACGGGCTTCTCAAAGCTCTTCTCAACGAGAGCTAAGGCGTTCCATTGACCGGGAATAACATGCGTTATCCCGAGAAGCTGAAACTGCTTTACAACGAGAATTGCGACTCACAGCTGACCGCGAACGGCATACATTATCTCGCGAGTCTGAAACCTTCACTGAGAGGGAATTACGGCTTACAGCTGACCGCGAACGTCATATTTTATCTCGCGAGTCCGAAACCTTCACTGAGAGGGAATTACGGCTTACAGCTGACCACGAACGTCATATTTTATCTCGCGAGTCCGAAACCTTCACTGAGAGGGAATTACGGCTTACAGCTGATCGCGAACGTCATATTTTGTCTCGAGAATCTGAAACTTTTACTCAATATCAAGACCGTTTGACAAATGATAGGGCGCACCATAACATGATTCGATCTCTTGAAGATGAACATGAGCATGAACAATGAATAGAGTCGGGACGCGATTATTACAATTCTTTGAGACAAGAACAATTGATTACTTTATCTAATGAAAGATTAAGAATTGAAAATATTCGGTCGCTTGAAACAGAAGAACAGCGAGAGGCCCGTCTTACTGCAGATAGATTTCGACATGGTCTTAATGACTTAGATATACACGTGGTAGATCAATCTACAAATTCGGTGGCGTGGTCCGATAAATATAAAAGTGGGTTTGCTTATAACCTCACAATTGATTACAGATCATCTTCTGAAATAGGCGATATGAACGTAGTATGTTCCTTTTGTAATGCTTCGAAGTGGAGGAAGGAGTCTGCTGGTTTCTGTTGTTCTGGAGGTAAAATAAATTTGCCTTCGTTCGAAGACCCACCGGAACCTTTAAAATCACTACTTTTAGGGGAACATTTGCAATCCAAACAGTTTTTAGATAATATTCGCACTTATAATAGTGCATTCCAAATGACATCCTTTGGTGCTAAACAAATCTCAGAAGGCCCTTTCATGCCTACTTTTAAGGTACAAGGTCAGGTTTACCATTTGATAGGGTCCCTTTTGCCTGAAGAACAACCTAAATTTCTTCAAATATATTTTGTATCCGATTACAACGAACAGTCGAATATAAGAAATCAATATTTTCCGAATTTAAATACTGAACTCATTTCACAACTTCAGAACATGTTACATCAGGTTAATTCGTACGTATGCAGTTTTAAATCGGCATTAGAAGCCCTTTCTCAAGATGGTAATAACAATTATAAAATTGTTATAAATGCCGATAAGCGTCCAACTCAGGAACACGTCATAACGTTCCATCCACGAATGAAGTTGCTGTAGTACTGGTCGACCAGGAATGTGATAGGCGTGATATCGTTATACGTTCCAGAGACAATCATTTGCAACGTATTTTCGAAACCCACAGGGCTTACGACAGTTTGCAATATCCTATGATATACTGTCGAGGGGAAGATGGTTATAATTTCGCTGTATACCAAACCGATCCGCGCACAGGCGCACCTAATTATAATAAAAAGGTGTCATGCCTTCAATTTTATTGTTACCACCTGCAAGTGAGACGGAATAGATTGGTATACTTTCAACGTTTTCGTGGCTTATTTAATCAGTTTATTGTTGACATGTACGCAAAAATTTAAACCGAAAGATTAGTTTATATACGATCTAATCAAAGGCAGCTGCGCGCTGAAGAATACGTGCACCTTCGCGATGCCATGCAGCAAGATAACGATACTGTGAATATGGGTCGTTTAGTTATTTTACCCTCTTCTTTTACTGGTGGTCCACGCTACATGCATGAACGTACTCAAGACGCTTTTTGTTACGTAAGAAAATATGGACGTCCCGACTTATTTGTTACTGTAACTACCAATCCCAAGTGGGATGAAATCACTCGGGAGCTTCTTGAGGGTCAGGCACCGCATGACCGCCATGATATTATTGCAAGAGTGTTTCATTTAAAATTAAAATCAATGATAGATCTTCTTACCAAAGATAACATTTTTGGAGAAGTATTGTGTTATATGTATAGTGTTGAGTGGCAAAAACGCGGCTTACCTCACGCACATATCTTGCTTTGGTTAAAAGATAAGGTTCGACCTAATGATGTAGACAGATTAATCAGTGCTGAAATTCCAGATCCGACTGCAGATCCCCTGTTATACGACATTGTTAAAACTCATATGATACATGGTCCATGTGGTGCATTTAACGCAAATGCTCCTTGCATGCAAGACGGTCGTTGCACTAAAAGGTATCCAAAAGCATTAGTGGATGAAACTGTAACAGGACATGATGGATACCCATTATATCGTCGCCGTTCAAGAGACAATGGTGGTTTTACTGTTGAAAAGCGAATGTCTGGACAACAGGTTACTTTAGATAATAGGTGGGTCGTTCCGTATTCGCCTGTATTGTCCAGAGCATTTCAAGCTCACATAAATGTAGAAATGTGTAATAGTGTAGAGTCAATTAAATATATTTGTAAGTACATTGACAAGGGCAGTGACCAAGCTACATTTGCGTTAAGAAATGAACATGATGAAGTTACTAGATTTCAGTCTGGCAGATATATCAGCTGTTCAGAAGCTGTGTGGCGGATCTTAAGTTTTAATATTCACGAAAGATATCCACCTGTGACCCATCTGGATGTTCATCTGGAAGGCGGTCAACGTATATATTTTAACGCCGAAAATGTTACAGAACGATTAGAGAACCCTAGACAAACAACTTTATTGGCATTCTTTCGACTTTGCCAAACTGATAATTTCGCAAAGTCTCTTTTGTATGAAGAAGTTCCATCGTATTATACCTACGATAAACAACGAGGTGTCTTTAACCGTAGACGCCGAGGCAGGCCTGTAGATGGCGAGACAGGTATTTTCAAAGAACATGTTCTTGGTAGAGTGTATACTGTTCATCCTAACAACGCAGAGTGTTTTTATTTGAGATTATTATTACATACAGTGCGAGGACCAACATCATTTATAGATTTGAGAAAAGTAGACGATGTTGTTTATCCAACTTATCATGCAGCTTGCCAAGCGCGTCATTTGCTTGAAAATGATCAACATTGGGATGACGCTTTAGCAGAATCCTGTGTTAGTGATAATCCACGACGGTTACGCCATTTATTTGTAACATTACTCACATTTTGTAATTTATCTGATCCTGTCCAATTATGGGAAAAATATAAAGAAAAATTTGCAGAAGACTTTCTTCGGAATTTATCTCACAATAATGAAGGCGCAACTAATGATAATTTTCGAGATCTGGCTATAAATCAGTGCTTATTAGCTCTTCAGGAAGACTTAACAGCAGTAGGCGGTAAATCACTTTGTGAATATGGTTTGCCAACGCCAACCTCAGTCGGAGAGGTTACCAATAGGGAATATTCCGCAGAGATTGGTTACAACCCAATGGAACTGCTGGTAACATTAGAAAACGGTGTCCCAATGATGACTGCAGAACAACGCTTAGTCTATGATCGCGTGTGCGAGAGTGTGCAGAATAATTTAGGAACAATATGGTTTTTAGATGCACCTGGAGGAACTGGGAAAACTTTTTTGACTAAATTAATATTAGCTTATGTTCGAAATCAGCGTAAAATCGCTCTTGCCGTGGCTTCATCAGGTATAGCTGCAACATTGCTACCAGGAGGTAAGACTGCTCACACTATGTTTAAAATACCAATTAATTTAGATCGCACGGAAAGTCCAACCTGTAGTATTTCAAGAAATAGCGACAAAGCTAAGGTATTGCGTGAGTGTAATTTAATCGTATGGGATGAATGTACGATGGCCCATCGAAAAGGAGTAGAAGCAGTAGACAGAACTCTAAGGGACATAAGACAAAATGATCGACCAATGGGCGGTATTACGGTTTTATTTTGTGGTGATTTCCGACAAACCTTACCGGTAATACCACGGGGAACCCGAGCTGATGAGATTAGGGCTTGCCTGAAAAGCTCTTATTTGTGGCGTGATATACAATCGGTGCATTTGACTATAAATATGCGAGTGAGAACTGGAGACAACGCAGATAATCGTGAATTTTCTGATACATTATTGAAGATTGGTGAAGGTACCTATCCACAACTACACCAAGGAAAACTTATTCTGACACCTGAGTTATGTTGTATAGTGCAATCCCAACAACATCTTATATCTTCGGTTTACGGTGACATAACAATTATATTAAATAGGGACAATTCTTGGCTTTGCGAAAGGTCCATTTTGACTCCTCGCAATGACCAGGCATCTGAAATTAATAATAAAATACTGTCTAATATACAGGGAGAAAGCAAAGTTTATAGTTCAATAAATAGAATGGTTGATGAACAAGAAGCCACTAATTACCCGATAGAATTTTTAAATTCTTTAAGTATGCCTGGACTACCTTCTCATATAATTTGTTTAAAAATTGGCATACCGATAATTCTGCTCCGAAATTTAAGACCACCTCAACTTTGCAATGGAACTCGGCTAAAAGTAACCCAGTTGCAACAAAATGTAATCGAGGCTCAAATTTTAACAGGTTGCGGTGCAGGAGAAACTGTCTTTATTCCCAGAATTCCCATAATACCAAATAATTTTCCATTCCAATTTAAAAGAACGCAATTCCCAGTATCGGTGTGCTATGCCATGACTATCAATAAAGCTCAAGGGCAGACTTTTCGTGTTGCTGGAGTAGATCTCGGTGTTAGCTGTTTCTCGCATGGTCAATTATACGTCGCTCTTTCCCGGGTTAGCAATTCTAGGAATCTTTACGTTCACGTGCCGGACGGGTCGACTCTTAACATAGTCTACCCAGAAGCTTTGCGCTGAAACATTTTTATTTGATCTAAAAATATTAGCAATATATTATCTTAATAAAAAACAAGGAGTTACACGCTGACCGAGTCGTGGGTATAGCGTGGGTATATTATAATATTCTGCGGTTACTTATATTTTTCAACAGTTTTGTGGATTGGCATATTATATTACTATTGCCCTTCTAAAATACGAAAGTGAATCTGCCTGTTACGTCAAAACTATGAGGGAGGACATCTGCTAATTTTTTTTCGAAAAACGACGGAAACGCGGACGAAGTCGCGGGCAAAAGCTAGTACATTATATAGAAATATAATAAACCACATGACAAACTCAGTCGAGTATTTCTTTATTTTGATCACTGTTTCACAAACGTCAATAATAAGTGTTGAGATATATTGCACTTATTCATTTGGTTTAATTTGTAAAATGTAAAAACTTAACTTATTTTTAATTGTATGTAAAGGAATTATAAGATTGGAATATTGAAATAGTCGGAATCGTTTATCATACCAATGTGATGTAAGAGCTGTTATATTATTACTTTATGCTATAAAATGAAGGAGTTCAAAAATTTAAAGTTAGATTTTAACTGTGTTTTCATTTCAAAGTTATTTTTTCTAAGATCTATATGTATTTCTTATATGTAATTTTTTTATTACTATATTTTATAACAACATTATTTATTACATCACTTGTTTTGTCATTTAGATATAGCATAAACCTTAATAAAATAAATCAAATAGCCAGTTCACTTCACATAAGTATCAGTGAGTCCTTTTGATAGATCCTTGGAGTATCATTTGAACTGAGCACTGTATTTGTTCGATACGGAGATAAAACGGCTAGATATTTATTGTTCATCGCCAACAACGTTAAAAGAGGAGAGATATCGTTAAGACGATGTGGAGGTCGAGACGAGGTCAGCAAAGATCAGAATATATCGCAATTTTACTGCACGGTCTTTTATTATTATTTCTCTTGTTTATAAGTGAACTGAGTAAAGTTATGGAGTCGTTAATAACGTAATAGCAAATTTTTTCTACACAGAATTTTTAATAAAACTTTTAAGAGTTGTTAAACTATAGTAAAATTAGGGCTTTAATAAGTTTTACAATATACCATCTTGAGAATCTCGAAAGTAATACATTCGAATACGATACCTTTATAAGGCGGTTTTTTTTGCGAGCCGGAAAAAATAAATGCTCATATAGTTGATTGATAACTCTCTCTTACTATATAACAAATACTAATCGATTGTGTTGCTTTACAAAGAATTATATTTGTGGCTGTCGTATCGTAAGTGTCGTAAGTCTTTAACCACATCAAAGGAGTTATTCCGTTTCGTTTGTCTTTTTATAAATTAACAGATTTTTTTACTCTGGTACATTGTAAATGTTTGTACTCCGGCACATTGTAAATAAACATTATTTTTAATCCATCTCAAGAGTTGGCTTTCCTTCGTTTAAGATGCATATTTTTAAAGTCAGTGTTCTCATTATTACTATTTTTACACAATAAAAATTCATCAGAAAAATACATTTTATTTGAACGTACACAAAAAAACTCCTAAATTTTAAAGTTATTAAAGCATGTTTCAAAGATAAGCAATACCTATATATGATAAATAGTCTCCTTGAATCCCAAGGAAATTATACAAAGATGCTAATACACCTACGCTTTCGCAAGTAGATAATACATTTATAATATCAAAAGCTACCGTTACATAATATAAAGAAAATATATATATTTGATAGCCCTATAAATCTGTCACAAATGTACTTCAAGTACAAATATATTCATTATTTTTAAACTCATTTCAATAACAAAAGTTTATTTAAACAAAAACGACGAATAGAACGCGTTGTAATTGTGTAAATAAACAATTGACTAATAAACTTCTAAAATACTATTAATTAATATTCTAAATCTGAAATTTATTTGTAAACAATAAATTACTTTACATAGGTAATTTATGATTTTCAAATGTAAAAAAAAAAATAACATATTGTATAGATTCGAATATTTCAATAATATTTTTTTTTCCTGTGCTAAATATTAAACCTAGAAACCTTAATTATTGCAATTAAAATAATTATTAATATATTTACGGCATACACCGATTATTTTAATTGTAAAGTTATAACAAAGTAACTTTATAGTCAACTAGGTAAATAGGTATACGTCTTGTATGGATATCTTATACATAGGTTCAAAAGTTCAAATATGTTTTGTATCAGGATACTACGTTATCAAGAAATCCGAAGTTATTACGAACGTGTTCCTAATTACAAATAATTTTCATTAAAAGATTTTAAATAATTCCTTTACTATCTTTTCTTTAAACCAGATTTTATATATAATATTTTAGATCATAAATTGAGTTACATGGGTACAATCTTAGTTGTTTTTTCATATTGAAATATATTTTTTTATTGAAAATAGTGCAAGTTGTTTGAAACTCTTCTTGTATCAACTTAATGGTTAAATGAAAAAGCAATAAAAAAATAATTATTATATTCAAAACAAGATCTTATACAAAGTTTTTTTAATATTTTGTTAAATAAGGTGAAGGCGAAATTGTTACTTAAATTCATTCAAAGACTGGATATCTCTGAATAAGCTATTCATAGTAAAGAATATTTAACAATTAGTCAACTGTCACGTTGTTCAAATTATATTACGAAAGTTACAGAAGTCATTTGCTGAAAATGTACTTAATGTAATTTGTTTCCCTTTCGTCGAGAAACGGGCCCCAAATTACGTCAGTACTTTTTAATTAGGGTCTAATTTCGGACTCACCTCTTGTAGCCTAGCCTTTTACATTACAAAAAGAATGTACTACATTCTTAGAATATATAAATATATATATTATAGCGAGAATAAATACTTAAGTGCAAACAACAAACAAATTTAGTATCCTAAATAGTAATAGTAATATATTATCTATGTTTTTATTATCGATATACGGAAGTTGCTTTTCTACTTATAGTAATTTACACTTTCATCGTTTTATAATATATAAAATATATCATTTAGTGACACTATCATTTGTTCACTGCCATAGTTATATACAGGTGTCCCAAATGCGCACGTATTCGTTCGAAATACAACTGTCAGACCTTTGTCAGTTTCTAATTATACATTACCGCTGCTTTTATTTGCTACGATGGCTACAAAACAAGGTACATCTTCAGACTTATAAAACATTCAGGGAGTACATACCTAACGCATGCTTTGGTTACATTCATATGTTAGTGAGGAAAGAATGTAAAAATAAATAAATAAAATAAATATAAAAGTTAATAAGTCCCTGGCTAACTTATAAAGAACTTTGATTACCATTAATTTATGTCTGTAGAAATTAATGTATTGTTAGTTTTAAATATTTGACTAACAAAAAATTTTTATAATATAAGACATCGTTTAAAAACTTTTAATTAAGGAAGAAAAGAAAATAGTTATACATAATTAATTTATATGAATAATATGATTGGAAAATATTTGGTATATTTTTTATGAATATACTCTATTATCAATTCTTGTCACTTCAACCATCTTAACATTGAGAATTCAGCCAATGACCTATTTTCATCTATTTCTTTCTTATTATTATTTATTATCTCTCATTCATTAAGTCTGGTAAAAATAATATGTATTCAAAAGTAAAATGTCAAGGAGTACAGAATAGGTGCTCCCTCTTCACAAACTCAACATGCGCTTATGGTTTAATTTCTATAATAATTCTCGTGGTCACTCACAATTTATCCTTTTTATTCTCTTATAGCAATTATGATAAGTACTTGTACGAATCAGACTTACTATTATTTTAAAGATTGTGAAAATATATATAGAAAGCAGATTACATAAAGAATTATAATAACTCAGTTAATTGACAATGTAATACGATAACGTTCTAATGATGAATACTGGCGTTTTTCTTAGATAAAGACAAGTCTTTTGCTGGTTAAATCCGTCTGATGCCGTCTTTTGACAAACTTTAGTGTGTGTCTTATGCTTGTTGCTACCGTCTAACTTGAGTAGGATATATTTTGTTAAATAATTTTCCATCAAGTAATTATGTCATACATACACTTAAGATTATTTCATTCCTATAAATGTTAACGTATATCATTAATCCATTGTCTAAATAGTTTATAGTTCTATTTCTATATATAGTAGATTAAGATTTAAAATTTGTTTTCTACAACCTGAGGCACATTTGTAAAACAGTTTTTAAATTTGTACTCTGTTTTCCCTTTCATATATATTTCCTCACTTGAAATATTAGCTTCAATTTTAAATTTCATTTATGCTATAACATATTTATTTCATTTATTGTAATTTCATGACAAACGTAAAAGATGTTGTTTGCACAAATTAAATAGTTGTAAGTCAACAGTAAGGTTTTTAATTTTAGTGTCCTTGAGAGTGTTGAAAGATACGTTTGTGGTGGCGTAAATGGCCATATCTTTTGATGATACTTTAGAAGTTTTAGGTTTTCACAGTTTCAAGAGGTTATGGACCTTAGTATATTGTTTTCATTTTAACTTGATATCTCCAGATAGTGAAACCAGAAAGTGAGGGCTTTGACAGATGCATAGAAAGACAGACAGACAGATGCATAGACGGACATCAATCTGATCCTGTAAGACTTCATTTTTTCCTTTAAATTTTAATGAGCAAGTGAATGGCCTCAAGAAAAATTAACTAACGTAAGCGGTTAATTACATTTTTATGGCGTATTATTACAAAATAAACATTTTAGTTTTTATAACCATCTCACAATTCGAGAAATAATTATAATGTAACATTTACTTACATACTGAAATTCCTAGCACCGTAGGTTTGTAAACGATTAATCTGGAGTCCAGAGTGCAAGTGACAACCAATTAATTGGTTTCTGATTGTGAAGGCTCACTTTATACAAAGCTCACTTTAAATAAAACACTAAATAATTTTGTACTATTATATAATTTTGTAAAAAACACTTTGTACTATTCTTTAATGTTTGGATATCATTCTATTAAAGTGGTAATATTTGTTTGGTAGAGATAAAATAACTTTATATTTATTAGTTGTCTTAGAGGACGCCAACAGAAGAGCGATATCGTAAAGTCCATATAGAACTTGGAACGAGGTCAACGAAGATCTGTAAAAATAGTGGTTTTACTCAAGATATATTGTTACTTATTTTAAGATTTATCTAGCAGTAAATGAATTTAATTATTAGAGTTACGATTATTAAATAGAGTACATTATCTTAGAAATATTATTGATCTTTATTAATATTTAGAACAGTAGTACGTAGTACGCACTGGAACTATAGTATATAAGTTTTCTGTAACTGAAAATTAATTTAATAATAAATAACGTAATGAAATATTTTTAGAATACTTGAACAGAAAAGGAGGGATTTCCAGTTGTCAAGAAAAGCGCTAAAGCTACAAGATAATGGGGGTCAAAGAAGTTTTTGAAATAAAAAAAATATATATAAAAAACATGAATTAATGTTATTACAAAGAAATTAATTTATTCTAATTCTAATATTGTTGGACAAAAAAAACTTCTTATAGTTTTAAAGTTATTGAAATAAATTAGAACGTTATTTGAAATAGCTAAATTGTAAAATATAAGCATTATTATTTCGGTTTAAGATATTACTCGTTAAATATTTTTGTGTAAAAATTATTTAGTGTTAAATTCAATATTGAAACTAAAAAAATAATCTAAATATGGTTTTGGTATGTATGTATTATGTTGTGTGTTTGTTTTAGGTAGATTCAATAGATGAATCTACCTATTGCAATCGATGCGATGACGGGACCCAGATCCCAGAGTAGGGGCGCTACGCCGTTTATGAACTGGAGATTGAGAATCCGTCGAAAAAAAAAAATTATATATCCCTCTATATATATATGTATATATGATCCATCAGTCTAAATTCATCGTAGGCAAAATCTGACTTCACAGGTCGAAAGGATAAATTAGTAGGACAAACGTAGCATCTCGTTTTTTTGGAAAAAGTGAAAGGGAGGGCTGGGAGGGGGGGTGAAAGTGGAAACCTTTGGGACACGCTACAGGTCGCAAATATTGACGGAGGATTTTCAAACTCGGTATACACATTCTTAAGGACAAAATGAAGGTTAAGTTCTTGAACGGGGGAAATCGGTCGGGGGGTTTGAGGGCTGGGGGGGTTGAAAGTTAAAAACCGAAAAAAGTCACAGAAGAAGGCAAAATTTTTGTGTCGGAAAAATCTTAGAAAATTAACAAATTAAAAGAGGAAACTTTTTTGTCCGAAAAGTTTTTTGATGCGACCCTCCGTTTAGGAACTAGGGGTGGGGGTGGTTCTCCCCTCACTCAATATATGCAGAGTGACCCGTCATAAGACTTGTAATGACCAGTAGAATACTGCTGGCTAGTTTTTCTTTGTCGATCCGACCGACGGGAATCTACCTAACACGATCGACCCTGTCGAACGAGGTATTTAGATCTGCAGTATATAAAATATTTTTAAGAACTAAAATTGTGGCTAGGTGGTAGAGAATCCTTAATAGTCTTACAATATTTTTACAAATATGAGATGGCGCAAAATATTATAATTGATTATACAATATTTTAATTCATTTAAAATATTCTTAATGAGCTACATACCTTATTTGTAATAGATTTCATAAAATATTTTAAGCTTTGAAGTTATTTAAGAAAGAGAGCTTAGTTCAATAAGAAAATCTTATATAAAAGTAATTTAAAGGTTTTTGTCTTAACCAGTGTTTTATTAAAAAGATAATGATTTTAAGTAGTATATAATGAAGTACTATTATTTTATAAAAGCGAATATACGCAATAACAAAGTTTAAATAGTTCACGTCACTCGCATGTGGTTGAAAACTTTTGGAATGCGGAGCATATTTCATTATATCTCAGATATCCGGCGCTGCTTTATTGTTTACAGAGGACTCAATGACTCGCGAGAAATGCAGTTCACTGAAATGTCTCTATGAAATAAATGTTTCGAAAAGCCGATTTATTTAAAGTGTTCCTATTCATATTTTATTATATTTTGTGCAATTGTGTTTTAAATAAATGTATTAAAGTAATTACGCAAATCAAAATGGCAGGACATAAAAACGAAGCTATTAAAAACATTAATATGTATAGTTAAGTAGATTTTTACTTTAACTGCGAGTTTGAATATTACAAGTATTCCCTGATTATCTACTAAGAGATAATTGTAAAAAGGGAGGCATATACTATTCAAATCTTATTAAATGCCTGAGTGATATTATTTAAAAAAATATGATAAAATCGTTTGTGTTCCGCGAGCTTAACAAACAAAAATAACGGAACACAAAATATATCCAGACTCGTACATCAATAATCTGTGACTCCAATATACCTATTATGAGATTTGTACAAAGTTTTGATTAGAGTAGAGAATGTTAGCACGCATTAAGTTCGGTGTTTGTAAAAAAAACAAAATAAAGAAAAACAATAAAGTAAATAAATAAATAAATTTTTCATTCTTTATTTATAAAAAAATGCATTTCTTGAATAGAATTGTAAACACAAATATATTTCTTATATGCATATTGTATATAAGAAAAACTCATTAAACAAGAGTATTTCAGAGTAAAGAGTCATTGTGCGTTCTTCTATAAATTTATAAAAAAAATTACTAATCTTTAGACACAATATTAATTGGTCAAACTAAGCGCTCGATTCTCTGTATTGCTATTCAAAATAACGATGTTGTTGTATAAATTGAACTAATAAAAATTGTCCTATAATTGGAATGATTCAATTAGGTTTACTTGTAACCCTTTTCTATAACATTACATAATACGTATATAACATTACATATTTTTAAACTCATTAATTATTTTTTATAAATGAATATTTAATACATTATTTCTGTCTTCCTGTTATCGCTGTACATAATTAAATTGTGAAATTTTATAAAGTATATTGTAACATGAATTGGTTTTTAATTTTTAAGCAACAGAGGATCATAATAGCTTGTTATAATGAAACTAGAAATATGACATAACAACTCACATGACAGAATACAGGAAAAAGTGTGCTGAATCTGATAAAAAATAAACATATTTTATAAAATTATCAACATCGATTTTTTATATTTAATTTTTTACATAGGTACATAATTGTTACAGTAGTACTATAAGGATGATGCAAACTTAAAATATTCTTTAAGTATCTACATGGTTCGGTCCGTAGTGCTATTACTCATTATAAAAAAAAAAATAGTATAAGCTTGTCTACTTAAACTTATTAAATCATATAGTAATTTTTGTAAAACTTTTTGGGGAAACATCATGAAACTATTTCAAAGTACATCATTTTAATCCAGTGCCATAAATCTTTAAGCGTCACTGCTGTTTTGTTTAGCGTAATAGTTTCTCTCAGGTATGTTCGAAATGCGTAGGTATTCGTTCCGAATACAACTGTCAGACCCTTGTCAGTTCCTAATTATATAATACTTCTTTCATTTCCTTGAATTGCTACTGAAATAATTCACTGAAGTATGTACGAGTACCTACCATAGATTATTAATGTAGTCATAAGTTAGAATCCGCCTTTTATATAAACAATCCAAATTTATCGATGACATTTAGTTATAGGAGTTTAATTCGTTAAAGTAATTCATGTGTAATATTGAACGTCACTTGATTTCATGTTGTTTTTTTTTTTATAGAGAATCGATCGAAAGAAAACGCAATTTATAGCAAACTATTGATATGAATTTAAGTAGTCGTACTTCACTTTAGAAATATTGTCTGCAGTTACATATAGCATCGAATAAGCAATGTTGCAATATTGAAATGTAATCTGTTCTAAATTTCTAAATGGTAATGCTTTAATGAGGGCAGAGGTATTCTCTTTCTATGATTAATTAATTTGTTGTGTATTTGACAGATACCGTTACTCATGGGTTGGGTGTTTCTTGATATATTATTTACTATATTCTATTGTTTTCTTGTATGTATTGGTTTTGAATAAAATATATGTTAACGTATCATATCTATCCACATAGTATAAAGATTTATTTTGATATCTAACAGTGTCTTAGTGATAATAACCTGAAATAACGTTATTAAATAATTTTACATTTGTAATTGAAAACATATTTATTTAATAAGATTTTTTTATTAAACTTCGTGTGGCAGAACGATTATAAAATAAATGTCTTTTTAATATTTAACACTTCTAAAACTTGTTTTCAAAATGTTATTTGAAAAATTGAATGTACCTATATTATAATAAATGTATATATTTTATATAGATAGAGTATATTTTAACTTTTCATTTTAAAAACATTTTAATTTAACGATTTCGTAGACCGTGAACAAATGTTGCTATATCGGTTTAATTCATAGCGAGTGCTATTAACATTAAACCCGCCCTGTGAATTAAATGATCTTAAGTCTTAATGCTGTATATAAAGGGTAAATAAACTAAAATATATCAACTCTATTGCAATCAAAATTAATTAGGTATTAAATAAATATAAATATATATAATTTTCCATTTTCCTTTCATGTATTTTTTTTATGATTAAGGGATTATTAAAAATTGAATAATTATAAGACATTAACTGTTAAAAAACCTAATTATATCGTTACGATGGATTCACTTAATTGCTAATTTGGTCAGCCTCCATATCATAATAACATCACGGTAATTTTTGTTATAATAATACGTAATACAAAATAAGCTAAAATTAATAAGATTTTATTGAACTTAGTCAACATTGTAGTTTTTACATAACTTACTTGAATTACTAGGTTTCATTACAAAAAAATAAAAATAACATTAAGAAGAAAAATGATAAAAGTGACAGAGACATCAGATATTTTATTTTATGTGACAGTTAAAACTGTCTAGAGTCATTTGTCGGTAGCTACTGGCTAGAGTCGTTTAACGACTATCTAGTTTGCACTTTCACATAAAAGATCAGATTTTAATATATTTCATTGCTTTTACCAGGTGCGGTGTGGGAGGAAACTTATTTCAAATATTACACAGGAAGAGAAGCTATAGAAAATTAAAATCGTTGTCAAAAGACAAGAAACCTTATACAGGTTACTGTATTACCAAAATTGTAGTAACAAATATTGAAACAATCTACCTGGTAAATTACAAGCCTAACCTAACTAAAAATCACACAACTAATTTTAAATGTTGTGTAGGGGATATAAAACTATCATATAAAAAAAAATATTATAACAATTATAAAAAGACCTATTACAAAATTTAAGTAAGTATTAAATATATATATATATATAACAGACCCTCTGATTTTCTGTCGTAAATTATCTTGATGTATGGAAAATAAATTATTGGTGGCAGTTTTGACAGCGAATATCTTTATTAATAAAATTAAATGAAATCAATCTCGCACACATTTAATAAAGTCACCACACTTTCACAAATGCAAAAAATTAATAAATATATATTTTAAGAACCATCTATTATATAAAAATGAATCGCAAAATGTGTTGATAAGCGCACAACTCAACAACGCATGGACCAATCTTAACAATTCTTTTTTTTTAAATATTCCTTGAAGCCCAAGGATGGTTCTTACGGCGAGAAAAAATCGAATAATTTCCAGGAAAACCCTAAAAGAGCCCTTTTCTTTTTCCAATACAAATATTTTCTAACTAAATTTAGAGTCAATTTGAACTGTATTGCTATACAATAAAGTTCATATTAAATTACAAGCACTCATTTTTGTCTAAACAATGTAGGTGTGTTGCTAACATCGAAGAGTCAATTCGAGCTTTATTGTCTCTGCACAAAGTTCAAATTCAATCAAATATATGTGTGTGCAGGTTCACGCAAAAGTGATAATATCGTGAACCCGACCAAATTGAAAAGTCAAAAAATTTAAGAGCTATAGATTTGATTGGCCTTGGAATGTTCTTTCTTTTGTTTTAGTTTTGGAATGCGACATAAATTGTCATCAGTTTTCACGTCATTGCATTTGTCAAACAAACCGCGTTAAAAAGCGTTTATAATATTTAATAATTAATTTTGATTGTTTCATATCGTGTTTTGTGCAAAGTGTTTTAATATCTGTGATTAATAATTATTGCATGTGACATAATTTATGTGAATATATTTGATATGCCTCCTATAAGACGAAGTAATTTAGGTAGAAGAACCCGAAATGCTACAAACCAAACTTATTACCGATCTTATGATACTGCACAAGAACGTGACGACCGAAAAGAACGTGAAAGAATTCGTATATCACGAACGCGGGCAGCGAGAGCGAGAGATTCAACCAATAATCCCGAAAGTTTGAATCGAGCTGCTTTCAATTATGATTTGTCAATTGACTGCAGTAACCACCAATGTGTTACTATTGGATCTATGAACTTGGTTTGCTCTCATTGTTAGGCAAATGAAGCCAATGGATTGTGTTGCGCAAATGGGAAAGTGAAATTGATACCATTGGATCTACCACCAGAGCCATTGTACTCATTGGTTTCAGGAATAGAACCAGATTCCATACACTTTTTGTTAAATATCCAACAATATAACAATTGCTTTCAAATGACGTCATTTGGGGCAACAAACGTAGTTCGGGAAAATTTCATGCCAAATTTTAAGGTAGGTATTATAGCAGTTAATCATTATTATTTTAGTGAACAAAATTTCCTGTTAATTAAGTAAAGGTGTGTCATTAACCTTCAGTTCCTTAATCCCCAAGAAATATATTACTTAGTCATAATATTATTTGGTGATTCAGTATTAGCAATACTTTTATTATTTTGAAACACAATATAATTATTTGATGATGGATATTAGTTACAACTAATTATTACATATTGACATACCTAAGCATATCAATTATAAATTGGGGATTCAAATTAGGAGACAGATATACTTTTTACGAACAAATATTATTTATATTTGACAAAAAACATTTTTTTAATTTACAGATACAAGGCCAACTATATCATAGCGCAGGTTCACTGTTACCAGTGTCAGATAGCAATTGCAAATTCCTGCAAATTTATTTTATTGGCAATTCACCACAAGAAATTGATATGCGTTGTTCAAATAACAATTCAGTAAAGAGGTCTATTGTAGAACAATTACAAACTTTATTTCATGAGTACAATCAATTGATTATGTTGTTTAAAACTTCACTGGATCTGATGCCATCTGATAATCACAAAATTGTAATCAGAGCTGATAAAACACCTGTTAGCCAACATGCAAGACGTTTTAATGCACCAACTATTGATGAAGTTGCCATCGTTGTAGTTGGAGAAAACTTGGAATCCCGTGATATTGTTTTACATCGTCGGAATGATCAATTACAACGTATAAAGGAAAGACACCGCTCATATGACGCATTGCAATATCCCATTATATTTTGGCAAGGTGAAGATGGCTATGATTTCTCAAACAAGATGATAAATCCCATTACAGGTAATAAAAAATATTAGTTTAGCTATGGAGATATATTATCAGTCACTATATTATTATATTTTTTTTAATTTTCAATGTTATGAAAACAAAAATCTATTTTCAGGTTCTAAAACCAACAAAAAAGTCAGTTCAATGAACTATTATTCCTACCGCCTAATGATTCGTGAAAATGAAGACAATCACATACTCAAACGTCGGCGATTATATCACAAGTATGTTGTAGACATGTATGTTAAAATTGAAACGGAGAGATTAACATTCATCGGGTTGAATCAGACAAAACTCAGATCTGAAGAGTATATTCACCTTCGAGATGCGATTAATACTGATGGTAACGCACAGAATCTTAGTCGAATAACTATTCTTCCAGCAACATACATCGTAAGCCCTCGACATATGCATGAATATGCTCAAAATGTCATGTCATATGTTCGTCATTATGGTACAGCAGATTTGTTCATCACATTTACATGCAATCCACACTAGATAGAAATAGACACAGCCAGAGTCTTTATACAAAAGATGAAATCTTTAATGGATTTCATTGTGAAACATTATGTGTTTGGAGAGACACGCCCATGGATGCATTCTGTGGAGTGGCACAAACGGGGATTGCCACATGCACATATTTTGATTTGGTTAGTTGACAAGATAAAGTCAAATGAAGTTGATGCAGTAATATCAGCTGAAATCCCTAATGTAGAAGTAGATCCTGGATTGCATGAGGTAGTTATCAAAAACATGGTACATGGTCCCTGTGGAACTCTTAATCAAAATTTACCATATATGGTGGATGGTAAATGTTCAAAACGATATCCACGGACATTAATATCTGAAACAATCACTGGTATTGACGGTTATCCTTTGTATCGTCGCCGATCGACAGCACAAAATGGAAGATCAACAATTGTCAAATTAAATCAACAAGATATTGAAATAGATAATCGCTGAATTCTTCCATATTTACCCATTTTATCAAAGACCTTCAAAGCGCACATCAACGTTGAATCTTGCCATTCAGTAAAATCTATTAAATACATTTGCAAACATGTAACCAAAGGGAGTGATATGGCTGTGATTGGTATTAATGCAGAGAATTCCAATGATGAAGTTACCCAATACCAAATGGGTCGCTATGTTAGTAGTAATGGAGCAGTTTGGCGAATATTTTCTTTTCCTATTCATGAGAGACACCCTACTGTTGTTCATTTAGCTGTGCATTTAGAAAATGGACAAAGAGTATATTTTACAGCAAAGAACGCAGTACAAAGAGCTGTACAGCCACCATCTAGTAACCAGTTAACCAGTTTTTTTCACATGCCAAAACGATGCTTTTGCTCAAACATTGTTATATTCTGAAAGTCCAAAATATTATACTTGGAATCAATCCTTAAGGAGATTTATACCACGGAATCAAGGAAAACCAGTTTCAGGATACCCAGATGTATATTCTACCGATGCGATTGGTCGAATTTATTCAGTACATCCAAGCAATGATGAAAGTTTTTATTCACGACTGTTATTAGACAATGTACGTGGCCCAACATCATTCCAACATGTACGAACTGTTGATGGTGATTTGTGTGGATCATACAAAAAAGCTTGCCAACGTTTGCGATTGCTAGAAAAATGCTCATTGGGATCAAACTCTCAATGATGCTGTAATATCATCACAAGCTCATCAAATACGAACATTGTTTTCTATAATCATATCTACATGCTTCCCATCAAACCCAAAGGATTTGTGGATCAAGTACAAAGATAATATGTGTGATGATATTTTGTATCAAATACGGATTAGAAGGGGAAATCCAAATATACAAATAAGCGAAGAAATTTACAATGAAGTATTGATTTCAATTGAGGACATGTGCTTGATAATGTCAAACAAACCATTATTTTAATTAGGCCTGGCCGCGCTCAATCGTCCAATGCATGATGCTTTTAACCAAGAGTTGCACCGAGAAAAACCCTATGATCTCAATACTTTGAAAGAATTAATTCAAACAAATCTTCCACTATTGAATGAACAACAGAAGTATGTATTTGATACACTTATGAAAGTAATAAATGATAAAAGAGGAGGGATTTACTTCTTAGATGCACCTGGTGGTACAGGAATATTTTTTTTTTGATTTCATTGATATTAGCAACAATTCGCTCACAAAATAAAATTGCACTTGCACTCGCTTCGTGGGGAATCGCATCAACTTTGCTTGAAAGTGGTAGAACAGCACTAAAATTGCCATTACACATGCAAAGCAACGAAACCACAACCTGCAACATTTCGAAGAACTCTGCAATGGCAAAGGTTTTGCAGCAATGTGAATTGATTGTTTGGGATGAATGCACGATGGCACATAAAAAATCTTTTGAGACTTTAGATAGAACCTTACAAGATCTACGGACCAATCATAACCCATTTGGTGGTGCAATGATTTTATTAGCAGGAGATTTTCGTCAAATATTGCCAGTGATTCTACGATCAACGCCAGCTGATGAACTTAATGCATATTTAAAGTCCTCCAATTTGTGGAAGCATGTGAAGGTATTACATTTAAGCAAGAATATGCGTGTCAAGTTGCAAAATGACAAATCTGGAGCCATATTCTCTAAACAACTCATTGACATTGGTAATGGCAAATTTCCTATAGACACCTTGACTGGTTGCATTAACTTTCCTCAAAGTTTTTGTCAGTTAACTAGATCAAAAGATGAACTTATTCAAAAGGAGTTTCCAGATGTTGCTGAAAATTACAGAAACCATGATTGGTTGAGCGAAAGGGCTATATTGGCTGCAAAAAACATAGATGTAAATGAATTAAATTTCAAAATTCAAGAACAGATTACAGGCGAATTGAGGATATATCAGTTGATTCGGCTACTAACCAAGATGATGTCGTCAACTATCCGCCTGAATTTTTAAATTCGCTGGATTTACCAGGATTGCCACCTCACAATCTTCAATTAAACCTTAAATTATCGTTAGTTATAATGTTGAGAAATATCAACCAATCACGTCTTTGCAACGGCACACGGTTAGCGATAAAAAAATTATTGAACAACGTGATAGAAGCAACTATACTGAAAGGAAAGTATAAAGGAGAAGACGTGTTGATACCACGCATCGCAATGATTCCGACTGACAGTTTCCAGTGCGGCTTGCTTTTGCTATGACCATAAATAAGTCCCAGAGGTCAATTGTATGTTGCCTGTTCCCATGTTGGAAAACCATCAGATTTGTTTGTATTCACCAGGTAATCAAACAAAAAACATTGTGTATCATAAAGCACTACAATAAAAATAAAACAGATTTTTGTTACTAATACGATTACTGAAAATACTTATATACGTTTTATTTCATTATTCTTTATTTCATCTTATTAAAATGATAAAGTAACATATTAAAAAAAAGATAATTTTACGATTTATTTATCATATTATTTAAAATATTAAATGATAAAAAAGATCCACCAGAAATCTTAATATGTATAAATCACGTGTCACGTTGTTTGTCCGCGATGGACTCCTAAACTACTTAACCGATTTTAATAAATTTACACACCACGTACAGTTTGACCTAACTTAAAAGATATATATATTTTCAACTCAATTCATAGTCGCAATATTATTTTATTTGTTTATTATTTTGCAGTTAGCTCCTAACAATTCTAAAAGATGGCGGTATCTGTTGACTGGATTGAGTAATTACGAATGAGGTATCTACCCTACCTACCTCATTCGTAAGTTTAGTGTTCCAAGTTATTTACTAAAAACTTTGTAATTTACAAATAGTGTTATAAATTTGGATTAAATTTAAAAAATAATTTTGTTTCTATTTTTGCTTAATATCGACTGTAAGAAAACATTATGTTTTTCATGGCAGAAGTACTCTGAACGTTACCCCTTAAATAGTTTACTACAATGTAATATATCAAAAACAATAGTCACAGCAACGCGTGACCGGGTCTGCTAGTATCGTATAATTTAAATGTATGGTTAAACTTTTTCTTATTACAATACTGATATTTTTAATCTAATAAAATTGTGATAGAAAAAAATATAAATATTAACTTAACATTAATTGGGTCTAAAAATATTTAATTGCCTCTTTCACACTCTTATATCTCAAAATGACCCCTTCAGTAGGTAATACTGCAATCTGAACTGGTTAATCCCTAATTAGGCGTCATCTAAATTTCTCGAGGGACATTAACTTTATCATCGTATTTACCACAAAATTGCTAAATATGTTTCGTTTTATAAATAAGTATCTCTATTGAGTACCCAAAATGATTATAAAACTTGAACGTTTTTTTTATATCAAGTATATATAAAAAGTTCAGGTTTATCCTTTATCCTCGTATGAATTGGGCATATCTTCTAAAGCATTGACACTTTATTAGTCTGTTAAATATTTCACGTTAAAAATATATTTTAAAATCTACCAAGTGTTTATCCTCATTTATCATGCAGGCATTTATGAAGCCGCTGAGGTACTTTTGTATCGAAAATTATTAACTGTTACTGTAACTGTACAATTATGAAAAAAATATGAATTTTTTATCATTACTATACGAATTTATCATTACTATATTAACTCTAAAGCTGGGTACAGTTGGAGAATTATTGAGAAAAAGTTATAGACATTGTTAATATTTTACATAAAAAATATTATTATTTGTACCAACTAATTAGTTACAATATATTAATGAATTGGATTTTTCTTCACGTATTTTACGTGGTTTTTATATATGGATAGTTGTAAATGGGAATCGAGGATTTTGAATATTAAAATTAATTAATAATATGACCAGAACTGTCCATATAAGAATCCTTGTTAAAGATATTTAGAAGTGAACGTAGCCTTTAACAATACTACTTTAAATTCTATATAAACAAGACTTATTTCTAGATCTTTAGAACGTGGAATATTAAAACTGCAAAGATTAGTAAATGTATCTCTATTAATACGACATTTGATTTTGTTGTGGTTTCAGGATTCATAATCTTTGTCCTTATCGATACAGTGGTTATAAACAAATAATCTTGAGTGAAGCTGGTGAGAATTAAAGGTAGAGAGGTACAATTTAGTCCCAAAAGATCGATTCTAAAATTATAGTTAGTAGTAAAGATCGCAAATTTAACCTGTTTCAAAATTTTTATTTTACTCGTACATTTTTCTGCGAACATGGCAGGAAGCTGCGGCTGCAGATTGTTAAGGTCGTGCATTTTTGCGCTACGTTGCATTCGAATCGAAACATGTCGAAACAAAGAATTATATGGATGTGACAAAAATAGCTTTAGATAGCACATTCGAAGTTATTCGTAACCGAAATATTGTAACATGGTGTAACAATGTTTTTCCTTTAATAATTACCTTATATTTAAAAATATTATGTACGTGTTTTTTACTCTAAGCTCCTCCTTGCCGTGCAGGCTTGACTGACTTTGTAATTTTTGTGGTCATCTGAAAATCAAGGATAAGTTCGGCTTGATGAAATTTGGAGTAATCAACAGAGCGAGGCAATATTTCAAGACTGGTCAAAGACTTGCGCTTTACAAGGCGAAGGTCTGGCCACACATGCAGCACTGTTTTTATCTCTGGTCCGGATCACCCCAATATTAACTTCTACCAGTTGACTGCGTGCAAAGGAGAGCCGTTCAGATTGTTGGGAACCCGGTGCTCTGCGAACGACTGGCATTGCGTAGAGACGTTGCTTTACACTGTACCGTTTTCGAAGACTTTAATGAAATGAATTATTTATTTTATTTATTTAATTCTTCATTGCAAAAAATACAAAATATTGCACAAAAGGCGGGCTTAATGCCACAAAGACATTCTCTACCTGCCCACCTTAGAATGTACATGGGAGAACATTGGTAGGCGTGCAAAAAAAACATAAAAAGCTAAGAATATAATAACAATCATATAATATAATATACAATACATTATAATAATGCTATATTATATATATATATATATATATATATATATATATATATATATATATATATATATATATATATATATATATATATATATATATATATATATATTTTATAGTGTATTAGTATAATACATTAATATAGAACTATTAAAATAAATAAAGTTTATTTGAAGTGGTCTCCAATACAGCCCTTTAAAAGTTGTGACAAGTTATCAATATCAGTACTCACTCTTTCTATGGGAAAATTCTCACTAAGAGCTCAGCACTGCTTCATCACTTTGTTGACTAATTGGGAAGCTTCTTTAGAGGTTTCAGTATAAATACGGTAATTTTGTTTGGTTAAGTATTTTTCAATGGTAAAAAGATTCTCATCCGTAAACTAAATTTTGCGAACTTCCTTTGTAATTGTACCTCTCTATTTTTTTTTAAATGATCAATTAATCTTCTATTAAAATAAGTGACTTACTTCTAGCCGCTTACTTACCTTCATCTCCTGAGATAAAATCTTTTGTTTTTGGACAGGATTACTTCGAATGCTTGCGTTGATCGTCTTTTTCGTACAAACACTATGTGAATGACCAGATCTTTGTCTGTCGCAAACAGAAAAGAACATCCCAAGCGTATGGAGGATTTCAAAAGTAGTATTCGGTTATTTACATACTTTATGTAACGCAATTATATCGATTCGGTTCTCTTTACCACAATACTATATTTTAATTTCACAGAATATTTTACAATATATTGGCGCGAAAATAAGACAACACAATGAACTTAAAAGTAACAACAACAATATTTTTTATTTAATTGAAGCGATAATCATAATAATAATATAATCGGAATTAATTATTTTTTTATCTAATATATATAAAATACTTACTAAATAAACTACACATTGTACAAAATTTTCGTTTTAGGGTCCCTTGTTTTTCGTCTTTAAGATTTCAATATTCCAATGTAAATATAAAATATACCCAAAACATTACAACACGTGTATACTCGTAACATAATGGATAGTACACAATCCCGACAAGCAATTTGTCTGTAATGTAAATGTTTATGTTGACAGAAACTGGTTTCATTTTATATTCAAACTGTCTAAAAGAACTTGTCTGTTCGTAGTATTATTTATTAAAAAAAAAACATTATTAAAAATAATGAAAAACCAAAAGGATTTTGATGATTTTTATATATAACTAGCAGGTTGCCCGTGCTTTGCGACGAACGGCGAAAGTTATCAAACATTTTGTTTGAATTTCCACCTAGGAGGTATCAAACAGGCGCGTTATATTTTTTGCAGTTTTTTAGCTGTAACTGGAACGGTTTGCAAAATCCTTTCTTATTGCACCTATTCAATATGTCAGGAGTCTTATGTCCAAATTTTAGCTTTCTAGGTATTACGGTTTGGGCTGTAGAGCGATGAGTCAGTGAGTCGGTGAGTGTATTTGTGTTTTATGTATTAAGATTCTTTAAAATGTTATTTTCGTTAAATTATAACACTGTCATTTATTGAAGAGTATTAAAATATATACCGCTGAGCCTCGTCCATTATTCAGAAGGTTGCGACTGATGTTAGACTGCCTCAAAGAACAGGGCCCGACAGTCGCATCCCATCATGTCTAAAAACTTAAGTCTGATATATAAAATGAAAGTTTTTAGAAATTATTAAAATACCACATTGGAGCTGCATCAAATTCTGATACTGCTATATGTTCCCAAAATAATATAATTTACACAAATAATAAATTCATATTTTAATTGGTTTGTCATTACTCATTGAATACTATTTAGCTACACTAATTATTGTTTTTTATTACATTTATCCAATCATACTTAGGTAAATTAAATTACTAATGCTAATTCCGTCACAATTTGTTTACCCGACACCACCGAATACCAAGCAATAACAACAGAATGTTGCTTCATAGCAAGAATTAGTACGGATGAAAATAATGAGAAACATAATATTCCTCTTTAAAATTTATATTTATTTTTCGTACAATGCAACTTTAAAGAAAAGAAAGTGCTTACATTGTAAATGTTGATTTCAAAATGGAAACCATTTTTCACCTATTAGAGTAAAAAATACAAATAATTTACAAATATAGTGCTTAATTATTCTTTTTCTTTTTGTGTTCGCATATTCACGACTATAAGATACCAGTGATATGGATTTTTTATCTTGATATTTTTTATTAATATAACCAAAATTTTAGAACCTATTTTTACAAAAATGGAAAAGACATATTAAATTGAAATATATATTATAAATTTATACGTATACTATTATATATTGCTGTATTGGAGACAACTTCGAACAAGTCTTATATATTTTTAATGGTTCTATATTAATGTGTTATACTAATACACTATAATAGTAATAATATTACGTTTCTTTACCATCAAAAAGTCGTTAGAATTATATATTATTAATACTATTGAAATAATAAATTCATGTTAATTTTCATAAAGTTAGTTCACAACAAAATCTTAATTTTGATGTCTTAAAATCGTTTGAGACAAAGAAGTTTTAATTTTAACAAAACTTCTTAATTTTTAAGTTCAGCTGTGAAATAAAAGCAACTTCATTGTTTTGTTATTCTAAGGCGTTTGTATTTTTTAGAGTAAAAATCGTTACACCAGACCGGCATTTTGGCTAAATTTTTCAGTTGTTAATATTATATAAAATCGTAATATATGTTTAGGCCATTGAGCGGTATAACTTTTTTCTGGTAATTTTACAATAAAAGGCATCAAAGCAATGTTATAGGTTTTTCAACACATAGTTTCCATCATAGATTTATTTAATTTCATTAAATTATATGGCGTTATTTATAGTACTCCAAAGTTAACAAGTTTCTTGAATTCTTGTAAAAATACGAATACGATGCAGTTTTGGACTTAAATCAAAATTATTTTGACTGAACTTTGATTATACCTACTTAACATGCTTACTCTTAATTAATAAGGAGTAAGTATTTAACGTTCTGTCGGGACAGGGTGCAAAACGAAGAAATGGTTCAGGTGATGATAAAATGTTTATTTTGTTTATTTTTAGATGCAGATTGAAATGCATTGCCTTGGAGCTGCATTGCATTGCCAGTGGAGCTGGAAGAGTGAGAGGAAAAGTTTATGTTTATGTCTTTAGTTTTATGTTTTATGTCTTTAGCCCTTCTAAATACAAAACGTGGTTATGCCTATGTTCTGTAAAAAGGAGGTCGAGCAATTAGGAGCCTTAATCCAATCCAATTACTACAGCTAAATTCTACCATCGCAAATTTGGAGAATATTGAACGAAACGACACTAAATTTGTCTATAAAATTATTATTTAATTTGTATGATATTATTAAGTTTGAATTATTATATTTTTAAAATAACAAACAAAACAAACTCATGGCTATTATGTAAAACTCGCTTTTTTATCTTTTTTTATTACAAAAATTTTTTGGTATATTAACCTAGGTGTGGATAATATTTTAATTACTTTGTTACTTCAATAATGTTTATTAGCTTTTAAAAAATACAAACAATTTTTTTGCAAGATCAAGTCCAGTAACTGTTGGTAACTTTTTCATTATTCATTAAAACTGTATAAAAGTTTCTTGAATATAATAGTAAATTCAGATTACCATTATATAAGTTGAATTTATAAAGCCTGAATCAAATATTAAAAAGGGAGTTAAAAACATCTGAAAGTATGTAATTGAAAGACTTAATTAACTTACAATATCAAAATAGTGTAGACAGAGAGAAGCAATTTAGAAAATATTGCTAATGTTAATTCACAATTCTGAATTCCCATAAAATTTTGTAGTTATATAACTTTCTATTTATACATTATTATAAAGTTATATAGAAAATAAACTCTTTTGAAGTTAATGGTAATAAAATATCTAAAGGTATCAACTAAAAACTATGACTTTATGATAAGCTAGTAACTTTTACATAAAAGGATATAAACATTTTTTCTTGATTAATTGTTCTTATATCTTGCCATTAAAGTATAAGTTATTTCTGAGAATATACATATACTTCTTCTAAAAACGTATTGTAAACTCAAAAGAATATATACTTGCATGTATGAAGAGGTCTGTGGTTGAGGCGAAAGAGGTATACAGGGACCGTAGCGTTTGGCGCTCCATCGTTTATGGCTACCCCTCAAGGGATATTGCGCGAGGATAAATAAGTAAGTAAGCAAAAGAATATATTTTAGTTATTTTATTAGAAATATGTTAGACGAAGTGCACTAATTTCAGATTAATTTAATGCAATAATTATAATACAATACAATACAAACTCAAGTAATTAAACATAAACAAACAAATAAATATACACAAAGAACAACACAATAAATGAAGACTCACTTTTAAGAGCCATTTTTGGATTGAATTATGCTATATGTAAATTAATAATAAGGCCGGATTAATTAAAAAATATGACGCCAAAATATAACTTTTATCTTGATATCAATATTCTTTTAGAGTAGTTGTCAGTGATGGATTGCCCTTTATATTATGAAGTAAATGAAGTGCTTTTTGAACATTCTCTGAATGGGCGTGAGAAGTAAAATGTCCCGTCGTGACTGAGCAGAAGTGTCAGGGAAATATGCTGATGTTTAATTATACGTTAAAAATAGTGAAAAGGTATAATTTACTAAATTTATCGTTTATTTATTTAACAGGGTCGTTTTCAAGAATAATTATTTATTTTTAAAATGTATATTTTTTTGCTCTTTTACATTTTTTTAATTTAAAATCTATCTATAGCGCTTTTAAGTAACAAATAACCGATACAAGATACAATTTAAACACGTTTAACTTTATAAATGCTTCGCAATAACCTCTGGCTCACACAAACAACTATTTTTTATGGAAATAATTGAAACAATTTGTTTAAAAGCAAAGGTCTCTATCGGTCAGGTCAGGTTAGGTCAAATAATTTCTATATTCAGCCATTTTTTATTAATCGCAGCCTCTCAAGATTCTTTACTTTCAGGGCACTCACAGTCACAATATACTAACTAACTTACTCTTTTTTCTGCACTCGTATTTCCGATAAAGGGTTTCATTCTTTAACAAATTGCTAGATTTCTATTTTTAGCCGCTTACTAGCACGAGACCGCACCAATACATAAATCTTTATGTAAAAATCATCAGCTTTGAAAGACTTTTTTATTATTAACACACGATATACAAAGATTTTTGTATATAAAGTTCAAAGTTACGCTGTTTAATTGTGGAATATCCAAATAACGATTTTGCAAACTTAATCAATTCTTTAGATATCTACTTAGATCCATTCATAGTCTAATCACCCATAATAAAAATTAATTTATTTATGAACTTGTGTACTAACAATTTTTTAAATATGTATTTCATCATTTAATCATTTTAATCCACCATTACGATAAATCGTTTAGCGTCACTATTGTTCGTTTAGCCCAATACTTTCTTTAAGCTTTGCTTTCTGTCAAGTATGTTCAAAATGTGTACGCATTCGTGCCGAACACAACTATCAGTCGCTTGTCAGTTTCTAATTATATAATAACATATAACTTTAACAAAGAAGCCGGATCTTATTATACCGATGTCCTATTAAGATAGAATTGCCACAGAATTAAGTTGATTACAAATCTTGGCTGTTAATTGAAAACTGCATTTTGGAACCATATTTATGTAACTCTGGAATTTATAAATTTAAATAAGTACATTTTTGGATTACATTCATAATCGAGATCAATTGAATTCTGTAACAAGAGATAATTGACTTATGTGAAACATCATTTTTAGGGATGTAATAAACTTTGTACCAACTTGTTCCTAAAAACATTTTTTAAAATTATTCTGGAATCAGAGCGCAAATGATAGCTAAACCGGCTAATATCTAATGTCAATACTTGCAATTTAAAAAGTTGTTTTTTTACCTATTTAAAGCCCTTAATATTAAAAACACCCTAACCTGGTTTACAAAACTTTATTTGATTGATTTAAACTTAATTGATTTTATAGCTCGTAAAAAAAACAGGTTTTAAGCAATAGTTTCGTACACCCCAACACACCTTACATGTGTATAAACATTTAATGTTATACTAGAGTTATTAACTCTGTCCTGTGACTTACACGATCAAAGCTTTTCAATGTTAATTATTCATACGATCAAATAATAGTACCTTCTGCAGTGGATTAATTTTAAGTACGGTATGTCTAAATATTTATATCAGTATAAATATTTTACACGGAAATATAGCTACAGTTATTATTATATAGGATGAATTTAACCATACGCTTGGGTCGCTGTACAAACTAAAATATACCAACACTATCGCTATAAAGAACAATTAGATATTAAATAAATACCAATTCAAAATTCTAACCATTACTAATTCCGGTTTTGTGAATGTTGAAAAATTACTACAGCTAAGATTTAAAATTGAATGTTATTATATAACTTTTTATGGTGTTCCTTTGTTTTCTTAATTATTATACAATTATTAGATATTTATCGTATTTTATTTATGTAAAATAATTTGAAATACATAAAATACATTTACTAATTTTAACACAGTAAGTTAATTGTTTTGTAAACAAAAAGACGTAGCTATTTGTCATAGTAATATCCATTAATTGATAACAACTGACAACAATTGTCAACCGAACATCGGTAGGTTGAATTGTTTGAAATGCAATTTAGTACCTTGTTACAAAGCCTCTGCGTTTTCAAAGCATGAAGATACAAAGTATTTACATAGGATCTCTTGAAAATTATTATTATTGAAATCATATCACATTTTACTCATTATTTTAATTCAATTAATGAGTGAACTTTAACCAATACATTTTCTTCTCATATTTATTTTTTTTATTGATCACCATAGCAAAACAATGTCATGGTGACTTTTAGTATAAAGGCTTTATGAGATACACAACATTTTCGTACACACACAGTTCTAGTAAAAACTTAAATAAAGAAGGTTTTACTAGTAGTTACTTAAAGATTCATATTTCCATTCATTAGGGTAATATAAAATTATCAGATCAATTTTTTAATATATTTTTTAGTTTACACTAGATACTGTGTATCGGGAAACTTATATCAAATATTATATAGGAAGTCATGTTATTGAAAACTAAAATCTTTAAAAAGACTAGAAAACTATACAGTTAATCTATTAACACAATCTAGTAACAAATAATGATACGATCTATCTGGTAAATTGTAAGTAGTTACCTGTATCATTTATCTAACAAGGTGTTTCTTTTTTGTGTGTTTTTAAGTACAAGATATTGTTTCGTTACATCATCAAAATTTACTCTCAATAAAAACTAGTAATGAAATTCCTAGCTATAATATTGTATATAAATAAATTTATACTGCTCATAAACGACGTCTATCTTAAGCAGTTTTAGACTTTCTTTGTTATCACATAGATTATTGAAAACTTCTCCAGAACAAATTACGATGTGTTATAAAATAAAAAAAAACCTCTATTACTTGATAACGAATTAAATATTTAAACAAGTTTTATGAAATATACAATAGAAAAAGGCTTAAAAAAACTTTCCATGTTTTGTCCGTCTGTACAATGCCGGCAACAAAAAATATTCACCATAACATCTCTTAAGAGATAAGGATGATAATTTCTAAAAATCTATATTTTATAATGAATGAATGAATAAGAATGTTATAGTTAAAAATAATAATTTGCAATTTAAAATGTAACTTAATTAGATATTCACTTTTAAATTGCCAGCAAGTCATCGCTTCTAAATTTTATAATGCAGTTTAAAGAACCTAACTCTAGTTGAATTTACAAAATCTTATACCTGTCCTCAGAATATCGTCACAAATTTAGAGCCCTCATGGGAATAGCTACGTAGCATGAGACCTCCCTACCTACTACTCGTATAACACGAGACCGCTACGTAATATATCAAATAATAAATATACTGCTCGAAAACCAAGATTACTTCTTCTTCATTTAAAATATATTTTTTATCAATTAATGAATCATATATATTTGGGAACAAAGACGAGCTTCCGTTACCAATTTCTCAAATAAAAAAATAAGTCGTTTACGTATACAATTTTTCAATAAGTTTTCAGTAAATGTTTATGTGATTTTATTTAAAAAGTTCAAAAAAGTTATTTAGGAACGCTTATATGCTAACTAATGCTACAATATTTTCAAATAATTCCAATAATTAATTTAAGAGATAATAATTAAATAGATATTTAAAGAACCATTTTTTCTATTCTTATAATTTTCAAAACTATTAAAGATAAAAATATCATAGAAAAACTTTGATATATATTATTTCTTAAAACCGCTTAACATTAATTTGATCTAGAAATATCTAATTATCTGTTCAAGTTCACTCGTATAGTAGCAGATGACGTCTTAAGGTGGTAATACTTTCTCCCCTAGTAAGGCGTCAACTAAATTTCCCGAGGGATATCAATTTTATTAAGATATTAATCACAAAACTGCTAGATATGTTTTCTTTTAAAAATAAGTCTCTTAATGAATAAAGCAAACAACTCAAAAATAATGTATTTAACATATACATACATTAAATAGATAAGATAGAAAAGCAGATAACATAGTATTGCACTTAAGTGTATTTTTATAATAAGATAGGTCACACAACGAGTTTTATTTTAAGCTTATAGATTTAATAGAACTGTTAGTAAATGGTACATCACTGAATATATATAAAAAAAAAAATGCGTCGTACAAACTGACTGCGTATTTATTTTTATAAAAACATTAAATCTGATTGATAATTTTTTATACTCACACGGACTCGTGGTACAATTTTTTTATAACTTTTTTTTTGAACCAATTTATATCGCTGCTTTAATTACATATTACTTTTACCTCGACGTTTCAGCTATCATGACCATAGAAAGATAAGATAAAAATAAAGTAAAGAACATCTTAAATATAGTTCAATATACGAAATCTTAATAAAACGTAAATTTTTTTCAATGTCTAGCAACCGTAAAATCTTTGAAAAATGTAATAAAATACATTTTCGTATGTCGGGATATTTTTGAATACCTGGATGTTTATACCAATACCAATAAGTGAGCAACTATTATCAGTAAATACAATTTTAATGAAAAAACGTTGTTAAAGTTTTTGATAAATTATTTTACATATCTTGTACATATTATATTTTTAACAAAGAATTATCTTTTTGAAAGCGGCAATAGGTAGACGCGTAATTCGATTCTAGCTATTATATAATTTTAATATATTTATTACCCAAGCTAGAAAAACTATTTATATATATATATATATATATATTTATATTTGAATGCGTTGGATTTCAAAACTATGTAATCGTTTTGTTTTATTTTTAAAGATTTTTAATTAAATACTTTAATATTATTATAAATCATTTGATAAACTAAATTGAAGTTTGACTCGACGCTATACCGACGCTATTCCGGATGTGTTTCTGACCTAATGAAACATAGGAAAATAATATCCCTTTTCAAATATGGTAACACTTTAAATCCTTTAAATTACAGACAAATATCTGTATTACCTCCACTTACTATAAAAAGAAATCATGTTATATCAATTATAAGATCATTTTATTAAAAATAACTTGTTTCGTAATAAAAAGTTTGGTGTCACAAAAGGTCGATCCACTACTGATGTTGGTGTCTTTCTTATGAGATATATATTTAAGACCTGCGAGAAACCACAGGATGCTCTGGAGTATTCTGTGATTTATCTAAGGCATTTGACTTTATTCAGCATGAAACATCGACCATGAAATTGAATCACTATTCCATTAAGCACAATGATCTCAAATTTTTATTTTTTTACTTATCTAATAGAATTCAAAGGATTGCAGTCAACGGAAAGAGATTGACTGGCGATAACAAACAACAATGACAAAAAAAATGAGATAATATTGTTTGCTGATTATACTTCTTTAATATTTAAGGTAAAACGTCGGCAGGTAAGCTATGCCGATGTAAACAAGACTCTTTCTATAATAGTGCATTGGTTTAGTATTTACAAATTATTATTCAACAATAAAAAGACCAAATTTCTCAGCTTTACAACTCTTATTGTAGGACAGGTGCCAACTAATGCACTATTAAATGAAGACGCGATGGGAATGGCTGAACCACAGTTTTTCTCGGCATCACTGTATATGGTTAATTACAATGGGGCCCTCAATTAGCTGGTTTGGCTAATAAACTTAGTTCTGCCGCATAAATAAATATAAGATCCCACACTGACGAGACTACTTCCTAGGTGGTAGTTTATTACAATTATTTTCATATCATAATGTCGCATAATATCCTCTATGGTAACGCAGCTAGAGAGACATATTCGTGCAATTTATAATCTTGGCCCTAGGGATTCCTTACGAGATAAATATAATATACTCAAGATCGGTGGTCAATATTTTCGAATATCCTAATAATAAGAATAAGGATAATTTTATTACCTAAAGAAGTGAGTAATTTTTTTTATGGGGCAATGTATACACTTTTTCAACAAACTCCCAGTAAATGTTCAATTATTATCCTTTTATAAATATAAAAAACTTTTTAACGAACGTTTGTATACTTACGGAAACTACAGTTTTTCCGAATATCTAGAATATGAGACATCCAGTGTTTGAAGCGCTTGCTGCCAAGTTTATTCAAATTCAAATTCAAATTCAAAATATCTTTATTCAAGTAGGCATTTTGAATCGTCAATTATTACCATACAAAAAAGGTCTGTTAATATTGAAGATATATTAATTATTTTTAATGTTATGGCTTTAAAAAAAGGAACCATACAAGCCCACTGAGTTTTTGTCACCATATCTTTCCGAGCTGGTGGTAGCTTTGACAATGACATGTAACGTTTATTATATAAACTTATATAAGTTTAACTTAATACATAATAGAATAATAATGTCAGCATAAAAATATATATAACAATTATGTAAAGATGGAATCCATTGAAAATACTAAAAGAAAGCTTTCGAGGGAGTATTCAAACGTTAGAAATAGTTTTTACACTTTTGAATTTTTACGGTTTCACGTGTCTATCGGTGTATCATCAGAATACTAGTAGATAGATTATCTTGATTTTTTTTGTATGATTACAGTTTCTTATCTTAGATAACATGGATGTTAGTTCTTTCTCTGACAATTTTATTTAAAATGTAAGGAATGGGGTAGGCAAATACTATCTCCATTTCAAAAGTTTCAAAATTATATAAGTCTTCAAAATTAAGGGTATTCAAAATTTATAAGTATATGTAATTTGAAATATAGTGATGAATTGTTGAACGACTATAAGATTTTACCTATAACAATATTTCGTAATATTAAACTTAATAAACGTTCCTTTGTTCAATTAATATTTACTTCAGGTTTTCTTTTAATTTCTATTATAATTCGTTTACATATTCAATAAAATCAAGTCATTAATCGAATGCAATATGCATTATATTGATCCAGTATGATAAGTAACATCTTCATTTCACATTTATGTACTAATTATGATAGAAAACTGAAGAAACCATTGACATATAGCCTCTATCCCAAAATAATTAGGATAACTGATAACGATGATAGCTATGATATTAATTTTAATTTTATTTTTAATGAACATTATTTTATTGCAGGTATAAATAAGATTATTTCAATAAATATTAATTCAATAATTTGTATCGTAGTAATCTAGATTTTTTTTATAAAAAAATATTTCCTTAACTACGCGATATTCGTAAATAGATTATATTATTTTCTCAACTTGGATGACTATTAAAAATTCGGGAAATATTATCAAATTATCATTTTACTTGAAATCAAATTTCCTTTTATCGAATTAATAATTACTATACGAGGGTCAAACTGAAAGTTCTTAGAAAATCAAAAACTAAGCATTCTAGAAAGTTATTAGTTTTATTGTAACTTTTCAAAATAGCGTCCATTTACATCAATACATCGCTGCATTCGATGGAACCATTGAGAAAAGCACCTTGCCCACTCGGCCTTAGGGGTCTCTTCGACGGCGTTTTGAAACGCAGCCACTGCTTCTTCGGCGTCTATAAAACGTTTTTCCTCGAAGTTTTTCTTTTATTTTCGGAAATAAATAAAAATCGCAGGGTGCGTAGTCGGGGCTATACGGCGGGTGACCCAGTAATTCCACGTCTGAGGTCACCAAATAGTCGATCGTTTGCCTGGCGGTGTGCGAAGAGGCATTGTCGTGATGAAGGAGGATCCTGCTGCGAGGTCGTTTCTCTCGAACTTTTTCCAAGACAAGTGGCAAACAATTGTTAGTATACCACTCTGCATTAACCGTTTTCTGATCCTCTAAGACTACTGTCGCGTAATGACCTGTCTTTCCGAAGAACGACGCCACCATCTTTTTTCCAACACTTCGACCTCTCTTCACTTTAGCTGGCAACTCTTCGGAAGGAAACACCCACTGAGCAGACTGTCTTTTGGTTTCCGGATCATAACAGTAAATCCAGCTTTCGTCACCCGTTAGTATGTCGAACACAGCATTTGAGTCACCTCCGTTAAATTTTTGGATCATTTCTCGGCACCAATCAACACGGCGGAGTTTTTGAGCCTCGGTCAAATTATGCCGTATCCAGCGGGCACAAAGCTTCCTGACCGCTAAATGTTCATGGAGGATTTTGTGCACTTGACTCATACCTATGCCTAGACTTGTCCGAATCTGCTGATAGGTCACTCTTTTGTCAGTCTCTATCATACGCCACACAACACTGATGTTATCTTCAGTCGTCGCTGTAGAAGGCCGTCCCTCACGCAAATCATCGGTGAGATTAGTTCGACCACGTTTGAATTCATTAAACCAGTTGTAAACTGTGGCACGAGATGGGGCTTCATCGTGAAAAGCCAATCGAAGTCTATCATAACTTTCTTGTTGACTTAAATGACATCGAAAGTCATAAAAAATCATTGCACGAAAATTTTCTCGGCTTAAATTCATTCTGACGTGCACAGACAATTTTCAATTTGCCGTCAAATCGTAAAACAAATGACAAATGAATGAAATGTACACTCAATAATATTGGTAAAGAGTTCTATTTTCAAAATTTAAACTATTTTTTTTAATATAATGCTTTTAAGTGGTCAGTTCTAAAAACTTTCAGTTTGGCCCTCGTATCATAAGATATTCAGCACAGAGTGCTTTGATTGCTTTAGAATGAAATGGATCAGGTTAACGTTAAACACTGCGGTCTAATAAATATTTTATTTGATGTTTTTAATATACGGGTAATTCTCATGAAATCTCGAAAAAATGTAAATTAAATTATTCAGAATTATTTTAGTTAATATCTATTAAATTTATCTTAAATTTGTACTACATGTGTTAGTAACTTTAGGGAATATAGTGGTCCCCAGAATAAACGAGTTTTAAATGAAGTAAATCAATATTGATAAACTTTAAAAGTGAAGGAATGATGACTGTGGTGAGGAAATGATGTTTATGTTAGTTTATTGTGAAAAATTTAATTATTTATTTTTTGAACACATTTATAACTTTAGTAGGTAATATATATATGAAAATTCTGGAGTTATCTAATAACACAGCTCTGAAAGTGACTCAAATTGCTTACAGCAAAACTTGCTTTCATTTTTATATTAATTGCATTTTCTTTGCAGCATGAAACTTAATTAATAATTCCTCGTGCCATTTTTTAGCTCTAAAATAAAACAGAATAGTAAATTTAAGGTTGACATAAGCAAGTTCATAAAAAAACTAAGTTAAAATAGTCTAGACGTCATTACCTCATTAGTTGTCATTCCCTCATTTTGAAATGAAATGAGGGAATGACGGTGAGGGAATGACAAAATAAAACATAACCTCAAAAATCTCCAAATGTAGTAAACTGCTGTATGTAAATTTTTCGGTGATTTTACTGCTTCTAAAAACATACTTTATTTTTAAATTTATATTCGAATATAGTAATTACCTCTTTGTTTTCTTCTCAGTGATGGAATGACTGTCTGAAATGTAATCTTTGAAAAATTGTAATTTAATCTTCTTCCAACAAGTACTCCGACAATTTTAATACAACTTCGCCATTCTGAGCAATTGTTAGTGTCACCAACTATCAAAAATTAATAGAAGTTCCAATAAAAAATCTCAAGTACGCTAACTTATCGACTGTCGGTAATGGTGTGAGGGAATGACTATTTTTTAAGGGACACATGTCAAATCAACATTTCCTCATTTATTTACGATCTATAATCCTAAATTCGAAGAATTTTTGAAATTTTGATGTATTTTTAATAAAATAGTCACACGCGCAAACATAAATTTTAAGCAATTTCTAGTTAAAAAATTATAACATGTTTTATTTTAAAGTTTGGGACATAGTGAGGGAATGATTTTAAGGGTATATATTTATTATTCCTTACAGATATACATAAAGTTTTAAGGTTATTACCAAAATTATTAGCCTAAGTGATGTTCTTTAAAAAAAAAAAAAATATCACCATGAATAGTTTCGAACTGTGTAAAAACTAAAAGGACAAGAATTTCGAGATTCCATGAGAATTACCCATATATATATGTATACATATATGTATATAAATATATATATTAAACATGATGGGACACGGTTGAACTCAGTATTTTAATACTTTAATACTCGTTATTATTTATCACATAAAATAAGTTTCAATATAATAATTGGATAATGTCAATATTATGAATTAGTCACTTAGAAACCCTTAGTAACATAGTGGCGGAAAAGGTTCATAATTTATATATATTTTAAGTGATCATTCTCAGTTGGATAATTTTAATCATCAAAATAAAATGATGAAAAATTTATTCCCCATCTGAAATGATCCTAAGCCTTGCATGAATATTGATGCATGCAAATTAAGCGTATGTGAACTCGTAATAAGCATTCGTTAGGGTTGTGCATGTCTTGATAAAACGTGACTTGGTTCTCAATCTCCTATGATAAAAATTTAAATAGTAACATTTAAATAGAAAGTATAAACCTTTACATATACATTTATACTATGTGAGGAGTAATTAAAACTGTTTTTATCTTAGTAACTGTATTTAGTTGAAATATAAGTAAAAATATATTTACTATATTTTTCATAGATTAATAGATAAAAAATGCTATTACAAATAACTTCACCTGTGGTTCCGTTTTGGCTTAAATTATATTATAAATAAGTTAAAGTGTAGAGTGCGTTTGTTCACTTTTGAAGCAAATGAGAAGGTAGACACCTTCTCATTATTATTTTAATAATAATATAATAATAATAATCTTTATTGCACTTGCTCCGAAAGTAATAAAGGTACATAGTAACAGCAAAAAATAAACCAAAGTTAAAACAAAAAAAAATACAAAAGGCACCTTATCGTTTTATTTGAAACTAAGTTATACAATTTTATAAAATAAATTGATTGTAATTGAAACCTATGCTGCCACCAAAACATAACAAAACAGAAACTCCCTCAAATCTTAACAATTAGGAATGTAGTTAATTGTAAAACATAGTATTCGTTTTATTCCTTTTAATAAATCAATTCTGCTAAATCTGGCCGAAAATGAGATTCTTTATTTATATTTATTATTTAAGTTAAGTGATTACTTATTTGATTCACTGGATTTCATAAACAGGAGTAATAAAAACTTTTAAAAAATACTTGAATAACGATTAAAGCTACATTCAATTTAGTCGTCAAAGATGGGCATACGTTATAATAAACTTATTCCAAAATAAAATTCTAAAATTGTAGTTACTAGTAAAAATCTGCAATTTTATCTTTGTCTACATTTTTATTTTACTCATGCATTTTTCTGCGGAGATGATACGAAACTGCGGTTGCATACTGTTCAGTTGAAGTCGGGTATGTTTGCGCTATTTTGTATTCGAATTCAAACTTGTCAAAAGAAAGACTTATACGAATGTGACAATAATAACATTAGATAACACATGCAAAATTATAAGTAACTGAAATAAATTGTAACACCATGTTACAAAACATGGTGTTACAATTTATTTCGTTTAATGGTTGCACCTTATATATAGAGTATGTATAATATATCGTGTGTTTGTCAACTATATTTGCGGCTTTATTTGGGAGCACGAAGTTCTTTTACAACGCTAATGGCTGTTCGTAGTTATAGCATAGAATATTAATTTGATCCTCACACTAAAAACAATGTAGTGCAAACTTTTTATAGACTGTTATATTTTTATACACATATTTTGAGTGATTTTTATAAAAAAAGTGTTCTAGTTTATATCTAAGATTAAATGAGTTAGACTAGTTTATAAAAACTTATTAAAAACAGGTAACAAGTGAGTGTCCTAAGAATAGGGATCATTACTGTATATATATATATATATATATATATATATATATATATATATATATATATATATATATATACAAGCGATTCACCACACACGGACTCGTCACGAAATCTCCGAAACTATATTTCTTATTATCTTAAAATTTTACATAGTTACTTTTTTGTGAAGTAAACCTCCGCTAAGAACGGATTTTACGGAATTCCTATCCCAACGGATTTCAACTTTTTGCATTTCGCCAAGTTTTAAACCTGTATATAGAAGCTTATACACTTAGCGCGGGGGTAAGAACTACTATAGCAACGGTTAACATAGAAACGGTTACGATGACAACGATGTTATAACAAAGATTACCATAGTAACCTAAGTTCACATCCAAATTAATAGTGTGCCCACCGAAGCAGGAAGGAATAAGCTAGTATACATATATATATATATATATATATATATATATATATACATTTACTCGTATATATATATATTATTTTTCATCATAATTATCATACTTAGATATATTTAAATGTACCTACGGAATAGTCGTTATGTTGTATTACAGTTGCTCATTTCGTCGTCTGACAATCTGATTACACGACACCGGCAGATGGCACGCAATCACAACTCAATGTTGCTTCAACGACAATTAATCTAGATGAAGTTAATTAGAAACATAAAGATTAAACCATAAATCTATGTATTTAATTTTAATTTTAATATCGGAAGCAGTTTTCATATATTAAAGTAAAAGAGACCGTTATATAATCAACCTTTAAACAGCTTTTTTATTTAAATACATCTATTACAGTCACAAAATTTTATAAATTTTCATAAAGATAGTTTTCAATGCATGATTATTTTGCCGTTTTAAGATCATTTAAAATGAGGAGCAATTAATTTACTCAAGTTACTAAATTTCAATTTCAGCTGTGAAATGAAAGCAATTTTATTTATTAGTGATTCTAAGACAAGTCTTTAAAACTAAAACATGTTAGCTGTTAAAGATTATCCTTTTAATAAAATTAAAGTTGTAAAGAAAGCAGAACACAGTAATAAGGATAAATAGCATAAGATCGATCAGATATTGCTTATGTTTATTGCAACGCTCAATCATATATAACATATAATATAAAGTCATCCAATCCATCAGTCAAAAAAAAAATCGTGATCAAAATTAAATTTAATTACAAATGTTACTACAAATGTACATATATTTGGAAATCACATGTTATGGCTGTCAATTTTCGAAACTAAGTTCAGTTGTCTGAACGATTATTATAATGATTATTGATATTTAATAACCGGCAGCGACCACTAGCCACCAAACTTCCACCACCACCAGCTTCCAACCTTCTTTGTATTTTTCAATTTTTGTGAGTAAATAAGAACATTAACAATACAATAATTAATAACATCGTTACATTTTATAATAGAAATAAAAATAAAAAAATAGCCTAAAATTTTTATGAAAACGATTTACTGAATTTCTAGCAAACTATGACATTGTCATTAAAACACACCCTATAAAATAAACTCTTTCACGTCTTAGTACATATAATTACAAAGTTGAGAAAGCTTTTAAGAATATATATTATTTCACCTTTGTAGGGTTGCCTCGTAATAAACTCTACTAAATTTTAAAGGGAGTGTTTTGTTACGTTGTTCATTTAAATGTAATATTTAATAAGAACTTCCTACCATGGTAACACACAAAACACAACACGTAAAACACACGAACGGTGGGCGCAGTTATGTCAAAGTGCATTAATTTTTTTGTTATTCTAATATAAATATAGCGTAGAGTTTTTTAAAATAATACTGACTGTTTTACTAACATTCAAAAAATAATATGTGAGAAATGACAATATGTGTAAAATTATATTATTTCTTGTAATAATTATAATAATACTTATTCGTTTTTGTAACAACATAGTGTAATTGAAATCGAAATTAATTTCACAACTAATTTGTCATTATTCTTCTCTTATCCTAATTATTTGGCGAAGAGGCAATGACAACCTCTTCCAGTATGTTCTATCATAAGTCATCTAAGTGGAGACTTGCATCGTTACCTAAATATTTGTCACACAGCATTCACGTCTTCTTCAGTTGCCTACTTGTATTATAACCATCTAAATTTACACTTAATACTCTTCTAAAAAACATATAACTGCTTTTCATTCTTTCGTATTGTGTAACCAAACATAATTAGTAACTAAATGTAAAATACTTGAACATTATCAGAAACTTATCGTCAAATCACTCGGTAGAAATAAATTATTCTACATATTTCACTTCTTTGTTTTCTTTTGCGAGATTACGAATAAATAAAAAGTAACCGTAACCCAGAGGTTGTAATGAAATAGTATCCAAATTTAATACGATAATTGATTTGATTTTATTATGGGATTGTGTAAGGTAATTTAAGTAAGAATTATAAAGACTTATTATTATTTATATGATTAATAAATTACTTTTCGCTAGCGGTATATTATATATGTACATGCGTCATGGCATAATTAAGGACATGTTTGTATGTTATATGAGAGATTTATAAATACTTATAACTAATATGGCAATTTGAAATTATTTGAACAACAAGTTAAAAAAGAATATATGTACTTTCTTGACGGTTCTAAAAATCTTGAAAGCTTAAGTTTGCATATAACGATAACAAGAATAATAACAATTAATTACGTTTAAAGTTAATTGTTCTTTTGGGTAGACCTCGAAGAATTCGGTCTGCCCAATCATTTGTACCCGACTTTCGAATTTTGGAAAAAAATTCTTCACAGGAGGTCTTCTTATGACGCCCTGAGTCCAAAATGACCATTGGTCAAAAAGTTTATATATATATATATATATATGCGTGCGTGCGTCCAGATTGACTTTTGTCAGCACGATAGCGGCCGCAGTTTCGTTCGCATCGGTTTCAAACTTTGCACAAAAATCAACCATCCAAAAATGAAGGTCAAGTTTGTTAACCAGAGAAATCCGGCCACAGGGGGCGCTAGAGCCTCACTTTTTCTGATTTCAGTTTTCCGACCATAACTTTTTTCCTATATAAAGAATATCAATCACGTTCATATTATATGATGTCTTTGATGAATACCTATAACTAATGTAAATAAACCGAAAACCTAACTTCAATAACTTAAGGGTGGGGGTAAAAAAACCGAAAATTTTTGGAAAAAAAATCATAACTTTTTTCTGGTAAACATTCTTACATCACAAGTATTTTTAATAGAAAGGTTATTTTTTACTCTAAATTTTGGTACCCAAAGTTTTTCCGTAAAAGGTACCGTTTCTGAGAAAAAAAATAAAAACCACTTTTAGCTTGAAAATTTAAGATAGGTAAAACCACGGCAACTTTTTTCTGGTAAACATTCCCTCCTCGCAAATATTTTTAATAGAAAGGTTATTTTTACTCTAAATTTAAGCACCAAAAAATATACCTTTTCCGAGAAAAAAAATTAAAACCGCTTTTTGCTTGAAAATTTTTGATGTAAACAACGGCATCATGTATTATTCTTAGGTAGTGAGTTATATTTTAAATGAGTTACACATGAGGTCTACCCACGCGTGTCCCCCTGCGGGCACGGATTTTTTCTTTTGCATTTATGATATAAATAATATATAAATTTTCTTTTATATAAATAATATATAAATTTTCTTTTTTCTTTTCAATTGTCTCTGGGAGAGTCAGGCTGCTGAATTTATAAACCACTGGCTTTTAAAACATAAAGAGTGACCGAGTTGCCTTTTAAAATTATAAAAGATAACTGGGACGCTAAGAGGATGGAGCCTGCATTCAACAGTTTTTACTAAATGTAATAAAAATATATTCAACGCTTACCAAATATTTTATAAAAGAGGTAGTAAGCCTTTTTAGTTTGCTCTGTATTATTCATATAAAGTTTTTTATTTCTTTTGTTTATGGTTGAGTATTTTTTACTAATAGTTTCTTCTTAGCTTAAAAGTTAACTGCAATTAAACAACTGATATTTAAAATAAGAAAAGGTAATAATATTTATCTTTTATATTTTCATAAATATAGTTTTTTTTCCACCAGTTATTTTTTATGAATTATCCTTTAATCTTTAGTTTAAAGAAAATATTTTAAATTAAATTAAAAAAATATATATTAAATTAACTATAATAGAATACAGTGAAGGCAAGATAATGCGCGATTAGATATTAACAGCTTTAATTGACGTAATTTCGGTAATATTATGACAATTATTACAGGAAGGATGATGTGGACTGTCCTTGTGAATGACGATCATGCCGACACAATTTACTAGAAATTTGACCTTTTACTAATAAATTTCTTACACAAAACGATCATTTATAAATAAATATAAAACGAAAATGAAATAAAATACTACAACGGATTTCACAAAAGACATCGAATTTATAGGCCCAATCTTATATTTGTAAATTATACCCTATCTTATTGTTAGCGAAGTTGGTTGAAATGTGAGATTCATTTTCTGTATTTTTTGTTTTAAAAGTGTCTTAATATTTTTCTCTTGTTATATAGCCGTCGTAAATCTTTATTAAGATTAAGTCAAAAATATGTAGAAAGTCAACATTTTTGTGAGAAATATATCAGTTAAATCAAACCCTATACTATGATTTACATAGTTAGATGTTCGTGGTTTAGTGTTTGATCAGATAAGACTTAGTCTAACATACTAATTGTACTGAATGGATTTTTTTATTTTTAATAAATAAATTTTACAATTTGTACATTCAAGATTGAAATAGTAAGTATACAATTAAAAAATAATTGTTTTTATGAATATAGATATAAAATAGTATTGTAGATTAAAAAGAGGATTACATGTGAATAAACAACAGAATATTAATATATTAGTATATTGCAGTATCTATAATTATTTACATAAATATTTATATCCATATTTATACGCCTCAAAGGTATGTTTTTATTAAATTGAAACTTATATACGAAAATATCTAATACGAAGTAAAATTCATATTTTCTTTGTGTGAGGGCATGCAAAGGAAAAAGTAAACGAACTGTAAAGTTTCTGATATAATAAAAATATATTGCAGGGCAATCGATAGTATGTGCCATTAAACGATGAAAGAGCCGAAAGAAAGTAAACTCCTTTTGGTGATTTTCGAACAACAGTCATCCTTCGAGTCGTTTTTTGAGTATTTGGTAAATCTTTTTGAAACGGTTTTTTTAGTAAACATTTTATTTAACAATATAAAATGATTTTCGGTGTTTAGATGAACAAAATCGTCACTGACCTCACAGTATGAAGAGTAAATAAGTTTTTGATTTTGATTTAACTACAGGATTAACTTTTTTATAACACTAATAATTTATTATTATAAATATGTAAAAAACATGACACCTTTATTTATTTTATATTGTGCTACACAATTGAGACTATTTTGAAGTTAAGAGTTTCCTCACCCAGCAACATGTCTATGTTACTGCCTTACTTTACGACAAATTTAATAAAAATATTAAATAAAAACCCTATAATCTTCAATATACTTGTAGTGTGCATGCATAATTTATAATTTTTTTATGGCAGTTAATTGCCACAACTAAATAGCAAAGACTGCCTGTTATAAGCATTATTGATATCTATAAACCGCAGTTATAATATAAGCAAAATAACTTAATGTTATGAGGCTACCTTTCAATAATAGTTAAAATAAGAATAAAATAAGACTTAGGTATAATACTACTCAGTGTCAACATTAAAAAAATACAATTAAAAGTCGTAGAAGGAAACCATCTGTAACAACAATAAACTGATTTTATTGAATAACCATATTCCTTATGTATCTTCTAATGGTATCAGATATACTTTTTCATTTCATAGTAAAAGACCTAACCTTTAGCCATTCTCTGTTCGTCTAATCCTGATTCTTCAACAAAAATCATTATGCTTCCTTGACTCTAAAAAGAGATCTCTACCAGCTACCCATGAGAGTAATAAAGTTTACTTTACAGGACAGAAACAGGTACACACTACATATAATATAACTAAACACTACTTATATAAATAAACTAAACTATACTATACAAATACTTAAAAAAATATACAAATACTTATCAAAAAGTTATGTTCCCATGCATCGCGGGAACCGCTTAGCAAGCGTTGGTGCAATATGTACATTACATTGCATCAGAATCCAGGAATATTAACAATCGTAAAGCGGAATCTACATTTCACACAAATTTATTATTTCATTATAATTTTATAACAATCAAAAAGCTGAATGTGCACTTGACATAAATGTATTTCTTTATAATTAATTTTAAATATAATTGTCACTCTTGTTTTCTAATATCGGGCAAGCAGTCGTCATTTTAGTTGTAACTTAAATTGTAATTTTAAATAAAGTATTTTTATAATTTTGGTTTTTTTTTGGATCCTCGGCTGCCACCGTACTTAATTGGCGCAGTCGGTAGGATACTCGCGGGCCGGGTCGCGAGCAACGTAAACTATATATTCTTAAAATCAAGATTATCGTCTTGCGGTCCATCCGGGAAGCTATCAAGTTTCAACACGAGTATCCTGAATCTACGAGGCGGCGCAGCGAGGCGTATCCGAACATTGATACTCCAGAGAAACCGAAATTAAAATTGTAAGTACATTAGAATCTTTCTAGTGATTGCTTATCCCTATTTTGTAAGATTTATCCTTCCAAGATATCCCTTCTGCGGCAATCGAAGACCTCTAGGCTTAGTACGTATAGTAGTAGAGCGCGCTTTCAAGACGCGAATAGAAATTTAATATTTTATAATAACGATAAATTAAATTTAGAGAAATATAATATGGCCGATTTAGGTAGCATTTTTCAAGCCTTACGCTTATTGCCTGAATTCGATGGAAACCCAAATGTATTACCTAGATTCATAAAACTATGTGACCAGTTAGTCCAAGAATTTGTGAGTAATAACCCTGAAAATAATTTATTAAATGTTGCTCTTGTAAACGGGATTTTAAATAAAGTGACAGGCTCCGCAGCACGATTAATTAATACTAACGGTATCCCTTCAGACTGGACTGGCATTCGTAAGTCGTTAATTAATAATTTTTCTGATCAACGAGACGAAACTGCGTTATACAATGATCTTGCTCTTTTAAGACAAGGGTCCACTACACCTCAAGAGTTTTATGAACGCTGTCAAAATTTGTTTAGTACAATTATGACATACATAACTTTACACGAGAATATTGGTACCACAATTGAAGCGAAAAGGGTTTTATATCAGAAATTAACACTGCAAGCATATTTAAGAGGATTAAAAGATCCTTTAGGTTCACGTATTAGATGTATGAGACCCGAAACAATAGAGAAAGCATTAGAATTCGTGCAAGACGAATTAAATACTATATATTTACAGGCTCGTTATGAACCTGAAAGGAACAAACACCCTATGGCATTGTCATCTCAACCTTTTAAGGTAAATTCAGATTATAATTTTAACACAATACAGTCTAGGCCATTTACATTTCAAAACCAACACCAACCGCGTCATCAATTCCCAACTCACACACAACGACCCCCATTTAGATCTCAACCGGGTCCAGGTCCCTCATACACTCAACAAATATTTAGGGCCACACCTCCAAATTATAATCCTTATAATGCATTTAAAATGCCCCAACGTAATTTTTATCAACATACTAACCAAAATCCCCAACCAGCCCGCCCTATGAGCGGTGTAACTCATTTTGTAACTAAAAATTTACCACCTACTGGACATGACTGGAGGAAACACGGTAATCCACCCCCAACGAATTATTTTAAAACTCGGGAAATGAATTTCCACGAAAGTAATAATCAAAATCAAAGTTATGACCATTATGACTATTATGAGACTGACGATTACTATGACAATTACTATGACGATTATAACCAACACCCAGAATATTATTACAGTGACTATCAACCTGTAGAAAACCACCAATGTCTTCAACAATCAAACGACCCCATACCTTTTGAATATACTGTTGTTGAACCTTCATCTTCAACTACCAATAACCAACAGGATTTTCGGAAAATCAAACCGTTAGACAAACCAAAATAGAGATTAATGTTCAATCCCAACGTCAGTTACCTTATATTCAGATTAAAAATCCACCCTTAAAGTTTCTAATAGATACCGGTGCAAATCAGTCCTTTATAAGTCCAGATGTAGTTGAAAAATATTTTAATAATTTCAATTTAAATTATGAGCCTTTTGAAGTGTGTAATGTTCATTCTGTAAGCAAACATAAATATTCCATAACCGTTCCTTGCTTTAATGAGTTTAAAAGTAATGATGATATAAAATTTTATATTTATAAATTCCACAACTATTTCGATGGTCTAATAGGTACAGATTTCTTAGATAAATGGGAAGCAACCATAGATTATAAAAAAAAATTATTTGTAACCAAAAATGCTTCAAACCCCATACAAGTTTATAATTCGCATAATGTAAACTTATACGAGGATATAATACCAGCTGGTTCCTCTAAATTAGTTAAACTACCAATTAATATGCACATAGGAGAAATTTTAGTCCCAGAGCAAACAATTTCGCGTTGCATTATAAAAGAATGTTTGACATTTGTTAAAAATAATAGAGCTATAGTAGAAATTTATAACCCCAATCGTAGTGACATAATTTTTTCTTTAGACCAGCCCATTCAAGCCGAATTATATAATACTGAATATTTAAATACTGAAAAAAATTGTGAACGAGAGAAGGAAGTCCTTTCTCGTCTTCGAACTGATCACTTAAATGAAGAGGAAAGAATTAATTTAGAAATTCTTTGTGGCCGTTACGCGGATGTATTTTATTTAGAGGGAGAGCCACTAACATTTAGTAACACTATTAAACATTCAATTAAAACCACAGACGAAATACCAGTACACACTAAAAGTTATAGATACCCATTCATACATAGGGGAGAAGTTAGGGATCAAGTCCAAAAAATGCTTGATCAAGGCATCATAAGACCCTCTGACTCAGCTGGGAGCTCTCCAATATGGGTAGTTCCTAAGAAAAGTGACGCTTCAGGGAAAATTAAGTGGCGCCTTGTCATAGACTTTCGGAAAGTTAATGAAAAAACAGTCGACGATAAATATCCTATCCCGAATATATCTGATATTCTAGATAAATTAGGTAATTGTCAATATTTCAGTACCCTAGATCTCGCAAGTGGCTTCTATCAAATTGAAATGAATCCTTCTGATGTATCTAAAACTGCCTTTAATGTAGAACATGGGCATTTCGAATTTTTAAGAATGCCTATGGGCTTAAAAAACGCGCCATCCACCTTCCAAAGGGTAATGGATAATGTGTTGCATGGCTTACAAAATAACATATGTCTCGTTTATCTCGATGATATAATCGTTTTTAGTACTTCTCTTCAAGAACACATAATTAATTTAGAAAAGGTTTTCAAAAGGTTACGAGAATCAAATTTTAGAATACAAATGGATAAGTCAGAGTTCCTGAAAAAAGAAACTTCTTATTTAGGACATATAATTACTAACGAAGGAATAAAACCTAACCCTGATAAAATAACTGCTATTCAAAATTATCCTATTCCTAAAACAGCTACGGAAATAAAACGATTTTTGGGTTTACTGGGCTATTATAGAAAATTTATACCTGACTTTGCTAGAGTAACAAAACCTATGACTCAATGTTTGAAAAAAGGCTACAAAATAACTTTAGGACAGGACTACACTGACTGTTTTGAAAAATGTAAAAGATTACTTGTTAATGACCCCATCCTTCAATATCCCGACTTTTCTAAAGACTTTATACTGACCACGGATGCTTCAAACTTAGCAATAGGAGCAGTTCTCTCTCAAGGCTCCCTTGGCTCTGATAGACCCATAGCGTACGCATCCAGAACTCTAAACTCCAGCGAAATTAACTATAGTACAATTGAAAAGGAGTTATTTGCGATTGTTTGGGGCACTAAATATTTTCGCCCATATCTTTTTGGAAGAAAATTCAAAATTATGACTGATCATAGACCACTTCAGTGGATTATGAACATTAAAGAACCCAATTCAAGACTAACTAGATGGAGACTTAGTTTAAGTGAGTATGATTTTACTGTAACATATAAGCAGGGAAAGTATAATAGTAATGCAGACGCGCTATCTCGAATTGAGATTCACAATGAAGAGGCTAGCTCAACAGTTGTGAATACCTCTGAAAAATCACCCTCCAATATAAGCTCTCGAACCGCCACTGTACATTCCGACTCAGAAAATCCCTTTTTAGAAATCCCTATAACAGACGACGCATTAAATAAATTTCATAGACAAATTATTTTTAATATCGTCGGTAATATTAAAAATAAGCCAATAATAACAAAATTATTTGAAAACTACTTTAAGGCTACCATATCGATTTCGAATTCAAATGTAGAAAATGATGTAGTAGAAGCAATAAAAGAATACGTCAATCCCAAAATCAAAACTGGTATTTTCATCAACCCTCCGTTGGGAATGTACCAAATAGTTCCTATAATCCAAAATAATTTTAAAAATTCTGCTATGGACATTGTTCTTACAAAAACTGAATTAGATAATGTAAAAGATTATTTTAAACAGCAAGAGATTATCAAAAATTACCACGAAGGAAAAACCAATCATCGTGGCATCAATGAATGTTACTTATCTTTGTCAAAAAGATATTTTTGGCCAAAAATGAAAGAACAAGTCACAAAATATATAAATGAATGTACAATTTGCGGCCGAGCAAAATACGATAGAAATCCTATTAAACAGAAATTTCAAATTGTCCCTCCTCCAACTAAACCCTTTGCTATTGTTCATTTAGATTTATTTAGTGTCGAAAATCAAAAATACCTTACAATAATCGATGCTTTTTCAAAATATGCGCAAAGCTATAACCTAAAAGATGGTACTGCAATCAGTGTCGTACAAGGATTATTAACGTTTTGTACTCATCATGGAGTTCCAATTACAATCGTTACTGATGGAGGTCCCGAATTCACAAATCAATTATTTTTAGAATTTCTTAGACTTCACAAAATAATCCATCATAAAATTTTACCTTACACACCCAATGAAAATGGATTAATAGAAAGACTTCATTCCACCCTGTTAGAACATTTAAAGATTTTAAGATTAAATAAACATGGAGAGTCTATTACTAACCTTATGCCATATGCTCTTCTAGCTTACAACAGCTCTATACATAGCTTTACTAAATGTAGACCGATAGATATCATAACTGGACACTTTGATCCCCGTGACCCTATAGACATAGACTTAACAGAACAACTATTACAGCAATACACACAAGACCATCGTGACCGTATGATTAAAGTCTATGATATTATAAACGAATCCTCTCTACATAGGCGTACCCAAATTACTGAAAACATTAATAAAAATAGAGAACCTGAGACATGTTACTTACCCGACCAACAAATATTCATACGAAACCCTAAAGCATCCCGACAAAAACTTGCCCCTCGCTATACTCATGACAAAGTTTTAGCCGACTTACCGATACACATTTACACGAAAAAGAAACGAGGCCCAATAGCTAAATCTAGACTTAAAAGAGTACCTATAAGTGCTCAATTGTTACAGAATGACGATCCTGTTAGCAACCTTGACGAAAGCAGAAGAAATTGAGTTAAGTAGCCTGGATAATGGACCGGGTATTTTACCGTTTAAGTTAGGAACCGCTAGAATCATTTCCCACTATCACTCCTTTATACAATGCGTAGATTTAGTAAAGATTCGTGATAGTTTAAAGTCAGTTCAAGAACAAATCCACAATATTAACCCAATTTTAAGAAATAAAACCCTTTCACTTTTTCAAATGCACATTGAATATCTTGTAACTAAATTAGAAAAAGTTTCACAGCAATTAAAAACCTTTGAGACTAGTCGTGTTAAAAGAGGGCTTATTAACGGTTTAGGGTCAATAATAAAAACTATTTCAGGAAATCTCGACTATACGGATGCTATAAAGTATGATAATGCAATTAAAATATTAGAAGGAAATAATAATATAATTGTTAACGAATTGAACAATCACATTAGTTTAACCAAAAAAATGGTTATTTCAAAATAATGAAATTATTAATAATTTAACAATTAATCAAAGAAAGTTGGAAAATTTGATAAATAACTTAACTAGTGTCAACAGTAACCTCGAAACGGATATCACAACTTTTACGCACTTGACTCAAATATTCTTAATTTTAGGAGATAATATTGAAAGTATAACGGACGAATTATTTCGATTAGAAAATTGGTTAGCTTTTATTCATGCCCAAAGTACACATCATTCAATGTTATCTATCAATATGCATAGAGATATTTTAAATAAGTTAAATAGCCTCTACGAGAAAGAGGAACTTTTAGACATTAGTTTTAGAGACTATTTAGACGTTATTAAAGTAGGTTACTATTATAACGATAGGAATATTGTGTTAATTTTTAGGTTTCCGATTGTCTTTTCCAAATTTTATTTTTTATATCATCTATCCGCAGTACCGAATAAGAATAACCATATCCTTATTCCTCCTAAACCATTCCTAGCAATTCACAATAAAGATTTTATGTACATAGAGGCTGAATGCCCGAAGGTCAACGGATTTTATCTCTGTGAAAACAAATTTAACAATCACTATGGAAAACAGCCCGATTGTATAGAACGCCTCATTACAATGCAGCAGATACAAAGTTCATGTCAATTTGTATCCTTGATCCTGACTACGGAAGCCGTGGAACAACTTGACGACAAGCATTATATTATAACATTTCCGGAGCCATCAAGTTTAAAATTATCCTGCAATCAGCAACAATTTATAAAAGTACAAGGCAGTTATCTTGTAACTCTACCTCTGGGATGTTTAATAAAAAGTACAGAATTTACAATAATTAATAGCAATGATCATATTAGAGGAAAGCCACTGAAAATAATAGACCTACACAATTCTGAGAAAATTGAAGTTTCACAAACGTCATTACAACTAAACTCCATCGATTTTAAAAAGCTTCAAGAAATAAGTAATGAAATGTCATTGCAGCCGAAAATTTCAGGAATAACTGAAAGTAACAGTCTTTATCATACTACAATCCCATTATATGGAACAATATTAAGTGCAGGTGCACTAGGTATTGCTGTTATAATATATAAAAGTCTGAAGAATCGTAAAAGCCTTAAAGTTAAGAAAGAACAAAAGCTAACAAAGAACGAGGAAGGAAATCATGAGCACGTGGAGAAGATTTTACAGCACTATTCGAGATCTAAGGAAATCAAATATATGCTGTTCTTCAGGAGGGAGGAGTTATGTTCCCATGCATCGCGGGAACCGCTTAGCAAGCGTTGGTGCAATATGTACATTACATTGCATCAGAATCCAGGAATATTAACAATCGTAAAGCTGAATCTACATTTCACACAAATTTATTATTTCATTATAATTTTATAACAATCAAAAAGCTGAATGTGCACTTGACATAAATGTATTTCTTTATAATTAATTTTAAATATAATTGTCACTCTTGTTTTCTAATATCGGGCAAGCAGTCGTCATTTTAGTTGTAACTTAAATTGTAATTTTAAATAAAGTATTTTTATAATTTTGGTTTTTTTTGGATCCTCGGCTGCCACCGTACTTAATTAACACAATAAATTGTAAACAATTACAAATACAGGTTTGTATAAATAAATATATTACAAATAACATATATGTACATATATTAATTACCGGGAGAGCTAGTAAAACTTTTATCTTCGTTTAAAAGATATAACTATTGGTCTATTTATAAGACGGCTTTAGGTATAGATAGATAGGGTATTCTATAAACGTGCTGCATGAATGGAGAAAGAAGTTGAATTGTAAGGAGGACCATTAAAGGTTTTAACAGAAATACTCAAGCGTTTGGGGCGACAACTTGATAGAGACAGGTGATAATAGTTTATATAAATAATAGGGAGAAGAAATTCTTAACACATCATACAGCGTGGTTATCATATGCATATTCTGGCGAAGGTGAATAGGGAGCCACTTAAGTTGACCTCAAAAATCTAAAACGTGATCAAACTTGCACAATCTGAAAATAAAACGAATGCACAAGTTTTGAAGGCGATCTAATTTATTAAGTAGGTCCTCGTTAATACCTAATTGGCAAACGACAGTATAGTTGAGACGGGGTAGTAAGAAGGAGTGGGATAGCAAAATTTAAGTTTTCAATGGTACGAAAATTTGCAGACGCTTGAGAGAGTGGAATGACGAATTTATTCTTTGATTCATTTCTTGTCATAACTTGTGCTGTCCAAGTTTAGTGTCATCAATCCTAGATTTTTAACTCCATCAGAATAAGAAATCACTATATCACTGTACCCTATATTAGGAAACTGATTCCGTTGCACCTTATTATGAAGATATTTGCTATCAATAAGAATGGCCTGAGATTTTCTGGGATTTACAGTGAGACCGAAAGACTCAGTCCGTTCCTTTATTACAATGAAATTATTATTTTTAGCTCTATTGGTAGCATCAAGATTTTTAGTGAGAAATATCTTTAGATTTTTAAATCGTTTGCATAGAGATAGTAGTGAGAAGATATTATTTTAGTGATTTCATTAATAAAAATGGAAAAAAGTAAAGGAGATAGTACGCCGCTCTGCAGAGTATAAATTATCAGACCATGTTGTCTATCGATGGCCGTATAGGTATGAATGAAAACACAATGAATCACGGCTGTGTAAGTTAATCGTGTTAAGGCTGCGAATAACACCAATCAATAATATATCAAAATATTAAATAAGCCTGACATGTACCGATGTCCAGGCAGATGGCAAAGAATTGGCTGTTAAAGATAAATTAAGAAAAATTTTTATAACAGTCAATAGGATGTCGAGAATAGGAACAAGCATGTCACGACTAATATTATCATTACCCAAATGAATGAATCATATAATAACACTGCGGTGCTAATTTAATCAAAATCTGTCCAGTAGTTTTTTTATGCTGGAGTCATAGTCCATTTCAGTTTTAGTTTCTTCTCAGAATAATTTTTAAAAATAAAAAGAAACAAATACCAAAAGTTTTATAACAACAGACTTATTATATTTAAATATATCTTTGTCTTTAACTATTGTTTTTTTTGAGTTTCATGAATAATTAGATCTAATATTTAAAATGGTTCCCACTCACTCTCCGCGATTACTTTAAAAGTTAAATTATCACAGATAGGTGGAGCGATGATGTTTATTTTTAATAAATCGGGAAGTTTGGGTGGAGAAGTTGGGAAATGCTGATTTTGAGAATTTAAGTTAAATAAATTATTAGAAGTTTTATCCACTACTAATGACTTGAATAGGCTATGAACAAATGAAAATTGTTGTGAACGTATTTTTTATGCACTACAACATCCTACCTAATACGTTATAAGGTTGGCTGGTAAATAGTGTCTTTGTGCCATTAAGCCCGCCTTTTTTATTGTGCAATAAAAAATGAAATAAATTAATAAATAAACTAAAATAATAAACGGCAAAGTGTCCCATAAAATAATAAGAAAGATGAGAAAGATCTTAAGAATATATATTTCGGTATGGTAAGCTTGCCTCGTAATAAACTCTACTAAATTTTAATGAAAGTTGGGTTACCTCATTAATTTAAAATATTAAGATATTTTTACCTGTTAATTAAAATTATATTTTTATAAACTTTATATTCTGAGAGATGATGTGTAAATAATTAAATATAAATAATTGTCAACTCACGGTTTATATATAAACAAGTTCTTCATATATAAACAAGTTCGTTTTAGTTTGAATATGAAATGGAATCCGTTTCTGTCAACAGAAACATATCCACTACAGACTAATTTGTTGACGGGTTTGTGTACCATCCATTATGTTATATACTTGTTGTGGTAATGTGGTGGATGTTTTATATTGTATATTAAAAGGAATAGATTACTTGTATGATATAATTATATTAATTAATGTGGAAACATGATTGTTATGAACGGATTATTAAAGTACGAGTATATGTAATTAGGGTGATTCAAAAATGCATGTGAAATTTTTTATTTATTTTATGGAGGCAACCTGTCATTTTGTTCTATTGGTTAAAAAACTTCGAGCAATTTTTTTTTAGATTTTTAAAACAGGTTTTAGTTGTCGCTACCAGGGATGAAAAGTGTTGGGTTTTATGAACGGGTAAAAAATAAGTACTAACCTATTTTATTAAACAACTACAATACGCTTATTAGCGATAAGGTCGCCTTTTGTACATTTTTTTTTCTCTTTTTTTTCTAGCTGTTACTATGTGTTTTTATTACTTTTTGAGGATGTGCAATAAAGAATATTATTATTATTATTATTATTATTACAATAAAAATTTAAGGATAACTACTATTATCAAAGAACTAACAGAGGGTAAACAGTTGATAACAAATATAAAAGATAAAGGTTCGGGAAAAAAAGCCACTAAAAGGACCTGTATATCTGAGCTAGCAACAAACTTCTTTCGCAATCTGTATAGCAAGTCATGCAGTTACACAACAACCGCGCTAGAAGACAACACCACTGAACGCGACGAAATTCCCGTCATCCTTAAAGCGGAAGTAGAACAGGCGATAAAATCCCAAAAAAACTTCAAGTCACCAGGAGAACACAAACTTTTCAAACGAACTCCTTAAGGGTAGCGCTGACTTGATCATTACTCCATTTACGGATCTATTCAATGATATTATCAAGAAAGAGGAAATACCTAATCAATGGACTTAGTGAAAAATAATTTTACTCCATAAGAAGGGAGACAGAGGTGAAATAAATAACTACCGGCCGATTAACCTGATGTCGAACCTATATAAAGTTTTTTCAAAAGTCATCTTAAGCCGAATAAATAAAGTATTGGAAGAGAATCAGCCAATAGAACAGGCGGGCTTCCGCAAAGATTACTCCACAACTGACCACATTCACACCATAAAGCAAGTAATCGAAAAATGCAACGAATATGGAAAGCCTTATTATCTGGCCTTTATAGATTATAATAAGGCGTTCGACTCTTTGGAGCACAACGCCATATGGGAAGCTTTAAAGTCACAAGGTGTGGATTTTAAATACATACGAATAATTAAGGAAATTTATAAAAACTCATCAGCGAGAGTGATGACAGACATAGAGGGAAAAGAATTTCCAATTTCGAGAGGTGTTAGACAAGGGGACCCATTATCTCCAAAAAATTTTACAGCCGTATTAGAACATCTATTCCGAAACTTAGATTGAAAAAAGGAAGGAATTAATATTAATGGTGAAAAACTAAATCATCTACGTTTTGCCGACGACTTAATCTTGCTCTGCGAATCTGCATCAAGTTTACAAATTATGTTAACAGAACTCAGGGACCAAAGTATGGCAGTGGGTCTGACTATGAACATGGAGAAAAACGAAGATAATGACTAATCGTGAAAAGTACACTATAGAAATAAATAACTCCATCATACAGTATGTGGACCATTATACATATCTAGGACAGATAATATCAACAAGTGATCAAACACAAAAAGAAATTGACACCAGAATCAGCAATTCCTGGAAAAGATATTGGTCACTAAAAGAAGTGTTTAAAAATCCACAGATACCACTAAAAGATAAAAAGAAAGTTTTTGACACTTGTGTTATTCCATGCATGACCTATGGCTGTCAAACCTGGGCTCTAACGCAAAGATACAAAGAAGCACTAAAAGTTTGCCAGAATAGTATGGAAAGAAGCATGTTAAACATTAAATTAAAGGATAAGGTAAAATTAAAAGATATCAGGCATCAAACAAAAGTTACTGATGTTACCTACACGGTACGGAAATTGAAATGTGGATGGACTGGACACCTTATTAGAAATAATAAGGAGAAATGGGGAAAAAAGGTAACAGTTTGGTATCCTCGAGACGGGGTAAGAAGAAGGGGCAGGCAAATTAAAAGATGGGAAGATGAAATCAGAAAGCATGCAGGAGTTACCTGGAGGCGCACAGCATTAGATAGAGCTAGATGGAAGAAGCTGGGGGAGGCCTATGCCGCAAGGCAATCTGATAATGACGAAGAAATGTAAAAAAAAAAAAAAAAGATAAAATTGTTGTTATTGTTATCAGAAATAAAGGCTATTATTATTATATTATTATTATTATTATACTATTATCAAAGCGGGCGTCAGCTAGCTCCGAGTGACGAAAGCACCCATAGTGCTGAAAGTCTAACTCGGGTGGGTATATATACGCGCAATATCGAAATTTTTATACAGGAGATCTTCTGGTATGAGTATGGTATTTTTAGAAAGCCCTTGGCCCATAGACCCAGAAAATGCATTTACACTTAGCAATATACCCACCGCCTCCACCTCTACGGCCGTTTGAAAAATGAGACTAAAATTTAGTTTTTGGCTCCGCACCAGTATAAAATCACTGTTTCCACCTTGAAAAAAGGTTTTCTAAAGGTTCTTGTTGAGACCTTTCCAACAAGCCCAAAAACGCCAAAATCCGACCACCGGTTGAAGAGATATGACATTTTGAAAATTTTGACTGGCGCCTCCATCGAACATTTCTTGAAAGTACTTTGTCTGTTTGTGTGTATGTTTGTAGTTTCAACCGATTTCTTCAAACTATCAGGAATTGAAGTACATTAAAAACTAAGACTTTTTGTTCTACGACTTTTCGATTTGGCCGCCATGTTGGCCGTGGCCAGCCCTCGAAAGGCCAAAAATGGCCATTTTTCGTAGAGGCACTGTGGCCAAACCAGTTGACGTACATAGACAAATTGGGCATTATTGGAAACGTCTTAAGCTCATATTTTGAATGTTATCCATATTGATGGCAAAAACATTTGTTGGCGTGACATTTTTGGTCAAAAACCAAAAAATGGCTGACTGGCCGGGGACATACCGGCCATTTTCTCGAAAACGACTCCAACGATTTTTTCCAAAATTTCCTCATTTTCAGCCCCAAATTAGAGCTAAAAATTGGTATATAGCACATATCTGGGAAAACTCGTTATTTCGAGATATGGCCGTGAGAAGTTCAAAAAATCATGAAAAAATTGAGACACATGGGTTGTATTGACACATTGTAGTGAGTAGATTCATGAATGTCGGATTTTTTTACTCTGATTTTTTTTATTTCTCAATTGTTCAATGGATATTGGTTTAAAAATTAATTTTTTTCAGCATTCGAATTTTTTTTTCTGTACTTTTGGTTTTGTTTCTGACGTTGGCAAAATTTTCATGACAATTTTACTAGTTGCACAGTCAAACTCACTAACGCATTGCCGACTGTGAAAATAAAACAAAATTTACAGAAAAAAATCCGAATGCTGAAGAAAATCTGTTTTGAAGCAATGAGTTAAAAAAATAAATGGAAACTGAAAAAATTAAAAGTAAAAAAAATCGGGCACCTGTGGAAATCGAACCCGAGGTCTAGTCTTTGTAATTACAACGCTCATCCTCTGAGCCAAAACACTCTCATTTTGTCAGAGGCAACTATTCCATATAAATGAGTATATATTTGCATGAAAAATAATCGCACAGCATTTTGTTTCCAATCCTTTTACAAAACTATTGATATCAAAACAAAAACTTCTCAACGAAGTAAATACCGAGTGACGAAAGCGAGCACATTCACATTTTTTGTGTTTGTTTACCTTTGTGAATAAAAATGTTCGTGGTTTTTTTCGTCGCAAAATTCATATCAGGAGTTTTGTGTCAGTGAATTCGCTTTCGTCTCTCGGTATTTACTTCGTTGAGAAGTTTTTGTTTTGATAACTAAGACTAGTAACTTAAGATGTTAATGTATATTTGTTACAATCGGGGAATTTTCGCCTAAAGTCTTTGACTGCCAACAATAGGTACTGTTTCTGGTCTTCGTCTGTCGTATGAAGGCTATTTGTACTCTTCAATCAACGATACTCCCCTCTCAGCTGTATCGTTGATAACTTTTAGACCCTTTACAACAGTCACACATTTTTTAAATTCACAATCGTCCTTTCAGGTCTGCACGTCCTTTTTTAAAAAAACGCAGGAGATGGAGATACTTTTAAAAAACGTTAATGTGTGAGAAGATACGAAGTCCTCCAGGTTTTTTGTTGCAATAAGGTTTTGATCCAGGATGGCTCGCTTTTGAGTATTTTCTGACCCTTCTATTTGAAGAGCAAGAACTATCTTTCGCTTAGTTTCCAAAGAAACTTGGTCGTCAGAGAAGGCCAAAGCTACAAGTTTTTCTGATAGGTACCAAAAGTGCCCCAACGCTTGTTTCATAGAAACTTTTGAAAGTGATTCATTCACTTTATTGTAAGCTAATAAATCCTTCATAAGTTGTAAGTCATTCCTTGGCGCAGACAATGCGCAAATTCGTACAGTATAAATGCAAATTTCTTTAATTTCCCTCTTCGTCAGTTTTAGTTGTTCCCGAAAAAGATATATTTTAAAAGAATAGATGGCCTTTGCCATCCACCTTGCCCGGTGGACACCAGCAGGTTGCTCGAAAAGATACACCTTTCTCAGGTGTTCCTCCCAAAAATATGATTATCAGGTTAAGTAGTTTCTTATAATCGTCTCGTGGTTGAAACTCGTTAAGCTGGCTTTCAGCAAATAATGTCATCTTTTCGGTAACATCTGCTACTTGTTTAAGAGTTTCAGGGTCCACAGTAGCTGCCCTAAAGTCCTCTTAGTATTTAGGCCAACGTTTTTGCAGTCTTTTAAAAATTTGTATATCTGGCCAACTAGAAGCATTAGTTGCTGAAACTACGCTGGCTTCAAGCACAATCTCCAAAATGTGATGCCTGCATGGAAGCCATAATAATTTTTTCTCCAGCTTTTGCTCTGGTAAGATACAAGCTCCATTGAATCGACCTGTGTTTGATGCTGTGTTTTTAAAACACATCGATTTTACTTTTTCATCCAAGCCCCAGGACAATAACATTTCATAAACAGCTGAGGCCATCGCCTGCCCTCTTCCATTCGGAAGTTTTGGAACACCCAGAAGCTGTTCCATTCCCTGTCCTGATACTATAACAGGCAAGCGATCCACAACCTCATGTCCCGTTATGTCCTCGAGCATTTTACCATCCCAATGAACGGTAAGCAGAACCTCTGACTTAAACTCGCTTTTTAGAGATTCTGCGATTTTTTTTTCGTCGCTGGATTCGCTGACGCCGAATAGAAGTAAAACTAACGTTATACTTCTCAGCATCATAGCCAGCGCTCTTGAGAGTCGATGTTAATACCACAGCAGCTTTTCGACCGCTTAACTTAGCAACATCAAGACTTACAGCCAAACGGTCATTGATTAATTCTTTCCTCCCTTGTTTTCGCTGTGGCTTCGAGGTAGACGGTCCTGACAATAGAGTAGCCGGCCAACTGTCTAAAGAGGTCGAAGACGACGACATTAAAAAAGGTTGGCTATATACTAGTTACTTAAAAACTAGCTCACACTCTATTGCAAAATTACAACTTTAATCTTTAAACCCTTTCTGTAGCTTAATAACCTGAAGACTGAAGAGGTTAAAAAACATGGATAGAGGATATGTACCAGGTTATGTTCCAGGTCCCTTATTTACACTCAGGTACAAAAATACATAAAGGCACCGCCATTTTGGTTCCCAAGGGGTGCAACCCCATTACCATATGTAACGCATTTTTCAAAAACTTTAATGGATGGTAGCGACCCCTAAAGTTGACTTAAATAAAAAAAAATATGGGTATATTCTTTTTCATATTGGATTGGACCATATAAGACGGTGCCCCTATAAAAATTTAAAAATAGGATTTTTTGAATCACCCTAATATATATAGTGTTTTATATTTAATAAAGAAATATGAAATTAGTCATTAAATATTACTATTATTGATTTTAATTAATTCTTTCTTTTGAATTTATTACGAAGATATTGAAAATGAGTGTTAAAATTATTTTCGTAACAATATTGATTAGGCGTTTAAACCATCCGGGCTGAGCTCAAAGCCCACAGACATGAGTTTGCCGATATGCGGTCTTCAGCGAAATCTGCTGCTCCCGCTGCTGTGCCCTCCACGAAGGAGGACTATTTGGAGGAATTGAGGCGCTCGATTATTTCCTCAGTGGGCGTTATGATTAACGCCCGCTTCGAAGGTATTGAAGAGCGCCTCCTTCCTGAGAGGATCCTTCGCCCACCTCTCGCCACGGACAAGGGAAAGGAAGCAGCAGCCTCCGCCGCCGCGAAACGGGACTCAGCTCTGGCAAGCCCGTCCGTCCCACCGTCAAGGTCTGCCCGCCGGGAACCTTCCCAAACCGCTCCAGGCCGAGCGTTACCGGCTCTCCCGCCGTCCCTGGCCGCCGCTCCAGAAGCCTGGACGACGGTGGTGCGCCGAGCCGGGAAGAAGAAGCAGCCGCAACAGTCTGCGGCTGTATCTTTGATAGCCCCTGCGGTTCAACCGCCGAAATCCAATCCCTCTCAACAGAGGAGGGGAAAGAAAGAAAGAAGGGGGAAAAACAAGGAGAGTGCTTTTCAGGGCGCTGAGAAAGCGAAGCCCAAGCTGCCGCCTAAAAGATCGCCTGCAGTTATAATTAAATTGCAGAAGGAGGCAGCAGCTAAAGGAGTCACATACGCGTCCGTCCTCGAGCGCGCCGCCGAGAAAGTGGACCTCGGCGAGATCGGACTCGAGGGCGGCCTTAGAATCCGTCGGTCAGTCACGGGGGCTCGTCTTCTGGAGCTACCTCAGGCGGCTCCAGAAAAGGCGGATAAATTGGTCGCCGAATTGCGTGCGGCACTAGATGGGGTGGCAGAAGTCGTTCGGCCCGTCAAACAGGTCACAATTAAGATCAAAGGGCTGGATGACTCTGCTACAAGAGAGAAGGTTAGAAATGCCATTTGCAGCGTCAGCCAATGCCCTAACGAATCCATTCTTGTTGGTGAAATTCGTTGGGGCCATGGAGGCATGGGGGTGGCTTTTGCCCACTGCCCCGCTGACGCGGCAAAAGCCGTTTTGGATAAGGGCAGACTGCTGGTGGGGTGGAGCTTGGCCGGGGTCGAGCTCCTTGAGCAGAGGCCAATGCGGTGCTTCGGGTGTCAGGAACCCGGGCACACGCGAGCAGTCTGCCCATCCGGGGTGGACCGCAGCACCGTGTGTTTCCGGTGCGGCATAGCGGGCCACACTCGCGATGGCTGCACCGGAGTGCTTAGGTGCACAGTCTGCGCGGACCTCGGGCTCCAAGCGGGGCACGAACTGGGGAGCCAATCCTGTAAGGCTCCTCGTAGGAGGGGTAAGGCAGCTGGTCCCTCCCCAGCTGCCCCAAGCGGAGGGCGCCTGCAGGCGCCAGCTGAGGCTATGTCGTCATGAATAGACGGCGACATGGCTTCCTGCAGGCGAACCTGAACCACTCCGCCAGGGCCCAGGATCTTTTCATCCAGGCCATGGCGGAGTGGGACATCAGTGTAGCGATGGCCTGCGAGCCCTACTATGTCCCTCCTATTTACAACTGGGCGGGGGATACTAGCGGTTCCGTGGCTGTCGTTGCGGGTTCTGGTCCCGGTCCCCCTCTCTCCAGCCTAGAGACAGGCCCGGGTTTGGTCGTGGCGCGATGGGGGGAATACGTCGTCATCGGCGCGTACTTCTCCCCCAATCGCCGACTGGCGGAGTTCGAGACTTTCCTCGACTCCATCAGTGCGGCGATTGGAAGACAGGCGTCGGGGAAGCTCATTTTCCTCGGCGACCTGAACGCCAAATCTGTGGCCTGGGGGAACCGCGCCACGGACGCTAGAGGTAGGGCCGTCCAGGTCTGGTCGCTCCTCTCCGGTCTGTCCCACCTCAATAGAGGGACAGATGCGACCTGCGTGCGACAGCAAGGGAGTTCCGTGGTGGACGTTTCGTTCGCCACCCCAGCTGTCGCTCGCACAGTCGTTGACTGGAGAGTCGAGATGGAGGTGGAGACTCTATCGGACCATCTTTACGTCCGATTTGACCTCTCCACTTCCCAACCGATCCTGGCCAGGCCACCGCGGGAGGGGAGTCACTTTCCTCGTTGGGCAATCAAACGTTTGGATCGGGAAATGGCAAAGGAGGCTGCCATCGTACAAGGATGGGCCTTTCCCGATCCGCCCAATGAGGAGACCGACGTGGAGGAAAGGGTCGGCTGCATGCGCGAAGCGCTTTCACGGGTTTGCGATGCGGCCATGCCGAGGGTGAGGTCTAGGCCTCGACGCAGAGCAGTGTACTGGTGGTCGCCCGAAATTGCCGAACTTCGGGCGGCCTGTTGCAGGGCTCGCAGGGCTTTCGTCCGGTGTCGCCGTCGTCACGGCTTCGACCCGGTTCTTGAGGCCCAGCTGCGGAGTCGATACCGCGAGGCAAAATCGACTCTGCGGATGGCGATTCGGAAGGCGAAGGACCTGGCTCGGGAGGAGATTCTGGCAGGTCTCGATAGGGACCCATGGGGACGTCCGTACCGCGTCGCGCGGAACAAACTCCGCGCCGCGTGCGCCTCGGTCATGGAGTCCCTTCAGCCGGATTTCCTCGAGCGGTTGGTGGGGGACTTATTCCCGGAGTCCACCGGCCACTCACCTCCCGTGATGGCCCCCCTTTCTTCTAATGGGGGGGTGGGTTCTGTCCCAGACATCACGGAGGTCGAGCTGGAGGTCGCACTGAATCGCCTTCGAGCCCGCAACACTGCACCGGGGCCAGACGGTATTCCGGGGCGGGTTCTACTGTTCGCCCTGGAATACCTGGGAGGCAGGCTTCGGGAACTCTTCAACCTCTGCTTGCGCACTGGACAGTTCCCGAAGGTCTGGAAGGAGGGCAGATTGTGCCTGCTGCGGAAGGACGGTCGTTCTGCCGACTCCCCTTTCGCATACAGGCCCATCGTGCTGCTGGACGAGGCGGGTATACTCTTCGAGAGAATCCTCTCTGCACGTCTCGTCCGGCACCTCGAAGAGGTAGGTCCTGATCTCTCAGAAGCTCAGTTCGGCTTCAGGGCGGGTCGTTCAACGATCGACGCCCTGGGAGCTCTGAGAGACCTGACCCAGGAGGCTGTTCGCGGGGGGGACGTCGTCCTAGCGGTTTCGCTTGACGTCGCCAACGCCTTCAACAGTCTACCGTTCGAGACATTGGTTGAGGCACTCCGGTTCCATGGAGTGCCTCCCTATCTCCGTAGACTGTTGGGGGCTTACCTGCAGGACAGGGAGGTCCTGTGGGAAGACGGTGACCGGCGGGTCTACCGACGTAGCGTATGCCGTGGGGTTCCACAGGGGTCCGTGTTGGGACCGGTGTTGTGGAACCTCGGCTACGACTGGCTGCTTCGCTGTCCTCTCCTGCCCCGGATGAGGGTGTTGTGTTACGCGGATGACACCCTCGTCACCTGCAGAGGAAAGAACTTTGCGGAGGCAGCCCGTCTGGCTACCGTCGGCGCTACGTTGGTAGCGGATCGAATAGGGCTGCTGGGATTGGAAGTCTCCGTCACAAAGACGGAGGCCATCCTGTTCCACGGCCCTCGCCGGGGTCCCCCTCGTCGGGCGTCCATCTCCGTCCAGGGTTCGGATGTGGTGGTGAAGACCCAGATGAAGTATCTGGGTCTCACACTGGACGGAAGATGGAACTTCGGGGCTCATTTCTTTCTTCTGGCCCCGAAGTTGGTATCCACCGCAGCTGCCTTGGGGAGGCTTCTGCCTAACGTCGGTGGGCCGCAGGCTCCGTGCCGGCGTCTATATGCCGGCATCGTGAGGAGCATGGCCTTGTACGGTGCCCCAATTTGGTCGGGAGTTCTTACCGCCGACTCCAAGACCCTCTTGCGGAGAACGCAGAGGATCCTTGCGGTAAGGGTGATTCGGGGGTATCGTACGGTGTCGTACACTGCGGCCACACTTCTGGCGAGCGATCCGCCTTGGGAGCTACAGGCGGAAGTGCTCGTCGGAGTGTATTGGCACCGGGTAGAAGCCAGGGCCAGGGGGGTAAGGCCCGAGGCGGCTCGGGTCAGGGCTCTAGCTCACCAAGCCCTGATTCGACGGTGGGAGAGGGACCTAGGGTCCCCTGCCGCCGGACTGACGACTGTGGGGGCGATCCGTCCCCACCTCGATCGTTGGATCAACCGGCGGCATGGAACGCTTACGTTCCGTCTTGTGCAGGTGCTCACGGGGCATGGGTGCTTCGGTGAGTATCTGCACAAGATCGCACAAAGGGAGGCGACCCCATCCTGCCACCACTGTGACGAGGCCGTAGACACGGCTCGCCACACCTTGGCAGAGTGCGTAGCCTGGGACCACCAGCGTGCTGAGCTGGTGGCCGTGGTGGACGAGGACCTCTCGCTGCCGCGCCTTATAGGCGCAATGATCGACAGCGAGAGGTGTTGGGTCGCAATGGCCTCCTTCTGCGAGCAAGTCATCGCTGCGAAGGAGGCCGCGGAACGGGTCAGGGAGCAGGCCTCCACCGCTGACCCACTCCGTAGGGGAAGGCTGGGAAGAAGGAGGCGGGAGTACGCCCGCCGCTTCCTTCCCCAGTTGTAGTGCCTTGGTGGGAGGGGAGGGTGACCTCTCTCACCTAGTCCAGGCCTACGTCGTGAGGGTGCTCTAAGTTACTCGGAGCACCCTTACATGGGGGGGTACCGCTGGGGCGCCACGGTGAGTGCGCAAGTGATCCCATGGCGTCCCATTAAGGCGTTGAGGGCATCCGTTGGTTTTTTAGTGGGTAGCCTTAAAAATGGCAGCGTGCTCGATGCTGCCGGGTAGTCCCACATAACCCTCCGACCATCACCATCTTGGTCGGCGGGTATTCGTAACGGATTTTTCCAACGATATAAAAAAAAAAAAAAAAAAAAAAAGGCGTTTAAACCATATTTTTATCCTCCATTAAAAAGATGAACTTCACGAAATCAGATTTTATTGAAAATCATTTAAGTGAGAGATGATATTAATATTAATCTAAGTTTGATCTAAATTAGCATTACTTACGCTTTTGATTTGAGAGACTTTGATTTTTTAAAACCATGACTTTAATCCTTCCCAGGGAGTAAATCAATCGTAGACAACAGGATAGTTTAAACATTGTTTACACATTCCATTGATCTATATCTCGTTTTTTTTTCATTTCATTTAACAAAAATAGTAAAAGTAAATTAATCTGTGTAATCTTTGTCTGTCCGAGTATGACTTCATACAGGACGCGACAAGGCGTAGGATTACACTAAACTAAGCCCCTTACGTTGTCCATTTTATAAATTGTGAACATATTTCATTAGCCTTGTCTTGCCTTTCATATTTCTTGTCGCTACCCTCAAATTGGTTGTTATTAAAAAATATTTTATCCTCTTCAAGTCTAATTATTTTTGTAACGTCGACAATAATTTGGTAATACTTTTGGATTTGACTAGCTTTTGGTGAAGGTGATTACGTGTAATCAGGTGACTTATAAGATTTATATATATATGGTATCATTTTGGTACATATAATATTTACACTAAAAAAGAGTTAATCATTAGCAAAATAGAACATATAGGAATCTAGGTCCTTTCTACTAAACTACTTAAAATTTAATGCAAGAAACATCCGTTCTTACGATAAAATATTAGAATCAAGTTTCATTTAAGTAAAATGAGACATGCACGCTACCAACAAATGTTTATCCCGATTGCAGCTACACTATAATAGGTAATTCAATACAATAGCTTATTTGAAAAAAAGATATTTTGGTAATTCTATATAAGTCCTAGAAAACTATGTAACTCATACTGAATAAATTTTGTTTACTTGAATCTTTTTCGTTCACTACGTTACTAAGCATTACTAAGGGATGGAATTCATTCATCAGGAACTGACGTTATCAATTTATCAATATCAAAGGGTTGATGAAATATTCCATACTTTCAATCTTGATAAATACAGCATTATATCCGAGATTATTTTTATCTTTATTTAGAAAAGTTTCCAAATAATTTGTGTAATCAATATTTATCGATTGAAGTTATTAACATTTGTATTATAAAAATGTAATTTCAAATCGTTCTGCAATCTCATATAATATGTATACTTAATACTAATTATCTTGCTTTACATTCTTTACGTCTTATAATTTTACTTATATTAACTTTAATAATCAAATAATAACACTTATATAACTTTTAAAGTTTGGTCAGTTATATCATTTCATCTTTTGGGTTACGGATCTTTTTTATTTATTCGAAATCTCATAAAAGCGCAAAAAAATACTATCTAGTAATTTGACGAAACATTTTTAACATTGATCGAGTAAGATAAATAGCATTCTTATTTTACAATTATTTATTATTTAAGTTTAGTCACGAACTGGACCTAATTATAAATATGATTGGATGGTTATAAGACAATTGAATATAGGCGATTGAAGAAAATATTAACGATGTTATAAAAATAACATGGCAAAAACCCTCAAAATCTCCACAGAGATGATGTATGATAAAACAACGTGGAACAAATTGACATTGCCTTTTCTCTAAATAATTAGGATAAGAGCAGGATAGTGACAACTTAACTGAGAAATTTATTTTCATTTCATTTAACGTTAAGTTGTGGCAAGTAAGAGTAAGTTTATTTCAATAAATAATAGTATATTAATAATATAGATACTATCCTGTCTTACTAAATAATTATTAAAAAAAAAATTAATAAAAACAATTTTCTTGTAAGGAATTTTATGCTACATGTAAATTAGTACGAAATGAATACCTTGTACCGTAACTACGCGCAGCCATTAGCAGTTTAACCGAACTACTTAATAACGTAACAAAACACCCATTAAATTTTTGTAGAATTTATTACGAGGAAACCCTAAAAAAGTGAAATAATAAATATTCTTACAAGCTTTGTCAACTTTGTACTTATTTTGTGGAAGAGTTTATTTTATACGGTGTGTTTTAATATCAATGTCATAATTAGTGAGAAATTCAATAAATAATGTTAATTAAAATTAAGGGTTGTTATTATTTTTAAATTGTATAATTTTTAATCCAAAAATTGTAATGACTTGTCAAAATTATACTATAACTCTTATTATTTACTCACACATATAAAGAAAATGAGTATTGATTCTGATTATTAAATAACCAGAATTACTATAGGCAGGCAACGCCACATTGTATCGAAAATTGATTGCCATTACATGTACTTTACAATTGAAATACAAAACAATTGAAATTAAATTTAACTTTGATCTGAAATTCGAATAATGGATTGGGTAACGTATAAAATATAGCGTATGTTGGAATAAACAAAAAGCAATATATCATCGTCCTAATGCTTGTTTGTCCCTGTTGCCATAAACAAAAAAAACTTTTTTGGTGGTAATTATCATAAACAAAAAACTAGAAATAAATGACATAATGTTAATAAGTTATGTTCATATTAAATCCATATAAGCCGAAGCGAGGCTTAACTCATCAATGTTTTCTTAATAACGAACAAGAAAATACGAAAACAAGGTTGTTTTGAGATGCCCATCACGTGAAGAGGAACGACAAAGGAATAGTTAACGAAATATTTACTTTGCGCGCCTACTACGGTGTAACATTGAAGACAACTTAATTTAACTTCAGACGACTTGGCTTGAATTTTGATATTAGTATTTGATCAGGAAGTAAAATAAAATAACTTTCAAAGAAAATACGTGTATTTGTTTTTAATAAGAATATTATAAAAATTTATCGATATGTCAAAAACCCTTAATTTAAGGAATGCGTGGATAAATCGATTTAAAAATTAAACCATATACACCTTAAAGATGTTAAAAAAAATCGTTAGAAAAATATATGTTCGATCCAAATCTGAAAACTATACATTTGTAATTAAATATATTAAGTAAAAAATATAGTCTTACATACGGTCGGCATTTTAAATTGAAACTATTATTTCAAGTATCATATGAAAGGACTATACGTGGATATTGCAAAATTAATTTTATTTATTCTTTACAATGAAGTATATATATTAAAAAATATTTAAAAAATACCTGTGAGACTAAAAGTTAAAAAAAAACTATTTTTAAATCCTAGATACTCCATATTAGAACTAATTGTAAGCTACAATTTATAATTACAATATACCTCGGTGGGCAAATCGACTCGCACTATGTCTTTTTTTAATTAAATAACATCTATTTCAAAAAAACACTTTATCAATTTAATTTCAATTAGTATATTATATATACGTCTAGTTATTTACAAGATATATACAAATATATTAAATAAGCGCGCAGCATTTATTGAACGTACGTACATAGATAGTCCCGACCCCAATTAAATTAGGAAAAGGGCAAGACTTAAATAATAAAAGGTATATATAAAAATAAAATAAGATATTAAAATACAGGAACATGATAAAAACAACAATAAATAATATTAGATAAATGAAAAAAAATATGAACATTTAATCTCGCGTGTAATTAAGGAAAATATTCAGTTTAATATTATAAATATTCATACACATTTAGGGCACCATCTCTCAGACTGACCATATCATTTCGTATTTCAATATATACATCACAGTCACCTATCATTTAAGCTAGCAGGCTTAGTGCAGTGCTTTGTGATATTCCTGCACGACCTGTCTAAATAATGATATATACCGATTATAACCACTATCAGATTGTAAATTTAATTTAGCAATATGGTCTATATAATGTTTCGATTATCTAAATACGTATTAATTAGTATAATGAGGCCATGTTTAATAAAAATACTCAGTTTACTAATTGATAAATATTAAAATGAAACAAAATTTGTTTATACCAAAATTTTGTTATTTATTTGCTGCATGGTTTTTATTACAAATTGCGACACAAAAAATAAACGGCTCACTTTTTTCACAAGCAATATATGTTCATGATTAAAAAAAAATTGAGTTTTTAGGATAAGGTTTATAGACACAAACCATTAAAAGACTTGATATTGCAAAAAGACGAATCAAAAAAAAGACATAAACGATCTCCTTCTGAAAATAATTTAATGACTTTTAAGCTATTACGCAATCGTATGTGCAGAGAAGCTAAATAACATAACGTTTTTTACTATTTAACAGTTAATCCAGTTAGACATGGAAATTTCTTAAATCTTCTGATATCGGTAACCGCCAGTCAGAGATTGTAAAGATTTAGGTTTAGATGTTCTCAATGATTATTTCTCTCTTCCACCGGTATTTGCATTAAGCGAGAAAACTAAAACTCTACGGAACTTGTCTGCCTTGCCGATGCCAAATGCTTCTCTATTTTATTAAAGTGTCGTTAGTGAACTGGATGTTAAAACCGCCACACTCTCCATTTCATCTAATACTATAGGTAAAGATAACTTAAGCTTGGAAATAATCACCTCTATTCTCTTTTTTACTCTTACTCAATTACTCTTCTATTACTCTTTCAGTTTTTACGCATATTTTTAGTTACTCTCTTTCTTCATCTACCTTTCCCTCAACTTGGAAAATAGCACACGTCAATTCTCTCCCTCCCAAGTTAATGAGGTAAACCGCGAGGTACACTAAGCATTTCAATCACTGAAGTGTCTTCAAAACTTTTTGCCTATGAAAACTAAAATATTCAATACTCAAACTCTCATTCAGCCCATCATTGACTACGCCGATACCTTTTTATGGATGCCACAGATGAGCTTATTAATAAAATTTAATAATTGCAAAGTCTCACCATCAGATTTATTTTTGGACTAAAAACTTTCGTAGAAAGCTTAAGTAGCTCCTAATTCTCTTTCGCAAAAATAATTGCATTTTATCCCTTCTTAACAACATTCTCTATAACCAAACATTGTTTGCGCGATCGCTTCTCTTTTGTACACAATTGCGAATCTCCGTGTAGACCTTATCTTAGAACGAACCTCACATTTCCTACAAATAAAAGTAAAATATATATTTACTCTTTCTTTCTTTCGGAACGGAATTCTAAATCTGTCACAATTTAAAAAAAAGTGTCATCGTATACTACCTTTCCATATAGATGTAAATACATTCAACGTTTATATATTTGCATGTGTTTATTTATTTTAACCTTTATTTATTATTGTAATACATATTATAATAGTTTGAATGTTATTATTACTTATAACTGTAATTTTATATATTTATCTGATTTTCAAATCTCTTGTATGCGTTTTTACTGCCTTTCATTTTTTACAGGTCTGCCGGAAAAGATTTCGTTTAGAAATAAGCAGTGCCTGTGTATAAATCTTTTATATACCTCTATTTCTTGTATATTCTGCATGTACATAAATGTTATATAAATATAAATAAAATATTAAAAATAGTAAAAAAGAGTATAAAGACTATATTTTTTTAACTATTATATAAGAGCTTCTTCCCTATCAGCCTTACTTTATTTTTAGATATTGTATTTTGTATTAAGACAATACAAAAATAGTTTTCAATACCTAAAATTAAGAGGAACGAACAGGAGGTGTTTTACATTCAGACCGCATTGTAAGCATTTATGTGTTGAATTCAAAATATGCATACGAGTAGAAACTAGTTTAACCTTTACTTTATCTTTGTTAGCGCGCAGTAACAATACAATTTACAATTTGCATGGAAAGTATTTTTCAGCGAAGTTGACATGAAGCTGCGGTCGCATATTGTTCAAGTGACTTACAATACATTTTACCGTCTTTTCGTGGAGTCAAAACGTTGAATTAAAACCAATTTCACAGTTGACCTCGGACAAATGAAAACAAAATCAAAAACTGAATTGATTCATAAAATATGCGTTTAAATATCTTTCCATTACGAATTTCACTAATTCTCGTGAACAATTCAATAACATTTAAATGTGAATAATTATTCTTAATAATATGGCGTACATTTTACATTGAAGAGTTCAAATTTAAATAGTGGTAAGTAAAGTATTTTTGTAATTGTTTGTAATTTTATTTATTTGTCTATGCACATATATAGAAAAAACTGGGCTGTTTTTATGCAATTTTTATTAGTATTAATGATAATCCAGTGTACATATAGCAAATTTTATTAATCACATATTTCATTTTGTAGGAATAATTCTAAACTGACTTCAACTAGGATTATATCAACACATAGGATGTTATTAGGAAAACTTTAAAATTGCTATAAGGTTGTTATAAGAATGACATACAAAGTATATGGATTTTGAATGTTAAGAGATGCCTTATCATTTAAGTCCGGGGGTGGGAGAAGGGAGGCAATCCTAACTCTACAAATAGAAAGTTATAAAAACTAACTATTGTTCTGCAATTTGTTGTTTTAGTAATTTGTTGAATTGTAATGTAATAGTTATCATGAACAACACTTTTATTTCATAATAAAAGTACGACAAACACAAATATTCAAATTAATGACATAATTGCTGTCCAAATGAGGTTGAAATACTAAGTTTTAAAATCAGAAGGTAAATGTTATAAACCATAGTTTTAATGAACTCCCTTATGCATTTTTAAAGCTCGGCTTCCTTTAAAACTTACGTTTCATTCAGTTATTCACAAAAGTGCAATTATGTTGCAGTGTGTTAACAAAGATCCTAGTTGTTTTTTTCTTTACAGTTTATTTTGTCATAGTGGTCATTAGTATAATTTTTCATAGTACTTTAGTAAGTAGTTCTCTTATAATTAAGCGTTTTTTAAATTAACAATATTGATATATTCATATTAATTAATATTACCCGGACAAAATGTCATTTTCATATTGATCTCGTCAGCCGAATTATTTTCGTTTCTTTTTCTTACATATGTAATAATCTTAAGTTTAAACAGGTTCTGTTTCTTATTATTTAATATTTATTCGTAATCATTGATTCCATCTACTCAAATTGCGCGGTGATCGAACCTAGCTATAGTGTACTATACTACAACTTGTACTTGCTCGATCAGATAAGTACCACCATCTTACACAACATCAGCATAGCAGTCTTACCTGCAGTAATGGAAAATACTGAAAGCCCAAACTCGCCTCACATTTTTTTACATTATGAGTTACAAAATGTTCATTGCAATGCAATGGCCTCTTTTTTTAGTTGCAACAAAAAAGAGGACATTGCATTACAATTACATTATAAAAAAGTTATTTTATTTATGCGCCAAACTGTCCAGGAGCTCTATAAAGTAGTACATTTTATAATTTATATTATTATTTACTTTATGTTTAAAAATGAAGTTATTATGCCTTTAAGTAAAATAAAAATAGTAAGTGTACTTTGAATTAAATTAAATTCTACCAAAACAAAATCAAATCAATTCAGCTAGTATAACAACAAGCATGAAAAATAAACATCACATTTCGTAGAGATATAAGCAGATATGTACATTCACGTATATTGTTACATATAAGAGTTTGGACACGTCGCTCACAGGAACATTAATAGAACAAAGGAATACCTAACACAATGTTTACAATGCTTTGTCACAAACTATCTCTGCATTGTGCTCACATACTCGACCGAGAAACGATAGACAGTTATTCACAAGCAGCGGAGCCACAGTGTTTAAACAAGAATGTATGATATGAAAATAATTTGTAATAATTCCAAAGTCAGGTGCTATCAATATCGCCGATTAGATAATTTAAAAAAAAATCACCAAGACGGAGATATTATTTAAGTAAAGTATATAATGCTTAATTTACTAATAAACATTAGTAGGTTTAAGAAATAATTAATAAATAAGAAAGAAATTTTCCTTCCGTTGAGGAATGTTAGAGCTTTCTGTAACACACCTCCATCAGTAGGTGACGTAATACATTTAGTGCTATCGAAAGGGTGGATGTTACTTTATCAAACCTTTTAAAAGTTTAAGATAAAGTCTTTACTATATGATCAAACTTTTAGTTTTTTATTTATACTATGTGTATTTTTGTTTTACAATCATTTTAGAATAGAGGTATGAAAATATAGTATCGAAGGAATGTTTTCAATTTTCAAATTATTTGATTTAATTTTAACACAATTTAAGATTTTAATCACATAATAAAATAATAAAAATATCATTTCTATTGCAATGTCTTAAGTAAACGCAGTTACCTATTATAAGTGCGTTAAAATATTTAAAAAATATATATATAATCATCGTTCATATTTTTTCATATATCTCATATACATCCGCGCTTTAAAATCATAAACTGCCTATGAAACGTCCGATCACAAATTAATTATTTAATTATTGTGGGTGTTACCAACGTCTCAGTGAAGGGACGTGATAAAATAACAAATAAATGGCATTATTTGTAGAAACAAATAGGTTATATAATATCTGTCTTAATAAATTCGGTAATTTTTCACTTTTGTTGTGTACACTAAATAACCATATGGATAAATATATTCTAGATACAAAGGTTTTCTATTTTAAATGGTGATAAAAGTTAATTAATAACACGATCAGAATTGCCGATATCCTCATAAAAATAATTTATATGTTAAAGTATCATATTAACCATATTTCTTTAATTTCTAGATCTTTATAACAAATAACTAGATCTACTAAACTACAACTGCGTTTGCATATGTCGTATTTTGATTTTATTGTGGTTTCAATTCCACGAATATGATACTTTCCCATCCCAGTATACGTTTTAGAATCGCAAATGTATCATACATTGGATTTTTTTTTTAAATATTACTTAAGAGATCGTCAATAATCTAAATTTTGTATTAGTTTAGAAGAAACATTGTGTCTTTAATAAATAAGCTTATTAAAAAAAAGTGTCAAGTCACTAAGTGTATTATGTTATGGAAGTCAAAGCCTTATACTGATAGAATTTAGATAATATATATAAAAACTTGTAAAGAAATATAGATGAGACATAGATGTGTATTAGAAATAAAAGAATATTATCATATTTAATGCTAAGTGAGCTAAAGTATTAGATATCATTTCACAATCTAAAATTATTATTAAGGTTATTTTTATATTTTCATTTGAACGTACAGGATTCAACGTTTTGATATTAGTAATAATTTAAAAGGATTGTGGTTATTTAACAACATGTGGAAACTATATGCCATAATAAAATAGTTCCAATATTTTTTTAATTTTAAATATTCAGACAAAATATTTATATATTCGAATGTCCAAATCTATAATTAAACCAGATAATATAATCCATATGTTCACACGTTCCATTCATCTATCAATGTGTCACGCTTTATCCCTAAGCCTAAGTGCGCGTCGGTAACACCTACGTCAATTTGTTAAATTGATCATTAGCTGGATGCAGAGTTACGTTATCCGTCAGCTATGTATTTATACATAAAATATAAATGATTGCAAAGTTATTTATCCTATGGTAAAACAATGGTAAAGTTAAGAAAAATAAATAGGAAAGTGTCAATAACGAGAGTTTGCTGGTTTGCTGGTTAACACTTTCTTATAAAACATAGGATCCACAAAAAAGCTCAAATTACAAAAAACGCATGAAATTATTGTTCTTGTAAATTGTCTATTATTAAAAATTAACAAATATATATTTCAGAAACCCTAACATAATAATGTTTTTTAATGAAATTATTTTTCATCTTTTCAATGTAGCTATTGATAATAAAATTAAATTTGTATTAGTTACCCTGACAATCAATTTCTTTATTCATTCACAATTATTGACAAATAAAACCTTTAGTAGTCTAAGAAATAAAGTTAATCAGTTAAATATATTAAATTAATATATTACTACATAAATTTATAAGACTTTTAAATTCTAATGAATAGGTAACTAATAATTTTATCTTCAAGAATGTTTTTTAAAATATTATAACCCTAAGACATTACGACCGGAGTATAATGTTATTATAAAAAAATATACTTCAGAACATAAGTACAATAAAAAAATAAAAATAAAATAACTATAAACATATGAATAAATACATAAATCTATACATATAACAAAATGTAAAGAAGTTCATGATACATTGAAGATAGTAAAAAAGATTTCGAGGGATCTTAATTTATGGAATAAAACTTTTTTTTTATTTCTTTTTGTCTAAATAATGATTGTACATCACAGTAAAACTACTGGACTAATTTTGATAAAATTTGATGTGCGTTTAGCATTTTACGTTTATCAAAATATATGATACTTTATACTTATCTCTCTCATTTTCAGTGTATAAAACGAGAACTGATTTTAACAATAAAATAAAACTACTTCTCAGATTTTTATTAGCCTTTATTGGTTAACTAATTTAATCAACATAAAGGGTGCATTTACTTTCAAATGTCTCATAATTTCAATATCAGACGAAGTTGATGGCAATAGCTAATGGAAAATATTATTTTTAAAAGAGTTATTTTTTATTTCTTGTATATTTCTGTAGATTATTAAAGTGTATACACTATTCATCATACAAAATATTAATTGAATTAACTCTTCTAAGTACATGTTGTCTTGAATTTCTATTACTAATTTGTCTAAGTCTTTGGGCAACACATATATTACAGTTATATAATAGCTAGAATCGAAAATGGCGTATATCTATTGGAGCTTCAAAAAGGCTTTTAAGTTTTTTTAAAATATAATTTATTGAAGGTTAAAATATATCATTAACTTAAAGACTTTTACGGTTGGAAGGCATCGTAATAAAACGGTTAAAATTTAAAATACGTTAATTTTATTTTCATCTTATCTTCCTACGAGCACGGTTTCTGAAAGAAATTCTAAAGCAACGAGATAAAATAAAAATATATTTTAGTAAGCGAGATAAATTCGTTAAAAATAATTCTATTTTATAAAAATTTTAAAATAAAAAATTTTAACCGCGAGTGCATGTGAGTGAAAAAATTGATCAATCAGATTTAATCTCTTTTATAAAACTAAATATGCAGCCAATTGATTTAAAACTAGGAGTTTTTTAGTCACTATACATTCAGTGGTGTACCAATAACAAACTGTTTTATTAAATCTAAAAGCTTGAAATATAACTCTTTATGTGACATAACTTATTTTATCATAAAAATATATTTATTTGCAATATTGTATCTTATCTACTTTTGTGTCGTGTAAAAACGGCACAGGTTTAATATATTCTTGTTGAGTATTCTATGATTAAAGGACTAATTTGTAAAAGCAAACATACCTAGTAGTTTTGTGGTAAATACGGTGATAAAGTTGATATCTCTCGGGAAATAAGGTTTCATATTACACTATATGAGTTTAGAACAGAAAATTATATGATATCACTAGATCAAATCAATGTTAAGTACTGCTTTAGGTAAAAGTATATATCAAAGTTTTTCTATAATATTTTTATTTTATGTGTTAGTTTAGAAAATTGACATAGTTCATAGGTATGTATGAAAGAGAAAAACATATAAGAAACGTTTTGTAAATATATATATATTATATATTGTTTTGATTAATAAGTGTACCAAATAAATACCAGATGCGGAATTGAGTTATTTGTAAATTTAATAAATTTTAATAAGTACGTATTAAAGTTTATAAAAATAAATATGGATCCAATTTTTCTCTGTTAAAGCGGCCAATAGCTCGTTTTATCTAACATAGCAGAACAACTGGTGACAGAATATTAGTGGACTTGTTATTTTTTTAAATCCTTACCTAAGCCTTGCCTAAGCCTAAGTCACTATTATAATACATCTCGATGTAGTCCTACAGCTACTCGTATCGCTTCATACCTATATAGTGTATCAGGTTTCAAATATGCGAAAATGCTGTAGTATCAGTAGCACATAAGCTTTCCTGAATAAATTTTGTTTCTGTTATTGGATACCAATTGAATATTTACTCCAAGCGTATTGAAAAAGTGTATAGTTAAAAGAGTTACTCACGTTTCCATTCGAGTAATAGGAAAAGCAAGTTCGAGTTTGTTCCCAAATATATATAATTCACTAATGAACAAAATTTATTTCTACAAACAAAATTTCTTTCTAAAATAAACGAAAGGCAGTATCGGGATGTGGGATCACGATATTTATTATTTTATATATTGCGGCTTACGTAGCGTGTCTCATGTGATAGGCCACTACGTAGTTATTCCCATGAGAGCGCTAAATTTGTGACGATATTCTGAAGACAGGTATACGAGCTTGTAAATTTGACTAGAGTTAGGTTTTCTAAATTATATTATAAAATTTGTAAGTCATGACTTGCTGGCAACGTAAAACTAAATGTCTTATTTTAAAGTTAAGTTTTAAACTGTAAATTATTATTTTTTAATTATAATATTATTAATAATTCATTCATTATACAATATAAACTTTGCAGAAATTATAATAATTTACAACTTCTCCTTTTATATATTTAATAATGATTTAATTATATTATAATTATGACATAATTAAATCATTTAAATTATTAATTCGTTGTCGCATAATGGAGGTTTTTTCTTTTATACACTGAAATTGGTCATGAATAGAATATATTTTCAACAACCAATGTTTTTAATAAGGAATACAATGCCTCCTCAAACACGTTAAGACAGCCGAGTACATCACTTAAGCATTTTGAACAACATATACTTTTGTTATTATACGAGGGTCAAACTGAAAGTTCTTAGAAAATCAAAAACTAAGCATTCTAGCAAGTTATTAGTTTTATTGTAACTTTTCAAAATAGCGTCCATTTACATCAATACATCGCTGCATTCGATGGAACCATTGAGAAAAGCACCTTGCCCACTCGGCCTTAGGGGTCTCTTCGACGACGTTTTGAAACGCAGCCACTGCTTCTTCGGCGTCTATAAAACGTTTTCCTCGAAGTTTTTCTTTTATTTTCGGAAATAAATAAAAATCGCAGGGTGCGAGGTCGGGGCTATACGGCGGGTAACCCAGTAATTCCACGTCTGAGGTCACCAAATAGTCGATCGTTTGCCTGGCGGTGTGCGACGAGGCATTGTCGTGATGAAGGAGGATCGTGCTGCGAGGTCGTTTCTCTCGAACTTTTTCCAAGACAAGTGGCAAACAATTGTTAGTATACCACTCTCCATTAACCGTTTTCTGATCCTCTAAGACTACTGTCGCGTAATGACCTGTCTTTCCGAAGAACGAGGCCACCATCTTTTTTCCAACACTTCGACCTCTCTTCACTTTAGTTGGCAACTCTTCGGAAGGAAACACCCACTGAGCAGACTGTCTTTTGATTTCCGGATCATAACAGTAAATCCAGCTTTCGTCACCCGTTAGTATGTCGAACACAGCATTTGAGTCACCTCCGTTAAATTTTTGGATCATTTCTCGGCACCAATCAACACGGCGGAGTTTTTGAGCCTCGGTCAAATTATGCGGTATCCAGCGGGCACAAAGCTTCCTGACCGCTAAATGATCATGTAGGATTTTATGCACTTCACTCATACCTATGCCTAGACTTGTCCAAATCTGCTGATAGGTCACTCTTTTGTCAGTCTCTATCATACGCCGCACAACACTGATGTTATCTTCAGTCGTCGCTGTAGAAGGCCGTCCCTCACGCAAATCATCGGTGAGATTAGTTCGACCACGTTTGAATTCATTAAACCAGTTGTAAAATGTGGCACGAGATGGGGCTTCATCGTAAAAAGCCAATCGAAGTCTATCATAACTTTCTTGTTGACTTAAATGACATCGAAAGTCATAAAAAATCATTGCACGAAAATTTTCTCGGTTTAAATTCATTCTGACGTGCACAGACAATTTTCAATTTGCCGCCAAATCCTAAAACAAATGACAAATGAATGAAATGTACACTCAATAATATTGGTAAAGAGTTCTATTTTCAAAATTTAAAAAATTTTTTTTAATATAATGCTTTTAAGTGGCCAGTTCTAAAAACTTTCAGTTTGGCCCTCGTACACTCTACTCAAAATTTCAAGGATCCTTATGTAGCAAAACTTGTACATTAAAACACCTACAAAAGAAAAACTTAAGTAAGTAGTAAGTAGTAGTTTGTAATAGAGATGAATGCTTGCAATTTATTTCCAAAAATTTTATTACAATTTGTTGGTAATACTTTTTATACTTTCTCTTCCTGTGACATATTTCTGATGAGTTTCTTCACATACCGCACGTAACGTAAGCAATAAAAGATATTTAATGCTGATATTTTATGTCAAAGTGCAAACTAGCCAGTCGTTATACGAGTTACAGTCAAATGAATGAGCCAGGTTCAACCTTCATAAAAATATTTTTTCTTGTATACCTCAGCTAATCTTTCTCCTTAATGTTATTTCTTTTATTTTTGTGAAATGAAACTTAGTAATTCAAGTAGGTTATATAATTACGTTGACTTTCTTTCGATAAGATCTTTTCAATTTTAGATTATTTTGTATTACCTCAATAAATGTACAACGATAGGAATCTTTAATTAACTACTAATAAAACTTTCCTTATATAATTTACAACGTTATGTATCTCATAGAGTCTTTATAATAAAAGGTCACCGTGATATTATTGCGATATGATGATTGACAATGTGAGCGTTTAATCAGACCGGCATAACGGTATAAATAGGTTTTCAATAGTATATAAATTTTTAAAATTTAGTTTTTTAATGTCTTTAAATCATACGAAACACTATATTAGTTAAAACTCACGAATTAGTTGGATTAAAATGATGAGTAAAACGTGATATGATTTTAAGAGACATTGTGTATATTCGTTGTATTTCCATGCTCTTGATACGAGGTTTGGTAACAAGATCCTTAATTGTCAAATAATTCAACCTACCTATGTACGAAAGATAATAATTATCTCTTGTTGTCAATTTATCGATTTTGAGAAAGTCACGAGTCACGACGGTTTGTTAACAAAACAATGCATTGTATTAAAACTAATGAAAGTATGTATTTGAATTTATTTAGTTACGTCTATATGTATTTACTCAAGCTATCGCCGTTAACATTAATGAAATAAGATAATTATCTACTTTGTATGTGAAAAAAATATAAAGAAAATCATAAACTTATTATAACCTCTAATTTTAAACCTTAACTGTAGTAGTAATTTGTCTAAAATCACAAAACTAGAATTAAATAGGGGTTAAAAAATAAGTTGGTATTTATTTAATAATTAATTTGTTGCTGTTGCAATAGAATTTTAATTTATCCTAGATAACTACTGTGGCTACATTACTGAGTAAAATATTTACAGCCATGTAAATCTTTAAACACTCTGTACTTAACATCAATCTGCTCAGAAGGTACTAGTGTTTGATTCTATGCATAATAAATGTGGAAGACTTTTGATCGTGTAAGTCACAGGGTAGGCTTAATGCTTATAGCTCCAGTATAGCAAAAAAATGACGTACAAAATCGTTGGTTATAAAGCTTTAATTTATAGGCTATCAATATTATCGAATAAAGTTTTAAAACAGGTGTTCAATGTTAAAAAAAATAACATTTTAACTTACTTCTGTAGAACCCGCAGTTTAACAAGAAGTATTAGCATAAGGCACCAATCGGTTCAGTTCAGTTATTGTTTACACCCTGACTACAAAATAATTGTTAACAAGACGATTCTAGGAATTTATTAGTATAAAGTTTATTCCATCCCTAAAGAGTTTGTTTCAGTTAAATGAATGATGTCTTGTTACAGAATGGAATTGATCTAGTTTTTAAATTTGATTCAAAAATGCACTTACTTATATCTGTGAATATCAGAGTATTATGTTAATAGGAGATCGGTATTTAAAGAAATGACAACTTCCTCGTTAAAGGTTACTATTATATCTTTTCTTTTGTGTGGCAGCGATTACTTATCATCAAAAATCATTTCGTGTCTTACCAAAGACATCGAAATAAATTGTTGTATTTCATGGAGGGATCTGATACGTTAACGTGTATTTTATTCAAAACATTAAAATTTAGATAGCGATAATAGGAAAACAGATAAAGTAAACACAGAAATAAATATACTAATAATTAATATGTGTATCTATATTATAAGTATGTCAAACAAGTCTAAAACTAACTGAATCTTCTCATTTAAAGATTAAAATAACTTAAACTCGGATGGTTACATAATATGAGATGCTGTCAACGCTGTTTCAACGGTTTGTTGGTGGCATTGGTCTTAGTATTGCAGCTGTGTTACACATTTGTTTATTTGACGCGGTAGATTCCATGCTATTGATGTAACTCATTTTAACAATTTGGAATATAAGAATCCACCAATTTGTTAAACAAAAACCCGATAAATAAAAATACAAGTGCACTAAAAACAGCAAATTAGTCGGTGTATTGTGTGTCTATTTTGACCTATGGCCCAGATAAAACCGAAGAGAACCCGAGTATAAAAATTGGATAGCCTAGTGCTAAGCTAAAAGTTTAGGGGTTCGATTTGTACAGAGTACAGTTGTTTATGTGCTCCTTGAATTATTATTGATCTTTGGATTGTTATCGTGTGTCGGTGCACTTTGTATCCGTTTTTTTTAATTATTTTTAAGCCTCTTCAGAATCATTGGTTTATATTATCTAATGCGGCAGCTGTTTATTTTAATAAAAACGTGTAAAAAAGACATAGATAATGATTATATTATCAATTAAATAATTATTCTTGAATATTAGCCTATAAAACTAAAATTAACTAAAACTATAAAAGAATAATCAAACATCACCATATTTCCCTGACACTTGTACTCACTCAGTCATGGTGAAACATTTTACATCTCACATTCAAAGAGAGTTTAAAAAGCATTTCATTTACTTTATAATATAAAGGATAATCCATCACTGACATTTTCTCTGAAAAATAATATCGACGTCACGGTAAGGTTATATTTAGGCTGATTATTATTAAATTAGTCTTGCCTCAGTTTTATATTATATATTGTGTATTGTTTCGTATATTATTTAAGCAATACAGATATTATAACAAACAAAATATTTAGGTAAGCACTTATTTAAATTGAAATTTAATAGAATAACATTTAAAGGTAAATGAGAATCAAGAATTAAATTTTTAACAATAAACGAAATAAATAATCAGTGCACTTCGTAAATCTTATTTTTGAAAACAAATTTTGTCTGACCATAACATAAATATATTTCTTTTGTTGATTTTACTTCAAAGACCAAAAGTAAAAAAATATGTAATGAAATAAAAAAAATCTACATTTTCTATGAAAAAGTTAATAAACAAAAGTTATAGTTTTAAGTTTATAGCTGTATTAATTTTATTTGCAATAAACTTAACTTGAATTATTTTTTATGATAATATGACTATTTATAATGGTAAAATTAAATTAAGAGAATGTTGTGAAAATTCTCTTCTATTAATAGAGATCCTTATAAATTGAATTTATACACCAACAGCATTAATGTAAAAAGTGATACAGTAACACACTCGTACATGCTCGATTAACCTTAGAGTCTTTCAGATTAAAAAAAGAAATAAATAAGCAACTAATTAAAAAGATTGGTTATTTTTTTATTATTTTATGGATAATAGTTATACAATAACGAATTAAAAGTGCGACATAAACCAAAGTGACTTTACTCTACATTTATTCTTTTGAGTCTTAATTCCCCACATAATGTATGTTTACGTTTTTATTTAGTTAAGTCAAGTATGCTTATTAAAATCTTGAATAATATTCAAAAATGTTTTCAAAAATATCCTGTATAAATATTTATATAGAAACACTTTAAGTAATACAGCTTTTTCAAACATTTACTTCATAGACATTTCAGCGAACTGCATTTTTCACGTGCAGTTGAGTCCTATGTCAATAATAAAGTAGTGCCGGATGTCTGAGATATAGTGAATTATTCTCCGCATTCCAAATATTTTCAACCACATGCGAGTGACGTGAATTATTTAAACTTTGTTGTTGCATATATTCGCTTGGATAAAATAATAGCACTTCCTAATATAGTACTTATCTATTTATTATTATAATTTTTTTTATATTGCTACGCCAATGGGTAATAAAATACTGGTATTGAAGAAAACAGTTTATATCTCTTATACGATATAACAGTTTCTTATTAAGGTAAGCTACCTTTCTTACAAAACTTTAGTTATCGTTGAAAATATTTTATCCACTACAAATTAAATAATATTTGTAAAACAGACCAGCATTACAGATAAAACAGTTTTCATTATAACCTTTTAAACAAAATAAAATATAATGAATTATAATATTTCGCACAATTTGATATTAGATTTTTGGGGGATTATCTATTATCTAGTCACAATTGTATTTCTTAAAAATATGTTTTCCCTAATGCACTTTTGTGTTATTTTTATATAGTAGATAGAAAATAAAACTAAAAAACATACTGAATATATACAAACAAGATATTTAGATTACTAAAATTTTTTTAGTCGATCTTGAATCTAATACACAAATGTCTAGTTCAGGCATATACTCTAAAATGATTCTACAAGTAACTAGTTAAATCGAAAAAGATTATTAAGTTATTATACCCAACACTATTAGAGTATAAGTTAGATATAGTTAATTGATATTTTTTATAAATAACCTTTATTCGTAACAGTCGTAAAAAGGATGTTCCTTATAAACAAAAAAATGTCGTTTTAAAATCTAAATAAACCACAATATACTTTTTAATTAAATTTTAAAACATTAATTTAAGAGAAAACAAGACTATTACTGTGTCTAATAACAATTTTTTTATTATAATTATCATCAAATTTGTAAAACTTACTTTTTAATGAGGAGCAACTTTACATCAAAACTGTTCCCAAAATATGCTATTTTGAGAACAGAATATTTTTGATACTAGCCTCATAAGGTTTGGTAAAACGTATTTAACAACAACATCGTCTTTCAGCTCTTTATTTATTATACTATTTTTCTTAATAAAATCTCTTTATTTATTATACTATTTTTAAAAGTATCTTATATTATTTATTAGTAAGTTACTTTCAAGTATATAAAAAAATAAAGTCTTATAGACTATAGTAGTAGTAGTAGTAGTAGTAGTAGCAGTGGTAGTAGTAAAGTTCTAAATATTAAAAAAGACTAGTAATATTGTTGCATACTTAAATTATTTATAATAATCCTTACCTCTTATTATTATATCTTATTATTGGTATATACCCCGAACATAAGTAATATAATATACCTCGGCTAAACTATACAGGTACACGAGTATATCCCGATCCTCGCTGACCTCATTCCGACCTCTATATCGACTTTACGATGTCGCTCCTCTTTTAGCGTCCTCGAAGACAACTAATAAATATCAAGCTACTTTATCTCTTTACCAAACAAATATTACCGCTTTAATAGAATACTATTCAAACTTTGAAGAATATCACTAAATGGTTTTTATATAGTGAAATAATTATTCATATATTTATAACTTTGTATAAAGTCATTGTTCACAATCAGACATCAATTGATTTGTTGTCACTTGCATTCTGACTCCAGATTAATTGTTTACAAACCTAAGGTGGTCAGAATTTCAATATGTAAGTAAATTATATAATTTATATTTTCACAATATAATGAGATTATTTTACAAATTAAAATGTTATTTTATTAATAATACGCCATAAAAGTACAATAGGTAATAGAACCATGAAAAAATATTTTTTGTTGCAGATCCTTAGAGAAATTTAAATTTTATTAATCTTTAATCATAGAACAGTAGTTATTCTAACTTTCATTTAATAATGTAATTAATTTTCGTACAAAAATGCTTTTGTGATATTGTACACTGGGATAAATTTCTTCTACCGATAATTAATTGAACATTTCATTTTCATTTATTCATATATCAAAATCAAACCAACTATAAAGGCCCCCATTATATATATATATATATATATATATATATATATATATATATATATATATATATATATATATATTGTTTTCTGTTTAGTTCCAAAAAAATGGGTAGGTTTAAAAAGTGCAGACTTTTTTTTGTGGTCTTGCTGTAATTTTATTTTGTGATACTTATGCTATGCATAAATAAATTATATACTGAAAGTAATTATACCTGCCAGCAGTTTTCGCTAGTAAAGTTTCCACATAATCATTAACTAAAAATATATTTTACGTTCACTGCACTTTGTTATCTTTTTTTAATGTTATTGCTTTTTATAGACATCATGGAATCAATAAAGAACTCAATATAGACACCAAAACAACACTTTGATTCTAGAATGGCTGAGTTTCAGCAATGTTCAATAATTTCACTCCTGCAACAAGTCCAACTTAGTATATTGCAGCCCAATTTAGTGCGTTTAGGTCCTTTGTGTTGACACAATTTGAAGATTTCCAGCGTCAAGTATAGTTACTCTAGTCTTAACAACGGGATAGTTTTTAAATGTGGAGTCGAAGAAAAATGTTATTGGTTCATTGTTTCTAAATACAAAAATGAAAATTTATAATCTACTGAAATAGAGTTATTGTCTAATCATCTGAAAATGCCTGATCTTTCTCTTGAAGATATTAGGCGATGTCATCGATAAGGTACTATGGTGTCAGATAAGCCAAGATCCATAATTTTTAAGTTTAAAGACCTGTCTGTAAGAAAAGAGGTTTGATTCTTCAAAACCAAACTTAAAAATTCAGGACTTACTTTGTTAGGATTTCTGACCAGACATGAGCAATTTAGGTAAATCTAAAATCCTCCTTGGTGTATTCTACTGTCCGTCTATATTAAAGTATTTTTTAATTTTTAATTCTTTAGAGACCGTATAAGAAAACTTTGTTCCCAAAAATAAATATTTCGCATATTTTTTTTCGTGCATTAAAAATTTCGTTTGCTTGACTTTTCCACGTATGTTTATCTAAACTGACATTATATGACTGACATACTTTTAAAAATGTTTAGATTGCGCTTGAGATTAGAATAAAAAGTAGAATCAGTATTAGTTTCAGTTTCAGATTAAGCCTAATAATATTCAAGACTAGCTTAAAGGTTAAGAATAGGTTGGGATTTGGATAAGAGTTAATATTTATATCATCGAGAAGTAATTCAATATACATGTAATCCAAGAAAATTATGACACATTTTTTTTCTTTTTATTATTTTCCCCCCTTGTTACTTATTTTATGGGGAAAATAGTTTTACCATAATAGTACTGATGAGGTTTGATGATTACAACGAGCTTAAACTAAAAACTACAGTGGAAGTGATTTAAAAAAGGAACTTGATACATTTGATGAGTATAAAGATTTCTCATTTTTTAAGAAAAACACTAGTCTCCTCCATGCGGCATTAAAAAACGCACATTGTCAACTATTTTAGTTATTATAATTCTTTACGTAATCCGCTTTTTATATCTACCTTCATGACCTAGTCTAATAGCAAAGAAATTTTGATTTCTTTGATTACCTTACATCGTTATGTCAAATAAAAAAGGATTGAAAGCCTTCAACCAAGAGAAATGTTACAGTAATAAAATAGTAATTAAAAAGGCAAGTAAATAACAAAAAGTATCGCATCGGTTGAAATATCAATGTTGAGGTAGAATCGTGTCGTGACAGGAATAGATAAAGTACGGTATACTCATAAAAGTTTTCGAATTATTTTCTAATCATTGTATTCATGTCAATTAGCTACTTATTATTATTTTTTAGGTTTCGTTAACTAAAAGCTTTTTAACGATTGCAAAAATCCATTACCACTAAAATAGTTATAAGTAATGATACCTTAACTGCTACATATATGAATTAATATGAGAATCAGAATGCATTATAATTTTGTCACGTTAATATTTATTTGTGATTTTCTTCGCATCCAATCCCAATTGACATATAAAATAAAGAAAGTAAAAGCGAGAGGAATTAAGTCACTGAATGTTTAATATTTTTCAAGATGTAATTTAATGTAACTTTCTTCGGTTCGAAAAAAGGTGCTGTTTGTGTTTCTCTGTTTCAACCCATTTCAATATTACCATTTCTCTCTTAAGTTCTCGAAAACATTTTTCATAAACATAAATCTCTTCTCTCTCCTTATCAAATCTTTCGTTCTGGACATAGTATAGGAACTTTCTTTTAAAAGTAATTGAAGATGTACGATTGGCCATGAAAAATAAATCCGATACTATTTTTATATTGTTAGATTACAGCAGAGCTTTTAACACTGTAAATTTTGTGATTCGCCTGGGTGTTTTAAGATTAATAAAAATGACCTCTTTAACCATAGCTTGGTTTGATTCCTGTCTTTGAGGTCACTCAGAGTGTGGTTGCCTTGACCTATCCTTCTCTAACTGGGTATATCTCACGGCTGGTGTGTCTCAAGGTGCTATCCTTTCTCAGCTACTTTTTGCATTTTTATCAACTCTGTCACTAAAGTCATTTCTTCTAGTTTCCACCTATATACAAACGACTTGAACGTTTATCGTCATTTTAATATTGCTGATGCTATTCAGCCTATATCTGCAATTAATTCAAATCTTGAACAGAAAAATTGTTGGTCTATGTCTTACGGATTTCTCCTGATTCCAACCAAATCTCAGGCATTATTTATTTATACTCATCATCAACTTCATTCCTTACCTACTCGTGCTCTTTTATTTCTTAATCACACTTTGATATTTTTTTCCAATTCATTGAAAGACCTAGTCATCCTATTGGATTCCTCCTTATCTTGGCATACTCAAGTTAACGAAGTAAATCGCAAGTTGCACTATGCTTCATACACTGAAGGGTCTTCATAACTTCCTGCCTATGAAAACTAAAATATCCCTTACTCTAACTCTCATTCAATCCATCATTGACTACGCCGATACCAGCTATTTTGATGCCACGTAGGAGGATATTAATAAACTTGAACATTAGAAAAATATCTGTGTTAGATTTAGTTTTGGTCTATAACAGTTTGACTATACCTCCAACTTTTTTAAAAAGCTTAAGCGACTAACAATTTGCTTTTGCAGAAATATTTGCATTTTATACCTTCTTTACTATGTTCTCTATAACCTAAATTTTCCACGTTATTTGCGAAATCGAAATAATGTAATTTAAAATAATGATTAATATTTTTTTTTAATATCAAGTCTAAGCTACATGGAATGACTTGTCAAATCACGAGATGTCCGATGTGAAATGAACAGTTACATTATAAGGGACTTACAACGCTGTCTAAGAAAGTTTAGCTTCAGTGGCCGAACCTTTCAGGTCTCTTATATTAAGCCTGAATCATTTAATTATTATAGAAACTTGAAATGAAGTTTTCTTAATTGGTATTTTTATTACTGTCTTTTTGAAAACTGACCATGTTTGAGAACATCCTAATGATCCTCTTCAGAAACGACGACCTTCACCCTTATTACCAACACCCTAAATTTTAAATGTAAAACATAGATACCAATACTATAAATACTCTTTAAGTTCGTTTATTTATTCCTTGTTTTCTTTTAATATTTATTCTGGTGTTAGTAAATAATTTACATCTTTTTCATCAAATGTGAAAAGCTAGGAAAAAAGAGCAGGGTCCGACATTACCGCCTAATTAAAACGTACTGACAGAATTCGGGCCCCATTCCTCTACGTAAGGAAAACAAAGTACATTTTCAGCTAATTACAGTGACAGTAACTTTCGTAATATCGTTTAAACAATGAGATCGTTGACTATTTGTTAATTGTTCTTCGCTATAAATGTCTTATTGGAGAGATATTTATGAAAGCATGTAAGTAACAATTTTACTATTAGTTTATTAAACATAATATTAAAAAACTTTTTACAGGATTTTGTTTTAAGACAAAAAATATATTTTATTACTTTTGAATTTAATCATTAAGTTTATACAAAATGGGTTCTAAACAACCTGCATTATATTTTCAATGTTCAATATAAATAAATGTTGAAATAAATTTTTATTTAAATTTAAAATATATAACAATATTATAAACCAACTAAAATTGTACCCATATAACTCAATTTACGCGACCTCAAATACCAATATAAAACAATTTCTTGTCGGTGAAAAGATTATTAAGGAGTTGTTTCAAATATTTTAGTGTAAAAAATATTGAAACTATAATTAGAAGCATGTTTGTAACAACTTCGAGTTTCTTAATAACGTTGTCTCTCAATACATCTTTCAACTTCGGAACCTATGTATGAAGTTTACGTTGAAGATCTATTTAGTTGACACATAATATATTGTTATATAATTACATTCCAATTAAATTAATCGTTATATGCAACTGATATATTAGTAGTAATTGGATAATAAGTTTTTGATTAATATTGTTAAACTATATGAAATATTTTGAATCACAAAAGTTTAAGAATTACTTACAATATATATGAAATATATTGTAAGTAATTCTCAAAATTTAATTAAAATTTAATTAAATCCACAAACATTTTTAACAACACTGTAATTTGATTTGATATATATTTTTTTATAATATAAAAAGATAAAAAATGTTAAGCGTCCTACAAGACAAAAAAATCTTTAATACGGTTAATACGATCTGGTTTGAACTAAATACTTTATACTTTATATATAAAATTATATTTCATATTTTTAAAAGAATAATCAGTCAGAAGAACATATTTTTCTGACACTTGTGCTCAGTCACGGCGGGACATTTTAATTCTCACGTCCATTCGGGAAGTGTTTAAAAAGCAGTTCATTTACTTCATAATATAAAGAGCAATCCATCACTGACAATCTCTCTGAAAGAATAATGATATCAAGATAATAGTTCAAAAAAATGTATATGGCATAAGAAAACAACTTTGTAATATAAACTAAGTTTCAATTATAACTTTAAAAATTTTTAACATCAAGTTTTCCGGATAAACGACTCCAACAACCTTCCGTTCCATAATTTAAAAATAGGCTAAGTTTTTAAAATTTACAACGTAATTCAAGATTTAAAATTTAAAGTTTAGTATTAATTACAGTTACCGATTACTTAAGAATTTACTCGTACGTATTAAAAATTATTTTGGTTTACGTAATATTTTATTATTATTGTTTCAGGATTTCAAATGGAGTAAATTCATTGAGAAGTATCAGCAAGAAAATTTAAATACTGTTTTTATTATTTTATCAATTTAAGTTTTTTTTCTTAGAAAAAATTAAATTAATTTCATGTTATTAAAATAAAGCTTTGTGCCAACTTTGATATCTCAGGTAGCTTTGTAATTACTAATTGCTAATAAATCAGAAGTTAAGAATATGTATTTTTTTTTGGATCCTCCATTTATGACCTCGAAATTCAATGAAGTAATTTAAGATTTTTAATATTGTTAAAGCTATTGTTGTAGTATTTTAAAAGTAAATTTTGATACTACAAATGTGCTATATACATAATAAACGTAAGTATAATAAGATGTTAAAATTTTTTTTGAATCATTTTCTTGGTCTTCAAAAGGACCCAATTCAATTGAAAACAATTAAATAATTAGAAGATATAGTTATCTTCCAAAGACGAAACTTCATGAATAAGGAATTTTGAACATTTTTATCAGTAAACGTTGTATAAAAAAAATATATATATCGATATGAAAACCACTACATTTAAGTGACTACCTTTTTTTATTTCCTAATTACTATTATTGATTTATGAATCTCAAACGAAACAAAGTCAATTATCTAGATCAGAGAGCACTGCTAAATTTTACGAAATATTAAGAATTTCAAGTATTTATGTACCCGAATCTAACACTAACAAGCAGTGTGAATTTACAAATAGACAAACTTGCCCGGGAACACCGGTTATTAATTAAAAACCATTGTCACATATATAATAAAAGATACTTTATATAAAACCTGAAAAATTCAAAGTTAGATGAGGTAAGTATATTGTAAGGCCAGAAGGAGAAGATTTCTTTGTAAGCATAGAAACAAAGGAATGTTGGAGAAAGTTAACAAAGGAAATGACAGACATCTACATCTTATCTTCTAGGAAAGACGAGTTTTAGAAATATTGTTTTATATGTTGTTATAACATGTCGTGTAACATATTAACAGGTGTCCCTGACTGTTACATCGTAGTTCAAAATCGTTTTTCAATCAATCAATCAATTTCGATCCAGATTTTATTTTATTAAAATTTGACTTTATCGACAATGTACTTTGCAATCATTAAAGAAAGACTGTTAAGACGCTAAAAGGCCTCATCAAAGATGGTTTATACACTTTAGAGCGCTTATTGCATTAAATATATTTTCTAAAACGACGACCAAAACTATATAACTCACTCTTCTATATAACTAATGTATAATATGACAATAATGTTAAAAACTCATAAACAAATATAAATAAATAATAATTATTAATAAAGTAATTGTGATGTTTTGAATGTATTAAAATAATACGATTAAATAATGAAACCGAATATAGACTTTTATTATGTTATGAACAATAATACGAAAGCCACAAATATGATTACTTGTAGAGCAAAATAATCGATCAGTGATTGTCATGTCATCAGAGACAGTTATCAATCAATTAAAAGCGTATCCATTTTTTCCAACACGCAAATACCTCGTTATTAAACCATCGTATTTCTGAATGTTATATTTTTAACATGTATACATTATATATCGTAACTATTAAAAACCATTCACTTTCCCAAAAGTATGGATTAATAAAAGATACAATAAACTTTGACATAAACTTTCAACTTAATTTGAGACTTATATACTCAAATGACATATTTTATTATTTATATACTTAGACTTCACAATAATTAAAGGATACTTAATATTGTAATTAAAATAACAAGGCACGTTAAAAGGGAGGGTCAACCTTACCTGAAAAGGAAAACCGTTAAATTTATGTTAATTAAATTGGATCATTTTAATTCGCTGACGCTCTTTAATTTCTTAAAATATTTAATACAACATAATCGCGGGCTCTTCAACTTTTTAAGGAGATTCTAATTATGCTAAGTAGCGAAATTATTAAAGCTTTATTCTTTACTTGTTGTTTTTGGTCTTCAGCTTGACCACATTCGGCATTAAACAATGGGCGAGCTTTGCCAACGATGGGCATGTCAGCAAAAGAAATGAAATACTCCTTTGCCTGATGTGCCACATCTGTTATAGCGTCCGCGCAACTCGACGGATCCAAAGAAGAGAAGCAGACCTGCCATCTAGGATGAGACGCAAAGAAGTGTCGCATCCCATCCCAATCTGCTGACTTGTATTTCCATACTCGTCTAACACCATGTGGTTCTAAATGGGGGGGGGAATTAGTAAAAACAGATTTCACCAAACATTGATCGGAAGTTCCTAAAGGGGAGGTGACCTCTGCACGATACCTATCCCGATCAGTTGTCAGCAGAAGTTACAGGCAATTGGCTGTATGGCCTACTACATCTGGTACCCTCGTCTCTTGCCTCATTAGCTGAAAGAGGTCGAAGGACAACGCAAAGTTACGCGCTTCTCTTCCAGCATGGTCGGTCTTCTGCTACGGGAACAGCCAGTCCTGAAAGACGAGCTGCACTGAAGGGTATTGATACAGAGCCATATCAGCAGTCCCCCTGAGATACTCAAATAATCTAGTTGTCTCCTGATCACCGCTGTGCGAACGGCAGACGCAGGAATACAGAATTTTCTCATTTCCTGTATCTACTAAAATCCATAAGAAAGAAAAAAGTGGGGTCTTCAACGTGATGGAGACGCAGGATACAGAGGTGGTTCCGTGCGTATACACAGACCCCGGCACGTGAGCGAAAGTTGTGCTCTAACGAGTAACCGGGATGATCCAGGTACAGGCGTTCAAAGGACATTGTATCTGTGTCTCAGTCAAAAAGACCAACTGCGGTTGCTCTATGTCCAGGTGGTGGTGGACAGGTAAGAGATTAGAGTGCAAGCCCCTGATGTTAGTGAGGTGCACTTTGAATGAGAAGGAGTTAAACCGCTGTGAAAACTTGATCTTTTTATTCAACTTTATCGTTAAAAAAATTAAAGAGTGAATAGGATGAGAAATGGCAGTTGAACGAGGCAGTACGTATCACACCCGGCGCCGAAATTGGTGATGTTATGCCACTAGGAGGCTACTCCGGAGATTGCGGGGATGCCTGAACCCCCCCAAGGATCGCCATCGGATCTCCTTATTTGGTCGTCAACCAGCACGATGAAGCCACCCTGTTATTTTACGCAGCTGACGGGACAGCCTTCAGTGAGTGGCTGATCCACCAATTGGGTCCCCCCCCAACTATATGCGGGTGGCCAGAGGAAAGCCGTCGCTTCGGATCCCGCTACCTTGCAATGCAGCTGTTCAGACCCATTTCCCATATGTAGGGCTTCATGGAACAACGTGCGGGAACACGACTAAGTCAATTGCGGCACGACTTTGCCTGATGGGTGGTAACCTTGCTGGCGACCCAGTGTCATGGTCTAAAACGAAAACTATACAACCGATAAATTACAATCAAATGTCCATTAACAAATTTTGTTTAATAAACGAGGTATTTTTATTAAATAAAGCATTTTACCTACCTTACCTTACCTTTAAAAACTAAAATCTTGCTATCTCACTCCCTTTTATTACCCCTTCTCGACTATGCTGACGTTTTCCAATTAGATGCTAACGAGGAGCTACTTAATAAATTAGATTGCCTTCAAAACTTGTGCATTCGTTTTATCTTCGGATTGCGCAAGTTTGACCACGTTTCAAATTTTCGGCGTCAACTTAAGTGGCTCCCTATTGGCCTTCGCCGGAATATGCATATTTTAACCACGCTGTATAATGTTTTAAGAAATTCATCTCCCTCTTATTTATATGAACTCTTCCACCTGTCATCTCCGAGTAGCCGTCCCAAACGTTCTTGTGTTTCTGTTAAATCTTTTAATGTCCCTCCTTACAATTCAACATTTTTCTCCAAATCTTTCTCCATTTATGCAGCGCGGTTATGGAATACCCTTCCCAGCCATATTATAAGTACCCCAAGTGTTGTCTCGTTTAAACGTACATTAAAGTTCCACTGTCTCTCCCAGTTATAAATATATATTTTATATATGCATTTGTAATATTATATATTTATATATTTATATATTATGTATTTGTATATATTTTCTATTTATTATTTTGATAAGTATTTGTATTTCTTTATGTATTGGTATAATTTAGTTTATTATATAAGTAGTATTTAGTTAGTTATTTACAATTAAGAATTTGTATTATATGTAGTGTGTACCTATTTCTGCCCTTAAATCAACTTTGTCACTCTCATGGGTAGCTGGTAGAGATCTCTCTTTAGAGATAAGCTCATCCAATGTTTTTCATGTTTCTGAATATTTTGTTATTACTAAATCTGGTACATGAATAAATAAATAAATAAATAAATAAATTTTAACCTTTTTTGATTAACAAGTTTTTAGACAGTCAGACAGACAGTATAGATCGTATTTTAAAACTAAGTGGTAACCGAAACAAACAATATCAAGGATATTTTTTTTTTGTTTCCGAAATTGATGATTTGAAGATGTTGTTCCGTTTGTTCATTACAATGTATAAATTGAATTAAAAACCCATGTCTATATTTGAGAGAAGGAAATTGACAAAAAAACACTAATGGCAGAGCATTTTTACACTATATGCCATTAAGATCGTCTTTCACATTTTTAATAACTTTTTTAATTCGGGCTATTTATATTAACATGTATGAAATATTTAAACTTTATTTTTTCTCTTTTTTCTTTCCTTTTCCTTTTCCTTTTCCTTTTCTTTTTCTTTTTCTTTTTCTTTTTCTTTTTCTTTTTCTTTTTCTTTCTTTCGTTCTCTTATTTAAGGTAATAAAAAAGTATATAGTATAGAGTAAGTAACATTATTTTTTTGAGATATTGTCTTGTTCTATAGCGAAGTAGTGTAATTGTAAACACGAAGTTACATATACTAAAATTTATCCTAAATATTGTTGGCATTATTATAAATTACATACTATTATAAATTACAACTTTATTATAAATGACAGACTACATTGTAACATTTTGTAATAATTAAATAATTATATTATCAAGTTTCGTTTACCTTTAAACTGTTTCCAACAAGCCATTGAATTCTAAACAATGAAAGCAATCAGTGTTGGATATCTGATATAAAATATTTCGTGAATTTTTAATATCTTTCTAAGTGAAAATATATTCCAAAACTTAATAAACATCAAAAATTATTATCATTAGATCAAATAACAAAACAATAAATTTACCTTTCACAGCTTTACTTAAGATTTTGAATAAATTAATTGACCTTTGTGCCAAATGATCTTATGAGAGCGAAATAGCGAATCCATTGATTAATTAATTAATACTAATGACTTTTTATGAAAAGATAAAATGATATAGAAGCCAAGTAGAAGCGTTATAACAATCATATAAACATTTCAACACAATATTGTTAATTATTTTTTATATTGATACATATACAAAAAATGATTCTGTTTCCAAATAAAATATTTTACTATTTTTTTTTTGTTAGAAAAAAATATTAGATATTTAATAAATGAAATATTTCTTTCTAATTAATTTTGTCCGGATTAATTCTTGTTATGAAGCAACATTCAGTTGTGATTGCGTGCCTCCAGGCCGTGTCGGATAATCAGATTGTCAAATGCCCTAATTAATAACAACTAGCAGCCCGCCCCGACTTCGTCAGGGTTTTGTTGACACTTAAACATTCAGTGAGTTAGTCAGTCATTTATACTTATTACTGACGATTTCAGAGTGGCCATATCGCAAATGAAATTAATATGGAGCTTTCCTTTACCATTTTTTTATTTTACGTAGTTACTCTGCTATAAATCTATAATTAGTAAAGCCTACCTAGCTGTGATAGTTTTCCATTGAATTTAGTTATAAGCGTTTTATTTTGTATCTACCGACAACTAATTGGTTTTCAGAACTCCCGACTATTAACACTAACAAAACTTAATACGTGTAACCGCGAAATTTCACATACGGGTACTTTAACCAAAATGTTGTTAATAAAACCTTATAACGTTTTCTGATATCTCATGCTATTATGAAAACAAAATCAACCTCATTTTCATGATTAGAGTAGATACCCAAATTTTTTTTTCTATATTTTTTCTAGTTTTGTCGACATATTTAATATCTATGATGTCGTTCGGATTGTATAGCATTTAGGGACGATAGAGGACGGGTAGGCGTGCGGGGGCGTTAATAGCAAGTGAACGACATCTTCTCTACGTTTTATCGATATTTAATTCTCGCCCAGAATTTTTTATTTTGCGTTAAGTTATTAAATATATTTTTTTCTCTTATACTGTAAATGGCAATTTTGATCTACATTAAATGCATAACGTATCTAACGTATTCAATTGAATGAAAATTAATACTGTATTGTTAAAAATAGGTTCGTAAATAATCCATCATTTTATTGTTATAAGTATAAACAAAAAAATATTATTGTGGGTTATCCTTGGAAGATAGACATATACCATTGTTGACTTATTTGTAGATATGTTAAAGAGGTACAATCCCACCATACATACTTTTGTTATAACTTAAAAGGTTTTAGCAGCGTTTTCCAGAAAATATTTTCGTAATATTCTCAGTTTACTCAAAACCTAAACTTTTTATATACTAAAACCTTTCTTAGGGATCATTCTACCTGTAGTTGAAAACAGTATGAAAATGGGTTCAGTACTCTTCAAGTTTATCGCGAACAGACAGACAGATAGACACAGCGGGGGACTTTATTTATTTATTTATTTATTTATTTATTATATATAGGAAAATAAACAATAATCATTAAACAATGTCCCACAAAACTGATAAAACAGTTTGACTGTGGGATCAGCAGTCTCTTTTAACAATAAGATGTTATTAAGATATAATATATATTTATAATATATATTGATAATACTACACAACGACTTTACCGTTGTTTTAAATACCCAAGGTTTTATTATATACCAAGTGATTAAATAAACATATTTAAAAACGACAGTTAGTAGAGCTATTTTTAAAGAATTACCAAATTATGAATATATGAAATTATATTTTACTTTATCATAATTTAAATTTGCTTTTTTTTAATATCTCAGTTTTCTCAATCTGCCTTAAAAAATGGAATATTTTAAATATAAACTTTCATTATATAAATTAGATTTTAGAAATTTTAGACCTGATAGGGAACGTCTGCTATTTGTACTAGGATATGGTCGAAGCTTTGCTAAAGCATGAAATAGAAAAATAATGGACGAAGGTGCAGTGGCAGGTATTTGAATGCCCTTCAATAAATGTTATTAGTATGCATGACACTTTCATAATTTCACTAAAAACGTTAAAGTATAACGAAATATTTTAAACGAGAAAATATTTAGAGAGAATATATGAAGAGGTTAATGTCTGTGGTCGAGGCGAAAGAGGTATGTAGGGACCGTAGCGTTTGGCGCTCCGTCGTCTCTGCCTACCCCGCAAGGGATATGGCGTGAAGGTACTCGTAAAAAAAATAAAGAAATAAAATTATCAGTAAAGAACTCGCTTTACTCACCCACTTATTGTAACATAATACAAAACACATAAATGTGTATCTGTAGTGTTATATGATGTATGGTATGGTGTATGGTGTTTCTATGGTGCATAAATAAATAAAAATAAATAAATAAATGTGTAGGTACTTATTTGTTTTTTTACACATTTATCATTTGAGATAATTAATGCTGAAAGGAAAATTTGAGTTTATTAAACTATGTATAATAAAGTTATATTCTCAAGATGTTTTCTATCAACGAATAGAATTTTATTTAAAATATTTACTTGTTTCAAAGAGATTTACCAAATATTCAAATAACGACTCGAAGGAATATTGTAAATGTTCAAGTGTAACGCCAAAGGAGTATTTCCTTTGTGATGTTAACTAAACTATACTTTATTTCGGTTCATTCATTTTATATATCAATTGCTTTGTATAATAATATATTTTTATTATATCAGAATCTTTACAGTTGCATGATATTACACATAAAAATATAAAATGTACTTAATAAATGTATAAAATGTACTAAATTTTAATTTAATTTTATTAAAAAAAGTTAGCGTATAAATTCGAGTATGTAGGCATTAAAGTAGTTCAATATTCAAAAATCTTTTCGATTTTTATATAATATTTTGCCTATTTTTAAGCCCCCAGTTATGGTACGTTGTTTATTATTAAGTTAATATTTGCAAAGCATTAAAATAAACATTATTATAAAAATTGTTATCTAACTATCGCTCGAACTTAAACTATAAAGCATAAAGAATTTATTTCTATACAAAACACTGTATGCTGTCGAAGTTCAAAATGATGCAAAATAAAGATTTAGTCTTCTTTATTTTCATCACTGTTCAGTAGTATCAGGCAATCACTCATCGCGGGCAAAATAATACTACTTATTTATTTTTCTTACTAAAACTTAACTTCTAATGATGCCGTTCTTGAACAAGATACCTACTTGTAAGGAAAGGGTAAAAAAATATATTTTAGTTCTGTATTATTTGATTCTGTATTTGATAATTAATTTGAGAAGTGCGTTTTAAAAAATGCATTGTATTTAATTGTTAGAAGTGTTAAACATGTCGACATTTTATCTATAAAATTTATCCAAGCATTTTTTAACTAAAACTTTTTAAGCAAATGAACCTTAAATTTCAGCGAACTTCGCTACCGATAAGATAAAATTTGCAAAAAGGAGATAAGGCCTATAAATTCGGTGTCTTTTGCGGTTGTAGTCAGCTGTGGCTGAAGTAAACAGTCCTTTTGCTTGAAATATTTGAAAAAACTCCATTTTGTAAATAATTATTTCGTAATGATAATCATTTATAAAGGCAGTCAGTCCACATCATTTTTTCTGTAAAAATAATCATATAAAAATGGTACAACAGTTTTTTTATCTAATTACACACAATTTTCCTTCAGAGTTTTTTTTTTTAATTATAACTTTTTATTATTAAAATTTGTAACTAAATATAAAAATATAAAAATATAAGTAAATATTTAAAAACTTACATAGTATTTACGTAAAAAACTATTTACATTTACATTTTTTTTAATATCTAATAATATTTTTAATTGTTTTGAAAACTTTTTTTTTATTAGTGTAAAACTTCAAAAAATATAAATAATAAAATAAATAAAAGTTGAATAATTATACGATTTTAATATTATATACAAATGCCATAAAAGACTTACCATCTCTTTTATCATATATTTCGTAAACGTTGAATATTTTTTCATAACATTTCAGTAGAAAATTGTTTATTAGAGGCTCCGTCCTGTTAACGTCCCATTTATCTTGTATAGGGATAAATGGCAACTTGGTCACACTTTGTTGATGTTCCAAAAAGCAGTGGTTCATATATTCACCAGCCCGAGCCTCCTATCCTAATGCCTAAAATAAATTTATATTTTATTTATATAAAAATATCAATTGATTGAAATAAAATAAATAATATATATAAATCATAATATATATTATCAATCATTATAATATATCTTGTATGATTGTGTATAATAAAATTCTTAAATATAATTTGAAGTAATTATTTACTTCGTTTTTCTATCTTTAGCTGAGTAACAGTTATATAAATAATAAACTATACAAAAACAGCAAGAATCTCCATAGATATTCATTAAACTTATTATTATTTTATGTTTTTCAACATTTCTTTTGAACATGTTTAATTTAAAAAGTATAAAATAGTTGTAAAACATGGTGTAAATTTGTAATATACCACTTCTAACAACGTGTTTATCTGTAATATAATTTTGAACAAAACGTCACCACAGATAAAGTTATTTTTTAAAGTATATTCTAACACTAGGCTCAGAAAAAAATTGTACATATATTACTTATTAATAGTGGATGGTCAGTTCTATAACTGACAATAATAAAAGTAAATGTAATTAAAAAAATCAAGCAAAGCATGTACTAGGATCCGCCAACCGTGCACGGCTGGTCTGGAACTGAGCCCCTCTCCTTTCTTCTTTGCTTGATAACTTTTGAATGGCTAAACATTTTTTCAAACTGTTTTCGCTTTAACATCCGCGTTCGACTCGAACATACATGAGAAAATTTTTAGCAAATTATCTCGTTGCATTCTGGAGACAACTAAACACAAAAAAAGGTCTCCCAAACGGTTAAGAGCTTCGCTTACGCTGAGCTCAATTATCACCAAATCAATAGTTTTAGTTAATAACAACAGAAGATATACGAGAATGTTTTTACTTACTTATTTACTTAACTTTTTTAAGAAAATTGAAAAGAATAAAGACGAATAAGTCTCCAGTCACTTTCAACCATGATAAGAAATGTGGAACCTTAATGAATTTTTATTTCGCGACCACATACACCGTATTTGCATGCATTAATAATCCTTTAATATATTTTTATTCCGGGAACTATATTTTTACTATTTTTTATTTTGGGCTGTGTAAAACTGACCGGCTAACTGATAAAAGATTTTGTGTACCTAAACCGTGAACCTTTCATTCCAAAACGTTACTAAGGGAATTAACCAGGAATTTTTATCAATTTTTCAATACCATAGTAAATAGCTGTTAATGTGGAATTACAAAAAGACACTTCCATTTCGTTTATATGTATAAATTTAATATATTAATAAATATTTACCCACAATATTAACATCTAAATATAATTAGTTAATTAGCGCATTAAAAAATATATTTATGTTATCAATGTTTGATGTTCGGAAGAGGGTGTGATGTCTATATAAATGGCTTTATCTTGAAAACACAAAGTATAATATAAGTAATTGTAATTATATATTTAAGATGTTGAAATATATCAAATGTCTATTGTTATTATCAGTGTCAAAATGTTTTTCTTGTGTTGATGCATTATGCTTTTTTTTATAATTGAGGGGGACCAATGAACGTGTGAGTAACAGATAATACATGACCATTGCCTCCTATGTACTCTTGTAACATCCGAGGAATTGCAAGAACAGTGCCGGCATTGAAGGAGAGGGTATTCGACGTGTCTGAAGGTACCCATGCTGTACCTATTCAGAAACCTCGCCGAAGGAAGTTCATTTTTGAGATGGACAAATGATCACTGGTATTAATTAAAAGTGGAAAAGATATATGTAAATAAATATTCCACATATGTGCTTTTATTTAATTGAAAATAAGTCGATTTAATTGTAGTTTTGGAGAAAAAAATGCAATAAATATTAGTATCTTATTTTTATAGATGATATTATCTTTGTTACTTATTTATATTTTAAGCCCAGCCAAAAACGACAGACAAAAATATTGGTCCTATAAAATATCTTATTGGTATTTCATTTTAGAGAGATATTAAAATACAGGAAACATTTTATATCAGATATCCAACACTGATTGCTTCCATTGTTAAAAATTCAATGGCTCGTTAGAAACACAGTTTTAAGTTAAACGGAGCTCCATAATACTTATTTAACTAATACAAAATAGTACAATGAAATCTATCTGTCTGTCTGTCTGTCTGTCTGTCTGTCTGTCTGTCCGTCTGTCTGTCTGAATATTATAGTTGTAATTTATAAAAATTATAATGTTTGTAATTCTCGCCAACAATCTGAGAGGCTAAACAATGAAGTAATCTGGAGGTGTTTTTTAATATATCTTCTCATAAATGCCTTGTCTCGAGATCTGTTATTACGAGTTATAATACCAACAATCTTTGCGATTAATTTTAGAACTTATGTTAGATTATATTGCATTATTTGTTTACTATTCTTCACCATATATCATTTGCACCATACTGTATATATTTTTATATATGTCATAAAAAAACTTGAAAAGTAAAAATTTTACAGTTTAATATAAACAGGCTGGCTTATAAAAGTTAATGCTACATTTTTATTAATGTGGAAGATCAATTTAATATACTTTGGTATAAAGACACGCAGCCATTAGCATTTTAACTAAATTTCGTGCTCCCAAATATAGCCATGGTAGGGAGTTTTAATTAAATGTTACATTTAAATTAACAACGTAACAAAACACCCATTAAAATTTAGTAGAGTTTATTACGAGGCAACCCTGCAAAAGTGAAATAATAAATAATCTTAAAAGCTTTCTCAACTTTAGTAATTATTCCAAGGAATAATTTGTTTTAAAAGGTGTGTATATAATTTAAATGTTATAATTATAAAGAAATCTATTCACTATTTTTTATTAGGGTTTTACGGTTCCATTTTTTATACATACATACGAGTACATATTATATATTTGTAATTATATATATAATGTTGTTAATTATAATTATTGTAATATATAAATATATTATTTAACTTTGATTATTTAACTCTCTCGACTTTTTCTTCAAGTGATGGATTGTGTATAGTGTTATAGCACAGCATATGTTTGTACACATAAAACTATCAGATCGATGTTAAGGTTGTCGCTGCTCCCATAATACTAAAAACTTTTATTTTTTATTGCCGATCATTTTATGTTAAAAACGAAAACGGAAATAAAGGGTTACAAATAATAAATAACAAATGGATATTTCATTTGATCCTTTCAAATATGATGATGAAGCCACGTACAACAAAATATAAGCTATAATATGATAATAATATATTGGTACTTTAAATCCATATAATCCGAGACAGATTTTAATACGTCAATGTATTCTTAATAACGAACAAGAGTATATGAAAACAAGGTTGTTTAGAGATGCTCTTCACGTTAAGACCAACGACAAAGGAATAGTTAACGAAGTATTTATCTAGCGATCCTACTACGGTGTCACATCGAAGACAATTTAATCTTGATATTTTATAATTACTATTTGCATAGGAAATACAATAGAATGACTTTCAAATAAAAAGAAAGTCTTTCGGGTAGTTAAACTACTATATTTAAAAACATATTTTATACATCGCAAGAAAAAACTTGACAATAATCCGTTTTCTTGTTTTGTTCTTATCTCTTAAAAGAGCACGCATCTTACGAAATGAGCTCGCTATGAAAGCTAGAAGCTCTAGGCTCGAGTAAGTCTTAATTGCTCTGTTCACATATTTTTCTAAAGGCCTGTTTAATATTTAATATCTTTTGTTCTGTGTATTATAATATAATTTTAAAGTGTTATATTATTACATGAGTTATTGTTTGGACGATAGTTTTAACTATTTATTTTTATTTTTGTAGGTATCTATTATTTTTTTTGGTTGTTTTTGATATTTTATTTAAATTTAAAGTTAAATTTTACGCAACATTTTAACTAAATTATAGTATAATTGCTGTTTTTTTTTTAAAAAGAAATTGTTCCTTTTTTATTTATATTTTTTTCTCTATTATACCTTCCTAGAATTAATACCAAAAATAGCAATCTTAAAAATAAGTAAAGAAAAACTATTAAGACGTATATTGTTTTGTATATACAGATTTATTCTAATTAACTCTTATTGACTGGTAAAAACAACAGAATCAAGCGCGGCACTCAATAAGTTTCAAGAAAATTTAATACATTTTTTTTTATAAGTTTTCTAAGCTGTTACTATATACTCGTACAAAACGATTTTATAAAGCGATGCTAGTTGCAAAGAAAAACCAAGAGACAAAAATAGGGTTTGCGATTAATAATTATAAAAATACATTAATTTCACAATTGTAACTGAAATTTAGACAGATTAATAAATAAGTTGGCCCTTGTCTCTTAGGTGAGTAAAATAATGAGTCCATTGAGAAATAACTTTATGAAAATTAACAAATTTATGATTCTAATGGGATTACTTATCAAGAACTCAAACGACTTTTTGTGCAAACAAAGGAAAAATAATATTTGTTAATATGGAAAAAAAATATGTTTGATTTTTATATAATATCAAAATTTAAAAATCCATATCATATGTATTTCACAATGCTGCCTGCTATTATATTATTATAAAAATTATATACTATATATGTTTAAAAACAACGCAAATTAAGAAAATTATCTCATCTACTCTCATATTTGAAAAAATTTAATGGTTGGTAATAAATTTATATAGAAATAGTTCTTCTTAGCACAAAATTTTCTTCGTTTAAAAAATACAAAAATACATACTTTGTATCTAATTAATTTTATCCAAATTAATTCTTGCTATAAAGCAACATTCAGTTGTGATTGAATGGCATTTGCAGGTGTTGAGTAATCAGATTGTCAGACAACGTAATGAGCAACAGTAATTTTATACATCAAAGTATGAGTGGATAAATGTAACATAAAATAATAATTCAAATAGCTAACTCGTTTTCAATAACTAATAAATCATGAACACAAACGTATTACTTCATTCTCAGTTTAAATGAAGTATTTTAATAACATATTCAAGTGTGTCGTGGAACCAATGGATTATTTTAATAATTTTCATAAACAATCGTTTTATAAATCAGAGTTTACATATTTTAAGCATCATAGGACACGACCGAGTCCATTGATGTACTTAGATGTGGTCCATCCTCAGTCGAAGTCTCAAATAAAGGTTAGTTTTTCGCACAAAGTAAATAACCAAATAATTTAGTAAATTCATGTTTTTCATAAAGATTTTATTTATACTCAAAGGTAAATGAGAAAATATTTATGCTCAAATAAAAATAATTTAAAACTTTTTCGTTTTTAATTATGTATATTAAACTCTCCTTTGATAAATAATATTACGAAGAAAGACAAGTTCGTTTCAGTTTGTGTATGAAATGGAAGCTGTCTCTGTCAACAGATACATTTCCATTAGAGATAAATTGACTGTCGGGTTTGTGTACCATCCATTTTATATAGTTGCGGTAAAATTTTGGATGTATTTTATATTTACATTTTAATATTGAAATCTCAAATATGACAATTAAAGGAGGGTTATGGAATTATTCAGTTTTTAAAATAAAACTCGCTTAAGTATGTAGTTACTTTAATAAATAGATGCAGAGAATCGATTATATATAATACATAAAAGGAATAAAACCGAACCTTTACAGGATCACTTTGTTGTGTATTTTGTCCATTTTTCTGTAGATCTTTCCAGACCCTTAATTTCCAGAACGCTAAAATTTAATACTTATATGTTTTATAAAACAATACTTTTATAACCACTTAATAACAACGATAATTTATTTCACATCATATCTATAGTAGATGGTATTTCTTATAAAGCAGAAGAAGTTGCTGGCAACAATTAATATGCAGTTATATTATTAGAAGCAACTTTTACTTAACCTATGTAAGCTGATTAAAGTTTGTACTCGTCAATATTTTGCTTAGTAACAAATACAAGAATATGGAAACAAGATTGTTTTGAGATGCTTATTACCTAAAGGCGAAATACAAAAGAATAGTTAACGAGATATTTACTTTGCGCGCCTACTACGGCGTCACGTCGAATACAACGTAATTTAACTTCCGAAGAATTGCTTTGAGTTTCGATGTTTACGATTCACACAGGAATTAAAAGACTATTGAATATATTTTAATTTTATCGCAAGTACAATATATAAAAATGAAAAAATTACGTAACTTTAAAATATCACAGTGAAAATAACTTCATTAAATTCATTCTCTATGAAAGACATCCCGTTCCAAAAAAATTGGAAAATGATGAATAGAAAATAAAGGAAAAAAAACGTTAAAATATAAAGAATTTGGCAGCAGAAAATATTTTTTGTAATTTTGTAAGTATAAATATTGTAAAAAAGAAAACATACAGCTATTAAAAGTTAACTGTATACTATAGGCATTTTTATAATATATATTCTACAAATTATTCTAACAGCAAGGTCATATATAGGTCATTGATAATTTGCTATTATAGTTTCTGCATCGAAGTTACCTATCATTTAGGCTCAAAGGCTGAGTGCAGTGCTTTATAATTTTCCTATATGGCCTATCCACGTAATCATGTCATTAAAACTATTTTGAAATTTCAAGCATAAATTTTGAAATGTGTTCTTTATAATATTGCAATCGTCTAAAACGTAACATAAGTTACGAAAGAGGCTCTGTTTATTACAATTATATAGAATTAAAATTCTTAAATATTAATGTTAAATAAAATTTATTAAAATAAATTTTAAAACGTTTCGTTCCTATGGCTTTTACTGAAATGATTTTACACCACAAACATTTATTTATTAACTAAAATTAGAGCAAAGGAAAACCTGGTAGATATGTATTGTGATGACCACCTCCGCTCACAATCTCTTGCAGAGGGTGCACAAGAAGGTTGCGGTCTTTGAGATTTGCCAATAAAAGTCAAACACTTCGCATATACAAAGCAAAATACACTGTTGACAAATGGTTACGTAGCTCAGAATACAAATAATTATATTGTATAAAGAAAATATGTTAGAAGCAATACAACGATTTTATAAAGCGATGTCAGATCGTAAAGAATGGTTTTCTAAATGAGAAAACGATGGCGTTATGACTTTTACTGTCAAAATCACACTTTAAAAATCACAAAAAAATAAAATGGCTTTCACATTACAACTGAAATTAATGTTTTAGAAACTTAAGTAAATTAATAGGCCCTCTTCTCTAACAATCTAAAGAGAGCAAAATAATAATACCATTGAGAAGTGGCTTTATAAAATTTACATATTTTATGATTCCAATGGGATTCCTAATAATGAATTTTAATTACTCTTCTGATAAAAAAAATACGATTAGGGACAAATAAAAAATACGTTTTATGTGTTGACAGAGTTAACAAAATAAAGTGATAAATTTATAAAATGATGACTTTTACGGCACACAGAATTTATGATTATTATAAAATAATAAAGTGATATAAAGTTAAAATTTTTCATTTGACTATTTTCATATATTTAGACTTCTTTAAGATCAACATCTTTGATTTCAACAACTTTATTGTAAGGCACCAAGCAACAATTGGTTGATTGGTGCCTTACAATAAAGTCTAAGAATTCACAATCATAACAATAGAAATATATACTAGAAATACACTATTGTTACTAATCTCTTTCTTTTCTTTAAAGAATAAGATATAATAAGGAGAAATTGCAATGCACATAAAAAAAAAATTTCGATGCATCAAAACTCAAAGAAAATCATTTCCTTTCTATCTATTATGGCTAACTATTTTTCAAGTAACAAATCATGAAAATATGAAATTATATTTTACATGAGTTACTATCTTTAGTTAACTTAAGTCAGATATTCTGTTAAAATATCTCAGTGTGTGGTATTGATATAAAACCAATGGAATATTATAATAATTTTCATAGACATTTTACATTTAACTTGGATGTGTTCCAACCGCAGTTGAATCCTTAATAGTCGACTAATAGGTAAAACTCAAAGGTAGATATTTTATACCTTTCACTGAAAACGTTAAAATAAAAATATTTTTTTAAGAATTTTATATTTTTCATAAAAAATATAGTCTCAATGGTAAACTTGTTACCCGAGCATAGGTAGGGCAAATCCATATAATAAAGATCAAGTCAATTTACACGATAAAAGTGCAGAATACTAAACACTGACGGATCGCCTCACGGTAAACGAAGATAATGCACGCTTGGTAGGAAACGAAATAGAATATGCTGGGACTACATGCTTGAGTCAATCGCTGACCTTAATTACCTTTCTTTAGTACTATTTTATTATAAGTTTAAATTGCAACTATTGAATGAATTAATTATAATTAAAAAAAATGATTTTAACACTGCCTCCAAACATAATTAATTAAAAAAATATTTATCTAACAGACATAATCTTACAGAAATAAATATTATTGATAGATACAACACATAAAATCTAATTCGATAAATAATACTACGAAAAGATGAAATGGAACCGCTCTCTGTCAACAGAAACATTTCCATTACAGACAAATTGCTTGTGTACTACTGTGTTATGTACATGTTGTGGTAATGTTTTGGATGTATTTTATATTTACATAGGAATGTTTAAATCTCAGAAACGACAAATAAAGGACTTTGAAATGAAAATTCCCTTCATTTCGTATTCCATTTAGTAAATAGATTATAAACATGATGTTGTAGTTGAAGTTATTAATTAAGTTAGGTTATGTAAATTAACTTTTGTTATTATTAATAAAAATACAAACAATATATTAATATTTATACAAACAATAAACAAATAATATAATGGATAAGTAATAATTTACTTTTATTGAGTGTTTGACGTATAGTAATTAATAATATAATATTACGTATCGTATTTGAAGGACTAACATTTTCTTATAGGCCACTAGATTTATATAAACTTACATCTATTTAATATATTATGTTTTAATTAGAAAAAAGAATCTTGTCGAGGTCATTTAAAATATATAAATAAAATTTAAGTGTAGGAAAAGGTTTATTTTCAACATTTTAATAGATATTTAACATTATAGCATTTCTATATTCACCGAATTTTTTTTTCCCTTATAATGTTCTAAAAATAAGTTCTAAAAATTTGTTATAATTTTGATTAAGAAGATATCAATGGTAAATTTAATATTAATCATTAATCATCACCGCCATTATGGACTTATAAAAGATTCAGGAAAGTGAATTTTAGGCTTCAATTTAAATTGTTTCCAATTCATTTTACTGACGAGGTAGCTGTGATTAAACATTATCTGGTTATATTTAATTCGTGACTGCTAATCAATCTGTCTTTTTATGTATAATTATAAAATAATCTTTAACACAAACAAACAACACAAACAAAATTAAATATGGCATCGTTTTAACCCTTTATCTCACTACAAAATTCAACTCGAAATAATTAAAACTGTAGAATATTAGAAAATAATATCTATAAAATCACTATGAAAGGAGACATCTCACTTCGTGTAACAAAATATAAAACATTATTATACGGTAATAAGAAATTCGTTAGTTCATTTGTATAAAATAATTACTACTGATGTCTAAACTTAAATGCATTTATTTATTTATAACAGAAGCAGGTAAGGAAAAATAAAAAATAGTTATCTGTGAGAGATATTGTGTGTATTGTCAAGGTTTTTTCCATAACCAAATAGAATTCTATATAAAGATTGAAGTATTATTTTGAAGAGTATTTTCTTTGTAATGTTAATTAATCTTTATACTTTGTTTTGGTTCATTCATCTTTTATATCGATTGCTTTGCAATATATTTTTATTATATCAGAAACTTTACAGTTCATTTACTTCTTCCTTTGCGAGATATTACAAAAAGAAAATACAAAATGTACTGTGTAATTTTACTATATTACACTTAATTTTTTTTTAATAATACTTTGTAAGCATATAAATATATTTCATTATTGAAGTAGTTCAATATTTGACATTGCAATTGATTTTTACAAACTCCACTAATGTTAGTTTCTCTATATTTATCTATGAAAATCCTTTTATGAAAGATTTAGTAAACAGTTCACTTCATAGTAAAATTTTCCGCTGCCAGTTACAGGGACAGTCCACATGATTAGTCATATGATCAATCTTTCCTTCAGTCTTTTTTGTCTAAAGATTAAAAATATCAAAAAATAAGAGTTATAAAAGTAGACAACATTTAGGTTAAATTTAAAAAATATATATTAAGTATTATTAAAGATACTGTTTAAAAACTATTTCTTTAGTATCAACCATAAGAATGTTTTATAAGAATTATTTTATGCGATTAATATAAACGGCAAACAAGATTTACCGTCTCCTTTATGATATTACATTTTTTAAGTGGGTAGGCGTGAATTAGTGTACATGTACTTATCTTAATCAATTTATTTAAATAAATAATTAGGACAAATTTTTTAGGTGTTTTAGGTGTTTATCTACTATTTATCATCAAAATCCGGAATATTAAATTTTTATAACAGCTTTGGTATTGTAAATACCAAATAAAAATAAAATTTATACTCACTCTATTACGATTCAAGCAGTGAGGTTATAAACTCAATTCCTTCCAATATACGGAATTCTAAATCTGTTACAATTTTTTAAAAATGAATCATCGTATACTATAGATACCTTCGATATAGATGCAAATATATTCAACGTTTATATATTTGTATGTTTATTTATTTTAAGCTTTATTTATTATTGTTATACATATTATTATAGTTTGAATGTTATTATTACTTATAACTGTAATTTGATATGTTTATCTGATTTTCAAATTTCTTGTATGCGTTTTTACTACCTTTCATTTTTTACTCCCTTTTCACAGGTGTGCTGGAAGAGATTTCGTTTTGAAATAAGCAGTGTCTTTGTACGAATCTTTTGGATAACTGTGTTATATATATGTTCTGCACGTACATAAATGTTATATAAATTTTAATAAAATATAAAATAGTAAAAAAAGTATTTAAACTATAAAGACTATCTTGTTATAACTATTATATAAGAGCTCAAGCTAAGAGAACAAAAACAGTTTTCAATACCTAAAATTACGAGGAACGAACAGGAGGTGTTTTACATTCAGACCGCATTGTAAGCATTTATGTGTTGAATTCAAAATATGCATACGAGTAGAAACTAGTTTAACCTTTACTTTACCCTTGTTAGCGCGCAGTAACAATACAATTTACAATTTTTCAGCGAAGTTGACATGAAGCTGAGGTCGCATATTGTTCAAATGACTTACAATACATTTTACCGTCTTTGTGCAGTCAAAACGTTGAATTAAAACCAATTTCACAGTTGACCTCGGTCAAATGAATGCAAAATCAAAAACTGAATTGAATCATAAAATATGCGTTTAAATATCTTTCCATTACCAATTCTTGTGAACAATTCAATAACATTTAAATGTGAATAATTATTCTTAATAATATGGCGTACATTTTACATTGAAGAGTCCAAATTTAAATAGTGGTAAGTAAAGTATTTTTGCAGTTGTTTGTAATGTTATTTCTTTGTCTATATATACATAATATAAAAAGAACTGGGCTGTTTTTATGTATTTTTTCTTAGTATTAATGATAATCCAGTGTACATATAGCAAATTTAATTATTAACATATTTCATTTTATAGGAATAATTCTAAACCGACTTTGACTTTGATTATATCAACGTATAGGATGTTATTAGGAAAACTTCAAAAATTGCTATAAGGTTGTTATAAGAATGACATACAATGAATTTTGAATGTTAAGATATACCTTATTATTTAAGTCCGGGGGAGGGAAGGGAGGCAATACTAACTCTACAAATAAAAAGTTATAAAAATTAACTATTGTTCTGCAATTTATAGTTTTAGTAATTTGTTGAATTGTGTTGTAATAGTTATAATGAACAACACTTTTATTTCATAATAAAAGTACGACAAACACAAATATTCAAATTAATGACAGTAATAAACTTATATATTCAATAATTACTGTCCAAATGAGGTTGAAATACTAGGTTTTAAAATCAGAAGGTAAATGTTAAAAACCATATTTTTAATGAACTCCCTGATGCATTTTTAAAGCTCGGCTTCCTTTAAAACTTACATTTCATTCAGTTATTCACAAAAATGCAATTATGTTGTTAACAAAGATCCTAGTTGTTTTTTTCTTTACAGTATATTTTGTCATAGTGGTCATTAGTATAATTTTTCATAGTACATTAGTAAGTACATTTATAATTAAGCGTTTTTTATTTTTCAATTAACAATATTGATATGTTCATATTAATTTATATTACCCGGACAGAATATCATTTTCATATTGATCTCGTCAGCCGAATTACTTTCGTTTCTTTTTTCTTACATATTTAATAATCTTTAGTTTAGACAGGTTCTGTTTCTTATTATTTAATATTTATCAGTAATTAATTCATTTTCCGTAGAGATATTGTTACATATAAGAGTTTGGACACGTCGCTCACAGGAACATTAATAGAACAAAGGAATAACTAACACGATGTTTACAATTCTTTGTCACAAACTATCTCTGCATTGTGCTCACATACTCGACCGAGAAACGGCGGAGCCATAGTTTTTAAACCAGAATGTATGAAATGTAAATAATTCCATAATTAGGTGCTATCAATATCGGCGATTAGATAATTTTAAAAAAATCACCAAGATGGAGATATTACTTAAGTAAAGTATATAATGCTTAATTTACTAATAAACATTAGTAGGTTTAAGAAATAATTAATATATAAGAAATAAATTTTCGTTCCGTTGAGGAATGTTATAGCTTTCTGAAACACACATCCATCTGAAGGTAACGTAATTGATTTAGTGCCATCTAGGAAGAATTGATGTTACTTTATCAAACCTTTTAAAAGGTAAAGTCTATGTGACTAAACTTTTGGTTTATTATTTAATAAGTATCACTATGTGTGTTTTTTATTTTACAAATATTTTAAATTAAGAGGAGGATTTTGAATTTTCAAATTATTTGTTTTTATTTTAACACAAATTAAGATTTTAATCACATAAGTAGAATAAAAATATCATTTCTGTTACAATATCTTAAGTCAACGCAGTTGCCTATTATAAATAAGTGCGTTGAAATATTTTAAAATATAATTATCGTTCATATATTTGCATATACATTTGCATTCTAAAACCATAAACTTTCTATGAAACGTACGATCACAACTGAATTAATTAATATAGGTGTTACCAAAGTCCAAAGTGACGGGACGTGATAAATTGACAAAGAAATGGCATTATTTGTAGAAACAAATTGGTTATAATATCTGTCTTAATAAATTCGGTAATTTTTCACTTTTTAGTGTATGGATAAATATATACTAGATACAAAGGTTTTTAATTTTAAATGAACATAAAAGTTAATTAATAACACGATCAGCATTGCCGATATCCTCATAAAAGTAATTTATATCTTAAAGTATCATATTAACCATATTTGCCTTAATTTCTAGATATTTAGAACAAATAACTAGACCTACTTAATAACAACTGCTTTTGAATATGTCGTATTTTGCTTTTATTGTATTTTCAATTCCACGTAAATGTTACTTTGCCGTCTCAATATCCGTTTTGGTTTTAAAATTGCAAATGTATCGTACATTGAAAAGAATTTGTCAAATATTACTTAAGTTTGTATTAATTTAGAACAAACATTATCTCTCTAATAAATAAGTTTATTACAAAAAGTGTATTTCGCTAAGCGTTTTATTTCATGGAAATCAAAGCCTTATACTGATAGAATTTAGGTAAGTTTTATAGATATATAAACTTGTAAAGAAATATAGATAAGACATAGATGTGTATTAGAAGTAACATAATATTTTCATATTTATAAACGCTAAGTGAGCTAAAGTATTAGATAAAATTTCACAACCTAAAGTTATTATCAAGGGTATTTTTATATTTTCATTTGAACTTGATTCAACGTTTCGACATCAGCAATAATTTAAAAGGCTTGTGATAATTTAACAACATATGGAAACGATATGCCATAATAAAACACGGTTTCAATATTTTTTTAATTTAAATATTCATTCAAAATATTTATATATTTTGATGTTTAATTCTACAATTAAACCAGATAATATAACCCATATGTTCACACGTTCCATTCATCTATCAATGTGTCACGCTTTATCCTTAAGCCTAAGCGCGCGTCGGTAACACCTACGTCAATTTGTTAAATTGATCATTAGCTGGATGCATAGTCAATTTATCCAGTAACTGTATATTTATACATAAAATAAGATGATTGTAAAGTTATTTATTCTATGATAAAACATTGGCGAGGTTAAGAAAAAATAAATAGGAAAATTTCAATAACGATAGTTTGCTGGTTTGCTGGTTAATTCTTTTTATAAAACATAGCATCCACAAAAAAAGCTCAAATTAAAAGAAATACATGAAATTATTTATTAATTATTTCAGTAAAGTAATTGATAATAAAATTATTTATTAGTTACACTGAAATCAATTTCTTTATTCAACCTACAGTTATTGAAAAATAAAACCTTCAAAAGTAAAGAAGAAGGACGAAGAAGTAAAGTTAATCAGTTATATTTATTAAAATAATATATTATTATATAAATTTATTATTAAATAATGATAGCAATCAACATTTACCTGTGATACAAACTTAAATTAAATACTAGTATTTTTTTCTTCAATAATGTGTTTTAAAACTTATTAGCTAAGACTTTTACGGTTGGAAGACATTGAAATAAAACGGTTAAGATTCAAAATGCATTAATTTTATTTTTATCTCGTCTTCCTACGAGCACGATTTATGAAAGAAATTGTAAGCTACGAGATAAAATGAAAATATATTTTAGTAAGCGAGATAAATTCGTTAAAAAAATAATCTATTTTGTAAATATTTTTTGGAATAAAAAATTTGAACCACGAATGCATGTGAGTAAAAAAGTTGATCAATCAGATTTAATCTCTTTTATAAAACTAAATTTACAGCAAATTATTTTAAATCTAGGAGTTTTTAGTCACTATAAATTCAGTGGTGTACCAATAACAAACTGTTTTATTAAATCTAAAAGCTTGAAATATAACTCTTTATGTGACATAATTTATTTTATCATAAAAATATATTTATTTGCAATATTGTATCTTATCTACCTTTGTATTGTAAAAACAGCACATGTTTAATACATTCTTGTGGAGTATTCATTCATTAAGGGACTAATTCGTAAAAGCAAACATACCTAGCAGTTTTGTGGTAAATACGGTGATAAAGTTGATATCCCTCGGGAAATTTAGTTGACGCCTGAATAGGGGAGCCATTTCAGATTGCAGTATTGTCTCCTTAAGGTTTCATATTACGCTATATGAGTTTGGAACAGAAAATTATATGATATCACTAGATTAAATCAATATTAAGTAGTGCTTTAGGAAACAGTATATCAAAGTTTTTCTATAATATTTTTATGTTATGTTTTAGCTTAGAAAATTGTAAGAATTAAATTAAGTAAAAGTGTAGTATATACATACGTATAAGTTATAAGATTTTTTTTTATGTCTATTTATTATATATTATCCGGATTTGTAAAAGTGTGGAGACTTTATTAAATGCAAGACGCGGGATTGATTTGATTTTAATTTTTAATAAGAAAGTATTAAAGGTTATAAAAATAAATATGTATCAAATTTTTCTCCGTCACAACCACTGCCACTAGCTCGTTTTGTTCCCACATACCAGAACAACTGGCGACTGACAATCAGGGGAATTATTAAACGTTATTTTTTTAATCCTTTAAGCTTTAATCACTATTATAATACATCTCGATGTAGTCCAATCCTCGCTTCGTACCTACGGTGTATCAGGTTTCAAATATGCGAAAATACTGTAGTATTAGTAGCACGTAAGCTTTCCTGAATATTTTTTTGGTTTCGTTATACGAATTGAATGTTGAACAGTATCGGGATGTGGGATCAGGATATTTATTATTTTATATATTGCAGCTTACGTAGCGCGTCTCCTACAATAAGCCACTACGTAGATATTTCCACGAGAGCGCTAAATTTGTGACGATATTCTGAGGACAGGAATACGGTGTTGTAAATTCGGCTAGAGTAAGGTTTTCGAAATTATATTATAAAATTTGTAAGTCTTGACTTGCTGGCAACGTAAAACTAAATGTCTTATTTAAAAGTTAAGTTTTAAACTGTTAATTACTATTATTTTTATTATAATATTATTATTCATTCATTATACAATATATTCTATGCAGAAATTATCATCCTTATCTGTTAAGAGGTTTACAACTTTTTTTTTATATATTTAATAATGATTTGATTATATTATAATTATGATATAATTAAATCATTTAAATTATTAATTCGTTATCGCGTAATGGAGGTGTTTAATACACTGAAATTGGTTATATAATCTATGTTTTTAATAAAGAATGTAAGGCCTCCTCAAACATCTTAAGGTAGCCGAGTAGGTAGTCGCTCAAGCATTATGAACAACAAATATTTTTGTTATTATACACCCTATTCAACTTAATAATCTTAGTGTAGCAAAACTTACACTTTAAAACACATACAAAAGAAAAACTTATGTAAGTGTTTTAGTTTGTGTTACAGATGAATGATTACAATTTATCAACAAAAATTGTTTTATTATTTTTAGTACTTCTTTGGTAATACTTACATACATACTTTCTTGGACACTGTGTATATTACAATATATAAAACAATGCACTGTATTAAAAGTAATTAAAATACTGTATCTAGGTATTTAAATTTATTTAGTCATCTCTATATGTATTTACTCAAGGTGTCAAAGTAACATTAATAAAATACGATAAGTATGTACTTACTATATTATGTGTGAAAAAAAATACAAACAATATCATAAACTTATTATAAACCTTTAACAGTAAAGGTTTATAATTAAAATAAGTAATAATTAATAAGTAATAATAATAAATATGCAATAATAAGTAGTGATTTGTCTAAAATCACAATTTAATATTTGATTTCTTCTTATTGCATTAATATTTTAATTTATCCTAAATAACTTTAAATGACCCTAAATAATAATAATAAATGTGGCTACATATCTGAGTAAAATATTTAGAGCTATATAAATCTTTAAACACTCTGAACTTAACATCAATCTGCTCAGAAGGTTGAAGGCTCTGCTGTTTGATTCTATGCATAATAAATGTGGAAGACCTTTGATCGTGTAAGTCACAGGGCGAGCTTAATGTTTATAGCTCCATTATAGCAACAAAATTACGTACAAAATCGTTGGTTATAAAGCTTTAATTTATAGGCTATCAATATCATTGCATAAAGTTTTAAACCAGGTGTTCAATGTTAAAAAAAACAACACTTTAACTTACTTCTGTAGTACCCGCAGTTTAATAAGAACACTTCCCTGACACTTGTGCTCAGTCATGGTGGGACATTTTACATTTCACATTCAGAGAGAGTTTAATAAGCACTTCATTTATTTTATAATATAAAGAACAATTCATCACTGACAAGTTCTCTGAAAAGAATATTGACGTCAAAGTAAGGTTATATTTAGGCTTAATATTATTTAATTAATCTTGTCTCAGTGTTATATTATATATTGTGTATTGTTTCGTATATTATTTAAACAATACAGACTATGGTCTGTATATGTACTATTATAAAATATTTAGAACTTATTTATAGAAGAACTTATTTTAATGAGAATCAAGAATTCAATTTTAGGCAATAAAGAAAATAACTGATCAGTGCATTTCGTAAATCCTATTTCTGAAAATCAATTTTGTCTATGTCAATGTCTACATTTTTCTATAAAAAGTTAATAAATAAAAAGTTATACTTTTAGTTTATAACTGTATTTTTTTTATGTGCAATAAACTCAACTTAATTTATTTTTAATGATAATATGACTTTATTTAAAATTGTAAAAGTAAATTAGGAGGTTGTTGTAAAACTATAGAATTCTATACGAATACATAATTATAAATTAGCATTAGCAATATTTTCTATATTGCTAAACCTTTTTTAATTTTTACTTTCAGATATTTTCAATTTGTTTTATATTAATAGATATCTTTATAAATTTAATTTATACACCAACAACATTAATATAAACAGAAATACGATGATTTACTCATACATGCTCGATTAACATTAAGGTCTTTTAAATAATGAAAATAAATAAATATAAAAAACATTGGTTATTTTTTTTTACTATTTTATGGATAATAGTTATAGAATATTTAATTAAAAGTGCGACATCACCCAGGGTGACTTTACTCTACAGTTATCTATTCTTTTGAGTTTTAATTCCTTATATAATATATGTTTACGTTTTATTTAGTCAAGTCAAGTATACTTATTAAAATCAAGAATAATATACAAAAATGTTAAAAAATTATCCTGTATAAATATCTGTATAGAAACACTTTAAGTAATACAGCTTTTCGAAACATTTACTTCATAGACATTTGAGCGAACTGCATTTTTCACGTGCAGTTGAATTCTATGTCAATAATAAAGTAGTGCCGGATGTCTGAGATATATTGAATTATTCCCCGCATTCCAAATGTTTTCAACCACACGCGAGCGACGTGAACTATTTAAACTTTGTTGTTGAATATATTCGCTTGGATAAGATAGTATTTATTATGAATATTTTTTATATTTCTACGCTAATGGGTAATAAATATACTGGTATTGAAGAAAACATTATCTCTTTGATATAACAGTTGCTTATTAAACTAAACTACCTTTTTTACATAACTTCAGTTGTCGTTGAAAATATTTTTTAGAATTCACTAAAAAATAATATAATATTTGTAAAAAATATAGAGACCAGCATTGCAGATAAAAACATTTTTCATTAAAAATCTTTTAAACGAATTAAAATATAATCAATTATAATATTTCGCACCATTTCATATTATCTATTATCCAGTCACAATTTTATTTATTACAAATATGTTTTCCCTGATGCACTTTTGTGTTATTTTTATATAGCAGATAGAAAACAAACTACAAAATATACTGAGTATATACAAACAACATATTTAGATTACCTAAATATTTTTTAGAGTCGATCTTGAATCTAATATACCAATGTCTAGTCTAGGCAAATAATATGAAATGATTCTACAAGTAACTACTTAAATCGAAAACGATTATTTACTTATTTTACCTAACATTATTAGAGTATGAACGAGATTTATTGTAGCATAATTAATTGATATTTTATATATAACTTTTATTCGTAACATTCGTAAAAAGGATGTTCTTGTATAAAAATGCCTTTTAAAATCTAAATAAACCACAATATACTTTTTTTATTAATTTTAAAACATTAATTTAAAAGGAAACAATACTATTACTGTTACTAATAACATTTTATTTTATTATTATTAAGATCAAACTTGTAAAACTTACTTTTTAATGTAGAGCAACTTTACAGCAAAACTGTTTTCAAAATATGCTAATTTACCTAAGTAAATTAGCATATTTTGAGACTAACCTCATAAGATTTGGGAAAACTTATTTAAATAAGTTAACCAACATCTTAGTTGGTTAACCTACATCTTACTTTATCTCTTTATCTCTTTAGTATTTTATTATATTATTTATTAGTGAATTACTTTCAAGTTTATCAAAAATAAAGTCTTATAGACTATATAAGTAGTAAAGTTCTAAATAATAAAAAAAGACTAGGAACATTTTAACATACTGCAAAATTTATAATAATTCTTATATTTTATTGTTATAGTATATGCCCCGAACCTAAGTAATATACTATACCTCGGAGTAAATCAGCTACATATCCCGATCCTCGCTGACCTCATTCCGACCTCTATATCGACTTTACGATGTCGCTCCTCTTTTAGCGTCCTCGAAGACAACTAATAAATATCAATCTACTTTATCTCTTTGCCTAACAAGTATTACCGCTTTGATAGAATACTATTCAAACCTTGAAGAATATCACAAATTGAGTTTTATTTATGGAAATAATGATTGATGTATTTATAGCATGGTATAAAGTCCAGATTAATTGTTAACAAACCTACGGTGGTCGGAATTTCGATATATGACATAATTTAATCATATCTCGTACCATGTACCATGTACCAGTACCATGAAACATGATTTTCCTGTTGCAAATTCTTAGAGAAATTTTAATTTTATTAATCTTCAATAATGGAATACAATAGTTATCCTCCCTTTCATTTAATAATATAATTAATAGTCGCACAAAAATGGTTTTGTAATTTTGTATACTGGGATAATTTTCTACTACCGATAATTAATTGAAATTTTCAATTTTCAAAATTAAAACATCTCTAAAGGCCCTCAGCGTATATATATTTATTTCATTTATTTATTGCATAGTACATGATAATAGTGGGTAGGTTTTACAAAGTGTAAACGTGTTTTTTGTGTTCTCGCTGTAAAATTTTTACTTAGTTATACTCGTACTTATTCTATGCATAAATAAATTATGTACTGAAAGTAATTATGTCTGCCAGCAGTTTTCTAGTACAGTTTCCACATAAACATTAACTATAAACATATTTCACGTACACTGCACTTTGTTATCTTTTTTTAACTGCTTTTTCTGGACACTATGAAATCAATAAAGAACTCAATACAAACACTAACACAACACCTTGATTCTAAAATGGCTGAGGTTTAGCAACGCTCAATGATTCCACTCCTGCAACAAGTTCAACTTCGTAAATTGCAGCCCAATTTAGTGCGTTCATATCCTTTGTGTTGACAGCACGTTGAGGCTACCAGCGTCAAGTCCAATTACTTTAGTCTAGCAACGGGATAGTTTTAAAATATGGAGTCGAAGAAAAATGTTTTTTGTTCACGCTGTCCCTAAATACAAAAATGAAAATTTTATATCCACTGAAATAAAGCTATTGTCTTATCATCTGAAAATCCCTGATTTTTTTCTTGAAGATTAGTCGATGTCATCGATCGAGATAGATCGAGCCAAGGTCCATAGTTTTTAAGTTCAAAGTCCTGTCTGTAAGAAAAAAGGTTTGGTTCTTTAAAACCAATCTAAAAAATTTAAGACTCTAAGACTTTAACAAATTTGTTGCTGCAAGACAATTAATAGATTATCCGGATGCTGCACTAAGGATGGATTCGTTATGATTATTGGGTCAGATGGTAAGCGCCAAAAATAACTTAAATTTCGGAGCTCAACTACCTTTGCAATGTATCTAATGCCGGGGATCTCGCAGCAACGCTTGCTCTGCCTCCTATTTCAGCTTACTCGTAGATTAGACAAGCTCAGATACCTCGAACAAAAAGTAATTTTCTTATATGTAGTTGATATTAGATATTTTAATCCACTTACGTGCTGTATTTTCACTATAACTATTGGGATTGTTATTATTACTTTCAAATGAGCTTCTCCATAAATATTTAGTTACTTGTAATGTAGTCCATATAAATGCAAAAAGCATCCCGCCTCAGTACCCTGATATGCTTGCATCATTTAAGTTTCCTAACATACATGCCATCTTAATTTCAGACTCGTGGTTTGAAGCCATGTTTGTCATTTTATCCTTATTCACTGCCGGGATGTCATCTCATTCGTAATGATCGCCTCGGTAGGAATGGAGGGGAGTAGCGATCTATTTACGCACCCTTTAATATTATTAGTTCGTCCACTCAGCTACCAGATCCTCAAGCCACTGAATATCTTTTAATCGAAGTTAATTTAGGTAAATTTTAAATCCTCCTTTTTGTATTCTACTGTCCTCCTTCTATTTTAAAATATTTAAATTCTTTAGTGACCGTATAAAAAAAAATTGTTCTTTAGTTACTCCGGAACCTTAAACATAAATTTGTCGCATATTTTTTTCGTGCATTGAAAATTTCGTTTGCTTGACTTCACTGACATACAGTTAAAAAATGTTTAGATTGCGCTTGAGATTAGAATAAAAAGTAGAATCAGGATCAATTTCAGTTTCAGACTAAGCCTAATAAACAAGGATAGCCTAAAGATTAGGAATAGGTTCAGGGTTTTTATCAGGGTTCAAGGTTCAGGAACACATTTTTTTTCTTTTTATTATTTTTCCCAATTGTTACTTATTTCATGGGGGAAATAGTTTTGCCATGATATATACTGATGACGTTTGATGGTTGCAACGAGCTTAAACTGAAGAATGCAATGGAAATTAGTTAAAAAGAAGGATCTAGGTGGATTGTAAAAATCCATTACCACTAAAATAGTTATAAGTAACGATACGTTCATTGATACACTTATAAATTAATATAAGAATCAAAAAGCTTTATAATTGTGTCACGTTAATATTTATATCTGTTAATAATATTTATATCCGTTAATATGGGTTTTCTTTACATCCCATCCCAACTGACATATGAAATAAAGATAACACAAGCGAGACGCATTAAGTCACTGAATGTTTTATGTGTTTCAAAATGTAATTTAATATGATTTTCTTTGGTGTGGAAACTGGCGCGTGTCATTCCTCTTCCTAAAGTTTCAAACTCAACATGTGTTTTTAAATTTCGACCGATTTCTATACTAGTCGTTCTGTGAACAGTAGAACTCAGTACGTTAGGGAATAAGACAATGTTTTAAGTGCCTTTCCAAAAAGGAATAAGTATACTTATGTACGAGTATGTATGTAGGTACATAACTACCGAATGAAATTTGGCTCCACCAAATAACATCGGAGTTATTCAAGTTTAAAATTGTTGATAATTCGCTATGGCCCCCATTTTGAATTTTGAAATAACAAAAAACACCTTAGATTTCGGCAAAGAATACTTAGATGAAATTTCAGCCCGCTAGCTGCCGCAAAGTCCGTTTTTGTGGTACAGATCAGAAATCCGCTATTTTGAAATTTTTCGTCCAAGCAAAAAGACGGCTCGACATAAAAATTTAAATAACTCAAAGAACACACCCACCAATTGTCGTGACGATTGCATAAAAAATACGCCAAAACCAAAACTTAAATCACCGCCATTTTGGAATTTTCCTCCCAGTAAGAAAAATTGCCGAACAAAAAAAAAATAACTCTAAGAACATGATCACCAATTTTTGTAGCGATCGGACGAAAATTGCTTCTGCTATGCCAAAAGCAATACTAAAAAATGCCGCCATTTTGTTTTTTTTCGCCCAATCAAAAAAACAGCTTGACATAAAAATTAAAATAATTTAAAGAATACGCCTGCCAATTTTCGTGACGATAGGATAAAAAATACGCCGGCTACGCCGGAACAAACATACTGAAGTACATACGGAAAAATAACAGAATGGGCCTATCGAGTGGAAACGTAGTCCTTCGGACAAACGTTTCGCTACGCTCAGCATTCGATTTAACATTGTTCATGAACAGCTATCTTTATACGTTTTTTCTTAATCTCTTCTCTCTCCTTATCAGTCTGGCTTCTTTCCTGGATATAGTACACGAAGTGCTCTTTTAAAAGTAACAGATGTACGATTGGCAATGAAGAATAAATCTGCTACTATTTTAATATTGTTAGAGTACAGCAGAACCTTTAACTGAGTCGATTTTGTGATTCTCTTGGGTGTTTTAAGATTAATAAACATGAAATTTTCTACCATAGCTTGGTTTGATTCCTATCTTTGAGAACACTGAGTGTGTTCATCTTGACCTATCCTTCTCCAACTGGATTTATCTCACGGCTGGTGTGTCTCAAGGAGCTATCCTTTCTCAGCTACTTTTTGCATTATTATCAAATCTGTCACTAAAGAAGAAATTAAACTAAAAGAAATTATTATTCTAGTTTCCAGCTATTTACTGATAACTTGAACTTTTATCGTCATTTTAATATTGCTAATGCTAAGCGGCCTATATCTGCAATTAATTCAGATTTCAAACGAACCAATTGTTAGTGTATGTCTTACGGATTACTCTTATTTCCAGCTAAATCTCAGGTTATAGTTATATATGCTCGACATCAACTTAATTCCTTACCTACTCTTGCTCTCTTATTTCTTAATAATACTTTTATATTTTTTTCCAATTCCGTGAAAAACCTAGTCATCATACTGAAATTCTCGTTATCTTGAAATACACAAGTTAATAAGGTAGGTCGCAAGTTGCACTATGCATTTCATACACTGAAGGGTCTTCATAACTTTCTGCCTATGAGAACTAAAATATCCCTTACTCTAATTCTCATTTAGCCCATCATTAACTACGCCGATACTTGTTATTGGGATGCCACACAGGAGCTTATTAATAAACTTGAACGTTAGCCAAATGTCTCCATCAAATTTATTTTTGGTATATAATAGTTTGACCACGTCTCCTTTTGTGAAAAGCTTAAGCGGCTCCCAATTTACTTTTGTAGAAATACTCGCATTTTATGCCTTCTTTACAACATTGTCTATTACCTAAATTTCCCACGTTATTTGCGAAATCGAAAAAATGCAATTTAAAAAAATTATTATTATCGTTTTTGAATATCAAGTCTAAACAACATAGAATGACTTGTCGAATCACGAGATTATAAGGGACTTACAACGCTGTCTAATAAAGTTTAGCTTCAGCGGCCAAACCTTTTAGGTCTCTTATATTGATTAAGTCTGAATCATTTAAATATTATAGAAACTAAAGTAAAGTTTTCTTAATTAGTATTTTTATTTGTCTTCAGAAACATCACCCTTATTACCAACACACGAAATATCTGAAATAAAAAATATATAACATTAATATAAACACGCTTTAAGTTTGTTTGTTTATTCTATGTTTACTCTTAAATATTTATTCTGGTGTTAGTAAATAATTAAGAAAAATAGTAGTACAATTTTTCTTTAAATGTGAAAAACTAGGACAAAAGAGCAGAGTCCGACATTACCGACTCATTAAAACATACTGACAGAATTTGGGGCCCATTCCTCTACGAAAGAAAAACAAAGTACATTTTGACCAAAATAACAGTTACAGTAACTTTCGTAATATCATTTAAACAATGTGATCGTTGACTACTTCTTGAATGTTCCTTACTATAAATATCTTAATGGAGATAAAATATTTATTAAAGCATTTAATTAACAATTTTACCATTAATTTATGAAACATATTATTAAAAAACTTTTTACAGGATTTTGTTTTGAAGATAAAAAAATATATTTTATTATTTTTCCATTTAATAGTTAAGTTTTTACAAAAGGTTCTAAACAACCTGCATTATAGTTTCAATACACAATATAAATCTATTTTGAAATATTATTTTATTTAAATTTAAAATTAATATATATCAATATTATAAACCAACCAAAATTGTACCCATAACTCAATTTTCGCGAACTCAAATACCAATATAAAACATTTCTTGTCGAGAAAAAGATAATTAAAGAGTTGTTTAAAATATTTCAGTGTAAAGCATATAGAAACTATAATTAGAAACATGTTTGTAACAACTTCGGAGGTCTTAATAACGTGGTCTCCTGATACTATATATGTTTCAACTTCGGAACCTATATATGATGTGTACGTTAAAGATCTATACATGACCTAGTTGACACATACTACATAATATATTGATATATAATTACATTCCAATTAAATTAATCGTTATATGCAGCTGATATATTAGTAGTAATTGGATTATAAGTTTTTGAATAATATTAATAAATTAAATGAAATATCTTTATTCAAACAAGTTTTCATATATAAGTACTTACAGGTAGAGGAAGTTCTACCCTATTAACAAAATCTGAAAATTTAATTAAAATTATTAATATTTTTATGACTGTAATTTCATTTGATAGGTTTTTTTAATAATACAAATAGATCAAAAATGTTCAGGGACCTACAAAACAAATTGAATTAAACACTTTATGTATAAAATTATATTTCATATTTTTAAAAGTATAATCAGTCAGAAGAACATATTTTCCTGACACTTGTGCTCAGTCACAACGGGACATTTTAATTCTCACGTACATTCGGGAAGTGTTTAAAAAGCAGTTCATTTACTTCATAATATAAAGAGCAATTCATCACTGACAATCTTTCTGAAAGAATATTGATATCAGGATGATAGTTCAAATAAATGTATACGGTATAAGAAAACCACTTTGAAATAAAAACTTCGTTAAAGTTTAAGTTTCAATTAATAAAATCCCTCGATTTTGTAACAACTCTCACTTCACGTGTGCAAGCTAAACGATTCCAACATCCCACCGTTCCGTTCCATAATTTAAAAATAGCTTAAGCTTATAAAATTTACAACATAACTTAAAATTTAAACTTTAATATTAATTACAGTTACCGGCTGCTTAAGAAGGTACATTTTACAAATAAATTATTGTTATGAAAAATCTGATTATTTCAGGATTTCAAAAGGATTAAATTCATTGAGAAGTGTTAGCAAGAAACTCTCTAAATATTGTTTTAATTATTTTATCAATTTAATTTTTTTTCCTTTCTTATACCACAAGTTACTTGCCTAAGTATTAGGCCTAAAGAAGTTTTTTATTTTTTTTTGACATTTATTCCCATATATCAATACTAGGAAACTGGTGGCATTACTATCTTCAAGATTTTTAAATTTATAGTGGAATCCCTGAGTAGATTTTAATAAAATACATCTAACATATAGTTTAATAATTTGAGAATTGGCTATCTAAAACATTTGTTTGTCTGTATTAATATTTTATTCTGTATTTTTTTATTAATTTCATTTTATTAAAATTAATCTTTTGCCAACTTTGAAATGAAAAGCACCTTTGTAATTATTAATTAATAATAAATCATAAGTTAAGAATTTGTATTTTTTTGGATCCTCCGTTTAAGACCTCGTAATTCAATTAAATAATTTAAGATTTCTAAAATTGTAAAAGTAGCTTCATTTTAGTATTTTTGATATTATATGGTAGCTTTTGATATTATAAACGTATTAGGGGTAAATTTACTACATACATAAAAAACGTAAGTATATTAAGATCTTAAAACATCTTTGAATCATTTCAAAAGGACCCAAATCAATTGAAAACAATTAAATAATTGGAAGGTACTTCTTATATTTGAAAGACGAAACTTAATAAATAAGTAATTTTAAACATTTTTAACAGTGAACGTTGAAATAAAAAAAATTGGAACTGTTTTTTATTTTCCTAATTACTATTACCAATTTATGTATCTCAAACGAAAGAAAATCAATTCTTCAATCAATAATAATACTGTTTCCTTACAATACGTAGTAGTGAAACAAAAATAGTTTGTCAAACAACAGAGAGAAGCACTGCTAAAAGTTAGGAAACAGTTAGGATTTTAAGTATTAACGTTTATCGGGGTCAAATAACAAGAAGTGTGAATTTACAAATAGACACAAAGGCAACTTGCCCGGGAATAGCGGTTATTTAATTAAAAAGCAGACTCACTTATCTAAAAAAGATACTTTATTTAATACTTGAAAAACTCAAACTCTTGTGACTATATTGTAAAGCCTGAAGGAAAAGTTTTGTTTGTAAGCATAGAAACTAAGGAATGTTGGAGAAAGTTAACAAAGGAAATGACAGACATCTACATCCTATCTTCTAGGAAAGACGAGTTTTAGAAATATTGTTTTATAAGTTGTTATAACATGTCTTTAAAAGGTGACTTTATCGATAGTGTACTTCGCAATCATTAAAAAAATCTGTTAAGGCGCTAAAAGACCTTATCAAAGGTGGTTTAAACACTTTAGAGTGTTTATTGCATTAAAGATATTTCCTAGAACGACGATCAACACCACTATCTTCTATATAACTAACATATGATATGATTATAATGTAAAGAACTCATAAACAAATATAAATAAATATTAATTATTAATACAGTTATTGTGATGTTTTGAATAAAATCTATTAAAATAATACGAATAAATAATGAAACCGAATACAGACTTTTATTATGTTATGAACAATAATACGAAAGCCACAAATATGATTACTTGTAGAGCAAAATAATCGATCAGTGATTGTCATGTTATCAGAGATAACTCGTATGAATCAATTAAAAGCGTATCCATTTTTTCCAACACGCAAATACCTCGTTATTAAAGCATCGTATTTCTGAATGTTATATTTTTAACATGTATACATTATATATCGTGACTATTAAAAACCATTCACTTTCCCAAAAGTATGGATTAATAAAAGACACAATAAACTTTGACAGAAACTTTCAACTTAATTTGAAACATATACACAAATGACATATTTTATTATTTATATACTTAGAATTCACAATAATTAAAGATTACTTAATATTGTAATTAAAATAACAAGGCACGTTAAAAGGGAGGGTCAACGTTACCTGAAAAGGAAAACCGTTAAATTTATGTTAATTAAATTGGATCATTTTATCGCTGACGCTCTTTAGTTTCTTAAAATATTTAATACAACATAATCTCGGACTCTTCAACTTTTTAAGGAGATTCCAATTATGCTATGTAGCGAAATTATTAAAGCTTTATTCTTTACTTTAGTTTAAGAAATCATAAATGTCATATTTTGAATTCCATATAAAACAACCAGCGAAGATTGACGACCTGCTTTCACAGACTCCCTCCGCTGAAGTTGTAGTCCTCGAGGACTTCAACGCATACAACACCGATTGGCTGGGTTCAGGTGGCACCGACTGCATCGTCATCATCATCGTCGTCGTTATCTACCGGGCGTGGACAGTAACATGCCCTCTTTGTAACAACAACAACAGTAACATTACTCCTTCAGAAGCTTATACATGTGGTATATGCGGAAATCTGCTGAGGTTTACCTCAAAACTTTGATCTTGGATCTTTATTGATAAGGGTTTGATTTTAATATATGCAGACGATATGAAACTTATCACAAATTATTATAATAAAGTCGTATTATACAGGAATGTATTTAATTTAAATTGGATCGTCTTTTTAACAGTTCCATTCGTTTCATAATAAATCTCCGAAAATTTTACCACATCTCTCAATACCGCTCTAAGCTTAAATGGCTACCTATCCGCGAAAGAAGACGATCCAGAACTTTATGTCAGCTATTCTCTATCCTGAATGATCCAGCTTCTCCTCGATACTTGAAATGTAAATTTCAGCTACTGAGGTCAACTCACGATTTACATCTTCGGTCAGATTCTAATCTTTGCTTATTTGTATCTTCGCACCATACTGGTTTTCTTTCTAACTCTTTCACAGTACACGCCATTAAACTCTGGAACTGCCTCCCTGACGTGCTTCGAAGTGCCCCGAATAAACCTGTATTTAAAAAACGTATCCGTAGATATCTACACCAGAAAATTACATAAACATCCTTCTAACTTTTTATAATTATTATTGCTTAGTGATATTTATACCAATATTTATCTCTTGGCATAATATTATCCTTATTTTTATATATACATCATCGTCTTACTATAGCACTATGCATGTATGTATGTATGTATATGTATGTATCTTTTTATACATTTAATATATATATACCTATTAATATAATATATTTATATGTAGTCCAAGTATATATATATATATATATATATATGTATCCATATATGTGTTAATTGTTATCAACATAAGTTGTGTGTATTTGTTTGTTTGTTTTCTATTGTACCCCTCTTTTGTTTTTCTGTATTTTATATTTCGGTTGACTGGTATGAATGCTTTAGCATTAAGTCCGCCACTTGTATATTTTTTTGTTGTACAATAAAGTTTTAAATAAATAAATGTGTACATGTGAATTTGTTTGTGGTCAAACATCGTGTTTGCCACAACAAATTTCTCTGTTTACAAAATTCCAAAATAAGCTTTCCAGCCTCATTTACTCTCTAAGCGAACCCCAAGAAGCTTCGGGTTGATGGTCTTGTATTCTACCATTGCCTTAACCATTTGAGAGGACAACGACACGCCTACACCTTGGCACCCTCGCTCACCCCTTGGAACCCCAGCCCAGAAAGTTACCCGGTTGGCAGGCAAATCGGTCATCATTCAATCGTTGCTTTTTCGCTTGGTCTCAGTTACACAAATAACATCCAGATATTTGTCAACCATCACATCTTATAAATTCATTCACCTTCTGTTCCATTCCTCCTCTTACATTCCACGTGGCTATTTGTAGTTCCGTCCTCAACCTTCCGCCATTAAGAACACAGCGTGTTGGTTAGCGGTCCCCAACGCCGAAACGTCTCGTAGTAATATTATCGTTGTAATCTGATGTATTGTTTTTTTTAGGCATTATGTGTGTTTATAAAAATATCAAAATTGAAACGTTAAGTAAAATTAAATTGTTTCAATATTTACAATATAGAATAGGTTCGAACTCGGAATTCCCGGCGAGTAGGTGAAATATCCAACGGATAGGCCAGCGTAAGTTAATTTCTGTTCCTGAATTTGATTAACATGATGTTTTGAATTAAAAATTATTCTTTACATACCACACTACACATTTTACACAAATCGTCTTATTAATTTAATGTAATTTAATAATTGATTATTAAAATCGTTTTTTTACACTGTTTTATTTTAAATTCACTTAGATTTGGTCCATTCACTAGTAACTTTAGTTGAATTACGACTATAGCCCGAGAAAAGACAATCACTGGTAAGAGACCAGAAAGCTCGACTGCAAATAGGTCGCGACGAGCCTTCTGTAATGCCTTTTTATAAGACTTGGCAACTTTGTTAAAGGCTCTCTTCTTTGGATCCGTCGAGTTACGCGGACGCTATAACCGATGTGGCACATCAGTCAAAGGACTATTTCATTTCTTTTGCTGACGTACCCATCGGTGGTAAAACTCGTCCATGGTTTAATGTCAAATGTGGTCATGCTGAGGACCGAAAACATTCGGCATACCTCATTTGGGCTGATTCTCAAAGCCGCAAGACTCCGGATGTAAGTGAGGTACACTTTGAATGAGGAGTTAAACCGCTGTGAAAACTTGTTCTTTTTATTGAACTTTTTCATAAAAAAAATAAAAGATTGAATAGAATGAGAAATAGCAGATGAACGAGGCAGTACGTATCACACTCAGCGCCAAAATTGGTGATGTTATGCCACTAAGAGGCTAGTCTGAAGACAGCGGGGATGCCCGAACCCCCCCAAGGATCGCCATCGGCTCTCCTCATCTGGTCGTCAACCAACACGATTAAGCCACCCTGTTATTTTACACAGCTGGCGGGGCAGCCTTTAGTGGGTGGCTGATCCACCAATTGGGTCCCCAACAATCTGCGGGCGGCTAGAGGAAAGCCGTCGCTTCGGATCCCGCTACCTTCCTCGACTAGGCACCCGATATAATAAGCACCAGCTTAACGCCAAACCGGTTCGCCAACGCAACGCAGCTGTTCAGATCCATTTCCTACATATAGGGCTTCATCGAACAACGTGCCGGAACACGACTAAGTCAATTGCGGCACGACTTTGCCCGATGAGTGGTAACCTTGCTGGCGACCCAATGTTATGGTCTAAAACGAAAACTATACAACCGATAAATTACAACCAAATGTCCATTAACAAATTTTGTTTAATAAACGAGGTATTTTTATTAAATAAAGCATTTTAAACTTTATTGATTAACAAGTATTTAGACAGTGAGACGGACAGTATAGATCGTATTTTAAAACTAAGTGCTAACCGTAACAAACAATATCAAGGATAATATTTTTCCGAAATTGATGATTTAAACATATGTTATAAGAAACTGAACAATATTGTTCATTACAATGTATAAATTTAATTAAAAACCCATGTCTATATTTGAGAGAAGGAAATTGACAAAAAAACACTTATAGCAGAGCAGCTTTACACCATATGCCATTAAGATCGTCTTTCACATTAATAGAAACGATAGCGATAACTTTTTTAATTCGGGCTATTTATATTAACATGTATGAAATATTTAAAGTTTCTTTTTTCTCTTTTTTCTTTTCTTTTTTTTTTCTTTTTCTCTCTCTTTCTTTCGTTCTCTTATTTAAGGTAATAAAAATATATATAGTATAGAGTAAGTAACATTATTTTTTTGAGATATTGTCTTGTTCTATAGCGAAGTAGTGTAATTGTAAACACGAAGTTACATATACTAAAATTTATCCTAAATATTGTTGGCATTATTATAAATTATATATTATTATAAATTACAACTTTATTATAAATGATAGACTACATTGTAACATTTTGTAATAATTAAATAATTATTATCAAGTTTCGTTTAACTTTAAACTGTTTCCAACAAGCCATTGAATTCTAAACAATGGAAGCAATCAGTGTGGGATATCTGATATAAAATATTTCGTGAATTTTTAATATCTGTCTAAGTGAAAATATATTCCAAAACTTAATAGACCAAAAATTTTTATCATTAGATCAAATAACAAAACAATAAATTTACCTTTAACAGCTTTACTTAAGATTTTGAATAAATTAATTGACCTTTGTGCCAAATGATCTTATGAGAGCGAAATAGCGAATCCATTGATTGATTAATTAATTAATACTAATGACTTTTTATGAAAAGATAAAACGATATAGAAGCCAAGTAGAAGCGTTATAACAATCATATAAATATTTCAACACAATATTGTTAATTATCTTTCATTTTGATACATAAAACATGATTCTGTTTTATGTATCAAAATGAAATATTTTACAATTTTTTTTAGTTAGAAAAAAATATTAGATATTTAATAAATGAAATATTTCTTTCTAATTAATTTTGTCCGGATTAATTCTTGTTATGAAGCAACATTCAGTTGTGATTTCGTGCCTCCAGGCCGTGTCGGGTGATCAGATTGTCAAATGCCCTAATTAATAACAACTAGCAGCCCGCCCCGACTTCATCAGGATTTTGTTGACACTTAAACAATCAGTGAGTTAGTCAGTCATATATACTTATTACTTACGATTTCAGACTGGAAATATCGCAAATGAAATTAATATGGAGCTTTCCTTTACCAATTTTATTTTACGTAGTTACTCTGCTATAAATCTATAATTAGTTAAGCTTACCCAGCTGTGATACTTTTCCATTGAATTTAGTTATAAGTTTTTGTTTTATTTTGTATCCACCGACAACCAATTGGTTTTCAGAAGTCCCGACTAATGACACTAACAAAAATGTATACTTGTAACCGTGAAATTTCGCAAACGCCTACCTCATTCAAAATGTTGTTAATTAAACCTCATAATATTGTCTGATATCTCGCACGATATACTACTATGAAAACAAAATCAACCTCACTTTTATAGTTAGAGTAGGTACCCAAATTTTTTTTCTATATTTTCTCTAGTTTTGTCTACATATTTAATATCTATGATGTCGTTCGTATTGTATAACATTTAGGGACGACAGAGGGCGGGTAGGCGTGCGGGGGCGTTAATAGCAAGTGATCGACATCTTCTCTACGTTTCATAGATATTTAATTCTCTCCCGGATTTTTTTATTTTGCGATAACTTATTAAATATATTTTTTTCATTATACTGTAAATGGAAATTTTGATCTACATTAAATGCATAACGTATCTAACGTATTTAATTGAATGAAAATTAATACTGTATTGTTCAAAATAGGTTCGTAAATAATCCATCATTTTATTGTAATATGTAAAAGCAATTATTGTGCGTTATCCTTAGAAAATAGACATATATCATCGAGGACTTATTTGTAGATATATTAAAGAGGTACAATCCCACCTTATATAGTTTTGTTATAACTCAAGGTTTTAACAGCGTTTCCGAGGAAATATTGTCGTAATATCGTCAGTTTACTCAAAACCAAAACTTTTTATATACTAAAACCTTTCTTAGGGATCCATCTGCCTGTTGTTGAAAACAGTATGAAAATTGGTTCAAGTTTATCGCGAACAGACAGAGAGACAGACGCGGCGGGTGACTTTGTTTTATAATATATAGTGATAATACTACAAAACGACTTTACTGTTGTTTTAAATACCCAAGGTTTTATTATATACCAAGTGATTAAATAAACATATTAAAAAACGACAGTTAGTAGAGCTATTTTTCAAGAATTACCAAATTATGAATATATGAAATTATATTTTACTTCATTCATAGTTTAAATTAGGTTTTTTTTAATATCTCAGTTTTCTCAACCTGGCTTAAAAATGAAATATTTTAATGACTTCTATAAACTTTCATTTTATAAATCAGATTTTAGAAATTTTACACATGATAGGGCACGGCTGTGCATTGTACTAGGATATGGTCGAAGCTTTGCTGAAGCATGAAATAGAAAAATAATGGACGAAACTCGGTGGCAGGTATTTTAATTTAAATTTATTTTAAACGAGAATTTATTCATAATAAATATATTTATTATCAATATATTTAAAGAAAAAAAAATTACATCGTTCTCTTGACAAATAATACTACTGAGAGAAATAAATTCCCTAAAATTATCAGGAAAGAACTCGCTTTACTCACTCACTTATTGTAACATATTACAAAAAACGTAAATGTGTATTTGCTTTCTTACACATTTATCATTTGAGATGCTATATTTTTTTCATTTTGAATGCTGAAATGAAAATTTGAGTATATTTGATTATCTGACATAAAGTTTATATATTCTTAAGATGTTTTCTATCAACGAATATAATTTTATTTTAAATATTTACTTGACTTCAAGAAATATACCAAATATTCAAATAAAGACTCGCAGGAATATTGTAAATGTAGTTCAAGTGTAACGCCAAAGGAGTATTTCCTTTGTGATGTTAACTAAACTATACTTTATACTTTATTTCGGTTCATTCATTTTATATATCAATTGCTTTGCAATATATTTCTATTATGTCGGAATCTTTACAGTTGCATGATATTACACATAAAAACAAATGTACTTAGTATCTAAATATTACTGAATTTTAGTTTAATTTTATTAAAAACAATATTTAGCGTATAAATTCGAGTATGTAGGCATTGAAGTAGTTCAATATTCAAAAGTCTTTTCGGTTTTTATATAATATTTTGCCTATATTTTAAGCCCCCAGTTATATATCGCTCGTACTTTAACCATAAAGTACAAAGAATTTATTTCTATACAAAACACTGTATGCTGTCGAAGTTCAAAATGATGTAAAATAAAGTTTTAGTCTTCTTTGTTTTCATCACTGTTCAGTAGTATCAGGCAATCACTCATCGCGGGCAAAATAATACATTTTTTTTTTCTTACTAAAACTTAACTTCTAATGATGCCGTTCTTGAACTTGGATATCTTGCAAGGAAAGGGTAAAATAATATATTTTAGTTCTGTATTATTTGATTCTGTATTTGATAATTAATTTGAGAAGTGCGTTTTAAAAAATGCATTGTATTTAATTGTTAGGAGTGTTAAAAGTTTAAAAGACAGTAAATACACTTAAGTAAACGATAAATCAACTTGTACATGTAACTTGTACTTGTACAATTTGAAGTACAAAGAAGTACATGTCTAAAATAGAAAACAGGTTTTCGATAGGAATGTTCACGTTCTCAGTATGTTCAAGAACTTGAGAATCTTTTTCATGCTTACAAGGGCGCCTTTAAAATATTAAATTAGAGGAAATCAAAACACGCTTGTCGACAATTTATCTATAAAATTTATCGAAGCATTTTTTAACTAAAACTTTTAAGCAAATGAACCTTAAATTTCAGCGAACTTTACTACCGATAAGATAAAATTTGCAAAATGGAGATAAGGCCTATAAATTCGGTGTCTTTTGCGGTTGTAGTCAGCTGTGGCTGAAGTATAAACAGTCCTTTTGCTTGAAATATTTGAAAAAACTCCATTTCATAATTAAGTTTTTCATAATGATAATCATTTATAAGGGCAGTCAGTCCACGTCATTTTTTCTGTAAAAATAATCATATAAAAATGGTACAAAAGTTTTTTTATCTAATTAATTACACACAATTTTCCTTCAGAGTTTTTTTTTTATTATGACTTTTTATTATTAAATTTGTAACTAAATATAAAAATAAAAAAATATCAGTAAATGTTTAAAAACTTAGATAGTATTTACGTAAAAAACTATTGAGTACAATTTTTTTTATATATAATAATATTTTTAATTGTTTTAAAAGCTCTTTTTTTATTAGTTTAAAACTACAAAAAATATATATAATAAAATAAATGAAAGTTGAATTATTATACGATTATAATAATATATACAAATGCCATAAAAGACTTACCATCTCTTTTATCATATATTTCGTAAACGTTGAGTATTTTTTCATAACATTTCAGTAGAAAATTGTTTATTAGAGGCTACGTCCTCTTTGCGTCTCATTTATCTTGTATAGTGATAAATGGCAACTCGGTCACACTTTGTTGATGTTCCAAAAAGCAGTGGTTCATATATTCACCAGCCCGAGCCTCCTATCCACAAATGCCTAAAATAAATTTATATTTTATTTATATAAAAACATCAATTGATTGAAATAAAATAAATAATATATATAAATCAAAATATATATTCATATATCATCATATATCTTGTATGATTGTGTATAATAAAATTCTTAAATATAATCTGAAGTAAATAATTATTTACTTCGTTTTTCTATCTTTCGCTGAGTAACAGTTATATAAATAATAAACTATACAAAAAAACAGCAAGAAACTCCATAGATATTTATTGAACTTATTATTATTTTAAGTTTTTCAACATATCTTTTTAACATCTATAATTTAAAAAGTATAAAATAGTTGTAAAACATGGTGTAAATTTATAATATACCACTTCTAACAACGTGTTCATTTGTAATATAATTTTGAATAAAACCTCACCATATATAAAGTTATTTTTTAAAGTATATTCTAACACTAGGCTCAGATAAAAATAGTAGATATATTATATATTAATAGTGGATAGTCAGTTCTCCAACTGACAATAATAAAAGTAATTGTAATTAAAAAAATCAAGCAAAACATGTACTAGGATCCGCCAACCATGCACGGCGGGTGTTGAGCTGAGCCCCTCTCCTTTCTTCTCTTCATAACTAAACATTTAATCAGTCTGTTTTCGGTATAACATCCGCGTTCGTCTGCAATATACATGAGAAAATTTTTAGCAAATTATCTCGTCGCATTCTGAAAACAACTAAACACAAAAAAGGTCTCCCAAACGGTTAAGAGCTTCATTTACACTAAGCTTAATTATCAACAAAACAATAGTTTTAGTTAATAGCAACAGAGGATATACGAGATGTTTTTATTTACTTATCTACTTAATATTTTAAGAAAATTGAAAGGAATTTTAATTTGCATGCATTAATAATCCTTTATTATAATTTTATTCCTGGTACTCTATTTTTACTATTTTATATTTTGGGCTGAGTAAAACTGACCGGCTAACTGATAAAAGATTTTGTCTACCTAAACCATGAAACTTTCATTTCAAAACGTTACTAAGGGACTCATTGATCAGGATTTTTTATCAATTTATCAATATTACAGTGAATAGCTGTTAATGTGGAATTACAAAAAGACACTTCCATTTTGTTTATATGTATAAATTTAACATATTAATAAATATTTACACACAATATTAAAATCTAAATATAATAAGTTAATTAGCGCATTAAAAATATATTTATGTTACCAATGATTGATGTTGGAAAGAGGGTGTGATGTCTATATAAACGGCTTTATTTTGAAAACACAATGTATAATATTAAAGATGTTGAAATATATATTAATTATTATTTTCGCTTAGGTTTAAGTAAAACAAAATGTCTATTGTTAATATCAGTGTCAAAATATTTTTCTTGCGTTGAGGCATTATGCTTTTTTTATATTTGAGGAGGACGAACGAACGTGTGAGTAACAGATAATACATGACCATTGCTCCCATGTACTCTTGTAACATCCGAGGAATTGCAAGAACAGTGCAAATGATCACTGGTATTAATATAAAGTGGAAAAGATATAAATAAATAAACATTCCACATCTGTGCTTTCATTTTATTGAAACTAAATCGTTTTAATTGTAGTTATGAAGAAAAAAATGCAATAAATATTAATGTCTTATTTATATAGACATTAACTTTGTTACTTATTTATATTTTAGAGTCAGCCAAAAATGACAGACAAAAATATTGTCCCTATAAAATATCTTTTTGGTATTTCATTTTAGAGAGATATTAAAATACAGGAAACATTTTATATCAGATATCCAACACTGATTGCTTCCATTGTTAAAAATTCAATGGCTCGTTAGAAACACAGTTTTAAGTTAAACAGAGCTCCATAATATTTATTTAACTAATACAAAATATTACAATGAAATCTGTCTGTCTGAATATTATAGTTTGTAATCCTTGCCAATAATCTGAGTGGCTAAACAATGAAGTAATCTGGAGGTGTTTTTTAATATATCTTCTCATAAATGCCTTGTCTCGAGATCTGTTATTACGAGTTATAATACCAACAATCTTTACGATGAATTTTAGAACTTATATTAGATTTTATTGAATTATTTGTTAACTATTTATTCTATATTTTAATATATCTCATAAAATAAACTTGGAAATATTTTTTTTTTACAAATTACAGCCTGGCTTATAAAAGTTAATGCTACATTTTTATTAATGTGGAAGATGAATTTAATATACTTTGGTATAAAGACACGCAGTCATTAGTATTTTAATTAAATTTCGTGCTCCCAAATATAGCCATGGTAGGGAGTTTTAATTAAATGTTACATTTAAATTAACAACGTAACAAAACACCCATTAAAATTTAGTAGAGTTTATATATACGAGGCAACCCTGCAAAAGTGAAATAATAAATAATCTTAAAAGCTTTCTCAACTTTAGTAATTATTCCACGGAATAATTTGTTTTATAAGGTGTATATATAATTTAAATGGTATATAATTATAAAGAAATCTAGTCACTATTTTTTATGCTGTTCAAAAATGCTGTTAATTATAATTATTGTAATATATAAAAATATTATTCAAATTTGATTATTTAACTATCTCGACTTTTTTCTTCAAGTGATAGATTGTGTAGAGTGTTATAGCATATGTTTGAAACCTAAAACTATCAAATCGATCTTAAGATTGTCGCTGCTACCAAAATACGAAATACTTTTTATTTTTTACCGGCGATCATCTTATGTTACAAACAAAAAGAATATGGAAATAAAGGTTGACAAATGATAAATAACAAATGGATATTTAATCCTTTCAAATATGATGATGAAGCCACGTACAACAAAATATAAGCTATAATATGATAATAATATATTGGTACTTTAAATCCATATAATCCGAGACAGATCCTTAATACTTCAATGTATTCTTAATAACGAACAAGAGTATATGAAAACAAGGTTGTTTAGATATGCTCTTCACGTTAAGACCAACGACAAAGGAATAGTTAACGAAGTATTTATCTAGCGAACCTACTACGGTGTCACATCGAAGACAATTTAATCTTGATATTTTATAATTACTATTTGCATAGGAAATACAATGGAATGACTTTCAAATAAAAAGAAACTCTTTCTGGTAGTTAAACTACTATATTTAAAAACATATATTTTATACATCGCAAGAAAAATTTGACAAATTTACTTCAAATTATTTTATTGTGATTTTGTCTAAATAGCCATCTAAAACTCACACAAAAATACACTTTTTGTATAAAAAAATATTTTATGTAAAATATACCAAGAATCCGTTTATTTTTATTCAATAACAATTATTTCATTATAAGGGAGGAGATCCTTGAGAATTTATAACTTAGTTAGATCATTATTTTTACCGAAACTGATCCATTATTAAACATTTTTATAAGGTTAGTGTCAATATATAGAATGATCATTATCCCAGAAATAAACTATTGTTTATGGAAAAACTTGAAATTTGATTCAGGGAACTAAACTTACATTCAGAAACTAAACATGTTTTTATGTAGGAAATTGTATGTTTTAACTAAAGTAAATTATTGTAATATTTGTACACAGAACAGTCATAAAATTAATAAATAACGTTTATCAATTTTATAAATAGTTATTATTATAAAATAAATTTAATTTTTTTAGAATATAAAAATATTTTTTATTAATTCAGAGTAAGCATGCAAACTAGTTATAATTAATGATTTGACAATTTAAACAGAAAAAAACAATTAAAAAAAACCAAAGGTTTTTGAAGTAGCAGCATTGTTTTTTGTTTTTGTTAAGAAATAATCCGTTTTCTTGTTTTGTTCTTATATCGTAAAAGAGCACGCATCTTACGAAATGAGCTCGCTATGAAAGCTAGAAGCTCTAGGCTCGAGTAAGTCTTAACTGCTCTGTTATAAGGCCTGTTTAATATTTAATATCTTTTGTTCTGTGTATTATAATTAAATTTTAAAGTGTTATATTATTACATGAGTTATTGTTTGGACGATAGTTTTAACTATTTATTTTTATTTTTGTAAGTATCTTTTATTTTTTTAAGGTTGTTTTTGATATTTTATTTAAAAGTTCAAGTTTACGCAATATTTTAACTAAATTATAGTATAACTGTTTTTTTTTATTTTTTAGTTTGTGTTTTTTTTATTTATATTTTTTTCTCTATTATACCTTCCTTGAATTAATACAAAAAATTGCAATCTTAAAAATAAGTAAAGAAAAACTATTAAGACGTATATTGTTTTGTATATACAGATTTATTCTGATTAACTCTTATTGACTGGTAAAAACAACAGAATCAAGCGCGGCGCTCAATAAGTTTCAAGAAAATTTAATACATATTTTTTTTATTAAGTTTTCTAAGCTGTTACTATATACAAAACGATTTTATAAAGCGATGCTAGTTGCAAAGAAAAACCAAGAGACGAAAATGGGGTTTGCGATTTCAACAGTCCAAAAACTTTTAGTTCATAATTATAAAAATACATTAATTTCACAATTGTAACTGAAATTTAGACAGATTAATACATAAGTTGGCCCTTGTCTCTAAGGTGAGTAAAATAATTTATCCATTAAGAAATAACTGTATGAAAAGTAACAAATTTATGATTCTAATGGGATTACTTATTAAGAACTCAAACGACTTTTTGTGCAAACAAAGGAATAATAATATTTATTAATATGGAAAAAAAATATGTGAGATATAATATTTTAATATAATATCAAAATTTAAAAATCCATATCATATATATTTAACAATGCTGCCTGCTATTATATTATTATAAAAATTATATACTATACGAGTATATGTTTAAAAACAACGGAAATTAAGAAAATTATCTCATCTACTCTCATATTTGAAAAAATTTAATGGTTGGTAATAAATTTATATAGAAATAGTTTTTATTTGCACAAAATTTACTTCGTTTAAAAAATACAAAAATACATACTTTGTATCTAATTAATTTTATCCAAATTAATTCTTGCTAAAAAGCAACATTCAGTTGTGATTGAATGGCATATGGGGGAGTTGAGTAATCAGATTGTCAGACGACGTAATGAGTGGTTACATATAACAAAAATAATAATTCCAATAGCTAACTCGTTTTCAATAACTAATAAATCATGAACACAAACATATTACTTCATTCTCAGTCTCAATCAAGTATTTTAACAACATATTCCAGTGTGTCATGGAACCAATGGAATATTTTAATAATTTTCATAAACAATCGTTTTATAAACCAGAGTTTACAAATTTTAAGCATCATAGGACACGACCGAGTCCAGTACTTAGATGGGTCCATCCTCGGTCGAAGTCTCGAATAAAGGTTAATTTTTCGCACAAAATAATATAAATAAATTTAGTAAATTCATGTTTTTCCTAAAGATTTTATTCTCAAAGGTAAATGAGAAAATATTTATGCTCAAATAAAAATAATTGCAACTTTTTTGTTTTTAATTATGTATATTAAACTCTCCTTTGATAAATAATATTATGAAGAAAGACAAGTTCGTTTCAGTTTGTGTATGAAATGGAAGCTGTCTCTGTCAACAGATACATTTCCATTAGAGATAAATTGACTGTCGGGTTTGTGTACCATCCATTTTGTTATATATTTGCGGTAAAATTTTGGATGTATTTTATATTTACATTTTAATATTGAAATCTCAAACATGACAATTAAGGGAGGGTTATGAAATTATTCAGTTTTTAAAATAAAACTCGCTTAATTATGTAGTTACTTTAATAAATAGATGCAGAGAATCGATAAAACAAATTGTATATGATACAAGAAAGGAATAAAACCGAACCTTTACAGGATCACTTTGTTGTGTATTTTGTCCATTTGTCTGTAGATCTTTCCAGACCCTTAATTTCCAGAACGCTAAAATTTAATACTTATATGTTTTATAAAACAATACTTTTATAACCATTTAATAACAACGATAATTTATTTCACATTCTTATAGAGCAGAAGAAGTTGCTGGCAACAATTAATATGCAGTTATATTATTAGAAGCAAATTTTACTTAACCTATGTAAGCTGATTAAAGTTTTTACTCGTCAATATTTTGCTTAGTAACAAATACAAGAATATGGAAACAAGATTGTTTTGAGATGCTTATTACCTAAAGACGAAATACAAAAGAATAGTTAACGAGATATTTACTTTGCGCGCCTACTACGGCGTCACGTCGAATACAACGTAATTTAACTGCCGAAGAATTGCTTTGAGTTTCGATGTTTACGATTTACACAGGAATTAAAAGTCTATTGAATATATTATTTTTATCGCAAGTAAAATATATAAAAATGCAAAAGTACGTAGGTTTAAAATGTCACAGTGGAAATAACTTCATTAAATTCATTCTCTATGAAAGACATCCCGTTCCAAAAAAATTGGAAAATGATGAATAGAAAATAAAGGAAATAAAAATGTTAAAATATAAAGAATTTAGCAGCAGAAAATGTTATTTGAAATTTTGTAAGTATACATATTGTAAAAAAGAAAACATACGGCTATTAAAAGTCAACTGTATACTATATGCATTATTATAATATATATTCTACAAATTGTTCTAACAGCTAGGTCATATATAGGTCATAGATAATTTGCTATTATAGTTTCTGCATCAAAGTCACCTATCATTTACGCTCGAAGGTTGAGTGCAGTACTTTATAATTTCCTATATGACCTATCTACGTAATCATGTCATTATAACTAGTCTGAAATTTCAAAAACGAATTTCGTAATGCGGTCTTTATAATAAATGCAATCGTTTAAAAACGCCAAACGTAACATAAGTTACAAAGGAGGCTTTGTTTATTACAATTATTAAGAATAAAAATTATTAAATATTAATGTTAAATATATATATTTCTTAATTTGGTTACGTTTTGTTTCTATGGCTTTTGCTGAAATGTTTTTACACCACAAACATTTATTTATTTACTAAAGTTAGAGCAAACGATAACCTGGTAGATATGAATTGTGATGATCACCTCCGCCCACAATCTCTTGCAAAGGGTGCACAAGAAAGTTGCGGTTGTTGAGATTCGTATAGACAAGGCAAACACTCCGCCTATACAAGGCAAAATACATTGTCGACAAGTGGTTACGTAGCTCAGAATATAAATAATTATATTGTATACAGAAAATATGTTAGAAAAAATACAATGCTTGGTAAATTATTTTTTTTTAGTCTTTCGAACATTTTTACGATATATATAACGATTTTATAAAGCAATGTCAGATGGTATAGAATGATTTTCTAAATGAGAAAGCGATAGCGTTACGACTTTTCCCTCAAAATCACACTGTTTGAATCACAAAACAATAAAATGGCTTTCACATTACAACTGAAGTTAATGTTTTAGAAACTTGAGTAAATTAATAGGCCCTCTTCTCTAATATTCTGAAGAGAGCAAAATAATAATGCTATTAAAGAATGGCTTTATAAAATTAATATATTTTATGATTCCAATGGGATTCCTAATAATGAATTTTAATTACTCTTCTGATAAAAAAAATACGATTGGGGAAAAATAAAAAATACGTTTTATGTGTTGACAGAGTTAACAAAATAAAGTGATAAATTTATACAATGATGACTTTTACGGCACACAGAATTTATGATTATTATAAAGTAATAAATTGATATAAAATTAAAAATTTTCACTTGACTATTTTCATAAATTTAGACTTCGTTTAGATCAAGATCTTTTATTTCAACAACTTTATTGTAAGGCACCAATCAACAATTGGTTGATTGGTGCCTTACAATAAAGTCTTACAAGAATGTACTATTGTAACAATAGAAATATATACTAGAAACACAATATTGTTAATAATCTCTTATACTTTCATACATGAAATATTATTCCAATTTCCAAAACAGCTGGTAAACGATAAAAACAAAAGCACTTTCTTTTCTTGTATTGTAATGCATAGAAAACCTGTTTTTCTTTACATCAAAACTCAAAGATAAACATTCCCTTTATAATTATTATGGCTAACTATAACGTATAATAACAATAATAATTAATATAACCCACTATATTTCAGGTAACAAATCATCACTTCGTTTAGATCAAGATCTTTTATTTCAACAACTTTATTGTAAGGCACCAATCAACAATTGGTTGATTGGTGCCTTACAATAAAGTCTTACAAGAATGTACTATTGTAACAATAGAAATATATACTAGAAACACAATATTGTTAATAATCTCTTATACTTTCATACATGAAATATTATTCCAATTTCCAAAACAGCTGGTAAACGATAAAAACAAAAGCACTTTCTTTTCTTGTATTGTAATGCATAGAAAACCTGTTTTTCTTTACATCAAAACTCAAAGATAAACATTCCCTTTATAATTATTATGGCTAACTATAACGTATAATAACAATAATAATTAATATAACCCACTATATTTCAGGTAACAAATCATCACTTCGTTTAGATCAAGATCTTTTATTTCAACAACTTTATTGTAAGGCACCAATCAACAATTGGTTGATTGGTGCCTTACAATAAAGTCTTACAAGAATGTACTATTGTAACAATAGAAATATATACTAGAAACACAATATTGTTAATAATCTCTTATACTTTCATACATGAAATATTATTCCAATTTCCAAAACAGCTGGTAAACGATAAAAACAAAAGCACTTTCTTTTCTTGTATTGTAATGCATAGAAAACCTGTTTTTCTTTACATCAAAACTCAAAGATAAACATTCCCTTTATAATTATTATGGCTAACTATAACGTATAATAACAATAATAATTAATATAACCCACTATATTTCAGGTAACAAATCATCACTTCGTTTAGATCAAGATCTTTTATTTCAACAACTTTATTGTAAGGCACCAATCAACAATTGGTTGATTGGTGCCTTACAATAAAGTCTTACAAGAATGTACTATTGTAACAATAGAAATATATACTAGAAACACAATATTGTTAATAATCTCTTATACTTTCATACATGAAATATTATTCCAATTTCCAAAACAGCTGGTAAACGATAAAAACAAAAGCACTTTCTTTTCTTGTATTGTAATGCATAGAAAACCTGTTTTTCTTTACATCAAAACTCAAAGATAAACATTCCCTTTATAATTATTATGGCTAACTATAACGTATAATAACAATAATAATTAATATAACCCACTATATTTCAGGTAACAAATCATCACTTCGTTTAGATCAAGATCTTTTATTTCAACAACTTTATTGTAAGGCACCAATCAACAATTGGTTGATTGGTGCCTTACAATAAAGTCTTACAAGAATGTACTATTGTAACAATAGAAATATATACTAGAAACACAATATTGTTAATAATCTCTTATACTTTCATACATGAAATATTATTCCAATTTCCAAAACAGCTGGTAAACGATAAAAACAAAAGCACTTTCTTTTCTTGTATTGTAATGCATAGAAAACCTGTTTTTCTTTACATCAAAACTCAAAGATAAACATTCCCTTTATAATTATTATGGCTAACTATAACGTATAATAACAATAATAATTAATATAACCCACTATATTTCAGGTAACAAATCATCACTTCGTTTAGATCAAGATCTTTTATTTCAACAACTTTATTGTAAGGCACCAATCAACAATTGGTTGATTGGTGCCTTACAATAAAGTCTTACAAGAATGTACTATTGTAACAATAGAAATATATACTAGAAACACAATATTGTTAATAATCTCTTATACTTTCATACATGAAATATTATTCCAATTTCCAAAACAGCTGGTAAACGATAAAAACAAAAGCACTTTCTTTTCTTGTATTGTAATGCATAGAAAACCTGTTTTTCTTTACATCAAAACTCAAAGATAAACATTCCCTTTATAATTATTATGGCTAACTATAACGTATAATAACAATAATAATTAATATAACCCACTATATTTCAGGTAACAAATCATCACTTCGTTTAGATCAAGATCTTTTATTTCAACAAATTTATTGTAAGGCACCAATCAACAATTGGTTGATTGGTGCCTTACAATAAAGTCTTACAAGAATGTACTATTGTAACAATAGAAATATATACTAGAAACACAATATTGTTAATAATCTCTTATACTTTCATACATGAAATATTATTCCAATTTCCAAAACAGCTGGTAAACGATAAAAACAAAAACACTTTCTTTTCTTGTATTGTAATGCATAGAAAACCTGTTTTTCTTTACATCAAAACTCAAAGATAAACATTCCCTTTATAATTATTATGGCTAACTATAACGTATAATAACAATAATAATTAATATAACCCACTATATTTCAGGTAACAAATCATCACTTCGTTTAGATCAAGATCTTTTATTTCAACAACTTTATTGTAAGGCACCAATCAACAATTGGTTGATTGGTGCCTTACAATAAAGTCTTACAAGAATGTACTATTGTAACAATAGAAATATATACTAGAAACACAATATTGTTAATAATCTCTTATACTTTCATACATGAAATATTATTCCAATTTCCAAAACAGCTGGTAAACGATAAAAACAAAAGCACTTTCTTTTCTTGTATTGTAATGCATAGAAAACCTGTTTTTCTTTACATCAAAACTCAAAGATAAACATTCCCTTTATAATTATTATGGCTAACTATAACGTATAATAACAATAATAATTAATATAACCCACTATATTTCAGGTAACAAATCATCACTTCGTTTAGATCAAGATCTTTTATTTCAACAACTTTATTGTAAGGCACCAATCAACAATTGGTTGATTGGTGCCTTACAATAAAGTCTTACAAGAATGTACTATTGTAACAATAGAAATATATACTAGAAACACAATATTGTTAATAATCTCTTATACTTTCATACATGAAATATTATTCCAATTTCCAAAACAGCTGGTAAACGATAAAAACAAAAGCACTTTCTTTTCTTGTATTGTAATGCATAGAAAACCTGTTTTTCTTTACATCAAAACTCAAAGATAAACATTCCCTTTATAATTATTATGGCTAACTATAACGTATAATAACAATAATAATTAATATAACCCACTATATTTCAGGTAACAAATCATCACTTCGTTTAGATCAAGATCTTTTATTTCAACAACTTTATTGTAAGGCACCAATCAACAATTGGTTGATTGGTGCCTTACAATAAAGTCTTACAAGAATGTACTATTGTAACAATAGAAATATATACTAGAAACACAATATTGTTAATAATCTCTTATACTTTCATACATGAAATATTATTCCAATTTCCAAAACAGCTGGTAAACGATAAAAACAAAAGCACTTTCTTTTCTTGTATTGTAATGCATAGAAAACCTGTTTTTCTTTACATCAAAACTCAAAGATAAACATTCCCTTTATAATTATTATGGCTAACTATAACGTATAATAACAATAATAATTAATATAACCCACTATATTTCAGGTAACAAATCATCACTTCGTTTAGATCAAGATCTTTTATTTCAACAACTTTATTGTAAGGCACCAATCAACAATTGGTTGATTGGTGTCTTACAATAAAGTCTTACAAGAATGTACTATTGTAACAATAGAAATATATACTAGAAACACAATATTGTTAATAATCTCTTATACTTTCATACATGAAATATTATTCCAATTTCCAAAACAGCTGGTAAACGATAAAAACAAAAGCACTTTCTTTTCTTGTATTGTAATGCATAGAAAACCTGTTTTTCTTTACATCAAAACTCAAAGATAAACATTCCCTTTATAATTATTATGGCTAACTATAACGTATAATAACAATAATAATTAATATAACCCACTATATTTCAGGTAACAAATCATCACTTCGTTTAGATCAAGATCTTTTATTTCAACAACTTTATTGTAAGGCACCAATCAACAATTGGTTGATTGGTGCCTTACAATAAAGTCTTACAAGAATGTACTATTGTAACAATAGAAATATATACTAGAAACACAATATTGTTAATAATCTCTTATACTTTCATACATGAAATATTATTCCAATTTCCAAAACAGCTGGTAAACGATAAAAACAAAAGCACTTTCTTTTCTTGTATTGTAATGCATAGAAAACCTGTTTTTCTTTACATCAAAACTCAAAGATAAACATTCCCTTTATAATTATTATGGCTAACTATAACGTATAATAACAATAATAATTAATATAACCCACTATATTTCAGGTAACAAATCATCACTTCGTTTAGATCAAGATCTTTTATTTCAACAACTTTATTGTAAGGCACCAATCAACAATTGGTTGATTGGTGCCTTACAATAAAGTCTTACAAGAATGTACTATTGTAACAATAGAAATATATACTAGAAACACAATATTGTTAATAATCTCTTATACTTTCATACATGAAATATTATTCCAATTTCCAAAACAGCTGGTAAACGATAAAAACAAAAGCACTTTCTTTTCTTGTATTGTAATGCATAGAAAACCTGTTTTTCTTTACATCAAAACTCAAAGATAAACATTCCCTTTATAATTATTATGGCTAACTATAACGTATAATAACAATAATAATTAATATAACCCACTATATTTCAGGTAACAAATCATCACTTCGTTTAGATCAAGATCTTTTATTTCAACAACTTTATTGTAAGGCACCAATCAACAATTGGTTGATTGGTGCCTTACAATAAAGTCTTACAAGAATGTACTATTGTAACAATAGAAATATATACTAGAAACACAATATTGTTAATAATCTCTTATACTTTCATACATGAAATATTATTCCAATTTCCAAAACAGCTGGTAAACGATAAAAACAAAAGCACTTTCTTTTCTTGTATTGTTATGCATAGAAAACCTGTTTTTCTTTACATCAAAACTCAAAGATAAACATTCCCTTTATAATTATTATGGCTAACTATAACGTATAATAACAATAATAATTAATATAACCCACTATATTTCAGGTAACAAATCATCACTTCGTTTAGATCAAGATCTTTTATTTCAACAACTTTATTGTAAGGCACCAATCAACAATTGGTTGATTGGTGCCTTACAATAAAGTCTTACAAGAATGTACTATTGTAACAATAGAAATATATACTAGAAACACAATATTGTTAATAATCTCTTATACTTTCATACATGAAATATTATTCCAATTTCCAAAACAGCTGGTAAACGATAAAAACAAAAGCACTTTCTTTTCTTGTATTGTAATGCATAGAAAACCTGTTTTTCTTTACATCAAAACTCAAAGATAAACATTCCCTTTATAATTATTATGGCTAACTATAACGTATAATAACAATAATAATTAATATAACCCACTATATTTCAGGTAACAAATCATCACTTCGTTTAGATCAAGATCTTTTATTTCAACAACTTTATTGTAAGGCACCAATCAACAATTGGTTGATTGGTGCCTTACAATAAAGTCTTACAAGAATGTACTATTGTAACAATAGAAATATATACTAGAAACACAATATTGTTAATAATCTCTTATACTTTCATACATGAAATATTATTCCAATTTCCAAAACAGCTGGTAAACGATAAAAACAAAAGCACTTTCTTTTCTTGTATTGTAATGCATAGAAAACCTGTTTTTCTTTACATCAAAACTCAAAGATAAACATTCCCTTTATAATTATTATGGCTAACTATAACGTATAATAACAATAATAATTAATATAACCCACTATATTTCAGGTAACAAATCATCACTTCGTTTAGATCAAGATCTTTTATTTCAACAACTTTATTGTAAGGCACCAATCAACAATTGGTTGATTGGTGCCTTACAATAAAGTCTTACAAGAATGTACTATTGTAACAATAGAAATATATACTAGAAACACAATATTGTTAATAATCTCTTATACTTTCATACATGAAATATTATTCCAATTTCCAAAACAGCTGGTAAACGATAAAAACAAAAGCACTTTCTTTTCTTGTATTGTAATGCATAGAAAACCTGTTTTTCTTTACATCAAAACTCAAAGATAAACATTCCCTTTATAATTATTATGGCTAACTATAACGTATAATAACAATAATAATTAATATAACCCACTATATTTCAGGTAACAAATCATCACTTCGTTTAGATCAAGATCTTTTATTTCAACAACTTTATTGTAAGGCACCAATCAACAATTGGTTGATTGGTGCCTTACAATAAAGTCTTACAAGAATGTACTATTGTAACAATAGAAATATATACTAGAAACACAATATTGTTAATAATCTCTTATACTTTCATACATGAAATATTATTCCAATTTCCAAAACAGCTGGTAAACGATAAAAACAAAAGCACTTTCTTTTCTTGTATTGTAATGCATAGAAAACCTGTTTTTCTTTACATCAAAACTCAAAGATAAACATTCCCTTTATAATTATTATGGCTAACTATAACGTATAATAACAATAATAATTAATATAACCCACTATATTTCAGGTAACAAATCATCACTTCGTTTAGATCAAGATCTTTTATTTCAACAACTTTATTGTAAGGCACCAATCAACAATTGGTTGATTGGTGCCTTACAATAAAGTCTTACAAGAATGTACTATTGTAACAATAGAAATATATACTAGAAACACAATATTGTTAATAATCTCTTATACTTTCATACATGAAATATTATTCCAATTTCCAAAACAGCTGGTAAACGATAAAAACAAAAGCACTTTCTTTTCTTGTATTGTAATGCATAGAAAACCTGTTTTTCTTTACATCAAAACTCAAAGATAAACATTCCCTTTATAATTATTATGGCTAACTATAACGTATAATAACAATAATAATTAATATAACCCACTATATTTCAGGTAACAAATCATCACTTCGTTTAGATCAAGATCTTTTATTTCAACAACTTTATTGTAAGGCACCAATCAACAATTGGTTGATTGGTGCCTTACAATAAAGTCTTACAAGAATGTACTATTGTAACAATAGAAATATATACTAGAAACACAATATTGTTAATAATCTCTTATACTTTCATACATGAAATATTATTCCAATTTCCAAAACAGCTGGTAAACGATAAAAACAAAAGCACTTTCTTTTCTTGTATTGTAATGCATAGAAAACCTGTTTTTCTTTACATCAAAACTCAAAGATAAACATTCCCTTTATAATTATTATGGCTAACTATAACGTATAATAACAATAATAATTAATATAACCCACTATATTTCAGGTAACAAATCATCACTTCGTTTAGATCAAGATCTTTTATTTCAACAACTTTATTGTAAGGCACCAATCAACAATTGGTTGATTGGTGCCTTACAATAAAGTCTTACAAGAATGTACTATTGTAACAATAGAAATATATACTAGAAACACAATATTGTTAATAATCTCTTATACTTTCATACATGAAATATTATTCCAATTTCCAAAACAGCTGGTAAACGATAAAAACAAAAGCACTTTCTTTTCTTGTATTGTAATGCATAGAAAACCTGTTTTTCTTTACATCAAAACTCAAAGATAAACATTCCCTTTATAATTATTATGGCTAACTATAACGTATAATAACAATAATAATTAATATAACCCACTATATTTCAGGTAACAAATCATCACTTCGTTTAGATCAAGATCTTTTATTTCAACAACTTTATTGTAAGGCACCAATCAACAATTGGTTGATTGGTGCCTTACAATAAAGTCTTACAAGAATGTACTATTGTAACAATAGAAATATATACTAGAAACACAATATTGTTAATAATCTCTTATACTTTCATACATGAAATATTATTCCAATTTCCAAAACAGCTGGTAAACGATAAAAACAAAAGCACTTTCTTTTCTTGTATTGTAATGCATAGAAAACCTGTTTTTCTTTACATCAAAACTCAAAGATAAACATTCCCTTTATAATTATTATGGCTAACTATAACGTATAATAACAATAATAATTAATATAACCCACTATATTTCAGGTAACAAATCATCACTTCGTTTAGATCAAGATCTTTTATTTCAACAACTTTATTGTAAGGCACCAATCAACAATTGGTTGATTGGTGCCTTACAATAAAGTCTTACAAGAATGTACTATTGTAACAATAGAAATATATACTAGAAACACAATATTGTTAATAATCTCTTATACTTTCATACATGAAATATTATTCCAATTTCCAAAACAGCTGGTAAACGATAAAAACAAAAGCACTTTCTTTTCTTGTATTGTAATGCATAGAAAACCTGTTTTTCTTTACATCAAAACTCAAAGATAAACATTCCCTTTATAATTATTATGGCTAACTATAACGTATAATAACAATAATAATTAATATAACCCACTATATTTCAGGTAACAAATCATCACTTCGTTTAGATCAAGATCTTTTATTTCAACAACTTTATTGTAAGGCACCAATCAACAATTGGTTGATTGGTGCCTTACAATAAAGTCTTACAAGAATGTACTATTGTAACAATAGAAATATATACTAGAAACACAATATTGTTAATAATCTCTTATACTTTCATACATGAAATATTATTCCAATTTCCAAAACAGCTGGTAAACGATAAAAACAAAAGCACTTTCTTTTCTTGTATTGTAATGCATAGAAAACCTGTTTTTCTTTACATCAAAACTCAAAGATAAACATTCCCTTTATAATTATTATAGCTAACTATAACGTATAATAACAATAATAATTAATATAACCCACTATATTTCAGGTAACAAATCATCACTTCGTTTAGATCAAGATCTTTTATTTCAACAACTTTATTGTAAGGCACCAATCAACCAATTGTTGATTGGTGCCTTACAATAAAGTCTTACAAGAATGTACTATTGTAACAATAGAAATATATACTAGAAACACAATATTGTTAATAATCTCTTATACTTTCATACATGAAATATTATTCCAATTTCCAAAACAGCTGGTAAACGATAAAAACAAAAGCACTTTCTTTTCTTGTATTGTAATGCATAGAAAACCTGTTTTTCTTTACATCAAAACTCAAAGATAAACATTCCCTTTATAATTATTATGGCTAACTATAACGTATAATAACAATAATAATTAATATAACCCACTATATTTCAGGTAACAAATCATCACTTCGTTTAGATCAAGATCTTTTATTTCAACAACTTTATTGTAAGGCACCAATCAACAATTGGTTGATTGGTGCCTTACAATAAAGTCTTACAAGAATGTACTATTGTAACAATAGAAATATATACTAGAAACACAATATTGTTAATAATCTCTTATACTTTCATACATGAAATATTATTCCAATTTCCAAAACAGCTGGTAAACGATAAAAACAAAAGCACTTTCTTTTCTTGTATTGTAATGCATAGAAAACCTGTTTTTCTTTACATCAAAACTCAAAGATAAACATTCCCTTTATAATTATTATGGCTAACTATAACGTATAATAACAATAATAATTAATATAACCCACTATATTTCAGGTAACAAATCATCACTTCGTTTAGATCAAGATCTTTTATTTCAACAACTTTATTGTAAGGCACCAATCAACAATTGGTTGATTGGTGCCTTACAATAAAGTCTTACAAGAATGTACTATTGTAACAATAGAAATATATACTAGAAACACAATATTGTTAATAATCTCTTATACTTTCATACATGAAATATTATTCCAATTTCCAAAACAGCTGGTAAACGATAAAAACAAAAGCACTTTCTTTTCTTGTATTGTAATGCATAGAAAACCTGTTTTTCTTTACATCAAAACTCAAAGATAAACATTCCCTTTATAATTATTATGGCTAACTATAACGTATAATAACAATAATAATTAATATAACCCACTATATTTCAGGTAACAAATCATCACTTCGTTTAGATCAAGATCTTTTATTTCAACAACTTTATTGTAAGGCACCAATCAACAATTGGTTGATTGGTGCCTTACAATAAAGTCTTACAAGAATGTACTATTGTAACAATGGAAATATATACTAGAAACACAATATTGTTAATAATCTCTTATACTTTCATACATGAAATATTATTCCAATTTCCAAAACAGCTGGTAAACGATAAAAACAAAAGCACTTTCTTTTCTTGTATTGTAATGCATAGAAAACCTGTTTTTCTTTACATCAAAACTCAAAGATAAACATTCCCTTTATAATTATTATGGCTAACTATAACGTATAATAACAATAATAATTAATATAACCCACTATATTTCAGGTAACAAATCATCACTTCGTTTAGATCAAGATCTTTTATTTCAACAACTTTATTGTAAGGCACCAATCAACAATTGGTTGATTGGTGCCTTACAATAAAGTCTTACAAGAATGTACTATTGTAACAATAGAAATATATACTAGAAACACAATATTGTTAATAATCTCTTATACTTTCATACATGAAATATTATTCCAATTTCCAAAACAGCTGGTAAACGATAAAAACAAAAGCACTTTCTTTTCTTGTATTGTAATGCATAGAAAACCTGTTTTTCTTTACATCAAAACTCAAAGATAAACATTCCCTTTATAATTATTATGGCTAACTATAACGTATAATAACAATAATAATTAATATAACCCACTATATTTCAGGTAACAAATCATCACTTCGTTTAGATCAAGATCTTTTATTTCAACAACTTTATTGTAAGGCACCAATCAACAATTGGTTGATTGGTGCCTTACAATAAAGTCTTACAAGAATGTACTATTGTAACAATAGAAATATATACTAGAAACACAATATTGTTAATAATCTCTTATACTTTCATACATGAAATATTATTCCAATTTCCAAAACAGCTGGTAAACGATAAAAACAAAAGCACTTTCTTTTCTTGTATTGTAATGCATAGAAAACCTGTTTTTCTTTACATCAAAACTCAAAGATAAACATTCCCTTTATAATTATTATGGCTAACTATAACGTATAATAACAATAATAATTAATATAACCCACTATATTTCAGGTAACAAATCATCACTTCGTTTAGATCAAGATCTTTTATTTCAACAACTTTATTGTAAGGCACCAATCAACAATTGGTTGATTGGTGCCTTACAATAAAGTCTTACAAGAATGTACTATTGTAACAATAGAAATATATACTAGAAACACAATATTGTTAATAATCTCTTATACTTTCATACATGAAATATTATTCCAATTTCCAAAACAGCTGGTAAACGATAAAAACAAAAGCACTTTCTTTTCTTGTATTGTAATGCATAGAAAACCTGTTTTTCTTTACATCAAAACTCAAAGATAAACATTCCCTTTATAATTATTATGGCTAACTATAACGTATAATAACAATAATAATTAATATAACCCACTATATTTCAGGTAACAAATCATCACTTCGTTTAGATCAAGATCTTTTATTTCAACAACTTTATTGTAAGGCACCAATCAACAATTGGTTGATTGGTGCCTTACAATAAAGTCTTACAAGAATGTACTATTGTAACAATAGAAATATATACTAGAAACACAATATTGTTAATAATCTCTTATACTTTCATACATGAAATATTATTCCAATTTCCAAAACAGCTGGTAAACGATAAAAACAAAAGCACTTTCTTTTCTTGTATTGTAATGCATAGAAAACCTGTTTTTCTTTACATCAAAACTCAAAGATAAACATTCCCTTTATAATTATTATGGCTAACTATAACGTATAATAACAATAATAATTAATATAACCCACTATATTTCAGGTAACAAATCATCACTTCGTTTAGATCAAGATCTTTTATTTCAACAACTTTATTGTAAGGCACCAATCAACAATTGGTTGATTGGTGCCTTACAATAAAGTCTTACAAGAATGTACTATTGTAACAATAGAAATATATACTAGAAACACAATATTGTTAATAATCTCTTATACTTTCATACATGAAATATTATTCCAATTTCCAAAACAGCTGGTAAACGATAAAAACAAAAGCACTTTCTTTTCTTGTATTGTAATGCATAGAAAACCTGTTTTTCTTTACATCAAAACTCAAAGATAAACATTCCCTTTATAATTATTATGGCTAACTATAACGTATAATAACAATAATAATTAATATAACCCACTATATTTCAGGTAACAAATCATCACTTCGTTTAGATCAAGATCTTTTATTTCAACAACTTTATTGTAAGGCACCAATCAACAATTGGTTGATTGGTGCCTTACAATAAAGTCTTACAAGAATGTACTATTGTAACAATAGAAATATATACTAGAAACACAATATTGTTAATAATCTCTTATACTTTCATACATGAAATATTATTCCAATTTCCAAAACAGCTGGTAAACGATAAAAACAAAAGCACTTTCTTTTCTTGTATTGTAATGCATAGAAAACCTGTTTTTCTTTACATCAAAACTCAAAGATAAACATTCCCTTTATAATTATTATGGCTAACTATAACGTATAATAACAATAATAATTAATATAACCCACTATATTTCAGGTAACAAATCATCACTTCGTTTAGATCAAGATCTTTTATTTCAACAACTTTATTGTAAGGCACCAATCAACAATTGGTTGATTGGTGCCTTACAATAAAGTCTTACAAGAATGTACTATTGTAACAATAGAAATATATACTAGAAACACAATATTGTTAATAATCTCTTATACTTTCATACATGAAATATTATTCCAATTTCCAAAACAGCTGGTAAACGATAAAAACAAAAGCACTTTCTTTTCTTGTATTGTAATGCATAGAAAACCTGTTTTTCTTTACATCAAAACTCAAAGATAAACATTCCCTTTATAATTATTATGGCTAACTATAACGTATAATAACAATAATAATTAATATAACCCACTATATTTCAGGTAACAAATCATCACTTCGTTTAGATCAAGATCTTTTATTTCAACAACTTTATTGTAAGGCACCAATCAACAATTGGTTGATTGGTGCCTTACAAAAAAGTCTTACAAGAATGTACTATTGTAACAATAGAAATATATACTAGAAACACAATATTGTTAATAATCTCTTATACTTTCATACATGAAATATTATTCCAATTTCCAAAACAGCTGGTAAACGATAAAAACAAAAGCACTTTCTTTTCTTGTATTGTAATGCATAGAAAACCTGTTTTTCTTTACATCAAAACTCAAAGATAAACATTCCCTTTATAATTATTATGGCTAACTATAACGTATAATAACAATAATAATTAATATAACCCACTATATTTCAGGTAACAAATCATCACTTCGTTTAGATCAAGATCTTTTATTTCAACAACTTTATTGTAAGGCACCAATCAACAATTGGTTGATTGGTGCCTTACAATAAAGTCTTACAAGAATGTACTATTGTAACAATAGAAATATATACTAGAAACACAATATTGTTAATAATCTCTTATACTTTCATACATGAAATATTATTCCAATTTCCAAAACAGCTGGTAAACGATAAAAACAAAAGCACTTTCTTTTCTTGTATTGTAATGCATAGAAAACCTGTTTTTCTTTACATCAAAACTCAAAGATAAACATTCCCTTTATAATTATTATGGCTAACTATAACGTATAATAACAATAATAATTAATATAACCCACTATATTTCAGGTAACAAATCATCACTTCGTTTAGATCAAGATCTTTTATTTCAACAACTTTATTGTAAGGCACCAATCAACAATTGGTTGATTGGTGCCTTACAATAAAGTCTTACAAGAATGTACTATTGTAACAATAGAAATATATACTAGAAACACAATATTGTTAATAATCTCTTATACTTTCATACATGAAATATTATTCCAATTTCCAAAACAGCTGGTAAACGATAAAAACAAAAGCACTTTCTTTTCTTGTATTGTAATGCATAGAAAACCTGTTTTTCTTTACATCAAAACTCAAAGATAAACATTCCCTTTATAATTATTATGGCTAACTATAACGTATAATAACAATAATAATTAATATAACCCACTATATTTCAGGTAACAAATCATCACTTCGTTTAGATCAAGATCTTTTATTTCAACAACTTTATTGTAAGGCACCAATCAACAATTGGTTGATTGGTGCCTTACAATAAAGTCTTACAAGAATGTACTATTGTAACAATAGAAATATATACTAGAAACACAATATTGTTAATAATCTCTTATACTTTCATACATGAAATATTATTCCAATTTCCAAAACAGCTGGTAAACGATAAAAACAAAAGCACTTTCTTTTCTTGTATTGTAATGCATAGAAAACCTGTTTTTCTTTACATCAAAACTCAAAGATAAACATTCCCTTTATAATTATTATGGCTAACTATAACGTATAATAACAATAATAATTAATATAACCCACTATATTTCAGGTAACAAATCATGAACATATGAAATTATGTTTTACATTAGTTACGTTAAAATACCTCAGTGTGTGGTATTGATATAAAACCAATGGAATATTTTAATAATTTTCATAAACATTTTACATTTAACTTGGATGTGTTCCAACCGCAGTCGAATCCTTAATAGTCGACTAATAGGTAAAACTCAACGGTAGATATTTTATACCGGTATATATTTTTTCACTGAAAACGTTAAAATATAACCATTTTTACCACCACCATTATCATAATTATAATTTTATATTAACCATTATCATAATTTTATATTTTTTTGAAATATTATAGTCTCAAAGTTGAACTTGTTACACAAGGATAGCTGGAGCAAATCCATATAATAAAGATCAAGTCAATTTACACGATAAAAGTGTAGAATACTAAATACTGACGGAACGCTTCACGTTAACGAAGACAATGAACGCTTTGTTTGACGCGCTCGGTAGGAAACGAGCTAGAATCTGCTGGGAGTACATTCCTGAGTCAATCGCTGACCTGGAATTACCTTTCTTTAGTACTATTTATTTATAAGTTTAAATTTAAACTATTGAATCAATTAATTATACTATAAAAAAAATATTTTTACACTGCCTCCAAACATAATTAAATAAAAAAATATTTATAATAATGTTACAGAAATAAATATTATTGAAAGATTTATATTTTTCATAATATGTAACACATAAATTCTAATTGGATAAAGAATACTACGAAGAGAGATAAGTTCGTTTCAGTTTGAATATGAAATGGAACCGCTCTCTGTCAACAGAAACATTTCCATTACAGACAAATTGCTTGTGTACTACTGTGTTATATACATGTTGTGGTAATGTTTTGGATGTATTTTATATTTACATAGGAATGTTTAAATCTCAGAGACGACAAATAAAGGACTTTGAAATGAAAATTCCCTTCATGTCGTATTCCATTTAGTAAATAGATTATAAACATGATGTTGTAGTTGAAGTTATTAATTAAGTTAGGTTATGTAAATTAACTTATATTATTATTATTAAAAATGAATACAATATTTTAAGTAAATCAATAATATAATATAAGTAATACGTTTACTATTAAGAATTTATTTCTTTAGAGATTTGATTTCTATTGAGCCCAATTATTATACGTCATATAGACCTATAATAATTGGGCTTTGAAGGACTTACATTTTCTTATACGCTATTGCGAGTAGATTTATGCAAACTTACATCTATTTAATATATAATATTTATTCACAATACGGCAATCAACAGATTGAGAGAAGGAAGGGTTACGTTTTAAACATTTTAATACATACATACATACATATATTGTAGTTTTTTTATATTCACTGACAAGTTAACATTATAATGTTATAAAATTTATCACTATAGAAACTTGTAACAATTTTTAATTAGAAGATATCAATGGTAAATTTAAAGTTAATGATTAAATATAACCGTCATTATGGACCTACGTAAAATTATAAAATAATCTTTAACACAAACAAACAAACAAAATTACACATTACATAGTAACATATAAAGGGTTATACTGTATATGTTACTGCTAATTTAAATTAAAATTATTAAAAATGTAGATTATTGGAAAAATATACCTATACAATCACTAGAAAAGAAGACATCTCACTTTGTGTAACAAAATATGAAAGTTTATTACAGGATGATAAAAGTAGTTCGTTTGTATAAAATAATTAATGCTGACATCAAAACTTAAGCGAATTTATTAATTTATAATAGAAACATGTAAGGAAAAATATAAAAGAATCATCTGTGAGAGATAATGTGTGTATTGTCAAGGGTTTTACCAAATAGAATACTATATAAAGATTTACTTGTTTCAAAGGGATTTACTAAATATTCAAAAAACGAAATGAAGAAAGATTGTAAATATAGTTCGAGTATAATGCCAAAGGAGTATTTTCTTTGTGATGTTAATTATTCTTTATACTTTGTTTTGGTTCATTCATCTTTTATATCGATTGCTTTGCTATATATTTTTATTATATCGGAAAATTTATAGTCCATTTACTTCTTCCTTTGCAAGATATTACACAAAGAAAATATGAAATGTACTTTATATCTTAAATTTTACTATATTATAGTTTCAATTTCTTAAAAACAATACTTTGTAAGTGTATTAATATATATTTCATTATTGAAGTACTTCATTCAATATTCGACATTTCATTTGATTTTCATATAATAGTCATCTGGCTTATTTACTTTTCAAGGCAATATTTATGGTGTGTTATTTCTATATATAAAAACATAAATGGTATTTTTTTTTGTGTTATAGTATCAGGCTCTTAATTGCTGTGGGCGTTTTTAGTAGGAGCAAATTTTCAATTGCAAATTTATTTATTATAGTTAAGTATATTAAATATGAACTAACCAACTATATAATGTTTGCGGTGTGATACGTCTTCCTCATCTAACATAAACAAAAAACTTTTGAGTCTGTTTACGTTCTAAATATGCTCGAAAAATATAACGTCTACTTACAAAGACGTTATTTATTTTACAATAAAACTAGTATGGTTTCGTAGATGTTCATGATGGATAAAAAAGGCAGATAGATGCATACACTATGTACTATATGTTTTATAGATCTTTTAAAGATATAAATTTCTACAGTACATTCGTTTTGCAATATTAACGCACAAAATTATTATATCTCGCAAACTTTAATACAGTTACTATTATTGTAGATTTTATCATACCTTCAAAATTAACCATTAAGCTAGCAAGAAGGAGATACACTTGAACCCAACAAAACGGAACACTCAATATTTCACAAACCGAATCTTTAAATCGAATAATATTTATTGCTAACCCACTATATTGTAAACCCATTACTCCAGAAATTTTAGTATTTTTTTATATTTATCTATGAAAATCTTTTTAATGAAAGATTAGGTAAACAGTCCACTTCGTAGTACAATTTTTCGCTGCCAGTTACAGGGTCAGTCCACATCATTATTCATATAATCAATCACTATAATTCTCTATTCTTAATTATTCACTTTCTCCCCCGTACCTGAAATGTAAATTTCGATTACTGGGTAATACTCACGACTTCCATCTGCTCCTTTTCTAACCTCAAACTACTCAAAACCGTGTCTGTTTAATCTCCAGTTCTTTCATTGTTCACTCATCGAAACTCTGGAACGACGTATACAAATTCATAAGGCGCTCACCAAGAAATCAGTTTTCAAAAACCTCTTTGAAAATTTGCATAATTGTAATTAAAAGTATGTATATTTATTATCTTTCATTAGATATATATCTATTTATGTGTTTTTTTTTATTATATTCAAAACGATTTTGTATAAATAAATAGTACATTGTAGTTGTTGTGCACCATCTTAGTTTCATACCATTCATTTTAATGGTTTTTTTCTTTTTAGTTATTTAAGTGTTTTAGTATTGTATATCGCTTCTTTGTGTTATCTTGTACTATATTCTCAGGTTGACTGATAGAGAATGTACTTAGTGTTAACTCCGCTTTTTATTTCTTTTATTCGGGGCAATAAAGATTAAGATAAATAAATAAAATATATTGGTAAACATTGGATATTTTTTTCACAACATTTCAGTAGAAAATAGTTTAATACATGCTCCATCCTCTTAGCATCTCATTTATCTTTTATAGCGATGAAAGGTAACTCGTCAACTCTTTGTTGATGTTCCAAAAAGCAGTGGGTTGTTCACCAGAATGGTCCACCCACGCAGAGTTACCTAAAAGAAATTTATATTTTATTTTTATTATAAATTCATAGAAAATAATGCAGAATGACCAAATATGTAAGATGAATAATTATTTAAAGTAAATTTTTTATTTATTCCTATTTTTCAAGTGTAATTTTGTTATGTTAATGCATAAAATTCCAAGTAAGATAATTCATATTTTGAGTTTTATATTTGGTGTCTCTAGCTATTTTAAATTTACAACTAAACTTGATAAAGGGGGCTACAATCGTGTTAATAATTATAAATGTAGTAAAAGTTATATAAATGTCAACTACTACTACTAATATAAACTACTACCTATACCAAAACTGACTAGAAAGTCGACAGAGGTTCTTTTTAATTATTAGTAATTTTATTAACTATACTAGCTGATTCCCGCCCGCTTCGCTGGGCATACTATTAATTAGGATGTAAATTTAGCCTTCTTGTATTAACAAAATGTTCAATTTCTATTTTATATTTAGATATTTTTTTTTAAATATTAAACGTGAAAACACAGATTTCCATATCACCTACGAGGTACCGTGTGATGCGTTCCCGTTATGTAATGTGGCGGGATGGGGATCCCGTTGGTTGGCCTACACCACGAAAAAAAATTAAAATACTTAATACTTTGAAAATACTTTAACTAAATCTATTTCTAATCCTATGTGTAACAAAATTGATTCATAAATTTCGTAAAATACATTCTTAGTTCACAGCAAAAGAAATATTCCTGCTCAATTTCAAGTCTCTAGACTTGATAATATTTATAACAATTTGTTTAATTTTTAAGGCCCCCGCATTACAATGTGTCGGTGATATTTCATAAAATTCATAATACTGAATAGAGATAACAAAAATAATAATTTCACCAAGTTTTAGACCTGTAGGAGCCATACATTTAACGCCCTCGCAACCCCAGTTTTGGGTGAAAGTTTATAAAATAAAATCCGTTCTTAGCTAACTACGTACGAAAAATTCCTACCATATTTCAAGTCAATCGACCTTATAGCTACAGAGGTTTCATGATGTGTGTACATAGCTGGAAGTAAAAGGTACTATAGCAACGGTCACCATAGCAACGGTTACCATACCAATGTTTACCATAGCCACAGTTACCATGAAAATGGATACTATGACAACAGTTACCATAGCAACGGTGAGAATGACAATGGATACTACGAAAACGGTTACCATGGCAACCCGAGTTTGGACTTGGAGGGGGTGCGAAAAGTTGAAATCCGTTGAGATAGGAGTTCCGTAAAAATCCGTTCTTAGTAGTCGTCTACGTCATAAAAGAAATAACTGTAAAATTTCAAGTTAATCGGACAGATAGTTTCGGAGATTTCTCGATGTGTCAGTGAATCGCTTATATATATAGAAGATTGTATATTGGTAATTTTATATTGATATAAATTTATAATATACCGCTGGTACCACATACAATTTATTAACTTGCAATAATAATCCTTTAACATAATTTTAATTAAGGAACTACATTTTTATTATTTTCTATTTCGTACTGAGTAAAATCCACCCATTTTACTCAGCACAAAATAAACTAACACTAAAAAAAATTGTGTACATTAACCATGAACTTTTTACTCCACTGTTATATAGGGACTCGTTCATCAAGAACTGACGTTATCAATTTATCAATATCAAAGGGTTGGTGAAATGTTCCAAAACTTTCAAACGCGATAAATGCGGGTAGTATAACAGCGAAGTTTTTTCTTCATTTATAAAGATTCTATCTATATATTTTAATACTCAATATCGATTATGTACGGTACGATGGCTATATTTTTATTTGTACTTAAAAAGTTGCCTTTAAAATAATATTAAGTAAGTTTGTATTCTAAGTCAATTTACACAGTTCTTATTTAGAGTACAGTTATATATAGTATGAGTTTAATATACTAACTCAATTTGAATAGTTATTTTATTACATTTCCTGGATTAGGGATACTGTTTATGTATAAAAGCACTCAATTGGTTTCTACACAATGATTTAGATACAATTCTATTATGGATATAATAGTACAATAAATCCATTTACTTATTTGTGAATTTTCACATAAATATGTGAGTCAAGTTCCAACTCGACTTACATAATATGCTGTCTATTATTTGTATATTGATTATATTTAATTCTATTATTATTTTAAAACATTAATCGGCATATTTCACTATATATCTACATACTTAACTATGATTATAATGTATTATTTATTTATTTCTTCTCCACTTTGAATAATTAATAATTGAAACACTAATTACTTAATTATCGCTTTAACAAATTGATTGATCGGTCATTAGTGTATACAGTTTAGAAAGACGATGTGATAATATATATATTAATAGATTTATCTCGAAAACACAAATTATTTTAAATATAATTTCAATTCCTTATTAAAGACAGAAATATTTATTAGATATAGATATATAGATTATGGATAAGTAAAACTGAAATGTTCAAATGATGTATGCATGCATACTCGTTTATGTATGAACGCTGCGAACTATTTTTAATTTTATTATCAAAATGTTTTTTCTTGTATTCATGAATTATGCATTTTATGTAAATGATAGTACTGATATGATAAACCATATCATTATTTAAAGACAAGACAGTCTACAAGTCTGTGGCCCTTACGGGTCTTGTTGATTTATACTCTATACCACATATAACTGTGATTATTTCATTAAAACTAATGCGATGTATTTGCAGTTTTAAAATATATATATATCAATAAATATTTATTTATTTATGCACCATAAAAGTAAAAAAAAGACAATTACAAAAGATATACATATAGGATGAACTTATCTTTACAAAGAGGTCTCCTCAAGCTATCCTTAGAGTGTTGGACAAAGGGTTTAAGAGGGCAGAGAAAGGAACATAGATATTTTATAATAATGTACAGATACATAATAATAATACTATATAAAATATGATACATATACACTTATACCTACATAAATTAAAAATTACATACTTATAATAATAACATATAGAATATATATATATTATTAATATATAGAATATTATATTATAATTATAATTATAATTTATTCCTATGAGAGATAGTAGTGCTTTAATATTTTTTTAAATGCCATAACATAACGGCTGGATGTTATATTAGTCTGTAAAGAATTCCATACCTGCGGTACTTGTAAAAGATTTGGAAGAAAAATTATATTTATAAGAGGAAATGTCAAAGGTTTTTACTAAAACACAGTAGCGTTTAACGTAAATAGTAGGTATAGCGAGATGAAATCGTTGATGTAGAAAGGAGGGATCCGAGTTGGAGAAGAGGTTATGCAGCGCGGTAAGGACGTGCATATTCAGGAGAAGGCGGTTTGGCAGGCACTTAAGTTGACGTCGGAAAACTAAAATATTAACACTACAAAAATAAAGCGGGTACACAAGTTTTGAAGGCGATCTAATTTATAGAGCAGCTCCTCAGATACATTCAGATAGCAAACGTCAGCATAGTCGAAAAGGGGTAATAAAAGACATTGCGCTAAGAGAATTTCAGTTCGCATTGGTAGGAAATACTGCAAACGTTAAAGGGAGTGGAGTCGACGTTAGAATGCGCTTGCTAATATCGTGCCGTCTACGATAAAAATTTGTTAACTGTCAATCCTGAATTTTTTATCTTATAAATATTATTGTCTTATATATATTCATACATTTAATATGTTGCTTATTTTTCTTTTAAATTCAGCTGTAACGGTCTTCAAAAATAATGGTCCCTTAAAATACCTCATTGATTTATAAGTTTAGGTAGATATCAAAGATATACAAAAGATTTTATAACAGATATCCGATAATGATTGATTAATATTGTTTAAAATTCAATGACCTATTAAAAACGCAGTTAAACAGTGTGCGATAATATTTTTTTTTAATAATACAAAATTTTACAATGAAGTCTAACATTTATATTATAATTGCAATTTATAATAATTATATCGTTTGTAATTCTTACCCACACAGTAAGAGGCTATACAAGGTCGGAATCTGTATAGCATAGTATACTGTATAGTATACAATATAAGTGATTCGCCTAGATAACATTTGCCACTAGAAGCTATGTTATGATATAATGAACGTCGTGTTTACTAATATACTACTAATATCTGTACATCATCTTATAAAAGAAAGTTCTCCAACAGAAACAGAAAATTATCTTCAACAATTACTAAGAAATAAATAAGGACACTTTCACACACTATCCACTTTTATTTTCAATTTCAAACACGTCAGACTGTAGTTTCAAACGAATGGCCAATATTTATATAAAATACCGACTTTAGTGAGAAGTTGTATTGGAGTCAAAACAAAATCCATATTCTTAAAATATCCAACTATTTAGGAATACATTTATTACAGTACATTTTATTTTCAAATGAAATACTTAGTTAATATAATTAAACATTTTTATAATAATGTCTATAATCTATTTAAATGATTTTATGCAGGTTTTTATAATTAATACGTAAAGTCACTAACACTACATTTCTACGAGTATTAATGGAAGGACGAATTTAATGCTATATGATACGTACGAGCGGCCATTAGCGTTTTTAGCAAATTGCATTGTCCCAAATATAGTCATGGTAAGCAGTTTTAATTTAATGTTACTTGTAAATTACAACGTAACAAAACACTCATTATTATTTAGTGGAGTTCATTATGCGGCTAGGCCACAAAAGTAAAATAAATAGTATTCTTTAAACATGTCTTAACTTTCTTATTATTCCAAGGAACAGGTTGTTTTATACGGTGTGTTTATAATGTTCATATCATAATTAGCAATGAATACAGTCAATCATTTTATTACAGTTTTAATACTATATTCTTATAATTATTATTAATTTGTAATATTTTTACAAAAAACAAAATATTAAAAAAAAGATATTAATGATTGTGTAATTTTAATAATAAATTTGATCTTGTTATATAATTGTTATTTATAGCATATATTTGAACATAAAAATATAGAATTTGAAACATAAAAATGACTATGACCAAGGGCCGAAAAACGTTTTTTTGGTAATTAGTATCACAAACAAAAAAATTATAATTAAACGGTAACAAATGACAAATAATAAATAACAAATTGATAATTTATTTGGTAGTTTTAAATGGATGGATAGAGCATACATTGCTTGACAACAAAGTATACACAGTAATATGTTATCTGTATTTTAAATATAACCCGAGACAGGTCTCAACACGACAATACGTTCTTAGTAACGGACAAGAGAGTATGACAACAAGGTTGTTTGAGATGCCCTTCACGTTAAGACCTACGACAGAGGAATAGTTAACGAAGTATTTATCTAGCGAACCTACTACAGCGTCAGATCGAAAACAACTTAATCTAAATTCAGACGACTTACCCTGAATTTTTATATTTACTGTTGGAACAGTAATAAAATAAATTATTAAAAAAAGACTATCCTTTTGGTATTTAAGCTACAATCTATAGAAATACATATTTACTTCAAATTATTTTATACTAAGGTTCAATAATACGACCATCTAAAACCACACAATGTTTTTGTACAAAATATGTGAATTTTATATTAAATATAACAATAACAACCAAAGTGAATAAATAAATTTAATTTTATTATATATACATGTTGTACACAAGATATACAAATTGTACATCAAATGGACATACAGAGAGGCCCAGATTCAATTAAATTGCAAATTTAATTGAGGGTAAGATGCAGATCTTTGATCATCTGCAAAAAAAACATAGGAAATTATTTAAAATAACAATAAAAATGTATATATTAAATATGAATTTAAATATAAATGATTAAAAAACTATAAACAAAAAACTAGTAAAAGACATTTATATATAAAAATAATATACTATAATATCAAATATTCATAGATATTTCGATTGTAATTACTAACTCTGAGGCTAACAATTGTCATTTTATATTTTAGTATATGGATCACAGTCACCTATAATTTGAGTTCGATGGCTTAGTGCAGTGCTTTGTGATGTTTCTATACGACTAGCCTACATAATTAAGATATTATAACGAATTTCAAATTGTAAATACTATTTTGAAATAAGATTTATATAGTGAGTTAATTGTCTAAATACTTCTAAATTAGTTTAGGTTAAGAAGAGGCTTTATTAAAAAAAAATACAAATACGAAAATGAATGAACTTTTAAATATTGAAATTAAACAAGATTTATTTACTAAACATTTATTGTAATTGTTGTAATGTATTAGTTGTGGGGTTTTTACTTCAAGCTTATTATTAGATAAATCATTTAATATACCAGGCAGAAGTAACTACGAATCTAACAAATATTTTATCGGAGTATAAAACTATCTAAATTTTTGATGAATATTTTAACTGGCACGCATGTTTTTTCGCTAAAAACATAACCATCATCTTTCTGACTTTTCTGACCTTTCTGACCTTTCTGACAGCTTTGCAATTTGTTGCAAGTTAAATATTGTAAAAACTTGAAAACGATGTCAACAATTTCATAGCACTACATATCAAAGTCAATAAAACGAAATTAAATGTATAAATTTATAATGATATATAATATGACGATATTTAATCATAATTTAATTTCGAACTAGGATTTAAATAAATTTCACCTAACGCAATTTAAACAATTAAAAGTTGAAGATACACAAAATGAAATATGAGCCGATAGATATTATCTACAATTGATAATATAGGTGAAATAAAGCTAAGTTTTCAAACAAATATAACATCAAGACTTCCGACTTTAATAAACTACAAAACATTTATCGTAGATATGAGGACAGCCTTTTTTATTTGTAGTCACGATTTCATTTTGAATCACAGGTACAAAATATTCATGTCCTTAATAATAATCAAAATAATCATCTTACAAATCAAGCAAGAAATAAGCATAAGCAAATATCACAAGCAAATATCACAAACTAGAAAGCTTTTAACTTAAAACAAAGCATGGCCAAGAAACAGAAAAGACATCACATGTTGCCAGAATTACTATATAAAATTTCTTACCTCACTATACTATATATATATAAGACTATAGGTTTAGGAAAACTCTATTATTTTTGCGTCAGTTTCAAGCTTTAATTAAAATATATCGGATTGTCCGATTTCAGTCAAATATGTATCGTTTTGTTGTACACTTTGTTGCCATTTTAATGGTAGCTACATAAGAAAAACACGTGTAATTGACTCTCCCAATTTTCTCTGATAAATATAAAATAATAATAAAAGATAAAGATGGTAATCGCTTAGTGCCAGACTATAAGGTAGATGTATTAAAACTTCCCATTCAAGCTCCGGAGTTTCTGGTAAGATTACAGACGTATGTGGCCTTGCATTGTTCTGATGGTAAACAACATCTGATCAATCGCTAGCTTCAAACGGTACAGTATACATCTGAATTTAGTACATGACGTGAACGTTGTCCTGGTTTGGCCACTGTTTGAGCTGCTTCACCACGCCTTGACCACAATCGTTTTCACACAATATTGTCGTGACCCATTTCTCATCCTCAGTCATCACCCATTTAGGATGTAGATCGATTGTATACCGTTTGTCCACGGCTATGAAGGTCAAAACTCGATCCATCATGTTTTTTGGTGTTAATTGGTGTAGCACCCAACCACCGAGCTTCTTCTTGAATCCAACTTTTCGAAAATGGTTGAAACTGTTTTATGGTTGATTTTTAGCTCCTGGACGATTCTTAGACTAGTAACAAGCCGGTCAACTTCAATTGTTTCTGTATTTTATCGACATTTTGACGACGAGCCTGCCTGTGCAAGGCGCATCTTTATCATCAAAAATACCCTAATGGAATGGACGAAACAAAAATTGCACTTAATTAGCTGTTACAATATTGGTACCATAAAAACTATTCACAATTTCGTTAGCCTGGCTTGCGTTTTCACCTTTGACAAAAAATCTGTAAACGTATTAAAACTTCACTTTGTTGACATCCATTTTTATAAAAACAGCGGAATATTTTTTTTGTGTAAATTTTCATCTTGACAACGATCATAAACTTGATCGATACTTTAAGAGATATAGATCACTACAACCATCTACCTAGAAAATAATGAATTTTATTTTGTTAACCCATTGTTAATGTTGTATAAAGATAGCATTGTTACAATGAACAATAATACAAAAATGACTTAATATCTAAAAATACTAGAAGAGAATCTATGGTATTTTAAATCCAGACTGCATTGTAAGCATTTATATGTTGAATTCAAAATAAGCATACGAGTAGAAACTTGTTGAACCTTAACTTTATCCTTGTTAGTGCGCAGTAACAATGAGATTTACTATATGCTTGAAAAGGATTTTTCTGCAAATTTGGCATAATGCTGCGATTGCATATTGACGAATGAATGCAAAATCAGGCACGAATTTGAATAACATATATGATTTTAAATATCTTTCCTTTACCACATTTTCTGAGTCTTGTAAAAATATCAATAACTTTTAAATGTGAATAGTATTTCTAACAAACTGGTAATAATTGCTGAAGTCACAAAGTGATTAACAATAAAGTAATGTAAATGACATTAAAATTATAAATTTAATGTGGTTATAGCTTAATGATAACCCAGTGATGATGTAGTAAACTTATTTATACGTCATCATGTAATATATTTCAGATAAATAATTAACAGGTATAATTTTCAAGGAAAAATACGATTTGATTTTGAATATTGATTTTGATGTTTTTAACTTTAGGAAGTCATTAGTAATCAAAATAATATTATAGTTGGATTAAAATTTCCTAATATTTAAACGAAATTTCTAAAATTAAATCAGAACCTTTGTTTTTTTGTTTCTTATGTTTTTTGTATATATAATGATTTCATAAAGCAATACAAAAAAATATGAATATTTTGTTACGATTTCAGCTGTAAAAAAAGGTCTTAGAGACGCAAAACTTAAAATACTTCTAATTCAGAATTTAAACTGATATTTAGGAAAATGAGTATATAATTTGACCCTTGTCGTAGACGACCTTAGCGGAGTAAAATAATGATTCCATTGAGAACTAACTTGATAAAATTAACAAATTTGTGATTCTCATTGGATTACTTATAAAGTTCTCTAATGACTTTTTATCAAAACAAAATGAAAAATAATAATTATTCCTATGGAATCAAAATATTTTTACGTGTTAATTACTATTTAAAAAAAAACCCTATCTTTTGTGTCTCTCAGTGATGCCTACAAATTAAGAAATTACACGATAATAATTAAGCAAATTATCTTTTTCCTCAAATTTGAAATAAATAATATAAATTAAATAAAATGATCCATACTAAATATACCAGTACTTTTATTTTTTAACAGTTTTTCAATGCACAAAAAGTTTTTTTTATAAAAAGTACCAAGAAAAATATTTCGTATCTAATTAATTTCATCCAGATTAGTTTTTACTCTAAATCAACATTCAGTTGTTATTGCGTGTCTTGTAACATTGTCGCGTAATCAGATTGTCAGATGCCATGGTTGTATTTCAACAAAAAATGTTATTACCTATTACCAACATGGGACATATGAGAATGTAGAAAGTGTACGTAACAACTTAAAATTTATTACACAAGATAGTAGCTGATATTTCTTATTCTGTACTGTTACATTTGTTTTTGAGATAAGATGTTAAGAAGCAAGTCACGTTTAACCAAGACACATGCACATTGCTAACCCTCTAACGAATGTATACTATAAAAGCCGAGGTAAGTTTTTATTTGTCGATATTTTCTTAGTCACGAATAAGAAAGCATGGAAACAAAGTTGTTTTCAAATGAAATGTTTTTCACCTAAAGACAAACGACAAAAAATAGTTAACGAAATATTTTCTTTTCGAAATTACTACGGGGTCTCATGGAAGACAATTTAATCACTTAATCTAACTTTAGAAATCTCGCTTTGAATTTTGATATTTACGATTTGAAAGTAAAGATAAAAGAAAAACAAATTTATTTTCTTATATAAAGAACGTATTTATACAAAATATGTCACAGTCACTAAAATCACTTCATTAAATTTAATCTCGATTGTTTTATTATATAATATAGGTTCAGTTACTTACAAAAACTTTAATTGTATATCAAATAGGTCAATACCAAGATATGGACATAGAAACAAGTCCCAAAAAAATAAATAAAATACAGGAATAATTTTTCAATACAAAATGTTTTTTATAATTTTCTGAATATTAGATAACCATATTTAAAAAAAAAATTAAAAATTTATTAAAAGTCAATTGTTAGTAATATATATATTTGTTCATTATGCAAAATTATAATCTCTCAGACTAGCAGTGTCATTTGGTATAGCAGTATCTGCATCAAAGTCACCTATCATTTAAGCCTAAAGCCTTTAGTGCCGTGTTTTACGATTTGCCTATATGGCCTGTCTACATAATCATGTCATTAAAGCTGCTTTGCTTTTGCTTTGAAATCCCAAGCATTAATTTTGAATTGCGCTCTTTACGATATTGCAATACTACTAGTACTAATACTGGGAGTATTTAAACGATATAACGTAAATTTAAAATCTGTTTTTTTTTTTAATAAGTTTACTTAGATTTAATATTAAATTAAACCAACATTTATTATTTTATATTTTTATAATAAAAAAGAGCTGCCTTACTCGAATTGGCTTAAACTCCAAAATTAAAGCGCTGAAATTGCCGTCATTTCTTCACATAACTTGATTCAGAAAATGGCGTGACGTCATTTTCAATTGTTGGCTTCAGTTTAATAATGCCTACCCGTTCCTTTGCCATTTTGGATACCCGCCGATAGAATTTTTTTTGTACGATAATCTTTCTGATTTTTTTTTGAAAAAAGTCCTTTTATTCTTTCGAAAAATTTTACTGTACATACAAAGATTTTATAAAGCGAAGTAAGATACAGGCAACTTAAAGAAGAATATCACAAAACAATAAAATTCCCCTGACTGGATGAATCTATCTGCTGGGGCACCACAAGGCGGCGTATTATCTTCATTACTCTTTTCAATTTTCATAAATGAAGTTTCCAAGATTATATCTTCCAACTACCATCTCTATGCAGATGATTTACAGCTATATAGACATGCCAATTTATCTGAACTAGCAGAGGCTATTGATGCCATAAACATCGACCTTGAAAATATACACACTTGGACGCAAGACTATGGCCTATTACTTAATCCTTTTAAATCGCAGGCCGTGATAGTAGGTAGTAGGAAACTATATAGTAAAATTGATTTTAGGACCCTGCATTGCCTAGTCTATGATGAAACACCAATACCGTACCTAGACAGCGCAAGAAATTTAGGAATAATTATAGACTGTCACCTAAGTTGGGCAGCTCAAGTTAATGATTTAAGTAAGCGGCTTCACCATTCCATACATTCCCTTAAACGACTGCACAATTTCCTTCCTCTTAAAACGAAAATTATACTGTCACAATCCCTCTTTTACCCTCTACTCGACTACGTTGACGTTTGCTATTTAGATGAGACTGATGAGCTACTTGATAAATTAGATCGACTCCAGAATTTGTGCATTCGTTTTATTTTCGGCTTGCTCAAATTCGATCACGTTTCCGAATACCGCCGTGAATTAAAGTGGCTCCCCATTTGCTTTCGGCGGAATATGCATGTGCTAACACTTTTATACAATGTTTTAAAAAGTTATGGCCCCACATACCTTCAGGAACGCTTTCATTTATTCTCCCCTAGAATTCGACCTGAACGTTCTTGTGTTGCACTGAAATTTCTTGAAGTGCCGAAATACAATACTAATTTTTATCGTAAGGCCTTTTCTGTTCTTGCTGCGCAACTTTGGAATTCACTACCCCATTTCATTTATAAAGACTTTCCTAGTACCACTGTATTCAAATTTAGACTAAAGAAGCACCTACTTTCTCTTTCCTCGTAATAATCAGCATCATTTATTTACTTATAATATATCCATTAGTTATATGTATTGTGTAGACAGTTGTGTATTTAAGTGTATGTAAATATATATATAAGTATATTTCTATTTATATATATTAGTATGTAAGTATATAATATGTTGATGTATAAAAGCTACAATGTGTAATTTATATTATATGTACTTATACCCCATATCTATAAATATCTCCATTTACTGAGGGTTTCTGGCAGAGATCTCTTGCAAGAGATAAGTTATCCTTTGTGTTAATTTTCTGTGTTATAATGTCATTTTTAATATTTATGGTACAAAAATAAATAAATAAATAAATAAAATTGCTTTCGCTTCACAGCTGAAATTGAAAATTTAGAAACTTGGGTAAATTAATTGGCCCTCGTCAAAAACGATCTAAAGAGAGCAAAATAATGATGTCATTGAGAACTGAGAACTGGCTTTATTAAAATTAACATAAATTTATGATTCCAATGGGATTACTTATAATGAATTTTAAATATTCTTCTAGTAAAAACATAAATAATATTTTATACTTATATTGAGATATAACAATCCATATTATTTATACCTCACAGTAATGTCTACGACTAAAATAAAAGAAGATTTGTCAAAATTATTCATTCTTGCTATTAAACAACATACATTTGTGATTGCGTGCCGTTTCGTGGTGTCGAGTAATCAGATTGTGAGACGCCGTAATGAGCAACTCTAATATTACATAAACACTATGCCGTAGGTTTAAATATAAATGTGATTTGATTATATTATTAAAAAACAAATGTTTCAATAAGTATAAAATTTTAAACATGAAATTATATTTTACTTAATTCAGACATTGTGGTAACATATCTCAATGAGTTGGTTTGGTGTAGAGTCAATGGAATATTTTAATAATTTTCACAAACTTTCTTTTTCTCGATCAGATTTTAGATATATAAGACATGATAGGACACGGCTGAGTTCTGTATTTGGAGATCGTCCAACCTCAGCTGCAGCCTGAAACAGTCTAATAATAGATGAGGTTCAGCGGTAGACGTTTTAATGTCAGGTACAGTGTGCCTAGTGCAAGTTTTTTTTTCGAACTCAATCGCCTTAAAATAAACTTCGATTTGTATGCAATTAGAACAATTTTACATTTGTCACGCTAGATGGTTGTTCTTGTTCTTCTTCACACAAGTTTTAAATAATTTTTATTTCTTCTCCAGACGACACAGAATCTGGCTGTGATTATACATTTTCTAGTTATATGAGATAGACATTAATTATCTGTCTTTCAAAGAGTTGAAGAAATAATATTTTTTAGTAAATAACATCCATTTAGAAATTACTTTATTTTTTCCTTATTTTTCATGGTAATAAAATGAATAATATTAAAAAATTCAAAAAGGTTTACCAAACATTCAAAAAACGGTTGATTCTAAATGTCTGTACGTGAGTTTTTTTTTCTGAGTTTTTTTTTCTTTTTACTATTCTTTATACTTTCTTTCAGTTCTTTCATCGTTTATTGGCTCATGCTACCGATTGCTCGTCGATATATTTTTATTAAATCAGAAACTTTACAGTTCGTTTACTTCTTCCTTTGCATGCCATCACACAAAGAAAGTATAAAATGTACTTTGTAGTATAAATTCTCATATATTAAAGGTTTATTTTATAACACGAATATGTAGAACGATGGTTTTTAAATATTGATATATTCATAGTAGACACATACTACGAGACCGGGTGGTTTGTAAACCATTAAATAACTTTCATATTAAAATTTGCCAAAAATATTTTAATTAATAATATTTCATACTTTATTAAATGTTGTATTATTTATGAAATAGCCATGTTTTATTTAAAATAAATTAATATTTTAGAGTACAAAATTAATGAAAAATTTTGCATCAAAATCTCGATGCGTGTCACACGTCACCTTATGTGGGTTAACTCTTTATTGTTTATAGAACCACATACATCAGGAAACCTATATTTTTAAATACAATGTAATATATATAAAAGAATCACAAGTGATAAATGTAGTACAATAAAATATACTTTATTAAAGAAAGAAAAATCTAACAACCACTCGTACTTAAAATTTAAAAAAGATATTCTTTTTGCTATCCAACACACTGGTATACAATACAAGTTCCTGTTTACTAGTAAAAGTACAAAGATTTTTTTTATACAAATAACTGTTTAACGTAGAAATTAAAAATGATACAATAGAATGTTTTAATCTTCTTTATTGTCATCATTATTCAGTAGTATCAGGCTCTCACTCGCCGTGGGCGTTTCTAGTAGGGGCAAGTTTTCAACCTCGCCTGCGAAACAATTTTTTATTATTTTACTTTTACTAAAAACTATGCTCTTAGTGATTCCGTTCTTGTGTATAAGATTTTCAACAGTAAAAAATACAATTATTGTCTTGCTCTTTTCACATTTATTTGTTAACTTATTTGAGAAAAGATCTTACAATGTGCACCGTATTTATTTATTTATATTATGACACAGTTAATATAATCAACAATGTATTTAGTAAACAAAGTCTAAACTGTTGAACTGCATATAACAATGTACGTATATGGGGTGATTATACTGACCAATTCTCACAGTGAAGTTCAATGACTCTTCCTCGTCTAACATAGAAAACACGTTTTCGACAGGAATGTACACGTTCTGAGTATGCTCGAGAAAATCGGCGTCCTTTTCACACTTACAAGGGCGTCTGTAAAAGATTAAATGACTGGAATTAAAATACGCTTGTCGACAATTTAAAAGAAAAATTACTACGACATTTTTGAAGCAGAACTTTTCAGGAAAATAAATCTAGAATTTCAAAAAAACTCTGCTAACAATAAGATAGGACATTACTTACAAAGAAAAAATATGGACTATAAATTTGATAATTTTTGGAAAATTAGTTAAAATAAATATTATATTTTATATTTACCTATAAACAATCCTTTTACATGGAAGGTTTGGTAAAAAAATATCTACTTCGTAGTAAAACTTTTCGGCATGATCATCATTCACAAGGACAGTCCACATCATCCTTCCTGTAAAAAAACATTATAATGTTAAAATTTATATACGTTAAGATATATAAATATAAATATGTATATGTTTAAATTTGAAATAAATATATATTGATAAATTCACCAACACGGGTAGGACAGGAGTACAAAGCCTCGAGTCCTGTCTGTGTCGATGAATTTAACATTTAAAAATATATAATCATAATATTTTATGTGCGTACCATCGCTTAATGGTTTTTATATCTAATCACACACTATCTCATCCTCAGAGTCATTTTGTTTTCTATAATGATTTAAATTTAATCTAATCTTTTAATTTAAACATGCTTATTTTTGCTTAACTGAAGTTTAAAATATAATTTGGAAAAGAAAATAATTACTTAAAAATGAAAAACAAATCAGGTTTTGTTTTTGAAAATCTGTTGTTATGTTTGTTGCTATTTTTAAACGGGAAACAGTTATCTTTTTTTTTTTAAACCTACAAATACCCAAAAACAGTGCTATATATCACTGAATCAGTGTGTTAGTTAGATTATTTTGTAGGATTTATAAAAAGGACATCACATTTAATTCAAAAAAGGCTTACCACCTCTTTTATCATATATTTGGTAAACGTTGAATATCTTTTCATAACATTTCAATAGAAAATAGTTCAGTACAGGTTCGGCCCGTTTAGCGTCCCATTTATCTTTTATAGTGATAAAAGGCAACTCAGTCACTTTTTGTTTGTGTTCCAAAAAGCAGTGGTCCATCCATTCACCAGCCCGACCCTCCCAAGCACAATTTCCTAAAATAAATCAAATGTCCATATTATTCACATCACAAATAGAAAAGGAAACAAGAAAGGATGACCAAACCGGATGTAACTAACAAAGAAAACATATTTCTATTAAAACACTTTAATGTGGTATTTTAAATATAGTAAATTATATTCTGGCAGCCAAAATAAAAATCATTGCTTGGAGTCTGAATGAAAGATTGGATGATGAAAATAATTATCATAATATTATTTATAATATAAATACTAAAATATACATAATACAAAAAATCTAAACACGCTCTAAAATTAAGGTAAGTTACATTATAATTTTGCTCCTAAAATATAAAACAATATACTACTGTGCAGCGCAATGTATTCCTCAAGAAAGATTAATTTAATTTTCCCCTACGATGCTCCACTTAGCTCCATTTGCAATTCATACTTATATTAAATATAAACTTGCCTCTTTGTTATTTAAATATTAATTGTGTTGCTCAAATATTATGTATTAATATGTTGTTATAACATACAAGAAAGTCTTTATAAATTGATCTTAAACATAGTGTTACAAATATATTACTTTAAAAAAAATTTAATAAACTTAAAAAAAATAATTTGTAACAGAAAAATAGACTCACCATAGACTCTGGCCATGAAACAATTAATGATGCGGTATTGGCAGAGTGGTGTGTGCTTTTCTAATATCGAAAGCGTGGCGTGCTTTGGGCAGCCGGTGTTGGTACAGGGGAATAAAACTTTATTAGCAAGTGCTTCCAGTACTATCGGACGAATAAGAGCAAATTCTTTCTGAAACAAAACAAAATTAATTTAAAGTCTTATATTTCATATATTTATTAGAAATATGACTTAAAATATTTCATTCTTAGATATCTGTATTATGTATAAAAAAATAGATACATAAAAAACTATTTAAAATAACGGTATTACATAATTCTATTAGTACAACGTTCTCAGTGAAGGACATTTTAGAATATCCACTTATTGGTATATTTATAACCTTAGCCTACTGACACTAATCTCACAAGTTAATAAGTTTTTCCAGCTATGTTTTAATCCTATCACGGAATATCACACACACACACACGCACACAAACACATAAAAATATTAAGATTTCGTACTTTACAAACATGGCACTGATAACTCTTCTCATAGCATTTTCCACATATACTGTGACCATCGACGCAGAGGTGCAGAGGAGGTTTCATGTACTGTTTGCATTTAGTACAAGTAAGTTCCTTGATTATACCTTCATAATGATCAGTTTCCAGCAGTGTACTTAAAACCACTAAAAGAATAATAATTATTATTAAAACGAAAAATATATTTTTGTTTTAAATATTGTTGTAAGCTTTACTACAATTAATAATATAGTCTTCATTTATTACAGTAATATAGTAATATAAGTTATTGGATGAGCCATTATGACTATGAATAAATAATCGATGAAAATTTAATATTTGCAACGAGCTAAACTGTGCAATTAGGTTTCATATTTTTTAAGTAGTAGTACAATGTATTTACACTTTGACTTAAAAAATAAAAACTACTAAGTTTCAAAGTCCATTTTAAAAAACAAATTAAACATATTATCACTATTTAAAATTACTTAAAAAACGTCATTGGACTCTTAATTTCAAAGGATAGAAAGGTATCACTTAAAACTGATTAGATTATGTTGTGGATCGTTATTATACTAAAAGCCATTAAATTCTCAAAGTCGGAACACACGAAGGCGAGGAAATTCTGTTTAAACTGCAAATGTATAGGTGTTTATAGCTGTCACGTAGCTTAGCACTAATGTAATCAACATAATTTAAAGCAAAGCGACCAGTAAGTACGTCATCCCACCCAAGGGGTTTTAGATCTGCTCTGAGTATTATATAGAGAAATTTATAAATAAATTTATTCTAAACTATAATATTAAATTGTTACCTATTTTATAATACTCTATTATGAACATTGAAATAGTAAGGGTTTGGTTTGAAATTGATTAAGTATAACCAATTGTTTAAGTTGGTCAAATGTTGTTCAGTCAGGTTTAACAAAAGCATTATGCTTATTATGAAGGTTCTGAAGCACCGTTGAGGTGCAATTATATTATAAAATACGTTCAAACCGACAAACAATCAGAAAATTTATATTCTTTCAAACTATTGTATATAGAATTTGTGTGTGACAGTTTACTAAATATTTAATTGAAAATTATGAAAACTATCATTTTAAATATCAAATCGTTTAACATTAATATTTATATTTTAGTGTAATTTGTATTTTAAATTATTAAAAAAAATGGAAAATAGTATGATCTTATGACAACAAGGCAAGCATTAAACCTGCACCGACTTTGTCAAATAGGAGGTAAATAAATAGCCTCCGGTATACAAAATTTAAACAACATTTGCGATTTATGTGAAAACATTTATAACAAAATTTACTTTATATTTCAGTATGCATTTGAAATTAGTCTGACATATTTACAAGCAATTTTTTTTATTTCAAAATTACTATATAAGATTTAGTTTATAATATTCAAAGGATGTTGTACCATATTTCGTTTATTAATTTTCATATCATCCGACACGATTGCGAGATATCTTTCTCATGATCTATTTCACATATATATTTATAAATATAGGTTGAATAATCATCTGAGTTTAGACTATTTCAGTCACACAATTCTAGTAAAAGTTACTTGATTTTGAAATCACTTTTAACTACGAAATAAATATTATTATTATGAATACACAACAGTGCAATCTAAATGTAGTTTCATTTTCACAAATTGAACGTAATATCTATGTTTATCTATATGTTAATGGTATATAAATGTTACAAATGTAATATATTTAACACACAAATACAATATTCCTCTAACAATAGATTACTAACTCTTCTTTCCCGTGATGGACGAAGCTGATGACATTTTTAAAATATCACTGCACACTAAACACGTAACTACACCACATCGAGTATAATTTTGCACTTGTTAAACAGTTTTAGATCGACAGGAGCTAGTGTTAGTCGATTACGGTGTAATCGTTCAGCCATTTTCAGTGATAAGATGGACGGTGTAGCTTGAGCGATTGTATTCGTCTAGTAGAAGTTGGCGACAGCGGCGGACGACGGTCTATATTTAAGACGGCAAGGTCGCAGACTAAGGGTCGGCGTAATGCAATATACCGATAGCAATGTATTAAACTAGAATGTTTAGTTTTATATCTCGAAATATAACGTTACTTTAAACTAAATTAGATATAGAATTTATATATATATATATATATATATATATATATATATATATATATATATATATATATATATATATATAAATTCTATAACTAAGATGATGTTTAATTATAAATGAAACAAACGAAATTATTTAAATAGAGAAATGAAATTCATGTTCAGGGTAAATAGTAAATAAATTCATGATAACATTATATTGTATCGTATTTCAAATGAACTTAATTCACCTGCAATGTGGATTAGGCCTAACCCGATTTATATAACGTTTAGCTGGTAATCATTTTCTGAATCAGAGAATTTGTGTCAGTTAGAAAAACATGTGAAAGTGATTAAATATCCGCAGTACTTACGTCAATTGTTATCAACTGATTGTCAAGAATTTCAGATATTATAGATAACCTAATATTATTATAGATATGATTAAACATACAGTTTTCATTAATATAATGTAGAAATTTGTTTTGCTTTTAATTAATATATGAAGAGCAAAAAACGGTATTATAATATATGATATTTGGTAATATTTTTTACGCAAAACTCTTTTGGATAAAATTGCATTTGTTTTGTTTTAATTTCTGCAAAGAAATAATAAAGTTTTTTTTTTACTGTTTATGAATCTTACTAATTTATGGGATAAGTGATAGTTTTATAAAAATATAATAATATTTAATTATTAATGAAATACTAGTAATATTAGTAGCAGTAACATTAGAATATGTCATAGTTATTATAAATATAAAATTTTGAAAAATTCAAATTTTTATTGGCTTTGTAAAAGTCTAACTGAAATGTACAAAATATCCCTTGTAATTTAATAAAACTAGATGTGACCACATAATTCATATATTTAAGAGGTAAATAAATAAGTCACGTAGTTTTATACCAAAACTTTATATACTTTTAGTTTTATATCCTAAGCCGGGGCTAATATTGTTCTTAAAAAAAACATGTTTTAGCGTAGTAAGGAACACATAATATGATAAAAACTATCGTTAATGCAAAATTTCATGAAGATTTAAGAACAAAACAAGAAGATAGTTAATGAGACAAAAAAAAGTCACAACACATGTTATACTTGTTGGAATATATGTTTAAAATGTAACAATTACTTTATATTAATTGCTACGTTTTATCAAACCTATGTTGTTATTAATATAGATATGTTTTATTATATAACCGTGAATAATTATATTATGTATGTTAATCCAGCGCAGTGGTGAAACTAACATACATTTTCTCATATATAATACTCTTAGGAAGCCGGATTAATTACGAATTATAATATTTCACCTTCATAATTTAATTAAACACTATTCACCCAGAATAAATTATACAGTTGCATATTTCTGTTATAAATTTTGATAACTTATGACGATATTACAAACTTGTAAGAAAACAAAGCTGCTTGCTGTATTTTTGTGACACGTTGTGAAAGTTTTGGTTCTAGTGCACTTCCTTGTAAGCTCGCTGGTCTCAAGTTCGTAACTTTTTAATTAAAATGTAACTGAATATAACATTTTATTAGTCTGAACTTTATATGCTTAAAGAAACTCTTTATATGTTGCAACGCTAATTTACTAATTTATTAAGAATTAAGCTACAACTATTATTATGAAATAATTTAAAAAATATATATGGTTAAATAAATAGTGTTTATCTTTTACAAAAAAAACAATATCTTAAAAAAATAAAAAGATATCATATTTTTGTTTATTAATAAATCTTACAATATCAAACTTTTGAATATATAAACATTTTTTAATTCCCGTTAAGGTTATTCTAAGTTATGTTTCTTCGTATTTTTAATACTTGCTAGTGATAAAAATGTTTTATCCATCACGTTTCATATATTTCTTTTACAGTTTTTTTTAAAGCTGTAGCACACTTTTTCATTTTGTTAAGTCATTTTCAGTCAAGAAATTATTTTCACAATTTTCGTATCTCTATTTTCCGTGAAAAATATTTAAACATCAAAGCTCAGGATTATTCCTACTTTTCTAGAGTCATGATTTTATAACACAGAACAGTTGTTACAAAGTGGGTGTTTAAGCATTTAATGGAGCAAGATGCAAACAGTTTGAAAGGGTCGATTATCTATTTTTTCGTACTTAAAAAACATTATTTATTTATTAGGAAAGGAACCAGTTGAATAAAATTACTTAATATTAATAAAATACATAAATGAATGAAATGCTTACAAATTATTAAAAACATAAATAAATGATAAAAAAGAGGTAGGTTTACTTGTTTGATTAATACATACATATTTGGTAATCAATAGTCACAATCAAAATCAAAATGTATAAAATAAATAAAATAAAATTTCCGGAAAAAATAATTCAAGACTAATTATTCGGGTCTTTTGAAATAATTAATAGTTAAAAATACATTAGAAGCATTAATATTTCAATATTATTATAGTATTTGTATTTGAAATTATATACCATTTAGATTTTTAAAAATATTCAGAATCTGCTAGAAGCATTGTTTTATTGCAATATTTCTTAGAAAATTTAAACAATCGTATAAAAAAAGAAAGAATTGTATGAAAGAAATCAGAAAAAAACTAAGTTACAAAAGGTAATTTTTAAAGTATCCGTTTTAGTTTCCAAGAAATATGAACATCAAGACACTGATAGGCGAGGAATCCTAAAACAAATATAAAATAAACTGTATTTTAAATAAAATAGTAAGCAGGATATATAACTAAGCAAAAATATATTGATATTAATATAATTTAAAAGATTTATCATTCTTAATTATTTCTTATTAAATCTGATTTGGAATGAAATTAGTTTCATAAATTAAAACGCAGAAAAACCCTTATTACATAAATGTCATAAGAAAAGCGAATGAGGCTGTTACACACAGAAGGACAATCATTCATCATTCTAATACATAAGGACACCAGACTTATGACGGATTACTAGAAACGGCTGAGCCTTCATGTCTTGTTATTAGAATTACAGTACATATATTGGATAACTATGACATAATTTAATTAACAAATGCATAAAGATATAGATATAAAATAAAGAGGTTATTTATTTGGGCATAGGAGGGAGGAGGAGGGGACAAGGAGGGTTGGCGTCAGGCAGGCGGCCGGCCGTAAAACTAAGCCAAATCTTTAAAGCAGTATGGTAATACCGGTGCCACGCGAGAAGCTAGCCCGGGAACAAAGAAACATACTGTGCCGACCCCAAAATGGGATAAGGGCAGGAAGATGATGATTTATTTGGGCATAGGAATAGCCTTTTTTTAGATGAAAAAGTCCCTTTTGTAGGTTATTCCATCTACAAATATTAGAACTAAGTATTTTATATAATAATTATTATATTTATTTGAACAAATTACTGTGTTTAAAAATAATATATACAGTATATTCAATTCTAATTTCTGAAATATTATATCACATATATAAACCGTGATAATTTTCAACATTTACCCTACTGCAAAATGAGATATAATAAAAATTTTACGCCACAACAAAATCAAAGAATAAAAATATAAAACCCATTTTTTGAGGACCGCAGACAATAATAAAAATCTAAAAATTGTTTTGGTTCAAGTCAAAGGAGACAAATTATCAGACAAAGTCATACCACATTTTAACAAGACCTACAAAAAAGTACGTAAAATTTTGTATTTGTTCGTAAATAGTTTTTGTTTCAATCTATGTATCAACAATGCCCAAATATAGTAACCGATATATAAATAACTATAACCAAATGAATCTCGTATTTTATTAAATGCCGTCAGAAAAATAACCCAAACTAGATGACGAATTATAAAATGCACCTTGAAAATATTTCCATTAAAAGTAGTTCATAATTTTATATAAAACTACTTAAACAAACAACTCGTAAGTTTAAAGTCAATGTAAGTCAAATCTTTCAACAACAAACTTCGCTTAACTTCTTTACTTTGTAACGGTTTTTAATCCGTCCGTTATTACGATGGATCATGAGCCGGTGTTTTATTTTTATTCAGGGGTAACTCGAGACTCCTTGGAAACTTTTGTTTGTGTTGCTCAAACTGAGCGTACAGAGCCCCGATTATGTATTTTATTGCGGTATGCTAAAAAAGATATACGGAAGTAGTGTTTTATGCAACAAATATTTTTATAGCATACAATATTCTTAAAATTTATTTACGCAGATTTTTTTACATTTGTTTAATATGACAGTATTACAAATTCAACAAAGAAATAAAGTTAATTAAAGGTTTATTGTAAATGTATATTGGTAGCGTTTCTAAAGATCCCCCTAAAATGAGGATTGTCGAGTTCAACCTCAACAGGACAAAAATAAATTTATTTTGATTACTGATTCGACTTCTACAAAAACAGAATAGAAACCTCATGTAAAGAGCAATGGACAATCGCTGTAAAACTCTGTTTTTAATTTCTTGTCGTTGCAGCTGTATGGATCTTTATGTCCGTGCAACTGAAGTTTAACATTTCATATGTACAAAGTCTAATTAAAATAAGAACTTTATTTACAAATATAATGAGTTAAACGTTTTTAGGGATCATTATAGAATGTTATATTGGTATAACTTTTCGACGTCAATGTTTTTATCTTTATTTAACACACTCTTGGAAAACGTATTTTTTAAAACTATAACAATTTCTAAAGAAAACAAATATTTCATTAATACTCGTATGTACGCTTTGTATTGTTTTAGTTATGTTATATCAAATTAACTCGCAATATTTTAAAAAATCTTTGAAATGGTGAAGCGTTGGAAATGTATAAGATATTACAGTAAAAGGTCTTAGTAAGTGTTTGTAAACATTTACATTTACAGTTCGTGCCAAAGACCCGTCTGTTAGATTCGATATTCAAACAGTCGGTCTTGCTTGGCAATACTGATATCTGATACAGTAAATACTGTAACTTACGTTTGAATCGCGTGTATGAAATATGTAAAATATTATTATATCTTTATTTACAAATAAGCTTTGTTTCAGTATAATAGAGAAAAAAATTATAATGCATCAATAGATTTTAATTTACTATTTTTTTAAGTTGTTTATACGATTTTTTTCCCATTTTTTTTACTTATCAGATCAGATATTCAATTCTTACGAAAGGTCTTTAAATAAAACATATTTTTAAATAATTTCTTAGAATATTTATGTTAATAGTTTTGCAAAAGTTTCTTATGAAATGTAATAATAATAATATCACTATTAATCGATCGGTTGTGGTGATTACCACATAAATGGATCTTTGTGTATTTTAATGTATCTTTTATAAATTTAAATACATTACAAGTCTTGTTTTAGATTAAAACATACTTTTATTCGATCTAAACTTAATATTAGATAAATAAAGAAACATTTATAAACTAAAAAAGAAATCTATCTTTTCACTTCACAATCACAATTCTTGATAAAAATCGAAAATGTTCAAAGAAAATACGAGTATTCTTTGAGATGACAAATAGTTAAGACAGTACTTGAAAGAGATGTTGGAATACAACAATAAATTTTGTGCACTTCTGCAATGTTTTCTTCGCGATAACAGAGCTTTTCTAGCGCAGAGATAAATATTTTCAATTGAAATAAGAAATTGAATCAATTTCACCTACGGAGTGTAGGTGTTTTATGATACAGCTGTTATTTATTATTTTCATCCAACTTCCTGTATTTACTGTCAGAACTTTAAAAGAATTCTTTTACTTATTCTGTTCCTCTTTTCAATTTAGTTAGAATAATAAAATTTATTTGAAATCAAGTTATGTTTAAGGTGCAGAACATTTATTAAATTATATTAATATATATTTTTTAATGTTAGAGTAAGGTAAAGTATTATTTAGATATATCTTAAGTAGGTTATAATAAAGGTTGTAGTTACTTAAGCGACGTCGCTCCTTCGTATTTACATTGTCAACATAAAGAAAATAGTAAATACTTTTACTTCTAGATTATTTATTTTAAAGCATTTTAACATTATAAAGGAATAAAATAAAACATAAATAACTTTAAAAAATTAAACAATATTACTTATCATGTGCAACGTGACAATTTATGCAGTATACAAATATAAAATAAACTCACTCTATACATTAAAATACGAAAAGTTTTATAGCTTTTAAGCACACTCTAAAATAACGCTGAGTCACACGTCATGAAATCTGATGTACAGCTGCAATATATTCGCGGTGACATGCCGCTTGCAACTGCGAGATAACCACGTATAATAAACGTCTAAGCTCGCTGATATGAGAAATTGTGCGCTGTCCGGTAAAAGTTTTTGTATGAAGTAGACGAGTTTTCGTTTCACATATAAATGTCGGTTCATTTTATACTATTTTGAAGAACTTATTTTATTTTTTACTGTCGGAGACGAGTGTGTTATTAATAAGAAAAAGATATTAAAGAAAGAATAGTATTTTAAACATTGTAAATTATGTAAGAGCATCTCATACGTTTAATACTTTTAAGGACGGAGATTGCATACAACGAAGATCTGAATGATATGATCGCTGTATGTACTCGATTATGATGCAAAATGAATTTATTCTAGAAGATTTGAAAAATCAATGATGTATAGATAGATAGATATACATATACACTAGCAGAATATTTGTAGAATCTTTTTAAGACATACAATTCTATAGTACATTATTTTTATCTATCTTTTAAGATTTAAAATTTAACCACAAAAATATATTTTTTACCTTAACCAATTCGTAAACTTGTGAAACCTACTTAGTCGTTAAAGTTTCCCTTTTAAATTAGTTATGTGTTATGTTTCAAATATGTACTACAATTGTGAATTTTTACACCTCCAAAATCAATCATTAGCTGAAATTTGAAATTTAAAGCTTAACATTTACCAAATAAAAACCCTTAATCGAAATTATTTTTCTCATTCTTAAAGTCATATCTAACGATACTCCACATCACGGGATACCCGAAAAAACAATATACAAGCCCACTATACATTTTGACGAACTACCGTACAAAATGTTCCCAAAATGTTGTTCTTCAACTTTGTTTGTGTGACTAATAAGTATTCATTCAGAATTACAGCTTTTTATTACTAAGTGATTGTGAACTAGATAGATGGACATGTCGAAACTATAAAAAGTTCTAGTCGACTACAAATTTCTATAAATTCTAATTTACGCGAATATCGCACTTAATTCATTACAACAAAATATACAGGCAATACAAAAATACTTAAATAGTATTTTGTATGGACATGTCTATTATCTCATGTAGACCAAAAAATGCAATAGTAGATATGAATCTCTATATTTTATTTGTACTGTACAGATACAATATAGAGAAATGCCAGAATGTAATAATTTGGATGATTTATTTATGTAGTGACTAATTGTTTTCGAAAATTTTTGTCATAATAATAATTTTAGCCACAATGATTAAAAACAATAAAAACTCACAACAAACAAGTAATTTATTTGTCTGTCATGATACTTAATTATTGTTTGTGAAGAGAAAACGCCTCGTCGATTAAGATGTGTTACAAATAATTAATTATAGTTCATTTACTTTTAAATTACATTTGTAATTATTATAATTAATTTTTGTCACGAACATCAGGGATGATTTAGTTTATAGGCAAACAAACAAAAAATGTTTATGTAGTATAAGTAATTACGACCAGATCTAAAGGTTATTTGTTTAATCAAAACATTTTTTTATCAAAAACGATAACCACATGTCGTAAACAACCTAGATATATTTGTATGAATTAAGATTTTGGAATCTTTAGCTAAAATTTAGGTTAGCCCTTACTATTAAAAATATAGCTACAACGAAATATTTATTAATTAAATATCATAGATCAAAGTGCAAGAATGATACAATGCATACTGTTGACACGCTAGTAGAGGTCATGTGCCAAAAACTCTGTTTTATCAATAATAGTAATAAACATGAGTAAATCAACCGAGTCTTGTTGTTCGGCCTTTCGCACTTATGCTTATTTTTCGATTTATATAAACATATACAATCCAAACCTACCTATATCTACTAAATATATAATATTTTTAGATGTTCATAAAAACTATATTATTTGGCCTTGCGATATCGTTTACATAATTTGAGGTCAATATTTTTATTGATAAAGGGATGGTGCAAGCAGGGAGCAAACGTCCCCGTAGTCTACAAACGAAACTCTAAATAACTTATTATCTCAATTCTATAAATAACAAATAATTTACGGAGTCGTCGTAAAGCAGATTACACGTGTCACCACTTTGTAGTGATTGTCTCGTCTCCAGATATTATAATTAAATGCCTTATTAATACATAGCAACAATTTGATATTTTATTTATCAAATGCAGTAAGTAATATGAAGTGTTTTTTTTTTTTAATATTTTAACCTTAATTACTTTTTGAAATGTATTAATTACTTAATTTTTTATAAATTGTGTGATAATTAGCCTGTGTAAGTATTGACTGTAATATATTGACTGCAATATTTAAAAAAGAAAACATTTATGTATAACTTATATAATAATTATTCTGTGTAAACATTGACCGCAATATTTAAGTAAGAAAATATTTATGTGTAAGATGCCTTAAATCTTGAGGCCCCCGACATGTTGTTTTGAACTTATTGTAGAGTTGTCACAATTGACAAAGGTTATCGATTCTATTTATTCAGAGGCATCGACGGACTTACACTAGACGGAAACACCAGTTCTTTTCCTACTCGTTTCGTATAAACAAACAGTTTAAAACAAACGAAAAAATGTGCTCAATCACCAATAGAAGACTACACTGTATAATATATTTTTTGTTCATTAATGAACGATTGATGAGTGGTGAATCGTTAGCATTGAATTCAGTGTTCCAAGATCTCTGTAGTAGATCTCTTTCTGATCTAGTTTTTCAAATATGCACTGGCGGTATACCAGGGAGTGATCTTCCATCTTCAAGTCTCTCCAGAGTGAGATCAAAAAGAGCGGCCATGTTCTTTTCGAAACGAAACAGGCGTCAGATAGCTGACGAATGCTGTCTCCATCCATGTACAGTAGCGCAGTTGGTGCAGTACTGCCCCGAAAATTGGTGATGTGTTTAGCTTATTTATAATAATATGTTATAGTTACTGGAATAAGTATCCGAAATGAACCTCACGTTTGATCTCATTTTTTATAATAGATAACATAAGTGGTAACAGAGTGTTGATGTCAGAAACGTAAGAATATACAAAACAAATTATATTACTTAAATTAAGATTTAAATTACTTTTTTGGCGATATACCTCAATTATTTATGTACATATTATGATCAAAGATATTTTATAAGATTATTATTTTTAAGACTGATGAATTAGAATTGTAAAAACATCCTAATTAATAAAAATGAACATTTTTAATGAGAAAATTATATTTATGTTATTAATGTATATTAATTATTAATTTTACTTAGTATTTAATACCAAAATAATTATGTAAAATTATCTTAAATATTATATTTGTTGTATTCCTAAAATATACATGCATATATAATGCTTTATCATTGTTTTATTCACCAAATATGTCTCTACTCCAGGGTTTATGTGGAATCAAATCTAGATACATGATATTACTTTTGATATTGAATATTATTTTAATATAATATTTACTAGCTCTTGACTTCACTGGAAAGACTTAGCGTTGACAACTCCTAAGCAAACTTTTCATAGAAAAAGCAACTAAATGTAAAAATTTTAAAAACCCTGAATAAATATTCACATAAAGAAATCAAAAGACAGATTTTACCAGAAATACTATAAAATGAATATTAAAGTAATCAGATAGATAGACATATATAAAATCAAACTTGCTGACACATAAATTAATGAATCATTACAATTCTCTGCAGCAGTATCAAATAAAGTCTATATAAAATATCAAAAGAGTCAGACAGACAAACCACTATATTTTAAAGTAAGTTGAAATACGAGTACATATAGGTCGCGAAGTAGGTCACCGAGTAGTATCACTTCTTGTGGACATATTGCACCAAATCATCTAATAGCAACCTAATTTGATTTGCGTGTAGAGCTATCTTCCGATAAGCGCTTAGCGTAGCCAAAATGGAATTTATTATCTCGTGGATAACCACAAAAAGGGCTCAAATAAATCTTCTCTCCAAGTTAATAAAGTCTTTGTTGACGGTTTTATCTGAGGCTGTGGCCATAACAGCCCTCTTTTTATAGTGTGCCCGACATTTAGGCAAACGATCTTATAGCAGAGGAAATAACCGTTATCTACATTTGTTTTACTATCAAGGGTTGGGAGTCTGATTACATTTTACTGGAGGATTCTGCAATAAACACCTATTATGTAACGTTTAGATAGTGTAAAACTTTCAAAACAGTATAATTATAAATATTTTTTTACTCAAATTGACAATCTCAATGTATACATTTATGGAGATAACATAGCAAATATTTTTGTTTCTTTATACATAAAATTTAATAAATTAGCATTGAGGTCAATAGTATATAATAATATAATATATAAGACATTTTTATAACATAATAGTAATGGATTGTTTGGTGTGTTATAATTTGAGTGTGTCTGTTGTTGTCTATTGGGGTGAGCGGCGGTCTGATACGGGTGCTTAAATTATTATACAAAGACTCGAGCGTCTGTGTTCGATTAAATAGGACCGGCATGTACTTGTTTAGCATTGAACAATGTTTTAGACAGGGCTCTGTAGCATCACTGTGGCTGTTTGACAATACGGATGGAGTTTCATTGAAAAAAATAATCAATGAAATGGATAGACACATAAAACGAAAGTTAGTAAAGTGAAAGCTTAAAAGATAAAAATAATAGTTATGAAGAGTATTAAATTTATGACATTGTTAGATTATGATAGAAGATGAAAGAGTGAAGTGAAAATAAGTGATTGACTATGTGTATATGAGATTTTGTTTCTCTGAGAAATGTGAGATATATATTGTAGGGAGAGTAAAATAAAGAAAGCGGCAAATAGAGTGAACAGCAATTTACAATAAATTGGGGTAAACAAAAAAAATCTGAGAAGTCCTTGCCGAGTTTTTCCACTGACACTCATATGTGTGAAGTAAAGCAGAAGAAAGTTAAGTAAGATAAATGAAAAATTGAAATAGAGTGATAAACATTATCTCTTAAGATATTTCTTACTGTAAAAAAAAATCATTTCAACAGAAACGAAAAAACATTGATTTATCTTAGATCTATAAGCACAGTATAAGACCTTTTCTCAGTTTTTATCTTCTAATTCTTAAAGGTAATAATATCTTATTTCATATATGGCATAAGCTATTTGTTACTCCAGATAACTCTTTAATTTTTCTCGAAAAACTAAAAAAAATATTTGAACTAGAATAATAATCGGTCTTAAAATGTATGGATATGTATAATAATAAATATCAGTGACAATAAATTATCTAAGTTAAGTGGCGAGCGGCGCAGCAGGCGGCGACAGCTATTTATTATTACACTGTATGTTGATCTATAACATTTAATGTATTTAATGAATGCGTGGCTGGAAGTTTAAAGATTAGTTATTAATGGACATTATTATAAGATTAATATTAGTGATCTAAATACAGCATTTGATAATATAACAGTACATTCACAAGTATCATTACAATATATTCTTGTATTAACAAAAAAATATATCTAAACGAGTATAAGATTTTCATAAAGTGGTTGAAGATAAAGTCTCGATAACTACAGATTCCTACGTTCAAATCGATACGCAATCATACTTGTCGTATCGCCTGCATCTCGGGAGACGATAAGTTGGATATTTTCAATATATTTGCAAGGAGAAACATAGGAATCCCATATCGGTGATATTGCAGCAAGTATTCGCACCTGAAGAATATTAATCTTGGAGAAAGATGGAATATTGAATTGATAGACTAGAAAATGGATATTTGGTTTTAAATCTCTTTGCGATTTAATATAAGTTAAATATGCATTTATTATAAATGATAAATAATTTTATCATGAATTGCGGTTTGAATATGAAAATCATAATTATAATTCGAATATGAAAAGTAATTTAAAACTGATATTTAATTCTATAATTACATTGCATTACTTTAAAATAATTATTTTGGTTTCAATAACTTGTCTAGTAAAACATATTAAGTACTTTTGTTAATTCAGAAAATAAGAACTTTTACCGATATTTCTATACAAATGTAAGTATCTTCAGTTGTGTTGTTGTATGTACATATCATATTATGGAAGATTTATTTTTTACTGATTTATATATTGCTAAAAATATTATTAGATTATATGTTGCAGATAAAATAAAAATAATATTGTCTTATCAAAGTGTTGGTAATATTTGACTAAGTGATATAAAGAAATAAACTAAATATCAAAAGACTACTATCTTGTTTTCGCAAACAATTTCTACTTATTATATTATTATATATATTATTATGCAGTCACGTATGCGGTTTGAGAATTCTTAATAATGTTTAATTATGTTTTATATATTTTGAGGGTTAAAAAAACAAAAGAACTCTATACAAAACTGTATTCATTAAATTACAGTTCCACAAAGCCGTTCACTAGTCTAAGTAAGAAAAGTTAAGAAAGATGTTAACACTTTCGAATGGGAGAGAGGGTGAATTTAGGTGGGAGAGGACAAATGGGGCGAACTTCGCACTCAAGCTCGTTCGGCGCCCGTAATGACCCAACTTCTGTGTTTTTCTTGTCGCCGCTTGTTTTCCACAATTTACCACTACTTTTATTTTTATTTCACAAAATAAATAAAGGGGAACAGTTAACACAAAATTTATAGTGAAATTTGTGTAAAAATAAAGTATAAAATGCGGATATCCAACTGTAAAGTACATATTTATTGCTAATTTATATTGTTATATCAAAAACGTGAAAGATATTTTGCATTTTAAGGAATAATTTCATCTAATCTATAAGTAAATAACCCAACAATGTTAATTAGAGTTTATTATATAGATTTTGGGAATCAACGGCTTTTGTGTATAAAAACAAAGTCATGGTACACAATAAATGAAAATGAATTGCTGGATTGTGTTATTGATAAGAATAATTAAATGAAAACAAACAAAAAATAAAGTCTGAACAGGTTTGATTATTTATTATTAGTATTATTCTATTCATATTTAATTCCTTAAAATTACTAACATTTCATTTTTATTAATACAAATGCGGTCATTTCTTACTCAAAAGTAATACATTATATTGTTATGGAAATATTAAATACTACAAAACTGCCTTTTAGAGACATAAATCGTGAATACATTGCACATTTTACCTTATAATATAATTACAAAGAAATATCCATTACCACTTTTATGTCCATTATTAAAATTTTGAGCATAATTAAAGTCTTTCATTTAAAACTGGCAAATTAGTTCCTATTCATTCTTCAAACTAATAACCTGAGTCGGGTGGATCGTAATTAGCCGCATAACGTAACGTCTCATAACGTCTCCACTGGGCTTAGTGAGGGCTTTAAGGCGAGTCTGGCACTTAATTCGTTACTCAATTCAAGTTACTATAATTTCTTGATTTTATAAGAATAATAAATTAAAAATATGATTGTATAAGAACTATGAAAAATGTATACAGCTCCAATATTTGGTTATATATATAAAAGTCTTGTATTATTATGATAATTTGAGCAAATTTATTAACCCATTGGACTGATTTCATTGAAATTTTGCAGGTATCTTTTGTTTGATCCAAAAAGATTGAAGCTTCTTAATCGGGATAAAATAGTTATTATATGAAATTGAGGTTTTTTATACATGAGTTCTATAAGTTTCCAATAGATGGCGGTAATGGTAAAATTTTAATTGATGTGAACAGTTCAGAACAGAAAAAAAACGAAGTTTGTATTTTAGGATATAAAAGACATTATCTGTTCTTTAATATTATCCCGGGTGCAGACGGCTATGGATAAACTTCTTTAACCCTAGAGTATAGTGTAAATATAAATTTATTACTCTCGTGAGGTACTTCCACCTGAATGTTATATTCATGAGAGTTTAGGTATGGTTAGTTGTTTAAATTTGAAAAATTAAATTAATACAAATTTTTCTTTACACGTAACGAACTATTGGGGAAGCTGGTTACTTAGATTATTGTACTTGGTAATATTTAAAGCCCTCCAAGTGCGAAATGACCTCGACATTTAAAGTCTTCGCCGCAGATCACATGACGATATTCATCTGAAATAATGTTTCTGGGATTAACCAATGTTTGGACAATTCCAGTTAGGTTAGTTTTTATTGTTTTTAATAATAATAAACCATTTAATTTTGTTACATAAATGAACTAAATATTTAAATAATATAATATAACATACATATTTTTATTGATAAGACACAATGACATTATGATATTATTATGACAATAAATGGACAAACTTGTTTTCCAATGTATCGCTTTATTCGGATTTTATATGCATGCGACGATATCGCTCGGGGGCTAACATTATTGACGTCGACATAACACGAGCGTCCCGCATGTCATTTCGTTGCCTGCAGGCGCAAGAAATTGCATGAAATTTACCTATGATACGTTTCCAGCTGAACAAGACCTATGCGATTGATATTTTCACACATGCGGATACACATAATACTGATCTCATCTAAGAGACCAAGGTATGATGGTTATTTTCATAAAATCGTGTGCTATACATGCCCCCGGGTCGTATTGGACGCAATAGCTGATGTGACAGGAAATTTCATTATTCGGTATTGATTTTATAAAAATAAAGTTTTTTTCCAATAAAAGTTACAGTATAGCTATAATAAATACTATTTGAACATTTAAAAAATATTACAATCAAAGTTAATTAGTAATGTTATTGACTTCATGTCAATTTCTCTCTATTCCATACTCGACTAACTAACATGATATAATTATTTTAAATAATAATTAAGTCCGTGGCCGTTATTCTTCTAAACTGTTACATTACATTTTTTATACAAAAAATATCTTAATTGTTATACTATGATAAGTAAATTGTTATGTGTATAATTTTATCTAAAAGTAATTCAGTAAGCGGTTCGATTTTTGTCGTTTCTAATAGGTAAATTGTAATTGGAACGAACTTGTTATTTATTGTCGTATCAAAAATCAATTATCAATAACGTTACTTTCTTGAGAGAGATCACAAATTCGTAACATATTTATGAAATTACTTTAAGTAATATATCATAAACCATTAAAAAGTTTAAAATTTATAGGAACGTATAAAGTTAAACAAAACAGATCACGTAACGCAGTGAACTGGAAAGCAATAAATTCGCCTCCCTCTTTAACCGAGTAATCACACAAACAACTCCACTGAATGAAAATTTACGATACTTCTGAATAGACCTAATTGATATGTGACACATTTACTATTTTAAACAACTAACAACAAGTACACATATAAAATAATATGAAATTTTATGGATAATATATAAATATAAAACATATTTAACCTATTTATTTATTCTATTCAAGCTATAAATCAATTACTGATCTTCCGTTTCAGTGAATTCAAGCTTATTGAAGCCTTAATGCAATGACTCGAATATTCTTAACAAAGGCAAGTAATCCTACGCCGATATTATATTAATATGATTAAAACCATGATATTAAACGATTTCAAACATCACTATTTTATTGAAAAAATCAACTTGATGTATTTTAGTTATCACTCGTGATATAAAACGCATGAATACCACTGGAAAGTCATAACGTAAAACCCAATCGACTGCATTCAAATATATTGACTGAATTTTAAATCCCACGCTTCGTTAACTCGATTTCATATGTTTCGTATTTCAAATACAGAGTATTTAAATTTTGAAGGTGAATTGGATATGTTCGGTGAAAAACCCAGCTGACGGTTATATTGCAATGACAGAATGCAACGCTACAAAATTTGGGGTAGGCACTTTATCTTTTTATTTTTATTTACTGACACGTGAATACCGATTTTATGTCGAAACTTACAAATAGAGCTTACATTAAAATTATTATTAATGTATCGTGTTTAAATGCTTTGTCGAATTATAATTTTACTAACACCCACTAGACTTTATCCACAGAAATAGACAACTATTTATAAAATCATGGCGTGTGGTTGAATTATGTACTATTTTTGATAACAATCTGTAAAGTTGTTTAGATTAAAATTCAAACTTTTAATAACATTGTTTTATTTGATTTTCATACACAGTTACCAACCAATTCTCATTTTTTCTTTATCTAGTTTGTTGGTTACGTAAATAGTGTATTAAATAAACCCTTTTTCAAATAATTAACTCTAGGTGCAATAAACAACAGGGATACATTTGAAGCTATACTCAAAGCCAGTTCATATAACCATTTAGAATGTCTCCCAAACGTCCAGTAAAACAGAATGTTTGTAAGTCCAGGGTTAGAATATTTATTACGTAGAAATTCAAATCGAATGTTTAAACCAATTAGGAAGTAATTAGTAAATACACAATAATATTGTTAAGTAAATATACATATTACACATTGTATTAAATATCTACAACCCGCAGATGTCATGTTAATTATTATATATTTACAACTAATCTCTTTAAGTAAACTTTTAATAAAACAACCATGCCTACGTATTCCTAACTAAAATCGATATGCCCTTTGGCACTCAGAAAAACTTGTAACGTCTTTTGAGCGCTGTTAAATATTTTATGATCCCTACAAAAATCAATTCAAGAGAGAAAAGTTAAAAGAAAGGGTCGCTTATCTTCTTGCGTCAGCTGCGTTGAGACGACGGTGTCATCCCGAATTATTCTTTTTAATCCCCCAACGGTATTGTTTTATTTGGCATTGACTTTGTATAGTGATAGGCTATGAATATTTTTGTTGTATTGTAATTTTATATAAAAATAACTTAAACAACTACTATTATTTTAGAATATTATAAACTCTTGATTAAAGAATATTTGATATTACTAAAATGTTATTTTTTTTTGATAATCAATCTTCTTTGTATTAGAAGTTCTATATTCATATAAACAGCTGCACAAAAGATGTAATAGAGATAGCAGATGTAATGGAGATAGTGTTAGACAACATTATGAGAGGTGAGGAAAGTACACGCCCTCCCCTTGCCAGTTACGCACGACATCAGGGAGTTAGGAAAAATACAATAAATATATACAGTTTTCTAAATATATAAACTTTGAAAACTATATTACCGTTAAAAACTGTGCTAAAATATAATTATTTTGCATTAAAATAGATGATAAAAATATTATTTTATTTTGACTACTGTTTAAAATATCTGTATAATTTTATATAGACCGTCATTTAGCAACTTAACATTTTTATGTCCTTCTTATATCTGTTATATTAATGAAGATACAATTATTGTTCTGGTAAACAAAAATGTGACTACATTAAGACATACAGTAAATTCTTTTTACTTAGTTTTTGCCATATCCATAGCTACATTCTTCGTAGTTCCATGAGGAAAAGTCATTGGGGAAATTCGAAGGGTGCGACGCACCGGCGTGTTTTCAGTCTCAGTGCCGTTTGCGCTCACGACGCGAGAGGGCGCCCTACGCGGACTTTTAATTTTCTGACACGTGACTATTGTTTACAATATACGACGCCTTTATTATTTATTATATACAACGTGAACAAGATATGTAGTTGACAATACTGTCATGCATTTTATATCGAAACCTCTGTACAAGCATGCGAAGCTTTTAACAACTATCAGTTTCATCGTCATAATATTGCTCGCTGGAATCCTATTACGGACTAAATTCAAACAAACTGAAATAAACGTTACTCAAGATTCAGAGTACATTGAATACGGAGTCATGACAAATGCGACCGCTCCGAGAAAAACGAATAGAAAGGAATACTTGTACCGGCTTTTAACAAACACGACTCGTTCGCTCATACAAATGGAAATAAAAGCTAGGAGACTGGAAGAAAATATGCGTAGGATTAAGGAGAAGACCTCCGATCTGTTATGGAATAACAAGGATACAGCATTATGGCATATATTATTCAAAAATATAAGTAGACATATCTCAATTCGGCATCAATTTCACCAGTATTCGAGTCTGCGTCGAATATTACAGGACACACATTCACACAAACATAAATCAAGAAACTAAAGTGTTACTACCATTGCTATAAATATATAAGTAACACTAACTGTCAAGTATAGTTAGTGCAGTTAAGACTATACGACAATAAATACCACATCTAATAGTTACAAGACTGAAATACGTTATAATCCTTAGTTTTCATATCACGTACGTACAATGTATTCGTCTTAGTTTTTTCTTTCTATAGTATTGTTTAGTATATTTGCCTTTCAAAGTCTTAACGATACAACGCTCCCTGAATAACAACATTGCACACGTATTCGCAAAGGAGACGCGCTACCAATTTCTTATTGTAATTCGAATTTTCTCAAAGGAAATTATATTCTTGCAATTATAGTTACAAATCTCTAATAAGAAACTGTTGTATTTATACCTTATAAATTATGTCATTTATATTGTAATTATGTAAGATGTATATGTAAATATTATTTTTTAGTTTTATGTATTATGTATAATTATAGATGTAACTATAAAATAGATATAAAAAATCTGAAGATGTGTTTTATTGTAATATAATTAATTGGGAATGACCATTCAATTATTATTTTTTGGTAATAGATAGGTTTATTTTTATGAATTATATTATATTATAGACAAAAATTTAATGTTATAGATTTTCTACTTTGTTATTACTGCGATTTTCTGCATTTTTACATTTCTTTATTTCACCATTTAACATGCACTTGCCTTGGCTTGCCAAAGAAAACATCTTATTTATATTAACAAACCATTTGCTCTGATGGAAACGATAAGGATATTTAAATAAATAGTTATATTTTACAATAAGTTGCTGCTTTTTTCATACTTTTTTTAGAATACTGTTTTGTAAGTTTATTGACATATTTAAGTTGTCTTTTCTTCATTCTTAAATTATATAAACACAAAATATAAACACTAGACATATCAAAATAAATCAGGAACTAATAAGCCATTAATTCGGTAATATGAAGCCGACCACTTATCAGTTTGTTTCAGACAGGTCAGACAGACGTCAGATAGAAATTGTCTAAATTATACTAATTGAATGACACCTTCCTGAGTATAAAACTGACAAAAAATATTTTTTATACTGTAATAGAACCATAAATAAAAATTTAATGTCATCTTAATAACATTTTTAATAATCTAAAATTTTATGAAATTCAACATAACATGCAATTTAATGAATCATACAATTATTACCGTATTAGAAAGATATTTCAATCTTTTAGTGTAATTAAATAATAGAATACCACCCGGTTTTAGACACCGCTGCACAATACTGGCAACATTGTTCTCCAGAACATTTACATTCTAAAATAGAGTTAGTGCTGTCTGTATGCGTAATTGTGCACACTTTACCACCGCTACATGACTCATATTCATACTTACTGGTATTTATTATCTGTATTTAAATTAATACCCTGTTTTTATGTCATATCTCTTTGAATAAATTAATATAACACTTAAAATCTATAACTATATGTTTTTCGCTTAACTTTTTATGCAATAGGTATAATAAACAGCTGGAGATTAATATATTATGCAGTTTCCAAATCTAATTGTGATAAAGGGTATTCTAAATCTAATTGTGATATGTCCAATACTAGTTCTTAATTGTAATAAATTAAAACAATACATTTTTACCTTTTGATTAAAAATATCGCTAAGACTATTCAAACTGGTACTATTTTTAGAGACTAATTATAAAAAAACTTTTCTTTTTTTAACTGACCATAAAATCGAAAGAATGTGGAAGATTTATAACAATTAAAAAGTATTAAAGGCTTTGTAAATGTGAAACAAATATTTTGTTTATTCGTTTCTGTAATTTTAGCTTCATAACTCAACGTCTTTTAAATAAGTGTAATCTGGAACTGGTTAAAATCATACGAATCGAACCTATGCTTTATACAAAAATAGTATATTTCTCTTAGTTTAGTTTGGTTGGAACTCAAAATAGATTATAATAACTTAAACATATACCAATAAACTACTACATATTCCAATATTTAATAGCATGTATTTAAAGACAAAAATAGACGACGTTAAAATGTATGTACCGTTAATAGTTTTCTATATTCTCTAAACGATAACAATATATGCTAGTAAGAGCGAGAGGGAGAGAGAGAGAGAGAGAAAGAATATTTTTACTCGTTTATCAACTTAATGTCAAGGACATACGGTTGTCAAGAGTGAAGACTCAAGTTTTATTGTGTGTGATCGCTTAGGGAACGGTCGCTGTTGTCCAATATAAAGATGGCGTGTTGTAAGTGTTATTTTATGATTTTACTACATATTTAAGAAAAATATATGACCAATATACAATAATATAATAAATTCTGCTTGTGTTTGTTGATCTGTTTAGTGAGAATGTTATTATCAGTCAGTTTATAACTCAATGTACATAAACAAAGTATTGGATTATTTATCTACTCTTTATACGCTGTTTAAATAATGTTTGTGGGTTAAGACATAAAACTAAAATAAATAGCAAAACTTAAACAAGTAGTTTAAGTTATTTTAGTGTTATTTCTATTTTATTATAGTATTAGTTTATTAATGTTAGAATGCTAAAATGTTATCTAAAACTGGGTGCTTGCCATTTCAAATCCAGTTATATTATTCAAATTACACAATAAAGTCACCAGGAATAATATATTTTGACTCGATATTAAACAACATTTTACTTATAATTATAAAATCAACTTTTTTTTCTATTGAATCTATTTCCAAGAAAGTAGGCTATAAACATTTGACTTTTTAAAGATACCTGTAAAAAAACAAGTTTAGCAACATTTTTAAGGTACGAACGATTAAAAAAATACAAAATTTCAACTTAACATTTACACTGATAACATTTCTATTAACATAAATTATGACTAACAGAAACTGTTGAACTTATCTTCAATTCTTAAATATTTAACTTGCGATAAAGTATACTCCGAGTAGGCACGTATCTTGTTATGAAGCAAAATATATATATTTTTTATCACTTAAACAACTTTAAATAAAAATGTATAAAAGCTGATCTTGTAACAAGTTTGGATAAATCAAGAAAAAAGTATATATTACGGAACATCTGTAATTTTTTTTTCTATTTGTGAACTTTATATCCTCAACAGTCTATTCTACTTAACTATTCCATCACAGTAATGTGTTACACTGGTGTAGTACACAAACAATGGCATTTGATGAGATTATACAACAAAGGAATAATTTATATGCAAGCATTAGGTACCTGACACGATTACTAAATGCGAGGGGAAGTATCCCTCGTTGCTGTTCTAATTCCTATAATACTGTTTATATACATTTTTTTTAAAACATCGATTTTTTTTTAATATGGATTTTTGTTGAGAAAATATACGAAATAAGTCTGAGAAGAGACGGAGATTGTCAAAGAAGGAAGTCCAATTACTTCAATTATTTACTACATATATAACATAAGGGTTTCAATTCAAATATTATACATATATACGCATATTTAAGCATTATATATATAAAAAGATGTCTTGATGATACATTAAATTTTATATATCAGAATAATATGTAATTGAGTAGAAATATTAAAGATATTCTTTTTTACATATATTTAACATGATTGTTTGGTTTGCTTTGCAAATTTACATTAAATTATTCTAAAGGCAGTAGCACATCCATTCGCCGCAACCCTCATAAGTATTAGGGAAAATAAATTGAGTATCGACATTTATTGACTGTGACACAGTATTTACGTTAAATAATTTTATTTGCTTTCAAATTGAAAACTAAACGATACATTAAGGGCTATATCATACCATATCATGTGTGAGGAAAATAATAAATTGTTTTCCAAGCAGTTTGCATAATCTAAATCTTTAATATTTTAAGTTGTGATAATTTTAGAATGTAATTCAATGTGCGCATGAAAATATTTATATTAAATTAATTTTGTGTTTACCTACTTATAACACTGTTTCGCCTGACAGGCTTTAAACACACAACTCAAACTAGTAAAGTTTAGAAAACTGTAAATTAAAGTTTTTAGGTTGTGTGTTTAGGTTTATTTCATAATGTAAACCAGTTTGCGAATGAAAATTTTTTATCAATATCCACTTGGAGGAGGGATAATTTTTATAAACGTTAGAAACATAAAATTTTATATTTACAGTTTTGATTAGATTTGAATTGCAGTTAACAATCAGACGGCAGTTATCGCAAAAACATTTTATATGAGCGGGAGCAGTCCCTGCTGAATAGCTAGTTAAATATCTTATCTTATGTTACTGGTAACACTTGATTATTTATTCTTGGAGGTGGAGCTTAGTTGGGTTCAATTAACTCATCAATTCATTTTTGTTAACCCATAGGGGAAGAAACTGACTCTGTATTTCAAATGCTTTAAGTAATTAATAGTAAAAAAAAGCAAATTCTAAAAGCCTTTACGCTATATAACGTCTATTTATTTATATTATAATACTTAAAAAATATGAATCACTTTATTTAACAAAAGTTTCAAAAGCAAAAGAGGGTTTAGAAGTAACTACGTTATTCTAGGTGACATTATCTCTTAGTTTAACTTGTTAAAGTAGGGGTGGCAGGCGTTAATGTTGTTTTGCTAGTTACTTACGGTTGCCCGAGTCTCAGAATTGATTAAATAACAAAATAAGTCATTTTATTTGTCTTTCTTCGAATAGTACTTTTATTTATATATATTTGGATAATATATAATGTAACAATAAAATGGGTTTTGCTTATTATGAAATATTGTAGGCATCACAAACTATATGCTTGACAACGAAGATACATTTAGAGGCCAATACATAATTGATTCAATAATATACACTAATATTTAGTCTTCTCGTAGAAACTTTGTATTCAACACCATTCGACACGTCGAATTAAAATTGGAATTTACAATGTAAATATAATTACACGCCTGTTAAATTCGTTAAAATAGCATTATTTTAACATATTGAAATACATTTATAATAAAAAGAAAATTCAAAACACTATATATCTTACATAATAAACTGTTAATTCAAATTATTTTTACACTCCATAAATTTTATACTCCACTTTAGAATAATTAACAGGCTCACAAGTAATTTACTATGGAACAATGTTATAAAAAAACTCATAAAATAAATTATAGCAAGATTTACGTATTCCCCTAGCATATTTGCGGAGCAATAATAATTTATGTTTCAGGTAAGGGTCCCGGGTACGCAACCCCACTCGACGCATTCCGTAACGGCCCAAGGGAGGAGTTACTTTATGTAGTGTGTGTGCAACCAGACCTCACTAAACAGGACTATCTCGCTACAGTGGATGTAGACCCAAAATCACCGACTTATAGTCAGGTATACTTAAAATAATTGAAATATTACGGTCGCTTATAAGTACTTCATTTAACATTATAGAATCAGTTTATTTATAGTAAATATTAGGATAATAATGATTTTGAAAATAATAATAAGAAAATATTTATTTTAGTTATTAATATCTTAAGATTTATTTCATTTAGTTTTAATAAAATTATTTTTATGCTTTGTGTCGCATATAAATGGTTACAATATATTATTTATTTTATTTCTATACATACTGAAATATAATATATATATGTTACGTGGGTGGCTCAGCAAATATTTAAAACTTTTTCCAATGTGAATAAATATATTTGAGCTTAAGCATTGGAGCCGAATATTCCCGTTCAAACCTGTCCAAACGTCGATAGAGTAGACAAACATTTACTCTGAACAATTCAGTGAACCATCCAATGAAAACTCGGTTTCAAACTTGAACTACAGTTCAAACTTTACTTGTTTATATTAGATAAAGATTGCCTAAATTAAACGATTGAATAAGCGATAACAAGATGTGGATGGGAAAATTAATAGTAAATAGATCTCCTGTTAGGCCAGATTAATAAAATATGATAACATAGCAACATTATAAGAAATATAAAGATAAAATAATGTCAATCTTATTACTGCGGAGAAAACAAATAAAAGTGAACACGAAATACGCAGAGCTAAATTAGCCGGGATATTAGCAAATAAAATTGTACAAAGGTCCGCTTCATCCGGAGCGATGTCGCAGCGAGGCAATAACGTCCCGGTAATCCTAGAGGATTTTAGGGTTCAGCTAGAAAAGTATCATTGTATATCTCGTACGACCGTGGAACTAAATTAACAAGTGGAATCCAATATATCTTGAATACGGATTTACTTCCTAAAGAATAATTTGTTTTCCAATCCACGTTTTTAGTTTGGCAATAAAAGTAGTTCGTGTATAAACACTTTAATAAAATATATATAATTAATATAATATTTAATTAAATACAACAAAAAACTTATTATTATTTATAAACACATAACATAAAAGTTATTTAATATGTAATGTATCAACAAAATCGTTTGTTAGGTAATCCACCGCACATTCACTGGCAGTGTCGGGGACGAGTTACATCACAGTGGATGGAATGTATGCTCGAGTTGTTATGATAACCCAGATCTTAAAAGGAATTTTCTTATCCTGCCCGGACTGCATTCTGGTAATGTCTTTGTCGTTGATGTTGGAACTAATCCACGAAAACCGGAGTTGTATAAGGTACGTATTTTTTTAAGTATAAGAAAAATTTAAATATCGAATTTTTGAGATTTAATTTAAATAATGTATTTTTAATAATAAATTTCTTTACCAATATCAAATAGTAATTTATGTTTGTTATAAAATTTCTACAGCGGTCGCTTGTTAAGTAAAAACTTATAGGCATTAGTTTCGAGGACACGCGGTGAATTTTGCTTGTGCGAAAGTCGTAAAACTGAATTTTTATGTCAACCGATCGGGTAACTTTTTTAATTTCCTCTTTCTTATATTTTCAATATAAGACACAGACTTTAAGGCATAAAATCTAAACATAAAAAATATATCTTAACCTACATAAAACTTGCCTAAAGGCCAATGTCTCAATATTATCTATAAGAGAGTTTTAATTCAGATATTATTTATGAAATCAATAACCAAATAAGAGTTTTATTATAATAAATACTCTTTAATTTCGCTTTCTGCTAATTAATCTAAAAACTAGCTTTTTCTTTTAAAACTGAACCCCGATAATATATAAATACAAATTAGGTTACAAGCATAACGAATTTCAGCATAATTATTGTACGTAATTTAAAGTATTTAAGCATGATCTAGTCGATAGAGAAATCAAGCCTTAGTGTGCTTTATCAATTTATATAAAAATATTATAAATTACCTTTAAATATAAAAAGGTATTGTTATTTAAAATCTAGGTTAGGTTAGGAGACACAAATAAAAAAATAAATATAAACATGAGCGTATGTTTTATTTAATTTACTTTTTAATTAATGAAAGGAAGAAAGGTTTCTTCTGCTTTGAAAGTACGGTACTTGAAAACTGCTTAGTATCAACATATTCGTAATGTTGTGGTTAATGGGCTTATTATATTATTAATAATTAACCTAATAGGCATATCTTTACAGATTATATTAATAAAGGATTACATTCATTTAATTTATTCTTATTTCCAATAAATACTTTAACTAACAAAACAATTTTCATAAAAGGTTACATTTTATATACATATATATACCATACATCATTTTGGTGGAGACTTGCACGCACTCCATTCATGACTTTATCGGTCACGATAAGACAAAATAATCTATAAAGGTAATCAGAAGATGAAATTACAGTTTAAAAGTGTTCTTAAAATTTAAAAAACACAAAAATTTTTAAATATAACATAATATCTTATTTATTTTGAAATATTCAAACAGTTAGTAACAGAGCTAATTGCGATTTATAATATAATTAAATGCCATGAATGTGTTGCAGATCCTCAGAGAACTAACCAATTAATATTTCCTGGTATTAGGTTACCGCTAATAATCTCAACTATGCAATAAATGATCAAAGCACGTCCTACATAATTTAGTCGATGATAGTTCAACTCTATAATTATTATTCCTCTGAACATCACATAGTTCTAAAGTGAAATTACGCTACAACTACCTCCATTGAACTCATCCCGAATCTGTCGTCAAACTTTGAACATTCCAACTCTCAGCAAACAATTTTGAACACGTTATTAGATATTTAACTAGCTTTTGCTTTTAATTTTTATTCACTGACTTTAAGTATTTATTTCAAACATAATTTCTACTCATACATTTTATTGTGATGTCTATATTCTAAATCGTCGTTATTATTTTAATAAATTATCAATGTGACTTTGCTTTTGTTACATTCTTATATATTTTAAAGAAAATATATTTATTCTTTATATTCAAACCATTATAGAGATATTGCAAATGGACTTAAAGCTAAAACTTAAAAACGCGTGAATGTCTATAGTTTTCAAATGATTGTCTTTCTTTTCCTTGGTTTTATTTGTTGAGAAAAAATATATATTTTTTCTTGGGGGTTTAATTGAGTTTTATGTACGCAGTGATATAAGTTTTTATAAACCAGAGAAATATCATAATGTGGAAAAGTTCAAAACCGCTAAAATGTGTCCTAATTTTAAAATCCACAAAGTTTTAAGGTTTGGATTAAGTTAACAATTGGATTTACCAATTGTCACCTGATCGTAATCTGCTTTGTATATTTAATAAATAATTACTTAACAACTTTTTTGAACAGACATTGAACATTTGCTAAATATAAATTTAAGCTAACTCTTATTATTGGCTTCAGGTACGAGTAGGATTTCATTTACATGACTTTTATAATATACTTACTTTCTTATTTTTTGTTTATATTGGTAGTTGATTTTATAAATTTATAAAATAAACTGCTACATAGACATTGAAATGTTCAACCAATCTGAATAAATGCTTTTTTAACTCTCATCCTAAGTTCATGGCCCGAAAATCTCGTTACCAGGTAATTGACGGCTCTGAGATGAAGTCATTCAACTGCACTTTTCCACACACGACACACTGCCTAGCAAGTGGTGAAATAATGATTTCAACTATGGGAGATAAAAATGAAAATGGAAAAGGGGATTTTGTGCTCATTGATGCCAAAACTTTGGAAATGACAGGTAAGTGGTTTGAACCCTTCGAGTATTTTGTTGTAGGGGACATTTAATTTACTCGAGGATAAATGTAAACATAAATCTTCAGGGACTTGGACGAAAGGAGACAAAATCGCTAATTTCGGTTATGATTTTTGGTACCAACCCTACCATGATGTAATGTTTGCTTCTGAATGGGGAAGTCCTAAGCACTTTAAATCGTAAGTTTTTTTCGTAATGTCGTATTTTAAGTTTGTTAAAAAAATAATGAGTGTAAGATTTAAATATTATTGATTCTAAATGTTACAAAAATTAAAATATGACATATCATTTGAAATACTAGTTGATTGATTTAATTGACACTAATATTTTATTGTAATTTGTTAAGTTTTTTTCTGTAGAGGTTTTCATCCAGATGACATCCCTAACTGTGAGAGATATGGGACTTCTCTAAATGTTTATAAATGGTCTACCCGCGAGCTGAAACAAGTCATAGATTTGGGTAGCGAAGGGTGCGCGCCCCTTGAGATCAGATTCCTTCATGCTCCCAAATCTGATATAGGGTTCGTGGGATGTGCTGTCAATGCAAATGTATACAGGTAAAAGATTTATTATTATCCTTTATCCTATTATATGTATATTTATAATTAAAATTTTTCATATATTTTAGATTTTACAAATCTCCTGACGGCAAATGGAACACCGATAAAGTTATTGACGTTCCCGCGCAACGGGTAATGATAGATGGCAAAGAAACAAAAATCAATGGTGATTGATGATTTGTTTGTATTGAATTTTATGTTAAACAATTTTTATTACTACACTATTTATTTTATAGGGTTAATATCGGATATACTTTTATCGTTGGATGACAAATACTTATATTTCTCATGTTGGCTGCATGGTGATGTCCGACAGTATGACGTTTCCGATCCCAAAAATCCAAAGCTTACTGGACAAGTTTTTTTGGGTGGAAAAATTTCAAATTATGGACTTAAAGTGATTGAGGATAAAGAGTTGAAGGCAAGAATTTCTCATTTTCTAACAGTAGAAAATAGCTGTGTAAATTAATGCTTCATGACTCCACAAAATTAACGTTCCGCAGTGTCATTCATTTCATTAGAGTTTTCTAATTATTTTTATATTATAATTCATTATCGGAATTCTTTAGTGAAGTAAAATATTTAATTTAATTCTATCTTGCATAACACAGAAATATTGTATATGTTTTGTGTTTAGTTTTGTCTTAAATTGTTAGAGTATATAATTAAATATTTTCTTTATAGGAAGAGCCAAAACCAGTCACTCTGAAGGGTAAAAAATTAGCAGGGGGACCCCAAATGTTGCAACTTTCATTAGATGGAAAACGTCTTTATGTATCCTCGTCACTTTATTCCCCTTGGGATAAGCAATTTTACCCTAGAATGGTGGAACAGGTAAACCCATATTTATTTTGGGTATGCAGTATCATTAATCATTTCTATCTTATAAAAACAACCACAGAATTATGTTACGACAATGTGAAAAAAACACGATGGTCTGGTATAATAATTCGGTTTTTCTATAAAACCTAAACAAATAAACCTTAATTATAAGTGACCATGTGAAAAAAATCATAGTGAATTTCAACGTGATATTTTATGCAGATTGTGAAATAGATTTGCATATTATGCAGGGAGGTTGGATAGCAAAGTTGGACGTCGACACGGTGAACGGAGGCATAAAATTAGATCCTGATTTTCTTGTCGACTTTGGTAAAGAACCGAACGGACCAGTTATACCGCACGAAATGAGGTAACCGAAGCTTAAAAACCATCTAACTTTTTTACATATTTATCTCAGTTTTGTGCAATATATATGTTCATATATTCCAACTGGAATAAATGGAGTAAAATTATATCGAACTAGTGTAAATGAAACATTGTAATTATGAATATATATTCGAACTTAATTTCTTAAGGAGCTACTTTATGGAAGTCTCTTAATAAAGAGCTTTTCGTCAAAAACAAAAGAAAAACTTATCGTATAACACAATATTTATTTTATATAATATAATATATAAATTTATTAATTATTTCACATTTTATTGTTAAAGGTATCCCGGAGGCGATTGTACCTCCGATATTTGGTTGGCTGAAGAGTAATATTAAATAATAAACGGTCGAACGCTATTGTTATAGTACAGAATTAAATTTATTAATTATTTGTCGTGTTTTTGTATTTTAATACCATATGTAGTTGAAAGATTTTTTTTTCATATCTTTATATATTTGTACCTGTATACATTTGTATACACACAATTTATATTTAAAAAAATAAAGCATATGTATAATAACCTATTTACATATACTTCTTTTGAAAAATAAGAATTAGCAACGTATCTATATTTTGAACAATACTGTTACAAAGTAAAAAAAAACAGTCCAGGTACATGTGTGTGAATATTAAGTTTAAATTTACATTTGAGCATTAAATATAGAACCTTGAGAAATTTAGGGGAATTGCTCCAACGCCATTACATACGAAATATCTCTTGGAAATGTTCATATAGGGGCCATAAGGCGTTCGTCTGCGTATTTCGCATAGCTCAACCCTCAATATGTTCTCGTCTTACGACTCTCGTAATTTGATTCTCCTGAAATATTAACTAAGAAAATTCAACCCAAAAGACAAATGACATGCAACATGTTAACACCATTACTATTATAACGTGTCCCGTAATTACTTCGCAAAATTTAACCCGCGTCTCTTAATTAAAAGTTCAGGATAAAGTAAATATATTTAAGATGTTTAGAGCAATAATTGCATTCCTTACATTATAACATATAAAATGCATCTTAGCTTTATAGACGCGACTAACAAACTTAATAACATATTACAACTATTGCAAGACTTTTACCGTGTTTATCGTTTCGATCGAGCAGCACGGCAGCGCTATGTCCTAGGGACTGAATTAAGGTGATCCAATTGCGTCGAAATATCAGGGCCTCGATCAAAACAAAAAACAGAAAATATCCCGGTTATAATGGTGACGCTAAGCATTTATTGCCAACTATTAGATTTTAATATTGTTTAGCCTATTCAAATCGAGAAGGAATTGATACTGTCAGGAAATAGTAGCACGCTACGACCCTTATCAGTAGAAAAAAAAAATAGTTTTACAACTAGTCTTTACATATTTGTCTATTGGAAATATCCAATTTATAATAATAAATTTGTAATTTCTATTAAAGACAAAATGCATTTAACCGATCTTTGGTATGAAATATTTCTCACATTCTTTTTATTTTTATCTAATGAAAATAATCCAAAAATGTAAAATGTTATACAATATTCGCTTAATAAAAGCTTAAAAATATATAAATTTATTTATGATTTTAGATGATTATTGTTGTACAGGTCCAGGTGTAAGTGAGGTTTATTCATAGAAAAGGTTTGGCAAGAAACTCCATGGATATTTTAATAAATATTTATTGTAATAAAATAAATATAAAAAAATGCAGTAATTTTAAGGGACGATAGTTGATTGAGACTGAATTAACATCAAGTTATTAAAAAATACAAAAGTCGAAGATTATATTCATATTTAAATAATCTTGTTACGATGTTCGTTGGCGTGATCTGTGAAACCACTGAACCGATTTTAATAAATTTTTGTAGCTATCTATAATTTAGTCCAAAATTACAGAAAGTAATAGTTTTTCTATCGATTACTAATCTTTTTTTTTATACGATTTTGAGGGTTTTTATACATAATTCACTTCTAAGTTCTATAGGTTTTCAAGAGATGGCGCTGTTAAAAAAATATAATTGATGTGAAATGATTTATGAAAAAGAAGACTTAAGTTGCTGTAGAATATTAATAGCTAGTACCAACGGAAACCTCACTAACAGAAAACTGTTTATAAACTTACTTGTTTATAATACCAATACTTGTAGCGTATATTATTCCTTTCCTATTAATACCTTACATGGTTTTGTTTTAACGTGGTGAAATTAAAAATACAAAAAAATATTTTATAAATTATTGGCGAACAAGATAATTTCAATAGCCAATAAATAAACACAAGGAGGAAAATAAGTATGTAACACATATTTTTAGAATTAAATAAATGTTTTAATGGTCATTTTAAAATTAAATAGACTATACCTCGCCATTAAGCAATTTAAAGTCTTATCCAAAATATATACAAATAATACATATATTGTCATCTATTATTAAAGCGTATTAAAGTGAATGAAAATAATAATAAAATATATTTTACTACTGGCGATTGAAATAAAAGATAACCGTTACAGACATCCATTATTTTTAATTTCAATTCGCAGTTTCAGCGGCATATTCTGCAGACAGTCGGTATATACGGTAATAGGGGTCTATTTAATATTCCAGCCATTTAATTCCGCTGTTTTACCCAAATGAAGGTTCCATTTATACCGGAACATCAGACTTATCTTTATAATCTATCGAGTAAGGCAATTGAAAACACATTAAGACTCTTTGTGAGACATTTACGGTGTTAATTTATAGGCTGAAGAGACGTCGTTAGATAAATAACTCTGTTGTTTTGCTGCATTTTTTTTGTTCGATAAATTTCCTGCAGCTTCCGGGAAATTTACGAGGAAAACGTTGAAGATAATGGTAGTCTGCAAGCTTCGAAAAACAATAAAATAGAGCTTAAGAAAATATAGCTTCTAAAATTGTTGTACATCAGGTAATGGAACCGAATTGAATTTATAATTCTAATAATAAAAAATATAAAATATATAACAAACTCGTTTATTTTATAATTGCTTACGAATATGTAATGTGCTAAATCTTATCAACAAAAATTTTAGCTTATTTTGAAATAATTAATTTTATGTAAGTAAATATATATTTTCAAAATAAAAGAATAAAATTAAAATCTATTAGTAATTTTGATACTTGTTCGAAAGTTTAAAATGATTTGTTCAGCTTAAAATAAAATGTACTATACAATTTATTATTTATTTACTAATAATGAATAAATTTTAAAGTTGAAAAAAAATAGCAAGGTTATTTTTGTGGTAATGATAGGTTTTTATAACATGGATATAAAAATAATTTCCAAAAGAGATACAGTTCATTTGTTTCGCAATATCGTTAGCTTTTTTAAGTTATCTTAGTGTTCATTTCTTATTTGTAAATACAAATCCTCCATAATCTGAGCTTATTTCGTTCATTCCGCTCCCACCTACATATTATAGGATAAAAATGTTCAGAAATAAAATGGAGTAACATTTACGTTAAAATGGAGGTACCATTTATATTTTCTTCTCAATACCCAAATGTAATAAAGTAAATTTAACAAAAGTAAATAAGATATAATGCCACATTATATATTACTCAATATAAATATCAAATCGACACTTTATTTAATTTATTTTTAATAATCATATCAAATAAATAATTATTTCAAAGAAAGAATTAAAAAATCTTTCTCGATAACTACTGACTATTTTAATAATACTCTTTTTTTGTCATATCTACTCGTACGTTTAGAGATCTCTGACTCAATTAAAAATACTAATTATAAATCCGTGGAATAATTTTAATATGTGCAAGAAGAAGTGCATTTCTTAAAAGAAGATTAATAATAATCTACACGTAAAATATTTTATAAAGTTATTTAAAGTCGGTTAAAAGTCTGAAATAACTTATATATCTATTATAGAAATATATTTAGTTTATACATATATTAAAAAAACATTTGTTTTTTCAAAGCATTAGCTTTAAACATAAACTAAGTCGTATATTGAAACCTTAAATTGAGCATTTGGAGAATTTACGATCACGAAGACACTCGACGAGGGATTGGGATTGAAACAATAGAACTGCTATAAGGGGTCAGATTACAACATAAAACCTTTGTAAATTGCCTCTTAAATATCTTATACATCAATAAATAAATACGTAAAACCAAAACCGTATATATATGCTTTTTTACTACAAATTGAAAAACAAACCATACTGACATTCATTCATATATTTGTACGCATATCTTCATACATATAAATATCCCGTGTCATAAGTTACGTTTGTTCTAGTCTTTGAAATCACTGGACCGATTTCAATAAAACGTGGGATAGTTTTATCTTGCTTAGTAGTCTTCAATTTTATTAATTGCGAATTCCAAGTTTTTTATACATACATATTTCAATTCTAAGTTCAATAGGTTTTCAATAGATGGCGGTGTTAATAATATTTTTAATGATTTAAAATACTTCATGAAACAGCAGACAAAGTCGCAGGTAACACTTATAAAAATATAATTCATAAAAAAAATTATCATAATATTATATATTATAAATTTTGTCTAAATTATATAGGGTAGGGAGAAGTTATATATATAGATACTAATTAACTTTGAATAATCTCTTATTAAATATATTATTAATGTCTTCTGCCTTTATGAGGTATTATTAAAGTAGATGCATTTGAAGTTTTTAAAATAATATTTTATATATTCAATATAAAAAAATAGGATAGAGAATACACAACTATTACATTAAAGACAGGTTCATAATTTACAGAGACTACAAATTTCCAAGCGCTGTACAAAGTGAACCTGATCTAGGATTATGCAGAATTTTTATTCGTTTAAGATTGTGAATAGATCACATTGAAACTTTTTCCGTTCCTATCACATAAATGTAGTTTGTATATGTATATATAATATATATTATGTATATGTATATGTGCTATTACAAGTTAATATTACATTCTTTTAATTCAGTTATAAGGTACATACATTACAGGGTCGGTATAAATAACTATAGCGCCTATAATGCCGATGAGAAAACACAACATTTGAAGTGCAATATGAACATATCAATATAAGCTGCTATGGCGACCCTTGCATTTAAAATGCAAAGTCCACAAAAACTAAAACCAATAAGAGTGAACCTCAGTTTCAGTGTAAAGTGCATAAAATGAAATAAACCGCTCTGAGCACACCTGAGAATATTATTTGTAACAAAATTTTGTACAAGTATGAACTTCTACTCGTATATTGTGATTTACTTCCACTATACTGCGCTGAACTTCTAGTTTTGAAAATCCACTATTTCCAAAATACACATACATAAATAATATGTAACTGAATAGCAATTTATATTAATATCTAATCATTATAAATTAGATAATATCTACCGTTATTATCACTTTACGCATTGTTGTTGTACATAAACTATCCCTTTGATCAAAATAATTCAGGAGATGATTGTTAAAATTATAGAATAGCCACTAGCTTGATTACAATGATTTTGTATTTTATAATTGATTCGAGAACAGAGCTCGATTAGAAAATAATTATAATTATAGCCTAGCCTATAAATATGGATTGCTAACTACATTTTTCCTGTTTTGAAGCAGTATTCACAATTAAGAAATACCCATCCGAATTTGTATTTTACAATGATTTTGTATTTTATAATTGATTCGAGAACAGAGCTCGATTAGAAAATAATTATAATTATAGCCTAGCCTATAAATATGGATTGCTAACTACATTTTTACTGTTTTGAAGCAGTATTCACAATTAAGAAATACCCATCCGAATTTGTTGTGTGGTTCTTCTCAGACCGAAGCGCGTTTAGAACTTTCGTATCCTTAATTGTAAGTGTCATTACAGAAGGAATTATTTCGGTAAGTATTCCTGACACTTCCATTTAACGTACACAAGAGACCATTTTAACAAATTTAAATCCATTTTCTGGTTATGAAAAGTTCAAAACCGCTAAAATGTGTCCTAATTTTAAAATCCACAAAGTTTTAAGGTTTGGATTAAGTTAACAATTGGATTTACCAATTGTCACCTGATCGTAATCTGCTTTGTATATTTAATAAATAATTACTTAACAACTTTTTTGAACAGACATTGAACATTTGCTAAATATAAATTTAAGCTAACTCTTATTATTGGCTTCAGGTACGAGTAGGATTTCATTTACATGACTTTTATAATATACTTACTTTCTTATTTTTTGTTTATATTGGTAGTTGATTTTATAAATTTATAAAATAAACTGCTACATAGACATTGAAATGTTCAACCAATCTGAATAAATGCTTTTTTAACTCTCATCCTAAGTTCATGGCCCGAAAATCTCGTTACCAGGTAATTGACGGCTCTGAGATGAAGTCATTCAACTGCACTTTTCCACACACGACACACTGCCTAGCAAGTGGTGAAATAATGATTTCAACTATGGGAGATAAAAATGAAAATGGAAAAGGGGATTTTGTGCTCATTGATGCCAAAACTTTGGAAATGACAGGTAAGTGGTTTGAACCCTTCGAGTATTTTGTTGTAGGGGACATTTAATTTACTCGAGGATAAATGTAAACATAAATCTTCAGGGACTTGGACGAAAGGAGACAAAATCGCTAATTTCGGTTATGATTTTTGGTACCAACCCTACCATGATGTAATGTTTGCTTCTGAATGGGGAAGTCCTAAGCACTTTAAATCGTAAGTTTTTTTCGTAATGTCGTATTTTAAGTTTGTTAAAAAAATAATGAGTGTAAGATTTAAATATTATTGATTCTAAATGTTACAAAAATTAAAATATGACATATCATTTGAAATACTAGTTGATTGATTTAATTGACACTAATATTTTATTGTAATTTGTTAAGTTTTTTTCTGTAGAGGTTTTCATCCAGATGACATCCCTAACTGTGAGAGATATGGGACTTCTCTAAATGTTTATAAATGGTCTACCCGCGAGCTGAAACAAGTCATAGATTTGGGTAGCGAAGGGTGCGCGCCCCTTGAGATCAGATTCCTTCATGCTCCCAAATCTGATATAGGGTTCGTGGGATGTGCTGTCAATGCAAATGTATACAGGTAAAAGATTTATTATTATCCTTTATCCTATTATATGTATATTTATAATTAAAATTTTTCATATATTTTAGATTTTACAAATCTCCTGACGGCAAATGGAACACCGATAAAGTTATTGACGTTCCCGCGCAACGGGTAATGATAGATGGCAAAGAAACAAAAATCAATGGTGATTGATGATTTGTTTGTATTGAATTTTATGTTAAACAATTTTTATTACTACACTATTTATTTTATAGGGTTAATATCGGATATACTTTTATCGTTGGATGACAAATACTTATATTTCTCATGTTGGCTGCATGGTGATGTCCGACAGTATGACGTTTCCGATCCCAAAAATCCAAAGCTTACTGGACAAGTTTTTTTGGGTGGAAAAATTTCAAATTATGGACTTAAAGTGATTGAGGATAAAGAGTTGAAGGCACGAATTTCTCATTTTCTAACAGTAGAAAATAGCTGTGTAAATTAATGCTTCATGACTCCACAAAATTAACGTTCCGCAGTGTCATTCATTTCATTAGAGTTTTCTAATTATTTTTATATTATAATTCATTATCGGAATTCTTTAGTGAAGTAAAATATTTAATTTAATTCTATCTTGCATAACACAGAAATATTGTATATGTTTTGTGTTTAGTTTTGTCTTAAATTGTTAGAGTATATAATTAAATATTTTCTTTATAGGAAGAGCCAAAACCAGTCACTCTGAAGGGTAAAAAATTAGCAGGGGGACCCCAAATGTTGCAACTTTCATTAGATGGAAAACGTCTTTATGTATCCTCGTCACTTTATTCCCCTTGGGATAAGCAATTTTACCCTAGAATGGTGGAACAGGTAAACCCATATTTATTTTGGGTATGCAGTATCATTAATCATTTCTATCTTATAAAAACAACCACAGAATTATGTTACGACAATGTGAAAAAAACACGATGGTCTGGTATAATAATTCGGTTTTTCTATAAAACCTAAACAAATAAACCTTAATTATAAGTGACCATGTGAAAAAAATCATAGTGAATTTCAACGTGATATTTTATGCAGATTGTGAAATAGATTTGCATATTATGCAGGGAGGTTGGATAGCAAAGTTGGACGTCGACACGGTGAACGGAGGCATAAAATTAGATCCTGATTTTCTTGTCGACTTTGGTAAAGAACCGAACGGACCAGTTATACCGCACGAAATGAGGTAACCGAAGCTTAAAAACCATCTAACTTTTTTACATATTTATCTCAGTTTTGTGCAATATATATGTTCATATATTCCAACTGGAATAAATGGAGTAAAATTATATCGAACTAGTGTAAATGAAACATTGTAATTATGAATATATATTCGAACTTAATTTCTTAAGGAGCTACTTTATGGAAGTCTCTTAATAAAGAGCTTTTCGTCAAAAACAAAAGAAAAACTTATCGTATAACACAATATTTATTTTATATAATATAATATATAAATTTATTAATTATTTCACATTTTATTGTTAAAGGTATCCCGGAGGCGATTGTACCTCCGATATTTGGTTGGCTGAAGAGTAATATTAAATAATAAACGGTCGAACGCTATTGTTATAGTACAGAATTAAATTTATTAATTATTTGTCGTGTTTTTGTATTTTAATACCATATGTAGTTGAAAGATTTTTTTTTCATATCTTTATATATTTGTACCTGTATACATTTGTATACACACAATTTATATTTAAAAAAATAAAGCATATGTATAATAACCTATTTACATATACTTCTTTTGAAAAATAAGAATTAGCAACGTATCTATATTTTGAACAATACTGTTACAAAGTAAAAAAAAACAGTCCAGGTACATGTGTGTGAATATTAAGTTTAAATTTACATTTGAGCATTAAATATAGAACCTTGAGAAATTTAGGGGAATTGCTCCAACGCCATTACATACGAAATATCTCTTGGAAATGTTCATATAGGGGCCATAAGGCGTTCGTCTGCGTATTTCGCATAGCTCAACCCTCAATATGTTCTCGTCTTACGACTCTCGTAATTTGATTCTCCTGAAATATTAACTAAGAAAATTCAACCCAAAAGACAAATGACATGCAACATGTTAACACCATTACTATTATAACGTGTCCCGTAATTACTTCGCAAAATTTAACCCGCGTCTCTTAATTAAAAGTTCAGGATAAAGTAAATATATTTAAGATGTTTAGAGCAATAATTGCATTCCTTACATTATAACATATAAAATGCATCTTAGCTTTATAGACGCGACTAACAAACTTAATAACATATTACAACTATTGCAAGACTTTTACCGTGTTTATCGTTTCGATCGAGCAGCACGGCAGCGCTATGTCCTAGGGACTGAATTAAGGTGATCCAATTGCGTCGAAATATCAGGGCCTCGATCAAAACAAAAAACAGAAAATATCCCGGTTATAATGGTGACGCTAAGCATTTATTGCCAACTATTAGATTTTAATATTGTTTAGCCTATTCAAATCGAGAAGGAATTGATACTGTCAGGAAATAGTAGCACGCTACGACCCTTATCAGTAGAAAAAAAAAATAGTTTTACAACTAGTCTTTACATATTTGTCTATTGGAAATATCCAATTTATAATAATAAATTTGTAATTTCTATTAAAGACAAAATGCATTTAACCGATCTTTGGTATGAAATATTTCTCACATTCTTTTTATTTTTATCTAATGAAAATAATCCAAAAATGTAAAATGTTATACAATATTCGCTTAATAAAAGCTTAAAAATATATAAATTTATTTATGATTTTAGATGATTATTGTTGTACAGGTCCAGGTGTAAGTGAGGTTTATTCATAGAAAAGGTTTGGCAAGAAACTCCATGGATATTTTAATAAATATTTATTGTAATAAAATAAATATAAAAAAATGCAGTAATTTTAAGGGACGATAGTTGATTGAGACTGAATTAACATCAAGTTATTAAAAAATACAAAAGTCGAAGATTATATTCATATTTAAATAATCTTGTTACGATGTTCGTTGGCGTGATCTGTGAAACCACTGAACCGATTTTAATAAATTTTTGTAGCTATCTATAATTTAGTCCAAAATTACAGAAAGTAATAGTTTTTCTATCGATTACTAATCTTTTTTTTTATACGATTTTGAGGGTTTTTATACATAATTCACTTCTAAGTTCTATAGGTTTTCAAGAGATGGCGCTGTTAAAAAAATATAATTGATGTGAAATGATTTATGAAAAAGAAGACTTAAGTTGCTGTAGAATATTAATAGCTAGTACCAACGGAAACCTCACTAACAGAAAACTGTTTATAAACTTACTTGTTTATAATACCAATACTTGTAGCGTATATTATTCCTTTCCTATTAATACCTTACATGGTTTTGTTTTAACGTGGTGAAATTAAAAATACAAAAAAATATTTTATAAATTATTGGCGAACAAGATAATTTCAATAGCCAATAAATAAACACAAGGAGGAAAATAAGTATGTAACACATATTTTTAGAATTAAATAAATGTTTTAATGGTCATTTTAAAATTAAATAGACTATACCTCGCCATTAAGCAATTTAAAGTCTTATCCAAAATATATACAAATAATACATATATTGTCATCTATTATTAAAGCGTATTAAAGTGAATGAAAATAATAATAAAATATATTTTACTACTGGCGATTGAAATAAAAGATAACCGTTACAGACATCCATTATTTTTAATTTCAATTCGCAGTTTCAGCGGCATATTCTGCAGACAGTCGGTATATACGGTAATAGGGGTCTATTTAATATTCCAGCCATTTAATTCCGCTGTTTTACCCAAATGAAGGTTCCATTTATACCGGAACATCAGACTTATCTTTATAATCTATCGAGTAAGGCAATTGAAAACACATTAAGACTCTTTGTGAGACATTTACGGTGTTAATTTATAGGCTGAAGAGACGTCGTTAGATAAATAACTCTGTTGTTTTGCTGCATTTTTTTTGTTCGATAAATTTCCTGCAGCTTCCGGGAAATTTACGAGGAAAACGTTGAAGATAATGGTAGTCTGCAAGCTTCGAAAAACAATAAAATAGAGCTTAAGAAAATATAGCTTCTAAAATTGTTGTACATCAGGTAATGGAACCGAATTGAATTTATAATTCTAATAATAAAAAATATAAAATATATAACAAACTCGTTTATTTTATAATTGCTTACGAATATGTAATGTGCTAAATCTTATCAACAAAAATTTTAGCTTATTTTGAAATAATTAATTTTATGTAAGTAAATATATATTTTCAAAATAAAAGAATAAAATTAAAATCTATTAGTAATTTTGATACTTGTTCGAAAGTTTAAAATGATTTGTTCAGCTTAAAATAAAATGTACTATACAATTTATTATTTATTTACTAATAATGAATAAATTTTAAAGTTGAAAAAAAATAGCAAGGTTATTTTTGTGGTAATGATAGGTTTTTATAACATGGATATAAAAATAATTTCCAAAAGAGATACAGTTCATTTGTTTCGCAATATCGTTAGCTTTTTTAAGTTATCTTAGTGTTCATTTCTTATTTGTAAATACAAATCCTCCATAATCTGAGCTTATTTCGTTCATTCCGCTCCCACCTACATATTATAGGATAAAAATGTTCAGAAATAAAATGGAGTAACATTTACGTTAAAATGGAGGTACCATTTATATTTTCTTCTCAATACCCAAATGTAATAAAGTAAATTTAACAAAAGTAAATAAGATATAATGCCACATTATATATTACTCAATATAAATATCAAATCGACACTTTATTTAATTTATTTTTAATAATCATATCAAATAAATAATTATTTCAAAGAAAGAATTAAAAAATCTTTCTCGATAACTACTGACTATTTTAATAATACTCTTTTTTTGTCATATCTACTCGTACGTTTAGAGATCTCTGACTCAATTAAAAATACTAATTATAAATCCGTGGAATAATTTTAATATGTGCAAGAAGAAGTGCATTTCTTAAAAGAAGATTAATAATAATCTACACGTAAAATATTTTATAAAGTTATTTAAAGTCGGTTAAAAGTCTGAAATAACTTATATATCTATTATAGAAATATATTTAGTTTATACATATATTAAAAAAACATTTGTTTTTTCAAAGCATTAGCTTTAAACATAAACTAAGTCGTATATTGAAACCTTAAATTGAGCATTTGGAGAATTTACGATCACGAAGACACTCGACGAGGGATTGGGATTGAAACAATAGAACTGCTATAAGGGGTCAGATTACAACATAAAACCTTTGTAAATTGCCTCTTAAATATCTTATACATCAATAAATAAATACGTAAAACCAAAACCGTATATATATGCTTTTTTACTACAAATTGAAAAACAAACCATACTGACATTCATTCATATATTTGTACGCATATCTTCATACATATAAATATCCCGTGTCATAAGTTACGTTTGTTCTAGTCTTTGAAATCACTGGACCGATTTCAATAAAACGTGGGATAGTTTTATCTTGCTTAGTAGTCTTCAATTTTATTAATTGCGAATTCCAAGTTTTTTATACATACATATTTCAATTCTAAGTTCAATAGGTTTTCAATAGATGGCGGTGTTAATAATATTTTTAATGATTTAAAATACTTCATGAAACAGCAGACAAAGTCGCAGGTAACACTTATAAAAATATAATTCATAAAAAAAATTATCATAATATTATATATTATAAATTTTGTCTAAATTATATAGGGTAGGGAGAAGTTATATATATAGATACTAATTAACTTTGAATAATCTCTTATTAAATATATTATTAATGTCTTCTGCCTTTATGAGGTATTATTAAAGTAGATGCATTTGAAGTTTTTAAAATAATATTTTATATATTCAATATAAAAAAATAGGATAGAGAATACACAACTATTACATTAAAGACAGGTTCATAATTTACAGAGACTACAAATTTCCAAGCGCTGTACAAAGTGAACCTGATCTAGGATTATGCAGAATTTTTATTCGTTTAAGATTGTGAATAGATCACATTGAAACTTTTTCCGTTCCTATCACATAAATGTAGTTTGTATATGTATATATAATATATATTATGTATATGTATATGTGCTATTACAAGTTAATATTACATTCTTTTAATTCAGTTATAAGGTACATACATTACAGGGTCGGTATAAATAACTATAGCGCCTATAATGCCGATGAGAAAACACAACATTTGAAGTGCAATATGAACATATCAATATAAGCTGCTATGGCGACCCTTGCATTTAAAATGCAAAGTCCACAAAAACTAAAACCAATAAGAGTGAACCTCAGTTTCAGTGTAAAGTGCATAAAATGAAATAAACCGCTCTGAGCACACCTGAGAATATTATTTGTAACAAAATTTTGTACAAGTATGAACTTCTACTCGTATATTGTGATTTACTTCCACTATACTGCGCTGAACTTCTAGTTTTGAAAATCCACTATTTCCAAAATACACATACATAAATAATATGTAACTGAATAGCAATTTATATTAATATCTAATCATTATAAATTAGATAATATCTACCGTTATTATCACTTTACGCATTGTTGTTGTACATAAACTATCCCTTTGATCAAAATAATTCAGGAGATGATTGTTAAAATTATAGAATAGCCACTAGCTTGATTACAATGATTTTGTATTTTATAATTGATTCGAGAACAGAGCTCGATTAGAAAATAATTATAATTATAGCCTAGCCTATAAATATGGATTGCTAACTACATTTTTCCTGTTTTGAAGCAGTATTCACAATTAAGAAATACCCATCCGAATTTGTATTTTACAATGATTTTGTATTTTATAATTGATTCGAGAACAGAGCTCGATTAGAAAATAATTATAATTATAGCCTAGCCTATAAATATGGATTGCTAACTACATTTTTACTGTTTTGAAGCAGTATTCACAATTAAGAAATACCCATCCGAATTTGTTGTGTGGTTCTTCTCAGACCGAAGCGCGTTTAGAACTTTCGTATCCTTAATTGTAAGTGTCATTACAGAAGGAATTATTTCGGTAAGTATTCCTGACACTTCCATTTAACGTACACAAGAGACCATTTTAACAAATTTAAATCCATTTTCTGGTTATTTGTTAAGATTCCATAGACTTAACTCCCGCATTAGAAAATTAACCCGTAACGCCAGGTAAGAAAACATCAATCTCTTTATCACATAAGTATTATCTATTGTGAGAATTAAAAAAGAAAAGGATCCTTATTATTAATAGCAAAGATTGTTTTCAATAATTTATTTTCCATAAATAATATGAAATAAAATCCTCTTACAAAAACATATTCATTGGTTTCTATGGATAGTGATAAAATATATTATAATCTTAAACTATAGAATTTACTACCTGGTAGAACGGCGAATGATTATGTTGATGGCTCCCGTGTTCGATCAATAGCTATGTAGGTACTGAAGTAATCCCGACCAAGTAATCCCTTTCAGTAATCCAAGCACGAACCTAAAATTAAGCATGTAATTCAATAAAATAGTAAAAATATTATTATTATCATAATTTACAGATACTTTATTTCCTTATTTTTTACAAAGTATAAAAATAATTATATAAAAATATTTTAATATGAAGTAGAAAAAAATAAATTAAAAACCTTTATTATATAAATGTATTTGTAACTTCTAAATGTTTTTCGTTCCGGAGACTAGACTAGAAATTTTAAAGTCAATATATAATTCCATTTTACCCTATTTTACATTTCAATGGCTAGCATGACAATGGTGCTTAATGGAATAATCGAAACGGCTCGTGAAGTTCGACGCGAGTAAAAATCAATTACTTCAAAGCAATTTTGACTACTTTTAAATTGACTGTAAGAAATATTATGTTTTATAATATCCAATATATTTCAAATATTCCATTACTAAAATGTAAGCCTTTTCGAAGACTCAAACCACAAAGTTTTAGTTAATCCTCGCTCCATCATGCAGCATTGAGTATAAGGTACAACATTGAAATATTTATATAATAAAGTAATAATAATGAAACAATAGATGTATACTAATATTACAAAGCTTGTTAAAGAGTTTTTTAAATGCACTAATTGCTAAAATTAAAATAAAATAAATATTGACGGTATATATATAAACGCAACATTTTATACAATAAAAATTGTAATAATTGTAATATTTTAAATACTAAAAACTTTATTTTTTAAATGTGTAACTTGTTAATTAAATTCTTGAAATATATACCAATACGATTCCGGAGTAACTTGCGGAAAAAATCCAATTTCGTTTCACTTTACACTGCATCTGGCGCAATGGTCGTTGTAAAAGTATTGAATTTTTACGAAATAAGCGAGTTTTACAAGATTTTTTATACAAAAACTCTGAATCAGTTTGGCTCACACACTGTTAGTTCTATGTAAACTTATACGCACACATCGGACTGATCACATTTACCAAGTTTCAAATATTATTGTAGAACTAAACTCTTCAATTTCTTGTAAATAATCAATATATTGTTATTGCCAATTATTCAACAGCAAATATCTTTTTCTTATATTTTTTTAGTCAATGTAAAAATAATTTACCAATTTTGATATTATTTTCGTCTATTTGTATTTAGACTACCAAGTCAACGTGTATTTAGTATATATTTTAGATAAAAAATCAACCCTCCTGCTAGCAGTTGGGTAAAAAACGGTGTTGATATAGGCCGCCAATAAAGTGATCATATATATATATATACATTATTATAAATTTATATAATAGATATTTAACTATGATGTGCTCTGTTTTATTTCTAGACTTATACCGAATTTGTCGTTTGGGATTTTAATATTTTATTTTGCATAAATAACCAAATCTATTAATTAAAAAAAACAACCAAAAGTAAATAAGTAAATGCTGTCGATTTCCACGCGCCACCGAAATTTTAGATAGATATAATTTTTAGTGATCTTGAGAAAAATCATACGTCAAAGCGCCTAAAGTCTGAACAAAGCCTGTCGGAACTTTCAAAGTACGCATAGCTTGCTTAAACAACTCTTTTAATATTATTTATGTAAGTTTAAAGTGTGATTTTATTCATTTAGAAATATTCTTCTTAAACAAAACATTCATACAATTTTGTACATCTTAAATTAGGGTGTCAAGTCTAAGCAGCATAAAAATTTATTCTGTTAAAAATTATATTATCAAAATTCCAAAAAAAATACTAACGAAAACAAAAAAAAATCATGGAGTTAATGTAATACATATATTAATAGCCAATGTTACATTATGAAAATACATTTTAAAATCAGTATTGTATACTTCGTTAAGTTTTCTTTTATTATTATTATATACCTGAAAAATACTTAACTGTACGTAAGTAAAATGGTTTTAAGTTTTTGAAGTTAAAGTAAGCACGAGTAAATAATTATTTAAAGGAACCATCGCTAACAGCTACGAGCGTAATTAAAAAAGCGTTCCTTAATATTAATTATAGCAATTTTAGCAGGAGTTGTAATAATTTACGACTTTTTACGTAGATAAGATTGTTGTTATACATTAAATAGACTAGTCTCAGATTTTGTATAATTTATATTAAGTCAAAAACTTTGACTGACACATCAATCCTGCATTCTATAAATATTATGGATTCTTTTAGTCACTCCATTAAGACCAATAAAATAATTTATTTATTATAGAATATATCGTTTAAGTGGTCGTCGTCGTTTTATTTTATCATACTAGATTAAATAATGTTTCGGATGTTAATATTTAAACATGTATTTCATTAAAAACGGGGGTTTAGCAAATTCAATTATAATTTTTGTTTTTAGGTTGTTTTTTTGTAAGGAATTATTTATAATTCATGACAATATTTTTTAAAGGTTTTAATTGTGTTTGTGTTTGTATATGTGTTTGGTAATGGTTTTGGTAATGTGTATTTAAAATCTTAATCAAGATATAATTATAGTAATCCAGTTTTGAGAAATGGCAACTGTAAAGTTGTCATACAATACGTATTAATACGTATAAATTTAGAAATGTACGTTTTTAATTGAGTAATAATGGATATTTTTATAAGTTAAAAGTTACTACTTTGTTAATATATTCAAAAATATATTTATTAATAAAAAATATTTTTAGTAAATAAGAAATAAAACCTACTAATTTGACTATTTGCCTAAAGTTGTTGATTTAAAAAAACAATAAAAAATATCTGTATATCTCTAACTTCAAAATAATATATTCGGAGTTGTAAAAAAAGCGTTAAGCATTGTTCCTGAAGAAGTTTCCACGAGCGCATTGATTTTTTTAAACTTTTTAAAATAAAATAATATTTAAAATTTTCAATAGAATATAATAACGAGAGCGGTCAACTTTAACGATTATACTAACATTTGTTTAGTATATATTATGTATATATTTAGAAAACAAAACTTTAACGAAATACGATATTAATGTTACATATAAGTGTTTTATAAAAAATATATAATAATGATTTATTGTGTATAAAAATACAAATAAAAGATAAGGGAAAGAAAGTAAACCCTTACATATCCGTCTCATCTTGACGAGGGTGTGATTCATCCATTCGAGAAATATAAATATCTCGTCTTTTGTTCCATTCATTATAGTAAAATCAACTATATATGTCTTATTACTGTTATATTTATAGCACATGTCGATATCAAAGCTCTAAACTTACTATGAATATGTCGGAAATATTATTTATTTGAGGATATCAATATCTATTTATTAATTAAATTGGCAAATTAAGTAGCAAAATTGTTAAGTAACCTCAATAGCTACTGATGATAAAATAATTGAAATCGAAGGATGATTAAGATAAACATATTATTTATTTGAATTGCTTTTAATAAAGATTTTTGGTCAGAAAGATATGAAAAGTTCAAAAGCAAGTAAGGTCAAAGTATATGGTAATATGATCATTTAATGAATATCGGTAAAATGATGGCTTTTGCCCGTGTCTCGAATATTGTTATAGTTTAACACACACATTGTCTTACTAACAGCATGCTATACTATCTCGGTTACACTTCGAAATCGTTAATATCATAAGAAAATTTTTATGTTATTAGTAATTGTACGACAAAAATATTACTTAAGCGGTTAGTGTGTTTTTTGTCTATATGAAACTATGTCCTATGAGAAAAATGGTCCATCAAGATTAAAAGGACCTTGACAGTTGTTGTTCAAAATTTTTTATTGTTTTTTATTTACATAACATATTATGTGCTAATGATTTTACAGTTTTAATAATGCTCAGTGAGTGTTAAAATCCAAAAATTATTTATTAACATAATATCTAGTGCGTAATATAACTATTTTATATTTATTACATCATAATTATAGTAAATAATATATAGTAATAAATAGTGTATGGCTATATAACCAGTACAGGTATAATAACATACTGTTTTGTTACATAAAAAGTTAAAGAAGAAAGAGTTAAAGAAGAAAGCATGGCTGGATTATAAAGCCTCTGGTAAGGATAAAAGTATGAGACAGATAAGAAAAAGTTAACCGTACTCATATTGTTAGACTTCAGCAATGCGTTTAATTCAGTCGACTTTGACGTAATGCTAGGGATATTACGCTCTTTTAATATCTCATCTCCAGTAATCGATTGGTTTTCCTCTTACCTTCATGGACGCCGGCAGAGGGTCTGCACAGATGAGAACTTCTCAGACTGGGCAGATGTCTCTGACCTCTCTGACCACAAGGCGGTGTGTTGTCTCCTCTTCTCTTTTCATTGTTTATTAACGAAATCACAAAAGTCATTTCATGTCACTACCATCTCTATGCAGATGATATGCAGCTTTATCGACACACTACAATAAAAGATCTGGCTTGTACTATCGAAGCTCTTAATAGTGATCTCAGTAGAATTAAGAAGTGGGCTGATGAATACGGCCTCCTTATTAATCCTACGAAATCACAAGCCCTGATTATAGGTAGCAAGCAATTGCGCAAAAAAATTTTAACTATAAATTTACCTGCCCTGACTTATGATGCTAATTTAATATCATTTGTCGACAAATCCAAAAATCTTGGAATTATTCTGGACTGTAATCTCTCATGGTCAGCTCAAATTGATGAGGTTAGTAGGAAACTATATTACTCACTTCACTCACTTAAGCGGTTGCAGAACTTCCTCCCCTTCAAATCTAAAATAATGCTAGCACAAACACTTCTCTTACCATTGCTCGACTATGCTGACGTCTATTATTTAGATGCATCTGAGGAGCTGCTAAATAAACTCGACCGACTTCAAAATTTATGCATCCGCTTTGTATACGGACTGCGTAAATTTGACCATATATCTCAATATCGAACTCAATTAAAGTGGCTCCCTATCCGCCTTCGCCGGAATGTACATATTCTTTCTCTTCTTTATAACATCTTACATAACTCCTCTCCCTCTTATTTACGTGAACGTTTTCATCTAACCCCACACAGAACAAGACCACATCGCTCGTGTGTCTCTTTAAAATCTCTGGAAGTGCCTCACTTTAATACTTCTTCTTATTCAAATTCTTTTACTGTCGTTGCGGCTCGTCTTTGGAATTCTCTTCCGGATAATATCTTTTATGGAAATCCAACCCTTAGCTCATTCAAGCTAAGACTGAAACAACACTACCTCTCATCTCTTCATCATAATTAATATATGTAAATTAGTATGTAATTTTTGTATGCCAATATTTATATGTAGTATATATATAGTATGCATATATAGTGTGTAAAAATATATATTCATGGTATGTATTAATATTTATGTATTATATGACATGTATTTATATATAATATATGTGTGTATATATATATTAATAATACAAAATTTGCTTCATATTTTTTTTTGTTTGTTTTGCATGTTTTTTTTTATGTTTTTAACGTACCAATCCGCATTGTCATTTTAATTTTTCCTTTTTACCGAAGGGTAACTGGCAGAGATCTCTTAAAGAGATAAGTTAAACCTTTGTACACTTTTTTTTTTGTCATTGTATATTTTTCTGTTTTTTGTAAGTTAATGGTACATAAATAAATAAATAAATAAATAAATAAAATAAAAGAGCGTACAAGCTGCAAAAGCACAAAACGAAATCACTTATAAAGATGAAGCGTGAAAATTCTGAGAGAGCAAGGGATGAAAGGTTGATGAACAACTTCCGGGAAAACAAGAAGCTTTTCTGGTGAGAAGTTAGTGGTCCCGGGGCTGTTCGGTAATCTGTAGAATGAAAGAGGTTTCGAAGAGCGGTGAAATTATAACCGAGCAAGCACACGTTTTGCAGCGGTGGGCGGAATTCTACAAGGAGACGTATGAATGTGAGGACGGCTCGGCCTTGAGTACCAGCAAAATGAGTCCGGATGTAGCCGATAGTGAAATCAGTTTGGAAGAAGTGGAGAGCGCGATTCGAAGTCTGAAATATGGTAAGGCTGCGGGTGCAGATGAAGTTACTGCCGAGATGATCAAACATTGTGGGCCGCGCGTCTTGGACTTTTTCTGGTTTTTGTGCAATTTATGCTGGAAATTGGGGGAGGTCCCAGACGATTGGCGAAGTGCAGTCATCGTACCTTTGTATAAAGGCAAAGGTTCACAGATAGACTGTGCAAGCTATAGGGCTATCAATTTAATTAGCTTGGGCGTTAAGGTTTATGCTAAAATATTAGCCAGAAGGATGCAAGAGAGATCTGAAAGGCTGTTGTGGGACGCCCACGGAAGTTTTTGACCTGGAAGAGGGTGTATAGATTAGATCTTTTCCCTTCACGGAAAAGTTTTTGGCCCTAAACCAAAAGGTTTTCTGTGCTTTTGTGGATTTGGAAAAGGCGTTTGACAGGGTTGTGAGAAAGAAGTTATGGGAGATACTGCCCCGATACAATGTGAACGGATCCTTGCTACAGGCTGTAAAGTCTCTTTACAGAGATCACTCAGCCTGTGTGCGAGTAGGAGCTGGCATGTCGCCCTGGTTTGACATCCAATCGGGTGTTAAGCAAGGTTGCGCTATGTCAGCTTGGTTGTTCAATTTGTATTTGGATAGTTGTCTCCAAGGCGTGAAAGACAGTGAGTGACATGGTAGTGAAAGTAGGTGACCTTAAGGTCAATTGCTTGCAATATGCAGATGACGCAGTGCTCACTACATCATCAGAATGCAATTTGCAGGCATTGGTCACTACTCTGAAAGATGGGTGTAAAATTAATGGTCTAACCCTGAATGTAGATAAGACGAAGGTTCTGATATTTGAAAGAAATGAAGAAAGAACAGAATGTAAGATCAACGTGAATGGTAAGATAATAGAACAAGTGAATGAAGTGGTATATTTGGGAAGTATGTTTAACAGAGACGGAAAATACGAAATGGATGTGGAAAGGCGTAATGCTGTCTGTAACAGAGTCAACGGTGCTTTGACTGCATTGTTGAGACGGCAAAACGTCAGCATAGCCGCACGTTTGGCTTTACACAATTCAGTTTTGCTACCGACGCTACGACGCTTTTTATTATACGGCAGCCAAACGTGGTAACACAGAAGAAGAATGTAAGAACGATGAATGCTGTGGAGATGCGATCTCTTCGTCGAATATGCGGAGTCAGTTTAGCTGACCGTATCCGCAATGAAGAGATTCACAGAATGGTAGCGAAGATGTCACGATGAGAATGAAGAAGAACGTGCTCAGGTGGTTAGGGCACGTCGAATGAATGAGTGATGAAAGAATGGTAAAAAAGATTTATATAGGAACAGTGAGCGGTAAGAGAGACAGGGGGAGGCCTCGAGTGACCCCTTGAAAATACAGTATCTATTATACTGGAGGAAGGTCACGTAAAAAGCATGAAGACCCTCCGGAGGGCGGGCATGCAGTGACCGTAGCGTTTGGCGCGCCGTCGACTTTGGCTACCCCGCAACCTATATATACAGATATGGCGTGAACCTAAATAAATAAATAATAAATAAATGTAATGGAACTAGTTGACATAAACTTATTCTTATCATTTACTAAGCTTCATTAATAAATGGGCTATCAAGTATGATACTTTTCTGTATAGGTAATCAGAAAATTGGCCGAAGAAAAGATGGATGGATTGCGTGAAAGACGATATGGAGAAGAAGGGAGGTTGTACAGAAATGACGAGTAACAGGAGAGTATGGAAGGAAAAAAAATGCTGCGCCGACCTCAAAATTGGAATAAGGGCAGAAAGAAGATGATTATAGTATTAAACGAAAAAAATATTTTGTTATTAAACTTAATATGTAAAAATATATTTATATACAGTTTACAGTATTGATAAGTTTATTATGTCAACATATATTCATAGACAATTTACAGTAATTTTAATAAGTAACTAATTTTAGTGATATGGGTTATATATTTCTTTGTCACTTGAATAGATTACAAAGATACGTTCACTTACACTATAGGTGAGGAGTAACAGTTATTATATATTATGATAATACTCATCTTATATACTTTCCTTATATTCTTGCTTTATATGTTCTTGTCTTTTATATTTGCCTTATATAAAAAAAAACTGAATATTTGTACAAAATAATTCTAAATAATTAAAACTAATACATTTCATATATAGATATAATTGATAAAACTATAAAGATAGTATAATTTAAGTTTTTTATTAATATTTATTTAAAATATTAAGTATTATGTCGCAATATCATTAAGTCATGGTGTCATATGTTTATCTGATTAAGTTGTCTTACTTGTATATGACACGTTTTTTAATTTTATTTTTATTTATATATTTTCCACTTTGAATCTATACAGTGATCACTTGTGTACGTGAAATGGAAGTTACAGGAGGGCCGGCCTATTTTGATATCGTATGTATTAAAATAAGCCATAATGATTTCTAATAAATATAGAACTACCTAATTTATAATTTAAAACTTTCTTGTGTCACAAAATTATAAAAATAAAATAAAATTTAACATCATTTCATTACATCAAAGATTTATCTTCTTCATCCATCGGTTTCCATATTTGGTGACTATATTTACTAATTAAACCTTAATATTTCTCTAGAACATTCAATTTTACTTGACATCTAAGATATTGAGAAACAAGATGGTAGTTTTTCTTAAAAGTTTATTCATTTTTTTCAAGAAAACAAAGCTCCTCTTCGTGTTACTTAAACACAAACATCTTTCAAAATGCGGCTTTGGACATGGTAGTTTAATTCCTAGATCGCAGTCTACCGTCTCAAGTACCTACCCGTCTAGGATTTCAAATATCCTCTATAACGTGCAAAAGTCAACCGCGAGTCCTTAATATTACGAATGTTTTATGTCCTGAACAACAGAAAATTAAATTGTAAAGAAAATGTGTCTCTAACAAGACGAACTTGATAATTCGCTCCTTTATTAAAAAAAAAAACTAAAGGAATGCAATCAAAACTATATTTTATTACGATACATATAAAATCTATAAAATTCAAGTAAAAATCTCATCTAGGTAATTACGTCTATGATATATGTTCCTTTAATGATAGTTAATCTGGAGCTATTTAACTACACTTTAGTTTAATATTTTAGCTTTAGTATAAGTACGTATGTGTAATGCTGCATTGGACGCAGCGTACATAGGTCCTGAAGAAAATCTGTGTAAAATAAAGCTTAAATCCATAATTAGAGTGTACACTAAGTCCATTCTCTCAATCACTCAAATTCTTTTTAAGTTGCAGATGTCTATCAGAGAGGACAACGTGTATTGAAACGGAATTTCTATTTTTTATTAAAAAAAATATTACGATATAATTAGAAATAGATGATAGTCTTTATTTTACAAGTAAGGTTCATATTACAATAGAAGGATCGAAGTGGCGAGACACATACGTCACGAGCCTGACGGAATTAATGTCCCCCAAGTATGCGTTTCCATTATCTTTAAGCACGGAGTTAGAAATTTGAACATGTGTATATGAATATAAATAAATCATATTATAGAATGTTCTTAAATTTTTATGACATTTCTCAAGCCTCATTTAGGAATATATATATGTATGTCACAGTATAAATGCATTTATTGGTAACTGATACATAAAAAGCGACATGTTTCCGATGATAACTTTTATTAAATTTTAATAATATGCGATACAATCAAGATGAAACGAAAAACGTCATTATCTTTATAACAATGTATGTAATGTGAACGGTTGCAGCTGGAATCGTCTACTCGTTGAGGGTTACCACAATGGTAATTGTACTTTGAATTGTATGAAATATGTCTGGTCAAATATTAATTTATTTTTATAATGATTCCGACATTATAAGTTATTGTGCGAATTATGCAAACTTTGTTTTTGTTTTATTTGTAATTGTTTGAGTTTTAATTTTTAAAAAATAATATAGAAGATTTTTTTTGTATTTCTTTGTTTGTGAATATGAATCATATATTAAAGTTGGATACCTCGGTGGTAGACCATAACATCGGGTCGCCGGCAAGGTTACCACCCATCGAACAAAGTCGTGCCGCAAAGCGACCTAGTCGTGTTCCGGCACGTTGTGCGATGAAGCCGTATATATGAGAAATGGGTCTGAACAGTTGCGTTGCGTTGGCGAACCGGTTTGGCGTTGAGTTGGTGCTTGTTGTGTCGGGTGCCTAGTCGAGGAGGGTAGCGGGATCCGAAGCAACGGCTTTCCGCTGGCCGCCCGCAGATAGTTGGGGGCCCAATTAGTGGGTCAGCCACCCACGAAAGGCTGCCCCGCCAGCTGCGAAAAATCCCAGGGTGGCTCCATCGTGCTGGTTGGCGACCAGACGAGGAGGCCCGATGGCGATCCCTGGGGGGGTTCGGGCGTCCCCGCAGTCTCCTGACTAGCCTCCCAGTGGCATGACAACACCAATTTCGGCGCCGGGTTTGATACGTACCGCCTCGTTCAACTGCCATTTCTCATCCTATTCACTCTTTTATTTTTATTTTTTTTAATGAAAAGGTCCAATAAAAAGTTCAAGTTTTCACAGCGGTTGCACTCCTCCTCATTTAAAGTGCACCTCACTAACATCAGAGGTTTGCACTCTAATCTCTTACCTGTCCACCACCACCTCGAGACAGAGCAACCGCACTTGCTCTTTTTGACGGAGACGCAGATACAATGTCCTTTGAGCGCTGCGTACCTGGAACATCCCGGTTACTCGTTAGAGCACAATTTTCGCTCACGTGCCGGGGTCTGTGTGTACGCACGGAACGACCTCTGTATCCTGCGTCTCCGTCACCTTGAAGACCCCACGTTTTCTTCCTTATGGATTTTAGTAGACACAGGAAACGAAAAAATCCTGTATTCCTGTGTCTACCGTTCGCACAGCGGTGATCAGGAGACAACTAGATTATTCGAGTATCTCGGTGAGGCTGCTGATATGGCTCTGCATCAGTACCCTTCAGTGCAGCTCGTCTTTCTGGGGGACTTTAATGCCTGTCATCAGGACTGGCTGTTCCCGTACCAGAAGACCGACCATGCTGGAAGAGAAGCGCGGAACTTTGCGTTGTCCTTCGACCTCTTTCAGCTGGTGAGGCAAGCGACGAGGGTACCAGATGTAGTAGGCCATACAGCCAATTGCCTGGACCTTTTGCTGACAACTGATCCGGACAGGTATCGTGTAGAGGTTACCTCCCCCTTGGGAACCTCCGATCACTGTTTGGTGAAATCTGTATTTACATATTCCCCACCAGCTTCTGAACCACATAGTGTTAGGCGAGTATGGAAATACAAGTCAGCAGATTGGGATGAGATGCGGCACTTCTTTGCATCTTATCCTTGGCGGCAGGTCTGCTTCTCTTCTTTGGATCCGTCGAGTTGCGCGGATGCTATAACCGGTGTGGTACATCAGGCAATGGAGTACTTCATTCCTTTTGCTGACGTACCCATCGGTGGCAAAGCTCGCCCATGGTTTAATGCTGAATGTGGTCATGCTGAAGACCGAAAACATTCGGCATACCTCATTTGGGCTGATGCTCGAAGCCGCAAAGCTCCGGATGTAAGTTTAAAGAAGAGAGCCTTTAACCAAGCTGCCAAGTCCTATAAAAAGGCATTACGGAAGGCTCGTCGCGATCGTATTGCTAAGAATGGCGAAAAGCTCTCTGTCAGACCTACTGGCAGTCGAGCTTTCTGGTCTCTTGCCAAAGCGATCGAGTCGAATTTCTGCCAACCCTCACTACCTGCTCTGCTGAAGCCGGATGGATCTCTGGCCCATACAGCGACAGAGAAAGCGAATGTATTTGCTTCTCTGTTCGCTGATAATTCACATCTAGACACTGGCAATGCTTCTCCAGCACATCTTCCTCACTGCGGTATTTCGATGCCTGAAATCCGCATCACTAATAAAGAGGTATGGAGAGCATTGTGTCGCCTTGATGTGAATAAAGCCAGTGGTCCTGATGGTATACCAGCCATTCTGCTCAAGACATGCGCAGCTGAGTTGTCTCCTGTATTGACACGTCTGTATCGCCTCTCTTTCAAGTCTGGAATAGTGCCGAAATCTTGGAAGCTTGCTAACGTGCAACCAGTGCCCAAAAAAGGCAGCCGTGCCGATCCTGCCAATTATAGACCGATTTCAATCACCTCCATACTCTGCAAGATTATGGAGCGTGTATTGAACTCGCGCCTTTTAGCGTACCTTGAAGGTAACGATCTCCTCAGTGACCGACAGTACGGGTTTCGCCGAAATAGGTCCACTGGGGACCTTCTAGTGTACGCTACGCACATTTTAGGCGAGGCCATCGAGAAGAACGGAGAAGCGGTCGCCGTCTCTCTTGACGTCTCGAAGGCATTTGACAGGGTCTGGCATGCGAGCCTTATAAGCAAGCTTTCAACATACGGTATATCTCCTGATCTGATCGGTTGGGTAACGGACTTTCTGAACCAAAGATCTCTCCGAGTAGTTGTCGACGGGTGTTCCTCGGAACCCTTGACAATAAATGCCGGAGTGCCTCAGGGGTCCGTTCTTTCTGCAACTCTATTTCTGCTGCACATTAACGATCTGCTGAAGCCCGGTATCTATGGGTATGCAGACGACAGCACAGTTGTAGAAAGATACCTGCCGAGTAGTCGGGCTAGTAGAGATCAAGTACAGTCTGAAAGAGAAGCCCTGGTGCAACGTTTGAATGACAAACTTCAGGCAGTTTCCGCATGGGGCAATGCCAATCTTGTCAAATTCAACGCCACCAAAACGCAGACGTGTCTGTTCACCGCCAAAAGGAGCCCTTTCACCTTGGCTCCTACTTTCCAGAGTGTATCTTTGGAATACAGTGACCGGCTTCAGTTGTTAGGCTTAGAGATTTCCTCGAACCTTAACTTTGGTCGGTGTATTGAGTCCAGAGCAAGAGTAGCTGCGGGTAAGCTTGCCGTTCTTGCGAAGGTCCGTCAGTACTTTACACCGGGACAGCTTCTTGTATTATACAAAGCACAGATCCGGTCGTGTGTGGAGTACTGTGGGCATATATTCGCTGGTGCCGCAAAGTCTCATCTTGCGGTTCTGGACTCAATTGAGAGGCGAGCAAAGAGGCTTATAGGTGACCCTGAATTGGTTGAAACCAACCTCCACAGCCTTGAACACAGGCGTAGAATTGCTAGCCTCTCAGTATTCTATAGGATACACTTTGGTGAGTGTGCGCAGGAATTACACGATTTAATTCCTCCGTCCCCCTTCCACCACAGGACGTTCCGACGCACGGCGGATATCCATCCTTACGTTGTGGACATTCCTCTTGTCCGAACGAAGCGCTTTGCTTCGTCTTTTTTAATGCGTACAGCGAAGGACTGGAATAGCTTGCCTGCGTCGGTATTTCCGTCCACATACAATGTGGGTGTCTTCAAGAGAAGAGTGAATAGGTTACTAGGTTAATACGCCTTACCACCTATGACTACATTTCCACTTTCCATCAGGTGGAATGTAGTCAAGTACTAACCTAGACAGTATAAAAAAAAAAAAAAAAAAAAATACAAGTGAGAATTGTCTAGTAATTGGTGTTCGATATAAACGAATGACTTCTTATCTTATAAGTATCTCTTTACCTTTCAGAAATGCAAAATGTTTTATATTAATTTTGTATTTATACGCATATTTAGGATACTACCATGTTAGCTAGAATTTTGAAAGCGATCGGTTAATCGCATTCAAGGGAGTTCTTTCAATACCTTTTACATTGCGTAAGATTAAATCACATTTAAATATTTAGCTAACTTAGTGCGATTTATATTCAATGTATAAACTTATTGCCTTAGTCATAGTAGAAAATATTTAATTTCTTCGGGCCCAATAACGTCACTGACAGTAGGTAATCTTGTCTTGGAAAGCTATCTGTGGTTGGAAGTTCAGATAGTCTACTATAAACTACTTTCCTGAATAATTGGAATACAAAGTAAATATATTTTTATGATACTCGTAGTAAATATTGTAATACGTACCCGGTACATTGTAATATAGTACTTTTGTTAAATAATTGAAATAATGATTATCACTGTAAAAGCATCATTATTTAATTAAGAAAAACAAATAAGTCTACTGACTTTATAAGATTCGTATGTGAACAAACTGAATCTTTCTCAATCTCACTTCGCGAGTGTATTTGACAGTATGATAGACGATCTTCTCTAATAAACTGTGATCACTCAACTTCTCTAAGAGCTGTACTTTCCTATAGTATTTTTAAATGTTCTATATGTCGGAGGGTGATAAAGAAAATTATACAATTAGTACAATAATAAATATGAAATATGGTGTATGTGTAACAAAATATTGATATTAAGAGTTTTTAACAGGTATTTAAACCAAATATGCAATTCCTTATTCGCTTATTCAAATCGAATGGCTTTGAAGCTGAAAATTCCAATTTAAATTTAAAGTATACTTCAATGTTCAAATTTAAATTTAAAGAACTCGTTTTGTAAGAATCAATTGAAGTGACTTTTTATTATTGGTTGAGTTGTAATGTTCGAACTGTTTTCATTCAATTTTGTGCTGAATTTATCTGATGTTATTTTTATGTATAAGATTTAAAAGCTATATTATGAAAGAACAATACAGTTTCATGAAAACAAAAGCAAAACAAGCAAGCAAGCATAATATGCTTGATTAATTTATAAATTTAATAGTGGGGAATTAACATAAAAACTTCTATAAAATCGGGAATCACTTGTCGCGGTGTACTCAATTTTACAAAAGATAATTTTAAAAACAGCTTATTTTTTAATTGTTGGTGTATATAATAGTAAAGAAATAAATATTATAATTAAAAAAATACTATAAATTTTGTAAAGATTATATAAAACATTCATTATGTATTAATATTTTTAAAATTATTGTTCTATTTATATGTAAAGTCTGTCACAGAATAGTATAAATAGATGATAATACAATTTTTCCAAATTTTTGGTTCCAAATTTTATTTCTATAAGCATAAAATCGAAATTATTACAAATATTTACAATTCTCAAAGATTGGAAATAAGCTTCATTGGCAGGTACTTAGTACTTAGTTTGGGTATTATGTAGATTTTATTTCTTTTTTCTGTTAAAATGCAATCAGATAGATAAGCAGTCTATAATAGATATAAATGTTTGTTACGAGTACATTAAAAAGCTTTATTATGGAGACGTTTTCAATATTACTGTAAAACTATTACATAATACAATGTTTATCTACACAGCCACTGAACGTACTATATCACACTATACTTCATACTTTTAGTAGTTATCTATTTGTCATATTATCTTCCATTAATTTTCAGAGGAATTAAAACTTATACCATTACATACTAAATGTTAAGCTGTCTCTTTTGTTTAAGATTATTATTAACAAAAAGTCTTTTAATCTTCAAAAGATTTTTTAAATACTTTTCTATAATCGAACTTATAGCATATGGCGAAATATAATTTTCATATTTAAATCTAATGTAAGCATAAAATTGAGTTAAATAGAAGGTTAACAGAAGATTTGACAGGAATTTAATAAATTTATTACTAAACAGCCTTCGAGAAACAAGGTTTTATTGTTTATATGTATGTTCGTTTATATTCCTTAATAATGTTAACTCAAAGGAATAAAATACACAAACTTTGCAATAACCAACATAAATATCATAAATATTTATAAAATCTGCTCTTGACATATTAAAATGAGTTTCAGAACTCACTATAACTCAGATTCAGAACGGAAGTTATGTAAAATTTAAGATTATCGCCGCCTCATAGTTGTATAAACCTGCTAACGGAATGTTAATATAAATATATTTCATAATTATAATAAACAACTGGTGGTTTTGTTATAACTTTTTAACATTTATATATAATACAATAACATTTTGATTATGTTATTAATTATGATAATTTCATATATTTAACATCTTTAGAATATCGAAGTTTTTTATATAACAGACCATAAATAGCATTAGCAATATAATAATTAGCACAAATAGCAATAGTTATATTACTTAAATTTGAAATACATTGGAGACATGATTAGTAAAAACAAAAAATCGAAATATAACGCAAATTCTATATTTTACTGTTAGAAAGCAATATCACCTATTCGATAAAAACAATACACTTAGAAATTTCGTTGTACCTTAACAAATGATATCTTTCAAACCGTTTATATTTTTACATAGTATGCAATTTGCATGTTAGCGAAGAAATATTTTTTATTTTTTTCATGCATGTTTTCCTTCAGGATATTTATTTAAATTTATTGTTGAAATTTAACAATTGATGAGATAACTTTTACTATTTTTTATTCCTTACATTTGTAATCACTTAAAATAAATAATATTTAATGAGTACATTTTTTCAATATCTTTTTTTATTATAATCATTATGATTTTTTGTAGTAAATTTATTCGTAGTCAATCTATTGTAGAGTTTAGGCAATTGTTTGTTTTGACGTTTTTTGAGAACAGACAAATATAATAGTTTATGGTTTAATCTTAATTATATGTATTAATTTATTATTTTAATTAATTATGTTTTTTTTTCTAATTTATTAGTTTTTTACAAATTTTACAAACGCACATTTTTTACTTTTGCGTTTATTGAAACTTAACTTCAAATATGATCCAGAATGACAACGAATAACAAAATTTTTTATTCATCCCATTTTGCAAATTTTGCAAAATATTTCTACCTAAATGTAGAGATTGATATGATTTTATTGAGGTTAATTGACCAAACTTCCTTATTTGGCAAAAATACAAGAAGAAACCTATGAAACATTTTCTGCCTAACTTGTGTAAAAGTATTTAAAATCAACATATTTCAATCAGTAAATAAAATATAGTAATAAATTTCCATAAAATAATATCAAATAAATAATAAATGAATATCAAACAACTTTTAAATAAATCTTAAGTTCTAATCTAATTCTAAATAATTCTTAAGTTCTACGAATAGTCTATTTAATTGATCATTAATTCAATATAACGATCTAATTGATTTGTAAATTGGAAACAGAATCTTGATACAAGTTTGAAATGTTTATTATTGATTTCATTCTTAAGACAGAACGGTAGTTTCATTGTATGTATATAATGCTTTAAGTCAATTAAAACAGACAATGAAAATTTATTTCAGATATTTGTTGTATAAAATTTATTTCTAAAGTTGAAATCAACCTCTTTCAGAAATAATGATATTTCGCTAATAAATTGTCCGATATTCTCGGTATTTGTTCTTATATTGACAACATTTGGAAACTTTTATTAGTTCAAATAGTTTATTAATAATATATGTTAATAGTCTTTTGACAAGTATTTTCAAGTATGTATGGTTTTAATACTTGGAATTATCTATTTAAACCCGAGTTTCATTTTTGTATTATTTTGTTAAAACAAGCCAACCAATTTTAATCCACTTCCTTTTTTATTGACTAGTTCGCATGCAGATAATAATGAAATTGGGATACTTTTTCATACTATTATACTGTATAATAAGAATTAATACATTTTTATAATAGCTGATGAACTAATAGTTACTAATTATTAGTACATTAGCTTTTATAAAAATGTATCAATGTATAGTTAGTAACTATTAGTTCATCAGCTGTTATAGGAAATATAACATAACGCTCTTAGCAATGTTAATTTTCCTTACAGCTTAAGCGACATCTGAAACGGGACGCAGTTTGTTTTAGCAAAGCTTCAGAATAAAAAATTTTATTGCGTTTCAGAAGTAAAGAAACGAGAACAAAATTAAAAAATTGTTTCCAATGAGGAATATTTTTTCCTTTTCCTTCTATTTTACTCAGAACCTTTGGGCAGGATTCTTTTTAATTTTGTCGATAAGAAATAATTATGTATATACGAGTAAATCCACAGTCCTTTATTCGAATGTAATTACTATAGACCTGAAAAGCTTTTGAATACAGAGTCAATAGTATTCGTTTTATGAGAAGTCACCAAATTGCTTTGAGTAATTGATTTTGATATATCTTGACGTTTGCTTCCTTTTTATTAAAGGTTAAATGTAATATATAGATTAAGAGCAGTATTTATATATACATATATGTAAAGAATATTTGGTAAGTAAATATTTGGTATAATATAAGTAAACGTTGCATTATGTAATAGTTTCATATACAGTGACATAGTGAAAAAGTCTATTACGTCTTCGAATCCAAAATATACAAAAAATTTATAAAATAAACCTGAATTCATACTTTTAAATTTTTTTACGGTCAATCCTTTCATGCGTGTATAAACTGCAAAAATTGTTAAAAAACGAAACATCAGTGTATTATTTAACACTTTTAGGTTTAGATTTAAAAATAAGACAAGAAAGGTCTACCTATACCTTGTGAAACTTTATTATATATGTCACACTCAAGCTGATGAAGTATTTTGTTAACTTTTTGATCACGAATTTAAGGCGTTACGAGTTTATTTTTATTTCTTGTACCTATCGTGTATCTATCACTGTTTTTTTTTTACGAATTAAAATTTTTACGTAAATACTAGGTTGTTAAATATCTATCAAGAAATGTGTATAAGAATACCGATTTATTTAATAACGTCTCACAGGAAATCTCTAGCTTTTAGCTAGTTTTTTTAAAAAATAAAGATAGAATTAATTTTAGTAGCAGTGCTCCAAAATAAAATAGTATTAAAATACTGTTATATATAATACCAAATGCTATTAAAACAACTACAATAAACAAGTCGAGCCTTATTAAAGTCCGTTAATTGTCTAACTTTTCTAATTGCAAAAAGACGACCGAGCTGAGTTTGCTTGTGAGTGCTGAAAGATGGGGGTTCCACTAGAACTCTTTATCCAAAATCATACCTAAAAAATTTGTTAAGCCAATTGAACACTTCATTGTTAAGGAACAAGCTACAATTTTGGCTTTTTACATTAGGAAGTATAAAATCCACGCATTTAGTCATTTAGTTTTCTTAGTATTTAGGACTAAATTATAATTTTTTACCCATTAAAGAACATGTGAGAGAGTATTGTTTACTTCGTTATTATTAGTCGCTTCACGTTCAACTTCAGAAACAAGCGAAGTGTTTCTATTACTAAAAAGGGCAAGTTATTAACATGAAGTAAAAAATAAAAAGGGGCCAAATAGATCATCCATCTTTAAGTGAGAATCAGTGAAAAAGTTTAACTTCATCGAAATACTGAACATCTCATGTTTAGATACATACCATGTTTAAAATAAGCAGAACTTTTATCAATATTTTCGTACAACACAACACAACAAATAATATAAAAATCGATCATTTCTTCTCCAAATTGCAAAATGACCTCTCTGTCTAAGCTTGAAAAGAATTTCAAAGCGATTTAGGAATGCCTTTTCCTGGAAGAAGAGCATTTTTAGGAATATAGTCTTTATCAGATAAATCTAACTCTTTCCAAAGATGTAGGTTTTGTTGGACAAAAGGGACTATAACAGGCGCCGTAAAGGCTTTTTCTTGTGAGGTACATTTTTTAAACTTCGAAACAGTATTCTCACTACAGATCAATATATAACTGCATTTTCTCCAACCCCAAGAAGTAACAGATCCTTTGAATGAATATCTTTTATAAATATTGTTTATATTTTTAAATAAATAAATTGAAATATTATTTACTACTCAAATTTTTCAATGGCTTAAGGTTAATAATATTAATGGTTTAAACACGTTCATAAATTGATTTATGAAGTCAATGCAACAATAAACTATAGTAAATACCACCTGCCAAATGGGTGTCTAGTTCCGCGCAATGTAGGGTTCCGTAGTTGGCAAAGATAGATAAACATACTTACACACTCGAGGACTTTTATTATAATACACAATTCTATGGTATATTATTTTGATGCATTTTCTAAGATTTCTAAGCCACCTTTTGCAATATAAGGGAACAAAAATATATATTTTAAGTTAACCGACTATTACTCGTAAATTTGTAAAGTCTGCTTAATCGTGATAGTTTTTTTTTAATTTCCTGTATATTAATATTGTATGTTAATATTTCATTTTTCATTTCAAACGAATGCCTCACTCGAAAAAATGCTGTTGCAACCACACCCGATATAACGCAACTATAAGGGTTTTTTTTTTTTTTTTTTTTTTTTATGTTATAGGAGGGCAAACGAGCGTGCGGGTCACCGTTAATATGTGATCACCGCCGCCCATGGACTCTTGCAACATCCGAGGATACACAAGAGCGTTGCCGGCCTTGGAGAAACGAATATGTGCCTTTTTTGAAGGTACCCATGTCGTATCGATCTGGAAATACCGCCGAAGGAAGTTCGTTCCACATTTGAGTGGTACGTGGGAAGAAAGTCCTTGAAAACCGCACAGTTGAAGATCGCCACGCATCCAGGTGGTATGGATGGTAAAGGAGGCGATGGCGAGCTGTGCGGTGGTGAAATTCGGCGGTAGGCATCAGATCGAATAGTTCTTCGGAACACTCCCCGTTGTAAATGCGGTAGAAGACGCACAAAGAAGCCACGTCTCTACGCAATGCCAAAGAGTCCAGCCGTTCGCAGAGCACCGGGTCCCCGACAATCCGAACGGCTCTCCGTTGTACGCGGTCAAATGGTAGAAGCTGATATTGGGGTGATCCGGACCAGAGATGAGAACAGTACTCCATGTGTGGCCGGACCTGCGCCTTGTAGAGCGCAAGTCTTTGGCCAGGTTTGAAATACTGCCTCGCTCTATTGATCACTCCCAATTTCGTCGAGGCCAACTTGGCCTTGCTCTCCAGATGACCACGAAACTGACAGTCGCTCGAAATGTCGAGACCCAGTATTCTGATACTTGGCGAGGCAATAAGAGGAGTGCTCTCGAAGAGCGGTGATACGACAAATGGGGTTTTCTTAGTGGTAAACGCGCAAACCTGTGTCTTGTCGGGATTGAACTGAACGTGGTTCAGTTCACAGGGTGGCTAATGGAGTACGTAACTCTAAAAAATATTTCTTCTTATGTATGTATATAATATAGATAGCACAACTCGGTCTTAAATTAATAATTTCACGTAATAAACCTTATTAAAATATTATTAAATTACACTATTTTGAAATTATTTTAATTATTTAATTAATTCTGAATATTTAAAAACCTGAAAATTTTCTTTGATGTAACCTCTGGAAAATTAGTTTTTAATAGAAGTACTTATACCGAGCACATTGCTTCATAATGTCCTTTCTTGTATTTATTTATTGTGACCTATTTTGGTGCTTCGAAATTAAAAATTATTTTTATCGAACGACCGTGACTAGTTTAACTTCTACTTGAAGTTAAGTTAAGTTAATATGTAATTAATAGAGAAAGAAGGTGTTTATGAAGCAAGAAGGTAGGTGTTTATGAAAGAAGGTGTTTATGATAGTTCAAAGTAAGTATTTTTTGCTTCCTCTCGAAGAACGTTGTTTTACAAACAAACAATTGCCATAGAGACATAAAAGAAAATAAATGTGTTTTAATATTTTTTTGTTTTCCATAGTTCAATGTGTTCGGGGTTTAAATTGAATCATAAAATTATAAAAATTAGTTTGAGAGAATATGGTATAATTATATGAATGAATAATAAAAAAAATAATTATCTGCAAAAGATCTAAAGTCAATTATTGTAAAAACCATAATACAATTTTATCTAACATATACAATACGTGTGTATATCGTTCATTATTATTATGGTATAGTAATAATTTTAATGGTATCTAAATAAAAATTTATTTAGATACCATTAAAATTTTGTTATAAATTATATAGTAGCATTTGATGTAACATATTGCAATAGTGAAATATGCTCATATTATAATATTTCTCAGACAAATAACGAGTCGTAAAAGGTTGGAAATATGTTGATGTCGGGGTTTGTAATATTTAAAAAGGGAGAAAAATCTCTACTGGTTTTATGTGAACAATTTGAAACGTTTCATTCCAAATACTCTAGATTTAAGATACTCGTATGTTGTAAATAATAAAAATGGTAGATTTCCCATAAACAAATATGTTATTTATTGCCTGGTTTTTATGGAAGACTTATACGATACAGAAATTTGAGATATTGATGCAGTTAATGCATTGCATTAAAAAGGTTTATGAAATTAGTTTATTATCCGATGTCTAGGATCGCCGGCGGTTGACGCTATTATTCAAGAAGTTGCGATAGCCTGTTAATATTCAAAGATAAGGATAGAAGAAAATTTTGTCTGTTTTCTTCATAAAGATAAAATAACAAGTGGATTTTTGTTTCTTTGTTACTAAATCATGTTGCAATTATCTACATTATTGCAGTAGATATTAATAAATAAATCAACAGTTAGTTATAGTTCAAAGTTAAAAATGTCTATTACATTTATAAAAAATATGTTACAAACGTTAATACGAATAAAAATACAAGTCTACGATACTACGATTCTGTTTAAAAGGAAGTGATCCAGAGAGGAGCTATGTATTGTACATAATATATGTCTATCTCAGAACAGCTTTATGTAAGCAATTGACAATAGAACTTTCCAGAGCAGATGCTGTGTATACTACAGAATTAGACTACTATAAAACTAATTCTAAGTATGAAATATTTATTTACATGTATTTTTTTTGTTATAACGAATAAAAAATACAATAAAAAACTTACTGATAATAAATTCTCATTGTACTAAACAAAGCTATATATATATACTCGTATATAAATCTAAATATTACATAATAATAAAAAATATATAAAAGATAACTTAGAAAAAAATTATAAATAGAAAAAGTATATAACGAAGGCCCATTACCATCGAAGTTTCTAGAAACAGACACAATTTTCAACACCCGGCTCACTCATCATAAATAATAAAATAATTGTTACACAAAAATATATTTCAAATAACAATCACTAAATTAAATTAAATATTAAACCTAATTGTAATTAGTTCAACTAAAAATTAAAATAACAAATTCAGAACTCACCAGATATAATTGATTTTGATTTTAACACTGACACTTTTTGTTTCAACCAAAGCTCCAACAATTGTTGCCGCTTTTAAAGACAATCGTTATTCAAAGAAAACACTTACATTTATAAAAAAAATACTTAATCGTTATTAAAAATCAGCAATAACTATTTGTAAATTCTATTTATAATTTTTGGACAACAATTTCATAATAATTTGATTTTTTCCACAAAACATTTTAGTTGTTCTGTGGCGGTGTTAAGATTCGCGTAATAACGCGAATGTTCCATTTTAAATTAAATTTAATTGTCCAAAAATTCTGTTTATAAAAGTAATATTCATAATAAATTGTAGTAGGAATTTACAACAACATAAAACGGATTAAAAGATCCGATTAATTGTATCGGATAGACTCATCAACAATCAACAACTCTATAACAACACTATATTTCCTACCACGTGATTTCCGTAAACAAAGTAATCGTTAAAAGTCTAACTTAAAATAATTGACTTAAAGACTAAAATGATTTTACGCCGACATATATATTATCAAAGAAACATGTTATAAAATCTTCTAGAGTATACATATGACAGTCAGGAAACATGATTTTTACTTCTCGTTTTTGTCTATAATATAAGAGGCTTTTATATGTCACGTTAAAGCCAATAAAAAATCTTAACACGTCATCTAAAGTCGTTCGATCCTATAATAAATATCACTAAACCCAATTCAACCTCTTTTTGTTTCTACTCGTATATTAATTTCATTAAGGTAAAAAATTAAGTTTTTACTGCAGCGCAATGCAATACAATGCATGCAATAAAGTTTTAGGTGTTTTAAAAGGAACATACATTTTTAAAAGGTATTCACGGCGGCCACTGACAACCAGCGCTGGAGAAATATACTCCAGTAAGTGATGAGTGGTCAACCGTTTTGGATGTCACAGTCTATAGTCGATATTTTGTTATTTTTATTATTTTTATTATTTTGTATCAAAATGTATTTTTATATTCCACGTGTTTTCCACGAATTATGTGATATCCAAATAAAGTATTTTGATTTGATTCGTAAGTACTGACTTCTCTAGAAATTAACAATGAAGTAAGATAAAAACATTTTAGGTGCATATAAGTATATGCATACTTATTTAATTGCTGAATAAGAATCGAGTTGCCTGTTTTACCTTTATCAATTAGCTTCAAACTAAAATCTATCATTGGATATTGACCCATGGATTGCCATGGGTTGTCTAACGAATGATTGTCTAACGAAACCAAAAAAGATATACGCGTTTTATATCACTATAGTACAAAAACATTGAAACTTGAGTGTTTCTTCCTCAATTTTGTCATTTTCTGTCGAACTGCACACCTGTTTCTGATTCTCAACGCAAATGCTACTGCAACGTATTATATTTAAAATAGCATCTGTGTTTGAATTACTGTAATCAATTATCATCGTCCGCAGGGCGCCCGATCGCCTTTCACTTGTCAGAACACACTATATTAGCCACTCGCCCTCGCCTACTTAGTGTTGTTACTTTGAAAATATTTGTTCAAACTACAAAGTGTCAAAAGCTAAGTTTATTTACTTTAAATATAAAAATCAATATGTTAATATAAAATTTGTGCTGGAAATGAGGTATTTAATTTTCTTATATTTATGGTTCACTATCTTGGCAATAATATCCATTTATTCGTTTTTACTAACATCCTCACAAATATTTGCTTATATTATAATATAATATATATAATTGACTACGTTTCCAGTAGGTTAGACAGGCCCATTCTGCTATTTTTCCGTATGTATTTCAGCATGTTTGTTCCGGCGTAGCCGGCGTATTTTTCATCCTATCGAAACGAAAATTGGCAGGCATATTTTTTAAATTATTTGAATTTTTATGTCGAACCGTTTTTTTGATTGTGCGAAAAAAATTCAAAATGGTGGCGTTTTTTAGTTTTGTTTTTGGCGTAGCAGGAGTAATTTTCATCCGATCGCCACAAAAATTGGTAATCATGTTTTTATACGCCCGTTTTTCTTACTGGGAGGAAAAATCCAAAATTGCGGTTTTCTTTTGTCCTAGCAGGCGTATTTTTCATGCAATCGTCACTAAAATTGGTAGGTGTGTTCTTTGAATTATTTAAATTTTTATTGCGAGCCGTTTATTTGCTTGGGCGACAAATTTCAAAATGGCAGATTTCTGATCCGTACCACAAAAACGGACTTTGCGGCAGCTAGCGGGCTGAAATTTCGTCTAAGTATTTTTTGCCGAAATCTAAGGTGTTTTTTGTTATTTCAAAATCCAAAATGGCGGCCATAGCGAATTATAAAATTTTAAAGTTGAACAACTCCGTTGTTATTTGGTGGAGCCAAATTTCGTTCGGTAGTTAAGTACCTACATACATACATAGGTATACTTATTCCGTTTTGGAAAAGGCACTTAAAAAGCACACTGTAGGTAGGTACCTACCGCAATGCATTTTCTCTTGCCAGCAGGCAGCATATAAATTTCGGGTTTGTTACTTAGAAGTGATAATTTGTGACGGGTTTTTTAAAGACATGAGTCGGCAACAATGTTCATTATTCACCGGCGGCGGAGGTCCAGTGTACGGAGGTTACTGATGTGGATATTAGCATAATTATGGATTAGAATGGACAATGAGTTTGATCGAAAGAGAAATTAAAGCTGACATATTCGACGGATGTACTTGGAAGGAAGATTAGAGTAATGTTTATATGAGAGTAGAGATGTGTGTTGATGCGCCCCACGTTTTCAGCCTTCAGCTTAGTACAAGATTACGAGTGACACAAATTAAGGCAAAAACCGCAGGAGGGGTGATGGAGCGAGGCAGACTTGGACCTCAGAGCTGTCATAGGGACAAATTATATTCTTCTTTTGAGTGCATTTGTAAAACGTGGGTTTTAAATTTTTTTAAATTATTTAATTATTTACATGATCATGACAATTACATCTGTGCTGATCTAGAAGTGTTAATTGTATTGCTCTGATTATGATCACTGTTCACTTGATTCGTGTGCTATTACGGAATATGTAATTAATCAATAATCTAACTTATATTAAGTAAATTATAATTATTTTTAACATTTATCAATTGACTTATATTTTTTTCGTTGAGAACCTTTCAATAATCCTTGGCCAATAAAAGTCCCGTCAAAATTCATTAAAATCTACAAGCAACAACTGATATAATTTTATTTATTTGAGCAATTCGACGAATTGCTTTTGGCAAAAATAGTTCATGCAAACATATCTAGTTTAATTGGTCATGTTATATTTTTATTTGTGAAAAGTAATTAAGGTACGTTATCTTAATAATAAGTAATTATTTAAAGAATGTAAGAATAATAATAGACAAAATATTTATTTAGATAATAATACTAGTAAATACATAAACACTAAATACTACAATCACATTCGAACACACCACTATCGTCACTATATAAAATCATCACTATATTTTAACGTTGGTACAGATTCAATTTGCGTACCTCTTAAAATCCCCATTCGAAAGTTTATATCAAACCCCCATTCTATAACTGATACGTCGCATCTTTAATCCTACTTTTAGCATAAAATATATGAATAAAACAACTTGAGGTATTAATTTTATGGGGTTTATTTTTATATAATATATAATAACCAACACGTCATGTTCCGAACGGCGGGAGGTGGAGGACGGAGCTACAAATAGCTACGTGGAATGTAAGAAGAGGAATGAATTATTAGATGTGATGGATGACAAAGTTCTGGATGTTATTTGTGTGTCTGAGACCAAACGAAAAGGCAATGATGCGACGGATTTGCCTGGCAACCGGGTCGCTTTCTGGGCTGGGGTTCCAGAGAGTGAGCAAGGTTGCCAAGGTATAGGCGTGTTGTTGTCCTCTCGAATGGTTAATGCAATGGTAGAATACAAGGCTATCAACCCGAGGCTTCTTTGGGTTCGCTTTACGCTGGGTATAACAAGAGTATTCTTGTTGGCCATTTATGCGCCAGTATCCTCAGCTCCAGTGAGCAAGCTCGAGGAGTTTTGGGAGAGTGTCAGGGATGTTCTAAGTAGTGTCAGAGATAATGAAAAAATGATAGTATGTGGAGATATGAATGAATGGGTTGGAACCGCGCGAAGTGGTTACGAAAGCGTGCTAGGCAAAGTACGGTGATAAGAGAGTAAATGAGGCCGGAAAGCTTATTTTGGCATTTTGTAAGCAGAAAACTTTGTTTGTGAGAAACATGATGTTTGATCACAAACACGCGAGTGTTTAGGGGTGTTGATGTGGGAACAGACCATTATCTAGTCGTTGCTAGAATAAGAGGTCTGTTTGCAGGTTGGCGCAGCCCGACGACGTGTCCAAGCTTGGCGTCGAATTGTGCATAAGAAACTGGAAGCTTCAAGATCCACCAATCAGAGAGGAATATCGCGAATTGCGCTATGTCAGCTTGATTGTTCAATTTGTATTTGGATAGTTGTCTCCAAGGCGTGAAAGACAATGACATGGGAGTGAAAGTAAGTGATCTTAAGGTCAATTGCTTTCTATATGCAGATGATGCAATGCTCATTACATCATCAGAATGCGATTTACAGGCATTGGTCACCACTCTGAAAGATGGGTGTGAAAATAATGGTCTAAACCTAAATGCAGATAAGACAAAGTTCTGATATTTGAAAGAAAAGAAGAAAGAACAGAATGTAAGATCAACGTGAATGATAAGATAACAGAACAAGTGAATGAAGTGGTATATTTGGGAAGTATGTTTAGCAGAGACGGAAGATACGAAATGGATGTGGAAAGGCGTATTGCTGCCGGTAACAGAGTTAATGGTGCTTTGGCTGCATTGTTGAGACGACGACACGTCAGCATAGCTGCACGTTTGGCTGTACACAATGCAGTTTTGCTACCTACGCTGTTATACGGCAGCCAAACGTGGGTAACACAGAAGAAGAATGGAAGAAAGATGAATGCTGTGGAGATGCCATCTCTTCGCCGAATTTGCGGAGTCAGTTGAGCTGACCGAATTCGCAATGAAGAGATCCACATAATGGCAGGTACTAGCGAAGATGTCGCAGTGAGTATAAAGAAAAACGTGTTCAGGTAGTTTGGGCACGTCGAACGAATGAGTGTTGAAAGAATGGTAAAAAAGATTTATAAAGGAAAAGTGAGCGGTAAGAGAGATAGAGGGAGGCCTCGAGTGACCTTCGAAAACACAGTATCTATGATACTGGAGGAAGGTCACGTAAAAAGCATGAAGACCCCCCGAAGGGCATGTATGAAGAGGTTGAAGTCTGTGGTCGAAGCGAAAGAGGTATGCAGGGATCGTAGCGTTTGGCGCTCCGTCGTTTCTGGCTACCCCGCAAGGGATATGACGTGAAGATAAGTTAAGTTATAGTTAAAGAAAATATTTATACTAATTTTGAGACGTATCAAAGTACGAAGACGTCATTTTAAACGTAATATTAAACAAGCCTTCCGGTATTAAATACCTTACCGAAATATTATGGATTTTTTATCTTGATTTGAGTCATGTAGTCTGACTACTTTGGAATATTTCTCCATGATGTACATTGTTGTTTATTATATTTAGATACAACGAGATAATTAATTATACTCAAAGAGAATATTAAGTTCTATCACTACCATAATCTAATTCCTTAAGAACCGGTAAATTTTAAATTTAGTTTTCAAACTTTGATGAAACCGACTTGCTTAATTTTATTCTTTCGCTCGTTAAAAGTTTTAAATATTTTTATAACTGGATTTGTGCAGTTTAATGTCTTCCAACTACGTACGAGGAAAACAAATAGATATTTTATATTATTTTTCAGTTGGATGGTTTTTTTTAACTTCGCATTTTAGTCAAACCCTAAGACATCCACTCATAATTTTATTAAAAAATTATAGGTTTGTAATAAATATTGTTTTAAGTTTCATACAGAAGATTTCATTGTTTTAGAGCAGGTCTAGCTTAAATTAAAGAATAATAGTTTTGATATGAAAAATATTCAATAATTATTACGAGTACTTATAATAACATGTGCAACAAAAGTATTTTTATTATAATTTTTAAGACTATTAAATAATATTTAAAACAATTATATATTTAATTAATAACACTAAAGATAGCGTTTTAGATCAAGACATGTTTGGCGACATCTTTAAATTTTATGTGACGTAACTATAACATATTGCATTTTATTAATCTACTCGATCCAATTTGTTGCTTGATAAACATTTCAATTCCAAATCGTACATTTTATATATTTTGGAGCTTTATTTAATTTACATTTATTTATTATTTGATAAAAACAAATTGGTTGATTTGGTATTTGGAATACAGAAATTTGGATATTTTTTATTTAATCTAATTACTTTTTGTCATCTGAAACAAAAATGTCAATGGCGATTAGGGGAACTTCTTTCTATCCAAATATTTATTCTCCTGACAAAAATAAGTTTTTATTATAATGAATAAGGATATTTTTTTTTATTATAATGAAGAGATCCACAGAATGGCAGGCAGAACGAATAAGTGATGAAAGAATAGTAAAAAAGATGTATATAGGAAAAGTGAGCTGTAAGAGAGATAGGGAAGGCCTTGAGTGATCTTCGAAAACACAGTATCTATGATACTGGAGGAAGGTCACATAAAAAGCATGAGGACCCCCTGGAGGGCATGTAAAAAGAGGTTGATGTCTGTGGCCGAGGCGAAAGAGGTATGCAGTGATCGTAGCGTTTGGCGCTCCGTCGTCTCTGGCTACCCCGCAAGGGATATGGCGTGAAGATAAATAAATAAATATGTAATTAAGGATATTGCAACAATAAAGGCAAAAATAGAGTTGTTACTAGCGACACACTTATCATAAAGTTTTTTTTTGTGATAAGTGTGTCGCTTTGACTGAGCCTGGTCCTGGGATCTCGACGCAAGAGCTCTCGCGTTGATATATTAGCATCTTGAGGAAGCGGTGACAGGGTTATCGCGTACCTAAATTATCGATCGCTCCTATGTTGTCTGGAAAGAAAGATTAGCTCAGCCTGGTGCGGGAGTCCGGACGATTGAAGGCATACGGCCCGTATTTAGGCAGTGGATAAATAGACGGTATGGTACTCTAACCTTCCGATTACTACAGGGATTAATAATGATTTTTTTATTCTATAAATATTACTAAAATTAGGAACACTTTCCTATGTATAAAACTAAAAATATAAGCTATTTCTTCTAAAGCTTCTTAAATTTAATTCTAATATCCCGCAACGACTTTGCATAACAACATATAAAGTGTCTACGTGTACCATAGATGAATTTTAGTTAAGAAAACTTAGAAGAAGGATATGAAGACACATTTGCTATATCTCATTAAAATTCCCAGTTTATCGTTTGGACTTTTAATTTATTTATAATTAATATTATTAATATTAATGTGACCTAGTTTGTTTTGTTGTTTGACCCAAAAGTTGATATTTTACAAATACCTATAGACTTTCTATTCAAAGAAATAGTTTTTAATTTAAATCTATTAACTACAATCCCCACACAGTTAAACTATCGCTCTACAAATAAGGTAATCCTCTTGTCGGGTTTCGATTGCCGATTCTATTTACTATCCATTTAATCTGGAGGATTTTAGGCTATCTCGCCTTTTCAAACTCGACAGCAAAATGTAATTTATGAATTTATTTTATTGACGTGGTATAAGTGTACGATATTTTATATATAATATAACAAGGAGTATGAAACAAGGAGTGGTTATATTTAATTAGACAAAGTAGATCATTTTTTCATATAATGAATTAATTACATGCATCTGATTTTAAAACTTATAGAAATAATTATTTCAGTCTCTCGGTTTTGGAATTTAAGTATTTTTGTAGTATTCAAATGTCAATCAAATCACAAGCTGGTTATAAAACTTATCTTATTACACTTCACAAATAAAAATATTACAAATAAAATATATGTATACAATAAATAAAATATTATACATATGTATTTGAAATTCAATAATGACTTACAATAATGACCGTTTCGTGAATATTAATCTGGCGAGCAATCAAATGTATTTATTTATTTTCAAATCTTCTGACATTGGAATTTATTCATTACATAACATTTAATTTATTTAATATTGCTTTTGAAATAATATTAAATATGGTCCAAATTCATAGCACAAAACGCTGTAAAAATGTGAATAGCAACTTCATATTATAATATATGTTAATTAACTAACCATTTGTGTACGTTTAGTTAAAATAAAAGAAATAAAAAAATATCTTGAGTTCAGTTTGAATTATTTAAAGCTTTTTATAATAAAAAAATCTATTTTATATCGTTTGTTTCGTTAAATACAAATCAAAGATTACCGACATGTTACAGACCTGAGACAACAGTGATTGTATGAATATTTAACATCAGCCTATTATATTATATACTTATATTAAATATAAACAAAGTTTGCATAATTATACGAGTTTACTTTGAATACTATATAATCTTTGATAATTATTTATGTAATCTTATATAATTATCATAACCTAGATATTATAAGCAAAACAATTGAACTATTTAAGTCGAATTATTAACTATTTAACTATTTAAGTCCAAGTCTTTTTTCCAATATAACATGTTACTAACTGAAAGATTACTTCATTGTAAGGTATTGTATGGTTTTATTATTGTTATTATAATTTTGGTAAATTTCCTAATGTCCAATCCTTTCAATTGGAACGTTTATTCAGTTTGTTCAGTAAGTTTTCTGAGAAAATTTTACATAAAAAAAGGGTTAAAAGGAATCACATTACGGTAAGTATTAATAACATAGGTATAGAAGGTTATAAAAACAATTCTAGGATAGTAGTTTTTTTACATTAATCCACCCGTTAAGTCTATTTTAAGTCGCTGAACTTGCAATGTAAAAAATAATTATCTCATGAATGTCAACGGTCCTTGATATGAAAGTAACATGTATGTAACAAAATATTTATCTGGCAGACGCCAAAATGGCCACATTGTGTAAGAATGTGAAAGGGTTGAATACGATCCAGGAGTACCCTATCCTTTTGAAGTCACTGAGGTTACGGTTATCGTTTTTATCGAATAGGTGTTATCACCGTATAGAAATGGAGGGTTCACTATACTTGTCAATTAATGACAACGTGAAATTTTTTTCATGTATCAATTTAAATAAAAATACTCAATAGTAAACAGTATATATAATCTAAAAAACAATTTCCATTATTATTCCACTAATATTTAGAATGGATGTCAGGGTGGATATTGGTTAGATATTATATCATTAAATGAGAACATGACATGAATAATAATTAAATATAATGCATTTCTTTCGAACTCTGCTAACACGGACGAAGAAGTTGGAAACAATTAGTATGAAATTACATACCGAAAATAATTCGAAACGGGAGGTATATCTAGAGCCAAGAGAATCTCTGAAAAAGTGTTATTTCATATTAAAAAGAAATGTTAACTTTTAAATTAATTTTCAAAGTATTCAAAATAGACTCATAATTATGTACACCTTGTTTTTTTTTTTTTATTTTAATCAATAAATTTTATGAATAAATTTAAATATCAGCAAATTGAAAAAAAAACAGATTTAATTTCTTGTCGGCTTAATAATCACGAAGTGATATTTCATCATTACTGCAATAATAATAAATTATATTTTATTAGTCTGTTGTGGTTTTTATTGACATAAGATGTTGAGTCTAGAAAATTTTTTAACACTTACAAAAAATCCAAAAAATATTTATCTTATAGCTATATTTATATTCTATTAATTGCCCAAATTATAAAGTGTTCAGTTTTTTCTTGTATACAATCACGCACATGGTCCAGCAGAATAGTACTGGACATCTCTAATATAAGTTGCTAATTTAAATGCATAGGCAGAATATCAATGTTTTCTAAGATTTTCACAAGTAATACGCATTCCAATAAAACTATTTTAACCATCATATCTCATGTTCCTGTCAACACAATTGCTGCACAGCATTGTTACCGTCGGGTTAAAATTCAAATTTAACCAATATACACGAGTTAAATTCGTACTTTTATTAAAATTATATCAATATTTTACAACACGCTGGAAGAAATATTAAACCGTTCATTGTCTTCCATATTGCAAAATGATTTTCCTATGTAAGAATGAAGGACGTTTCAAAGCGATCTAGGTTGCCTTTTTGAAGCCACAAAAGCATTGTTTAAGGATATTGCATGGTTAAGTTATATCAATTTCTAAAACTAAACGCTTTTTGAACAAAAGAGAGTATAAGTGACGTAAAAGATATACGTTCCAAAAAATTTATTATCTACATTTTTGGATGACAAGTTTTGGCCGGAAGGTATAACCTTTAGGCTGTTCATTAACTTCAAAAATAACAGAGACACCCAATTAGTGAATAAAAACAAACTGCGTGTGAGAGTTGTGCGATGGTTGCGAAATTATGGCTTTACTTCTTCTTCTTCCTCATAATGTTGCGTTCTTAGGAAATCTGCATAGTGATTTTGCATATACTGGCAAGTCCGCCGAAGACACGACTGTCGGGTGCTTGATTGGAAGACCCTACGTTGGGGTTGCACTGTTGTGGCGAAAGTCGATATTTCATACAGTTACCGTAATATCATGTAATAGCGATCGTTTGGTTGCAATAAAAATTGATTATGTGGACTGTCCACTTTTCATTTTTTCAGTGTACATGCCTACGGACTCGGCCGATAATTTAATAGGTTTTAATAACTGTCTTGGTAAAATAATCTCTATATGTGATTCTACAGACGTTGAATCTGGGTTTATAATGAGTGACTTTATTGCTCATTCCGGTGAAAGTTTTGCTCAAAAATTATTATATGTGTGTGTGGAACAGATGTGGTCAAGTGCGGACATTGATTTGCTACCTCGGGATTCATACACGTTTAGCAGAACGGACCACTTTGCTGGTTAGACCACTGTGTGGTGAGTAGTGCTGCGAGACAATTAATAGTTAACGCATCAGTTCATTATGATGATTACACGTCTGATCACCTTCCCGTCTCAATTGAACTGAATTTGAACTTAATTACACCGAGTGTAATGTTTGAAAATAGATATTGCAATAAAATAATTTTGGGTGAGAGAAATAACAACAATATTAGGGAAGATTCAAAATATTGTAACTCAAAATTTGATTGTACTTAATTTCCTGTAGTTAGATGAATAGTAACAACACTTCAAAGTAAACTCCCCCTTAAGGCAACCTCTTTGGACGCCCTGTGCATGGACCGGTACGTGTGACATGACCGTCAGTTTTACCGAAAAAGAGATTACAACGGTTATATCAGGTACGAAGAGTGGTAAGTCACCCGGCAACGACGGTCTTAGCGTTGACCGTTTGCAGTACGCAGATGTACACTTGTCTCGAATTTTGGTTATGTTTTTTAACCTTTGTTTAAGCCATTGTTATTTAACTAAAGACCTTATGTATACAGTGGTAGTACCTCAGATATTAATAATTACCGGCCAATATCTTTGGCGACAGTTATGGCCAAGGTACAAGTGGACAGTTTGCTTAACAAACAGTTACTTAAAAATGTTATTCTTAATTATAGAAAGTTCGGTTTTAGACCGGGCTTGTCAACAGAGTGCAATTTTGTGTCTCAAGCAGACTGTTCAGTATTATACTAAGAAACGTACGCCCGTGTTTGCCTGTTTTTTAGACCTATCTAGGGCTTTCGACTTGGTAGATTACGGGATTTTGTGGCAGAAACTTAATCTTGAAACCACACTACCACGTGAAGTAATTGATTTATTTGGTTATTGGTATAATAACCAACTCAGTTGTGAAAAGTGGGGAGAATCATTTTCAAAAGTATACCGGTTGGAATGTGGGTTGAGGCAAGGGGGCTTGACCTCGCTTTGTCTTTTCAACTTTTATATGAATCATCTGATAGATGAACTCAGTAACAATAACATAGGGTGTCACATAGACGGAGTCATTATTAATGATATTAGCTATGCCGACGACATGATTTTACTGAGCCCATCCATCGGTGCATTAAGACGATTGCTGTCTGTTTGTGAAGTCTATGCGGAGACTCAGGGACTCTAATAAAATGCCAAAAAGAGCGAAGTCTTGGTTTTTAAGGCTGGTTCAAAGGGCTATACAACCATACCTGAAGTTTTTTTATGCGGATCACCGCTACTTAGGGTGACCAGCTTTAAGTACTTGGGTCATTCGTTAAACGAGAACTCAGTAGACGATAAATATATTGACAGGGAGCAGAGGTCGCTGTCGGTTCGCTGCAAAATGCTTGCTCGTAGATTTAGACGATGCACGGAAGACGTCAAAGTAACTTTATTCAAAGCATTCTGCCAAACTTTTCACACGTGCAGTCTGTGGACCAGCTGTAGTATGCGTACTTACAGCGGTCTCTGTGTGCAATATAATAATGCGTTCAGGATGCTGTTGGGTCTGTCGTGGCGTTGCAGTGCTTCAGCGACGTTCGTGGAAAGGTTTGTAGATGACTTTAGCCATCATTCCATCATTCCAAGCCATCATTCGTAAGCGGTGCGCGTCATTACTTAAGCGTCTCCACGGCAGTCAAAACAGCATTCTGAAAGTATTAGTAGATAGATTGGAAAGCCCAGTGCTGCGTCATTGAATGCAACTCCTTATGAAATAATTGTTATTATAATTGTTATTATAATTGTTATTATAATTGTTATTATAATTGTTATTATAATTGGTTATATAGTAATACTAACAATAAATTATAAGATACTTTGTACACTAACAATCTATTTATTTATTTTATTTATTTATTTTTGTACCATAAATATAAAATATGACATTATAACAAAGAAAATTTACACAAAGGATAACTTATCTCTTGCAAGAGATTTCTGCCAGAAACCCTCAGTAAATGGAGATATTTATAGATATGGGGTATAGGTATATATAATGTAAATTACACATTGTAGCTTTTATATATCAACATATTATATACTTACATACTAATATACATAAATAGAAATATACTTATATATATATTTACACTTAAATACTCTTTTTAATTAATTCTCAATAGCTGTAAAGCAAATAATAATAGTTTTATTCAGTTAAAATATGGAATTAAATAAGTAATAGAATTATTGTTTAATTAAATTATAACCAAAATTAAAACCTTGCACTATATATTATTGTGGTCTAACACAATTTTGTGATTTACCACAATACAATATAGATCATTGAACACCCATATAGTTGAGTTACCCTGTAAAGTGACGTGTTCATAGCGTTCACTTTATTGGCACAAGAACTTTTTACCTATTTGATAGTATAGTACAGTCTCTCATCTTACCACTCATTGATTATGCTGATGTATGTTACTCTAACATATCTAAAGCCAATTTAGAAAAATAAGTCTTATAAACAGTTGTATTCGGTTTATACTAACATTAATTTAAGTATTAATTATGTCTCGTCGCAAGCCACACATCGCAGGAGTTCAAGATGAAGAAGAAATAATCTCGGCGTATGGGTCTGAAGAAATAATTCATTCAAAGTATGTAAATAACTTTTTGGTATGTGTCATTAATACTTCTCCACAATTAACGTTTTGTGTAATAGTAATAATTTTCTAAATTCAAACTTATTTTAAAACTATTGTTGTCAATATTTACTAACAATATTATAAAATATTAGTACTTAAATTTAACATTACTTAATATTATTATATTAATTCTCTCAACTGACAAGTTGTCCGTGACAGTGATTAACTGTCTGTCAATGTGACGTTTACTTTTCCGCACAGACCAAAGTAATATTAATTAAATTTTCATTCGCCTTTTTATTTGTTCTTTGGCAGTTTTATGTTTCATATAATTATTTTTTTTAATGTATTATATATACTGTTTACTAAAACCTAATAATCGTGTAAGCAATAAACTGTTGGGTTGGTAATAAATAGGGTACTTCAATTTTTTTTAAACCATATGTGTAGTTGCACTTTAGATTTTTTTTGTTTATTCTTATTTTATTGTTTATTTATATTTCTATTTCATAGTTTATTTAGTTAATATACATTATGATAATGAATCTTCACACAGTATTGATGAAACATTTAACTCACTGCTCGAGTCCAGTGGCTCCTTATGACAGTTGTGACGTTGTGATAGTTGTGACGATTCAATAAACGATACCTTAAAGTCATTAAGTGGACTTTTGGAAAGAATTTTTTCTGATAACCGTAACTCTGCACAAGTTTAATATTTGTCATTTAAATTCTCAAAGTACACCGATCACTATGCTGAACTAGAGTCCAAAGAATAATGCAATCCACGCGGTACTTATCTCCGAGAGTTGGCTAAAACCACAATTGCACTTTATCCATTGAATTTTGTAAAATGCAATAAAGGGTCAATAAATAAATAAATAATTATTTAAACAAAAGTATAAAATCATCTAGTGTTGAAATATATTAATTAAAATGTTTTCAAAGAAAGCATGTCTTTATCTCTTATGGTTAACTCACAATGACTAATTGTATGTTCAAAATTTAAATTTAATTATTTATGATTTTAATGAACATTTAAATAATACGAATGATTATTTGTATTAGAGGATTTTTCGCATAGTAAGACTATACTTAATATACTAAGACAGTAAGTTTCATCTTAGCCCTTCTAACTTTAACTTTGGAGTTCTAAGCGTTTTTCTTTTTAATTACATAATAATTTTGAAAGAGGTATAATATATTTTAAAACTGTTATATATCTAGTTATTTAATTTTTATGAAAGCGAAGCCTCTGACAAAAGCTATTAAGCAATCTAAAATAAGTTTTCAAAGTGATAAAAAAGTAAGGACATAAAACTGTAATTTCTCTAATTTGTTATACAAAAATTAAAAATATACAAATATAGACTCAGGATAATATTATTGAACTTAGTCCTTTTAACGACAATCTTGAGGCAATTAATCAATAGCCCTCTGAATTAGCTAATTACTAAAGGATTTGGATTGTCGATTCAATTTACAATCCATTTAATCTGCTGTGAATTAATAAAGGATTTGTGAGATATCACAAAGCCTTTTTAAAGTCTTAACTCTCTATTTTTGAAATTTGTTTTTTGTTTTGTTTATAGAGTATTAGTAAGAAATTTCTTGTATAACTTTGGACAATAATTTTACTAATATTTAAAGAAAAGCTGCTCGATACCAATGTTTTTTTGCAATTTTTAAATTGAATGTATTAATACTTAGGAACAGTAATACTAGTAGAAAGTAAAGAAAACTATTTTGTTCATGTGTTACAATTTAACTGTTTACATTTCACTGCAATTTAAACCGGATCTTCTAGAGTAAACCATTCTCTCACAAGTCAAGTCCGTTTTCTGGCCGATGTCATTCATCGAACAAAACTCGCAAACTCGCAAAGAAAATCTTATTATTTTTTGTATTATTTGGTTGAAATTTAAGATAATAACTTTTATATAATTTAAAGCATCGTTGGAAATTAACCACCTTTAGTTTGTTCTAAAGATGCATTTCAACAGGTCGTACTTGAAGATGTTGATTGATTTAAATTAATTAGAAAAGCTCCGCCATTTTTTTCTTAATTGATTGAAAAGTGAAGTTCTTAAGACGACTATTAGATCTATATTTCTTGAATAATTTAACCTTTATCAGTTAATATTTATAATATAATATTTATTGTAGAATATTTACTATTTTCTTAAAATATCAAAATATCTTTTCAGGTAAGGAAAATAATTTTTAATAGCTTATGCAATTTTTTCTTGGATAGGGATAGGAATACGTAATTTAGGCAAAAATATTCAAATTACTAGTAAGATTCATTAATGTAATCTTAAAAAAGTTAATGTGACGTCTAATAAAAACATACAATAGATATATTTAAAAACTGTACACCTCGTATATGATGTAAAGATACACAAATTTATATTTATTCGAAAATAATTCAAAGTGCTCAACATCCCGAATAATATTTGACTTCCTTTTGAAAATCCGTTTCCACAATATATATCAAACTTCTCATATGCCTACCTACCTTCATCTTGTTTCATTCTTCTATAGTCTATATATACAATAGATCTGTAAATGATTAATATCTGGAATGCAATATCGGTATAAGGAAAATATTTGAAAAAATCATTACCAGTCTTTACAAACGAATACAATCTAAGATGTTTTCAAAAATGTTGTCGGTTTGTTTGTGCGTGTAAAAATGTTGTTTGTTTGCTGTGCGCGCTAATCTCTGGAATGCTTTTTCGGATATTAATGTGGTCTTTACAGAATTATCGTGGTAACCTTAAATGCTGCTATAGGCCAAGGCTGCGTGATATACCTAACTCTGTTCCTCTTGCACATTAATGGTATGTTGGATATTTCCAACATACATACATTGTTACGTTAATACCAGCACAGGGATGCGGTACATTACGGCCGTTCAGGGCTCTCTCGGGAAAATGAAGAAACTTGTGACTTCTGTAGAGAGCGGTCTGGGGATTTTCTAAGAATGGGGTGAACGAAACCACGTTCAGTTTATTCCCCAAAAGAAACAAGTTTGCGCGTTTACCACTAACAAAAACTCATTTGTCGTGTCTCTTTTCGACAGCACTCATCTCAATACCTCGCCAAATATCAGTATACTGATAATAGCTAACATTTCGAGCGTTTATCAGTTTTGTGGTTATCTCGAGAGCAAGGCAATGTTGGCATCAACGAAATTAGGATTGATCAATAACTAGGCAGTCTTTCAGGCCTTGCGCTCTTTAAGGCGTTTTGTTTTCAGCTCAGGTCCGGATCACCCCAATATCACTTTCTATCGTTTGATCGCGTACAACGGAGAGCAGTTTCGATTGTCAGGGACCCAGTACTCTGTGAACGGCTAGAATCTTTGGCATTGCGTTGAAACGTGGCTTCTTTGTGTGTCTTCTACCGCTACAACGCGGAGTATTCCGATGCGCTATTCGATCTAATTCCTGCCACCAAATATCATCACCGCCTACCACCGCATACCCGCTAAATATATATATATATATATATTTTTTAAATGTCCTTTGATACATCTAACCTAAAATGCAACTGCATTCATGCGATTGTATCGCAAATTGCACCATCATGCTAAACTATTTTGTTTTACTTTAATTGCTTCTTAATTAATATTTATTACTAGTGTAACTTATATATACAGATATATATTTAACATATGTACTATATAATTGACTCCATACATCACAATTTTCACCGTCATCTTCTATTATGCTCGTGAGTATTGATCATATAATAGCTATCATTAGGAGTAAGTCTACCAAGTCTACCTCCTACCTGATATGAATTCATTGTGTCTTAAATAGAACCATTCGTAATTTTTTGCTCTGTTAATGGTGCAGCTAATCTTTGTTAGGCAGTAAATTAATTGATGATACCCGTACATGATATATTTTTATTATAAGATTTATGAAAAATTAATAAGGAGAACTTTGGTAGGGGTGCAAAAAAAGTATATATACACCTAAGTCTGTTTTTACACGGTCTTTTTTTACACGGTTTTGAAATAACATGGTTTGAAAATAAAATATTTTTAATTTTTTTACACGATTTTATTCCATTTAGCACGATTAAAATTTTTTTGTTCTTAATTTTTTTTGTCAAATTTCTGCGAAATATGTTCATATAACAAATTTAGGGGAATTCCTTTTTTTTTGCATACAAGCTTTACTGGTCAGAGCAATTGAAATGTGTTAATATTTTGTGAATAATCTTCAATAACTATGCTTGTAAAAATAAACATTGTATATGTGATTTAATTAAATAAACATGAATACTTGTTCTTAAAAAATCCTTGTTTTTCACTAATTTTAATAGGTTTTAGAGATTAGGAACCAATCACCTATTTTCGCTAACGATCAATGTCTTTTTTTACACGGTGTTTTTTTTTACAGGGTTTTTTCTGGAACCAATTTCCGTGTAAAAACAGACTTAGGTGTATATACAAGTATATATATACAAATTTAATATAGTATATGACACATACATAAGATATGAATTGGATTTTATCAACTTCCTGATATGGTAAACTACGTATATCTAATAATATTATATAACAAATTTTCTTTCTAATATCAACATGATATTGCAGATATTAACTTAAATTATAGTCATTTAGAAATTTGGTGGATGATAAAATAATAAGAACGCTTCAGTGTTTGCCAAAGTGATTAGGCCGAGTTTTAAACGACCTGTACAAATGTCGCAACGTGTAATTGCGAACATAAACAGAATAAATTGCTGGACATTACCATAAAATATTACGAAGATTGACCAGCACTTGGTAAAGCTTATCGAAATAAAAAATCGATGCTACGGAATGGCAGTTCAGAAGCTAATGTGAAATATCAATTTCTGAAGGATTTGTTAGAAATGTTGATTACATTTAGCCTCCTGAAAATATCTTCAATTTTTATAATAATTTATATTCTGTGTGAAAAAATACATGAAAGTGATACCAAAGGCAACAAGTCTAATTAAGATACTCGTAGTTCTTCGTTATTTAGTAATAGAAAGATGATACAATGTTAACAATAACTTCAATAAATAATAACTAACGTCTTTCCTTTATATTTTCTTGATCAGACCGTATCTTGTGAATGACAAGACCATTTAAGTAATTTTTTATACCCTTTTTATATAGTTGAGGAAGAATTTTAGAAAAAATAAATAATAATAAATGTGGCTAGCTAATTGTCTAAGTTAATCTACAAATGCTTCTTACTCAGGACAGTTGGCTTAAGTATATACATATATACATAAGTATAGTATACACTTATTTATCGACTACAGACTACATCTTAGTTAATTGTTTATTGGAGGCTGAATATTCCTCCAGGAGCTCTAGTCGGCTAATTTCATCAGTAAAAATGACAACAAATGATGGTGACGAACTAAGTCTGGTACAAGTTAGTTGTTTGACAATACAAAAGAATTGGATATTTTTCACATTTACATAAAACTACATACTGTAAAGTAATTATTACATGCCATAAAAATTATGAGAACGCTTCGTTTCTTATTGTTATCATAACAGATAACCTGTCATATTCAATAGTTTTACTTATTGATACGTAATTATCACCTAATTGTTCCTGAAACCTCAACGTTCGCTTATTATACGTATATAGATATTACTTTCTGCTATATGCAACGTTTTTGTAACAGATGAACAGTGAAATAGATAAATAATGTAATCATTATTTTCTTGTTTCATATAATTAACGAATCAATAAGTTATAATAATGTCAAAAATAGAATAATTTACCACAGAAGACGGTAAGAGTATTTTTAAAATATACAAAGAGCCATTATTTATAAGAAGATTTATACTATGAAGTGTTATATTAGAAAGTATTAATTAAGGTAATACTATTGTATCGAGTCGTGATCCTTATTAAATTTTTTAAATCATAATTTATTTTAGTAATGTACAAAAAAACATCTCACTCGTGGACTTTATTTTACTTTAATTATAATTTAATAATTAGAACTATATTTAATATTACAGAAAACTGGAGTACAAGGCCATTTAGTACGTTGGGTAAAATCATATCTTAGTAACCGCTTCTAAAAACTTAACTTTAAAGTTATTATGTCATTTTATAAATGAGTAATCTTTATTTCCTATTTTCTAGTAGTACCATCTTATTATACTAGTGGTGTTGTTTTAGGCATTGCATTTTTATTTTATATCAAAATATTTATTCAGCTCATACAAAAAAAATGTGATTCTATCTTTGTTATGAAATACCATTTTCCTGTTTTTATGACTTATATTGACTTTAAAATTCTTTTCTTGCTTGTTATCTAAAGGGAATGTTGAATGAATGCTTCTGGGACGGAAATGTATCATAGGACAGTAGGACGCGATATTAATAAGAATATTAAAGCAAGAAGATGAGAAGAATTACTAAAGCTATACACAAATGTAGCTCTTTATGGAGTTTCACCCGTTGCTGTACTTGTAGATATAGACAATAGCTGAACAACTGGAGAAACTAGCAAATTAATAAAAATAAACTGATAAAAACGTTATCTATATTAAGGTCAATTTAACTAGAATATAAAAAAGACCATGTGCAACAATAATAATATTTTTTAAATTACCAATCTAAAGAAAATCATAGGATTTTAAACATTGTAACATACTGTGGGCGTCAGATTCGTATTTTGTACAGAAGATCTTGACGGGTGAGGCCCGTCTTCTAAACTCATGGGGTTAACAACATATACCGCTGATGTTTCAAGAAAAGTCGGAGATGGTCCGTACCACAGCCCGTAAAAGATCTTGGACCAAAATATTCATTCATTCATCATTCACCTAAACCCACACAAACTTATTGGTACTTATACAAAGATTGGTCAAGCTATTTAGAACACCAAAGTTCTCAAAGAGTAAGCTAAATTCTAAGTTTCAAAGTGCACTTGACAGTACCTCGTTCAGAATTTGTTTTTAATGGAAAAACTTATAACGAGCGAATCGGAGATGAGTCTGCATTTTGCAAAGTAGCAGCTATATCTCTTTAGGAAATCTTAAATTGTAGGAAATTCAAATTGTAAATAATATATATATATATATATATATATATTGTCAGTAACAGTCTCATTTGTAATTTTTTTTTTATTTTTGTTAATTTACATTTTAATTATTATTATACCCATTACGATTTTCTTTGTTTATATTATTATCTTTTTGTTCCCTTTGTCACATCTTTATATATTTTTTGTAACATAAAGTCCAAAAAAGAGAGGATAACAATATTAAAAATATATAATAACAACAAAATAAAAGGCTTCAAAACTGTTAATAAAACAGGTATTATTGTCATCTGCATATATATACATATAACTATACTATACTATTCAATAAAAAACTGTATGTACTAAATAAAGGGAAACAAGACAAGAAATTAAATGACATTAATTTATAAAAAAATTAAATTATCACGCAATCTATGAGGTAACATCTTTGGGAACTATTATATGTTCTGAACGAGACCGCACAGGACCTGCTGAGAGTATTCAACACGGTAACGACCCTTTGTGGCCTTAAACATAAGTTATAAAGACAAACCTATCTTAACCAATTGTCTTTGTTACTGAGATTTATATTTTCTTATTACCAATTATATTATCCTTATAAAATTTAACTGTGACAAAAAAAAATCAATATTCATTTTCTTTCAAAATCATTCGTTTACAGAATCTTTTAAAATACTAAACTATTGTATAATTAATAATTATTAAAGGATTGAATATTAAGATAGATTTGAAGTTGCTCAAAATATTAATTTAAAAAAATCTTGTTAAACAAAAATGTTAGCTATTTTTGTATACTAAATACTAATAGGATTACATTGGTTAACAGTTAATGAACCAATAACAAATACTATGTATACCTTTGACCTTATATGACCGTCATTTGTATTATGTTTTCATTATTGAATATCACATAATGAATTTGCATTTGTTTAGTTATTGATATTTAAATAAATATCTAAATTCTTATTTCATGTTGTATATAAACATTTATGATTTTTTTTCACACTAAATTCTAATCATTCACGGGATAACCTAGAGGATAAGCTACGGGGTAAGGCTTCACGGGGTAGAAATAAAAAAATTACATTAAGCCGATCTTCTGTGAAAGAGTGGTGTTACCTCGGTTAAGATAACCCGTATAATAGACAAAAGTAAACAACGGAAGGCTCTACCATTTCCATATGTAGTCTCAAACTATTCTTGCTCTGACGCCCGCTTGTTAGCTTATCTTCTGCATGTTCATAACTGACACATATTTTTTTCCTATCTAATATTTATAAAATGTATTAGTGATTAACCATACTCTAAGTAAGATGGCTATTAACTACAAGTAATAATAATTTAATATTATTTAATATACCAGAGTAATATGACATAACTTTATTTTTTAACTTAAATTCAAGTGCTTTATATCATATCATTCTTATACATAAATGTAAGAAAATAATAAAACCTTATTTATTGCACATAAAAGGCATTATTACATTGCTTGACAATAAATACTCAAAACTAATTAAGCAATCATATTAAAAGAAATAAACTTTTTGAAGACGTTATTATATACGTGGTTTATATATTTGTTTTTTTTTTAATATTTAAGAATATCCACTCTTGATCTTTTAAAGTAGAACAAAAAATCCTTTTTAATATTAATATATACTAAAAATAAAAAAAAATCCATTTTTCATTTGATTAATCTATTCGTAAATTGAGGGTTCTGAGATGATATATACGTACGTAGTAGAAGAAGAAGTAGAAAAAAAAGAAGAACTTTTATGAAGAGTGTTAAAATATAAAAATTATAACTTTTCGAACCTTTTATTTAAATGAAAATGGATTAACCAAACACATTATTGAAATGATTAAACCTAAAAATGAAGCAAATCAGATTTTCCGGTTATAGCAAACTATTCTATGTAATACAATTTTTAGATTTCCATGCTTTAAGAAAAAACTTATAGGACCGCTTTATTGATCGTTTTATTTATCGAGCTGTCTATATATCTACCTAGACTCTTTTTATCTGACTGTAAGAAAAGGAGGAGAACGAAGAACAAATTTTTATTTGGAGAACGTGCAAAAGATATATACGTTCTCTTTAGTCCAAACGGCTAAAATCCATTAATGTTAGTTTGAGTGGTTTCATTAGGTTCGTCTTTATTATCATGGCAACACTGGGAATATACAATGTTTTTCGTGCTAACGTCTTTTGTTTTTTTTTTCAATAATTAATTTGTTCATGAAGTAGTTAAATTCTTATAATCGAAATTGTTAGTTTAACAGAAAATTAAGTAAAAACTTCATAACAGTACTTTAAACGGTAATTATTTTTTTTTACATAGCTGTAGATGCCCTAGTGGCAAAAAAAATATATTTTTGCGTTAGCTATCCGAATACTACTATAAAGTTACATTAGTTTTATGTGTAACATTATTTATAATGAAAAAGTTAAAGTTGGTTCATCAAAGTAACGAATAATTAATAATATGAGTTGTAATTATGCAGTAACCTGAAAAACCTTTTGAAAATATTAAATAAAAACCTCGAAATCCTATTATAATGCTACCTACCGAGTTTAACGTTTTCTATTTTAATTAGCAAATTAGAATTTCATTTCTTAGAATATGTAATAATGTTTTAAAATATTGTATATATATTTAGTATATGAATTGTATAATTTTCTTATTTTCGCTAAATACTGCGATTTCACGGCTCCATGCAGCACAAATTTGAACGTCATCTTCTATTATTCATGTGACGTAATGATGCTACATTGGGTGTCATTAAGTCTACCTTCTACCTGATATGAATTCATCGCTTCATGAACACAACCATTACTCATTTTTCGCTTCGTTTATGACGAAGCTAATCTTTACAGTAAGTTGATTGCTGGTACATTATTACAAGTTTTATGATTACTTAATAAACATTTGGTATATTAATTTTAGCAATAAAAAACATTTTAAATAGGTTGTTTCATTACTAAATATGAGTTGATTTTATTAATATAGTACACTAAAAGTAACATCACGATCAAACCGATCAGAACTTTATTTGACAACTCAGAATTGCAGTACTTTTACAATTCAGTGAGAAGAAGCCAGCCAGGGACACGACCTGTTTTGATTGCAATGCTTTTTATACATGGTTATTACACATAATATGAGAATTGAAACTAGTTCTGGAAAAATCAATTTCGTTTAGACTTGTGATAGTATTATTAAAGATTTGTTGTAACAATAGCATTTTATTCAATTACGGATATTATTTCATTGTTTTATCGTTTTACTTAACTTAAAATCCCGCCTTTACATGCGTGATGAAATTTTCAACAAAACCAAAACAGGTTTTGTTACGGTTACAAACTTTTTATTTGCGTTCATAAGTTCATAAAAAATATTATAAATACGTTATTTATAATAAAAAGGTGTGTTTATTTTGTGAAACATACAAATATCTTTTAATTAATCGGTTTTCAGCGACTGTATTAGCTGAGCATTCGAGTAACAATATATGTGAAATAGATACGAGGTTTGAAATGTGACATATAAAGGCCATTTCCTGGACTTTATTTATTTTAAAGTATACTAATATATTTTATTTCAATTACAGAGTGCATATAATTGTGGGAAGAAATTCTTTTAAAATCTTACACCTACTGAAGTAAAGAAAATAACAATTTCTTTAAAAGTGTTGATTTATTACGATTCTTTATAATTCATGTTGTCTCTTAAACTTTAAATTCAAAAGAATTCGAAGTACTTTTTATGTTTATTTTAAATTTGCAGTTTAAAGTTTTAATATAATTTTTGAGGCAATTCATAATGCGCAAAGTCTGCAGGTTTGTTAGTTGAAAATAATTAATTTGATTAGATGTTAAGTCTGCTTAGTCTAACCCAATATTATTATAAAATATAAAAATAAAACCCAATATCTTAATTGAAATACTATTCTTAACTTACATTTTACATTGAACACAAAATTAAAAGGGAACAGCTGGAAGAATATATTAAAGTCAATTACTCAAAGCAATTCCAAGTCTTCTCATAAAACAGATTCTATTGAAGTATTCAAAGGCTTTTCAGTTCTACAGTAATTTGATTTGTGTAAGGAAATGAGAAATTATATAATTGTATCTTATCGACTAAACTAAAAAGATAAGCTCAAAGTTCAAAGGTAGGGTTAATCTACTTTGAAATGACACATCCCACAACTTAAATATTTTATATAAATGTGTGAGTGCTAATATTTACAACAAAGACATTTTGTCTATGTGCGAACTATTTCGTGATCTTTTTGCGTCGCGCGTCTACGTCGCGGTCGACCAGTCATTTGTTACATTGTTAAAAGCGTCCAGTTATATATTCCACTAATCATTATGTCATCAGTCATTATGAAAGTATAACAAGTCTTTCTCATAACTGAATAGTGAGATGAAGATGTATAAAATTATGCAGAGCTGTCAAATAGTTTTTTGTAAACACATTCACAAGACCTAAAATATAGCAGACATAAATAAAATATTTCCATAATTAAAGCTTTGGATTCGGTATGGCTGATTTAAACAGAATTAATAGTTTTCTAATTAATGGTTTCATTACTTAATTACATTATAATTTGTTTTGAAAAAAAATGGATATGTACGGAATTGATTAATATCAATTCCGTACATATCCGTATAGCCATTAGAAAAAAGCAAATATAATAAGGTAGGTATAGCAATATATAAATATAGTAAGGTAGATATAATTTTCATATAATTTAGAAAATATCAGTAGCAAGTCAGTAATTATAAAAATATTTTAATGGAATTTTAATTAAAATAATAATTAATTATCCAAAGAGTCAAGGATAACCAGCGGCAGAGTACTAGTAGTGCACTATGCCCCGCTATGGCCTGGAGTACCTAACCAACGACTATACAAACCTTTTTATAGTCGTTGATAAATTTGTACCCTTCCACTACTAAGAGGGAATTGATATCATATCATGATCCGGTACCCTGACAAACAACACGTACGACGACGCCATGCTGACATGAGTACGTCCTCGTTTGACCCTTAATACACTCAAGTTTTTGCAAAGGAAATATTGCTCGATTATTCTGAATTTAAATAACACCGATCTTGGGTACTTTGAAATCTTATAGTACAGGGAACATAACTCGGTCTGAAACAGATAATTTTATCTACAAAACCATACATATATATATATATATATATATATTCCAGATAACAGTTATGAAAGGACTGTTAATTTATATTATTATCAAATATTTGAAACTTTTAAAAGTTTTCGAATATTATTTAGAAATGCTTTAAATGCTGTAAAAGCTTTCTCAGATCCTCTTTAGAAATTGGTTTTCAATAGAAAACGTATACCGAGCGCATCGGAGGAGTCTTCATTAGCAAAGCAGTATTATTTTTGTGGCAAATGATTACCATTTTAATATATTTTTTAAAATATTTTTTCCATGACCTGTTTTTTACAGTTGTATGTAAATTATCTTAAGTTATTTAGAATAAAAATAATCTTAATAAGATTATTTTTATTCAAAGTAAGTTTAATAAGGTCTCTAAATTATTAGGTCTATTATTATTAAAACTCTCAAACTTGTAGCAAGACTGTGTTTCCAATTTGCAAATCCGTTTCAGATCGTTAAATTAAAGTAATGATCAATTAAATAAGCTATTTGTAGTCCTTACAATTCTTAGAAGTTCTTTAATATTCATTTGTTATTGTGTGCTTTGCAATATTATTTCAAAGAATATTAGCTATTAATATGTTTGAAGATATTTATTCTTAATTCATTCTTATGTATTCCAAAATTGCTTCAACAAAATATAAATAAATGTTTGTTTTAGTAAATACATATAGTAATTAAATATAATAGTAAATACATTACTTACCAAATTAGGCGGACCTATTTTTTTTTGTAGTTTAAATTTTATAATAAAATTATAAGAATTAAAATACTAAAGTTTTAGACATATTTTGAACCTACAAAAAAAACCGACAAAAATCTTTAATTGATTTTAATATTTAAATATATATATTATTATTTGTAGTTAATGGTTTGTTATATAGTGTATTTTAACATCTTAGGCTATAGAGTTTAATTTAAAAAAAAGATCTTGGAGGCACTTTTCGCACAAAGACAAATATATTTATCTTCGTCACCTTGCCGAACATTTGGCATTGTGTAAAAATCAAAAAAAAATTTAAAGTGATCTGGCGCTTCCTTTTCTTTTTTAAGATACAAAGGAATTGTTTAGGGGATTGCCTTTAGAGAATAGGAATAATAAAGATTTCTTATACTGTAATCTGAACTAAATGCGTAACAGTAAAATTCCAAAATTATGTGTTTCATTTGTCTTTTACTTTGACACCCGTCAAACTTTAAGTATCAGAAAATCCTAAGCAATTAGATGTTCTTGAAATCGCGCAGACCGCATTACTATATTTTGAATTGATTGACTAACAATCTAAAAGTACTAAATAAATTTGTAGGATCCAAAAATGTCCTCTGAAAAATATGTTTCTCATGTGTAAAAACCTAAAACCTATTGTAATAAAAAAACAATCCTTGTACATACATACATAAGTATATACATTCATACATACATACATATATTGTAACCCTATCATACATAACTAATATAGCACAGATAGTTTATTATTATTATTACTTTTGTGGTATGGCATTATTTTAAATGCAAAAAGATTTATTATTTGTTGTAATAATAATATGTATGTTGTTATAATAGTATACGGTATTACATACTGAAGTATGCTCATAATATGTTACTTCTCAGGAAATATCGAGTCATAAAAATATGTTGATGTCGGGGTTTGTATTATTTAAAAAGGAAAAAAAATACGACTCATATGTGTACAATTTGAAACCTTTCATTCCTAATGGTCTACATTTAAGTAAATAATAAAAATTGCAATGTTATGACATACAAATTTTTGAATACTTTATATTAATGGGTTAATTTATGGAAGGCTTATATAATGTAGTGATTGAAGATATTAATGTAATTATTGAATTGCGTTTAAAGATGTATCAAATTGGTTTAATTGCTTTAATTGCCGATGTCTATTATCGCCAGCTACCGAGGCAATAATTCGAGAACTTACTATGGTGACTGACTTTATCACCTTTAAATCCCCTAAGGATGTTAATTTAAAATAATATAATATACACTTTTTATTTCTAAGATAATCATTATGTTATATGCTTTAATAAATTATAATAATATTTTTATTTGTGGCCATAAAATTGACAGCTAGTGTCAAGTAATGTCTTTTAAATATATATGCGGCTCTTTCAACTTTTTTAATCATGTTAAAATCAAAACCTGGTCATTTTCAAATGATATAAAAATTTCAGTTTCAGAACATTCATTACAATATAAGTTTTATAAATCTTACTTTATTGATAGATTTCTTCTAGTATGAATCAGACTAAATCAGTTAAAAGAACTTTTTTAATTATGTCTTCTGTAAAAAAATATATTCTAGATAAAATAAACATGTGACTACTATGATGGATGCAATAACAGCACAAACGAAGAAATAAAGAAACTTGATATGCACAATACATATACTTCAATAGAATATCTTTACTAGTGCGTTATAAAATAAATAACCCCCCATTATCTTTCAGCTTCGACAGCGCAGTTTGAAAACCATTATGAGAATTTCTTCTCTAAATATATTTTTAATTCTGAAATCCGATATTTTAGGATCCTCGAATCGTTATTTGAAATTCTTGAGTTCCTTAAATCATTTCTTTATTATATAGAATTTAACAACTGGTATTAGGTTTGTTATTTTTCTAAATGTTATTATTTAACACTAAATTTAAGTAAATAAATACCAAATGGCTTCCATCTGTAGGTCTGTGTTCACAATTATAAGAAACCAATTTCTAATATTTTGCATTTAGGGCTTATTGAACATAATATTAATTGTTTGTTATATATGATGATATTTTTATCAACAATTTTAATATTTTCTCATATATTTAAATTACAGTAAGAGTACAGCTCTTATCGTATTCTAAAAAGTAGTTTTGTTTACATAAAATAAAAACTTCTTTTATTATTATTAATCTGCAAATACTATTACATTCAAAAATTAAAGTGGCGGTATTGTGAGTGACAACTAGCCTAGACCAGTGTTACGTAACAATTATGCACCATACATCGATTATTATTTCAAAATCAGGCAATACATGGAACATCTTTTTGTCGTGAATATTATTAATAATGCCGACATATGTATGTTAGTGTGCATGTTGAAATTACCGGAACTGGTCCTAAACCGAATTAGAAATTGACTTCGTCTTACCTACGCTCAGGAATTTCATTCCCAATATTCTCACTCATTACAGATCACTCTGCACCATTGTTCAAAACTGTATCTATTTCTATATTACCAATTTGCATACGCATGGTATTGAGTTTTGATTAGTTTCCTTGAGATATAGAATTGACGTTGAAATTGTTTTATGAAGTTAGATTTGAATTATTGTCTTGTAATATAGCGTTCTGTCTATAATCTGGTCTGTTTTTATGGTGGAAAATTTGAAACAGAGTTATGTGGACGCTTAGTTTAACGAAGCAACAGAAATTAGTTCGGAAACAGTTGCAGCTCTATCATTATTCAACTCTATTTTAAGACGCTCATCACTCATCGCTATCGTTAGACGACTCCATATGAGCCACCTTTGGCTTAAAGCTTAAAAGCTCGAAATTGTAAAAGTGATCCTTAAACCTTTGCATGTCACGGAAGTATTGATTTTAAAAGGATCGAAAGTTGTAATCATTGTTTCACGTAATTCTTCCCATATAGAGATGTTACTAACCAGCTCTCAGCCTACATTCAAGCTCGACCTTAAAGCAGACTACTAGTTTTTATACGAACATCTTAATCACCTTGATTATAAGTACATACCGCTGTTTATATATGATCACATCATTCTCGTATACCAATACTTCCATCAGGATCAAAAGATGGTAAAAATATGTCTGTTATCCTGACTTTGTCACTTGGCCTTTGTAGAAGTCGTTCACTCATGGACTGCATTGTATTACCCCAGGTAACCAGAAACTAGCTCGTATACGAGCAATAATATAGTCGAATGGTTGGTGTGGACTGTAGGTGAAATAATATATTTTGTAATGTATTTGCTTTCAGGACTTATGGTTCACCATCAGACGCCTAAATGCTACTTTGTCACCATATTTCTTAAACACATAACGTTCCATATGAGCCGTGTGGTGTAGTAAAAAAGATTCATTTTTATTTAATGAATTTGTTCTTATATTGAATACTTGCATAATTTTGTTATTCAGTTCGTTAAAACGAATGAAAATTATTATTTAGAGATGCCTTGCTGAAATTGTATTGGTACAATAATAACAATCTAAGTTATAAAAGTATAAGTAACGTTAAAACAGCAATGGTTTATATCTTATTTACATTAGCAATGTTTGTATTATAATGTAATGTCACAAAAAATTATTACAAAACACCTGAAGCGTAGCAGAAAATAACGATTACCTTTACGATCGTCTCGTTAGATAAATACCACGAATCTCAAAAGATTATATATACCTAATATTCAAATTTGTTACATTGTGTCACGTATTTTAAGCAAGGTTCATAAAATTTTAATTATAATAGAAGGGGTCGGGTACCTAACTATATCTTAGTATAATAAAAAAGAAACGAGGCTAAATACGTACTTACGTACCTACTTACGTACTTACAAAGACGAAGTTGCAGACCACCTGGGTATAGTTGTAGCCTCCAAGATTCACCAACTCGTGGCTTATGAGAATAGAGGCGAAGATCTCAGCTATTTAAAACCCAAACCAACAAAACCCCAACAAAACCCGGCAGTCCTAGACACCGACTATAGAAACCTGGCAAATCCAAGTGGCTCAGAGAGAGTGCAGAAGAAAACATGAGGAGGAGAGAGATGCCAAAAACCAAACAGCAAGAAAATCTCCGAAGGAAAGCATCATCACCTCTATCATTAAAGCAGTCAGCATAGCCTCGAACCAGACCCTTGGGAAAAATCCTATACAAGAACAGCCAGTAGGAAAACAAACATATAAATCAAAACCGAAAACGACGAAAAAACCAACGAAAGCAGCAAAAGGCCCCACCGAACTCCCAAAATACCTACCAGTAGTCAGACCACGGGACCACATGATAAATGCCTTCATAGAGTACACCGCCATACTTAAGGCACCAAGAGCGAAAAAGATCAAAGAGTGCCAAAACATCCTGGAAGCACGTCACAGCAAACTCAAAGACCTATTAGATGAAAGGATAAAGACTGCGAAGGCAACAATTTATAACAACCAGACCGCGGAAGTGATCGAGGGAGAAGAGGCAGAGCAGCACATGGCTGCATTCAGTGAGACAATTGGCATGGTAGAACTTGTTTTAGAAAAAACAGAAACATCAGGAGTAGTCACTTACCGAACCCCGACGACTGATCCAATAGTGGTAACCACAAAGAACACTAAGATATGGCTAGACGACAAAATACTCGAAAGAGCGGACAAATTGTCAGAAACATGCCAACAATGGGAGTTACCACTAATAAAGATGATATACGGAGTACCAGGATGCGGTAAGACTACATGGATAATTAACAACTTCAACTCCCAAGACGACCATATAGTCACTACCACTAAAGAGGCTAAACTAGAACTAGCATTAAAAATCTCCGAAAAAGAGGGGGCTGACGCCGCGCGCAGAGTAAGCACACTGGCTTCGATCCTAACAAATGGATTACCGAAAGAAGAAAAGGGGAAATGCCAAAGGCTTATAGTCGATGAAGCACTGATGAACCACTTCGGATCCATCGTGATGGCCCTGCAACTTACCGAAGCCACAGAACTGCTACTCATTGGTGACGTAAATCAGCTTCCTTATATTGAAAGAGAAAACTTGTTCGAAGTCTACTACCACCGCCCAGACTTTATAACAACTGCCATCATAACACAACTTATGTGCTCAAACAGATGCCCGAGGGATGTAGTCTACGCCCTTAGAAAAGTATATGACGGTATATATTCCTCGAGCAGTATAGCAAGGTCTATGAACATAAAATCCCTTACAGGTGAAAAGATCCCTATTGACCAACCAAATACCCTATACCTGACCTTCACTCAAGAAGAGAAGCTAACGTTGGAAGAAAAAGGGTACGGAAAAGGGAAGGGATCCAAAACACTCACCGTTCATGAGGCACAAGTTTTGTGTTATGAAAACACAATAGTAGTAAAAAGAACCGGAAAGACCCTTCCTTCCACTCCATGTCAGCGTACCTCATGCGCTAGTAGCCATTTCCCGACACACCAGGACGTTTGTCTACTACACGGACCATCAAGAAGATGCGCTGGCGAGGTTCATCAAAGACAGCATTGTAAATACGGACAAGACAATAAATGATTACAACTTGAAATTAGCAATACACAACCGAGACCAGAAGGTCATAACAAAATTAACCGAAAAGGACAAATAACAAACAATGAAGAGTACCTACTTTGGACCCTAAGAAAATAAGGAGCCGAGATAAAAAAAAAAAAAAAAAAAAAATTGAAGAGCCACATTTGAATAGAATATTTATTTATGTATTTATTAAAGTAATTCTTGTGCCTGAATACACAGGCAAAAATCTCAAAAAAAAAAAGAAATCAAAATAATAATTATAAAACAAATTAAAAATGGCATGGACTACAAGTATATGGTAACTTTAAATTTAAAAAAAAATAAAAAATAAAAAATAAAAATAAAAAAAAGAAAAAAAATACGTACTTACGTAATCTTTTAAAAACAAAATGGCCATAAGTTCGTTAAATAACAGATCTGTTTATTTATCTATATTTAAATCTATATTAAAATTTGATGTGAGCTATAATAACAAAATAAGAAAGTACTGGAGGGTTTTTTATTGAAATAAGGTATGGTGTTGAATTCTCCCTCGCGAAACTTCCTCATTTACAAAAAAATCAAAGATGTATTTGTGATATAATTACAATGTTTGTTTTTATTTTCGTTAAGAATATTATAAGTAGTTCTGTTTTTATTATCTGTCTTAGTACTGGATATCTCTAACAAATTCAAATACTTTAAATATTCAACAAAAGCATATCAAGAATGTATCGTAATATTTAATCGAGGAATATATATTTAAATAAATCTATTTTACACATCACATCCCATCTTCCTGTGGTTACAATTTCTGCACATTATTCTAAACGTCGGGCTTCAATTAAAACGCAACCAATATTTCAAATTTAAATCAGTAAAATAGTTTTATCATAATGTTATCCATTCTTTACCACATGAAAAAAGTAATATTAAAACCGATCATTTCTCTTCCGAATTGCAAAATGGCCTTCCCATGTAAGAATGAAAGGGGTTCAAAGCGATCTTGGGGTGCCTTTTTCAAGACACAATAGCTTTGTTTAAGGATATTGCCTTTATCGGTAAGGTTCTATCACTTTCTAGAAATGAAGGTTTTTGAACAAAAGGGAGTAGGTATAAGTTACTGCGTAAAATGTTTATTCTGTGAGGTACAGTTTTGAATAGAAATAATATTTCAAATATTCTTATATTCTTTTTAAAAAATCAACAAAAAAATAAATATTTTAAAACTTTGTTTATTTTATAACATTTATATATTTTCGAATTCATGAAAGTAAACAAGACAAAAATTATTAGGTGATTTATATAATTTAACAGTTACATTTTTTACATTATTCCGAACATTATCTAATTTATTTTTACAGCACGTAGTAGTATTGAAAAATAATTAATATTACTGAAGTTTTTTAACAGGATTAAAACAATAAAAAACAGTATATTTCATATTTAATACTGAACTAAAATATAAAACCGTAATTTTATAGAATAAGTTTTCATCTTTCACATGTTTAAGTTGTTAAAATTAACCAAAGATCTCATTAGCTGAAAAATTCAAATAATAAACGTTTTATTCTGTTATAATATCGAATAACAATAGAACCATTGTTTAATTTATTTATAACGAAATCATCGTTACTCGATATATTGGGATCTATATATTTTTTCATTCCACAGCACTAAAGAAATCTTTTCAACCAAACTAAGTAACGACTTGTTAGCAATATAAAACACATTTAAATACAAATAGGAAGTAAAGTTAATACATTACGAACCCCATCCCATTAACACGGAATAAAGATTCAACATCAATCATTATAAATATATAGTCAACAAAAGTATATAGAGGAAATAAATTATTTCTCATTCTATACTCACAATATGTAACCTTGGAAACATTTTCAATGCAGCGTTATATAATAAATAAATATACTACAACCCCGAAAGCATAGCTACAAAACATTTATGAGAATGTCTACAATAAATATTATTTGTATTTCAGATTTCCATACCTCATAATACTTTATTTACTATTTTTATTTATAGTTTTCAATGTCTGCAGACTAATGTATCTTAACTTCTTCGATACATTTAATTATAACATCAACGCATTAATATATATTGAGCCAAAACATTATTAAACAATACTTAATATATTATTTTAATCCTTACTACTAACTTAATACATTATTATACCCTTATAATGATCAAAAACCTAGATAATTTATTGAAATACATTCAGTGGTATCATATTTTATTAAAGTAAAATCTTAATTTTTTAGAATTATGAATATGAATCTAAATATATTTTTACTTTACAATATTATGATATGAAGTTATGAAACTTATTATAATACTAGCTCATTCCCGCCTGCTTCGCTGAGCATACTTTTAATTTTGAAAGTGAACTTAGGTTGCTATGGTAACCGTTGTCAAAGTGTTTGTTGTCATCGTAACCATTGCTATGGTAACCGCGTTAAGTGTATAGCTCCTACAGGTTTAAAGCTTGGTTAAATGGAAAAAGTTGAAATCTTTCGGGATAGGAATTCGGCGCAATCCGTTCTTAGTGGATGTTTGATCCGTTTCGAGGTAGGAAAAAAAGGAGTAACTATGTAAAAATTTAAGTTACTCGGACAGATAGTTTTGGAGATTTCGTGATGAGTCAATGAGTAGTTGGATTAAATTTACATGTTATTACGTATGACATAATATTTTATCTTATTAAAGATATCTTTTCCTTTTTATATTTAACAAGTAGTACCTACTGGATGACTTTTGGTTGCTTACTATTCGTTGTTACAATTATGTTCTCACTTGTTATTATTAAATAAAACATGAAAAGAAAAATTTATCTCGAGGCAACCTATCAGCTTATCTAATTACCGAATCTGCTTTTTATTACGTACTTCGTGAATAGATAAAACATGCTTTTACGCTATATAATTTGAACACATATAAGAAATTACGGGTATAAAAAAAGTAAGAGGATGCAACAAAAATACTGCGACTCGTGGTGCGTAGACCGATCAGGCTAACTACGTGGGAGGTGGAAAAAAATAAGCTGACAAAATACTGTAAAGATGAAACTTGCGATTCAATATTAAACATAGAGCTAGCGGAGTCGAGGGCAAAAGTTGGTTTCTCACAAAGTATTTACCTTATAAATAACCTTAATTTATATAAATCAATTATTAATATTACAATAGTGTTGTGATATAGATTTCTAGAACTTTATTAAACAATTTCTAATAAATGAGTAATTGATAATTGTTTCGAAACAGAAATTAAGTTCTTTTATTTGTCGCGGCGTTTTTTAGATTAAAAAATATTAATGAGGTTAATAAAGGATTTACATATTCATGTCTCAAATTATCTGCCTTTATCACATTTTACATGTATTATTCGGATGAAAATGACAATATTGATTATTCAAGATGGCAGACGCAAGAAAATGACAATATAATACTTATTTTCAAATGTTCGACAAATCTGATAAATCTAATGACATCTGTACAAAAATAAGACAAGACAGTTTATTGCATATTTAATTTACAATTTAAGTTAAGAAATATTATTAAAATATTTTTTTTTAAAACATAAAAATGATTCCTTTTTTTTTCAAATATTATTTTTATTATTATGAGTTAAATATGAAGTCATACGTTTAATAGAAATAATAAAGTAATATAATTCTAAAATAAAAATATTCGGCAGTCATGAACGATCTCTATTTTTCTATATTTTATGTTTAATGCCGCCAGAGGTCGTTATAAAGGACATTTAGAGTATCGAAAAGTCTAAGCACGTCCTTTACTGTCTCCCAAACTGAGTATCGTTAACGCCAAAAGATTTTTCCAAAAATATTCTGATAATAAGCATTAAGGTTTAAAGCAATTCAGCTAGTATTAAATCGATTTTGTTTAATAGGTGATCTAATCGAATGTGTTCCGAGTTATTATCCTTTTCTATGCTAGGTTTATATAGTGTTATATATACATATTTGGAAATTTGAGAAATATTTTACAGATAGTGAGTTTTAATCGGCTTCCCCGGTTAAAGTGTTCGTTATGAAAGCTACTATCCTGCTTTATACATTTTTCAATAAATCTCAATTAATTTCCACCCTGATGTTCTACGTAATGGTGAATTTATTATAATATTTTTCCGCTGTAATGTTTTAATTTTTTTTTCGAATGTTGATTTATTAATTTTTTTTTATATTAAAATTTTATAATGGTTATAGCAACTATAAGACCAGTAAATATTGGTATAAGATTTTTATTATTTATAATTTCAATACTACTTAAATAAATATTATTTATGTATAGGGAATTATTTAAAAAGTGGTCACAGTTTACAACATCTACACAAGGGCTGTACAGCCGTATGTATGTACTGCAGATGAGATATCAATAATTACGTCGGTTTGAAAACTCATGGTATAGGAAAATCTGGCAAACAAAGCAGACATTTCATGAAAATTCGATTATATTTTGATTTCTTTATTTTTATAATATTATCTTCTATTTTATAATGAAATCTTTATACTTTACGAACGGAACTTTATAAGAGTAGGGGATCGCATTTGCTATGTCAATAATAAGTATGCATCAAAATATATAGAAAAACTATGTGAAAATGGAAAAAATATTCACTACATCAGATTTTATAAGCGAAAGACGTTAAAGATCACCCATATATGTATACCTTAAGAGACGAAGCTTCTTAGCATTCCATAGATTCACCGTGCGGGTGCCGGGCCCATCGCGTTGCAAGAAGAGGAGCGCAAATAATGCCTGGGATTTGCGACCCAGGTGTAGGCTTAAGGACCCCCTTTACTATGCGCATACACATTCACCTTCACTATTCACGCTCCTCTCCCTACATTACCAAATATCGTAAGAATCCACTAAAGCCGCTTTTGAAATACGTTCTAGATCTTAACCGATGATCGTTCTAGAAAGGCCAAGATCCCTCAATAAGTTGTAGAGAGTTTTTGCTGTTATACCACTAGCTCCTACTTCTACAGCGTACAAATTAAATATAAATTTATTCCTGATTAGTTCGTTACATAGTTCGTAATACTTGTTAAACGTAAATGTATGATCTTTGGATATGTTTGTTGATGATGTGTTGTGTGTTGTAGTGCTGTGCTGTGTTAAGTTTGTGTACTATTACGTTACTAAACGATGTAATCATAGTGTATTTACTGTTTTTCTTCCGCTCAATTACTTTGTCTGACCTTTATGATATCTGACAAAAGTGCCGGCCATTTTTTTTTTTTTATGTTAGAGGAGGGCAAACGAGCCTCGGGTCACCGTTGGTATGTGATCACCGCCGCCCATGAACTCTTGCAACATCCGAGGATACACAAGAGCGTTGCCGGCCTTGGAGAAAGGAATATATGCCTTTTTTGAAGGTACCCATGTCAAATTTGTCCAATTGTCCAAATTTGCCATTTTGTCTGTCCAACATATATATTAAAAATTTTTAATTAGATATATTCAAATAATATTGAAATTAATTAATGATGTCATAAGACTCCATTTCCATTCGCAACTATAATTTACGAGTAATGTTATGTCACAAAAAGTCTTTACGAAATAGCTTAATCATATTCTTCCTTCCTTCCTCCAGTAACATTGATACTGTGTTTTCGAAGGTCACTCGAGGCCTCCCCCTGTCTCTCTTACCGCTCACTTTTCCTATATAAATCTTTTTTACCATTCTTTCATCACTCATTCGTTCGACGTGCCCAAACCACCTGAGCACGTTCTTCTTCATTCTAACCGTGACATCTTCGCTAGTACCTGCCATTCTGTGGATCTCTTCATTGCGGATTCGATGAGCTAGACTGACTCCGCATATTCTGCGAAGAGATCGCATCTCCACCGCATTCATCTTTCTTACATTCTTCTTCTGTGTGCAGCATTACATTCTTCTACTGTGTACGGCAGCCAAACGTGGGTAACGTTTGGCTGCCGTATAACAGCGTCGGTAGCAAAACTGCATTGTGTACAGCCAAACGTGCAGCTATGCTGTCGTTTTAACGTCTCAACAATGCAGTCGAAGCACCGTTGACTCTGTTACCGACAGCAATACGCCTTTCCACATCCATTTCGTATCTTCCGTCTCTGCTAAACATACTTCCCAAATATACGACTTCATTCACTTGTTCCATTATCTTATCATTCACGTTGATCTTACATCCTGTTCTTTCTTTATTTCTTTCAAATATCAGAACCTTCGTCTTATCTACATTCAGGTTTAGACCATTAATTTCACACCCATCTTTCAGAGTGGTGTGAAATTAATCTTTTTCTTTTTTCATATTAGAATATTATTGAAGAAATATTTAATAACACTTATTTCTTCCCATAGCTTGACCAAATGTTAACTTTACAGGATAAGCTTAATTTTTTTTACATATTTAGATGAAAAATTTACAACAACACGTTGTTCAATTTATTTGTATAAAATCTACTACGAAGCTCAAAGGAAGTAATTTTAAAAGTATTAGCATTTTATAGCCTATTTGGTTTTTCCGTCTGATTTGTTCTGGATCTTAATTTTTTTCTTTATATTTATAAAACACAACATTTGATTTTGACAAATGTGTCAAAATCAAATGTTGTGTTTTATAAATTGTGGTGTTGTTTTATTTCGATATATGATTTGGATAGTTCTCTTACTTTCACTAACGAAAAAATACAGATATTACCAACAAAAGTTGTATTACATGTATAAAATTGCGCTAATAATTTAACATGATTAAAGTGTTGGACATCTCTAACATAACCCGATAATTTAGATATATAACATGTTTTGAAATAAGCAGAAATTTTATCAATACTTTAGTAAATGCAGCAAGTAACATAAAAATCGATTATATCTTCTCCAGATTGCAAAACGATCTCTCTATGTGAGAATGAAAATGGTTTCAAAACGATATAAATATAACATTTCAAATACAAAGTTCCTCTTAATTTTTATTTTTATTTATTTAATAATTCTGTAGCATTTTCTTACAAATGATTCATAATTTCTACTAGAATACAATAGGATGACAGATTATTAAAACAATAATATATACCTATACAAAAAAAATGATGATTACATACCTAATATTAGTATAAAATATTATAGAAATATTTAATAACACTTATTTCTTCCCACAGGTTTACCAAATGTTAACTTTACAGGATAAGCTTAATTTTTTTTACATATTTATATGAAAAAAATTACAACAACACTTTGATCAATTTATTTATATAAAATGGTCATTTTGAAACATTCTTGAAGTCAAAGAATGTTTCTACTCAAAGAGCTGTCTTAAATAACAAATTAAGCTATTATATGTCTTATTTTATCACAACATAATGCATTAAAAGAGTCACCATTGCTACAATAACAAAAGAATAAACGAGAAAATAAGCAATCTCTTCGTCCCCGTAATATGTAAATTTTGAAACAACACCCTCACTACAGGTCTATGAAATAAATAACTGTATGTTTTCACGAGTGTGGTTAGAGCGTATAGCAACGAGCATATAACGAGAAGGGTATAAAAACCACCAAAATATCAGTAGAGTTCGTAAAGGCAGGTTTGTCCAAAAAATCAAAACTAAAACCTTATTCCATCTTGGACGCGTCTTCTGATTGGACTCTCATGATGGACACGTATGAAAGGCAATACAAAATCCCTGGGGATGTTTGTGTTTCGTCATCTAGGCCGGACTTATTCCTGTACTCAAAACAACTAAGACGCGTTATACTTGTGGAGCTTACTGTACCCTGGGAAACAAACATACCCAAAGGTCATACATTTAAGCATTTAAACTATGTATCGAAGTCATCAGGAATAAATTTATAGATAAGCCTTAGAAGTAGAAGCGAGTGGTATAACAGCAAAATCTCTCTACAATTTATTTAAGGATCTCAGCCTTTCTTGAACGATCATCAGTTCATTTCTGGAACGTGTTTCAAAGGCGGCTATAGTAGGTTCTTACGATATTTGGTTAGGTAGGAAGAGGAGCGTGAACAGTGAAGGTGAGCGTGTATGCGCATAGTAAAGGGGTCCCTTAAACCTATACCTGGGTCGCAAGTCCCAGACAATGTTTGCGCTTCTCTTCTTGTAACGCGATGGGCCCGGCACCCGCACGGTGAATCCATGGAATGCTAAGAAGCTTCGTCTTATAGTTTTCAATGGCTTAAGTTGACAAATATAAGTGTTTTAATATCTTCGACACATTCATTACAGCATATAAATATATATTTTAAGTTTTAAGTCTACTTAGTTGGACCAGTTTTTAAATTAATTACCCAAACTACCGTCGTGATTTTTTCCCACCTCCAAAATCATTCATTGCTACCAAGCAAGGGAGGGAGGGGGAAGCACTTGAATCTAAGAAAAAATGGCACTTTAAAACTTAATATTTCCCAAACGAACCCTTAACTGTAAATTGTCTTACCAACCCTACCCGACATGACGAAACTATAACGAACCTAGTGGACTACGTAACGTTATATATTCGCCGTAAACTAAAAGGTTTTATATTAGCGAATCGTTTAAGCGCCTTATACTCACTCTGTTTTTACTTTTCAGAGTGCTAATACTGTAAAATATAAACTTATAAATAAGTCAATTTAACAATACATATATATCTTTTATAAAAACGTAATTAATTTATATTTAAATTAAATGTATTATATATAATCATTAAACATATATGTATGTATTAATTATTTCCATACTCGTTTTGTTAAATAAAATCTAGCTACTCTTATTCAGTTAATGTTATATACTTAATATGGTCTGTAGTATAATAAATGACAAAATTGTGTTACTGGTATATTTACAAATAATGAATTTTTACGATAACGATAAATAAAATAATATGGGTCCAAAATAGAAAGTGATGAAATTTCAATTATCATCACCGGTACCGACAAATTTGTAATTAAAAGACATCGTAAAAAAAAAATTAAAAGAATTACAATACTACACAATTAAATTTAAGCGACAATGGCAAAGCACCTGTAAAGAATTAGAACAGCTTATAAAAAAAGCAATTAATTTCATAGGTTTCTGATTTATTTTTGTCGAAGTATTTACATTACATGAAATAGTTCACTTTAGATTATTTTATGTGAGTTCTTGAATATAATCAAAAAAATATTTTATGTTGCCTTATAAAAGAGATCAAAGGGACCGCAAAGTAACTGAACATACAATATGAGGGTAGTTTTTTATCTCCAGGCAGATGAGCTTCTTCTTTTTTCTACATTTTACATAAAATATGTTTCTTATTTGACTTACTACTTTATACTAAATTACTATTCCTTTGAAGACCCTCGAAGGTTTTCTTTGAATGGAAATGAAAGGAATATTATTATTGATTACACCAAATTCAATCTACTTTCATTAAGATAATAACAGAAGAAACAGTAATATAATAATATTATAATTTATTTCAAAACAATAGGGGAAGTTAAAATATTAAACATTTAACACAAAAATGTTTTACATTTGAGAGAAAGAAAGTGTGAGCAATTTTCATTGAAAGTAGAATTGGTGAGAATTTTTTTCTTTCGTTTTTCTTTTATACAATTATGAATGATAATGTTATAATTTCGTGTATATTACGCAACTAAGAAAATTCTTAGAATTTATGTAAATGAAAACACATCAGCACCATTAAACATTGCATCTGTGCATATCGTTATTATATTAGTTTATCACTACATTTTGTTAAATTTGGTGCACGTGGAAGAGTTATACTGAAGGTGTAATCAAAATTAGTTCAAAAATTTAAATATATCACGGAAAGAAAGTAAAAGAGCTATGTGCTTTGCACGTATTTAATAATTTATTTCAGAGAAGTTACACATTAAAAAGTCAAACCTCAATGCTGAGTCTTCGCAACTATGATATCAAGGTTACTCTGTAGAAAAAGGACCTATCCCACGTTTTTATTCTCGATATGCCACCAATCTGCAAGCTACGGTTTGTGATGTTACCCCTCTGTCGGAGTCACTGGATTACTATCAGAGAAATTCAAGCCAATTTCTATAATCTTGAATCTAAATTACAATCCACAGTTAGTAGGAAGAAGTACTAAACTTATTGCTTAATATAAAAACTAGCTTGAATGTAAGGAAAAAGAATGATTTGTGGTTGTTAGTAAGGAAATAGCAATGAAGCGGCTGTGGACCAGAACACGGTGAATAACCAGCGTCAGGGCAACTTTCTTGCGTAATAATGGCCTGATTTCGTATAAGATACATATGTGACTCTTAATCTTCGAGTGACTGAAATTAGAAACTGAATTGTGAGTATTTCATTCTTTTATTATGAGTACATCTTCTGTGTTTAGTTATTCTCTGAATAATGTATTTGAGGATGTTTCTAGGTTATTTTATAGAATGTATAGATTCACAATGCTTATTTAGAATATAATAAATTTCTATAATCAATTTATCCGACATAGAAACCCACCTACCAAGCGTGGTGATTATGGCCCCTATTATGTCCCCTCACGGATGTTGTACCAGACAAATCGAAAATCTCAAAAACAAGGACTTCATATATTTGATAACAATTGTTACTAACGAATTATACGCAAAAGAAACGCGATTGCTTAAAACAGAAATATATTAATTAATTAAAATTATGAATTATATACCAGGTAGGCGACAATGTTCGATGTCAGAAACAGAAGTGATATAATTAACGGAATAAATGCGGCACGTCGCACGTATTCACTTGTCAGTACTTGCGGAGTCAGCACTATTTCGTTGTTACCGGGCTGTTGCAAACCTCAATGATAAATATAATATATTTAATCTGCACAATCTACCTATATTGTGTACTTAACAAACATACCTACTTTTATTTTCATTTTAAATTATATAATGCTTTTTTTATAAATAAGAAAAATGAATTATATTATAATAATGGCTTTATTGTTTTTTGTACATATTTTGTACATTCAGTATTTGTTAATTTCTAAGGCGGCTATAGTAATGCCAAAAACCCATTAGGTAAGTACCGAAAAAATCTTAAATGATTTATGAAGCCAAATATATTTCAATGACTTAGATTTTAAAGGGCTTAAAACTAAAACGGTTACTTTAAAATTGATATAAATACTCAACATTTTAGAATACTTGTATATAATGATTAAAAGTTATACATTCATGCCAATATACCGCAATGGACATAGTTTTACTTATATATACGAATATATATTTAGCATATGCATTATTTAACTGACTATTTCCCTTAATATTGTATTTTAAACTGACTACTCCAAACATCACAAATTTGTACGTCTTCCTCCATTATTCTTTTGACGTAATGATGATATAATAGGTGTCATTAAGTCTACCTCCTGCCTGATAAGAATTCATCGTTTCTTAAACAGAATCATTCGTCATTTTTTGCTCCGTGCATGATGGAGCTAATCTTTATAAGGAAGTAAATTGATTAATGTACGTATACATGTTATTTTATTACAAGTATTTATCAAAGTTAATAAAGAGAACGTTCGTAGGCGTGCAAAAAAACCTAAAATGTAAATAAATCTTGATATTTAACAAATATTCACAAATAGTGATAGTTTATTATCTTAGTTAATTTATTATCTTAATCATTTAAATATCTTAGTATCTAACAAATTCGATGTCTGAAAACAATATTGCAAAATTATACTTTTTAAATACTTTACTTCAAATTAAACAATGATTACTTTGTACAAATAATATAAATTATTTAAAGGAATGTAATATAAATATAATTTATTTCTTGAAGAAACCAAAAATCTGCATTTTATAATTTTTAGGTGTGAAACTAAATCACGAATATACAATTTTCTATTTTTCATTGTACTTTTAAAAAACATTGAACTACTTTATTTCTTGCAATTAAGTCAATTTTGTTTGAAAGAAAACTATTTTCGTCAGTTTTGTTCGTTTTAGAAAATCGATTCACACACACTAGTTACATTTTGTGGTAATACTGAGGTATTATTACAATTCTATTTTTTAAACAATATATATAATTTAGTTCCAAAGAGATTAAAGCTGTGATTATGTTATATATTTTATGTTTTTATACAAAACCGTGAATTATTTAAATGAATTTACCTATTAAAAATCATATTACTTTCATAATCATACATTCATGTAATAATTTTGTTTTAAAAGATAATTACATTACACTATTGCCGTGTGATCTTACAAAGATAAGGTATTTGTTTAGTTTTGGTATCATAACATAAAAGTCCATACCTATTCATGATATATATATTTTTAAATCAAAATTTATTATTTATTTATATAAGCTTTATATATGAGAAAACTCATGTTTGTTATTTAAGATAATATTATTATTCTCAATTATATTTTTAAATAAAGCAATTGACAAAAGATCTTTTGTTGGTCTTATTCTAATACTACACTTATACTTATACTTAGCTTCACGCCATATCCCTTGCAGGGTAGCCAGAGACGACGGAGCGCCAAACGCTACGGTCCCTGCATACCTCTTTCGCCTCGGCCACAGACATCAACCTCTTCATATATGTTCCCGGTGGGTCCTCATGCTTTTTACGTGACCTTCCTCCAGTATCATACATACTGTGTTTTCGAAGGTCACTCGAGACTTTTCCTTTATAAATCTTTTTTACCATTCTTTCATCACTCATTCGTTCGAGGTGCCCAAGCCACCTGAACACGTTCTTCTTCATTCTCACCGTGACATCTTCGCTAGTACCTGCCATTCTGTGGATTTCTTCATTGTGGATTCGGTCAGCTAGACTGACTCCGCATATTCTGCGAAGGGATCGCTTCTCCACAGTATTCATCTTTCTTACATTCTTCTTCTGTGTTACCCACGTTTGGCTGCCGTATAACAGCGTCGGTAGCAAAACCCCATTGTGTACAGCCAAACGTGCAGCTTTGCTGACGTTTCGCCGTCTCAACAATGCAACCAAAGCACCGTTGACTCTGTTACCGGCAGCAATACGCCTTTCCACATCCATTTCGTATCTTCCGTCTCTGCTAAACATACTTCCCAAATATACCGCTTCATTCACTTGTTCTATTATCTTACAATTCACGTTGCTCTTACATTCTGTTCTTTCTTCATTTCTTTCAAATAGCAGAACCTTCGTCTTATCTGCATTCAGGTTTAGACCATTATTTTCACACACGTCTTTCAGAGTGGTGACCGATGCCTGCAAATCGCATTAAAAGCAACAATAAACAACAATTGACAGTTTTAGTTTTATTCTTAAACTAAAACTGTCAATTGCATATATATTTTTTGTAGATGTAATCAAAATATGACAGATGTATTACAAAATGAGAAGTGTAAAATAAATGTAAATACATACTTATTATAATGTTCATTATGACTTAAGATCCGACGTTGACTCGACACGGATGACTTAAGTTTTAATATTTTTCTGTCATGACTTTGGCGCTATTAGACTTTCTTTTCATACAAAAACTTGTTCCATGGCTCAATAGCTATAAAACGCTATTTAGGTTAGATTTTGTGCAATCTCATGTCTGTTTTCTAGACTTAATAAATAATCATAAGCAATTTATATTAGTGAGTTGAAAATAATTATATAATTTTATTTTAAACACGTGGATTTCTTTAGTACATTTTTTGTTAATAACATAAATACATTAGCCGTTGAATAGCAATAAAAATAACTTACTGCACTGATGTCATTTAGAACTATATATTAATGGTCACCAATATAATGATATAATATAGTAAATTAATGTACTTTATTCATTTTTAAACATAATTAGAAAAAAAATTAAAATCATGAAAGTAGAAAATTAATACAGTGTGACAGAAGGTGTTTCATTAAAGTTATTCTAATTCTATTGCTGTCCATAACTATCAACTGAATTAATACCGAAAGCCGTTTTGACTAAACTAATACCAGTACACTTTTTACTACTACGAGTATAAGCAATATCTATAAAATGAATGCACTACGTAATTGGAACCGATTTTGTAATGTTATTTGTTAGCTTATCCTCTGAGTAAAAATATAGAAAGCATAGAATAAATAAACTGAATATAACATTGATTTATAACATAGGTTTATTTTAAAGGAAATTATATTAAAGTGAAAAATTCAGTTCATTTGAGTTGGCAAGGCAGGTCTGATAAGATGAAGTCGCTGTGAAAAGCAAGTTTAAATAAGGACAAATAGTTTGTGGTTGATAATTATGATTATTATGATGATGAAAATGTAAAATGTTAAGATATATTTTTTTAAACTTATGTGAAACCTTTGTTTGATAACATGAATTCCTATACTCATAAAAGTATTTTTCTAAGGTATTCTTAAGATCAGTTTATCTGTCGAAATGGTCACACTAAAAATAATAATGTAATAGAATAGTAATATGTAAAATAGTATGTATGTCGAAATAATAGGCAACGTTAAGTCTAAGTTAAGTATTTGCTTAAAGTAGTCACTATTATTTTAGAAGTAGTCGAACAGAATTATACAAATTATATAATTAATTATTTAATAATGATATAATACAATATACTAAAGGTGAGAATATTAGATGAAGGTAAACTTTGATTTACATTACATTATCATTAAAAATGCAAAATCAACTGACATATATGGATCGGATTTTTAGTTATTTTTTTTCATTGCAAAGACAATACTTAGAAGGATTTTAGAGAAAATAACCGAAGAAAAAGTATATAACTAACAAAACTATTTTGGCTAACATCCTGTTATCTAAGTTAATATATAATGCCTCAATCTTATATTAACTGTATATAATTTTTATACAAAATAGTCGATATGGAATAGTCCAGTTACATTACAATAAAATTAAAAACGTGGGTATGCATAAATATATACATTTTTATTTTTGTCTGAGGTTTAGTGGCAAAGAAGTTGCTGGAAACAGCTTGTTTTATATAATAAAAATTTAAATACTTAGACGATATTTATAAAGCTGTCTATATATATTATTATTATAAAATAAATTAATATATTCAGCTAACATTTTTATGGTGCTCTTGTTGTAAAAGCAGAATATTTAATTCCCCATTTTCTTGTCTAAATGGAATGGCTTTCTGAACTAAAGAGATTTTCAATACTGATAGCTTATATATTGATTTTATATTTTTATTTAAATGTATAGTTTCAGATCCTTTTATTCAAATTAAAGTTTCAGCAATGTATATAAAATTCTCATAAAATATTTATTTACTGTTATATTTTTTATTTATTATTTTAGAACTATAATCAAAGTATCTTAACCTTTACAAATAGGTAATGAGGAGCTCTTCAGAAGAACCGGTTTTATCTATAAAATTCAATCTTTTCAAGCAGTTTAGGATTGTGGTGGTTGAATATACCTCCAGGAGATGTAGTTGGTTAATTAAGAATGACAACAAACGATGACAACGAACTAATTAGAGTTGTACAGGTTAGTAAATGACAACAACATTTGGATATTATTCGCATTTAAGTGCAACTACATATTGTAACATAATTATTACCTGCCACAAAACCCTGAAAATGCTACATTTCTTATTACTATCACAATAGATGACCTTTCGTGTTCAACAGTTTAACTAATTGGTATATTTTTAAGAAATATTCACTTTAAACTCTATAAGTAGGTTTTAAAAGTCGATGTTTGCTTATTTTAGGTAATTACACGTACGTAAATATAACTGCTCTCTGCTATATTATAACTTATGCTATGTGTTTTCTACTGGTGTTGCGGGAATATGATTTACTTACGAGACATCGGAGTGTGCACAAGTGTAACTAACTAATCAGTAACCAAGCTCTAATTGTTACAAATATGGAATGGTTTACCACAGAGGATGGTAAGAGTATTTTCAATATAAACAGGTGCTCATTATTTATTCGATGATTTATTATCCTTGAAGATTTATACTCTTAATTTATATAAATAATACTAAAAAATAACAATGTACCAAATGTTTTTAATAATAATAAGGCAATGTAGTGACCTAAGTTCCTGAAAAATTTAATGTTAAAAACAAATTATTTAAATTCATAACATATTTTAGGAAAATACAAAATAGAATCTCTCTCATCGGCTACGATTCCCGGTGCCTTAAAGGTAAGTGGTATTTTAGTAACTAGAACTTAGAAAAACTAAAGCAATCGTTAACTGGTTAATAACCTATGAATCTTTATACTTATATATACATATAATTTTTCATTACAATTTCTAAGAAGATTCAGTTTACATAGATTTTTTCAAGTCATGTAATCAAATAAATCTGAGTAAACAAACTTGCTCCTCTTACATTTCATAGCGATCTATGGATAAAATCATATCTTTCTAACTAGAATTCTGACTAAAGATTATATCAGGAGTTAATTGTAACCATCTAATATTTATTCTATGTACATACATATATTTAGAAGATATACATTTAAAATATCGTTAAAACTTTTATCTAAAAACAAATATTTAAGCTGAGAAATATCAACACTTTGATATATCTATTACTTATATCCCTTTTCACAATGTTTTCATTGCATGTTATCTACAGATAATCCGAGACGAATTCTTCAAAGAAGAGAATGTATCAATAGGATGCGAAATTAGTAATAATGATAAAGCGAGAGAAGAATTACTAGAACTATGTGCAGACGTAGCTCTTGATGGAGTTTCTCTAGTTACAGTAGATACAGATAATGGTGAAGTTGCTGCAGTTGTTTTTAATAAGATCCAGGTTTGATTATTTAGTCTCCTTAGATCTTGTTCATATCAGTATACTGAATTAACAAGTATTCAAGGCATACTTCTTAACTTTAGCTATTATTTATTACACTGGTTATTGCAGTAGTAATAAACCAGTAGGTAATATTTACAAAATCTATTGCACCTTATTGGGTGTATTTAAAATTATCAATTACTGAATTATTTAAAACAAAAAGAATTTTATTGTACTTTAAATATCTTACTTTCAGGTTAAAACGAACGATGTGTCTGAAAAGCCGTTTTTTGTAATATTTTATGAAGAGCGGTGTACACAATATGAGTCTCGTTCGCTTGTAGAAGTTATGGCGAACCTTGACGAGAGATGCAATCTATTTGAAGAGTATGTTCTTTTAAGATTTTATAAAACATTTGATTTTGCCACATTTGAGGCCATTCTCCATTAAAGTCTTATTAATATTTTTTTTACATATATTTTCTTTAAATTTATTATTTATATTAGTATTTCTTATAAGTAATAATATTTTCGCAATCTAAAAATGACACTAAAGTATATAATTTAAAAATTAATCATTTCAGGTGTAAAGTTGACTGCAGTCTCGAAATAATGTTCTTGGCTACATCTAAATCCTATAGACGACTAGGTCTAGCGACACTTTTAACAAAATATTCTATTGATGTTGCAAGAAAAATCAAAGATGGTCCGTTAGTACCACTGCACGTGCAGGATCTTGGGTCAAAATATTACCACTTAACACCACATAAACCTCTTGGTACCTATCCAAAGATTTGCCAAGCTATTTGGACCGGCAAAGGTTCTCAAAGAGTTGGCTCAACTCTGAATTTCAAAGTGCACTTGACAGTACCTCTTTCAGAATTTGTTTTCAATGGAAAAACGTGTAGCGAGCACATCGGAGATGAGTCAGCATTTTGCCAAGTAGCAGCTATATTTCTTTATTAAATCTTAAAATAAAAAAAATATATATTGAAAATTAAAGAAAAAAAACTATTGTCAACGATAGTGATACTCTATGCTGATTTTATTTTATTTCCGTTAATTTACATTTAAAAGTGACACAATATAAAAAAAAACATATGTGTTTATAATGTTATCAAAACATTATATTTTAATAAATTCTGTGAATATTACTTGTGTAGGTAATCATCAAATAATATTTTTAATTTTCGATAGAATAAAGTTGGAATGAATATCTATAGATATGAAAAAAAAATCATAAAAATATAATATTATTATTTATATTTTAATTCAAATTTCCGCACCTAATGTTCATATTAATTACAGATTACTTATTTCCGATTCGTCTCTGCACGTCCAAAATAATAACAATATTTATTTCAGTAATTTTTTTTGGTTTTTCTATTCAAGATCTTAAGGTTATTGTTCTTAAGTTCAAGTAGTTCTAAATAATAATACTTTTACTATTAGTAATATATAAATTATTTTCCTTCTATTAAATTATAAAAAAGTATGTGTTGCTTAGTTTATTTTAAAATTTAAAATATTGTTTTGGTATGATCACACTATATGTACTTATAAACTGGTAAAATGCTACGTGAATGTGTATAGAATTATAAACAAACAGTGTGTGGAATAACATTCTAACAGCTGCTCACGATGAGCTGTCATTGAGTAGGTATTTCTTCATTAGTTCTTTGTTATATTTGCAAGTAATCACAATCAAAATTTAAACATGACGATTTTTGATGATTTTGACGATTCAACTTAAAATAGTTATGTGACTAAGTATTTTTGCGTATCATTTACTATATTTTATGCTTATTATCATGGCACCTGTAGAAGTCGTACTAATTTGCAGTTAAACATATTAATAAGTTTCTTTTTTATATGTAACATACATAAACTAAATGTAATATTTTCTTAATATTTTAATAAAGGTTTTATTCTTTACAAGAATTAGTTTCAATATCATATATTCACCTAAACATAAGACGGACAAGAAAGACAAAACAAAATTAAAGAACTATTAAAAAAATAAAAAAACAAGAATAAGACTGCTAATAAAACGGGTCCTTATTTGAATGTCTATGTATACATATATAACATTTTCAATCAAAAACTTTGTGTAATAAATAAAGATAAGGAAAAGAATTTAGATGACATTAATTCATAAAAACAGAAACATTATTATACTATTTCTAAGGTAACATCTTTTGGGAACTATTACATGTTCTTTACGACCGTACAGGACGTGCTGAGAATAATCAATACTGTTAAAGTATTTGGAGATGAACTTACGCGACCTTAAATATAAATTATAAAAATAAATCTATCCTCTATGATATTCCATTTTGTTTAAAAAAAAACTTTTTCTATTACCATTTTCATTATTCAAATATAATTTAACCGGAACATATTTTTAAACCTAAATTTCTAATAAACTAACTACTACTTGAATTACAATATTCAATAGTCAATGAATAATAAATAATAAATACAAAAACCTTTCTATCCATTATATGTATTATGATTTTAATATCGATCACCAATCAGTTAAGTATCATTGTCATAAGAATTGGTCATTCAAAAATAAAATTGAAATTAAAACAGTTTCAACACTATCGGGTAAAATCCTTACTATATAATAATGACCTAATTGACTCTGTATGCACGCGCATCACTTATCACCCACAAATCACACAATAATGTGTGATACATTAAAAAAAAGCTATTGAATCAGGCTACAAAATAGGGTGGGTGCCAACCTTATACGTGACATTTGACCCTTTCCGGCCCTTGGGGCCGGGAAGTTCCCTCGTGTTAATATATTCTTCTTAATATTGTATATGTGCCTGTTGCTGTTTAACGATTTTTACGTAAATACACAATACGATAGTAGATTTTTTGTCCGGGATAACCTAAAGAATAATCGATGAGAAAGAGAGGAGAAAGAGAAGAGGAGAGGAAAGTTTCTGGCTTTCGCATTGACCGCAAGTACAGATATAAAAACTACTTTAAGTCCATCGTCTGTGAGAAAGCGAGGCTAACCCGTGTTCGTAAATGCAAATAGCAAACAAACAATGGCAAGGCTATACCCTTCTAATAAACGATTACAGGCGGAAACTATTCACGCTCTCTTATCGCTTGTTAGCCTGTCTTCTCTATTCAAGTCAATATGTCATGTTAAAACTGACACCATTTTGTTTTTGTAATGTAAAAAAATCTAATCTTAAAATGAAACATACTTGTAAGTTATGAGTTGATTAATAAAGAGAATCATCAATAGTTTAATATGATTTAATAAAACATAATATAATATAATATCATTGTTTAATTTAAATGGTAGTAAAAATGTTTAAAAAAAAACAATAATATATATTTCTTTATATTTACAAAATCAATAAGCTTATATACATAAGTATACAAAAACAAAGAAAACCCTATTTATTGGTCATAAAAGGTATTATTAAATTGAATTCCATGGACAAGAGCATGATAAAAATACTTAAATAGGGCTACCGTAGAAATCTATAGAAGTAGCGAAAAATTATGTAATTTATATGATGAGAGAGTCATGATCTTGAATAAAGTTAGGATACTCTCCACAATATTAAAGAACGTTTGCGTACAAGCTAAGTCGATATATATTAAAATTAAAATCTTAAATTAAGAAGATAAAGTAAAACTTGGAATGTTTTGTTTCGAGTTACTGGGAAATCTAAGGTTGCTAGTGGACCTATAAAGTTAAAAATTTACAACATACGAGTATAAATAAATACAGATACAAACGTATCAGCAACTTTGAAAATAATATTATTGAAATTTCAAAAGCAGTCACGTGTAACTTAACTTCATCATCTGTTGCAATTGCCGAATTGACTAAAACCGATAGTCAGTAATAAATGATTTGCTTTTAAAACTGTTTCATTAAATGAAATTGTTAAAACATTGAAAACCTTAAATCGAAATAAACTGTGTTCTATTAGGGTATATCAGTTAAATTACTGGGCACTATTATCAATGATATTGCCCCACAATTATCCTTAATTTAAAACCAATATATTGAAACCGGTATATTCCCAGACTTTATGAAAAACAGTAAAGTTTTTACCAACCTTAAGTGAGATCTTTGAAAAAAATATTCAAAACTAAATGGCAGAATTCGTTTACATCAATAAAATCATGCATAGTGAACAATATTGTTTCAACAAGGGTAAATCAACAACTGATGCGGGTGCCATGTTTCTTAATGTCACATTTACAATGCATGGGGAAAGCCGCAGTCTATGTGGCATTGTACTTTTAACTGATATTATTTGGTCATACGGTATTTTATTATGGGGCAGTGCTGACCAAAATTAATTCTATATTTATTTTGCAAAAAACAGTTGTGTTATTTATAGCTTAAAAATACCTCGTTCGACAGGGTCGATCATGTTAGGTAGATTCCCGTCGGTCGGATCGACAAAGAAAAACTAGCCAGCAGTATTCTACTGGTCATTACGAGTCTTATGATGGGTCATTCTTCATATATTGGGTGAGCGGGGAACCACCTCCCACCCCTATTTCCTAAACGGGGGGTCGCATCAAAAAACTTTTCGGAAAAAAGTTTCTTCTTTTAATTTGTTAATTTTCTAAGAATTTTCCGACAGCAAAATTTTGCCCTTTTCTGTGACTTTTTTCGGTTTTTAACTTTCAACCCCCCCAGCCCTCCAACCTCCTGACCGATTTCCCCCGTTCAAGAACTTAACCTTCATTTTGTCCTTAAGAATGTGTATACCAAGTTTGAAAATCCTCTATATATACATATATATATAGAGGGATATATAATTTTTTTTTTTCGACGGATTCTCAATCTCCAGTTCATAAACGGCGTAGCGCCCCTACTCTGGGGTCTGGGTCCCGTCATCGCATCGATTGCAATAGGTAGATTCATCTATGGAATCTACCTAAAACTAGAGATTCCCTCAGTGATATTTTTGAAGAAATTGGTATTCTTACAGTCGCTTCTCAATACATATTTAACATTTACCTTTTAATATAGTATTTGTACGCCAAAGTTTAAATACTTATGTAAAAATCAGGGAAAGACACACAGTAAATACAAGAACTATAAATAAACTCGTAATGCCTACATTTCTTTTTCAAAAACCTAAAAATTTTTTCATAGGCTTGAGTGTACGTATATATGACAAAGTTTCAGAAGATAGAAGTGTATTATTACATAAATATTATTATAATATTGATGATCTTTTGGTGGGTCGAAATGTCTGGGGCTTAAGTTATTGACTCATTTGCTAGAATTCATTTCAAAGTATTATTATGAAAAATTATATAAGTGTGTACCTGGAAGACGTTTTATTTTACGATACAAAGCATTCTTTACAGCTTCAGTTTTAGTATCTTTGAGCGGTTCTAGATAATTTGGATTTTAAATGTACAAATATACAAATAGACCGCCAATAAGTAAAAGTAAGTGTTTTTTTTTCCCGGAACCCTAACAATATTATTAAATATAATAATTTGATATAACCGAATAATCTAATTTGTTTAATTTTTAGGCTTTATTTTAATGATTTCTTTCTTTTTTAAATTCTAAATAATAGGTTTGAATAGATATAATTTTAACGATTTTCACATTTTTTAAAAAATATAATTAAAATTGATGAAAAGATTGTTAGATACTTCAGTACGAATAAATTTGTTAATCTACAAAAAATACCAAGAAAATGTAAAAATATTTAATCTTTAATTTAAAATAAATATTAATATTCAAAACGATTTTTTTCTAGTTTTAAAGATTTGTACACAGTACCCTTCAACATTTTTCATTTATTTTTAAAAACTTATCTATGTCATCTTCAAAAAGTCTTGTATATAGAACGTATAAAGATTTCATTCTTAATATCTCAAGCTTTATCTTAGTAACAATAATACTTTTTTGAAGCAGTGTTATGAAGAAAACAAAATCAGAACTACATTTCGTTTTTTTGATATACAGTTAAACAATATAAAAAATGTGACAAGATTTTCCATAATTTGCCACGATAAGAAATGTGAACAAGGGAGAAAAAGGAAATACGGAAATTTAAAGTTTTAGTCATTGTACAAAATGTAGCTACGTGGTGACTTTCTGTGAGATGTTACTTCAGTAAAGTAATAGCTACCTCGGCCATTGTATCATTGAGCAATAGTTCAAATATAGATTTAAACTCAGTTTTCTAAAGATTTATTACACGTACAAAAAATACACAAAATACTATATATTTAAAAAATCTGATTATATCTCGAATAAATTAAAATATATATCAATAATATTGTATATATAAGATTCTAGTACATGAGAATTATTGTTTTCGACTTCAAGAAACATTTAAATTAAATCATCCGTATTTTATAATTTAATCTCGATTACTTAAATTTAGATATATAAAAAGCTTAACGAACCAAAGAAGAACAGATGAATGAGGGAAAGCTGTAGTGTGTATTGTCAAAATCTGCAAAATCGAATGTGACACATTAATAATTAAAAAATCAAAATAACAATTATCATAAATCAATATATAAAATCATAATTATCATAAATCATGTATATAAAAGTTTTTTGAAACTAAATTTTTTATATGAATTCTGTTTTTTTAAATACGTATAAATTTTGTAACTATAACGTTATAAAGTGTAAAATATTATTTTATTTAGTTTTTTTATGTCATTCTTTATAACAAGTTATTTGAAAATTGTTGCCTTTGGACACCATTTAATATTGTACGTGTGTTGTTATTGTATTTTTACGTTGTTACGATTTTATGTGCAATACACTTATAAATTAATAATCAATAAATTTGTTATTGCATAATATTGGGGTTTGAATTTTTTAATAATGGTAAACAGCAAAGTAAGTAATTTTGAATTTTACTTATTCGGACAGCATTAATTTAAGATATTAAAAAATAATCACATATAAATTATATAAAAATACAATTATTCAATTACTTTTCTAAATCTATATATCACGCATTTGTTAAGTTTTAATTTCTCATTATTTAATTGTAATAATAATATATCCCATAATCTTTAAAAATAACTGATATTTTCCAGCTTTTACGTTTTCTATAACAAATAAAATAAACTACTTTTATAATGTCAACGTAAAAACAGTAAATGACATAAAAATCTCATGAATTACAAATAATTCCTTACTAAAGTTGAGATAAAGACTTACAGTGTAATTTATTAATATATATGAACTGGATATATATATATATATATTTCTGGTCACCTTAAAGGGTTGAACTTGATCCTGATTTCTTCCTTTCCTTAAAGTTATCGCTTTAGAAGAATAATGTAAAATAACAAAAGAAAAAGTAAATACTTAATTTGACTAATTGACGAATTACATCTATAATTAAAGTAATGTAATTAATAAGTATTTTAGTACATATATAACATTTATATAGTATATTTTAAGTCCTTTGTAAAAGTTGAACAGAATTCACGTTTTCAAGCCTAATTTAGTTCACAAAGTATTACAAAATTGAAACATAAATAACAAACGTGTTACACACGTTATGGACATTACGTGCACTGAAACATCGTGTAAACAAGGTTAGAATAATTTTGATGGAACAAATGTTTACATTTATGCTAATTGTATAGACTTAGTAATAAAGGCTTTTACGCCATGTATATGATAGTGCACTTTTGATCTGATGGTAGGAGTATTTATGAGTATTTGTTAAGATACATTTGAATCGAGATCATTAATATGAAAATATGTATAAATAAAATGTTGATTTATATTACAATATAATAAGACGTCTCGGTTTCAAAAACAATTTTTATTTTGAATCCTATAGAATTGTTAACAAAACACTTTAGGGTCGAAATAAATTTAATAGTAAAGATATCTGTTAAATAACTATCCATCTATCTTCTAATAATAGAAATCCTAAAATTTATGAGCAGTTATGAAAGCATGGATTTTCTAGTCTTTGGTGCAAGGACTAAGACTAATCGGCTCTTGATAAGATTTGGTATATTCTTAGCCTCAATACTAAATAAATATGTAGACTACTTTCTTTCACGTGAAAGGCGGTGAAACAGCGTTGTGCAGCTTATCGTGTAATAATTTAGAGTAAATCTTCCACGTATAAATATTTACAAGATATATAGCTGTCTGGAATTATTCGATTTAAGAAAAATCAGAGGCATAAAAACACGGTCATCGATTATGCACCTGGTTAAAATCTCTGCTTCTAACATGTTTCAATTTCACCTTTGCAATTCAATGACTTTTGTTTTGGTCCTTTTACGAAAATTTGTTGGGCTTAAGTTTCGAAAAATCATTTTAGATACGTTATCTTTTAAAATTATTTTCTTATCTGTCTATCCAAGATCAAGTACTGAAGGATTCCAAAACGGCACTGGAATATCTCTTTCAATGTAGTTTCTCTTTCCCTTATAACTGTGTTAATCATGGCACTCATGGCGCTTCGTGTATACCTATGTGGTGGCGTCTAACCGACACTGGTCAGCATAAGCTAAACACTATTTTAGAAGTTGGATACGTAGATTATAGCTCAATTTAAATTGGCTATTATTTAAACATAAAGACAAAATTTTAAAAATATTACAAAAAAAAAATAAAAAAATGTTACTGTTTTAGCTCTAGTCGTTACGCTACGTTACCCTAGTAAGGATTTCTCTTATATATCTACTATGTTGAAACAGCGACTAGTTACAGATTTATACTATGATATAATATATACAAATTTTTAGATTAATGCGAATGAGTAAATTGCAGTAGCAATTTTTTCAACATTTTTCTACTACTTAAATTCCAGAAAGCTATTGTAGTCCTTTTTATCAGAATTCCTATGATTTATTTAATAGAAAAAGCCAAAGTTGATTCTGTGAACCCAGACCTCTTTTGTATGTTCATAATAAAACTTCCTTCGTAGATAACAACTAACAGCAGGTAACACCTGATATAAGATAAACAGTTTACTTGGAACAAGTATTCAAGAAGTTTATTGAAGCATGCAGCTCTTAAACACTTTAAGTAAAATAGACTTGTTTCTTAAACGGGTATTTATTGTTCATAAATAAAATTAATATTTCAGTTCAAAGATGCGTGGTAAAAAGTAAGAACTACCTAATTTATAAATTTGTAATTATGTAATAAATATAGTATAATAAATCATGAATAATTAAAACATAGTTCTATAAGTAATTGTTGTCATTTAAAATTAATGTCATTCATTGTTACTTAAAAATTCAGTTGGTGACAAAACTGTGTTTCTTTTGGTTAGTCGAAATTGTGTTTTCTATTTCTTTTCTGTTTTTATAAAAAACAAAGCCCTTTGCCACTTCTCGCGATATTGATTAAACACCAACATCTTCGAAATACTACATGTATTTTGAAGGCTTATTTAGAAATGCTACATTAATTCTTAGATCGCAGCCCGCCATTTTGAGGACCCTTTTAGGAATTAAAATACCCCCTATGATATTCCAAAGTCAACCATGACTCTTTCATAATAAAGTTTAATTTTAATTTGTTCAATTAACACTCTTTTACAGAATGTTTTTGTCGGGAATAACAACACTATGAATTGTAATTCCGCTCCATCATGTCCTATGCAAGCGTTGCCTTCGCTCACGCGAACCTGAAGCCCCTTCAGGTACTTCAGAACAGATTCATGCGGCTCGCCACTGGGGCACCGTGGTTTATGCGTAATATGTATATGCGACTTGCACAGAGACTTAGACCTACCGACGATCGCACAGTATTTCAAGGGGCTCTCCAAAACCTACTTTGACAATGCTGTGGGACATCCAAACCCGCTGGTGGTTAAGGCCACAGGATACACGGCCCGTAAGACTCCTAAAGTAAGAAAGAGAAGACCCAAGTCGGTACTTTTCGATCCAGACGACGCGATTACATTAAGGAACGCTACGTAAAAGCGGCAAAGCGTACATAAATACTACACATACACACACACACAGCGAGGCCCCCATCCAAGCACGTTGCTCCGGCGTTCTGCCGTCGGAGGACGTTAGTGTCAAATCCTAACCCACATCCAACCCTCGCTTCCCACTTAACGGCGTCCTGAGCCGTGGTCCGAGCCTCACAGGAGGCGCCCTCAGGACGCGCGTTCCCCTGGGGCCCTTCAGGCCCCCCTTTTTCAAGGGCGGGTCTCTGCACCCGTCCATTCCACCGGTGACGCTGTCATGGCCAGTAGGGATAACAGCAGAGACACACAAAAAAAAAAAAAAAAAAAAATGAATTGTAAGGAAAGATGCATGTCTGTGTAATGAAGATCCATTTGATAATGGACTCCTTTGTTACTAAAGATTTAAGAAAAATACTAAAAATTATTAATCTTAAGTTGCAGATGTATTGAAAATGAGAGATGATAATTGTCTTTATTGGACATTTTAGATTTATATTACAATGAAAGGATCGAAGTGGTAAGGACCTGACGGAGTTAAGTGTGCGTTTCCATTGTCATCGAACATAAGGTTAGGTATTTATAAGATATATACATCAATTTGAAAAAAAAACATACAGCGTTTTATTCTACAAGGATCCATTTATATAAACATATGAGTAATATTCAGGAATTTATTTTCCGGTCATATAGAATTATAATAGAATTTAGATTTTAGTTGATAACGATATAATCAACATATCAACGAAATAGTTTGATAGATTCATTATTCTGTGACTACACGTAATCGATGAGGATTACCACAATGATAGTTGTACTTTGAATTGTATAACGTATGGTCAAATGATTACTAACTTTTATAATGACGACAATATGTATCATAGTCCAGATGGTTAATTTTTCTATGTATTTAAAATTGTATTTTTATTTGCAGGAAATAATTATTTTCAGTATTTTCTGTATCTCTCTTGTTTTATATTATCAAAATTGAATACAGTATATAATTATTGAATTATCAATTTATCTATATTTTTTCAGCCCCAATAATGTTACTGACTCAAAAATCTATTTGCAGTTGGAAAGTCGGATAACCAGTAAAGTTATCTAGGATATTGACTAAGGTAAAGTTATCATTAACAGAATGACGGAATGGAAACGATTAATTTATTTCGAAAAGCGAATTTCAGGCGTTAATAATTATTTTGATGATAATCATTTATTTTTTATTCAACACCTTCTTTTTTACGTTTCTTGTAACTCAGCATTTATTTTAAATAATTATAATTATAGTTATCGCGCTGAAAGTATCATTACGTAATTACTCGTAATGGAAAAATAAGTTTCCAATTACCGCTCTTTATTGTGATATCTTGTGTGAATTTAAATTACTGAGTTTATACGAGTATGATTTATATGTAACATTCAGAAAATCTCACTTTGCCATTATATTCGACAGTATGATAGACGATGTTTTCGTATAAACTGTGATCACCAAACTTCCAAAATGTTGTATGGAGTCTGAATGCGACGAACAAAATTATATATTTGTATAATAATAAATATAAAATTGTGTATGTGACAAAATATTGATATCAAGAATCGTTAACAAGTATTTAAACCATATATTCAATTCCTTCCCTTTTTCAAATTGAATGTATTTTTAAATGAAAACCTTTGAATATTTCAATTTCATGAAGTTCATGAGAAGCAATTGGTTTACAAAATTGATTCAGATGTAACATTTCAGCGGTTTTCCGACAATTTTGTGTTCTATATATTTTTTTAACTTTTAATATTATTTTACAAGAGCATTGCATGAAGGCATAAATTGTTTTAAGAATTCTATGACCGTTCTGAATATATCTTTAGATTTTTAAAATATATGTTGGTCATAAATATGATTATTTTTTCATAAAAATTAATGAATCTACATTAAAACTCTGACAAGAACAAGAGCGGGAATTACTTGTCGTGATATAATCAAATTTACAAAGTTAGCAAAAGTACCAAATCTTACATTCTGAACACGCTCACAATTTATTTATTTAACTTGATGTTTGTTCACAAAATTATAACATTGCTGTAACGTTGCGTAATATAGAAACTTTCAATATAACATATTGTATTATTTATTTATTATTATATATTATAATAATATATAAATAAGGCGTTTAAGTAATAATTGCATCCTATCTGCGTTAATTTTTAACAATCGTAATTGACGTTATAAGTTATGTTTTACAAAGTACTATTTCGAGATGTGCAATCAGTCCTCCGTAGTGTGTGTCATAAACAAGGATTTACGTTGCATCGTTTTATCTTCGCAGGTTTAAATCCAAGTTTATTGGAGGAAATAATTATTAAATTTAGATTTATTGTTTTATTTTATTGATTTATTTTTGTTAACTTTATTGATTTTTGATTATTAATAATATTGAAATAATTATTAATTATTAATAGTAATAATAAATTTAAATAATGAATGTAATTTTGACATTTTGTATTCTATTGTTTTGTATTGTTATTACTTGTATGTTATAATACGAACAGATGCGGCGTTGGGTACCGCCTACCAACACGCCATGTTCCTGACGCCTGAGACCAAACGAAAAGATAATTGATACGATCGATTTGCCTGGCAACCGGGTCGCTTTCTGGGCTAGGGTTCCAGAGGGTGGGCGAGGTTGTCAAGGTGTAGGCGTGTTGTTGTCCTCTCGAATGCTTAATGCAATGGTAGAATACAAGGCCATCAACCCGAGCCTTCTTTGGGTTTGCTTTAAGCTGGGAATAACAAGAGTATTCCTGTTAGGCGTTTAGTGTTTAGGCGAGCTCGAAGAATTTGGGAGAGTGTCAGGGATGTTCTAAGTAGTGTCAGAGGTAATGAAATGGAGATATTAATGGATGGGTTGGAACCGCGCGAAGTGGTTACGAAAGCGTGCTAGGCAAGTACGGTAATAAGAGAGGAAATGAGGCTGGAAAGCTTATTTTCGAATTTTGTAAGGAGAAAAATTTGTTTGTGGCAAACACTATGTTTGATCACAAACAAATTCACATGTACACATGGGAGAGAGCGGAAGAAATAAGTATGATTGATTTATTCCTAGTGGATCAGCGTATTCGAAGAAAAGTTATGGACACGCGAGTGTTCAGGGGTACTGATCTGGGAACGGACCATTATCTAGTCATTGCTAGAATAAGAGGTCTGTTTGCAGGTTGGCGCAGCCGCACGACGTGTCCTGGCTTGGAGTCGAATTATCGCATAAGAAGCTGGAAACTTCACGATCCACCGATCAGAGAGAAATATCAAGAAAGGGTTTCCAAGAAGCTTGAAAGCTGTGATTCTGGAAATGAAAGTACTGAAGTATGCTGGCAAAACCTTAAGAATGGTATGGTGAAAGTAGCGACAGAGGTATGTGGTAAACGGAAAAGAGGTTTTAGTAAAATGCTCGATGAATGTTGGGATGATGAAGTGAAAGACGCTGCTGAGTTAAAGAAGAAAGCATGGCTGGATTATAAAGCCTCGGGTAAGGATAAAAGTATGAGAGAGATAAGAAAAAGAGAGTAAAAGCTGTAAAAGCACAAAAAAAAGCGCTTATAAAGAAGAAGCGTGAACATTCTGAGAGAGTAAGAGATGAAAGGTCGATAAACAACTTCCGGTAAAACATGAAGCTTTTCTGGCGAGAAGATAGTGATTCCCGGGGTTGTTCGGTAACCTGTAGAATGAAAGGGGTGCTTTCGAAGAGCGGTGAAATTTTATCTGAGCAAGCACACGTTTTGCAGCGGTGGGCGGAATTCTACAAGGAGATGTATGAACGTGAAGACGCCGCGGTCTTGACTACCAGCGAAATGCTGAGTCCGGATGTAGCCGATGGTGAAATCAGTTTGGAAGAAGTAGAGAACGTGATTCGATGTCTGAAATGTGGTAAGACTGCGGGAGCAGATGAAGTTACTGCCGAGATGATCAAATATGGTGGGCCACGCGTCTTGGACTTTTTCTGGTTTTTGTACAATTTATGCTGGAAATCGGGGTAGGTCCCAGACAATTGGCAAGGTGCAGTCATCGTACCTTTGTATAAAGGCAAAGATTCACAGATAGACTGTGCAAGCTATAGGACTATCAGTTTGATTAGCTTGGACGGTAAAGTTTATGCTCAAATATTAGCGAGAAGAATGCAAGAGAGATCTGAAGGGCTGTTGTGGAAGGCCCAAGGAGGTTTTAGAGCTAGAAGAGGGTGTATAGATCTTTTCCCTCCGCATGATCACGGAAAAGTTTATGGCCCTAAACCAAAAGGTTTTCTGTGCTTTTGTGGATTTGAAAAAGGCGTTTGACAGGGTTGTGAGAAAGAAATTATACGAGATACTGCCTCGATACAATGTGAGTGGACCCTTGCTAAAGGCTGTAAAGTCTCTTTACAGAGATCACTCAGCCTATGTGCGAGTAGGAGCTGACATCTCGTCCTGGTTTGACATCCAATCGGGTGTTAAGCGAGGTTGCGCTATGGTAGCTTGGTTGTTCAATTTGTATTTGGATAGTTGTCTCCAAGGCGTGAAAGACAGTGACATGGGAGTAAAAGTAGGTGACCTTAAGGTCAATTGCTTGCTATATGCAGATGATGCAGTACTCATTGCATCATCAGAATGCGATTTGCAGGCATTGGTCACCACTCTGAAAGATGGGTGTGAAATTAATGGTCTTAACCTGAATGTAGACGAAGGTTCTGATATTAGAAAGAAATGAAGAAAAAACAAAATGTAAGATCAACGTGAATTATAAGATAATAGAACAAGTGAATGAAGTGGTATATTTGTGGGTGGGAAGTATGTTTAGCAGAGACGGAAATACGAAATGGATGTGGAAAGGCGTATTGCTGCCGGTAACAGAGTCAACGGTGCTTTGACTGCATTGTTGAGACGGTAAAACGTCAGCATAGCTGCATGTTTGGCTGTACACAATGCAGTTTTGCTACCGACGCTGTTATACGGCAGCCAAACGTGGGTAACACAGAAAAAGAATGTAAGAAAGATGAATGTTGTGGAGATGCGATCTCTTCGCAGAATATGCGGAGTCAGTCTAGCTGATCGAATCTGCAATGAAGAGATCCACAGAATGGCAGTTATTAGCGAAGATGTTACGGTGAGAATGAAGAAGAACGTGCTCAGGTGGTTTGGGCACGTCAAACGAATAAGTGATGAAAGAATGTTAAAAAAGATTTATACAGGAAAAGTGAGCGGTAAGAGACAGGGCGAGGCCTCGAGTGACCTTTGAAAACACGGTAGCTATGATACTGGAGGAAGGTCACGTAAAAAGCATGAGGGCTCCCCTGAGGGGGTGCATGAAGAGGTTGATGTCTGTGGCCGAGGTGAAAGTGGTATACAGGGGCCGTAGCGTTTGGCGCTTCGTCGTCTCTTGCTTCCCCGCAAGAGATATGGCATGAGGCTAAATAAATAAATAATAAATAAGGAGTAATATTACAGTCTACAGTCACACAATAAAGTCTATATAAATTCGAAATATTTAATAAACGATTTATTTCTTATACGCGATATCAAAGTAAACAGAATACCAAAATATATAAATTCCTTTAATAAAAATTTTATTTATTTGGTATTTATATACGAAAGGAATTTAACCACTGATGTTAAAGCAATACGAAGTCAAATTGTAGTTATTGCGAGGATATTTACATCCTGCTGTGTTACTAAGGGTTTTAGATTATTACGTTTATCTTAACTTCATGCTTATTTTAAATAACACAGACAGGACAAGTCCTTGATTTAAACATACATATTTTCTGGTTAAAACGAAGAATGTGTCCGAAAAGCCGTTTTTTGTAATATTTTATCAAGGGCGATGATCATGTTCACCAGGTGCATCCCGTTCCCTTATAGTACCTATGGCAAACACTGACGAGAGATCCAATCTATTTGGAGAGTAAGGTTTTTTTAAACATTTTATACGTCTTTTAAATAGCCAAATTTTGAAGCCGATCACTATTAAAGTTTTTTTGTAACAGTTTCGTAACAAATATTATTTCATTTTAATATTTTATTTATATTAATATTTTATAATAATATTTAAAAAACAACATCAAAATTTTCAAACTAATGTTGTTTCCTACGACCTCGAGCCTAGGCCTCAATCTTACAGATCACCAGGCTTAGCAACACGTTTAACAACATATACCGCTGATGTTTCAAGAAAAGTCAGAGATGGTCCGTTAGTACCACAGTACGTTAAAGTTCTTGGACCAAAATATTCATTCATTCATCATTCACCTAAGCCCACACCAACTTATTGGTACTTATACAAAGATTGGCCAAACTATTTGGAACACCAAAGTTCTCAAAGAGTAAGCTAAATTCTAAGTTTCAAAGTGCACTTGACAGTACCTCTTTCAGAATTTGTTTTTAATGCAAAAACTTATAACGAGCGAATCGGAGATGAGTCTGCATTTTGCCAAGTAGCAGCTATATTTCTTTAGGAATTTCAAATTGAAAATTAAAAAAAAACAAAATATATTGTCAGTAACAGTGGCATTTGTAATTACTTTCATTATATTTTTTATTTTTGTTAATTTACATTTAAAAAGTAAAAATGACATAAAATTAAAAATAAAAATACAAACATGTCAAAAGTTTCACATAAAACCAATTCAAAGTTAAACAATATAGTACTTTATATTATTTCATATATTACTATAAGTAGTAAACAGATAATTATTATTTTTCTTATTAGATACCTGTAAAATATTATGTTTTAATATGATCATAATGATGTACACAGATATCGCATTTAAACCACCGTCGACAACTTATATACTAAATGTAATTATAAACTTTAAATTTAATTATAAAGTTTAAATGACAGTTTGTTATGAGATTGTGTATAGAATTAAAAATTTAAATACAAAAAAAACTCTAAATTCAAAATGCTTCTCACGAACAAATTGCTTCTCACGACCTTCCTGAAATTGAAATATTCAAAGCTTTTCATTTAAAAATCCATTCAATTTGAATAAGGGAAGGAATTGAATATATGGTTTAAATACTTGTTAACGATTTTTGATATCAATATTTTGTCACATACACAATTTTATATTTATTATTATACAAATATATAATTTTGTTTGTCGCATTCAGACTCCATACAACATTTTGGAAGTTTGGTGATCACAGTTTATACGAAAACATCGTCTATCATACTGTCAATATAATGGCAAAGTGAGATTGAGAGAGTTTCTGAATGTTACATATAAATCATACTCGTTTCAACTCAGTAATTTAATTTCACACAAGATATCACAATGAAGAGCGGTAATTGGAAACTTATTTTTCCATTACAAGTAATCACGTAATGATACTTTCAGCGCGATAACTATAATTATAATTATTTAAAATAAATGCTGATTTACAATATAACAGAAACGTAAAAAAGAAGATATTGAATAAAAAATAAATGATTATCATCAAAATAATTATTAACGCCTGAAATTCGCTTTTCGAAATGAATTCAAAATAAATTAATCGTTTCCATTCCGTCATTCTGTTTATGATAGCTTTACCCTTTTGCTTGGTTTATCAATTAATAGTCATTATCATAGATAACCTTACCGGTTGTCCGACTTTTCAACTGTAAGTAGCTTCTTGAGTCAGTAACATTATTGGGGCTGAAAAAATATAGATAAATTGATAATTTAATAATTATATACTTTATTCAACTTTGATAATATAAAACAAGATAGATACAGAAAATACTTCTGTATAATTATTTCCTGCAAATAAAAATACAATTTAAAATACATAAAAAATTTGACCATCTGGACTATGATACATATTGTCGTCATTATAAAAGTTAGTAATCATTTGACCATATGTCATACAATTCAAAGTACAACTATCATTGTGGTAAACCTCACCGGTTACGCGTAGTTCACAAATTAATGAATATATTAAACTTTTTCGTTGATATGTCGATTGTAACGTTATCAATTAAAATCTAAACTCTATTATAATTCTATATGACCGGAAAATAAATTCCTGAATAATTCTCATATATGTATATATAAATGGAGTCTTGTAGAATAAAAAGCTGTATGTTTTTTTTAAATTGATGTACATATCTTATAAATTCTTAAACCCTATGTTTGACGACAATGAATACGCATACTTGATTCCGTCAGGTCTCACCACTTCCATTCTTCCATCGTAATATAAATCTAGAATGTCAAATGAAGACCATTATCTGCCTTTCATTTTCAATAGATTTTTTTTTCAGGATAAGTCCTCTTCACTGATGAACATCTGCAACTTAAGATTAATTTAAATATTCAGACGTAATATTAGTATTACTGCTCTTAATTTACGGTAGTCATAATAAACTTTTTTTTCCCCACTTCTTCTCTCGTCTGTGTATATAAATACTCGTACATACATAGGTATTGCTGCAGTGGAGCCGATGATATTTTAAAGCTATAATTAAATGTAGACGATCGGCGTTGAAAACGACATTTAAATTACCGTATATGATAGACCTAATTATGACGATGAATTGCCGAAATCAGGTATATTTATTGACAAATTAGTTACGCTTTATAATTCTATGTAGTTTTTATACTTTTTCTATGTATTAGTAAGAATGGAGTGCACGCTCTTGTGAAATGCTCTTGTGAATCCTCGGATGTTGCAAGAGTTCATGGGCGGCGACGATCACACATCAACGGTGACCCGCAAGCTCGATTGCCCTCCTCTAAAATAAAATAATAAAAAAATGCATTATTCATTTGATCTTCGTTACATGCGTCTTTCCTAACAATTCATAGTGTTGTTATTTCCGACAAAAAATATTCTATAAAAGAGAGTTCATTGGGAAAATGAAATGAAAACTTTATTATGAAAGAGTCATGGTTGACTTTGGAATGTCATAGAGGATATTTTAAATCCTAATGTAGTATTTCGAAGATATCAGTGTTTAATCAATTTCGCGAGAAGTAGTAAAGGGCTTTGTTTTTTGGAAAAACAGAAAAGAAATAGAAAACACGATTTAGACTAACCAACATTAACACAGTTGTCTCTCACCATCTGGATTCTTAAGTAACAATGAATGACATTAATATTAAATAACATCAATTATTTATAGAACTGTGTTTTTATTATTCATGATTTATACTTTTACCATGCATCTTCGAACTGAAATATTAATTTTATTTATGAACAATAAATAGCCGTTTAAGAAACAAGTCTATTTTACTTAAAGTGTTTAAGAGCTTCATGTAAATAAACTTCTTGAATATTTGTTTCAAGGAAACTGTTTATCTTTTATCAGGTGTTACCTGATAGCAGTTGTTACCTATGAAGCAAGTTTTCAATGAACATACAAAAGAAGTCCGAGTTCACAGAATCGACTTTTGCTTTTCCTATAGAATAAATCATGGGGATTCTAATGAAAAGGATTACAATAGCTTCTTCGAATGGACGATAAGTAGAAATCTGTTGAAAAAATTGCAGTATCCTTGACATGAATTATGTACAATAACTATGAGCTAATAACACGTTTAAATTGATATAAAGATTGTCCGAAACCCTTAAGTACGAATAAATTGCTTAATCTACAAAAAATAGTAATAAAATGTAAAAATATTTAATCTTTAATTTATAGTAAATATTAATATTCGAAACGATTTTTTTTTTAATTTTTAAGATCAGTACCCTTCCACATTTTTTTTATTTATTATTAAATATTCACCTAGGTCATTTTAAAAAAAGTCATGTATATAATAAATAAAAAAATGCATGACATTTACTTTAGTATTACGATAAATTTTATGTTAACTCCCTGGCACTGAATCCTATAAACTTCATCGAAATCTTTATAGCTGTTCCATTTATGGATGACGTACATACATACGGGTAACACTATATATTTATTTATGAACAATAATAGATCGTTTAAGATACACAGCTTTATAATAAGTGTATTTTTTATATTAAAGAAAAAGCCATTTTGAATGTTCCAATAAAACATTAAAAAACAGCGAAAAAAAAATTATTAAAAGAATAGTGTTATTCTAGTAGTACGAGTAGTGTTACTACACAATTAAATTGAAGCGACAATCTTTGTTAAATACACCTGTAAGGAATTAGAACAACTCTTAAAAAAAGTATTAATTAATTTCAAAGGTTGCTGATTTATTTTTGTCGAAGTATTTACATAACATGAAATAGTTCAGTTTAGATTCTTTTATGTGAGCTTTGGACTATAATCAAAAAATTATTTTATGTTGCCTTATAAAAGAGATCAAAGGAACCGCAAAGTAACTGAACATACAATATGAGGTAGTTTTTTATCCTCAAGCCGATGATGACCTTCTTCTTTCTTCTACATATTACATAAAATATGTTTCATATTTGACTTACTGTTTTATATGAAATTACTATTCCTTTGAAGACCCTCGAAGGTTTTCTTTGAATGGAAATGAAATGAAAATTATTATTGATTAAATTAAATTCAATCTACTTTCATTCAGTTGACAACGTAAAAACAGTAATATAATAATATTATAATTTATTTCCATACAATAAGGGAAGTTAAAATATTAACTATACAAATTTCATCACTTTGTTTCTATTTTGGACCAATATTATTTTATTTATCGTTTACCTCCAATTTCATTATATTTATCAAATTCACCAGAAACACAATTTTGTCATTTATTATACTACATACCATATTAAGTATATAACATTAACTGAATAAGAGTAGTTAGATTTTATTTAACAAAACGAGTATGGAAATAATTAATACATATACATACACATATATATATATATATGTTTTAATGATTACATATAATATATTCAATTTAAACATAAATTCATTACACATTTATAAAAGAAATATATATATTATTAATTTGACTTATTTATAAGTTTGTATTTTACAGTATTAGCACTCTAAAAAGTAAAACCAGAGTATAAGGCGCTTAAACGTGTAGCAAGTAATTTAAAACCTTTTAGTTTGCGGCGATTATACAATGTCCACTAGGTTCCTTATAGTTTCGTCATGTCGGGTAGGTTTGTTTGTGAAGTATTAAGTTTTAAAGTGTCATTTTTTCTTAGATTCAAGTGCTTCCCCCTCTCTCCCTTGCTTGGTAGCAATGAATAATTTTGGAGGTGGGAAAAAATCACGACGGTAGTTCGGGTAATTAATTTAAAAACTGATCCAACTAAGTAGACTTTAAACTTAAAATATATATTTATGTGCTCTAATGAATGTGTCGAAGATATTAAAACACTTGTATTTTTCAACTTAAGCCATTGAAAACTATAAGCAGAAAATAAAGTATTTTAGAGTATTTTAATTTTTTATTTTATAAAAACAATATTCGTAGAAGACATTTTCATGAAGGTCCTAACTACACTCGAGAAAACATACAGTTATTTATTTCATAGACCTGTAGTGAGGGAGCTGTTTCAAAGTTTACATATTGCGGGGACGAAGAGATTATTTATTTTCTCGTTTATTCTTTCGTGTGGCAAAGGTGAAACTTTTAAGGCATTATGTTATGATAAAATAAGACATATAATAGCTTAATTTGTTATTTAAGACAACACTTTGATTTGAAAAATTCTTTGTCTGTAAATATTTTTTATTAATTAGACTTCAAGAATATGTTTCAAAATGAACTTTTTATACAAACAAATTGATGAACGTGTTGTTGTAATTTTTTTATCTAAATATGTAAAAAAAATTAAGCTTATCCTGTAAAGTTAACATGTGGTAAAGCTATTTGAAGAAATAAGTGTTATTAAATATTTCTTCAATATTATTCTAATATTAGGTAGGTAATAATTTTCTTTGTATATTATTGTTTTAATAATCTGACATCCTATTGTATTCTAGTGGAAGTTAAGAATCATTTATAAGAAAATGCTAGAGAATTATTAAATAAATAAAAAATAATAGGAACTTTGTATTTGAAATGTTAAATTTATATCGTTTTGAAACCATTTTCATTCTCACAAAGGGATCGTTTTGCAATCTGGGGAAGATATAATCGATTTTTATGTTACTTTTTTCATTTACTAAAGTATTGATAAAATTTATGCTTATTTCAAAACATGTTATATATCTAAATTATCAGCTTATGTTAGAAATGTCCAACACTTTAAACATGTTAAATTATTAGTGCAATTTTATAAATGTAATACAACTTTTGTTGGTAAAATCTGTATTTTGGCGTTAATGAAAATATGAGTACTATGCGAATCATATATCGAAATAAAAAACATCACATAAAATATCAGTAGATTCGGTTCATTACTTTTGTTTTATGTAATTATTGTCAAAATCAAATGTCGTATTTTATAAATATAAAGAAAAAAATTCAAATCGGGAACAAATCAGACGGAAAAACCAAATAGGCTATAAAATGCTTTAATAATCACGTTACTTTCAAAATTACTTTCTTTGAGCTTCGTAGTATTTATCTTACGAGACGATCGTAAAAGAACACTTATTTTTTTGCCACGATTAAGCTATTTCTTAAAGACTTTTTGTGACATAATATTACTCGTAAATAATAATTGCGAATGTAAATGGAGTCTTATGACATCGTTAATGTAATTCAATATTATTTAAATATATCTAATTAAAAAAATATTAAAATATATGTTGGACAGACCAAATAATTGGCCGGCACTTTTGTCAGATATCTTAAAGGTTAGACAAGGTAATTGAGCGGAAGAGAAGCAGTGAATACACTATGATTATATTGATTAGTAACGTAATACTACACAAACTTCACACAGCACACCACTACACTTTACATGAAACGAAGTACAGCAAGGAGACGGCACTGTGCGACTACCACTAGATTAGTGTCCTGTCGTCTCAGCCTTGCTCTATGATCTAAACTCTGTCGTAGCACGAACTTAGTCTTATCGCATTGTTTGTGTTAAACTTAACTTACTCTAAATAGCATGTGGAATGTAGAAGGGCGATCAATTATATACTAACTGTTGTTGACTGCAACTTAACTTTAAAACTTAGACGGTCACTTTAAATATCTTCTTACACAATTAGTAAGATTTTTTCTGTATTAAAGAAATTATATTATTAATAATATTAACAACCATAACATGTTTGAAGTTTTATTAATAATTAATTAAATTAATTAATCTATTTAGCATAGTGAGTTATTAATTATTTTATTGTTATAAATACTAGACCAAAAATCATAATTAAACAAATTCATAAATCAGTCAATTTTATTATAAATTTTAAACACGAACTTTTCGAGACAAGGTTTCGTCTAGCTAAGTGGGAAACAGAAATAGTAAAACAAAAATAAAATACAAGGCAATTTTTATATTAACCTTTAGAAAGCCATATCACCTATTCGATGAAGACGTAGCCTTAACAATTCCTTTGTGACTCAACAAAGGATATCTTTCAAACCCTTTATATTTTTACATAGTTCGGCAATTTACATGCTGACGAAGATTTTTTCTATATGGAATTTGCCTTTCAAGAAAATCTTTAAAATGTACCTATTATTTAAATCCAACTATTGATAAGATAATTTTTACTGCATTCTAATTCTGACATTTTTAATCATCAATTCTAAATAATATTCAATGAATACCATCTTATGATATCTTTTTTGTGCTGTTCATTTTGATTTATTGATATTAAATTTATTGGTAGTTAATTGACTACGAATAAATTAATTCAGTCTACGATGAATACAGTTTAGTTTGCATATTATTGTCTGTCTGTAGATTAACGTGTTTAGAAGCAAATTTAACATTCAACTTCAAAAATGATCCGAATGACAAAGAACTTTTGACTAAGAATATTTACAGTTCTTTAATATAAACTAATTTAATAAACTATTCGATATTTCAAAATTTTTGTAATATATTTATAACTTGATGTTGAAGTTATAATAAATATAATCTATTAATATATAAATGTATTAACCAAACGTCTTCTCTATTTGTTAAAATAAATAAATATAAAAAGGGAACCTATCAAGTGTTTGCTTAACGTATTTAAGAGTTACACAAAAAATCTACATATTTATCTCAGAAAATAATATTCTATTAAATATTATCAAAAAACTTCTCAAGAATTATTAAGTAGCACAAATAGCTTATTTAATTAAGCATTACTTCAATATAACAATCTGAAACGGAGTTGCAAATTGGAAACGCTATCTTAATAATAATATCTAATTTATGAGATATTGTGGCAGTTACTTTATATTTATATATAATTATTATATACTTGATTTATTGATTAATATAATAAAATACCAGAAACAGCAGAGGTAGTCAATTACAATAGGACCTTTGAAAATATATTTTAGACATTGTATCTTAAGTTGCAATCAACTTCTTTCAGAAATAACGCTCGGTATAAGTTCTTCCATTGAAAAAAGATTTCAAAAGAGGAACTAACAAAGACTTTAAAGTATTTCTAAATATTCATAAATTACTAGTTCAAATAGCTTGATAATATTTTAACTCTTTTGAAAAGTATTACATTATATAAATTATCTCTTTTAGTCGTAAACAAGTAAAGACATGTATACAACAGACAACAGCATATGCACTTTCTGATTCTGATTTCTAGTCATAGTGCTATCAAATCCAAATGTATTATTCAAATTCGATTGCTAACTCCAGTTATAAGCTTATACACAAACAACACATATTGGGCTTCCGTAAATTTCAAGGAATTAATTATTCAAAGTATACATATGTGGGTGATCTTTATCGGCTTTCGTTTATAAAATCTTATATAGTTAATATTTTTTTCCATCTTCACTTAGTTTTTTTATATACTATATGTATACTTATTATTGACATAACAATGTGATTCCCTACTCTTATAAAGTACCGTTCGTAAAGTTTAAAGATTTCATTATAAAATAGAAAATAATGTTAAAAAAAGAAAGAAACCAAAATATAATCGGATTTTCATGAAATATCGGCTTTGTTTGCCAGATTTTCCTATACCATGAGTTTTCAAACCGACGTAATTATTGATAACTTATCCGCAGTACATACATACGGCTGTACAGCCCTTTTGTAGATGTTGTAAACTGTGACCACTTTTTAAATTATGCCCTACACCTAAGTAATATTTATTTACGTAGTATGGAAATTAAAAATAATAAAAATATTATACTAATTTTTGCTGGTGTTATAGTTACTATGCCCATTATAAAATTTTAATAAAAAAAAATAAATAAAATATTATAGTGGAAAAATATTATAATAAATTCATCATTACGTAGAACATCAGGATGCATATTTATTGGGACTTATAGAAAAATGTATAAAGTATAGTAGCATTTATTTATAAGGAACGCATTAATCGGGTAAGCCGATTAAATCTCACTATCTTTAAAATATTTCTCAAATTGTCAATTATATTATATTGCCAATTATATTGCCAGTTATCATCATATATGTATATAACACCATATAAACACCTTTCATAGAAAAGGATGATAACTAGGAACACATTCGATTAAATCACCTTTTAAACAAAATCGAGTCGATATCAGCTTTAAACCTTAAAAGTGCTTATTACCAGAATATTTTTGGAAAAATCTTTTGGCGTTAACGATACCCAGTTTAGGAGACAGTAAAGGACGTGCTTTTCGATACTCTTAATGTGCTTTATAACGACCTCTTGCGGCATTAAACATAAAATATAGAAAAATAGAGATCGGTCACGACTGCCAAGATTTTTATTTTAGAATTGAATTACTTTATTATTTCTATAAAATATATGACTTCATATTTAACTCATAATAATAATAATAATGGAAATAGAAAAATAAGCAATCATTTGTAGGTTAAATGTAATATTTTTATTATTATTTCTTAACTTAAAATGTCCATTAAATATACAGTATACTGTGTATACTGCCTTGTCTTGTGTTTGGACAGATATCATCAGATTTATGGTATTCGACGAAGATTTGAAAATAAGTATTATATTATCATCTTTTTGCGTCTGCCAACTTGAATAATCAACGATGTCATTGTCATCTGAATAATACATGCTATAAAATTTGAAAAAAGCAGATAATTTGAGACATTAAAATAAAATTGCTTTATTAACCTCATTAATATTTTTAATCTTATCAACGCCGCGACAATGAGCAAAACTTAATTTTTGTTCCGAAACAATTATCAAATTTTCTTTTATTAGAAATTGTTTAATAAAGTTATAGCAATCAATATCACAACACTATTGTAATATTAATAATTGATTTATATAAATTGATGTCATTATTATTATTAGTAGGTTAGTTATTATAGATAGGTACTTTATGAGAAACTAGCTTTCACCCTCAACTGTAGCTCGCACTATGTTCGATATTGAATCGCAAGTTTCATCTTTACAGTATTTTGTCAGCTTATTTTTTTCCACCTCTCAAGCAGTTGACCTCTACCACCAGATCAGATCTACGCACCACGAGTCGCAGTAGTTTGGTTGCGTGCTCTTACTTTCTTATCGAAGTACTTTTGTTGTAACTATGTAGCCTAAAAATATTTCAGAAATAAAAATATATAAGATACAAAATAGGGGCATTTAACAATATTAAATAAATAAATTAAACAAAAAGTTGCTATTTATTTAAAAACATGCCAGGCGTCGTGGCGCGATTAAAATTGAAGCACGTAATATGAAACAGATTCGGTAATTAGAAAACGCTGGTAATTTGCGTCGTTACCATAGCAACCTAAGTTCACATCCAAATTAATAGAATGCCCAGCGAAGCAGGCGGGAATAAGCTATAATAGTATTATTATAGGTTTCATAACTTCATATCATAATATGATATTGTAATGTAAAAATATATTTAGATAATTATTCATAGTTTTCAAAAATTATGATTTTAATAATAAATTATGATAACATTGATTGTATTATAATAAATTATCTGGGATGTTGTAATAATGATAATATTATTGGAGTAAAATAATATGTTAAGTTAGTTGTAAAGAATAAAAATTATATATTATGTATTTGTTAAATAATAATTTGGCTCAATGTATGCGTTGATGTTATAATTAAATGCATCCAAGAAGTTAAGATTAATTAACTTACATTTGTCTACAGCCATTGAAAAATATAAATAAAAATAGTAAATAAAGTATTCTGAAGTATCCAAATCTGAAATTCAAACAATATTTATTGTAGACATATTCATAAATGTTTTCTAGCTATACTCTCGCGGTTGTAGTACATTTTTTATTTTTTTTTATTTAAGAGGAGGGCAAACGAGCTGGCTGGTCACAGATGGACGTGATCCCCGCGCCCATGAACTCTTGCAACATCCGAGGATTTACAAGAGTGTTGCCGGCCTTGTAGGTAGGAATAAACGCCTTTTCTGAAGGTACCCATGTCGTACCGATCTGGAAATATCGCCGAAGGGAGTTCGTTCCACAAGCGAGTGGAACGTGGGAAAAAAATCCTTGAAAACCGCACTGTGGAAGATCGCCGCGCATCCAGGTGGTATGGATGGTAAAGGAGGCGATGGCGAGCTGTGCGGTGATGAAATTAGGCGTCAGGCATCAGATCGAATAGTTCCTCGGAACACTCCCCGTTGTAAATGCGGTAGAAGACGCACAAAGAAGCTACGTCTTTACACAATGCCAAAGAGTCCAGCCGTTCGCAGAGCACCGGAGTTGCGCCTTATAGAGCGCAAATCTTTGGCCAGGTTTGAAGTAGTGCCTCGCTCTATTGATCACTTCCAATTTCTTCGAGGCCAACTTGGTCTTGCTCTCCAGATGACCACGAAACTGACAACCGCTCGAAATGTCGAGACCCAGTATTCTGATACTTGGCGAGGCAATGAGGGGAGTGCTCTCGAAGAGCGGTGATACGAAATGGGGTTTTCTTAGTGGTAAACGCGCAAACTTGCGTCTTCTCGGGATTGGTTTGAACGTAGTTCAGTTCACCCCACTCAGAGACCATCCCCAAGGAAGTCTTTATAGAAGACACAAGTTTCTTTGGGCACTTGTCGACGTTTTCCCGAGTGAGACCTGCACTGCCGGAATATACTGCATCCCCAGTGCTGTCATCCGCATAACTATGTATGTTGGAGATATCCAACATATCATTGATGTGCAGGAGGAACAGAGTTAGGGATAGCACGCAGCCTTGGGGTACACCAGCGTTCACAGGCTTGGGGTCCGAGCAAAAACCGTCGAGAACGACCTGTGTACGTATGCTCCCTCCAGTGAGGAATCTGGTGATCTACTTGCATAAACTCTCGGGAAGCCCATAGGTAGCTTCGAAAGAAGCCCCTTGTGTCATACACGATCGAAGACTTTCGCCATATCCAGACTAACTGCCAGACCCTCTCCCTTGCTTTCAATAACAGCTACCCAACGGTGCGTAAGATATAACAGAAGATCACCAGCCGATGGACCATGACGAAAGCCATATTGCCGGTCATTGACCAACTGTGATCCTCGAGTTAGGTTAGGAGCTGTTTATTGATAATGCTCTTCATTACTTTGGAGAGCAGAGAGGTAATGGCGATAGGTCTGTAGTTAGCTGGGTCCGAGCTATCACCTTTTTTAGGGATCGGATGGACAAGAGCACGCTTAGATGAGACCGGGACTACGCCTTTAAGGTAGGAGTACCGAAATAGACGCGTTAGCACTGGAGTCAACTCAGGGGCACACGTTCGTAGCACCAATGGAGAAATGCCATCCGGCCCACTCGACTTATGAACTTCCAAGGAAAATAGAGACTGCCTAATAGTTTTCAGCCGAAAAACTATTTCCGGCATTGAGCTCTGACACCGCGGGATGATAGGCGGTGTCTTCCCCTGGTCGTCCATAGTCGAGTTGGAGGCGAAAAGAGTGCCCAGAGATCGGCTTTCTCTTTTGCCGTGTGGGCCAGAGAGTCATTCCCCATGTGCAACGGCGGTAGGGACGGCTGGCTAAAGTTGCCTAGAGCGGCCTTTGAAAGAGCCCAAAATTTGCGCGTGCCAGGCGGGTACTTTGCCAGCTGCTCCCCGATTTTGACGACATGCTTGAACTTTGCCCTAGCGATTTGCCGTTTGAAGAATCTGGAGGCACGATTATATTTCCTCTTCAGATTTCTAGAGTTCGGATCCTTAGTGACTAACGCATTGGCCCAAGCTTGATAAGCCAGCCGTTTGCCAGCTGCTGCAGACCTGACAGACGCATAAAACCAAGGCCGCGATCTGCCACCAAGTAGTACCACAGAGCATGGTACAAATAGTTCCATGCCCTGTAGTATCACATCAGCTACAGCCACAGCGCAGTCACTAGGATCATCAAAAGGGAAATAAATCGGCCCCCATAGGTAGGATACAAAAAAGGGCCGCATTCCATCCCAATCCGCTGACTTTTAGTGCCAAACGCGTCGAGTCGCAGGTGTTGTGCGACCCGAACGTTGAATGGGCACTACACTCCGTACCAGACAATGATCAGAGGACCCTAACGGAGCCTCGACAGTGACCTGGTACTTTCCGGGATGTGTAGTCAGCAGAAGATCCAACAAAGAGGGCATATGGCTGTCCACGTCCGGTAGACGAGTGTGCGTCTTGACCAATTGGGACAGACCATTATAGTCGGTAGCACGTAACCCTAACCAATCGGCATGGTGCGCATTGAAGTCACCGAGGACTACTACTTCGGCGGAGGGAGTCTGTGAAAGCAGATCGTCAATCTTCTCCTGAACATGGCCCAAGAGTTGATCCGTTTCTGCTTTACCACTATGGGACCTGTAGAGGCACGCGTAGACTCTGACATGGTCATCCATGTTTACGCGCAGCCAGAGTATAGACAGGTCCCGACCTTTAAAAATCTGAAGGCGACGGTAGCAGACATCCTCCCTTATGAACACAGATACCCCGGCGTGTGGTATAAAATGGTGTTCTAGTTTATACCCGGGGTATGACAGGTACGCTGTTTCGCTAGGTTGAGATATCTGCGTCTCCATCAGAAACAACAAGGCCGGCTGCGCCGTCTCTAGATGATAGTGGACGGCGTTCGATTTGGAATGAAGTCCTCGGATGTTGCAAAAGTCCACATTTAGAGTGGGTCGGGGTGCCGCTGCGTTGACTCATCGTTTGCCCTCAAAAAAACACAAAGTGCGATACTTTGCCCGTCTCAGATACGACGGGCAGTCCGAGCAAAATCCGAGAATCATTTCCCAGATTTTGCTCGGGGGGGGGTCCCCGGCTTCATCAAAGCCGGTACCCTCCTGGGGTATTTTTCTTTTCGGCATCGCTTTCATGTTTCATGGCGAGGGGGGGGAGGGAAATTTGGGCTTCCGGATTCTCTCACTCACCGACGGAACATAACCAAATGAATTTGTTACTACGCGTCGGTCTTCTGTGAGAGGGTTGTCCTTCCCCGGTCGGGCCAGCCCAATACGAGCTGCAGTCAGATAACTACAGCTAGGCTCTACCACCTAAAAATTTTATTTATTACATAACGTTGCAGTGAAGCTGTTTCCAAGTTTACATATTGTGAGTATAGAGAGAAATAATTTATTTCCTCAATATACTTTTGTTGGTTATACATTTATACTGATGGATGGTGAATTTTTATTCCGTGATAATATGAAGGGGTTGGCAATGTATTAACTTGACTTCCTATTTGTATTTTAATCATTTGTGTTTGAATGTGTTTTATATTGCCTTTAAAAAGTCGTTACTTAGTATAGTTGAAAAGATATCTTTAGTGTTGTGGAATAAAAAAATATATAGGCGTGTAAGGATTATTTTGTTATAATTAAATTAAACAATGGTCCTATTGTTATTCGATATTATAACAGACTAAAACGATTACTATTTTAAATTTTTCAGGTAATGAGAATTTTGGTTAATTTCTGCATCTTAAATATGTAGAAAATGGGAACCTATTTTATAAAATTAGGGTTTCATATTGAAGTTCTTTAGTATATTAATATATTATTTTTTATTGATTTAATCCTGTTTTAATTATAATACTACTACATGCTGTAACAATAAATTATATAATATTTGTAATTAATTACAAAATATAATTGTTAAGTTACATAAATTACCTTATAATTTTTGTATTGTTTACTTTCATGAATTCGAAAATATGTTAATATTACTTAATTAAGAAAGCTTAAAAAAATATTTATTGTAATTTAATTTAAAAAAAAGATTATTATATTTTAAATATTATACTTTTATTCAAAACTGTACCTCACAGAATAAACCTTTTACGCCGTAACTTATACCTACTCCCTTTTGTTCAAAAGCCTACATTTTTAGAAAGTGATAGAACCTAACCAATAAAGGCAATATCCTTAAACAATGCTATTGTGTCATGAAAAAGGCACCCCTAGATCGCTTTGAACCCCTTTCATTCTTACATGGGCAGGCCATTTTGCAATTCGGAAGAGAAATGAACGGTTTAAATATTGCTTGTTTCATGTGGTAAAATGTGGATAACATTTTAATAAAACTATTTTACTGATTTACATTTCAAATATTGGATGCGTTTTAAGCGTAGATCGACGTTTAGAATACTGTGTAGAAATCGTACCCACAGAAAGATGAGATGTGATGTGTAAAATAAATTTATTTAAATATATATTCCTCGATTAAATCTTACGATACATTATCGATATTCTGCTTATGTTGAACATTTAAGTATTTGAATTTGTTAGAGATATCCAGTACTAAGATAGATAAAACAGAACTACTTATAATATTCTTAACGAAAATAAAACCAAACATTGTAATCGTAGCACAAATACATCTTTGATTTGTTTTGTAAGTGAGGAGGTTTCGCGAGGTTTCAACACCACACCTTATTTCAATAAAAACTCTCCAGTACTTCTTCAGTTTGATATTATAGCCCATATCAGATTTTGATGTAAATATAAATATTGATAGACAAACAGATCTGTTATTTAACGAACATACGGCAATTTTGCATTTAAAATGTTGCGAAAGTACATATTTAGCCTCGTTTCTTTTTTATTATAGTTTATGTTAAGATATAGTTAGATAGATACCCGAGACCTTCTATTATAATTAAAATTTTATGAACCTTGCTTAAAATACGTGACAAAATGTAACAAATTTGAATATTACATATAATCTTTTGAAATTCGTGGTATTTATCTAACGAGACGATCGTAAAGGAAATTGTTATTTTCTGCTACGCTTAAGGTGTTTTGTAATGACATTTTGTGACATTACATTATAAGACAAACATTGCTAATGTAAATAAGATATAAGCCATTGCTATTTTCAGGTTACTTATACTTTTACAACTTAAATTGTAATTATTTTATCAATAGATTTTCACCAATGCACCTCATGAAATAATTTTCATATTAGGTCGGTTTAAAGAACTGAAAATCGTAATTATGCAATTATTCAATATAAGAATAAATTCTCTATAGAAAAATTAATCTTTTTTTAAAGACAACTCGGCTCATTTAGAACGTTATTGATTTTATGAAATGTCGGAAAATTAGCATTTAGGAGTCTGAGGAGAAGTGAAAAGGTCAGGATAACAGACATATTTTTTATCATCTTTTGGTGATTTCAAGGTGATTAAGATGTTCGTATAAAAACAAGTAGTCCGCTTTAAGGTCGAGCTTGAATGTAGACTGAGAGCTGATTGGTTACCACCTCTATATGGGAAGAATTACGTGAAACTATGATTACAACTTTCAATCCTTTTAAAATCGATACCTCCGTGACATGCAAAGGTTTAAAGATCACTTTTAAAATTCCAAGTTTTTAAGCTTTAAGCCAAAGGTGGCTGATATGCAGTCGTCTAACGATAGCGATGAGTGATGGGCGTCTTAGAATACAGTTGATGAATGATAGAGCTGAAACTGTTTCCGAACTATTTCTATTGCTTCGTTGAACTAAGCATCCAAATAACTCTGTTTTTAATTTCCCACCACAGAAGCAGACCAGATTCTCATTAAATTATCGCAACAATCCTTTCCAAATAACTGCAAATAAACTGATAATTCGTTTGACAACTGTCATTTTAAAACCATTCATTCCTTGTATGTCATCAATAATAACTTTCTAACGTAAACGCTATATTACAAGACAATCATTCAAATCTAACTTCATAAAACCATTCCAACGTCAATTCTTTATCTCCAGGAAACTAATCAAAACTCAATACCATGCGTATGCAAATTGATAATATAGAAATAGATACAGTTTTGGACAATGGTGCAGAGCGATCTGCAATGCGTGAGAATATTGCGAATAAAATTTCTGAGCGTAGGTAAGACGTATTTAATTTCTTATTCGGATTAGGGCCAGTTCCGGTAATTTCATGCACACTGACGTACATATGTCTGCATTATTAATAATATTCACGATGAAATTATGTTCCATGTTTTTTCCGATTTTTAAATAATAGTCGATGTATAAGTTGGTGCATAATTGTTACGTAATACTGGTCTAGGCGTGAATGTAATAGTTTTATTTGCAGATTAATAATAATAAAAAAGATTTCTATTTTATCCAAACAAAATTACTTTTTAGAATACGATAAGAGCTGTACTCTTACTGTAATTAAAATATATGAGAAAATATAAATTCGTTGAAAATATAAATAACAAACAATTAATATTATGTTCAATAAGACAAATGCAAAATATTAGAATTTGGTTTCTTATAATTGTGAACACAGGACTACAGATAGAAGCCCTTTGGTATATATTTACTTAATTTTACTGTCTATCCGTTCAATAATATCATTTAGGAAAGTAGCAAACCTAATACCAGTTGTTAACTTTTATATAATAAGAAATGATTTGAAGAACTCGAGAATTTTAAATAACCATTCAAGGATCTTAAAATATCGGATTTCAGAATTTCAAATATATTTAGAGAAGAAATTCTCATAATGGTTTTCAAACTGCGCTCTCGAAGCTGAAAGATAATGGGGGTTATTTATTTTATAGCGCACCAGTGAAGATATTCTATTGAAGTATACACATTCTGCATGTCAAGTACTGACAAAGTTTTTTACCGGAATATATATTTAAAAAAGTTCTTTTAACTGATTTAGTTCGATTCATACTAGAAACAGTCTATCAATAAGGTAAGATTTAAAAACTTGTAATGAATATTCTGAAACTGCAATCGTTATATCATTTGGGAATGACTACATATTGATTTTAAAATAATTAAAGAAGTTATATTTAAAATACAAAATATTATTTTATGTAAAAGATTTACGCAAATATATTTAAAGGACATTACTGAACACTAGTTCTCAATTGTAAGGCTTCATTAAATTAAATCTATACGAGTAAGCGTATATTGATAAATTATTACAGAAGTTTTTAAATATTATTATCATTTATTAAAACATAAAACGTTTAGATATTCTTAATAAAAAGTGCATATTATATTATTTTAAATTAATATCCTTTGAAGATTTAAAAAGGCGATAAAGTCAGTCACCGTACTAAGTTCTCGAATTATTGCATCAGGCTGGCATCGATAATAAACATCGGCTATTAAAGCAATTAAATCAATTTGTTATAACATTTCAATGCAATGCAATTATTACACCAATATCTGCAATCACTGTATTATATAAGGCTTCCATAAATTAAACCATTAATATACAGTATTCTTTGAGTTTTGGTACAAAAATTTGTATATCATAACATGGCCATTATTATTATTTACAACAAATCTTAAATCTAGACCATTAGGTATAAAACGTTTCAAATTGCACACATACGAGTCGTAAAGGTTTCTCTTCCTTTTTAAATAATACAAACCCTGGCATCTACATATTTTTATGACTCGATATTTCACTGAGAAATGTCATAATATGAGCATATTTCAGTATGTAGGTACTACCGGATACTATTATTACAACAATTAATAAAGCTTTTTTGTATCTAAGATTAAAATTAAATGTTATACCTATAGGGTATATATTGTGCAAGTAAGCAATATTAATTGTATACAAGTGAGGTGCGATGAACGTACCACACTGACACACTGAGTCACCCTGAGACACTCAGTCACGGAGACAGTCGCGCAATGTAATTAGGTGTGAATAAACGTATCTCAAGCAACGTCGATGTTTCTCTAAATCACGATCACGTAATCATGACCCACATACCTAAATACCACCAAAGTAATATTAATAATAAACTATCTGTGCTATATTAGTTATGTATGATAGGGTTACAATATATGTATGTATGTATGTTTGTACAAGGATTGTTTTTTTCTTACAATGGGCTTTACATTTTTATAGATGAGAAACACATTTTTCAGCGGACATTTTTGGATACTACAAATTGTTTTAGTAGTTTTAAATTATTAGTCAATCAATTCAAAATATAGTTATGCGGCCAAATCAATTTGCTTAGGATTTTCTGATGCTTAAAGTTTGACGGATGTCAAAGTAAAAAATAAATGAAACACATAATTTTGGATTTTTACTATTACGCATTTATTGCAGATTATAGTATGAGAAATCTGTATTCATTACTTATTCTCTAAATCTGCAATTCCCTAAACAAATGCTTTATACCTTAAAAAAGAAAAGGAAGCGCCAGATCAGTTTTAGATTTTTACGTAATGCGAACATTTGGCAAGGTGACGAAGATAGATATATTCTTCTTTGTACGAAAAGTGCCTCCAAGATCTATTTTATTTTAAGATTTATAGTCTAATACGTTAGGATAAGCTACATAAACAAACAAACCATTAAGTAAAAATAATAATATATTTCAATATTAAAATCAATTGAAGATTGTTGTGGGTTTAAAATATCTCTAAAACTTTAGTATTGTAAAGAATTACATTATATAATTTAAACTACAATAATAATTAGGTCCGCCTAATTTTGTAAATAAATACAAAAACAAACATTTAATTATTTTTTGTTGAAGCCATTTTGGAATACATAAGAATTATTTAAGAATCAACATATTCAAACATGTCAATAACTAATATTCTTTGAAATAATATTGCATAGCACACAATAATAAATGAATATCAAAGAACTTCTAAGAAATGTAAGGACTACAAATAGCTTATTTAATTGATCATTACTTTAATTTAACGATCTGAAACGGATTTGCAAATTGGAAACACAGTATTGGTACAAGGTTGAGAGTTTTAATAAGCTTATTATTTGTAATTCGATCTTATTCTTGAGATATTACAGCACTTACAATTTCTCTTAGGTATTCATATTCTTTAATTTATAGACCTTATTAGACCTAATTTGAATAAAAATAATCTTAATACTAAATAACTTAAGATAAATTTACATATAACTGTAAAAAACAGGTCATGGAAAAAATATATTAAAATTGTAATTATTTGCCACAAAAATAATGCTGCTTTGCTAATGAAGACTGCTCCGATGCGGTCGGTATACTTTCTTCTATTGAAAACCGATTTCTAAAGAGGACCTGACAAATAATTTTTAAACTATTTCTAAATAATATTCGGAAACCTTTAATAGTTAAATTTTTTTTGATAAAAATATAAATTAACAGTCCTTTATAACTGTTATCCGGAATGTTTGTATGGTTTTGTAGATAGAAATATCTGTTTCAGCCCGAGTTATGATTCCTGTACTATAAGAGGTCAAAGAAGCCAAGTCTTTTGGGAGCAATCAACATGTAAAAAGTCAAGATTACAATCAATGAATTCTATAATGCAATTAATATTTGAAGTTTGAAAACTATAAAAAAATAGCAAGTGTACGTTCTTAACTAGCTTTTCCTCTCGATTCTTAACAAACTTGCTTACCTTGTGGGATGCGTCATTTCAAATTAAATTAACCCTACCTTTGAACTTTGAGCTTATCTTTTTAGTTAAGTCGATAAGATATAATTATATAATTTCTCATTTCCTTACACAAATCGAATTATGGTAGATCTGAAAAGCCTTTGAATACTTCAATAGAATCTGTTTTATGAGAAGACTTGGAATTGGTTTGAGTAATTGACTTTAATATATTCTTCCAGCTGTTCCCATTTAATTTTGTGTTCAATGTAAAATGTAAGTTAAGAATAGTATTTCAATTAAGATATTGGGTTTTATTTTTATATTTTATAATAATATTGGGTTAGACTAAGCAGACTTAACATCTAATTAAATTAATTATTTTCAACTAACAAACCTGCAGACTTTGCGCATTATGAATTGCCTCAAAAATAATAGTAAAACTTTTAACTGCAAATCTAAATGAAACAAAAAAATTGTATTTCGAATCCTTTTGCATTTAAAGTTTAAAAGACAACGTGAATTATAAAGAACCGTAATAAATCAACACTTCTAAAGAAATTGTCAAATTATTTTCGTTACTTCATTAGGTGTTACATTTTAATAGAAATTGTGGCGTAATAAAACAGCTAAATAGCTAAATAATATATAGCTAATAAAATAGCTAAATAGCTTACTTTAAAAATAGATAAACACCAGGAAATTGCTTTTATACCTATGTTACATATCAGACCTCGTATCTATTTCACATATCTTATTACTCGAATGCTCAAAACCGATTAATTAAAAGATATTTGTATATTTCACAAAATAAACACACCTTTTTAATATATTTTTTATTATATTTTATTACTTATGAACGTAAATAAGAGGTTCTTCTTAACAAAAACAACTTGTAAATATCATCACGCATGTAAAGGCTGCATTTTAAGTTTAGAAAACGATAAAACAATGAAATACTGACCGCTTAATAATAATATTACAACTCTAAACGCCATAAATGTTTCTAGAATTAGTTTAAACTATCATGCTACCCGAAATAATAATGTTTTAAAGGCATTGCAAGGCAAACAGCTCGTGTCCCTCGCTCCTTCTCAGCGAATTGTTGTCAAATAAAGATCTGATAACTTAGATCGCCGTGACACTCACGACGTGTATTAATAAAATCAACTTATAGTTAGTAATGAAATAACCTATTGAAAATGATTTTATTGCTAAAATTAATATAACAAATGTTTATTAAGTAATCATAAAACTGTAATAACAATATATCATGTACCATCAATCAACTTACTGTAAAGATTAGCTTCGTCATAAACGGAGCGAAAAATGAGTGATGGTTGTGTTTATGAGGCGATGAATTCATATCAGGTAGAAGGTGGACTTAATGACAGCCTATATAGCATCATTACGTCACATGAATAATAGAAGATGACGTTCAAATTTGTGCTGTACGGAGTCGTGAAATCGCAGTATTTAGTGAAAATAAGGAAATTATACAGGGTGGGCCATGAATTAGTTAACATTTGAAAAAATCGTATAAAAAAAACCATTTAACATATTTTAGAAATAGTTTATTTACGAGAAAGCTAATTAGTTGTAATTTTTTTTTTTAATTATTTCGTCTAAATGACCACCGTTTCGTCTTCTGCAAAGAGACCGCGAGATCGCCGACATCTCTTCGATGATTTTTTCTTTAAGTTGACGGAGTATATTCGGTTTATCAATGTAGACACGACTCTTTAAATAACCCCATAAAAAGAAGTCTGCTGGGGATAGATCTGGACTTCTGGGCGGCCATGGGATGTCACCTCGTCTGGAAATCAGCTTTTCCGGAAACATTTCTTTGACCACCGGCAAGGACTCGTTCGATGTGTGACACGTGGCTCCATCTTGTTGAAACCATGTGTTACGATTATAGCCAGCAAATTCCAGTAGCATCGGTGCTAAAAACTCCCGTAACATTTTCACATACTCGGCAGAATTAACAGTAACTGAACGGCCTCGAGAATCTTCAAAAAAGTAAGGTCCGATGATTCCTTTTGCTGAAATTGCAGCCCATACAGTTACCTTAGGAGAGTGAAGTGGCCTTTCATGTTTAGCTTTGGGATTTTCGCTGCTCCAATACCTGCAATTCTGTTTGTTTACATGTCCATTTAGGTGGAAATGGGCTTCGTCAGAGAATAAGATGTTGTCAAAATTACTGAATCGAGTTAACATTGTTTCGGCATATGACTTACGCAAATTTAAAACATTAGGGTTTAGTGCTTGCACTATCTGGATCTTATATGGATGTAATTTCAAATCTAATTTCAAAATACGACGTAATGATGTGCGGGATAATCCTAATTCAGCCGAACGTTTGCGCGTTGATAAATCTGGATCACGTCGAACAGAAGCGGAAACTTGCTGCACGTTCTCTTCGCTTCGAGAAGTTCGCGGGCCGCCGGTTTGTTTCACATTTAGTGTAGATCCCGTCTCTTCGAACTTCTTCACCCATTTCTTTATTAAAGGAGCACTTGGACACTGACTTAAGTCGTGTAAACCATATTCAACGCGAAATAAGCGTCTCACAGCAATGAGCGAAAAGTTGTTTAAATAAAACTGTTTCACACAGTAAGCGCGTTGTGACCCCGTGAAGCGATCCATTGCGACTAAATTTCCAAGAAGCGAGCTATTGCCCCCGCCCGCGCCCGCGCCCCGCGCTGCAATAGTTTGCGTGGTAAGTTACATTTAAATGTTAACGAATTCTTGGCCCACCCGATACAAGCCATATCCTAAATATATATACAACATTTTAAAACAATATTATAAGAATAAAATTTTAAGTTGCGAAATAAAATAGAAAACGTTAAACTTAAAATTAATATTTAACTTATTAAACTCGGTAGGTGACATTTTTACATCTCACTTCATAATTACAACTCATATAATTAATTATTCGTTACTTTGGTAAACCAACTGTAACTTTTCTTTAAAAATAATGTTACACATATAATTAATGTAAATTTATTGTAGTGTTTGGATAGCTAACGCAAAATAAAATATTTTTTTGCCACTAGATGAGCTGCAGTTATTTTTTTTTAAATAGCATTTCAGGCATTATGAAGCGTTTACTTAATTTTCTGTTAAACTAACAGTTTTGATTATAAGAATTTAACAAGTTCATGAACAAGTTTATTATTGAAAAAAATAACAAAAAAAAAGGTAACACAAAAACATTGTATATTCCCAGTGTTGCCATGATAATAAAGACGACACCACTCAAAATAACATTTGTGGATTTTAGTCGTTCGGACTAAAGAGAACGTATATTTCTTTGGCACGTTCTCCAAATAAAAATTCGTTCTCCGTTCTACTCCTTTTGGCACAGTCAGATAAAAAGAGCCTAGCTGGATAATTAGATAATAATGTCTATTTAGACAGCTCGATAAAAACGATCATTATAATGATACTATAAGTTTTTTTTAATGATCGCTATCCTAAAAATATTATTACATAGAATAGTTTGATACAAACAGAGAATCTGATTGTTTTATTTTTAGGTTTGATAATTTGAATATTTTTTTTATTATTCCATTTACGTTTAAACAAAAGGTTTGAAAGATATAATTTTTATTTTTTAATAATTTTCATAAAAATTCTTCACTCTGTCTTGTACTTACTTAAACGAGCATAGCATGCCATGTCAGAACCCTCAAGGTACGAATAGATTACTCAATCAAAAGTCGATAAAAATACTGAGGAATTTTCAAAAAATACATTTTTTCATTTATAATATATATTAATATTGAAAAGAATTTCTTGTTCTACTTTTAAAAATCAATAGTGGATATTTTTAAATATAAAATAAATAACAAATATGTAAATCTCATATACAATAACTTTATACTTTTGAGGGTAGGTGTTAAAATAGTCAACAACAGTTTTTAGTTGCTCTATTAATTTAATATATATAAATAGTAATTTTGTAGTTAACAGTGTTTAAATTCTTAATATTTAGTTTATTACAATAATTCTGGATATAAATATTAATGTTATAATATAAATTATAACTTTACTTACATCAATCCCAACAACTTATCATAAAACAGTATATTTCGAACATAAAGCACTATTTTCTGTTTTATTGAACACTCACATCACAATGGCTAATATTACTGAACTTGAAGCATGCTGGACACAACGGATGGCTGATTTTAATAAGCGCCTTGAAGCTGCGACAACTCCATCGAAACCAACAGTACAGCAACTGGCCGATGAATTTAAAGCTTTTAGAGAGATTGTGCATAACATGCTCAATTTGCTGCATCAGCAAGCTCGTGATTGTGCTAAAATGGTTGATGCCTTAGATATGAGACAGAGGCAAAAGGTTCTGCTAATTAATGACATCACTGAAGATAAAAATACAGATATTCAACAGGAGGTCCTAAATCTAATCCATGAAAAATTAGGCCTCTCGCATGTCTCTAAAGATTGCATCAAGCGTTGTCATAGACTGGGTGTCCAAAGTGGTGAGCATATCAGACCCGTACTTGTTCACTTTAGGTATCACAACACCAAGGCTGAGTTATGGAGGTCCAAATCCAAGTTAAAGGGCACAGGATATACGGTGACTGAGTTCCTCACTAAAGTTCGCCTGGCGATTCACAAGAGAGCTAGGCGGCATTTCAATATGAAGAATGTCTGGACTCTTGATGGAGTAATACATATCAAGGTACCCGGTGGAGACCATGTGAAAATCGTTACTGAGGAGGAACTCGATCGGCTGATCTCGGAATATCCCGACACTATAACCACTACAGAACCATTGGCTACTTCGAGCGGTGCCCAGCAGCAGGTTGTTCGTCATCAAGCGCCTCGTCGCAAGCCAAACATCGCAGGGGTTCAAGGTGAAGATTTCAAAAAGTCTCGGCGTATGGGTGTGAAGAAATAATTCATTCACAGTATGTAATAACCTCTTGGTCTGTCATTAATATACTTGTATAACCCAATACTTCTCCACAATTAACATTTTGTATAATATTAATAATTTGATAAATCATAGTTCTAAATTCAAACTCATTTTAAAACTGTTGTTGTTAATATTTACTAATAATAGTATTAATTATGGGTATATCTAATTTAACATTACTTAATATTATTATATTGTATTCTCTGAACTGACAAGTTGTCAGTGACAGTGATTAACTGTCAGTCAATGTGACGTTTATGTTTCCGCACAGAACCAAGTAATGTTCATTCAGTTTTAATTCACTTTTTTAAATTTTTCATTGTTAGTTTTATGTTTCATATAATTAAGTCTTTTTATTATATTACATGTACTGTTTATCAAAACTTAATAATCGTGTAAACAGTAAACTGTTGGGTTGGTGATAAATAGGGTACTTTAATTATTATTTCTTTTTTTTTGCAGCACAAGTTTAGTTGCGCTTTTAATAATTATTATTATTTTTTATTTTATTTTATTTATTCTTATTTTATTGTTTATTTATACTCCTATTTCCTAGTTTATTTATTTAATATACATTATGTCTGATAATGAATCTTCTCACAGTATTGATGACACATTTTATTCATTGCACGACTCCAGTGGCTCCTTTGATAGTTGTGACGATTCAATAAACAATAGCTTAACTTCTTTAAGTGGACATTTGGAACGCATATTTTTTGATAATTGTAACTTTTTCAATATTTGTCATTTAAATTCTCAAAGTATACCGAGCCACTATGCTGAACTAGAGGCCACTTTTTCAAAGAATAATGCAATCCACGCGTTACTTATCTCCGAGAGCTGGCTAAAACCACAATTGCACTCTGCACTTTACCCATTACCTGGGTTTGTGCTGCTAAGGAATGATCGGACAGACAGAAGGGCGGGTGGTGTAGCTGTATATTTAAAAGCCTCTATTGCTCATAAAGTAATTTTAATGTCTCCCTCTCGATATTCAGCCTCCTGTGAGTACTTGTTTTTAGAGCTGGATTTTAAAGGTGTCAAGGCACTCTTAGGCGTTATATATTGTCCTCCCTCGACTGATTACTTTGCAGACTTAGAAGACGCCCTAGATAATATATCATCTAATTATAAACATTATATAATAATGGGTGACTTTAATACTAATCTCCTAAAATCTTCCTCGCGATCCCTTAGACTTCGATCTATCATTGAGTCAGTTAATCTCTCAATTCTCCCTTTGAAGGCAACTCATCACAATTTAGACAGTGATGATTCATGGATAGATCTCATAATTACTGGAGCCCCTGAATTGTCAAAAGGTTTTGGACAGCTATCTGCTCCTGGCTTTTCGCGACACGATCTGATTTACTTGTCGTACAAATTAAGACCCCCTAAACAGAAACCTAAGATCTTGAAAATTAGAAATTTGTCACACATAAACTTAAATGATTTAATGCGAGATACTTACAACGTTGATTTTTCGATAATAAATGCAGCGTCAACAATTGAAGACAAAGTTAATTGTCTTAACAATACCATTTTAACATTGTATGACACTCACGCACCAGTACATCAAGTTAAATTAAAGCGACCTGCAGCGCCGTGGATGACTGTCTCTATTCGGGCTGCTATGACTAAACGGGATCGTTTATTTATAGCATTTAAAAAAGACCGTAATGCGCAAAATTGGTCAATTTACAAGCGTGCGAGGAATCGGTGCAATCAAGTGATACGAATAGCTAAACGCCGTTATATTCATGACAATATAAGTAATTCTTCATCTCCTGATACATGGAAGTTTCTAAATTCTATTGGTGTTTGCACGTCACCTTCCGTTGATCCTTGCTCTCCTCTGCCATTAGATGAGATAAATAATTATTTTGTCTCTATTCCTCAATTAGATCATATAATCCTATCTCAAACACTTGATTGCATTTCATCAATGCAGAGTCCTGATATCCCATCTTTTTATTTCACAACTGTACCACAGGATGAAATTAAAACAACCATTTTTTCTATAAAATCTAAGGCAATGGGCTGTGACAATATTAGCAGATCTATGATTCTTAATATTTTGGATCCTCTCTTACCTTTAATGTTTCATATTATTAACTTTTCTTTAACATCTGGCGAATATCCCAATATTTGGAAAAAAGCTTTGGTGCGTCCTTTACCTAAAATTCCTCAACCTACTCTCCCAAATCACTACAGACCCATCTCCATATTGCCATTCCTATCAAAAGTTCTAGAAGCCTGTGTTTATAAGCAAATATCTTCTCATATTTTCAAGTACAACCTGCTGAGTGTTTACCAGTCTGGGTTTCGTCCAGGTCACAGCACCAATACCGCTCTCATAAAAGTAACCGACGATATTCGATTTGGTATGGACAAAAAACTATTAACAGTGTTGGTGCTTGTAGACTTTTCAAATGCTTTCAACACAGTTAACCACGAAATCCTCCTTGCCATTTTATCTTTAGTCAAGTTTAGCCCATCTGCAGTTAAATGGTTTTCATCCTATCTTCGTGACCGCCAACAGTCAGTTAGCATGGGTGGCTCATCCTCCATATGGGCCAACATAGACACTGGTGTGCCACAAGGCGGAATTCTTTCTCCCATTTTATTTTCTTTATTCATTAATACATTAGTTCCCAACTTCGACTGTTCGTATCACTTATACGCTGATGACCTTCAGCTCTATGTGCAAACTGGGATAAATAACCTTTCAAATGCAATTGATACCATTAATCGCAACTTGAATCAATTGAGTTTATGGTCCTCCAGATTTGGTGTTTCTGTTAATCCTAACAAATGTACAGCTATAGTTATTGGAAGCTCAAGATTGCTGGACAGAACGGATTTTGACAGCATGCCAGCCGTCACATATAATGGCAATGTCATACCACTATCAAAGACAGTAAAAAACCTGGGGTTGTGCATTGACTGTAAGATGGATTGGCGACAGCAGATAAATGAAATATGCCGTAAAGTCAATGCCTCATTACAGTCCTTATATCGTACGAAACATTTCCTCCCCATTAAGACGAAAGTAATGCTAATCAATTCACTTATCTTACCCCTTATTGATTACGCAGATGTCTCCTATCCAGACCTTAACAATGATCTTCTCAACAAGTTAGAGCGCCTCCTTAACAACTGTCTCCGCTACATCTTCGGTTTACGTAAGTATGATCATGTTTCTCAATTTCGCACTAAACTTAAATGGCTCACTATTCGACAGAGGCGTAGCTCTAGAATACTTAATCTCCTCTATTCAATCTTAAATGATCCAAATGCGCCTCCATACCTAAAGGAGGAATTCCAATATCTTCACGCAACACATAAGAAAATGCTTCGATCATCTTCCAACCTTAAAATGGCCATTCTACCGCATAAAACTGATTTTTTTCAGAAGTCTTTTAGAATTCAAGCTTCTATACTCTGGAACAATCTTCCTGAAAATATTAGGAGGGCACCTACCAAAAGGTCTTTTAAAAATCTTATTCGCAAGTACTTCCTAGAATCTTCCTAATACACATTTCATTCAGATAAATATGCTATTTATTATATGTAAGTATACTTAATTAGATATTATATGTGTTTATAATATATATATATATATATTATATATATTTTTTTATATATTATATTATATTTTATTTATTATTATCATTAGTATTATTATTATTATTATTATTATTATTATTATTATTATTACTATTAATAGTACATATATATATATATATTTTATTTTTTTTAAATTTCACTCAGTACTAGTTTTTTATTTTTTTTTTATTTTTGCTTTTGTTACGCCTACCGCAATTTCTCACCATCCACAAAGGTTAGCTGGTAGAGAATGCCAACAGGCATTAAGTTCGCCTTTTGTAATTTACAATAAAGGGTAAATAAATAAATAAATATTGTAAAAAAAAAAAAAAAAAAAAAAAAATAAATAAATAAATAACGTCTTCAAAAAGTCACTATTTAGAACATATTTCAATGGCAAAAAATACTTATTAAAACCATTATATCAAATACTTTATTTTAACGTTAGCTCTCCGAACACTTATATAAAATTATTTTAGTTATATGTGTATTTTTTTTACCAAAAAAAGTCAATCGCAAATCAAAACAACGAATAATTAATAATTTTAGTTGAAATGATGAGGTGACATAGTAATAACCTTCCTATCCTATTACACCTACAAATTTTATTAATTATTTTTTGTGGGTGTTCGATTGGGAATCTAGATAGTTTATAATATCAATCAAAAGCGTAAACTCTTATATCAGTATTAGCATAGCATTATATTTATTAATTTTGAATATACGCACTATGTAACAATGTTAACATTTTAGAGCGAATCCAAAGTGCCGCTTTTATTAAAAGCACAAAGGCATAGTTTAGGACCTTTATCGAAAACGTGGTATCTTTTCCTAAAATTTGAAGTTATAAACCTTTCGGATAGTAGAATATATATTTTTTTAATTGTTTTTTTTTTATATGATTGCTTAATTAGTTTCGAGTATTTATTGTCAGGTGAATGCACTGTAATAATGCCTTCTATGAGCAATAAATAGAGTTTTCATTATTTTCTTATATTTAAGTATATAAATAATATGATGTGGACTACTTGAATTTAAGTTAAAGAATAAAATTATATTATTACTATCGTAAAACAAATAATATTAAATTATTACTGCGTGTAGTTAATAACCAACTTGGAGTTTGGTTCATTATTAATATTTGTAAATATTAGATAGCAAAGATATAATCACTTACGTGTTGGTAATGAAAATGCAGAAGATAAGCTAACAAGCAGGGGACAGAGCAAGAATACTTTGAGACTACATATGGAAATAGTAGAGCCTTCCGTTATTTATTTGCTGTTATATATGTTGTCTTAACCGAGGGAACACCACTCTTTTAAAGAAGATCGGCTCAAAGTAATTTTCATATTTATATTCCGTGCAGTTTTATCCCATTGCTTATCCTCTATAACATCCCGTGAATAATAAGAGTTTGTTGTTTAAGAAGATCATAAATATATATATACAACATCAATAAGAATTAGGATGTTTTTTTTTAATTTCAATAACTATAAATTAAATTATGTGATGTTCAATAATGAAATCATAATACAAAAGACGACAATATACATATTAAACTAAACATAAATATATGAAGGTATACATAGATACTGGTATACATTGTATTTGTTATTCGTTAATTAATTGTTAATCAATGATATTCCATTAGTATTTAGAATGTTAAACATTTGTGTCTGACAAAATTTCTGTATTTTGAATATTAATTTAAAATAACATTTAAAATCTACCTTGATATGAAATCCTTAATTAATTATTAATTATTAATTATTTTTTTGTATTTTGTAGGATATTCTGTAGATGAATGAATTTGAAAGAAATTTAACATCAGTTTTATGTTCCGGTTAAATTTGATATAAGGGTAATTAAATTGGTAATAAGAAAAAAAATCTCAGTAACAAAGACAATTGGTTAAGATAAGTTTGTCTTTATAATTTATGTTTCAGGCCACATAAGGTCGTCACCGTGCTGAATATTCTCAGCACGTCCTGTACGGTCTCGTTCCAAACATGTAACAGTTCCCAAAAGATACCTCATAGATATGAATTTTTATGAATTAATATAATATATATATATATATATATATATATATATATATATATATATATATATATATATATATATATATATTCTTTTAATGCAATAAAATATTATTCTCATCTAAATTAGAATAATTACTTATTTAGATTTAGATAACTATAATCTTTAAACTTGAGGTATTACTGTAAATAATTGACAGATGTAGTTCACTAACTACAATAAGTTTTAAGTAAAATTTAATTATATATATTAAAATTTTTACGTTTATTTCACGTTTATTTAATTATATAAATTATATTTACTTACATTAACAATGGCATAAAGTTTGGACTCCATTTATATTCGCAATATTTATTTATGTCACAAAAAGCCGTTACAAAATAGCTTAAGCATGGCTAAAAAATAAGAGTTCTTTTACGATCGTCTCGTAAGATAAATACCACGAATCTTATAAGCGACGTGATTATTAAAACATTTTTTTGCATATTTGGTTTTTCCGTCTGTTCTTCGACCTTAACTTTTTCTTTATATTTGAAAACCCAACATTTGATTCAGGCAATAATAACAAAACACAAAAGTACTGTAAGTAATTTTTTATTTTCTAAATCAATCTTAATTTCACTGACGACAAAATACAAATTACAATATTTTTGTTACAAGTTTATTATTTGCATACAATTGAACTGCAGTCCCAACTATATTCAAATCTTGCAGATCTCTAACATAAACTGATCATTTAAAATAAACAGAAATATCATAAATACTTCAAAACATGGAATAGGCATTATAGCAATCGATGCTATCTCTTTCAGATTGCAAAATAAACTCACTATGTAAAAATAAGATAAGTTTCAAAGCGATCTAGGAATGCTTTTGTGAATACACAAAATTATTGTTTAAGGATATTGACTTTTTTTTAATGGTGATAACGATATTGCAGGCATACCAGTGGTTCATACTAATCCACGCCATCTACCAGTACGCTTAATATTGAATATAAGTAATGGTACAGCTAACAGTGCTGAGCTATCAAAGGCTATTCTAGACTTTGTTAAAATTGTAACCACACTCATTTCATCCGTAGTGTCGCAAAAAATATGCTTCATATGTGAAATGTGGCAATACAATAAGATTTATAAGGAAGCCCGAAAGTTTACCAAAAATTTTACAGTAGGACTAATATAATGTTTCTCAACATACGGTTACATCGGCTGCAGTCCCTACTGAAGATGTACGGTTGGCATGAAAAATCTCTAATCTAAAATATGACCGCCAACCTGAAAAGGAGAGATGCATTGCTATGGTTCGGACACCAACAAAACATAGACATCACCTGGTACAACTGAAAAAAAAGCTTCATGAAATGCTGTCCTGCTACCTGCAGACTGTTTGCAAAACTATTCAACCTGGTTACATTCATCAAACGTCGGGATGAACAGGTAGCCCTAAGAAAGTTGTGCGAGTTAGGTATGGCCAATACCATGTCAGTGTTTCCTGTGGTAAAAATAAAATGAATATCATCTTGGTGTGCGTCATCATAAGAAAAAGATAAGTAATTTATTAAATAATACCTAAAATATTTACTAAAGGACCAAAATATAAAACCCTAATTATAGATGATAAGCTCAAAACTGTATATAATTTTAATAAAAAGCTAATAATAATTTTACTGAAGTTAGTATCAATAATTTGCTAAAATATCAAATATTTATTGGTAATTTAATTGTAATGAAAATAATAAACAACATATTATTGTGGTCTCTATATATTCCTTTATCCCACAGCACAAAAGAAATCTATTAAACCAAAATAAGTAACGACCTGTCATAGACAATTGATGTAGTATAATGAAATACAAATTACAAATTATTTATTTATTTATTTAACTTCACGCCATATCCCTTGCGGGGTAGCCAGAGACGACGGAGCGCCAAACGCTATGGTCCCTGCATATCTCTTTCGCCTCGATCACAGACATAAACCTCTTCATACATGCCCTCATGCTTTTTACGTGACCTTCCTCTAGAATCGTAGCTACTGAGTTTTCGAAGGACACTCGGGGCCTCCCATTGTCTCTCTTACCGCTCACCTTTCCTTTATAAATCTTTTTTACCATTCTTTCATCACTCATTCGTTCTGTTATATCCCCTGTATTTATGTAAATAATGTCTATTATACAATATTCGTAACTCTGTATTCCTAGTGTACTTTTCCACATTATTGTGTCAGCGCTTTTAATTATATTGTTTTAAATGTACATCATATTTTTAATTCAGTTGTACTCTGGACGTCGTTGAGACTGGTAGTGGTCCCAGTAATTGTAAAACCATATTTTAAGTTTCCCAAAATTGTGACCATTTAATAAACGGGTGTGTTAATTAAATTGAGTTTTTTTTAAAAAAGTCTTTCGGGGTCGGCCGTCTTACAAATTGGTGTCAGAAGTGGGATGTCAGACAGAAAACCTTCAAACGGTACTGACATCTCGAATTACAAGGCCCCCGAATTTTGAGACTAGTTGGTCGACAATAAGACTTAGCCGCGTCTAAGCCTGCACCACGAAAAACTCAACGTCAAGAAGACAACGACAATTGGACGACGTTAAGTCTCCGCTTCTTAGCGTGAGCCCGCTCCAGCATCCGCAGCAGCAGACTTATCGACAGCAAGGTACAACTCATCTTCATTCCTTCTTCACCTACATTCTACATTTTCTATTTTCCACGTGTACGACGACGACCGTGCTAGCGACGGTGCAACGTGAGCCGCAGCATCGGATTACAGCGCCTGGGAACACGGCGTTACACAACGTTTCCGCGAATGTCGCTGACTCAAATTTTAATAATCCTGTAAGTTACTAAACTTATTAGATATATATATATTTTTTTCTTTTTGTAATATTTAAAATCGTATTTTCTATATTTTTGTTTTTCTATTTTGATTATTTCACTGATTATTTTTGTAATATGTCGCTAAAAGTAGAAAAGGAAAGTGTAGCCGACAAAATAACCCTTACTTTTTTAACAAAATTTATTAAAACCTACAACGGTGACAAGGAAGGTCTACCGGCTTTCCTCACTAATTGTGACAATGCTATGTCTCTTGCAAGTACCGAACAACAGTCAGTACTTTGCAAATACATTCTCTCTCAATTAGAAGGAAAAGCTCAAGTAGCCTGTAGTCTAAAAACATTTGAAAAATGGCTAGATTTAAAAGCCTTTCTAAGGAAAAATTTCGGTGAGAAAAAACATGCCACGCATTTATTACTTGATTTACAAAATTGTAAACAGGAAGCATCCGAAGATGTTACTAAATTTTCCTTAAGAATTGAACAGTTTCTTACTCGAATACAATCAGATATACACTATAACTGCAAAACCAAGGACGAACTTTCTGGCAGGATAGCCGCCATGGAGGATCTAGCTCTCAATACATTCTTATTAGGTTTACGCTTTTCAATTTCAAATATTGTAAGATGTAGAAATCCCTCTTCCCTTGATGAAGCCGTACAGTTAGCTATCGAGGAAGAAAAGATATATAATTTACAATCAAGGTCTTTTAAGACGAATAAAAAGCAATGTTCTAGCTGTAATAAGCTTGGACATACAGCAATTGAATGTTACAAGAAAAAGCCTTATAATTCTAATTTTAATTCTAATTCTAATGAAAATACTACTCATAAATCTTCTACATCTAGCACAAAAATTTATAAATATTGTAAACACATTGGGCATACCATTGACCAATGTCGCAAACGAAAATTCAATATGCAAAATCGCGAGAATTCTTACTCTAACCCTTCTACTTTTAATTCAAAGCCTAGCTCTAGTAGTCCTCCTGTGAATTTAACATATCTTTGTGCCGAAACCGAGAATTCAGAACATTTAAACTAAATGGAATTTCGGCTACGTGTCTACCGAAAGTTCCTAATTCTAATGACACGATTATTCCTCCTAAATCTACTATACCTCGGTTACCCTATAAGGAACCGAGTCCTAAATCTACTATATCTCGATTACCCTACAAGGAACCGAGTCCTAAATCTACTATATCTCGATTACCCTACAAGGAACCGAGTCCTAAATCTACTATATCTCGATTACCCTACAAGGAACCGAGTCCTAAATCTTCTATATCTCGATTACCCTATAAGGAATCGAGTCCTTATGAATGTTTTTCATCTCAGTTACCCAGCGAGGAACTGAGTCATACTAAATCTAATACTATTTCTACATCTCAAGAGCCCAAAAGGGAACTGAGCCCTACTAATTCTAACTCTCACACGAATTTTTATAATAAATTAGATATTAATCTTTCTAGTTCCTATAACTGTAAACTCGATCCAACTCCCATTTTTGAAACGAGTATAAACACATATAAAATATCCTTACCATATACAAATATGCTTACTAAGAATTCAAATAAACCACTTACTTTTCTTATCGATACTGGCGCGAGCATCAGTATTATTAAATCTTCAAGTTTAAATATTCCTATAACAAATTCTGATAAGGTTAAAATAAAAGGAATAAATGACAAGGATACTTACTGTGAATCCTTAGGTTCTACTTACTTAACTTTGCTTATATCTCCAAAGTCCTATGAACATAAATTTCATGTCATAAATGATACGATTAATCTAAAATTTGACGGTATAATAGGTACAGATTTTCTTCGAATTTTTAAAGTTAATATTGATTATAATACTAAACTATTAACAATAGATGGTTGTAAATTGCCCATTATGTTTTATCAACCGATTTATATCATTCCGGCACGTTCCGAGGTCGTTATCGAGTGCACTGTATCAAATTACTCTGCCGAGCTTTATCATAACAATGAAGCTCTCGTACTAGATCAAACCTTATGTGATGGTGTTTATGTCGCGAATTGTGTAGTATTTATCAAACCAAATAAAAAGGTTAATGTTACTATATTAAATACCACCGACACTGACCTAGAGTTCAAAGATTATGAAGTAGAACTGTCACCTATTGAGGTGTTTAAATACTCCGAATCTTTTCATAAGATTAATTCTATATCTTTTTCTAAATCTAATAGGGCAGATCACGTTTTAAGCTTAATTCGCTCTTCACATCTTAATAATGAGGAGGAAAAAGCTCTTCTTGATTGTTGTTCGGAGTATACAGATATTTTTTATGTCGAAGGTGAACCTTTATCTTCTACTAATGCTGTCGAACACAATATAGATACAGGTAACGCACCTCCTATACATGTTAAGTCGTATCGCTTCCCCGAATGCCATAAAAAGGAAGTTGACACTCAAATTCGTAAAATGCTAGATCAAAATATTATTCGCCCTTCTATTTCACCTTGGAGCGCCCCTGTATGGGTAGTTCCCAAAAAGCTAGACGCCTCTGGCAAAAGAAAATGGCGAATAGTCATTGACTATCGTCGTCTTAACGATGTCACTGTTTCCGAGAGTTATCCTTTGCCTCTCATCACTGATATCCTTGACCAATTAGGTCACTCTAAATATTTTAGCACACTAGATCTGGCTAGTGGCTTTCACCAACTTAAAATGTCCCCCAAGGACGCCCCAAAAACGGGTTTCACAATAAATTCTAATTCAAGCATATCTGGACACTATGAATTTACCAGAATGCCTTTTGGGCTGAAAAATGCTCCTGTAACCTTCCAACGACTCATGAACACCGTGTTATCAGGTTTACAAGGTATACATTGTTATATATACTTGGATGATTGTATTTTGTACAGTTCGACCTTGGAATCCCATATACAAAAGCTAAAATTAGTATTTGATAAAATACGAGAATATAATTTAAAACTCCAGCCTGATAAATGCGAGTTCTTGAGACGTGAAGTAACTTACCTTGGCCATATTATTACCGATAAAGGTGTTTCTCCAAATCCTGAAAAAGTCAAGGCCGTCTCCCAGTTTCCAGTTCCTAAAAATCCTAAGGAAATCAAATCGTTTCTAGGTCTTATAGGTTATTATCGCCGTTTCATAAATAATTTTTCTAAACTTACTAAGCCACTTACCTCTCTGCTAAAGAAAGATGTAGCATATCACTGGTCTGTCGAACAGCAAACTGCTTTCGATATCCTGAAAGAAAAACTACTTACTGCTCCGATTCTGCAATATCCAGATTTTTCACAACCATTCTTAGTTACCACGGATGCTAGTAACTACGCTGTAGGCGCTATTCTTTCTCAAGGTTTTGTCGGAAAAGACAAGCCGATCGCGTTTGCTTCGCGTACACTTAATCGCGCCGAAGGCAACTATTCCACAACCGAAAAGGAATTATTAGCTATTTTATTTGCTGTAAAAACATTTCGTCCTTATTTATATGGAAACAAATTTAAAATAATTACAGACCACCGTCCTTTAGTGTGGTTATTTAATGTCAAGGACCCAGGTAGCAGACTCATTCGTTGGCGTCTTAAGCTTGAAGAATACAATTATGAAATTGTTTACAAACAAGGTCGACTCAATACAAATGCTGACGCGCTATCTCGTTGTCCAGTTAATGCTATTGATATTTCTAATTTAAATAACTTGTCTTATGAAAACTATTTCAAGGCTTAATTTACTAACCGTATTTCCACATCTGATACTGTTATCGAAGAATGCACACAGGCCTTACATTTAACTAAATTAAAAACAATAGTCTGTCCCGTATCATTAGACTTCGATTATTCTATTCCTCACTGTGAAGAGATATTATCTCAGTTAACAAACCGTGATGAATTATTAAACTCTGAACGTGAACCATTCACGATTCGATCTGTAGCTGATAATAATAAAACTTATTATTTATTGTATACTAAAATTCACCATTATGAGGATACCAAATTTAAAGATATTTATAATCTGTTAATAAAACTTAGAGATAAAATAATAATCGAAAGTCCTGAAATAAATGACCTAGCAATATCTGATTTTTCAGATCCTTTTTCAAAACTAGCTTATACTAAGGTCTATAATATGATTTCTTACGTTTTTCATAGCACACATATAAAAATTTATATTTATAAAAATAAGTTGATTTACCCAACCCCAGTTGAAGTGCCTAAAATTTTAAAAGAAAATCACGACTCCCCTGTCGCGGGTCACCCAGGGTCAAATCGAATGTTTAAAAGAATCAAAGCTGCTTATTACTGGAAAGGTATGCGATCTGACATAGAAAACTATGTTAAGAAATGTCAATTATGCCAAATAAATAAACCATTAAGAATGTCAAATAAAGCTCCAATGGAGATCACATCTACTTCAACTAGACCGTTTGAACGTCTAGCTCTTGATATCGTAGGTCCCCTACCTGAAGCGGGTTTCCAAAAGTTTAAATTTATTTTAACGCTCCAGGACGATTTGACTAAATTCTCCTCTGCTTATCCCATGATAACAGCCACTAGTGAAGAGATAGCATGAAATCTTGTTCATTTCATATCTCTCTTCGGCTTCCCTAAAACTATTTTAACCGATTTAGGCACATGTTTTACCTCTGACTTATTCAAACAACTAACAAGTATTTTAAAAATTAAAGCTCTTTTTACTACTCCTTATCACCCCCAAACAAATGGCGCTTTAGAACGCTCTCATGCGACTTTAAAAGAATATTTAAAGTCATTCATAAACGAAGACCAAGATGATTGGCACTGTTTTTTATTTACCGCTATATTAGCATACAATACTACTCCTCACACTACAACTAACTTTGCACCCCATGAATTATTATATGGTTATAAACCAAATATTCCTAACTCTTTATACGATACTAATACTAATACTACATATAATGAATATATCCGAGCGTTACAATATAGAATGCGTTTTAGCCATGAAAAAGCTATACAAAATATAAATAATAGCAAAGGAAGATCTAAAAAATATTACGATTCTAGTTCACGTGAAGTAACGTATAAAGTTGGCGATTTAGTTTATCTGAAGCATCACCACAGACTCCGTAAAGCCTTATCCCCAGTATGGAAAGGTCCTTACAAAATCATAAAAGTACATAATAAGCAAAATGTTACATTGCAAATTGGTAGAAAACATGTAAAACACCATGTCAATGAAATTAAGCCCGCTGTATCTTCATAATCTTTATAATATTTCATATAAATATTTATTTTCAGAGCTTATTGCTATGGATGCCACGCTGAATCAAGTATTATCCCCATCATTCATAGTCCAGGAATTTATTTTGAACCTATTACGCATATACAATTTTATAATGACTATTGGAAAGTTATTACCCATGTGGATATACTTACATTGGACCCATATCTTTACAAAATTGAAACATTATTACAATCAACTTTAGATCTTTGTAATAAAATTGAACCTGAAAATTTATCACAGTGTAAAGATTTTTCTAGCCCTGCTGAAGTTCGAATACAATCAAACCAAATAAAGTTACAATCTCTTTCTCATATTATCTGTAATAAAGCTAATAACAAGGTCAAGAGATCCTTGGAATTTGGTGGTGAAATTCTTAAATTTTTCTTCGGCACTTTAGATGCTGATGATGCCAGAAAATACGATGCCGCCATAGCATCTTGTCAAAAAAGTGACTCCGAATTATTTCATTTGTTTAAAGATAACCTACATATAATTAAATCTACAATTAATAACTTTAATCGTACAATTTCTAAATTAAACCAGAATGAAATAAAATTAAATACACAAATAAATACTATGAACGGTATTTTATCTCAAATAACTAAAAGGGATAATTTACTATTTTATACTTCTAAGATTCATAACTTGCTTAATATTATTGAAAGTTCGTTAATGTCTGTTTCTAATTTGTTAGAGACAACATTAAATGCAATTTTATTTTCTAAGTTAAATGTTCTACATCCTAGTGTTATAAGTCCTACTTATCTTTTAAGTGAACTGTCTAAACATAGCAACCAGATTAATAAGAGATATGATTTTCCAGTTCCATTAGATATTGATCATATCAGCTCATTAATAGACGTTTCCGAACTGAGTTCTTATTATTTTAATAAGAAGATAGTTTTTATTTTGCAAATTCCGTTAATAACAATAGAAAAATTTATTGTTTACAAAAGTATTCCATTACCGACTCCTCATGATAATTCTCAATCATACTCTCCTACTTTTGCTCTTATCCAACCTTCACATTCCTTTATTGCTTTAAGCGACGATAGGATGCATTATACATTTTTAGATAATTTAAATACTTGTAAGTTTATAAATAAGAACTACTCTATTTGCGGATTAATTTCTATATTTTCTACGATAAATTATCCTAGTTGTGAATCGAAACTATTAACTGAAGTGATTCTCACACTTCCATCAGAATGTAATACTAAATTTTTAGTTGGTAAAATAGACATATGGCAGAAGCTACAAAATAACAAATGGATTTATGTTCAATCCAACGCTAATAAATTAACTGTAAAATGTGACAATCATATAATTGACTATTCTATTTCTGGCACAGGAATTGTTAAATTAACTGAAAATTGTATTGGATTCTCAAAAACTATTCAACTATTGCCAACAAGTAGTTATACACTAAATATAAAACCTTATTTAGACATAAGTTTTGATATTACGTCAGATGACTGTTGTATGAAATCCATATTTAATAAAACGCTACCATTTCTAACGCCTCTTTCTCTAAGTAAAATCGACTTAGAATCTTTAAAATATCAAAATCATCAATTAGATAATCTTGAAAAAGAACTTAATAATTTAGAAGAACAATCGCATTTTATTAAGTATGGACACTATTATTCTACGTTTACTTATATTGTAATTGTAATAATATTTCTAAGCCTATTTTATAAATTATTGCGATGTTACAGAAAACGAAAAAATTCATCCAATTATTGTATCCAAATATTTAATCAATGTCACAATAAGAAATTATCCAAGTATAATTCTAAAGTATCAACTTCTATTGAAATGAATGAAATCTCAACTTCCGATGATGATGTTAACTCAATTAAATCTTTACCTAATCCAGAATATTGTAAACCTTCTCTTAAAATTAATAAATGTCAATCTCCCTCAAGCAGGAACTTATGTAACCATTAATTTGAAGTTATTATTTTACTTATTACTATTTCGTAATTTACTTATTACTAGTTTTATATTCAAGACACATCTTTTATTAAAATGATTATTTTAAATTATATAACTTCGCATTCATCTTAAGTTCGGAATGCTCCGTCTTAAGGGGGGAGGTGTTATATCCCCTGTGTTTATGTAAATAATGTCTATTATACAATATTCGTAACTCTGTATTCCTAGTGTACTTTTCCACATTATTGTGTCAGCGCTTTTAATTATATTGTTTTAAATGTACATCATATTTTTAATTCAGTTGTACTCTGGACGTCGTTGAGACTGGTAGTGGTCCCAGTAATTGTAAAACCATATTTTAAGTTTCCCAAAATTGTGACCATTTAATAAACGGGTGTGTTAATTAAATTGAGTTTTTTTTTAAAAAGTCTTTCGGGGTCGGCCGTCTTACAGTTCGACGTGCCCAAACAACCTGAGCACAGTCTTCTTCATTCTCACCGTGACATTTTCGCTAATAACTGCCATTCTGTGGATCTCTTCATTGCGGATTCGGTCAGCTAAACTGACTCCGCATATTTGGCGAAGAGATCGCATCTCCACAGCATTCATCTTTCTTACATTCTTCTTCTGTGTTACTCACGTTTGGCTGCCGTATAACAAAGTCGGTAGCAAAACTGCATTTTGTACAGCCAAACGTGCAGCTATGTTGACTCTGTTACCGGCAGCAATATGCCTTTCCACATCCATTTCGTATCTTCCGTCTCTGCTAAACATACTTCCTAAATATACCGCTACATTCACTTGTTCTAATATCTTACCATTCACGTTGATCTTACATTCTGTTCTTTCCTCATTTCTTTCAAATATCAGAACCTTCGTCGTATCTTACAAATTATTAAAATATAAATACAAATTTAAGTTATAATATTTCGAACCTCGTTCTTATATCATCAGAATCAAATATTCACACTTATAAACGTATAAGTAACAAAAATATAAAGAGAAAAGTATTTATTTTACACTCCATACTCACAATATGTAAACTTCGGAACAGCATCCTCATTGCAGTACAATATAATAAAGAAATACAGTAACTACAACCTCGTAAGTGTATTCAAATTTTATGTGTATTTCGTCTATTCTATTCTATTTGGAAAATGAATACTTTATTTTTCTAGTTCATAGTCATAGTTCTCAATGGATGTAGACTAAAAATATACATTTTTATATACTGGAATAAATAGATAATATGATATTTGTATACCTTTACAACTTAACACATTATGATATCCTGATAATAATTATTATCAAAATCCAAGATCATTGATTTCAATAATATCATCTTTAAAAACTATGAATATAAATCTAAATATATTTCTACAATATTATATAACGGTATAAAAGCTTAACATATATAAAAATATACTTTAAATTAAATATATATATTATTCCTTACTATTACTATCGTTTTATTTTTATTTGTAACAAGTAACACTGGATGATATTTAGTTGCTGACTAATTATATTTGCAGCAATTTAAATAAATAGGACGTCATACCTTCTCACGTGTTGATATTAAATAATACATTAAAAGATACATTTAATTGGTAGTATACCAATGAGCTTTTTCATATTACCAAATCGGGTTACTATTACCCGCTTCGTTCGCTACGCTTCGCTACTTCTAGCGTCTTTATTCTTTTAAAGTTCTGTTGAAGTGTAGAGCACGTTAAAAGAGGCGTAATATGTAAAGAACATAGTGGCGGTAAATTTAAATAAAGAAAAAAAAAACGGTAACGACCTACCTAAGTACTTTATAGTAATATAGCTCATAGGCTAATATTTATAGAGACACCAGCATTTACCAGAGACTTCGTCAGTAGGTTCTTAAAATTACATTCATTAAAATTGAATTGTTAAAATTGCTATCTTTGGAAAATCTATAGAACTTATAAAGAAATTTAACCCCCACTAAGTTGTTTCAACGATTATCGCAAATAAACAATGTAACAGATAATTTTATATATTAAGGATTGTGTATATGTGTCAAAATATATTGATAGGTGTTAAATAAGTCAAATAAAACTCAAATTTTCATTCAGGAAAAACTCACAGATAGTCTGCTATCTGTGGGTTATTCGACCTGCGTTGTTTTTCTTGTTTTCCTTCCGCCAATCCAAGTGAAAAATAACGAAAGTGTTAGATATAAGCAAACACCTCATTCATTGGTTCTTAAAGAAAATTTTATTTTAATTTAAAGTATTTTATGAGAAATTAGATTAAGTCATAGATTTCATAAAATCATAAAGTAAGTCAATTCTAAAATAAACATCTTGGACAGTCACGAACGATTGTTATTTCTCAATAATTTATATCTAATGCTCCAAGACGTCGTTATAAAGCACATTTAGAATATCGAAAAGTCTAAGCACGTCCTTTATTGTCTCCTTAACTTAATATCGTTAACCCCAAAATGTTTCCATAGAAATAGCGGGATTATAAGCACCTTTAAGGCTTAAAGCGATTTAGTTAGTATGTCCAATTTATCAATCAAAATAATTTTTTTTATCTACATTCCTACATTATAAAATAAAATAATGTTTATTTTTATCACTGACATAAAAAGAGTAAAAGTTGTACCTGTACGTCTATTTGTGTGTCTATACTTTTTAATTTCATCTAATCAATGAGCGTTGTGTAAGTAAACAGTTTTATTCAATATTTCACATGAACTACGAAAACGAATACATATTCGTTACAAATGATATTTCAGCTTCTTCAATTTTTTCAATAAATCTTATGTTACTTTCATCTTGAACCTCTACTTAATATTGAATAGTAATATGATTATATTTTGCTAATGAAAAAAAATTCACTCTAATGTTAGGCAATTTAGGGAAAATGGTTTAAAATTTAGGTAATATAAGTTATCAATTAATAATTGCATTGTAATAGGTATACTTTGTTTGATAACAAAAAATAATCAAACAAAGTATACCTATTGTTATACCGACAATCAAATGAAGATAATGTCATTTATATACATGCATTTACATGTATTTAGACATTCAAATCCATAACTATGGATGGATTGAGAAAAACTTAAATAGCACATCTTGGTTATGAGTCTATCGTCTACCAGGTCTGCAAAATTTGAATGCTTAACTCGTAAGCATTCAGAAGTTATGGTGGGTAGAGAGGGACAGACGGACAGACAAATAGACACCCCCGACGATTCCATAAAACAGCTTTTGCTACTTAATAAATACAAAAGTATATGAGATACTGATATCTACCAAAACACCAAACCACAGTGTTAAATTATACGGATAAAAATTATCCTTTTAAACGTACTATTTTTAATTAATATTTGAACCTAATATAAAAAGGAAAGAGCTGAAAGATATCTCAAAATCAATTACTCAAACCAATTTGATGACTTCTCATAAAACGGATTATTTTGAAATGTTCGAAAGCTTTTCAGTGCTACAGTCATTATATTCTATTGAGGATTCTCGTGGAACTTATTTTATAAATTAAACACTTCACTTCAGTCTAATAACCTTAGTTTTATTCTTATAACACATCAAAGAAAATACAACGTCCGTCTTACATCTTTCTATCTTCCAAAAAGGCTTCTCGCACAGACAATATCAATTCACCATAGACTACCGATAAAACAGATTATAGAATTATATCATCATATTCAAATAAGGGAATGAAGAATTATATAATTATTTCTTATCGGTCAAATTAAAAAGAATCCAGCTCATATATTCTAACATGAAATAAATGAAAAAATATTTCTTTTTGGTATTAAGCAATAAAAACTACAATATGTACGACTCAGTTTCTTGAAGGCTGATTTATAATAAATTAACAAATTTTCTGTCAAATCCCGATCCGTGTTAATCTTCCATTTCACTCAGTTTTTAATTATGGTTTCATTACTGTTAAATGTGAACATTAAGTTTCGTCTGTGTCACGTATTATATAGCAGAGTAAAATTTCAGTAAAATTTAAAAATAACTTCTAAAATAGGTTAACGGATTTATTGTTAAATAATACAGACAACATAAGATTTAGTGCTTTATATTTTACTTTTTAATTCTTCTAAAATATTAAACGGGTGATGCCGTGATAGATTAGATAGATAAATGCGTTATTAAAAGTAACAATTTTTATTTGTATCCTTCTTAAGAAATATTAACTAACAGCGCATTCTGTGGCGATGTAGGTAGACATTGTATTATGTAATAAAGTTTTAAGTGAAATAGTAAAAACGCGAAACAAAAATTAATTAACAATTTAAAAATATATGAATTGGTGGAAACAATGTACATACTTAAATTCCTCACTGTGAGTTCTTTTACATTTAGATAAACTGAAACTACTATTAGAAAGTAAACATCTTAAGTAATAGACTTTCTACAGACTAAATAAATATAATTGAATTACCAACAACGAACTTAATATTGTATATTATTTTATTGCATAGAGCTTGGTTATTGGACGTATAACACCTTTGGTGTCACTTATAACAATAATAACACTGAAATATGCTCATAATATAATATTTTTCAATCGGATAACGAGTTCTTAAGGATCGGAAATATGTTGATGTCGAGGCTCGTATCTGAATAATTTGATATAATTTAGTTTAGTAAATTCCAGTCTAATAGTCTAGAATTAAGATAAATAAATACGCAATAAAATAAAAATTACAATGTACAAGCTTTTATATCCACAATACAAATATATTAATGACTGATTCTAAGGAACCTTTATAAGATCTAATGAATGGAGATATTGACGCAGTTATTGAATTGCATTGAAAAGATGTAACTAATTGGTTTAATAGCTGTTTAATGTCTATTATCATCGGCCTTATATATTAAGGATTTATATGTTAAAGATATATGCAATAGATATTAATGAATAAACAGTTAGTTATAATTTCATAGTTTAATTAAAAGTTATTTTATTATTATTATTATTATAAATGTTGATATTAAAGCATGATTAAATATATATAAGTATTATAACTTAATTAAGATTTAAGACAAATTTAAAAATGTAAGATATAACGTGTAATTGAAGGTAAAGTTTACGAATTAATTGTTAAAAATATTTATAACAAACATGTTTTATTACAATCATTACAAATATAAACGAGATTATAAATTTAAAACCTGCGATACAGCGATTCTATCTGAGAGGAAGTGTTCCAGACAGGAGCTATGTATTATATATAAGTATTTGTCCGTGTCGGAAGAGCTTTATGTAAGGAACAGAGGATATAACTTTCCCGACCAAATGTTGACTAAACGTCTGTATTTTAAACTATTATAAACTTCATTCTGAATAGAAAATAATTTGTTCATATATTACTTTTGTAATTATAAGTAATATATAAAATCATTTTATAAATAAACTTAATAATGAAAACTCAGTAGTATTATTTTGAACAAAGTTAACTTGTCTTATTATTATTATTTTATTACATAGGAATTATTAAATATAGAAAATATGAATTAGTAAAATAGATATAGTATCTATTACACAAAACACATATTTTTTTAATCGTCTAGAGAATAAATGGCAGTTGTCAAAGATCGTTTTTCTCTATAATTCCGGTATTTGAAAGTAGAGATTTTTGTAAGTCAGTAAACCAATTAAAATCTATCCTAACATATCATCTAAGGTCGTTCGGTTCTATAGAAAAGATCACTAAACCTAAGAGATGTAACGTAGAAATAACTTGAAGACCTGTAAATATTTACAGTCGATATGAATAATTTATCTTTATCTAATATTTGCTAAGAACTATTAAAACTGTATTCAATTTTTGAAATAGTAATGTAAATGACTAGCATAATGTGTGAGTATGTAAAAACCTATTTAGGATGACGGTCTAAACTTTAATATTAAGTGTCAATCACAGATTCCAATTAGATTCCGGATGGATTTACGGACAACAGGTAGCAAACAACACAAGCAATGTTAAACAGAAAAATAAAGTTGAATTGATATATATTGTTTTACGAATATGCCATTCATTAACCAAAAATACATTTTTATTTCTAAATTGTCTAATAAAATCAATTAAAAATGCTTTTTATTTTATCTTCTACATCTATACTAACAATCACAACAGGCATAACGAATTTAATTTCGGTAAGAAACATTTCTTTATAATTAGGAATAATGTCGTATGGTTTAGGTATTTTAAAAGGCACGTACGTATGTACTAACTTGTCTAGAATTTGATGAATAAATCAAATATGAGCTTTTGTTTACATCAATATACTTGTCGCGATGCTGAAAATTAGTGGAAGCGCCTTTCCAAAATGAGTTGTCGAAATATGCAAAAAAGGATGAATTACCTTTGTAATCAATTATGCAACTTGGCGTTCTCTTTCTTTACAAATCAACTACTCTCAAACTAACGTTTATGTTACATCAAATATGAAACCTATTATGGATTTTTGATATTTACAACCCGTGGAGTGACAAAGCAGATATACACAGATTGTATTTATATAGTAAGAAGCATAAAGAAATGAGTGTTTCCTCCCCAATTTATTATCTCTGTGTCAAAAAATCCTGTACTTTCCTTTTCCCTGTTTCTCAATGTTAATGCTACTACAGCTCACAATATTTAAAATTACATCTATTTATGAATTACAGTAATCACTTTCCACGAGAGGATATTCTGATAATTTTTATATATCAAGGACAGGAATACTTATATAGAACATAAACGATTTTTACAAGGGATAAGTAATTTCTTCATTGTTTGGAATTCAACAGAGACGTTTAATATTTTTTTTTCACTTTGATAGTTGAGAATAATAAAGTACTTCTATTTTATTGCTATCACAATATGTACACATATGTATATAGTTACCCATGGATATCTAAAAACATTGAAATAGGGAAATTGCTAAAGCTTTAGCTTTAACAGGGATGAAGACGATCATGATCTTTGGCAGTCAGAGATGATGCGAGAATATTATTATAAATATTGACATATTAAATATAAACTAATAACTTTATTTTCCTGGGAACATTGTCTTAATGTTAGTATAATTAACAGAATTTGACTTGTTATTTTAAATAAATTAATATTCTTTGGTTGATATCTGTATCAATAGACGTTAAGGAGTAGGTAAGTTTACTTTAATTGTTACTACACACCTATTCTCCGACTCGTGCAAGAATTGAACTAGTGAGACGTTACAGATCCAGTTAATCCTTTGAAGGGATAAACTAGTGGAATCAAATAGTTAACATTTTTAAATGTTATTTATTTAGTCTATTTTTTTTCCGGCGGGATCTTTCAATATTCCGCATTCTGTAAAAGTCTCGACAAAATCCATTAAGTTATATAAATAAGAATTGCTACTATTTTCATTATTTGAGTACTTTGAGGGATTGCTTTCTGGCAAAAAAAAATATAATTGCAATCCCATTTTCTTCTCTTAAAATAAATCTAGTTTAATTACTTATTTTTTTTTATTTATTCGTAATTCGTGTAAAAATAAATACAGAAACCAAGTACGAAATAATTTATAAATGAAAGTAAAGAAAAAAAATTGAAATGATCTACTGCATACTAAATATAAAACAATTATATGTATACAATTTCGTTTATACACATTTCTAAAACCTCTAGATCCTTAATTCACCCAACAATATAATTATCTGGCGATAAGCAAATTACATCAGTAACAATAGGTTATATTCATTAATTTAATAGCAATATACTTAAATATACAACAGCTATTCTCAATTTGAAAGCAAATTAAAGTGAGCCATGATCCGAGTTCAGATTGAATTTGCATACCTCTTGAAATTTCAATTCAGAAGTTTATATCGAGCCTCTCGCTTTAACCAATACCTCGTATCCTTAATAAAACTTTTAGCATAAAATATAACTATAATATGTTTGAGTATTATTTTTAAGGGGTTTCTTGAAAATATAATAATGTATGTAATCGTACGTAAAACCAAATTTAAACAACTAGCCCTAACATTAACTCGTTGAAGTAGTATCTACATTTTATATTTGGTTAAGTCATATAATCTAACTACTTTGGAATATTGCTGCATGATTTATAGTGTTGTATATTATTTTTATTATAACGTGATAATTCATTACAAGCAATGAGAATACCAATTATTATAGCAATTCTATTATCTAATGCTTTAAAAAGTAGTGAAAATTCACAATTTAGTGTCTAAAGTATCTAAAATGTGGTGATGTCGACTTGCTCAATTCGTTCTTCCTCCCATTAAAAGTTTAATTACATTTTACGATGTGAGTACAAAAGTAATATACATTTTATATATTATATTATTGTTTGAGTTCGAAGGTTTTTATCATAATCACACTCAGTCTTTGAATAATAAATGATAAATTACGAATTGTAAATTAATTCATACAGGTGAAGCCAGGGTTTTTTTGGAGCTGGTCTAGAAGTAAAGTCTTAAAAGAAGTAAGGTTTTGAAGTAAGGTTCGTAGGTAAAGTATGAAATATATTTATTAATATATATAATGTATTTAACATTTACAATTAAAGTTTTTTATTATAAAATGTTAACACACTTATTAAAACAACGATACCATATACTCATATTATATAACTGTGAGGTGGGATAAGAATATTAACTTTTTAACATTAAGGAATGGGATTTAAAAACCAACAATGTTTTACGTTATCTTCCATTTCACATGACGTAATAATAAAATATTACAAATCTTTAGCGAAGACCAATTGTATATAAATTCGAAATTTTACTTTTCATAGATCCTGAATATTTGTAAATCAATGGAAATAAAATAGGCTGTTTGTTATTTTTAAGTCTAAAAATATGAAGTTTTGTAAAACGTATAGCAATAATGAACATAGAGAATTATTTAGTTATTGTCGAGACACTTGTTAAAAAGCGCTAAAAATAATAAATAATCATTTTCATTGTCATTAAGAAAGATTTAAATAATAGAAACATAACTGGAATATTTTTGAGGAAAAAGAAATATATTCAAGCTTATCATAGTATTGTAAACCATTGTTTAGTATCAGTCTAAGAAATATTTATATATAAGTATATGGTCTATACTTTTTTCTGGAAAAAAAGGAATACATATAAAGTAAAGTAATGTAAAATATCTGAAAGACTTTTTTTCCTCTGATATTATAAGAGACCATAAGTATATGTGATTAGAATTAAGATAATTTTCATGTCATTTGCACTTCCATATCATAAAACATAAAACAGTACAATATAAAATATTTACATTTAATCTTAAGTTATTTTTATTTAATTAATGTCGGTCAATTTAACTGGATCTGTTTGCTCTTTAAAATTAATTGTACTACAATAGTAATTGCTCTTCAAATATAATGCAAAATATATTGTTTAGTTTTACAAATACTTAACACTTATTGGAACATCACTGTGTGGATTATGTTGATTGGAATATCATATAAAATAGGTTTTATCAGTAACAAAGTTGTCATGTTATTCTTCATTAAACTTAGAACTATAATGAATCGGGAGCTAATTTGGCTTTAGATACATTCATTCAGAACTCTAGATCGAATCATCCATTACATTTTCTCCGAAAATTAGTATGAGTTCAAAACGCCTTATATGGATCTACTATTCCATATACACATGCAGTTCCATAAATAAACCGATTGAACTACGAAGATAATTGCGCCAAATGTTACATGTTATTGGCATTTGGCCAAAGATGAACCCTGTCTTAAGATTGAGATAAAAGTTATTTGACCATTTTATGTTCGGGATTCGAAAGATTTATATCAAATTTGAAAAATGTCGTATTACTTACACAATTTTAGTACTATTATAGCCATTTGCAAAACGTAAACTATAACTAAAATGTATTCAAATGTATTTATACCTATACTAGTATGGAAAATTACTATTATTACTAAATTCGCTAAGGTCTTTGTTAAGTTAAACTCTAACATACTGTGTTAGAGTTTTTTTTCCTTTGTTGTGGTATTTTAAATCCTAAATAGTTGTCTATCCTATTCTAGAGAGTATCATTATTGTATTCGGTTAAATTCGATTTTGAATATGAATGACCGTAATTCTCTTACATTGAAACAATCCCCGGGTTCACTTGTCACGATATAATAAACCATATGAAGTTGTAAATAGGAGTACCTCATCCCAAATTCTAAACACGTACCACTATTTTAACTTGATGTTTATGTGCAACATTATATCATTTGAATGAAGTAATATCTCATAAAAACTTATAATAAATAATAAAGTTTTGTGTAAATAATAAAATGGTTGGTTTGGATTTTCTAACGAATAATATTAGAAAGAGGATATTAAATATAAAATATTTTATTTGTACGACATCAAATCGGATAAAGACATGATAACTGAGTTGTTATAGCAACAAGGACTGGAAGCAACAGGATGAAAAATAGATCCCTGGTTACTTTTAACACCTGTGGCCGAAAAGAGTTTATAGTACACAAAGTAGATTATTTTTATTGAAACTATAATGTAAATATGATAACTTTATCTGATTTGTAAAATTTTAGAAATAGTTATTTGAATCTGTAAGAGCTCTTAATATTGTAATTAAAATATTTATTTAGCAAATACCTATGTTACAACTAATCAAGGAATTGCTATTGTTATCGTAAGAAAATAAAATATAGAAAGTAAACATATATATATAGTCGATTATATAACTATCCCAGGGATAGGGATATTAAATAATATAAAATTATCAAAGCCGCAACTGAGAACGTATGGAGGATTCTGCTTTATCGGAGATACTAAGTTAATGCCGTCTAGTAGTTTAAATGTAACAATACCTGTATTGTATGCCTTACAATATTTGTCTATAATATATTTTTAAGGGTAATTTATTTATATTAATATTTAAAGCAAAGCTAGTTATATATATATGTCAATGATTATATTATATGTTATATTTCAGTATGAATCTAGAGATAATCTTGTTTTGTATGATATTCTAATTTGTAACCCAGGATACAACTTAGAATCGGCAAAAAATATTCTTACTATATTTTAATAACAACGCAGAACTTACTTAATACGATAAAAAATTCTTACCTAATTTTGTATACTAACGGCATCCAGTTAATTACATTAATTGCAAGTGCATTCATGCGATTGTACCACAATGGAGATAGTTTAACGCTAATTGCTTCATAATTGATATTTGTTGGTTTTGGAACTTTATATTTAGCATATGATTATATTATTGACTTAATTTCTCCGAATATCTCGATTTCACGACTCCATGCACCACAAATTCAAAATTAATATCTTGTAATATTAAAATATCAATAATATACCTAATAGTATATAAATGTAGTAAACTTTATTTATTTATTTATCTATTTATGTATTTTTCAGTTTCAACCCATACCAGTGATCACTTGTGTACGTCAAATGGAAGCAACAGGAGGGCCTATTTTGATATCGTATGTATAAAAATAAGCCCTTCTGTAAAGACACTTCAACTTAAAATAAGGGCTACGATGTTTCCAAACACGCCCTGGTCTGAGAAGAACCACACAACAAACTCAACCGGGTTTTTTTTTTATTGTGATCACTGTTTCGATTTATTAGATTAAACCAATTTTGTTAATGGGCTTTAACAAAATTTATCATTCAAGTCATTTATTAAATAAAACTTATATATAAAAGTGCCTTTATAAAGAAACAAAAAGAAGAATTACAGTAAAAATCTCGAACCATTATTTTTTTAGCTGGATCTGAGTGCTAGCACTGCGATGAAGCTCAAGGATGAAAAGCGTTTGCATGTAAAGGAGATAGGAATGTTAAGATGTGTCGGGTCACAAGAAACGATAAAATAAGAAATAAGTATATTAGGGGAAGTTTGGGAGTTGCGCCAGTGACAGAAAAAAAATAAAAGTAGGTCGTGGTATGGGCATGTTATGAGAAGAGATGAAAGGCATGTAACGAAAAGAGATCTGGGTTTGGTAGTGGAGGGATGGACAGGTAGGGGACGGATGGATTGCGTGAAAGACGATATTGCGAAGAAGGGAGTGTGTACAGAGATGACGAGTAACAGGAGAGTATGGAAGGAAAAAACATACTGCGCCCACACCAAAATTGGGATAAGGGCAGGAAGATGATGATTATTTTTTAGCTTTAAACCGCACATATCTGTTGATTCTATTGTACTAATTTTTTTTATAATGACTAATAAAGAGTTGAGTGGCATTTATACCGCTCTGTATTCCAAAAAAATATATTAATTATAACATATGTTTGGATGAAGAGCAATAAATAATATAATATTATTAATAATTTACTTATCTTTGTTTAGAGGTACATATATAATATAGCTTGGACAATTATGCATCAAAATAAAAGAATATTTACTTTATATTTTCAATACATTATTATTATGCAATCCATGACAATAGTATTTGTATTATCGTAAAAAAAAAAAGACAAAAAACCCTGTTATTATTACACAAAACGATATTCAATTTAATGAAACGAAAGATATGATTAATGTTCAGTAATGTCTTTTAAATATCTCGATGACCCTTTCAAGTTCACTCTTTATCATTTCATTATCTTATTAAGCAATCTATGGTTAATATTTCCAAATAATATAACGACTTAAGTTTCAGAACAATAACTACATTTTAAGTTCTTAAATCTTAATTCATTGATAGATTATTTCTGGAATAAACCGGACTAAAGTAGTTTTATAGATCGTTTTACATATATCTTTCTATAAAAAACTTTATTGTAGACAAATTTAACTTATATTTCAATAATAATATAAATGTTGAAATAAATTTTCTGTCGACACTAGACCTGCCCAATGTGTATACTTCAATATCTTCACTCAAGCGATATAAAATAAATAACACCCATTATTTTCCGGCTTCGAGAGCAGAGTTTGAAAACCTTTATGTGAATATATTCAATTCGGAAATCCGATATCTTAAGCCCCTGGACTTGTTATTTAAAATTCTCAAGTTCTTCAAATAATTTCTTATTAATAAACAGCAACTGGTTTAAGGTTTGTAATGAATAACGAATAAATCTAAGTAATGAAATACAAAGCGGTTCCATTTGTTATTTGGCATTCACAATATAAGAAATTAAATTATAATATTTCATTGAAGTCTTATTTGAGATAAAGTTTTTTTTATTTATTAATAATTTATTTTATCAATAAAGTTTATATTTTATCATATAATTAATTTATTTCAGAAGCTGTAGGCAGTTAGGTTAAAAAGTAATTTTAAAAATACTTTGTTTTTAAAATTATCCTGATTCTTGAATAATAAAGTCAAGGTATATTGAAAACGTTATATTATACAAAACATAAGTAGAACTAAACTATTAAAATATTATCAATATGTAACTATATTTCATGTTTTCAATATTACAAATATTCGAGACTTATAGAAACCAACAGTTATAACAAGACGCTTGTTGAAGCGTCTTAATAGTATGGAGATTACAATATCTTCTCCTCATAAAAATATATTTCAACAGTATCAACAAATAAACGCTAAGATGAAAAAGAACTCGCGAAAAGTACCATATCCTATGTCGATTCACAATCACTAAAACCATTTGATAATAATATTAAAATACAACTTTATAGAATGTTAATTAATTTAACTCTTTTCTAGTTTTTACACATAAATCACAATTTATGTGACATTCACGTAATATTATTATGTAAATGGATAAAAATACATTTGATTCTGATAAATAATGACATCAAGCGACATCAGGTCTTATTCAAATGTAGATGCAAATGTGTATTATATATTTTACATATATTGCCGTCCCTCTCCTGAAAATTGTTAGTATTCATTGAATAAATAAAAATAGTAAATAAATTTAAAGCATTTCAAGTATAATATACATAAATATTTATATAAGAAATGTTAATAAAATTCACATTTTTTTTGTAATCCTTCTAATTGATTTCTTTGATAAGAAGTCTCATTAAATATATTCTTTCTCTATACATTTAAAGTTTGAATAAAAATAAATTTAAAAATAAAAATATACAGCTGACAATTGATTAATTAATTTCAATTTCAATTCACAGTTTCAGCGGCATATTCTGCAGACACCCACTATTTAATATTCCAGCCATTTAGTTCTGCTGTTTTACCCAAATGAAGGTTCCATTTATACCGGAACATCAGACTTATCTTTATAATCTATCGAGTAAGGCAATTGGAAACACATTAAGCCTCTTTGTGAGACATTTACGGTCTTAATTTATAGGCTGAAGAGACGTCGTTAAATAAATAACTCTGTTGTTTTTCTGCATTTTTTTTGTTTAATAAATTTCCTGTAGCTTCCCGGAAATTTACGAGGAAAACGTTGAAGATAATGGTAGTCTGGAACTTTAAGAAAATATAGGTTCTAAAATTGATGTACATTAAGCAAAGGAACCAAATTGAGTTTAAAATTCTAATATAGAGGAACACTATTATAATATAAACCACACCTTTGTTTATTAAGAAAAAAAATACAATAATATAAATTTACTAATAATGAATGCAATTTAAGGAAAATAACAAGGTTTTTATATTATTGAAATGTTTTTATTACATGGATATAAAAATAATTTCCAAAAGAGATGTCATTAATTTGTTTTGCATTGTTGTTAGCATTGTACATTTTAAAGTTATCTCAGTGTTCATTTCTTATTTCTTATTTCTTATTTCTTATTTAATCTGAGCTTGTTTCGTTAATTCCGCTCCCACGTGCATATTATAGGATAAAATCTTTAGAAATAAAATGGAGTATCATTTATATATTTTTTTCTATAATCTAATAATAAAGTAAATCATACAAAATTTACTGAAATATAAGGTCACATTATATATAACTCAATATCATAAATTTATAAACAGAGATATAAATATAATTATTTAAAAACAAAGTAACTTATTATGTTATTACTATATTATTATTTAAAAAACAAAGAAACACTTAAAAGTATTTTCTTGAATACTAATGACCCGATTTTAACAACACTCTTTTTGGTCATTCTTATATTATCTCTAATTCTCTCTCAATTAAAATATTGATAATAAATTCGTGAAACTATTTTAATGTTTTTTTAAGAACAAACAACAACAATAAATATTTACATTCACTTAAATTGCATTTATAAAGTTTGGTAGATTTTATTTATTTTGATGGCTTTAGCTTTAAACATAAACTTAGTAGTATATTGAAACCTTAAATTAAGCATTTTGAGGATTTACGGTTACGACGATGATACACTCGAAGAGGGATACGGATTGAAACAATATAACTGCTATAAAGCGTCAGATTACAACATAAAACCTTTGTAAATTGCCTCTTTAATATCTTATACTTCAATAAATAAATAAGTCAAACCAAAACCGTATATTTATTCTATCTTTAGTACAAGTTTAAAAACATTTTTTGTTTTTAAACTTGAAGTAAAAATATTCAGTGATTCATATATCTTTATATCTACAATAATCCCTTGTCACGGTTTTTGTTTGCACTAATCTTTAAAACCACTGAAACTAATTCAATGAAATTTTGTAGATAGTAAATAAGTGTTTATGAAACAATGTGTTAGAGAACTTTAGAGGGAAAAGGTAATAGAGAAACAAGTCGAAAAAGAGTTGATCCGTTTCCGCATTACCACTATAGGACCTGTAGAGATATGGGTAGATCCGGACATGATCGTTTATATCTACGCCTTCAAAATTCTGTAGGTGACTGTAGCAGTTATCCGAACTTACGAACACAGAAACCCCAGCGTGTCGTATAAAATAATGTTCTAGTGTATAACCGGCAGCTCCGTTAAAAACAAAAAAGCCGACTGCACCATCTCAGGGTAATAGTGGACGGTGTTTAGTTTAGAGTGAAATCCCCAAATGTTGCAAAAGCCCACATATAGAGTGGAGTATGGTCCCCGCTGTTTCTCGTCGTATGCTCTCTGAAAAAACAAAATGAGATATTTTGCTCACCTCGGATAAAATGGTAAATTATATAATTCCGCCCTTTTTTGGTTATTAGTTAAGTTTCCATAGAATTAACTCCTGCATTAGAAAATCTTCCCTTAAGATCGAGTAAGAGTAGTGGAACCTTTAGAGATAATAATTTAAGCACATAATTTTTTACAATAGTCAAAACATCATAGTTTACAGATATTTAAAATATTTTATGTATGAAGTAAAAAAGGAATGATAAATATGAATGTATTTAAAACGTATAAATATTTTCCATTTCCAAGAAGAAAATAATTATAATGAAAATCACATTTCAAAGTCAATATGAAATTCCAGTTTGCCCAATTTTACATTTCAATGGCCGGCATGACAATGGTTCTTAATGGTATAATCTAAGAGACGGCTCGTGAAGGTCGACGCGACTGAAAATCAATAACCGGAAGACAATTTTGACAACTCCTAATTACTGTAAGAAATATTATGTATTGTATTATATCCAATATTACCATAATCCAAGTATTCCATTGCTAAAATAATTGAGTTCAAAATACAAAATTTAGGTAAATTTTCGGTCCATACTGCAGAATTTAGCATCAGCATCATGGCATCATTTAAATATGTATATAATATTATTATCATGTAAATTATATATATTTAAAGGGAAAATATTGTACAAAAACGAAGCACTAATGACCATTTACTTATAAAAAAAGTTTTTTAAAAGTGTCGCTCTCTTCCTTATTGGGCACTAGGGTTCTTAACAAGATAATTAATTGAACTGCAAGACTTCAATTATTGTATATTTCGTAAATCATATCTACAAAAATCAATATCTTTAAATTACTAGTTAAATTAAAGTTCGCGGTAAAAAAGTTACTTTAAATTAAATACTAGTTAAATTAATGTTCGCAGCTTTAATAATTTAAACACAAGTTCATAGAAATTACTGTCGTGGCCTTAACAAAGTCTTAAAAATGTATAGGAGTTATAGTTGTAGCTCATCTATTTTCTAGTTTTAATATAAGTAAGTTTCCTCGTAGTTGGTTTCTTCGTAAGGAATTATTTATGACAATATTTTTTTCATGTTATACATGTGTTTAATACAACACATGTATCTAAAATCTTAAGCAAGTATATATAAATATTATAGTTTTGAGAAATGGGAATTGTCACAAATGTGTTATGTCAATTTAGATAAATATGTTAATAAAAATTTTTTTTTGTCTATCGTCAGTTTATCGGTTCATATTTAGAGTCGTGAAAAAAGCATACAGCTTTGTTTCTGATTCAGGAGTTCGGTTCCACGACCACACTTATTTATTATTTATCAATAACATAATTATGCATTTGTAAATGAACGTTGCTACTATAAAGACGTTCACCCAACTATATTTGTTAACTAGTATTGGAGAACAAAGAAAGTCCAAAGTTCACAGAAACGGTTTAATTTTTGAATTTGAGTATAAACAGATTACAAGCACAGCACAGAGGGAATAGAATAGAGAGTAGAATAGCAAGAAACTAGTTTTGGTATGGTAAGATAATAGAACAAGTGAATGAAGTGGTATATTTGGGAAGTATGTTTAGTAGAGACGGAAGATATGAAATTTTTTTTTTTTTTTTTTTTTTTTATGTTATAGGAGGGCAAACGAGCGTGCGGGTCACCGTTAATATGTGATCACCGCCGCCCATGAACTCTTGCAACATCCGAGGATACACAAGAGCGTTGCCGGCCTTGGAGAAAGGAATATATGCCTTTTTTGAAGGTACCCATGTCGTATCGATCTGGAAATACCGCCGAAGGAAGTTCGTTCCACATTTGAGTGGTACGTGGGAAGAAAGTCCTTGAAAACCGCACAGTTGAAGATCGCCACGCATCCAGGTGGATGTGGAAAGGCGTATTGCTGCCGGTAACAGAGTCAACGGTGCTTTGGCTGCATTGTTGAGATGGCAAAACATCAGCACAGCTGCACGTTTGTCTGTACACAATGCGGTTTAGCTACCAACGCTGTTATACGGCAGCCAAACGTGGGTAACACAGAAGAAGAATGTAAGAAAGATAAATGCTTTGGAGATGCGATCTCTTCGCAGAATTTGCGGAGTCAGTCTAGCTGACCGAATGCGCAATGAAGAGATCCACAGAATGGCAGGTACTTGCGAAGATGTCACGGTGAGAATGAAGAAGAACGTGCTCAGGTGGTTTGGGCACGTCGAACGAATGTGTGATGAAAGAATGGTAAAAAAGATTTATACAGGAAAAGTGAGCGGTAGGAGAGAAAGGGGGAAGCCTCGAGTGACCTTCGAAAACACAGTAGCTATGATAAGATAAGGAAGATCACGTAAAAAGCATGAGGACCCACCGGATGGCATGTATGAAGAGGTTGATGCGAGGCGAGGCGAAAGAGGTATGCAGGGACCGTAGCGTTTGGTGCTCCGTCACCTCTGGCTACCCTGCAAGGGATATGGCGTGAAGCTAAATTTTAAAATCTATTTCATTCATGCACCAACTACTGCAATTTCAATTTTAAATAAATGCCCTTATAGTTGTAGGTTGCCTGTAAGAGATCACTCGAAGTGATAAGGCCGCCTTTGTACCAATTTTGTAGCAATATATTTATTGTTAATTTTTTATGTCTATTGTTGCAATAAAGTGTTATAAATAAATAAATAAATATTTATAAGTTTCCTAATGTCATGTTATCATATGTTTATCTAATGAGATTTCCTCACTTGTATTTGCTATGTTAATTCAGATGTGGTACAAAAAAAGATAAAAATGGTGATAAATAAGAACTACGTAATTTATAATTTAAAAATATGTAAGTAATAACAAGAGTGGTAAGCCTTGATTTATAAAAACTGACGTCAGCAAAAAAATAATTTTATGTCGTTTCTCTTATCAAAGATTTATTTTTGATCAGCTTCAATATTTAACCATCTAATTAATGTCATATATATACTTAAAGATTGTTTAATTAAGTCCCATTATCTGTTGAAATATTCATCTTTATTTATCATTTAATCTGGTTCAAAACAACTGTGTAGTTAGTCTTGAACGTATCCTCCATTTCTTTTCTTTTTTGAAGAAAACAAAGCTCCTCTACAAGTTATATAAACACCAACATTTTCAAAATGCGGCTTTTAACATGCTACATTAATTCCGAAATCGTAGCCTACCGTCTCGAGTACCCGTCTAGTGTTTCAAATATTCTCTATAACATCCGAAATTCAACCATGATACCTTTACATTAAGGTTACTTTATCAATGAATTATCAAAATGTTTTCTGTCGGGAACAATAGAACCTTGCATTGTGCGGAAGAGAAAAGTCTCAACTGTAATGAAGACAAAATTGATAATTTGTTCCTTGGTTAAAATTTTTAAGGAATACTATCAAAGCTAAATCTAATTATAATACATAAGAATAAATATAAAAAAAAGTCATTTAAGTTCACATCTATGACATAAGTCAATTTAGAGATAGTGAAGCTGCAGCCAATTAACTTCACTTTAGTTTAATAGCTTAGCTTTAATACATAATTGATTTAAATGGAGCAGTAGGCACAGGTCTTGAAGAAGCTCTGTTTAAATAATAATTACTTCTCAGTTTCATAGCTTAAAGAAGCTTTTAAGTCGCAAATGTCTTTCAGTGAGGGCGATTCGCATTGAAATTGAATTTCACCTTGTCCTCTGAAAAAAAATCTTTATTATTATTAATTAAGATAATAAGAAGTAGATAATAATGTTTATCTGACAAGTTAGATTCATATTGCAATAAAAAGATCGAAGAGGCGAGACACATACGTCACGAATATGATGGAAATAATGACACCCAAGTATGCGTTTCCATTATCTTTAAGCACAGGGTTAGAATATTTATGACGTTTCTGAAGTCTGATTTAGGAAATACATATATTCCTAAATGCATTTTTTCTCAACTGATACATAGAAAGCAACATGTTGCTAACTTGCCGATCCTAACTTTTTACCCGACTGACTTACTGTAAAAAGAGGGTTATGATTTGTTAAATTTTAATAAAATGCGATACGAACAAGATAAAACAAAATTATTTACTATTCTGTGAATTTTAACTTTAAAGTTGTTAAAAACCCCATTGTCTGTATATTAATGTATGAAATGTGAACGGTTGCAGCTGGAATTGTCTACTCGTTGAGGATTACCACAATGATAATTGTACTTTGAATTGTATGAAATATGTCTGGTCAAATAATCATTTATTTTTATAATGATTCCGACATTATGAATAGAACTCTTTGTTTTCGTTTTATTTTTAATTTTTTTAGTATTTATTTGAAAAAATGCTATTGTATATAAGTATTTTTTGTATCTATTAAATTTTTTTGTATTTGAATTATCCAACTTTAACAAGTATGAATTAACTACTCACTTGTATTAGGTATAAAATTATTGACTTTCTATACTAGATATAGCTATAGCTATAGCTATAAGCATCTCTTTATCCTTTTATAAATTCATCCCAGCTAAATACTTTATATTATAATTTATTGATACGAATATAAAAGTAATAGTTTAAGATAATACAATACTTTTTACATTTCGTCAGAATAAATAACATTTAATAAATATTTTGGCACTTTGTCTTACTTCGTATTATATTTAGTCTTTAAACTTATTAGTTTACTTACCTATCGTAAGATAGAAAATATTATAAGATAGAAAATCAATTCTCACTGGTAGTATGTAATCTTGTCTTGAAAAGCTGTCTGTGGTTGGAAGTTCAGATAGCCTGCTATAAAAAACTTTCCAAATATTAGGAATACAGAATGTACATGTAATTCCATTGTAATGTAATACTATAGTTAAATAATTTAAATTTTAATTATCACCCTGAAAGACTAATTATGTAATTAAGAAAGACAAACAAGTCTAGTTACCACTATTTATTGTAATGTTAACGTGTCAAATTAAATTGCTGACTTTATAAGATAAGATAAACGAAATCTTTCTCAATCTCACTTCGCAAGTGTATTTGACAGTATGATAGACGATGTTTTTATATAAACTGTGATCACTCAACTTCTTTAAGAGATATATATATATACTTTCATATGAGTATGACTGCAATAGAGAAAATTATGTAGTTAGTATAAAAGTAGATATAAAATATGCCACATGTGCAACAAAATATTGTTATAAAAGTTTTTGACAAGTATTTACTCTAAATTTTCAATTTTCTAAACGAATGGTTTTAAAGATTCAGATTTAATTTTAAAAATTGTAGTATTCTTTAATGTTTAAATTCACAGATTTCGTTTTGTGATCAAAAATTAAAATGTTATTTTAATTATTGGTTGAGATGCTAGCAACATTCAACAACAAAAGATGCAAGAAGAAGCAACAAAAGAATGCAACATTCTAGCTATTTTCCCTTAATTTTGTGTTTAATTTACATTTTTTTTTGTATTAAATTTAACAGACATATATTAAAAGAAGGACACCCGACAATAACAATACGTTAAATAATTTATTTATTTATTTATTAAAACTTCATTGCACAAACAAAATGGTACAATTGGCGGACTTAATGCTATCTAGTGCTGCTATCGTAAGATGGTTTGATTAATTCCTTAAAGAATTGACAAATATATAAATTTATAATTTATATCCTCGATTGCTTTATCCATTTAATAGTTAGGAATCAATACAAATACGAAAAGTGATGGAATAAATTTTTTCAGATTTATCAATTTCACAAATCATAATCTTTATTATTGAATTAAGAAAAAAGAAAGGGGCATTATTAAAACACTTTGAATATGATATTATATGTAAGCGTGTTTTAGAAAAATACTTCTTCCCTTCATAAAAAGTTCTATTGAAATCGGTAATTAGGAGAGTTTTTTTTTTTATTAATTGGTAATATTGTTTAGAAATAAATAACTTACGTTAAACATTCCATTAAATTTAACTATAAACTTGCTTTAAAAAAAAGATCTCCCAATTTTGTGTAACAGTGACTTAAGTTTATCAAAAGAAGTTGATTTTTATTGACTGAGCAAGAGTTAGTTTTTGTAGATTGTTTTTTTTAAACCCTTTATTTTAATATTATTATTGAACCGTTACACGGCTGATAAAGTGTAATCATAAATAGTTCAATTATTGTTAAAACACTATAATTAATTTGAGTTTAGGATTTAATATGGTTTTATATTTGTAAGCTACTATTATATTGTACAAAAATATAGTTATTTAATAAAAATAGATCCTTAATATATAAATAAAATAAAAGTTTTTCAAAATATAAATATATTTTCATACGTGCTACATCACATAATAACAAGTATAAAAGTTTGTTTTTTTTGGGTTCATTAAATGTTACCGTTAAATTAACTTATCGTCTGCATTTTAATACTGTATAGTTTGAAGATAGAACTTGCAATTAATGTTGCCTTAAATAAACTTGCAAGAAAGTAATTAATCTTCCTTATTATAGTTAATTAATCTTTATGGTTTTGTTTACACAATTAACAGAAGGTCATTGACATTGATTCACGATTCACAATCATTATCACAATTAAGTTACAATAATTAATATATACATGTTTAAGATTATGAAAAAACCCGTTTTTATTCATTGTACATATACATGACGTAGTGCACAATTTTTTATAACGAGTTGAAAACAAACGAGAAAAGTTGACGTGGCCATCGTTTCCGAGAAAAACATAAAGGAAAGTCTTAAGAATCATAAGATGGACTTGGGCAGATGAGTTTATAACTATTAAGTTTTATATAACGCTGTTTTTTATTATCACGTGTTCGACCAAAACTAAAGAAATTATGAAAAAACTTGAACGTCATAAAAATTATTTAATATATTGAAATACTTTTATTGATAATTTTTTATTATATATATTTTTTTATAAAAAATATAATATATAATATTTTTTTATAAATAATATATTTTTTTATAAAAAATATATATTTATATTTATTTTAATTTAAGATTTTGCATGTGTATTATGATAGCGTAGAGTTATTATTATAAACCAATTTGTTTGGAAGAATAGACCTACGCACAATAGTTGTCTACGAAACACCGACTCGAGCGCACGTCTCGAGTTAAGACTGTGTATTGATCATAAAATAATCAAATTTCTAAGATGGAATGGTGTACTACAGACGACGGTAGGTAAATTTATGATTCTAATAATGGTGTAAGTTTTCACAGTATTTTACGGAAACAGTTATTTATGAGAACACGTCAATTATAGTAATAAAACTGCAGTTCTCCTTAGTATGTTATATTATCGTTATGTTTTTTTTTTATATTGAAGGTCTTTGATAGTACATAACACATATGTATCAAACTTTTAACAAAAAAATAACATATTTAGATTTTTTTTTACAGAATATCCCAAAATTCAGCAATATTGGGCCTAGAATATGTGCAGTTTATATTTATCATAAATTATACTAAGTAATTTATAAATATTATATAATCGTTGAAAGCATTGTTTTTTTTAAAGTATTGTAAATTCTTTAAAAAACTCTGCAATACTTTCAACACTTATTAATAATTTTCTTCTCAAGTCCGTTAAATTATTTTTTTAGCCGAAGGCAGTTTTGAAAATGAAAAAATGTTTGCAATAAATCAAAGCGGGCGTCAGCTAGCTCCGAGTGACGAAAGCACCCATAGTGCTGAAAGTTTAACTCGGGTATATATACGCGCAATATCGAACTTTTTATACAGGAGACCTTCTGGTATGAGTGTGGTATTTTTAGAAAGCCCTTGGACCATAGACCCAAAAAATGCATTTACACTTAGCAATATACCCACAACCTCCACCTCTACGGCCGTTTGAAAAATGATACTAAAATTTAGGTTTTGGCTCTGCACCAGTATAAAATCACATATTTCCACCTTGTAAAGCAACAAGCCCAAAAACGCTAAAATCCGACCACCGGTTGATGAGATATGACATTTTGAAAATTTTGACTGGCGCCTCCATCGAAGATTTCTTGAAAGTACTTTGTCTGTTTGTGTGTATGTTCGTAGTTTCAACCGATTTTGTTCAAACTTTCAGGGATTGAATTACATCAAAAACTAAGACTTTTTTGTTCTACGACTTTTCGATTTGGCCGCCATGTTGGCCGTGACCGGCCCTCGAAAGCCCAAAAATGGCCATTTTTCGTAGAGGCACTGTGGCCAAACCAGTTGAGGTACATTAACAAAGTGGACATCATTGGAAAGGTCTTAAGTATATCTTTTGAATAATATCCATTTTGATGGCAAAAACATTTGTTGGCGTGACATTTTTGTCAAAACCAAAAAATGGTCGACTGACCGGGGACATATCGGCCATTTTCTCGAAAACGGCGCCAACGATTTTTTCCAAAATTTCCTCATTTGTAGCCCCAACTTAGAGCTAAAATTTAGGATATAGCACATAACTGGAAAAACTCGTTATTTCTAGATATGGTCGTGAGAAGTTCAAAAAATCATGAAAAAATTGAGACACATGGGTATTGTAGTGAGTAGATTCATGAATGTCGGATTTTTTCCCGCAGATTTTTTTTAGTTTTCAATTGTTCCATGGATATTGTTTTCAAAATTGTTTTTTTTCAGCATTCGAATTTTTTTTCTGTACATTTTGTTTTGTTTCTGACGTCGGCAAAATTTTCATGATAATTTTACTAGTTGAACAGTCAATAAACTCACTAATGCATTGCCGACTGTGAAAAAAAACAAAATTTACAAAAAAAAATCCGAATGCTGAAGAAAATCTGTTTTGAAGCAAGTTAAAAAAATAAATGGAAACTGAAAAATCAAATGAAAAAAAAAATCGTGCACCTGTGGGATCGAACCCGAGGTCTCGTCTTTATCATTACAACGCTCATCCTCTGAGCCAAAACACTCTCATTTTGTCAGAGGCAACTATTCCATATAAATGAGTATATATTTGCATGAAAAATAATCGCACAGCATTTTGTTTCAAATCCTTTTATATCAAAACAAAAACTTCTCAACGAAGTAAATACCGAGTGACGAAAGCGAATCCACTGACACAAAACACCTGATATGAATTTTGCGACGAAAAAACCACGAACATTTTTATTCACAAACGTAAACAAACACAAAAAATGTGACATATGAGATAAATGTGACATATGAAATAAAGAATATGAGATAAATTTGACAACCATCAAGTCATCCTAGAAGCGTTGCCTCAAACGTAATTAACAAAGTTTTACAACTATTTGATCTATTATGCGTCAATGACGAACTTAAATACCTTAAAAAGATGTTAGAAAACAACGGATACACGCGTATCAACGTTTAAGAGTGTCAAATAGAAAAGACTACAGACTACTTGTGGCAAGACGTTCACTTTTTTACCTATGAAATGTCGAAGATGTGAGTTATGGAATAGCATTTATAACGACCTAATTATAATATCAAGACTATAGTCCCACGGTGCAAGATACGGTAATTCTAAGGTCATTTAAAGATAACAGCAATATAACAATGTATCTTATATAATTATAAAATAAATACATCTGGTGAAATAAATATATATTAAAGAATTTTGAGTAAACTTTGTGGAATTGGGCCAGATAAAGAGGCAAATTAAAAAGTAATGATTAAAATACATATGAATGTAGGTTTTGAAGTTATTCACAAATGTTTTTCTGTGAAATGAATAATACGTATATGTTGTAACAAATATTGGAAAGGCTGACTATTAGTAATAAAAAAAAAATATCACAGTAGGTTTTGAAGTAATCCCCAAATGTTTAAGTGTGAAATGAATAATGATGGAATGAAATGTTTAATTCTGACTATTAGTCATACCAAGTCGGCATCGTCTTAAAAGTGTTTTAATTACCTTGCAATCGATTTTGGTTTTATTTTTGATAACTAGATTTTTTGATGTCATTATGTAATATTTACATTATGTAATATGTAATATTTACATTGTACTAATACAATTCTTGTAAAGAAATTAGACGGTGAATGGGATCACGAAATTAAACCAAATCGCAATTCAATGATCTAATATTATCTGGGGGCATCTTTTTAAAGCCTGTTTTTTGAGACCATTTATGGCTCGGATATTCGGAAAATAATAGCTGTACTAGACAGTAAATTCTTATTTATAATGAAAAATATTTAAAAAGTATTCCCCTTTCCTCATTCCAACAACACGTTAACAGAAACCTTTCCATTACAGGCGAATTGCTTGTCGGATTTTGTATAAAATCCACTGTATAATAGATTTTTTGTGGTAATGTTCTGGATGTATTATTTATATATTGAAATCTTAAAGATGTCAAACAATCCCTTGTAATTTATAATGAATTAATAATGTTCAGCTCTTAAACTATAAATAATTAACTATAAAATGATTCACCTTTTAAATTATACACAGCTTAATTTTAGCTTAAATAAAAAAAATCTTCTATATCAATATAACAAAAAATTAAGGCCTTTCATGACATAAAAAGCCATATTTAGATAATCTCAAGGGTCATAATGTGAGACCTATACATTTGTAACATTTGAATTTTCGTAAGATTCTCAATTTCGCAATTTTAACTAATTACATAATTCTAAAATGCGACTTTTATGGAAACATGCAAATTATTTTAATATAATATAAAAATAGATTGTGTACTTCAATTTCTACTAAGCCTTCTTTATTTGGAATTGACGGTGATAGTCGATAATGTACCTTAGTGTACACTTAAAATATAAATTAGGCGCCAGAAATTCTCTTTTTTGTAACCATATAGAACATCCTTGTATTCATTTTATTGATACTTAACTTAACAAGAATATTATCTGAAAAGTTGTTACCTACTTTTACATAAAATATATTATAATAAATAACTAACTCTTCCGCTAAAGTTAGAAATTAGAAGGTCTATCTTATGAGAAGCCGTCCATGGCTTTTATCAAAGTATAGATTTGCAAAAGCTTTGCCAAACACGAGGAATGGGTAAAGTTGAAGAATTCTAGGATATAGTATTACCCCAGTTAGCCAGAAATCCGCCCGTATATAAGCAATAATATAGTCTTATTGATGATGTAGACTAGTAAAATAAAGCATAATGTAATGCATGTGCTTTCAGGAAAATATAGAGTGGAATCTCTGTCTTCTGCCACTTTTTCCGGTGCAATAAAAGTGAGTTAAGAGTATATTTAATCATATAATATGATAACTGCATTGTTGATTTTACTGTGATTCTCATCAAGCACTATCAGTATATGAGACATATATAATAATTTAAATATTTATGTAGATCTTAATATTCTTAATAGTACAAAGTTGAAATCAAAACAAAGAAATATCTGGAAAAGCTAAATTCATATTCTAGAGATTTTTTTTATAACAAAAAATTTATAATATTTAACTTAAAATTGTAATATCAAATACTATTTCTAAAAACGTAATCTGTAACAATAAGAGGATTAATTGTAATTAAAAATAAAATTTGAAAATTGTATTTTTACAGGTAATTAAAGATGCATTCTGTCAAGATGAAAATTTATCAATAGGAAGTGAAGTTAACAAAAATTCCACAGCTGCAGAAGAATTACTACAATTATGTGCTAACGCAGCTCTTGATGGAGTATCCGTAGTTGCCGTTGATATAGAAAATAGTGAAGTGGCTGCAGTTGCTTTTACTAAAATCCAGGTTTGTTGTTTACATTAGAATGTGCAATTTTATAATTTATTGAGGCGACAGTTGGCACGGAGAGGTGTTGGGTCACGATGGCCTCCTTCTGCGAGTCGAATTATTGCCACGAAGGAGGCCGAAGATCGTATCAGGGAGGTAGCCCCTATCGCTTATTGACTCCGTAAGGGTACGATCAACATCCCCAAACGCAATGTCTTGGTAAAAGGGGAGGATGACCTTTCTCACCTACTATAGGCCTATGCTCTGACAGTGACCTAAGTTACTCAGGAATCCCTTATATTAGGGGCACCACTGGAGGGTTGCGGTGAGTGCGAAAGCGGCTTGTGGTCTCCCATTAAGGCGATGAAAGCAGCTGATGGTCTTAAAGTGATAGTCTTAAAAATGTCGAACTTAACTCCCCGGTCATCACCTTGGCCGACGGATATCCTTCATTAATTTTTCCAAAGTAAGTATAACTGCTCAGATAAGAAATTTTATAGTCTATATACCAGTAGATAGATTGCAATTAATATTTTTCATAAACAGTTAAAGAGAGCATACTTCTTTTGCAAAACCCTTACCTAAAAGTTGTATTAACAAACTTATAGTTTTTCTACGATTTTCTATGAATAATTTGAATTAAAAATAACTAAAAATCCGTGCCCGCAGGGGGACACGCGTGGGTAGACCTCGTGTGTAACTCGTTTAAAATATAACTCACTACCTAAGAATAACACATGATGCCGTTGTTTACATCAAACATTTTCAAGCAAAAAGCGGTTTTAATTTTTTTTCTCGGAAAAGGTATCTTTTTTGAAAATACTTTGGGTACTTAAATTTAGAGTAAAAAATAACCTTTCTATTAAAAATATTTGAGATGAGGGAATGTTACCAGAAAAAAGTTGACGTGGTTTTACCTACCTTAAATTTTCAAGCTAAAAGTGGTTTTTATTTTTTTTCTCGAAAACGGTACCTTTTACGGGCAAAACTTCTAATACTTAAATTTAGAGTAAAAAATAATCTTTCTATTAAAAATACTTGTGATGTAGGAATGTTTACCAGAAAAAAGTTACGAATTTTTTTCCAAAAATTTTGGGTTTTTTTACCCCCACCCCTAAGTTATTGAAGTTAGGTTTTCGGTTTATCTACATTAGTTATAGGTATTCATCAAAGACATCATATGATATGAACGCGATTGATCTTCTTTATATAGGGAAAAAGTTATGGTCGAAAAACTGAAATCAGAAAAAGTGAGGCCCTAGCGCCCCCTGTGGCCGGATTTCTCTGGTTAACGAACTTGACCTTCATTTTTGGATGGTTGATTTTTGTGCAAAGTTTGAAAGCGATCCGAGCGAAACTGCGGCCGCTATCGTGCTGACAAAAGTCGAATCTGGACGCACGCACGCATATATATATATATATATATATATATAAACTTTTTGACCAATGGTCATTTCGGACTCAGGGGGTCATAAGAAGACCTCCTGTGAAGAAATTTTTTCAAAATTCGAAAGTAGGTGACAAATGAATGGGCAGACCGAATTCTTCGAGGTCTACCCAATAAAAATCCGTGCCCGCAGGGGGACACGCGTGGGTAGACCTCGTGTGTAACGCGTTTAAAATATAACTCACTACCAATAACACATGATGCCGTTGTTTACATCAAAAATTTTCAAGCAAAAAGCGGTTTTTATTTTTTTTCTCGGAAAAGGTGTCTTTTTTGGAAATACTTTTGATACTTAAATTTAGAGTAAAAAATAACCTTTCTATTAAAAATATTTGCGAGGAGATGATGTTTACCAGAAAAAAGTTGCCGTGGTTTTACCTACCTTAAATTTTCAAGCTAAAAGTGGTTTTTATTTTTTTTCTCGGAAACGGTACCTTTTACGGAAAAACTTTTAATACTTAAATTTAGAGTAAAAAATAACCTTTCTATTAAAAATACTTTTGATGTAAGAATGTTTACCAGAAAAAAGTTATGATTTTTTTTCCAAAAATTTTTGTTTTTTTTACCCCCACCCCTAAGTTATTGAAGTTAGGTTTTCGGTTTATGTACATTAATTATAGGTATTCATCAAATACGTCATATAATATGAACACGATTGATGTATTTTGTATAGGGAAAAAGTTATGGTCGAAAAACTGAAATCAGAAAAAGTGAGGCCCTAGCGCCCCCTGTGGCCGGATTTCTCTGGTTAACAAACTTGACCTTCATATTTAGATGGTTGATTTTTGTGCAAAGTTTGAAAGCGATCCGAGCAAAACTGCGGCCGCTATCGTGCTGACAAAAGTCGTATCTGGACGCACGCACGCATATATATATATATATATATATATATATATATATATATATATATACATTTTGACTAATGGTCATTTCGGACTCAGGGGGTCATAAAAAGACCTCCTGTGAAGAAATTTTTCCAAAATTCGAAAGTCGGGTACAAATGAATGGGCAGACCGAATTCTTCGAGGTCTACCCAATTAATAATATTTTCAGGTTAAGGCAATAGATGAATCAGAAAAATCATTTTTTGTTACTTTTGCTGAGGAGCGGTGCACACAAGCCTCATCCCGGGCACTTGTAGAATTTATGGCTGACGTTGATGAAAGGTGCAATTTATTTGAAAAGTAAGGGAAAATTGTTATGAAACTATTTCCAGGTTTAATAAATAATGTTATAAAATAATATTGCCATTAACAGCAATAATTTTCTAATCTCTATTTGGTACAAACATCACAATATATAAGTATTTTATTGTAACAATATGTATATATTTTATATTAAATATTTACTCCTTTAAATATACTTCATTCTATTTTAAGGTACAAAGCAGATTGCAGTCTTGAAGTAATGTTTTTAGCAACCCTTCGCAACCACAGAAGGAAAGGTCTAGCAAAGCTTGTAACAAAGACTTCTGTAGAAGTTGCAAGAAAAATAAAAGACGGTCCGGTAGCACCACTAAATGTTAAAGACTTAGAGCCGAAATATTCTCATTTAACAGCACGCAAACCTATTGATACCTACCCAAAGATATGCCAAGCTATTTGGACTGGAAAAGGTTCTCAGTGTGTCGGAAGAGCTCTAAATTTCACCGTGCACTTGACAGTACCTTTCAAGGAAGTCTTTTTCAATGGAAAAACTTATAGTGAGCGCATCGGAGACGATGCTGCATTTTGCCAAGTAGTTGCTTTATCTCTGTAAACATAGAATAAAATATTTTTTATGTATGTTATATATTTCCAGTACGATAATTAATATGATCAATATGATTGTCAGATATTGAATTGTATAATGTTTTCTTAAATTAATAACAGTATATAATAAATACATTAGGCCTCTTTAAAATAGTAGTCAAAATTGATAAAAAATGGCATGCAAATAAATCGTTACAAATATAAATTTTATATAAGGACCTTGTTCTTGTTATGTAAATGATTATAAGGTATGCTTCAACCGCTGAATTTTCACTATCTCAGTTGTGATTGGCTTATTATTGTTGTTTTGTGAATAACTGTCTTAAAATAAGTGTCGGTAGTAATCATAACATAATATTTTAAATTACTCAAACAATTGGTTACGTAATACGAGTATGTCAACAATGCAATGCAATAAATATTGTATATATAATTCGTATTATAATATCATTAGCATTAAATTATATGAAAATTAAAACTTATGTTTTAATTTTAACATTATCACTATTGTCATCGGAATCTTTATTGAAAAATTGAAATCAGTAGGCAATGAAAAAATCTAATATCCTTAACTGCAATAGTTGTTAAAATAATAAATATATTTTATTATGTTAAGGGAGGGCAAACGAGCATTCCTTACCACTCAAATGTGGAACGAACTTCCTTCGGCGTTATTCCCAGATGAATACGACATAGGTACCTTCAAAAAAAAGGCATATGCTCCTATCTCCAAGGCCGCCAACGCTCTTGTGAATCCTCGGATGTTGCAAGAGTTCATGGGCGGCGGTGATCACAAATCAACGGTGACCCGCAAGCTCGTTTGCCCTCCTCTAACATAAAAAAAAACATAGTAGAAGATTCCATTCGCCAGGTAGTACGAATGGTATTGAAGACGATGACGTGCATGCGGTGATGAAATTCAGCGGTAAGCATCAGATCGCATAGCTTCTTAGAACACTCCCCGCTATGCCAAAATGAGGTAAAAGATGGAAAGAGAAGCCACATTTCTATGCAATGCCAAAGAGTCTGAACGGCTCTCTGTTATACATGTAACAATGTAACAATACTCCATGTGTGGCCGGATCTGCGCCTTGTAGAGTGCAAGTCTTTAGCCAGACCTAAAATACTGCCTTGCTCAGTTAATCACTTCCAATTTCATCGCGGTCAACTCTGCCTTGCTCTCCAGATTACCACGAAACTAACAACCACTCGAAATATCGAAGCCCAGTACACTGATACATGCCGAAGCACTGAAAGGAGTCCTAACGAATAGAGTCCAGCCGATCGACAATGACGAAAACCATATTGCCTGTCCTTGACCAACTGGTGATCCTCGAGGTAAGTTAGGAGCTATTGATTGATAATGCCGTCCATTACTTTGGAGGGAAGAAAGATACTGGCGATAGGTCTGTAGTTAGATGGGTCAGAGACATCACTTTTTTAGGAGATCGAATGGACAAGGGCACACTTCCTTGAAATCGAGACTATGCTTCTAAGTTAGGAGTCAACTCACGGATACATGTTCATAGCACCATTTTGGATAAGCATCTACTCTACTTCCAAGAACGATAGAAACTGTCCACATGTGCAATGGCTGTAGAGAAGGCTGGCAAAAGTTGCCCAGAGGCTTTAGAAAGCGCCCAGAAATTGGCCATACCTTGTCAGCTGATTCCCAATTTTAAAGACATGCTTGAACTTGAACTTTGCTCAATAGAATTAGGAGTTTGGTACCTTATTGACTAACGCATTAGCCCAAGCCAGTTAAAGCAAAAGCCCTGACAGACGCATCAAACCAAGGTCGATCTGCTACCAAGTGGTAAGACAAAGCTTGATACAAATATTTCCATGCCCTGTAGTATCATACATATATACTACAGCCGCAGCGCAGTCACTGAAATTATTGGAAGGAATGTAATCAGCTGACTTGTAGTGTCAAACGCGTCGGGTTGCGGATCTTTTGCGAACCGGACATTGAATGGCCAATATAATCCATATCAGGCAATGATCAGAGGATTCTAGAGGGTCCTCGACAATGACCTGGTACTGTCCGGGATGTATAGTTAACAGAAGTTCCAACAAAGAGGGCTTGTGGCTATTGAAGTCCAGTTGAAGAGTGTGCGTTTTAACCAGCTGGGATATACCATTTGCCAGAGTAAAGTTAAACACAGATCTCCCCGCGTAGTCCGTGGCACGCGACCCTAGCCTATCGGTATCATACGCATTGAAGTCCCCGAAAAATTACGACTTTTGGAGAGGCGCTTTGTGAAACCAGGTCGTCTATCTTTGCTTGAATATGGCCTAAGAAAGTATATGTTTCATTAAAACAATGATTCTCGCATGATATGACTGTCCATGTCTACGCATAGCCAGAATGCTAGTAGGTGCTTCCCTGACCCCCGCCGCCATGTCATATAATTCGGTTAATCAACATTAGCAGAAATTTCATCAATAATTTTTTTTAACCCATTTTCTGACGCTGTGCTGAAATAAATACAGTGACTTTAATAATAAAATATTTAAATCTACTAGCTTATGCCCGTGGCTTCGCAAACCTGAAAGAAGAGAATTTAGAGCAGAGGACGGTTTGAAACTAAATTAAATCTATTAAATTCTATTCTAATTCTAGATGGTAACCCGGCTTCGCTCGGGTTAAACGTTTTACATAATGTTGGTAGATTATTGTAGTTATAGCTTTGATTAACTAAATTAAGATGGCCTTAGATATCAGTGACGTTTCGCTAGCGTCCAAAATGGCGACTGCGATTCGTCTGTCATCGTCATTAGAATTTAACAAAATACTCGACAATCCGTATTTTGCGGATCGAATCCGAGGTTGGCGATTCAAATTTTTTATTTTTTTATGTTTTATTATTGAGGCGAAGTTTTAATTGAAATTATTAATATAGATTTACTTCTGTGAGTGAAGGTTTCAGACAACGCAGTATTTTGACTCTTTCTATTATACGTTGAGTTGATGAAGTAAATGTTTCTTTGAAATGAAAAACATTGAGAGTAATATTCAAATTTATAACGATAAAATAATTTGGGAGTATTTTTATTTTCAAATTGTGTTATTAGGAGCATCCAAAATACCAGAAAAGAGTAAAATTGAGTAGCTCATTTCTTAATTTATTTTATAATTGTATCCTTATACGTTGTTATCAAAAATTATACTGCTGTCTTTTACTGCTGTGCTCAGTTGGGTAGACTGGCCACTTGATTATAAATAATATAATATACCGTTAAGTTCCAGATTCGCAACCATCAGTCGCAAGCATTTCAACGTCGGTAACTTTAAATGATAATGTTGATGACCATGCATATGATAGTGATCATACCACCTGATCGAAGCGTGATTATTGTTAAGGAAGAAGGCACTTATAAGGATGTTGTGTCACATATGCTAAGACAAAATGTTGTTGCTAATGTACATAACCTTATTAAGTGATTATGTTTCCAGCAATGAAGAACCCTTTGCTGCAAAAATGATTGCCATTAACAATAGGCTGAACAGCAATTTACAACCCATATCCTAGAAGTAATATGTTGATTGAGTTGCTAATTTGGGGCATTATACTACTGGAACAATAATCTAGAGATGAAAAATAAAGAGAACCTACTTCAATTACAAATTCGACAAAAATAATGAACTTTTATTGGTCAGATGGAAAGACAATAATATCTACACAATGGCAACTATGACGATCTTGAGCCAATGGCACTCTAAAAAGATGGTGGTCTGTAAAAAAGAAAGGATTGGTAGTATCGCATTATTGATTCAAAACTACAAACAAGGTTTAGGTCACCTGGACAAGCTAGATAAAACTTTATCATTTTATATATGTGGTGGTGGATCTTATTCATGTACATGGTGGATATGACTGTTGACATGTTATCAGCAATTAAGTTCTTGTGGACCAAATTTTGTGTCGACGTTGTATTGCAAGATACTATTGACTTAAAGATTTGCAAAAAATACTCTACCTGGTTCCTGGATTACATTATGATGGATCAGATCAAACTTAAAAAAAGTTGGAAAAGCAGTTGCAGTGCGGTGAAAAATAAACATCTTTCATTTAAAATGCTTTCCTTTTGGTTTTAACCATTAATGAGTTAGAATTTTCACGAGTGCACATTAAATTAAAAATATTTTACACAGCACATCTGGTTTTCCTGTGAACACAATTGCTGCACAACAATCTAAATGTCGGGTTAAAAATTAAAATGTATCAAATGTACGTGAGTAAAATACTAAAATAATTTAATTAAAATTTTATCAATGTTTTACCACATTGAACAAGCAATAAATATTAAAAGCAGGCATTGCACTTCCGAATTACAAAATGACTTTCCTATCTAAGAATAAAAGAGGTTTCAAAGCGATCTAGGGGTACCTTTTGAAGACACAAAAGCATTGTTTAGGGATATTGCATTTATCGGTTCGGTTTCATTTCTTTCCAAAAATGAAGGCTTTTTTGAACAAAAGGGAATATAAGTGACGGCGTAAAAGGTTTTTTCTGTGAAATAAATTGTGAATAAAATTAACATTTAAATATAACATTTTAAAAAAACAATTACATAAATAATTTTTATTTTCAATATTTACATATTTTAGATTTAGAATTCATGAAAGTTAACAAGAATTTAATCTTTTTTATATAATGAATATAACGGAACTGTTACATTGTATATATTGTAGTCAATTACAAATATAACTTAAATTATTTTTACAATATGTAGCATTGAAAAATAATTCATTTACTTTTAATATTTTTTTATATAACTTTAAAATAATTAAAAACAAGACATGAAATATTTACCTAATATAAATTTGAAATAATTGTCACAAGCCGAAGAATTAACAATAATAATAAATTTATTCTGTTATAATATTTTTTTTTTATTTCACAGCACTACAGAAGTCTTTTCAATGAAACTAAGTAACGACTTGTAAAGAACAATGATGTAGTATATAATCAAATATAAATTATTAATTATTAAATTACAAATAGGAACGAAAGCTAATACAATGAGAACAAACAAAAGTATAAACAGAAAATAATTTATTTTCACTCTATACTCACAGCATGTAAACTTTGAAACAGCAACTTCACCGCAGCGCTATAAAATAAATAAATGCAACCCCGGGAGTGTAGTTACAAAACATTTATGAGAATTTCTTCTATAAATATTGTTTGTATTTCAGATTTGAATATGTAATTTACTAGCTTTATCTATAGTTCTCGATGGCTAAAAACAAAAATATTTTTGATTATTAACTTTTTCGATATATTTATAATAACCTAAAGACATGAATATCGAAAAATGTAACAGAGCAAATATATTATTCAGTTAAATACTTAATTTACAGTTCTATATCAGATAAGAATATTCCAAGTCAGTAAGTAGGTGTGGTGGAGTATAGCATCCGGCAAGGTTACCCATCGACGAATTTGTACCGCAAAACGATTTGATCGTACTCCGCCACTATGTAGAAGGAAGTAGTTTCTGAGAGATAGGTCTGAACACCAGCGTTGTATTGCCGAATGGACTTGGCAAAGAGTTGGCTTTTGGTACTACTATAAACAGTATTTTACGGTTCATTTCATCAAATTGTGGAATGACTTACCACTCAATATTCGGAAATCAATATCATTAATAATTTTTTAAAGTTGTTGTTAAGGAATACTTTCTATCCAAGAACATCTAGGACAACGATTATCATGTATGTATATTTTTATAAATATTGTTTAGTTTATACCATAGTATATATTGTTAATAACTTTATTTATGTATTATGCTTTCTTATATATTATGTATTCGTTTGTAGTTATTTTTAAGGAGGGTTATTTATTTCTGTACATTTACGCTGCCTACTGCACTATTGAATCTTAAGGGTAATTCACCATTAATATTGGTTGTCCAGAAAAAATCGTTTTAGGCGATAAGATCGCCCTTTGTATATCCATCATTTTCTACTTTTTATTGTTATATTTTTTTTTACTTGTTTTTATGACATGTATGTTGTGCAATAAAGAATATAAATAAATAAATAAAATAAAAATACAAGACTGCCCTGCCGACTCCAAAAAATCCCAGGGTGGCTCATTGCGCTGGCTAGTGGTAGGGACCAGGATGATCACGGCCCGGGCGTCCTCACATTCCCCAGGTCATAACCCCAATATTATTACAATATCATCTTCGCCATGGGCTTTAATACACAACGCCTCGTTCAGATGACATTTCCCACTCCATTTAAATTTCACTCCATTTTTATATATAAAAAATTTACAGCGATTGCACTCCTTCTCATTTTTAGTGCACCTCTCTCGAACCTTTCGGTACTTCTGACCACTATCTGGTGAAATCTATATCGACTTATTCATTACCAGATTTCGATAGACATTGTGTTTGACGAGTATGGTATGGAGGTAAATATAAGTGAACAGATTGGAATGAGATGCGGCATTTTTTTGCGTCTTATCTTTGGCGAAGGTCTGCTTCTCTTCTTAGGATCTGACGAGTAGAAACTGAACAGTTTGTGTTTCCGTACAATGCGAAGTAAATAGGCTTTCACTAAGTTAAGCTTTCACCAATGACTAAAATTCCACTTTCCATCAGATAAAATCTAGTCATATAATCATGCATTAACTTGGTCAAAGTATAAAAAAGACACTTATAATAAACACAAGATCTTGTCAAGAGCTACCGAGATGAATTTATGCCAAATTATTTTTTGAAAATGAAATATTTAAATTAATTTAAATAATATTGGCAATCCATACGTAACGTTATATTTAAAAATCCCGTGTCAAGTTGTTATCTCAATTAATATATCTTAATTCTTTAAAATACTTTTGAGGTTTTGTATACATAAAGATTTTAAATCAGTTCAGTCTTATAAGTTTCCAGAAGATTAATGCTTTTTTGCTAATCATATTTTAAAACTTATTACCATAAGAAAGTAAGGGCACGCATTAAGATAGTGCGATTCGAAATGGGTAGATTCGATCCGATCGGTCGCACTGCGAACGATAAATATGCGGACAAAATGATTAGGTCGAGCAAAACCGAGGTCAAAAGCTAGTTTCTAAACCTATAAACTGATGTTAAATAACATTAATTCATATAACTCAATTATCATTATTACAATGGAGTGGTGATATTTATTGCTATAAGTGCATTAAACAATTTCTTGAAAATTAGAACTTGATAATTGATTTGGAGCAGATATTAAGATTTGCCTTTGAAGCGGCGTTTATTCAATTAATGAATTATTAAGACAGTCAATAAATGAGTTTTCTATTCATGTCTGAAATTATGTGTTTTTAATACATTGAATCTAGCAACTAAATTATAATCCAGCTAAATAATATGGAGTTTTTTTTTGGTAATGGCTTCATTCATAAATATTCTTGAAATGTTTAGCCAATTTCAATTTTCTGAAGATAGAGTCTAAATTAAAAAAAATAAAATAACTATGATGATATTGATTATTCAAGATGATGCAACAATACTTATTTACAAATGGTCGAAAAATGAGAAATGTAATGATATCTGTTCAAAATCAAGTTAAAATGGTGTAAAAGTATTAAAGTATCAAAACAAAAATTTTATACAAGCTTTTATTAAACACAAGTATTGTCGCTAAGACAGTTCATAACAGGAGGCAATAATTAATTTCATAATATTCAGATTTGTACTTGTCGAAGTATATTTATTTTATACAAGAACAGGTTACTTAACTTAACTTATCTTCACGCTATATCCCTTGCGTGGTGGCCAGAGACGACGGAGCGCCAAACGCTACGGTCCCTGCATACCTCTTTTGCCTCGACCACAGACATTAACCTCTTCATACATGCCCTCCGGGGGGTCCTCATGCTTTTTACGTGACCTTCCTCCAGTATCGTAGCTATTGAGTTTTCGACGGTCACGTAAAAAAAAAGGTCGAGGCCTCCCCCTGTCTCTCTTACCGCTCGCTTTTCCTTTATAAATCTTTTTTACCATTTTTTCATCGCTCATTCGTTCGACGTGCCCAAACCACCTGATCACGTTCTTCTTCATTCTCACCGTGACATCTTCGCTGGTACCCGCCATAAACAGGTTACTTAATAATCTTTTTTATTTGAATTACCTTAATATAATCTACAACTTGTTATATGTGGCTTTGTATAAGATATCAAAGGTAAAATAAAGTAACTTAACATATAATATGACGATAGTTTTTTTATTATATTCATATTTATTATATAGTCGATGTTTCGTATTTGATTTATTGGTTTCTGTGACTTATTCTTATTCCTTTAGAGGTAAGTGTTGAACAAATTAAAATTATTATTTGTCAAACGGCATACAATTAGGATATAATATTTTATGAACAATAGAAGAATTTAATAACATTATTTAATTTGAATAAAGTTAGTATAAAACTTTACTTCACCAATATGAATTATCCACCCTAAACTAGAAGAAGTTAGAAGAGCTAGAAATTTCCACAACCCTGATAAAAGTTTATATCCAATAAAAAGTATTTTTTGTTATAATAACACTTCGTTCTTAAAATAAAGACAACAGTTGTAAGTAACATTATCTCATTTTGAGCTTATATACCTACTCCAGTATTCTACGGTTAACTAAATTAAATAGTTAAATATACTTAAATATGTATAAACATATATCATTAGATAATAAATTTTTTTATGAGTTAAATCAAAGATTTTATAAAATAATAAGGCATACCTTTTAAAAATAAAGGTCTACTGCAGTCACGAACGATATCTATTTCTGTATATTTTATGTTTAATGCCAAAAGCGGTCGTTATAAAGCACATTTACAGTATCGAAAAGTCTAAGCACGTCCTTAACTGTCTCCTAAACTAAATATCGTTAACCCTAAAATATATTTCCACAGAAATAGCGTGATTATAAGCACTTTTAAGGTTTAAAACTATTTAGTTTGAATGTCGAAATTATCCACCGATATAAAATTTATGTTAGGCAATTTTAAGAAAGAAGGTTTAAAATTTTACATATGTTAAGGTATCTTATATCAATTGCAGGATTTAAATAACTGTAGGATATTTTATTCACTCAACGACGTAACAAAACGTATATGTTTTTTGGGTAGACCTCGAAGAATTCGGTCTGCCCATTCATTTGTACCCGACTTTTGAATTTTGGAAAAATTTCTTCACAGGAGGTCTTCTTATGACCCCCTGAGTCCGAAATGACCATTGGTCAAAAAGTTTATATATATATAGTATATATATATATATATATGCGTGCGTGCGTCCAGATTCGACTTTTGTCAGCACGATAGCGGCCGCAGTTTCACTCAGATCATTTTCAAACTTTGCACAAAAATCAACCATCTAAAAATGAAGGTCAAGTTCGTTAACCAGAGAAATCCGGCCACAGGGGGCGCTAGGGCCTCACTTTTTCTGATTTCAGTTTTTCGACCATAACTTTTTCCCTACACAAAATAGATCAATCGCGTTCATATTATATGACGTAATTGATAAATACCTATAACTAATGTAAATAAACCGAAAACCTTACTTCAATAACTTAGGGGTGGGGGTAAAAAACCGAAAAATTTTGGAAAAAAAATCATAACTTTTTTCTGGTAAACATTCTTACATCACAAGTATTTTTAATAGAAAGGTTATTTTTTACTCTAAATTTAGGTACCAAAAGTTTTTCCGTAATAGGTACCGTTTCCGAGAAAAAAAATAAAAACCACTTTTAGCTTGAAAATTTAAGGTAGGTAAAACCACGCCAACTTTTTTCTGGCCAACATTCCCTCCTCGCAAATATTTTTAATAGAAAGGTTTACTCTAAATTTAAGTACCAAAAGTTTTTCCAAAAAAGATACCTTTTCATATATACATTTCTGAAGGATTTGTTAAGGATAGCTGAGTTTTAGTTGGAATCTAGCTACGCTAACAGGAGGACAGATTACATTTTTCGTTATAAAAGCTTAAATTTTTGTAATATAGATGCCTATATATTTTTTATAAGCAATTACTGTTAGAAAAATACATAAGAAGTAAATGAAAAGTGCATATTAAAATATTAATAATAATTATTAATGTCTTTACTTCATATTGGGTAGACCTCGAAGAATTCGGTCTGCCCATTCATTTGTCCCCTACTTTCGAATTTTGGAAAAATTTCTTCACAGGAGGTCTTCTTATGACCGTCTGAGTCCGAAATGACCATTGGTCAAAAAGTTTATATATATATATATATATATATATATGCGTGCGTGCGTCCGGATTCGACTTTTGTCAGCACGATAGCGGCCGCAGTTTCGTTCGGATCGCTTTCAAACTTTGCACAAAAATCAACCATCCAAAAATGAAGGTCAAGTTCGTTAACCAGAGAAATCCGGACACAGGGGGCGCTAGGGCCTCACTTTTTCTGATTTCTGATTTTCGACCATAACTTTTTCCCTATACAAAGAAGATCAATGGCGTTCATATTATATGATGTCTTTGATTAATACCTATAATTAATGTAGATAAACTGAAAACCTAACTTCAATAACTTAGGGGTGGGGGTAAAAAAACCGAAAATTTTTGGAAAAAAATTCATAACTTTTTTCTGGTAAATATTCTTACACCACAAGTATTTTTAATAGAAAGGTTATTTTTTACTTTAAGTTTAAGTATAAGAAGTTTTGCCCGTAAAAGGAACCGTTTCCGAGAAAAAAAATAAAAACCACTTTTAGCTTGAAAATTTAAGGTAGGTAAAACCACGTCAACTTTTTTCTGGTAACATTCCCTCGTCTCAAATATTTTTAATAGAAAGGTTATTTTTTACTCTAAATTTAAGTACCAAAAATATTTCCAAAAAAGATACCTTTTCCGAGAAAAAAAATTAAACTGCTTTTTGCTTGAAAATGTTTGATGTAAACAACGGCATCATGTATTATTCTTAGGTAGTGTGTTACATTTTAAACGAGTTACACACGAGGTCTACCCACGCGTGTCCCCCTGCGGGCACGGATTTTTTTTCTTGATCAAATGATAATCTTAGGATAACTAAACCATTTCAGTAATTGTTTACATACCTTTTAAAGCTTGAACGAAGTTTTAAGAAAAAACTAAAGAAAAAAAATGTTAAAAAAATGGGTAACAGCTTTTGATCAAAGTCGATATATAGATCCCTTAATGCTAAATTTTGTATATAATATTTATAGACTATAGTTGATATGACCATGATTACTTTGTTGGAGAGAAAGTCGCTGGAAACAGTTTGTTTTATATAATTATAAATTTATATACAATCAATAGATACTTAATAAGGTTTTCAATAAGACTTAACAATTTTTTTTTTGTACGTTACATTTATTACTATTACAGTATGGTGAAATTGTTACCATTAAAGTAGTCCGTATTTCTATTTTTAAGTTATTACAACCGGAATTTAAACATGCTGATTATTGCTTAATATAATTATGTGGCTTACTATTATTGTTTATCACTTATCATATTTTTGTTTCTTCTTATGCATACTCATCTTAATATGTAGTTAAACATATTCATAAGTATTTAGTTATAACAAACGTAAAATGAATGTAAAATTTCTTATTCTATTAATAAAAGTTGAAATTTGTACACGATTAAGTTTTAATATCATATATTTATTTAAACATTAGACCACAAGGAGAAACCGGATCAAAATATAGAAAAAATTATAAAAATATAAAAATAAACGAAATAAGATTGTTAATAAAACAGTCCTATATATATACAATAATAGGTGTACTTTTCAATAAAAAAAAGCTATATATTACTTTAATTTTTAAAAACTGAATAAGTTATCATGATATTTCTGAGGTAATATCTTTTGGGAACGTCTATTGTATGTTCTTAACGAGGCCATACAGGACGTGCTGAGAATATTGAATACTATTAAAGTATTCGGTGACGACTTCATGCGGCCTTAAACATCAAGTCTGAGCTATCCTCCGTGATTATCTTTGTTTTTAAAGGCAAAGGCTTTTCTAATTACCAATTTTATTATCATTATAAAAAATGTAACCTAGGTATACATTTTTTAAACTTCTTTCAAAATCATTCGTCTACAGAATATTTATTAAAATATAAAAACTATTCTTTAAATAAGAATCATTTAAGAATTTAATATTACTAAAAATTTTAAGTTACTCAAGATAATAATTTAAATTAATAATGAAAGAACATAAATCTGTAACTGTTAATCAAACTGTCTACTGATTGGATTATAATGCTTTACAGTTACAGAACAAGTAACATTTAATCCGAACAGATTCATGCGGCTCGCCACTGGGGCACCGTGGTTTATGCGTAATATCGACTTGCACAGAGACTTAGACCTACCGACGATCGCACAGTATTTCAAGGGGCTCTCCAAAAGCTACTTTGACAATGCTGTGGGACACCCAAACCCGCTGGTGGTTAAGGCCACAGGATACACGGCCCGTAAGACTCCTAAAGTCAGAAAGAGAAGACCCAAGTCGGTACTTTTCGATCCGGATGACGCGATTACGTTAGGGAACGCTACGTAAAAGCGGCAAAGCGAACATAAATACTATACATACACACACACACAGCGTCTTCGCCGGCGAAGACGAGGCCCCCACCCAAGCACTTTGCTCCGGCGTTCTGCCGTCGGAAGACGTTAGTGTTAAATCCTAACCCACATCCAACCCTCGCTTCCCACCTAACGGCGTCCTGAGCCGTGGTCCGAGCCTCACAGGAGGCGCCCTCAAGACGCGCGGTCCCCTGGGGCCCTTCAGGCCCCCCTTTTTCAAAGGCGGGTCTCTGCACCCGTCCATTCCACCGGTGACGCTGTCATGGCCAGTAGGGCTAACAGCAGAGACAAAAAAAAAAAAAAAAAAAAAAAAACATTTAATCTTTCATTTGATATTTCTATTGATCTTAAAAATGACATTTAAATTGAAATACAGCGTGGTTAAATAAATATTTCGTATATACATAAATTTAAATAATGAAAACCTTCGTTATTCTTCATAAAATACATTCTCAAAACCAATAACCAATATTGAAACAATTACGAAATTGAAACAAACAACTAAAAAAATAAGAAAGGATGTATTTATTGCACTGATAGAATAAAAAAAATACATTTTCATAAAAAGATATCACGGTTCCAATAAAGCTCCTTAACTATGCCTTTGTACTTTCAATAAAAACGGAACTTTGGAATCGCTCTACAATGTTAACATTCTGCGGACATTTGCAATAAAATAGAGAATTTTGCCATTTTGTGAAGCTGGCTTTACATGAAAGTTAAAGCTCTTATTTCACTAAATCATTTTTATATAAAACCAAAAAAGCAGACGCTGATTACTGATCTGCGAATAAATAAACATTTTAAAACTAATCGAAGTGCAATCTACCGATAACTACAAACCGCCCAGGATCCCGCTCAAACACACATAAAAACATTAATAAAAAAAATGTTTATCAAGTTATCAATTATTCGTTACGTTGATAAACCATAACAAAAAAATTACAATAATGACATGCATACGGGTACATAACGCAAAATTTAAGATTAGAGTATACGAGTAATCGGCCAGGAAAAACTGCCGAAGGGAGTTCGTTCTACATCTTAGTGGTACGTGGAAGAAAGATCCTAGAAAACCGGACAGTAGAAGTTCACCACGCATCCAGGTAGTACGGATGGTATTGCAAGAGATGACGTTCTGTACGGTGATGAAATTGGGTAGCATGAATCATTTCAAAGAGCTCTTTGGAACACTCGCCGATATAAATGAATAGAAGACGCACAAAGAAGCCACGTCTCTACGCAATCCCAAAGAGTCCAGTCGTTCACAGAGTACCAGGTCCCAGACAATCTGAACAGGTCTCCGTGACTTGACTAATGAAGATTCGAAATAAGTTATTTGTGCCACTAACTGAAAGACCCTTTCCCTTGCTTTCCATAATTCTTTTCATCCATAAGCTTTTATTCATACTTTAATAAGCTATGAATAACTTTTGCTTGATTCTTATTATATGTAGTTAAGATTAATGGGAAACATTAAAACCTAAACCTTTTTTGACGGAAGTGTGATAGGATAACCAAGTTTAATACAAATTTAGATATATTCGTACAATTTGGAAACCAGATTTACTTATGAATGTCCAGTACTATAATATTTACCTACATAATACTTCGATTTTTATCTAATGTAACCAAAGTTCAATAAGGTTTTAAGTATTTAATAATAAAAATAATCTAAAGTCATATATACGAGTATGTTTATTATATTATATTAAAGTTCTTAATAAACTGTATTCCAAAATAAGATGAAATATTTTTTTTGTGTAACACTATCCGGTTTTCCCCATCGTATATATTTCTTCACAAAAAATTCAAATAAATAAGAATTAAAGTTGTTTCTCTGTACAGCTAGCTCGTAAATTTTTCAGTTTATGCTATTAATATCCTTGTTGGACACAAGCACATGATTTGTTTTATTTGAAAATGGGTACTGAAATATGTTGAAATTTATTAACTAACATAACTCCTACAGACCGACACTGGATATCGACCGACCATCAGTTAAATATAGTACGAAAAGAGAAGTACAATATATTTTATGTGTGTAATTTTATTTGAAATTATCCCCTTTCAGTTATAGTAAATGAGTTTCCAATTTAATTGTAAAATTGTGAAAATCAATTGATTTGTAAAATTAGTTCAAGTTACAGTTGTTTTCCGTGTATTTTGTGTAAGATGTTTCTTTTTTTTTATTTAAAATGATATATGTAACACGAAAACTTCTAGAAACCAAAAATATTCCGAAATTCTTTTCTTTTCTCCATAAAAACTAATGAATTTACATAAAAATTCCGACAAGAACAAGGGCTGGAATCACTTGTCCTGATGTAATCAAATTTACAAAGTTGAAACCGAGATAACCCAATCTTAAATTTTGAACACGCCCATGCCTTATTTGGCTTGATGTTTGTTTGCAAAATTATAGCATTACTAACGTTGTTTTAAGAACTTTTAACATGTTTTGGGACGAACAGTTTTTTAATTATTGAAGTAATTAAAACTGATTTTTTGATGTTACGCAATAAAACAATCGAAAATCAGTGAGATTTTATTGAAAAGTTACAAGACTGCGACTATGTATGTGTCTAATTTAGAATATGTTATAGTAAGCAACAGACAATACAATTACCAGAGCAGATTTTGATTATATAAAAAAAAATATTATAAACTAAATTATAAATATAAAATAATTTATTTAACACAGGTAAACTCTTTAAAAGATAATTTTGTTTTTTTCTTCTAATGAATGATCAATAGTATTATTATTAGTTAAATTATGTTAGATATCGATTCTGATCCAATTTAGCTAGAAAATATTAAAACTATATTGTGTTTTTTTTTAGTTTTTTGTTAAATAACCGACATTTGAGAATGTAAGAAACTTCTTTCTACGACCATCTAAGGTTCAAAAATGAGTTACAATCCCAGATTCCAACACAGAGTACTTGTAGAATTTGCGTTGGATGGACTAAAGGTAGTAGCTAGTACAATTGATCACCCTTCCACATTTCACAGTGAACTATTTAGAGTGAGTAAAATTAAAATTATTTATATAAGCAAAGTTGAATTATATATATTAAAAGAGTATTAATTAAAAAAACAATGACATAAGATTCAACTCCATTACCATTTGTAATTTGTATTTACGATGTATTATCGTGTGACTTACAGTCGCTACAAAACAGCTTAAGCGTGGCAAAAATAAGAGTTTTTTTAAGATCGTTTGCTAAGATAAATATCACGCATCTCAAAGGAAGTAATCTTGAAAGGAACGTGATTATTAAAACATTTTATGGCTTATTTGGTTTTTCCATCTGATTTGTTCTCGACCTTATTTTTTTTATATATTTGAATACACAAAATTATTTAGACAATAATCACAATAAACAAAAATACTGGACAGAATTTAATGATCCTTATTGTGGTGTATTTTTTTTTTCTAACTCAATGTACCTACAGTATGCTTCACACTCCCAATATTTCTTTTACTTTTACTAACGACAAGATATAGACATTACAATATTTATATTTTGGTTATCGGTAAAAGTTTTTATTACTTGATGATGATGATGGAATGCCTTTTTGAACACAAAAGCGTTATTTATGGACTTATTCACTTTATCGGTATGGTTCTAACTGTGGTTGAAAAAAATAGAGTACTTATATAAAATACAGCGTAATAACTTTTTCTTATGAGGTATTATTGTTGAATAAATATAAAATTTCTAATACAATATTCTTTCTTCAGTTCTTTACAAAAATTATTATATATTTTGATTTATTTAATAATACTCTCGTTTTTTCTTTTAAAGGATTCATCATCATCATCATCATCATCATCATATAATAGGATATCATATTATTGAAACCATAATTTGTTATAGTCGTATTTGTAAAGGCACTTAAAATCAATATATATAAAGAAAATTATTACTATCTACTATTTCTTACCTCAACACAACACCAAATCTCAACTTCACAGGATAATCTTAAAATTTTGAATACGTTTAATATTAACAAATTACAAAAAATCTGATTTGCACAAAAAAAATATTACAATATATATGTTCAATTAAAATATTAAATAACATAATAACAGGTACGTTAATCGATTTGTTTGTATAAAATAATCAGTTTGTTACATATTATTGTAGTGTATACCTGAGAAATGTCTGTGGAAAAGCTTATCTTTATATTCTCATATAACACAGGACCAAAGAATTCTTCTTAATCTTAATTCTTTATATTAGAACTATAATATAAGAAATAATAAATTAAGCTTTTACATCATTACATCATAAGTATTGTATTGTTACAAAAAAACAACCAAAAAGAAATTAAATGAGAAAATTAATAATCTCTTAGTAGCCGCATAATATAAACTTCAAAACAGCATCCTCACTGGAGCTCTATAAAATATGTAACTGTATTTTCTCCGATCCCAAGAGTGTAATTACAAAACCTTTTTGAGTACTTCATCTTAGAATAGTGTTTGTATTTTTAAATTAATTATCCTTAAATACTTTATTTACATATTTCTTAATGGTTTCAATTAAAAAATATAAGTTTTTTAATATCTGGGATACATTGATTTATAAAGCCAATGCAACAATATCGATGAAATTATACATAGAGCAACTCGTGGACTTTGTAGATTTTTTAAGATATACAATTCCTTAATACATGTTTTTATTTATTTTCTAAGATTTAGTCAGCGTTTGTAATTTAAATTAACCGATTATTACTCATACAGTCAGGTTTACTTTTGATAGATAGATAGATTTTCCTTTTAATTTTTTTTCCCAATCAACAATTTTACGGGCAAGATGACAACGACGCTTGAATGTAACAAAAATGTACACTTAACATTTATAATTCTAAAAAATGGCTTTAGCAACCCGACCTGACATTACGAAACTATAAGAGTTCCTAGTTCCTTGACTACCCTAAAAGTTATGTCTAACGTTAATATTTATTCGCAGCACCCTAATGACGTGTTTCATATTTCCAAATCGATTTTATATTGCGTGGTTCACACTTAAGGGTCTTATACTCTTTTGGGTAGACCTCGAAGAATTCGGTCTGCCCATTCATTTGTCCCCTACTTTCGAATTTTGGAAAAATTTCTTCACAGGAGGTCTTCTTATGACCGCCTGAGTCCGAAATGACCATTGGTCAAAAAGTTTATATATATATATATATATATATATATATATATATATATATATATATATATATATATATATATGCGTGCGTGCGTCCAGATTCGACTTTTGTCAGCACGATAGCGGCCGCAGTTTCGCTCGGATCGCTTTCAAACTTTGCACAAAAATCAACCATCCAAAAATGAAGGTCAAGTTCGTTAACCAGAGAAATCCGGTCACAGGGGGCGCTAGGGCCTCACTTTTTCTGATTTCAGTTTTTCGACCATAACTTTGTCCCTATACAAAGGAGATCAATCGCGTTCATATTATATGATGTCTTTGATAAATACCTATAACTAATGTAGATAAACCGAAAACCTAACTTCAAACTAACTAAAAAAACCGAAAATTTTTGGAAAAAAAATCATAACTTTTTTCTGGTAAACATTCTTGCATCACAAGTATTTTTAATAGAAAGGTTATTTTTTACTCTAAATTTAGGTACCAAAAGTTTTTCCGTAAAAGGTACCGTTTCCAAGAAAAAAAATTAAAACCACTTTTAGCTTGTAAATTTTAGGTAGGTAAAACCACGGCAACTTTTTTCTGGTAAACATTCCCTCCTCGCAAATATTTTTAATAGAAAAGTTATTTTTTACTCTAAATTTAAGTATCAAAAGTATTTCCAAAAAAGATACCTTTACCGAGAAAAAAAATTAAAACCGCTTTTTGCTTGAAAATTTTTGATGTAAACAACGGCATCATGTATTATTCTTAGTAAGTGAGTTATATTTTAAATGAGTTACACAAGAGGTCTACCCACGCGTGTCCCCCTGCGGGCACGGATTTTTTTTACTCTTTTACAGCTCCGATGTTTTCAAATATAAACTTAATAACTCAAATCGACAATGCATGAATGTTTATATTTTATATACTTTCATTAAATAAACACTATCTACTCTTATAAAAGCTGTAATTTCGCGTCTGGCATATTTGACCACTTAAGTATTCATACAATATTTCTAATAGTAACTTATTTTTGTAGTATGTAGAGAATATATTGAGGGTAGAGTTTAGTGAACTCAGAAAAATATTTTTTTTTTTTGCTTTTGCTATTTAAATAAATAAAAAAAGAAACATTATGTATTTCTTTATACCTATAAATTATAAAGAAGTAGATATTTTTATTGTGCTTCTTTTATAAGAGATGACTTTGTAACAAATCGAAATGCATACTCAGTGGAAAATTCCTGGAGCAAGCTATTTATATGGGTGTATACGTACGTATTGGAACTGAAAAGCGAAATTGTTACTGCGAAACTATTCATACAGGATCAACCCAATTCGTTTTCAAAATGAATGTCCTCACGTTGACGAAAGCTGCAGTTTATTGTAAAAGTGATCGTAGTTTTTATCTTTCAGTATTATACTGTGATAATTTAGGTAACAAATATTTAACAAACTGTAAGATGTAAAGGCAATTTGAAACAAATATTAGATCCCAGCTGTGATTGTTTGACTGCAGCTCGTATTGGACTGGCTCGACCGTGGAACGATACTCACAGAATATCGACGTGTAGTAACCAAATCGTAGTCGTAGTCTGAAGCTGAAGTTGTAGTCTTCGGGGACTTTAACGCGAACAAAGCCGATTGGCTAAGGTCACATGCCACCAACTACAGGGGAAATCTGTGTTCCATTTTGCTCTGGCAAATGGTCTGTCTCAGTTGGTTAAGACGCACACTCGTCTACTGGACGTGGGCAGCTATTTGCCCTCTTTGTTGGATCTTCTGCAGACTACACATCCTAAAAAGTACCAGGTCATTGTAAAATTCACGGAACCAATATTTAATTTAAATTCACATCCTTTCCTTAAAAATTAAGCTATCGCTCAACAAATAATTTAATTACTAGACGATTTAGATCGTCGATTCCACTTATAATCCATTTAAACTTTTGAGGATTAACTAAGGATTTGTGATAATCCCGCCTTTTTTAAATCGACATTAGAAAATAATTTATTGTCTTGTTTATGCGAATTAGTATATAGTATATGATTTTTTTTATATATTTAGTAGTATTTTGGTGAAAGTATCTTTATATATATATTACAAGTCTGTAGTTTTTGGTAACTATATTACTATTACCTTACTGCTAAAGCTTAACGGATATGTTTTACTTTAATCTAAAATTTTTATTGTTTTCTTAAACTATAATAAAAAAAAGTCATCAATTAACAATAATAATAGTAAATAGTGTAAAATGTAAAAAAAAATCGAGACTCTCACAATATTTTAACTTCTACATGTTAAGAGACATTGCCTTGATATAGCAATTCTATAAAATAAATGTACACCATTACTTTCAATGCCGAGAAGGCAGTTAAAAAATCATTATGTGCACATTTTTAGTTGTTACATCTTTTAAATTGCTTAGTTTAATACATAAGAATTAGTATAAGTAGAACCATTTTCTCACATAAAGTCTGTGTAAAAATGCCATTATGTTTGGTAAATAAGTAACAATGCTAGAAATTCAAACTTTTTACCCGTGTGGTAACACACCTTATTCGTTAAGAATATGACAACCCCTAGTACCCGTAGGTGTGGTACGAGACGTATACGGGTATAAAATGTGGTGCAATCACGCTGCCGCGTTCTGACATCGTCGTCGTACAACACTCACACAGAATATCTTTAGTTTTTGTTATATGTTTATTATAGTCTAAGAGTTACTTAGTTACTTAGTTACTTAGTTTCTTAGTTACGATTAACATTACCTTTGATTATAATATCTTATAATATAATCTGAAGCATAATGATGAAAATTATCATTTGGTTTGTTCTAAGATGCATTTCAAGAGGTCGTACTTGGAGATGTTGATTTAAGTGCATTAGACAAGTTTCACTAATTGATTTTCGTTAATTGATTCTAAGTAAAGCTTTGTAATTGTTAAGATTATTATTAGAGCTTTAATTGTTGAGTAATGGACTTTGGCAGTTAACGATTATTTTTATAGTGGAATTGGTACGGATACTTTTGATATTTTCCTATAAAGGTAAACAACCTATCTTTGTTTATTAAAAATTCAAAAAGTTTGTATATCCTGTAGAAACCTACTTTAAATATATACTTAAAAAAGATATACCGTGAATATAATAGCCTGATACAAAAATAAATAATTATTAGAATCGAATCGAATCGAATAGTTCAAAGTGGCCGATATCCTGCTTCAATTTGCATTGCTCTTGAAACTCCGTTTCCGCAATTGATATCAAACTTCCTCTATATCTACCTACCATTACCTTGATCCTGTTTCATCTTCTTACAGTCTATGTATATAATAATGCATAGAGATGAAGATATCTGTAAAAATCATTATTAGTCTTTAATAACGAATAGAAACTAAGTCAATTATTTTTGGAATTTTTGTGCGTTTGTGCATTTAGGTGCAGAAATCTCTGGGCTTCTCCGATTTGAATGTAGCTTTCATAGATGTATCGTGGTAATCTAGTGTTAAACATTTCTGTTTTATATTAATCAATTCAAAAAAAAGTTGTCTCAATAAAAAAAACGAACCTTGTCGTGGACACCACTAGTAATAAAAATTGCTGATTATGATTTTTTGTATTTTTTTGTCGGAATACTGTTAAAACTGTTAAAGTTAAAGTTTTTTTATGAAACAAAAAATCTCAAAATACATGTTATGTTTTTTTCTGAATGTAGACGCACCGTTAGATAATGAAATTAGTTCAGTTTGGATTGTTTTTTCTAAATTTCTTCCTTATTCTATTACTGGATTTGTACAGTTTTACTTATAAACTGATTGAAAATTTACATTCCGTTAAGACAAGCATTTTCATTTAATCGTTTGTGATCATACTTCATCAGTGCAATATATATAATACAAAGACAATGATTAAAAGTCAAATTCAAAATCAAAAATTTTATTAAAAGTAAAATTTATACAACACATTTTTTCATTGTTAAAGCTACTATCAGCTAGGAAAGTTATTTGGGACTGACTGACTGAGAGGATCTCGTGACAGAAACTCTTGTCATGTTTTGTTTACTTTTTTTAAAAGTCATACTAAATACCTAAATTACATTTTTAATAAATCTTACAATTTCTTTGATTGATTTAATAAATTCAGTTATAGCTTTAATAACTTAAATATATATTTTTGTACATCTTTTATGGTACGATACTTATAATTTAGATATGAAAACACCAAAACAAGGAATTGGAATATTATCATTTTGATTTTAAATTATACAAAATGTTTTGCTTTAATGAATTCAAATTAGGCATAAATGTTTTTGATTGTTGGGATATCATTGTTAGGTAAGGTTAACCGCTAAGTTCAGTTAAGCTAAGGTAGCCGCTAAGATACCCATTACATAACTAACAAAAAATCTTAATAGTAAAAATCTTAAACGATTTATGATGCCAGACATTATGACATGGATTTTAAAAAGGTAACCTTAAAAGTAAAAGGTAAACTTTAACATAACTTATTTAATATTATTTATACTCCAAAGCTATGAAACAAGTAACTACTATTATCTTCCAGCTTCGAGGGCGCAGTTTAAAAAACCATTATTTAATTTTCTTCTTTTAATATTTTTGTATATTAATAATAATTAAAAATCATGTTATTTAACTAGGAAAAATTTACTAATATATTTATTTATTTTTGTGTAAAGTATAGCTGGTATTAGATTAAGTAAATACAGAAGTTGAGAAATCTTTCTTAATTTGTAAAAGGCAGAATGAAAAAAAAATCTAAATTCCAAGTTCCAAGTTGTTTCAAACTTTTCATAATTAAAAACTGTTTTAATTCGGTGGTCTCATTGATTATTGAGAATATAAATAAATGATTATTATAAAGGTCACGGAGGCTTTAAATTTATAACTTTTGTTATATTGACTTTCTTAGTTTTATTTCTTTTCATATTATTTTTTTTCCTAAACCTTTCACTTAGCTTGCAGTGCGATAACAAGCATCTTGGAATTATTAACCTAGCACGACCATTTAGATTTTCCCGTTATACTAAATAATATCGTCCATTTCAGAACAGGAGTCTGGTTTACATATAAAAAAAAGGTAACATCTAAGTAGTTAAATATTTAAGTGTGTTGCATTAAAATAAAATTGTGTTACTACATTTTTTTCCAATTTATATTCGATCTGCGTTAAAAATTGTTTAGTTAATAACATGATTTACGGAATTAAAATCCTCCAAAGTATAAAAAAAAATCATGTACTTTAATTATAATTAATTTAACAAGTTAACAAGAGACGGTTGGTGAAGTATTAAATTATAATATAGGTATAATGTATTGGGAAGATCTAGCAATTAAACTGTTGTTATTTGATCTTAAACCTAAGTTGACCTTCGTTAATTTCCGCAAGCTGTTGCAACGATCATTTCAGAGATTCAACGTATCATGAACGTATTTTTATTTTTATTTATTAAAATTACAACAGAATATTATATATATATATATATATATATATATATATATATATATATATATATATATATGTATAAAATATGTATATATTTATAAAATACTCACACAAATCTGGATAAAATATTGTATTGATGTTATTTATTACCATTTTAACAACCAATCCATATTTATTTAAATATACAATTCAAAATATTTTTTGAGGATATAAAAAAGGCAGCATGGAGATGATAACCGACGTTTCTAACTTTATCTATTATGCAATGTTATGTCACGTAGAAAACGTAAATTTTTTAAATTATCTAAATTTAAAGATGTGACATTTGCGATGACTATGCCCACTTCTTTGTCACATTTTAAGAACATTATTTGACCCCAAAAATAGAAAGTTAAAGTACTAATCACAAACTCTCTAACAGCCTTTTTACTACGCGATGTTAGTATGCTAATTGAGATGGCGTTTGGTAGATTGGAAAATCAAATGACTGCGTTACTTCTGAGCTATCAGTGGAATTCGGAAACTAGAATACTTGCTATCCGCATTGTTCACTATAGTATTATAAAATGCATTTCTCTATATATTCTATCTCTTTCTATATATTCTAGAGATTTAAATTTTATATGTAATAACATCATGTCACAGAAATTTGTCACATAAAATATTAAGCGTAACAAGAAATAACAGTTCTTTTACATTCGTGTCATTATCTACCATAAATAAACACCATGAATCTCAAAAGATTCCATTACATATGGTGTATATTTTTGTCTTTAGTCATTGAAAACTATGAATAAAACTAGAAAATTAAGTATTTTAAGATATTCCGTCTTGAAATACAAACAATATTCATAGAACAAATTCACATAAATATTTATTTCTACACTCTTGAGGACCATCTCGACAACCAGTTACTGTATTTATTTATTATATTATGCTTTACTTTAATATAAGTTACATAATTTTCCATAAGACTTCAATTAGTTTGGTTTAAAAGGTTTCTTTGGTGGTGTGTAATAAAATATAAGTATGTAATATACAAGCTTTGCCATTGCTTTTAATTTTTTTATTCGTAGATCGTAATAAAAATGGATTTAAGTGATTTTTTACTACAGAATTTGACCCTGTTTTTATGTTTTACGATATTTTAATTTAACAATACGCTTATTATGCTGTTTTGTTGTTAAAAATTTTGAACTTATCTTGTAAAATAAGGTTTATATATATTTGCCACTCAGTATCCTTTACTTATATAAAGGTTTAAAAACTTACTTTATCTTTGATATGTTATATTATTTTTATTTAAAAATATACTTCTATGAAAATGCTAATTGCTATCTTGAATATTCTCTTTTATTAAACTTTCATCTTTTTAAGTGATAAATTTATCCCATTTGGGAAATATCCTTAAAAAATGCTTTTGTGAATACAAAAAGACATCCCTAGATTGCTATGAAATCCTTTTCATTCCTACTTAGCGAGGTCATTTTGTAATCGGAAGGGAAAAACATCGACTAATTGATAACGAAGTATTGCTAAAATTTTAGGCTATTTTGAACATGTAACGTATCTAAACTTATGAACATATGTTAGATGTTAATTTTATTGTAGTTGGAACTTCAGCTCGATTGTTTGCAAATTATAAAAACTTTACCTGATGACCAAAAAATAAAACCTGGATTTCCACACGGAAAAAAAAAAAAAAGGGGGTAAGAACTTTGCCGGTGTGAGCAAATATCTTCCGCAGCTTTGGCAATCGTTGAAATTATATTAGTTAGCAATCTCTGCTGAATACTTTTACTACCGATTAAGATTTTAGTAACATTTTTGTTTCTTTCCGTGCATTAATTATTGTTTAGTTACACTGTTTATTTTTCAAATACAAAGGGCAAGTATCCGTACCAAAGAGGGATAGTTGCCCCATTCACTTTTGCGGGTAGTCGCCGCAACAACAACAATTAATGACAAAGTTAATTATCATGTTTTTCTATTTTTAAGACCAAATATTTATGTCCTTAATCACTTACGTCTTTCCGAAGATTATAAATAAATATTGAGTAACAACTAATTAGTACTTAATAGAGGATCCCAATAAATAATCAATAGTGAATATCCACTTAAATTAATCGACTAGTATAAATAAGGAAACATCTCTATGCAACTGTCCTCACATGCGGCAAATACCCCGCTACTAGGTTACTATCCGCTATAATAGTATTTATTCAAAACCAATATCATTTATACTAAAAAGGGGATGTTATAGAAGATTATTGACATAAATTTCAATATACGCAACAAAGATAGTGCGATTCCGAGCGCGTCGACAGAGCGCTTTGACTGCGTGCGAGGTAGTAGTAGGTAATTCCAATTATTGCGACTTTCATTGGTTTATTTATTATTTAAGAGCTTTTTTTAAAAAAAATATTAATCTCAAGTCTGAAATAAGTTACTTTTATCACATTTTACAAGTTATATATCTATACTAATATTATAAAGAGGAAAGATTTGTATTTTTGTATGTGCCTAACGAATTAGCTAAATAACTACTGAACCGACTTGAAAGATTTTTAACCATTTCAATGCTACATTACAACTGATCCATATATATTATAATTATTTCTATAAATTATTTTAAAAACATGTGACATCTGTCAAAAGAATAGGTTATGTTATCCAAGGTTTTTATACGTCAATGATTACAATTTTTTAGCTTCACATCATTAAAATTGGTTAAAAATAATTATCATTCAGCTAAATAAGATAGCAGATGACAAATATTTTCTCTAAATCTTCGACGAATGTTTAACAAAATAGTGGAATGGATAATAACATCGGTACCAAATAAAAGTAATTAAAAAATAATCAAAAACAAAAAAGGTTACCAAAGAATCTTTTTTATTTGATATAATCCAAAACTTATTCTATGTGACTTGGTATCAGATATCAAAGTAACAACACATAATATAGCAGTAGTTTTTTTATCCGCAAGCTTTATTTTATATATTGTATAAAACATGTTCATATTTGATTCATGTTTTATGCTTATGATATATGATTAAAATAAATTAATCCTTTGAAGGTAGGCTTTGAATAAATTTAGCTTATTATTCGTGAAACTATAAACAATCAGGATATATTTTATTGACAATAGACAAGGTAATAAGCAATAATATAGTGTTAAATAAAATTTAAAAAAATTACATAAATATATATTACGTACCTAATATTATAAAATCAGTTAGAATAATCTTAAGAGCTAGAAAATAAGAAAAACACTGATAAATTATTCTCATTAAAATGATATTTTGTTATAATACTTGGTTCTTAAAGATATGATAAAAGGTTTAAGATAAATGATCTCATATTAAGGCTATCATGCTATACTTACTGTTATTCCACCCTTGACTTAAATTTAGTAATTTAAACTTATTAAGTTGATTAACTTTATTAAAGTTACGTTGCCATACATTTTATAGATAAATAAAATAAAATGTTAAGCATACTTAATCACTTAATTTATTGATTCTTTAAAGAAATACTGTTCTAATTTAAAGTTATTTATGAGTTAAGAATTTATATTTCATAGAAGTTATAAAATCATTAAATGCTAAAATAAAAGTCTACTGCAGTCACGAACGATCTCTATTTCTCTATAACTTATGTCTAATGCCACAAGAGGACACTATGAAGCACATTCAGAGCATCGAAAAGTCTAAGCACGTCCTTTACTGTCTCTTTATCTAAATATTGTTATCCTCAAAATATTTTTCCATAGAAATAGCGTGATTATGAGCACCCTTACGGTATAATGCCATATGGTTTATACATATTATGTAGTATATATCATTTACCGAATATAACTTCTTATCCTACTGACTTATCCTGAGCTTATCGTTGCACCTGCAAGTCTATCTGTGGCATCGTAACTAAAAAGAATGAATTTGTTTTTGATGCAGTAAGGTAATTGGTGTTTTATATGTATTTGAAAAAATATTTTTTTTTTTCTGTCCAACTGTTTTATCGAAAATCCATTGCGTAAGTGAACATATGAAGGTTTATTAAATTGTTAATGTATTGGTTTCAAAATCAGTTTTCTGCTTCATTCATTTTCTTGATAAATCTTATATTACTTGCACCCTCTACGTAATGTTGAATTATAATATAATATGTTTTTAATTTAAAAATGACACTCTAATTTTAGGCAATTTAAAGAAAGTGGGTGGATTTTAAATTGATGTAATTTAAGTTATCTTATATCAGTTATAGGATTTGAATAACGGTGGGCAAAATTTTAAATCTTACACCCAACGACGCAATATAAATGAGCACAAAATTATTTATTATACTCCTTCATATTTTTATGATTTATAACATACTTTTTGTTTCAATTTATAGTAAATGTTGTACTATTATTCTCGATGCAATATACATATATTATATATATATAATTATTGGACACTTTTTATTATCTTCTTTCCGTATTAAACATTTAAGAATATTTTTTATAAAGCACTATAGTAATATGTTTAAGAACCATTCTTCAAACAATATTGTGTTATAGATTATCTCCTCCTCAATATAGTATTTATTTACATATAATATAAATACAATCCTTTTTTTAAATCCTCAGTAAAATTAATAAAGAAGTATCGGTTACGCAATCGGGACACTCAATCAACTGTGGTAAACCGCTCTGAGTGCTTTTGAGAAGAAAGTAATCAAGAATTATTCAATGGTTCTATAGATTATGACGTAAATACTGATATCTAGCAAAATCACAATGTTAATGTATACAAAAATACCAATTTTAATCAATAGATTTCATTGAACCTAAAATAAAAACAAAGTAGCTGGCAAGATAAATTAAAAACAATTACTCAAAGCAATTTCGTGGCTTTCATTAAACATAGATTCTACAAAAGTATTCAAAAGCTTTATAGGTTTAGTCGTTATATTCAAATAAATAAAATTATATGTCTTATTGACTAAATTAAAAAGTATCAAACTCGAAGGTTCTAAGCTAAAATAAATAAGAAAATATATTTGTTTAGGATATATATTTTTGAATATTTTTGTTTCTACTTCTTTACTTTTAAAATATACTAAAATATTTCATCACGAAGTTTTGCTAAAAAACATACGGCGTCAAGTTTCAATTAAATTGTATGTAAATTTATGACACTGCTACGAGCATCAAGCTATATCTTCATTACTAATAAATTATTAATTCATCATAATTTAATTAAAACTTCCATCTTTAATTTACTGATGAATAGTCAGATAGAAGTATCCCAAGTTGGGATGCTTATTATCGGCACGAGAGCTTCACTATAGAAAAAAAGGTGGATAAAAATCATTACACAGTATATTATGAAAGTAACAATGTACCGGAAAATGTTTTTTTGGGAATTGTTTCATTCATTTTCTAGTTCGTGTGCTTATTTATGTATTCCCGCCGTTGATGAGATTCGAGAACTGCACTTATTATTTTAATACATTTTCGTGACTCCCAATTTGGTTGGTTTGTTCGAACTAAAATAATACAAGAAATATACTCGGTCTAAAATAGTTAATTCCATGTAATACCATAATAATCATACATACTTGATAATACTTGGCCAAACACTTATTGGACTATACTCAAATTATTACCAAACTCTTTGAACTAGTAAATTTATCCGAATACTTGGAAATGCTTTAAAAAGTCTTTGTCAAATCCTCTTTAGAAATTCCTTTTCAATAGAAGAACTTATACCGAGCGCATCGGAGAGTTCTTCATTAGCGAAGAAGCATTATTTCTGAAAGAGGTTGATTGCAACTTTAAATAAAATGTCAAAATATATTTTCAAAAGTCCTGTTTTAATTGAATACCTCTACTGTTTCTGGAATTTTATGTTAATATGTTCTACTACAATATTTTTGTAATTTATTTCAACCTTTCAATACAATGTGACTGCCGTCGTATCTTAAGAATCAAATCAATAATAAACATTTCAAAACTGTATTAAGATTTTCAATTTACAAATCCGTTTCAGATCGCTATATTGAAGTAAGGATCATTTAAATAAATATTTGTTGTTCTTAAAGTTTCTTTAGAAGTTATTTGATATATGTTATTGTATGAAAAAAAACCTCAACCTCAATATCTGGTATGAATATTTAGCAAAATTTAAAAAATCGAATAGGTTCAAATTTAGTTAAAATAAAATCATTAAAAAAAAAACTTTATCGAAACGAACGAACGCCTCCGTTCTAGATCATCATATTTAAAGTTAAATAAAGACTCAAAAAAAATGTATTTGTAAAATGAGTATAAAAGGAAACACAGATAAAATGTAGATAAATTAAGATATATCAAAACATCGATCCACATACAAACAATTCTCTACAAATAAACTTCCTACCAAAAATCATAAGGAATACAATATAAGATATCGTAAGAAAGTATTAATTGACTATTATTTATTATAACTGGTTAAAAATGTTAAAATTAAAAGGTAGTAAAATTTATGTTATCCATAGTTAAATTTAAATTATAAATTTTAAACAAATTTCTTGAAGGAAAATTTCCACGTAAAAAAACAAAAAAAAAAAATTTCAGTATCTAAATCGGCAAACTATGAAAAGATATAAAGGGTTCGAAAACTAAGTTAAGGCACAAAGGAATTGTTGAGGCCTTTATCGTATAGGTAATATCGCTTTCTAAAAGCAAAATAAAATACCTCGTTCGACAGGGTCGATCGTGTTAGGTAGATTCCCTTCGGTCGGATCGACAAAGAAAAACTAGCCAGCAGTATTCTACTGGTCATTACGAGTCTTATGACGGGTCACTCTGCATATATTGGGTGAGCGGGGAACCACCCACCACTCCTATCTCCTAAACGGGGGGTGGCATCAAAAAACTTTTCGAACAAAAAAGTTTCGTCTTTTAATTTGTTAATTTTCTAAGATTTTTCCGACGGCAAAATTTTGCCTTCTTCTGTGACTTTTTTCGGTTCTATTCATCAGTTTTAGGTAGATTCATCTATTGAATCTACCTAAAACTGGGTTGATTTTCTATTTCTTATTTTACTATTTATGTTTCCAGTGTATTCTGTTTAATATTAAGCAAAGCTTTTAGTTAATATACTCAGAGTTTAAATTAAAAGGTTAAGAGGCACACAAAATTTATAATTATTATAAAATAATAAATTGATAACAAAATAATAACTCAGGTTATAAGTCATAATTACTAATATAACTACAAGAATGTTATGGTTGTGAATATTATTAAAATGTAATAATAGTCTGGATGTAATGCTTGTAAAACTATGAGATGGTGATAATTTAAAACTACTGTAAGATAACCTCGGACCTGACTTTGATCTTAATCTTAGTAAAAGTGAGTTCTGAAACTCATTTTCTTATGCCAAGTACAAATTCTTATAAATATTTCTGGTATTTGTATTAAACAATACAAACTAACATATGTGTTGCAAACAACAAGACCTGATTTCTGGAAGAGTTTTTAATAGTAAGTTGACTAATCGCCTGTCAAAACTCTTGTTAATTTTCTATTAAACTCAATTTTCATATTTACCAATTGTCACGCATTATGGGAATAACGAAGTAAAATTACAGAAAAGTATTTAAAACATTTTCAACAAGCAAACAACAAACAAACATCCACAGCAGCCGCAAAAGGATTATTTAAATGGCAATCTTAAACAACACAGATGTAACGTCAAATATAAATAAAGCATCTGGTGTACATATTACGATAATGAAATATGCTTATATTTCTAAGTGAAATAACAAAACAGATAAGGTTGGAAATTATTTTATATGTTAGGAGTTCCTAATATTTATGTAGTTACCTAAGCACATGTCAACTGAGGCAGTTACCAAAAGTAAATAATGTGAAGGATTGTAACAGTATACAAATAAATTACAATAACATATATACATAAAATTATTAAGAAAAATCCCAAGCAAAAATATAAAACACGATCTTAATTCGTAAGATTTATTTATACTCTCGATCCCTTTATACAAAGCAATCAAAAGAAAATGTTTTCTTTTTGTTTTAAAAATCTAGTTATCGATTAATCGGTCTTAGTTTCGCATCCCTAGTCTCAGACGTGTATAATTCTTTCAATTATTTTCTTCCGCGAGTTAAAATATATTCAGTAATTAGTTTATGTTTTTGATATTATTATTTATTTAGAACGAGCTTTCTTTGCAATAGTAAAGATGCTAATCGGACAGACGACATTAAGTATTTTGTGAAAGAGAACGATTAAGTGAAAGATCTAACACCTGATTTCACATCAATATTATTTAAGGTACTCAAGGCAAATTGATTTAATATGCATTATTAATTATCTATTATATTATTATCTTTCACTAGTCAGAACACACTGTATTAGTAACCCGCTCGTAACTATGAAAATAGTTACCCCACCCACAAAATTGTCTAAAGCACAGTTTATTTGCTTTAAAAAAAAATGTTAATCAAAAAATTGCAATATGGTATAAAATTTTCATGTATTATTATTATTTATTTTGGCAATATTATCTGTTTATTAAGTATTTATAGCGGAACTGACGTTCTAACAAACATTCTTTTATTCTCAAAAATCTTATTTGTCTATGTCCTCTATGAGTGATTCCAGTCATTCTGTTCGGTTTTGTAATACGCGCTTCATTTCGCTCCTAGTATTTCCAATGTTTTTCATTTCTCTGATAATCGTCCAATGGAAGACAATAAAATTTGGTAGAATCATGCTGTAGTCTTCTGATTTAGACTTCGTACAACGTTCGCACAGAAGATCTTAAGTTTTTCTTATATATCAGTATAAAATATTTAACATAAAATGTATTTGAAATTTAATTTAATATTGTAATCAGGATGAGATGTATAAACTTAGAGGTAAGGTCTACATTCCTTATTTTTACATCCTTATATTACAACGATTAAAGAAAATTAAGGATAAAATATTTTAACTGTAAAAAACTACTTAATTTCGAGTTACATAAGCTTTGATTGTTAAAATTAAACTTTGTTAAGGTGAAATAGTTAAACATTGTTAAGGTTTTAGATGAAATAAAAATTAATAGGATGGGAAATTTTACAGATTCATCATAAACTTACTAGCTGCTATGAAAAAACAAACACAGCTATTTAAATAGAGTTAACTAAAGCATATAAATTAAGTTGAGTGTATAAGTGTTTTATGGGAATTTTAAGTAAAGGTATTTTCGATGAATAAGTATACCATACAATCTTATATCATATACAATGTTTTTTTATTAACTAAGATACATTTAACCAAATTCTTTAAAACTAAATCATTTTAATATTTAATAAATGTTTTAGGTACATTTCCAACACACTGATTACATGGTCTAACGATATTGTTTTATTATAAAAGAAAAATATATATAAATGATTATACTTAACACGATCCCAGACCGTATTATTTTGTTTCACATCACACAATTATCATTAGAGTTGAAAAGTTCTAAAATTCACAGTACTCTCGTCAGTATCCTTTTACAAATTTGTTTTCAATGGTGAATCTTATACAAAGCTCTTTGGAGAAAACCGCTTTGCACTTTGTGAAGTCGCAGAAATATCTATGAAATGTTTTAAATTACATAAGGTTACAATTCGAGATAAAATGTCTAAAATTTATTTAAGGAACAGTTTACCGAAATTATATTCATTAGTCCCTTTTCTAATCGTTATTAAGGTTTAAGAACTCATTAGGTTCATAATATTTATACCAACAGCATTTATATTATTATACATATTATCATTTTAAATTTTCAAGTTTTCTTTCCAGTTTTTTAAAATGTATCTAAAATTTTCATATAAATAATATTCTAATTTACTTATCTTAATTGGGGGTATATATTGCTTAGTCAATCATGCATAAAAAATAATATATAAATAAAATAATTGCGTAAGTTAAAATAAATTAATACAATATTTACGTGATATTTTATAGATTATCAATAAAATGTCTTTATTTATAACTACACAATTTATCATTACAGTATTAATAATTTATTATGAATGATCAATTTTATTTGACAACAGAAATAAAGACTGACATTCAGTAAAGTCTTTTAAAGTCTTGGCGACCCTTTTAGGTTCTTTCATTATATTAAAAGAAATCTCTGATCATTTTCAAATGATGTAACGACTCAAGATTCAGAACATTAATTACATTTTAAGTTTAATAGTCTTAATTGATAGATTGTTTCTGGTATGAACCGGACTTAAGCAGTATTTCAGTTTTAGTTTTATAAAGTTTTATAAAATCGTGAATGCAATAAATAAATTAAACTTCTTAAATATAGTGTACTTTCGCTGTAATATTTTTGTTTAGAAAGATTACACTATTGCCGTGACGTTTAAGGCGAGGACTTTTGTTGCTGTTGTTAGGTATCATAAAAAAAATCTATACCTATTTTTTTTTTGTCACAGTAGCTTAGATATTTGAAGTAACAATGAAAGTATAACTGTATTTCTTATTACACAATAGTGGACTATTTATTAAAAACAGTCCTTCATCATGACTTTAATAACAACATACGCATTTAGCTATACGTTTAAATGTGGCTCCAGAACGGATAAGTAATTTTCCTTTAAATATCTCGGCGACCCCTTCAATTCCTTTTACTATCTTAAACGCCATCTGAAGTCCATATTTCCAAATGATATAACGATTAAAGTTTTAGAACTTTTATTACTTTTTAAGTTTTTAATTCGTACGTGAATGATAGTTTGTTTGTGTATGATCCGAAATATTTTAAAGAACTTTCTTGAATATATCATCTGAAAAACTTCGTTCTACATAAAAAAACATATCTTTTTGCAATTCTAAAAATTCAACACCAATTCAAAATCATTTACTTTTTATTTAATTCTGAATAACTTCTTATCTTAAAAAGTCAACAACTACTACGAGGTCTGTTTAAAAAATATTTGATTTTAAAAAACTATAATATAACTAACTGTTTTTAATGAATAAGCAACAAAATAAAGAAAAAAGTTCAATATAAGAAAATATTCACTTTTGTTATTTCAGACAATATTATTATTCTCCATAAATATTCTTATATATTCTCATAAAATAAATTCAGAAATATTTTATACAAATTGATATTAAAAAAAAATCATTTCGGGATACATTTTTTGTAGAATAACTACAAAAAATGTATCCCGAATTGAATTTTTTTCAGAATATTAAATCCAGAATATTAAACATTATATTAGATAATCTCAATGATTAGACCCGGATGACTTCATAAGTTTTAATCTTTGTTTCACGACTTTGGTAATATCAGCCTGCTTAGTTTTATTTCTTTTCATATCAAAACTTTTCCCTGTTATTTATATGGATAGGCTTATGGCTGGGGCTAAAGAGCCATCATAGACAACTAATATTTGACAATTTCAAAGATTTAAACAGTGCAGTCGTTGTGGATTTATTCAATACAAGTTTAATGTTAATAGCATAAAGAAGTCGTTGAATAACATCTAAAATTATTTAATACAGTAATATCATTTTCAACCATATTAATTAATAGTTACCAATGTCATTCATTTACAATATCCATTTTTTTAAAGTAATTAATCAAGAAATAGAAAAAATAGACATAAAAATATACAGTAATATTGAGTCTGGGAATCGCAGTGTGGTGTCTAGGTTATTCTATTTCTAACTCCGTCCATTTTAATAAAACTAATACCGAAGCAGAAAAATAGTCATCATTTAACAAATTAGAATCTCATTATAATATGAAATTTAATTATAGTGTTAAGAAAAACGTCATGAACCTGAAATTTAAATTACCTAAAAATATGTAGTACGACCACGGAATACTGTTGACCTTTGGTGTGTTCAACAATATTCGTAATTAATACTAACAAGGTTTGGCAGGGATATAATGTTTGTGAATTGGTAATAAATTATGTATAAAGCAATAACGTAAACAATATTCGAACTGTACGGACTATGAAGTGAGGCCACAATGGCCTCTGTACGTTCGAGATGCGACAGATTTATCGGTACAAACCTTATAATTATAACCCACATTATCTATTATATAACACGAAGGCACTATATCTATGAAGGTGAACTAAAACACAAAGCCGAACCTCTACATCCAACAGTCCAACCTATCCACTTTCCACTATTCCCTTCAATCTCACAACTCCTGTCGACACCCGCTCCAAAACCCAATCCATGGTGTGATGCGAACCGTGCCTAAGGATGCATGGCTGTAGGGAAGTACAGTCGCAAACGGTGCCACCCGATACCGGGGCGCCTCGGGGTGTATCCAATGCCCTTCTGGCCGGCAAGCGGGGCTCTGCCGGTCAGCAACCTTTATATCCCTAGCTACTCGTGGGACTCATATGGAAGAACTTGACATTGAGAACTTGCTACTATCCTCCCCCCAGCCAATGGAGGGAACCACATCTGCGACGGAAGTGCAGTTAATTGCCTCCTCGGAGAATATTCATGAGGCAGGCGTTGGGACGAGCCAGGAGGAAGCTGGAGGCAGTACTGACTCCAGATTCTCCTCCTGACTCCTGGGACCGCCCAGACGGACCCTGCAAGCAGACCACTCCGATTATCAGGAGCCGCCCGGAAACGGTTACAAAGGCTGAAAGCATCGGGTGTAAGTGCTGAAGAGGCCTTAACCCTATGCCGCAAAACCTGGGCCGAAATTCCGGACAGAAAACCACCACCGGAGGATGCGAGGGCGGTTAAGCGCACTCGATCCGAGGAGGAGTCACCTCGCACGCAGCCGCAGGCCAAAAAGTCTGCCACTGCCGAGGCACATACTCCTCCATCATTCTCACAGGTGGCGGGGTCGTCACGTATCGGTGTTCAGAACACGACGCCGATGACGGAGGACCAGATGAAATTGGTGCATAGCGCTCTGGTTCGGGCCATCATTGGGATCGAATCAGAGAGCGTAAAACCAAAATTCGGAGGTTTCACCCACAAGCCAGGCTGGATTCTGATCACATGCATGGATCAGGTCTCAACGAACTGGGTTGTGGAGGTAATCCCTAAACTATCGCCTTGGGACGGGGCAAAACTCTCTATTATACCCGAGAGTGAGCTGCCCAAACCGACCATCGCGGTGACATTTCTGCCCACCAGTGAGGTGGAGAATGTGGAGCAGGCTCTACTAATCCTGCCCAAGCAGAACACGGGTCTGAATGTCGGCCTGTGGAGGGTTCTGCACAGTAGGGCTGTGGAGAATGGTCAGCTTGTGACGTTCTCCATGGACGAGCCCTCTGTGGAGGCACTCCGTGGACGAAATTTCATGGCTGCTCTTGGCTTTAAAAACATCACCTTTAAGGTCAGGAGTGGTCAGGAATCAGACCCAAAGCCCGGGCCGAGTAGGACCGGGCCACAACCCACTGGGGAGCGAAGAGTACGCCCTCAGGCTGGCGGCACGGAGCCGGCCAGTGAGGCGAACACCCGGATTCATGCGGTGCGACCGCCTCTTGGTTCTGGCAGAGTGCCAAAATATGCCGGTAGGGGTGCCTACAGGGGCAACCCTGCGGCACGGGGTAGAGGTAGGGCTGACTGTGGACTGTTGGGGCCGCAGCAAAAGCCCAAACCGAAACCATCCGGGTCGCGCAAACCTTGCCCCGGTAAGTAATGGCCTTTACCGGGGAACCAGCGAGGCTCCTCCAGGCTAACCTCCATCATGCTGTGGCTGCGACCGCTGTGATGGAGTGCTGCCTCAAGGAGGGGAAAGCTAGCCTCGCATTACTCCAAGAGCCCTGGATTCGTGGCATCAAAGTTCTGGGACTCAACACCGCGGGTAAGATACTTGTTAACAACAACGGCACTAAGCCCAGAGCATGCATTGTGTATAATAAGAATATACAGCTCCTACCAATTTCAGAGTTGTGCACCGACGACCTGGTTGCAGCGTTCTGCAATCTCAAAGGGTGGAGTGGCTCCCGAGTCATTATTTGCTCGGCCTACCTTCCCGGAGAGAACAGTAACCCCGCTGAGGAGCTTGAGCGGGTCGTTGAATACGCCCGCAAGCACCGTGCCGAGCTCCTGGTGGGATGCGACGCGAACGCCCACCACACAATTTGGGGAAGCAGCAACATCAACAGAAGAGGTGAGTTGCTCCATGACTTTTTATTAGTAAATAACCTCTACATACTGAACCGGGGCAATAATCCTACTTTTGTAACAAAATCCAGAGCTGAGGTCCTGGATATAACCTTTGCCACTCAAAATCTCGCGAGGCATATTACTGACTGGCGGGTGAGCGACGAAACCTCGATGTCTGATCATCGACACATTGCGTTCGGACTTATGGCATCGATCGACGACCAAGTCATGGCATATAGGAATCCCAGATCTACAAACTGGGAATCCTATTGTGCCAATTTAAAGCAAAACCTTGAGGACTTGCCTGGCAGTATCAAGACTCCTGATGGCCTGGAAATAGCGACGACAATGTTAGAGGAAGGCATACGTTCTGCCTACTCTGACAGTTGCCCGCTGAAAACAAAGACATCAAAGAGGAAGGTACCATGGTGGAGCTCTAAGCTGCAAAAGCTTAGAGAGAGAACTCGCAGGTTATTCAATAGGGCCAAACGGACTCGCGATTGGGAGGAGTACCGAAGAGCTCTAACCAAATACAACAAAGAAATTAGGAAAGCCAAAAGAGCTTCGTGGAGGAAGCTCTGCGAGGAAGTGGAGAGTCTGCCTCAGGGAGCACGACTTCACAAAATGCTCTCTAAGTCAGAGGCCAGCCATCTGGGCATACTAAACAGACCAGATGGAACTCACACCTCAAGTGAGCATGAAACTCTGACTGAGCTCATCAGAGCTCACTTCCCTGGGGCGGATTGCAGCGGTGCTGCTGCAAACGAACCGGCCCTCCAACATAGAACTCGTACTGAGGACTGGAGAAGAGCCGCTTTAGTAATCCGCCCGAAGCAGCTGGAATGGGCCATAGGCTCTTTCAAACCATATAAAGCATGCGGACTGGATGGTATCTTTCCAGTACTCCTCCAAAAGGGATTGGAGATACTGCGGCCGCATCTAATTAAAATCTACAGGGCAAGTTTTGCCTGTGGATATATACCTTCTTCTTGGAAAAATGCAAAGGTTATTTTTATACCAAAAGCTGGCAGGAAGGACTACAGTACAGCGAAAGCCTTTCGACCAATCAGCCTTACTTCATTCCTTCTTAAAACGATGGAAAAAATACTCGATTTACACATCAGAGAAAGTATCCAAATGGTGAAACCTATCCACCCCTCACAACACGCCTATCGCAAGGGCTGGTCTACCGAAACTGCCCTTCTCAACTTGGTTGACAAAATCGAAAAGGCGCTTGAGGACCGTGAAATTGCCTTGGGAGCTTTCCTAGATGTGGAGGGAGCATTTGACAACACGCCTGTCAAATCCCTGGTCAAGAGCCTTGTGTGCAAACAAGCAGACCCGACCACGGTGAAATGGGTCGAATCAATGCTCTCAAACAGAAGGGCAACTATTACCCTCAATGATACCACTGTGGAGTTTACATCCACCAGAGGATGCCCACAGGGTGGCGTTTTATCGCCGCTTTTATGGACACTGGTGGTGGATGAGCTGCTGCACAGTATGGCTGAACTCCGATATGATGTGCAAGGGTACGCAGACGACCTTGTCATTGTCGTTCGTGGTTTCAGCCAAATGACCGTCTCTGACATCATGCAGAGGGCTTTGAGCCTGGTTGCAAGCTGGTGTGTGGAGAACGAGCTATCCATCAATGCGGATAAAACGGTGATTGTTCCATTTACAAATAAGAGGCGTCTGGACGGTCTGCGGTGCCCAGTCCTCAATGGGAAGGTAATTCCTTTCTCTCGTGAGGTCAAGTACCTAGGCGTAACTTTAGACCAAAGACTGAAATGGAACACCCACATTGATAACACCATATCCAAGGCTAAGATGGCCTTGGGAGTGTGTGGTAGGATGGCGTGCGGCAGGTGGGGCCTTCAGCCCAAGATGATGCTGTGGCTCTATACCGCGATCGTAAGGCCGGTGGTGACTTACGCATCCGTGGTATGGTGGAGCAAGTGTCAGCAGGTTGCGGTCAGGGACAGGCTGAACAGCCTCCAAGGGACTGCCTGTCGCATGGTGACTGGTGCCATGTCCAGTTGCCCAGGAGCGGCTCTGAATGCCCTACTGGATCTCCCACCTCTCGACTTACATGTCAAGAGGGTGGCTAGGGGCAGTATTCTCAGAGTATCGGCCCAGGGCAGTACAAACTGGATGTCGAACAGGCTGAGGACCTTTAAGGACTCGGTCATGAGCGACAACGTACTGGCGATGAATAGCGACAGCATGGTTCCACACTGCAACTTTGTGCAGAACTATTCTGTGGAAATACCGACAAGGGAGGAATGGTCGACCGGCCTCCCCTGGAGGAACGGGTGCCTTGTATGGTACACCGATGGATCCAAAATGGGACCTAATGTAGGATGCGGGGTATATGGAGAGCGCCCTGGCCACAGGGAAAGCGTAAGCCTGGGCAGATATGCCTCCATTTTTCAGGCAGAGGTGTACGCCATAACCGCTTGTGCGACCCTGAATCTGCAGCGCAACTACACGAACAGGACCATTTACATCAACTCGGATAGTCAGGCGGCACTAAAGGCCCTAAACTCAAATACCATCACGTCGAGACTGGTGCTTGACTGCCTGACGAAACTAAACACTCTGGGCTGCAAAAACAGAGTGGTCCTAAGATGGGTCCCGGGCCACGAGGGCCATGTCGGCAACGAGATTGCCGACGAGCTGGCCCGTGCAGGAGCTAGAAGCAAAACATATGGTCCAGAACCAATATGTGGTGTTCCAAGCAGCCTAGCTCGTATGACCCTAAATAACCTCACTATGTGCGAGGCCATGAGGCGTTGGGAGGAGATCCCGGGCCACAAGCATTCCAAAGCCCTTATCAAACCCTTTAATGCGAAAGCAGCTAAGGAGCGCATTGGGCTGAGCAGGAATAATCTACGCATCATAACTAGAGCGCTTACAGGGCACTGTTGCCTGAATAAGCACCTTGCGACCCTCAAATTAGTGGATGGAAAAGTGTGCAGATATTGCCACGAGGCGGATGAAACCCCGCTCCATCTGCTATGCGAGTGTGGCCCACTGATACGCAAACGCACCGACATCCTGGGGAGACACATCCTGGACCCAGTGGATGTCCGACACCTCACTGCAAAGGAGATTCTGCAATACCTCAGAGTGGCAGACCTATGCAGTGAACTGTAGGCAGTGGCGATCACAATAGATCTCTCAGGTCGCAGTGATACTGGGCTCTCACAGCCCTGCACAGCCGCGCTTTTTAATAATAATAATAATAATAATGAAGGTGATAAGTGCGGCAGTGTAAATCAGTTATTATTGTGTACGATCATTGTTAGGTTTTATATTATAAAACAAGCTGATTCCTGCCCGCTTCGCTGGGAGCGCTGGGAATTTGGATGTGAACTTAGGTTGCTATGTTAACCGTTGTCATAATGACCATTGCTATGGTAACCGCGTTAAGTGTATAGCTCCTACAGGTTTAAAACTTGGCGAAATGCAAAAAGTTGAAATCCGATGGGATAGGAATTCTATAAAATCCATTCTTAGTGGACGTCTACGTCACAAAAGAAGTAACTATGTATAATATTAACTTAATCGGACGGATAGTTTCGGAGATTTCGTGATGAGTCAGTGAGTGGTAAATCTGTTATATATATATACAGATGATGTCATATATTTTTTAAACTTATGAGAAACCTTTTTTTTTTAATAATTCCTATAGATTATTAGTATTTTTCTAATAATAGGATAATAAAGGTCCTTGACGTGGAAGTAACATGTATGGCGTCATAGATTTATTTGTCAAACGCCAAAACGGCCGCATTGTATAAGAATGTAAAAGGTTTGACCCTTTCTTTTGAAGGAGAAAAAGCCATTCTTGAGATTATTTCTTTATCGACTAGGTGCTATCGCCTTTTGTTAAAAAAAGTAGGTTTCACTATACCGGTATATAAATAATAATGTAAAATCGTTTTTGTGTATTAGTTTTGATTTTCAAAAATATTTATATTATTTCACTGCAATGCAATATTCTATGATAAATTGTTTATGTACATAATTATTTTACAATCTAACCTTATTTTATCAACAGATAAGGCTTGTTTTTAAGCGTATGAAGAAGATATTCATACGATTTCAAAATCTTTCATCTTTCATCAATATTCTGAATTGACCTTCAGGTCAGAAATAGGATTATCTCGGTACAAAGCTGCTTTTCACGAAGATAAATTAAAAAACTGCATTCCATACGATCGCTGCTTTACGTAACAGTCCTCAGCTTGTGTGTAATAAAATATTTAAAATAGTTCGAAAAATTTCGTAAAGTTAAGTATCTTCTTAATATTCTTATTTCATATTCACACAAAATGTTTATAGCAGTGACTACAGTTTTAGTAGTAGTAGCCTATACAATACGTAAAAAATAATAAAAACAACATGTACATAACATACATACACGGTTTGGGCAAGTTCCGAATATCAGATGATGATAATCTTTACATTAAACATGCAAAATCTACTCAGATACTTGGATAAAATTTTATTAACTTCCTGATACATTGCATGTATCTAATAATACGTTAAATTATATAAATTCTCCTAAAGACAAATATGAATATTGACTTGAGTTATATTTATAGACAAGGAAACCTGTAGGGAAGGAAATAATCGAGGGGTCAAAACTATTTATCGTTCTTGCCACTACGAAATTATAGTATTTTATATTTTTTATATTGTTTTTTTACAATATAATAGCTTTTGTATCTACATTAATAAATATATATTTATTATAACTACTACCGTTCCTTTACAAAAAGTTTGAAGATACTCATTGATTTAAGTGTTTCAAATAATTTAGTGTAGATTACTTTAGAGGCAATGAGGAGAATCAAGTGGGTAATACCGATGGTGCTTAATAATTTGAAACACGACTTACTTTACAATAACGTAATGATTTGATCCTGTTTCTCTGTAAGATTTTATTTTATTAATGAGTGGGTAAGTCCTTGGGTAAATAATTGTGTTTTCTAACAACAATTTTTTTTTTTTACAAAGTTTTGAACTGCAACCTTTATTTCTACAATCAGTACTTTGTAATCTACGAGTTTAATTATTTATTTATTTATTTATTTATTTAACATTTATGTACACACAAAATATATAAAAAACAGAGTTATTTAAAGATTCGTACAAAGTCACTGCTTATTTCAAAATGAAATCTCTTCCAGCAGACCTGTGAAAGGAGAGTAGAAAATGAAAGGCAGTAAAAGTGCGCACCGCATACAAAATATTTGAAAATCAAATAAACATAAAATTACAAAGACAAATAAATAAAAATTTACTAATTATAATAATCTATATAACTAAAATTACAAATACAAATATAATAAATAAAATTTTAGATAAATAAACACTTACAAATACGTTGAATATATTTACATCTATATAGAAAGGTAGTGTTCGATGACTCGTTTTTTAAAGATTGTTACAGACTTAGAATTCCGAATATTGAAAGGAATTGAGTTCCATAACCTCACTGCTTGAACCGTGAAAGAATGAGTGTAAATTTTACTTTTATGTGTAGGAAATTTGAGGTTCGTTCTAAGATGTGGTCTACACGGAGATTCGGAATTGTGTACAAAAGAGAAGCGATCGCGCAAATAACGTGGGAAAGTGGGGTTAAAGAGAATGTTGTAAAGAAGACATAAAATGCGAGTATTTCTGCGAAAGTTGGAAACATGGTCAAACTTTTTCAATCCAAAAATAAATCTGATGGAGAGATTTTGCAAACGCTCAAGTTTATTAATAAGCTCCTCTGTGGCATCCAAATAGCAGGAATCGGCGTAGTCAATGATAGGCTGAATGAGAGTTTGAGTGAGGGATATTTTAGTTTTCATAGGCAGGAAGTTTTGGAGACACTTCAATGAATGAAATACATAATGCACCTTGCGGCTCACCTCATTAACATGGGTATTCCAAGATAAGGAGGAATCCAGAAAGATGCCTAGGTTTTTAACAGAGTTAGAGAAATAGATCACAGTGTCGTTAAGAAATAAGGGAGCAAGAGTAGGTAAGGAATTAAGTTGATGTCGAGTACATAAAAGCAATGCTTGAGATTTAACCGGATTCAGGATCAAACCGTAAGACCTAGACCAATTATATATCTGTTCAAGGTCTAAATTAATTGCAGCTATAGCCTGATTAACATCAGCAACATTAAAATGACGATATAACTGCAAGTCGTCAGCATATAAGTGGAAACTGGAAGAAATGACTTTAGTGACAGAGTTGATAAAAATGGAAAAAAGTAGTGGAGAAAGGATACCACCTTGAGGCACACCAGCCGTGAGATAAGCCCAGTTGGAGAAGGAAGAGTCAAGACGAACACACTGTGAGCGACCTCGAAGATAGGAATCAAACCAAGCAATGGTAGAAGAGGTCATGTTCATTGATCGTAAAATACCCAGTAGAACGTCAAAATCGACAGAGTTAAAGGCTCTGCTGAAATCTAATAATATTAAAATAGTAGCACATTTATTCTCCATTGCCAAACGTACATCTTCCGTTACTTTTAAAAGAGCAGTTCCTGTGCTATGTCCAGGACGGAAGCCAGACTGGTAAGGAGAGAGAAGAGAATTAGAGAAAACGTATGAAGATAGCTGTTTATGAACAATGTTTTCGAGAACTTTAGAGAGAAATGGTAATATAGAAATCGGTCGAAAATGAGAAACACAAGTTGGGTTAGAAACTTTAGGGAGAGGAATGACGTGCGCCATTTTCCACGCCGAAGGAAAGGTAGATGAAGAAAGAGAATAATTAAAAATGTGCGTCAAAACTGGAAGAGTAAAGGGGAGAATAGAGGTGATCATTTTCAAGCAAAGGTTATCATTTCCCATAGCATTAGATGAAATAGATAGTATGGCGGTTTTAACATCCAGTTCACTAACAACACCTAAATGAAATGGAGAAGAATTCGGCATTGGCAAGGCAGACAAGTTCCGTAGAGTTTCAGCTTTCTCACTTATAGTTGATACCGGTGGAAGAGAGAAATGATCATTGAGAGCAACTAAATCTACATCTTTACAATCACTGACTGGCGCTTTACCAATACCAATAGATTTAAGAAATCTCCATGTCTTACTGGAATTACTGTTACAGAGTGATTCATGGTAATAACGTTTTTTAGCATCTCTGCACATACGGTTGCAGCGGTTCCGTAATATCTTAAAAGTTGATAAATTATACTCAGAAGGAGATCGTTTATATCTTTTTCTTGCTTTGTCTTTTTGTAAAATCAAGTCTTTTATTTGTTTTGAAAGCCATGGAGCAGGGATTTGTTTTATTTTAACGCGTTTTATAGGAGCATGGCAATCAAAAAGTTTAATAATAAGCGAATTAAATGAATTCACTTTTGAATCAACGCAAGAAGTATCAAAAATACCACTCCAATCAATATTACTAGCGTCCTGTTGTAACGAGACCCAGTCTATACTCTTAAAACTCCGAAGATCCCGAAAGAGTGATGCACGCTTCGGTGGGCGAATACGATAAGATAGATAGATTAAGTCGTGATAAGAAAAGGATGCAGTATATTGGCCATGTGTAAGAACATGAGATGGTGACGATACAATTAAAAGATCTAGAAGTGAAGGGTTGCAATTGGGAAAATGATGAGTGGCCGAAGTGGAAAGGAGATTAAGATTCAAGGAGGTAATAAGCGATTGAAGTTTATGAGAGCGAGAATTATTTTTAAGCATGCATGTATTGAAATCGCCCATAATTATGATATGATCATAATTAGGACACAATTCATTCAATATTTGTTCTAGAGATTGAAAGTAATCGATAGTAAGATTCGGACTGTAAAAAACTGCCAGAAGAATTTTGGTATGACGCATTATAATTTCAAGAAAAATATACTCTGCTGATTCAGAATACACTGAAGGCGATACGCTTACTATTTTATAAAGTATATCAGCACGCAAATATATAGCTACACCGCCACCCCCTTTGCCTATTCTATCATTACGGATGAGAACAAAGCCTGGTAGATCATATTGGAGAGAAGGGAGGGAAGGCTTAAGAAAAGACTCAGAAATTAATAATGCGTCAAGATGATCACTGCTAACAGATGCCAGAAGATCGGAATGATGCGCAGGAATACTCTGAACATTGATATGAGCCAGGTTAAGATTGTGAGGATATTTAATTGATAGAGATGAACAAAAGTCTTTAAGCGACTGAAAATCAGATGTAGCGTTATCTGCGCTAACATAACTACTAGCATGAGACGAGCATGAGAAAAAACTATCATTTAAGTCTAAAATGTTATCCATATTTAATCAATGATAAGAAAGAAAACGATAATAATAATAATGAATATATATATATATATATATATATATATATATATATATATATATATATATATATATATATATATATTAAAAAAAAGAGTATTTATATAATTAAACGATATATAGCAATAAATGTAAATATATATGATATTAAAACAAGATAACAATAATATTAATTATTAAAATAATAATAATTCCAAAGACACTACACAAATTTATACTATTTTAATCTAACAACAACTGCCAACCTCACCAATCACTGGTGTAATGGAAAAAAACTTCAAAACAATTACTAATAAAGATAAATTAAAATAATTATATATATATAAACAAAACTTAACTCAAATAAAATCAAAAGTAAATTCGAAACACTTACTACTATACATAAAACAAAAGAAAATAATAATAAGTAACAATTACAATAATAATTTCATGACCAAAAAAAAAAATACTAGTTACAACAACAGCCGTTTAAAAATAATAATAATAATAATATTATAAAAAAAAGAAAATTACTAAAACGAATTAAACAAAAATGCCCGTATTAAATTACAAATATAAAAAAAAAGAATAAAAAAAAAGGCTTAACTAAATAAAATATAATAAAGCTAAACAATAACTGTCATAAATTCATTGTAGCAAAAACGAAACGCCGTTGTCATTGTCACTACGATTAAAGTCGAACTGTCATGAAATCATAATATAAATTTATATAAAAGAACTTAAGGAATAAAGTAAAATATAAACAAAGGTTTTGCAATGACAAAAACAAGATATTTTAAAGTACCGACATATGATTAATATTATAATAAAGTGATTTAGAAGAAGCATAGTGACGTAACTTCAAAAAACACTAGGATCTATATTTTAGTTACGATGCCGGGTTCTCTTGATTAACTTTGAAGGTATTGAAGCAGACCCAACTGGACTAATATTTGCCTATAGATGTGAAGAAACTTCAGTGTTAGCTGATATGGATGGAAATTTATTTATATATTTTTGTAGGTCAGCCATGCAGTCCACTTTACAACGCGATTTATCGGGAAGAAGAAGAAGTATTCTGCCTTCAGACGACCAACATTGCTTAACACCGAAATGTTTACGAGCAGCAACAAAGACTTGATGTCTAGATTTTGTTAGGAATTCAGATATAGTTATTCCAGTACCTTTTAAGGAAGTTTTATTGTCCCATACAAGATGCCGATATTCCATTGCATTAAACCTTATCAGCACGGGTCTAATTTTAAGCTGAGGAGAACCTAGACGATGACAGCTCTCTATACAATCCATCTTCAAATCACATAACTTCATATTGTCACACAATACCTTCATCACAACTTTTCTTAAATTCTCATTTTCATTTTCATTTAAACCATGCAATAATAATATATTTCTACGCAGTGCTGTTTCATGTTTATCTACAGTAGCAGAGATATATTCAATTTGCATTTTGAATTTAGAAAGTGCTTGCCACACAAAGGATTTGAAGTCTGAGAACTCACGAGATAGTATTGTAACATCGGGATGCCTACTTGCGGAGCCAGTAGCTTTCTGTAATTTATCTTCAAAGTCACACATTCGTGCAGTGAAAAGTTTTTCTAGTTCTTCCATGTTACTAGATGGGTTCATGTTTATTATATGTTGTTGAAAGTGATGTAAGTGAACGTAATTGATAAATTGTGGGAAAGAAAATTACACTGATTGAATGGTGGGTTTGGCGAATTAATTAATTCGTTAATATTATATATAAAAACTGGTTAAAAATATAATAAATTCAAAAAATCAAAGCACACACTTAAAATACGTGTTAACTTTACTTCTACCCTCCTTTAATGTATGTATGAAGTAGCTTTTTTGTTTTCGGTTTTTTTTTTCTAAAGTATATCGGATTGGTTCTCTGTTAATATCATACAGGCTATTAGGTATCAATAATGCAATATTTCAAGTTAATTATCATCAACAATTTTAAAGAGGGAATTGATGGAGTAACAAGCAAGAAGTTATATATTTAATATTATTAATTTTTATTATTTAATTAGGTGAGGTGTTTGAAAAAGTTTCAAACGACTTGTACGACTTGTACCAACGAGTAATTTCGAGTATAAGGAAAATGAACGGCGGAACATTTACATAAACTTTTACGACGTTTAACCAAAATTTGTTTCCGGATTATCCTGAATTTGATATTAATCGACACTATGAAAGCTAAAGTAAAATCAATTTCTGCAGGAGTTTTATATAATCCTTGACCTTTGAGGCAGGCAGGCAGGTTATTAGCAGAAAACAACTAGAAAAACTATAAATATAAACGGATTATGACCCACTAGCTAACAGCTTATTATCTAATTCAATATAGAGATTACTCTCACCTTTTAAAGTAGGATAATGTTTATACACAATAGTACATACAATACATTTATAGTATGCAATGTAATAATACTTTTTTTTAATTCGGATGACGAGATGGCAGATGAACGAACGAACGAACTCCCTTCGGCGGTATTTCCAGATCGGTACGACATGGGTACCTTCAAAAAAGGCGTTTATTCCTACCTACAAGGCCGGCAACACTCTTGTAAATCCTCGGATGTTGCAAGAGTTCATGGGCGGCGGTGATCACGTCCATCGGTGACCCGCCAGCTCGTTTGCCCTCCTCTTACATAATAGAAGTAGCTGGAAACAGCTTGTTTTCTACAATTATAATTGTGTGTAGACTCAATTAATATTTCATAAAGTTTTCAATAAGACGTACTTTAATAAAATGTATAAATATATTATTCAAAAATTTCTTTATTTCTATATTCCACTAACATTTTACAGAGTGCTTTTGATGCCAAAACAGAATATTAAATTCCTCATTTTCTTGTTCAAATGGCATTTCTACAGAAAATTTTTTTTTTTGATTACTGATATTTTTTACATTAATTTGAGATATTAATTTAAATATATCGCTCCATGTGGTTTCTTTTTATTTTAAGTCTCACGTATGTATTAAAAGCTGTAATAAAATTAAAATGTAACTTAATGTTAATATTATATACATTTACTTACATGGTAATATGTTATTACTTTATAATTTTCATACGATAACTGTAACTCGAAGTGTCTTCAGCGCATAAGAACCGTTTTCACCGACAAAACCTAAATATATTCAAGCACCTTAGGATTATGGTCCTTGAATATTCTAGTCTACTCGGCTAATTCCATCAGTTAAGAATAACAACAAAATGTGATAATGAAAACTACTTACTCTCATACAGGTTAGTTATTTGACGACACAAAAGATTTGCATATTTTTCACATTTACATACACTTTATACATTGCCTATTGTAACAATTATTACATGCTGTTACTATGCTATTATTTTTTAATACCACATTTTTTGCGCTTTCCATAAAACTTAGAAAGCAAATTCAGCTTACACAGATTCATTCAAACAAAATAATCTGGGTTTATCAAACAATAATTTCTCTCCTCTTGGAATTCATGATAACATATTACATTAGCTAAAATCATATCTTTCTGACCGCTCCTAAATACTCACCTTAAAGAGTTTTGTATTGTCAACTATAAGGATTACATCAGTAGTTCCTCAAGGCATATAAGCATAAGTAATCGTTAAATCTTCATTTCTTACTCATCTAATAGTATTTTTTTACTGCCACTATAATATTGTTTTTTTTTTTATTAACAAAAAATGTTTAAATTAAAGACGAATTTTTATATAACTTTTGTAACCTTACCAATATAGTGTTAGTGGGTCGGTTTAAATAAAATATCCAATTTAATGTGTAAGACTCAATTTATTAATACTTAAATTTCATTTGCGCTGAGGTAAACAAATACCTCAAATATCTCAAATACCTATAGTGAATAATATTCTTAATATTAATCAGTTAAATTAAAGTTTTAGACGTCATTGATAATTGACAAGACAATAAACAGCCCCTTTGTTTGTCAGTACAAGAAATCTGCAATCAAACACTTCTTCAAATATTAATTTATATTTAAGAACAATTATATTATATATAAAGTATTACATCACCAGATACCTTCTTAATATTTAACGAGGATCGAGAGTGTAAAGGCAGACCTCACATGCAGCTACAGTTACAGCAACTACGAGGGCCAAACTGAAAGTTTTTAGAACTGGCCACTTAAAAGCATTATATTAAAAAAAATAGTTTAAATTTTGAAAATAGAACTCTTTACCAATATTATTGAGTGTACATTTCATTCATTTGTCATTTGTTTTACGATTTGGCGGCAAATTGTAAATTGTCTGTGCACGTCAGAATGAATTTAAGCCGAGAAAATTTTCGTGCAATGATTTTTTATGACTTTCGATGTCATTTAAGTCAACAAGAAAGTTATGATAGACTTCGATTGGCTTTTCACGATGAAGCCCCATCTCGTGCCACAGCTTACAACTGGTTTAATGAATTCAAACGTGGTCGAACTAATCTCACCGATGATTTGCGTGAGGGGCGGCCTTCTACAGCGACGACTGAAGATAACATCAGTGTTGTGCGGCGTATGATAGAGACTTGTCAGTCTATATATATATAAAGAGTGACCTATCAGCAGATTTGGACAGGTCTAGGTATAGGTATGAGTCAAGTGCACAAAATCCTCCATGAACATTTAGCGGTCAGGAAGCTATGTGCCCGCTGGATACCGCATAATTTGACCGAGGCTCAAAAACTCCGCCGTGTTGATTGGTGCCGAGAAATGATCCAAAAATTTAACGGAGGTGACTCAAATGCTGTGTTCGACATACTAACGGGTGACGAAAGCTGGATTTACTGTTATGATCCGGGAACCAAAAGACAGTCTGCTCAGTGGGTGTTTCCTTCCGAAGAGTTGCCAACTAAAGTGAAGAGATGTCGAAGTGTTGGAAAAAAGATGGTGGCCTCGTTCTTCGGAAAGACAGGTCATTACGCGACAGTAGTCTTAGAGGATCAGAAAACGGTTAATGCAGAGTGGTATACTAACAATTGTTTGCCACTTGTCTTGGAAAAAGTTCGAGAGAAACGACCTCGCAGCAGGATCCTCCTTCATCACGACAATGCCTCTTCGCACACCGCCAGGCAAACGATCGACTATTTGGTGACCTCAGACGTGGAATTACTGGGTCACCCGACGTATAGCCCCGACCTCGCACCCTGCGATTTTTATTTATTTCCGAAAATAAAAGAAAAACTTCGAGGAAAACGTTTTATAGACGCCGAAGAAGCAGTGGCTGCGTTTCAAAACGCCTTCGAAGAGACCCCTAAGGCCGAGTGGGCAAGGTGCTTTTCTCAATGGTTCCATCGAATGCAGCGATGTATTGATGTAAATGGACGCTATTTTGAAAAGTTACAATAAAACTAATAACTTGCTAGAATGCTTAGTTTTTGATTTTCTAAGAACTTTCAGTTTGACCCTCGTACTATATATATTCAGGTATTGATTATATGTTAAAACTTAAAATAGTTACAAAATCTATTTCACCTTATGCATTTAAGGTAACCAACCAATTACTGAATCATTTAAAATAATAAAAATTTTACTGCACTAAAGTTTAAATATATTATTTTCATGTTAAAACAAAAAAATCCGAAAAGATATTTTTTGTAATATTTTACCAAGAGCGATGTATACAAGATGACTCCCATTCCCTTGCACTCTATTTCAAGACCTTATAAGTTATATGATTTTGTTAAATTTGATTTTGTCAATCTATATTAATGTTTTTTTAATAATTGCTTTCAAATATATTTTCTTTCCATGTAGCATTATTTGTAGTACTTCCTATAAGGAATAATATTTTTAAAATCTAAAAATGAAATTTCAGTATATAATTATGAATTTAATAATTTCATACACAAAGTTAACTGCAGCCTCGAGATAATATTTTTAACTACATCTGAATACTACAGATAATTAAATCTAGCAACACTTTGAACACAATATTCTACTTTTGTTGCAAGAAAAATCATAGACTAATGTAGCATTAGCACCTCTGCATATAAAAGATCTTTGACCCAAATATTCCCTCCTAACACCACAAAAACATATTGGTACTTATCTAAAGATTTACAAGCTATGTGGACTGGCAAAGGTTCTCAAAAAACCGGCTAAACTCTGAATTTCAAAGTGCACTTGGTGGTACCTCTTTCAGAATTTGTTTTGAATTGAAACTTAGAGAGCACATTCGCAGTCGGTCGGTACAAGTTTCGCTTACCAATAGGAAATGAGTCTGCATTTTGAGAAGTAGCAGGTATATTAGTACTAAAATTTTAATTTTAGATAAAAAAACAAAATATATTGTCAGTAATAGTGAATTTTTCAATCAAGTATATAAACGGCAAGTAAATGAGAGTTAATATATAAGCGTAAGTATATAAGCGTGAAGTTATACAGGTAGCTGTTCTTTGCAATTAGCAGAATTATTCCATACAGGTATAGACTATAGTTGATTTGTACTATTAAATATAAATCGATAACATTTTATATCCACTAGCAATAATCATATTAAATAGATTTATTTTTTGTTTGTAATTTTGACTCATAGATTAGTATTATACTATGCGTAGATAGACGAGGGCTTGGATATGTACTATGTATTAAATGACAGCGTAAGTGTACATGTGGGAACATGTCTATAATAACTTCAATATGGTTGTGCTTTTGGCACACAGTAATATGAAAACGGTGCCGTACTAATTTGCAGTTAACCATAATATTCTGACCCTTGTTTGTTTTATGATATGTGATTATTAGTACGTATAGTATAGTATAGTACATAGCATATCATATCTATTTTATCCGAAAACATATTTTTAATAACATAAATGAAATAAGTGTAATATTTTTAAAATATGTCAAAATTTTATAAGTAAGTCTATATATCATTTATTTATAAGTTTTAATATCATCTATTTACTTAAACTTTAGGTAAACAAAAGAGACAACGACAATATAGAAAAATGTATAAAAACATAAAAAATAAAAGAAATAAGATTTTTTATATACAAATATACGAGGTCCATATTTAAATATCTATATATTATATTTAACTTTACTTTAAAAAACGTTGTATAATAAAGAGAGACAAGAAAAAGAATTTAGAAAACATTAATTCATAATAATAAGTTATCACGCTATTTCTGGGGTAACATCTTTTGGGAACTATTCAGTTCTTTACGAGACCGCACAGGACGCACTGAGAATATTTAATACGGTGACGACCTTATGCAGCCTTAAACATAAATTGTAAAGATTTAGAAAAAAAATTCTTTCCTATTACTAATTTAATTACCCTAAAATAAAATTTACACGAAGTAAAAAAAATATGTTTCCAATTTCTTTCAAAATCATTCGTTTACAAAATATGTTTTAAAATACAAAAACTATTTTTTAATGCATACTTATTTAAGAATTGAATTTTGGGATAGATTTGAAGTTGCTCAAGATATTAATTTAAATTAATAATGAAAACATAAAACTCTTGTTAGACAGAAATGTTTAATAAGCTAAGATTGAATTAAAATAGCATACAGTTAATAAACAAGTAACAAATGCAATATAAATTTGCATTTTCATAAGTATTATTGATCTTAAAAAAAAATCTTCAATTAAAAAGCAGTTTTATTAAGCCTTAAGCCCTAAGCCCAGGCTTAAGGTAGTTTTATAGCTCTGTCCCGTGAGGCTTTATGGCGTAGGTTATCCTTTAAGTTATCCTGTAGGTAACATGGTCTATTTGTGAGAAAAAATTCTCAATAAATAATTCAGTACCTTTTTGCGTACTTACGTACCAACGTTCAAACATTTTACATACATATTTTCAATAATAGTAAGAATATATTTTATTTAAACTAATATGCTGTATACAGAAGTGTAAGAAAATAATCAAAATCTTATTTATCTCATAAAAAGCGTAATTAAACTAAATTAATTTAATAAATAACCAAAAAAATAAATATTGAAACAATTAACCAATCATATTTAAAGAAATAAAATATATACCTATTTCACTATCTTTTCCTGAAGTAGATTTTATACAACATAAAAACCATTTCAGGAAAAGATTTCACGTTTTCAATAAAGATCCCAAACTATGCCTTTGTGCTTTCAATAAAATGGCAGTTGGGAAACGCTCTACAATGTTAACATTCTTACATAGTGCGAACATTTACAATGAAATATAGAAGTTTGCCATTTTGCGACGCTGTTCCGATCTGATAATAAATACAAATCCAAAAAACTCATCGAAGCACAGGCTGACGATTGTAAATATAAACTAAACTACTCAGAGACCCACACAAGCACACATTAAGATTTGAATGCGATAGAGAAGTATAAAGTTTTTCATTTATAATACACGAACATAACAGACAAACATTTATAGTAATATGTATTCATGTGAATAGCATAAAATATTTTATACTTATAAATTTGTACTAAATGAACTGTTGCATTTTTTGCAAAGTTTTGCAATGAAAATTGTATGTGTTTCAGTGGATAAATAGATTTTATAATTGGACAAGGTAAGTTCTAAAAGTAAGTAGTTGCTGCGAGATACACATAAATATGTACAATGAACACGAGGCCAACTGAGTGGTTTCATAGTTGAAGTAATGGGACTTCTTATTTCCAGTATTTCAACAACATTGGAATTATTTGATGAAGTGAACTGACGGCACAAATTGCTTGGAGTATTAAATATAATAATATAATATTTACATATATGCAGTAACAGTTATTTGGTAATATTTTAAATTAATATTCATAAAACCTGCGTTCAAAATAAATAGTATTTATAATTTTTTTAATACATTTTCAACAAACAATCTACAACAGTCAATGTAAATATTAAATACCGTTGCCTCCAATCAATTTTGATGATATCAATACAAAATACTAGTTTTAATACCTGGGTTTTAACATTTTATTATAGGCTCTTAACTCAAAACTAATATATGTTAAAACAATTAAGCAATCATATTAAAATGAATCGCTCTAACATGTTAATATTCAAATAGGGAGCTTAAAGTTCCTGAAGAAACATGTAAATAAAATCATCCTTATTTCACAATTTAAACCGGATTATATTCTAAGGGATTATATTTAAATGTAGATATATGTAAAACTTAACCAACCAACTAAGCCCAGATTAACGAGGGATAGATTATAAGATTATGATAAAGTTATGATTTATGCTTAAATGGAAAAAAAAAATATTTTAAATGCCTTCTCAGCCACATTACATTACTTGTTATATAAATTAAACAGCCTTTAACACTTCTGCTATATCTATTGTTAAAATCTGTTGATAGAAAAATGACCTAATAGTAATAAAAGAAACAAAAAAACTATTATGATGTTAGTATTTTTATAATAATTTATATCGTTTCTTTTTCTAATTATCAATTTAATTTCTAATTCATCGCCTTTTACTTTATTTTTTATTGAACGTAAATTGATTGTTGTATTTTTTAGCTTTTGAGAATTTTACGTGTAAATTAATGATCAATAAATTTGTTTTTAATTTTAAGCTACAAAGTATACACATTCATAACTTAGATTAACAGTATCACAATTTGACACGTTGGATTATCAATATACTGTCGAAAGAAAAAAGTTCAACTAATAAGTCATAACCAGTTATTTACTGCTATATTACGGCTAACGTAGCATGGCCTGGCGTAGTGTTTATCTTCAGTACTAATCTCTTCAAAGTTTTACTGAAAGATGAAATAAACTTCCGACGTTATTTCCATTTAGATATAACTCAAAAATCATGTACTTGTTCCTTAATAGGCGGCAACGGGTTTGTTAATCCTCTGATGTTGCAAGAAATCGTGGACGTTGGTAATTTCTGACCACAAAGTTTTATTTTTATGGTATAGTGGTATTACGTCCTTGTATGTCGGCCTTGATTAATTATTACTTAGAAATAATTATTTTGTTATTATAATAAAAGTTATCTTTTATTTTACTTTAAGGCTCTAATGTTTTCATAGTTACCCAACAATTGGGTGAGCTTTAAAACCGATATAAAGTAAATGTCATTACAGTATTTCATTTTATCTAACCCTTTCAGCTAGTAATTGAGAACAATCCACAATTCAGTTATTCTAATAGTATAAGTAAAATTTTAAATGGTAAGCACATAATCCCGTGTATATTTGTTAAAGTTGATATATTACGTACTCATTCCCCGTAGTATCTAGCTACGTTGTTTATGCTTTTACGCTTTTAGCATGAGAGTATGAACATTAGAGTAAATTGCTAATAAAATCAGGGTACAGTGAAACTAAATTTACACATATTATGAATGTGACATCTATTGTTTTAGTAATGTAAGTATTATATGGATATAATATGTTAGTATAATTGTTTTCTATCTTCAGTCCATGCTTTGTTATAGTTGAACAGTATTTGCATTGTGAAGTCTAATTAACTCTTTAAAGTATTACAAATTTTAATAAAAATAACAAACATGTTGGAACACGTTATGAACAATATATGTACTGAAATAATGTTTAAACAAAATTAGACATAATTTTGGTGGGACAAATAATAAAGGCTTTTACATGATGTAGGCTAGTGGGCTGATGGTAGGATCTATAAATTATTAAAGTTTCAAATAGAATATATTTATTTATTAAGATCCATTTGATTCAGTGATTCGGATCAGAGATAGGATGCAGAGTATCAAAACTAGTCACAAAATATCATAAGTCCCGTTAGGAGTAATTAAAATATTAACACTTCATTTCAAATGGTTCGATCCTAAGATAAATATTAATATTTCTAAAAAATGTGACGTAGAAATCGATTGAATTTCTTTATACAGTTCATATATTGATGGTCTTTTCTAAAATATGAGTTATTAATGTTACCTTTTAAGTATTAAATGTTAACTTATAAGTATTGGAGAAGCTATTTAGTATGACGGTTCAAATTTGAATTTTAATTCCGTATTCCAAATAGAGTGCGGATGAATTTGCAAACAAAAGCTAGTATATAACAGAGTAAAATTAAACACAAGAAAATTTAATTTTAGCAATTTTTTAAAGTGTTTTGGAAACTGCCCGCCAATTCATTACGTTCTACTTCATTAGATAGATCTTTTGGTTTTGAATTTGAAAATGTAGTTGTCGTTATTGTAGCATTTTATTATAGCTATGTAATGCTTTTAAAGCTAAAACAATAGTTTTATTCGCATTTTTATAACAACAATATTTAAAGCACCAGTTGATATAGTATTACAATATTCTATTATTATTAAATTAAAATGAAAAATTTATTATTACATTAAAAAAATATAAATAATACATATACCATAAAAAAAAAGAAGTGACGTGTCAAAAGTGTAGCTCGGAACAATTTATTACTTGTAAGTCATATTTAAGTAAAATAAAGCATTTTCTGGTCTAATACGATATGAGATCTATAAATAACATCACAGACTATATTTTTACCTAGAAAAGTTTATAAAAGCGTAATCTCCAAAGCTGTCAGTTCGTGAACGGCATTATTAAAAATCTTCGAAAAACCCGAGAAGTATATTGTTTTATTTTTAATATTTATCTCATATGTACTTGAAACTGCACAATACTGATTTTATAATAAGTAATATCTATCCACAAACCCAGGCATCATTACTTACCAATTGACATTGCCTGATATTTAGAAAAGTACTATATTAATGATCGTAATTAAAATTATAATACTAACTAATTAAGCATTCTCAAGGAGAATTGGCGTCAGGCAGACGGCCGGCGGTAAAACAAAGACAAATCTTTTTAGCAGTATGGTAATAAATGTCTTTATTTCAAGGGCATACCCCGTAGTCGACACCCCGAGGCCGCACCAGATCTCTGTGAGAAGTGGGTTAGGGTTGTTGCACCTGTCCGAATGGGTAACACGCAAGAAGCTAGCCTGGAGACAAAGAGATTAACAAGACTGAGGTTTGGAATGTGGAAAGTTGGTACGATGACTGGAAGAGGAAGAGAAATTGAGAATGTGTTGAAGAGAAGACGAATAAATGTAGCATGTTTACAGGAGGTGAAATGGAAGGGGTCAAACGCGAGAGAAATTGGTGAACAATACAAGTTTTATTATTTTGGGAATGATGAAAAAATACATAATGTCGTAATTGTACTAGATGAGAGAAAGAGAGATTAAAAGAGTGTGTGACTGTGAAGAGGGTGAGTGATAGAATCATTGCTGTGAAAATGATGTTTTAATCCTTAATGTATTAAGTGTGTATGCTCCTCAAACCGGGTGTGATGATAGGATGAATGATAAGTTTTGGGAACATTTTGATTCTGTGGTGATGGATGGTTGGCATAGGTTAATCATGGAAACTAAACATCTAGTGTGTACAATATTTTTAAGAAATTGGTATTTGTTAAATAAGTAAATAAAGTAAATTAAAGCATGGAAATTAAAAAAAAGATTGGATGTTAAAAATATTGATATGGGCGATGTTGAAAAATTTTCTGTGAACGATATGTGGAACGAAGTGTTGGGATAGATTAGGGGTAAAGTGGGTGGAATGGAGATATGCAAAAGTTTCTGAAAGAGAAAAAGATTCATTTTACAGTAGCAGGTAGAACCGTATGATGATGAAAGTATGAAAGAGGATATTAACGACAGTGATTTCTCAGAGAACCAGTTCGGTTTTATGCCTGATTCTATATTCGCTCTCCTTCAGTTATGCGAGAAGTATAGACCAGCACACAAGAACAGCATAATGTGGTGTTGTGGACTTTGAAAGAGAAGGGTATATATACATACGAAATATGTGTGTTGTTGGCCTGAAAATAAGTAGAATCAAAACAGAGCATTTGTTCTGCGAATTCGGTGGTGTCTCCAGTTGTACCTATTTTGTTGAATGAGAAGTACCGTTACCAATCTACTCTGACTTTCGCTACCTTGGTAAATAAAAAGCGATGGCGTTATTGACTGGGACGTCAAGCACAGAATCAACACGGAATTAATTAAATAGCGACAAGTCACCGGGACAACATGTAGTGCCCTTTAAACTTTAAGGGAAAATCTATAAAACTATCATAAAACCTGCCGTTATTCATGGATCTGAATGCTGGGCGATGAAGGCGATAGTTGAAAAGCATTTACATGTTACAAAGATACGAATGTTGAGATGGATGTGTGAGGTGACAAGAAAGGATGGGATAAGAAATAAGAAAGAAATATTGGGAGAACTTGAGAGTAGCACCAGTGATAGAAAAAAGTATAGGTAGCCGTCTGTCGTGATATCGACATGTTATGAGGAGAAATGGAAAGAATATAGTCAAAAGAGTGTTTGGTATGGAAGTGGAGGGATGCATGGATTGCGTGAAAGACGATATGGAGAAGAAGGAAGTGTATACAGACATGGCGAGTAACTAGAGAAGATGAAAAAAAAACATGCTGCGCCGAACTCAAAATTGACATAAGGGCTAGAAGATTGCATAATAGCAATTATTTTTATTCTTTCTTGTCTAATCACTCTTAAAACTGTTAAAAATAAAGTTTTTTTATTATATTTATTACTTTAGTGAAACAATGTCAATATTTTTACTCTTAACATTGTTTTTTGATTGACTGCCAATGCACAATCAGGGGACTGGATTAGTTTGCTTTGTTTTATTGTCTTCCTTATTTCTGTCATTATATTTTTGTGTCTTCTGTTGACTGAAAATTAATAAGTTAAAATAAATTTTAACATTTTGATAGAACGAGCTATTTATCAGCCAATTCCTGTCGTTTGCTTATCATCTGTCGATTTGTAAAATATACAAATATAGAATATTGTATTATACAAAGATTATATTAGATTATTTATGTTTATAAATATAGGTGTTGTTTAAGTAAAATGAAATTTACGTTGCGACTCTTATGATATGATACTTAAAAGTCCGATATAAAAACATCAAATTAAAAGGACTTGGGATATACTATGACAATACTTGTTACTTACTTTAATTATGACTTTAAGTTATATTTGCATATGAATTAACTATTGATAATTTTTGAAACTGCAGTAGTAACATCAATGAATCTGGGAAAATAGAACAATGTTAAACGGTTTATCAAGTAACATAAATATCATTGTAAATTTCTGTGAGCTCTTGGAAAATTTTAACATAAAAATGTTTAAAAGTTAATATATTTTATTACCTTGAATGAAGGTACCTTTAAATTATTCACTAAGCAAGAATCGTTTGTATTGAGCTGAGCGTAAGCGAAGCTCTTAGCCATTTGCGAAACTACTGTTTGAAGCAAAATCACACAAAAACTACTAAACCGATTTGAATAAAAACTGGCAGAGCTATAGAGCTTGAGAATGGGCATGTTTCTTTCATAGACTTAACGTTAGACCTCCGCTCGCTTGCCGATCGTCAACCTAGAAATACGCTTATAAGCAACATCACATAAAAACTACTAAATAAGAAAAAATAAATATTATATTATATTTTTTTAAAAGAGAGGGAGCTCCGCTCAACTCTCAAATAAGTTGACAACAGATTTTTATTTTTTACTCAAGGTTGCAACAAATACTTGATACAAAAATGTTATTGCACGATTTTAGTAATAATGCAGAACTTACTAAATAGATAATAATACTAAAAGTTTTAGTACCTCACTTTGTATACTAATGGCATCCAATAAACTAAATTCCAGCTGCGATTATGCGATTGTACCACAATGGATAGAGTTTTACGCTAATTGCGTCATAGCTTATATATGTTGGTTTTGAATGTTATATACACGGATATGTAATTGCCATATGGTTTAGATAATTTGTTTAATTTTTAGAAATATCGTTGTTTCATCGCTGGGCCTGACCCAACACTTTTAACGTCATCTACTATTATTCTTGTGACGTTACAATGAAGTAAAAGGGGTCTACTTCTAACCTTTTATGAAATCTTCTCATAAACACAAATCTTCATTATTTTTCACACCGAAGCAGCCAAATTTAATTTATCATTATTAACATCTTTTATACCGGTACAATTTATTTTATTGTTAGCATTTTGAATTCAAAGATTTTAATAACTACATTTGTGTTCCCTTTCGAGTACTTTAATTATCTTAAAATGGTTAACATTTCCAAATGATATCACGATTCAAGTTTCAAAACTCTAATTAAATTTTTAATTCTAACTTAATTGATAGATTCTGGAATGAACCGGACTGAGGCGGTAAAGAACTTTTTTAATAAAGAACTTTTTTGAATATATTTTAATTTTGAAAGACTTCATTCCACTTCAAAGATATTTGTTTTATTTCCATTGGCTAACAATACTGTTGGTATTTATATACTGTTAGTACGACATATACACTTCGTTGAGACATAATATGTATACTTCAATACAATACCTTTACTGCAGTGCGTTAAAATATATAGCCGCCATTATCTTCCAGCTCCTAGAGCACAATTTGAAAACTTTTATGTAGTGCTTCAAATAAGTTCTTATTATATAAAGTTAACACCTGGTATTGGGTTTCTATTTGTTTCCAAAATTTTATTTTATTTGAGGTATATAATATGGGAGGACCCCGCCCAGAATAAAAGTTTTTGGGTGAACTAAAACTCGACCCTCTAAGTTGATTTCCAATGTTAGGTTTTGAAGAGATCTCTCCCCTTAAGCCGCTGGAGTAAAATTTAAACTGCGATTTTAACTCCATTTTAAGAAAAATTTTGACATTATGAGTGTTTTTGGGTGTTGACCCCATAGACCCCTAGAACCTATAATATCTTTGAATGTTAATTTGTATTTTTGAATAAATATATAAAGTTTTATATGACACTCAATCTTCTCAATATAGTATTGAGAATACAATATTGTATTCAGGACGACGTCCCAAGTTTAACGTCCACCCACGATAAAAATATATTTCCGTATCTACAAATAAACTTTAAGAAGGAAAAAGACCTTGCAAAAAGTATAATAGACTATGTCGATTTACAATTATCAAAATAGGACAAATAATAATATTCCCATAAATTCCATTCCCAAAACTGTCGTCAATTGGATTTATGATTATTCCATAATATTTAAATAACTCGAAAGCTAATTACAAAATGAAACTTGAAAGTGCTTCTCATGAAAAGAACTTGAAAACTCTTAATATGAAATTCAAAATCCAAATAAGCAAAAAGTGTTGCTATACGTTTATATTAAACTAAATGTGAAATAAAACGTTAAATTAAACGTGTCTAAAATGAAAATAATAACGAACAGACGATTAATAAAATATTTTTTTTAACGATGCAGGTATCATTATGAACGATCAAGTACAATAAATAGATTTTATTATTATCTCTGTTTTTTTAATAAGGTTAAAATTTGTTACACCTTAAAGTTAAATATAAGTACAAAATGGTTACGGAATACTATTATGTATAAAATTATTGAATTATTATCAATCTATCTTTATTTTTCAGCATTAATATCTCTGTCTCAAATCTCTACAGTTGGAAACTCGGATAGCCAGTAAGGTTACATAACATGACATGACAGTTTCCTGCAATGTTAACGTGTGAAATTAATTTACTGACTTTAAAAGATTCGTATGTGAACAAACAGAAACCTTCTCCATCTCACTTAGCGAGTGTATTTGACACTATGATAGATGATGTTTTCATATAAACTATGATCACTCAACTTCTATAAAAGCTGTACTTTCCTATTATTTAGTTATATTTTGTGGGATCTGAGTGGTAAATAAAATTATGCAATAAACACAACAATAAATATAAAATTCGGTATATGTCTAATAAAATACTAATACTAAGAGTGGTTAACAATTATTTAGACAAAATATCTAACTCCTCATTTCCTTATCGAATGATTTCATAAATGAAAAGCTTTTGAATATATCCATTTTGTTTCCAATAATTATTTTTTTAGCAAAGCTAAAAGATATATTTTACAAGAACGACACAGTTCATTATACCAATATCTTGAATATTTGTAAGTATATTTATTATTTAAAAATACTTATTAATGATAAATATGTATGATTGTTTTCTTTAAATAAACAAATAAATCTACACTAAAACCACGACAAGAACAAAAGCGAGATTCACTTGTCGCGGTGTAATCAGGTTATGAACATGCTTACGTCCTTTTTAACTTATTATATCTTTATAAAATTATAGCATTAATGTAACGTTGCTTTATATGGGTACTTTTGATATATGATATAGTATTATTTATTTATTATTATATCCTATAATGTCGTAACATAATTATTATCTGCATAAAACAGCTGATTATAGTAGTATAATATATATAGACCGTCAATATGTGTACGCAAATTTTGAAATGCTTAATAACTTATTTTATTAATTTCTTACAAGCAATATCAAGGTAAATAAGATACCAAAGTGTAGAAGTTCTTTTAATTAGAATATATTAATGGAATTACAATTCAACAACTAATGTTAACATAATAGTCAATAACAAATAAACTCATTATATTAAGATAAATAATTTAAAATCTAAATTACTACCTTTTGACACCTTTTAGTACAAAATAAATGTATTTTAAGGATAACAACTGCCATCCAAAACAGACTACGTACAGAGTATTATATTAATTAATATAATATAAATACATTTGAATACACAAAAGCTCTTCTCAACTCGCAACAAAGCAATTCAACCATGATCAGAGTTCAGATTCAATTTACATAACTATTTAACCAATACCTCGTATCCTTAATCCGAATACGATTTAAAGACTAACCAATATTTTCCGTTATCTTTCATTCCTCATATAAGGTAAGCAAAATATAATACATATCATTAAATAAACCCGAACCAAATGTTTTGCGTCATAAGCATTTCAAATACAAAATTTACTTTTCATATATCCTGTTACTACTAATAAACAATACTAAGAATATGAAATTGAAAAAAAAAATCAACTAAAACCAATCATAGAATCAAATTATTCTTATCATTTGAAATATTGAAAATTCAAAGTTTATTTGTCCTTTGTCAAATGGGCTCTTCTTTATAACTGTCAGTATTTTTATAACAAAGAGATCTTTCATTGTAAGAAAAAAGAATATCACAGTAATGAACGCGGAAAATTATTTAGTTACTTTCGAGAAAGACTTTTCAAGAAGCTGTGAAAATAATTTTTTAATAAAAACTTTTATTGTCATCATGAATGAACCTAAAAATTTTACACATATTTACAAAGAGAAAGTGTTAAGCCATTGTTAAGCATTAGTGTAAGGAATGTGTCTACGAGTGTTTTATCTGTATAAAATTTTATTTATATATTATATAAATCTATATAACAGACTATGTTAAAAAACGAATTCAAGAGTAGAAACTTAATTTTTTTTTTGAAAATTTATAAAGTGGTATGGATAATAATGTTGAAAATTTTAAAGACTTTTCCTCCGAGACTAGTCTAGACTAGAGAGTATTAACACAGACCGCGAGTACATGTGATTAAAATTAAGAAAATTTACCAGTCTATTGAAGAATATTTAATCTATAATATATTTTTCATAACTTACTCGATTTTCCTTACTTGAATGGTATTAATGCCGGTCAATAATGTATTAAGTCAGATCTATTTGCTTGTAATCTTTGTATCACAATAATATTTGCTCTTCAAATATAATGCAGTATATTGTCTTGTCACTCAGTTATTTAGTTTTATAAATACAAAATACTTATTGCAAGCATCACAATGTAGTTTGTTAATAATAAAGTTAAATAAAAATATATTATTTAAGAAATACATTATAAGTAAATATAAATTTGTCATTGTTAATGTATAAAGAATCGGCACTGTAGATTCTTCTTAAAATGTTAAGTTCATTATACTTACAACTTAGAAATGAGAATGAATTGTAAGCTAATTTGATATTAGGCAATACTAATCGAATCATCAATTCAATGTTCTTAAAACATAAAAATGGGTTTCAGACGATTTATATGGAAGTAGTATTTAATTAGATGCGGGAATCGAATGACAAAATATCAGTTTTGAAACTTATCTATTGCTTTAACAATTTTCATGCTATGGTTGACAGAGTTTTCAAATTTTAAAGCACTTATTTATATATATATATATATATATATACATATAATTATATCTATACTGGTAAAATATTAAATCGTAAGTAGCTACTAAATTCTTAAAGTATGGTGTGTTAGAAATTGTTATTGGTTGGGAGATTGTAGCCTTTTGCTGTGGTATTTTCAAATCTATATATCTATCTTAATCTAGAGAGTGCATTCATACGTTTGGTTGAATTCATGAAAATAAAAAAAAAAACAACTTTCGATTTTGAAAATTAATGAACCTCTGTCATTAAAACACAACCCGGATTCACTTTTCGTAATGTAATCAACATAACGTAAGTTGTAAACGAGAGTACCCTAATCCTAAATTTTGAACACGTTCAGACCTTATTTCACTTAATTGTTGTATAGAAAATTACATCATTAGTATAGGGTTACTTGTTTTATATAGTTATAATAATAAGTCTATTAAGTATAAAGTTGTCTGTAAATAATAGAATATGTTATTTGAAATTGTCTATAAACATTGGTTGATATTTTCTAAACAATGTTGATATACAGAGGATTTATATAAAAACCTAGTCATTATTTGATAGCATTAGGTGAAAATATACAAATATAGACTTTATATTCGCAATACTTTTTTGTTAAAGTATATTAAAAGAAAATCCCTGAACAATTAAACCGTCGCTCTAAGAATTAGCTAATTACCAGAGGATTTGGCTTGTTGATTCTATTTTGAATCCATTTAATTTGCTGCGGATTAATTAAGGATTTGCGATCGCCTTTTCAAACAAAATTATATTTAAAAACGTTTTTATTTATTTGCTTTATACGACATTAATAAAATATATTAGGAAAGATATAAATATAAATATATATAAATACTTCATTTACTCTATCTCTATCTATCATTTACTCTATTTCTCTCAATATTACGTTTATTATTCATATGACATAATAATGATATAACTTTACCTCCTACCTTATACAAATTCAATGTCTTCTAAATACAACTATTTCTCATTTTTCAGTCCGTTCATGACAAAGCTAATCTTTATAAGTAAATTGATAGATGGCATCAAATTATTTTACAATATATATTATTATTACATATTTGTGAGAAGTAAAATATATATTCAATATATAAAATATAATTATCTTCTGTCTTTCTTTAAAACATAGCCAGGTCTTATTTGATAGCTCAGTATTTCAGTACAAGCACAATTCGGTTCGATGCGACGGGAAGCACAGGAACCTTATTAATTCATTTGGGTGGACTTTCCTATACCAATCTATTGCAGTTAGGATCAAAGGTGCATTTACGCTCACACTTGATAAATTATTGACGTTTGAAGTGTTTATATTGACATTAGGGATAGTATTATAATTTATTCTTAGCAATCCAGTCTTCAAATGTGGGATCTTGTGCTTCTTATTTATTTTTATTGATATACTTTATTGTGCACCACACGAAAAAATAATTACAAAAAAAAAACAAAACAAACATTGGGAACATACAAAAGGCGGTCTTATCGCCAAACGGCGATTTCTTCCAGACAACCTATCTAGGGTTAGAAGAAATGTAGACAAAAATCAGATGATATAGGTAGATGCAATACAATATAACAATAGATATACATATACATAACTACACTCTAATACGTAAACCTAATACATATATATTTATAAAAAATAAATATTTACTTAATAATAAACTAAACAATATAAAAATAATAAAATTTACACAATGTATATGTAAATATAAAAAGTTTTACATAATAAAGTCAGCAAATGCGAAGTTTCAGTTATCATTTGATAAGCAGTAAAGTTTTACGGAATTTTTAATCTAATATCTTTAGGGATTTCGATCTTCCATAATTTGGTTGCTTGTACAGTAAAAGAGTATTTATAAAATTCAGTGTTATGTTTAGGCATTCTAATAATAAATTGTTGAGATGTACGCAAGTCGGCTGGTAAACCTTCTTATGTGTATTTTTACATTGCATGTTTTTTTCTTTTTAAATAGAAATCTTTTCACAAAATTTTTTAACATAAAATTGTATGTTTCTTACTTTGAATGATGTGGCATTCTCATGGATACAGATTTTATCGCTGCATCAAACTCGTTAAAAATGTTATTTAGCAAGCAAGCAAGACAAGCCACTACATCGTTGTTTTAAAATGGGAAAATAATATCTTAAATGGATCTCTGATGCTGTTATAATTAGTCAGCGAGTGCTATATGGATATTTAAATAATCAGATACAACATCTTAAAAGATTTGTTGATATCGGTTCTTATAACATTAATAAAATTGTAAAGTTATATAGCATGAATGTACTTTATGGGAATGAATAATGAAGTGAATGCGAATGCGAAATATATATAACTATTTATACCCTATTTATACATATATATATAAATATATATATATATATATATATATACATACCCTATTACCCATACCCATACCCTATTTATACATATATATATACATACATACATACATGGTTAACTTATAGAATTTTGAATAATTTAATTTATTGTTGCAAAATATTAGATACGAGTAAGTTAATTACTTACTTGGTAATTTAATATGTCATGCCTCATTGTACAATTGTATGTACAATTTTAGCACACAGACTACAAGGTGTGTAGTACAGTAAAACAATACAATAATAAATAATTGTACAGACCGATGTTTTTAGTTTTAAGCTCCACAAAGCTATTGACAGATTCAAAACTTTTCCAAACGAATTCAATTTAAATACCCTTAAAAAGTTGAACAGCTCTTAATTTCACAGTACACTTGGCACATCTTCTTAGACATTTTTTTCATCTATTGAAAGCTTATACTGAGCACTTCGGAGAAACGTTTTGAATTTTGCAAAGTCATAGCAATGTCTTTAAATTAATTATAAATTACAAAATATTACAATTCGAGATAAAATAGTTCAAATCAGTTAAAGGAATAATTTATAAAGGAACCAAAATTATTTTTACTATCAAAGATCTTAGTTTTTTAAGTATTACATAGTCGTTTACACAGCAAATTAATATAACATTTACTTTTTATTATCGAGATTATCAATTTAATTTCTAAATTAATAACTGTGCAATTTATAGTAATAGTAGAAATTCACTTAAATATCTTCTGTATTCATTATACAACTTACATAATGACTAATGTTCAGTAATGTTTTTTAAATATCTCTGCTGAATATTTCCAAATAATATAACGGTTCAAGTTTCAAAACATTAATAGCATTTCAAGTTTTTAAGTCTTATTCAATTGATAGTTTTTAATTTTTAGTTGTGAATCTATTTTAAAGAACTTTGTAGAATAATTCTTTTCTTAAAAAACTTTCTTGTTTTCCGTGTTGCACTCAATAAAAGTACAAAGGAAGAAATAAATTCTCCATCAGGACATAAGGTGTTAACTTCAATACAATATCTTTACTCCCGCTCTTTAACATAAATAATTTGCATTATATTTCAACTTCAAGAAAACAGTTACAAAACTTTTATATGAATATTTTTGCAATTCGAAATTAGTTTTTTTTTATCTTTGTTCAAAGTTTTCAATAACTTTATACAAAATAATATTGTTATTACACGAATTCAACAACTTTTAATAAGAGGTTTGTTTAAAAAATATTGTACAAATCTGTCTAAATGTTTTTTGGTGTTCGTTGTTCGGGTCCATAATATGAAAAGCTTCTACTAGTTTATTTAATTATTTATTTATCTTCACGCCATATCCCTTACGGGGTAGCCAGAGACGACGGAGCGCCAATCGCTACAGTCCCTGCATACCTCTTTCGCCTCGGCCACAGACATCAACCTCTTCATACATGCCCTCCGGGGGTCCTCATGCTTTTTACGTGACCTCCCTCCAGTATCATATATACTGTGTTTTGGAAGATCACTCGAGGCCTCCCCCTGTCTCTTTTACCCCTCACTTTTCCTATATACATTTTTTTTACCATTCTTTCATCATTCATTCGTTCGACGTGCCCAAATTTAATATTATTATTTTATTATTTTCGGTAAGTACCCATGGTATTAAATTTAAATTGATATTGAAGAATGTCTACAAATATTTTTTAAATGCTAAAAGATAAAAAAAAATTGTAAAAATTTAAAAATAATCGGATTTCAATTCAAGTGCTTTCAAACGCTTAATAATAAAAGAAGGAAAATATGATTAGCATATTATTATTATTAGTATATAGAACAAGTTCTAGTTTAGTTGTAGATAGCAGATTATTAATCGCCGATAATCTTAGCAAGCTTCCGCAAGCTGTTTCGACTGCTTGATTAGTTACGTAAGTGACATGAAGTTTGAAAATAGGTCAGAATGGAATAAGTTAATCTATACTTTGTGTCTGAGTGACCCGTTTAAAAAGCATTGGCTAAGGTTTTTTATAAAGGATGGTGGTCGTCTATCGGCCCGTCACTAGGTCGTCTAGTTTTCCATCTGAGTCTACATATTTTATGTCACTTAGGTAACCCATTTCCATAAATAGATGCCTGCCAGGCTACTTAAGTTAGGAAGTAATAATTAGCTGTGCATCTTACTTTTACACATATCAATCTAGTTACATAGGTAATCATTTTGATGTACATTGTCTCGTATCTTTATACATACTTAAATTAATGAAGTAAAAATATTCATCACTCATCCGGATTACATATCATATATTATAATGTCTAAAATTGAATTTAGAAGTCTCATGAAGATGATATATGATTTTTTTATTTATACATATTTTTCACATTTTAATCAAAATAGTTATTTAATATTTTAATTGTTAATAGATGACAGAAGTAAATTTGATAATGAATTAGGAATGGCTTACTTACAAAATTGTTGAAAAAGGGTTATAATGTATTAGAATGTAAAGCGGCTCATGGGTGAACTTTCTTGTGAAAGCACAAAGACATTATTGAAGGTTATCGCTTTTATCAAATAGATCTACCGCCATCAAAAATGAAAGGTTCACTATACTGCTAAAGTAAGGACAACTTGAAATCTTTTTTACTTTTAATTTTACTTTCGTATACTAGTTTAATAAAATCCATTTAAAACCAATATTGTTTCGCTTCATTGTAATGATCTATGATGATTTTTTTTTTCAGTATTTATTAACATTACGTCTTGGATCTAATCTAGCTTTACATAAAACTTATCAACCGATTTCAAAATTCTTTCAATAAAATTTGGAATGGAACTTCAAACTGGACATCGGCTATATATTATGCCGTTTATTAAAAATATAACACGAATACAAATTAAAAAAATACGTTCTTTATAAACACTGCCTTATATCAACACAGATGGAGTCGATGGAAACAGTTAGTATGAAAGATTGCAAAGAAAATTGATCGAAGCAAATATTGTAAGTTATACTTAAACGAGATAACATATAACTGTCACTACGATTTAAGAAGTAGTCCAAATAAAATGACCCATGGAGAAACAGAAGTACACATTGTTTTCAATATAAAATTGGGAAGTATAATGAAGTTTTCTGGTTATTAATAAATGAATATTAATATTAAATATTCATTCAATTAACTCAAGTTTAGAATATTAGATGCGTATAATCTTCTATTTACATTACCCAAGATAACAAAACCATTAAACATTCAAAATTCACTGACATATATGGATCGGATATTAATACGTCCTGATCCATTACCTCTCTTCAAAAATACCATAAACTATATAAATTCTAACATATTATCAAATAACACGTCGTAATGTGTCAGGCGAATATTGAGTTGAGTAATAATTGATCGTAAGGAAACATGGGAACCGAAGGATATAATCGGTATATGGAAACTATTAATCAGTAAATATATATTTGTCTAGATTAATAAATAATTAACTTGATTGTTTGAATTAAGTGCTTGCAAATTGGTTCTCGTCAATCAATTTGAATCTACCGTTAACTTTCCTTGACCGTCGCGATGATTATTCCGTAACTTGCTGGTTTCCAAAATATCCGTTTCGACGAATAAAGAATACAATTTCTTTGAAATATCTGATACATTTCAAGCAATATCAACAACATCAACAATATTTACAATTATTAGAATAATATCAATATTTGTGTTATTATCATTTACTACTCATTTAGAAATTTGATAAAATAATAAGGGGTATAAATAACCCAAAGAACAATTGCATTTATAAATAGAAAAAACTGCCAGATATTCATATAAGACTTTACAAGTATTAACCGGTATTCGGCCAAACTTATCCTGAAAGATTAAGTGACAAAAAAACTTTATTTTGATTTAGAAACTAAGGTTTAGAATTTGAATTAAAATAATTGCAAAACTACAATTATACAACTGTATGAAAATATCTTTATCGTCATAATTATATTTCTAGGCCACTATAACTCGTGATAGATACGACTCTAATTGCCTCATTATAAACTCAATGGGAGATGTATAATAAATATCAATAATTATTATTATAATTAATACCATTAATATCATCAAAATATTGAATTCCACACTTTCTTGTACTAACGAAAATATTTGGAGAACAAAACAATACTTTGATTTATAAAATTAATTTAGATATATCTTTACATCACAACTATGGGTGCAAATATTATGATTAACTTGTGTATAAAATCATTGAGAAGAAATAACATTTATGAACATGTTTATTTATTATTGTAGGGCCGAAAAGCATTATATCAACTCTATTACTTTTGACCCTTAAATCATGATGGATATTTTCATTTTCACAGAATATTTATTTTACTTCTTATCACATAAGAATGTAAATTACCACTAATTCAAATTCTACAGAAAATACATTATTTTCATGAATAAATATTTTTTTAATTATTTAGTCTGTCCTGTAGTCCAGTACTCCTGTAAGGACTAACCCCTCATCCAAAAATAATTCGTTAGCTTAAAAAGCTAAATTCATGCATTTAAATTATAATATCACAGTTTTTGAATCAAATATTTGTTTTTAAGAACCAATGATAAGTTATATTGAATATTCTACAGCATTTGGATGACCTAATTTATAAAACTGGTTAACAATGTATGACTTTGTTTCTTCTGAAAAAAAATATTGTTATGAGTGATGTTTAACAAAAAATCAATAAGAACCTTTGTGTCAATAATACTATTCACTATAATATAAATATTAATGTTTCATATCACAATGCTTCACGTGAAACACGTAAAAAATATAATAATTTTGCACCTGCAAATAAACATACATTACTATTATTATGGAATAATGGCATGTTTAATATGTATAATTTCTATCAATAATTAGCCAGATGCATAGTTTATTATTGACTTGTATTTGTATTATAGAAATTAGAAAATAATACTTTTATTATAGAGTTTGTTTGTTTTGTACTTGTGACTATAACTTTTTAATACAGTGCTGCCTATAGGAGTAGAAGTACGATAATAAGAGTTAAAATCCATTCATATGTGATTTAAAAAAAAAACAGAGTAAGACATGTTTTATTATAAATCCATATTATTGCTGAGACACTGCTAACTGTGAGTTGCCAGAGATGAGATATAGTCCCTTGAGGTCTATTCTCTAATCATCTTTGCTCGATTAAATGGCTCCATATCATGGTGGTTTGGTATTTCTTTAGGAATTCTACTAATGATAACAACCTAATAATTATAAATATAGTTACACATTTATATTCTTTTTTATTATGTTCAAGAAAATTACATAAAACATTATTTTTTATCGTTATAAAAATACTAGGCTTTGTTAAATAATTAACTAATTGATATTTTAATTAATTGATATAATTTGTAGGAATATGAACTTTAAGTAATAAAACTGTGATGTTAGCTTAATATAAAGAATATGTACTACACTTACATAAATATAATTGCTCTCAGGATAGATATATTACATCGTCTGCTAGGCGGGGTTGACTGGTTTTACTTTCAACACATCGGAGTGTATACACGTGCAGTGAATTTATACGTTAAAAAGTGTAAACATTATTTTCTTCTTTTCTTTCAAGTTCTAATACTAACTAAAATGGAATGGTTCACCACAGAGGACGGTATGAGTGTTTGAAACAAAAACAGTGTTGGGTTTTATCTATACATATATAAATGATTCTTACTTTTTTGTTTTTATACGAGTTATGTATAAGTTATTAGATGATCATTAAATATTTCATACCTAGTGTAGGTTCATAGTTTTACTCAAGACTACATTTTTAATATAAGAAAATGTATTAAATAATATATATCAATAAATAGTATATCAAATAATATATTTCAGGCAAATACAAAATAGAATCTCTATCGTCCTCTACATTTCCCGCTGCATTAAAGGTAAATGTTCATCAATACTGACTATATAATTAGAATTCTAATTTTTATTATTATTTTTATTAAGTATTTTAAACTAGTTTTTACATTTAGTACTATTTTAAAGTAGAAATGTTACATTTATTTAATAAAAATAATTAAAGTATAAGTAAATATTTATATACAGAACATAATGTACGATACAAAGCCAAATGCAACGTAAAATTTTGGAAACATCATAAAAATTTATACGTACCAATATTGTTGTTTTTATTAACATTTTTATTGCTTTATATAGCTTTTGTTTTTTTTAATTATTGCATGTTATCTACAGATAATTCGTGACGAATTCTTCAGAGACGAAAATGTATCAATAGGATGCGAGATTAGTAATAATGATAAAGCGAGAGAAGAATTACTAGAACTGTGCAGACGTAGCTCTTGATGGAGTTTCACTAGTTGCAGTAGATAGAGATAAAGGTGAAGTTGCTGGCGTTGTCTTTAATAAGATACAGGTTGGATTATTTAATCTATTTTGAGTTTTGTTTAAACAATTTTTTGCATTTAACTATTATTAATATAAGATGAATATTTAGAGTAATTCTTTAAACCTACTAAAATAGTAATTTTATTATAGTTAAAATTAGATATTTTATTTTCAGGTTAAAACGAAAGATGATGCCGAAAAGCCGTTCTTTGTAATATTTTACGAAGAGCGGTGTACACAAGACGCATCCCGTTCACTTGTAGAAGTTATGGCGAATCTTGACGAGAGATGCAATCTATTTGAAGAGTGAGCTCTTTCAAGATCTTACACAATAAGTTATTATTAAGTTATATTAATATCAGCCAAACTTTTTCCTAGATTAACTAAATATTTTCATTTGATATTTAATATATAATCTTCAGATACAATATTGACTGCAGCCTCGAGTTGATGTTCATGGGTATATCTCAACCCTACAGACGACAAGGGCTTGGAACACTTTTAACAAGATTATCCATAGATGTTGCAAGAAAAATGAAAGATGGTCCGATAGCACCATTATGTATTACAGATCTTGGGCCGAAGTATTCCCATTTAACTCCGCACAAACCTATCGATACTTACCCAAAGATTTGCCAAGCTATTTTTACTGCTGTAAGTATTAAAAGGGTCCGAAAAGCTCTGAATTTCAAAGTGCACTTGACAGTACCTCTTTCGGAATTCGTTTTCAATGGAAAAAGTTGCAGCGAGCGCATCAGAGATGAGTCTGCATTTTGCGAAGTAGCAGCCTTACTACTTTAGGAAATTTTGTTATCTACTAAATTATATTATCGATAACTTATCTGTAGTTACTTTCTATCTTTGTTTTTGTTCATAAGAAAAACTTAACAACATGATATCAAATCTGTGTCAAAAATTACAAATATATTTGACACGACTAAGTGATTTTAGATAGTGAGTATTTCATTCAAATGACTCCGTTTTGAATTCTATAATTCTACATATTATTTTAGTAAAATTTGTTTGAGGAATTTTTAATAAGTTTAATCGTTTTTATTTAATTTATCTCGCCCTGTTGTAATAATTTATGATATTTTATTCAATTACATTTATCAACTACATTTATATATACGAGAATTTCGAGTTCACCTCTTTGAACTCAACCCCAGAGAAAGATTCATAATTCATTAGGTAATAATTGAATAATTTAAAGTACAATACCCAATATAAGCGGTTTTAATATTTATTTATTTAATACGGTAGTGAAGTCTATGTCTGCGGTACTATGTATTAGAAGATACCGTAAGATATGTGAGAATTTCAATAATAAAATGAATATCTTTTGTATTATTAAAATGGAATCTATGGATCTACTATTTGCAGTTAAAGTATGTTATAATGCACTTTGTTTTTATTATCATCTGTGTTTTTGAAAATATCTTCACAACATTATTGTTATTTATTATAAAATTAATTATATAAATAAAAGAAAAAATATATAATAATATATATTTATGACATTAAAAAAGGCTCCAAACACAAATGTTTGGATAATTAGAGGCAGAGAAGAAAATCATAATTAAAATATTACCAAATACGCAAAAATTATAGATCTGTCCGTGTCCGTGCCCGTGGGAATAGATTGCTCAAAAAACTCATAGTTTTAATAGTTTAAGTTTGATCATTTCATTTGAAATGCTCTTCGTTTTATAATTTTTTAAATAAAAAAATAAGAGTGTGCATTAAGTTGAATAGTAAAAATTATATTTCATACTAATAAAATAAAAAAATAAATTTAACTCAGATTGACAGTGAAATTTATAAAACATACATTATTCACGACATTTATTGAATATTTCATATTCATAATGGCTTGAACAATAAGGCAACATCACTCGCTTAAATTGATAGATGAAATCATATGTCATTTAATTATCTATAAGATCCCGAAACCCTAAAGCACCGTTTTAATTAAGCTAGATAGAAAAGCGTTTGTTATATTAAAAACAGACGAATTAACATTGTTAAATATCTCATAAAACTTGCTTGAGGAAGCTGTATTAAGTTAAATCATTTTTATATAATTACACGTCAATAATATTATTTGGCTGCAGAAATTGTCTCACTAACGTAACATTTTATATAGTGTAATTTAAGTTTTTATTAATCAAATTGTTAAGAAATTTCTTTCGATACGACGGACTGAAATTATTTTTCTGTTTAAAACAATATATCCAGTTTTGTACCTTGTCTGTTCCCTCCATTTTGAAATAAACTAAAATGAAAAATAAATATCAAGAGCAATATTTTTTGTCAGTAATTAATGTGACAATATTAAAATTAAGAATATCATAAAGTAGTTACAAATTGTTGCTAAATTAATATCTTTTTTTAATATTTTGAATTTAATAAAGATGTAAGTTTTAAAACTTTGCTAACTTATTAAAAAATTAAAGGTCATTAAATATTATTAAAGTATAGAGAGTGACATGAAGCGATACTTATTCCTTTTTATGTCAAAAAACTTTTAAAAATATGTATAAATTTTCATCGTAAATAAGCTTTATATAAATAACATACACGAAAAATTATAAATTAGTAATTTATTAATATTTATAATTCTTGTTTAGATAGGAATTTTAGGTCCGATTTAATTTACGTGAGATTCTTATTATAATATGATATTTATTGCTTCCAGCGTTCTGTTTTGCATATCCGTCTTCTGTTTTAGCTATAGCTATTTCACTCACAGTTCAATAAATATTATACCTTATTAGTGACTGACCGAGCGACGCTGAACAACTTTCTTACTTTTTCTCGCCGTTCTTTGTAATATTTTACGAAGAGCGGTGTACACAAGACGCATCCCGTTCACTTGTAGAAGTTATGGCGAATCTTGACGAGAGATGCAATCTATTTGAAGAGTGAGCTCTTTCAAGATCTTACACAATAAGTTATTATTAAGTTATATTAATATCAGCCAAACTTTTTCCTAGATTAACTAAATATTTTCATTTGATATTTAATATATAATCTTCAGATACAATATTGACTGCAGCCTCGAGTTGATGTTCATGGGTATATCTCAACCCTACAGACGACAAGGGCTTGGAACACTTTTAACAAGATTATCCATAGATGTTGCAAGAAAAATGAGATTCTTATTATAATATGATATTTATTGCTTCCAGCGTTCTGTTTTGCATATCCGTCTTCTGTTGTAGCTATAGCTATTTCACTCACAGTTCAATAAATATTATACCTTATTAGTGACTGACCGAGCGACGCTGAACAACTTTCTTACTTTTTCTCGTTCATCCCTCTTCAATGTCCGACATTTTAATTAATAATTATTGTATTATAAATTAAATAAAACATGAAATTGATTGTAACATTTAAAGATTTTAATTTTAATAACTTGAATGCTTACTACTACTTACTTAATATAAAGAAATACCCATTTAAAGCGGTCTTATAAGGAATATAAAAATACAGGGTGGGCCAAAAATTTTTCAAATAGCAACACTTGATTTCTCCAAAACCGTGAGAGCAAGGGGAGCGCGGGTGGCGGGGAATTGTGCGTCGTTTAATGCAATTTTAGTCACGATGGAGCGCTTCACGGGACAACAGCGTGCTTTTTGCGTAAAACAATTTTACAAAAATAACGATTCCTACGTTACTGTACGATGCCTCTTTAGAGTTGAATACGGATTACAACGTGTAAGTGAGTGTCCAAGTGGTAATTTAATTAAAGTTTGGGTTAAAAAGTTTAAACAAACGGGATCGACAACGAATATTAAACAAACTGGGCGACCACGTTCAAGAAGAAGCGAAGAGAACATTCGGGAGGTTGAAATTTCTGTAAGGGCCGATCCAGAATCATCTACGCGTAAACGGTCGGCGGCTCTTGCTATACCAAGAACTAGTCTGCGGCGAATCTTGCATTTGGACCTTAAACTGCACCCATATAAGCTTCAAATTGTGCAGGAGATGAAACCAAACGATTACATTCAACGCAAGTTATTTGCTGACACTTTACTGGAGCGATTCTCTAGCCTTGAGAATGTATTGTTTACGGACGAGGCCCATTTTCACATTAATGGTCACGTAAATAAACATAATTGTCGATATTGGAGCACGGAAAACCCTCACTATAAACACCAAAAGCCTCTTCATTCACCAAAAACGACAGTGTGGGCTGCCATATCCGCAAAGGGCATAATCGGTCCATACTTCTTTGAAAATAATCAAGGAAATAACGTAACTGTGAACTCAGTGGAATACGTGAAAATATTGCGAGAGTTTTTGACACCACAGTTGCATGAATTTGAAGGATACAATAGCCGGACTTGAATGCAATAAGATGGAGCAACATGCCATACATCAAACGTGACTTTACCGGTGGTCAAAGAAATGTTTCCTAACAAATTGATTTCTCGCAGAGGTGATAACCCATGGCCTCCCAGAAGCCCGGACCTTACACCTTGCGATTTTTTCTTGTGGGGATATCTGAAGAGTCGAGTATACCTTAATAAACCAACGACCATATCCCAATTAAAAGAAAACATCCACGAGCAGATAGCCGCGATTCCTCGCAGCATGTGTCAACGAGTTTTCCAAAGTTTACGTAGTCGATTGCAGGAGTGCCAACGACGAGACGGAGCATATCTCGACGATGTCATTTTTAAAAAATAAATTTTATTAAATGATAATTACGTTAAATAAATCATAAACAAAATAACATTTGTACTTTTATTTCTAGACATGTTTCAAAAGTGCAAAATTTTTTGGCCCACCCTGTACAACCGGTCTTTGTCCCAAAATAATATGTACTAATAAAAATATCTTTTGAAGTCAGCAGTGAAAGGAGTACCAAAGGTCTTAATTTTTTTTAATGAGACTGCAACAAAATAAGAAAGGGTAATTAAGGGTTAAAAAGGAGAGAGAAAAGAAAATAACAAATATTAAACACAGTTTTCTAAAAATATGTTTTACTTATATATAACATAAATAAACATTTTTTTATAATTATTTAAAAATGTTTCTGAGAAAAGATATAAATTGAATTATTCTCACTTTATAATTAATCCCGGATTATTTTAAAAGGAATTATACTAATATAAAATGTAGATGAAAAGCTAAACGAAGCGACTAAGCCCATATTAACGAGGGTTGGATTATAAAAACAGCCAAGTGGGTGTTGAGCCACGCGCAATGTAGGGTTCTGTAGCTGCCATTGATGGATAGATAGATAGATATATACGCTCGCGGATTTTTTTTTTTTCTTTTTAGATATACAGATCTATAGTACATTATTTAGACCTATCTTCTAAGATTTAGCCAGCATTTGCAATATAAGTTTACGTATTAAACGACTAGTACTCATAAATTTGTAAACTACTAGGTGATAGTTTTTTTTTTAACTCGTTATATGTACTACTATCGTGATTTTTTTACACAATCAAAAACAACCGTTTAGTCGGAGAGTGATAGGGATACTTGCATCTAAAAAAAACTCTTAAGAGTACCTCGTAAATATTTCAGAAAATAATACCTTAAACGAAAAACCGTTTTAGCAAATAAACCATATCTTTAAAGACCTATTCTATCAGTTTGTTTACGTGTATGTATGTTCATGCTGAATCGCAGCTTTCTGATGGTAAGTCTCTGAGCTTGATTGCGTACAAACGGACGGACGGGTAAAACGAGCGGATTAAGGAACCCTAAAAAGGTAATAAGTTGAAAAAACATATATATATAATTTTTTATTAGGTACGTGTCATGTAATTTTTAGAAAATTCTCTCTGCTATGAGCGTGCCTACGTACATATGTAGCCGCGCGCGCGTGTGTGTGTATGTGTGTGTATATGTGTCTCCTGTGATACAATCAATAAAGGTTGGGAATTTCTTATCACTAGTAAGTAAAAATTAAAAATTATTATTATTACATTATGTGCTTAATATAAATTTTTCTCACATATACATATAATAAAGGTATATTATAATAAAGTACAAGTTATTGAGCTGAGCGTAAGCGAAGCTCTTAACCGTTTGGGAGACCTTTTATTGTGTTTAGTTGTCTCCAGAGTGCGACGAGATAATTAGCTAAAAATTTTCTCATGTATGTTTGACCCGAACGCGGATGTTATAGCGAAAACATTTGAAAAAATTAAAAAATTCAGCCATTCAAAAGTTATCAAGAATCGAAGGAAAGAGAGGGGCTCAGCTCAACACCCGCCGAGCACGGTTGGCGGAACCTAGTTTGTTTGTAATCTATCCTATTATTAAAATGTCATACTTCATTAAAGGTTTTTGTAGGAGTAAAAAAAGGCAATATAATTTTGAGAAATTTAGTTTACTGAACGGATAAATAAATAAAAGAATCTGCTTTACGAAAAAAAAAGAACTAATATTCTAAAAGCTCTTTCTTAAGTGTAAATGGGTGTATTATTTATTGTTTATAAAAACACAATACAAGATAAGGGAAAGAAACTAAACCCTTACACGTCCGTCTCATCTTGACGAGGGTTGAGTTTTTATATCTCGGGATGCTCCGAATCGTTTAATCTAGCAAAGAAAACATACTGAAGTTATTATAAAGGAAAATATTAACACTTCGACTCACATATAAGTATGTCATCTCTTGTATTTATTTTAATAAAATCAGTCAATTTTATTCAAAATGTTGTTGCATCATTTGGAAAGTACAGTCCGAAAAAATATAACACAGCACACATACACAACAGAAGTGATCACTCTTAATTATTAAAAATTCAAAGTGGAAAAGATATAAATAAATAAATTTTTAATAATTAAAAATATATTTTAGAGATAGAGATACTAATAATACTATAATAGTATACTATTACGACTTTAAAGTGGTTTAATTAAATATTTTTGACGTTTGTTTTTTTTTATACAGGGTGTCCGCCGGCAGATTTTGCACTTTTAACGGAGCTCACAGCGACTAGCCAAGCGTCAGCGGGGGGAGCAGGGTATTATTAAGCGCGGGAGTGTTGCGGGTTGTTTAGTACTTAGTAGCCATAAGTCAGTGGACGGGAGCGCACCGCGCTTTTGCGGTTGAGGCGTATTTCGCGAATGATAATTCGATAAATGTGGCGAGGCGTCGGTTTTGTTCTCAATTTGATATCCGACGTGTAAAGGATGGTTCGTCAAATCAGTTAATATGGACGTGAATAAAGAAGTTTCGATAAACTGGATCAGCCAGAAATGAGCCTCACTCTGGACCTTCACCTAGACCTTGTGCGAAGGGAAATTGTGACAAATCCACGTAACTTCGAAAAATTGCAGAATCAACGGGTTTGAAAAAGACATCAATTCATATAATTATTTAAAAAAATTGAAGTTTCATCCATATAAGCTCCAAATTATCCAACAATTGAAACAAGATGACTTCATAAAAAGGCAGAGTTATGCTAGAGTCGTTCTGGAACGGTTTTCTACAGCTACGTGGTTATGTATTATTTTTTTCAATGACGAGGCGCATTTTCATATCGGAGGGTATGTTAATAAGACAGAATATGCGTTATTGGAGTGCGAGCAATCCAAAAGAATTCCATGAAAAGCCTCTTCACAGCCCCAAGACCACAGTTTGGTACGCCATTTCTGGAAATGGCATAATTGGTCCTTATTTTTACGACAGAGGTGAAACCATTAACTCACAACGATACTGTGCGATGCTAGACAACTTTTTTATACCAGCTTTGCGCCGTCATACTAGTTACAATAACAGAACCCACTTTCAGCAGGACGGGGCTAAGGCACACACCTCCAGAGACTCCATGGCTAAACTCAGACCACTTTTTCCTTGAAAATTGATAAATCGCTTTGGTGACATAGCCTCGCCCCCTAGATCTCCTGATCTGACCCCCTGTGACTTTTTCCTGTGGGGATACCTAAAAACTCGTATATACTGCAATTCGCCATCAACAATAAAGGCCCTGCAAGAAAATGTCCGACGCGAGATTGCGGCTATCAGTCGAGAACTTTGCAAGAGAGTATTTGCTAACATGAAAGAAAGAATGGAAGAATGCTTGCGGCTAAAAGGACGCCATTTGAGTGGAGTGAATTTTAAACTTTAACTTAAAATCCGCGTTATTACTCTGTATGATGATAAATAAACAACTTTGATTTCTTTATATTTTTGTTTCATTTTGATTTTTTAAAGTTTAAGATTTCCTGAAGAAATATAGCTGCTACTTAGCAAAATGTAGAATCATCTCCGATTCGCTCGCTGCATGTTTTTTTCCTTTGAAAATAAATTCTGAAAAAGGTACTGTCAAGGGAATTTAGAAATTTAGAGTTTTGCCAATTCCTTTGGCATTCCAAATGGCTTGACAAATCTTTGGTCCAAGACATTTTACATATACAAACGGACTGTCTTAAATTAAGTGTTCCTAGATCTAGTCGTCTAAAGCATTGAGATGTAGCCAAGAACTTATCTTAAGGCTGCCTTGTCTGAAATCATAAATTTTAAATTTATATGCTTCCAAAGTGACTTAATTTTTTTTTAATTTATTATATATATATATTTTTTAGGTAGATTCCATAGATGAATCTACCTATTGCAATCGATGCGATGAGGGGACCCAGACCCCAGAGTAGGGGCGCTACGCCGTTTATGAACTGGAGATTGAGAATTCGTCGAAAAAAAAAATGTTATATATCCCTCTATATATATATGTATATATGATCCATCAGTCCAAATTCATCGTAGGCAAAATCTGACTTCACAGGTCGATAGGATAAATTAGTAGGACAAACGTAGCATCTCGTTTTTTTGGAAAAAGTTAAAGGGCGGGCTGGGAGAGGGGGTGAAAGTGCAAACCTTTGGGACACGCTACAGGTCGCAAATATTGACGGAGGATTTTCAAACTTGGTATACACATTCTTAAAGACAAAATGAAGGTTAAGTTCTTGAACGGGGGAAATCGGTCGGGGGGTTGGAGGGCTGGAGGGGTTGAAAGTTAAAAACCGAAAAAAGTCACAGAAGAAGGCAAAATTTTACTGTAGGAAAAATCTTAGAAAATTAACAAATTAAAAGAGGAAACTTTTTTGTCCGAAAAGTTTTTTGATGCGATCCTCCGTTTATTAAATAGGGGTGGGGGGTAGTTCCCCGCTCACCAAATATATGCAGAGTGACCCGTCATAAGACTCGTAATGACCAGTAGAATACTGCTGGCTAGTTTTTCTTTGTCGATCCGACCGACGGAAATCTACCTAACACGATCGACCCTGTCGAACGAGGTATTTTATTTATTCACTTCACATCGTATCCATGAATCGACCCAATTTTTGGTCTCTTCAGACCAAAAATTGGGTCGATTCATGGATAACCTCAAAAGATGAAGAATTCTTCCGATGAGGCATCCGTATGCTGCCAGAATGGGACCAGATGGGAAAAGGTGGTGGAAAGTGATTGACAATACTTTGAATGTAACAACAGGTATTCTTTTTGACCATAAATGCCCTAGTGGACACTTAAGTTATACTTAACATTGCCAGCTTATATTGCATAACACCTTATTTTTTGCCCTTGTTTAATATAAATAAATGGTGGTAGTTTTGAATCTCAATCGATATAAACAAATAAACAAAAAATATAATATTATTATAGACAAGCTGTTTCCAGCAATCCCATATAAATTGTTGTGTTTAAACATTATACAACTCTGCACAATGAAAGCTATCGATGTATCGAAAAAAATAAGCTATTAAGTCAAAATCACTTTCCTTTTCGACTAATAATCTTCCACAAGCTACAAAAAGTATGTAGAAAAATAACAAATCCTTCAGAAATTTTTCGCTTTAGTTTCAAAGCGATCAAAACTGGTCTTGCAAACAATTTATACGTTTTCTTGTCATAAAAGATACATTGTAACATACAAGTATCGTAGATATTTTGAACGGACTATGCACTCTCTCAGACAGAACATGGACTTAAAGTAATTTTTACAACTGTATTAGCGGTCAATGAGAAAGACGAAAACTCTATCACGGAGGTAGGACTATGTGTGAAGATTAAAATTCATCCAGTTCTTACTTATTGACGTACAAATCTTCAAACAGAAACATTTTCACATACAATATTAATAAGAATGTTATATTAATAAGAATAAGAATTTTAATTGAAACTGCCTTTCAATTGATATATAAATTTTTGTAGATCTATAACACTTATGACAATGCAAATTAATTAATGCTGATGTTCAATATTGAAATAGTAAATACAATATCACTACGTTTGTTATTTGTTCATTTTCTATAGACCATTGTAATTCAATTAGTAGTTAGTTGGTTAAATATTTGTGCCTAACAAAATTTGTGCAAGTTCATTATAAATTTAAATTAATATCTTGAGCAACGTCAAATCTACAATAATATTCAATCCTTAAACAATTTTCAATTACAAACTAGTTTTAGAATTTTTAAAGATATTCTGTAGACGAATGGTTTTAGATGAAATTCAAAACCGATTTAAATTTTATATAAGGATAATTAATAAGATAATTAATTTAGTGATAGGAAACAATTAAAATGAAGAATTTAGTAAAAATATTTTTTCTAAACTAAAAACGGAAGATAGGTTTGTCTTTATAATTTATGTTTAAGGCCGCATAAGGTTGTCGCTAAAAATACGTTAACACTATTAAATATCCTCAGCACATCCTGTACGATCTCGTAAAGAATATACAATAGTTCCCAAAAAAATGTTAACTCAGAAACAGCTTGATAACTTTTAAGTTTTTATGAATTAATGTCATTTAAATATATTTTTTTGTTTCCCAAAATTAAAGTGTTTATTGAGGTGTTATATATGTATAAATATATATCCACATTATGACCTTTTTTGTTAACTGGATTAATTCCTTAATATTTTTTGTAATTATATTATATTTCAATGTTGTTGTCCTCTGTCTCTTGTCTGTATATTAAAAATATATATGAGAGAGAGATGTTTTCGCAGGATAGAATAGATATAATATTATACAGCTAAACTGACCATAAAATAAACAAAGGATATAATAATAGATTAATCTTCAAATTAGTTCGACTTCTACAGGCGACGACTTAATAATATATTAATATGTATTTTAAAGTCGACATAATCTATATTGAATAATTTTTTAATAATTTTATATCTATACATATCCATTTCAACTTTATTCTATTGAAATATCAAAATATTACTTGATGGTTACCGCCATGACTGTATTCGCAAAATTCGTTGAAATATCTTGTTATACTCGTACTGTGTTAAAAAAATAACAAATCCTTCAGAAATATTTTCACTTTAGTGCTGACCATTATCAAATTTAACATAACCTAGGACCAAATGCCGGTTAACGGTCCTAAAATATGTATGTATCGCAGTAATGTAAATATCCCGCAATATTTATTCTGTTTATATTTGCAATGACTCGTTGGTACATATGTACAGACCTTTTGAAACTCGGCCTAAACACTTTGGCAAACACCGCTGCGTCCATATTATCTTATGTTCCACTACATTTCTAAATGACTATTGCAAAAGGTAGATAAGCATCTATATAAACAAATAAACTTCAATTATTCAGAAAAAACAATTATTCATTTCAAAACAAGAACCTACATTATTATAAATAACAAAAAATCTTACAGAGAAACATCAAAGCAAGCCTCACAGTAAAATTTGTAAGTATATATTAATAAATACATAAGTACGTTAGGGTAAAATAACTCCTTTATATTGTTAAGTACTATCATTATTAACTAATTAAATCGGATATTGATATTCAGAATCAATTAATTAAATTTAAAGCAATCCTTGAGACCAAGTTTTTCGCATAACAAAACTTTATTTGAAAATATATTTTGTATAAAGTAATTCTTCTGAAAGATACTAAAGGGCCATGATATGGAAGTAACATGTATTAAATAAATGATTTATATGTATGATGTCAAAATAAGCAATCCTGGAGTTCCTTTTATTTGAAAGGCCCAGATTCATTGTTAAGGTTATGGACTTTTATCTAATAGATGCTATCGCCGTCTAAAAATTGAAGGTTCACTATACGAGTACTGATACATAAACAAGAATTAAAATCTTTTGTGTACGAGTTTTTACTAAATTCACTATCTATATAGTTTCTCTTAATGCAATGCTCAATTATTAACTTTTTTTATTACTAAGGATATATTTTTACACTATATTATTTATTTGTTAAATGAAAACATGACATAAATACTGCCTTATACAAGTTATTTTATTTAATGCTTCTTATTGAATTTTATAATTAAATTCTAATACCTGGCTTATAACATATATGGTAGAAAATAATATAAAGATTACTATTATTATTATACTATTATACGGTGAGTACAATATGTTTATATTTTCCAAGTTCGAAAATTAGATTTTATATATTTAAATAGACTACCAATTCTGAACAACAAATTAAAAGTAAAATACTGTATTTTAATTTATTAAGAACATTGGTAAATGTCCAAACGCCAACCGCGATCTGTGATCCTATCAGGTTTTTATATTCATCTTACTTGTCATCACAGGGCCTTTGAGTTGGCAAAGGCTAAAGTGTTTTTGCAAAACATATGTTTATATGTTTACACAGGGTATTTAATTTTTAATAGACTTTCGACACTGAATGCTTTCAAAACGATATGGAAAAGAATCATATCTCTACTGAGTTAACGTTAGATAGAGTTTGAAAGTAACATATTGCAACATCTAATCACACTGATGACATGGGAAAAGTTTTAATATCAAAAGAAATAAAACTAAGAATGTCGATATCACCAATCTTCTGAAACAAAGATTAAAGGCCTCCGGGTGTTAAAGCCATCTTTATATTATAATAAACGCTTATTTATATTTACTCTTCTGACTTTTCATCTTATTTGGCCTCAACAACGATAAGCAATAATACAAATGAATTGAAATAGGATTTTCACTTTTTATAAAAAGTTGAAACAATTTAAACTGAATTTACATCATTTTTTCCTTTTTTTCAACCTATCCTTTTGCCATGCTTCTATATCCAAACAATTTAATACCAGTGGTACTTTACATAAAAATAAATAATAATATTAAATTATTCCTAGCTTTATAAGATCAGAATACTCGTCACATTCTGTGAACCTCTACAAAAAATATATAACTGATGGATAGTTTATTTTCAGAATAAGAATACCTAAAGATCTTTTATTAATTTATATTATTCAAACAAATTTGCTTCTAGCTTCGACAGCGTCTAATTATTTGCGAAAATATAAAGAGAGATTAATAATAATATTTTAAATAAAAAACAACTAATGTACTCTTAAAAACAACATTCCAATTGTACCTTCAAGAAAGGCGTATACTCCTAACCCCAAGGCTGGACACGTTCTTACGATTATCCGGATGTTGCAAAAGTTCGTGGGCGGCGATGGTCACTTATCATCAGTAATTCCCACGCTCATTTTACCTCCTCTTACTTAAAAAAATTGCGCTGAAGTAAAGATATTGTAATGAAAAATTCATATTATGTCGTTACGGAAATTTATTTCCTACTATATACTGTTATTGAATGCGTCGCGGAAAACTAAAAAACATTTTTAATCTGGAATGAAGTTTTTTAAAAATTTATGCAACAAACTTCTTTAAAAAAACATATATCAATTAAGTAAGAACCTTAAAATGTGGTTAATTTTCCTAAACTTGAATTGCTTTATCATTTGGAAATGTTGACCAGAGATTGCTTTTAATATAATGAAAGAACTTAAAAGGGTCGCCGAGATATTTAAAAGACGTTCTGAACACCAGTTGTCACTTCTTCGGCCACATTAATTAGAGTATCTAAAAGCGCATATTCTTAAATTAAAACAGATATTATTTAAGCGAATATAATACTCTTATAAAAATATTACTATAGCTATTAATTTAGATAATATATTGATAAACTTCAAAATATAAATAAATATTATATTTTTATTTTACTGTATAATTGACCAAAAGATACTCAAACACTAAGATCATTAAATTGATTTGAGCTATTTTGTCTAGAATTGCAATCTTCTGTACTTATACTTCATTTTAAAGATACTGCTTCGACTTCATAAAATGCAGAGCGTTCTTCTCCGAAGTGCTCAGGATAAGTTTCTCCATTGAAAGTAAATGTCTAAAAAGATGTGCCAAGTGTACTGTGAAATTAAGAGCTTTTCAACTCTTTAAGTGTGTTTCAGTTGAATTCGTGTAGGAAAGTTTTGCTTGTGTCAATAGTTTTGTGCGGTTTAAAACTAAAAATTGACAGTCTGAGATCTTCTTTGTAAATATAATTATGCATTATTGCATTATTTTTATTTTAGAATATATAACTATTTAAATATGTCGCTGCACCTTGTCTGTGTGTTCAAATTGTAATCAAAAACATTTATACGTAAAAATAAGGAAACAATAATTATATATGAAATGAAAATGTATAATTTAAAAATAAGAAGCATATAATTTTATATTAAGACTTATCAAATAAGTCCTGGCTATTTTTCAAAAACTTCATGCTTCTTTTGATTTCAATAAGAATATTTAATAGTAAGGACATTTTAGTTGCTAAAATTAACATTGAACACAAAAGGTATTTATTGAATATCATAAAACTTATAACTCTAAAATAATTATAGTAATATCATGTTTCATGAATCAATTTAGTTCCGTAAAAGATTAGCTTCATCATGAACATAGTGAAAATTAATAAGTAATTGCAGTATTGAGACGATGTTGACACGATTAATTCATATCACATAGGAAGTAGATTAAATGACACTTTTTATATCTTTATTACGCCACATAAATAATAGAAAATGACATTAAAATTTGTAAGGCACGGAATCGTGACATCGCGATATTGGGAGAAATAGAGTCAGTAATATAAACATTATAGGATTTACATATTCATTTAACCTATTATTTTGAAATATAATTTTATATGAAAAGGCGATCACAAATCCTTAGTTAATCCACAACATTTTTAATGGATTGTAAATTGAATCGACAATCTAAATTGTCTAGTAATCAGTTATTTCGTAGAGCAACGATTTAATGGCCTGCGCTTTAAGAGACCCAAGTAAAATAATATTTATCGTATTTGTATATTTTTTATATTTGTTATACACAAATTAGAAAATTAGAAATTTTATTTTATTACTTCTTAGTGTTATTTTAGATATCTGGATAAAGAAATAAACATTAACTAGGTATTGAAAAAAAAATAACCTTGCTATATCAGACGGCATTTAGGAATAATTTCTATTTCTTATGAACATCATGTTCTTGTTTCGGAATATAAATTTTAACATTTAGGTTAAAGTATCGCTTTAGTAATTAAGGTATGAAAACTTAACAAACAACCAAACTCCCTTTAACATTTATAATATTAATTATTCGGAATTAAAAAAAACGACCAACAGATAGTTTAAATTAAATATGTTAATAAATGCATTTCTATATCCTTCAAAGTTTTATTTGCTTACATTCGTCCAATGTTAGACACTTTACGTGTTACAGTGACGAGATATCACTGACAATTTAAAAATAAGATAACATGTTTGTAGTATGTTTTGTTCATATCAAACTTTTCATAAATATAGAATTAATAACGTATCAATACCAAACCTACTTTCTCTGGTACAGTGTCCGCGTCGCTCTAACGATCCAGTTACCGTGTTTTTCATGATGTCTTTAAGATTCTGTACAAGCTTCTTGTAGAATATTTTATATATAAAATCCTCTTTATATTATCAGTATTTCAAAAATCCTAAAATAAAATATTCTGAAATACACACTTTCTACATAATACACTTATTACAAGTTTCTGTAACAAGTAACTTTGTACTAATGATATAATTCTGTACGCAAACATCAAGTTAAATAAGTTGTGAGCGTGTTCAGAATTTAGGATTAGGCACTCTCGCTTACAACTTCGTAAAGTTGATTACATCACGACAAGTGAATGCGAGCCTTGTTTTAATGTCAGAGTTTTTATGTAGGTTCATTAATTTTCAAATCGAAACTTATTTTTTTATGATATTGAGCGAGCGTAATGATTACGCTCTCTGGATTAGAATAGGTATAGATTGAGGTTTAAAAATACCCCGGAAGGCTACAATATTCATACCATTCACAATTTCTTACACACCATACTTAGAGAATTTAGTAGCTACTGACTATTTAATACTATTACATAACCGATTATTTATATGTAGAACATTCTATTTCAAATGCATTTACTGATGGTGGTTTGTGGTACAATGGTTAACGAGCAGGAACATCGAGCTTTACACATTATTTTCCGAAAATAAACCAGAAAGATAATAACCAATGACAGTAAGATAACTTAGTAATAACTATGTATATTTAATATTACTTAAACGGTTATCTTCTATTTTTGTTTTATGAAGAAAATGATTATAGGAGAGCAAATGAACAATCGAATCATCATCTACTTTACTGGAATATTCATACCACTTTATAAATATAAGCGTTGTAGGAATCTAAACTCTTTTTTGAATTCTTTAAGGAAATATAGATGATATACTAGTAGATAAACATGTCTTAGACTAATTCTAAAAAATAGTTTAACCCATTTTGTTGAAATATATTCCCTTTTCTTTAAAAAGTATTCTACTCTGTGTCAATTTTAGAATCAATTTCTAATGGCAATGAAAATATATACTTATAGAGAAATATTTTCATAACTTCATAATAAGTTTGTATCGCTAGTAAACTAATATTTTTTTGCTTTATTATTACAATTTTTTTTTTCATACAATGAAACTTCTCTTTGTCACGACAATAAATATTCTGAGAGAAAGAAGCGCCACTTGACAATAGACAAATACCACATGAAATAAGCTTTGAATAATTATAAAAGTAACTAGATTGATAATTGGTAGATATTGTTTGAATTATTTTACAAAAATACATAAAAAAATATGTTTAATCTTCCAATTATTTTTAGTCTTCCAATTTGTTTCTGTCGATTGAAATTGAAATGTTTATCAATCAAAGAACATGGATGGAATAATATCAAAACATGTAATGTGATGTCGTTAAACTAGCCACGGATTTCCCTTTTCTTATTATTATTATTATGACGGCTTATCGAATTGATTGCGATGGTTCTAGTCGTTCGTACTTTGCTTACTAAATATATTGACGTTTGTGAAACAATGATCACAATAAAAAAAAACCCGGCTGAGTTTTTTGTGTGGTTATTCTCAGACCAGGGCGCGTTTGGAACCCTCGTAACCTTATTTTAAGTTGGAAAGTTTCTTTACAGAAGGGCTTATTTTAATACATATGATATCAAAATAGGCCCTCCTGTCACTTCCATTTGACGTACACAAGTGATCACTGGTATGGATTCAAAATGAAAAATATATAAATAAATAAAAAATAAATAAATAAAATAAAAATAAATTATAAGAAAACGAAAGATGTAAACTAACATTTGTGGAACCCTAAATAGCTTCCTCTAGTTATACAAAGTAAATATTACTACCTCACCTTACAATCATACAGTTATTTTAATAACTCTTAAATTTTTATAATAAAAACACTATAATTACACATATTAATAAAAATAACAATCGAATATTTTTCTTACTCAAACTACTATATCTTTTATTTAAGTTAGATCAGCTCTAAAATAGCCCCTTCATTTATAACTTGTCACTAAACTAATAAAATACTGAGAGAGGTCCTCTTAGAGTTTAAATAATAAGTGCAGTTATAATAAAAATCTTCAAACTCAATCAATAATATCATATACAATAATTTCCATTAGTGTTGTGATAACATAGTAGAAAAATATTAAACTGCATCAATAAAAATATTTAAAACTTTTAACGAGTGTAATAACAAATTGAGCAAATTGATTTTACCAAAGTTTGAAAAGAAATTTTAAACTTGCACCAGTTCTTAAGAAATAGGGTTATGGTATTGTGATAATAATAATTAATTAATATTTTCTTTTTTCGTGAGGCTTAGTACTAACATCTTAAAGTAGCTTTTTAATAATATTATCCCAATTTCGTCCCTGTGAAACAATTTTCATTTTCACTATTCAGATATCCATGGGTGGGTATCCATGGATATCTATGGTAACCATATACCATCCTACCGAAATGTACCTTCGTACATATCGTGACAGAGAGAAGCAGACGAAGAAGTGCTTTATTATTCCCAACTAATATAAAGATAATGTCTCGAATGTTGCGAATATTACAAAGTAGTCGTGTAATATTATTGACGCTTGTCATAGTCATAGTCTCATGAGAAAAAGCCAGGGAATAGAGGCGCAGCTTCGTCGGATTCATTTTAGTTAATTTACTCAATATATTTTAGATCAGTCAATATAATTTGTGTATATATTTCATAATATGTGAGTGAGCAATGATCCTATACAGGATAATAGTGTTACCAGTACTAGATCGGCATTACATAATTGTCAGTACAAGATCAATATCAATATCACAATCGGCGTCGGCATCAGCTTATCATTAGACCAGTATGTTGATCACTTTGAGCGAGGCTCGGGTAGCTATAAGGAAGGTTGGAGGTCACTATCAGAAGAACCGATCTATTATATATGGACAAATATAGATTAAGTATACGTTTAAATCGTATCAGTACTACAAGATTATGTCTGTTATTAACAAGTATTTCATAATCTACTCGTATATAAAAATAAATAAATATTGAATGTCTTTGTTGATCTTTGACAACAACGAAAAAAATTGTGATATCTTGAAACCGTTATTTTATATATAGGGTGGGCCATGAATTAGTTAACATTTGAAAAAATCGTATAAAAAAAACCATTGAACATATTTTAGAAATAGTTTATTTACGAGAAAGCTAATTAGTTGTAATTTATTTTTTAAAAATTATTTCGTCTAAATGACCACCGTTTCGGTTTTTGCACTCATCTAAGCGAGTCCTGAAGTTTTCGAATACTCTTCTGCAAAGAGACCGCGAGATCGCCGACATCCCTTCGATGATTTTTTCTTTAAGTTAACGGAGTGTATTCGGTTTATCAATGTAGACACGACTCTTTAAATAACCCCATAAAAAGAAGTCTGCTGGGGATAGATCTGGACTTCTGGGCGGCCATGGGATGTCACCTCGTCTGGAAATCAGCTTTTCCGGAAACATTTCTTTGACCACCGGCAAGGACTCGTTCGATGTGTGACACGTGGCTCCATCTTGTTGAAACCATGTGTTACAATTATAGCCAGCAAATTCCAGTAGCATCGGTGCTAAAAACTCCCGTAACATTTTCACATACTCGGCAGAATTAACAGTAACTGAACGGCCTCGAGAATCTTCAAAAAAGTAAGGTCCGATGATTCCTTTTGCTGAAATTGCAGCCCATACAGTTACCTTAGGAGAGTGAAGTGGCCTTTCATGTTTAGCTTTGGGATTTTTGCTGCTCCAATACCTGCAATTCTGTTTGTTTACATGTCCATTTAGGTGGAAATGGGCTTCGTCAGAGAATAAGATGTTGTCAAAATTACTGAATCGAGTTAACATTGTTTCGGCATATGACTTACGCAAATTTAAATCATTAGGGTTTAGTTTTTGCACTATCTGGATCTTATATGGATGTAATTTCAAATCTAATTTCAAAATACGGCGTAATGATGTGCGGTATAATCCTAATTCAGCCGAACGTTTGCGCGTCGATAAATCTGGATCACGTCGAACAGAAGCGGAAACTTGCTGCACGTTCTCTTCGCTTCGAGAAGTCCGCGGGCCGCCGGTTTGTTTCACATTTAGTGTAGATCCCGTCTCTTCGAACTTCTTCACCCATTTCTTTAGTAAAGGAGCACTTGGACACTGACTTAAGTTGTGTAAACCATATTTAACGCGAAATAAGCGTCTCACAGTAATGAGCGAAAGGTTGTTTAAATAAAACTGTTTCACACAGTAAGCGCGTTGTGGCCCCGTGAAGTGATCCATTGCGACTAAATTTCCAAGAAGCGAGCTATTGCCCCCGCCCGCGCTCGCGCCCCGCGCGGCAATAGTTTGCATGGTAAGTAACATTTAAATGTTAACGAATTCTTGGCCCACCCGATATATAGAAATATAGAAAGAAATTCCTCTGGATAGTAAGTTGTTACTGTTGATTCATAAAAATATGTAATTTAAATATTGTAACAGTAGATTTACATTGTAGCATTAAATTTACATTACAAAAAGAGAAGAGCAGTTTTCGATACAAAGAAATGAGTTTGGGGCGGGAACAGTGAAAACTCTCTATGTTTTTATATTATATTACTACAATGCGTATATATTTTTTTCAGTACTTAGATTGTCTATCGAAAGTCAATGATGGGTTTATGACATAAATATTTCTTTGATTGTCATTAGTAATGGAAAATAATGCATTACGCATAATTGATATCTTAAGAGAATTTCAATGTTATAAAGTACCTCGGACTACTCGCTTTGGAACGGTGACTCGTTTAAGCCTCAGAAATTCGCCATTCCTAATGTAGTGCAGGTGTAGAAAATAAAATAAAAGATAAGACAATTTACAAATAAAAAAAATATTTTTGTTAACAAATGAATATCCTAAAACATTATATCAATTTGACATATATTTTTCTATTTAATTTTTACTGTATTGTATAATGTATAATGGTTGTAGCTCTTAAATCCGTCTGCATTGTAATTGAAATCTTGGACTGATTTTCAACTGTAATCCTTATATCCTTAATATATTTTTATATTATCATCTATATGTCACATATTCTCGTTAATATCTCAAAAATAGATTACTGTGTTAGTCGTTTAGCAGAAATTAGATAAAGACCGATTATCAATAACGACCGTTGATATATAAACTGTATAAAGCACTTCAAGCTAATTCTGCGTTACATTTCTTGGCCTTAGTGATATTTATTAGAGGATCGAACGATCGTAAATGACGTGTTTGATTTTTTAATGATTAGTGGGATTTATAAAAACCTCTTATACCGATAGCATAGAGAAAACCTATATTTCGTTGCTACTCCTTACACTTAAAACACCTGGTTACTTTAAATAATATATTTTATGTGTATTTAAATTTTCTCAGTTTATATATTGTATATTTGTCTTTTTTATGATATATATATATATATATATATATATATATATATATATATATATGATATGATAATATATATATAAAGGTAAGTTATGTATACATAATATAACTTACCTTTGTTCAGAATAATATTATTTGGGTTTCGTTGTAATTTTGTTTTTATTAATTACAATTACAAAGAAATATGTACAAAAAAACTATTTTATATTTAGAATTAAGTTTATAGTCTAAGAGTATAGTCATATAATCAGTTTCTACTCTGAAGAGTTCTATCGTCTGTTGCATACTTAAAGCTATTGTGAAACAGACACATACCTATGTACAATACATTTTTATCAATATCAGTTATTCTTTAACAGCAATATTCTACACAATTCCTTTGTACCTTAACAAAGAAAAGATAGCTCTGTATAGATTCCAATCCTCTTACATTTTTACATAATACGGACATTTGGTAAGTTGACGCAGGTATCATATATATTTCTAAAACCTTAGTATTATGATTATTGAGCTGAGCGAAGCGAAGCTCTTTACTGGTCAGATCGCAAAAAATGCGAACTCTCTGTTCTTAAAAACTATTCGAGCTACGTTAACGAAACTCACCACAACGATTGCGAGCATAAGGCGCTAAGCATATATTTAATTTCTTTTAAAAAGTTATTCTAAATTCAGTATAATTTACTAATTCAGTTTAGGACAATTTACGTGCTAGCTCAGAAACTACGCATACCACAGTTTCGAAACTTGGCATGGTGTTTGATGTGACATTGCTTTATGACCGTGCAAAATTGCGGATAATTTCCATCGACAGATCTTGAACAATTAACAGAACTAAGTTATTTCGATTAGTGACTAACCAGCGCGCGCCTGCTCGATGCACGAGTTACGAGTGGATTGAAATCTAAAAAAGTTTGTAACTACTCTCATACATAGCAGTACTTTGGCAAAAATTTGGTTTGGCAAATGATTTATTGATAATATCTTATATTTCCATTTAACTCTCGTAGCATTTGTAAGGACTAAGCTGAAGAACATCGTAGTAAATAACCTGCCGTGCACAAAGCAAAAGTTAGCTCAGCTCACGACCCCGTTGGCGGGACCTAGTTAATAGATATATATATATATATATATATATATATATATATATAGTTATATTCTTTTCTCCACAAAATTAAAACATGGAGATTCAATATATTTATCAACACATTTATTCTCTTTTTATGTCTATGTATATTTTAAAATTAATAATAATACTTTATACTTTGAGTTACCTTTATGACTCTCACTTACTAAAAATATATTCCTTAAACACCTTATTTTTCTGTTATTTGTATACTTTTAACTTTTAATAAAATATATAAGAACAACGATCGTTTAATAAAATACTTTGTATTTGTGATTCTGTGGATTCACATATTTATTCACGGATTTAAGTATAAGTGTTAAAGTTATCAAGAAACCCACAATTACAAATAGATTCGTCAAAAGTCCTCCTTATTTGGTCACAATAAATAAATACAAGAACAAACATTTATTTATTTATCCCGGCAATCTTTACTACTTTAACTAGTTTGATAATAATATTAGTTAATAGTCCTCTCATAAGTGTTATCCGGAGTGTAAATGGTTTAGTATATGGAATTTCAGCCCGAGTTATCTCCCCGTACTGCGAGGAGTTCAAAGAAATCATATCAAGATTACAATGAATTAATGATTATATTTATTTATGACTTGGAGCTTAAAACTGTAAAACAGAGCAAGTATTTTTATATATTCTTAAGAGTACGGATATGTCTGCATATTTTCTATATTTTGGACCCTTTGTAATTCAATTCTGAGACGTAATAGTACTAAATATAAAAAATGTTACTCATATCCAATTTGTAACAGTACAAAATGTTTAAACTCTTAAGTAAATAATAGTAAGAAGTTTATTTAAAATAAATGTACTATACAGAAAGATAACAAAATACGATCCCTATTCAAATAAATTGTAGCTCTCGTCAACCTCGACAATAAATTTTAAAAACGAACTGGAATGATCCTGTGTGCAATTCAGCATAAATTACCAAAGAAATGACTTTTTCGACACATTCTTGCTTTTTACATAAAATTAATATTATCAGTTTTAAATCGATTATGAAATTCAGACGATCGTAATATTATCGGCAGCACTTACGGTACAGCCTCCTTGTGTATTATATATGTAATAATATAACTATATATCTACCTGTATCCGTTGTAGTCATGAGCCTATTTTTAAATTCACTGTATATAAATAATATTTAAACGTTGTCTGTAAAGAGTTTATAGAAACTAAAAGTAGTAAAAATCTTAAACCTAAATTTATCATTTGTAAATAATAACGCTAAATGCTACATATTCAAAGATATGCCAAAATTCTATTATTCATTAAACAGGAGGTATTTTTTTTTAAATATATAAATGTCAGTTAATTTTTAATGTTCCTGAAGTAATTTCATGTAAAACAAACTCTCAGAATTGTCTCAGTGTCTTAAGCATTAATGTTTTTCCACCAAATTACAACAGTCAAAAAAACACTTACTCTCAAATACAAAACATTTTTTGTTGATAATTTAAATTAAGATTTTCTATTGATATTAATTACATTACTATTACGTTGCTATCTCTTTTGTTGCCAATTTAATTAAAGTGGATTGAATTTAGATTAATGAATAATAATTCCAATTACATTTCCATTTAAAGAAAACCTTCAAAAAACCTTCAAACGAATAGTGCTTTCATAAAACTACTAATTCAGATACGAAACATATTTTAAATAATATAAAAGAATAAAAAGAAGGTCAACGACCTACGGATAAAAAACTATCCTAACTTGAATTACTTTATGATTCCTTCGATGTCTTTTATAAAGCCACATGAAATAAGTTTTTTGTTACATTCCAGAAATCAAATAAATATTCGTATGTAAACCTTTAACCCACAGTTACGACGATAAAAAAATTGAAGTTTAATGATGGAAGGGTGACAAATTGAGAGATATATGTATTTTTAATTTCAACTCACATTAAAATTTAAATAAAAAACTTTGCCAAACGAATTAAAAAAATATTTTTGGAGTGGCCCAGCCTTATCACTTAGGGGTATTAAAAATCATTTCCCACCTTTTTTGAGACCTACCAAACATGCACAAAAGATTTCATAACAATCGGTAAAGCCATTTCGGAAAAGTGTGGTTACAAACACTGTGACATGAGAATTTTATATATTAGATAGGTAGGTAAATATTGTGCAAGCTTAAATTAAAAATATGTTCATTAGAAATCTTAAATGTAGATCATTATGAGTTAAACAGACAAGAAAATTACTAAACTCTACTTTCTTCACTAAACTCTACTTTCAATACATTCCCAACAATTCAGTTGCCCAATACGTCAGACGTGAAATTATAGCATTTACTATAACACATTTCAATTTATAACAGTAACTGCATAAAAGTAGCTAGTTTTTTTAAAATATTCAAGTTAAATACAAATACATATTTCAAAGCGTATTGTTTTAAAAGTTCTTCCTTGTCTTTTTAAAGAAGTATTTCTTGATCTTGTGTGATACGAAAATATATAGATAAGCTTTGAGATTTTTAACTTACAGACAATAATGATTATTTTATACTAACAAATTGATCAAATTATCTGTTATTATGTAACTTGATTCGTTATTACGTAATTTGATATGTTAATTAGACTGCATTGTTGTACATTGTTTTTATTATCAGTTTTAAGCTTATCCTGTAAACTTATTATTTGGTATAGCCATGGTAACAAATAAGTAACATTATTTCTTTAACATCTATATAATATTTAGATAAGTAATAATTAGTTTGTATACATTCATTTTATTGAAGTAACTATAACAATACAACCGTTACGTTGTACTATTGTTGTAATAATCTGACAACTTATAGTATTTTAGTAAGAATAAGAAAATACCAGAAATTTAATCAAAATAAGAATAAACTTTTACATTATTCAAAAATATACCTCACATGAAAAGTTTTTCGTCGTTATTTATACTCCCTTTTATCCAACGAAATCTATATTTGAAAAGTGTTAAATCTATCCGATAAAGGAATCGTTTCGAATCGTATCGTTAAAAATGATTTTGTTCCTTCAAAAGGTATGGCTGGTTCGCTTTTAAGCCCCTTTCAGTCTCACATAGAGAGGTCACTTTGTAATCTGTAAAAGAAATGATAGATTTTATAACGTCTGTATCATGTGTATTGATGAAATTTATTTCTGTTATTTTAAACGTGTTATGTGTCCAAATTATCAACCTATGTTAGAGATGTGTAATACTTTAATAAAATTGAACCTTTAGCTCAATTTTATTTAAATTATAATAACTTTTATTTTATTAATAATTAATTTTAAGTATTATAAAATCTGTGTTATGTCGTTAATGATACTTTCATTTCATTTAATTTCAGAGAATTATTCCTGGTGAGAAGCAAACAATATAGCTTAGACATTAAAACAACGCCACATTACATATTAAATTCCATCCAGTATTTTGTTTAATGTGCGTATTGTTCAAAACAAATGTTGTGTTTTCAAATATAAAGAAAAAAATTAAGAACAAATAAGACCGTTAAAGAAAATACGCCATAAAATGCGTTAATAATCACATTCCCATCAAGATTTTTTTTTTGTGATTCGTGGTATTTATCTTAAGAGTCGATAGCAAAATGAAATCTTTTTCTCACCTTTAAGTTTTGTAACGACCTTTTGCGACATGATATTACTGGTACTTCAAATTGCGATTGTAAATAGAGTCGATGCTTATGATATTGTCAATATTATTTTAAAATACATAAATAAAATTTAATAATACACATTATTTTAACTTAACTACTCTTAAATAGGTTATAGTATGTAGACCTATGGTCTATTATACGAGCATAGTAGCTGTTGACCGCTACTATATAATGCTTGGCATCTGCGTTTGAAACTCAAATTTAAACCTTAGAATATCACACTTACTATCGGTTGTGGCTTATTTTATAGATGAGATCAAAAATATTTGGTTAATAATTTAATGTATTAAGAAATCATCTAATACTTATAGGGCCTTCATATAAATAAAATTTCCTAGAGATGTAACAGTATTAATAAGTATTATTACCCTTTCAAGAGTTTTATGAAATTAAATAAACCACTTAAAACTCTAGCAATTGAACGTAAAAGGATTAAGACGAAACTTAATTTTCTTAACTTACGAGTAACTTCTAAGTATATTAAGCATAGTCTCACTATGCGAAAAAACCTCTAATACAATCTGTTATAACACTAAAATTTAAAAACAGAAGAAAGATTAACATTAATAACAATTAAATGGCAAACAGCTCAATGTTTATATTTTACTTTCTCATTTTTATATAATTCGTCTTTTGATGTTCATGAAGATATTTTCTTATTTTTCGAATAAAAATTCTCTTTCAAGAATTTTGTTTAAAATTTATTATTTCAATTTAACTATTCATGAGATGATTTTATGTTTCAATAAGTCATGACAATCAATCATGTATAATAAATTATATTATCAATCATTACGATCTTACGATATCTTTTTTATTTTATTCATTGTGTATTTTAGGATAACAGACGAAAAATCTTATCAAATATTTTTTGCAATACATACATTTAGATTCAACATATTTCTATCACTACATAACGTTCCATAAAATAATAGCATAAATAATAAACGAGAAATAAATGTTCATATAGGAGGATATCCGCTACCGTCCTCTTCAGATTTTTGAAGGCCGGGTCCTGTCTGTAATATGCCTGCGCGTGGACATGGACGATCCAGGCTAAGTCTACGCGTGGCTCTACTTTGGTACTCCTACCTTAAAGGCTTAAGGCCTAATCTAGGCGGGTCTAGCCCGGATGTGATATTGGGCTATGTCAGCATCTTTTGACCGCGAACAACGGAGCTTCGTTCGGTTGTTGCGTCGCTAATGAATTTTCCGGGTATAAATAATTGACAACAGAGTTTCAAACATAATCTGACACAGACTTTTAAAAGCATTTCTAAATATTTGGCACCCTTAACGACTTCAAAGAATTAATTCGACAATAATATAAGTTGAGTATTAACAGCCTTAATCAAAAGAATTACCTATTTCAGTCCAACTTATTTTTCTTGTACTATTCTGGTATAAAAAAACGAAACCGTGAAGATAAATTCAAGTAACTATTTTTACTATAGGTTTAGTAGCTTTTCCACGTGACTTCTTCCCTATGGACGGAAGAATCTTGCAAGTACGAAACTCCTCATCTAATCCGGTCATGAAATGTATTATCCGCACATTTCCTATCTTCATAGAGTTCATAGTTCATAGAGTCATAGTGCTATTTTTTTTTTGTTTCTGTTTATTACATTTAAATTTTACAATATAACCTCCTCCTAAACGCAAATCTTATCTAAAAAATTGTCGCGTTGTGGAGTTCACACGCTTTATAGCATTGCAGCTACTAAATAACTAATTAATATATATTTATACTTATATTAATCTTATTATTTACAATTTTCTTTGTTTCAAATTATGGCTTTTAATCTTTGTAATCAACTCCTTTGGTAACTTATTAAGGATACAAGGCAGGATGTTTGACATAATTCTCTTTCTGTATACATTGTTATATTTGGGTTCTGTAAAATATGGTAAATATGATAGATTTCGCATGAAATCCACTCTGTCATTTCTTCCTAGCGTATTAATTTTATTTTTATATTGCGGTATAATTTCCAGGTTTACTCTTTCGTAAACGTTAATTATGTTACAGTGTTTAAATAAATGGTCGTAGTTATCTCTAAATGTATATTTAACTTTTAATAATAACTCAATAATAATAAAATCAATAAAAAGAACAAGTACATGTTTTTTTCATTTAAATAAGTATTAATTTCATCTGAAAATGAAGCTAAGAGTTGTGATGTATTTTTTTGTTTTTGAAATCCAAATTGTTTGTTGTGTATTATGTGATAAAAAATTTCTGAATCAATTGACCAAATTAATACATTATTCAAATACTCTAGTGAGAAGTGCTTATACGAACATGAATATACAATACATATGTAATATCTAGTTAAAACCTCAGCTCACCTTTGCCGATGATTAACATATCAGTATATTATCTGTGTTTTGTCTTTACTTAAAGTAATAAAATTAGTCGGTCCAAGAAGCGTACTATAATTATTATTTTTTTTTTATCTTGGAGGAGGGCAAACGAGCTTGCGGGTCACCGTTGGTATGTGATCACCGCCGCCCATGAACTCTTGCAACATCCGAGGATTCACAAGAGCGTTGCCGGCCTTGGAGAAAGGAATATATGCCTTTTTTTAAGGTACCCATGTCGTATCGATCTGGAAATACCGCCGAAGGAAGTTCGTTCCACATTTGAGTGGAACGTGGGAAAAAAGTCCTTGAAAACCGCACAGTTGAAGATCGCCACGCGTCCAGGTGGTATGGATGATAAAGGAGGCGATGGCGAGCTGTGCGGTAGTGAAATTCGGCGGTAGGCATCAGATCTAATAGTTCTTCGGAACACTCCCCGTTGTAAATGCGGTAGAAGACGCACAAAGAAGCCACGTCTCTACGCAATGCCAAAGAGTCCAGCCGTTCGCAGAGCACTGGGTCCCCGACAATCCGAACGGCTCTCCGATGTACGCGGTCAAATGGTAGAAGCTGATATTGGGGTGATCCGGACCAGAAATGAGAACAGTACTCCATGTCAGGCCGGACCTGCGCCTTATAGAGCGCAAGTCTTTAGCCAGGTTTGAAATACTGCCTCGCTCTATTGATCACTCCCAATTTCATCGAGGCCAACTTGGCCTTGCTCTCCAGATGACCACGAAACTGACAATCGCTCGAAATGTCGAGACCCAGTATTCTGATACTTGGCGAGGCAATAAGAGGAGTGCTCTCGAAGAGCGGTGATACGACAAATGGGGTTTTCTTAGTGGTAAACGCGCAAACCTGTGTCTTTAGGGAATTGAACTGAACGTGGTTCAGTTCACCCCACTCAGAGACCATCCCTAGGAAGGTCTCTATTGAAGACACAAGTTTCTTTCGGCACTCGTCAACGTTTTCCCGAGAGAGACCTGCACGACCGGAATATACCGCATCCCCAGTGCTTTCATCCGCATAACAATGTGCGTTGGAAATATCCAACATATCATTGATGTGCAGGAGGAACAGAGTTGGGGATAGCCTTGGGGTACACCAGCGTTCACGGGCTTGGGGTCCGAGCAAAAACCGTTGAGAACGACCTGTATGCTCCACCCAGTGAGAAAACTGGTGATCCACTTGCATAAACTCTCTGGAAGCCCATAGGAAGGTAGCTTCGAAAGAAGCTCCTTGTGCCATACACGACTGCCAACTGCCAGACCCTCTCCCTTGCTTTCAATAACCGCTGCGCAACGGTGCGTAAGATATAACAGAAGATCACCAGCTGATCGACCATGGCGAAAGCCATACTGCCGGTCATTGAACAACTGGTGATCCTCGAGGTACATTAGGAGCTGTCGGTTGATAATAATCTCCATTATGTTGGAGAGAAGGGAGGTAATGGCGATAGGTCTGTAGTTAGCTGGATCCGACCTATCACCTTTTTTAGGGATCGGATGGACAAGGGCACGCTTTCATGAGACCGGGACTACGCCTTTAAGGTAGGAGTACCGAAATAGACGCGTCAGCACTGGAGTCAACTCAGGGGCACACGTTCGTAGCAGTAATGGAGAAATGCCATCCGGCCCACTCGACTTATGAACGTCCAAGGAAAATAGAGACTGCCTGATAGTTTTTTGCCGAAAAACTATTTCCGGCATTGAACTCTGACACCGCGGGATGATAGGCGGTGTCTTCTCTTGGACGACCAAGAGAAGACACCAAAGGACGACACTTTGGACGACCAAAGTCGAGTTGGAGGCGAAAAGAGTGCCCAAGAGATCGGCTTTCTCTTTTGCCGTGTGGGCCAGAGAGTCATTCCCCATGTGCAAGGGCGGTAGGGACGGCTGGCTAAAGTTGCCCAGAGTGGCCTTGGAAAGCGCCCAAAATTTGCGCGTGCCAGGCAGGTACTTTGCCAACTGATCCCCAATTTTGACGACATGCTTGAACTTTGCTCTAGCGATTTGCCGTTTGAAGAATCTTGTTTGTTTGTTGTCGGTTGTATTTCCTCTTCAGAACTCTAGAGTTCGGACCCTTAGTGACTAACGCACTAACCCAAGCTTGATATGCCTGCCGTTTGCCAGCTGCTGCAGCCCTGACAGACGCATCAAACCAAGGCCGCGATCTGCCGCCGAGTGGTACCACAGAGCTTGTTACAAATAGTTCCATGCCCTAAAGTATCACATCAGCTACAGCCGCAGCGCAGTCATTACGATCATTGGAAGAGAAACAAATCGGCCCCCATGGGTAGGATGCAAAAAAGGACCGCATTCTATCCCAATCTGCTGACTTGTAGTGCCAAACGCGCAGGTCTTGTGCGAGCAGGATGTTGAATGGGCACTACGCTCCGTGCCAGACAGTGATCAGAGGAACCTAAGGGAGCCTCGACAGTGATCTGGTACTTTTCTGGATGTGTAGTCAGCAGAAGATCCAACAAAGAGGGCGTTTGGCTGTCCACGTCCGGTAGAAGAGTGTTCGTCTTTACCAGCTGGGACAGACCATTTGCCAGAGCAAAGTCAAAGACAGATCTCCCCGCATAGTCAGAGGCACGTGACCCTAGCCAATCGGCATGGTGCGCATTCAAGTCCCCGAGTACTACGACTTCGGCGGAGAAAGTTTGTGAAAGCAGATCGTCAATCTTCGCCTGAACATGGCCCAAGAGTTGATCCGTTTCTGCATTACCACTATGGGACCTGTAGAGGCACGCGTAGACTCTGACATGGCCGTCCATGTCCACGCGCAGCCAGAGTACAGACAGGTCCCGACCTTCAAATTCCTGAAGCCGACGGTAGCATATATCCTCCCTTACGAACACAGATACCCCGGCGTGTGGTATAAAATGATGTTCTAGTTTATACCCGGGGTATGAAAGATACTCTGTGTCGCTAGGTTGAGATATCTGCGTCTCCGTCAAAAACAACGAGGCCGGCTGCGCCGTCTCAAGGTGGTAGTGGACGGCGTTTAGGTTCGAGTGAAACCCCCGGATGTTGCAAAAGTCCACATCTACAGTGGAGCGGGGTGCCGCTGTTTGCCGTCGTTTGCCATCAGAAAACACAAAAGGCGATACTTTGCCCGCCCCAGATACGACGGGCAGCCCGAGCAATATCCGAGGATCATTCCCCCGATTTTGCTCGGGGAGGGGGTCCCCGGCTTCATCAAAGCCGGTACCCTCCTGGGGTATACTTTTTGGAGGCATCGCTATCATGTTTGGCAGGGGGGAGGGGGGTTGGACTTCCGGATTCTCTCACTCACCGACGGAACATAACCAAATGAATTTGGTTACTACACGTCAGTCTTCTGTGAGAGGGTGGTCCTTCCCCGGTCGAGCCAGCCCAATACGAGCTGGAGTCAGAAAACTACAGCTAGGCTCTACCACCTAATAAATAATAAATAAAAAATAAAAAATGACTTATAAAATAAAACAATACCATATTAAACATCATTGAATTCAGTACAGTACTTTTGTTTTACAGTATTGTTGCCAAAATCAGATTTTGTGTTTTCTAATATATATAAAAAATTAAGATCGAGAACAAATGTGACGCAAAAACCAAATAAACCAAAAAAAGCTTTAATAGTCACGTTCCTTTCAAGATTACTTCTTTTGATATTCGTAGTATTTATCTTACGAGACGATCCTAAAAGTAAACTCTTACTTTTTGCCGCTTAAGTGGTTTTGTAACGACTTTTTGTGACGTAATGTATTTTTACATAAAAATTACCAATGTTAATGGAGTCGAAGCCAATGGAATTCAAGTCAATATTATTTTAATATATACAATTTATACAACTTAACTTATATAATCTTAACAAGACAAGATAAATAGCTTGTAAAATGTTAAAGGGCGATCAATTACATACTAGCTGTTGCCCGCAAAGTACTTTTTTTGGGATCTGGAATTGAAACTGAACCTTAAACCTTAGGTGATCACTTCAAATACACTTCTTCTTACACACTTATCTTACCTATACCTTAGTTATTTTCGATAATATCTAAAACGAACAGAATAAATTATTAATCTTTTGTAGCAAAATTGTATCATGATCGATCGATCAGGATCGACTAAAATAGTTTGGCTTAGAATAATATTATTAGCGATTAACAAGAAAAAAATAGTATATTGATATCTTTATAAAAAACTATTCTAAAAGAGACATATACTTTTTCAGACACAAAATATTGGTATGATAATAGTTTAAGGGTAACATAATTGTATATATTTAATCTTTATTTAATACCAATATTTGAATAAAAATTATAAAACAGTTATATGTAACATATTTAAGGTGAAATAACGATTAAAACTATTTTTTTTTCAATTGCAATCAAAAATTTAAATTACAATTTTGACGGATTTATATAATGAAAATTAAATAGGAAAAAAATATGTCAAACTTATACAATGTGTTGTTTTACAAGTCTGTATTTTGTGAACAAAAAACACATTTTTATTTCTTAATTGTCTAATTATTCAATTAAAGCTCCTCCTTTTTTTCTTTTATTTCCTACACCTGTACTAACGACCACTTTAGGAATTACTAATTTTACTTAGTTAATAAATAAACTTTTTACTGTAATGTAATTAAGGAAAGATATTGTAGGTTCTAGGTATTTTAAAGGTACATACATAAATACAGGCTTGTCTAGAAATTAACCAATAAATCAAACATGAGCTTTTTTATAAATACTTATAAATACATGCATACTTGACTTCTACTTGATAAAGCCATCTTTCCAAAGCGAGTTGTAAAGGTACGTAATATCATAAAAATTCACTTAATATATCAATTATGTATAACCTCACGTAGTTTTCCTTTACCAATCACATTCAAATTAATATTTCTGCCCCATTAAACATGGAACCTATCAAAGGATGTTCGACAAATATATTTATATACATATACATATATATAGGATTGCTCATACATTAACGATTTTAAGATATCACTAATTTCGTCGTTTTGTCTGTCAACATCGACGAAAAAAAATAATAAAAATATTTCTTTCCACTCAGATCCTAGTATGTCAAAATTTTAATTTGGTATAAATATATTTTTAATAAGCTTAATACAATTTGACACAATATGATAATAGGTTATAATTTAAAATATATAATATAACTATCCCATGGCTTCGTTCGCGTTAAGTGAAGACTTTGAGAGCGTGTTTAACTTTTTTACCTACCTCGTCCGTAACGCCTTTCTCTAGTCAGAACATACTATTTTAGTTATCCAATGCCACTCACTTAGTGTAGTAACTTTGAAACTAATTATGCAAACCACGAAGTGTGAAAGTTTATCTATTTTAAATGTCAAAGTCAATATCCAAAAATTTTAAAATATTCTTGACATTTTATATTTGGTTAAATCATGTAGTCTTTACTACATTGGAATAGTCATATATCCTGAATATTTGTTAATCTTGGCAAAATGGTACCTGAATGGTAATGGAAGGCTGAATTGGGGTTTAGAAATAAAATATTCGATGGTTTTAGTAAGGGAATCGAAAGACAAACATCAGTTTTGAGTTACTATAACGATTATGAAACTATGATAACTGGAGTTTAAACAAAAATTAAGCGTATTAATGCTTAAATATTATCCTCATACTAGTATAATAGTAATTGTAAGTAACTACTTAATTGTTTAAGTCTAAGGTGTATTAAAATTGATAAGTATTATAAATATTGTAACCTTTCTTTTTGGTATTTTTAACCTAAATTTATTGTATCTATTCTAAAGAGTATATAATAATGGCAATGTCGTTCGGTTGAATTATTAAGAAAAACATTAACTTTCAACTCTCGATTTTCAAATTAATAAACTCGCAAAAAAACTCCGACATTCAAAAAAGGCCTGAATTCACTTAATAGCTTAATTGTAACCAAAAGAGTGCCTCATCACAAATTATGAACACGTTTAAGTGTTATTTAACTGGATGTTTGTTTACAAAATTATATAATACCATTAGTAAAAAGTTTCTTGTTAAGCTTATAAATGCTTTAAGGGTAAAGTTTTATGAAATAGAATGTGCTATTTGACATTGGTTTAGATTGTGGAGAGAATGATAATATAAGGACGATTATAAAATATCCTATAGAAAGAAGTCTTGTCCGTGTTGACTAATTTTTCTATCATAAATATTAAAAAAATGAGGAATATGTTTTATATTTAAAAATATAAATGTTTGAAATATGTTTCATTCTTAAATTACTACTTCTATCCCTTAAAGATTACACTAAATGCGTGTCAAGTGTCTTGTTTTAGATGAATTTGTAGAATCGCGTTCTCAACTTAAGAAACTGAATTCTCATATGTTGTCTTAATTTAGATAACATTAGTTTTTTCTGATTTGTTATTTTATTATTTTTCTAAAGTTTATATTTTATACAAATTAAATTACTGTAGAAGCTGTAGACTGTTTTGTTCGAATAAAAAGTAATTTATACATAATTAAAAGTGAATAATGAGAAGGACAAAATATTAGTTGAACTAATCACTAAAATATTATCGACATATAACGATATTTCACGTTTATTATATTAAATATTTTTATTCATAATCTATTTCGAAAAACAAGTTATAGCTTTAATTTTGTTTTATTCCTCTTTAGTATTATAAATAAATATGTTTTTTTTAAAGTTTATGTTATATTATTATTTGAAATATTTTGCATGATTTATATTATAATATCGAATCTTACATAATAAACACTTATGTACCTGTATTAAATAAGAACTACTAAAATAACTTCAATATTAAAATCCTAGGCAGCACTGACAATGGACAGCCGACAGTCTAACAGGACTGCAGTCAACCACTTATTTTTTTTAATGTTAATTTATACAAGTAAATAAATAAATAATGTTATACATCACCAGAAAACTTCACTTCACTTCTACCCGCGAAAAAATAATATTTTTACCGCGTTCACAAATAAACCTTGAGTAGGGAAAGGCCTCGCAAGCACTACAATAGTTTATATCGATTCACAATTACCAACATGTAATTTGTTTATTTGTGTCGTTTTGTAATAATTTTGGTATTTATTAAATCATGTTATAAAAAAGTGCTCTGAAAAATATAAAGTATCTCGTTTTGTTGTTTTCTATCATCCGTAAATAATATTATACGACATATATTCGTAAAGCAAAAAAAGTGTCAAATAATTTAAATCAGTATATATTACTGTTATTTTTTATATTCCATAATTGAAATATATAAAAAAACATTTATCCCTTAAAATAAGGAAACCGGGTTTTTCCATAAAATACTGCTGACGATGAAGACAAAGTTAGAATAATAGATCTGCCGTAAAATATATATAAAACAAAATGCAGTCTGTATTTTAACGAAATATATTATATTTATAATGAAAATACTTTTCCTAACAGTCTATGTCTATTTAGTTTTAAGTATTGCGTCTTACTAATAATAATTGTTGGTTGTTCCTCAGAAAGGTTTTTTACGGTGTAATGAAAGATGATGTCGTATGATAAAATCAAGTTTTTTGGGTAGACCTCGAAGAATTCGGTCTGCCCATTCATTTGTCCCCTACTTTCGAATTTTGGAAAAATTTCTTCACAGGAGGTCTTCTTATGACCAGCTGAGTCCGAAATGACCATTGGTCAAAAAGTTTATATATATATATATATATATATATATGCGTGCGTGCGTCCAGATTCGACTTTTGTCAGCACGATAGCGGCCGCAGTTTCACTCGGTTCGCTTTTAAACTTTGCACAAAAATCAATCATCCTAAAATGAAGGTCAAGTTCGTTAACCAGAGAAATCGGACCACAGGGGGCGCTAGGGCCTCACTTTTTCTGATTTTAGTTTTTCGACCATAACTTTTTCCCTATACAAAGAAGATTAATCGCGTTCATATTATATGATGTCTTCGATGAATACCTATAACTAATGTAGATAAACCGAAAACCTAACTTCAATAACTTAGGGGTGGGGGTAAAAAAACCGAAAATTTTTGGAAAAAAATTCATAACTTTTTTCTGGTAAACATTCTTACATCACAAGTATTTTTAATAGAAAGGTTATTTTTTATTTCAAATTTAAGTATTAGAAGTTTTTCCCGTAAAAGGTACCGTTTCTGAGAAAAAAAATAAAAACCACTTTTAGCTTGAAAATTTAAGGTACGTAAAACCACGTCAACTTTTTTCTGGTAACATTCCCTAGTCTCAAATATTTTTAATACAAAGGTTATTTTTTACTCTAAATTTATGTATCAAAAGTATTTCCAAAAAAGATACCTTTTCTGAGAAAAAAAAATAAAACCGCTTTTTGCTTGAAAATGTTTGATGTAAACAACGGCATCATGTATTATTGTTAGGTAGTGAGTTATATTTTAAACGAGTTACACACGAGGTCTACCCACGCGTGTCCCCCTGCGGGTACGGATTTTTTTATTTTAGTTTCACAAATTTTGGGTAGACCTCGAAAAATTCGGTCTACCCATTCATTTGTACCCGACTTTCGAATTTTCGAAAAATTTCTTCACAGGAGGTCTTTTTATGACCTTCTGAGTCCGAAATGACCATTGGTCAAAATGTTTATATATATATATATATATATATATATATATATATATATATATATATGCGTGCGTGCGTCCAGATTCGACTTTTGTCAGCACGATAGTGGCCGCAGTTTCACTCGGATCGCTTTCAAACTTTGCACAAAAATCAACCATCCAAAAATTAAGGTCAAGTTCGTTAACCAGAGAAATCCGGCCACAGGGGGCGCTAGGGCCTCACTTTTTCTGATTTCAGTTTTTCTACCATAACTTTTTCCCTATACAAAATAGATCAATTGCGTTCATATTATATGACGTATTTGATGAATACCTATAACTAATGTAGATAAACCGAAAACCTAACTTCAATAACTTAGGGGTGGGGGTAAAAAAACCGAAAATTTTTGGAAAAAAATTTATAACTTTTTTCTGATAAACATTCTTACATCAAAAGTATTTTTATTAAAAAGGTTATTTTTTACTCTAAATTTAGGTATCAAAAGTTTTTCCGTAAAAGGTACCGTTTCCGAGAAAAAAAATAAAAACCAGTTTTAGCTTGAAAATTTAAGGTAGGTAAAACAACGGCAACTTTTTTCTGGTAAACGTTCCCTCCTCGCAAATATTTTTAATAGAAAGGTTATTTTTTACTCTAAATTTAAGTATCAAAAGTATTTCCAAAAAAGATGTCTTTTCCGAGAAAAAAAATAAAAACTGCTTTTTGCTTGAAAATTTTTCATGTAAACAACGGCATCATGTGTTATTCTTAGGATGTGACTTATATTTTAAACGAGTTACACACGAGGTCTACCCACGCGTGTCCCCCTGCGGGCACGGATTTTTTTAATATTGTTTTGCTTAATTTTATTTCTTTTAATATTAAAACTTTTCTCATATTATTAATTTGTCCAGATTTTATGTTACTTGATCAAATATGACTTGTAAGAATTAGCAATCATAGATAATTAAAATCTGTGTATAAATCTGGATCCCCAACTCCTTTGAACGGGACATACTTGAAAACGACTACACAGTTCTTACATAGTGTTTGAAAATTGGGAAAATTTCTTACTAATACAAAAATATTATTTAAAAAACCCGTAAAAATCTAAAATACTTTTTTTTTTCAATACAACATGTAAACCTGATAAATTAATTCATTGTAAGATATTATATGGCTTTATTATTGTTATTATAACTTGTATAAGTATTTATACGTTTATTCAGTTTTTAGTTTTGTTTAGTAAGCTTTCTGAGGAGAATTTATTTAAAAAAAATACAAAGGCTAACAAAAATAAATTACGGTAAATATTAAGAATATACATATATATATACATATATATATATATATATATATATATATATATATATATATATATATATATATATATATATATATATATATATATATATATATAAAATATATATCTATAAATTAAAAAAGGAATATATACATGGTAATACCAAAAATAGTAGCACTATTTTCTTATTTACAGTTAAATTTTATTTTTACAAAATACCACCAGTCAAGTGTATACTGTTAAGACGCACAACTTGCAATGTAGAAAGCAAATATCTAAAGGAAAATAACAGTTGATGACTTGATGTGGAAGTGACATGTATCTAACCTAAGAGTTATCTGTCAGACCCCAAAATGGCCACATTGTGTAAGAATGTCAAAGGGTTGAAAAAGATCCAGAGATCTCTTTCTTTTGAAGTCAACGTTATTTAGCGATAACCTTTATCAAAAACGTGTTATGGTCTTGTAGAAACTAAAGGTTCTCTATACTGGTCAATGAAAGACAATGTGAAATCTTTTAAATATAATACATTAATTATGAACGCTCTTTTACGACAATGTATCAAAGATTGACTATTTATCGTAAAAGAAAATAATTTGAAACAATAAGTATATCAGTATCATAAACAGGTCAATGTTTTTGTATTTTGTTATGACAGTCACTATAATTTGAAAACTATTTATTCAATGAAATGAAATATGTAATAGATCCAAATAATTGTAATTTATACACTGTATTTTTATATATTAAAATATAAAGATATAATATACTATTCCAATATTCAATATTCATATAAACACTGTTTACTCAAGTTTAGAATATTCGATGATGGTTTCTTTGATTTACATTACCCGAAATAACAATATCATTAAACATGCTAATTCTACTGAGATACATGGATCCGGTATTACCAACTTCCTGTTACATTAAGTGTATCTGATAAATTATGTAAATATTTAAGTAATGTAAAATTAATGTAACGATGTTCCTTTAAATATATAATAAAAGATTGAAATACCAAGACGAAAATTTATAATATATTTTAGGAAAATACAAAGTAGAGTTTCTCTCCTCTTTACATTTCCCAGTCCTTAAAAGATACGTAATTAGGAATTTTAATTGTAATTAAGTAATTAAAACCCAGGAAAAACTAGAGGAATCATTCAATGGTTATTAACCTATTCTATCAAAAGTGCGTGTAAATGCCTACTTGAATAAAGCTATTTAAATTTGTATTTGAATTATTTATACAAATTATAAACTTTGCGCTTTTAATAACTCTTATTGAGCAGAATCTGCTAAACAGATTTTTTCAAAGCATTCAACAAAAATTAACAAGGTTTATACAGAAAATTCTCTCCTCATGGAATTATGGCGATCTATTACTATTATTGGATAAAATCATATATTTGTAACCGCTTTTAAATACTTATCTTAAAGATCTATGTCATTATCAATAAGGATTAAATTAGGAGTTCCTCAAGGCTCTCATTTGGTACTTTTTTGTTTCTCTTCTGGTATTATCGCATATAGCATTGATTACATTAATCTATAGTATTGATATTTTTAACAACAAATAAAGACAAACTTTTAATATATCTCACTATAGACTATGAAATATTTATTCATTGAAATATTTATTAAAAAAATCTACAATTCAAATATCAGAAAACAAGTTCTCTAAAACCAAATATAACACTATTAAGATTAAGAAATACCGATATTTTCATATTATTATTACTAATATCACCTTCAAAACTGTTTCATTACATGTTATATATGGATATTTCAGGGTACATTCTTCAAAGATAAAAATATACCGAAAGGATGCGAGATTAATAAGAATGCTAAAAAAAATAGAAGCACTAGTGGAACTATGTGCAGGCATAGCTCTTGACGGAGTTTCTCTAGTTGCAGTAGATTCAGATGACGGTGAAGTTACTGCGGTTGTTTCTAATAAGATTCAGGTTTGATTATTTAGTCTCTTTTAGACCTTGTTCAGTAAGTGTTTTTCTGGTCTAACTGACTTTAAGAAATGCAAGACTTTGTTTTTAATTTCAATTATTATTTATAAAACTGTAGAGTACTTCTTAGAATAGTTACAAATCTATAGCACCCTTTTGAATGCATTTAAAATTACCAATTACTGAATCATTTAAAATAATAGGTATTTTTTTGGTTTAAATACATTATTTTAAAAAAAATCCGAAAGTTTTGTCTGAAAAGCCATTTTTTGTAACATTTTACAAATTTTATAATATTTTACGGTGTACACAAAATGCATTCCGTTTCTTATGACGAACCTTGACGAAAGATGCAATCTATTTGAAGAGTGAGCTCTTTTAAGATCTTATGAGCCATTTGATTTTGCCAAATTCGAAACCAATCTCTATTAATAGTTTTCTTAACAATATCTTTCAAATATATTTTCTTTCATTTATTATTTATATATATATTAGTAATTCTAAGGACAAAGAATAATATCTGCAAATTCTAAAAATGAAATTTCAGCATATAATTTAAAAATTAAAAATTTCATATACAAAGTTGACTGCAGCCTTGAGATAATGTTCTTAGCTATATTTCAATACTACAAACAACTAGGTCTAGCACAATTTTTAAAGAAATTTTCCACTGATGTTGCAAATCAAAGCCAGTCCGTTAGTACCTTTGCACGTAAAAGATCTTGTACCTAACATTACATAAATGTAATGGTACTTATCCGAAAATTTGCCAAGCTATTTGGAGTGCCAAAGATTTCTCAAAGAGTCGACAAAACTGTAAATTTCAAAGTGCACTTGACAGTAATTCTTTCAGAATTTGTTTTCAATGGAAAATCTTGCAGAGAGCGAATCAAGTAGCAGCTGTATTTCTTTAGGAAATCCTAACTTACAGAATTATTATTTTATAGTATTTTTAGTATCTTTAATTCCAAATATATTTTTTATTGAGAAATTTTTTTAATAGAAATGACTAGTTTATTCAAGTAGAGAAGTCTCTTTTGAAATCTTGCAATTATAAATATTATTTCTCAAATTTGTCACCTAATGTTTATAACAATTACAGATTACATATTTCCGACTCGACTCTTTACGGCCAAAATAGTATTAATATTTATTTTAATACTTTAATTAAACCTACCCAAAAAACACATTTTCTATACTCACGACTTTCTTAGCCTTTCCTAATGAAGTTTTTAAGATTGTTGTACTTGAATTAAAGTAGTTGTAAATAACATTATTTTTACTATAAATGATAAATTAATGGTTATCTTCCTATTAGACAAAATATTATACTTAACGAAACGTACTTATTTTGATTTATATAACTTTTCAATAAAGAAATTTATATAGTAAATAAAGGGACACAAGAAAAAGAATTAAGATTACATTAATTCATAAGAATAAGTTATCTTAGTTAGCTACTTCTGAGGTAACATCTTTTGGGAACTATTCAGTTCTTTACGAGACCACACAGGACGTGCTGAGAATATTTAACACTGTTAGTGTACTTGGTGACGACCTCATGCCTTAAACATAAATTATAAAGACAAATTGAATGAATTTTAAGATTGTACTTGTTATCTAGAAAAAAGCCTTCCCCTATTACTTATTTAATTATTGTTGTATAAAATTTGATTAGGATATAAATATAATGTTTTGATTTTTTCGAAAATCATTTGTCTTCAGAATATTGTTCAAAATACAAAAACTATTCCAATAATATATAAATATTGAATAAATATTGAATTGTCATTTTCAGAAGTGTTATTAAATAGTAATATTTAAATTGGAATGTAGTTTCAACGCTAGGGGATAAAATATATGTGTATATAAAAATACATTTAAAAAGCAATGAAAACGCTGATTATAATTACTTCGTTCATAAAAGAGGTTAATACATTGCAGTCACTTGGCAAAAAATACTCAAAACCAATGCATACTGAAACAATTACGCAAATATATTTAACAAAATGAAAAAATATGTCACTATTATATAGTTTATAAAATCCATTTTCAGGAAAAGTTATCACGTTTTTAATTAAAGTCCTAAACTATGTCTTTGAGCTTTCTGTGAAACCGACGCTTTGGATCTCTCTAAAATGTAAAAATTCTTACATATTGCGGACATTCGCAATGATATTTGAATCCAAATTATCAATTCAGAATTTAGTTCCGAGTATTTTTAAATCTTATTAATTTATTAATTTGTGTCGAAAGAATGGTAAATTCAATTCAAATTCAATTCAAAATATCTTTATACAAGTGGGCATTTACACGCACTTTTGAACCGTCAATTATTACAATACAAAAAAGGTCAGTGTAGTCAGTCCGTAAGTAAGCTACAACCGGCTCGGAATGTTGCTCTGTTGAGAACAGCCGGCTAGAAACTCCACAATTGCTCTTTTCAAAAGAAATATAACAATAGGTGATGTACATTATAATATAAATCTTGCAAATGATTTAGCAACTTAAGTTCCACATATTTCTATCCACTAAAAACTCTTGAACGTCATAATAAGATTTATTTAATAAGAAACTTTTGATTATAGATTTAAAACTAAGAAATGGAAGGTCTAAGATATCTTGTGGAACTTTATTATATATGCGTATACTCAAACCCATGAAGGATTTATTAACTTTTTGAAGCCGAAACTTTGGCGTTACGAGTTTGTTTTTATTTCTCGTATTTATCGCGTGTCTGTCACTGCATTTTATATAACTATTTAATTTTTGGCGTATATATAATATGTTATTAAATATGTATTGCGAAGCGACTGTAAGAATACCTATTTCTTCAAAAACATCTCTCAGAGAATCTCTAGACTTAACGTTATAAATAGCCTGCACAGCTCTTTTTTGTATAATAAATATAGAATTAATTTCGGCAGCACTGCCCCATAATAAAATACCGTAAGATAAAATACTGTGAAAATAACTAAAATAAACAAGTCGAGCCGTATTAATGTCCGTTAATTGTCTAACTTCTGAGTTTGGCTGCGAGTGTTGAGAGATTTGGGTTCCACTGGAGCTTTTTATCTAATGTTATACCTAAGAAATTTGTTGAGTCAATCAATTCTAACACTTCATTGTTAAGGAGCAAATTAAAATTTTTACTTTTTACATTAGGAAGTGTAAAAAAGTTTTATACAGGAAAAGTGAGCAGTAAGAGAGACAGGGGGAGGCCTCGAGTGACCTTCGAAAACACAGTATCAATGATACTGGAGGAAGGTCACGTAAAAAACATGAGGACCCCCCGGAAGGCATGTATGAAGAGGTTGATGTCTGTGGCCGTGGCGAAAGAGGTACGCAGGCACCGTAGTGTTTGGCACTCCGTCGTCTCTGGCTACCCCGCAAGGGATTTGGCGTGAAGATACGTAAGTTATTAATTTGTCAGTTCTGTAAAATGTATATTTTTTAAAACTTAATTTACTCTCTTTTAATCTTTTACAGACAATCTTTAATAAATAATGACATTTTGAAATAATATTTAAAAATATTTACACAAAATATATGCAACATTTACATAATTGTCCATCTGTCCATTTGACCGTAGCATATCTCAGACACTCTTAGTACTAAAAAGCTGAAATTGTCATGAACATAAGTATTATTTATTACCTATTATAGATACTGTTGTACATTTATCTTGAAAGCCCCATATGAGCAGTATCGTTAAATACGTCTTTAAAAGGTAAGGTGGACTTGCTGAAATCATTTTGCGATCAAGACAATTACAATTACATACAAGTGTCCTCCCTCTCCCCCCGACCCTCCATCAGCTAAATGGTTGATTATGAGAGTATGAAAAAACTTGGCCGCTTTTTATAATCTAACCCTCGTTAATATGGGCTTAGTCAATTCGTTTAGCTTACTATATATCTATATTTTATATAATTATAATGCCTTTTAAAATCATCCGGAATTAATTATAAAATAAAAATGATTCAATTTACATCTTCTCTTAGGAACAAGATCCTATAATTATAAAAATATTAATAAATCTACATGTGCCATCAATATAGAAAATATTCACATATAATTCTATTATCAATACTCTTTATCAATGCTTTATTTATATGTATAATTAGTCTTTTGACAGCTGTGTCTAATAAAGGTATCTATTATATTTCTCTTCCCCTCACCCCTTTTCCTCAATTTGATCCTCTTCGTTATCTTGTTGATATCTCATAAGTTTTTCAAACAAAGCCATTAACATCAAACATTATATTACCATTCATGATGTTAATATTCATCCAGCTCTTGTTCTTCAAATAGTGACACAAATATAAAAATGTATATATAATATTTTAAATTATCAGAAAATCAGGAACTGTTAGAATAAATAGATAGAATCTAATTTTACGTTTAACATTCGACTTTTCAAACTTAATTATAAAGGTGATTTGGGATTTATAACTAAATGTTTCCTCTACCGATACAAGTGGGTGATCTTACCTAAGGTTATCCTTCAAGATATTATGAATATGAAATATTCAATAAATGTCGTGAATAAAACACACTTTTTATAAATTTCACTGTCTCAATTAAATTTCATTTTCTATGATATTAGTTTGAAATATAATTTTTAACAAAGTTTACACTTAACTATATACACAGACAATTTTTTATGAAACGAAAGATATTTTAAATGAATTGATCTACAGGCTACGGTCAAACTTACATAATTAAAACTAAGTCTTTTGAGCAATTTATTCCTACTTTGAAAGTTCCGACACGCTTTGTTCCGACTTTAAGCGCTTGGACGTGCATAAAAGAAGAAAGATTTTTCTGAATATCGTTACATTATAAAACATGTATCTTTAAAACGTCGGTAGGTCGAGGAGATTATATTGAACGATGGACCAATAATTTTCCTGGAACTTGAATTGTTTAACAAAAGAGAATACATTTCAACTCATGTCACAGATGCATCAAATCAGCCAAGCGATTTACCATATATTAGCGCTACGTAATATTGCTCAATTTGACAAGCACTTACATATTTTACTCATTCAAATTGTAAGTGCATACGTTGTCCAAATTGTTTTGTCTTGTCAGATAACGATAATTTCATTAAACACACATAGTCTTTGAAATGCAAAAAAAGATATATATTTATATTTATTTTATAATTTCCATTTCATTGATAAATTATTGTATAATTATTTGGTTTTTCAATATTTGAATCTTTGTTTATCAGAGGGTTGATTTAATAATGAAATGATTACAGTCAATTTACATACATAATATAACGATACGGGTAAGACATAGACAGGACGGGTAGGTATCCTACGGCCTCCGGGAAACCACATCGCTACTCGATTCGATTTTTATTTTTGGTACTAAAATAAAAAATATTGAAATTACTATTTATTGTATTATTATCCTCAAAAGAAAAGTTAATTTGTAAAGGATATTATTGTATAGGAAACTGTCAAGACATGTTTTTTTTCATGGAAAAGTTTGACCTTTTAAGTTATGCGAAAAACGTTTTTCCCTTAATATCCATGAAAAAAGCGGAGGCCGAGTTTGTCTTTATTATTTATGTTCAAAGCCGCAAAAGGTCGTTACCAAATACATTGAGAGTAAGAAAATTCTCATCACGTTCCTCACGGCCCGTAAAGTGAATATAACAATATCTAAAACATGCTACCTCAGTAATTGCGCGCTATTTTTTTAGTTTCATATCTGTAGTCATTATTTCTTGGATGTCTCTCTTTATTTCATATTTGTTTTTATTTACAAAGATTTCAGGGAAATAAATGGAACATTTGAATTAGACCCTCTCCTACTAACATTTTTTTAACTATTATTTCTTATGTCCTTGTAACTTTCAGCATTTGATAGTCCACTAGGAACCCTTATAGTTTCGTCATGTCCTTCCGTCCTACTGTCCGTAGTCTAGTTCAGAGACTTTTACTAGGACGTTGCAATTGGGCATGGTATATCTACTAGCCACGCCTACAAAGTGACAAAATAAAATTACTAGACTTGTATTTTTTTTTCGAGTAACTCATGATGTAATCTAATGTAGGTCTGTAAAAAATATGGTGGGTGTGCAAAACCATTTTTAGATAAAGGTATTTTTTTTAATATTAAGCTTAAAAGTAGCTGTAGATGTGGATGTGGGTGTAGGTGTGAGTGTGGGTGTAGAATAAAGGGTAAAATCTTCCTCTTCCTTCTAATTAAACAAACATTTGTGTTAAGACCATTATTTTATTGTCATAAGAAGCACTGTATTATAAATATAAATAATTGTTATACTAATATTATTCTTATGCATATAATATTAAATAATAAAGTGTGAACATATTTTCAAATATAATAAATAGAGATGGTAATGAAACCAAGCTTCATTATAATATTTTAACTGCAAATAGTAGTCCTAAAAATGTTATTTTAATAATACTCATACATTTTAACCTACGCTATCTTTTAAATACATACATTAAATATACTTTTTTAAAATATATATTTAAAAAAAACCGCCTATTTGGGTATTGTTGTATAATAATAATACTCGTAACATATATATAACTTATAGATTTTTTCTAATAGCGCAAGTAAATAAGGTTTTATACCTTCTATATTTATTTCCATCTAAATTATCATACTATAACTTAACGAAATATGAATATTTCTCTGGAATCGGGTTCAAAGAGGTGAACCCGAAATAAAATATTATGATTTATTACTATTATAAAAAAACGATTAAATTTATTCAAAATAATCAAACAAATGGTTTTTATCAAAATATAGAATTGAGAAATTCAAAAAGGTTAATCATTTGAATTGAATACTTTCTATCTAAGATCACTTCGTTATACTGTTAGGAATTTAAAACAAGTGATGTCAAATAATTAACATTACATTCTTCAGTTTTTCTTATGAAGAGAAACAAAGATAAAATAAATATAGAAATGAAAATAATTACAGATGAGTTGCTGATAATAATATAATTTAGTAGATAATGAAATTTCCTAAAGTAGTAAGGCTGCTACTTCGCAAAACGCAGACTCATCTCCGATGCGCTCGCTGCAAGTTTTTCCATTGAAAACGAATTCCGAAAGAGGTACTGTCAAGTGCACTTTGAAATTCAAAGCTTTTCGGATCCTTTTAATACTTACGGCAGTAAAAATAGCTTGGCAAATCTTTGGGTAAGTATCGATAGGTTTGTGCGGAGTTAAATGGGAATACTTCGGTCCAAGATCTGTTATATATAACGGTGCTATCGGACCATCTTTGATTTTTCTTGCAACATCTATGGATAATCTTGTTAAAAGTGTTCCAAGCCCTTGTCGTCTGTAGGGTTGAGATATACCCATGAACATTAACTCGAGGCTGCAGTCAACATTGTATCTGAAAATTGTATATCAAATGAAAATGTTTAGTTAATCTAGGAAAAAGTTAATAACGTTTGGCTTCAACTTTGTTAGTATTATATAACTTATAGTGTAAGATCTTAAAAGAGCTCACTCTTCAAATAGATTGCATCTCTCGTCGAGGTTGGCCATAACTTCTACAAGTGAACGAGATGCGTCTTGTGTACACCGCTCTTCGTAAAATATTTCAAAGAACGGCTTTTCGGAATCATCTATCGTTTTAACCTGAAAATAAAATATCTAATTTTAACTACAATAAAATTTCAATTTTAGTAGGTTTAAATAATTACTCTAAATATTCATCTTATATTAATACTAGTTAAAATTAAAAAATTGTTTGAACAAGACTCAAAATAGATTAAATCATCAAACCTGGATCTTATTAAACGTAATCCCAGCAACTTCACCATTGTCTGTATCTACTACAACTAGAGAAACTCCGTCAAGAGCTACGTCTGCACACAGTTCTAATAATTCTTCTCTCGCTTTATCATTATTACTAATCTCGCATCCTTTTGATACATTTTCGTCTCTGAAGAATTCGTCCCTAATTATCTATAGAAAAATAAAAATACTTAATAAAGAAATAAATATAAGTTGGTATTCTAATTACTATAGTCAATAGTCGTGAACATCTATCTACCTTTAATGCACCGGGAAGTGTAGCCGAGGACAGAGATTCTATTCTGTATTTGCCTGAAATATATTATTTTAATAGATTTTATTTACCATATATAATTTATATAAATACAATAAATTAAGATTCAATTATTAATATCTGTATGGATAAAACCAAACACTGATTTTGTTAAAAATACTCATACCGTCATCTGTGGTGAACCATTCCATTTTGTTAGTATTAAAACTTATTTATGAATTTATTTTGAAGTAAAAGAAGAAAATAATGTTTACACTTTTTTAAAGTACAAATACAGTGCACGTGTGTACACTCCGATGTGTTTAAGTATAACCAGTCAACCCAGCCTAGCATAAGATATGATATACATCTAACGTGAGATAAATTATATTTATGATATTTATGTAAGTGTAATCCTATAAAATACGCTAATAACACAGTTGTAAAACTTATTAACAGGATTTAAGGTTCATTTTCCTACAAATTATACCAATTAATTAAATTGTTAATCAAACAAGGCCTATCGTTATGATAATGATAAGAAACAATGTTTTATAATATATTATATCTGTCTGGAGTGTGATAAAAAATATGTCAATGTGTAAATAAATTTTAAATCTTTTGTACCTTATCATAATAAGAATAAATTCGTAAAAGATGTACAATTGTTACGTTGGTATAATGATACCAATGGGTAGAATTCCTAAAGGGATATGCACTCACCCTGACCTCAAGCGACTTGAGTGTTGGATGGGTTTTACCGGTGATTCCAATTCTTCTTCGAAGTTCTCTTTCATGGAGTCTTATAAATTATTTAATCATGCACAGATACTTAGAGCACAATCCTCAAGAAACGATATCTCTGTCAACTTACTATTAACAGTATCTCAATAGTAATATGGTTTAGTTTAGTTTACACATATCGTAATTATTTTTTTTTCAAAAAAACTAATAGGTTGAAATAAATTGCGCTGCGCTTTTTTCGCTCAGCCAGTTCCCCTACAATGTTCTCCATACATATAGTTTGATTTTGTTTAGCCTTCAAGGCCTCTATTTTATTTTTTAATTGAGATACTGTGTTTCTCAGAGTGGTCAGTTGTCGCACTCCAAGCTCACAGACTGGACACAAGTATTTTAAGGTCTGGGGAGTCTGAAGGGAGTCTGAAGTTCAATCATTCCCAACTCCGTGGCTAGCAATCCACTACAGTTGACACATATTTGCCTTTTACAGCCGAAACATTGAATTTTGGGAGTTTTATCGTCAATTTTAGGAGTTTTTTTATCGCATTTCAGACTAAGAGGCATTTTTTAGTGATTTATTTGACTTTTAGCACTCAGTAAAGATAGTTATTAGTTTTCGTATTTCACGAAAAGTTTTATGTAATAACACTTTCACAAGTGTTTTAGGTTCTGTTTTAGCAACACAAAATAACTATTTTTATCCACAAATAACGCAATTATTTAATTAATTTTTTTTTCACGGAACGAACACAAAACACAAGTATACTTTTTAAGTGAAGGTAGACGAAAAAGACGATATTTCCAAATTAATTTTTACAAATCAAAGCATTGTTTTGTTCTGCTAAAATTTTCGTTTGTTCAAGAAAATATTTTGCGCTGATGGCAGATTGTGGATCTGCTATGAGAGCAAAATATTTCATTAATTAATAATATTTTTAAGGATACTTCAAAAATGTAACTTAATAATATTTTAATTATTAAAATAATTTTAATATTAATTACTTTTTAAGATCATGATCACGTGAGATTAAACAAATAGAAACAATAACTTTGTTACAGTGGCTTAGAGATATGATTACGAAGATAGAGATATTTTCATAATTTTGTATATTTGTAATGTTAAACTGTGTTTAATGAGACACACACTTACACACATGTAATACTTATACACAAACATATACACACAATCAACAATGCGTGCATAATCTTATGGTATATTTGGTGTGGATTTTTTTTTTAATTTTCCTGACATGGTTATATAAAAAATTTAAGTCTGTTATCAATTTACCATTTATTCAGAAAGACTAACTATCGACCTACAAGGTCCTACAGGTCAGGAGTCACAGCCTTAGCCTGTAAGAGTCTTTATGGCTAATAATTTAATTATTTTTATTAAAATATTGCTATAACTTCTTATTTCTAATTCTAAACTGACTTATCTAAACCAACGCTAAGCCATCGTTTAAGAGCACTTAGAAATTGATTCTTCACTTGATCTTTCAGGATAAGTTATGTCAAATGCCGGTTAATTGTTGTTAAATTTTATGTAAAAATCCTACAATTTATTATATACCTATACGAAATTACTCTTTGGAAGATTTGTACATGTTCCAAGCACTATCAAAGACTTCAAGGCCCTTATTATTTTCCAAATTTCTAAATGATTAATAAATAATAATAACAGCAATATTGTTATTATTTATGTGAATATAAAGAGATATTGCCTGATATATTTCAAATGTTTTAAAGAAATTGTAGAGAACCAATACTCATTGTAATGGACATTTGGAATACAAGCAGCTTACGAAATCACAACCGTCTGGAAAATCAACGTTCGTTTCAATTCAATTAACGAGTACTGCAAGCACTTATCTGAAACAATTAAAATAATCATTTATTACTTATAAAGCGATTATAATTTATTATTTATTATTAGCTTATGTTGCAGATAAAATATATTTTACCATGGGTAGGAAGTCGCAAATACGATTAATAGTTTTCATACACCCATTATATCCTTCGCTTCTCATGTTTCCTTACGATCAATTATTACTCAATTCAATATTCGCCTAACGTGTTACGACGTACTAATATTTATATAATTGATGGTGGTAAGAGACGTAATGTATCAGGAAGTATTAATATTCGATCAGTATATGTCAGTGTATTTTGCATGTTTAATGGGATTGTTGTCTTGAGTAATGTATTAGCTGCATATTATTATATGCAGCTAACATTCTAAACTTGAGTACACAGTGATTGTATGAATATTAAATATTAATATTAATACTCAATATATTAATATTAAGATATTAAGTATTATATTATATCCTCATAGTTACATTTTATATTAAAGAAAACAATGTACATTACTACATGACTAGTTCCTAAAATACAGTTGCAGTAAAACTTTTTATTGTTTAAATATGAAGTTACAATATATTAGTAATAATTACCTCCAAATATACCTATTGTATCGAACTCTTTTCTTTATTATTATTTCATACTAACTGTTTTCGTTTATGTTGACATAAGGTAGCAGATACCATACATAATTAGTTAACATTTAATGTTTTTAATTAACAGCATAATATTATATAACAACGAACTCAATATTTGTTGTTCGTTTTTCGTTCGTTACAATGCAATGAAATAATATTAGATAGATTTCATTAAAATTAGTATACAAAAGTAAAATAGCAGAAAAAGTAAAAAAGGTTTCACATTGTCATTAATTTACCAGTATGTAGACCCTATGAACTTAGAAGGCACTAGCACTTATTCAATAAAAGCGATAACCCTAAACAATGTCTTTGTGCCTTCAAAAGAAATGGTAGAAAAAGACGCTTTACATTCTTATATATTGTGGCCATTTAGGCGTCTGACAGATAAATCCTTGGGTTCCATGTTACTTTTACGTCAAGACTCTTTAGTGTCCTTTAACAAAAGCAATATAATATAAAAACTCAATAACGAGTTCAAAATAGTAATACATATAAACCACAAACCATTGGTACTATTTGTACTTAAACAAAATTACCTTTTGGGTTGACCTCGAAGAATTCAGTCTGCCCATGCAGGTGTACCCGACTTTCGAATTTTGGAAAAATTTCTTCACAGGAGTTCTTCTTATGGTCCCCTGAGTCCGAAATGACCATTGGTGAAAAAGTTTATACATACTCGTATATATATGCGTGCGTGCGTCCAGATTCAACTTTTGTCAGCACGATAGCGGCCGCAGTTTCACTCGGATCGCTTTCAAACTTTGCCCAAAAACAACCATCTAAAAATGAAGGTCAAGTTCGTTAATCAGAGAAATCCGGCCACGGGGGGCGCTAGGGCCTCACTTTTTCTGATTACAGTTTTTCGACCATAACTTTTTCCCTATATAAAGTAGATCAATCGCGTTCATATTATATGATGTCTTTGATGAATACCTATAACTAATGTAGATTAACCGAAAACCTAACTTCAATAATTTAGGGGTGGGGGTAAAAAAACCGAAAATTTTTGGAAAAAAAATTATAACTTTAACTGGTAAACATTCTTACATCACAAGTATTTCTAATAGAAAGGTTATTTTTTACTCTAAATTTAGATACCAAAAGTTTTTCGTAAAAGGTACCGTTTCCGAGAAAAAATTAAAAACCGCTTTTAGCTTGAAAATTTAAGGTAGGTAAAACCACGGCAACTTTTTTCTGGTGAACATTCCCTCCTCGCACATATTTTTAAAAGAAATTTTATTTTTTACTCTAAATTTAAGGCAACGCACTAGGTACTCTTTTGACTAAGCCAAATAAAATTATCACAGTTTATTCTCGCAAGGGGTGTTATTCTTAGGTAGTGAGTTATATTTTAAACGACTTACACACGAGGTCTACCCACCCGTGTCCCCCTGCAGGCACGGATTTTTTCTAAAGACCTCATCTTTATAAAACTTTTCTCTACTCAAATAAACTTATGGTTTAACTTTTTATTTATTAAATAAGATTTCCTTCGATAATTAAATATTTTGTGAAGAAATAACATAAGAAAATAACATTTACGAGAGTAGAAATTAAACAATATTTTTGTAAGCAAACCTCATATTAATAGTTGTTGACTTTTATAATAAGAAAAATATTTCCTATTTAATTATTTATATTCGAATTTCGCTACAAATCGATATATTTAAATAAGATATTCACTTAAAGGTTTTCAAAGTGCGCTCTCAAAGCTGAAGATAATGCAAGTTATAGATCTTATAGCGCTGGAGTAAGGATATTGTATTGAAGTGTACATATTGAGTCCCGAGGGAGAATTTATTTCATCCTTTGTACTGTTATTGAATGCATCACGATAAACGAGAAAATATGTTTTTTCTGCAATGCACTTTTCTAAGGGAAGACTTATTCTACAAATTTCTTTAGAATATTCCGATTCACATGAATAAATATTTACAACAAGTAACACCGAAAAATCTTAAATTATAATTATTGATCTAAAACTTGAATCGTTATATCGTCGCCTAGGTGTTTATAGAGTTTACTGAACATTTGTCATTATTTCTGTGGTCAAATTAAATTGAATATCTAAATATTATGAAATTAATAAAAAAGTTATTTACTTAAATATTTAAATATTATAATAATTTGCACGGTTACTAATACAGATATTATATTGATATTACACAAAAAGTGTAAATATAAAGTTAATAATTATATTTTTTACTGTATAGTTGATCAAGCAATATATTCTGCAAACTAAGTAAAATATTAATAGTGTTATATTATTTATTTTACATGATCCAAAAACATGTGATATTCAATTTTATTTTTTATTACTCTTTATTTGACATTGTGAAAGAAAGTAATACTGCGAGATATAAATGCTGTTAGTATAAATATTCAACCTTGAGAACGATTACAAAAGTAATTAGAATGATAATAATTTAGATAAATTGTTTCTTAGATTTATTTTATCTATCTTATCTCGAATCGAAATATATAATTTAGAACTTCTTTCACCTTGCCGCATTTTTTATTTAATTTTTCAGATCATATTAATGGAATTTATACTAAAGAATATTTAAATGGACCTCATTAAAAGTGTCTACACACTACACTCTAAAATAACCATATTTAAATACCTGTATTTGCTTTTCCATAATACTTTACTTTATCTTCTTTTTTTATCAAGTAATTTTTACCCTGATAATTAAAATTTTATTAAAAAATAAAGAAAGAATTTATTATATATAATTTTTATTAATACCGTCAATCAATTTATTTCCTTACAAACATTGGATTCATCACGAAAGGAGTAAAAATGACAAACTAAATTACCTATTCTTGTCCCAATGAATCTTACATAAACACTTAAAGATTATAATAATAAATTCCAATTTGAACCCTGTTACATAAATAACATATCTCTATCCCTATCCCAGTGAATGTTAGTTCCATTAGCACTTAAAAGAAATTATCAATAGTATTAATAGAAATTCCATAATAAATGTTATAAATGTTAACTGACAAAGGCCATCAGTTAATAACTATAGATCTAATAATATATAATCGCCTCAACAATCTGTCTAAGGTTCACTTCAAATTAATTAAGGAAAATCAATTGGCGAAACTTGTCTAATGCTCTTAAGCCAATCAACATCTCCGAGCATGACTTCTTGAAGTGCATCTTTACAGTGAACTAAATGTTAATTTCCATCGTGATGACTTTGGATTACATAAATGTCTTAAATGTTCTAATATAAACATTATCGATTGGATAAGCCACAGGAACTTTCTATGGACGCAGTATAGGAATAATCCTAATAACGAGAATATAAAAAATATTTTTTATTCAAAGAGAACTGAAACAGCTAAGTTAATACAAGATACAAAAGATTTGTACTATTACAAACTATTTACAAACAATACAAAAAAAAAAAAATCTAAAAAGACCTGGACTTTATTAAATAAGTTATCTAGTAATAAAATAAGTCAAAGTGGTGCTCCCTCTAAATTCTAAATAGTAGAATCTCAAATAATTTCCGACACGAACGACATCTGTAATGTTTTTAACGAATATTTCACAACTATAGGTTCCCTCTTAGCAAAAAGAATACCAGCACAATACCATGACATCTTACACCCGTTTCATACAACCAACGAACAAAACAATCATGAACTTCGAACATTTAAACCATGCGATTCCGATGAGATTGAAAGACTGATAAGGGATTTAGATTCAAATGCAAGTACCGGTATTGACAAAATTAGCACAAAATCAATAAAATGTTTATGCAATTTATTATCAAGAAATTTGGCACTATGTTTTAACAAGCTTATGCCTGAAGGAATATTACCAGACACCTTGAAGATAGCAAAAATAACACCCATACATAAATCTGGTTCTTTAACAAACCCAGAAAACTATGGACCAATTTCTATACTACCCGTCCTCTCAAAAATTTTAGAAAAGTTAATTCACAACCACTTGGCTATGTATTTGGATTCATTTAATTTCATATCTGAACGACAGTATGGTTTTAGAGCGCGAAGTAATACTACTGCTGTAATTGTAGATCTAGTAACAAAAATAAGACGGAACCTAGACAAAAGGAACATAGCTTTGGGCGTATTTATTGATTTAAAAAAGGCGTTTGACACCGTAAGCCATAAACTCTTATTGCATAAACTTCGGAACATTGGTTTCAAGGGTGCTGTACTCGAAATGTTAAAATCATACTTAACAAATAGGTTGCAGGTCGTTAAAATCGAAAACAGCCAAAGTGGTGCGCTGCCTGTGACATGCGGAGTCCCACAGGGCTCAATTCTAGGGCCACTTCTTTTCTTAATTTATGTGAATGATATTGTGTCTTTGAAACTATCTAACTTTTAATGCTTCCAAAACTTGTTATATTATATTTAAAACAAAAAACAAAATTATTGCCCCGCATGACCCATTAACGGTTGACAACTTTCCAATCGAGCAGAAAACTTATATAAAATTCTTAGGTTTACGAATAGACAATTATTTAACTTTCAAATATCAAATACACTATATAAGTAAAAAACTTTCTTCTATAATTAGTTCATTTATTAATATTTCAAAATGCATACCTGAGAAATTAAAGTATAACATTTACAATTCCTTAGTAAAATCACATTTATTATATTTAATAGAAATATGGGGTAATATTGGCAAAACAAAACTACAAAAAATCCAAAGAAAACAAAATAAATTAATTAAAATACTCTTTCGATATCCACCTTTGACACAACTACTACACTTTATAAGAAAACAAATATTATGAACTTACGACAACTTTATATATATAATTCCTGTATTTTTATTAGAAAAATTATTAGTGGATCAATACACTCCAATTTAATTTTAATAAAAAAAAACAATAAACGTAGCACCCGTAGACCAGGTTTACTAGTTCTTCCAAAGGTTAGAACTAAATTTGCAAAAAAAAATATTGATTTCGATGGAGCACAACTTTACAACAATTTACCTACTTCTATAAAAAATGTAAACTCAGTTAATGGTTTTAAGACCCAACTCTCAAAATATATTCTAGAGAATACCCCTTTCTAGAATATCTAAAACATATAAAACAACTTAATAACATTATATTCCTTTAACTGAGTACTTGTACTTGTATGGCGACCATTTGAATTATTACTTTATTATATTGTTCTCATGTAAGTGAATCTGTCTTTTGAGAATAAATTCTTTAAACCTAAACCTAGTATTATACTTTATATTATATTTTATTTATCAAATTGTTAGTTTTATACTTTATATTATATCTTATTTATCGAATACTTATAAATAAAATATAATATAAAGCATACTACTGCTTTATATTATATTTTATTTATCAAATTGTTAGTTTTATACTTTATATTATATTTTATTTATCGAATACTTATAAATAAAATATAATATAAAGCATACTACTGCTTTATATTATATTTTATTTATCAAATTGTTAGTTTTATACTTTATATTATATCTTATTTATCGAATACTTATAAATAAAATATAATATAAAGCATACTACTGCTTTATATTATATTTTATTTATCAAATTGTTAGTTTTATACTTTATATTATATCTTATTTATCGAATACTTATAAATAAAATATAATATAAAGCATACTACTGCTTTATATTATATTTTATTTATCAAATTGTTAGTTTTATACTTTATATTATATCTTATTTATCGAATACTTATAAATAAAATATAATATAAAGCATACTACTGCTTTATATTATATTTTATTTATCAAATTGTTAGTTTTATACTTTATATTATATCTTATTTATCGAATACTTATAAATAAAATATAATATAAAGCATACTACTGCTTTATATTATATTTTATTTATCAAATTGTTAGTTTTATACTTTATATTATATCTTATTTATCGAATACTTATAAATAAAATATAATATAAAGCATACTACTGCTTTATATTATATTTTATTTATCGAATTGTTTTTTACAGGTAATACAATGGTTTAAATAACGGTGGAAACAGAACTTTTTAACTAAAGTCCAACATAATAAGAGTATACAATGTAGTCTAGTTTATAACATTGTATAGTAATATAATAATAATAATGTTACGGTGTTGTGGTAAACCTCCACATCGGAAATAATAAAGTTATTAAATAAACTACTCAATAATTTATATAAAATATAAGCTGTTATTAATGTTATAATATTAGAATGTAAAATTTGGATATTGAAAATAAATATTTAAATTACAATAATGAGAGTTCTAACAGATTAAAATAACTATTCGGAAGTTTAAAATTAAGTTCATGTTATTTGAAAAGTAACTTATCGTTTTAATATCAATATGATCTACTTCGTCTACTACTAACTGTTTGGTTAAAACTATTTTATCGCATATGAGCGATATAGTCTCGGCCCACCGGAATAACACCAAAATATATTTTGATATTGAGTTTGTTAAGTCGAGATAATCTGAAATCCTTAGTTAATCCTTAGCAGATTAAATGGATTGTTAATAGAATCGATAACCCAATGGTACTATGAGCAGAAAGTTTCTATTTGTAAGTTCGTTGTATAAAATAATTCACCAACACAGATAACATTTGAACCTTCGACCACTGGAATACAGCCTCCGTTGTTCTAACCACCCAGTTACCATTTCCGTATCCGCTTTGATGACATTAGGTTTCTACATTAACGTTGTATAGAATATTTTATATATAATCCCCTTTATATTATACTTCCTTCCTTCGAAAATCCAAACCAACGTTTATAAACAACGTCAACATCTAGTAACAGATTGAATAACTTATACAACATTTTATACTTATTATAAGTTTCTATAACAATTAACATTATACTAATGATATAATTTTCTACTCAAACATTAAGTTGAATAAGTCGTTAGCGTGTTCATAATTTGTGATGAGGTACTCTCGCTTACAACTTCGTAAAGTGGATTACACCTTACTCGTAAGTGTATCCAGGCCTTGTTTCAATGTCGGAGTTTTTATATAGTTTCGTTAGTTTTCAAATCGAGACTCGAAAATTAATGTTTTTATAAATTAACCGAACACACTTATTATTTTCTCTAGATTATGATAAAAATATATTTAGGTTTAAAAGTGGTACTTTTAAACCTAAATATATTTTTATTACAATTATTATTATTATTTAACAAAAGGTTACAATATTCATACTTATTACAATTTTTAAGACACCATACTTGTAACTTACTATAGATACCATACTCGTGTGGGTAGAAGTAAATAAGAATTAATAATAAATACGTTAATATTTTTCAAATACCAGCTTTTATGTTATCTAAATCGTTATAGTAATATATATTTATCAATCTGATATCTGTCTTTCGATTCCCATATCTAAAATGGTCAAATAGCTATTATCCGAACCCTGATGCAGGGTTCATGCTTGGCCTAATGCCAATAACGTATAACATTTGGCGGAATTACATCTCTAGTTTAATGTTTATTTATGGAATTGCATCTATAAATATAATAGTACCTTCTTATAAGTCATTTGAAAGTCATACTAATGTAGGGAAAAAAATTATTTAATGTTGCTTCATCGTACATGACTTGTAAAAATTTGAAATCATAGATAATTAATATCTGTTTATAACACTAGATCCCTAATTCCTTTGAATGGGACATAACTTGAAAATGACAGAACTGTTTTTATAGTGTTTAAAAATTGAAAAAGATTCTTACTAAGAAAAAATATAAAAAAAAACCCGAAAAAATCTAAAATACTTTTTTTTTTCAATACATATAAACATGAAAGTCTACTTCATTGTAAGGTATGTAAGGTACATATATATTGCTTTATTATTGTTATTGTAATTTATATTCCATTTTTAGTCCAGTTCATTCTATTCTTCGTTTCTTCGTTTTCATCTTGCGTTTATCCACTTTTTAATTTTGTAAGCTTTCTGAGAACTTTTTATTAAAATAAATATATTAAATATAATAAAGGCTAAGAGGAATATACTACGGTAATTATTAAATATATATTTATATACATAAATAATACTAGAAATAGTTGCACTATTTAATTATTTACAGTAAAATAATGTTTTTTAAAAATAAGTCAAGAATTCTGTTAGATCGCGAACTTGCAATCAAAAAAGTGTATATCTGAAGGACAATAAAAGTCCTTGATGTGGAAGTGACATGTATCTAACCAGAGATTTATCTATCAGAGCCCAAAATGGCCACATTGTGTAAGAATCTTAAAGGGTTGAAAACGATCCAGAAATCTCTTTCTTTTGAAGTCAAAGGCATTATTTAGGGTTATAGCTTTTATCAAAAATGTGTTATGGCCTTGTAGAAACTAAAGGTTCTCTATATTGGTCCATGAAAGACAACGTGAAATATTTTAAATACAATGACTTCCTCATGAGAACTGTTTTACTACAATGTATCACCCATTATAGTAAAATATAATAATAGTTGATATATTGTCATAAACAAGTCAGTGTTTTTGTATTTCGTTATGACAGTCACCATAAGTTTACAACTATTTCAAATAAAATTTATCCATTGATATGAAATATGAAATAAATCTGAATAATTATGATGTATAGACTGTTTTTATATATTAAAATATAAAGATATAATATACTATTCCAATATTAACACTATTCATATAAACACTATTTACTCAAGTTTAGAATATTAGATGATCGTAATCTTTGATTTACATTATACCCGATATAACAATATCATTAAACATGCTAATTCTACTGAGATACATGGATCCGGTATAACCAACTTCCTGTTACCTTGTAAGTATTTAAGTAATATAAAATTAAGGGAACATCGCTATCCTTTAAAATATATAATATAAAAAATATTAAAACACTAAGATGAAAATTTATAATATATTTTAGGAAAAAACAAAGAAGAATCTCTCTCGTCGGTGTATTTAGCGGTGTATCAAAGATACTTAATTAAAAATTTCAATTATATTTTAGTAAATAAAACTCAGGGAAAACTAGAGGAATCATTCAGTGGTTAGTAATCCATTATTTTGACAGACTATAGACTTTTCGCTTTTAATAACACATAGCAGATTCAGTCGAAACAGATTTTTTCAAGATATTCAAACAAATTGTTCAAAGTTTATTATACAGTAAATTTTCTCCACTTGGAATTCATGATGATATCACTATAATTCATTGGATAAAATCATATATTTCTAACCGCTGTTGATACTTACTTTAAAGACCTATGTCATTAGCAATAAGGATTACATTAGGAGTTCCTCAAGGCTCTCATTTGGTACTTTTTTTGTTTCTCTTCTGGTATTATTGTTTTTTAGCATTGATAACATTGATCTATAGGATTGAAATTTTTTGACAAACTTTCAATATATCTCGCTATAAACTATGAAATATTTGTTCATTAGAATATTTATATAAAAAAAACAAGCTTATCTGAAACCTAATAATACTTAAGTTAAGAAGGTAATATTTTCATATTTTTATCAATAATATTGATTTTCAAAGCTTCTTCATTACATGTTGTCTATAGATAATTCAGGATGAATTCTTCAAAGATGAAAATGTATTGAAAGTATGCGAGATTAATAAGAATGCTAGAGCAAGAAAAACATTACTAGAAGTATGCGCAGACATAGTCCTTGACGGAGTTTCTCTTGCAGTAGATACAGACGACGGTGAAGCTACTGCGGTTGTCTATAATAAGATACAGGTTTGATAATTTAGTCTCCTTTAGATCTTGTTCAGATAAGTATTTTTGGTTTAACTAATTTAATAAATATTCAAGACATACTTTTTAATTTTAACTATTATTTATATAAACTGTAACTGTAACTGTACTGTAACTTAGAATAGTTACAGTACAAATCTATAGCACCCTTTTGAATGCATTTAAAATTTCCAATTACTGAATCATTTAAAATAATAGGTTTTTTTTTTGGTTTTAATATATTCTTTTTAGATAAACCCGAAGGATTTGCCTGAAAAGCCATTTTTTGGTACATTTTACGAATTTTGTAATATTTTACTGTGTACACAAAATGCATCCCGTTCGATTATAGAAGTTATGGCGAACTTTGACGAGAGATGCAATCTATTTGAAGAGTATTTTATTTTAAGATCTAATAAGTCATTTGGTTTTGCCAAATTTGAAACCAATCTCTACTAATAGTTTTCTTAACAATTTTTTACAAATATATTTTCTTTTCATTTATTATTTATATATTAGTACTTTTAAGGACAAAAAATAATATCTGCAAATTCTAAAAATTAAATTTCAGCATATAATTTAAAAATTAATAATTTTAGCTACAAAGTTGACTGCAGCCTTGAGATAATGTTCTTGGCAACATTTCAATACTGTAGAAAACTAGGTCCAGCAACACTTTTATGGAAATATTGCTGATGCTGTTGCAAGAAAAAGACAAAGACAGGCCGCTAGTGCCTTTGCACGTAAAAGATCTTGTACCTAACATTTATTTTAAGTAATAAATGTAATGGTACTTATCCAAAGATTTGCCAAGCAATTTGAAGTGCAAAAGTTTCTTAAAGAGTCTACAAAACTGTAAATTTTAAAGAGCACTTGACAGTACCTCTTTCAGAATTAGTTTTCAAAGAGAATGAATCAGGTAGCAGCTATATTCTTTAGGAAATTTTAAATAACAGAATTATTGTTTTATTGTATTTATAGTATCTCCAATTCCAAAATCTATTTTTAATTGAGAAATTTACTTATGGAAATGACTAGTTTATTCAAAGCAGAAAAGTCACTTTTAAAAACTTGCATTTATAGATATTATTTTTCAAATCATTTTAAATAAATTTATACGTTTTTGTTTAATTCTAACATAACGAAATATTTTCATAAATTTTCCGAATACTAATCATCAAATAATATTATTATATTTCAATAAAATAATTTTTAAATGGATATCTATAGTTATGAAAAAATATAAAATAACAATAAAATTTTATTCATATTTTAATTCATATCCCCACAACTGATGCTCATAATAGTTACAGATTACTTATTTCTGACTCGACTCTTTACGTCCAAAATAGTATTAATGTTTATTTTAATAATTAATAATTAATAATTAAAGCTATCCGAAAAACACATTTTCTATACTGACGACTTTCTTACGCCTTCCTAATGAAATATTTAAGGTTGTTGTACTTAAGCTAAAACCGTTGTAAATAACACAATTTTTACTATAAATGATAAATGAATAGTTTTGTTCCTATTACATAAAACATTATGTTTTGGTTAAAATATAATGATCAAACTAGAGACCAATTTAAAACCATCTACAACACACCTACTCGTATTATATGTACAAGTATGTGTGTATATGTGAATATGTATAGAATTAAAATTGTTAATACAAAAAAATTGTGTAGTAATATTCTAGTAGCTGTCTATGAAGAAGTTGCTAGCTTGCTTATTTACTTTGTAGCTTGCGTACCATTTATTACATTTTTATTCTTATTGTAATAGTGACTATAAAAGTTGAACATATTAATAAATTCCTTGTTTATTTGTGTCATAAATTAAATAAAAGTACTATTTTATTATTATTTTCATTGAGGTTTTATTCCCCACAAGAATTAGTTTGAATATCATATATTCATTTAAATTTTAGGCGAACAAGAGTCATTAAGTAAGAGACCAGATATAAAAATATAAAAACGAAGAGAGAGAAGAGAAGAATAAAGGAACGTACTTATTTGAATATGTACATATATAACTTTTCAATAAAAAACTTATATAATAAATAAAGAGAGACAAGAAAAAGAATGTAGATTACATTAATTCATAAAAATAAGTTTACTCGCTATTTCTGAGGTAACATCTTTTGGGAACTTCAGTTCTTTAGGAGACCGCACAGGACGCGCTGAGAATATTTAATACTGTTAACGTATTTGGTGACGACCTCATGCTCCCTTATATATAAATTATAAAAACAAATTAATTCAATGTGAAGATTATAACTACTATAAACTAATTTAATTATTGGGATATGAAAAATTGTAGTTTGAATGTTGTATGAATTGTTCAAAATACAAAAAATATTCTATGAAAATAAATTATTTAAATTAAATATTAGAATATATTAGAAGTTGCTCAAGACATTAATTTAAATTAATAATGAACGGACAGAAATCGAATCCAAGGGTTTAATTAATAAATAAAACATTCAATGACCTTACTGTACATCATTTGTCTCACATCTTTAAAAACAAACTTTTAAATTGGAATGCAGTTTCAACGCTAGGGAGTGAAATATATCTGTGTATATACATACATTACATACTTTTAAGGAAGTAATGAAAACCTTAATTATTGTTTATAAAATAAGTTGTCAAAAAATATTCAAAACCCGATACATACTGAAACAATAACGCAAATATATTTAACAAAATAAAACAATATTTCAGTATTGTATAGTTCATAAAAACCATTTTCAGGAAAAGATATCACGTTTTTAATAAACGTTCTAAGCTATGTCTTTGAGCTTTCAGTAAAACCGGCACTTTGGAATCACTGTAATATGTAGAAATTCTTACATATTGCGGACATTTGAAATGGAATAGAAAATTTGTCATTTTATGACGCTGGTTTTACATGAAAGTGACAGTTTTAATTTTAGGATTTTCATTTTAATATAAAGCTAAAAGAGCAGATGCTCTCCGGATTTGAGGATAAAAAAAATCCTAACTCTTTAAAGCGCGAAACCTACTTATTGAAAATATAAACACCTCAGACATCCGCTCAAACATACATAAAAAAATAATAATGAAACTTGGTAGGTGGCGTTGTAAAGGGATATTATTTTTTATTTCCAGATTGTTTTACGTATAACCCATACCTCATTACTTGAATCCAAATTATCAATTTTAGAATGTAGTTCCAAGTATTTTTAAATCGGATTAATTTATTAATTTGTCAATTCTGTTTATCTCGAAAAGCCCAAGATGTGCGATATCGTTACATAGGTCTTTAAAAGATATGGAGGGCTTGCCAAAATCATTTTGCGTTTAAGACAATTAAAAATTTTTGTTTCATTCAAGTGTCCTTCCCCTCCCCTTCAGCTAAATGATTGATTTTGAAGGTATACAAAAATTCAAAGATGTGATGGATGACAAAGATCTGGATGTTATTTGTGTGTCTGAGACCAAACGAAAAGGCAATGATGCGACCGATTTGCCTGGCAACCGGGTCGCTTTCTAGGCTGAGGTTCCAGAGGGTGAGCGAGGTTGCCAAGGTGTAGGCGTGTTGTTGTCCTCTCGAATGGTTAATGCAATGGTAGAATACAAGGCTATCAACCCGAGGCTTCTTTGGGTTCGCTTCAAGCTGGGGATAACAAGAGTATTCTTGTTGGCCATTTATGCGCCAGTATCCTAAGCTCCAGTGAGCGAGCTCGAGAAGTTTTGGGAGAGTGTCAGGGATGTTCTAAGTAGTGTCAGAGATAATGAAAAGTTGATAGTATGTGGAGATATGAATGGATAGGTTGGAACCGCGCGAAGTGGTTACGAAAGCGTGCTAGGCAAGTACGGTGATAAGAGAGTAAATGAGGCAGGAAAGTTTATTATGGAATTTTGTAAGGAGAAAAATTTGTTTGTGGCAAACACGATGTTTGATCACAAACGAATTCACATGTACACATGAGAGCGAGCGGAAGAAAGAAGTATGATTGATTTATTCCTAGTGGATAAGCGTATTCGAAGCCAAGTTATGGACACGAGAGTGTTTAGGGGTACTGATCTGGGAACGGACCATTATCTAGTCGTTGCTAGGATAAGAGGTCTGTTTGCAGGTTGGCGCAGCCACACAACGTGCCCTAGCTTGGAGTCGAATTATCGCATAAGAAGCTGGAAGCTTCAAGAGCCTGTGTGCGAGTAGGAGCTGACATGTCGCCCTGGTTATGTCAGCGCTATGTCAGCTTGGTTGTTCAACTTGAATTTGGATAGTTGTCTCCAAGGCGTGAAAGACAGTGAAATAGGAGTGAAAGTAGGTGACCTGAAAGTCAATTGCTTGCTATACGCAGATGATGCAGTGCTCATTGCATCATCAGAATGCGATCTGCAGGCAATGGTCATCACTCTGAAAGATGGGTGTGAAAATAATGGTCTAAACCTGAATGCAGATAAGACGGAGGTTCTGATATATGAAAGAAATGAAGAAAGAACAGAATGTAAGATCAACGTGAATGGTAAGATAATAGAACAAGTGAATAAAGTGGTATATTTGAGAAGTATGTTTAGAAGAGACGGAAGATACGAAATGGATGTGGAAAGGCGTATTGCTGCCGGTAACAGAGTCAACGGTGCTTTGACTGCATTGTTGAGACGTCAAAACGTCAGCATAGCTGCACGTTTGGCTGTACACAATGCAGTTTTGCTACCGACGCTGTTATACGGCAGCCAAACGTGGGTAACACAGAAGAAGAATGTAAGAAAGATGAATGCTGTAGAGATGCGATCTCTTCGCAGAATATGCGGAGTCAGTCTAGCTGATAGAATCCGCAATGAAGAGATCCACAGAATGGCAGGTACTAGCGAAGATGTCACGGTGAGAATGAAGAAGAACGTGCTCAGGTGGTTTGGGCACGTCGAACGAATGAGTGAAGAAAGAATGGTAAAAAAGATTTATACAGGAAAAGTGGTAAGTGGTAAGAGAGAAAGGGGGAGACCTCGAGTGACCTTCGAAAACACGGTATCTATGATATTGGAGGAAGGTCACGTAAAAGGCATGTATGAAGCGGTTGATGTCTGTGGCCGAGGCGAAAGAGGTATGCAGGGACCGTAGCGTTTGGCGCTCCGTCGTTTCTGACTACCCCGCAAGGGATATGGCGTGAAGGTAAATAAATAAATAAACAAAAATTCACGGTATTAGATATAACGAATTTAAAATGAAATTATTATAACTAAGTATCCTTTACAAGTTTACGAGTAATAGTCGGTTAACCCATAATATTTATTTTTGAGCGCTTACATTGCAAACGCTGCTTAAATCTTAGAAGATATATCTAAACAATGTACTATAGAATTGTATATCTTAAAAAGATATACATAAAGATCGCGAGTATACATATCTATCTATTTATCAATCAATGGCAAATACTGAACCCTACATTGCGCGTGGCTCAACCCACTTGGCCGCTTTTTATAATGTAACCCTCGTTAATATGGGCTTAGTCGGTTCGTTTAGCTTAACGTTTATCTACATTTTATATGAGTATTATAAAATTAGAATGATTCAATTTTCATCTTCTCTTAGGAACAAGATCCTATAATTATAAACTTATTAATAAATCTACATTTATAGCATCAATATAAAATATTTTGAGATACAATTTCATTATCCATAATATTTATCAATGCTTTATATATATATATATATATATGTATGTATAATTAGTATTTTAAAAGCTGTGTCTAATAAAGATAGCAATAATTTTATTTCTTCCGCGTTTTCTCAATTTCATCCTCTTTGTTATCTTATTGATATCTCATCAGTTTTTAAACAAAGCCATCATATTACCATTCATGATGTTCATATCCACCTAGTTCTTGTATATCAAATAGTGGTACAATGATTGATTCACACAAATATAAATATATACATATATAATATTTTAAATTTTCAGAAAATCAGGAAATGTTAGAATAAATAGGTAGAATCCAATTTTACGTTTAAGATTCCACTTTTCAAACTTCATTATAAAGGTGCTTTATGATTTATAGCCAAATGTCTCCTCTACCAATTTGAGTGGGTGATCTTATTTACGGATATCCTTAAAGCTATTATGAATATGAAATATTCAATAAACGTTCTGAAATAACATACATTTTATAAATTTCCGTGTCTCAATTAAATTTCATTTTCTATGATATTTGTATGAAATATTATTATTATCAACAAAACTTACACTTAACTTTATACACAGACAATTTTTTATGAATCGAAAGATATTTTAAATGAATTACGTCATATTACGGTCAAACTTACATAATTAAAACTAAGAGTCTTTCGAGCAATCTATTCCTACTTTGAGAGTTCCGACACGCTTTGTTCCGTCTTTAAGCTCTTGTACGTGCATAAAAGATAAAAGATTTTTCTGAATATTACATTATAAAACTTTTATCTCTTTAAAACGTCGATAGGTCGAGGAGAAAAAATATATTATGTAGATATCATAATTCTGTATTACATCCTTATTTCAATATTGCTATGCTGTTCAATGCTGAACGATGGACCAATAATTATCCTGAAACTAGAATTGTTAACATTTCAACTCCTCTAACAGATGTATCAAACCAGACTCGCGATTTTCCATATATTAGCGTTAAGTAGTATTGCTCAATTTGACAAGCCCTTACATATTTTACTTATTTAAATTGTAATTGCATACGTTGTCAAAATTGTTTTGTAGTAATTTTTTTTTTTATCACATAACGATAATTTCATTAAACACATAGTCTTTGAAATGCAAAAGTTAATATATTTATATTGATTTTGTAATTTTCATTTTATTGATATATATTTATTAGGTTTTTAAATATTTGAAACGATTTTTACCAGGTGTCTGGTTTAATAATGAAATGATAAAAGTCATTTTACATACATAATATAACATATTTAATCATAATTTGTGAGTTTGGTTGTGTCGTAGTGATTGGTCTTGCAATTGACAAACAAAAGTAACATAAGATAGAGTCATGAACATAAGATAGACGATCTAGTTTGATTCGATGGTGATGATAAAATATCTAAAAATGTTTAAGAAAAAAGAATAAATTATATATATATATTTTTATTTCTTTTTTCACATTTGTGTATTTATATTTTTTTTTTTTTGCACCACCCTGCCATATTCGATACAATTGGTCCATTCTCAAAGTTTGTCTGGAAGAAATCGCTAGTTAGCGATAAGACCGCCGTTTTGTACTCTACCATGTTTTCGATTACTTTATTATTATTATTTTTTTTTTATTGTGTGGTGTGCAATAAAGTATATTCTATCTATCTATCTATCTAAAACAACAACGATACGGGTAGGACGTAAACAGGACGGGTGTGTAACCTACGACCTCTGGAAAACCACATCGCTACCCGATTCGATTTTTATTTTTAGTTATTTAAAATATTGAAATTATTAATTATTGTATTAATAATATTCTCAAAAGAAAACTTAATTTGTAAAGGATATTATTGTATAGAAAACTGTCAAGACATTTTTTTTCCTTGGAAAATTTTGACGTTTTAAGATATGCGAAAAGCGTTTTTTCTGTAATATCCATGAAAAACGCGGAGGATGAGTTTGTCTTTATTATTTATGTTCAAAGGTCGTTACCAAATACATTGATAGTAAGAAAATTCTCATCACGGCCCGTAAAGTGAATATAACAATTTCTAAAACATGCTACCTCATAATTGCGCTCTATCTCTTTAGTTTCATATCTGTAGTCATTATTTCTTGAATGTCTCTCTTTATTTGATTTTATTTAGGAAGATTTCAGAGAAAAAAATGAAACATTTGAATTAGAACTGCTTCTACTAACAGTTTTATTACTATTATATCTTATATACTTATAACTGTTAGCGTTTAGTATCCACTAGGAACCCTTATAGTTTCGTCATGTTCGTCCGTCCTACTGTCCGCAGCCTAGCCCAGAGACTTTTAGTACTTGGAAGCTGTAATTAGGCATGGTATATGTACTAGGCATGCTAACAAAGTGGCAAAATAAAATATGAAATAAAAAGTATAGGGTAGTTTCTGTACACTCATAGTAGGGTTGTATTTTTTTCTCTAGTAGCTAATGATATGGAGTATGGTAAAATAGGTACTTTTTTGAAATATTAAGCTTAAAAGTGCATGTGGTTGTAGATGTGGGTGTGAGTGTGGGTGTAGAATAAGGGATAAAATCTTCCCTTTTTTCCATCTTCCTTCTAATTAAACAAACATTTATGTCTACATCATTATTTTATTGTCATAAAAAGCACTGTATTATAAATATCAATAATTGTTATATTAATATTATTCTTATGCATATAATATTAAATAACAATATAGGTGTGAACATATTTTATAGTATAATAAATAAAGATAATAGTGAGACCAAACCTCAATGTAATGTTTTAACTGCAAATAGTAGTTCTATAGATGCTATTTTAATAATTTGTCAGACATTCATTTTATTAATGAAATACTCACACATGTAAACATACGCTATCTTTTAAAACATATTTTATATATTCTAACAATTTTGTTTTATACATTCTAACAATTTTGTCCTTCTATATTATCATACCTAATGAGTTATGAATATTTCTCTCTTATATGTAGAATTGAAAATATAATTTATTAAAATATTATGATTTATTACAATAATACGAGATAAATTAAATAAAAACGATTAAACGCCGTCTTTCTTACGAACGAAAACAAAGAGAAAATGAATACAGAAATGAAAGTAACTATAGATGAGTTGCTGATAATATAATTTAGTAGATAATGAAATTTCCTAAAGTAGTAAGGCTGCTACTTCACAAAACGCAGACTCATCTCCGATGCGCTCGCTGCAAGTTTTTTCATTGAAAACGAATTCCGAAAGAGGTACTGTCATGTGCACTTTGAAGTTTAGAGCTTTTCGGATCCTTTTAATACTTACGGCAGTAAAAATAGCTTGGCAAATCTTTGGGTAAGTATCGATAGGTTTGTGCGGAGTTAAATGGTGATACTTCGGCCCAAGATCTGTTATATATAATGGCGCTATCGGACCATCTTTGATTTTTCTTGCAACATCTATGGAAAATCTTGCTAAAAGTGTTCCTAGCCCTTGTCGTCTGTAGGGTTGAGATATACCCATGAACATCAACTCAAGGCTGCAGTCAACATTGTATCTGAAAATTGTATATCAAAGGAAAATGTTTGGATTAACTTTGTCAATATTATATAACTTATTGTGTAAGATCTTAAAAGAGCTCACTCTTCAAATAGATTGCATCTCTCGTCGAGGTTGGCCATAACTTCTACAAGTGAACGGGATGCGTCTTGTGTACACCGCTCTTCGCAAAATATTACAAAGAACGGCTTTTCGGAACAATCTTTCGTTTTAATCTGAAAATAAAATACCTCATTCTAACTACAATAAAATGTTTATTATTTTAGTAGGTTTAAAGACTGTACTCTAAATTTTCAATTTGTATTAATAATAGTTAAAAACAAACGCCTCGCAGACGATATGATATACATCTATCCTGAGTGGAATATATTTATGATAATTATGTAAGTGTAATCCTATATAATATGATAACAACACAGTTTTAACATTTATTAACAGCATTTAAAAATCATATTCCTACAAATTATATGAATTACTTATATTGTTAAGCAAACAAGGCCTATCATTATGATAATGATAAGAAACATGTTTTATAATATATTATGTCTAGCTTGTTAAAAAAATGTAAATATATAATTATATTTGATATATTTTATATCATATAATGTTAAAAATAAATTCGTAAAAGATGTAAGTATATTTGTTACGTTGGTATCATTAGTAGAATTCCTGAAGGGATATTCACCCAACATGACCTCAAGCCACTTGAATATTGGGTGGGTTTTTTCGATGATTCCTTCTAAGTTTTCTTCTATAGTGTCTAATAACTTATTTAATTACTTACTTATCTTCACGCCATATCCCTTGCGGGGTAGCCAGAGACGACGGAGCGCCATACGCCACGGTCCCTGCACACCTCTTTCGCCTCGACCACAGACATTAACCTCTTCATACATGCCATTATAACTTATTTAATCACACAAAGTTACTTAGAGCACAATTTTCAAGAAACTATATCTCTGTCAACTCACTATTAATAGTATCTCAGTAGTATTATAGTTTATACATATGGTAATATTTTTTTCAAAAAACTAATAGATTTTGTTATCTACAACTCCAAATTTATTGTCAGCACTATATTAATAAGATATAGTCTCAAGAAGAAAGCCTCTAAAATAAAAGGAATTAAGTGCTAATAAAACATAAAATAAACTCTATAATAAAAGTAATCAACTGCTATCATAGAAATACAAGTCAATACTAAACTATGCATCTATTTATAATTACAAATATAAGTATATATGCCATTATTCCATAATAAATAGTAATTTATATTTATTTGTAGGTGCAAAATTCCATATTAATATATTTATATTTTTCACGTCATTTACGTCTTCATGTCATAAAAATAACAAATTGGCATCGTAATAAAAAAATCAAATTTACAATTTGCTCAAGACATCCAAATACTGTAGAATATTTCATTTCAGTTGTTCCTTTAACTAAATACTTGATAGAAAAAAAAATACAATTTTTGTAATATTATAAAACTATTAAATTGAATATATAATGTTTTAATAGGACGTTCATAAATTTTATTTCTACGCAGTGATTTTACACAAAGTGTAATAATATTTAATACTATTTGCACCTTTACTTATTCATAAAATGTACTTTAAAACAATAATTTAATTAAAATTGTACTTTTTTACATTATTAAAGTTTAATATAATTAAATTACACAATTCTAAAGTTAGGAACAAAAACTGTAACGATATGTCCAAACTAATTTCACAAATCAAAGCATTGTTTTGTTCTGCAAAAATTTTCGTTTGTTGAAGAAAGAGCGAAATTTAATATTTTGCTCTGATAGCAGCTCCACAAATAATACTTTTAAGAATATTTCAAACATTTTACTTGATAATATTTTAATTATTAAAATAATTTTTGGTATTTATTTCTTTTTAAAATTATTATCATCACGTGAATTTATTCAAATATCAACAATAACTTTGTTACAGTGGCTTAGAGATATGATTACGAAGATAGAGATATTTTCATAATTTTGCATATTTATAATGTTAATCTTTAAGTAAACTTTGTAATGTTAAACTGTATTTAATAACACACATACATACACACATATAATACATATACACATACACACACGCACAGTTAGTTTATAGGTGGTAGAGCCTAGCTGTAGTTATCTAACTGCAGCTCGTATTGGGCTGACCGACCGGGGAAGGACCACCCTCTCACAGAAAACCGACGTGTAGTAACCAAATTCATTTGGTTATGTTCCGTCGGCGAGTGAGAGAATCCGGAAGCCCAACCCCCCCCCCCTCCCTGCCAAACGTGATAGCGATACCTCCAAAAAGCATACCCCAGGACGGTACCGGCTTCGATGAAGCCGGGGACCCCCTCCCCGAGCAAAATCTCGGGACTCGGGAAAAAGGTCGGGACTTGTCCGTGCTCTGGCTGCGCGTGGACATGGACGATCATGTCAGAGTCTACGCTTGCCTCTACAAGTCCCATAGTGGTAATGCAGAAACGGATCAACTGTTGGGCCACGTTCAAGCGAAGATTGACGACATGCTTTCACACACTCCCTCCGCTGAAGTCGTAGTCCTAGGGGACTTCAACGTGCACAATACCGAATTGTTAGGGTCACGTGCAACCAACTATGCGTGGAGATCTGTGTTTGACTTTGCTCTGGCAAATGGTCTGTCCCAGCTGGTAAAGACGCACACTCGTCAACCGGACGTGGACAGCCACACGCCCTCTTTGTTGGATCTTCTGCTGACTACACATCCAGAAAAGTACCAGATCATTGTCGAGGCTCCCTTAAGTTCCTCTGATCACTATCTGGTACTGAGTGTAGTACCCATTCCACGTCCGGGTCGCACAAGACCTCGACGCGTTTGGCACTACAAGTCAGCGAATTAGGATGAAATGCGGTCGTTTTTTGCATCCTACCCATGGGGGCCAATTTGTTTCCCTTCCGATGATCCTAGTGACTGCGCTACGGCTGTAGCTGATGTGGTACTACAGGGCATGGAACTATTTATACCAAGGTCTGTGGTACCACTTGGTGGCAGATCGCGGCCTTGGTTTGATGCGTCTGTCAGGGCTGCAGCAGCTGGCAAACGGCAGGCTTATCAAGCTTGGGCCAATGCGTTAGTCACTAAGGATCCGAACTCTAGAGTTCTGAAGAGGAAATACAACTGTGCCTCCAGATTCTTCAAACGGCATATCGCTAGAGTTCAAGCGTGTCGTCAAAAATGGGGATCAACTGGCAAAGTACCCGCCTGGCACGCGCAAATTCTGGGCACTTTCAAAAGCCACTCTGGGCAACTTTAGTCAGCCATCCCTACCGCCGTTGCACGTGGGGAATGACTCTCTGGCCCACATGGCAAAAGAGAAAGCCGATCTCTTGGGCACTCTTTTCGTCTCCAACTCGACTTTGGACGACCAAGGGATGACACCACCTATCATTCCGCGGTGTCAGAGCTCAACTTCTTCTTCTAATTGAATGTATTTTCTTCAAATTTATTCTGTAACAATAACATTCATTTTAAGCACAAACATAACACACGCACTAGATTAAAAGTGATTAGATCCATGTAAGACATATTGAAAGAAATACAACACGAATAAATATTTAAAAATAGTTAGCTTACCTCCATGGCGACCCCAAAGAAATTTAATGTAACCACACAATAACTTGTAACTTGGATACACTGTACTGCACGTAGACGACTACTGTTATGTGGTGGTCCTCTTTCGTTTTGGACTTATATAGCGATAGTAAGTGCTTACTATTATCGTAAAACGATAACTCTAAACGAAACATTACATTGTTGACTTATGAGTAAAACCTGATAAGTAATGGTTTGTCTATTCAAAATTCCTTAAAACTATTTCTTTGGTATTTCAACGTTAGTAACTAGTTTATAAATTCCAACGATTTAGCGTATGCATTGCTTGCTGTACATAATCTCCTTACTATAAAGACATGTTTTAAGATACCTAACTATTCACTACATGTCTATGCATGATAGAGCACGTGTTATCTATTCTAAAATATGAATACCCTACAAATTCAGGAATGCTTAAATAGGATTAATCCATTGTTACAAATGAATGTATTTCCTGCAAACAGATTGCCGATACATATTGAAGCCCCTACATTTTTAGTAAGCAATCTAGATTATGATACTCAGCAAGGTTCTCACTGGGTAGCCATACATGTAGACAAAAACAAAATCGGCCAATATTTTGATTAATTTGGCCGAGCACCGAAAGGCTTCCATAAAGCATTTCTTAATAGAAACTGTAAAATATGGTATTTTAATAGTAAGAAAATACAAAACGAGTGGACTTCGGTGTGTGGTGAATACTGCTTGGTATACCTACATCACATGTTCTACGGTCACAGCATGCAGAACTTCGTGAGGATATTTGATGAAGATGAGTGTGCAATGATATAATAGTTGATAATTTATTCAAGTGTTATTTTAAATAAAATGTAAAATTTTAATTATATTTGGTTAGGTTATGTTAGGTTGTATAGATTATGTTTAGGATATTCGATGAAGATGAAACCCTGTGCAATGATGTAATAATTGATAATTTAATCAAGTATTATTTTAAATAAAATGTAAAATTTTAATTTGTGGTATTATTTCGTAAAACAAAATTCTATATAAAATAGATTATTTGGTTAAGTTATGTTAGGTTGTATAGATTATATTTGGTTAGGTTATGTTAGGTTGTATAGATTATGTTTAGGATATTTGATGAAGATGAAACCCTGTACAATGATGTAATAATTATTGCATAAAACAAAAATCTATTTAAAATAGATTATTTGGTTAGGATGTAATAATTGATAATTTATTCAAGTATTATTTTAAATAAAATATAAATTTTAATTTGTGGTATTATTGTATAAAACAAACATGTATATAAACAAGTAGTGTAGTAATTAGTGCCGGTGGGCCTTATCGGCCTTCGGCGATAACGCCGGGCGAGTTGAGTAGGGAATGAATGGTCTTATCAGCCTTCGGCTAGGTAGTCGAAATCAAAAAGCTATCTCTGTAACCGTAAGAGCTAGCGCAACGGGGATGGCTGCAAACGATTTAGATGATAGCAAAACCTTTTTTTTTTTTTTTTTTAGTCTGGGTCAGACCCAAACTTGAGCGAGACCCCCGCTGAGCCAGAACACCCCCCAATACAAATGAGCCAGAACCCCCGAATACACACTACTTACATATAACTTATGTTGCAGATAAAATATAATTTAAACTCAATAATAGTTACAAATATAATTGACCATGAGTCATAAGTAGCAAATATGATTAATAGTTTTCATACAAAGATTATAAGCGAGTTTATATAAGCGATATTCCCATGTCTCCTTACGATCAATTATTACTCAACTCAATATTAACCTGACGTATTACGACTTACTAATGTTTATATAATTTATGGTGGTAAGAGACGTAATGTATCAGGAAGTATTAATATCCGATCTATATACTCGTATGTCAGTGGATTTTGCATGTTTAATAGGTTTGTTGTCTTGAGTAATGTAAATTATACGCTGCTAATATTCTAAACTTGAGTAAACAGTGATTGTATGAATATTGAATATTAATATCGATATTCAATATATTAATATTAAGGTAGTAGTATATTATATCCTTATAATTATATTTTATATTAAATACAAGAATGTACATTACTACATGCTTAATTCGTACAATTACAGTTAAACTTTTTTGTTCAAATCTGAAGTTACAATATATCAGAAATAATTACATCCAAAGATTCCTATTGTATCGAACTCTTTTCCTTATAATTTTTCATACTAACTGTTTCCGACAACTTCGTTTGTGTTGACATAAGACAGACAGACAGACAGACAAACATCAGACATATTTAGTATTCATTTAATGTTTTTAATTAACAGAATAATATTGTATATAGCCTATGTCCACCCTGAACCTTATTCTACAGAACGAACTCAATGTTTGTTGTTCGTTCGTTGCAATGAAATAAAATAATATTAGATGGACTTTATTTAAAATTATTATACAAAAGTAGCAGAAATGGTAAAAAAGGTTTCACATTAATTTACCAGTATGGTGAACCTATGATATTAGAAGACGCTAGCACCTGTTCAATAGAAGCGATAACTCTAAACAATGTCTTAGTCCTTCAACAGAAAGGGTTGGGAAAAGACGCTTTACATTCTTATATATTGTGGTCATATAGGCGTCTGACGGATGAATCTTTGGATTCACACATGTTACTTTTACTTCAAGAATCTTTAGTTTAGAAAAATAGTAATGCGTATAACACAAACCATTGGTACTATTAGTACTTAAACAAAATTACCTTTTCTAGAGACCTCATATTGTTAAAACTTTTCTCTACTCCAATAGGCTTAGATTTTTACTTTTTATTTACTAAATAAGTTTTCCATTGAAAATTATATACATTGTGAAGAAAATATTCTACATGTTGACTCTTATTGTAAACTAACAATACTCTAAGTTTAAGAATACGTTTCTTAATTATCTACTGCATCGTATCGAAACAAATACAATTTGGTAATTGAGGTATCTCAAATTCATCGTCCAATTTACTTTTTACATTATACTAACTTACGTTATCTGTTGGTGATAAAAATATTAAATATCTATAAGTAAATTAAAGTGTAAAGGGTAATTCAAAATCTTTATAAAATCTTCATGAGACTTCTAAATCTAATTTCAAACATAAAATAATATCATGTAACCTTATTATAATAATTTTATTTATTCATTAATTTATGTATGTAAAAGGATTCGTGACCATGTCAAACAAAATAATCTTAATCTTAAATATAAATTATTTACTTATAAAACTAATAACACATATAGAGATAACTTGCCCGTTTAATTATCACTAGCTAACTTATGTAGCTTAGCACACATCTATTTGTGGAAGAATATCTAAGTGAGCTAACATATGTAGACTCAGATGGAATACAGAACGACCTAGAGACAGGTGAATAGACGACCACCACCTATATAAGAAACCAAAACCAATGTTCAACACCATTGAATATGATATATGATTATTATATTATTTATATGTCATTTGTATTAATTTGTTAAAAATACAACTTATTATATTTTAAGCTTCTTATTCCTCTTAAATATTACATTTAATTAAAGCTCCGTGGTTATAATATATATGGGTGAAAATAATAAGAATGTTAAATTAATTTCTATATTATTATATGCTATAGTAATTAATTTAATCCTGTTATATTATTTCTGTGCTATCTATTATATACATATAAAAGTATAATCTAATCCTCACGTGTAGTAGAATTTTGATAATTGACGATTGTGACAAAACATTGAATAATAAAAAATCCTCAAATTTTTATTCTCGTACTGGTCAAAAATATAAAAAAGTAAAACCCATAACAATATATATTTTTTTGAATTCACGTAATTGTAGCATGCTTCTTTAAATTGTGTTTTCATCAATAGTTGTGTGATTATTTTATACATTAAAAACAACATAGAAATATTCCTTATATTATTGTCATCTTAATGAACACAATTCGTGACACTTACGTGAATGGTGAAATAAACGTTGTATTATATATATTTGTTAGAACTTACACAATACGGAAATTAAGGCAATGTGACGTTCAATATAAACGCTTATTTATATTAATTCTTCTGACTTCGTCTTCTTTCGTCTTAACGACAGTAGCCAGTGTAACAACCGACATAAAATGGGATTTTTTTTTTTATAACAGAAAGTTTAAAACAACTTAAACAGAATTTAAATTGAGAGTTATAATAACATGTTAAATAAAAAACAACTAATGTTTTCCTAAAAAACAATATTCCACTCCTCATGATGTAAACCTGAACTTACAAACTTTTTTGTATATCATTAATAATTACAGTTTATCATTAATTATAAAATAATTACAGTTAGGATAATGTTAATTGTACAATATTATTTAAGCAAACCTCATATTCGAATTTCGATTTGTAAATATATTTAAAGTAGATATTCACATAAAGGTTTTCAAAATGCGCTCTCGAAGCTGGAAGATAATGGGAGTTATATATCTTATAGCGCTGGAGTAACGATATTGTATTGAAATGTACATATTGTGTCCCGACGGAGAATTTATTTTATCCTTTGTACTGTTATTGAATGCATCACGGAAAACGAGAAAATTTTCACAATGCACTTTTTTAAAGGAAGACTCATTCTACAAATTTCTTTAGAATATTCCGATTAAAAAAAAAAGCATTTATCAATTAAGCAAGATCTTAACTAAGTAACTTTAGTCGTTGTATCGTTGCCGAGATGTTTTTAAGAGTTTATTGAATTTGTCATTATTTCTGTGGTCAAATTAAACTGAATATCTAAATGTTGTTAAATTAATACAAAAGTTATTTACGTAAATATAAAATATTATGATAGTTTGCAGTTACTAATACATAAATTAAATGATTTGTAATAAAAAAAAATTATATAAAGTTAATATTATATTTTTTGCTGTAAATACAATCAAGCAATATATACTCCAAACCAAGTAACATATTAATAGTATTATATAACTTACTATACATGATCTAAACATGTTCTATTCAATTTTATTTTTATTAGCGACACATTTGCTACTCAACTCTTTATCAGACATTATAAAATAAAATAATACTGCGAGATATGAAATACCTATCTTAATAAGATGTAGTTACCAAAATCATATATAAATAAGTTTTAATAACAAAAAATATAAATGCTATTTGTATTAATGTTTAACCTTGAGAAAGATTAGAAATGTAATTGTTGTGAAAATAATTTTAATAAATAGTTCCATTAATTTTTTTTAGCTATTTTAACTGAAATTGAAATCTCATGTAATTTAGATCTTCTTTCAGAAAACCTTGCTGCAACTCCACAAAACACAGAGCGCTCATCTCGAAAGAGCTCAGTATAAGTGTCATTGAAAATAAATATCTAAAAGGATAAGAGAACTGTGAAGTTTAGAGCTAAATATATATAATGATGTACTAAACACTAAAAGATTATAATAATAAATCCTATTTTTAACCCTGTTACCCAAAATTACATTTCCCTATCCCTATCCTAGTGAATGTTACATAAACACTTAATTTTAACCCTGTTACCCAAAATTACATATTCCTATCCCTATCCTAGTGAATGTTACATAAACACATAAAAATAATTTCTCTTCCCTTAAAAGAAAGTGTTAATAGCAATTCCATAATAAATATTATAAATGTTAACTGACAAAAGCCATCAATCAATAACTATACATCTAATAATCGTTTTAACAATCTGACTAAGCTTCACTTCAAATTAATTAAGGAAAATCAATTGGCGAAACTTGTCTAATGCTCTTAAGCCAATCAACATCTCCGAGCACGACTTCTTGAGGTGCATCTTTAGAACAAACTAAATGTTAATTTCCATCGTGATGACTTTAGATTATATAAATTTCTTAAATGTTCTTATATTATGATCAAAAACGATGTAATTCGTAATTAAGTAAATAATGTTAAACAGTTAAAATATCTTATCACTATTTTCTTAAATCTAATTTTCTTAAATATAAGGATAATATAATATAAGGAAGTAAAGAATGTAGACCTTTTCTAATATCTCACACCAACATTTTATTGCAATCAAATAACAAGAGCTTAAAGCTATATCACTTGAATAAATTGTTTTCTTCCTGCTACCATTATTTCAATATTATAAATTTAACCAATTCAAAATTGCAACAACAAACAAAATGTAGATAATTTTTCTCACTTTTCGGGATTAAAATTACCGACGATTATTTATAGAGTTGCAGACAAGAGATTTTATGAAAATTTAAATATTGTAAGTCTCAGAAACTTATTTATTATGTCTAATACTATTATTAATTTGATAGTCGATGGAATACTGTAAGTGGTTTTCGTACTTTCTTATATAATTTTTATTTATTTAATGCACAACGTAATTCAGAGAAATTATCTTTTAAGAAAATTATAGTTGTGAAACCAAAGTTTCAATTTTACAATATTGTTTCCTAATTTCGTACATTAATAGAAGTGACATAAAGAACGAGTCATTATCTATCTAAATATATTATCAGAGGAACTTCTCAAAGTAACATTACTTAATGTAATCCTAACTTAATTTTATATATATTAAATAATAATAAAGTTAATAAATATATTAATCACTAATTTGTATAACATTTTAAGACAGTTATTTATGTTATATTAGGTGTAAAATTTGTATCTTGGAAATAAATATTTATATTATAATTATGAGAGTTGCAACAGATTAAAATAACTATTCTGAGGTTTAAAATTTAGTTCATGTAATTAAGTCATTTTATTTGAAAAGTTACTTATCATTTTAATAGGAATAATACTTCGTCTACTACTACTACTTGGTTTAAACTATTTAATCGCATATGAGCGAACAAGTATCGCCTATAATCTCGGCCGACCGGAATAACATCAAAATATATTTTGGTATTGAGTTTGTAAAGTCGAGATAATCCGAAATCCTTAGTGCATCCTTAGCATATTAAATGGATTGTTAATAGAATCGATAACCCAGTGTTATCATGAATAGAAAGTTTATATTTGTTGAGTTTGTTGTATAAAATAATTCACCAACACTGATAACATTTGATTCGAGACTGTGTTCCTGTGAACACAGTCTCCGTTGTTCTAACAACCCAGTTATCGTTTCCGTATCCGCTTTGATGACATTAAATTTCTATACAAACGTTGTATAGAATATTTTTATATTATACAAAATCCTTTATATTATCATTCCTTCGAAAATCCAAACGAACGTTTATAGACAACGGCAACATCAAATAACATATTCTATAATTTACACAATACTTTATACTTAATATACTTATTATAAACTTCTATAACAGGTAACTTTATACCTACTAATGACATAATTTTATTTAACCATAAGTTGAATAAGTCGTGAGCGTGTTCTTAATTAGTGATGAGGTACTCTCGCTTACAACTTCGTAAGGAGGATTACACCATAAATGTATCTAGGCCTTGTTTCAATGTTTAAGTTTCTATGTAAGTTCACTAATTTTCAAATCGAGACTCGAAAATTAATATTTTCTATGAATTCAACCGAACACACTTATTATTTTCTCTAGATTATGATAAAAATATATTTAGGTTTAAAAGTACAAAAAAAAGCTTAAAATAATATAATAAACTTACTATAAACACTACACACTTTACTAGTGTGGGTAGAAGTAAATAAGTATGAATTATAAATACACTTATATTTTTAAAACACCGTCTGTCATGTTATCAAAATCGATTTAGTAATAGATATTTTTCAATCTGATATCTGTCTTTAGATTCTCATATCTAAAATAGTCAAATAGATTTTATCTGAACCCTAATGCAGGGTTCATGCTTGGCCAAATGCCAATAACGTGTATCATTTGGCGCAATTACGTCTCTAGTTTAATGTTTATTTATGAAATTGCATCTATAAATATAATAGTACCTTATAAGTCACTCAATCTAATGAAAAGAAAAAAATAATTAATGATTTGATCTGTAGTTCAGAATTAATGTTCCTAATATCAAATCAGCTTTCGATTTATTTCTATTTTTATGTTCGAAGTTTATTAAAAATAGTCGTCAAAATATCGAAAATAAATTTAAAAACCTTGTACTTATTAAAAATAATCTCTTGAAATAACAATTATTTTTTTAAACGTTCAAGCAACCACAATCAGTACGATGGTATAAAAAGACCTGAAAAAGGCATAGATATTATATATTTAAAAAACTAAATGATTTAATGATATCATAAATTTAATTCTATTGCAGGTACAAACAAATACTATATATATAGTATAACAATGGTAATTGGTATCTCATTCTTAAATTTTGTTTACATACAAAATTGGTACACATAATTTCTTTAATTTAATTATTAATTAACAGGAAATTCCTTTAAAAAAATTGTCAAACTTATTAGAGTTATATTTTATGCTAAAGTGGGATTAAAGACGCAGGTATTGGTTAAAGCGGGAGGTTCGATATAAACTTCAGAATTGGTATTTCAAGAGGTATGCAAATTCAATCTGAACTCGGATCATGGTCCACTTTAATTTGCTTACGAATTGAGAATAGCTGTTGTATATTCTCAATTCGTAAGCAAATTAATATATTGTAATATATTTCTATTATATTAATTCAGGTAATCTTTTGTCACGGACGTCATTTGCTCATCCTTGGATAAAAATATACATAAAACTAACAAGATAATAATATGATTTTTTATTATTAATTTACATTGCATTGTATACTAACTGTCACCCGTAACTCCGTCCGCACTTTAAGTGGAATCTGGAATAAAAGTTCAACTTAAAATCTTAGACTGTCACACGTCATTAAAAGACTGAACGTCTTATATGACGTGTTAACATTTTTTATTGATAGAAGAACGATCTTTCACGACCGCCGTTAATACTCTAGATGACCTAAAAACCGGCTTCTTTTGATAATGTATACTATTTCTATTTATTAAATATTATTAAATATTATTAAATATCTTTGACATACTCGTATTTAGTTAGTAGTTAGTTATTTTAACATACTAAAAATATAAACACATGATAACATAACTTTTTTCAGAATAATATTAAATACATATACTTATATACTATACCTGCCTCCTGTCTGGAACCCTTCTTCCCAGACACAATCGCAGTATCGCAGACTTTCATTATTTATTCTTGTTAAAGTTTGTAATGATTTTATTAAAATATGTCTGTTATCAATATTTTTTAATATAAATTAGAAGTAACTCTATTTAAATAAATATAGACACATACCGTAATATACATAACAAAGAATAATAGCGGTAAATATTTACATAAAAAAAAATTCTTAACTTTACCTATACTAATGTAATCTATTAATATTATAATTTAAAATATGCGTTAATACAACATAAATAGTAAAATAAAAGAAAAATAACAACGGCATTTTAAAATTTTACTTCCAGAAAGTGATATCACCTGTTTAATAAAGGCCAACAATTCCTTTGTACTTTATCAGAGGATAGCGTACACCTTTATATTTTTACATAGTTCGTTAATTTGCATGCTGATGAAGACATTCTTTTATTTCTTACATTTTTCCTTTAATAAATTTTGTTTGATATTTATTATTCAAAATTTAACAATTGATGAGGTAATTCTTTACTGCCTTTTTATCCTTTCATTTTTATTTATTTATTATAAATAATATTAAATCGATACGTTCTTACGATATTTATTTTGTTCATTGTTATTTTTTGGTATAAAACATTGTAAGAGTCATACATAAAAGCTACTTAATAATCGACATTTTATGAAGTAAATAATGCTCCATACAATAATATCTCATAAATAATAAATGAATATCAAAGACCTTCTTAAGAATTCTTAAGGACTTAAGGACTGCAACTAGCTTATTTAATTGATCATTACTGCAATATAACAATCTGAATCGGATTTGCAAATTGGAAACACAATCTTGATTCAAACACAAGTTTAAAATGCGATTATTATTGACTTCATTCTCTCTCTCTCTCTCTCTCTTACTTAATATCATTGAAAGCGGTAGATGTGATTAATAAGAACAGGACTTGGAAACTTTTATTCTAGATATTTTATGTTAAGTTCCAATCAACTTCTTTCAGAAATAATACTGCTTCGCTAATGAATTCTCCGTTGCACTCGGTATAACAACTTCTATTGAAAACAGATTTCTAAAGAGGATCTGCCAGCGACTTGTTAAAGCATTTCTAAATATTTGGAAACATTTATTACTTCAAGTAGTTGAGTTATTCAATGGAATTATTAATAGACTTATTCAATGGAATTACCTATTTCAGTCCAAGTTATATTAATATGAGAGCCAAGGTGATAACTATTATAATTGTGAATTTAAAATATATAATACATATCAGGTATATATTTATAGGTGTATATTCTTCAGGAGCTTTTCCTTTTTCGTCCCCTTCGATAGAAGAACATTGCAAGTTTGGAACTCCTGATCGAACTCAGGCTTTTATCCGCACATTTCCTTAGTTTTTAAACACTTTCTTATACTTTGAATGTCATAGTGCTATCAAAATGCATTATTCAAATTTAAGGTGTCTCCTATTATTGTATGGAAAGCTGAAATAATTTAGCATTAATCCGATGGTATTACAAAAAAATATTTATAAAAATTAAGCTTTTCTCAGATTGCATTCCAAATAAATATGTATTTAAAGTTTTAAGAAATTAATTACATGTCAATACGTTCTTATACGAGTAGTCTTCCATATACTGCCATTCGTGTCTTGCATTGTTATGTTTATCTATTTAATGTATTATCGTTCATCTAATAGTTATATATAGATAGATGCTTCGATATTATAGCAAATTTTTGATACAATAAGTATTATTAAAAGAACTATTTATCTACGCTCGAATCTGCCTTTTATTTCATCAGTAGTCGGTTTGAAAATCATATATTTATTATTGTAATAATTAATGAATTATTCAAGATGATCACTAAAGGGGCTTTATGTTTATAAAAGCCTATGATTGACTAGTTTAGTATCTTCGTGTAGACTTTTCTCTGTAGTGCGTGCTACATATTATTAACTTAACTTAACTTAACTTATCTTCACGCCATATCCCTTGCGGGGTAGCCAGATACGACGGAGCGCCAAACTCTACGCTACGCTACATATTATTGAGATCCCAAATGATCCTCAACTCTTCATTTCGTGTGTATGCAAGTATGTAAAATAGAAAAAAATATTAGAAAAGAGAAACAAACAAATATAATCACAGTTTCATGAAATATCTGCTTTGTTGGTCGGTTTTTCATATACGATGAATTATTAAACCGACTTAATTATTCAAATTTTATCTGCAGTGCATACATACAACTGTACATCCACTGGGTATTATGCAAATAAATAAATAACTCTAAATATTGTAAACAACAGTTTTTTTTTTAATTAATTTTCTATATATAAATTATATTTATTGTAAACATAGTTATGGAAATTAATAGAAATAAAATTATTACAATAAAATAATAACAAATAACTCTTAACAAATCTAAATTTCACGTAATTGCAGTTAAAATATCATATTGAGATATATCATTGCAAGATCATATTATTGAAATTGTGTGAAGAAGTATAGAGTACCATTTATTGAGCTGAGCGTAAGCGAAGCGTTTGGGAGACCTTTTTTTGTGTTTAGTTATGTCCAGAATGCGACGAGATAATTGCATAAAAATTTTCTCATGTATGTTTGAGCCGAACGCGGATGTTATAGCGAAAACAGATTTAAAAAATGTTTAGCCATTCAAAAGCGATCAAGAAAAGAAGAAAGGAGAGGGGCTCAGCTCAACACCCGCCGCGCACGTTTGGCGGATCCTAGTTTATTTTTAATGAACACATTACATTAAGGTGAATATAACACCAAATATTTATTTACATAATGCTGATTGAAATAAAAATATTCAAATTAATTAATTAATTTACTGAATCTATAACACATTTGGCTCAGATTCCATTATTCAAAACGATCTACTTCTCGCTTGAGATTTTAAATACATACACAAACACAAAAACAATAAAATAAAAATATATAATATATATATAAGGAATACACGTATATAATTACCATCGGGTTATTCAAGATATTCTTACATCTCAATGTCCTAAAAGATTCATTCACTCTGACTCATTCATATATAAATAAAATTTATACTTTTGTGTCATTTCAAGGAATTCATTGAAATAAATACCTTATCTATGCAAGAAGTTGTAAATTACAGGTAAATGCAACTCCTGCTAAAATTACTATAATTAATATTAAGGAACGCTGTTTTAATTACGCTCGTTGCTGTTAATGGTTCCTTTAAATAATTATTTACTTTAATTAACTTCAATAATTTTAAACCATTTTGCTGACGTAAAACTTGTTAAGGACCTTTAAAACTAGAAAAAATATATTGTAATATTATGTATTAATAAATATTATGCATAAATGAAGATTTTTTGACAGTTCCTTAGTTTTCCACCACCTTAGCCACCCTGATTAAAGATGTACAAAATTTTCTTATGATATTACATTTTTTTCAAATAAAATAATTATACTACCGTCATACTTGCATAAATAAAACTATAATAAAAGGGTCGTTTGAGCAATCTATTCGTACTTTGAGAGTTCCGACAGGCTTTGTTCCGATTTTAAACGCTTAGACGTGCATAAAAGAAGAGATTTCCGAAGACCACTAAAGTATAAAAATTATATCTATTTAAAATGACGATGGAGCGAGGCAACCGACAACAATCAATTGTTACAATCTTATTCAAGGTGTGGTGGTGGCTTTTAATGTAAAATATGTTTTTTACAAAAAATAATTAATAAAAATAAAACCAATCAGCAAATTTGGTTTTAAGTCTAAAAATAAAACAAGTCACATTATTCTGGTATATAAAAAAAAATATTGTGGTTATAAATTTTTAAAGTTACCATGCTGTAAAGAGAAAGTTCCTTTATAGGATCACTTTATTTTTTGTCTATATCTCTACACTACACCTCTTTACCCGACTATGTCACAAAGAGGGTCGAATTTTTTATGAAACAGAAGAAGTAAGTACAAAACTCGATAATTAATTCTTACATAGAATAAAAAGTATTAGAATTTGCAGTTGAATAATTAACAATGTAATATATAAATTCTTGTATCACAGTTTTAGTTATCATACTCCTCCGGAACGACTTCGATAAAATTTTACATGTATATTCAGTAGGTTTGAGAAAAGGTTGGTATCTATTTTATACCCCTAAGTGATAAGAGATGTCCACTCCAAATTTTATTATTTAATTTTTGGACATTTATTTATATTATTATAATATGACATTCAAAAATACATACAACCCTACATTTTCAACCTTCTACCATCAACCCCTATTTTCAAATAGCGATATAAGTAATTCAATAATTTTCAACTCGGGTGGATAACGTGTCATTTGATCAGTTATCCCCACTAGATCTACAGATGTAATAAATAGATAAATCCTAAAGTTACGGCCGCTTATTGTTGACTCTATGAAAAGAAAGAATAACTATATTAAATATTACTATACATAAACTTGAATTACAATAAGTCTTTTTAGTGAACCATTTCAATAATAAAATATTATTTTTGATGTCACTACTGAATATTAGTAATAAAAACGGCGCGATTTGGATCTGGATTTCTTTACTTTCCTACAAAATTTCCCCCATACGTCGATAAAGGAGTTTCTTTCCAATGAATACAATATTACTAACTTTTTTAATCATAAAATAATTCAATTTGTTCTACATATTTATGTGTTCTCAACAGTGAATAATGCCAAAAAGACGCAAAGTGGGGCTTCTTTGGACCGTAAAACACCTAGCGCTGCAAGCATGCAAAATAGAAGAGCCCAAAGAACAAAAGAACAAAAATAGCAAGAAAATACGAATTCGCGTTAGAGCCTTACATGCAACTGAATCAGGAGTGCACGAGCTGAACGAAATAAATAAAAAAGATTAAAACAAAGACTGATTTTCTTCGTTTTATACTAGATCCTGAGCAAATGATCAAAAACGCCAACAGGTTCCTCGATGATTTACATCTGATGCATTCCTAGCATTCGAGTATGAGTCAGATATTCAATATTGTGCTCTTTCAAAATTGATATTGGTGCTATGGATAAGGAATGTCCGAATTTTTTTAATTGTGTAATCGTGCGAATGCTTTTGCTGCCTTTACATGAACGTTACTCTAGTCAGAAGTACCACTTTATGTCACATGGGCTCAAACAAAAAAATGGTCACCCTGCAAGCAAGGCACATAGGTTGATGAATGTCCCACTTTATTCAAATCAAACGTCTTGGGCCGAGTATTTACAGTTAATCCATGGCAAACTAAGTGCTTTTATCGTCGACTGTTGTTCGTTAATATCACCGGCCCATTATCATTTCAAGATATAATCCAATGTATAAAGATGCATGCCTTGCTTGCTTGCTGCTTTATGACGACTACCAGTAGGAATGTATGCTTGAAGAAGCAGAAATGAACTGTATAGCAAATCAACTTCGTCTACTGTTCGCTATAGTGTTGATTACATGTTTCCTGACCCGAACAGAGATGAATTCACTATGGTACATAAACATTCACTTGAAGCTTTAAATAGAACATTGAAAGATCTTAAAATCAACGACAAACTTTGACGGCACTCTGGTACTCCTTTCAGGAGATTTTTGACAGACACTTTACGTCATTCCACGTTCTATATATGCTGATGAAATTGACGCCTGCTTAAAATCACCGTTACTCTGGCGTAATGTTGAAAAGTACAACTAAAAGTGAATAGGCGCATTCAAATGCTTCAAGGTCCATCCGCTAAAACATTCTCAAAACACACTGATATCGGCGATGGGAAAGTTACTGTATATGAAATAGGACACATAAAATTATTAACCAATTTCTGCACAATCATTGAGTCGCTAGTTGCTCACATTGACCAGATATTCCCCGATGTACATACAAGATATATCATATATTACGTAAGAGCAATTTAATCACCAAAAAAGTGGACGTCAACGAATTAAATCTCAAGTTACAACATATATTACCAGGGGACTTGGTGTAATACAAATCTATTGATACAATTTGCAATGCCACTGAAACTGTAAATTATCAAATACAGTTTTTAAAGTCATTAAATTTACCAGGTATGCCGCAGCATAATTTAATTTAAACGATGTGCCAATTCAATTTTAACGTTATAAGTTTGTAATAAAATTAGCATTTGCGATGACTATCAATTAGTCTCAAGGCCAAAGAATATCTGTTTGTAGCTTAGATTTGAGCACACCATGTTTATCGCACGGACAATCATAAATGGCATGCTCTCGAGAAGACAAACCATCCAGTTGGTTTGTTTTAGCTAAAGAAGGGATAACAAAAAATATTGTACACTCTATTGCGTTAAGGGATTGATATAAAAATATTATAATTAACGATATATATAATTAAATCATCATATACAGCGCTCTGTGACTCTTTCACTCATATATGAGAAAACAACGTCTGCCGGATCAGCTAGTAAAAAAAATATTATTATTTACAAGATATATAAATGTTTAGTTCTTCAAAACTATTTGAAATTTGATATGTACATATTTCAAGAAATTAACAAAAACAAAAACAGATTTCTAAAATGAAGATGTTAGTGTAGTAAATAAAATATTACAAAAATATTGGAAAATTTTATTTTACAACGAAATGATTATAAACATAAGTCGAAGCATTTATTTTAAACATATTCAGTTAATTTTAGAAATGAGTGCGTTCAAACAAACTACTCTTCTGATTTATTAAATCATATAGATCTCAAGGTCCTTTCTTATTTTTTTATTATATAAATATTTCAATACATGTTACACATATTCAATGCTGCGATTTTCCTAAAACTTTGTGATTTGATTTTTCGAAAGACATAACATTTAATAACGGAAAATTTGGATTATGGTAATATTGGATATTATAATACATAATATTTCTTACAGTCAATTTAAGAGTAGTCAAAATTGTTTTGCAGTAATTGATTTTTACTCGCGTCGAACTTCACGAGCCATTTCGTTTATTCCATTAAGCACCATTGTCATGCCGGCCATTGAGATGTAAAATAGGGCAAAATGGAATTTCATATTGATTTTGGAATATTCATATCATTATTAAATTTTTCATCTCCTTAACAAAAATATGTATTACTTATAAATATATTTAATATAGATAATATAATTATATCTATTGTCATTTTATTTGTTTTACTTCGTATCTATAGTAATATAAAATAAAAGATTTTTTGTTTGCTTGTATCGAATGGGATTTTAAACATTTTTTTTACTACAACTACATTAGCAGCAGTAACATAGGCTATAATTTATTTCTAAAAAACTTGGAAAAGAGTAAAAACAAGTTTTGTTAGCCAAGGCGTAAAAAGTTGTCTCAAAATTTTCATTTGTAAAAGCTTCTGCTGACTACACATCCCGAAAAGTACTAGGTCACTGTCGAGGCACTGTAATCTGGCTGCGCATGGACATGGACGACCTTGTCAGAGTTTACGCATGCGTCTGCAGGCCCCATAGTAGTAACGCAGAAACTGATCAACTCTTGGACCATGTTCAGGCGAAGATCGACGATGTGCTTTCATCCCGTCCGCCGAAGTCGTAGTCTTCGGAGACTTCAATGCGCACAAGTTGGCCTCGATGAAATTGGGAGTGATCAGTAGAGCGAGGCAGTATTTCAGGCCTGGCCAAACACGCGCTCTACAAAGCGCAGGTCTGGACACACATGGAGTACTGTTCTCATCTCTGGTCCGGATCACCGTAATATCAGATTCTACCATTTGACCGCGTACAACGGAGAGCCGTTCAGATTGTCGGGAACTCGGTGCTCTGCGAACGGCTGGATTCTTTGGTATTGCGTAGAGACGTTGCTTCTCTGTGCGTCTTCTACCGCATTTATCACGGGGAGTGTTCCGGTGAGATATTCGATTTGATTCCTACCACCGAAATTCATCACCACACAGCGCGTCATCGCCTCCAATACCATCCGTACCACCTGGGTGCTTAGCGATCTTCCACTGTGCGGTTTTCAAGAACCTTTCTTCCACGTACCACTTGAATGTGGAACGAACTCCCTTCGGCGGTATTTTCAGATCGGTACGATGAGGATAACTTCAAAAAAGGCGTTTACTCTTACCTCCAAGGCCTTCAACACCCTTGTTCAACACCATTCGTCCTCCAGCTACAAAAAAAAAGATATACTTATATACTTAAAAATATATCTTTAGAATTAACAATAATATCATATAATTGTAAATAATATATGAACACTACACAATTCTTAACTATAAATAATGATCTGATCTGATTGCGAATTTTACACACAATCTTATTTTAAACCCAAGTTTGAAATGCGCTTATTATTGATTTTATTCTTGAGATATTACTTCAGTAAATTAATATAATATCATTCAAGAACCAGTAGAGATAGTGAATAAAAACAGCGCTTGTGAAATTTAATTCTAGACATTTTATTTGAAGTTGCAATCAACTTCTTTTAGAATAAGATCTTCTATTGGAAACAGATTTCTAAAGAGGATCTCACAAAGACTTGTTAAAGCATTTCTAAATATTCGGAATCCTTTATCAGTTTAAATAGTTCGATAATAATATAAGTTAACGGTCTTTTGATTTGCTTTAAAAATCAAACATATTTTACGTATGATTTATTAGGTGAAATTATCTATTTCTTATAAAATTTGGTTCAAAAAAGCCAAATAATTTGAGAAAAAATAACAATATTAATAATATAATATATTTCAAGTACTCGTACATATTACTCTTTCTCAGTAGACAGAAGAACGTTGCAAGTTTGATAATCCTAATCTAATCAACGTCAACGTTAAAACATCATAATGCTATAAAATCCAAATGTATTATTCAAATCCGATTGCTAACCCTGGTGATAACCGTTAATACACAGACTAAAACAGTATTAAAATATATAATATATGTATAAATTGCCAATATTTTTTACAACATTTTAATTTATGTATGTCACCATTATATTGTTTTATAGTAAAATATTTTAAATAATTTCTACTTAAAAAAATACAACTTATTATATTAAACTCATGTAATAAAATTATCAATGGAAAGCATATTGACTCTTAATGAGATAATCGTTCCAAATTAAATTTTTCGACTATAAAATGTATCTTGTAAGTTTACAATATAGAAAGATAATAATGCGCTTAATTTTCAAATAAATTATAGCTCTTGAGCCTCGTCAACGTCGGTCATACATTTAGCAAAACAAACTAGTTCTCGGCTCTTCAGTGACAATTCCCAAAAAAAAATCCCCGACAGATTCATGTTTTATTATATCAGTTTTAGGAATTCTTCCACCGTCAAATGATTTTAATTCAACATGTTTTAACGGATAATATGACAAAGGTCTATAGCAACCTAATTTGACGTTGTATGCCTAGCGAAGCGGGTGGGAGCTAGTATTTTTATAACAGCTCATGAACTAATAGTAATAGGAGACATAAGTTGACGGTCTTGGCTATGTTACTAATTCTACTTACAGTTTAAATGAAATACTAAACTGGACGCCGTATGTTTTTAAGCACAACTTCAGAATAAAATATTTTAATACGTTTTAAAGTTAAGCAAGAACCAAATTAAATACTTATTCCCAAATAAAAATATTTTGACATTTATTAAGCCTTAGAACATTTGAGCTTGATTGATAAAAAATAATTATATAATTCTTCATTACTTTTTCCGAATATAAAGTCTGAAAAGCATTTGAATACTTCTATGGAATCCGTTTTATGAGAAGCCACCATACTGCTTTGAATAATTGATTTTGATATCCTCCTATCAGCTATTTTCTTTTTAATTTAGGTTCTATGTACCTATTATGTAGATTAGGAATAGTACTTTTGTTAAAAACATAAGTTTGTTGTAATTGTATCCATAAACGTTGTGAATCTACTAAATATCAATATTTACTTCATGTACCGTATTATCAAAGAATTGATTACTTTCTTGGAAGTAGTCAGTGTGGTTTATCACAATTGATTGAGTATCGCGGTTGAGTTACCGATACTTTTTTATTCATATTTATTGAAGAAGATTTGTATAAAAAACGATTGTATTTATATCATATGAAACCATCATTTATTTTTTTAAAGTTATAATTAATTTGTACGTTGTAGAAGTAGTAGCGAGAGGTATAATAGCAAAACCTCTCTAAAACTTACTTAAGGATCTCGGCCTTTCTAGAACGATCGTCAATTCATTTCTAGAACGTATTTCAAAGACGGCTTTAGTAGGTTCTTATGATATTTTGTTAGGTAGGGAGAGGAACGTGAACAGTGAAGGTGTGCGTGTATGCGCATAGTAAAGGGGCCCTTAAACCTAAACCTGGGTCGCAAGTCCCAGGCATTGTTTGCGCCTGCAACGCGATGGGCCCGGCACCCGCACGGTAAATCCATGGAATGCTAAGAACCTTCGTCTCTATAACACAAATATTGTCCGAAGAATAGCTTTTAAACATCATATTGTATTGCTTTAACCTGTTAACCGGGCAGTTCCCGTTCAAATTACGCAACATATACCGGGCACGTGACGCATTTACGCGTCTTGCCCCGGGTAACAGGGTAAAGACAAGCATTTTAAAATGTGTAATAAAAAATAAAACAATAAAAAGTATGCAATCATTGTTTATATTACATACATATCTTGCATCGAGAATAGAAGTAAAACATTTAATTGTAAATTCATAACAAAAGTATGTTAAATAATTTAATAAAATTTAAGAGACCGGTTAAAAATACGCATAATAAATCAAAACTTTTAAAGAAAATGTAAAGTGCTCACTTTTGTTACGACCTTTGGTGTAAGATTTAAAAAATATTTAATTTTTTCTTGTATTCTACAATTGCTATAAAATAAATTAAATTGCCTACTCAGGAGTTTAGAAAAAACCCAGACTAGAGAAGTTTCCTTTATATATTATATCTTTTCAACTATATTATTAAACTTTTAGTGATCACATAATAAATTATTTTGAATCACGTTTAATCACTCAAGTACCCACTACCTATTGTATATGTAAGCTGTAAATTTCCTAAAATTGTAAAAAAGTATATATATTTTAGTTACCTAAAATGATTGACATTTGATGTTACCGCTCGCCATTTTATTACATAGTTATATTATAATTATATTTATAATTAATTGTAGTCTTCGTTTTGTTATTCGTTTCCTCATTGTTATCTCCTGTGTTATTGATTAATTCATTCTGTGATAAATATGCTTCTCATTTAATGTTAAAAAACTTTGAGTAAAAAATGTATGCTCCGAAAGTCATCTCTTTTATATCATTAGAGTTATTTTTAGGTTCTATATTTTTTTTCACTAAAATAAGATTATAATAAAATATAAAAAAGAACTATCTTTTGTTTAGAATTATTTCTAAACAGAAGATAGTTCTTTTTAATAAAATAATATTAATTGTTTCTTACAAATCAGAATTTAAAAACATACATTTGACAAAAATAAACTATCACATTTTCTAAATTACCTAACAATATAATCATTTTATTTTCATTAGCGAAATATACTCATATTACAAGTCAACATTACGTAGTTCAGGATGCAAGTAATTTACGATTAACTGAAAAATGTACGAAGCAAAATATTATTTGTAAAAATACATGAACAATTAAATAAAACTATGTATATTCACTTATGCATGGCTCATTCAATGAAACATTCGTACAGAATTATAAATTAACATACATACATACTTTTCCAAATGTATATGAAACACCAATTAACTACATCAGAATCATTATAATCTTCAAGGTAATGATGAATAATGATTTCTATGAAAAAAATCTTTTGAGGTTAACGCTATTAAGTTTAGGAGATAGTAAAAGACGTAGACTCTTAGACTCTTCGTAACTTTAAATCTGCTTTATACCTCTTGTGGCATGAAACATAAATTATAAAGAAGTAGAGATCGCCGTGACTATAATAGACTATTGTTTTCGAAAACTATTTACTTACCTTTTTCTATTAGCATTAAAATATTATATCCTAATTGTATGCAGTTACACCAAAATAACTTCAATTTATATAAATAAAATAAAAACTGTCGTCATAAATTAAGTTACTTTATGTTTCCTTTGATATCTTATACAAATACACATATAATAAGATTTAGATTATATGAAGATAATTCATATAAAAAAATCTTTAGTAACCTTTTCTTCCATAAACTAAAACAGAATGTTATGAAATTAATTAGTGCCTCCTTTTATATACTGTTCTAGATCTTTATCTTTAGCCATTGAATCTTATTGAACTGGAAAAAGTTTTCGATAGAGTTGCACGAAAACTTGTAGTGCAAGCTTTTACTTAGATCTAGGGCTTTTGCTGAAAACTATGTCTCCATAATAAAAGACACGGACTACAACAGTGCGAACCAGATGAGGATCCCAGCACTGACAGACTGAGAAATAACAATTGGCATTCTTTAACGATCCGCACTTAGCCCATTAATATTTAACCTCGTCATGAATTTCCTCACAAAGGCTATACAGAATGCCTTACTATGATGTCTCTTATATAGAAACGATATTGTTCTTGCAAACAAATCAGCAAATGACATGTAAAATGACCTGAACATGTGGATTAGAGCGCTAGAATCAAACGGCAGCCGCATAAGTAGATCCAAAATGGAACACATGCACTGTGCATTTGAACCAACACCAACGCAAGGCCTTAGCAATCTGAATATCGGTGGCATTCCAGTACTGAGTCACTGTCACTGTAACTGAGTTCCAGGAACCTGAAGTCAATCTTAACGATCAGTGCAGACTAACCGCTGATGTCAATACCAGAGCACAAATTTCTGGATGAAGTGGACGAAAGTTTAAGGCGTTTTGTGGGATAACCGTATGCCCCTTAAGACCAAGGGTAAAGTCTACAAAGCCGCTGTCAGACCAGCAATACTCTACGCCAATGCCAATGGAATGCCAGACTGTAACTCAGACACACGAGCAAAATCCTTTATGTCAATGAAATGAAGATGTTAGGATGATTGTGTGGTGTAACTAGAATGGACGGAATAGAGAACGAGTACATCCGAGGTTCGCTTAAGGTGGCTCCGATTCCCTGTAAATGGATGACTGCGATGATATGGCCACATACAACGACGACTAGAATACTACGTGGTAAAAACTGCCTCTAACTTCCTCGAAAACCCCTAAGGAGAAGACGTCCAAAAGCTACGTAGTGGTCCAATATAAGAAAGGAACTAGAAACCCTTAACTTAGACAAAGACAAAAACAATCCAGAACAGAACGGCCTGGCGCAAAGTGCTAAAGAAACCCGACCCCAAATAAAGGGAAAAGAGAAGGAAGATTTTCTTCATGCGTCTGCTATCTTGAATCAGAATAAAATTTTATTTTATTTAATGCCAAAATTTATCTATTTATGGATTCATAAATAGATTATAACTTGTAAAAATAAAACACATTAATATAAATCTGTTTGTTTTTTTTTTTTTTTTTTAAAGACCATAGACCTTTGTCCATGCCTTTCATTGTGATTTTAAACAATTTTATTACGATTTTAATTGCGATGGTAACTTCGCAGGAAATTGTACACCTGCACAAGTTTTCGAAAGCTATTTTAGAAATTGATAATAATAATAAATAAAGTAAATAGTAGTAGTAGTAAGCTAGGTTATTAAGTTCACTAGCTTTTTCATAGCCTCGGAGTCACGGTGAGAAATTGCCATCTTGAGATTGTACTCTACAAGAGTTCTATCGGAGGTATCGCCGGCCCGCCTAATGAATCTCACAATGGCGTCTTCGTCGATATCCGTGTAGTACGTAGAATTTCTTGTGTGTCTAGATAAAGCCACCACTGCGTGTGGGACACTTGTCAGGTACGATTTTGGTTTGGATTTCGTTTGGATGATTATTACCGACTCGTATGTTAATCCCTGAGCTTCATTGATGGTGAGGATGCGCGAGTTTTCCCCTTTTCCGTACCCTAGGTTTGTAAGGTCCGCTTTTTCAGTCTGTGTGTGGACCAGGTACAGGGTATTAGGAAAGTCAGCTTCGATGGTAGCACTCGTAAACCTGACTGTTCTCAGAGAGCGAGTCAATGAATGGGCTGAGTATATGCCGTTGTATACCTCGTTTAGAGCATAGCTTACGTCCAGGGGACATCGGTAGGTTCTTAAGAGCTCTTGACTGATAGACGTCACGAGGTATGGGCTATTATATTTCATATGGAACAGATTTAGCCGGTTTATATAAGGAATCTGGTTTTTGTCTCCGATTAGTGTGACTGCTTTGGCCTCTGTTAGTCGGGCCGCCATAACGATCGCTCCGAAATGGTTCATCAAGGCCTCGTCAACGATAAGTCGTTCAGGCTTTTCTTTGACGCCATTTATTAATATTGAAGCCATCGTTCGGACTTTGGTCTTCCCGTCCTTTGGACAACTGAGGGCGAGTTTATTCCTGAGCTCTAATGCTGCCTCAGTCGTCGTTGTTGCTATCAAGTCACCTTCAAATACGAAGTTGTTTACTACCCAAGTCGATTTTCCACATCCAGGAACGCCGTTGACCCAGTGGAAAATTGGTGCTTCCCAGTCTTCCCAGGGTTTGCTAAATCCTCTACGGCTGTAGCCATTTGGAGGATGTTATCTTCCAGCGAGACCTCTGTGCAGCGGGCTACTACAAGTATTGAGTCTTCAGCGGGTGTTAAATACTTGGGCGGTCCAGTTACTCCTTTGGGGGTTTCAGCTATTTTAACGAATCCATTTTTAACGCTGTAAGCCGCCATGTGGGGAATTTTAGATGTTTTACCCCGTACATATTCAGATGTAGTGTTGTTGAAAATGGCGGCTTTTTCTTCCTTGAGTAATACTTTAAGAAGACCTTCGTTTTCAAGTTCGAAGGTCCGCCTGATCTTTTCACAGATCGCAAGGTTAGTTTTGATTGTTTCCCTTATAGATGCTGTGTACTCAAGAAACGCGTTTCGCATATGTTCGTTGGCACCACTGGCGGATGGTAAATCGGGTGCACTTGTTTGTCCCATGTCGGCTCTAGTTCTGTTCTTTTTATGATATTTTTGCTTCGGTTTAAGCATTGTAATCATCTTATTAAATCCTTTCTTAGTTTTTGATTTGTCCTGTGTTATTTTGTTGGATTGAATTTCGATGGCAATTTTCTCTTGAAGGCGTGCGGCGCTGCTTTGTAGGATCTGGTTGCTTGGTTCGCCCCAGGTGTTTTCGGGGGTCGTAGTCCTATTTGGTGTTTTTCTTATTTTAAGGAACGTTAGGTCTTCTCCGCGGTCTTCATATACAACCACGTCGTGGTACCTTGAAGCATTTATAGATCCTATGAGATTTGCTACAGTTCCTTTGTCATAGCCAACTCGCATAGCGTCAACGCTTATTGTTTTTGGACTAGTGTTAATATTTTCAGCTCCTAGTGTGCTCAGGTGATCGAGCATCTTACATGCATTTGTGTAAGGGGACTCTGGGTCATTAGCGTCCAGTAGTGCGATGGTTTTGTTCTTCCTCCGCACTATTCGGCAATCCCAGTCCCCCAATGTGACTTTTGGCATGCTGTCGTACATCGACCTCTTCATTGTTGCCCTATCGGTACTTCCTTTAGTGAGGGCAGCTAGTCCGTACCGTCCGTAATATAAATCTGTTTAATTACCCTCCTTAATAAATTGTTAATCAAATAAACGCCGCGTTGATCAGAAAAAAAGTATGTTCCAAATCAATTATCAAGTTCTAATTTATTAGAAATTGTTTAATGAAGTTATAGCAATCAATATCACAATATTATAATATTGATAATGGATTTACATAAATTAATTGTAATTAATATCAGTTTATTTTAGTTAGGTTCTTTATGAGAAACTATAGGTATAAAAATAATATATTGTGTAGTTATATGTTTCATTTATATTTTCAAAAATATGTATTTTACGGTATAATATTTTTGGTTTAATTATGAATTGGTCATATTGATTCGTTGATATTATAATTAAATGTATCGAAGACGTAAAAACACATTAAATTTCTTTGAGAACTATAAACAATAACAGTAAATGAATTATTTTAAGGTATCCAACCCTGAAACACCAATAATATGTATTGAAGAGATTCTCGTAAATGTTTTGTAACTACACTCTCGGGTTGCAGTTACTGTATTTATATATTTTATAGCGCTGCAGTGGATACTGTTTTGTAGTTTACATATTGCAGTATGGAATAATTTATTTTCTCTTTATACTTTTGTTAGTTCTACGTCTATACTGCTGAATGTTTTTTACCTTATATTACGATGAGGATAAAAATGTTTTTGTTTTTAAATAATCTGTAATTTGTATTTGATTATGTTCCACATAATTGTATTTATTAGTCCTTACTTAGTTTGGTTTAAGAGATTATCTTTTGTAGCAAAGAAATATAAAAACCACAATAATCTAATCTAATCAAATAATGATTAATCAATATTTTACTGAAGAAAATTATTATTATTATTAAATTCAGTAGAATTTTTAATGTTGGTTGTTTTCTTACTCTTAAACTTGTATTTGGAGCTTATCCTGTGAACATTTGTTACACATTTTAGTTAATTCAAGTTTTTTTATCTGCTTTTTCTTATTATTCTAAACTGATATAAAATATCTTAAGTAACATTAGTTATTCTTCTAATATTTAGTAGGTACTAATTGTTTTTTATACTTAAGAGACTACAAAAATGACTATCCTGTTATATCAATTACTTAATTCTCTTGTGTTGTGTACTTTCGAATCCTAATAAGTAGTAGGACACGTTTAAATAAAACCATGTTAAACCAATATATGGTTACGTTTCCGTGAACACGATATCTGCAAGGCATCTGACAGCTTATAATGTAACCAATATATACAAGTTAAATATTTAGAACAAAATTATTTATACAAAATATTGTATTTGAAAATTACATTTTGCTAACAAATAAAGTCAAAAAAGCTTTTACATCGTCACTTATACTATCCTTTGTTCAACAAAACTTTCGATTTTAGGAAGTGACATCACCTAACCTATAGGGGCAATGTCCTTAAACAATGCCTTTGTGCTTTCAAAAGGCACCCCTAGATCGCTTTGAAACCCTTTTCATTCTTACAAAGTAAGATAATTTTGCAATCTGGAGGAAAAAATATAGTTTCATATTTCATGTGCCTTTTGTCTTTATTGTACGGTAATATAAATGTTATAAAAAAAATAATAAAAAAAAAAAAAAAAAAACAGCGATTTTTGGTATTTATCTTACAAGACGATCGTAAGGAAAATATTATTTCTTGTTTTAGTCGATGTTATTGAATTCAAAGTTTAATTTAAGAGTATATTATTTTAATGTATTTAATTAAAAATTATTAATATAAATATTTTTCTTGTAACAGCTATAAATGCCTCTATTGAAAATGATGCCTCTATTAAATCTCTATGGCTGCGACGTGTAGCTATGAAAGCAATTAAATCAATTTACTAGAACATTTCAATGCAACCCAATGATTGCATCAATATCTCTAATCACGGGATTGTATGAGGCTTCCATAGTATCAGCCATAAATATACTATTTTGGGTACAAAATTTGTACCATATATCATGCCATACCTCTATATATTGTCACTTTTATTATTTACTAGCTTTTGCCCGCGACTTCGTCCGCGTTTCCGTCGTTTTTCGAAAAAAAATTAGCAGATGTCCTCCCTCATAGTTTTGACGTAACAGGCAGATTCACTTTCGTATTTTAGAAGGGCAATAGTAATATAATATGCCAATCCACAAAACTGTTGAAAAATATAAGTAACCGCAGAATATTATAATATACCCACGCTATACCCACGACTCGGTCAGCGTGTAACTCCTTGTTTTTTATTAAGATAATATATTGCTAATATTTTTAGATCAAATTAAAATGTTTCAGCGCAAAGCTTCTGGGTAGACTATGTTAAGAGTCGACCCGTCCGGCACGTGAACGTAAAGATTCCTAGAATTGCTAACCCGGGAAAGAGCGACGTATAATTGACCATGCGAGAAACAGCTAACACCGAGATCTACTCCAGCAACACGAAAAGTCTGCCCTTGAGCTTTATTGATAGTCATGGCATAGCACACCGATACTGGGAATTGCGTTCTTTTAAATTGGAATGGAAAATTATTTGGTATTATGGGAATTCTGGGAATAAAGACAGTTTCTCATGCACCGCAACCTGTTAAAATTTGAGCCTCGATTACATTTTGTTGCAACTGGGTTACTTTTAGCCGAGTTCCATTGCAAAGTTGAGGTGGTCTTAAATTTCGGAGCAGAATTATCAGTATGCCAATTTTTAAACAAATTATATGAGAAGGTAGTCCAGGCATACTTAAAGAATTTAAAAATTCTATCGGGTAATTAGTGGCTTCTTGTTCATCAACCATTCTATTTATTGAACTATAAACTTTGCTTTCTCCCTGTATATTAGACAGTATTTTATTATTAATTTCAGATGCCTGGTCATTGCGAGGAGTCAAAATGGACCTTTCGCAAAGCCAAGAATTGTCCCTATTTAATATAATTGTTATGTCACCGTAAACCGAAGATATAAGATGTTGTTGGGATTGCACTATACAACATAACTCAGGTGTCAGAATAAGTTTTCCTTGGTGTAGTTGTGGATAGGTACCTTCACCAATCTTCAATAATGTATCAGAAAATTCACGATTATCTGCGTTGTCTCCAGTTCTCACTCGCATATTTATAGTCAAATGCACCGATTGTATATCACGCCACAAATAAGAGCTTTTCAGGCAAGCCCTAATCTCATCAGCTCGGGTTCACCGTGGTATTACCGGTAAGGTTTGTCGGAAATCACCACAAAATAAAACCGTAATACCGCCCATTGGTCGATCATTTTGTCTTATGTCCCTTAGAGTTCTGTCTACTGCTTCTACTCCTTTTCGATGGGCCATCGTACATTCATCCCATACGATTAAATTACACTCACGCAATACCTTAGCTTTGTCGCTATTTCTTGAAATACTACAGGTTGGACTTTCCGTGCGATCTAAATTAATTGGTATTTTAAACATAGTGTGAGCAGTCTTACCTCCTGGTAGCAATGTTGCAGCTATACCTGATGAAGCCACGGCAAGAGCGATTTTACGCTGATTTCGAACATAAGCTAATATTAATTTAGTCAAAAAAGTTTTCCCAGTTCCTCCAGGTGCATCTAAAAACCATATTGTTCCTAAATTATTCTGCACACTCTCGCACACGCGATCATAGACTAAGCGTTGTTCTGCAGTCATCATTGGGACACCGTTTTCTAATGTTACCAGCAGTTCCATTGGGTTGTAACCAATCTCTGCGGAATATTCCCTATTGGTAACCTCTCCGACTGAGGTTGGCGTTGGCAAACCATATTCACAAAGTGATTTACCGCCTACTGCTGTTAAGTCTTCCTGAAGAGCTAATAAGCACTGATTTATAGCCAGATCTCGAAAATTATCATTAGTTGCGCCTTCATTATTGTGAGATAAATTCCGAAGAAAGTCTTCTGCAAATTTTTCTTTATATTTTTCCCATAATTGGACAGGATCAGATAAATTACAAAATGTGAGTAATGTTACAAATAAATGGCGTAACCGTCGTGGATTATCACTAACACAGGATTCTGCTAAAGCGTCATCCCAATGTTGATCATTTTCAAGCAAATGACGCGCTTGGCAAGCTGCATGATAAGTTGGATAAACAACATCGTCTACTTTTCTCAAATCTATAAATGATGTTGGTCCTCGCACTGTATGTAATAATAATCTCAAATAAAAACACTCTGCGTTGTTAGGATGAACAGTATACACTCTACCAAGAACATGTTCTTTGAAAATACCTGTCTCGCCATCTACAGGCCCGCCTCGGCGTCTACGGTTAAAGACACCTCGTTGTTTATCGTAGGTATAATACGATGGAACTTCTTCATACAAAAGAGACTTTGCGAAATTATCAGTTTGGCAAAGTCGAAAGAATGCCAATAAAGTTGTTTGTCTAGGGTTCTCTAATCGTTCTGTAACATTTTCGGCGTTAAAATATATACGTTGACCGCCTTCCAGATGAACATCCAGATGGGTCACAGGTGGATATCTTTCGTGAATATTAAAACTTAAGATCCGCCACACAGCTTCTGAAGAGCTGATATATCTGCCTGACTGAAATCTAGTAACTTCATCATGTTCATTTCTTAACGCAAACGTAGCTTGGTCACTGCCCTTGTTAATGTACTTACAAATATATTTAATTGACTCTACACTATTACACATTTCTACATTTATGTGAGCTTGAAATGCTCTGGACAATACAGGCGAATACGGAACGACCCACCTATTATCTAAAGTAACCTGTTGTCCAGACATTCGCTTTTCAACAGTAAAACCACCATTGTCTCTTGAACGGCGACGATATAATGGGTATCCATCATGTCCTGTTACAGTTTCATCCACTAATGCTTTTGGATACCTTTTAGTGCAACGACCGTCTTGCATGCAAGGAGTATTTGCGTTAAATGCACCACATGGACCATGTATCATATGAGTTTTAACAATGTCGTATAACAGGGGATCTGCAGTCGGATCTGGAATTTCAGCACTGATTAATCTGTCTACATCATTAGGTCGAACCTTATCTTTTAACCAAAGCAAGATATGTGCGTGAGGTAAGCCGCGTTTTTGCCACTCAACACTATACATATAACACAATACTTCTCCAAAAATGTTATCTTTGGTAAGAAGATCTATCATTGATTTTAATTTTAAATGAAACACTCTTGCAATAATATCATGGCGGTCATGCGGTGCCTGACCCTCAAGAAGCTCCCGAGTGATTTCATCCCACTTGGGATTGGTAGTTACAGTAACAAATAAGTCGGGACGTCCATATTTTCTTACGTAACAAAAAGCGTCTTGAGTACGTTCATGCATGTAGCGTGGACCACCAGTAAAAGAAGAGGGTAAAATAACTAAATGACCCATATTCACAGTATCGTTATCTTGCTGCATGGCATCGCGAAGGTGCACGTATTCTTCAGCGCGCAGCTGCCTTTGATTAGATCGTATATAAACTAATCTTTCGGTTTCAATTTTTGCGTACATGTCAACAATAAACTGATTAAATAAGCCACGAACAACAGAAACCATCAGACTCCTTCCTCCACTTCGAAGCATTACAAAAGGAACATACTACGTTCATATCGCCTATTTCAGAAGATGATCTGTAATCAATTGTGAGGTTATAAGCAAACCCACTTTTATATTTATCGGACCACGCCACCGAATTTGTAGATTGGTCTACCACGTGTATATCTAAGTCATTAAGACCATGTCGAAATCTATCTGCAGTAAGACGGGCCTCTCGCTGTTCTTCTGTTTCAAGCGACCGAATATTTTCAATTCTTAATCTTTCATTAGATAAAGTAATCAATTGTTCTTGTCTCAAAGAATTGTAATAATCGCGTCCCGACTCTAGTCGTTGTTCATGCTCATGTTCATCTTCAAGAGATCGAATCATGTTATGGTGCGCCCTATCATTTGTCAAACGGTCTTGATATTGAGTAAAAGTTTCAGATTCTCGAGACAAAATATGACGTTCGCGATCAGCTGTAAGCCGTAATTCCCTCTCAGTGAAGGTTTCGGACTCGCGAGATAATGTATGCCGTTCGCGGTCAGCTGTGAGTCGCAATTCTCGTTGTAAAGCAGTTTCAGCTTCTCGGGATAACGCATGTTGTTCCCGGTCAATGGAACGCCTTAGCTCTCGTTGAGAAGAGCTTTGAGAAGCCCGTGTTGTAGCTCGTCTCGCTCTTTCAGCTGCTAATCGCATCTCTCTTTCTGGAGAGCTTTCATTAGCTCGAGATGTTGAGGCACTAACTCTCATAGAGTTTAACCGATGTGCTCTTTCCTCTTCCGATTCTTGAGAACGCGTCATTCTCATTCTCCTAGCTTGACTCGAAGTTCGAGATAAAGATGGTCGTTTTTTAGGTGGCATCGTTTATTTTATTTTTAATCGACGGTAACTTAAATTCTATTTAGTTACCCAACAAAAAACTTACGTCAGAGGTCCTAACTATAGCTAAGTATATAATAAATAGAATATAAATCTAAGTGCCTATTAAAACTAAAATAATATTCTAATCGAATTATAAATATGTACGTAGGTACCTACAAATTACAAAAGAATAAAAAATGAAAATAAAGCTATACTTAATGCGTGTGCAATACTATCTACACTTACCTACTTCACTTAAAAATGAATAATAAGAAATACCTACAACTACTGTAATTAATCAAAGTACCTATGCTAATACAAAAAAAACCTTAGATGTTCTAAGTACAGCTGCTATATAATAAAAAAATATAAATCTAAGTGCCTATTTAAACTTAAATACCTAATATTCTAATAGAATTAAACTAAGAAATATGTACCTACCTACCTACAACTTAGGTACAAAAAAAAAAGAAATGAAAATAAAGCTAAAACACGTGTGCAGTATAGGTAGATAGTAGGCAATATCTACCTATACCTACTTCACTTAAAAATAAATAAAAAATACCTATGAATACTATAATTAATAAAAGTACCTACCTACGCTTTTATCTACTCAATACAAAAAAAACTAAACATAAAATGCCCAAAACTAACCTATCAGTAACTAAAAATCTAACAATAATCTAATCTATCTATCTATTATCTAATCTAAAAATCGAATCTGAATCTACTTAAAAAGAAATAAAATAGGAACTATTAATAGTTAAGAATTTAAACAAAACTAAAACTAATTTAGAAAATAACAACAAAAGAAATTAAAATAAACTATTTAAAGACAAAAAGTCGCGCTGATAAGCACGGTTTATAAAATAACAATTATTGTCTGTCAATAAAGTTCAACACTCTGAACGCATCAACAGCCAAATATTGAATGACGCTTGCGCTCGCCTCCCGCCCCTTTTATACTCTGCCGCCGCGAGCCCCGTCGAGCGCGGCAACCGTTACGCAAAAATAATCCTTATAGCTTGATTCACTATTCACGCGCGATGTCTTGTTGGCGTATTTCATGTAAGTAAGTATAAGTTTGGTGTTTCTATACCGATTTCAATGATTCTTTTTTTATTGAATTGGTGCTAATGTTTATTTTTTTTTTAATTAGGAATGATGGTGAGCATTATTGGTTTTATAAACGTAAAAGTAAACAAATATAATAAGAAATCTCCGAACTGCTAAGCTATCGAGAGTTATGCGTGTTATTGTGAGTTAACTATAAAAGGTAGATATATGCTGTCTTGGAATATTTTTCGTGTATTTTTATGTAGAATATTTCCGTTATACATAGTTTCTATGTAGCTCTAACCATTAAGGCTGCACACGCGACGGAAGCTTAAAAAATCAAGCAACTTCTCCCATTTTCTCAACATTTCCTTTCACTGCTCTGCTCCTATTCATTGTAGTGTGATGAAAAGTATACTTTTACCTGCCCAGGAGTATAAAGAATAATTGTACTAAGTTTCGTTAAAATCCGTCGAGTAGTTTTTTTTTCTATAAATAACATACAAACAGACAGACAGACAGACAAAAATTTTTTTAACTGCATTTTTGGCATCAGTATCGAACACTAATCACCCCCTGCTACTTATTTTGTAAATATATTTCATGTACAGAATTGACCTCTCTACAGATTTATTATAAGTTAAATCTCTATGGCTGCGACGTGTAGCTATGAAAGCAATTAAATCAATTTACTAGAACATTTCAATGCAACCCAATGATTGCATCAATATCTCTAATCACGGGATTGTATGAGGCTTCCATAGTATCAGCCATAAATATACTATTTTGGGTACAAAATTTGTACCATATATCATGCCATACCTCTATATATTGTCACTTTTATTATTTATAACAAATCTTAAATTTCGACTACTTGACATTAAATGCACCAATTTTCACACATGAGTCGTAAACGTTTTCTTCCATTTTAAACAAACAACCACTTTAGCACATTTTCTTTGAAAAATATTATAAGGTGAGAATATTTCAGTATTGCAAAATGTAAAACAATATGATAGTTTACGACCAGGCAATATTGACAATTGAGTTGAATAGAAGATTAACAAGGGATTTGACAGACAATTAGTCAACTTGTTATTAAACAGCCTTCGAAGAACAAGGTATTATTATCTTATATTATGTACGTAGGCTTATATTGGTTAATACGGTTAACTCAGCGGAAAACATATACCAATTTTGAAATAACCAATAACTATTTATAAAATCAAATCTGCACTTGACATGTTAAAATGAGTTCCAGAACTACCTATGACTCTGATTCAGAACGGATTCAAATCCGAAGTAACGTGAAATTGAAGGTAATCGCCAACTCGCAGTTTTACAAACCCACGTACGGAGTGATTGTATAAATATACTCCACTTATTGTTTCTTAAAGTGACGAGGACGTAGGAAGCACTAAAGCTTTTGTTTAATTTTTTGTAGTTATGTTGGTAATTATAATAATGTTATCTATTTAACAAGGTTCATTTTTAATCAATCAAAGTTATTATTATTATTGAGCACTTAGCCTATAACTGATAGAGAATATTATTATTATATATAATTATACAGAACCCATCTAAATCATGTAATGTATAATAATTATCGAGCGCTCTTAACATGTGGTGTATATTTTAGTCTATTAAGAAATCATCTAACTTATAAATGCTTAACAGATTGAACTAGTTATAGTTATGAGGCTGGAGTGCTTTCATGAACATTAAAATACTTAGAGACTATTAAACGTTTTCTGAAATTAAATAACTTTCTTAAAACTCTAGCAATTAAAGTTAAACGGATAGATGAAGGTAACTCTTCTTAACTTACCTTCTGAATATATTAAATATATTCTTACTGTAAGAAAACTCCCCTAATACGATGATTGGTATTAAAAATTTTAAATACGTTGAAAACATAAACCAGTCAATTTTTATATTTTACTTTTCGAAATCGATATCACCTATTCGATAAAGGCCATACTCTTTCCTTTGTGCCTTAACAAAGGATAGCTTACAGACCTTTACATAGTTTGGCAATGCGTGCTGAAGATATTTTTTATTTTTTACATGAACATTTTACTCTCAAAAAAATGTGTTTAAAATTTATTATTCAAATGTAACTAACAACATATAACATCATTTTTACCGCCTTTCAATAATTACTTTTTTATTATTTTATTAATACGTTCTTACGATTTATTTTTATTTTATTTCATTATATTTTGTTACGAGTAGTAAATATATTAGTAACCGATCCACCACAGACTGTAGGCAATTATTTGTCTGTGAATTGACATTTCTAGAGGAAATGCAGATATAACATTTGCTTCATGGTTTGATCTAGATTTATGGTATGTGTCTTTTTAATATTTTTTAAATGTTAATATATTTTATTGCTGGTATAAATTTTAATTTAAATAGATTGTCAAAGAAGGGTGGATAAAAAATATTGTCCGTTTTTCATTAATCTTTAAAACAACTTTTTAATCTATTTGATTTTGCAAATCATGTTAGATATTTATACTCAATTGTTGAGAATAATATAATCTTCCAAAATTATAAATGTTTAATACAAATGTCTTTCTTATTTGGCAAAAAAAATAAATACAACAAGACACCAAACAAATTTTTCCTTAATGTATTTAAGAGTTACTTAAAAATCAACATATTTCAATCACTAAATATTCCATACAATAATATCACATTCATAATAAATAAATATCAAAGAACTCGTAAAGAATTCTTAAGGACTACGAATAGCGTATTTAATTGGTTATTACTTCGATATAACGATCAGAAACGGATTTGCAAATTGGAAAAACAATCTTGATACAAGTTTGATTTGAATCTTGAGATATTGCGAAAGCAAATTAATATAATACAATTCTAAAAACAGTTAATAAAGTAAATAAATAAAAGTAAAACAGGGTTTGTTAAATTTAATTCTAGACATTTTATCTGAAGCTGCAATCAAGTAGTGAAGTAATGCTGCTTCGCTAATGAACAGTTCAAAGCGCTCGGTATAAGTTCTATTGAAAACAGATTTCTAAAGAGAATCTGACAAAGACTTAAAGCATTTCTAAATATTCGGAAACCTTTACTAGTTGCCATCATTTGATAATAATATAAGTTAATTTTTTGATGAGTATTATCAGACTTGGATAATGGAATTACCTATTTCAGGCTGAATTATATGTTGTACTATTCTAGTTTCAAAACATTCAAGCAATTTGGGAGTCAAGAAGATCGATTTATAGGCTTGAAAAATATAATACATTTCTTTCATATATTTATATATTCTTTACTCGCTTTATCTTGTAACTCCGTCCTTGTGGACAAATAAAAGTTGCAAATATCATTATCTGCACATTTCCTATGTAATAAGACACTTTCTTATATTGATATCAAGAAACAATGCTATCAAATGCAGATGTTATGTACAGATCTGTTTGTCAACTACAATGATAACACTTACATTATTTTCTATTTGTATAGATCGCCTATACACAAAAACATCGTCATGTATATAATTCAACACTTATAAATTTAATACTTATTACTATTTTAAATATAATATATATTAATTGAATAAAATTGACACATCTATATAATTGAATTATATCTACGTTATAATTCAATTTCAAATTTTCATTATTATTCAAATATTTGTTTGATGGATTTTAATACATATTTTTTCTAAACTCGCGTAATAATTTAAATCTTATCAATCGTACATAACTGTACAGTTCCTGCACATATTATGTATATATAGTACAGGGAGCATTAACTATACTTTTTTGGTTCAAGTACCATTTCCTCGTCCTGCTTTTTGTTTTATGTTTTCCAGGAACGAATCCAGGAGATCTTGCAGTATTTCTTTACCTCTTGTATCTGCGCGGCCCTCAAAAGTCGACCATAAAACAACCGGTTTGTTATCGTACCATATCACAGTCACCCATTCTTGAAAAAACCTTTCACCACCTTATCTTTTTTAAGTCCCTGAGAATACCTTCTTTATTTTATTTCGAGATCTGTAACTTTCTTTAAAGCCCTTTCTTCACAGTCCCACGATTACACGCGTAGCCAAATATGAAATCAGTTCAGGAGATGTGTAATAGTTGTTAAATAACCTGTATCGTTGGTTTTTGGGTACACTCCTAGTTAAGCGCATAACTATATTTGAACTGGCTCCCAGGTCAGGCTGACTTGGATCCCTTAGTTCTGGATCGTTCTACATTTCGGAATTAATTTCCAAATCATACGTAAAGACACGATCGTCGCTAAGAATCAGTAATGGCAGTGGTTGTACCTAACAGCTATTTTTGTGGTGTTATATATAAAACATAAATATATATATATATATATATATATTTATTTATATAAGAAACTGACAGATTTGATCTGCAGGAACTGGCAGATTTGTAGATTGAAAGCTTTATTTACAATGTTTTTCCTTTTCTTTTATCGACATAATCTATAATAAATAAAATTATTTGTAATTACACTTGTCGTCGTACGTCTTCATTAACAAAAGTTTTTAGAAGCTTCTATCGGACAACGTTCACTCTCTGTGGACATATGTACTGATGTGTTTACCACTTTTCAGAAAAGTGTGTAGGATAGTACCTATTTTATTTGTGTCCTCACACACACACACATGGCAGTTATACAATCATTTTAATTATATTTGCCAAAAAGGGGTAAGTAGACTGCAACTCGACGCCATTTTGGAATTCCCCATTTTAAATGCAATTAAAAATCGATTTATATATAACTCTTTTCAATACTTCGTTTATTAATACATAATAACTTAATATTAATATATAATAATATGTTAATAATAATAATATTTGTCTGCCAAATAAAGAAACCACAAGTTCATTAGTTTTATGCTATAGCATTTACTAAAACCATATTTATTATCATGGTCATGGTAGGTGGTGGATAAACACTTTATCTTATCTTTATTTTTAGTGAAAGTTTGTTTTTTCTTTATCTTGTTTTTAATATTAATTTATTTTACACAAAACATCAAAATATATATGCGTGGAAATTAAAACAAAAGAAAAAAAAGGCACGGGTATCTATTTTAATTATCTCGTTATATTAACATGACACACATTCAGAGAATAATATACACTAGTTATTCGCACGATTTCGTTCGCGCCGAATGTTTTTTTAAAATGAAAGTAACTTAACATCATATCATCAGGTATCCGCTAGTAAGTGCTGTTAAAATCGGTCTAGCCGTTTCAAAGATAAGTCGGAACAAATAGACAGACAGACAGCTTTTTTAAATGGTTTTTATGTATTAAAATTATATATTTTAGGTTAATAACTAATTGAAACAAGCATTTTATGTACATATTTATTTGCAATAAACATTACAATAAGCGTAACGACAGACTTCCATATTCAGATCTTATTATTTACAATATCAATCTCTTTCTCTTATCTCCTTTATCTTTTCTATCATTATCCAGTTATATCCAGCTGTATCCAAATATATCCAACCTCTCAAACGCAGATGCCTTCTGATTATCGTTGCTTAGATAAAAAATAAAAACAATCCGCCATTTTGGATGACTCGGTGACGTCACTTAACAAATGTATTTTTATTAATATTTCGGCAAAATTTAATTACTCATAAGAAATACACTTACTATTAACACTTAATTTATTATAGACATATTTAAAAAATTATATATATTTTTTAACGAAATTCAGTTGAAAATATTTTTTAACATTTTAAGTAATTCGACATATTAATAAAATACAAAAAATGTAAATTTAAAATGAAGCGATTATTACCATAATTTATAGAATAAAAAATATTTTATACTATTACAATAAAATCCTATGTATACTTATGACGGATTTTACTATTAATAAGTAAATTAATATCTAATATAAATATATAAATAAATTTCCAATTGTACTAACCTTAGTTTATATTTAATTAATTTCACAAAATCTTTCCAAAATCCTCTCAATGGTGTTCTGTATTGTCATTACAATTATTATTAAACATCAAAAACTTCTACAAAATTTCATAATATTAATAGCGGCTCCTAATATAATGTAAGGGTCTAATAAATTCTAATATATATCTAATAAAATAATTATTATATAATATATATTATTAATTAACTAACATTTTTTAAATTTTTAATTAATAATTTTGACATATTTTTAATTTGAATCATTTATTTAATATATATATAATATATACACAAAATATTTAATAATGATTTAATAATAATAAAATTAAAAACAATAAACTAATGCACGTGTCTTATATATTTATTCAATTAAATCGTAATCCATGTCATTACAAAAGTCGGCCAAAAAATCCAAAAACAGTGTAAATTTCCCCGCAGACGGCCATCTTGACGACACCGACCGCATGCACGTCGACAGGTTCTCAAGAATGTTCTGCAAATAACATACATTTATAAAGTTAATAATTATCTTACACAACTTATTTATTAAAGAATAAGCGTTTGAACTGTTTTGAAACATAATTTGTATATAATTCAAAATTAAGATTTCTTTAACAGATTCACATCGTATATTAAGCATATGTACAGGTAAAGGTTATGTAATCTGTGTCAAATATTATTAAATAAGTCAAGGCCTGTCAGTCAGTCAATCAATCGGTCAGTCAGTTAGTTATTCAGTCAGTCAGTTATTTAGTCAGTCAGTTATTCAGTCAGTCAGTTATTCAGTCAGTCAGTAAGTCGTCAGTGAGCAAAAATCATACCTGAGGCCAGTCCTGCTTGTAAACAGCCAGACACTGCTCCGTCAAGCTGTCCTCGCTCAAGTAGTGCTGCTTCAACAAAAACACCAGCACCTCAGCCAAGGCCGACCACACCTCACCGGAGCACTTCGAGTCGCTCAGCAACATTATGTTACGGGGGCACAGGATCCTGTCGAAGTAGGAGAGGGCGTCCTCGCACTTCTGTGGTTCAGGGCCTGGAATGGACAGATAGTATCGTGAACATAGAGTATGAACAGACCAGTACCACCTTCTCATAGGAGATGTTTACTATATCTGGTCCAAAATGGTGACTGTTAACTAATTTTAAGAATATATCTGCAGATATCTATAACATATGGCTACATAACTTTCCGTTGCCATTAAGATAAAAGCCAATCTGACCTCTCTCCGCCCTCTCATCATCAGACCCCGGTTCAGTTTGTTCCACATCCTGGCGCCTGTTCGGGCAGCACTGATCCCATATAGCGTTCAGTTCTGGTAGAATTTCCAGAACCTTCGATGATTGTCTGCTGACTAAAAGGGAAAAATATGGTAAATTAAATTAAATGGCTTATATTTTTCTTAAGTATTTAATTGAAATTTTATTATCTTTGTTGTGATGTTTTTAAAATGCTATTGGGGGCAGTGGTTGAGTTAATTGTAAAGACCTAGAGTTGAGAAAAACAGAGACAAAGGTAAAGTTTCTTTATTTCAATTGCATATTCTACATTTACTAGTTCTAGAATCGTTCTTAAGGACATAGAAATATGGCGCCGAACCAATAACAAAATACATCAACATGTAAAAATCATTAGTCAATTGGGGATTAAGGAATACGTTTTGAGAATAAAAAAAAAAGTTAAAAAGTTTTTAGTGTAGTATAGATAGATAATAACTACCTAAAATAAACATAAGATTACAAAATTTTTAAGAAAACACAGCAATAAGCTAATATTAGTTTAATTACCGTAAACAACGCAGTAGTCGACGGACAGGTGCAGCAGCGCGGTGAGCGCGGGCGCGCGGCAGAACACGTTGCGCCGCGCGCACGCGGACGCACACGCGCGCAGCACCGACACGCTGCACGGACCACCCTCCAGACACACGCAGATTTGCTCCTGGAGAGGGAAAGGCATTGAGCTCATTTTGCGTGCCTGTATGTGTGTGCGTGCGTATGCGTGTGTGCATGTATGCGCATGTGTGTGTGCATTCGGGCGTATGTACGTGTGTTCATGTGCGTGTGTGCGTGTATGTGTCCATGTATGTTAGTGTGTATTGACAATGCAGTACATAAAATAGAGACATCTATAACATACATTTTTCTTTCAATTGTTTTTTTTGTATATTACATAGAATCAACACCCTCCCTGACCTTAAGGTCCATAATGGCTTGCGCGGGGCTCTCCAGCGCGTCAAGGTCACAGGTCACCAGGTCGATGGCATCCGAGGAACTCGTGACCCCCACGCCTACGCTCTCCAAGTTGTGCATCTCACTCTCTATGTCCTTACAGAGGATATCTGTGAAGGAACGGTTTTACTTATGATTACTAATTTTATAATAGCAAATTTATTTTTTTACTGAAACACAAGTACGAATAGTTATTATCCATTATTATAAGTGAATTTCAAAACGAAACCGGTTTCAAAAACAATTATAAAATATCACAAGAATTTATTTTATTGTTCAAGACAGATTGCAATTGCAATGATTGATTCCTTCTACGAGTCTCTTACCAATATCAACTGTCTGCATATCTGCTTGTACCTACTATGAGAGTGACTATTTGTGTGTGCCCCAATATATTCTCTTGTACCCTTATCTTTCCTAAGAAGTACTATCCGCATTTGTCTTACTAAGATGTACCTGTTTCCATTTCAGGGTCTACCTTCTGCGTCTCCCCTATTTACCGTTTCCTTTCTCCCTACTAAAAACCGTGGCTTGCATGCCCCCTACTAAGATATAGTTTGCATGTCCCGTGCTACAAATAGTTAAATAGTCTTTACTAAGGATCTTTCGACTGCATATGTTCTATATGTTGCAACCATCTTCGAGTAACTTACCGTTTCCCTGGTACCTGCTATAAATTACCATCTAAGTGTGCCCTGTATCAAGCATCCCTGTATCAGTGTCCCTTACTAAGATCTACTGTCTGTGTGTCCCCTACCATGTACTGTTAATTTAAACCTGTCAACTGCGTGGATACGCACGAATAGGGCATCCTATTAAAAACAATGAGATGCTTCATTTCCGTACCACTTATTGAAAAGTAGAGCAAGATTTATCTGCTCCTCCTGTATAACTATCTAAAAAACCCTAATCACCGGTGTCCGCCCAGTGCTGGTCCAGCCATCGCGTGAGTCTGCGGTCGCAGGCCGCCACGGCGACGGCCCGCAACGGCGGCGGCGCGGTCGGCAGCAGCGCACCCAGCGCCGCCGCGCCGCGCGAGCACGCCAGCGCGCGAGACGAGCGCAGCGCACTCGCACGGAGGGACGACAGCTGGGACGAGTAGTGCGCACGCAGGGACGCGAGCAGACCCGACTGGAAAGCATAGTCTAGTTTAGTCAATTGTTATTTATCATTTTAGGTATAAGTCTGATTGAAATAAAGATTTCTATTTAGTACCCTAGGTTTAAAAATTAATCCTTATATTGTAATAAAAAATGGCCTACAATTATTAAGATTATTTCTTTAATTAAAAATAATAATCCTTTATATATTAAATGTAAATAAAAAGTCATAATTTTTTAAAAATTATTTCTAAAAATTTTTTCTTGTTTTAGATTAAATAAAAAGTACCTAATAAACCTTTGTAACCAATACTCACCCTATCCTGTTCCTTCCACCCTGCCACCAGGCTGGCGGCACCCAGTCTTGCTTTCTTCCGAGCCTCCACCAGAGTAGTGGATGTGAGCTCCTTCACGGCTGCCGAGGTGACTCTCTCCGTGACCAACTCCAACACTCTACGCGTTGAGGACGGCTGACTCTTTATCAGCTCTTCCTCTAAGCGCAGCTAGAATTAAAATTATGAATCAATTAAACTAAAATTATAAAGGTGATATTGTATCTTCGTTTGAATACACTAAGCTATACAAGTTAAAGAATTGTTTTTTTTTATAGCATATTTATTTAGGACGGGTATATAATATATAGTATACTATATATTATCTAATAACAGATAACAAACACATAATACAGTTTCCCATATCGGTCCAATAAGTAGTTTTAAATTAAGTTTCTGATATACAGAAAAGAGTCCCAGGCTTTGGTTAGTAGTAGTAGGAATAAATTAAAAAATGCTATTTATAATCGTTCTAAGACCATTGTTCATGTAATTAAATTGATTGAACTACATAATATGGCGATAATCGTAACAGTGATGATCCTATAATTACGATTCAAGACTATTCTAGGATTCGACTTTGCTCCCATTATTCAATTAATTTTATATTTTCATAAAAAACAAATTATTAAATCTACTTATTACTCACTTGTAACTCTTTCTCCTTGTTTCTTATCCGATCTTCGTTGTTCAAGCTCAAACTAACGGGAGTTATGTGTCTGAAGCTACCAACTTGATTTGAGTCCTGGTTCACTCGTGACGTACTCAACAACACACTTAGATCCTTTAAGTACGGACACAGTTCTTGTAACACCGATTCTTCAATATCGAAATCACTGTCACTAACACTTACACTTAATTCACTCTTACTATACAACACTTCTTGGGGGAAGTGGGGTAAATCGAACAACCAGCCTAAATTGAGCTTCAGGTATATCACAGTGTTCTTCTTGTGTGTGGTGAAATTTATCTTTTTGTATATATCATATAATATTTTGAGTAGCTTCTGGTAGTACTTGAGTCGTAGCGTGGTGTAGTCCAGGAGAGACAGGTACTGGATGATCCACGGCACTGTGATAGCAAGGCGTCTGTTATCAGTGGCGTTTAACAATATGCCTTGAATATCGATTGCTGGTTGACTCTGAAAATAGAATATAATTAAGTTATTATAGCTAACAGATATAGTTATGATATAATTAATAAAAAAGTTAATTACGTTAGGCACAAAAAAGTAGGGGGGAGTATGATAAAAAACGTTAAATCCCGGGGGGCTGGGAGGGGTTGAAATACTATTTTAATAATAATTTTAATGTTGTAAAATATATTGTTTCCAATTAGGCTTTATTAGTTAATACTTATATATGGTTGACATATTGCTTTTGTGGCTCATATGGACAAATCACAATTCGTTTTTATTATAAAAATATTAATAATGTTATCATTATCTTAACTAAGTTATAATACTTACATAATTTCTCAAAGCAATATTATTCTCCAGTACTTTCTCCTTGGGTATTGTAAATATTTCTTCATTCTGACTGTTTAAATTAACTGCGCCAGTCTTGAGCAACAGGTCTATCGGTTTCTGCGAATAGGGCAGTGATGTTAGGTACCCTAGAAATTTCGCTAGCAGACCTAGCTTTTTGGAGAGCTGGAGAAACTCTTTGGAGACATCTGAACCATTTGCTGAAAATAAAAAATATATAATTATTTTAATTATACCGAAACTAGTTTTTGAAGAAAACTATGATATGTATATCTTGTAAGAATTTTATTACTTATATTAGTTCACTTGTGAACAGTATGGAGTATTAAACACCAAATATTCTATAAATAGTAATTACTTTGCCCATTATATTAATATTAAGTTTAATATTTTTTTACCACTATACATTATTATCACGACCAAGAATCAAACCTGAAACTATGACCCGTTTAATAACTTTGAAAATTGAGGTATCATGTCCATACACTATTTGATTCATTTTATAATCTATATGCAATATTTATAATATTGGGATTATATAAAAAAATGTAATTATCTCACAGGCCTCTCCTATACACGCAGCGTCCAAGGCAATGATCTCAGTGGCGAGGGCGTGTTTCAGATGCACCCTGAAGCATTCGTTGTCAGCACACATTATGAAGTCTCTGAAAATATATTATATTACTTTTTAAATTCTATAATAAATATTATAATGTAATAGCAATTAAATACTAAATTTAGTAACATTCAAAAGTAGAATGGCAGTATAACTCACATGACATGACTCACATATGGTCTATCCCGATCAGACCAATACCATTCAGAGCCCATTATTTTAATTCAGTGATCATATCTGTGTGTGTGTCAATATGTTGTACCAAGACTGACTTTATACCAAAACAAACACAGACAAAAGATTAAAGAAATGCGAAGATTAGAGAAGGTTTGGACTTTAAACAACCGCTTCTTTCATTACTAACAACTAACATAGCTGTATTAGATCTTTTGTGAGAGAAGGCTAAACACAAACTGCAATCTAATGACTAGAATATAATACATTAATTGTATCCTTAATTAATTTACTTACTGATTCCTTTATGTATATATAGTGATAAAATATTGGAAGACAAAGAAATCTTCAATGTTATAATGAATATATAGTTACTTGTAGAACATCTCTTCGTCCGTGAAGTGCGGGTGTCGCTGCGTGTCCCCGGACGGACGCGTCAGGCGCATGCGCAGCTTATTGAGCTTGGAATCCTGAGGATAACATATATATATTTAATAGGCCCCTTATGCCCCAATGGGTGAATGAAAGACAAAACAATATGGTCTTACACCGTGGATAGGATTTATTTACCATCATTAAAGAGTAAATTGATGAAGGGATGAAAGAAGAGAGCTTAAATGATGTTTTGTGAGCATGTTTAAATATTTAAAAGAAAAATAAGATATCTCCGGCTTAAAAAATATATACAAACGTTTATATTTTTAATGGCGATAGTCTTTCTTAATTTTCTTAAAAAATATTGATTTGATAAATAAAGCTAATAATAATATTGACTATCAATTGAAAACGATAATTATTTTTAGCTTTTGTCTAATGACATGTGTATCTACTCTATGCTACTATCCATACAACGAAGATATTAATGACAATATTGTGTCGAAACTTATAGAGTTACTGTATCTTAGATTTAATTGTTATATATAACTCGCTAGAGCGCCCTCCACAATTAAAGCGCATAAAGCAGTGTGTACATACCCGTTGGTGAGGCGCGTCCAGGAGCAAACGTGCCAGCAGCGCTGCGAGATGTTTGTGGTTGGCGGCGCCGGGCCCCGCCCCCAGCAGCGACCGCACGCGAGCGCGCAGACCCGCCCCCGATGAACCAGCCTGCTCGCGATACCACCTCAAGACATTATGGTTTTACATTAGTTTGGGGTTCCGTAAACGACTTTTTAAGTTGTTAAGTGGTTTATCAATACTTTTAACCCTTTTTTTTGGAATAAAAAAATATCAACGATTATTATTTTAAATATGATTTCAATAAATAAATCTTCATACTTTGTTGTTAAGTTTATTATCTATATATATATTTTAAAAATGCTTTTTGATAAGAGATGAGCATCAAATAAACTTAATATTTTTTTGTTTTATAAAATCCTCACCTTAAAATCTCATAAAACATGTCCCTTTGCTTTTTGAAATTCTGAAAGCTCAATATGGACGGAAAGTTTTCAGCGTTGTCTGTCTCCTGGTTGAAGCAGATGATGCCGTTGGAGCACCTGCTGCGGGTCACGGCCTTGGATCTATCCTGGGACTCCGCTTCACACTTTAAACCGTACGAGTTGAGGAGAAACTTGGCCAGATCCGGAAAAAAACTTCTAACTTTCTTGTTCTCCCCCAAAATTTTAAGGGAACCCTTGTCTAAAATCACCTCCAATATTGCTCTGAGATTCCACAAAGATTTAACGGCGAAATAGGTGCTATTGTGTATGTTTTTTAATATATTATCCGCTAAAACACTTTCCACTATTTTATAATCCTCGTCCGTCTGCTTCGATAAAAGTATCGTTATTAAAAAATATATTTCAGTATTAATACTTAAAATTAAATTATTTTTTAATAAAACGTCGTATATGTCGACTAATAAATCGATTTTTCCTTTAAATTCTAATTTACTTGTGTCCGCCTCCACATATGTTATGGCTTTTTCTTCCTTTTGTAATATTTTAAACTGTGGTGCCGTTACTTTTGGTGTTGATGTTGTGTTGAGGACGTTGAACTTCTCCATTAGCTTGTGTCTCTCCTGTTTTAACAGATTCCTCTCGGCGTCAAAGGAGTTCGAGCACTCCCTCGGTTGAAATTTCGGTTTAAAAGCCAGATTCTCCTCCAACGCCAGTGGAGACATTTGCTGAAAATTCTCTGATGTGAAGCTATTCAATGAATAACTCTTTTTATTTGTATCGATGTTTGTCGGTTTTATTCTACGTCTGTCAGATTTTAGGGAACTTGATTTTCTAGCGCCTATTTCGGGGAACATTTCCGAGTTGCTCAAATCCAAATCCAATTTGGGATCGCTGTCGTCGTTTGAGGTGTTTTTTGAACGTTTTTTTTTAGTACTTTTCGGCTGGATATTGACTAAGTAGTCTCCTAAGCTGACATTTTTATCTTGAGACCTTGAATGTCTACTGACCCTCGGGGTATCACACCTTTCGAATTCTTTAAACGATCTTGACTGTGGAGTCAATGGACTAGCTGGTGAATTTTGATCCTGTAATCCATTTTTCATTGGTGTACTCGACAATACCAGCCTATCAATCCCAATACTCAATCTGGATTCATCGGATGAATAATTTTCTTTTGTTTTATCATCAGAGAACAGCTTTGTTTTAACTCTTCTTCCAGCCTTTTTGCGATCCCTATTTGGAGATTCTTGAGTTTTACGTTCGGATTTTGCACAAATGCTATCATTTGATTTGTCATTATCGCAGGTTGGGTCACTAATTGATCTGTGATGCTTCCTTTGGCTTTTTTCTGGAGTGCCTTGTAATGGGATAGGCAAGGTATTTGTGTTTGTTTGTAGAATGCTGGAATATAGGATCATATTAGGGTAAACAAACATTGTTTTAAAATTGTAATCTAAATTGAATGAAACATTGGCTGCAGTTTACAATTGTTTATAAATTATTACAAATATATAATTTGTAAAGGTTTGTTACAATAATGGGTTTGATTTTCAATCCAAAGCTTGTTGTTGAGGATGTAAAATTGTCTTTGCTTTTAGTATATGCTATAATAAATATTTATGTAAAAATTTTTTTTTTGTAAAATTATCTCAATATTAATGTTGAGTTACAGAAAACGCGTGGTTGCAATAAAAAAATTGAATAGTTTAATATTTGGTTCATTTAAAATAAGTAGAAGTAAATAAAATAAAATAATTCAATTTAAAATATAAGTCAAGAGTAATAAAATATAACTATTTATTACTGTAAAAAATTTTGAATTTACAAGATATAATTAAAATCAAATAATAATTATTGTTATTTCATGTATGTTTCTATTTATCAAAAATAAAACTTCAATTATTTCTGTCATAAGAACAGTTTACAAAAAATTATATGTATAAACTTAGTATTTTATATAATTAAACAATATGGATATCACTCTACATGTCTACAAAATAAAATTGTAAATATTATTTTATTATGTTTTAAGTAATTGGACTTACCTGTCAGTCTGTTCTCTGAGATATGATAAAAAATAAGCAACGAATTCATTTCTATTAGAGCAGTATAATATACAGTCCTCTGGTGCCTAAAAGTAAATACAATTCATTATTTTTGTAAAAATATTTAATATAAACTGGTTTTCTAGGTTATGTACCTCAATTGGTTCGTCATTTAGCCATTTGAATAATAAATCACATTCTAGTTTTCCGGAAAGAGCACTTTCTATTATATTCTCAGGCATTTTTTCACAATACACAAAATAGAAAAAATAATAAATCGATTTTCAGCTGCGCGCTAAATATTTTTTTTACCGCCATGACAGATGACACGACTTCTTTTTATCTGTATTAACAAGTTACAACTGTCTTTGATCAATTAACCATATATAATCTGTTTTTGGAATAAGTTAAAGAAAAATAAAAAGTGGAAAACTATGTTATACTGAAAGAACGACAGGAAAAGAAAATTTAAATAACAAAGCGAACATTAAATAAGTTCATAATGCATTTTTTTTCACATTTCAATCTGAGCTGCCTTTTAATGCAGAGTCGCCGAGATCCGTAATTTTCCCCGTAAATGTCGGTTAAGATACATATATATATTTTCATACACGGATGCTAGTACTACTCTGGCTACTTATTGAACAGCTTTATAATTTACTATTTTACAGTTTCTTTGACATATAAGTATGTACACTTTATACCTCCCCACTATCATTATTTTGCTATTAGAATTTGGCTGTCATAAGAAAAGTCAAAGCCTAAATTGTCGATTTTCTTTGTTGTCACTTTTACCTTCTGTCAAAACTACTTATCTGTTTTCTAAAATATAAATATGACTGAAAAACATAATAAAAATGACAGAAACTTCCAGTATTGATGGTATTTGCCGCTGTTGTCATGCCCAGGGTACATTTATGAGTCTTAGTGAAACCTATACGACTGAAGGCCGCGATGAAATGTACTACAACATTCTACAAGAAGCATTGAATATAGAAGTACTTATTGATTTAGTGTTTACCAGTTTCTTTGTTAAAATTTAATATCAATACCATATATATATACTTGTATTCCATTCCAACAATAATTTGTTTGTTTCCTTATTGTTTACATTGTAATTCATCAATGCTCTCAACAAGATGAATCTTACGTTACATATCGACAAATAAATACTCTTCGGCTTCATTGTAAAGCATTAGTCATCAATTGAGTAACTTTAGTTTTTCTTTTAATACTTTTAATTTATTTCACTTACTACAGTTATTTTAAGATCATATAAAATATAATATAATTATTATAATTACTAATTTTATGAAGTGTATAAGTTAAGAATAATGTATATATATATCTATATATATTTATTTTAGATGAAACCTATATCAATAATGGGTGCATTCTCTATATGCAATATTTGCATATCAAAGTTGCTAGCAGCCGACGAATTCAGACAGCAGGTACTGGCCTGTGAGAGTGTAATTGAAAAGTATTATGATGATAACAAAGGTAGACAAAAACATGCAATAATGGAGTTTTGATGTAATACTTGTATTAGTTTTGTAATTGGTGATTCTTATTTGTTTTAGATGGACTAATAAATAAAGAAATTAAAGAAGAACTTGAAATCCAAGATGGTAAGTTGTTTTGAATATTTTTTTAAAATATTTGTTAAGTAAATTTGAAATCATTTGCAAACCTATTATTTTTGTAGATAAAATAATGTGTGTAGCAAACGAAAAAGAAGAAGACGGGCAAGGAGTGTATGAAAATGGTATGTATATTTTCTTATGAATTAATATTATTTGAAGATGGGAACCTCGCCAAGGTCACATGTAGGTCCTGACAGATCATGTTAATGATTTTAAATTAAAAAAAGGGTGTAGCCAAATAATTTTTGTTCATAAATTGCGTATTAAATATATTGACGAGTGTGCATCAGTGATCAGTGAGTTTGTTGTGTGGTTCTTCTCAGTGTTTGGAACACTTGTAACCTAATGTAAAGTTAGAGTAAGTAGTTATTTACAGATGGGCTTATTTTGATAAGTATGTTATCAAAATACTCACTTTTCATACACATGTGATCACTATTGCATTGATTCAAAGCGGTTAACATATAAAAAATAAGTTGTTTTTAAGACTTCACTTACATTAATTATAATATGTTTGTGTGTTTTAGATGATGGTAGCATTGGGGATGTGGATGATAAACCATTATCTACTTTCAGAAGTTTTGAACTCGAACTGACAATACATGAACCAGGTATCTTCTTATATATACATATATTTAATATACAGTTTATTTCACCTAAAGATTTAGTTTTTGTGTTTGTTAGGTCTGTATTAAAAAATAGTGATTCACATTTAAGTTTTTTCTAACATTTTAAATGTAGTCTTGTGTTCAAAATAGTCTCATTATAATGTATATAAAAAGAGATGAAATTTTTGGTTCTATTCACTTAATATATGCAGGGTGGCAGCAACAATGATGTATTTGGTACACAGACAAAAATTAAATATTATTTATAAAATGTATTTTATTTTGATTGTTATATAATTAGTTTTTATTTCAGCCTATTATTCAGTTTAAAATGTTATTATGTCACATCCAGTATATAGTTGGTATATATTTTTACAGATAAATACATAAATAAGTCAGAGAAAACGAAAATTAAAAGGTTCTGTTGCGACGTATGCGACAAGAGATTCTCTTACAACGGATCACTGGAAGTGCACAAGAAGACCCACAGCGGTGAAAAGTCGTTCCTATGTAGACTGTGTGATAGTAAATTTACATTAAATAAAGAATTAATTAAACACATTAACTCCGATCACTCGTTGGACGGTTCGTTTCCTTGTAAATTTTGCTCAAAACATTTAGAGAACGCTCGGTCATTAAAGAAACATATGACCACACATTTCAGTGAAAAGTTTTCTTGTACGCACTGCAATAAAGAGTTCCAGAGGAAAAAGGGTTTAAAGGAACATTTAAAGATACATACGGGTGAAAAAAACTATTCTTGTACTCTCTGTGATAAGGCCTTCTGTCATAACCAAACTCTTAAATCTCATATGTTAACCCACACTGGCGAGAGGCCGTATGTATGTGATGTATGTGGACGGAGATTCCCTCAACGCACACATTTAAAACGACATATATTTCTAATACACACGGGTGTAAAGCCTCACACGTGTAAAGTGTGCAACAAACAGTTCTCGAGCAAAAGTTATTTATCAATACACCAAAGGACGCACACGGGTGAGCGACCCTACTCCTGTGAAATATGTAAGAAGGATTTCACAGCGTACACGACTCTCAAAGTGCATATGAGAGTGCACACGGGTCTAAAGCCGTATGTATGCACGTTCTGTTCCCGACAGTTCGCCCAATTAGCTAGTTTTAAGCTTCACGAACGAACTCATACTGGAGAACGTCCGTATTCTTGCAAGGTGTGCAAGAAGTCGTTTTCGGATAACGGTTATTTGAAAATTCATATGCGTGTACACACGGGAGAGAAGCCGTTCTGCTGCGAGGTGTGTAAACGGTCGTTCAGAGAGACGGGACAGTTAAAGAGACATATGAGGGTACACACGGGCATAAAGCCGTACACGTGCAAGGTGTGTAACAAACAGATCGGCAATTTATCGAAGCACATGCGAGTACACACGGACGAGCGGCCATTTAATTGTAATATATGTAATAAACAGTTCTCTATTAACGGTAATTTGAAATTACATATGCGTATACACACGGGCGAGAAGCCGTTCAGCTGTGAGGTGTGTAACAGTCACTTTACACAGAGCAGCGGATTGAAGAGACATAGATGTACACACGTCAAGGCGGACTGATTATTTTTTATGTAATATGCAACATTAAGAATCGGATACATTTGCGGTTTATTAAAAGTCTAATTAAACCTAAAATAGTATCTTATTTAAACTGTAAAAATATTTCCCAAACTTTATTTTATTATAAACTTTTATATCAGCATAGATTTCGATTTGGTCTTTTGGAAGTACAAAATATGTATTGTACTGTACAAGTATTTAATAACAAAGTATTAATTAATTTATTTAAGAACATACTCAAATGAAAAATGTTTAATATCTTCCTGTATTCTCTACTTATATTTGTTCCTACTAAATTAAGACACTCGATAATCGTATGTGAATTTTATCAAGACATTGTTTTGATAAAACCATTCTACTACAACTAAAATTAATTGATACAAAAGTTTGAACCTAATTTACTTCAATGTAATGTGTATTAAAAAATCAAGGAACAATATTAAAATAAATAAAATCTTGTAATAGTTGCAATGTATATAATAACTTTATAAGAACTAATATATATAATTGAACTTTAATAAATTATCTCTCAGTATTATTGTACTTAGTTCTATGTTTACATATTTATAAGAATAATAAATAGTAATATATTTGGTATTTATTTTTATTTAATACCATCAATAAATAGTTATTATGAATAATGTAAAAGAATCTTGAGAAGATATGATATCTCGTTGGTACTAAAATTCTATATTTTACATCCTACGAGGGCTTTTAAAGCAAAGAATTAGATTTTATTATCTATGTCCCGTTTAAGAGTCAATAACAATAAATTTTAAAACGAAGTTTTCAATAAAAAAAAAAAATCTCTTTGCATATCAGTGTTTTTCATTTACAAAAAAGTTTTGGTGTTTTGCAATATGTTATTCAGGAATATTTATTAAACGTAATATCTCTCTAAGAATCTATGAGAAATTAAAGAAACCAGATGTATGATTTTCTTTCCATTTATGGATACGATATATTAACGCATATGGATACATTTTTTATATGTACTTAGAGATATCGTTCCATATACAATACTATAAATAACACATGAAACTATCTGTTAACTTTAGAAAGAAATTTCTTATAAATATATAATTTTAAACTATTTTAAGAATTAAAACAAATATTTCTTTGTTATGTCATTCTATATTTATTGCAAAAAATGATCTATAAATGATGTGAAATTTCACCATGTTTTAAAACTTCGATAGAGAATAAACAAAATGTATTTGTGTCTGTTCCAACAAATTCTAAAAGTCAATAAAAACTATAAAAGTTAGTTTGAAAAGCGAGAAAAAGTATTTTTTCTCATTCAAATATTCTCTTGCAAACCTTTGCACGTTTCATATACCAGCTTAGCAAACTTTCATATACCAGCATACACACCTGTGTATGCTGGTATATGAAAGTTTAAAAACTATACATAATAAATACTCTTTAAATTTAGAAACTTCGACATACAACATTTCGTTACAACAGAACATTTTGTAAAACTTTTTTGTGAAATGTAAAATATAAAGATTTTAAATAAACACTTTTATTTTATGTTATTTTTACAGCTGTTCTAGCATAGTAATAGACGTTATTTTAAAAGAATCATAAAGACTGGTAAGTTTATATAATTTCACAAAAAAAATGCATTTTGAAATTTAATCTGTTTTATTATGTAACAGGAAATAGATTAACACAAATCTATTAATAACTCAAGAATTAAAAATAAAACAATAGAAAACACATATCGTCATAAGTCGTTGTTTACTGGCATGTGACGTCACCCAAGTAGTAACCAATAACAAAATGTTTCTGCTGTTCAGATATAAACTAAAATATTTTTGTTTTATTACACTCAATATGCACACGATGGAGACACGATGGAAATCGGTTGGTTTCTACAGCAATTTACGGTCTCCTCGAGAGTAGCCAATTGATAGAAACATAATTCTTATAAATCTAAAATAACTCAAATTAAATATGGATAGATTAATTAAATAGAAATAACATAGATATACTACACACTACTTCAATAATATAGATATACTCGCAGAAAATAATATAATGACATATCACAACTTAATTATTTTTTGATATTTACATCAATATGGAAAATAAACACAAAAATTAATAAACATTCAACATTTATGAGATGAGGTATATTACGGGGAAGTACGTCATACAGGGGATGAAGAAGTTTAGGACAGTTAAAGAAGGTGCGACACAATACCTTCATCAAGACCACATTCACATAGCGAGTGACCCCTGACTCTAATTTTCGTAAGTGGGTTGGCGTACATACTTGCTCAAGATACAGTCGACATTTTGTTAAAAGATTTCTCTATTCAGTTTTTCTGATAAAACAATCAGGGGCGTCTAAGAATATCTATATTGTTGACTATGGTTCACTTTTTGATTTTGAACCACATACTTACACAAGAGCAATAGCTTTTCTAGTAAACACTGAGAATTCAGGAAGACATTTAAACTGAAGGAAGGAAGGAATATTAAATTTAAGAAACTAGCACGCCGCACCAACACATCCATCTTGTGATTACTTAGAAGCATCAGTGTATATAATTGGATGATTTGGTTTATGAAAATTTGGAGCAAGTTTCAATGGCGCACTTCACTATGCCAAAATCTGTAAATAACAGAAACTAACTGTAAATAAAGGATTGATGGATAACTTAACTTGGGTTGGTTTTAATGTTGGGATAGCGGTTGAAGTCCGTTAAGAAATGGGTGAGTGAGATAACTGGAACATTTTACCAACAAAGCTACAATCGCAAAGGAATTGAAGGATTCAACCTGCAACCTGCAACGCTATCTTCGGAAACGATTTCAACCTAGGATGATTCTTAGCAATTTTTACGGAATTTAATTTATTTTTTTCACTTGAAGCTTTATTTATCGATTTCGAAAAATGAATCGAATAATGCAGGCGTAACGTTAATCCCTTTTTCATACTTCATGACATTTTGAAAAAAATGCTTATATTTTTTTTTCGTGAATTATTTAAAAATTAAATAAAATATTTTTTTTATTATATTTTTCCATTCAAATGTAAAACAGAAATGTTTATTTCATGTCAAACATATGTCAATTCACTATTCAGTAATCAGTTGTCACAACAGAACAGTAAATAGTTATAAAATATAAATTAAATCCATAATATTATTTTTTTAAATTTATTTTTTAATAAAAATATGTCGGAAACTCAAACAACGGATTTATTGAACCTGGAAAATGTTTGTCGCTGTTGTCATTCGAATGGAAGTTTTAAATCTCTGAAAGAACCTTATAAATTTAGAGGGAGATTCGAAGTATATTATCAGATGTTGATAGAAACGTTTGGAATTCTTGTAAGTTATTATTTGGAATTAACTATAAAATTGAATTAACTATTTAGAATAAGAAATATTAACAATATTATAATTCCAAAATATTCCTTACTTAAATCTTTATTACTCTTTCAATTATTTCTACTGTTTACGTTGTACAATTATTGTTGTAATAATAAACAGAACAAATATGTATTTTTATTATTACAAAATTAAAATTAAAATCTTCTATTTTAATTCAACATAACATTTACTGATACATTTAGTATAGACACTCTATCCATTCCTAGATAAGTCCTCCAACAATAGAAGCAAGCTACACAATCTGTGATGACTGTATTATAAGATTGAGGGACTCTAAAAAATTCAAGGATCAAATTGAATCTTGTGAGAAAAAATTCTACCACTATTGTAAGTTAATAAAATAGATGTTTTTTTTTTATATATGTACTTACTAATACAAAAAACTCTTATGAATATTAAACATATAAAATATATGTAAATGCAATATTTTTTAAGGTATATTTTGTTGCAAAAAAAAGACTTTCTTGTAATAATTGAAAAAAAAAAGATTTTATTTTTCTAAACTTGAGCAATTTCAAATAATAGAAACAGACAGACGAAGTGATTACAAACTATACAGTATCAACAATTAAACACCTGGGAGCTTATTTTATTGATTACAGGTCAATTATTACAGAAACCTGCAGCAGATAATGACGATGGCATACTCAATGTGGTTGAACTTAAAAGAGAAAATAATTCCTTTGTACAGGAAGTTGAAAATCTAAATAATCATAAAATCATAAATGTAGATGTTACAAATTTAGAGGATGAACTCAGTAATGGTGATGAAATACAAGATGTTAATGATGATGAAAAACAAATCGATGATCCCAATACAACAGATAATGATAAACAAAATCATGTAGGTTTGTATTTCACTTGTATTATATATTAGTGAATGTCTGAACAAATTTAAGATTGAAAAAAATAAATGTAGTTATTTATAGATGTTATATGTTATGTCTTCAAAACATAAAAAAAAATGTTTTGATAGCTACAACTAGGATATCCTAATTATTTTTTGCTTATTTTAAAATGCAATAAAATAAAAATAACTTAACTGTTCATGGTACTTTAAAATATATATTTTTAATAGACATATATTTCCTTCAACAGATTTAAAGAAAGACTTAAATAAATTAAAAAATGAAAAAATATTAAGTTGCCTTTATTGTTCAAAAAGATTTGTTTCAAAATATTTATTGAAGATACATTTTAAGGAACATTTGGAGAAGTACAAATGCAATAATTGCGGACAATATTTTGCAAGTCTCACAAGATTTAAAAAACATTCCAGAAGTATACATAAAAAGCCAATAATCTTTATAGAACATGTTAAAACAGATAAAGGTGAGGTCACATAGGCATTGTCTGATGTAGACGTAAATGGAGTTAATTAATCACCAAATAAATTAACAATATATGTAAAATGAATTCTATGATTCTCATAGTCCTTTTTTACCATGAGTCACTATTATGTATTGTCATGATTTTCTAACTTCATTTTCATCTATTTATATATTTTTATTATTTTATCTTTCAAAGGCCCCACATTACATGCACTATCTTTTATGTAAATAATTACATATCAGATAGCACAAGGCAAAAGTGTCACCCCGGAACAATATACACTTGTTTAAGATAAGATCTCACATACTCGTACAATTTATCTTAATTGTCTCTTATACTGAAATTACTCATGAAACATTTACGATACACTGTTTCGTTGTTTACAACTTATCTTTTTACTCAGTGACACTGTTTTGTTATGAAATGTTTTCAATAATCTGATTTTATAATATAACTAATATTATATTAGCAGGTAATCTATACAGTTAGAAGTCTTATCCATGAAAGGGATTACAGGCTGTGGCTATTACAATAATTTTTGTTCCAGTTTTGTCTGGAGTTCCTAAGGGGTTCCATCTTTGCCCTCTTTTATTTAACATATCTATTAATACCAATTTTAATTGCATTCAGCACATGGCTTTATACTTTACTCAAATGGTACTCAATTTTATCTAAACATGTAGCGTCCGTGCGTTGAAAATGTAACGTCCGATATGCGGATATCAATAGTTAGTGGACACTACAGAAATTTTATTGTTTATTATTTCTTTTTAAAGTTTGAATTTTCTTTTAGTACGACAAAAATAAAGCGCTATTTTATTACTTTTTATTGTGCCCGTGATTCTTACTCAAAAACTTTGACCCAAAATCAATATAAATAAAAAGTCTCTGATGATACTTTTTATTGAAATAAAGACTAATCACAGTAACTTTTAATTACAGTCATGATGTTTTTTTTCTCAGATAAAAATGGTGTTCGAAGCATCAAACTGTCCAATTACTTAGAATGTAGATTTTGTAAAAAACGAGTCCGTGAATATTACTACGAACGCCATTTAAAAACGCACGTCGGAGAAACGGAATGCATAACCTGCGGTGAAATATTTGATACAGTAGATCTTTTAAAAGAACATTCCAATAAACATAAATATGAGACCATGTACACATGTGACTTTTGCAAAAAGCGGTTTATTTGTAAAAGTACTTTAAAGAGGCATATAGACTTGCACCACATGGGCAAAGGCAGGAAGTTAATGTGCGAGGAGTGTGGGATGTTTTTCAATGATATCACCAATTTAAGAGCACACATCACAACAGTGCACCAAAAATTGAGGATGTTCGAATGTACTGTGTGCCAAAAAAAACTTGCGTCGAAAAAAACATTAAAAGTCCATGTGAGAACGCACACGGGGGAACGTCCGTACGTGTGCGAGGAGTGCGGCGATACATTCAACTCTTTCACAAGGTTGAGAATACATAAAACAAAACATGATGTTATGACCAAATACGGCACCAAATATATTTGTAAGATTTGTCAGACGACTTTTAACGAGCAATGCCCATTGATACATCACGTGCGATCCGAGCATCCAGGGTGTTTGCCAAATAATAAGTACAAGAAAAAATATTTACCTTGCCCATCCTGCAAACAAGTTTTCACCCAAAAATATTCGTTAAACCGCCACATGAGGAGGTCACATGGAGACGACGCTAAAGTCAATTGTGATGTGTGCAATAAGACGTTAACAGACAAGTTCTCATTAGCTCGTCACGTCAGAAACATGCATATAAAGGAAAAAGTGACGAAAGGGAAGGTTGATTGCAACTTATGTCAGAGAAAAGTTCATAATATCGTGAATCACATGAAGATTCATACAGACCAATGAACAGGTCAAAATGTAATTAATTTCCATAAGTGTGAATAACATTTTCCAATGTGAGGAGTGTAATCGAAAACTATACTCCAGGAGAAAAACATCTACGAAGTCATATTGAAGAACCACGGTTGTGATTTGAAGAGTTATATCTTTTATCATGAAATCGCATTGTATTTATTGCCAAATATTAAAGATTTTTTCAACAGATATTAGGTAATGGTATAACTACATTATTTGTTGTAATTTTTATGATTTTTTAAATTATTCAATTTTATTAATATTAACTCGAAACTTTGTTAAAGTTTCTTAAAATCCAAAACTATTTTTTTTAACCTGTATATTTATGTTTTTGTTAAGTTATCAGATAAATATCTTATGTTACTTATTAGAACGATACTCGTGTCTTTATATATAAAAAAAAAATTATAAATTATCGATTAACTCAGATCGTTTATAGGGTGGTTGGCTTTATTTTTACATTTTGTTGTTATTGGGACATTAACTAGTTTTGCTTATGTATATATTAATTGTTGGTTCCGTTCGTTGATTCTTTTTTGTTAATAAAATGTTGTTTATTTACTGTTTTAGGGTTATTTTATTGTAAATCCCCTTACAGTGATGCTGAGTTGGATGAGTTGATGAAATGATTTTTTTATATAACTGAAATATATAGCATAGTCACTGAAAATCTTTATCATGCAAAGTTGTAAGATTTTAAGTTGAATAAATTTGGAGTTAATTAATTAATTGTCTTTAATGAAGTTAAATTGGTTACAAACAAAATATCTCACAAATATTCAATTGAATTGTGTTTATATATACTTATGGAAAACGAATAAGCTTACCTCCTTAAGTCCTTAAATTAGACAAAATATGCTAAATAAGTTTGAAAATAGTGTCTTAATAGTTTATTAAAAAAAACAAATATGAACAAGTGAAGAAATTATAATAAAAAAATATAACAATGATTAACTACAAAAACAACCTATCTGATATCGGCTTACTTGCTATTATTCAAATTTAATTCCATAATATTGTTTTTAGTGAAATAGATGCTGTCCAGAAAACGTCTTACCTGCCTGTAAATTTTTTACTGATCTCTTATACACAGCTATATAATATTTATTTATTTATCTTCACGCCATATCCCTTGCGGGGTAGCCAGAGACGACGGAGCGCCAAACGCTACGGTCCCTGCATACCTCTTTCGCCTCGGCCACAGACATCAACCTCTTCATACATGGTCCTTATGCTTTTTACGTGACCTTCCTCCAGTATCATAGCTACTGTGTTTTCGAAGGTCACTCGAGGCCTCCCACGTCTCTCTTATCGCTCACTTTTCCTTTATAAATCTTTTTTACCATTCTTTCATCACTCATTCGTTCGACGTGTCCAAACCACCTGAGCACGTTCTTCTTCATTCTCATTGTGACATTTTCGCTAGTACCTGCCATTCTGTGGATCTCTTCATTGCGGATGCGGTCAGCTAAACTGACTCCGCAAATTCGGCGAAGAGATCGCATCTCCACAGCATTCATCTTTCTTACATTCTTCTTCTGCGTTACCCACGTTTGGCTGCCGTATAACAGCGTCGGTAGCAGAAATGCATTGTGTACAGCCAAATGTGCAGCTATGCTGACGTTTCGCCGTCTCAACAATGCAGACAAAGCGATATATAAGACACATCTGTAGACAACTTCTGCGAGAGTGTGGTACCAGTTACAGCTTTAGTTGAGACAAACCATTCAAAAACTGAAATATAATGACCATAACTAAATTCAACCACCTTAAAAGAAACAATTAGAATACCTAAACGATCCTTTTTGGTTGAGCACGCTTTTATGTATATCGTGATGGAATAGTGGCGCTATCGTATTAGTATTTATTGTTGAAACATTCATGCACGGAGTTGATATCCTGTCTATGGAATAAGTAATCCTTACCTCTACTCTCCAAATAAAAACTAATTATTTGTATATTTGTCAATGTCAAAATTTAAAAATACTATAATATTGATTAATGAAATAAACAAATCATATATTTAAAGTTAATAAGTAATCAATCCCTAATATGTCTGAAATGTGGAATTTAATTGCTCTTTGTCGTTGTTGCCATGCTTATGGCACATTCAATGCCCTAAATATCCCAAACATGTATATGGGAGAAGTGGAAATATATTCGGATATGCTCAAAGATATACTTGGCTTTTATGTATGTACTTGATCATTTCATGAATAGATGTCCTTTTACGATAACTTATTAATTAATTATAGTTTAATATTCATTATCAATGATGATAATGTAAATATAAATTAATTATAACAATTAAAACAAAAGGATTATTATATACTTTGTAAGTAATATCATTGAGAATTATTCGATTGATTTTGCTCCTTTTGTCATTGTATTCGACATTCGAGATAAAGTTTCAATTAAGATTTTTTGGAAAAATACAAAATTCAGATTGATTTGAAATTCTTAAATACAAAAGCATACTTAATATTATCCTTAACAAAATTTTACCAGAGTCATATAATCAACTTCTATTTATATATTTAAACCTGAAGTCTAAAGTCTGATGGTAAATTTGATTACAGCTACACTCTGCCCCTTCAGAAGTAAACAGCACAATATGTGATAGCTGTGTGACAGAGCTACGAGTGGCCGCTCGGTTCAAGAAACAGGTGGAAGCCTGTGAGAATAACTTTGTAGAGTATTGCAAGAGTGAGTAGATTATTTAGATCAATATTATAACTGCTATATATAAAGTTTAATGAAACAATACTGTGCATTATTTTGCCAATTTCAATTGTTTAATAAATAATTTATTATTGTTGTTTAAGACCTATAATTAAGTTTAAATTATATTTTAGTGTAACACAGGTTGAGGTCTGTCTTTTTATTACGACTTGTATACATTTATATTGTAGATATTAATTCATATATAATATTATAATCAAACTCCTTTTTCATTTTATTTTATATTAAAAATATTTGATTTAAATGAATATGCAGTATAATTATTCTATTTGAACATCTTGTAGTAAGAATGAAAAGGTTCGAATTTTTGTATTTGATTTTTCCATTTTTATTTATTATAATATTTTTGTTTCAGACAGAGACTTAAAATATATAGTAAATAGGACAGTTGAAAATAAATCAGAAATGATTTATAAAAATCAATTGGAAGGTAAAAGTTAGTTAAGGTAAAATAAATAAAATTATTTTATTATATATTATAGTGGATTTATTTTTCAGACGCCAAAGTATATGAAAACACAAATATAGTTAAGAAGGAAAGTATAAAGAAAGATATAGATAATGAACAACACCAGCAAGCAAGCTTTGAGTGTCAAATATGCAAGAAAAATTATAAGTCCCTTCAAAAAATGCTAAACCACAAACACAGGCAACATGAAAAGAAATCGGTCTTCATTTGTGACATCTGTCAAAAAGAGTTCTTACATAAGAACTCCTTACAGAAGCACATCGGGTGGCACAATGGAATAAATAAAAAGTTTATGTGCGAAATATGTGGTTATTCATTTCACGACAAAACAAATTTAAACGTACACTTACGGGCCGTTCATGAGAAATTAAAATTATATAAATGTACGTTGTGTCCCAAACAATTTGCCGCGAACAAAAATTTAAAAATCCACTTCAGATTACACAGCGGGGAACGGCCGTATACGTGTGACGTTTGCCGCGAAGGTTTCATATGTTCGACCTATTTGGTCAAGCATAAAGAGAAACATGACAATGTAAAGAAATATGGCGGGAAATATGTTTGTAAAGTTTGCAACACTGTTTTCAACGAGCGCCATGTTTTCACCGCGCATATGCGATCCCATGTCGGTGTTAAGCCGTACCGCTGTAGTTATTGTGAGAAGGATTTCTTTTCTCGTTTCTCTTTAAAGAGACACAACGAAAATCAACACGTGAGTGACGCGAGGTTCCCGTGTAAGGAATGTGGTGAATGTTTTTCTGATAAATCTAACCTACAGAAGCATTTTAAAAATATACATGAGACACAAGAGTTCTCTCAAAATGAAACAATTAATAACAATTCCAGTAAAAATAATGTTAATAAAAAGGAATGTCGCCACGGATTCAATAAAAGAAGTAGAAAAAATAATTTACGATCGATCGTCTGAACTATATAATACTTACTCTTGGTCCATTACATAAAACTTATACCATATTGTACTTAAATCTGACAAATTATACATATACAAAATAAAATGTTTTTCAATATTCCTTTCATAATTATAATCATAAAATGCAATATTTCGTCGAGAAACCAGAATAAATGCAATTGTCAAATTACATATTCAAAAATACAATATAATTTTATGTAATTATTTTTGGTCTTATTATTATCTTCAACATCAATAAATCTATTACAGATACAATTAACATCATGATAAATGACAAATAAAATGTCATACACTGTTTATTTGTTACTGTTTATACTCTTAATTACTTTTATTTTAATAAAAATCCAACTGCTCATTGTAATGGCTAAAAGAGCAAAGTCGCAGGCAACAGCTGTTAAGTAATGTGTTATTCATAACTGATTTGATTAATCAAAATTAAATATCGGACGAATGATTTTTATTATCATGATTACATTCAATTGATAACCAATCTGTTTTAGAATTAGAAAACAAATAAGTCATTGAAAAACAGTCACAACATCCGTCTTATAGCGTGCAGATATGTAACTATCAATACACATTTCTTATTAATCAATCAACCTTTTAGAGATAAAAAGACAATCAAATTACACGCCGATACCATCGTTAACATTGGCTTCAAACTATTGGGAAAAATTGTGTAACAGACTGAAGGAAAATTACAAATATATACATATAAATAAAATTGAAGTGTCTATTGGTAATTGCAAATTAACAGCTTGTTATTAAATGCTCATTATTTAAAAAAAAATCTGTCTATCTTTGTCTGTTTCGGCTAATCTCTGAAACAGCTGCATCGATTTTAACAAGACTCACTGGTAGAGAAAGGATGTTATAAAGAATAATTATGGCTACTTTTTTTTTTAAAAAGGAGGTGTAGGCATAGCTATATATAGCTAGCATTCAATAAAAATATCACAATAAAAAAAAATAATTTCACCGCTTATCGTTTTGATTACACGAATATATTATTGTAATATTTAAAATTTAGTACTATTCGCTACGACAGAATCTCATGCGATAATATTATAGAATATTGTCTTTCGAGGGTTCTTATGACTAAGGTAATATTTAAGCAGAAAAAAAGGTTTCTATAATTATCAAAATAATAATACATAACAACAAGAGAAATCGACGGAAACGACACTGTTCCAGATAGGGTCAGAACGCCTGATATTTTTAATATATTTAAATGATTTTCCTACAATTTTCGTATTAAACTATCGTGATCCATGATTACTATTAAATATATCTAATCAATTATGTTCATGTTAGCAATATCTATTTGGAGTCCTTATCCATGAGCTCGGAGTATGGCGAAATGGAAGAACTGCCTGCAGGAGTTCTAAAACTTAAAATAACAAGTTATCGAATAAAATTAAAAAGATTAATAAGAATTATTTTTTATAGTTAATGTTGACTTCATACATTTGTTATCATAATAACGAATATTTAAAGGATAATTTGAATAATATTGATAACTAATTTATTTAAATATTATGATAATTATCCTATACGAAATTAATATTTTAATTGTTACTTAAAAACAAAGTGTGAATAATTTTTCACAGAGGTAATATGAACAAAGTATATTTGGCATCCAATTAAGACGAGTAGCCGTTGAGGTTTTGGGGATCATCTGGAGGTTCCTATACGAGTACCACCGGTATCCACTAGGAAAATATATAATAGTGACACTAAAGTGCCTTTATGTTAATAGTATGATTACTGCTGCCCACGATATCTTGTAATAGTAGTAGTAATTTTTACTGGCACTTTGTTTAATATGTTAATGTCATATTTATTAATTCCTGATTGTATCTTAATTAATTTCGTAGCAGCTTCATTTCTGATACCACGCTTCCAGATAAAATCCCGTGTAAAGGTGTTGCCATTTCGTATAGTGTTGATGGAAATAGTTCCCCTTAGTATAGTATAGTCAGATCAATTAGCCCTTCGAAAAACTCTTTACAGTTACACAAAAATACAATAATTCACAAAACATTGGGTCCTTGACAATTAGGAGGATTCTCGGTTATACACATATGATTGAATAAAAGATCATACGGTGGAAGCTGATAAAAATATAATCAACTTTTGTCCACAGAGTTGATTGTATTTAATCTATGGCCGGTCTTGTTCGCATTATGAGCGGGAATTTGTTCTACCTACAATATTTAAAATATTCCATTAAATCCACAAATTGAAAGAAGCGGTTTCAATGTAGGCCACATATTAATATCTTTATTAATTACCCTCAGCTTTTATGTAATTTAGTGCTTTAAGCGTAATACAAACATAATTTATTTTATGCGATTGAGTAACTGTAGTTATGTAATTAATCTCCATTTTTTTATCAATGTTTAAGCTGAATAGTTTATTATTCACAGATTAAAAGTTTTTTTTAAATATAGATTTAAAGAGACGATAGGTATCTTTTTATCCATTACAGGATTTGCAAGAATAATATAAAAAATACTAGATAATTAATCGACTTGCTAATTCCTACGTTATTTATAGAACTGGCTTGGAAAATAAGATTCATGTATAATTCTTACACACATAAGGAACGCAGATATTTTTATAATTATTATTATAGAACTTACAAGTTTTCTAGTAAAACCTTCTTTATGACGCCTACTTAAGAGTCTTTTTTCACGTCACGGTTGTGTTTGTTATTTTCAAAGACATATATACGGACGTTTACCGCTTCGAATTGATATAACATAGGATTTTGGACTTTATTATAAAAGATATAAAACGCTGACACGCTTTCTGAAGCTAATTGTACGTTGTATTATTGCAGCGCAAGATTCGAAAGTGGTCAAGTAGTTAGTCAGTGGAGCGGTGTAAGGCACTGCGCGCGTCGATCGCGATACAAAAAAGACCCAATTAAAAAAAAATAAAACGACATTGGCGATTGAACTCACAATCTAGTGGCGGGAACATTTGACGGCTGTCAAAATTTATTTATCATCGTAAGGGATTAAAATTTTTGTGCTGTGTTTTAAGTAAAATACGTGTTGCATAAATATTTTCGAAATAAACGGCCGGTTATCTCGGTCACTGAGGTGAGTGAGGCGCCATTTCATTTTGTTTTAGCGACAGAACACGTTACGCGGCCATCTATATTCGCCAGACGCTGTAATGATATCTTGAATATAATTATAGATATCTCGTTTCGTATTAGAAAATGTGAATAACTTACTCCCCAGTCGTTATATAAACATGTTATATTAGGTTTTTGATGCTAATGATTTTTTAATATGTTTTAAAGTATTGTAATAAATACAAGAGTGTTTTAGTGTTTTAGAACTTATAAGGTGGTTTTCAGTTCTGATTTGGGTCAATAAATGTTTATTTTTAATAATACGGAACAATAATTAACATCTCGAAGGTATAATATTATTGAATAAATTGAAAATACTATACAAAATAAATAATTTTTAAATTACCTCATTATTTGTATGAATCTGGATTTTTCTAGGTCATTTAATATTTCCGGTAAAAATAATTAATTTCAATAAGGCTACACAAAAAAATGTCACTCACAATTAATCAATATTTTTTTATATAAAAATATAACCTTCATAGCGTATTATTAAAATATTTTTTATACTTTTAACATTAACATATTAACTTAATAAAATATGTTTTACAATGTATTAAAGTTTCAAATTTCATTTTCAATCATTAAATTTTTAATTATAGTTATATTATTAAAAAATATTGTGTGAATCGGAGTATTCCAAAACTTATATCATTACAGACGTAGCAACGACTATAAATAAATAAATATAAATATAAATATATATATATATATATATATATATATATATATATATATATAAGATATATAATTAACTTTAATTTTAATTTATTTGTGTATCTAACTTTATTACACACACAAATAATACATACATATAGAAAAAAAATCAGTACAAAAATAAGTGAAGTACACTAAAGTGGTATCTTCCACGTATACATTAACGAACGTACTGACAGACAAACCAATACATATGAAAAATATATTTAATTTATTATTATTACAGAAAAAATATTACAAAAAAAACGACTCACTCTTTACGATTATGGTTCTCTTTATTGGCTACATTACCCTGATTTCGTTTAGCGCTAACAAGAAGAATAAATAATAATTAATTTCTTCCGGTTATTACGTAACTATAAAGTTAATGAGATTACATCGGTTTTTAAACATATCTTATATGTTAAAATCTATCGGATTTATAATAAAAATCGATATTAACCAAAAAATACCGGAACATTAATTACCTAAATCCGTTAAACAGTTTCGGTATAATTGTGAAATTTTGTAAACTTTCACTTTTGTTATGGATTTTGGAGTAAACAGAAAGATAAAACAATTTAATATAAGCATTTTAATATGTACCCCCCTTAATCCAAAATGGCGGCGACCCAATGACGACATATCTTTCTTAACGTACGAAGGGTAGTGGAGCAAGCATCTCGACCAAGGTCGCCTAGATACCAAATATTACGATATATTTACGCAATGTGTATGTATGTACAGTGCAATGTGAATTTGAAGTACCTCGCATTGCGTCGTTTCGTTTTGCGTTTTTTTCCGTTTAGCGTCGGTCGTTAATTAGTACTAATTTTCACTTTGCGTCGTTAGATTTTCGATGTTCTTTTTAAAAGATGTCAACCCTTTTGTTTCTAATTGCGCCATGCCATCAAAACTCGGAAATTTCCTTTCTAATAAAAAATCAACGGAATTTTAATAGTTCAATTTTCACTTCGTTTTGATTCAATTTTTTTCAATTTTAGAGTTCAGTTTCAATTACGTAATGTGTTGTGCTTTTTTTAAAAAGAGTATAATAAATTAATATAAATTTTTACGTGTTGTTTGTTGGTTACAAAAATAGAAAAATATTTTTATAATTTATTTATTGGTAGATATATATTAATTTTGTTTTTTTAAATGTTTACTTTGTTTAATTTTCTTTTTAAAAAGTAGTATTTTCGTAACCCTGAAACCTATCTTCGATCTTTACATGATTTGCTATTGAAAATCTTAATTCACTTTGCATCGTGTTTTTATGGAACGTATCCACGACGCAAACTGAAGTAGTTTGAATAACTATATAATATAGCCATTAAATACTTATAATAGCTGTGTTTCATAAGAAGAGAGAGAGAGAGACAGAGAGAGAAAGAGAAGCCCAACACTCTTTCTCCCCTTTCCTACATTTTCTTTCACAATTGTGACAACGCTCCTACAACTCAATTTCCTTTATTTATTTCTATAACAAATTAAAAACCCTTGGCAAAAATTTCCATATAAAAGACATCAACGGGATCTCATAGTCTTCCCATATAATTAAAATGCGATTAATTACATGTATAAAGTTAAATCACGTCCAATAATAACAAACATATGAAGTAGATAATTATTTACGTTTGGAACAATAAAGTTTATATTCGTAACAATAGTATTTTTGATACGTAATTAGGATTGTACAAACAACATTGGATCGGTGACAACGATACTGTCCAAATATTTTAAATTACATACTATTTTTGGTTCCCTCTTGCATGTATTCGATATATAATATACTTAGTTTATTGTATAAGTACCATATAATATAAGAAATAGATACAGAATAGGAAAGAACGCTTTAATACAAAAATGAAATATATTATTTATTTGTCTTTGATAATTAAATTTATATTTTTTTATTAGCTCTTCCCCGCCATTTTGGGTGGAATAAATAAAATAAAAAACAAATCTAGGTAATCTTCCCAAGATTGATACCTATTTTTATAGTTCGAAAATGTGATTTTATTAATTTACAACACCAAATCCCCCTTACGGGTGAAAATTTGCAAAATCCCTCCTTATCTAACCTATAATCGACAAAAAGAATATTCTTACAAAATTTCAAATCTCTAGCCCTTAGTCCCAAGTCGCGATGAGTACATAGGTGGAAGTCTCATATATATAATATAAAATAAAGTCCATTTATTATGATGATAATATGTGCAATGTAACGAGATGCAACTTTTAATAGCACTTTAATAAACCGGTTATCATTACGTGGCGGTTACGTGTACGTGTACGGGTCCGTTACGTGAGTGTGTCACAACTAATAACACTTGTAAAGGAAATTTCTTATTGTATACGACCCACATTTAAGTATAGATTGATGTCCTTAATGGTTTTGTGATTAGATTATATATTGCTATTGCTATTGCTATCTGTAATATATTATTATTCGATCGTACCGTCGTCTGTGTTGGATGTGATCATTTTTGTCACCAAGCTATCTCCTCTTGTAAAGACTTGATTGTGTTTGTATCTTTATACTCACTTGGGCTATTTTATAAGTTACCAATACTAATATTACAGAGAGGATTTTTTTGTTTATATCGAATAGGCTCCAAAAGTACTGGACCAATTTTAATTCTTTTACTAATACGAGGTATTATAGGCTATAATTTATTACTAAAAACTTAACATGTGCAAAAAAATAGCTTGTATTAACAACCATGGTGTAGAAAATCATATTTTTTTTTCCTCTTGTGTTTAAATGGTTGAAGATAAGATGGAATATACCAATGAATTGTAGGACCAAAAACGATAAAGAAGTTTGCGAATGACTATATTTATAGCTGCTAAGTTATAGAGTTTATATAGTATTATTATCTAACAACTACATACTGATAAAATTAAAGATTTTTGTCTTTACATCATTGAAATTAGTAAATTCGTTGAGCAGATATTTAATTATGAACATTTATTAAGTTATAATAAGTATATAAATACTATACATGCACTATTTTCCCGGTTTCTCATCTATCTACACCCAAATTTAATGCTTTTTTCAGTGTTTATTTTAATTTACAACTCATTGGCTTTATTTTCAAATTAAATACAATTAATTATAAAATTTTTATTTATTTATATTTTGATACAGTATATATAAAAGAGTAAGACCTATGATGACATATAGCCTACTTTTTACAGTGGAATATAGCGGGAAATGTTTTTCCAGAATAAACCTCATAATTCAATACTTGGCAAATAGATGGCGCCATGTTTACAAGATCATGCGAGCGAAGCCACGTCTCTCAGCTAGTATTGTTAGTGAATATGACCTAAATCGAATGAATATATGAGAAAATTTAATTTCTTATTGTAAACAACACATATCTTCTTTCAAAGCTTACTTATAGAATGCTTAATGCATATGGTTTAGAAAAGCACTGGTGCAATAGCTCAATTATTACAGCGACGGAATTCGGTTTATGTCGCAGTTTTGAGTCCTTGTTTTTAAGTATCATTCATTATATTTGTTAATAAGAGTTTAATGAGACGATTCTATAATATAATATGAATATAAATGATTATAAGTAATCTATATATTATATTAGAAATATTTAAAACATGACCTAAAATAATATTAAATATTGTGGCTTGTTTCACGTTACAAGTTATTTGATACTGAGCCTGTATCTTGAGTAACGACCTTAAAATGTAACGCTTTTAACAGATAATTTGTTAATTTTAACGCGTGGACAGTTTTAATTTTTTGTTCACAAACCGCCCGGTCATTGAGTATCGTTACTCAATGACCGGGAGAATTACAGTATCATTCTTATTTGATGGTTAATTTTTTATTACCTCAGAGTATATATTTAACTTTTTATTTGCATATATATTTTTTATTTCTTTTATTAAAAATATTATAGTGTGGTGAATTTTAAACACTAACCACATTAGAAAATGAGAAATTCCTGTGTACCAGGCAATTTTCCATACATATAAGTACACCGAGACATGCAACAACAATATGTGGAGTTATCACATAAGATCGAACCCACCACCTTACATTCAGCAGTAACCTTATCTAATCACTAGACCATCAGGCCGTCGTACGTTCAGAAAGTTTATTGATATTTTTGATTTGAATAGATTGAATTTATAGATTTAGGGTTTAAAACAATATTATATATACAAATGAAGTAGGTAATTTATAATCTATAAAATGTGATTTAGTTTCTTGTTTGTATATAAATGAATATTCTCGTATATATAATGTATTTCTTTAAATAATTATTTAATGATTGCTCAAACACAACCTTGGAGACTTCCTTCAAACTTGAAACGGAAACGTTGTCATATTTAATTAGCCTCTGGACGGATGGTGCCTTCGGTTTAGATTTTTTATCCAAAATACCAAGTTTTTCTAACATTTTAACGTTGTTTTACGATTCTATGATGATTAGAAAGGCGAGATGTACTAATGTTTATATGAACACGATTATTGCAAAACAGTAGGTATGTGGCCAGGGACTTTACGTGTTCCCTCTCTAAAAACTATGCGTATAACATTAAGTTTATACAAAATATGTCATAAGAGTTATATCCCAAATCACCTGTTTTTGGGTCAATGTTCGTATTTCTCTAAATAAGATATTTTGTATGTTTTCCCTGACAAAAAGCGTGGGGTTACCAAACTTTATCAAAATCCGTCCTGTACTTTTTGCGTGACAAATAAAACAGATAAGAATTTCAAAAACTATGTTAAGGTCTTCATATGATGTAAATTAGCTATTTAAAAAAAAAGTAAATATTTGTCCTCTTTGCGATTTTATTTTGTATAGATAAACAAATCATTTAGTCAATGTTTTTACAAATATATTTAAATCCACGACCTTCCACTCAACTGTTCTCAACTACTAGACCCACATGGTATATATTTCAAAACTATAAAACTTATATAAATATAATAACTATAAGAATCATGACATTGCTATACGCGTGTGGCTTAAAATGGAATCGCAAGATATCTTCCCGGGGGTATCAACAAGGTCTTAAAAACTCAAATAAATAAATATATAAATATATATAATAATATATAAATCCTATTGAAACATTTCCTGGTCTTTAACTGTGGAGTAACATTGTAAATATATTCCATTACGTGTGATAAAACAATGTACTAGGAAAACATTATCTTTATTAATTAAAATTTATAATTAACAGAATCATTATCATTTTCTAAGGACCATTGTAAGTATGATTTACCTGTATGGAGCTCGAAGTATATAATATATACTTTAGAAAAATATATAAAAACAATCCATGAGCATTGAAATACTCAGTCACGACTAACACTCAACCTTCTGTTGCAAGACGACCTTTGTACGTGCGTGCATACATGAGAAGTGAAAACGACGGGAGCGATGGGCCGTGGTTAGTTTAATTAAACATACAATTAAAATACGTTAACACTGACTTAATTTGAACCTAGGACCTTTGAGACACCGTTTCGTGGCTCTGGAAATCTAGCCACTGTGTCACTCATTCCATATTAAGTTTAAAACGGCTTGACAAGTTTATATAATGTTATGTTTCTTTAATTATTTTTCTCAAAGGATATTGTATTTTATACAGCATTTTTAACTAAACAATTAGGTTCTCAAACTGGTTAAAATTCTTTAGACTTAAAATCTATTAACAAGTAGAGTTATTTAAGACGCATGACCTTCATATTGTCCTCATTACTCACAAACCTCAATAGTGTTATGTAATACAATACTTGTAAAGATTTGAGGTCACTTAATGAGCGATGTCTCAACAGTTTCTTAACTTTTGAACCTCCAATGGCCATTACCGGACATCAAAGATATTATTCTGTCAAAATATATAAAAATATTATTTTTTTACCTCAAATTGTTATATAAGATTATTATCTGCAAATAAATACATGTTCATTTCTAGAAACGGAAAATATAAACCAGAGTTAATGATTATAATTATCTAAGAAGCGATAGACTACAAAAGATTTTTCTAGAAAATCTTATGGTCCATCGAGTTATTTTTGGCCCGATAATACAAATTAGGAACCATGCAACGTATTAAGTGACGTACATTTGCAGACAAGGCAAAAATATATATTTGTAATAAATAAAAAATTGCTTTACCTGTTCTTTTTTCGATTATCTAGAAAAGTACACGATTCATTAAAGATTTTGCTAAAGCTTTTCATTTCGAGGAAACTTAGGACCTAAAGAGGGGAAGGAAGGTCTGGATATATAGTTGTCTAAATCACCTTTTTAAATATAATATATATAATATACAATATACACTATAACAGGTACCTTAAAGTCTATCTTCAGTGATAGGGTGGTAGTACCCTGGTCGAGCCACCCTGTAAGTTTTCACGTTATAGAGCTAGGTTCTACTAGAACTCTTCTCACAACTAAATTTCTTACAAGATTTTACTTATATCGCGACCGCCAATGTTATCTTAAAATATTAGAGGAATCTCAGTAGCGTTATCTGTCGGTGGTACTTGTGTTTGTACTGTTATTCTACTGTACTGTTCTGTCTGTCTGTCTCGCTTTACGTTAGAGTAAAAACAATAAAGTGATGTTTAATCGTAACAGAGAAAAGGAAGTATGCGCTCACGCAACGAAAACATAATTACCTGAGTGTAACGACTCTCGCGAGATTAAATGATTGAATTGTAACCTAGATTTCTAGCTCGACAATCTCTGCGGTCTTTTACAAAATATTAACATTTATATTATTAATTAATCTAATTAATTATTACTGTCAGGGGAATTTAATTATTCCTTACAGATCAGGGAAGGTACTGGTAGATGGGGAAAGTGTCTTATTTAAATATTTTACTGACCTCAAAGTTTTGGTTGAAGTGACATTGGCGGTTTAACCTTAACCTTCTGTACCTCGTGTTCCTTGTAGGTTGTGATGTGTGAACCCTTGGCTTTATGTGTGTATATTAGTATTTAGTGTGTGCCAGGTAAATGGTAATGTCTAATATATTTTAAATAGCTGTTTCCCGCGTCTTTGTTCGCGTGGTCTAGAGAAGACGTAACTAGTGATCGCATATATAGAATCAGTATAATTGTTATATTTAAGAGGTTAATAAAAATTATTCATTATACAAAACTGAATAGAGCTGCCATACTATTTATAAATTTTTCAAGCATACCATGCCTCGATTGTTTTACTTACATAGTTGAGTGTTTCTTTATGGGATTAGGCAACGTGTGAGCAAACGGTCCATGTCATAGTTAGAAGTGTTTCTATGTAGTATCTATAAATTTAAAAATATACATCTGCATAGCAATCTTGAGAGCAACACAAGAGATTAGGATAGGCATCCGATTTTGTTACTTATCTGGTTTTTTCTCAATCGAGTCAGTCAATTGAAGAGCTACGATCAAGACGAATACAAATATGACGTAAAAAAAGATTATACACTACCTTAAGAATATATAATATTATATTATTCAACAATAATTTCAAACAAAAAATTAACACAATCTCTTACAAGGAAAAAATATTTTTAATCATTTATTATTACTGGCACTTAAGGTATTCATTTATTTGAATACAATAGAATACAAATACGTATAAAATTCTAGTTGAGTTGTGATGATTAATAGTTCCACGAATATTTATATAAGAATCTTCGCTTACATAGACATACGTTTAAATTATCTCAAGCAAAATATTAATTATCCGTATTCTTCACAAGGTATTCTGTATTCATTTAAAATCGATACTCGGAACGAAAAATCGATATTAATATCCAGCCCGATCCCAAAGGTATTATCGATTTAGTTTTCGAGAATTATCTGAGTGAATTGTTAATATTGAATAATTGTTTTGAATACATACCAGTATTATGATCGAAATTATTTTATAAATGTTCTGATTATGAGACAATTATAATAATATTTTTTAATAATTTAGTCAAAAGTGTAGTCGTTGAAACATAATTTATCAGAATAGTTTATATAAAATATTTTGTTCTTACCGTGTCAACGATGGAAAGCGTTTTCAAAATGGTGTGAAAGTTTCGTCACGTAAATAAGTTAATACTTTATCTACGTGTACATTATTCTTAACATGTGAAACATGATGTAGCTTTAATAGAAAGTTAAATGAAATGTTAGACAAAGATATATCTAGGAATTCGAACCTACGACTGTCATGATCCACTGTTTAAAATCAAGATGGCAATTCCAATTATTTTTATTTATTTACTAGCAGGTTACTCATGCTTCGCAACAGACGGCGAAAGTGATCAAACATTTTGTTTGAATTTCCACACCACCTATTAGGTATCAAACAGGCGCATTATATTTTTTGCAGTTTTTTAGCTGTAACTTTGGAACGGTTTGGACCTTTGCAAAATCCTTTCTATTGCACCTATTCAATATGTCAGGAGTCGTGTGTCCAAATTTCAGCTTTCTAGGTATTACGGTTTGGGCTGTAGAGCGATGAATGAGTTAGTGAGTCAGTGAGTGTCTTTGTTTTTTATATATTAAGATTTTTATCTTCTTAAAAAAGGTTTCTTATGTGATGTCGTGATAAACAGCCAATCACAACTCTTGAAACTCTCCAATCAATTTATTTTATGTCTATCTCTTACATATCACCTAATTACATATAATATCCGCTCAGCTATATATTTTTAAATAGTAAAACAATTTATTCGTACGTATAATATATATACTATTTTATCAAGTTTATCAAGTCAAGTTTTGTTTTAAAAATATTAGTAATATGTTAAAAATAAACATTGAGAGATTGCTGTGGTTGTCTCGTACATTTCTAGGTACAGAGTCATTTATATATGTTCTTATATATTTTTAAATGTCAACTAGTCCGTCTCATGACTTAGATTTCCTCTAGTCTTCTCTCTCTCTCTCTTTTCTCTCTCTACCGTTACTCTAGCTGTCTTGAACTTCACCGTTTATCCTTGGATATAATTATATATAATAATATGATTGATCTAACCTTGCTCTAAAAATACCAAGAAGTTAAATGGTGTCAACAGGAAAAGAAATTATTATTATTATTATTTTACCTTTTCTTATTATAATTACTTGTAATTATGAAAATCGAGTTAAATTTATTTATTTAAAAAACAACAATTTATTAAATATTATAATAATTATTAATGATTGCTTGTATGCAAATCACAAATTGAATACAATAAGTAACGCTTAATGGTTTTATAAAGACTCGAAGGTTGTTCTGTTAACTTGAGCTTTATTGAACTTAATGCCGCGGCCTTGTAGGTTCCGTTAATTCCTTATTATTAAAATAACTTCCGGTATTATTAAGTGAGAATTATTTATTATTTTATTCGAAAAAAATAAGGTCATTCCAATGTGATTTGCAACCAGAATATGTTTATTTATTAAGAGCTTAAAAGTATTATGACACTTGAGACAGGTATTGGTTTGAAAACACCGTGTGAAATATTTTTTTTTAATTTCTTTGTTGACTTCTAAATAGTACCAGACTATATAGACTGTTTGTTCTTAACCTTATATTCGCGACCGCTGACGTGAATTCTCGTCATTTCAAATTCTTTTCCTGGTTGCCGCTGACGTGAATTCACGTCTTCAAATTCTATTCCTGGTAACCGCTAACGTAAATTTACGTAATTTCACATTGTATTCCTGGTTGCCGCTGACGTAAATCCATGTCATTTCAAATTCTACACCTGGTAGCCACAAACAAATTTTATACTTTTTATCCTTGACGATCCAAGTTTGCGGCGACCAGCTTCAGAATTTCATTATAGTAACCGGTACTCAGAATTAGAAACGTAGAAAATTGGCCGTCTCAAATGTGTTAAAAATGCTCCAATTTAATTCGGTGATCACAGTCAGTCTAGAAATGTTTATATATTTTTTTTCATTCTTAGTATGTAATTTTTCATAATTATATTATATCTTAATTGGAATAATAAATGGTAGTCCCCAACACACAAAATATAACGATGCAATATTCAAACACTTTCGTTTTGCGAAGGCCTTTAATCTACATCGTGTTCTTCTTTAATTGTTTCTTTTTGTTTTTAACTCCTAAGCGGTAGATAGTATTAAAATTTCTCTCACTCTTCATATCTGTATATAGTAAGTAAAATAATACTAACTGACTTTATAACTCATAAAATCCCAGAAATTACGATTATAAAATATTAATTAATTTGAGCTTGTACCTAAAAAGGACCACTACGTGTTTGAACTAAACAGGCTAAATAGTATATACGTACACTTCTTATAATAATTCTGTTTAATACGTTGTTACTCGTTTTAATTTCTAATTCTATTATAATATCTATCTATCTATAAAAAAAAATGTCCGTCACAAAATGTCTGCATTTACAAAAAAAAAATACATTACAGCAGAATAAATAAATATTAAAAATAAAAAAAAATAATATTAAGTGATATATTATAAACAGGCTGTGTGTAATTAGCGCTGCAGTGTGGGAACACACAACAGAGTGTTGAGCAATTGTGTTCACACTCTCACGGTTTGAGGATTGCGATATTTCATTTTGTATATTTAAATATTTCATATTGTTCCATCTCTTGTCTTAAATTCATTAGATCAGGCAATTTGATAACTTTAATCTTTAATTATATTCTTGTGTCCTAATCCTATTCTATCCTTGATCAGTCAAAGTATAATCAGATTCAGAATAACTAAGAATTGTCTCGTGTGGGAATCGAACCCACAATCTTTGAAAATCACTACAGCAATAGGTCATCATTTTAGTGATTCTTTTATAAATTTCTACTTTTCGTCTGGTATATGTCAGTCTAGTTAATATCAAAGGTATGTTCAGGTCCTACTAAAGGCAGGTACTTACAGAAATAAAACACGAGTGTTACATTAATTCCCAAGTTTAAATCTAAATTCAAAGGTACGTGTAAAGCTAATTTTGGTAACAGCGGCTAAAATTAAATATAATTAAATAATAATTATCAGATTTTAATGATATGGACCTTTTTAAATGTCATAAAACAGAACTTGCGACCTCCAGCAGGCCTTCACCGTCGTTGTACTCACTGAACTATCAGGTCAGCACTTATAAAACGAATTATAAAAAAAATTAAATTAACATAGCATGCCTAATATGTTTTGTAGATAATTAAATATGTTATTTAATGTCTAGTAAAAAATATGTTTTTATCTTATCAGATTACGTTGAGGTTTTTATTTTTAATTTTATCAAAAAAAAGTGAATTATGAATTCTATTTAAAGAAATCTTATACATAAACGAATACTAAAACTATACAGGTCAGTAATGTAACCTCGTTTTTTAACGTCGGTTCAGTCACTGTTGCAGTGGGACTTGCCGCTTGAATAACAATATCCTTATGTACAAGTGGGTTATAATTCACCATTTTTTATTATGTGGTTCCGTATAATTAAAATAAATATAAAAGTGAAAGATACGATACTTTTAAGAATTTTTCTAATCATATGATGTATCTTTTTCTTAGAAATTTAATTAATAATCTGTCCACTACGGTTACCAGAACTCAATCTAAATAGTTGTTATATAAGGTATCAAAACATATTAATGCCTTTATAAATTATATATGTCTATTCATATATATGTTTCAATTATAACATTCCAGTCGCAGGTTCAGATCCTGCTCGTGTTTTTAAATTCATATTAACTATAAATCTATTTAAGATAGTTGTTTTAACCTCCAATTAGTCTTAATGATTGCACTCGCAATAATTAATGTTGGAAGAATATGATTTATTATAGTTTTTTTCGTTAATCATTTGTCTTGTTTGCGGTTCAAATGTAGATATATTTTGCCATCACTCATAACTTAAGATATGTTTATATTATTTAATAATAATATTGTCGCGACTGAATTTAATCAAAAACTCACACGGTTTAATCAAATATATCATCTGAATACAAGGAAATGTCAAATATGTGACTGTAAGAGCGGATGTAACGTAATGATTTTCGAAATACCCACGTAACTCTAAGACAAGTGGACCAATGGCGCAGCCGCGTTCGCATTTGGAACGCGTTTACTCGAGCGGGACGGCGCGCGCGCATCTTTACTGTGCTTTATTGTATAGATAATTATTATTTGTCATTTTTTTAATATCTGCTATATTTATCTTTATTATTTGTTTTTGATAGCTACAGTAATATGCATGGAAGTAAATTTATTCGTAGATTTAAATTCGACTGTGATATATAGGTAACTGTTAAGAGCCTTCTTTACCATAACTTATAGCAAAAAATATATAAATAATGATGTTACTGTATATGCTATATAATTATGTTCTATTACTCCAAATAGAATTTTGTAAAAATACTTAATACTAAGATATGTACAACAGTTATCAATAATACCTATCTATATCGGAAAGCACATCGCAATCTATTGCCAAACATCGGCTATTGCAGACACTTCCGTAGGATCTCAGTATGTTTTGAAATAACTGGAAGCCGGTCGTTATTTGTATGTAGTTATTATTATATTTGCGTGTACAAAAATTTATAGCATTTTGGTATGTACCGAGCTGGTTACGATACTATTTTTCTAATTAATGAACTATTTGGGTTTGCTCGGTGAAGACAAGATTCCAGATATACTACAAATATTACAATAAATTATATGAAATGACTATCTTCTGTAGGGGGAAGAGTCTAGCTGTAGTAGTAGTCGAGCTCGACCAGGGCAGTACTATCCTAAAAATAATCGTGAAGTAACTATAGCTATATCTACGTTTAGTACGAGCAATAAAAGATTCGGAATCACAAATATTTTTACTTTTCCTCCATGTGTTTTAGTCTATTACATCCCTCTCTATTTCTCATGGCTCTGTAACGCATCTGATGCTATGCATGTTTGCACATGTTCTGGGACAATATATTCCTTACTATAAGATTCAGTTAGGTTTCAAAAATTATCTATAAGAGAACTCTTAATTCACCAGTATGCCGAATTAACCTTTTTTAAAATGATGGGATATGTGACTTATAGTCAATTTCATAAAACATGCTGCCTAAATAAAAAAATAATAAAATGTTCTATCATACATAGCTTTATTTATATTTGCCATAAATAAGAATGGCGTATCTTTATACTTTGAAGATTTCATTTATATTGCAATGACACGATGATAAATACTTTTATATTTAAAGGTATTTTTATTTTAACCACAATATTTATTATTTCTGTCACGGTATAACCATAGAAGGGATGTGTTACTGAGTCATACACAATGGCACAATGGATATCTTGACAAAGATACAGAGGTTCAAGGTTCGAATTAGTCATTTTGTTAATTATAATTATACTATATACAAGATGAATAATACAACCATTAAATACACCATAATGCTTCCCATGAGAATCATCAAGACTTCAAGATACTAAGAAACAAGTGTTTAATTGGAGGTGTAATAAAGTATACACTTTATATGGTTGTAGAGTTTTGGTGTAAACTGCAGACACTGTAATACCATCTCTAAGAAGGTATCATGAGAGGAAGAACAATATCTCTATCTTCCTCTCCATGTTCTTCAAGGCTTATGTTGGAAATGTCCAAAAACAGCGGGGACCACTATCAGATGCAGTGTCCGCTCGTTTGTTTAACTGTCAAATAATTTCTTTTTTTGGGTATCAAAAAAAGTAGACTTACATACAAAGATTGTAAGTGGTGCGTTGATATAAAAAATGCAAAAGTATTGGTAATTTTAAGGAATGAAAGCAATGAACTAAAGTATACGGAGGGGGGGGGGGGGGTGAGATGGGAGGGGTATGAAGTGGAATTCAATGAGAAATACACAGAAGAATAATATATATCAATATAATCGTTTTTATTATTAACACACTTTTATTATCTTCGGTCTCGGAGATGTGAATTATTTTAAATACATTTATTTTGAATACATTAAGCAAAATATATTTAGTATTTTATTTAAAATACTTTATATATTTAAAATGTTATTTAATACTTTATAAACTTAAAATAGTTTAATTATATTTTTTTAATTATATTTCTTATTTTCCATTCAAAATCCAAAATGACTTTATTTATCAACGCATTGTTCTTGACCCGAAATATTGTCACCATTGTTATAATTATTATTAAATTAATTAATTATTATTATAATTGCATTCAAGATCTACTTTAAAGAAACTATGATTTGTAATTTATAAATATATTGAAATCCAATTTCTTCGTGAATACATAAGCTTTTCAAAGCCTATTACTGATGGTATCAGAGTTTAGATGACAAAGATACTTACTACGGATGTCTTACACCAAAACTATTCAGATTTCAAAGAATTCTAAACCGTTTACTAATGGATAACCCTATATATTGTTATATATCGACAAAAGTTATTAAAGAAAGTCATTTTATAAATTAGAGGAGCCATAACCATTACATGGCATCACAGCATCTGCAACTTATCCATTTTTTAGAAAAAATGGGTACCAAAAACAAAGAATACATTAAAATAATATTTATGTAAGAAATGAGAAAAATTAAACAAGACTTGATTCCCAAGTGTTGACTTTTCCAGTACTGACTCTTAAAAAAGGAAAAGACTGAAAAAAGAAAAGCTTATTAGTTTGTTGAGGACTCTGATTCTTCAGCAGATGTATTGTATAACGCTAATATTACAATAGATCTGGGAACACTACAATATTTAAAAGATGAAGACGTTACTTTGGAATCCTTGGACATATCTAAATGTAAAAAAAATCTTCCTTAAATGTAATACTTGCTAACAAGTCCTGGACCTGTTAAACGAGTATTGTCATTCGGGAAAAGATTACGAGGAACTTTGAAAATGAACTCTGAACAAATACTAGTATTAAAATGAGTTAAATAAGTGATAAGGTATTTTATTTGAAAAACATATTTTTTCACATCTCTCTTCAGTCGTAAGTTTCTATACAACGTAAACTTTGAACACGATTTTGACTTTCAAGATTTCGGATTATTTTTAAACATTTTGTGTACACTTATCAAGGACCGATTACCATATAATAATATAAAAAAAAAGAAATAAAAAATAAACAATAGTTAAAAAACTAAATAACATGCTTTGTAAGTGTATTATATATTGCAATATTAAAAAGTGTGGGTACATGGTAAAAGGAACACACATTATTAATTATTATTAATTTATTTTTATTACATTGCATTACATTTTTTCTTAATTACATTATTTTTTTTCGTATTCTATGAAAGCGTGTTAGTTTTTTTTACTATTAGTTTTATTTTTCCTCTCAACTTTATATTTAGGTGTCCAATTAAAGTATATTTTTTAATATATATATATATATATATTACATGTATTACAAAATTACAACACAACCGTTTATTTTGTGTTCTAAAACAGTGTATTAATAATTTGTTGCATAAAATCACTAATTGACTAGACGCGGTTGTCAGGCTGTACGTGGCTTATGTAACTGTGAAAGTTGTGCATGTGTACATTGATAGCACAAAAAACTCTCTCTTGGACATTATTGAAGAATCGTCTCGTACTCAACAATATATTATATTACATTTAGTCTAGTAATTGATATATCGAATTCAAATTATACATAAAATAATAGCAGCGATTCAATAGTATAATATATTAATAAATAGTTTACGTTCTTGAAAAATTCTTAACAATAGTTTTTATATTTCTCTGGTTGTATGTTCGCACATAACGCATCATCTACTAAACTAAAAATTGGTGTGGTTTCAGCGTATTATCCAAATTAATATTTAGAATCATTTACCCCCGAAAAAATCTTTTATTTTTACCGAAACCAAAATAAAAAATCTTAAAATGTTAGAATACTGTATATTTATTTAAGAGACCAGTCGGAGTCACTGGCAACAGGTAGTTAAGAATAAAGAATGACCTCACAATAACATTCCATATCTAATTCCAGTCGACATGTTGAAATGCTGTTAAAACTCTAGTTCTATAAAAATTCCTATTATATTCCTATAATAATAAGTTCAAGTCAACCTTAACATATAATATTAATTTAATCCATCACGTTATTCTCATAACTATATTCTATATATGACAACATATATTAATTTATCTATAATACTTTTATTGTATATATTACATTTATAAATACACACACACAAACAAGCTTGTGTCCAACAAGGCGGCCTTATCGACAAATAGAGATTTCTTTAAGACAACCTTATTCATATAAAAAAATAAATTAAGGAAGTTGGTGCAAAAACGTTCAGTCAAAAATATGATAAAACACTGAAACATCAAACACAAAAATAATTATAAAATTATATTGCTATAATGACAATCGTTTTGACTTAAAAACAAACATAAATATACGTATGAAATATTACAGAAATATATTTCATTAAATATGTAAATGTGTGAAAAATTATATACAAATATTTTAGTTCAAATCAACGAGACGCCTGTTAACCTTTTGTAATTCAAATTACATACCTATTAAGATTTAAGTGTTCATTGACAAATAATTAATTCAAAAAATAATGTTAAGGTCCCATATATATACATAATTGGTTCTCAACCATGATCTTTTGTTTACCTTGTTTATAAGTATTTTTTCTTCGCAGGCTGCGCATACGCAGGTCGCGTTGAATCCAGTCAGTTTGCGTCCGACCGCCGGGGAAAGAGGACGTCCGCCGCTCAAAAATATATTTAAATGGAACGGATTTAGTGTAGTGTGTGTGTTCAAGTGTATAAGTTTATAATAAAATTAAAATGCAGGGCCGTGATAAATTGTGTGCCAAATTAACCAGCGCATTCCTCAGAAAGTGGTGTAAGTATGATTTAATTAATTTCATCGTCTCGCCTTGGCCGATTGATTTTCAATAATTTATTGGTTTTAAGAAATCAATTAATATACATATTTTTTTTATGTAATATATATTTTAGTTTGACGCATTAATCGGCTATGTAAGGATTTAATAGCCGGACTCTTATATGGTAGATAATGACCCGTGCATGAGCTGGTTGTACGGAGGTACGGAGGTTCGTCGCAAGGTGTTAAACTAAAGGAATGAGTGACCTTTAGTAACTTGTTCTTCTCCTTAGACTATTTTAAAATGCAGATTTTATTACCTTTTATATGGATTCCCACTTTAGGTCTCAGAAGTTTATAGCACATGTAGATGAGTAAGAAGTTATTAATTTTATCTTACTAGAGATCCCGAATTCCTGGAGGATTCGCCATTTCGCGAACAATTATGTCAGATTTCTTTCAAAAACCACGTCCAGGAGAATAATAAAATTTAAAAAAAAGAATGGAAAAAGCAGGGTTTTTTCTTAGACATATTTTTGTTAACATTCATTCAATTATAGCAATTATATCATATTTTTGTCAATTTAATTGTCTCATGACTATCCATTGGTTGTAATCCCATGAAAATCGGTTTAGTTATTTTAAGATCGTTATAAGTCGTCTTCAGACGGCTAATCGCAGAGAGGAAGTCACTTATATAATAGTTCTATACATAAGTAGCAACTATTTAAAATACGCAATGTATGTAAAAAATAATATATATGTAAATGTATCGATAAAATAATAATTTTTTGCTCACTCGAAATACATTAGCACTAATACAAGTTGATGAAAAGGATTTTTAATTGTGATCGTAAAAACTGATAAAGTAAAAACTATATTTTTCTGTCTTCCTTATTATTCGATCGCAACAATGTTTTATTAGATACATAAAACATATAAATTTTTATCTTTTTCATGTATTTTTTTGTCCTCAATTAAAAATCTCGCCTAACAAGTTTTGTGCATAACTGTCTTATATCGGACGCGATAAATACGTACATAAAAACTTAAAAACCACAAGAAAATTTAAGACGTTATAACATTATGACCTCGCTTAATATCAATACTATAATAATAATTATTCGTCTGTCTATCCGTTGATCTCATACCGAGTTATATAAAAGTCTAATATTTGTATTATATGAACTATGAAAAATATTTAAAAATTTCTTAACCTAACTAAGCTTACACTTGAGAAACCAATACAACTAAGAGATTAGATTAATATTATTGTTAATAGTAAATGTAATAATAATAATAATAATAGTAATAATAATAGAAAATAAACAAACACAATGTACATATGACATTAATGAAGTATTTATCCAGTCGAAGCCGCGATCCAAGCTAGTGATTAATTAGTGTAGTTTAAGTATCGCCATCTATAATACCAGTCGATCACCTTTGATTATAGCCATTTAGTTTTTTTTCCTTAAAGCGAACTAAATTATTATAATTATATATTTAATTGTAAAAAAAAACAACTCAAAAACATATAATTATATTATATTATAATACTTATTGAATATTTTTATATATTTAAAACCAGTCTCTTATCTCCTTGGAGGCGAACGGAATATTTTTGAGTGTTATCGGTTTTATGCCAAATTCTTAATATATAAATTAGTAGCAGCAGACGTCAGTACGTGTACGTTCTAGAACACTGCCTGTATATTTTCATTGTTATCCTAAAATATTTCATACATATGTTAACTTTAACTTAATTTTTCAAACCAATAAGACATTTTTGTCCTTTTACATATATAATACATGTAATAAATTTAATGTTTATTAACCATACGATATATTTATTATATAATTGTAATAAATTTCTTAACAAGCCTTTAAGAAACATTTTTATAATGAAATTGTAAATGTTATAAAATATAAATAGGATTTAAATAAAAAAGAATTATACATTAAAAGATCGTTAAAAGCAACAGAAATAAGTCTCCAAGTAAGATATTATTTGTCTTTGTCATTATACCTCAGACGTAATCCTCTATTTGCATTAAGTTTTGTGATCTCCGCATCCTTTAAAAAAGATTTGAATAAAAATAATCTTGGACTTTGAACGGAAATAAAGATGAAGCTCCGAAAACAGATGAGTTTTTTTCACTCTTTTTCCTTCGAGATATGTACCGGTACATACCAGTATTGAAGTAACTTTTCTACATACTAATATAATGCTAATAAGTTTGTTTGTTTTTTTTTTCTTTTGGATGATTATTTATATAAATTATAGAAAACGCCTTTAAAATATAGAAAAATTCGCCGATAATGCTATTTATTTGTTTATATCTCTTTCAATATGTAATGTTTTATGGTAAGCAGAGACGCGGAAAATAGTTAGCTAGCAAAACAAAAGCGAGGTCAAATCACTATATTGATTAAAAGCAATTATAACATTTACATATATGATATAGTTTATGGACCAATTTATTGAGAAACACCCAAAACCTGCTAAACAGATTTTAATGCAGCTTGATATGTTTATATTTTCAATCAAATATCAAAATGTAGTATCCTTGTATCAAAATGTAGTATACTACTAAATAGTTCATATTTACATTTATACAAGAAGAAACAAAATCTCATGTAAGATATTACCACAAAAAAACTAAATCTCATTGTAATTTGTACTTTGATATATTTTAATTTGAATAGACTTCAATTTAACAATATAATGTAATGTTTCGTTATATTTGATAAGTCTAGAACAAAAAGATCAAATCATTATCGACTATTATGTATCATTACATACCCCGTGTCACGGAAATAGGTTTCCGCCGTCGTAACTCAAGATATATAAAATAATACGTGCTTGGGAAAAAATAATATATTTATTTTAAAGTTTAATATTTTTTCCTATATGGCTTAAATTTTTTAACTGACTTCAATCCACGATCAAAACTATGATACATTTAGGAGAGAAATGTAAAATTTTGTACAAATCTTTCTTTTTTAATGTTTAAGTAGTAGAGGGTAATAATTGTGAGGTGGAAGATGTTAAAAATGATTTTCTTAATAACGATGATAAATTATCAAAGATGAAGGTAAAAATAAATTTTCGCATTATTTCTATCAAAATCAAAATGTTTAATTGTTAATTAAATAAATATATTATACATTCAGTTTTAGTAAATATTACTTGCGTAAAGGCAAAATAAAAAACAAATTCATTAAAATTACTAAAAATATTTATTGTAAAAAAAAGCACTGTTAAATTAAATATATTTTTAGAGCTTTTTCCAAATTGTAAAGGTTGTCTGTATATCATCAAAACAATTTGTATGTTTTTATTTATATAAGAATGTGTTTAAAACATTTCAAGATCATATATCACTAAGCCTTCTATAACCTTAAATAAACCGAAAAAATATACAAAATACAACTTTTAATTTAAATATTCAAAGAAATACAGTCGTCTTATTAGTTTAAGATGAAATCAATGCATTGTCTTACTAAAAATAATAAAAGTGTGTGATGTTTCTCGGTAAGTGGACGCAATGAATTCTTGAGTCACTATTTTTCCATCTTGGTCCGTGCCAAATACCTATTTATGGTGCGTTTGGGTTCCTCGTTATTTTGTAATATTTCTGTAATCTGATTCTAAAATGTTTGATACGTTTTTGAAATACATTTCAATATAATATTCATAAAAACTGATTATTTATAGAGGTATTTTTGTAGAAAATGGAAAAGTAAAGGGAAAATAGGATTTTCCATGATTAGAAGAGAATTTTCCCAACTTGTCCATATATTAACTGGGATAATAGGTACCAATTTTTGCCTAAATAGACAAAAAGATAGAAATATTTGGAAAGGATTTCTATGCCCAGAATTGGGATATGAAGGCCATAAGTTACTACTTTATTATTCAAGGTCTTCTGTAATCGTAAATTACCTGTTATTTACAAATAATGATAGCAATAAGTATTATCTTAGTATATTTTGTTATTAATTTAATTTGTTTGAAAATGGAGACATTTATACTGTAATGTTTGTAATTTTAAAGCCAAACATTATATAAACTATTGATAACGTGCCTAAAGTATTGATAGATAAATCCTAAGTGTTAATAAATATGTCACACATATTTAAATGTAAATATATAATGGAAAAAAATATGTAAAAGAGTAGAATGAACCTGCGACCTCGGTGAGTCTGTCTTGTCGCTCCGTCGACTAAGCTATCGTGCTTTAATACACTCAGACTCGAAACAACCATCTGTGAACCAAAAAAGTACCGTCCCTTATGGAAATCGAATATGCGACCTTTAGCTTAAGTAGGGCCACCAACCACTAGAACAACAGACCGTCCGACCAACCTTGTAGTAGTCTCTCCAATCTTTGACCAATTTTTCTAACATTATATCCTTTGGTTCGAGAAATAACTTTAGAGTAGTAAAAAATTACAATGTTGTGGATCTTATTTTAAATATAAATTAAGGTTTATTAAGTAAATGTTAATTGTTATTAATTATTAACATTACATTACCTGATACTGAACAATGACATCGTATTATATTAACGACAGTTGAAACACAAATGTCATTTGGTTACTTTCTGGAGATTATTTATAATAAATATAATTTGACAACATTGTCAAAAGTTGTGATTGGTTGTCCATCACGACATCAACCAATCGGACCATCTTATTGGTTGATAACTAATACCAGTTTATTGGACGGCTAATTGGTTTTATTTTTATTATTTTGCCTTTGAGATTGTCTTAAAATAATCTAAACAACGAGGGACGGATATTCAGGCACTATAAATAATTTTATAATAAGATGAGTCATAACTTATCTCTTTGTTTGTTTGTTTTGAAGTTTTTTTAATACGAGGAATGTTAAAGATTTTTATAAAATGTATTCAATACACAACGTGATGCTAATTTTATTTTTTCGTTTTTTTATATCACATATTTTGTTTCTTTTATTTTATTTAGACATTAATATATTATGTTAAACTAAAATATATATCGAAATTATAAAGGTGCAAATTTTTTTTCTTTTTAAGGAAAAAATAGATTTTCTTATTTTTTAATTTTGTTTATACAGGTTTTATTTTATTAATAAATTACTCTTTCTCTATGTTCACTCTCTCGACTCTTGATTCCTTTTCTGTAGAATTAATAAATGTACAAACATATTTACATTTAAAATTACAATATATGTAACTGAGTATCAAATGAAAACTTCAACTACATATGCGGGACTCGAACCTGCAACCTTTGGAACATTCCGCAATAGCTGACCAATAAAACATTTAACTTTAATTTTAGTAGCATATTACTTTAAGCCATTTTATTTTTTTTATGTATACTCTCGACCGAGGTGACGGCCGTGACGGTATGAAACACGAGCTAGATAACGCTAAATCGAATTATTGCTACTAAATATTTAAATTACAATCTGTTTTGTGTTCAAGGAAGTTATGACTTTCAATCACAGATTGAAGATCGATTATTAATTTCGGCCAATAGTAGGATGTCACGGGATCGCTCTAGCACTCACCATGACCCGTATTTTTTTATAGTGAATACTCTGTTGTAATAGAAACTAGTCAATTATGGTTATTTTTTCCATTAGAAGAAGTGACCTTAAAACAATAATCTCATCAAAAGCGGTGAAGGCCCTGAACCATTGCGAAATCCTATTTTTTATTTGCGTAGTCGTTGTAAGATATTACCTTATCTATCAAGAACCTTCGTATTCATCCCAAAAAGTTAAGTACCTGCGAATAGTATCTAACATTAATATTATTAATTAACTGACTTTATTGTATTAAAAGTATTTGATTGAAATTTAGTCTTTCTAGTTTAATAATAATAAAGTATCATAATTAGTAGTAAGAATATACTCACTGATGACGTATGATATAAGGGTGAGGAAGGCTATTATAATAATGTGGCTATAAAAAATAGTTGGGATAAGGATAGGTCCATGATAGTTTCTGTCTGACTCGTTTATATAATTTATTTTATTCATCTTTAAAGGAATAAAAAGTTTTTATAAGGTTTTATTAGTATATATTAAAAATAAGCTTATATTATGAAATCAGTCAAATTATACCTACATATAAAATATATTTTATATGTATAATTTGATATATATTTTAATTTTATAAATTTTTGGTTAAACTTCGATTTTTTGGCAAATAATTTAACAACATGTTGCACCGACTACAGATTTTTAAGCTGCTGTTTATGCGTTTTAGGCTGAATAAAAAAATACAATTAACATTTTGATTGACCAATAACACTAGATAAAAAAACAAAATTTTAATTTGAACTCAATGTCTCCACGCGTTTTCGAAATTACAAGACAGATAAACGGACGAACGGACAACAGAGTGATAGTATTCGAGGTCCGTTTTTTTTTATATTTTAAGGTGTTGAACCTTAATAAATCTCTGATTAAATACTTGAATATTATGTATATATAATAACATGAACGATTTGACATTATTTATTACAAAATGTAAAATAAAAATGGTTATATAAGATATCGAAGCTAAATAAATCTGTACGTAGTAAAATTATGATGACACGTTAAAATTATTATACATGTGTAAAAAGCAAAATAATTAAACGTGCCCGGAGCGTTATTTACTCGTAATGTAAATATCTACATGTTTACGTACAACCTCATGACTCATATACAATACAGATTAGTCTGTGCGTCGCTTTGACAATTTTATATTGAAAAATCGAAATATATTGAGGGGATTTGAGGATAGAGAAATTATTAAATAAAAAATGATTCTACAAATATTATATTTGAGTAAATTTGTATGATATCTAACTCTGGGCCGGAAAATAGGCTACTTTTCAGTCCAGAACAATTTAAGGTGCCTGTCGAAAACGTGTAACCACAATGCAGCTTTGGAATCCGGGAATACATTGTCTGGTTCTCTATCTCTTTTCAAGTGTTATACTATCAATAAAAACTAAAAATCTATTTGTTTTAACGTTTATTTACGATTATTCCTAGAATTATAAATTGTGACACGATTATGAACTAATAAAAAAATTATAATTCAAATTATGAATTACCCAGTATAATAATAAAAGATTTTCATAATAAATCCTAATAAATCATAACTATAATTTAATACGAAATTTTTCTTCACAGTCGTCGCTTACCTTTCTTTGCGAAATATATAAAAAAAATATAAAACAATTTAACGAGCAAAACCGACTTACATAGCGGTAAGTGGCCAGTCACTCAGTCACTCTCGCGCAACCGACGTAAAATGTTCTAAATACGGTTAAACACAAATATCAAAATGGTAACGCTCTCCCGTCTTCTCGAATCCATCAAGGATAATAGAGGGATCAGTGAGTTGATTTATTTCATATAATTTGTGTTATTTGTGTCTGTTATTTGATGTGTTTATTGTGTTTTCGTTGCACAAATTCAGTGAAAATTTGCTATTTCGTTATCGCGTTGCTCAATTCGGTGTCGTTGTTTTGGTGCTGTGGTTTTGTGGTTTAAGTGTAATAATATCTTATTGTTAATGTATGTTAGTTGATATAGTTTGGAATAATGCGATGAATTAGAGAAACTTAGATTAGAGAAAATTTGATTAACCTATTTTTCCAAACACTATTTACCATTATCTGATTTGAATATCACCATATAGTATCATTAAAAATGTTAACAAAGTAATCTCAAAAGGCCAATTTCGCAAGTAACCTTCACACGTAACAGCTGAAACGGTCGTTTATAAATACGTGATTTTATATAATCATTAACTTCCTCTTATTCGAAAGTATATTTTTATTTATAAGATGATTTAAGTGCTGTTGCGACACGATTGTCTGGCGCTCATGTAATCGACTTGATCTTTTTCAAAATAACCGTGGAAACGTGGAGTGCCTAATCACTTAGGGCTCTATGTCCTAGGGATCTATCTCCTATAGCTCTATGTTCTAGGGGTCTATCTCCTATAGCTCTATGTTCTAGGGGTCTATTTCCTATAGCTCTATGTTCTAGGGGTCTATCTCCTATAGCTCTATGTTCTAAGACATTCACCGTACTCTGTCTTTATTACATTTTTCATAAGATTGAGTTAATTATTTGATACTAATAAAGTTTTAATATAATTCTTAATATAGTATACATGTTTTGTCTATAAAATATTTTTTCTGGAAGCTAAGTTTAATCACATAAAATAAAAAATTTACTATGCAAAGTGTCGATGTAGAACGTAAACTAATCAAAATGTAGTCCACAGGTATTATAATAACTACATCCAGTCAGTGTCCTTGGTATTAGTTATTTTAATATCGAACCATATAATATTATAGATATTTGTTTTTTAATAAACAATAATATTTCATTATATTTGTAAATATTAATTATCGAAATTTTTCTTCGCTCATAAATTCCTATAGTCTTATGAAATAAAAATTAATTCTTAAGAAATTTGTAGTTTTTGTAGATTTAACATTTAGATTAATTATATAATTATCTAATTATACATTAAAAAAAACATTAAACACTTTTTAAGTACTTTTTCTTGTTATATTACTAATTATAACAATTTAATATATAATATATTAAATATTTGCATAATACCGTAGATCTGTATCTAGATTTTGTCTGTTTAGGTCACTATATTACGTAATATGTATATTGGTATATAAATTCCGAGCTAATCTAAGATTTGATTAGGTATTTGATAACGTCATGTAGGTATTTTATCCTAACCAGCGGGCTTATTCTCGGAATTAAAAAAAAAGTTCTGACCAAATGTTAGATAAAGCTTATTAATAATTTAAGACGTCACGACAACGTCATTGAATTTGAATTGTAAAATACAATCAATCAATCAATCAAGCAATAATTTATATTTCTCTAAGATTTTTACATCCATTAAAATATAAAAGTCTTTAATTATATTAAAATAAAGTAACGTAAAAAAATCTACAATTTAATACAATAAAAAAACAAAGTTTAACAAGTTGTTAATCCGAATATATTATTGTACCAACTGTAAAATAAAAATTCGAAAATACAGTTCTCTTAAAACCAACGAACACAAAACACCGAACCCTCCACATTTAATGTCGGTTAAAGAGTTCTATTTCCAGCGGTTATATAAAGTTCTTTTTTGGTTTTGCGGTATCAGTCTCTTTGTTAAAATGATTGAGAATTACAACGTTGAGATGCAATGTTGCAATTTGGAAGTAAAATATAATTATCATATGAATATAATATCAAGGACTTATATCAATATTTTAATACTTATATGACAGTATAAAAAGATTGATGTTTTCTTTAAACGATAGCTTATTTTTGGAGAATATATTCAAAACTTATTATAACTAAATTATTAAAGCACGACATACACGGTAAGCCAACTGCCCTTTCCTTCAGATGAGTCGATTTGATTCAGTATGAAACGATTTTTAATAGATAAGGATATATTGAAAGTGTATGTTAGGCTTAATACTGACTGACTATAAAAAATGACCAAAATGTTAATAGTGACTTTGTTTTCTTTTTAAAATAGTATTGAGATATTGTCAACATACATTCCACTATAATAAATGTGAAAGTATTTGTTTGTTTGTATTTATTATAATTCTCAACAGATGATGATTAATATGTATAGTGAGAGTTGAATGACACGGTCAGTTTTTCATCTCGGAATACGTGTTTGAAGTTACCAAGAAAATCCTTCATATGTACCTATAGTTTGTTACAATAATATTTTTTTTTAATTATTTAAGAGTATTCACAAACAAAGGGTGACTGTCAAGAGTTTGATTGATGAGGCCATCAACTAGTTAGAAATATTAGTCAAATCTAAGAGAGAGAGAGAGAGAGAGAAATATTATTAAATATTTGTATCAGGTTTCAAGAAACTTAGGAGAAATGGGAAATAGAATATAATAGAATACATGAAGAAGTACTTATTAAAGAATTCTTTGCCAATATCAAACAAAACAATCTAATAATTAATATATCTAATATTAATTAACACAACAAAAGAGCGATCCACTTGCGAGTAATTATTGTAGAACTGTCAAATGAAACCGATAAAACACCAATATTATTCAGATTCAACATTTGTATATAAAACGATTATACTTTACTATATTTTTAAAAGGCATCAAGATTTGTCCAATTAACAGAAGATTAGCCCGTATAAAACTAACAAAATTTTAGTTTATTTAGATATTAAAACATCTGCTTTTAATGGCTCTGCAGACCTCGCTCCATCTTTCCACAGTTTAAAATTGAATGATTCCCATATCTCTGCCATCTTCTAACAGTATCGATAAAAAGTCCTCATAATTGTCGATGTTTCTCGCAAAAATTCTCGCGAATCGTAGAAGATTATGTTCTGTACGCTTCGAGCTCGCTCTCAGTAAGACCTAATTGCAAAGAGACGAATCCATAATCTGACCAAAAAATACAAAAAACGTCACTGTGATAGGATTTGTAATAATAATTAATGTATGCAAAAAACGTAAGCAGACACTGGTCCCGCGTAAAGTTTGAAAGCACAAGTTATCGTTATTTAGATTCTAAGTACCAACTAACCGGTTGGGAATTCTTGTTGCGAGGTAAATGTTGAATGTAGTCGAGTTACTTATTAGAGCGACCGGTTGATATTTTGGTTTTATTTATTAAAAACCGTAAGTATTATATCTATATATCATTATTATTATCGAACTGGGTCTGTCTGTTGGACGTTAATGGTTTTGTAACTCGAAAACCTTTGATACGATTTACATGTTTCTTTGTTTATTGTTAATACACATCAGGAAATTTATATTGGACACGGGTACTGGTCTTCAAAGAAATAAAAATATTAATTAAAGTTAGAGAATTAAAATTATTTATAAATAGGCGGGAAAAGTATTAATCATACATATCTCCATAGCCTAAAAGTTAGGGCTAAGAAGTTTAAACTTTATATATTATGAGAGAAACAATAAAAACAACAATTATTATTAACTTAAACAAACCCTGGGAAATTTAATAGTAAAGTTTATGAACCAACTCACTTCTCGGTACATTCGTCACTCGTGTAATACTAATATTTGTGTTTTCTCACTTTGTCCGAGTCGTGTTATGAAAATCAAAATGGCGATGTTTGGAAAATAATATCATGTTCCGTCAACTCGCTCCCGCGTAATGAAGTTGTCATGAATACACGAAAAATATAGCTTTAGTTTGCATAACGATTAGTACTGCATACAATAGCTGTCTCGGTGGTTAAGAGATTTATAGTCTCAAAGTTCTAAGAATCGGTAAATATTGGCAGTATTTTGAATGATTTCACACATATCTCACTCAGAAGAAAAAGATAGACTCACCTATCATTTCCTGGAATTAAATATCATTTTGAACTCTGCACTCCATTCGGAGGATTGGACGGGAATGATGGTTTTATTTAATTATTGGTAATAATTATTGCGTTTCTTTACAATAAGCTGACGCATACTATGTGGCATGTACCTATTAAGCCAAGAAAATATAGTAATATGGTATGATATCATATATTTAAAATGTTTATGATATTTTAATATTGATCTATATAATTTTATATCAGATATATTATACACGAGAAAAATCTAAGTAAGTAGGAAAAAAGTGCAACCAACAACAAATAAAAGTATAAATAAAGTCCTAAACTGTCAGTACTACGAAGCACAAAAGATAATAATGTCTGACATCACAAGTAAAAATGTCTGACGACTAAAAAGTGAATGGCTGGACGGTCAGCTGGTCAAAAATTTTAGTAATTTAACTACCATGCATAATAGTGTCAATATTACTCTTAAACGTGGTCTACGTTTAAGAGTAATATTGACACTATTTACAACGTAGACTCAAACGCTGCTCATCCTGCATAGCCATGCTGATACATTAGGCAAAAATAAGCGAGCCTACTTTCATTGCTCCCTTTTTCGGACAATACAAACAATTTTAATTTAATGAACTAGAATTCAAATCTTTGACTTCTTTATCATTCGACGCTATGAAAATTGAGCTATCACTCCTCAAATAAATTAAAATAAAAAAATATATAACTAGAAAGTATGTTCCCAATTAACATTATAAAAGAGAAAAAAATCGATTTCGTTTCAATAAATTAATGTTATCATTTGTAATTTAAATCGATTGATTTTATTGATATTCTGTTACAAAGTCTTTCTAAAAAGATCTGTTATGTAAAAGGTTGCGACATTTTTACAGCATTGTATCCTACGCTTAAATTAACTTACTTAAACAAATATATAATATAAAATATTGACCTCTCTCCTTATTTAAAACTATTTCAAAAGTCCTCAATGATGTCTCTTTGATACATATGTCTGACCAATTAAAACGATTCTTATGTACGACTATCTTATTCCCTCCCGCATCGCGGGGCACACTATTAATTTAGCTGTGAACTTAGGTTGGTATGGTAACCTTTGTCATATTATCCGTTGTCATCGTAACCGTTGCTATAGTAACTCTGACCGCGTTAAATGTCCTACAGGCTTAAAACCTGTCGAAATGCAAAAATACGTTGGGATAGGAATTCCATAAAATCCGTTCTTAAGAAGAACGAGATCAAAAGAAGTAACTATGTAAAATTTTAAGTTAATCTGATAAATAGTTTCGGAGATTTCGCGATGAGTCAGTGAGTGGTAAATCGCTTATATATATATATATATATATATATATATATATATATATATATATATATATAGTGTTTTTTTTTTTACCATACAGAACCTAATGTAAATAGAATTTGATAACACGGTACCCTACAATAGAAGAGAGCGGTAATTTACCATTATTATGTCAAACCGACGACGCGTGCGCTTGCGCAAGAAGGAAACGTATTGCATAACGCTTTATGTACGACTTCTTTGTTAATGTTTTTATTAATATATCTTCAATTTATTTATTTATTTAATGTTTTCTATCTAAAAAATATTATTTATTTCATTAATTCCTTATTGAACAACAATGAAGAAAGGGTGTGCTTAAAGCTAAACATGCAAGAAAAATCTTGAAGGCGTAGTAGAAAGAATATAAATAGAATCTATATATAGCTAAGAAAATACATAAATATGTCTTACATGACATGACATGATGACAGATGTAAATTAAATAGATTATAATAACACATACATAGACGTACACAAATACACACATATATATTTCACATATATAAAATAAATATGTTACATATATGGCACACACACATACGATTATATACAGATATAGGAATATATAACAATATTAATTAATGTCACAGTTGAATCAAACCCTTGAATTTAATTATCCAATGTAGGTTTGTCGAATATTAATTTTGAAATTCACATCCGATTCTGTCAATACTGAATTAAATGTTTTGTTTTATCTATTTAAATAATAGTTATTGAAATAAGAATGAAGCCACGGATATTAAAATAAAGTTCCTAAATACATATATATTTATATGTATTTAGGAACTTTATAATATATTTATATATGAACTTTATTTGAATATATATATGATTTAACAAGGTTATTATATAAAAAGTTTTTCGAATATTGATAATTCAATTTCTGCACACTTAAAATCTGTTTTGGGAGATTCGAATGTCGATCACCTCGAGGTCGCTTTAGAGGTCTAATTACAGATAATATTATAATTAGTATTCTGAGAGTATACAGTCCTCGATACTACGTTTCACCTTCGTCTAGCTGTTTAGAATAAATATGTTGATAGTGTATCATAATATAAGTAAAAATTCATCAATTAATTATGCGAATAAAAACATGACAATTATTGAAATGAAAAGTTTTTTGAAGGTTTAAAAATACATTACAACTGGCAACCCTATTTGTTACGAAGAGTGTACATTTTTCCATAAAAATATTAGCTACAAACCCCTTTTTTTACAAAATATTACAGTTATTTTATATATTTTATTAAACGTAAAATCCGCTATCATATTTCTATAAACTGAAAATATTAATGTAAAGATATTATCCATTGTTCACTTAGTTTGTGACAAGACAATAGTTTCACCTCCTCTATCCTCTGGTGAGAAATAAGCGGATTGTTATTTTATAAGCTGGGGTCAATAACTTGTTGGGTTTTATTTAAATTCAACTGTAAAGTTCGTCGTTCCGTTCGCTCTTGACACTTTGTTTACATATTAAATATACATACCATACATGATTGCTATAACTTTTCAACTCTACATATCTTGCCCATATCCTTTTTAAACGGATTTTTCGTTAAAACTTATACAAATTGTTCGTAATATATTTAATTCAAACTAAGAATCTTCAACTACTCTAACAAGTTCTCTCCTAGCTCACGTCAACCTACCATCAGACAAATATGCTTATTTGAATATATAGTGATTCTGTAGGGCTTTACAATTAGTAGGGGTCAAATTAGATAATATAGGTAAATGATGGTATATGGTATAGTTGTCCACCCATCAAATATGCCTATTTGAATATCTAGTGATTCTGCAGGACTTTACATTTAGTAGGGGTCAAATTAGATAATATACCTAAATGATGGCATATGGTATGATTATCCACGGATATGAGCAGATATACAATTTCTTTGAGCAAAGGGGAGTAGGTTACAAAAAAGGGAGGGAGAGCTTTGCAACGCGTCCATTTTGAAATGTTTTAATTTTGTTATTTGCTTGTCTCCAGGGTTCGTGCTCGCGTCGGCGGTAGTGCTTCTACTTCTTGGTATAATATGCGCTATATTCTTAACCACATGGATTCGCATGTTCATAGACCATGTAAGTATTGTTTAACGTTATCGATTCATTACAGGTATGTACAGACTCTCAAGAATTAAATATATATGATAATATTTTATAATATTAATCAAATAATTCAAGATGGCAATGTAATTTAAATGTCAACATTTAATGAGAATGTGTCTAATAATGTAATGACTTCAATCATTCGAAATAGTTTCATTAAAATTTAAGATATACCTATCACAATTTTATAAACAGCTTTTCAAATGTGATTATCACCTATTTTATAATACATTGTAGTAATTTTTACCGCGTGCCCTAATCATTCTTCCCTGTACTATAGTAAGTAACAACTTACCATGAGATAGCATACTTATAACTATTCTTTGAGCTTAGTATCCCTGTGTCCTATTTTACCTTTCCAATCTACCGAAAGGAGAAACCCATATGCAGTTACAGTAACCCCTTTACCAATTGGTTCATTGCTTACCCCCTTACCCCTCCAATTATCAAATTTTCCACTACCTGAATACCGCGAATGAAAGTGGAGCGAATGACATAATCGGCGATACTATAATAATTTAAATATTCAGTTATTTATTTTTATACAGTAAGTTATTTTTTGTTGTATTGTACTAAATTATATAAATACATGTATATATTTTTATTAACAATTTTTTTGTAGTATAACTTGTAATTGTTATTATAATTTAACTATTTATATATATATATATATATATAAATCTAATTATTCATAGTAATAGTTAACAAAGCTATGTGTTTATATAATTAATGTTTTGTAAACCTTATGGAATAATTTAATATCATTTGCTAAAAATATTATGTTAAACGTTTTCGGTTTAATTTATGTATATACTTTTGTGCTTCGGTTACATAAGTATTAATGTGGATAGTCATAAGAGGAGAAGAGAGAAGAATGATTGGACATATCTCCACCGAGATGACATATGATAGACGTGTATGGAAGGAAATGACATATTGTGCCGCCTACGAATTATTGGGATAGGGGCAGGTGGAAGTGGTAATTTTTTGATGATAATTTTTTAATTTGACACGTTCCTATAATCCATAATTGAACGGTACCGTTAGCAGCAATCGCCCGTTTCGTGGACATTGTTAAAAATCGTTACAACAGTATCATAGTCTAAACGTCACCATTAACCGCACTCAACCTCGGATCTCGTACACAATTGCGTCATTGTTGACGTTAATACCGACAGCAGAAAAAATAACGCCACAGTGATTTATAATTGTCAGTTTTTATTTATTTTAATTAATTAAAAAAAACATTTCCGTACAAGATGTTTTAATTATTTTCATTTATTAATTATTAATGTTGTAAGTATAAATAATATCACCTACCTTCAATATCGGATAAACAGCTTTAAGAACTTCCTTATTGAAAAAATAAACAAACAAAATAAATCTTATCCTATCTTATCTTATCTTATGTTAATAAATAAAATACTTAAATTATACTATAAAATGTATTGCTATATGGTTAAAAGCATTTTTTATGTAAATAAAATATCAGATTAAAATTAAGATACACGGGAAAATTACTGATATTTTTTTAAGGAAGTTTCGGTTTACCTACTTATCACTTCTTATACAATCAGATAGATATTATCCTCTAATATTTAATCCCGTGGTTTTTAATTTCGATCCTTGTAGTACATTATCAAATATATAGCCTTTTCTATGTGTACTTAATAAAAATATATATAATATGATAGTACTATACAACAGATTGCAACGACAGATTTGGAGATCTCAAAACCGACGCTATAGTTCAGTTCTTAGACTTGTATGCCAATATGTCGGCAGTCACAGATTCTATTTTGTTCCATACGTATTTATTGAAAGACGTAACACCTCACATTATTATACATATTCTCAATTATACATATGATTATAAGTATATAAGAATAGATTTTAATACTTCAAGTTAGAACAATGTACAAATAAACTAAAGGATTTATTAGAAAAGAAAAAAGAATTGATCATGAAAATAATAATATGTATATATATATTTAATCTTTCCTGTTGTCTGTACAATGAGTGAATGTTAAACATAGGATTTGGCAATGTGAGTTTGCCAACCGCCGCTGACTTTCACCGTGTCATATTATTTACATATTCATTTGTGACTAAATTAATTTTATATGATTATACAATATGTCTGAATTTCATCTATATTTATACACATATACACTATCTATATCTTTTCCACATAAACCTATTAGTATATTTGTTTTTTTTCTATTTGCTATTTGTTCGTTTGTCGTCTTATCATGCAATAATTGAAATTTCAAAAGTTTTCATTTTTATCTATAGTCTCTATATATCTTTCTATAACTGAGGAATATTTTAACCGATCTTGATAAAAAAGTATATTTTCCCGGATATGAGAGAAACTTACTAATCAAAGCGAGTGAAGTCGCCGACACATATATATATTGTTCATAAATTTTTATTTATTATATGAATAAATTATCGTTGACAATTTATCTTAATTATATCGTCCCATTGTTATGTTTTCCTAAGTATTTATTCTCGTAAAAACAAAAAAGAAAGTCTCTTACAAGAGAGTATAATAACAATATGTAAATTCTATGCTAAGTATACGAGTACCATCATAGCTGTCTGATGAATTTTAGCTCCTAAACGGTTTTTAACAGGTTAAGTATAATCTTGTATTTGTTAGTGTTTTTTTGCTATTTTATTATTATGGTACATTTTTATCTTGGTAATTTTATCTTTTAGATTGACTTGAGACTGTTTGGTAGAATTCAGTTCAATTATTGTGCTTTTTTTCAACAATAAAGATTTAATAATAAAAATATTATACAATACATAATTGGTAGTAGGATCATATGGCTGCTATTGTGTGTTTTTGTGTGTGTGTGTATGTGTGTGTGTGTGTGTGTGTGTGTGTGTGTGTGTGTGTGTGTGTGTGTGTGTTCGTAGTTATCTGATAGTAGCAACTTTCAGCTCGTAACTCATGATAATGTCACAGCAAAATTTTAGTGTTTCGAAATTTTTGTTGTAGATTGTTTTACGATTCTAACAAAGTAGCTTGAATTCTGAAAGCTCTTTTAAAATATATCGCGACCTATTTTTGTATACCATCATAACAACTTTAGTTAGTGGTATAGTTATATAACATATTTATGAAATATTAAACTATATCAGTATAACGTCTGAGGACACTTCAAGAACTAATATATAATCTACAAAGATAACATTAACTTATTGAAATATAATTTAACTAATTTAAATACATTGTCTTAACGGAAAGCAGCTTTAAAGCCGCTCACCTTAACCCACTTATCCCGATGGTTTAGCCGCAGTGCTGTTTACGATTGCTAAACTATCGACTACGGCTATTGATCTATGGTGGAGTAAGTAAGTAAGTAATTTGGTTAATGACTCTTTCAATATATAGATTTTGCACGCAGTTTCACTCTAATATACATCCTTAGGATTTATTTTCATAACATTACATACGTGTAGGTAGTAGTTATGTTTGTCCGTTATTAAAGTAACAGCTGCTACTTCTAGGATAATCGGACCTCTAATAATAATAAATTAATCTGTTTTGCTTCACTCATACATATAATTGCGGGTGGATCCATGAGTGAAATCTAGTATATTTATATATATATATATTTGTGTGTGTGTGTGTGTGTGTCTGTTTGTATATGTATAAGAACTGACAGACTTGAAACTTGACTTACAATGTAAATACAGATAAAGTTTGACAACACTAAATCCTTATTTTGTGAAATTAAAAACCATATAAATATCAAAATATTATATAAACATGAATTGTTTATATAATATTTAAATAAATGTATCCGTTAGTAGTTTATTTAATTGTATGAGAATTGTTGATTGTTGATTATATCTGCAATTGAATGATACCGTTGGTACTCTCGTTTTCTAAAGTCCTTGAGATTAAAACGATTGTTTTAAACTCGTTTCATGTGAACTGGGTCGCGAAATGTAATTGTTACCTGTACCACCGAAAATATATATCAATACAAATTACTATATATATATATATATATAAATAAATAAAAAAGCCTTTTATTTCCTGTAAATTTACAATTCTTACAATCTATGCAAGATTTAATTTGGTTTATCTTTACTTAACTAATTATTTAACTAATCTACTTTTATTTAATCTACCGGAACCCCAAAATGGGTAAAGGCCTCCTCCAGTGATGACCATTCGGCTCTGTCTTGAGCTACTTGTCTCCAGTTTGGACCAGCTATTGTTTTAATGTCATCTTCCCATCTTGCAATAGGTCTCCCTCTTGTTCTCTTGCCTATTGGACCATTCCAAAATGTTACTCTATTTGTCCATCTAGAATCAGTTAGCCGTGCAACATGTCCTGCCCACTTCCATTTCGATTTTAATGCGTAACTTAGAGCGTTTGTTGCTTTTGTTATTTTTCTTATTTTAGTTAGCCGTATTTTATCCACCTTCCTTATATTTAACATGCTTCGTTCAAGTCCACTTTGACAGACGCTGATCTTTTTTCTTATTTCGACAGTGAACTTCCACGTTTGGCAGCCATATGTCAAACATGGCAAGAGGCTTGTGGTCATGACTTTTGTTTTAACATCTTGTGGCATATTACTTTTAAAAATGTCTTTAAGACTCCAGTACTTGTTCCATGTCAATTGTATTCTTCTTTCTATTTCTGTGTTTCTATTTTTCCTGTCGAAACTAATCATTTTTCCCAAGTAGACATAATTTTCAACGTATTGCAATGGTTTGCTATTAATTGTTATTGGTATTTTCAAACTATTTGTCATTGTCTTAGTTTTTGTAATATTCATTTCTAGTCCCACTTTTGCACTAGCTAGGTGTAAGGTTTCTGCCATGATTTGAAGCTGGGAGGATGACTCTGACAGTAGTACTAGATCATCTGCGAATCTTAAGTGGCTTAAGTAGGTATCGTTTATGTATAGCCCTTGTTTGCTCCAGTCTAGCTTGTTTATGATCGTCTCGAGGACAGCTATAAATAATATTGGAGACATCGGATCACCTTGCCTGACTCCCCTTTCTATTGGAAAGCTTGGGCCTAAGGTTTCTAACTTTATTTTCCCCTTATTGTCGTTGTAAATGGATTTGATTATTTTCACATATGTTTCCTCTACTCCTTGTTCCTTCAGGCTTTCCCAGATGCTTGTGTGTCTTACCGTATCAAAAGCTTTTTGGTAATCAATGAATGCCATATAAAGTGTCCTTTGTTTTTCTTGATACTTTTCCATAATTAATTCAAGCGTGTGAATGTGGTCTACCGTTGAAAAGCCCTTTCTGAAGCCTGCTTGCTCTACCGGTTGTATTTTTTCTAATGTGTCACTAATCCTTGTATTTATAATTGCGGAAAATAATTTGTATAGGCTCGGTAGCAAGCTGATTGGTCTGTAGTTTCCAATATCCTTCGGGTCGCCTTTTTTATATAATAATATGATGTTGGATTCGGACCACTGCGACGGTGTTTTAGAGTTTTGCAGAATCATGTTAAACAGTTCAGCTAATGTCGCAGTTAGAGTTACGTGTGCTTTTTTCAATGCTTCATTCGTGATATTATCTGAGCCAGGGCTTTTTTCTGGCTTAAGTTTCTTTATTGCTTCTATAATTTCTGTTGCGTCTATCTCTTTAATGTTTCTTTTTTGTGTATCAACTATTTCTCTGTCGTAGCTTATGGTTGCTGGGTCTTTGTTTCTGTAGAGGTTTCTGTAAAATTCTGTTGCGGTAGTAATGATATCACCTCTAGTGTACAATTCTGAGTCTTGTTTTCTCAGTCCTTCTATCCATGTTGTATTAGTTTTCAGTTTTCTAAAGGCCTTCTTTGTACTTCCAGTGCGCTGTACGTGTTCTTTTATTGTGTTTTGTCTATATTTTATGTAGTCTGCTTTTATATATTTGTTCACTACAATATATATATATATATATATATATATATATATATATATATATATATATATATATATATATATATACAAGAGAAACGTCTGTATTAGGTATTAAAAGGATGGCATTCAAATAATCAACATATTTGCAAAATTTTGTATAGAAATTGTATTGTACTATCTTTTTTTTATAAATAAATATTTAATATGTAAGTAAGTCGTTTTATAACAGGAAAAATATACATTTGCTATGCAATTATAATATGTTTTTTTCAATTCTTTAATAATAGTACGATCTTGTAGCAAATTATCAAATTATGATAGAACAAAATTTGCATATAAAGGTTTTTACAAATCACATCAATAGATAAATAAACGTAAATTATATCTTAAATGAAACTAAAAATTCATTCGAAACTGGGTCTTTTGATGAGACCGCGCCAGCGCACTGTAAACTGAGCAATCGTGTCCATACTCATCTTGATGATTTAAGCCTTCTATGTGTAATTGTCTATTGTCTATTTTATATCTGTAACTAATCTGTATGTCATAGAAGATATTTAGGAGAAATCATTAATGTAATCTCAGAAACAGTGTATCCGATTTGTGGTAAGCTTCACTTAAGATTGAGTGTTTATTTTATGTAAATTGGTCATAACAAAAGTTGTGTCAATTAAGAAAAAAAGTGCCGTACTACCTTTGTTTTGCGTTCGTTAAAATATTATTAACAAACATTTTTTTTCCGTTGCATCAAACGCCATGCCTTTGCAAACTAAAATGGTCATAATAAACATGAAATAAAAAACAAAATAACTCTGTTTATATCACCATAAGATACAGGTTAAGATGCGGTCTTAATGATAGCAGGTCAAGGGTTTTTTACTTGATGATACAGTTGAGCTATAAATTTATGGCAAATGGAAACTCTCTGTTATTTCCATCTTATTACCATTAAAAATTTTCCAGCTAATTTCCATTTCTTTCCATTTTTCAAGGTTGGAAACGCATTTTGATTTGTTCATGATTGGAAAAGTATATTTCCTATACTACTGTCACATAATTTAGTATCATAATACTAACAATATCGACGAAGATAAATTTCAACATACACATTAAATAAAAGATATTTTAATGCGCATTGATCGTGAAAGTTATAGATTATATTATAAATTATATTGAATTACAGGAATTGGTTCTCCGCCCCGGCTCGATGACCTTCGAGTGGTGGGCGCGTCCGCCCGTCCGTCCATTCGTCCGCGTCTACGTCTACAACGTCACCAACGCGGACGAGTTCCTCAACAACGGTTCCAAACCCATCCTGGATGAATTGGGACCTTATGTTTATTCGTGAGTAGTTTTTTCTTATTTTTTTGTAAACTAGCGATGGTTTGTGACTCTGTTCGCTTGGCTAGCTTCCCTCTGCAAACCAGAGTTTACAGAGGGAAGTTGGTTTGGAACATAGGTATGTAATCACTCAAACAGATAGAGTTATCGGCATTCGCTTTATTTTTATTAGAAGTCTTATTCAATACTTTGCTATACTTTTGAGAAGGCACATTCTAACTTTTCTTGTAAGAATCAAAGTACATCTAGAAAAAGTACCCGTAAGTATTATTCGGATAGATTTACTTGTTTTGTTAGTTATCCTCGATATATAAATAAATTTACCAAAATGCTGTAATTTAAAAACTAAATTAAATTGATGAAGCGTTATTAAATATGTTGGTTCTTGTTACAAATGTTGGATCAAATGTTTGATCCAAGAATCAGATAAACAAGAAGTTCGTAATTTTCAATTTCGGTTAACCGTATCAATTATCACAGCTGAACAAACAAATACAATTCAATGAAATAAATACCTTATCGGACCAATTGATTGCCTTAAAACAATTACTCGCCTCAAAATTTAGTGGTTCGTTACAATAATTGTCCTTTTTGCGACCTTCCTTTATAGTTTTGATGTCCAATTTATACCAAAACAAGAATATAATAATAAATTACATAGAAGGCTATACATAAATTAACCAATTATAATTATATTCCGTTTAACTATGTAATATTATAATAAACTTATATCACGTAAAAACCCATATCTTAATTATACATATTATAACGATGTCAGAGAACTAAATAATAAATACATTAACACGGATAATGACTTTTTAATTCAGTTATAATTACACAAATTGGACAAATCCCTCACATAAGTCTTTGAGGATAATGGAAGTGTTATTAATTGTATGGAATTATCTAGATGCATCCGAGAGCGCCTTCTGGTCGTATTTACATTTTTAACAACGGAAATATAAGGTTAGTTTCAGATTACTCTAATCTGAATATAGTTGACTAATATAAATAAGGAGATGTAAAGAGACGAAGAACACAGAATAGAATCTTCTCTATTCTGATCTCTTCTTGAAACAGAATATGGTGACTCCTTTCTTTTCAACTTCTATCTGTCTCTCACCTACTCTCTCTTCTCTCCCTTCTGAGCTTCTGTAATTCGCTATCTTATACTAGGATAGACTATCATTAACCAGAAAGATAAATTCTATGGAGAGTTATTATAATAGTCAGGCAAGGTTTTTATAAAAATTGTTTTTGGAAACCAGCAAGATTTGGAATTAATTTCCTTTCATATTCATAGAAAGATAGGTGTTTTCAAAAAGACGTCAACTCCTTTCAAGATTCAACAAATATCTGTGATTAATCTATGCTAAGAAACCATGGATGGTGTCCATTTATCATGTAGTACCACACCCTCTTTTACACACTTATGAAATGTTGTTTGGTTCGTCATAATCTTGCCAGTTTACCAGTTCCGCTACATGATATTGTATTCGCGATTCTTCAATACCTTTCTTAAAAACTGTATCCCAAGCTAACAGAAACAATACTGCGCATTACGACTCGATACTTCCGTTTTCACACATTTATTTAATGTTAATACTATGATGATTCTTCTCACGCTATGTTGCATGTTAGATAATTATGTCTATTACAGCTAAAGGACACTAAGTATCTTTGTTCTTATGTTGCAAAGTTTTATATTGAGAAATCTTGATATAGAATAGTCCAGAATAAGGTTTTAGATTAGTTCTTTTTAACTCACTTATTGCTAGTCTCTTGACAAATGCCAAAAGACATACGTACACTATATAGTGTAGTATTATTTTATGGGGTTTTCCCATAATACTTTAATTGTAGGTTTTTAACTAAGCTCTTAGTTTCCGTCTTTCTATTCTCTGATAATATTTGAGTCATTTGAATATATTTTTATTTTTGTATCGCTTGGTTATATTTTTTCAGTGAGGTTGTGTGTGATATGTAAAACATCACTCACAATTCACACAATATTTGTTATCTTCTTTGTTTTGTTCTTTATAGTCCCAGAATGAAATAATATGGTGAATGTTGCTGCTGAGTCCCAGATTCGAAAAATTTGGCACCTCAATATTACAGCGAACATTGAATAAACATAAATATTAAGACATAAGATATGTTAGGAGAAGATATTTTTATTAGCTAAGCTGTAGTTTTAGAAAGCGGTTATTACAAAATTGCAATAAAATACGATAGGTTAACTAAACAACTTCACAGATTTTAATAATTGCAAATTGCCCAGCCAAAAGTAGGTAATATAGCTTACATCAACGTATTGAATAATGCACCAAAGAGGAATGTAACTTTCTAATGAACTTATTTCGACTTATCCACATTCGTATTCTCCATCCTTACAGAGAAGAATGGGAGAAGATAAACATAACAGATAACGGTAACGGGACCCTCTCGTTCAACTACAAGCGAACATACACCTTCATGCCGGAACTGAGCGCGGGGCCTGATGACGACTCAGTCGTCGTGCCCAATATACCGATGTTGGTGAGTTGAATTTTTAATTTATATTATATGTGATATATTTCATATGTTACGATGGGATATAAATGTGTGTAAGACTTAATGTTTTATAGTTAATTGTAAATTTATACTGCGTTTGTAGGTAGCGAGCTAGAGGTAGTCGAAAAATAATATTGTTATATACATGTTTGACTTCTAGCAGTATTTATTATTTTCCTTAAGATAGAATCACGTATATGTATATAAAACTGAGTATTATCTGATAAACGCTCAGTTAATTCTATGTTAATTTATTTATTTTTTTTCATTTTTTTTATACATCTTATCTAAAATCTTATTCCATACAAACGAACACTTCCTTTAACAAAATATCTTAATTAATTAATTAATTAAAATACATATATTTAAAATTATTTAAAATAAGCCATGAAGGCTTTAACAAATTTAAATGTGTTTTAAATTGAATTATAATTGTTAAATATTAAGGACTAAATCTTTTTCCGTGTTGAATATATAATATATTATAATAAATAAATATTCTATTATTTATCTTATTCGTATACAAATAAAGATGATATTACACTGCACGTACATTTACCTTTTTTTTTACACGTCCAAGAAATGAAACGCAATTATTTTAAATGCATCTTTTATATACTTGTTAGGGTCGTATTATATGTTATGTGATAAGTATGTATCATTTTATTAATAATATGTTTCTATAAAATAATTGTCCGCTTCAAGGATGTTATATTTACCTCAAAAGTATTAACTGAGTCTCGATCAGATATTATATTATACTTCATCGGAGGTTTTCGTTATTTAAAATATAAATAATATAGTTTTGATAATTTTTGTTATTTTATGTATTAAGAGTTTAGTTCATTTTGACATTAATAAATAGTTGTTGCTCTTAAAATTTTGATATTTAGGACTACTTGGACTAGCCATGACTAACTAGAGGATGTATGTGATTTTTTCATATATATATATATATATATATATATTATATATACATATATTTTTACTAACTCAATCTTTTTGAAACTAATTTTTGACAATCCCAAAATAGGTATAAATTATCAGTGTTATTTTAAAATTTTATTATTAACATTGAAAAATATATTTTTGCAAATTTATATATACGGTAATTTGGTGTCGGGTCGTGAGCTTTTCATTGACATTCAACTGAATAACTTCCTCCGAATTACGAAACCAAAGGTCACACCGAGGTGTTCCAGTGGAGCAGGAACAGATTTATATTAACAAAAATATAAAAAAATGATTTATTTAATATCACCTTCAGAAGTTTTTAATGTGATCTCGTATAATCAAGAAAGTTTGATATTTAATACAAATGGTAATTGTTATCAGATTACTCTAAATTCTTATAAATGTGTGACCGTGTGTTTGTGTATTCGTGTGAAATATCTTAAATAGAAATATGTAAATTTTAAATATATTGGAATGTTGAGTTTTATGTTCGAATATCCCATTTAACTCGGCAATTAAAATTACAGTTTTGTGTTATTATCTACAGCGTAAAAGGAAAAATTATATAAAATGGTCTATATATGGTATATATAGACACAGTTTTACGCGCAGACTTATTATCAGTTTTTTTTTAATTCATCGGGTACCACAAATTTTACTAATATCACATATTATCAAAAAAATAATATTATCCTTTGACCATATTTATATCTAGATCGCTAAGAAACTTACAGTTTATATAGTAGTATAATCTGTAGATTACGAAAAATCATTTAAAAAGTCATATCAGGGATTTATCAAAAAGATTCAACGATACTGACAAAACAGTCAATAAATTTCCTTTCGCCCAGAGATTACGTTTCATTTTGGTTCGTATGAAACTAGAACACGTGTGTATCGCTTTCACTGCATTGTCTCCCCTCTCGGTCCACTAAATACTAAATACCTTGTATGTTTTATTTGTTATACCGGTTTTAGAAATCTTAATTAATAATTGTTTATTATTTTTATATCTCCAACTCAAAAAAAAAACGCAAAAAATGTGTCTGCCTCTACCATGGTAACTCCCAAACGGATGGACCGATTTTAATGCGATTTTGTTTACGCGAAAGCCTTTTCTGTTTAGCTGTTTAGTGGATATAAAAGCAATAAAGAAATAAACATTTTTTTAAGGAAACGAAACGTGTTCATACAAAATTAACGCGTTTTTAATTGGAAACAACTTGTCATATGCGATTGTACTGATTATATAATAGTCCATGTTAAACCTGCGGCTTGACCAACTCTGAGATGGATCAAAAATAACACTAATAATCGATCTACAATCCGAGATTTAAATCAAGCGTAAAAATTCTTATTTTTTTTTTTGTAAAGCGTAAAAAAATACTCAATCCACACCACAATTTTTGATGATATTTTTAAATCAATCATTAGTAGCAAGTGTTGGATCAGGATAGCTTTTTAATTTTGAACCAACAGTACTTGTGGTATGAAGCCTTCAAGTGCATTAGAGGTCAATTAGCACCTCCAAAGAAAACAGGTTAACCAAGACTTACAATCAACACGGTAAATACATTTAAAGAATAACACATACGAGTATTATATTAATACGTTTTAAATTTATTTATATAATATTACCACGATGTAAACGTGTCTAAAAAATATTGTAGTATATAAATGTGCTACACCCATACCTCACTTAGCGTCGTGGTTACGTTAAAAAAAACACTACGCAAATTGAAACGACGCAGAGTGAATTAAGATTTTATATAGCAAACCATGCAAATATCGAAGATAGGTTCCAGGGAATGAAAATACTATTTTTTAAAAAGAAAATCTAACAAAGTAAACATTTAAAAAATAATAATAATATATATCTACCAGTAAATAAATAGAAAAAATATATTTTTCTTTTTGTAACCAACAAACAACACGTAAAAATTTATATTAATTTATTATTATCTTTTAAAAAAAGCACAACACACTACGTAATTGAAACTGAACTCTAAAATTAGCAAAACAAACTAAAAATAAAACTGTATTAAAATTGCGTTGATTTTTAGTTCGAAAGAGAATCCCCTTGTTTTGATGGCGTGGCGCAATAGAAACAAATGTGCTGCCATCTTTTAGAAAATTAAAAAAAAATTAAAGACTCGACTCGAACCCGAAACAACGCAACATCGGTAATCTAACGACGCACACTGAAATATAGAAAAACGATACGACGCAAAGCGCGGTATGGGTGTACTTGAATACGACCTAACATAACTATAGGAAGTGTACCTCACACATGGTTACACTTAACTTTCCAATCAACCTTTAATCAATACCAATGATAAATGGACTGTGTTATCACTAGTTTTCCACGACATGCGCTAATTAAAGCTACCTTACGATAAAAATGTTAAAAACCTGTTTGTTTGTTTCACTGAAATACTGAATTGATTTTCATGCAATTTTGTCATTGGATAGTGATCCAAGACACAGCCAAGTTATGATATAGTTTTGAATTTATGTAAATTTCGTAACTATGATAATAATGATTGAGCAAGTAGAAAACCTTGGCTGATGTCCGCGGAAAATCAACGGAAAAATAATCATAGAGGAATAGTAATTATTACAAATGTAATGCGATGTCACAATATCGCAATAGTATTTCAATTAATATTTATTATACGAATGCTTAAACAAAGAATATTAAATTATCGATAGATTTGATTTGTAAGAAAAATTTATTACTAAAGACCCCACAGAGGCAGTTGTTTCGTACTGATTAAACATTATTAATATGCGGATACAGGCTCATATGGACCGGAACCTAACTGTTAGCATTGTTCAATGGACTGGAAGTCTAGTCTTAGAGATTTTTATGTGCAATAATATAGTATTTTCAATTGATGTTTACTGTTAATATTACAATACTAACATATTCACCAAATATATAACATCCTATCGTATCCTAGTTCAGCTAAAAATTTGCTGATTGATTCTTTACAATAATAGCATTAGAATATACGAATAAATTTCGTTATACAAAGCCTTTAAGCGATGACTCTTTATCGTAGTCAGGAAACTAAACTCCATGGAAACACAGTCAGTTTAACCACATATTAAACAGTACATTCGTCCACGTACACGACTCAATTGTTAATTCATGGCGGGAGAAGCGTGAGTAGGGACACCCTCCACTCGTATTAATGAGAGACTTTCTACAATTTATATGACTTTTTCATTTATTGAGTCCGGATGAGCGTTTTATTATGGAACTGTTTAATAAAGATGAGAAATTTAGAAAAGGAATTTGTATGTTTGTGCCACTTCTGAAATGTTAATCGTTGAAGCGTAACACGTAAAAATACTCGTATATAATGTAACATGAAATAGAGAGAGAGAGAGAGAGAGAGAGATAGAGATAGAGAACGACACATTGAGGTAGTAGAATTCGTCATTTATACACACACTAAAACAACTAAGAAATATACTAATCTCTATATATATATGTCTATAAAGGTTAGATTGTTTCTGGAGAGTGAAGATTTTAAGTCAACACAGGAAAAAAATTTGCAATATTTTTTATAATATAATCTATTAACACTTTGAGTTAAACTAAAGTGTACATCACTTTCTTTAGACGAAAAGGAGGCCTGTACTCATGGGATTTCACTGTACTGTATTGATAGTTTTCTTTTACTTTTAAGGCTACAAACATACTGCATATAATAATATATTATTTGATTAATTAAATGCTTATAATTTTTTAATATATATAAAGAAATAAATCCTATCTTTACTTAACAAGATTTGGTCACACTACCGATTTCTTCACATGCGTCTTGAACTTAGTCCAATGAACTTTATAACATCAAGCTATTATAACCTATGTCTGATAATGAATAAAGTTTAAATTACCATATCATAAATACCACACAGTATTATTAATATCGTAAGGTAAAATAGTTCTTATGTAACACATTATAAAGTCGATTTCACATTTTTTATAAATTAACGAATTATACACGAAATCAAAACGCAAGGTAAAATCAACTATAACCCTTCAAATTTAAAGTTTATATTACATTAATGGAAGTGATATATTTGCATTACCCAACTCGAATATTTCTCAATGGCGACGTTAGCAAGATATTTATGATTGAAACATGTATGTATGTATGTATATATATATGTTTGTTATTCAATTACGGTTTAACGTCAAAACTCTTTTGTAAACGTGCTATATGAAATGTCCACTTGGTTTATATCCTTGTAATATTAATTCTTAAAACAACTTCAAGTAGTATGAGTATTTGCTCTCTCAACTCAAAAACAACTTAAATATTATGTTGATTTTTCCTTATAGTTAAAATTAATATTTTTCTTTGTCTACAAATTAATAATATATAGTAAGAATATATTTTTCATCAAAAAATAAGTGTCAATGGAATAAAATTATATTATTTTTAGTGATTAAATCAGATTTAATTAAATAATTAATTACTAGCGTTGTATGTCTGTTAAAAAGTCATACTTATCTCGCTAGTAATATAAGTGCTATTCTTAGATACAAAGTGAGTTTTTGTGAGTGCTCTAACAAGATACTGAAACTTAAATTACAATTATTACATTTTATCTTACATACATTCCTTTTATATCTTAAACTTTTTATATCTTTAATTTTAAATAAGAATGATTTATCTTTTGTAACAAATATTTAAATATTAATAAAATTTGGTTCTATTATTTGATTATATTTTAAGATTCATGAGTATTATATATTTTATGGACAAACCCGCGGTCCGAAGCTAGTATATAAACCCGTTCGCTCCACCGGCGTAACGCCCGCGATATACTAATAAAGAAAACGGTAAAACTAGACGATAACCGTTATTTATATACAATCTGGTTATTAAGTGTTATTTAAACAGCATCTCTAGATAGATAGAGATAGATAGAGGTAGATAGAGGTAGATAGACTCCAATAGCTATGTATTTTCGCAGTTATTGCTAATATCAAATATATTATTTTTAATCTTTAACCAGTGAAGATGCAAATACTGAGGGTATTTCCCGAACGAACATTGACGCAATTATAAATGTTAATAAAAAAACAATTGATTTTTAAGTAAAATGATTATTATTTATTGAAGAAAAGCAAATGATAAATACATGTTTATTTATAATTACTAAAAATTTTTAAAAAAAGTGTGATTAATAATAATACAAAATAGTAATATAATTACATAAGAAAATAAACTAAAAAAAAATCCATACAAATTTTCAGGACTTCCATCCATACATCCATCCATCCATCCGAGAAAAGTGAAAACAATACAGAACGAACTAAGTTCGTTCGTGAAAATGTTATATTCTTGGCACATGTTTACCTAATACCGTTATTATTTTGTTCGGATTGTCTCATTTCGATCTTGGCTTGAATATTTATTAATAAATATGGCTGCTAATTTGTATCATACATGTGTGAACAAAATTATATACCTATATATGTTTTTTTATCGTAATTAATGCTATTTTATATAGCTATACTTAGCTGAGCTCACAGCTTTGTACCCGCAGATTTATTTTATATTAAAGTTAATAACTATAATATGTAACTTAGGCTAAGTTATTCTTTATAACGCCAGTGAAAGTCCTGTTAAAATCGGTCTAGCAGTTTCAGAAATAAGACAAATCAAACATACAGACAGAAAAAGTTTAGATATATTTTTTTATGTAATTACCGTATATACTTTCATTTAGTGAAAAGATGTTAATTTGTAATAACAAACGGACACCTCAATTTATTTATATGTATATACGTATATATAATAAATTATTTATTTATAAAAAATATATATATTATATTATTGCTCAAACATGTTAAGAAATATATTTAGCATTTATCAAATACGAAATGTTAAATTCCATCACTATAACTAAAATAAAATATATACGTGTTATTAAAAATATTCATATAACACTAAGAATGTTATAAAATTGCCAAATACCTAACGACCGGTTAAGTCAATGCTTCTATCAGTGATTAGCAGCCGTCAGTAGCCTTGAAGATTGAACAAGTAACTGGTTTTGTGATATGTTTAACACTTTGGTATTCACCAAATATATAAAGGATACTGTTTGTTATTATGTGCATGTATGTCTGTGTATCCGTCAATAACGCAAAAACTGTATATAATATATTCATATATATCTGGTAAACACAAACTATTTTATATTTTGTAATAATACAGAGTTTCCGATCAAACAGCGAAATGTAGACACCATCCATCCTGATCTCTGCCAATATATTGTTAGATTAGTTATACTGTCTTTAGTTTTAGTTATTAGTTTTATAGTATTTAGTCAGTAGCTTGCTCCTTAAGCGAGTATTGACGGAGAGAAGTCGAGGTGCGAGCTAGTATATATCTGTTAATTCAACGCCAAGTTAATTTTGTATCCAATATTATGAATGATTTTACTAATAGAAACTCACTCGACAGAATTATCAAAAATACTATCAGATATAATTAGTATTTTCTAATACTTCAAACTCAGGTGTCACCTCACCTCACCTCACCCCACCATACAAATAAATACTATAAAACAATTAATTCCAACACTAATAGTACCTCATTAAGTAATAATCGGTAGTAAGTATCCTTGAACTTCGTACTTTGAACACATTTTATGATACGTATAAAATGTTTATGTAAAAGAAATAAATATGTAAAATAGTATCCTATTAAAGCATACGAGACTGACGGACTAAGACAACTATGTAATGATCTCAGTGCTTACAATTGTATCAAGGCATCGGAGGTCAATTAAAGCTAGTGAAAATTAGCTATTTGTAATAGAACTTGAAGAACCATACAAGTCCGGTTTAATTATGATTAATTATATATAAAAGTGTAGTTGTCCGTCCGAAACGTGGCAATAGGTTCTCTTTGCACCGAGAAATCTCTACTAGTTAGTATATACCTACGAGTACGTATAATTTAAGTACAGTAATAAATAATTCACAGATAAATTATAAAAATAAAGGATATATTCTTTCGAGAATTATTTTTTTTTCTGTTAATTTCATCGGATATAAAAACTATGAAACTTAACCGTGGCGCCATCTATTGGATCCTACGATAAATATAATAATTTACGTTACATCAAACCATCAAGTCATCCAGATACACATGTAATAGCTAATTATATAAACCTTATACTAGCTTTTGATTGCGACTTTGTCCGTAATCAAAAACGTTAATTACTACATTACTTCATTTATACTTTTTTATGTGAATTTTACTTTTGTATATTGTTAACAAAATCAATATATTGTGTAGTTGACCTTAATCGTGTATATATATGACTATTTGATTTTATAAAGATAAAAATTAAATATATATAATTAATTAATAATATAAAATTCAAGGTGTCCCGGAAGTCTAGTGTGACCGTGTTTTTTGTGAGGAAATTAACAAAATTTCTTAATTAATTTAAAATCTGGTGTGACTTTATCCATTATATTTATATAAAAGGCCAAGCAAAATGCTATTTGAAAAAATATTAATTATATTGTATAATACTGGTATTTATAAATAAAATAATTAATACTGTAATATTGAGGTCCCATTAAGGAGGTTTTGACCCTGTAGCTGAAATTATAATTCGGTTCACTCATTCACTCGAACTCTAGAATCACACTTCCAAAGGCATCATGGTACAACTTATTCCTACACAGCCATTAATGATAATACTCATATGGTATCTTCCAGAGTGCGACATCTCAATCGAAGCACGCAGCTCGGTTCCTACGCCTGGCCATGGCTTCCATTATGGATATTCTAAAGATCAAACCATTTGTTGAAGTCTCTGTCGGTCAGCTACTCTGGGGTTACGAGGACCCACTCCTGAAACTCGCCAAGGATGTCGTGCCAAAGGAACAGAAGCTACCGTACGAGGAGTTTGGACTCTTCTATGGAGTGAGTTAAATTATTCCATCTATAAATAAAATATATTTATGTGTGACCTTTCCTCAACAGATAATTAAAAACAGGTCTAATTAATTCGAGACTAATCTCAGATTTAATAACACTTGTTGTTTTGTATTCGTTAATGCAAACTAGATTCTCAATCCTGATCATAAAAAAATCATTAGGCACTTTTTTATCTCTTTGTTTAAATTTTAAAACTTAGAACTAACTAAACAAAAATTATTAAATAATTTAAAAGTATTCGGATTTTATTGAAGGTTCACACTAGTTCTAGAAGAAAATTGCAGAACAAAGAAATTATTAGTAATTAAATTCTTCCAGAAAAACGGTACCTCTCCAGACGTGGTGACGATGTTCTCAGGAGCCAATGACATCACCAAATACGGTATATTCAATAGATACAACCACAAAGAACGACTACCACACTGGACCACTGACGAGTGCAACAGCATCGCTGGATCAGATGGATCAATATTCCCACCCCACATCACCAGGAATGATACCATTTCAGTATACGACAAGGATCTCTGCAGACTGCTGCCTTTGAGGTCAGTTTATCAGTTATTTAAATTAATTTTCATTTAAAATGTTATTGAATTATATCAAATATAAATTCACTTAAATGAAGTTATAATAGTCGTAGAAATCTTAGGATTTATTATAATAATGTGTTTATAATAATTATATTACAGTAAATAATAGAAATAATTTTAGTATATCTAATAATTATAAATTATTTTTTTTCTTTCATTATTTATTTGCGTGAAGGAATCCTAAAATTATATTCGTGTTTCGCAGAATAAATTAAGTAAGACCGTTGTTTGTTGAAAACGCATTTTATAAACAGGTTATTTGAATGTTATTATTTTAAATAATGTTTTTTTATATAACTTAAAAAAATCATAACATCATGATATTTTCCAAATTGTAGTAGACATTTTAATATAATATGATTTTTTTTCATATATAATATAAAACATTTTAATACATAGAAATATGCAAAAGTGACGCCTAATTGAAGTCAATAAGACTCAATTTGATTTGATACGGTATACATCAGTTTACTTTGAATGCTAGTCTAATTTACAAAAAATCATCTAGGTATCTGAGAGACGTAGAGTCAGCGGCCGGTGTATCCGGCTTCCGCTTCACTCCTCCAGAGGACGTTTTCGCGACAAACGAACACAATAAGTGCTACTGTCCCTCGGGACCCCCCTGTGCTCCCAACGGACTCTTCAATGTGTCGCTGTGTCAGTACGGTGAGTATGGTCGAACGGTTTACGCAACATGGTGATATCCCTTGTATAGGTCAATGTTGAATTAGTTGAATTAGTAATGATATAATTAATAAGCTTGTAGAAGAGTTGAACAAACTCATGGAAGGTTTTGTGTAGATACATCTTTTTTGTTAACAGGCCGTTTTGTGTCTTTTGTATTGTCAATTTTGGACCTACAGTTAAATGTTTATAATAATGTTCAATCTTAATCTTTGTTTTATTGTATTTGTTATATATTTTGAGACAAGGACGTTAGATCGTTAACGAAATTCAAATTGAAAATAATCAAAACCTTGCTTTGATTAAAAATACTTTTAATAAAGAATTTTGAACTAGAGAATGTCAATTATATTTGTTGATAAATATTACATTTCAGACTCTCCTATAATGCTGTCCTTCCCCCACTTCTACCTCGCGGACGAGTCTCTCCGGGAAGCGGTGGAGGGTATCTCTCCTCCCGATCCAGAGAAACATAGACTATACATCGACATACAGCCGGTGAGTTAATTACTATTAATTACTATAATTACTATTAACAGAACAATACATAGAGTTTTTATGTTAAAAAAAAAGTAATTGCTCTATTATATTAGAGAAAAGAACAATAATAGAAAAAAAAATAAAAAACAAATTAAAAAAAATATATTATTGAACTCAAAACCTGGAACAGGAGTTTAATATTGCCACTAACATCATTAGTAAATGTATAACCATTATACATCGTGATACAGGAGATGGGCACAGCGATGCAGGCCCGCGCCAGGATCCAGATCAACCTGGGGGTGTCCCAGGTGCTGGACATCAAGCAGGTCGCCAACTTCCCGGACATCGTGTTCCCGATTCTGTGGTTCGAAGAGGTATAAAACTTCTATATAACTATATACAAATTTTTTTAAAAATCTTCAAGTCAAAATTATTGAATATTATAATAAGATTTGTTTAATAATACACTTTTATTTTAGATTTAAAACTAAGAAAATGAAGGTCTAAAATATTTTGTGTAATTTTATTATGTATGCGTACACTAAGCCCATGAAGGATTTGTTAACTTTATTACTATAATAATCTGTCGTAATAGGGCATAGACGAGCTGCCGGAGTCAGTGTCGTCCATGTTGCGCCTGGCGACCAAGCTGCCGCCGGTGGCGCGCGCGGCGCTGGGCGGCGGGCTCACGGCGCTCGGGGCGCTGCTGGTGCTGCTCGCCGTCACCTGCCTCATACGGTACGCAATGACTTCCCGCTTACTGGCCAAGTGGGTCGAAAGATCATATTTTTTTAGTATTTTTATCTAAAAAGAAAGAGGAAGAATATTTTACTAGCTAAGTGGCTCGAAAGAACATATTTCGATATAGTATAGATTCAAGTATAAAAAAGAAAAAGGAGAAGGAAGACCTAAATATTTGTTTCCCAATTCAAATGTTGGCTTTCTTTTTTCTACCGTTATAATATATCTGGTTATTTTCTTTTATAAAACTATAATTAAATTCAAAATGGTACCTCAAAATATATTATAAACCATATATCTATCTCTTTCAGATCATCCCATCGTCAAAGCACTCTCCGCCTGGAAGGTCACGCGGTAGCCAAGCCCCCTCCCCCCAAGACCCCCAGCAAAGAGAACGGCTACGAACTGAACAGGAGATAACCTCCTCACACACACGTGGCTAGAAAATTCTACCAACCTACCATTCCACCACCACCACTTCCTACCATCATTCGAGCCACTGATTACATTTAGAATCTCCGAGTTCCAATTTTGAATTAACAATAACCACCTTCCATTATTAGTTTTAAGTTTCGTCGTGTGATAATTTCGAACAAATTATTAGTATCGAAATGGACTGTACATATGTTTCTCTGTTTCTCTGGTTCTCTGGTTCTCTGGTTCTCCACCGGCCCGGGTTCTCTGTTCTCCGCAGCGCGGCGTGGGGTCGCCGTGCGTTAGTACCGACTAGTCTCTCCGTCCTTAGGTTCTAGGTTTATCTTTTTTTATCTTTTTTATATCTTCGAGGAACGGTAATTAGTCATATTTAATATATTTATCGTAACGTCTTATTGATTTTGAGATTTTCATCTGTTGATAATAAATTTGATTTATGACTATTAAACTGACTTTTAAATTAAGTTTCTATGACTTTTAGTGGCAACACTGATGTAACAGATAATATACGGACATTATGTTAATTAAATATATGTATTTTATCTTAACTATTTTATACTACATAACATCACAATATTGAAGAGAATGTTTTATATTTTTATTGTTGCATGTTGGTAATTGATATTATTTTAAATTTGGAACCGTCCAGTCCGTGACCGTGTCAGTGTTGCCACATTAATTATAATTTGCTCAATCGGGACTATATCTTGACTGTATGAGGATGTTTAAAATTGTTAACGTAATGTAAATAAATGAATAAAGGTGTAAGTTATATTTACGTCTTTTATTTAACACCAAACACCATTAAAACATGTTATTTTATAACTTTTACCTAGTCTTTGAGGATATTTGATTTCATATACCTAGTGTGTTTTTTCTTTTTTGTCTGTAAAACTCTAACACGAAACGTGACCAAAAATCCAATTAAAAAAGTGATTTTCAATAAAAAATACAAATCCCGGTTATCTCACATAATCCGGATAAATCCCTTCACTTTTATATTCCCTAAAAAGTAGTGTAGTCTAGTTCAATTAAGAAAAATGAATAAACAACTATGATATAAAAATATTGGCTCAAACAAATTACCTATTGAGTTCTCATGTGTTTGTCAAAAGCTTCTTAAAAAACTGACTCTCAATTTTATTAAATATATCATTTATTACAATTAATATGACTTATGAACGTAGTGGGAGATGTTCTCGTCAAAGACCTTCACGAATTTGATTCTGGTCTTCCCAAAGCAGATAGAAACCGCTGGTTGCACCTGATAGAACTGTATCCCTGGATGAACAAGCAATAGTCCTATAGAGGTCAAACCTCCCTCTTTAAATTGACTCCTACCACAGGCGTCTCCTACCGTCTTACAATCAAATGTTTAAACTGTTTTCATTTTGGGCACTTACAAAATTCGAAGTGTTGTTAATCACACACACAGGTAAGACTAAATGAAACTTCTGTCACACACACACACACACACACACACATGTCTGCTTTGTCCTGGCGTACAATTTACAAATTAAGGCTTCACTTTCAGACTCGGTAATCAATAAATCATAGTTAAATGGGGAAATTGTTTCTACCTAGAGGTCTTCTCTCCATTTTCCTCTGTGCAAGGTTCTTACGACTAAATATATAGAATTTGTTGCCTCATGGTCTCAAGCACAATAACATTTATTCTACATACAGCAAAATAATATAAATTAAACATTGTTCGTAATACCCATAGCTACAACAAGGTATTTTCAGGGTATTATCAAGTCACCCTCTCAGTTCCTTTCATAAGATTCCTTGTCCCATAATTATTAAATATATCTACCTCCGTCCCTAAGTAAAAGTATTTTGTAGACATTAAATATAAACAGTTGAACTGTAAATATCTTATTTGTTATATTTAAAAAAAATTAAGAAATTAATAAATTTCTTTAATGTTTTACACAAATTATGGGACTTTTGAGGAGTAAATTTTATGAATAATATTATTTTAAAACTTAGCTCTACTGCCATCAACAAATACATACAATAATGTACTAGCTGATTACATTTTAGCAACCTGTTGAATGGTTTTTTTTTAATTTAAACTATATACATAGATAATAAAAAATATCATAGGTATTAATTATTATTACAAACGTCCAACGGCCCGCCATTATGATTTCAAATCTTTACTTAATTCTTAAATATTCCTACGGACTGTTTAAAAAGCTTGACAATTGATATATAGCTATAATAAAAAAATGACGACTAATGTAAAGTAATTTTATAAAATTTTGCTTTATATGTGTAATAAATTAGGAATACCTTGAAATACAATAATAATTTCACTAATAACATTTTAGGTCAAGTATCTCAAACTCCACTAGATGTCGCTGTACAAAAACTAGTATATTGTACAACGCGGTGATAAGATTTTTGTAGGATACATGACCCTAGCTTGTTTTTAAGTTAGAGTCACTCTGGTTTCCCTTCAAAACGTATAAATCTTTCGCCTTTTACTAAAGATTTCCGTGGAGGGGAACACTCAAATGAGTCTTACTCTATTTTTGAAAGCCTTACTTCGGTAAGGTTAAAAAATATAAAAATAGCATTCTACTGTCGTTCATAGAAGTAGTATTTTCTAACGTTTTAATTCTTACTTTCTATGAAATAAAATGTAAATTATGGATTATATGTTATCTCAAATATAAGTTCATTCTTCAAACTGTTGAGTGATGTCTGTCTAGTACGATTTTTTTTACCAACTTGATCGCGTTAAAATACTTCGATTTGTATGGAAAGAGAACAACGCCATCTAGCGAAAAGTATGAAAATTTTTTCATACGAATCGAAATTTACTTTAACACGATCAAGTTGGTAAAAAAAATGCACTAACCACATTTTTTTTGTCAGACCTTTTTCTTACAATTAAATAGGATAATGATTCAAAGATAGTTTTGTATGTTAAATATTTTTCAATAAAAAAACAAATCGAACCGGTAACTGATAGCTCACTGCTACTACTACTATGGTAGCTCTCATAGTAATTAATATTATATAAACTATTTTAGTAAACTTATTATAGATCATAGTACAAACTGAAGTTCAACCTGGAGCAGTCTGTTTGTATGGAACTTGGAAGTGGCAATAATTGTTATTTAGGAATAATTATATATTTTCTCAGTATATTCAGGAAAAGAAACACAAGATTTATATATATTTATATATATATATATATATATATATATATATATATATATATATATATATATATATATTTGAATGTAAAGAAATAATCTTGTTAAAAAGTTAAACTGATTATGTTTTATATTTTCTAGCAAAATAGAAAGTTAGAATAGTTTTATAAAAAATAGTTTAATAAAAAAAAAAATAATAAGATATATATATATATATATATAAACTCACCGGCACATTTAACCGCCCACCTTTATCATTCGTCGCTCTGTTTTTTTACGTTTATTATGGTTTATCAACTGTTTTGTTTTTTGTCAAATGGCTACTCTAGCAATAAATTAAACACTTATACTCATAATTTGTTTCCTAATTTTGTGTCACCGACAGGTTTTTGGAGTTTAGTCGTTATTTGACATTGTTGCTGTTGTGTTCCCGTGTTAACATTTCCAGTTATTTTCTACCATAGTGTGTAAATATTGTTTAATTTAAGTTTCTAGTGTTCGCATATTGTTTGTAAATGTAAAAAATGCCACTCGATGCAACTGGTGCAGCTAGGGTAGGGGCTTTTTCTGACGCCAAGTAGAGCCAACGTTGCACCGACCGTACACTCGGTGTACCTCGAACTACGGTACGGGATGCCATCAGACGATTTCGGGAGATAGGCTCATACACGCGCAGGCCAGGTCAAGGGCGATATCGATGCACTTCAGCCCGAAATGACCGCTTCGTTATCAGCAACGTGTTGAGAAATCGCTTTTGTACGGCTACTGAAGTTCATACGCGTCTTTTTGAGGTGAGTAATGTCAGTGTGAGTGAACGAACAATTAGGAGAAGACTGGCAGAAAGGAATCTGAGGGCTTTTCGTTCAGCTCTTGCCCCACAACTGCTCCCACAACACTGTAGAGCTAGACTTGCTTTTGCTAAAAATATGCTAACTGGTCTGTTTGGAAATGGAAGGACGTACTGTTCTCAGATGAGAGCAGAATAGCCCTAAGAGGTCCAGATGGACGTCAGCGTGTCTACAAGCGCCAAAATGAATGGTTTGTTCCATGCGCTATAACCGAAACAGTGGGTTACCAGGGAGGATACGTAATGGTTTGAGGAGGTATCTCTTATGAGGGTCGTACTGACTTGTTGTGTTTGATATAGGCAGTGCAAATGCTCAAAGATACGTTGAAAATGTCCTACAAGACCATGTCCACCATGTGACCACCTTTTGCACCATTTATTGGTGACAACTTTAGATTAATGCATGATAATGCATGCACGTTGCCATACCGCAAGTGCCGCCATAGAGTACCTTAATAAGGTCGGTATTCAAGTTTTACCATGGCCGAGTCCGAGTCACAGAGTCCCGACCTTAACCCAATTGAACACATTTGGGACAACCTCAAAAGACGTATCCGAGCAAGAGTACCAGCACCTACGACACTAGGAGAGCTCAGGACGGCTGTGGTAGAGGAGTGGCACAATATCCCCCAATCAGATATCCAAGATTTCATGGATGGAATGGCAAACCAGCTCCAAGAAATCATTGGAGCCCAAAGCAGCAACACCCATTATTAATTTTAAATTTTCTTTTTAATTAGACCACTTTTTTCAAAATTGAAATTGTTAAATTTTAATAGAAAATTGTCCTAAAATTGATTTTTGGAATTTACCGTTTAATAAAACCCCTTGTTTGAAAAATTTTGTTTTTTTTCAAGACCTTAAAGGTAGCTTTCAATGTACCTCTCATAAAAAGTGGTCTAAATTTGTCGATTTCTGTAAATTGCAGGAAATACAAGGTGGGCGGTTAATTGTGCCTGTGAGTGTATATATATATATATATATATATATATATATATATATATATAAATCTTGTGTTTCTTTTCCTGAATATACTGAGAAAATATATAATTATTCCTAAATAACAATTATTGCCACTTCCAAGTTCCATACAAACAGACTGCTCCAGGTTGAACTTCAGTTTGTACTATGATCTATAATAAGTTTACTAAAATAGTTTATATAATATTAATTACTATGAGAGCTACCATAGTAGTAGTAGCAGTGAGCTATCAGTTACCGGTTCGATTTGTTTTTTTATTGAAAAATATTTAACATACAAAACTATCTTTGAATCATTATCCTATTTAATTGTAAGAAAAAGGTCTGACAAAAAAAATGTGGTTAGTGAGTTTTTTTTACCAACTTGATCGCGTTAAAGTACATTAGGATTCGTATGAATTTTTTTTTCATACTTTTCGCTAGATGGCGTTGTTCTCATTCCATACAAATCGAAGTATTTTAACGCAATCAAGTTGGTAAAAAAATCGTACTAGACAGACAACACTCAACAGTTTAAAGAATGAACTTATATTTGAGATAACATATAAATCCATAATTTACATTTTATTTCATAGAACTAAAACGTTAGAAAAGACTACTTCTATGAACGACAGTAGAATGTTATTTTTATATTTTTTAACCTTACCGAAGTAAGGCTTTCAAAAATAGAGTAAGACTCATTTGAGTGTTCCCCTCCACGGAAATCTTTAGTAAAAGGCGAAAGATTTATACGTTTTGAAGGGAAACCAGAGTGACACTAACTTAAAAAATAAGCTAGGGTCATGTATCCTACAAAAATCTTATCACCGAGTTGTACAATATACTAGTTTTTGTACAGCGACATCTAGTGGAGTTTGAGATACTTGACCTAAAATGTTATTAGTGAAATTATTATTGCATTTCAATGTATTCCCAATTTATTACACATATAAAGCAAAATTTTATAAAATTACATTAGTCGTAATTTTTTTTTTTAGCTATATATCTATTGTCAAGCTTTTTAAACAGTTCGTAGGAAGATTTAAGAATTAAGTAACGATTTTAAATCATAATGGCGGGCCGTTGGACGTTTGTAATAATAATTAATACCTATGATATTTTTTATTATCTATGTATATAGTTTAAATAAAAAAACATTCAACAGGTTGCAAAAATGTAATCAGCTAGTACATTATTGTGTGTATGTATTTCTTGATGGCAGTAGAGCTAAGTTTTAAAATAATATTATTCATAAAATTTACTCCGCAAATGTCCCATAATTTGTGTAAAACATTAAGGAAGTTTTTCAATATTAACTAAACTGAATAGTTTTATAAATTTTCACCAATTTATGTTATTATCAAATTATAAACAAAAAATATTAATTAATAAGAAGAAGCGAAAATCATTAATGAAAAAACACGTAATGTTAAATATTTTATTACGAAATAAACATAAGTGTTTGATGTTTTTTAACATTTAAAGAATTATACTATTGTATAACAAACAGACTAAGATACATACTTTAACGTTATCTATATATACATATATTACCAATCATTAAACCATTTACAAATAATGAAAATCATTTATTATTAACAAAAATAATATTATAATAATAAAAATACAAAAATTAAGATATTTATGATTAGTTCCAAAAAACAAACAAGATTACATCAAAATAATTCTTGGATTATTACATTTATAAAACTGTAGGCCACTTCATCCCTAACATCATCAGTCACTAATAATATTAAAAAAAAACTGAAAACCCGTTTTAGTTTTTCATTTATATAAATAAATAATTTTCATATTTTATATGAAATGATATGATGAAATGATGTAAACTGTTTAGTGCAATTAATTTATGATTTTAGTGCAAAGTTAATTTTATTAATATAAATATAGAAATTTTGAAACAAAAAAATATATATTTTTGAGATATCTGTAAAAAATTGTTTTACTTTTCTATAATCAAAGTTTTTTGGGAAATATTATTTTTATTTTTTTTAGTTGTCAAATCACTCTGCGGCTCAGTTTGAGGTCGTTTGACCGCGACTGGACCGACTTTGATTGGTTTCGTCAATTTTGGCACGATTTTTATCGGCATATTGGATTTTAATGGCGAATTAATGATAACACTACTTTTCCTTACTTCGCTGACGCTCGGCTTATCTTTATTGGGTGTTAATATTATATTTTTATCGTGATTGTTTATAAATGATACAACCTTAACGACCGGCAATGTTTTGTATATTGTTGTTAATTCTTTTTTATTGACGTCCATTTTTATTGTTTTCAAATGCTGTTTTGAATTAGATTTGACAGCTTTCTTTCTTTTTAAATCAACATTATCTACAAGTTTACTATTATTTACATCTGTTTCATTTTTCTCTTTGATTGGTTCAGGTTTATTTTCAATTGCTTTATTTTTTTTGTCCTTCTCTGTGTGCTTCTTGAAATGGTACGTCTTTTCCGGTTTCTTGTATATCTTGAACGATTCCCTCACGTGCGTGATATTCACCTCTCCGCCTGGGTTCTTGAGCAACATGTACGAACTAAAATCGTCCAATATTTTCCCTCCCATGTACTTGATTGATGTCAGTTTATTTGCTATTAACATGGATAGGTCGTGGAAATTAAACTCGTTGAGTAGATCGTTGACACAACTGCCGTAGTTGTTAACAACGGACGGGTCCGCGCCGCTTTCAACAAGACATTCTATTGTTTTCATGAAATTCTCGTTTATTTTGGACTTGTTTTCGCTATCTGTAATAATGTTGAAAAAATATTAGACATGTACTGTTAATGGAATATTGACTGAAATTAATAATTTGTCCGATTTACGACACTTAAGATAGAAACTACAATACACCAAGTACTCAGTACACCAAGTACTAATGAACTACGGTTTGCATTGATTAGAAACAGTATAAAGATAGTTTCAATTCTAGATTATGGATTTATAATTAAATATAAATCAAGAATTAAAGTGAAGCAAATGAAAATGGCAAAGTTGTCACGAATATTTGAATAGTGAAATATTGAGAACCAAATTGGACAATTTTTATACATTACAAATCAATGCAAATAGGAATAGAACCTGGGACAGACAAGAAGTTAGTTCTTGAACATTGGCATTGGCATTTTGTTAATAATTTTTGAAAAGCCTTTGACATGATACTCACTATTCGCTTCAACGCAAGCCTCGGTGACAGCTAGATATAAGGCCGTGTTCCCACACGTGGGCATGGTCTGGTTGACGCTGTAGGGCGCAGACTGCACTATCAACTTAACACACTCATGCTTCCCGGCTTTACTCGCCAACATCAAGGGGGTGTACCCTGAGGAGACGTTTTGGAACCAATATTATTTTCTATATACATCAATGAATGCGATGAACAAATTAAATCATTTTACTACAATTTTAAGACAAAATTATTTATACATTCTTACTAAACGACCAGTGATCGAAAATTGGTTAACGATCGATGTTGAAAAATCGATTAAAAATCGATTATTCCTAAACAAAGATGATAAATACTGTTTGAAATATACCTTTCTAATTATATATTTTATGTGTACTTGTAACCTGAGATGTAATTGTTATATGTACCTTCGTCGTCGCACAGGACGTTGATTTTATTGAGCAGATACTCTCCGAGAGCTGCGTCAGATTTCTCATCGAATCCTTGTTCCCATAGTTCTTCGTTTTCTTTTAAAATTAACCTAATATAAAATTAATTTTAATATATTCTCGTGTGTGTATATTAAAAGATGTTTATTATTTAAATATATTAAATTTTAAGTCAAAATATGATAAAATATTTTTGTGATTGTGATTTGTGAATGACTAACAGAATATAGCGGAAGACATAAGTCAACTTCAAGAGACTTTGGATGAGAGCAGTTTGACTTAAGACTTTGAACAATCGATCAATCAAATCAATCAATAAACCTATCAATACATCAATGATGTAGATGTTAAAGTCAGTGTATCCTCACCTTGCTTTCTTCCTACAATGCTCTAGCACAACCCTAGTGTGATGTTCGTCCCTCTCCGCTGCCAAGTGCAGAGCTGTCCTTGTCTGTTCGTCTGTATCGAGCACGTCGGCTCCGAAATGAAGGAGCAGTTCCGTGCACTGAGGTAGAGAATCCGCCAGCGACATCTGAAGAGCTGTCTGAGTGGGATAAGGATAAAGGTTAAACACCGCCATTACACAAATATATAATTTAATTTAATATTTGATACATAAGAACTCAAAACTACAGTTTGAAATTTTTTTGTCTGTTTGTGAATCACGCAATAAAATATATGGATATGACATTTTTTTTGCAATTATTATTTATCAAGGTGTTCCACATTCTAGATAACTTTTCATTCTAATGAAGTGATCATCAAAATTGTTAAACAAATCTGTTTACTTTTAAAATTGGCTTGGTATATGACGCTGGTGCAGCAAATTAGGTAAATACTTATCGTACTGCGATATACTGTCGAGTTCAGACGACACACACACACACACACACACAAAAGTAAACAATATATCACGAGCGAACACGGGATTCCCCCGGGGACTTCGAGGAAACAGTCGCAAAAGAAAATAACTAAACTAAAACTTATTACTCATATAATTACATTATTACTTACTTATTACTCATTAACTTACATAAAAATAATTTACCAAATTTGGAACGATAAAATAAATTAGAACTCTCAATGCAAAACTTTAAACAATTTATAGTTTTCCTTATACAAAATTAACCTGAATTCAGATAAGACTGAACAAATTAAATTCCATCGAACACCAGCAATCGTTCGTAGAAACCGTCCAATGATAACAAAAAATCCCCTTACAATACAATTGTATATATTATAAAAAATCATTCAGAATAATATTTTAGGAACACATATAGTATGCCAGCTGTTGTTACTATTATCTCAAAAATCCTTAACCCCCTTCCCCAAAATTAAGGCATCACTAGCATAACAAAATACATACATACATACCTTTATTTACAGTAATTATAATCTTATTATAAAAACAATAACAGAGATAAGATTCTAAAACAAAAATCCTATATACAATAATCACAACAAAATTTTATCAAAATCCGTCAAGTCATTTCAATGTCACGTGAAAATAAATAAATGTAAGTAGCAAGCATTTTATTATAAAATAATACATTATTTGTTTTATAAATTAAGGGGGAGGAAAGTAAAGTAGGGTGAGTTACCATGTCTCCGCCGGCGCAGATGTCAACGGACTCGTTACGGCTCCTCAGAACCAAACACTGTCTCTTCAACAGTCCTACGTCATCGTTCAAAACAGCCCAGTGTAGTGGCCTGTTGATGTGAATAAATATTATAAATCAATTCTTGTATATGCAATTCAACAGAATACTCTAGCGATTTTGATGTAATTTATAAATTTGCAGATACAAAAGATCGGTGTCATAATATCATAATAAAGTCATATTGAAATGATTCATTTTATATATTTTAGTGTTGTCTTCATATTACATGTACGTCACGGTTCTCGAGAAAAGCCAGCCGTCAAACTAGTCTCATTTCATTCAGTACTTGAATTTCATTCTCTGTTAGACAGGTAAATTCCCAAGTAGAAGAGTCGGGTTTTTTTACGAGTACATAAATATAAGTTATTTAACAAATTGTATGAGAATGGTCGTTAAATTTGCTTGTCTATTGTATTTTAAGTACGCTGATTATCGTACTCTAATTTTAGTGCACTATTTGTATTAAGGACAATTTGGTTAACAATATTAATATTTGCAATAATTAGCAATTCTAAAGAAGTAGTTTATTTATACATTTGAATAAAAATGTTGAAACAATAAGGTTATTGTGACCGACCGCGGAATAAACTGATGGCTGGCGGAATCTCACCTTTCTAAAAGGGTCATATAACAATGTACATATAATTTAATATCTTGATTATTTTATCATAACTCGCTTAAGCAAATTAATATTTGATATTACATTTCAGTGCAAAATATAATAATCTTATCTTTCTTTCTTTCAAATAACTGATAATCGAGAGAAATATTTGAAGAAGAATAAAATGATTCTTCTATAAACTGTTTGATAAGAGATTATTTACTACTTACTAACATTAAATTCCAATAAAATAATTAAATATTTGAATCATGTATTAATAATTTACTGTGCAATCGTAATAACTTAGTAATAAATCATTAGGCACGTGTGGTCATATCTGATTAACTAATGATACATTGTTAACAGAAATTTTAATACCATCAATACATTGTTTTGATATCAGCGAGTTGTTTGTCAAATCGATACTGATTGGAAAATCCCCTATCACATGTACGATGGGCGTTTAAACGTAAATGATTTTGTCAATAAAAAAAAAACCCCAAGTGCGAGTCGGACTCGCCCACTGAGGGGTCCATACAAATATGTACAAATTACAATTTTAATATATTTCGTTATGAACATAAATTTATGCGTCGTAAAATATAAATATAATTTGAAATATCCACATCTATCTCGTCCATATGAGACTTCAAATGAACTAAATTTAATTTTAAATTTTGTCTCCCAATAAAACTACATTTTTTATGATTTAATTACAAATGTATAGTTTTCAAATTTTCCCTTCAACTTATACTACAAAATGATGTGACTTGAGAAATTTTATTCACTGCTTCAAGGGCTGTAGACCTTAGTATGGTTTAAATTCAAAGCGATATCTCCATCCGTTTCCAAAATTAAGGATACTTGTTTATATACATATATTAATAATTATAAGCTATAAAGAAATCACACACATACATAACAGATGAAAAATACAAAGTTATTATACACTTATGTAATATTAAATTTTCCCATATATAAGTGGTACTTTGCATGTAATCATTTCAAGTGGACAATCTATATTCTTAAGGGTACTTCCGTGTCATCAAAAAAAATATATTATTCAAAATTAGGTTAAAATAATGTTTTAAATTATTATTTGAAAACACATTAACATGTTTTCAAATTGTATCAGAGCTACAATTATGAAATGAGACAATAAAGATGTGTGGAAACTAATTGTACTATTTAGATAATTATATCTGAGAAATCTTTATTTATTACAAACAGATAACAAACACAATAACACATTTAATTATATTCAGATAAGTGGTATTCAATTGAATCTCTTTGTAACTATAAACAATAATATACTAACTTTTATATATATGTAATAAAATATTAAAATGACAATTGAAAATGCTAATGGTGGGCCGTTTAATGTTTTTTTTATATACTAGAATAATTCTAAAATTTTTTGTTTACTCAACAAATATATAGAGTATTTATTACCCAAATGTCTCAAACAAACTAAAAACCCAGATGCCGCAAACTAAATTACTTCGAAATTTGACTCAAATTTTCTGTTTTAAAGATTTTTTTGCTTTGAGTTAAGTTTTTATAAATACAACAATAATACTATGTACCAAAATTTTAATTTTGTAACCAGTTGGTAGTCTTAACATACGCTATCTTTAAGGTTTCAAATAAGTACTTTTGTTGAACATTTTATACTCTCAAAATCAGTTTTGTTTTTTATTAACTCTTGAGAAACCAATTTTGACCTCAATGGGTCAAAATTGACCATCTTCAATCACTTTGTAACAAAACAAATTTTAATTAAAATTTATTGATGTATTGAAAGAAAACATCAATCACTGAATCTGGCTGAAGTGAAATGATTTTTAGGATATATGAAAGTTTGTGTTATAAACTTATTTTTAATACTTTTTATTCTATTAATTTATTAACCAATGTATAATATCGAGAAGTGTAAATTAAGGGTAAAAATTATCAATACTCACAAATTAAAATCCTCATCACGTTGCAAGCACATCTTCCAATCTATAAATGCTTGGTGCCACAACAGCTGCCTCTGCTGATCTAGAGTCAACTGTTTTAAAATATCCGGAGTTGTCAGATGCAAGTCGTCTGGATTCCCTTTCACAGTGACTGTTGATCCGTCAATCATAGTTATTGTTCTCTCACCGAGTTGCGGAATGGTATGATCTTCGATATATGTTAGTAATGATTGAGCGTTCTCAATGATATTAGGGATATCACCGCTGTTTAATGATATGTTGGTATTATTACTATCCTCGCTGAAATATGAAATGTGTTTTAGATCTGGAAACTCTGATTCGCTTTTATTGTTAATTTTATTGTCTTCATCACTATTTTTTGTAGATTCCACTTGAGTATCAGTATCCTTTATTAAATCTATATCTTCAGGATTAACTATGATTTTTTTCGGTTCTTTAGTTTCCATTAAATGATCTGTAATAACATATGGTCTCACTTTCTTTCTTTTAACCCTTTGTATTTTTTGTTTTTTTAACACTTCTATACACGATTCTATTGTTTGTGCCGCTGTTGACGTTGTCTCTTTGATTTTATCTTGACACAAGAGCGCAAGAATCCCCTGTACTCGTGCTTCCAAGCTGATAGTAGAACATAGCACGCTAAACACAGTATCGTAATTCTTCTGACCAATCACTCGCACTACCGCGTCTGATGTTAACTTAATATCTACCGAACTGTCCTTGTATGTGGCAATAGTTTGGCTGCTTTTCTGAATTAAGTTCAATCTGTTTATTAAAACTAACTCTGGGTACTTCCCCTTGAGGAAATCCTTTTCTGTTGACCGATAAATCACATCTTCCTTTATCCTTAGATGAGGCACATTTTTAACACAACGTAATAAGAAATCATAATCACTGTTCGTTGTGCCTATTTTTAATGCGTTCTTCTTCAATATGATAGGTGATATTTTGTGTAACCTTTTAACAGGTGTCTGAGACATTCTATAACAATAACTCCAATATAATAAACACTAAAAGACGCACTTAAAAATCGCATATATGCTATGTTTATGTTATATAATTTTTTAATAATAAATAATAACACAAAACTGGTACACATTACAGTATTACGTTTATCTTTCTGGGGCATCCCCTCAAATTGCAAGTCAAAATATATATATGTAGCGTCAGAAGAGTGCACTGGCCTGTCAAGTACCAACTGTCAACTGCTACTATTTGACATATTAATGTGAAGTTACGACAATATAGCATAGATTGAAGACTTCAAAAGTAGACAATAGTTAAATTTCAAAACAAAAGGTTTTTTTACTTTTATAAGTATCTTTTATAAATTTTTATACTTAAAAGCTATATTAACACGATACTATAAAATTATTATTCATTTTATTAACTTTATTAATTGTTTCATGTTAAAATCACTAGCACAATTTAATACAGAAAGAATAGTTAAACCAATAGGAATAAGAAAAGAATACTTTGCATCCTTCGAAAAGTGTAACATAGAAAAGACTCATTTTATACGACATTTTCAATTAATATGTTGTAAATGTGTATAAATTCCATAATAACATTTGCCAAATTTATCAGATCATTTCTAATACTACCACTTCTACCTGCCTGTCTACGGAAACACGTATTTTTTTTATTACTTCTTTTGTGCGCGATTAACTTATCGTTATTTTTGTTATTATTATTAAAAAATCAAGGTGTATCAGATATGTATAAAATAATTTTATGCCACATATTCGTTACTATATTAGTATTTCTGTCAATAAACACATCATGAACCCCCTCCCGCTGTAATATAATATTAAAACTGGCTGAAGCCGCAGCAGCGCATGGAGTTTGGGTTTCAGTGCAATGAAGCTCAAGGGTGTAGAAGCTACCCTGCTGCCCGAAGCACCGGGGACGTCTCAGAAGTCCTGATCCTTAAATTCTAAATTATTTCTGTGAAAATTAAAATTGGTATATCACCAAATATAAAATTTTTTCATGGCATAAAGGTCTCAACTATAATATATAGACGAAGGTCCTTTTCAACTATAATCGCCCTCCCAATCTCACCAGCATTCACATTCGTACAACGATAAGCTAATTTTGTAAAAAGCTAATATGTATTAGCTTTTTTAAGCGCACAAAAATATTAATAAAAAAATCTAGGCTTCACCGCAGACTCGAAGTGGTATTAATAAAAAGGGACGACAAACCCCATTCATTCTCAAAATCGTACGACAGTAAACTAAACTTTAGCCATAATTTTTTTTAAACATATTTAATCGTAAATACCTTTTGTTAGGTAAAGAAATTTAGACCTGTAAATTATTATTATTAAAAAATTCTTTATCTTTCTAATAAGCTAAGATTTTAAACATACAATATACTATATTGTTTTGTTTTTATTTTAGATCAAATTGACCGATTCACTACACTTCTATAATCATTATACAATATCTATAATAAGTATTTATTTGGAACTTTAAAGTTTTAAAAATATCGTACGTTAAATATTAAAAAATATTTACTTTCCACGTATTAAATTAATTATAAATAGATATTTACCCAACGTATTTTTGGTATAAATTAAATTCACTTCTATTAAATACTTCAAGTTACTAGTTACAAGTTTTGCAAGCAATGACCGGGTTGTCTAAACTTCAGTCCGCAATAACCTTAAACCTTACTTCAAATATTTATCATTTCAGTACGTAAAGCGTACAACAGGTATTACCCTACCACAAATATGACACGTCACAAAAAGTAAGTAAATAAGATATTATAAAATAAAAATTATACTTTTTCAAGGAGAATATATATTTTTAATGAGTTTAAAAAAAAGGTTTAAAAGAATTTTAGTAAAATATAACGTTCTTGCTTTTTTTGACACTGTGTCCCACACGCTTATTAATTTATATAATATTTTTTAAAGGACCACAACTTATATTAATTGGACATCGTTTAATCGATTTTATTGTTGTTGTTGCTGTTTTCAATTATTACATTTATTTTGTTTTACTCATAACCTTCTCTTCTGTGTATTTTATTTAAAATCTCTTACTAGATTATGTCAAAAAAAAAATAATAATAATAAAATATAAAAGTGTTGAAATAGAAGCTTGTAAGTATTATATTTTTACACTGGGTTAAATATTATTTCCCAACTATTGTGAATAAAAATATATAAATATAAAATTCTTAAAATAAATATTATAATAACATAAACGAAACACATAAAATTTTTTTTTGAATTATTCTCTCCAAATAGTAATTATTAAATTAAACAGATATGATAATTACACTAAAAATAGACTTAAATAAAAAAAATTAAAGCATGAGTTCAAATCTATGAACGGTAAAGTACCTATGTCCAGATTGCGACTACGATCTTTCATTTTGTCTCATCATAATTCATAAGAGGAAAAGAGACAAAAGACAATTAGAAATTGCGTTTTCGATAATCGTTATAATTTATACATTTATTTATAACCTCTTTAAAGGGATAAGTTCAAAGACATCTGCTTGTATATATTTTTTATCTCTTATTATAGAAATGTAATATGTTAATTATTAATAGTAAAACTACGTTTAATACAAACTTGAAATAGGTATTATGATGTTTTCTTTAATTATATGATTGCTATTGGTTCCTGGTATCTCGAAATATTTATTTTAACATTTATAATAATGAAGGATAAAATAATTTTGAATTGTGCAAGTAAAGTAAAAAAAGTACTTATTATGTTTTTTCTTCTTTGTGAGTTTTAGGTGACATCTAATTTATTCTGACATTAAATTAAGCTAGCTAGTGTATAAATTCTAATATATTGAAGAGTATCCATGGAGTTTTCTCTTGAAAATTAATACCGTGATATTTTGAGGGAAATGTTTTATCGTAGCATGACTTTGATTTTACATAAACATCTCTCTTCACTATTCATTGTTAGAAACCACACGAAATATCTTTGTAATTTTGAGATAAGCATTCAGGTATAGTTAGATGAGTTCTTTGTATGTTTTAAAGACTATTGGTAGTGACTATCTGTTTCCTACTAGTATTAAACTTATAAGATATTCTACAATTTTTATTTTATTGTATTTAGTATAAACTAGTTTTTGTTTTTCCATGAAATTTAGGTCTTACAAAGTTTAAATTAATCCATAAAACGATTTGGAAAGTAAAAAAAAAAACAAATTCGGTCCAATATGTTTGTTTTTGTAAAAACTAAATTCTTTCAGAGACGTAACTAGTTAATTATTTGTCGAGATAAACTTCTCAACCAATCACAAGCTCGTTATTCGCTCACTTGTGATTGGTCGACACCTTTAACTCTAATCCTGGGGCTAAATGCGCTGACTTAGATAATAAAAGGAGTCCCAACAGAGATGGACAGGACTTCTGTTTCCCAAATTTTATGTAAAAGAAATTAAAAAACCTCATTTTATTATATCATTTAATGCTTAATTAAACATCGTTTTCGAAATAAAGAGATCAATTCTTTAGAGAACGTACTTTTAACACAACTTTATTTGATTTTATAAAGAAATATTAAAAATAACTTATACACAAAAAATATTAACCGATCATGAGTTTCTAGTATAGAAAAGTACCCGTATTGTTGGCTAACTAGATCACGGGTCGTAACACTTCAACATTTTAATATGCTAGAAAAAAACACAGTAAAAAAATTTATTTGTTACATAGATAGATACTTATTTTTAATTTAATTTTCATATTTTATTACAACTTACATTTTTTAATCAGTATTTTCATTTTATGTAACATTATATCCATTATGAAAAAAAAATCACAACAAACAAAGGATACTCACACTATTTTTAAAAATGTGCTTAAAAGTAAGACAGAATCTCCTGTTTTGAACGTCCTGTAAATATAAAATCTAAGGCACTATACAACTACTTACTATCTACGTTGGTGGGACCAATTGAAGAGAATCAGTATTTACTTATTATTAAGAAAAAAATAAACTAAAATGTTGCAATAAAAATAATATTAAAATTTTTAAAGAAATAAAATTATATTCATAATAATTTTTATACGTTGAGCCATGTTATGGGGTCGTTAATGGAGTGTTTTCTTTTTTAAACTTCTTACTAACCCCCCTTACCCCCCTCTCTTCTCAAAATGTAAAAGCTAGGTTGACGAAATACTAAAAAAATAAACAAATTATACAAATACGTCATTATTAATTATAAAAAATCTGAAATGTTCTTCCTTCACTCCTATAAAAACCAACAAATAAAGAGAAAATACACATTTCTCTTATTTAAATTATAAAAATGGCCCCTACATATCCTATTATTACAATATTGTAGTTAGAAAAAAAGATCAAATCAGTCTATAAATCCTACCAAAATGGTAGTGTAGTAGAAAATAGTAGATTTTCCCACAAAAAAAAATAGGGTAGAAAAATATACATCTCATATCAAACTAAAGGTGGGTAAATTATTCTAGTTACAAGAATCAGTCAGTTTCATTTAAAGGATCAGTCGCAATCTTAAAATCTAAATCTATTTCACTTTTTCGTGTAAAGCCTCGAAATTTTAAATTAAGTACCGTAGACAAGCTTTTTTTTTTTTCAACAAGCGTCCTCGTCTATGACTAAATTGGAATCGGACGATTCAAAGTCTTTGCTATCACAGGTCTGGGAGTCTAGAATTCGATTGTCGAAATTGGAAACGTCACAATCTAATTTGACGTTTTCGAAATTCGAATTCTCGATGCAGTCTTGGGTGTCTAGTGTACCGTTTTCAAAATTGGAACTCTCCATGTTATCCGTGCTGCCATTAGTCATTATTGTTGACAGATTACGCAGATAGTTCTCCATATTCGCCGCTAGGGCTGTCATTATTTGATTTTCGATACTCTTGACGTTCTTAATATCTATGTTGGAGTTCGCTTGCGATTTTAAAAGTCCCGCCAAAATGGGATTGGCTCTCAACATTTCTTCCGTGTCTTCGTTTGTGTGTGTGCGTTTGTGTAATAAAAATACGTCGGGATCTTTAAAGCATTTCGAACACTGTGTACATCTGAACGTGTCTGTGTGTGTGTCGCTGTGGGTGTGTGCGTCTGCGTTTTCGTTTTCTGAGAATATTTGTTCAAATTGAGTCAAATTGTGCAATGTTGATGTTGATTCGGTTTCTTCCATTGGTTGTGATGGTTGTTCTGTAAATAAAAAAATATCATTTATATAAAACCTTTTTACTCATGAAGTTTGAAATTCTTTAAAGGTATGTTTATAAAACATAAAAATAAATAAAAAAATTAAAAATTCCTAGAAATTAGCAGGAATCGAACTTGTGAAGTCTGGGAAACCGTTGATTCTAGCATTGTATTTATAATCAAATTTAAAATATTTATTCAAGTAGACATTTACACGCACTTTTGTATCAATTATAACATTATAAGGGTCAGTGTAGTCAGTCGGAGTAAGCTACCAGCCCAATGCTGCTCTGAGAAGAGACAAAAACTCAACAGTTGCTCTTTTTAAACAATGTTAGATGATGTACATTATAATATCAACCTTGCAAATGAGTCAACAAGTTACACACATTTCAATCAATTAAAAACTCTTGAATGCTATATTAAGACGTACAGTAATCCCCCTATAACACGGAACTCGTATAACGCGTGTTGTCCCTCATATAACGCGAAGTTTCCCATTATATTTCTATACTATGAAATTTATATATTTTTTTTACAGTTCATAATTAATACCTTACCTTTGCACATTGCGTTGCTATTAAGTAAAAATTAAGTTTCATTAAGTTATTTCTGAATATTCCATTTAAACCGCCTTTAAGTAGAAAAATAAAATGTGAATTATTTGTACATAACGCATTATACAAGAATATTCCTACAACGCGTCTCCCTATAACATGGAACGAATCTACCGTGTTATAGGGAGGATAACTGTAATAATATACTTTTGATATTATATAAAAACTGAACTATCTTTAAACAACAATCAAGACACTGGACATTGATTCCTTGGCAAGATATCAATGAAAATGGTGGATTATGAACTAACCGTTGTTGATGGAGCCCGTGATGCCGGCAGCCTGCATCGCCAGCATTGTTTGCACGTATATAGCTTGCGCCATCTGTTGGTGCATCTGTTACAAATTATTAAAATATATTAAAAACAACAGACAATATTAAAAACAATTATCATTAACTTTACATTATACTTCTCTATGTAAATATATATTTTTTTTATAATGTTATAAATAAATACAAGTTGTATTATTCTGATACAAATAGAAATAATGTATAGAAGATTAATTTTGTCAGTATATATATATGTTTATGTACATATAATGTCAATAAGTCTGGGATATTTTCTTTTTGTTTTGCAAAATCTAATAATAAATAATTATATATTTGACAACATATGTTAGTTTTAACACTTTGCTGACCTGTGACGAGTTAACTCGTCGTTTCATGTCCAAACGTTGCTGACCGGTGATGAGTTAACTCGTCATTGCACTTGCATTATCTGTTTCAATTTATAGCACCAAGGGCGGTGACATGATATAGTTTCTGTATAAAATTGCTGGTCACCAAAGTGTTACTTACAAGCTGCAATACTGTTTTCATCTTATTGATAGGTTATTTCACAGTTACCAGTTTACATTTCAATCTACATTGATAGTGTAATGTTAACTTAATCTACAATAGCAACCTTAGCATCCACCATTGTGGGAGGCGGAGTCCAGGAACTTCTCCTCTGATATGGCATTGGAGAGTCTGATGGAAGATTCTGCGAGGGAATCGCGTCTTTTCTTAACGTTCTCCATTGCCCTGTAAAATAAGATGTTTGTACAGACACGGACATATAAAATATTACATATATAAAACTACCCATCATCTCCTCATAATTAATGAATAGTATTTTAGTGATTAAATAACTGTTTCCTTAGAAGTCACTACTTTCCATAAAATGGGGGGGTGGGTTGCCCCCCTCTATTAAATAAGTTACTGCTTGCAACAACTGGTTGTCTTGATAGTCACGGATTTAGTTTTTCTTATTATTAACTAATCATTAGGTCGGCTTATTGAATTGATTGTGATAGTTGTAGTTGCTCACTAAATATATTGATGTTTGTGCAACAGTGATCACAATAAAAATAGAAAACAATTGAGTCAGACCAGAGTACATTTGGAACCCTCATAGCCTTATTTTAAGATACAGAATGGCTGTGATAATTTTGATAAGTATAGTATCAAAATAGGCCCTCTTGACAATTCTATTTGATGTTCTTATATACTAGTGACAAATAAATAAATGAAAGCAGAAAATACATAACTAAATAAATAAAACTGTGCATTTAGTAGTGTCTTTTTAAGTTATTTGTAAGATGTTTTGGTATAAGTATGATTTGTGTATTCATGCTGTTAAATAGTTCTTCTAATTAAAAAAATATTGAAAAGAAAAAAAGACATTCTTACAAATCTAGATTTAAATATGAATTAAGTTATAAAACTAAAAACCATAATATAATAAAGTGAGTTTAAAGATAGGTTAGATTTGTTCATTATAACAGCAATTATAGAGGATAAGACCTTAGAAAGGATTTAAGAAATATCTCAAGGAACCAATCTGAATATTACTCTATTATTGCCAATGTATATCTGTTCTCACGCATGTAAAAACTGACTGCTGACTAATTATTAAGTAATGCTATTTTCATAATATTGACACAGGTTTTTTATTATTTAAAGTAGAGGGTACTCATTTAATATTAATATATTTTGTAAACTTACGTTATAGTAAGCTGGCTTGAAAACCTAAACAATGGATTAATTGATACATATAAATATATTCTCTCTAAAATAACACGAGCGAAATTTCGATATAATATATAGAAATTACCTTTGTTTTTTTGACCACTAGTTATTGTGTAATCATCGGCTGTGAAGTGTAAACTGCATACTTTTGAATATTTTGTGTAAGGTTTGCCTCTCTTCAATATTTTATTCCATAATTTTGCTAGTTCTTCATCCCTTGGGAATTGGTGAAACGATACGTTTTTGGCTTTCCCGGCCATAGAAGTACAACGCGGTACCGTACAATAATAAGGCATTGTAAATAATCAAACTACGTAATACACTAAGTTACATATCTAAGATACACTATTTTATATTTTATTATAAGAAGCCTATCACAAAAACAAACAAAAGTTTGCGCATAAACACCAAGCGTAAGACATGATTGAATGAAAATAAAACAATGCCAAAAAATATAGATAATACATGATGCTGTAGTCGAGACAGTGGCTGTTTATTCATTATCTGTTAAAAAATCATGAATGTAAACAAATTGCACTAAGAAAAAAATTGATGAAGAAAATTAATTTATTTTCAAGAACGCAATTGTAGAATATCAACTGTAGTTTATAGTATGTAGTTTGAGACAATATGAATGTAGAATATTGTTAATAAGATGTTACTGAACTAGTATCAACAAGTTTACATTTTAGTTTTATTATCTGTATTATTTTTTCTATTGTCTATGTTTACAAGTGGCCATTTTTCTGAAAAATTGGGAAGTGGGGAAGGGAAAAAGGCGAATACATGTCAAATATTTCAAGGCTGCGGTGTGTGATGTGTGATTTTAATTTTTGCAAATGTGATAACGATTTCCAACAAATAATCAGTTTTGAAACTCGACTAGGTGCTTCATATCTCCTCTTTCTAATGACAATTTCATCTGTAATTAGCGCCTGGAGTTAAACCACAACAAAGGTTGTTCGGTAAAAAGATGGGTTATTATTGTACAGTACCACAGTGCACCTCGCTTGCCGGCAAGACGAAAAATGTGAAATTTCATCGTTTTCCCCGCGATTCTACATTGGCCATGAAGTGGAATAATATATTGAAACGCGGCAAACCGTTTACAAAATACTCAAAAGTTTGCAGTCTTCATTTCACTCCAACCGATTACAACATAACAACTATGGGTAAGAATAAAGGTATTTGGGTTTTTCCATGTTTTGTATAATATACCATAAGTTTTCTCTTAGATGACTCATTGAATGATGCTATGTGTTTTTGCTTTTACGTCCGTAACAAAATATACGCATAGCAGGAGCGAGTGTTTGGTGAAAAAATTATCCTTTTTATATTATTATTCAACAATCAACCGATATATTGCTCAATTAACATAAACGAGTTAAGGGAAATACCGCACGCCGGAAATATTAAAGACCGGATTTCGAATTACAAACCACCAATGCCCTCTCTCACATTTTTGACATTCAGAAGTCCTTTTTTTTACAAGTTTCATATTTATTTGTGTAGTTCATTGTGTTTTTATTGTGCATATTGCATACATTATAATCAATTGTTTCATATTTTCTTTTCCTGGGTATTTTTAAAATGAATAAAAACTCATTTTCCTCTTAATTATCCTGTTGCATTTTATTGATGTCATTTAATCTACATTATAAAAACACATGCATCACTAAGAAAATAAAGGTGGATACAATCTAATAATGTGCCTAATATAATTTGTGTATAAAATATATGTGTACAAGTTAATTATTACTCACTGACTGGTTGTAAAACTTTAAAATCTATTTACTTACAGGATACTCAAAATACATAATTCCATCCTTTTAAATATTATAATTAATAATTAAATAGAGAATGGTACTTTGCAAAGCAGTTTTTCATTTAATCAGTGAATTTTGATAAATTGATAAGATTTTTATTACAAGTAAGCTACAGGTAAAAATACAATGAAAATTTTTAATAAGTGGACAAACATTCTGGTGAATAACTATGACAATGGATATTATTGAATAGAATTTAAGTAGTACTAGTATTATGTATTTTGTAACAAAATAACACTAATATTTTAAAAAAATAATAAAATATCAACACAGGCAGGATTCAAACATGCAATCTTTTCAAATTCATTCTAATCATGAAATACTGTGTTGTTACCACCTCAATGATTTTAATATTGTAAATTTAAAAAGTGTTTTAAGGTGTAGCAACAAGCCAAGAAGAGTGTAGATTGATGTATAAAATTATCAATTGCATAACGTCAATAAAAATAATTGTCTAATTGAATGGTTATAAATGATTAATATTGTTATATATCACATGTTAAAATTGTTATGAAATAATAGATCCTTTTTAACAAAAAAGAAACAATAGTTAAGGATAAACTATAATATTGTATTAGTCATAGTAATAGAGCTATGCTTCATTCATACAATAAAGTCTACAATTTAAGTAAAACCATCTTATGGATTTAATTTACATGTAGTAGTTCCTAATTTAAATGTTTTTCAGCAATTGGTCTGTAATTTTTAAGTTTTCAGTAAAAATAAGTTATCTTGTCAAAGTTAAGAACTTTAAAACTTGTTCAATAATAACTTCTTAAAATGAAGTCTAAATAAATTATTGAGTTTTTAAAGTTTATTAAATGTTTGTTTGTGTATATTTCTATATTTATTGTGTATATTTTGATATATCCAACTTTATAACTGAAAACTACTTACAACTTTATAACTACCCCGCAAGGGATATGGCGTGAAGCTAAATAAATCATATTGTAATAATATATATTTATGTAAAATCAGTTTCATTCTCACAATGTATAAATGACACAATCTTTGGAATAAAACTATGAATAATGATTCACTGATCACATGACATTATTAAATAGTATATAATAGTGTGTTTGATGAAGTTAACCAATATACATATATATATGTATAATAGTTTGTATGTCTACTTATCACGTTGCAACTGCGTCAAGCCAATTAGATGGTTGAGTAATATACTTATATCTGAGAAAAGTAATATCTTAAAATGAAAAACTAATAACCCTTTACAGTTTTTCTCTAGTCTCGTTTTCCTCAGATCTGTGATTATCAATTTTCCTTTGGAGGTAGGTTTTATATATCACAGGTTTTATTACACGAGTAAATGTTCATAAATTATGTTTTATGAATAATTATCAATGAGGAAATCTTAATATTTTTCCTTTCATAAAGAAATGGTTTCTATGTACAATTCAGTTTAATAATTTTGAAAATTGTTATTATGGTATTAGAGTAAGTTCAAATTGACTTTTTGGTGGTAATAACTTCTAGCACAAATATTTTGTGTATCAACCTGTGTGTGTAATAATTGTGTTTATGATGAGTGAGAAAGAGAAGTTTGATTCGTTTGTTTCCTATATTTTCATTTCTTTCCTTATCTTTTCGCCAAACAATATCCATATAACAATCACAAAATGATGGTGTTATTGTTTGTAAAAAATATTGATGAAACAAAACTTTTAATGCATAAAATTATATGCATTTATGAATATTTATGAATGAGGAAATCTAGCTATTTTCCTTTAAAAGAGATATGATTTGTATTTATTAATGTAGATATATTATATTATTTTGAAAATGAATTAATGTTCAAATTGACTTGTCATGAGTGTAGTTTTATAGATTTTGTGAATCATTCTATCATACTTTTGTATCCTATAGTATCCTAACAAAGTAAATTATGTTTTAATTGTTACTAAAAAACAGATGAAAAAAAAACAGTAAATTGCATAACATGATATTTATTTATCTTATCAAAAGACTGCTAAGAAAAGTAAATGATTATTGTTTTAAATTATATTTTGTATGTTTTATTTAATAATTATTTAACTCCAATGACAAGGTTATAATTTATTTTATACTATCACTTGCCTGTGACTTCATCTGTGTATCATCACCTCGAGTAAAGAGACATTCATCATCACATATTTTTTATTTCACCCTGGATTAAATTATAAACTTTATTCCGTAATTTAAAATTTATAAGCCATTATGTACAACTAAAAGGATAGCAATCTTAACTTGTTCCAGAGGTATAGTTATATAGATGATGTTGAATGGCGATAGTTTATAAAATTAATACATTTTATGATATCTTAAAATAAATTTATAATTGTATAGAGTGGTGTTGGATCGGTCTGGATTCTATTTTGCATAAATATAGAATGAAATATCCTGGGCATGACTAGAACCTGTAAGCTGTGGGATACCATACCTGTCGCTCTACAACTGAGCTGTAGTATCTATCTGGCTTGATGAATTAAGCATTTAATTTGTAAAAGACACTTGAGTTTCAAGTCGTGAAGAGTTAATTGATAAATGCTTTATTCAATTTTTTTATAAAGATTAAAGAATCATAATATGAATGATGTTTATAAAGAGTTTGAAATAACTTATATTCCATTTATTATGTTCAATGATGGAAATCATTAAGGGAGATGAAATTGTGTAACATGTAACCCGTGGTGGTGATATAAAAAAAATATAATATAACATATAGTTACATTTTACTGGCCATTGGAAGAGACGTCGCACCTTTTCCATTGGGTTCCATGTGATTAATTGGGTGACTGTTCCTAGTTGTGGGACACATATAGCCTGATACTAGTCATATTCCAATATATCACCCATAACCAATATCTTAATGAATTTAAAATTTTCTTAAGCATATTCCGCATAGTCCTTATTCAGGAATCCTAGTCTTATTCAGGAAACCATGTTCAGGAAACCTCTGTTATATGTACCTAAATTTTAATGTATTTTTAATCATATATTATATACATTCCTTGTGGTATAATAATGTATATAATCTTTCAGGTCAATGGAAAACTTTGTCAAAGGACGCGATACCATCCCAAAACCTGCCAAAGCTGAACCCCGACGGTACCGTCATGGTCATCAGGAAGAGCCGTACCGTCAAGTACAAGGAGTGTAAAAAGGAGGAAATCAGGTAAACATTAATATTCATATAAATATATATAAAACGATAAGTGGTATTTGTTGGTATACTCTTGATCTGAACGAACTCCTTGAATGAACTCCTGGATCTATTATTTTTCTTCATTATTAAAGTATTTAACAACAATTTCTTATAGAGGATGTTCACAATAATTCTTTCTTAAATGAAACCTCTTTTAAACCATGTCTACCAGTCATAGTCGTAGGTGATATATTTGTGGAGGTTTATTTTATATTGTTACTATTGTACCAGTATATCATCATTTTCATGATGTATTGTATTATCATGTTCATGATGTTCTTCTTAGGATATATTTACCATATTTTGTTGTTTCTAAAAGTAGATTCTGTGTTTACTATAAGTAATATAATTATTTCATATATATATTTTTTGTTTATTTTCAGTGTAAAAACAGAAAAGTTCACAAGTTTGACACAAACACAGCCGTTGGAAGGTGTTAAGCAAGAACAGCCGGATTCTTCTGTAAGTATTATATTATTTATTTTCTAAGATCTAATAAAACCTAAATGACTAACCTCAGGGGTGGAGATAATTTTTTCTTAAACACACAAACAAACTTAAGATTAATTGCTGAGTCAGTGCTAGTATTTTTACTATTTATTTTTAATATAATTAATTGAAGGGAGCTGTAATCGTTAGTCTTAAATAAAATAACTAACTTTTTTTTTATTTAAAATTTACATTTATATAATTTTTTCAATGTTTTTTTTTGCGAATTTTTTATATATATAAGAATATATGAGAGAAAAACCTTGTATTTATAATTTCTAGGCAGTTCTAACTCATTCACTCATTGTTATAAATCTTGGCTTAGTTGTACCTACTGAATACGCCCTCAAAGGATCAAACCAAACCAAACCATCACCATCAGCCACCAAACAACGACTTTTTCCTTGTTTTTTTTTTTGCAGATAGTTTGAAATAGAATCTGCTATGTAAATTCATTCGAATACTATTTGGTTGAATTACAGGTTGCCTTCCGCCTGCAACCGAACCAACCACTCCAAAATGTATCACCAGCTCCCAAACCGAGAAAACAGGACGCCTTCATGCAAACCGACCCGGTGTTATCAGAGGACGAACAGAACGGCTCAGAGGTGGACTACACATTCGACATGAAATACGACACCCCTCAGGACTTCTCCAAACAGAACGAGGACTACATACCGCAGACGAACGAGGAATACAACAAGGAAGCAGAGAAATACGCCTTGCAAAGGAAAAACCACAATACCTACGACAAAATGGACTATCAGAAGTCGGTCATCGATGAGAGTTACACAAAAATACCGGATGTATACAACGGCTTCAGGGAGAAGGAGTACACGAACTTCGTCTATCAGAACTCGTACCAGGACAGCGTCGAGATATTGAGAAATCAGCAACACAACCTCCAGATACTCCAAGAGCAGCACAGAATTAACGAGAATCAGAACTTCTTTAACGAGAATCATATAAAGCAAGAGATTGAGTTTCCGAACGAGGAGGAGAAGTTTTTATATGAAAGGAATAAGGAACAAATTGGTATGATGTACAGCATGTATTTATTATATTATTTATAACTAGCTGTGTGCCTTGTGACTTTCTTTGTTGCGAATATGTTTGTTAAAGTTGCCTAAGTTACCGCTTAGAAGATCGGTTATCCATTAGAGAAAGTCCTATTAAAATCGGTCTAGCCGTTTCATAGATTATCTGGACCAAACAGATAGACACACACAAAATTATTATAAGTTTTTAAATTTTAACATACTCTCATATGCCTTCAGTGAAAAGCTGTCAACCTGGTGTTACAAACAGACGCTTCAATTTTAATTATATGTATAGATGTCTCTTAAGAAGTGTAATAGAAGCTTTATTATGATTTTTTATCTAATTAAGTAACAGCTTAGTTATTTCAACAATTGGAGTGCAGGGGTCGCAGGTTTGAGTCCCAACCAAACTTGTATAATCATTGTATATTACTCAATGTAAATATATTTTGAATATTAATTCCCAGATCAGAGCGCGCTGTATGAGCACAGGGAACAACAGAGACTGTTAGACCACATCGCTCAAGTCAAGCAGGAGCCGGATGTAGCGAGCGGTAATTACAATACTTATACTTATGTTATATAACTATTACTTCTAATATTCTTACTGAATACTTATTTTTATTAAGATTAAGTTAGTTTTAAGTTATAAAAGAACATACAGATGAAGTTACATGAAAAAAGCGAAAACTGTAAGTCAATTTGTAAAAACAAATGTATGTCACAAAATTTAACAAAATAAAATTATATGAAGGTAAAATTTTCAGATTTATACAGTATTTACACACATCATAAAATGTGTAAAAATGTTTAGTTGTTTGTTACGCTTTAAAACCTTAACTGCTCAACTGATCATTTCTCATACACTTTGTCAAGGGAGGAGAACATAGGTTGCCTCCCGAAATCATCCTGAAAAAATTATATATGTATATGTTTACCTATAATGCGCGGGCGAAGCCGCTGCCAAGAGTTAGTTTACATCTATAAAAGGAACTTTGTAATACTGGTTGGGGTTCTTATTTCGTTCCGTTAGTCTGTAAACACATTTATAAATATGCCATCAAATGCAGAAGGTAATTAAAAAATATATAAACACTGTATATATTAGATATATGTTTGTTTCCAGGGTGTGATAGTGTAATACAGCCGCAGAGCAGTCCGTATTACACACCAGAGGGTCCCAACCACGCCACAGGTTAATATAAGTTTTATTATTATTATTATTTTTTTAATGTTACTGTACAAATAAAGTTGTCTAAATGTGACAATTTTTTATAAGGTGGGATAATCTTAATTTCAGTTGAAGTGTATGCTTATAGAATATAAAATGTTTGATTTGTCAATAATTTGTTGTTAGTAATACAGTTAGTCACATCTGTGGTCTAGGGTTCAAAGATCCTAACACTAACCACAATAATTAATTTTAACCATAATTAAAATATTCTTTTAAAAATGATTACAATCATAATTAACTCCCACATTCTCAGTATTTACTGAGTTTATTTTTAAATTATGAAAACCTTGTACATAGTGTGGTCTGTCCGTAGCCCCGTACTACCCGCCCCGCCCCGGACCCGAGCTGCTCATCGCCAAGCAGAACGCGCTGGCGGCGCACACGCAGCTGTGTACGTACACACACACGCACATACACACACACACACACACGGGCACGTGCTTACACACGCACCACACCCGCACACACGCACCACGCACACACAGACGTATATAATATTCTGTCAAATATCTTTAATAATTAATTATAACGAAATAACTCTTATAACCTTTTGAGGTACAACCGCTTATGTATATATATATATATATATATTTAAAAACACTTTCTAATACAGATTGTAAAGGTTATAGTGAGTGTGTCATAGAATCTTTAACAATAAATAAACTATAAATATAAAAATAAATATTTGAATAGTTGTCTGTAAAAATAGTATTTTTAGACATTTGAATTTTATAAGAAACTAATTTATCATAGGTACTGATTTAATTTTATTAATTTCAGGGCAAAATCAAATGAAACGACCCTTTTTCTACAGCGAGACGACACACTATAATAATTCACCAATACTACATAGATGTGAGGTTTGTATGTTTGTATGATACTATATATATATATGTATATATAAATGTTATTATTATTATTTTTTTGTTTCAGGACTTCAGTAGGATCCTACAGTGATGAGAGACATTCCAAAGTTAATATAAGATTTCTTTACAAGACGATAATCTCTCGCTTTATTTTTTTTTAATCTGTAAATATTTAAATATTATTTCATATAGTTTTTCTTATCTGTGCTATATTTGTTTTTTGGCGGCAACTTTGACATCTGACAGTTGACAGCAAGATTGTTTTGTGTGTTAAAATGTTATTTATTAATGTGATTTTTGGTAAAATTTGGCAGCTCGGTGATCGAAATGATTCAGTTTCGTAAAATAACTTTGAGTCAGAATCGAAATTATTAAGTGTTTAAGTATTTTAATTGTAATCAAAGTCGGTGTGAGACTGGATGGAGTTCATAATTTTGATACCTCTCTGGTTTTTGAAAAAAAAATGTTTTTTAATCATTACATACATACATTGGGATGAAAGGAAAAATGTTTTATTAAGACTGCTTCTAGAAATTGAAAATCTTGGTGTTGTCGGGTGTCGAAGTCCAAAAGTTGTTGTTAACCAAAACTATACAATAGTTATTATTAAACTAAGATTTTATTTATATTATTATTATTATTATTTCGAACATTGTTATCGGTTCTTATATAGTTTTTTTTTATTTTATTTGGATTTTTATTTATTTATATAAATATGGTTACCATTTTCTATTTATGCGAATATCAAAATCGATGCCGCACAAATGTTTGTACAAAAGGGAGTGCTGTGTCGATTTTGATACGACCTCGTATGTAGGAGAACAAAAAATATAGAAACGTGATATTTTATCGAATTTACGTGGCAATTTATAATAAAAATAGCGTAGGTTACATTTCATTATTGTCACAATCGGTTAGTCTTGCCAAAGTTTGCACAATTTTGATGTCAAAAATTAAGTTGTGTTTTAAAAAAAATAATATTATTATGTTTATTTGGTGCTGTAATTTAATTTTTGTATAATTTTAACCGAATATAACACCCACATAATGTGCGACGGACAGACAGTTTTTTATAAACATATTGTGCAAATTGTTTATTATTAGATTGTAAGTACATATATTTTTGAAGGTATAAAAAAATTTAAAATGTAACGATGGAGTACAATTTTGATATTTTTAGCACGTTTAGAGAAACGCTAGCGTTTATTTTTTTTGTAGAGGAAGATGTTAGTTTTTAAAACGCTTCAACGGCAATGACATACTTTAATATAAATAATGTTTTCCATGTAAGGGTTTTTATTTAAATATATTGTCTTATTTAATTTTCGCAAGACAACATAATATTAAACATTTTTTTTAAAATTATATTTATTTTGTCGTATTTATCGCCGTTGAAGCAGTTTTTAAAATATTTACCATAGATTTAAGATAGTGACGCGGGATCGTGAAGCCGAGCGTACGTTTATTTTTTTTTTATTTTTTGTTTTTGTTTATTTTTTTTTTCAAAATTGTGATGTCAAAAAAAATTGAATATTTATATAAGAGTATAAAGAATTATATTTTTTAGTGCGCTCTTTGTAGACCAAAGCTGTATAGAGATACTCGAAAATGTAGTTTTTTTTTTGTATAAAAATGTTTTACCGAATAAAATGACTATGTTTTCGACTGCAAAGCGACTTTTGTATGTACATTCCGAAATATATCCAAGTTCAATGAACATAAGTACTTAAATACTTCTATATATTGTTACAGTGTTCTTTCTGTCCTTATATATTTGGTATTTCCATACAAAATCGCGGTTAATGTAATGTAAGGTAAAGATGTTAATTGCTAGATATATTCTGTTTATATTTTTTACAGCAGCGGCCATTTCAAATAAAATAAGTGGAAAATCTTTATTGTTTTTTATTTTTAACCTCTTCTCAAAACAATGGATGTTGGATCATAGCTCCTATCCGAATGGACCGATTTGGATGCTGTTTTTTTTTTTCTAAAGCTTTTATGTCGTGATTTTTCTTAGCTATGATTGGTGGAAATAAATAAAATCTCTAAAGTGAATCTGAGTATTTTTCGGGTGCTTTGATTATTTTGTAATAATGTAAATATTTATTTTATTCACTCGGTACTCATAAGTCAAAAAATTAACATATTTATGATAAGAATAAATCATATATATTGTTAGCCTGATTTTGGGTAGGGGTCAAAGAGGTCTTAAAGCTTACTTAGCGCCAAAGGCGGAGGGGGGTGAAAAGTTGTTAAAATATCATGTATCTAAGGTATGACCCCAGTTAGCCTAAATACATTCAACCCAAAACGTGCTTTAAATTCTGGGTCGTGTAGCAATAATAATACAGATGATTCATTATTGTTCTATTATAAGTAGGCGTAGAAAATTTACGTTAAAGTTACCTTTAAGGAAGCTGGTGGCCAAAGAACAATGGCAATTTTTTACCTGAACGTTTTATGAAGCGTCTAAAAACAAGACAAAAGCGAAACTTAATTGTATTATTTAGTCGTTTTTACACGGTGTTAGATTTACTTGGGAAAGCCACGAAAAAAACTTTTATTTAATAAGCTTTTAATTTCTGTTTTTTGCGTATTTCCGGTATAATACAATTAAAAAATAAAAAACTATTTAAAATGATAAATAGCAATATTAATTTTTCTTTGTTGTTATTGCTACATAATAAAGAAACTATATAATTGCGTTTGTTGTATGTATTTAACTATAAGATTAATCAAATATATTATTACAGGGCCATTTAAATGACTGACAACTGACTAATAGTTTGACTGACTTTGACACTATTGGAAGCCATTTCAACTAGCTTTGCGTTTTCTATTTAATTTTACGCTGTCATCGCGACTTCTATGCAACTATTCATTCTCGGACGTCTTAACGGATTTCGATTGTGTCTTTCTTTTCTGAGTGTTCTTTTATCATGGATAGCAAGCGCAAGCACATATTGTGCGTGAATTGTAATATTTGCGTGAATACTCTTCGCCGATATCGGATTTTAGAACAAAATATAAGTGTGTACGATGCTCTGCAACTGGGTTTATCCACAAATCGTAAGTTCTTAAAAACACTATTGCTCGTGTTTATCTCTAAATTATATTAATTTAACTCGTTATTTATACTTTCAAACATAGTTTGTTATAATGCGTTAATACTTATTACAAATTACTTTCAGATAACTGATGAGGATTATGTTTGCAAAGCATGTTGGAAACTTTTTATAGATGCTGTAAATCAGAATCTTCAACAGAATACTGCTAATGAACTACAAGCTGGACCGACACAAAGTCAGCGTTGTCATACCAATGTTTGTATTTTATGCGGATGTTCCCTCATACAAAGGCAAAATGAGAAAATATTAAGAGATAATCTCTCTGAACTACAACGGCAGATGATAGAAATAATTAAATGCCGTAAGGAACCACAACAGGTGTGTACATCTTAGTTTAAGTTCTGTTTTATACTATTCTTTTTATGTATTCTATACACATTGAAATTATAGGTTTTATTCTTTTATTTATTTTAATATCTAATCTTTTTACAATTATTTAGATTGTGAGACTTACATAAATACATTTATATTATAAGTTTAATTTACCCTGAATAACATTAATCCTAGATATAAGTGTTTTATATGCTAAAATCAGAAAGATTTCTTATATTTCTGCCAGGTAACAACTTCAGACTATGCCTGTTGGTTGCAAACCAAAAGAGAGGTCCTATATATGAATCACCTTAATGAATTAAAGAGTTGAAGAAGCCATTCAACATGGGGATGATGATGATGTCTCACATACTGAGCCACCTAACGAGTCTACTGTTGTGGACTATATCTCAATGCCAAAGTTGGCATATCTTTGGAGGACCACCAATCGCATGAAGATCCGCATGAGCAAGATATTGTCAGGCCCTCAGGCATTCAGAATACAGAGAATGGAACTATAGCATTACCATTATAGGAGCCGCCAATACTTGTAACCATTGCCTCTTTCCTGGCTGCAATAATATTGATATGCAGTGTTTAAAATATTATGTAATTAAAATACCATCTTGTTTTATTTCTACTATAAATACCTATATTTATTTTTTATTTTTCTTTATTTATAGACTTTTATACATGTCTGTCCTATATTATCCTTATCTAAATAAATGTACAACTACATTTTTCTAAACAAAATATTTTTTTTTCATCTGTATACTATACTATATGATCGCTATAGAATAACGGTGCGCTTGTCGATTGGTGCTGCCTAAACGATGGTGTTAGCGGGTTCGATAGTAGGTAATTTGCTAGCACGCATTGGACCATCGGCTGATTAAGCTGCGATTCTTTACCTATCTGGTGAAAGAGGCCTATGCCAAGTATTGGAATGTTAGAGGTTGAAGCTTAGTAAATAGAGATAGTTATCTGACACATTTGCAAAGAAGAAAGATCGGTTTTCTTATATTTAGACAAATATTATTCATTGCGAACATATATTCGCGTTAATAAACGCGATAAAATCCGTTCAAGACTTATTCTAACCCCTTACTAAACTAATAACTAATATTAAAAACATCATTTGAGAAATCTCTTACGCATTTTTTAATATTTGTATAGATTGTACCTGCAATCAGTGACAACTAGTATTGACAGGTAACCTCAAATTATTGTTAAACAAAAACTGAAATATCTTTTTTTTGTGGCTTTCTAAAAAAATATTTGTTTCTGATTAAGCTTATGCAATGTTACCCCTATCGTTTAAATATTTTTTTATATTTAGACGCTTCCAAAAAATGTCAGGTAAAATGATGTATGGAAAGCTGCCATTGTTCTTTTAGCTTTAGTTTTAGAACATTGTATTTTGACAAAATATACGATTCCAGTTTAACAAGAAACATTCCAAAAGTTTTTATATTTGCGAGTGTAAACGCATCAAATGTTTTTAAGGTATCAAAAATAGAATAAAAAAAGTATAATATTGGTAATGTTTTTTAAAACGTATTCTCAATCCTAAGTTTAGGAGTGATATCTGACCCTTAAACATATTCGTGCCGTCTGACTTCGCTTGCACGATTAACTCGACACGTATAAAAAACAGGTTTAAAGTTTTTCAGCTAATTATATTTATGATGCACTGGAACTATCCGTCTAATAACAGTATTGTAAAAACTGTTCGTACAAATGTTGTCTGTATATGTAATTATTGTCGATGATTCATTTCCTTCTGAGGCATTTGACTTTTTTGTTTATTATCTAATCTTTTGTTTATAAGCATTTTATAATGTCAGACATATTGGAATTGCTAACACCGTTATACCAAAAGACTTGATTTTTATTATCTTTATCAATCAAGCGGCATGTTAAATATAGTAATAACAGATATATTTATACATACTAGCTAGGTTCCGCCAACCGTGCGCGGCGGATGTTGAGCTGAGCCCCTCTCCTTCTTTTATTGATAACTTTTGAATGGCTAAACATTTTTTCAATCTGTTTTCGCTATAATATCCGCGTTCGGCTCAAACATACATGAGAAAATTTTTAGCTAATTATCTCGTCGCATTCTGGAGACAACTAAAAATAAAAAGGGTGTCCCAAACGGTTAAGAGCTTCGCATACGCTCAGCTCAATAAGCAAGTATTTTTGCATACTCTTAAGTACCTATATTTGGTTAGGATCTTAATTTTATTATGCTTACATTTATCACAAGTAGGTCATTAGTATAGTCAAGTTAATTTACAAATGTATTTCCGTATCCGGATTCATTCTCCCGACGTGTACTTATAAGCTGACAGAAAATAAACATTGAAACTTATTACATTTAAATAAAAATGTAAAATTTTAATTTATTTTACTCATTGAAGTTACGCAATTAACCTTATTTTTGTTTTAACAGATATGATATTGAAATAAAAATAAATATAATAAGCTTACAGATATTATTTTAAATGGATATGCTTTTTAAATGAGAGGCGCCGTCCAAGAATGAAAACATAGATCTTATAATCAATTTTATTTTCAATTACTTAATCTTCGTATAGCATCTTCAATTCTAGATTTTATTATATACACTAGCATCCACCCTTTCCTACAAATTTTAACCCCTATGAAACTTTCATGCATGAAAAATCCCTTCTCATCGATCAACTTTGTCGTTTCTGTGATTGGTGAGTTTGCATTTAGATTTAATATTTTCAAAATTATAAAATATATCAAAGTGTTTCGTTACACATAAATAAATATTCATCATATAAATTGACCCGCAGTCTTGAACAATGGCCGACTTTACATTATAATGCATATTAAACGTATTTTTATTAATATTATGTAAAACTATTGTAAATATGTGAACAAACACAACTTAATGCAAGTCCCGAGAGGTATTAATAATTCTAATTTCTTTTACTCGGTACGCTACTTAATATTAATATAAAAATTATCGTTAATTTAACTAAACCATGCTTGAAATCCGCGCATGCGCAGAAAACGCGTCAGCTGTTAAAAATGGTGGACTATTCAAAAACATGGCGGCCATATAATCACTGAAATAAAAGACAATACTTGGTGAAAATCTTTATAGCAGAATGTAATTGCTTACTGTTTTTCTAAACGTTCGAGACTGGTTAAATTTTTGATTCTATAGATTAGTTACAATACCCTTCTTCTGTGCTATAATTCTATTATCTGTCGAAAGTATGTAGTCAATTATAGAATCTCGGATTGTAGATCGATTATAAATATAATCGTTGAAGAATAATCTGTAAATACACGTATACTGCTGCTCGACCGGTAAAACCACGTTCCCACGGAATAATACCAACACAAATATAATTACATTTCGTTTGTGTGTGCTCTCATTTATATACGTAGTTTTAAATCCTCCAGAATCCTAAAGAGTGGTTCAGCAATTGTTATGTTGCATAATAGTACTCGTAGTGTATTTTTAATACCATCGTATAATATATAAAAAATGCTATTATCATTAGACCATGCACGTCAGAGAATAATCAAATTAAAATCAAATCAAAAATATATTTTAACACAGAACAAAAACAATGTACCTACACATATATAGTCAGGGATATTCAAAATGGAGGATTTTGCTGTCGGAATATTGCTAATACTTGTGCTAACAGCTATTATATAGTTAAGCGATTTTAATATAGGTATATTTAATTTATTAAAAATACCATTAGGGTTGTGTGTAAAGTAACTTGAAATAATCAAACAATATAAGTATAAAAAATATATACACAAGTCAACGCACGCCATTTGCTATTTATATCATAAATTAAAGCCATTTTTTTATTTAAGATCTGGAATGACCTTTGAGCATGCATTCTAGAGACAACATAATGAAAATACGTTGAAACCAACATACATGACGTTAGTGACGTCACGTCCAACCAAAAAATAATTGGACATTTCAGTGTTGTTTTTATATATTTATTTACCGAATTTACTATATTATCTAGTAAGTGATATTGCCCTCTTGCTTGAACTGTGACGTCACGTTCAGACAATATGTAGAAACCAACATACATACATTACCTTTGTGACGTCACGTTGGGGAAAAAATAATTCGATATTTCCGTGTTAATGTTTTCATTTATTTATTTACCGAATTTGATTAGAATAAATTGGATATATACAGAGTAGGCCATTCACTATATTATATATTATGTGGTATTCCGATCTTGCTTGAACTGTGACGTCACGGTCAGGCAAATTATATCAATGATGGGTTCTATGATGTAGTATATATACATGGAGGCTAAACTGCGGAGGCAGTAACCGCCATATTTGAAAATCTTTCCATTTAAAGGAAGGTTAAAATCAAAGTCAAATATTAACAAAACGAAAATTGATTTCTAGATTTGTGTTATGTTCGGAAAGTTTTAGAACTCTTGTAAAAATATCAAAATATAAACAAATTATGAATAATAAAAGCAAAAAACATATATAAGATAATATACTTGGAGAACTCGTTACTATACAAACATTTCATCTATAGTCAAATATTACGTTTGTGAAGAGGCTTAGCGGTAAATCTTTTATATTATTTGTTTGATTTCTTAATTGACATCAGAAAAACATTATTATTGACTGGCCGTTGATAAAGTTTTATTCAACAACGAATTATTTTTTTGTATGCCTTATATATTGCCATATTTATGTTTGTCTATAAGTACTCTTATAGCTATAAAATTTTTAAGTCATTGTCATATTTTAGTCTATAAGTACTCTTATGACTATAGAAATAAAATTTTAAGACACAGTAACCATCGTAAATAGATTTATATTTTTAATATAAGATCCGCAAACGAAATTAATATTCGATCCTTTTTATCGATTAAGAGCAAAGAACCGATAACTCTTTATTATATGTATATGTGTAAGAGCGATTTTAATGTCGGATTGTAGACTGAGACTGGTAATCTTATAGCAATGAATAAAAAAACTGTTTCTTCAAACATGGGAAATCCCTCGCAGTGCACAACCTCTTATGTTATTATTTTTATCGTATAAGTATTTCATGTTTTTATTATACTAGTCTCCATTTAGTGGATTTGCTTAAAAAAAATATTTGGAATACTTTTCAATCTAGTCACAAAAAAAAACCTGTTAAAAAAAGTATTTGAATATATACTTTTGATTATTATAACGCGCTGTGTTTTGTATAAACATAAGGTTCATTACTTAATAATCCCCCCCCTCCCCCTACTCCTCAGACTAGATTAAAAAATCATCTATCACTCAAAATGTATTAAAATCTATATAATTTTTTGAGATATTATAGATTATATTAAGATATTGCCGTAATGAAAAATCTAGTTAACATTAGATTTTATTAGAATCTGTTGTCTGTAAAAACAAGTTTGTAATTAACCGTAAAAATATAAGATTTTTTTCAAAGGGACAAATATACATGTTGGGACATTAACCTATAACAATACAAAGTTTTATCAAAATCGATGCATTAGTTTCACCGTGATGCTTGACTTAACAAACAAACAAGACAGCAATTTTAAAATTATAATAGTATGAGTTCTCTGTATTGAACTAGTATTTGCAAAAATATGTTATGTATAGATTTTTCTTTTACAACAGTACTTTATTATATGTACTGCTACTGCTACTACTACTAACAGTGGTACCACCAGTCGAGCTAGCCCGTATACGGGCTGCACTCAAACATTTTTCTTAAACTGTATCTTATGAGGATTGAGTTATAAAAAGAAACTCGACCTTTATTGCATTTTATTGTTTATCCTTCATCTCACAAAAAAATATTGCATTGCACATTAATATAAAAAACACAACAATCAAAAACAAATCCTATTTTAATTCGTTTAGGTTATTATCTGTATTTATGTGTGGTTTTATTTTTTTTAAGTTGTTTACAAATTGGTTGTTTCTATGGAAAATATAATCATATACCTAAATATTATATCGACCAAAATCGGCTACATTAGTAATTCACCTGAATAAATTATAATTAAATCTATGGCCCTTCCATATTTAGAGAAATGCAAAGGTCTCACCCATTTCAATGTGACGAGTGTTGACGACAATCGACATTTATTTAGTTTTCAATAGAGAACGCGCGCAAACGGACGCGCCTCAGTCAACCATATTGTTTGTAAGTTAGTGACAGTTATTGGTGAGTTTTTTTTAAATATATTTTAATTTAAAGGCAACTATTAATTTCTTTTTTATATTAATATAGTATATTTAATATTAAACCTCTTTTGTTTTTGACGGTTATATATTTTTAAAATAATCATTTATTATTATTTATTTTTAATTGTAACCTTAATTAGGTTTTTTTTATTACTATTATATTTTAAATTTTCATAATGAAACCAATTGTGAATAAAATGATAATATAATTTTCATCTTCTCTATTTGATGAGGTAATGACAAATGACAAATTGACAAAATAAAAATAAGTTAAATTGAAATGAAATATAAATAATAAAATTATGTAAATATAAATTAAATTTTACGATCGACCTTGAAAAAATTTCCGGCAAATAATGTTAACATGATTCATTGCGTCACACAGGGCGGATCAAGATTTTAATACAACCTTAAAATTATAACTTCATATTATATTTATTTGCTTTAAACCTGTTTCATAAAATTTGATTTTCTAACACGAGAAGATCATTAAATCTGAAGAAATATTATCATAATTTCTTTACAGATAGTTAAAAATATAATAAAATTGCCATTTTACGATTATATACTATGTATTTAGCATTATTTTGAGTAATGTTCATTTCATGATCCGCCACTACGGACATCACTGCAGATTGTTTTAAGATCTCCAATTATTGTTACAATTATGTGTTTAAAAAGCTGAAGTGTCAATCGATAAAATAACTGTACTATTTATTAATAAATATATATATGATTATATATATATTTATTAATAAATAGTAAATTTCGGAAAACAATTTCTAAATGATTAAAACCAATCAAAAATCTATTTTGTAGTATAAAAGAACTAACGGAATAAAAACTTTTGACTTCTATGTTTTATTCGTATTGTCAACAAATATAACGTTAACAATTTATTACTCTTTATTTTACGACATATTATCTAATCAACGAAAATTTTGACACATTTTTGACAAGTGACAGTTTAATGATTCTATTATTTTGGCGCCAAACAAATATATTGTTAAGATGTTCTGTTACAACCATAGATATTTATTTAATATTTTTGTAAACAATGGTCTAGACGCAAACGTTTTAAATATACATATATAAACTATTTTATTAATTAAACTATCATTATAGAATACTAATAGTTCAGTAAACATTTAATATATATTTAAAATATTTGCAAATGAAGGGACCCTGGGTACATACCGGATGTGTGTTTCTACAAATTTTCCTTTTACATATTTCACAACCTTCACGGAACGTATAAAAAATATAATCACGTACAATACTTTTATTTATTATATCCTACCAGCAGATGGTTTATTAACATTCATTATTTACGTACAATATTTATGAAGAGAAAAACCAATAACTATTTGAACGCAGATAAAAATATTAAATATTGGAAACAAAATATATATTTATTTTGTCGAAAAAATTGTATGTATTCTTATAAAACATATTGTTAAAATATAAATAATATATTTTTAATTTTTTATATTTTATTTATAGTGAATTATTTGTACATAACGCGTAATACATAAATATTCCTACAACGCGTTTTCAAATAACGCGGAACGACCCTACCGTGTTATAGGGGGGATTACCACGCATGATAGTGTTTATGGAAAAAAAAATTGAAATAATTATTTAATTGTAACTCAGTTTCATCTGCATAATAAGGCTCCGTGAGAAACTGTGTATCAACTTCAATTAAATATCAATACTAATCTAGTTTTATTGTTAGCAAAAACGAGTTTGTGATTAAATAAAATAATAATAAGTAAATTTTCCACAGAAAAAAATACGTAAACCCGATTATCCCACTAATTTCGTTAAACCAAAAACTAATAGATTTCATCAAAATCTGTGCAACTTTTTGAAAAATTCGATAAAAACCAAAATGTTGAATATCATCGATTTTTTCAAAAAGCTATCGAAGAAATTTTAGGTATAAATAATGGCAGTTATTAAAAAAGGTTCATCAAGTATGATCTCATTATTTCACTATAAGATAAAAAAGTGTTCAGGAATTTCCACAATCAGACGTCATATTTATTACGTCAATGAAAAACATTCCATCGCATGTCCCGACGTTAAAACAGGTGGGTGTTGTTTTTGTTAATTTTTAAAAATAAATTAATAAAAACTTTCCGTCACTGATTGTGGTATTTGATATTTAAAAATATACAATAATGTGCTATTATCATTTTGAATAAACTTTTTAAATCATAAAAATATTTTGACAAGAGACGTAGTAATATGGTGGAATATTTTATATAAATTAACTATAACAATTGTTTACTAAGACAAAAACGATATTAAATTCCATCTATAACATAAAGTAAGATGATAATTCTATTTACTTTAATAAAGAATATGAATTTGATCAAGTAAAGCCGAATTTAAAAGTTAGTCAATTAAAAATTGCCAAGCATAGCCGCTAGTAAATTCTAGTATATAAATTACCACTATCGAAGTTTGTTAATACAAAGATAAACAATAATTACAATATAAATGATAAACCATAATTTTTTTAGAATTAGTATGTTTTGGAAGGGGCAGGAGATGATTGTAAACTAATTATAATAAAATTAATTAAAAATAACAATTTAAATGAAACATTGTTTTGTTTATGTAATAAGTATTTGTTTGAATTACGTGCTATAATTTGCTTATAACACATAATGTTTATAATTCAATCATTTTATACCTCTATGTCACTACGTGTATAAATATACGCCGTGCCTTTTTTAAATTATTGTTTACGTTTCCACGTTCAAGGTTCAAGTTATTCTGATGTAAATTTATTCAAAATATATTGATTAATATATAATATTAACATAATAACTATGCCACAAAGAAATATATTCTATTTAATAGTCAATAACAGAAAAGCTTAAAAACTAAATAATCGCAAACTTTATAGAAATAATGTAAATATAAAAAATAGTTCAGTTCAAATCTAAGTAGATGGCGCTAATATATTTTTTTTTAAATTTTAAATGTATTTAAATAATAAAGAAAATAGATATTGCTGTCATTTGTCGCAGTTATTCTTGTAGATTTAAAAGTACATATTCGAAAACTGTCATTAAATAATTGAAATTTATGGAATTAAAACATTTCAATGCAGTGAATAATTGACACTTTTAACCTCAATGTATATTTTGTTTTTATTTACATTTCATTATATGCGCAATAAAAAGTATTTATATATGTATTAAATTAATAACCATAGACAACTATAACATATGTCAATGAATATACGTCTTTTTAAAATAAAAAACTAAACGTCAGTTTTTTATTATCTGTTGTTATTTATTAAAGTAGAAAAATAACATATTTGTTTCTATTTTTAAAATGTTTAGTAAAGGATTTAATGTTAAAACCTTAGCGTATTGGGACCATTTAACATGGCGTTCATCGCAGTGACGTCACTTACCGTGGATTCTTTTATTAGCGATAAAAAGCCATGTGTATTCTATTACACCGTATGTCATTCTGTTACACCGAGTCGTATTAGAACAATATAATATATGTAATTTTAATTAGATTTTTTATGAAAATATGTACATGTATGTATAGTGCAATTCCATTGTTATTTTTGATAAAAAAGTATGTTTGCAGATGATATCTTTGCATTTAACATATACGGTAAATGCACAAAATAATTGTATTTTTTATTAAATCTAATATAGAGTAGTCAATGATGCAAAAAAAGTTAAGGACTATTATACTAAAAAGTTTAAATAAATTAAAATAAAAAATATGGGTAAATTACCCCAATATAAGGTAATTAATAGGTAATTAAATTGGCAACATTTATTCATAGACATGCATATATATTGAATATAAGATTACAGTTAACTAATTAATTGGGTTTTTGTAACTGACGAAGGTTATTGATAATAATAATATGACTCATAATACGAGATACAACTATGTATGATGAGATTTAAATACTCCGTTATTTTCATATGAGTGGAATGTTTGAAAATGTATAAAATGTCACTAGTTGTTACTCGCGTCTCCGCTTGTATCCTTTAATTTTTTTGCATCACTTTACTTAACTGTTTCTAAGGAGCAATATTATGTATATGCGAATAAAGGCTTTGTATATTTTTTTTAAATAGTGAAAAATAATCACAAATAGGTGGTTTCGAAAACCCTCTAAATAAACACATACACAGTTACGTTTAAAATAAACACACACACACACATATATATATATATATATATATAGTGAGATTATCGTTAATATAAACATTACGAGTAATATTTGTTTAATGAAATAAGCGACGAACAAACATTATTTTTTGTTATAACAAACGTTGTTATTAAATTATATTTTTATTGTGTGATAGAACCAAAAAATTTTAAGTAATACTATTTATCTAACAAAGGTTATTGACCTGTTGGTTTAGTATTGATCCTGGCTTTTAAACTGGATTCGTAGGTTCGATTCCCGACTATAATAATTTTTTACGTACCACTAATTGTTGTTCCTAGCTTGTTTTTTCCTCGTTATGTGCAAAATATTATCGCTTAAAATACAGATTATCATTAAAATTAATTAAAATCAATTAAAAATTCGTTGCAATAGATAACAAATTTGGAAAGAAAAACATAAAAATAAGTGCGAACAAAAAATTGATCAAATATAATGTTTCCGGGTAAAAAACCCATCATCTGTTGAATATTTTTAAAGTAAACTTTTTACATTATATATTTAAACACTAATGACACGATAGCTCAATTGTCAGAGCGACTTTGACAGGTTGAGGTCGCAGGTTCATTGCAATGGGACTGTGATAAGGAAGACATTAATTGTTGCTATAAGAAGCACAAATAGGCTAACATATTTAAATATAATTTAAAACTATTATTAAATAATAAAATATATTCGTAACAAGAGACAATCGGTTATAACGTGAGGTCAAACGAAGCATAACCACACACAACGAACACATTATTTGAACGATTAATAATTTAACAGCCATCTGTCAAATCCCGTCAGTCTGATTGGTTGATCTGACAACCAATCACAATGCTTGATGAGCTGTCAAATTTTTACCCCCCATTATTCAGCCCCAAAAAGAGAGTATGATAGTTGACATAGCGCTTGCATTTAATAATGAAAATAATATTTATTTCATAAATAAGATTCAATAATAACACCAAAAAAGACAAGTAACTTAGATTTGAGTAACAAGTATTTTTATTAATTTCCTTCCTCTACTAATTGTATAATTTTGAATTTATCATGATGAGTTTTATACATTTATTTTTTGTGGCCGTATCTAAAAAGCATACAGCCTTAAGATGTAGGATGTAACCTTAAGAGGAAACGTTTGTAGGCCTACAGATATAAAAGAAAGGCCACAACAATAATTAAAAATGTAAACAGATATAAAATAAATAGATATATAATTAAAATAAATACAGTATCCGATTATGACAAGTCATGATATTTGTGAAACATGTTAAATATACAATATTATTTAATATAATATTACCATGACAGTCATTTTTCCGTAAGTAAAATAAAATCACGTACAAAATAACGCTATTTGATTATTAATAATGTATATATAATAGAATATATATTGAGATATATTTTGTATAACAATAAGTTAATTAATATGTTATTTTTGTATAAAAGTAAATAAATAACTTGTCTTCGAAACTTGACAGTTAAAAGGAAGTTAAAAATTCGCCATGATTCAAATTACAAATCTTCCACTCGATCGACCTTGAACTTTGATGTTTTTAGTATAAACAAACAAACAGGAAAATTGTTACAATTATTTACATAATTATATTTATAATACTAGCTCTTACCCGGTACGCCTTGTAATCCTTTTTAAAAATATTTATTTCGAAAGTAATAAAATTATTGTGTTCACAAAAACGAATTAAAGAAATGCGTTACTTACTATAGATGTCTTGTTAAAGCAGACAGAGTCGCGGGAAGGTGGTTAGTATTGCGTTACACTATTAGCTTTGCCTTAATAAAATCTTCAAATATACAGTTAATAATTATCTCTCCTCTTTTTTTCTAAATTCGCGGACAAAGCCGTCGGAAAAAACTAGTATTAATTCATAGACAGAAAAAATACGTGTTGATATAAAATATGTATTATTTCAAGTACAGACTTATTAAAGAACCTTGGCACTCACTCATTATAGTTTTATTGCAAATAGATCAATGGCTTACAACTTTAAGGACAAACAACTTTTCTATAGATATAGTAAGTATATATTATAGTATTTTTGTAACATCTATAAGTAAATTTAGTTGAATATAACTTATATTAAATACGTTGACATTTTTTTTAATAATATATATTTTTATGTATAATAAAATAACAACGAAGCCAAAACTAAAGATACTTTTTTATAAAATGGCTACCTTTTAAATATTTGACAGACTTCTCAACAATATCCATATGTGCATTTTATATATGACATATTTAAGAATATATACATATTTTTACTAAATACAAAAAAAAATGTACGAGTACACATGAAAATTTAGAAATGTCGGCCATTATGCACATTTTTACACAATATTTAAAATAAAATAAAAATATTTTGTTTATTTAAACGATACCGAAAATTAAAAACTGCAACAATATTACCAAATGTTCTGTACATTGCAAAATAAATCAAAACCTATTGAGTTATTCCTGCCGGAAATATTTTAGGTATGTAATACGACCTTGGACACACGGAAGTCTTAAAAAATATATAAAGGTATATATTAAATAAAAAATCGACATGACTACTAATATTACTAAAATAATTATAATATTAATTACTTGGTTACTTTAATTATTTATTTCTGTTTTATTTTATGTACTTATTTCTGGACGTGTTTCCCGCCATGGCGTTTAGAATGTAAATGTCACTTCGATAAATTTTTACTGCTTAAAAGTATTTTACTTTCTCATAAAATATTTCGCTTATAAATTATGTCCGGCCTTGAAGGATAAACCAAAACAATCACAAGAAAAGGTATGTTATAAAAGAACTAAAACACTTTAACAAATAAAGAACTCATAGATACCATACAATTAATTACTTTGAAATTACAAAATTAATATAATAAAAAACAAAGACAAAGCTTAAAAATTAAAAACAGTGCCGTTTTTTAGGTCTACAATTTTTTTTGTGTAAACTATTATATATTATAAATAAAGAAGTTCAGTATATAGTGAAATTATTTTTAATAGCGCCATCTATTAGATCCTCACGTAAACAATCTCTACAAGAACATATGCGAATATGACCTCAATCGGTTAAGTACCTCAGTATTACGATCATTAAAAAACCAACGACTTAATATAGTCATATTTTCTCGAGCAAGATCATTGCCAACCAGCATCCATCTTAGGAATGGCCTTTGTAAAGCCATTGCCACGGATAAAGATTTATAATTAATATATTTTAATTATTAAGGTATTGAGTCGTGGTAATGTATCTCGTAATACAGAGCATGCAAACATAGCATACGAAGCATTATGCTTTTATATGCACCTGCATATGCATATGCAAGGGTAAGGGTAAGAATAAAGAAGATTCCATATTGGAGCGTAAAAAAAATAGCAAAAACGCAAGTCTTTTGAGATGACGTATGATAGTAGAGTGTGGAAGGAATATGCCACTTACAAACAATAAGGATAAGTTGGATGATATAATAGTATTTTAACATTATGTTTATATAATAAATAAATTGATTTGACATTTTTTATAAAATATGAAATATTTATTTTTATTTATTTTGCAATCAATTTCGTATTTAGAAAAGCATTGTCTATTATGCCATAGTCAAGGTAGACAACTTTATTAAGGACCTCTGTCATAAAATAATATATAACTATATAAAAGGTAGTGGCTTAAACGTTTTAGATATATCTGTGATTAAAACAAAGGACAAACAAACGTACATTTAACTGTAAGAGTGACGTTTCTAAAGTGCAATGTGCAATAAAAAACATTGAATTATTTTATTACGGTTTTTTATGGACATTAATTAGCTTTTAGTTCCTTAATAGTTATTTTTTCACGGAAGAGTGCTTGTGGGGTAAACGTACATAAATCATAGTTTTTTATATATAAAATATATTTTTTTATTTCAAGAGATGATACACAGATGAGTCATTATATCTCATTTAATCGGAATTAAGTATTGATATTTATTTGAATCAAAGTCAAGGTTAAATTATTTTAGTTTACTTTTAGTAAGTTTGCGTGATTAGTTTCAAAGATTTTAGTATCTGAATATAAAGTTCGTTCAAACCATATTTTCAATCAATTTTCAAAATATACTACTCCTAAGTTGAAAGATCTGATAAAAGAAAAAGGATCCATGCCATCGGTACAATAATTTCAGACTTAAGCGAGAACAAACATATATACATATCACATTTGTTGAAGTTACCTGAGCGTTTGTCTTAGGAGTTAATTTAATCGTATAAAAGCTTGAAGTAATAAAAAAAATAAAATAATAATATATACATTTAAAACTATATATATATATAGGAAGTTTAGCGCGCTGATTTGTTAACTGTCACTTTTGACAATTATTAAGTAAGACTTGCGTTCGAGAAATAATGTCAAATATTCTATATATGGTACTACGTTTTATTTATTTATGTATGTATCGAGATAGCCCTTAAGAGCTGTGGTCAAATGGCCACATCTAGATATTATTTTGTAATACTTTAAATAATGTAGGTAATTGTAGTTATGGCAATGTTTCCGCAATATCTCACTAGGGCGGTGTAGATGACCGTTGACATGGGTTAGTGGGCAGATCTTTCACACACACACACACACACACACACAGAGACACATACACAAGCATGCAAGCACGCACGCACGCACGCACACACACATGACCACCATGACCTTCAAGGTTGCAGATAATAGTCAACGAAAACCCTTGAGATACTTTTCTCAGCAAAAGTTGACACCATGATATTTTATTATTTTACACAAAAAAGAAGCCATTTAATTGAAAATAGTCACCAATGTTGAATAAACTAAACTTTTTTTTTTAAATTAAAATCGGCTGTTGCATAATTCAATTAATATTATATAAAAAATATAAGATTACGATTTTAAATCGAAGTGAATTCGTTGTTTCCGTGTTGAGACTACATTTTTGGTGATATGATATTGTCCAATTAAAAATTAACGAGTCCAAAGTACTTTGCACCATATAGTAGCAAGGTGTAGCTGGTGTTTTAATCTATATATTATTGTACAAAGCAAGGGCATAAAACTAGTATATACTGAAAATAATATTGTTATTAGCATAAAAATAATTTGATGAAAATATAAGATTTTTTGATTTATTAAAATAAATCAATAATTACAAATTGACGTTTTTGCCCAAAAATTCTATTTTTTTTTAACTTAATATTAACACTAAACCTACCGACAATTCTTGTACACCTGTTCCTACCGCACGCCGTCAAATTGTCCGGTAATTAAAAGTTATTTTATTATATAACGCAGGTAATAATGGAAATAACTAAAAGTAAAGAATGAAGAAAATATTATATGCATATTCTAAGAATTGTCATGTAGTTTGATAACGATATTATAACGTTTAAAAATGTGTCAGTTCTACAAAAGTTTAAGAACGGTCAATTTGACCGGTACTTGGTAGGTTTAGTGTTAAGCTTTTATGGTGTTTTAGTCTGGAATTATTATATATTATTGTTGTTATTATTATAAAGTATACTATTTTGTCAACAGATAATGAATTATTCACTGGAAGAGTCACCGCTTACTAGAACAGACCTCACCAAGGGTAAGATGGCGCGGTGGGTGGAAGCACAGACCAAGGGGGGGGAGGAGGTCGATGTGTACGGAAAACCTTCAGAGAAGCAGCTACAAGAGCTGGATAATATCAGGAAACTGAGCAAGGAGCTGCAGGATAATTTACAGGTATAACCATTTTATTAGAACTCGTTTACTCGCTGTGGTATATTAATCTCGCAGGTCTATTAAAAATGGTCAGTTTAGCTGTTTTGTTAGAATGAGACAGCACTATTGCTTATCTTTCTTCTCTCTCTTTTCCTTTTGTATCAAAATTCGTACACAACATGTTGGCAACCTAACAACGACAATAACGACAACAGACAGTCATTTTATGTATTATTGAATATATATACTAGGGGCGCCAACAAACTGCACTCGCTCAATCTCGGGTGCCGTTTGCATATTGAGCGAAGCGAGCCCAGTGTATTGACTCATCGTTTCCCATTGACTTCAATGGGATATCAGTTTTTTGATATGATATTAAAAAAATACTTTTTTTTTTGAGGACATTTTTCAATTTTTTTTAAAAAACCATCACCTAATTTGTGTCTTTTTGATTGCAAAGTTTCATAATTTTCCGTCAAGTAGTTTTCGAGCCAATTCGTGACAAAGAATGTAAAAAGTCTCCAGTAAAACGCTCCGCTCACTTCGTTCGCTTCGCTCAATTAATTTAACTTATTTAAACAAGATAATATATTTTACCAATTAATAATAATACCTTAAATGGGGGATACTTTTAATTGTTTTAACACAAGGTGAGTGAAGAATAATTAATAATCAATGAGAAATATAGAACTTTTTGGTTATTATAAGTAAACTAGGGGCGCCAACAAACCCTCAATTTCAACTCGCTGCGCTCGTGAAATCTTGGGTGCCGTTTGCATATTGAGCGAAGCGAGCCCAGAGTATTGACTCATCGTTTAATCTCGAATATCAATTTTTTGACATGATATTAAAAAAATATTTTTTTTTTGAGTAAATTTTTCAAATTTTTTTTTATAAGAACCATCACCTAACTTGTGTCTTTTTGTTTGCAAAGTTTCATAATTTTCCGTCAAGTAGTTTTCGAGCCAATTCGTGACAAAGAATGCAAAAAGTCTCCAGTAAAACGCTTCGCTCACTTCGTTCGCTTCGCTCAATAATTACTTGACACCTAATCTTTAAGAATTTTTACTAAATAAATAAAAACTAGGGGCGCCAACAAACCCTCAATTTCTACTCGCTGCGCTCGTGAATTCTTGGGTGCCGTTTGCATATTGAGCGAAGCGAGCCCAGAGTATTGACTCATCGTTTCCCATTGATTTCAATGGGATATCAATTTTTTTACCGGATATTAAAAAAAAAATTTTTTTTTTGAGGACATTTTTCAAATTTTTTTTTATAAGAACCATCACCTAATGTGTGTCTTTTTGATTGCAAAGTTTCATAATTTTCCGTCAAGTAGTTTTCGAGCCAATTCGTGACAAAGAATGTAAAAAGTCTCCAGTAAAACGCTTCGCTCAATAAATAAAATTACATATAATAATAAAATTTAATATTCTTTAAATGACAGTAAAGCTGGTTGGTAACAAATAAATATAAATTAAAAACGTTCACAATTGACAGTTCAAGATCATTACAATCTTATTAAGGTATTTTTTAAATTATACATTTATTTTCACCCAAAAAATCACGCATTTCATACTATGTGTTGCCTGTGACTTCTCTCCCTCTTCCTCATATTTAAATCAATCATTACATTTTTGTCTTTGAATTCAAAATGAATTAATTTTCCGGTTATAAAAGCCTTTGATCGTAAGAATTGTATCAAAATCGGTCTAATAGTTTATCGATTTGATGCACGTACGTATTTAATACAGATATGACTCATACATCGTAATTATTTTGTGACAAAAAACGATAATAAAAATCTTTACTACGAACAGCGCCATCTATTAACAGTTTTTGTAAACTTTTCAAATATGTTGGTTAAATGTAAATAATTTGTTTTTGTAAAGACAACCAATTTGTGTTGATCTTCTTAATCTGACATTACTATATACAGCACTGATTATAATAGATGATTTCTTCACATATAATATAATACGGTAAGTTTAATTTTTTCTCCCATCCTTATTCTTATTAAATGTTTTTCTGTCATGCTTCTTAGGAGATTGGTAATACTGTATTTACGAGAGTTTGTTTGTTCGTTATATCTTCATGACTTAACGATGCAAATATAATATTTGACACGGTTGTAATGTGTACAGGATAAGGCATCTTTCATCACAAAAAAAGTATTGTATAATAAATCTCTATCCCCGGGGGGACGGGATGGAAAAATGGATTCTTTTTTATTATATATATAGTATCCTGCTAAAATAAAAGATCTATCGCGTTTCATATTCAACGTGGACGGAGTCGCGGGCAAAAGCCTGTACATGCCAATTATTTGGTCATCACATGTTGGCCCATAGTGGCCCAACTAATTCATTCATGTTACTGTAGCTTTATATGATATTTTTCATTGTCAAAGTATGCAGGTATATAATTTAGTAAAATAGATATGTTTCCTGTTGTTTTTTTTTATAATTAAAATTGTTTAATAAAAATAGTTTATATCAGTGCTATTTTTGAATATTAATGTCTGTTTTAAAACACACTAAATTTTTGCTAGCCTAGATAAAAAAATCAAAAGTGACAATTATATTTTTAATACAAGCCTAGGCAGTAAACAAGGAACCAATTGGTTAAGTCTCTGGCCACTTTAAAAAATAAATACAAACAAAAATCTTGTAACACCAGTTTTAAAGATCTAACTAGTGTATTTTGTGTTCAGTTCGTGTAATGGGGTTGAAGTAAATATGTAAAGAATTTTTTCTTGATATTTTATACTTTTGATACTCTTCTTATCAAAATGTGTTGTTGCTAGGGTTGTCACCTTTTATTCTTGTAATGAGAATAAATTTGATAAAAAAATTAATAAAATATATCGTATTAAAATAAAGTACTGTGTCTTATATGTTGTTATATTACATTATTATAACACACTTGGGGTTGCCACTCATACTGTATAATAAAGTATTGGACCAATTCTACTATATACTTTATGAGAACAATAAACTACGAGAAAATATTTTATTTTGCATAATTTAATCTCTGATATTAAAAAATGTTTGCTCGCAAGCATTTTACAAGAAACGATATTTGTTTTGTAGCCTCAAATATCAACATTGGTAGGTTAATTGCAAAAAAACTGCGAACATGTACAAGGCTTTAATTTAGTTTCTAAAGGTGCTGTACATCTTATAAAAAAATCAGTAAAAAGATTTCTTGAACATAATCATAAAAAAAAAATATTTTAACACAAAATATTTTTTTTTTACGTTTCATAACAAAATTAAAGTAAAAGAATAAAAGGTGGCAACCCTAATTGCAATCTTACAAACTATATTTAAATTACAATCTTGTATGTACATCGAGTAATTTATTAACTGAAGTTGTTCTGGTCCATACTTTACTATAACATAAATCCGATTTTTTTATATATATTTTTTACAATAATTATGCAAAATAAGGTAACTTCGAGTACTTTATTGTTCTCATAAAGTAGAATGGTCGAAGTAACGTGCAATATATAAAGGTACAGGTGGCAACCCTATTATTACTGATACTTTCCAGCGAATTAGAAGCGATACTTTTTACTACTTTTTACTACTATTGAATATTTGTTTGGGAGTTTTTAGTGCAAATAAGTATTTTCAGCGATCTCAGTTTGATTTAAATCTCGGATTGGATAAATTTTTATTAATTCTATTGTTAGATGAATCGAGTTAGAGATGACCAGTTATAATTATATTATATTAATAACATTCGTAGACGGTGTTAGGAATTGCGATTAGTTTCTCTCTAACTCTCTCTCTCTCTCTCTCTCTCTCTCTCTCTATCTATCTCATAATTATAGACTACCAAGTTCTCATTACATTGTTTCTTTCTTGTGCAAAGTATAAGTATTTTTTTTACAATTAATATTATTATTAAAATTCCTCCCAAACGTTGCAGGAGTTGGAGAACTCAGTGCGGATACCGGAAGTTGAGAATCAAGCGATGAATCCAACAGCACCGATCCTGGACTACTCGGAGGACCACGAGTTCGTGTCAGCTAACAAGTTGGACGACTACTACTCTCAAGAAGACCGGCACGATGAGAAGGAGGCTGAAAAGCATCGCCTCACTAAGGGTAAAGCGGAGCGGACGGACGTCCAGCGCTTTTATAAGGATCAGTGTGTTTTTTTGACTGGTGGTACGGGTTTTTTGGGGAAAGGTGAGATTTTGCATGTTTTTTTTTATATTTGATTCACCTATATTATTAATTTTTCATATAGGCTTCTCTAAAAAAAAATTGTAATGAAAAATTAATTTTAATTTTTAAATATTTTTTCTCGAATCGCTCGAGTTCTTATAGAAAAAAACTTTGTAGGAATTTTCTCGTATAACGCGTAATATATTAATAATTTACGTTAAACTTTTCTCGTTAATTTAATTTAATTTTATTTTATAACAACACAGTGGACTCAATGTGCAAAGGTAAGCGAAATTGAACTGTGAAATTTCTTAGTATAGAAATAAAACGTGGGAAATTCCCGCTTTATATGGGAGAAAACACGTGTTATACGAGGGACTGAAAAGGCGTTATAAGAGTACCGTGTTATGGGAGGTATTACTATATATAATATTTGATAGATGTTTTCGTTGCTGTTGTATTTATTATTGATACTGTGACCAGGTGTTATGGAATGGCGTTTTTGGTAATACTATTTAAATGTATGGACGTTAGCGTATAATGGTAATATTTAGAACTCAGTAATATATTCAAATGATCGTTGATTCGATTCTCAGCATTGTAAGTGTGTTTTGGTCGCCATTTTTATTTTCTACGCCATTGAACTAACAGACAAAAAAGTATTTAGATAGTAATTGTGATTATTTGTGTTTTTTGCATGTCCTTTTGTGTTTTCTTGCATGACGTTTTGTGTGTTTTGTGTGTTACGTGCTGGGTCAAGGTGAGTTTGTGTTTTTTTTATTATATTACGTTTATTGCTTGGATTTGTGTGTTTCTGCTTAAGATTTATTGTTTACTATATGTCAGATTATTAAAAATGTGTCGTGTAATTAATAGATTAAGATAATTTAGTAATAGATTTTTTTTAATAGTATATTATGAAAATCTATGGTTAGTTGTAATCTTGAAAGTTTTACTATAATTAGTATCTTATATATATATATATATATATTTTGTTAATGCATCCAATTACAGTTCAAATCCCCTTTTCAAAATCCAAGTACAATTTTCAAAATTTCTCATATATATATCATCAGTCTATTGCCAAGTATAGCGAATTTTTTAACTGTATTACAATGTTTGTATGTTTAATAACGTCATAGCGCACTTGGTGTTAGAAATAAATTACAATTATAGATACATATCTATTTAAATAATCTTTCTATCTAATAATTATATCTATTAATTAAACATTTAATCTGACAGATACTTGAAATCAATTAATATATACTAATAATATATTACTTTTCAGACGGTAGGATCAGTCTGAAGGCGAGTCGCGTCGTGGAGAAGGTTATCCTGTAATAAAAATATAATAATTAATTAATATGAGGTGATCTGTGTCATATAACTATCTTATAAATAATTGTGTTTTATTTTACCCCAAGACAAACAAACAAATCATAAATAAACAAATAATATATATATATACAAGTAAGATGAAAAGACCTCGACCTTACTTGTTCGGGAAATTATAATTTAATACATTTTAATATGTTTTAAAAATAATAAATAACTTTGTGGTGGATGAAAAAATATTAATTTTTTATATTAAAACTAATTTTTTAATTGTTAACATATAATATGTCTGTTTCCCGTATCATTTTTTTTATAAACATTTTTTTACAATTAACACCAAAAGATAAGTTAACTGTGAATTGTGTTGAGGAGCACTGAATAAAGAGTTATTTTGAATTTATATATCTTTAGTAAATTTTCTTCAATATTTGTATAAATAATATTAAAGCTGTCTTGACAACCCTAGTGTTACACTAGGTACGAAATATAACACAAATATCAGCCCTTAATCTTGTAACACATTGTTAAATAACACTATGTTACAATATTTTCGTTTTGTTATAACAAATATTATTCTAAACGATCTTTACATCTTATTGCTAATAAAACAATTATATTTGATTAAGCGATCATTACACTATCCAATCTATTGCGCTCTAACTCAATTAGCCTACTAATATTGTATAACTAATTCACTATTTTTAGTGTCATATAGTGCGCTTAAATCGTATAATGAGATAGTCCGCTTACTATAGATCAACACATTATAATATTAACACTAAACCTACCAAGTACCGGTCAAATTGACCGTTCTTAAACTTTTGTAAAACTTACACATTTTTAAACGTTATAATATCGTTATCAAACTACATGACAATTCTTATAATATGCATATAATATTTTCTTCACTCTTTACTTTTAGTTATTTCCATTATTACCTGCGTTATATAATAAAATAACTTTTAATTACCGTTCAATTTGACGGCGTGCGGTAGGAACAGGTATAGAAGAATTGTGGGTAGGTTTAGTGTTAATATAACAAAACTCAACATTTCCTGATTAAACTAAATTTTAAATATCCCCTAGAACTGTTAACAAAAGTTAAAAGAAAGTACCTTTTCATTAGGCATAGGTTTGTTAAAAACATTTTTGTAATGAATTTTTAATCATTACTTAACTAGGAGCCGCCACCGCAGTGCGGGAGTTGAGCTGAACAGTTTTTTGACTATCATTTCTGAACGGAATAGGATAATTTAATTCTGTTTTTTTAAAAACATGTCCTCCCAAGCTTTACAGATCTGCCAATTTTCATTCTAATTGGTTCAGTAGTTTTTATGTGATGTTGCTTCAAAAGAAGTCTCCAAACTGTTAAGAGCTTCGCTCACGCTCAGCTTAATAATTTTGACTTTATAACCTATTCATGACGTAAGTATATTACCAATAATTAATAAAAGCTCTAGATTTATTTTACGACAGAAGGTATTTTTGAGTTTTTTTTTATTATAATGTGTTTATTAAACAGATTAGTAACAGCGTGAAACTAATTAATTGAGTTGAACTAAGAGAAGACCTTAAACTATTTAACAAAAATATATAATAATTATTTTATATACATTTTTTTATAAGTTTGGAGATGTTTTAAGATATAACCCACTTCTTTTCTGTGGACGTGCCGAAATTGAATAAATAATTAATCAGAAAGTTATTAACAAATATAAATAACCTTTAAGTAATATTAATCTACAATTTAATCGATCAAATTAATCAAATTAGCAACAGAATCCTATTTTACAATTGGAAGCTAAATGATAAAGAAATATAGAAAAGTTTTCTGTGTGGATGGGAGGAAAGCGGAAGGGTCCAGAAGTCTTGAACCAACTTAGTATATTGTATAATATTATATAATATAATTGATAGATAAAAAAAAACTAACAAAAATATATGTGAGTAAAATATAGGTTAGAAATAACTCTATAATTATTACATTAGACTGAATGTATTTCAGATAAAAAAAGTTTTTTTAATGTTCCAATCCGGGATCAAGATTAGTATAATTTGATTTCACGTATTAAAAGCTTGATACCAACTGATATTTTTATAACAAGTTATATACATTATAAGCACCTTAACTTTTTTGGCTAAATCGTCATCGGTTCCGTGGTGTAGTGGTTATCACATCTGCTTTACACGCAGAAGGCCGCCAGTTCGATCCTGGCCGGAATCATATGTTTTTTAGTATTTTTTTTATAGATATATGTTGTTATTACTTTCATCATGTTTTTTTTTATTTCCTTTACTTTACACTTTATTCTTTTTTACTTATTTTGTATAGACTTTTCTCTAAATGAAAATAAGTTATAGTTACTAAATAAAAAATAAAATTTATTAATATTTTATCGGACACTAAAAATTTACATGTAACATAATATGTAAATACACAAATAGAATCGTACTAGATATAAACCAAATATATATATACACATATATATATATAAAGAATATTACGTTGATTCTGAGTGGATAAAAAGATTTATATATTTGGAAAACTATCTCTACTATATATATACTATATTTAACGTATCATACAATGGAATCCGTTGTTTCTATAAATGACGATGACGCTAAATTAAATGTGAGAGAAATTATGTATTTCATTTAAACCTGTATAATATGTGCCCATGTCTTATACATATAATGTAAAAAAGAAAAATAATTATCACCATGCTATACTTAATATTTTATATTATTCTAAAAAACTAAATAACCAAGATGGCGTCTTGTTTTAGTTTTAATTGAGAAATTACTCCGAGCGTGTGGCGATGTCGATACTATATACGTGTTGGTGCGACCTAAGAGAGGAAAGGACCCGGTGTCCAGGATTCACGATATGCTGGATAGCTTTGTAAGTTTATTCACTTTTAAATACTAAATTAGAATATACACAAGTTTATTTAGACCTTAACAGTTTAAGGGCTCTCTAGACAGTCAATCAATATTAATGACGTTTGATGATGATTTAATAAAGCATAAAATGAAACAAAAATATAACTAAAAATGTTCATTGTTTTATACAAACAAAAATCTTATTATGCGTTTCCTTCAAACCGTCTGACCGTGTCAACAGACCTTAATACATTTCATTCATTCGTTCATTAACATTCATTTAAGATTTTATTTTAAAGAGTATTTTTATTACTTCAGCTGTTCCAAAGAGCTCTTGAAGAAAATCCTAAAGGTATCCATAAGGTAGTGCCGGTGGTTGGTGACATGGAACTGCCTGGTTTGGGTCTCAGCGTTGAGGATAGAAAGATGCTTACTTCTAGGGTGAGTCTTCTTCTGGATTATACAGCCTTTAGACAATAAAGTAATTGTGACAGTTGACAGTTTAAAGTTATTGGTTTTTTTAATTCTTGTTAAGGGACGGGCGAAGACCTTTAGATCATACAGCCTATAGACAGTTTCAAAATAATTGTGACTGTTAACAGAAGGTAATTGACAGATAAAAAAAAATATTTTTCAGGTAACAATAATAATAAATGCAGCAGCAACAGTTAAATTTGACGAGAAGCTGTCGGTCGCGACGGGTATCAACGTGAGGGGGACTAGAGAGATCCTGCAGCTGGCGAAGGAGTGTCGTCACCTCAAGGCCCTCACGCACGTGTCGACGGCGTACTCCAACACACACCTCAAGTGTATTGAGGAGAAGTGAGTTGTGTGATGCAGTCAATCTAATACCCTCTTATAAAAATACTACTTGTTTTAAGTTCTAATTGTTTTATTTAATTTTTTTTTACTGTAGTTATACAATTTTAACACCTGACATTAGTTAGTTTTTTAATGTTCTTATCATCAAATCCGTTTATTGTACTTTTCGGTAAAGAAGATAAATTATAATAGTTATAGTTATAGTATAGATTTTTTAAGGTATGTAAGATGCCTTATATTATATTTAAAAATATATATGTACAATATACTATACCTTCTTCGGTAATGAATATTTTTTTTTAAATCTTCAATCAACCGAATGATGTGAAAAATATTTATAAAATTTTGGGTTTTTTTAGTAAACTCAAGATTTTATAAATATTATTCAGTTGTAATATAACTGTGTCAGTGTCATTATGTTATATATTTATTTATCAATGTATGTTTGTTCAGATTTTACGACCCCCCAATGTCAGTGGAGGCGCTGGACGCGCTGTCTCAGCTGGATGACAATGTAATACAGTCCATACTACCAGCGTACGTATTAACAACATACATCATTTAATTAAACATTTTAATTGTATACATTATTATATATATATATATATATATATATATATATATATATATATATATATATATTTCCACCAAGTGTATGTGTGTATGTCTGTGTGTCACAGCCTGCTGGGTGAGCGTCCCAACACGTACTGCCTGACGAAGGCGGTGTCGGAGGAGGCGGTGCGGCGGCACGGGGCCGGTCTGCCCGCCTGCGTCATCAGACCGTCCATAGGTGAGGGGTTCCCTCCACTTATGGATGGTCCACTTACCGGAAAGCGGATCAACCATGGACATTTGCATAGTTGCATATAAATTTGACCTTAAATGTGTTGGGGGAATGTTCTCAATTGCATTATAGTTAGACATTAATGTTAATGAGTTCGGAGGGATGTTTTCCATATTATGTACATCGTATTAACAAAATTTTTGGGTTTTTGGAGGGCAATTGCTTAGTAAACTTACGAATTATGTAAATTGAGGGGTTTGGGGGGGACAATAGCTTAATGAACTTAGGAGTTTGGGGTGGATATAATATTATTTTTTATTATTTGTATTTTCCATATATAAATGAGAATATAGGAATGAGTACAGTAAACTAGTGGTAGTGTAATATATAAATATATATAATATGGCAGTGGTATCGACTTACGAGGAGCCGGTCCGCGGGTGGACGGACAGCATGTACGGACCCACGGGACTGGTGGTGGGGATCGGGACTGGGGTGCGTATGATGATATATAATATTATTAATATATACATATTATTGAGTAATTAAATTTCAACAAAAACAAAATCAATGAAAGTAAATAAGAGAGTAAGTAAGTATTTATATGTAAGAGTAATAAAAAGTATCTTGTATTTTGCCATTAATAATTAAAACATTCTAATTTCGAAATTAAATCAAAATATATTTAGCAATGATTTAGAAAAAACTGATTAAAATGATATGTGTATAACGATCAGGTGCTCCGAACAATGTACATGGACCTCAACAAGGTGGCGGACATGGTCCCGGTGGACCTCTGCGTCAACGCCATCATCGTGTCCGCCTTCCACACGGCCAACAACTTCAAGGAGAAGTGAGCTACAAACTATTTAATTACTCTTCCATTACTTGTCACCTTTGTTTGGAGGGATTTTTTTTTTAATTTTAGCCAAGCCTTAAACATCATAAAAATATATACAACCTAACATTTTTTTTTTAATTTTCAATGACTTAACTTCAAGAAACTTATTTTCAGGTGAAATTAATGCTAAATGTAAATGACATTGACATTTCAATGACAATGACGTTTACATTTATAATTAAATTATTCGCATTGAATTCTTGCAAATTGGCTAAATTCAATATTAATTATAACAGTCAAACTTCGGACATACCCATCTACAACTTCGTGTCGGGTCCCCAAAGCCCGGTGACGTGGGGGGAGTTTATTGAGTACAACCGGAAGTACGGTTTCCACAACCCCACCATGAAAGCTGTTTGGTGAGGACATTTTTGGATTTACATATTATCATTTTATTTACGTAAAGTGATTAAATAATTCTGTCTGTTAGGTTTTTTTTGTTATTATAAAATAATATTTTTTTTCAGTTCGATAGTTTTTTTTCTCCATTCCCAGGTACTACGGTCTGAACCCCACCAACAACTACTACATGTTCCTCTTCTACAACTTCTTCCTGCACTACTTGCCCGCGCTCTTCATAGACGTGCTGTGCGCCCTCAGCGGACGACGACGCAAGTGAGACTACACCCCTTACTTTACTATGAAATAAATAATAAATTAAGGTACACGGAGAAACTTAAACAATGAAATGAACAGATAATGGTACATCACAAATACCGAGTTTCTTTACACCTAAGTTATACAATGTATGGATAAAAAAAAGACAATGTATAATTTATCCCCACTCCTGTCAACGACTATTCCTGGATGGAGTGTGTGTATGACTTCATATACACATCCATCCATCTCTTTCCAACCTTCCTCTACCGACATCCATCTGCCATCTCTTTCTTTCTTGTTTATTTTAACTCATATATAATACTCCCCAAGATATCTCAGCTCTTCATTTTCTTTTTAAATCTAAAACCCAAAGTATATTATTAAATAAATCTTATTCAAGAGATTTTAGTGGATTGCGAAATGTGTGTAACTTAAGTTGTTGACTCATTTGTAAGGTTGATATTATAATGTACATCATCTAATATTGTTTAAAAAAAATACTGTTGAGTTTCTGTCTCTTCTCAGAGCGGCATTGAGCTGGTAGCTACTCACGGACCGACTACACTGACCTTTATAATCTTATAATTGATATATAAGTAAATATCTACTTGAATATAGAAAATTATAATTTGAATTTGAAAAGATTGTTAAATATATACTATGTGTAAAATATCACAAAAACATATAACTCTGACAAAAAAATTAAAAACAAACAAAAATCTCTATTTATATATAATATAATGTTCATAATAAAATATTATTATATAATAAACTGAACTCAATAAAATACTATAGTATTTTATTGAGTTCAGTTTATTATATAATAATAACAAAATATATATTTTCAGTATGTTAAAATTCTACGGCAAGGTCATCAAACTTGCAAACATCCTGTTCTACTTCTCCACTCAGGAGTGGAAGTTCTCTGACTCGGGAGTGAGGGGGATGTGGGGGGCGCTGGGGGAGGGGGACAGGGTGGTGTTCCCATTCAACCTGGGGGACATGTCGTGGGATTACATGTCAGAAACCTTCCTATTAGGTATTGTTATTTTTAAACTCCTGACGTTACTAGTAGTTAGTATTTTTTTCTTTAGTTGTGTTATTTTTTTTTGCTATTAACTTGTTTTTTTACTTACACAGGCTTAAGAGTTTATTTAGTGAAGGATGATCTGTCCACTTTACCTGAAGCTAGGAGAAAATGGAACAGGTAATATTATATAATATTATAGTGTTTTATTATCTATAACTCTATGTAGAGGCCATTAAAACATTTCTATGAATCAAAACTTAACTTATATATATTTCATTTCGTTGATTGTTGATGAATGATAATATGAATTTGACATCATGTACCGTGAATTTGACGTCATGTGCCACGAATTTGACATCATGTGCCACGAATTTGACGTCATGTACCGTGAATTTGACGTCATGTGCCACGAATTTGACGTCATGTGCCACGAATTTGACGTCATGTGCCACGAATTTGACGTCATGTGCCACGAATTTGACGTCATGTACCATGAATTTGACATCATGCACTCATGTATTTGACAACATGCACTCATGAATTTCTATATTATTTTTACAGATTGTTTTACATACACCAGCTGTTGAAGATAACTACGTTTAGTTTAGTTATATATTTAGTATATTTCATACTTAAATCAATTTTAGGATTGTTTTAGAATAAAATAACACATTATTTATAAAATATTGTAGTTAATTGATAAAAAAAAAACTATAAAATGTAATGAGATTTTTAGCTGTGATTTTGTACATATAAGTATTACTTGTGAACCTTTGGTCAACATGTGCGTCCGTCCGTTATTTAGTTTAATATTGATAATTTGAATGCATATTTGCTCGTTTAAATTATATATACATATATATATATATATATATTTTTTATTTATTTTCAGGGTTGTTATATATTTTTATTAAATAAAACTTATTATAACTGTATGTTTATTATTTTTTTTACAAAATCCATTATCGAATGAACAAAGTTTAATTATAATTTGGCAGTTAAATGATATAAATTGAAAAGAAATACTGTTTTTTATAATCTGATATATAACAATAAAAATAATCTAAAAATATAAATCTTATATTAAATCACATTTTAAAAATCATATTTAATACAAAAAAAAAATCAGATTTTTTAAATATATATTAAAAAAATATTTTTTTTGTTATTAAGAAGAAATTAAATTATTGCGCTATGTATACTAGGATTATATGATTCTTTATATACAGATAAAGATACACCATTTTTTTTTACATATTCATATAAAAAAAAGTTTCAAATTAATAGTCTTATACAATAAAGTCAACGCAAATAATTTCAGAAATATATTTCTATATATATAAACAAATATTTATATTCGTCAAACATATTAATAGCGCCATCTATCGGCTGTAATTGTAAAACTCAATCATATAAGAATTCAATCAAGTGGGAAAAAATTGTTTATATACCTGGTGACGAACAAACATACACAAATGTTTAATATATTCTTGACTCCATATTGCATAAACACATCAACAATATAATTGGATATAGTAATAAAATCAATTACTTTCAATTTACATTTTTATATACTGTCATAAAACTATTTTTTTTTAAATATTGATAAAATTAATACAATAATCATAAACTATTGATAACAGACAAATATCACGTAACTTTATCAGATTAATTATCAATAATTTATCAAAACCCTGAAATATATTTTATATTGGTTTTCAAAAACAATATATTACAATAAAAATAATATTCAACGCTGCCTTTATATTATATTAAATATATTTAGCATGTGTTTAGTTTTACAAAATTTATCGATTTTTTTATTTTAATATTATTTCATGATTTCATTGACATTAGCATTTGATAATTTAATATCTTTCTTTATTAAATTTATTTTATCAAACATGGAATCAAATACTTTCTCAGACGGGAAAACATTTATATGTTTTCCCGTCCCGAATGAACATTTATATAATATCAGATGTTTTTGTAATTTTGAATGAATATTTTTCATTTGAATGTTAAATTTAACTTACAATTCAAAATTGTCACTTGAGTTCAGTTTTTGTTGTCTGTATTTGTCAGTTTGCATACGTTGTTTTATTCACTATAAAGTAAAATTTTGGCTTTTAAAAGAAAAACTGATTAAACACATGACATAAAATAAATATATACCTAATTGGACCGGATATGCTGAATGAAGCAATTACTATTCGAATGTTTAACCAAATTTAAAGAAGGAAAGTTTGATACCAATATGAGTTAGTTAAAGAAATATAATGTTTTCAATGCTTAATGGAGATCTTAATTGTAATGTCTTTAATAATGTCTTATGTTTTTTTATTTTGTAAACCTAAATATAGTTTTGTAATATAAAACAGAAATATACAAAATTATATCATTTTTTTACATTTATTTTATATTATTGTACATTACATACAACACAGATTAAAAAAATATTTTTACAAATTAACACGCAAAAACACATTTTTTTGTAATAAAAAAAAATTTTACATTCTGTAATATTTACAACTAGTGTTCGTGTCCCATTGTAAGTAAAAGGGGCATCATGGCCCCCACGGCGAGTATGATGACGTCGCATATTTGAAGTCCTCCGAAACCCTTTTTGGGGGGAACGCCATCTTGGACGGGCAGGAGTGTGTGCGTGTGTGAGTGCGGATGTGTGAGTTCCGGTAGTACGTGCACTGTGGCCACGTACAGGAACGTACCGGCAGAGAACAACATTGCTATACCTGGAATGAATATATATTAAATAGTATAATAAGATATGATTTAAGAATAAAAAATAAAAAAATTACAGCTACAATAATTTTACATTATTTGTGTAAAAATCGATATTTTATTAATTATTTTTAGATATTGAAGATTGAATTTACACTTCATTCTTTGAGTTAAATCATTAGGTGTTGATTGAGTTTAGAATATATTGAATTCCATATCGGATTGCAGATTTATAATTATTATAATGGGACTTAAAATTTTCAAATAAATACATAACTGAGCTACTCGCCTTGATCAATATAGCATTAATATCTTTTTATCTTTTTTAATCTTTGTTAATCTCACCCGTAGCGTTAAAGTCGCTGAGCGTCTGCTTGCTCTCGTTGCCGATGCCGAAGTACGTCAGCAACGCGAGCAACGGAGCCGCGCAGGAGAAGATTAGCAAGTGCTTTCGTATCCTGTTCCTGGATTACAAATCACAATTATATAACCAAATGAAACATAATCAAAATCGGTCCAGTATATTTAAATAACCAACTCAAACATCATCAAAATCGATCCAGTACCTCTCGAGGCCGGCGTGGAGGAGAAAGGTCACCAGGCCGAAGGCGGCCGGCGCCTTGTGCAGCATGATGGCTAGGAATACTATCAGCTCGACGTCCGCGTGGGCTGTCGTCGCCGCCGCCCCCAGGGCGATGCCGTCCGCTGGGGGGAGGGAGGCGACGTTAACATTTTGATGTTGGATGTTATTTGGAAAGGTTTTTTTTTACAAAGTAAAAATCACGTTTTTTTTTATTAATCAAAAATCATGTACGAAATTTTTTTTCGCCTGTTTTGTTTAATTAGGAGGTTTAAGATTTTGAGGTTAAAATCTTAAACCCCCTAATTAAATGAGTTAAATATATTTTTTTTAAGATTTAACCAATAAACATCACTTACAAAAGTGTTTTTTTTTTTAACAATAGGAGTACTTAACGATCTAACGATTCGATGGGTGTTTTATTTTATATTTAATTAAAAATAAATCATATTTAAAAAAACTAATGGAAAAATATACTTTCATAAAATCCAAACTTAAAAATTAATATCAATTAAGAATAGCGTTAATAAAGCCACGTTAGGGTAAGGTTACTTGCTGTTTTTGTAAGATATTTTAAAGTAAATTTTAAGGACTTCTTGTACATTCAGGTCATAACAATTTTTTTACGTCTAAGAGTTACACAACGTGCAGTTTTTATTAAGATACCATGAAATTATCTAACGAAATCTTACGAAACGAAACGAACAATAATATTTATATATATCAGTTAACGTCACTTCAAAAAATAGTTTTATTGGTAATCTGTGATAATTTCACAAAAAAACTTTGTTATAAAATGAGGTAATTTTATAAATTGAAAATAAAAAAATACTTTCATAATCGGATTTTTTTATCATCTCTCTGGAATTATTTTTAATTATAGTGAAATATATTACAAAAACGTATATAATTTAAGCAACAATCACTGATAGCGCAACTCGTCGTGCATCACGTACGTAAATACATTACATTTTAAATACAAATTTTTAATAAGATATATTTAAAAATTCGACAAAAATGGCGTCAATAATGAGTATTGACAGTCAAGTTAAATATAAAAAATATGAAAAAATAATAAATGCAAAGTAGAATAGAAGTACAAATTGATAATTGTATAATATCTCACCGGCGGCGTGCACTACGAGTCCGACGGTGGCTGTCACATTCTTCTCCGTTGGATTTGACGGGTCATTATACCTGGATGACATTTGATCTACTAGGAGCATAAACACGAAACCTGGAAGAGATTTTTATTATTATGTAACATACACACATACAAACATAAAAAAATATAAGTTTAATAGTTATTAGAATACATATCCTATTCTGAGAATAGATTTTCTGAATTTGTTTCTTTGTTTTTTTTTTTCTGTTCTTTGTTTTCCTTAATAAATGAAAAAAAAAACTGAATAAAACATACACTTCTTAATTTTTTTATATTTAATTTAATTTCATATCTCATATTTTATCGTCCCACAAATATAAATTCATTACTTTTATTTTTTTACGATATTTATTCTTGCGCATATCCGAGAGACCAAATTAAAATACGAGTAGTAATGGTACACCCAACGATTATAATATGTATTTTATGTTATATATAGAAATATGAATAAGTTTGTTTGTTTAATACACTTTTAATCTTTTAGTACTCAACCAATCGTCATGGATTTCGCCGACCTGGGGTCAGGACAAGACTTGTTTTTCCCTTAAAAAAGTGTTATACCAACATAAAATGAGTGACAATCGAAAATAAACAGAACTATTTTATATCGTAACCGCAATTATGAAGCTAATATATTTTATGTGTGTGTAGAATCTATGCTTAATTATAAATAAAATACAAAGGACAATATGAGTGAGTTAATTTATAAAGAAATATAATATCTCACCTAAAACTAATGAAATACCGATAACAGAATGCAAGTCCTTGTTATCACTAGGTTCTGGTGTGTAGTCCTTCGTAACGAGCACTGTCCTCTCAGAGAACAGAGCTCGTACACCCTCTGGTATGATAACCGCTAATGCTGTACCTACAAGAAGGCCTGCACCGAAAACTGTGACTTTGAGAAGCTTTTCCTATAAAAGATTAAGTTTATTAGTAGGAATTTATATATATTGCAACAAACAAATTTTGTTAACCTAGAAATTTAGTATATAAAGCATTTTTTCCTACTATAAATATTATATGCAATTAATAAAATAACATATTTTTTTTATGTAGAAATTATTTGGTATACCCTGATAAATAAATAGTCTTAAACTAGAAGGATAAGTTTTTATAGAAATTATGTATTCAAAAACGCATATTACAAAAAAGGAGTAAGAAAACAGGCACATTAAAATGCCATATATTGAGTTTTTGGGTGATTTTTCCTTATAAGACCAGTTTGGATGTTTAGAATTATTAATATGTGTAAAAATAAGAAAAAATCACAATATGTATAGTACGAAGTACTTTCAAAATAAATAAAATGGTTAAAATCTCATAGCATAAACACAGCTGTTAGACTTTAAAGTTCGATACATTTAATTGTGGTGATATTGAAAATACTTTTAACGTCTTACCTCTGACATGCTCACATTAAGTGGTATACTTCCAGCGACATAGGACCCCACCAGCATCACTAAAGCTAACAAAACAAGGACCAGAGTTCCATCCATTTTTTGTAATATTGAAACACGTATTATAAACTGCTTAGAGTATAGTCTGAATGAAAGTCTCGTTAAAATTACTTATATTTCATGCTTTGTTTCACCGGTTTGAGTGATTTATGATTAATAATCACTTTAAATGTTATAGAAAGTAGTAGCTACAACCGACAGCAACGATATTGGCAAATTTTGACAACACGACAAATGGACAATCAATTGTCAACTGTCACATTTTACAATTTTACAATGCTTTAACAGTTCTAAGTGACATTACTATCAAGTATCAATAGTAAAGATATATACCTAGTTATAATAACTTCATTGTCACGTTTACGGTTCTATAGCATACAAATAAAAGTTGTGCTAACAAGGACGACTACTATTCTTTTAAATTATAATCCATAAGTTTTTTCGTTCTCACAACGCATGTATTCTAATAACATATGCAACGTAAACTTAGTATAGCATATAATCGTGTGGAAATGTTTACAACTAAAATGTTAAAATGTATGTAATGTTCTTTTAAAATGTATCTATTCTACTGAAATGTATCATCTACATGTGAATAGTAAAATTACTTCAATGTGTGTACGTTATTTTAATTATTTTTTTTTCTAATAAATATGTATTTTAGTGTCATATTTTTATTTTATTTTCAATTTTACCAATTTATTTTTAATACATTGTGGTGAAATTTTAGCCTAAGGAGTATCGTGTTATCCTGTGAAGTGTTACAAGGAACTTGTGGATGGATCGACATATACGAATCGATTATTTGTATTTCATTTGACTCATTATCTGTGGATACTGTTAAAGTGAAATGTCAAATTATAGAGTTCTATTCATTATGTCATTGCTTTTATATTTTTTATTCAACAGAACATTGCATAATTAAGTATATTTGTTATTATAGCCTTTGTAACTTAATACTGTAACTGGCATTTAAGGCAAAGGAGTTTCTTGAGGTGGTGAAAACTTTTTCAAAACCAAGTAATTGTTTAAATACAAGCTGTGGTAGGGTCCTTGGAAATCCACTGAAGTTAAAAAACAAGTGATTGTATTTATACTTAAACAGATCGAGTTTTCGTTGCTGGTAAGCACATAACCATAATATCGAGCAAGTAAGCTGATTTATAAGAAAATGTTTTTTTGGTTAAATAATGGCATCCTGACATTATTGACATTACCGGGATTGGTTATAACAAAATTGTAAAGTAACAGAGTGAGTAAAGATCAATATTTCTTAAAGAGAAACATCAGTCTGATATTAATTGCTAAATAACCTGTGATATGAGACATGTGTTTGTGGATATTGTAAGGAAAAACAAGTGGAATGTGGTTGAGTGTTAACACTTCAGCCGGGACATGATTTCAATTCTCGTTCAGAGGGACATCTGCCTTTTAGGCATTCTCCTCCTTTTAGGCATGTGAAATAAAAAAAATAAGTAAATGAATGAATAATAAGCAAACCAATTAAATTTTATAAGTAGATCTTCAAACAAAACATTTTGAACTTTGGTAATTACTTGAATTGGATAAGGACGGAAGAAATGGAAACCTGACGTAAATAATATTTTTTTATTTTCAAAGTAAGAACATATTTATCCATATAAAAAATCACATTTAGAAAAATCACAATTTTTTCATCAGTCTCTTTCAAATCGTCCTTTTGTCATCTATTGTCAAAGTAAAGGGACGGAACAACAAATGACAAAAATAAAAAATTCTAAAAACTTTTTCATTCGCTTGAATGACATGCAACTTTTAAAAATCAGCCTTCTAAGTAGGAAAAAGGACGGACAACCTATAAACGAAGGTAACTAACAGAACAGTCATAGAGCGACGGAACACAATTCCTTTCATCAACATAAAGGAGGGTTATCAAAAACTTCAAATAAAAATACAGTAGAAGCCAAGCGGCTTCTACTGTATACACTAAGCAGTGTGATCACGTTAGGCCAACTTCATTTGATAACATTAACCGAATGATTACATTATGCGAACAGTAAATATCAAACAAGATTTTTTTTATAATACATAATAATACAAATGATGGTAGTAATTGTTTTCAATAATGAAATTGGGTTTATTGCACAATTTTGATGTTCTTACAAGTTATACAAGTTCTTACAAGTACTTAGTTTTTGCAGTCTATTTGAAATATTGATCGAGTGTTGTTTGGCATTTATTATTGTTTAAAATACTTTGTATATAATTTTCAAATTCATATAATTTTTTGAAGTTTGTTCCACGGTATTGTACGCCACGTCGAAGAATATCCCAAGCTGCTTGCATCTGGGCGTTTGTCGGAGGTTCTGGGATGTTTTCATCCTCATCCGATGAATCAGATTCTTCTTCTGAGGATTGTTCACCAGCGACCTCCTGACAAATGTCTTCTAAAGTCATTTCATTGGTTGTTTGGAGATCTTGGTCCATATCCACCCAATCTGCGAATTCCTGTTCGGCCAATTCTGGAGCTGTAACATAAATTTTACAATTTTATTAGGTAAAATGACACAAAACAACATAAATGTAGGTTTTAATTTTTAATAAGACTTACTTCCGAATTCTGGTTCGTTCTCTTTATCACTTAGTTTTGAAAATCCACCTTTTCGAAAGCAGTTCCGTACTGTTTCCGGAGAAACTTCACTCCAAGCTCTCACTAGTAAATGCATCGCATCGAGGATGGTGATTTTTTTTTCAATTTTATTTGCATCCATTTCAGCTTCGTTTTTGTCCAATTCAGCAATGATTTGACTTCGTATCATTGTCCTGTAGTGTGCCTTGAATGTCCGTATGATTCCTTGATCACAAGGTTGGATCAAAGACGTTGTGTTTGCGGGCAGAAAAACAACGTTAATATTTTTCAGAGCCACCGTAATCTTGTGACCAGTACAATTGTCCACCAACAAGACAATTTTTCGTCTCAGTTTCTTATCCCACTTCAGTAGCCAGGAGTTGAACAAAGCACTTGTCATCCAAGACTTACCATTGGCATCATAGGGCACTGGTAAAGATTTAACGTTCTTAAAGCAGAGCGGCTTCTTAAATTTTCCAATAATCAGAAGTTCTTCCTTGTCTCCTTCCATATTCACACAACACAGCGCGGTTAATCGTTCTTTTGCAGTTTTGCATCCTTTAGCTCGTTTGTTTCTGTATTCGTAAGTCTGATTTGGCATCGCACGATAGTAAATTCCAGTTTCGTCGGCGTTGTAGATATCCTTAGGAGAGTATTCTGCAATAATTTTTGGCCATTCTGTTTTGATCCAGGCAGCAGCTCCTACCGCATCAGCACTTTTTTCTTCGCCGTGAAGGGATCGGTACACAATATTCTCGCGTTTTTTCCACCGATTGAACCATCCATCGGTTGCGCTGAATCCATCCTTGCCCATGGTCTTTGCGATTTCTTCAGCTTTTTGACGCAAAATTGGTCCATTAATTGACGCATTTTTTTGACGATCATTTCCAAACCATATTTTTAAGGCCGACTCAACTTGTTTATCTTTTCCAGACCGTTCTCTCTTACGTTTCAAATTCTCGTTTGAACGCGCCGAAGTTTCTATTGCGGATTGGTTTTTAACAATTTACATAAGAGCGGTTGAGAGATTCCAAGTTTAGCTGCGGCATCGCGTTGACTCATTTTTGGTAACTTCTTGAACTTGTCGAGAAATTTTAATTTTTCTTCGTTAGACAAATCCCAATGTTCCCCACAGGTTTGTGTATGGCACAGTGCTTTACTTCACTTTCGTGGCCCTGTTTTTTTGGTAAGGGCAATAGCGGCAGAGTTTTCTCTTTTCCAGCTGGTCCGATCTCTCCACTTCTACAGCAGGCGAATTCACCTCCACTCCTACGACTTCTTCAATGATATTTCTCAGTTTTAGTAATTTAATAATAGTAATAGTATTTTTTTTAGTTTTAGGGAATTTGCAGTCGCTTCAACGTGCGTGCTTTCGCCAAACTCAATGCAAGATCATTAACAAACTTGAATCTCGTTTTTACTTCCGAATCTGGAAACAGTTGATAGAGCGTGTACGAGTTTGAGGAACAGACAGCCATGATATGGTAGAACACTGCCTGAGGCCATCTCCGGGTTCATAACCTTTGTGCCAAACTTTGCTGGCTTCTTGGGCATGTAAATTTTGACCTTTACCCTACCTCGAAATTAAATTAAAGTTTCATCGATTGTTCCATGATTCCCCATTGAATAGTTGTCCTGGCAGTTTTTCACGAAAAGGCTGAGGATGTTGGAAATGCAAACAGCGTTTGCAAGTCTTTCTGGTCGAGAGGCCGAGTCGTCAAATCGGAGGGCTCGCAGGAGAATGGAGGACATTTTCTCGGACATAATTCCACGAAATAATGATCTTCCTGTAACTGATGTGGAAAATAAGGAGCTGAGGCGTTCCTTAAAAGATTTGAATATGGAGCAAAACAAAATTATCGCAAACAGAGAGTTCAACTCATCTTCGTCCACTTCTTGGTATTCAACGGAATCCGGTTTCTTTACTTTTGTTCGCATCGATTGTAATTTTGCATTTGTATATCTGAGAATTTTTGAGACCATATCGGTAGTGAAAAGAAGTAAAACAGTTCTTTTTACCTTTGAAGCTTTGGGATTGCTGTGATGTACTCGAAGCGGTTCCTAGCGATGTACTGGGCTGCTGTCCATCTTGGTTTGTGATGTCTTCTTCAAATGAAGGGTTCTGAGCAGAATTGTCAGCAGGATTGCCATCATCCTCATTGACCGAAGTATCGCCAATACTTGCTGGGTTTTAATTTTCATCTGATGAATGATTGTTCATTCCAGAGGTGGGTTCCTTAGCCACAATATTATCAGCACTCGTTGAGCAAACATTTACATTTACCAAGTCTGCCAACATGTCGTAGTCTGAGCTAAACTCTTCTGAAGAGATTTCGAGTTCATCTTCAGCAGGAACGTAGAAGTCCAGTGAATCAACGTCTGAGTCGGAGTCACTCTGGTTTGAGGAAGCGACGAGGGCCAATATTTTTCTTGTCCTCTCCGAAAAAATTTAATTTGTTTTCTTCTCTATTTTCTGTGAAAATTCTTCTCTATTTTCTGTGAAAAGAAAAGAAAAAATAAATAGGTACTTCTAATTGTAGATCACAATGGATCCTAATAATAGGATGTAATAGATTGTTATTAGGTACCTAAAAACTAATAAAGTGACCTGCAAAGTAGTTTCGAAGAAACTGACGGTAAAGATTTGACACACTATCTGGCTATCTCGTTATTTTAAATATTTTGGCGTGAAATTCATACCAAGTTTAGGACATAGATGGTTGAAGTTTACCCTGTAGAAGTTTGGTTTTGGTCCTAACAGCCTTTCAAAAGATATTGCTCCTCAAGTGCGAAATGGACAGATTCACTATTACAAAGCTACTCTTGAGATAGCAAAATTATTTACTCAAAGGGACATCTGCTCTTATGGCATCAAAAACGAACACACTCTTAGAGGGATATATGCCTTTTCAACATGTATGCCTAAAAAGCAGGCAATTTGCACTTCACTTAGAGGGACACATGCCTAGAAAGCAGGAAATCCATGTACACACAGCGGGACATATGCCAAAAAGGCAGGGTATGTTGTAGTAAAACTGTAACTTACCGCCGTATGGAAGAGAGTCCAGGTTCTGTGACGCTTCCTCCCTCACCGCTGATAGATTACTGACAATGTCTTAGGAGGAGAGACTGCCCGTTGCAGCAGGAGCGCGCCTAGCGATGGAAATGTGAACTGAGAATGCTTAACCCTTAATTTGGCAGAATTTTTTTTTTACATAAACCGATTTTTTTTTATTGAAATCGGGTTTAAGACGTTTTAAGGCATTACAAAAAAATACGAAAAAATATCTTTACGTTTCAGTTTTCCTGAAAACTCATGTATGACACAGCATACATTGCCAAGTGAATAGAAAACCAAGGGATCAAAGTCGTGTATGCTGGGATATACATTGCCAAGTGCAGTGACTAATGAAATACCAACGGAAGTGAGTCCTAAAACTTATGAAATTTCGACGGGAGTTTATCCAGGAGCAGGAATAGCAAAAAAAATACAAAAGATAATAATAGTATAAACGTTTATTGAACTGAAATGACTAATTTACGCCTTTACATGGTAATCTAATTGACAGTTTCTGGGATTCTTCCCTGTTACGAAACATAGCCGCACTTTGCATTTCATGCACAATACAGTGGTAAGCTTCTGACATAGCTTGCACCTGCCTTGAGTGGTCATTATCATAAAATGACCAATGGCATCGTATCGTAACGATTCCACTGGGTTAGCTGATGGCACACCTTTTCTGGCTTTGTCATTTTTATCAGCACGACCAAATTTTTTCAGGCCTTCGTATATTTCGTACCTAAAATCTTTTAGAGGTATATATTGCTTGCTTGATTGAGCTTGATCCCGCCTATATAAAAGCCAGGCATTATTTATGCATATGTCAAGTATTTGAACAAAAATACCTATGTACCAACGCCTACTTTTAAATGGTGTTTTATAGAGAGATATAAGCATGTCGGCTAAGTCGACTCCCCCCATATGTTTATTATACTCCTTGACTATTTGGGGACAGTCGACATCGATTTTGCTTTTTGTCTCCTTACAGTATCTTTTAATTTTTTCGACAGGTTCTACGCCTACATATGAACTAATTAGGGTAACAGGTTTGTTATCGTTCCATCTCACTACCGATAATCTATTTTTGTTGCACACTACTTGTGAATAACTTCCTCTAGGCTTCTTTTTCATCTCTTTCTCTGAAGGCAACACTTTTTCTGCTCCTCTAAGTCTATTGTTTCTTATAGTCCCCAAACCAAATATACCGTATTCTTCGCGTAGAATGTAAAACAGCTCAGGGCAGGAAAAAAAATTGTCACAGAAAACAAAAGCCGGTTTGAATTTTATGCTTTGACATAAAGCGATTACAATTCGTCCTCCGAAACCTATAGAAGCTTCCTTATCTGAAAACGTGTAAAATCTGAATGTATCTTCGCCACCATAAAGAAGAAAATCATATACCATGCCTGAGACTCCGGCGCGGACATAATTTTTGAAACCCCACTTGTTGGGTTTGTCCTTCATATATTGACGGCGTTTTCCAGCTTTGGTTCCTTTATACGGAATCATCATCTCGTCTATACTAAACTTCCGTTCATTTTCCTGTGCTAGACAATTTTGTCTTACTTTCTGCACAAATGGCCTCACTTTGTAATATCGGTCGGAATCCTGTATATTATTGTCAACGAAGTGCAAATTGCGACGTATTTGTTGATATCGTTTTAGTGTCATCAAATCTGCTACTAAGTTATACTTGTATCGTAAACTCCAAAAGTCCGTATATGCTGGCATATTCACGACCCCCATTATAATATGTATGGCTAGAAAATCGCGAAGCTCATCTTCCGTCAAACCAAGTGAACGTCCAGTGTTTCCTATTGAGTAAGAATTTGTTTGCTCTACGATATCTGTTAGAATGTCTGGCGAAAAAAATTTATAAAAATAATCCATCGCTGATATATCCGGAACATCTGTATAATTGGAGTCTTCTTCTATAATAGCTCTGTGTCGAAAAACGGCTTTTTTCCACTGATAGTTCAAAGTAAATTTTTTCATTAGTCTCGGTCTTTTCAGGACAGGAACGGTGGGCTGACGACGTCGGGATCTGGTTTTTGGATTTGGTGGATTTACTGGAGTAAGAGGAGTTGTTGGGAGTGACGGAATATCACTCAGCACCGGTACTTTATTGCAATTTGGTTCTAAAGACGGACTTGAATATACTGTTTGAAAAATAGGCGTAAGTGGAACATTGTCGCTGTTGTAATGTTCGTCATCATCTACAATGTTTAGTCTTTCCAAGGAAGAATGAATAGAAGGTGCTGGAGAAGAAAATGAAGAAAGCGGGGTGCGTACACAAAATTCCTCTTCGACATCTGAGCGCTCGCTATCGTCAGAGGGTGCATTTTCAGCAGGCACAAGAGCTAATATTCTACCACCTCGAGTTAGTAGCGTTTGCTGGCAACAAAGAAACAAAAAAACATGCTTCAACCAAAAACAAAAAGCAATCCCAAATCACAAATACATGCGGTATCTTGCAAATTACAAATAAAGCATTTCATTACAAACTTGGCAATGTATGCTGTGTCATACAGATAAAACGAAGGGTCTTTCATTACGAATTTGGCAATGTATGCCACAGCATACATCAGTTTACCGACCAAAATAAACTCAAAACACAAAGTCACCATACACAAAAACATATCAAATCCATTCGATTATACTGTTATGCATAAAATATAGTTCATAAAAACACCACAAACCATGTCAAACCAAGTTAAAATAATATAAATACCTTAGTCAACACAGATGAGCTACGCCGGGCCGCCATTTTCTAGACCGAATGTCAAAATAAGTGTTGCCAGAGACGTGTTTTATTTTTCCTTATAAAAATAATTAGTATTGCAATGAATTAAAATGATTTGTGACACAGACATTTTTATTAAACTATGTCAAATATTTTTACAAAGTTAATGTATGCCAGTACATACACTGCCAATTTAAGGGTTAAAAGGCCTATGTCCCGGCCAAAGTGTTAAATGAACAAGCAGAAGTTTCTGAACATAAAATTATACATAAATGTGAATGTATTTATCACTAAATGGACAACCACAATCATTAAATTTAGTATGAAACAGTGAACAAATATATCATAATTGTTTCCACTTTAGATTCTTTAAAAAATCCTATTTAATTAAATATGACAGCTGATATGCGGTGGTGTGAGTCTGAGGTGAGGTTATTCTTCATCATCTATGTATCTATGCATTTCTTGTTTATTTTGTTTTTTTTTCTATTTGTTGTTGGGGATATTATATGCAATATTGCAAAGTAAAGTAGCTTTACTTTGCAATATTGCATATAATATCCAATATGTTTAATTTAATATTACTTGTGGGATTTTAATTTTATTATTCTTGTAGATTATATAGAAATTTTCTACTAGGCCAGCCCTGGAATATAATCGGTCAGCGAGATGTCTGGTGAATATGGAGGATGTGGCAAAAGTTCATATTTCAGAGAATTTAACTTGTCAACAGTGATTGAAGCTTTATGCGGTCTCGCGATATATTGCAAAAATATTACGCCATGCCGATTGAGCAATGCTGGTTGTTTTTTCACGAGTTTTTCATGCATGTCATCAATTTCACGGCAATAGGACTCCGCTGTTATGGTTTTGCAGGTTGTAGAAAGGAATAATGGATAACTGCTTTGGCGCTCCACCATATGGTAACCATAATCTTCTTTTGGTTGAATTTCGGCTTAGGGGTGTGTTCTGGCTGTGTATTCTTATTAACCCATTTGCTTGATCGTTTTCTATTTTTGTACAAAATCCAATTTTCATCACAAGTGATGATTTGGTGCAAAAACGGCAATCGTGCATTGCGTATCAACAAAGATGCGCACTTACTCTTGCGGTCCACCATCTGTAGTTCTGTCAGTTCGTGCGGTACATATGAGTCCAATTTTTTTACTTTATATTTATTGCACGCAGATATTTCAACACAGTCGTATGGCTAGTTCCTAGCTTAGTCCCAAGTTCACGAATAGTTGTATCCGGATTAGAGTTCACAGTCGTCTTTAATTCCTCGTTATCAATATGGACCGCTGGTCTTCCCCGAGGGTCATTGACGATGCTCAAATTGCCAGAACGTAATTTTTGGAACCAATATCAAGCATTTTTTCATTTGTGCATCCATCTCCAAATACTTGATTAATATTTCTCGAAGCTTGAGCTGCACTATGGTTGAATTTGTACTCATATAAAAAAAGTAAATGTAAATCACATTTTGTTTCCTCTGGTTTCAGAGAAATATAAAATAAAAATAAACAAACAAAAATAATAAAACACAAACATGATTTTTTTTTACAATGTGAGTAGAGTAAGAAGAATATCTTTAAAATTTATAAATAAAAATATCGAGCGCACGTTGCAATGAATCTCTCTCAGTCGCAGTTGAACACAGACTAACCAAAAACGCCCGTTTCATAGTTTCCAACCTAATATATATGCCTTTGAATTTCAAGTGATTTCATACATGAAAGTATTTTTTCAAGTCCAAGTTGTCTTCACTTGTCAGTCTTTTATCAAAGGCCTCCTCCATCATCTCCACTCGTCTCTGTTCCTTGCTAACCTGCTCCAGGCCATATCTGCATAAATGGTTAGTTCGTCCTCCCATCGTTACCATGGTTTTCTTCTCCTTGTTTTACTTTCTGTGGGGTACGGTGATCTTCACGCTCCACTTATCTTTGCCTCTACTCATATGCCTAACCTATTTTATATAATTTTCTAATGATGGTCTGTATGTTTCGAACCTTTATATTTTTTTAATATCTTTTATTCTGACTGGATTTGTTATCTTAATATTCATCATGCTTCTCTCCATAGAGGGCTGGTAAATGTTGTTTCTTATTGTTTGTTTTAATCCCCTTAGAGTGCACACTTCTGCCAAGGACTTATTCATATTCGTGCACACTGGGTTAAATTGACCCAGTGTGCACGAATAAGTTCGTATCGTGATCGCATCGTTATATCTCTGTAAAATATACCTTTTTTGTAGTTTAGTATCTACATTTTATGACTGCAATTGGGTTTTTTCGAAAAAACAAAAATTGTATGCAAAAACTTGAGCTTAAAATGGAGCATGCATTGAAAAATGCATATTTTTACAAAAAAATCGTATTTTTTTGCTTTTTTATTAAAAAAAAAATCCCTATGGGACGTTGAAGAGAAAGAAGGTGTAAACATACAAAAAAAAACATAGTGTCGATCAATCTTGCAAAAAATATATTTATCTCGAGGTTTGAAAATGAGATATTTTCAATAGAGTAAAAAATGGGAAAAAACTATGTGTAGGAGCAATTATTTATTCAATATGCCAAAAAATAAACAAATTAGGATTTTTAATATAAAACACATAAATTTCATTCGTTTGGGCGACATTCGACGCATAAGTAGACTCGATGCTTGCTGTACATTGGCCTCTTACACTTTGGGCACTGAAGTTTCATCTTGTGATCGTTTGCGTAACTGCAGAGAGCACATCGAACGCGTTTCGTTAATCCTGGTCTATTATCATCTTGTGGGACCTTTCCACCTTCGTTCAGCATAACTTTGATGCTCGCTACTTTCCCAGGTTTTGGACACGGCGTCTCGTGCAATCTCTGGCGAAGGAACAGTCGTAGTAGGTGCAATGTTTTTTTGGCATTCACGAACAGACAGTTTTCTTTTTTTGTATATTTGCATTCAATGTTGTGCAAATGTGAAGGATTCTACTGTTAGCTACTGCCTGGTCGAGAATGCCAAAAAAGAACCGCATTGGCCAGCGTTTCGTTTTTCGCGAAACAGTATTGCGATGACACAGTTGGTCGTTCGTCGAACGTTCCAACTTTTGTGGAATTATAATGTTCGACCATTAATGGTTTCCAACTACTACCATTTCTACCTTCATGCTCATGAGATGTTTTTCGTCCTCCATCTTTTTAGGTCTAGACGTTTAAAATGTCATATAGATCGTTTCAGCCAAAACGCCATAAATATGGTTACAGTCATCCTGTCAATAGTATCCAAGCATTCTAATTGTTCAAAAAAAGGCATTGCCAACGCATTCTTGAAATGTAAACTACACACCTCAGCTGTTTATCAATTTTGCGGGGATAATGTCCAACTCTATCTTGACGTAGGCCTTCGATAATTGATGCAACTTGCCTTGATTTTCTTTGTTCACCCTGGCGTAAATAAAATCGCGATATGTGTCGTCGGTACATGAGCTGATCCATAGGATTATTGTTACACATTACATGTAGCGCCAGGCATTAGAAACAGCCATATGTATCATATATGTAAATATAATCCACCACCACTTTTTTCCGTGAACAGGAATTCTACATAATGTGACAGACTGGTCAAGTTCATCAACACCTCCTATATTGTTATTATAAGTTTGGAACAAACGTGGTATGGCCACCTCTATCTTCTCCTTTTAGACTGGACACCAGCGTTTGACAGTTCTGAGAGGTTCGATAGTAGTTGCCATGGTACATACACTATTAGCTTTCCATCTAACCAGTAATATTTCACCTTTCTTGTCAAATCTGTAGTCGTGGCACTTTTTAACTTTTTCATTTCCTTTGCGCTTTTAAAAGGGCATTTTTTCGTCCTATTTTTTCGTACAGTTCCTGTAGTACGATAATCTAGGCTTCTTAATTTTAATAAAAGGTTGCAGCTCGTAAAAAAGTTGTCAAAGAAAACTTCATGATTAGCTGAGGTACAGTTCAGTTTCTCTAATAAAGTTTTGACTACGCAGGAACTCAGAGGATCAGAAGTTCGTGATTGCAATATTACGCAGTAAAAATCAAATGACTAACAATATCCGGTCGAACTAGCTGCTACCTAATTTTTGTATCCTAAACGAACTGGTTTCCTACGAATAAATTGTTTGGCGAGATGGTGGCAATAATATTTCACCATTGATCCATCGACAGATATACGATCGTGAAACACTCCCCACTGCAAGAACTTCTGCATAAGTTTATCTGCCAAAGGTCTTACTTTGAACATTTTATCGTTCAATGTTGCTGCTGAGTCGTGATCTACAAGATGAAGGTTTCTTTTTATATCACGAAATCTATGCCTTGTCATGGCTTTGCTGACCCATTCAACACCTATGTCTTAATCTAACGACAAATTGTCAAATATTTGTCCAGGGTTGAGGCCCTTTAGTTGTTCACCAATAGCTTTTTTCTTATCAGAGACTTCAGTTGAACTCTGAAAAGTCAAAGAATATTAAGGGGTACATTTGCGCCAGATTGAGATTCGAAGAAGATTGGCGAGTAGCACGAGCATCAATCATCGTCTTTTTTTGACGCAAGTGTAGAATCCTCGCTACTACGAGCTACTATAGCGTCCATTTACATCAATACATCGCTGCATTCGATGGAACCATTGAGAAAAGCACCTTGCCCACTCGGCCTTAGGGGTCTCTTCGACGGCGTTTTGAAACGCAGCCACTGCTTCTTCGGCGTCTATAAAACTTTTTCCTCGAAGTTTTTCTTTTATTTTCGGAAATAAATAAAAATCGCAGGGGACCCAATAATTCCACGTCTGAGGTCACCAAATAGTCGCTCGTTTGCCTGGCGGTGTGCGACGAGGCATTGTCGTGATGAAGGAGGATCCTGCTTCGAGGTCGTTTCTCTCGAACTTTTTCCAAGACAAGTGGCAAACAATTGTTAGTATACCACTCTGCATTAACCGTTTTCTGATCCTCTAAGACTACTGTCGCGTAATGACCTGTCTTTCCGAAGAACGAGGTCACCATCTTTTTTCCAACACTTCGACCTCTCTTCACTTTAGTTGGCAACTCTTCGGAAGGAAACACCCACTGAGCAGACTGTCTTTTGGTTTCCGGATCATAACAGTAAATCCAGCTTTCGTCACCCGTTAGTATGTCGAACACAGCATTTGAGTCACCTCCGTTAAATTTTTGGATCATTTCTCGCCACCAATCAACACGGCGGAGTTTTTGAGCCTCGGTCAACTTATGCGGTATCCAGCGGGCACAACGCTTCCTGACCGCTAAATGTTCATGGAGGATGTGGATGTGGATGTGTTCATGAGGATGTGCACTTGACTCATACCTATGCCTAGACTTGTCCGAATCTGCTGATAGGTCACTCTTTTGTCAGTCTCTATCATACGCCGCACAACACTGATGTTATCTTCAGTCGTCGCTGTAGAAGGCCGTCCCTCACGCAAATCATCGGTGAGATTAGTTCGACCACGTTTGAATTCATTAAACCAGTTGTAAACTGTGGCACGAGATGGGGCTTCATCGTGAAAAGCCAATCGAAGTCTATCATAACTTTCTTGTTGACTTAAATGACATCGAAAGTCATAAAAAATCATTGCACGAAAATTTTCTCGGCTTAAATTCATTCTGACGTGCACAGACAATTTTCAATTTGCCGCCAAATCGTAAAACAAATGACAAATGAATGAAATGTACACTCAATAATATTGGTAAAGAGTTCTATTTTCAAAATTTAAACTATTTTTTTTAATATAATGCTTTTAAGTGACCAGTTCTAAAAACTTTCAGTTTGGCCCTCGTATTATCCTCTCGATGCCTAAATATCTCAATAGTACCAGGTACGTCTTGCGGTGTTTCACACGCCGCCATATCCTCGTCTGCACCCTCCTCTTCATCAGTTAATGCACTTGGAACAAATGGTATGATAGCTAAGTCACGTTTGTCATCTTAGCTATCCTGTAACAAGGCTTCGATAGCTTCCTGAAAGCTATGGTAACTATTTTGAGCTGTAAATCGCTGTTTCTGCATTGCAAAGTATCTGAAAGAAAAAACTATTATTTTATTTACGTACGAGTATGTTGTCAGTGTACAGTTACATTTATTTCAGTTTTATTTTAGTAATATGTAATTCATTTAACAGTTTCTCATATCTTTCCTTTACATCTAATTCAGCGAAATAAATCGAAATAAAATACTTAGAAGCACTAATTACTTTAAAAAATCTAAAATAATTTACTTACTTCGATGACGTTTCCGTAACACAACTTTAACCGGCACTTTTTAAATAAAAATGTCGCACTATTCACTTATTATTAATGAATACACTTAAAGAACCTTACAATTAAGTAAAATAATGAGGTTCTTAAGAGTTTTGGAATTTATGCCGATAAGTATAGCTATACTCAAATGAGTGCGGTGACTTCTAATGAGTTAATATATTTACTTCTACTTTTAATTTTTCTATTTACTTGTTTGTTTTGACGTTTGTTACGAAAGCATAGCCAAGGGCAATTCTTATAGTAAGCACCAACTTGGTTTCACACGGTTAAATGCTGACACCACACTTCGAGTATCCTAAAGACGACACCATACGGCTTGCATTCTCACCATCGATGGGAATCGAGGATAAAATATATTCATTCTTGGGTCAATCGCTGACCTGGAATCACCCTTTTTTAGTATTAATTAATTATAAGTTTTAATTGTAACTCTTTAATATAATTTTATAAAATAATTGTTTTTCTTTGCATCCTTCGCTGCCACCAAACTTAATTGGCGCAGTCGGTAGGATATTCGAGATAAATTCGGTACGCGTCGCGTCAAGATTTCCCCTAATATCGGTGCGAGATCCCGCGTGACTAACCGATTTCGAGTATCCGAATCTACATACATCGTGGAGGCCAGCGGAGGTGAATCCGAAAATCGATTCGGCAAAGAAAATCATTTTCATGTAAGTACTCTGAATCTTTCAAGTCCTTACCTATCCTAATTTTTAACGTTATTCTTATCCTTTCAATTTATTTTATTATTCCATTAGATTGTCCAAGTAATTTAATATATAAATACTATTATATATAATTTTTAGAGTGTTAGATTAGTGTTCAAAATTTTTCATCCGAGAGAAAACAGTAGCCGTAGTTTGTGTAAGGGTAGATCTAGCAGGCTCGATACTATAGACGAATTTAGGCAATTAAAAAAAATTTTATACCTAATATTAAAATGTCTCAAGATATAATGGGTGAGATATACAAGTCACTTAGAGTTTTGCCTGATTTTGACGGTAACCCCCATGTGCTAACAAGATTTATAAATTTATGTGATCAATTAGTACTTGCATATTTTAAAACAGAACCGGGTTATGAGTTAACCAATTTGGCCCTTAGTAATGGTATATTAAATAAGATTACAGGCTCTGCAGCTCGATTGATAAATTCCAAAGGTATTCCTGAAAATTTGTTCGGTATTCGTAGTGCACTTATTAATAATTTTGCTGACCATCGAGACGAGACCACTTTTATTTAACGATTTATCATTACAAACCCAGAGGTCTTCAACCCCACGGGAATTTTACGAACGTGTTCAAAACTTATTCAGCACTATCATGACATACGTAACGTTGCATGAAACCGTGGCTACTACATTTGAAGCTAAACGTAATCTTTATAAGAATTAACTCTACAGTGCTACTTGCGTGGTCTTAAGGACCCCTTAGGCTCTAGGATACGTTGCATGCGTCCCGAAACGATAGAAAAGGCTTTAGAATTCGTACAAGAAGAGCTTAATACATTATATATGCAGCAGCGTGCTGAGGGTTTACCTAATAAAAAGGATAATTTGAATAATCATAATGTGTATAGACAAGACTATTTTATTACTTTACCTAGTTTCTCGGAATTTAAAGAAAATGATGACGTAACCTTTTTTATTCTTAATTTTCATAATTATTTTGATGGCATTATTGGTTTTGATTTGTTAAATTCGTGGGACACTAACATTGATTTTAGACGCAAGAAATTAATTACTAAAAATACCGAATTGCCTATTATTATGTATGACGCTCGAAATACAAATCTTTATCAAGAAATAATACCAGCTCAGTCATCCAAATTAGTGAAATTGCCAATAAACTCCAAGGACGGAGATGTATTTGTTCCTGATCAGATAATAAGTAATTGTTTAATTTCTGATTGCTTTACAAATGTGAAAAACAGTCGAGGTTTAGTACAAATTTCAAATAATTCAAAGAATGATGTAATCTTTTCAATGGATCGGCCTATTACAGCTGAGGTATTCAATATTGAATCTAAGCAATTAAAACAATTATCCGATCGTACAAAAGAAGTTCTATTGCGTCTCCGTACAGATCATTTGAACCCAGAGGAAATAGCTAATTTAAAAACCTTATGTGCACATTATTCGGATGTGTTTTACCTTCACGGAGAACCCTTAACATTTACGAACAAAATTAAGCATAAAATTAAAACAAATGATGAGATCCCAGTTCATGTTAAAAGCTATAGGTACCGGTATGTCCATAAACAAGAGGTTAGAAGTCAAATCAATAAAATGCTTGAACAAAATATAATTAGACCTTCGGATTCCGCGTGGAGCTCTCCTATTTAGGTGGTGCCTAAAAAGGCAGATGCTTCGGGTAAAACCAAATGGCGATTAAAATTATCCGAATACGATTTCTCAGTCATTTATAAGCCAGGTAAATATAATACAAATGCTGATGCCTTATCCCGTTTAGTAATTCATAACGAAGAATTAAGTTCAATAGCAGTAAATGCATCTGAAAATGACTAGCACTATTACAGCTTCAGAAGCTGATAGAGATAATTCTAATACCCTAACAGTTCATACCGACAATGAAAATCCTATTTTGGAAATCCCGATTTCTGACGAACCCCTAAATAAATTCACAAAACAGCTAGTTTTAACAATTGTAAGCAATATTAAAGGAAGACCAATAGTTTCAAAACCTTTTGAAACAGACACACGTATCACTGTTCAATTGTCAGAAAATAATCTCGAAGAAGATATCATTAATGTTATCAAAGAATATGTTCATCCCAAAATTAAAACAGGGTTACTCATAAATCCCCCATTAGCAATGTACTCGGTTATTCCCATAATACAAAAGGCTTTTAAAAGTTCAGCTATGAATTTAATACTAGTTAAAAAGGAATTGGAAAACATAAAAGAATACTTAAAACAACAAGAAATAATAAGCAAATACCACGTAGGTAAAACTAATCATAGGGGTGTTAATGAATGTCATCTCGCCCTATCTCATAGGTATTATTGGCCAAAAATGCGAGAGCATATAACCAAGTTCATTAACAAATGTATAATTTGTGGTCAAGCGAAATATGATCGCAACCCTATTAGACAACAATTTCGTATTGTCCCTCCACCGTGTAAGCCTTTCGAAGTTGTTCACCTAGATTTATTATCTATACAGAGTGAAAAGTTAATAAAAATAAAATGACCAAAGCTTTTAATTTAATTCATGAGTCTAGTTTAAGTTACAGAAATGAATTAACAAATACTCATAATAAGTCTAGAGAGCCCGAAAAGCAATTCTCCCCGATCAACAAATATTTATTAGAAACCCTTTTGCTGTTCGTCAAAAGATAGCGCCGCGTTACACACATGATACAGTTAAAGCTGATCTCCCGATACATATATATACATGCAAAAAAGGCGGGCCAATTGCTAAATCTAGATTAAAGAGAGTTCTTAAATAAAACTTGAAAATCTAGATGATGGTCCCGGCATTTTACCTTTTAAACTAGGTCTTTGTCGCATAGTGTCTCATTATCACTCATTCTTGAAGTATATCGATATCCACGAATTGCAAGACAAAGTAAATACAGTTCATATCCAATTAAGCAATATAATCTCTAATCTTAATAATAAAACTTTTTCTTTGTTTGAGCCCCATACTAACTATTTGAAAGAAAAGCTTCAAGTCGTTATAGAACAATTGCAGTCATTTGAAATTAGCCGCTCTAAAAGAGGTCTCGTTGATGGTCTCGGGTCCGTAATAAAAAGTATTACCGGTAATCTTGATTATACAGATGCGTTACAGTTTAATAACGCAATAAGATCACTACAAGAAAACGATAATAAATTAGTTACGGAATTTAACAGTCATGTAAGCCTGACCAAAGATTGGATAACTCAGCACTCTAAAATAATAGATAAAATAGTAGATAATCAGAACAAATTAGCGGAACTAGTAAAAAAACATTAGTCTAAGTTACAGAATGTGCTAGCATTTACAAGGACATCCACGGCTCATCATGATGTCATTAGTTTAAGTTCTATTAGAAATATAATTAGAAAGCTACGTAGTATGTATGGTAGTAATAAAGTACTAGATATAGAGGCCCGAGAGTATTATGACGTAATACAATTAGGTTCTTATTATGTAGGAAATGAAATAGTTATAGTATATAAAATCCCAAATATATAATTTATATAAGATATCCATAATCCCTAACAAAAATCATGAAAGTCTTGTTCCCCAACACCAATTCCTTGCAATCCATTTGAAAGATTTCAAGTACATAGAGGCTGAATGCCCGAAGTTCACTAAAGGGTATCTATGTGAAGAGATACACAACATACATAGTCGTACATCGCCGGATTCTGTAACAGCCCTCGTTACTACGCAGAAAAAACTCCCCGAATGTAAACCAGTCACCGTATCCCTACTTACGTCAGCCTACGAGAAACTCGACGATCGCCACTACACCATTAGCTTTCCAACTCTTACTAAAGTACGCTTGTCCTGCGATCAAGATATCTACAAGATGTTGCAAGGAAGTTATCTCGCTATAATTCCATATGATTGTTTCATTCAAACAACAGAATTCATCATCTCGAACCTCAACGATCGACTAAAAGATCAAGCCTTGAAGATAATAGATGTCCCTAATGAAAATATACTCAGTTCAGCAGCACATCTGATATTCAAATTAAACTTCATTAATTTGATAATCTTCACGCTACCAATAGAGAGGTTATTCTACAGTCACTAGTAAACTTGAGCAAGACCAACGATATAAGCATCTACCATACAACAATACCTTTATATACGTTACTATTCGGTGCATGTGTACTAATTAGCGGCCTTGCATACCGGAAATACCGACTTAAACATACGAAACACACCATCCAAAAAACTCAAAGGGATGAATCAGATCTACCAGCGCAATTTACGACCAAGGTCTTCAATAGTCGCTGTTCTACGGGGGGAGGTGTTACGAAAGCATAGCCAAGGGCAATTCTTATAGTAAGCACCAACTTGGTTTCACACGGTTAAATGCTGACACCACACTTCGAGTATCCTAAAGACGACACCATACGGCTTGCATTCTCACCATCGATGGGAATCGAGGATAAAATATATTCATTCTTGGGTCAATCGCTGACCTGGAATCACCCTTTTTTAGTATTAATTAATTATAAGTTTTAATTGTAACTCTTTAATATAATTTTATAAAATAATTGTTTTTCTTTGCATCCTTCGCTGCCACCAAACTTAATTCGTTTGACAAATGTTTGTTGTCAAATATCAATGTTGTGAAACGAATTACGTTTGCGGCAGTCAGGAGATTGAATAAAAAAACGAATAATTATTAATTATATATTAATACAATAATTATTTCAAAAATAAGGACTGCTTTAATCGAAGTGGGAATAAAAAGTGATCAAAAAGTAATAAAGTACAAATTAAAATAATGGGGCATTGAAAGGCTAATACGGGGAACTCGCCGGGCGGCTGCCAAGAAAGCTCCCATCAGTTTGGTCAATCAGCATATTCGTAGGATTAGGGTTCCGTAACTTCTCCACCCCTAGAGAGGCAACTATTTGAGAATGTTGAGTGAAACAGTTGCCGGAGTACTTGCTTTTCTAGGATTTTCTGGGTTATCTCCATTTTCTAAAATTTCTTCATTTTCTCCTGTAGTTTTCTTATAATTTTTATATTGTAAAAAATGATGAGTGCACCCGCACTGAATAATATTGCATATACTGGTATGATTGTATGATATACTGTAGTATTTTTTTCGTGTTCAATGTGTAGCGGTGATTGTATCATAATTTTATCCTTTATGTCTATGGAGTCTCTGAATATTTATAGATGAAATATTAATAGTTGTATCTAGGTGAGTAATTTCAACAGGGCATTTTCGAAACACTTCGTCTTTGGATTTTCCAGATTTGATCTTCTTTACACAATCTTCTAAAGAACTTTTGGGTATACTATATGTGTGTGACGCTAAATGGTAGCCCATTCTACCTTCCAGGACTGATTTTATGGCTAAAAACATATCTGTCTCCGACCATTGCAGCCTGTTTGACTATTTCACATATCTTCGTGGTATGTTGACGCTCGCTCTCTGTAAAAAGTAAAAAAAAAAACGAAAAAAAAGGAATAACCTAAACGGTCGCAACATTTACATATAATTATCAATCGGGGTAAAACCGGATAGTCGACATCACCTCGTCCGCTTATACCCCACAGGTGCCATGTGTGAAATTATAATACTAATAGAGATAATGTTTACACTCATAACAACAACAAATACCGTTTTAAACCTTAAATATGTATACTTCATAAAAAATACAACTGTATATGATAGCACAAACCTAAACTTAATGATAACTTACATTTTAAAAAAGTCAAAATATTACATAACTTACAGTACGATTCACGAAAGATGACCACAAATGGCGGATGTCTGCGCACGTAGGAAACAGTGGGGGAAACGCGAACACCTAAGGGAGAACTTAAATAAAATAGCACAATTTAGATAAAATGTTTCTTTAATTGCTTTGTAATCAAGTTTGCTTATTCCTCTAACTAATTGACTAATCAACACTTATATTATTCCAATAAATTTTAACATATAGTAACAAAAACAAAACCCTTAGTATTCGTGTTTACATGAGTAGTGTCGGGTAAAGCCGAACAGTGGGGTAATACCGAACTAACATTTAAATGTCTTAATTACGACAGAGATCGCATTTATCTATAACCCGCTGATGTTGACTGTCTGTGCATTTCTCATGAGACCAATCTTTACATACGTAGCACGTAATCCAATTTTCATCCGGAGGATTTATATATTTATCTTTACAAATTATACAATAATAGTCAATGTGATCTTTCTTCCTTTTTTTTTCTCCCTTTTTTTTGTGTAGGCTCGATAAAGTCTTTGATATTGTCAAAATTTTTCATCACTTCACTTCAGTCTTTCTAGTTATAGTTTTTCGATCAATACCTTTCAGTCTTTTTATTATTTATTTATTTTGTAATATTTCATTGTTATTTGCTCGCTTTTTATTTTCCTTATCTTCCAGTTGAGCTTTTACTGGTGCGCTTGTTAGATGATAATTGATGTTCTCTTTCTTGTATTGCGTTTAGATGTTCTGGGAGAAATTATAGGTAATTCGACGATTTCGGATAGAGAAACTGACGTCGTCTCACTTGATTGTACAGGATGTTTATCAGAAGCTGGGATATCAAAAGGTTCAGCATCATCATCGGGAGCCTATTGGTCGTTTGTCTGAATGTCGGTTTCTTGACTATTTGGAGGCTTAGTATCGGTTTGACTGTTTTTCGCTGGCATTCTGTGGATTTTTATTCTGGGGAACATATGATTGAATTGAATAAAATTTTATATTAGGGCGATAAATAATTAAGGGCGATTTAATAAGGGATAAATACCTGCACATCTAAACCCACTTGCAACTTTTTCAAGATTGCTGCACTGGTTAAAAGCATTAGTAAATAATTCAACAATATCATACTCTGTGATGGGCTTCCCAAATCGATCTGACATGTAGTTCTCACATTCTTGATTGCATGAATTCTTTAGAGGACTAAAATACGTCAAATCTAGAGGCTGAAGTTTATGTGAGGTATGTGGTGGCAAAGTCAGCATAATGATTCCATGGTCTCTACAGAGTGTGAATCCATTAAAGAGTTATAACTCTCATGATTGTCTAATATTAGTATCATCATATAATATAACACCGGTAGAAATGATTCAATACTATTTGTCTCCACTAAAACTTATTTCACCCATACAGTTCGTAAAATCGACAAGGTTCACCGCAGAGTCCACAGTGCACAGTGTTCACTAGCATCGACTTACAGCTATCGAGATGTATTTTAATAGCCGTTTAACGCACACTATGACACTCGACCACCGACACACGTGGGAATGCAGATTTCCTCCACAAAAGTGCCCCACCACCGTATGGGTCTTCTACGAAGGATATACACGCCAAGTCATCATCTATTTTTCCCAAAAAGTGGAGATCAAGTGGTAAGAGCCATGACTCTTGTAAAGCAATAATGTCAGCTTTACGGCAGAGAGACCTCAAATATGCAACAGACCGGTGTACATTTCTACAGTTGAAACTAACTATTTTTGTCGTAACATCCATTATTGCCATAGATTTAACACGTTCTCGCTGGCATGTACCATAAATGGTACATTGAGGGCTGTCCCATAGGTCGGCTTGTACCATTTATGGTACATACACAATTGTCCCATCGGGCGGCATGTACCATTAATGGTACAACGAAAGAAATCAATTTTATATCTATTTTTTGCTAATAAAAAGAAAAAAAGTTTGGAAATGAACTTAATTAAAACTATTTAAACGGCTTAAACATAAACATATATATTAGTTAGTGTAGTTCATTACATTAAAAAATATATATTTATTTTCATGAATCTTATTGAAACAAGGTAAGTACAAAGGTGGTTGATCTTCACAAGAACCACAAAATGTTGTCACTCTTTTAGCTTTTTTTTGCAGCTATAGACAAACCCTTTTCCTCAGATAATTTTTTATAACATTCCCTACAACGTTTGCGGGTGTTTACTGCTAGGCCTACAAATTTTTCCATAACATGTTTCTTTTCCGTGATTATTTGTGTTTGCGGAATTTCTTCATCTTCTAATAATTGAATCTGAAGTGTAAATGATAGGTTGGCTCCTTTTCCTTCTATAAAAAATGTCTGAAGTTTCCTCTGATGAATCATTCATTTTTGAACCCATAGTAATTCTAATTGGTTGCAATAAAAATAGCAAATAATAAAAATAAAAATAAAATTTTATAATAACTTATATATTACTTTCATAAAAATCTCACAATAAAGAGCACAATAACTATAAGTTCTCGTTATCAAAAATAAAATAAAGATATAAAATATTAGCACGATTAATTTCAAATTGCATGTAGCAGGTTTAATCAGTGACTTTGTTCTGAACGTAATCGCATATCGCTCATTGAGAGAAAGACATAACAGCGCAGCGCCGCCCGATGAAACAAACTAGGATTTACAGCGCCGTCAGATGACGAGAACTAAAAATTAGGCCGCCGGCGGGAACGTGTTAAAGCATTATTCTGCGTATAGCTACTTCGATGTCTTCCTTTGAAATCTAAAACGCCTAAAGGCCACTTCTTCCGGCCAAAAAACATCTTTTAAACAGTATGTTAGTTTTAGGCACAGGCTTTGTATGCTTCGTAATCTTTTGGCAATTTCATAATAACTTTTTCTAAATCAACTGCCACATCTGTCTTTTTTTTTACGTTATTTAGAATGTCCTATTTTGTCACATTTTTCGTTTTATTATAAATATATATTACGTATATCCCCGCCTTAAAATTTACATTTGTTTCAACAATTGCTTTCCCTTTATTACCAATAAATTTATTTTTTAATTTCTTTTTGTACTGATATCCATTTCTTATTTTCTTCTTGACGAGTCCATTCACCTTACCAGATGGTATTATCGGCGCAGGTGCAATGGACGGATGAGTCACGCGATCGCTCGTCACTGGCATCGTTTTGTTTACGTTTTCGAGCGATCCGCTCACAGCTGACGCAATGACGTGCACAGGAGGTACACCGTTAGTCTTCTGTTCGGTTGATGATATTTTTTCACGTCTACCTACTTCCTAAAGTTGATTTTCGTTTTTATTTTTGGTGACAATGAGCAGCGATCCCCACAAGTGTCCTCACTTCTGATAGGATGCAACCCCATAGTACCACTGTTACATTTGAAACTTTCTAACATACAAGCACCCCTCTTAGGATTTACATTTCTGGATAAATTATTTACAAATGTGGGTCGTTTCAGTGTTTCATTATCATGTTTCAATATATTTTAATTATTACCAGTGATGTATAAGATACCCTATACAAAGTATCTGAAATACAAGATGCAAGATACTTAAAATAAATCATTTCAGATACCAGATACAAATAATTTTCTAAAAAGGTATCTGAAATACTAGATACAAAATACCTATCTTTCAAATACTTCCTAAAGATAAAATACTTTTGTAGGAAAACAACATTTAATTAAACTGCCAAGTTTATTTATTAAAAAAAACAATTTTCTATAATACAGGAAGTTTTAATCTTTATATTTTACTTGAGATTTTAGTATTAGTAATTCTTCAAACATATTGTCGCTCATCTTCCTTCTATGAGGCCTCATGATCATGCCCCCAAAGGAAAAGAGTCGCTCCACAGGGGCAGAGCTGGGCTAACAGGTGTTATATTTTAAGAATATTTTTTTTATTATAGGATAAGCATTTAAGCTTTTAAAATTTGCATCTTTATTGTTCAGGTTCGGGAGTGTCTCTAAATCACTGGTGCTGCTTGTGTTTTCACCACTAGCAATAGAAGAAACAGAGTCCTCTAGAAACATATAATAAGATTCATCTTTTGTTTAATTGTTGTTTTTTGTTTTTCAGATCGATTGATCTTTCTAGTTTCAGACAGGACAAGTTCTTTTACATATTCCTTTCGCGCTTTTGGTACCCATTTCAGTTTAAACATTGGATGGGACACTGAGGTTAATATAGCATCGTTTGCTGCTGATTCCAACTGCAAAAACCGTTTAAACCGTCTATCTAAGTTTTCTTCTATTACATCTAGCAGAGGGCTACAGTATTTCAGATTTTCCATTCTGAGGCTTTTGATAACATGTTGGATTCTGTATAATTCCGGTAACAGGCAGCCATAATAAATATCTTTCTCCCCTTGCAGGCTTTGAATAGCTTCTGCTATTGGCTTTGAACAATTTACATATTCACTTAAAAATTAATATCATTTTCTTTTAGCGGTGGTAACTTTAACATTTTCATGGCTTCACATGAGACGCTTGCACATGGAGAAGTTGGTGATTTCCCTGTTATTTGTAAATATGTCTCGCATGCCTTTGGGGATCTAGCACACAAGTTCCACAGTGCTTGGCAGTTTGATAATGCTGAGTCATGTAGTTTCTTATAAAGTGTATTTTTGATTTTTGCTTGTTTGAAATCAGTACTAGCAATCAGGTGTAGAGTGTGTGTAGCACATCTTTCATGTCCAGGCAGAATCCAATCACCTTCTAATTCTGATGAAGCATCCGGTAAAGCTTGTAGTACTAAAAGTGAATCATCATCTTCACTACCTTCATCAAGTGATGTTTTTTCAAGATCTTCTAATGTTTGTGAAACATGTTCATTTTCAACTACCTCTGAATCAGACTTTCCAAATACCTCAAAAGCTTTCACCATATTTGAGCCGTTATCTGTAACAGTTTTAACAATTTTTGATAGTATCAGATTATAGTCTGAATGTATATCGGCTATCATTTCAGCTACTTTTTCATATGTGTGAGCCCCCTTAAATCTTCTGCAAGCAATTGCTGCGCTCTTCCTTTCAATCCTTAAGAAATGCACTTATTAATAATTTTGCTGATCAAACGGATGAAACAGCCCTATATAACGACCTTTCGTTACTCTCTCAAGGTAGCGATACTCCTCAGGAATTTTACGATAAATGCCAGACACTTTTCAGTACAATAATAACATATATCTCACTATATGAAAATATACCTACTACCATATTCCTGCCCAACTGTCAGGGATCCCATTCGAGTTAATAGTTCTACGCAGCAGGGCCAGTAGTCTTATTTAAAATTCCGTTAATTAAACATATATTACTAAACTCATAACCTGGTTCGTTTTTTAAACACTGTATCACTATTTGGTCACATATTTTAATGAATCTAGTAAGAATATTAGGGTTCCCGTCAAATTCATCACATCACAACTATACTCTAAATTTCTTTTTAAATCTAAATTACTATTTCGCTAGGTCTGCCTATATGTGGCAGATTTTTCCACGATTTTTCTCGGTTGGAAAAATTTTGGATAGGATAATAAAGAAAAGGAAGGAAGCAACACTTAAGTAAAGTTTCAAAGTACTTACATTTGGTTTTCTTTAGTACTGATTTTTGAGTACGTCCTTGGCCACAAACGCTCGTAGATTCACGATGCTCAGTAGAGGGACTGGATAGTCACTTCGATAGCTTGCGACGCGTAGCGGTATCAATGTAAGAATACCTTTATCGCGGAACTATGCTCTGAGCATCCTACCGACTGCGCCAATTACGTTGTTCGCAGCCGAAGGACTCAAAAAGAAACGAATTTACTATAAAAGTGAATTTATTTTAACTCACAAAAAATTACTTATTATATTTAAACTAAATGAGACTTCATGTGTTGAAGTGGTAACACAGAATGAATGATATATTAAAAATTATAAACTAATGTTACATCTAATCTTAAGCAATAAGGCACACAGAGTTTCTGGAAACGATGAATGGATGTGGTACGATGTTGCGCAAGGGTTGCCGGAACGGGCCGTAGTAGGTGGTCTCGGCGAACGCGGTGTTGTAATATCGTAGGGTTGTCACGTACGTAACATATCTATGAACAAACGGATTCCTTGGAAAAACAAGGCCAAGTACCTAGGAGTGACGCTGGACAAACAGCTAGTATTCACTTCACATATCGAGGACGTTCGCAACAGAGCGGCCTTTATCCTAGGGCGACTTTATCCCCTGTTAGGCAAGCGGAGTAAAATGTCCCTTAGAAATAAGGTCACACTTTACAAAGCCTGTATACGCTCCGTCATGTCCTATGCAAGCGTTGCCTTCGCTCACGCGAACCTGAAGCCCCTTCAGGTGCTTCAGAACAGATTCATGCGGCTCGCCACTGGGGCACCGTGGTATATGCGTAATATCGACTTGCACAGAGACTTAGATCTACCGACGATCGCACAGTATTTCAAGGGGCTCTCCAAAAGCTACTTTGACAATGCTGTGGGACACGCAAACCCGCTGGTGGTTAAGGCCACAGGATACACGGCCCGTAAGACTCCTAAAGTCAGAAAGAGAAGACCCAAGTCGGTACTTTTCGACCCGGACGACGCGATTACGTTAGGGAACGCTACGTAAAAGCGGCAAAGCGAACATAAATACTACACATACACAATCATACAGCGTCTTCGCCGGCGAAGACGAGGCCCCCATCCAAGCACGTTGCTCTGGCGTTCTTCGTTCGTTCGCGTTGCGTTCGCGTGGCGTTCGTGCCGTCGGAGGACGTTAGTGTCATATCCTAACCCACATCCAACCCTCGTTGCCCACCTAACGGCGTTCTGAGCCGTGGTCCGAGCCTCACAGGAGGCGCCCTCAGGACGCGCGTTCCCCTGGGGCCCTACAGGCCCCCCTTTTCAAGGGCGGGTCTCTGCACCCGTCCATTACACCGATGACGCTGTCATAGCCAGTAGGGCTAACAGCAGAGACAAACAAAAAAAAAAAAAAAAAAACATATCTATGGGTATAACAACAGTAAGTTCAATATTTTTTATTCTTAATTTTCCTAAATAATCGAAGTATAGTCCGGAACTAGAGTTGATTGGCTCGACGAAACTCTGGTAGGGTTGACTCTGAGCCGAACTGTAAAAATAACCTAACTTAAGTTTAACTTAAATAAAGATTCACTCCATGAACTACTGGGATGTTTCAGCCGGTTTTATTTGATTGTAGTGATAAATGATATGACGGCGATTAATGAGCAAGGTCAATGTATTATTTCCATTGATTTTAATTACTTTGTTAGACCCTTTCCACTGTGGATATAGTGCCTTATGCATTCTTAAGTGTTTTTTTTAGATATACGTAGTCACCGATTTGTATATTTGTATATTTTGTATATTTTGTAATTGTATATTTTGTCATACTAGGTTTTGGACGACTCTGGATTTTCTTATGAATTCTAAAGCTTTGTCTCTAGAATGTTTCAGCCTGTTTTGGAGCATACAGACATAGTCTGGATTTTTTAAATTGGTGGTAAGAATATTCCCTCTACCTGTTTGAGAGTACTGAATTGGCGGTATGTTTCTCAAAAAACGACAAAAACAACATAAATCTTACAAATTAACTTTATTAACTCAATTGAATGGCAATAAGAAAATAAAAACAAAATACAATTACATTTGTTTATGAAAATTCGAAAAGCATGGTGTTATGCATAAGGGCACTCCACATTTGTTACACTTAGTTCGTTTATCCTTTACCTTAGTGCTGCAATATCGGCATCTTTGATACGACGGTATGGACGGTAGGGTCGGTAGGGTCTCGTAGGCCTCGAAGAATCGCGGAGATTCTCGTAGAGTTATCGGAGGGTCTCGTAGAGTTCTCGAAGGTTCTCGGAGGGTCTCGTAGAGTTCTCGAAGGTTCTCGAAGAGTCTCGTAGAGTTCTCGAAGGGTCTCGGAGGGTCTCGTAAAGTTCTCGTTGATCTATCAAAAGTTTCAAGCTGGGTTATTGTAAATGAGCTGCTTACAATTTATTCTGATAAGTTGCCTTCCTCCCGTAGGTTGTGGTTTGGCTGTATTTGTTGTTCTTCACGAGAGGTTGATGGAATAGGCACAGTTGGTATTGTAACAACGTCACATTGAATAGGCAATTCTTTTCCCGCCGATACGGGCAACTGATCACCTGGTTGCGGAGCACGGCGCAGCTGATCGTGGGCAACTTTGCGGGGTCGTCCTCTGCCGATAACTTTTTTCTCTGAATTTTAAGTCAAGCGAGGTTTGGTTGCGAGGATTAATCTTAATCATTACGTAATCTCCTCTTTTGAAATTATGAATTTTTGCTCTATGCATATTGAAGCGTTGTCTATCTTGCTCACTAGAACGAATCATTTTCTGTTGTACGTATGGATTAAGCGCTTCAATATTCACAGTTTCTTTGTCAATATCCACCAAGTTCAAAAGCGCAGGAGGTATGCTGTGTTTTCGTTGTGTAATAAGTGTCAGCGGTGCTACTCCAGTCACTCTGTGAGTTGTGCAATTCAATGCTAGTTAAAGTTCTTCAAGCACAGTGTGCCACTGGTCTGATTCATAATTTTTAATAATTGTTAATGCATAATTGAGGGTCCCGACGACCCTTTCAACTTGTCCGTTTGCTCGGCTAACTCCTGGAGCATGGATGTTTATACCAATATTATCACAGTACCCTTTGAACTCACTTAAAAACTCTCTCCCTCCATCTACTATGATTTGAAGCGGTGTACCAAATAGGTTCACCGTACGTTTTAGGGCAGCTCGTGTACTGTATGGTTTTTTGTTAGAACTGAACTGCGAGCAATTTCGTGTTTGTCTGTCCATTCCCATTTTGCTCCTTGTTTCGTTAGTTCGTACAAGGGTACTATTATGCGAGAAAAGTCAGGGATGTACTTCCTGATCCTGTATCCTGCCAAACCATTAAATTGCTTGACTTGCTTAACGGTTTTGGCTATTAGAGATTTGACGAGAGAGTCTACTTTTCGTGGACTCGGGCGTACTTGGCCATCAGAGACTACGTTTCCAAGGTATTCAATAGAACGTTTGAAAAAACTACACTTCGCTTGCCCGCAAGAATACTGTATTAACTCAAAAAATCTACATTTTCAGGAGAAGCAATTTAAGTTTATTATTCAAATATTGTGGAATTAAAAAAAAAATAAACAGAAGTTTTTTATTATTAGTATGTATTAGTCTATACTCTATAATTATATCTTAAGACATAGCTCTGTTTACCATTATTCATTAAATTATTTATACTTTTTACCACTTGTGACAGTATTCTCTTGAATCTTATTATGTTTAAGATGTTTTGTTTAAAAAGAAAACAGTATTTATATATTTTGAAATGCAATTAAAGTGATGAAAAAGAATAAAAAATAAAATCAGTTCTCACTTATTTATTATAAAAAGACTTTAACATCAATCTTCACTTATAAAAATCTGAGGAATAACAATCAAAAGTAAGTAAAATAACATTTGGCTTAAACTTAGGATCGAAGTAATTAGTTCTAATCTTTCTACAAAATAAAAATCACAAGGTACTTATTGAACTATTCAGTCACAGTATTTAAACAAAATAAAAATCTCAAAAATGTTAAAACTTATCACCAAATATTAACTTAATAGGAACTTCATGCTTTGCAAGCAGTTGAGGTTTCAGATAAATAAAATAATATCAAAAATTGTTTGAAAGACAATAGCTTTCTTAAAAAAACATTGCTAGTTACGAAATAATTAGTTGAAAAACAATTAAGTTCTAATTAAACAAAAATATCTCAATTAAATGTGAAAAAATGAAGTACTTATTTTACTATTAATTATAAATTTTGATAAAAATCTTCATAGTATTTAGGAATTATGTTTTTTTCAACTAATTTCAACAGACCCTGTTTCTTTTTACTTGTAATTTTAATCCTCTCTGAATAAGCTGCAGGTAAATTAGGTGACATCAAATCGTTTTGAGTGCTGCGAGTAGACCCTGTTACTTTTATTTGCTTAAAGGAGGTGTCAGAGTAAGATGTTTTGTAAAAAAAAGTTCCAGGGTCTGATTTAGACACATAAATAATACTGATATCATTCATTTTTACAGACTCATTTTGTATATATATTTTTTTTTTTCTGCTGCCCGCAGCAATTGTCACTGTAGAATATTACATCAATTGATTGCTCAGCCTTAGTGTCAATTTGGTTAAGATAATTCCACACGCAAGTTGCAATCTCATTCACACCACGATTGCCATGACCTTCGTGCCATACGTTACAATAAACATCTTTTGTTTTCAAATCAGTTATTGTAAAATTTAAAACATTTAATTTGGAGATGTAATAAAAGTTACTTACATCCCCCCTTGGACAAGGCATTGTTGCTTGTAAATCATAAACAGCTACTACCACACTGCTCCCTTTCATTTTGTCTTGTTCCTTCTCCGCTCTCGATAACTCTTTTTCCACTAAATGTGTATCATACTCAACTTGAAGTCGTTGTTTTTCTTCTCCTGTAGCATTCATGAAAGCCTCACAAGTATCACACCTATCTTTTTTAGGCGAATAAAAGGCAATATTAAACTCGTTATTAAATATATAGCTATACAGAACATAATTACCATAAGGCTTATTTTCGATCTGACATAACTTAACGTAATCTCTGTGGAGACCAATCAATGTCTTAGAGCCATCAATATAATGCTTTTTAGTATTACTGCGACAGTAATGACTATCCATAGTCGGAATAGATTGTATGTGCTCCCTTATTTCGGATTTAATAATATCCGGTATTTTTGCATGATTTTTATGCTTTCCTCTGCCATCTACAGCTACAATATTGCTCATAGCAGGTATAAGTTTTTGAAAGGCGGTTCTTATTACGCGATCATTTAAGGCAAGTGTGGATTTAAAGAATGTTTTACAAACACGTATTTTATTATTTTGAACCGAAAAATAAAATGCATTGTTATTCTGCCTAGGGTTTGCCGCATTTGTGTATTTATATTTTGGCTTAATAATTGTAGTGCTGTTAATAATGTATTGTCTCTGCATCGTTATGTTACCCAAATTGTAGTATTCAGAAAATATATTCTTTCTTTCTTCTTCTGAAACATTTGCAAAACATTTTAGACGACACTTCTCACCACATGGTGGTCCTATTTTTCTGGCTGGCATAACTTTTTTCAGTTTTTTTGAAGTGTAGCTTTGACCTGTGTTTCTTAAACGTTTCGCGACTTCCGATTTCCTGTTGGTAACATTTCGTTGTCGTTTGCGTGTGAGTTTTTTGTTAGAGACCAAGTTTTCAACCTGACAGTTTGCAAGTGGAATGTCTGTGATGTTAGAGTCGTGTAATGCAGGTGGAATGTTTTCGCGGCTGGAGGAATTCGAGCGTGTACTAGTAGCTGATGATGAACTAAAACTGGAGAAGCTGTAACTGGAAGATGAAGTTGAATCCGTTGATGATATTGACGCTGATTTACGTCTAAAGTTCGGGTCTTTAACACTGTCATCTGAATCGAAATCGGAATCATCACTTTTGTCGGCTTTACTTAGATCTTCAGTGTGTGTGCCTAAAATTTAAATAATAATTGTAAATAAATATAAATGAAGGAAGTCTCCCTCTATGTTAAAAAATCAGTCAAATAACTCACCATTACCATCATTAATATTTGCATCATTTCTCAAAAAAGAATCTATAGCACTGGGTCCAGGCATACTATGTTCTGGAGGGTTTATATCTGTATGAAACAAATTGGCTTGTACATTATCTGTAATAAGAAAAGTAATAAAAATGTAATTTGTAGAAGGAATCGTCATAGCGTAACAATTAGAAAAACGTGTCATTGCAGTACAGAGTAAAAGTTAATATTATTAAAAAAATGTCTCTTCTTACCACTTAGATCAGATTCACCTGCAAAAACAACATTTTCTAAACATTCGATGTAGCCAGGGCCTTGTTCATCCATGCTAGGTTCCAGATTTTCTGTTGAATTCGAATTATATTGACCTGTCTCACCCTGTGTTACTATACATTTTCGAATATACGCTAGTCTTTTCTGTGGTATCATTCTGTAATAAGGAATATGAAATTGTAGATCAAAGACTGAATTAGACATACTACTATCTAAATGAATCAGTCGTAAACTGAACATCGTAGTTTTTACGTTTAATACGTTGACATTAACTGAAATTCAAATGAACATAGACACATTTTGTAATAAAACTTGAACAAGATACAATTTATGGAGAATAAAGTAGTAAACAAAAAAGAACACAAAACTTTTAATAGATCATAGGCATAACTCAAAATAATACTTTGTTCATTTAAACGCCGGGTACATTAGGCATTATGTTATAGTGTAGAAAATAGGTCAGTTTTCGTGTTAAAACTATGTTCTAAATAGGAATTAGAAAATAATATACTTACGTTATAAAAAATACAGCAATAAATCACAATAATACACTGTTCTTCTTAAAGTAAACCCGAATGTACGTATCAATTATAGTTAAGACTCTGTTTCGTTAACCAACACGCATCTAATTGGATCAAGGACAGGAGCAAAACTGAAGGTGTCGTTGTTCCTTTTTCTAACAAACATAAAAGAGCGAGAAGGATATAGATGTAACTATCGTAATAGGTTCATTCAAGGTGTAAGCGATTTTTGACCTAATTCAAACGAAAGAGCGTACTTTTTTGAGTCGAACTGTATCATTAACTCAGTTAGCGCCAAATTTTGACTTAATACAGTATTCTTCCGGACAAGCGACTTGTCGGCGTTGATAGAAAACCCCGAGTTTTGCAGTGCTAAAAGGATTCGTTCCAGGTGTGATATACCTTCTGAGAAATCTGTGCATTTACTCAACACGTCATCTACATAGACTTGTGCGGCGGTTCCCAGTAATGATGTCAAAGCTCTGTTGATGCACCGTTGGTAAACTGATTAAGCATTACTGAAGCCGAATAGCATGGTGGGGTATTCATACAATCCAACTGGCGTGACAAATGCAGTTTTCTCTATAGATGCCTCACCAATTGGAATCTGATGAAAACCGGCCGCCATATCAAGGCTTGTGTAGAAGTATCCATTTGCTAACTGGTCAATTTGATCGGCAATCAATGGGAGTGGGTAATGGTCACGTAGAGTATTTGAGTTCAGTTCTTGAACACAAAGCCGATCGTCACCATTCTTCTTCTTGACTAAAATAATAGGACTTGAGAAAGGAGATTTGCTTTCTCGAATAATATTATGTTGCAGTAATTCTTGGATCATGTTGCGAACCTTTTCTCGTTGCACTGGACTGAGGCGATATGGCCTTCTTTCTACGAATTTATCGGGATTTTTAAGTCTGTTTTCGAGTTCGCCGGTATTGACCCTAGTTTTCGGTTGACCACGAATAAATATGTGTTCATATTTATTCAGAAGTCGGTGTAGTTGCATGATTTCGTCTTCATTGGTTAGATCACAGTCCAAGTCATTAAAAACCGGAGAATTTGTACTCACATGATTTATAAGAGTTTTACGGATAAGCTTTGTCCCGTTAGATGTAACTATCACACTTAGATTAGTGTTGTGGATCAAGTTCATGCCAACTAAAATGTCTGTTGACATTTCATAGTCGGGTAGCATGTAAAAGTCCAGTTCAACATTGATCATGTCTACAACGTATACGGTTATAAGTTTGGTTAATGATAGAGCGGGGAATTGACCAATCCCTTTCAAATAATTGACCACTGGAATCCATCGACCAGGCAAAGCTGCAGCAACTGATTCTTTGATAATTGAACACTCTGCTCCACTGTCGAAGACGGCTTGCAAAGAGACGTCATCAATTTTGAATGTAATGGGAGCCAGCTTATTGCTTGCTATGCAGTTAACGTTTGAAGTCAATGAACGTTCGCGTTTAAAGCTAATTTCGTAAGTGTGGCCTGGCTTCTTGCAATAGGTACAAGCTAATACGGTTGCTGCCCTTGGATCCTTATTGTTTCTAGCTTTAGATTTGGATTCCGAAAGCTTGAACTTGCAGTCATCAGTTTTATGGTTTGTTTTCTTACAAATACGACAGCTTGTCGTAGATGATGTGTGAACTGAAAAACGAGGACGTTTATCATAGGTAGTGGAAATAGAACTTAGATGACTACGCTTCTTCCGTATTGACGTCGCTACAGAGATGAGCTCAGATACAGTAGTTGCTCTGACATTTAATAGCTCAATGCGCAGGCGCTCGTCATTTATGCATCCAATTACTGCTTCTACAGCGTGATCATCTCCCAGTTTGTCTTTGGTAATTCTTCGCCACAATATCCACGCACGTGATAGAAATTCTGCAATATCTTTAGTTGAGTCATAAACATGTTCTCTAAACATTTTTATGTCCCGAGAGTATCTGTTTACAGTTTGAAAATGGTGATTAGATTTTTCCGCAACTCTTGCCATGTTGGAGTAGTGACCATCCAATCATCAATCCAAAGCTTTGCACGTCCCTTTAGCATGCTGCAGACTTTCATGCGGACATCAAAATCATTGAGTTTATATGCTTCAATCGCTTTATGCTTGTTTTTAGTTTTTTCTTAATCTTTTTACGTAACCACGCTCTGCTACCACTATTAAGGATTCTCGTGGATCTTATTTTATGAATTAAACACTCTAGTTCAGTATAATAAACTTAGTTTTATTATTATAACACATTATAGAAAATACAGCGTCCATCCTACATCTTTCAATATTCTAGAAGGGCCTCTCGCATAGACAATATAAACTAACTATAGACTACAGATTAAGGGGTTACACCACCCTGACAGGCTGAAATAAGACTCAATTTTCATGTTTTTTTGGAGCTAAAATAATACATGTTTTTTATTTCTGATTTTACACACTTTTGATATAACATTTCAGCTTTCTAAACATATTTTCTTAATGTGAGAATATCTATAATTGGCGGAGATATACGCCTCCGCGTGCATCAATAGTTTTTTTTCACCACTGTACTGCGGGAGTCATAACTGCCAGACGGGTCATCTGAAACATATGCGATGAAAATATGTTCTTTAGTATGGTCAAATTTATGGAACTACGTAAGATTTTTCCGAAAAAATCAAAAATGGATTTTTGGCAGCACGCGAAATTTTTTTTTCGTTTTTCGTGAAAAATTACGACCTAAAACATTAATAAAAAAAAACGGTTAACAATATCGAAAAAGTCCTACGTAGTTCCATAGATAATAGTGTTACAAATGTGTGGTATTATCTATGGAACTACGTAGGACTACGTAGGAGAATAACCGTTGTTGAGTTATCATCCCCGCAAACTCGAAAAATGTAGTTTCGAGAAAACGCGTTTAAAGTTTTCAGCAATAGAAAACATTGAATATTCGTAGCTTACCTTGTTATACAGTTAATCGGCGATTCCTGCTCCATATTGGGGTCCTTCCTCAGCAAGTTGCTGTTCTTCTAGAGATAATCTTGACCTTCTCCGAGCTGTTCTGGCCTCTTTTGCCGTTTCTCAGCAATCGATATACACGGCAACAAAATTAAAAATTCGGTAACCGTGTGTCGAATCAATTGGCACTTCGACATGAGCCTTATGTTGCAGTTTCTTTGCCGATGTTGAAGTACTCGCTTGCTCTTGCTCCATCTTATGACAATTTAGCGGCGGTTTTCGTCGAACACTTTCCGCAGCCCGAGTCGGGTTACTGTGAGAACCTTTTTTTCCCGCGTATACTCTTTTCATAGTGAATATGATAACTGTAGTATTTCGAACAGAGAATAAATTTTTAGAACAGGTCAACAAGCTCTTGCAATACTATAAAACAAAAAATAAAACCGAAAATCGATTTTTTGAAAATCTCAGGGTGGTGTAACCCCTTAAGGGGAGATATACACCTAGCAGTCGTAAAAAAAGGTTCTATTTTAAAATTGCACCACTTGCAACACGATTCAGGACCTTCAGGACAGAAATGATGTTGAGGCTTGCTGTCTGTTGAGCTGTAATTAATGTAATTTTTTTTTACATTCACGAAGACGGGTTCCCATTCGCTTTTGAACGTGTCATGCCACGCATTCTTTTTTTATGACATTAATCTCATCACCGTACGGTGCAGCCTTTACTATTCCTGTATATGTTTAAAAATCGCCACCCCCCACATAATTAATGTACATACTACACACGTACATGTACTCCATACAAACATGTACTCCATGCTTTTCGACAGATCTTGAAAATATTTCTACTATGGCATCTACTTCCATTTTGCCTGATGATCCTTTATGGTTGACTTGACAATTTTCTTCGTGATCCGCTTTCCTTTCTTCATATTGCACGGTATTGGTATGTTTATTCCAATAGTTGCATTGAGTACAATAAGAAGATTTTACAACAAAATCAACGATTTTGCCTGTATAGTGGCCAATGCGAATCGCAGCTCCATACGATGAGGGATAACCACGTTTTCGCCATGTAGCATCTCCTGAAACGATCAATTTCGTTGTATCAGCGCTTGAATTTTCTTGTATCATTTCTTGTTGTTTTTCACTTACAGCTTGTTTCAATATCAATTCAGTAATACTTGAGGCAGCAGTGCAAATATTATCAATTATCATATCATACGTCGTTTGTCGAAGCGGAGGCGGTAAATCCATGAGTCCACAAAATTTCATAGCTCCACGCAAACCAATCCCCAATAAACGCATAACGAAAAAAAATCGTGTATTTATTACATAAGCTGTTTTGATGTACGGGCATGAAGAAATGAAAGTTGACTTGCACAAAATTTGAAATTCGATATCCGATGTTTGGATCTTCTGGTGCGGGGAGGTCTCACGATCAGTTTTAAATTTTTTGGCACTTGTACTATTATAATATTCTCGTCGGAAAGTTTTTCGGCAGAATATCGATTTTGGGGTGGTATTTTCTTTTTTCTTCGATCTTTGCGTAAAGATCCGGATTGATGCATTTCTCGAGAACCTTTCATTCTTGTCTCCATTTTTCTCTATATTTATTTGCAGATGAAAATTCACTGTAGAGCACAGTTGTACTAACGACAAACTACTGACGAGTCGTATTCATTTCTAGCAGAAGTAATATTCTTGTTATACCTGGGGAGCCATTAGCATGCCTAACAACACAATATAATTCTATCACAAAAAAAAATCTAACGTTTCCAGTTCTCGGTTATAACTGCCTTATTTTTCAAAGAATTAATTTGCCATTTTCACCAAATATTCTAAGGACCTTAAACTTTCAGAAAATGTAAAAAAAAAAAGATTTTTTCAAATTTCTAGGTGTATATCTCCCCTTAAACAGATTATATAAGGGCATGTATCATCACAAATGTGCTCCAATATAATGCAGTACATAGATCTTGCTATAAACGGCGGAAAGTCCATCAAACCGCAAATTTTTTTTTCACCTTTGAAACCAACTCCTAAGACCCGCATGGCTAACATAAATCTTCGATTTATCTCGTACGAATGTTTGATAAAATCGCAGGGTGGAATGTACTCTGGAGCACAGTTTTCGCAAGTTATTGAAATTTTGAAACCGAATCCACGTTCGCTCCCTATAGTACGAGAGGCCACGATGCTAAATCGGGATTTATTCGAGCGTCATAGACACCTATTGGGTTGTGAAGCTTAGATGATGAAAAGAAAAATGACATATAAAACATACCATTTCATCAGTGGGGGGAGCGGCTATAGATTTTCAAATATGTAAAAAAAAAACAGTTCCATGGACATACTCGAGTGTGTCAGATAATGATATTATACATGTCCTACGTATTAAAAAAAAATGTACGTATGTTAATCTGAGTATTTCAGTGAGGGGGGTGGTTGTACGTAGGGGTGAGAAATGAAAAAAAAAAAAACTTTATCGAGCGCATCAGATTTTCGAAGGGGATGTTAAGTGAACCTAAAAAAATGCTCTTATATAATAATCTGATGATTTAGATGTGACGCAAAGTCATGTCCGTTGCTAGAATGCGCAAAAAAAATGGTCATTTTAAAATACTCAAGCGCGTCAGATTAAGATATATATGGTTTATCTTGATGCCTTAGACGTGCTGTCTCATAATCTGACAATTATCTAGAGGAATTTGGCTAATCTGATAATTAAAAAATGGTTTTTTGTGTTTTTTTAAACAATTGAACTTAATTAATTGAAAAGCTCAGGAAATAGCATGCAAATGAGAAAGAACATGTTTTTCAAAAGTAGAATATTTGTATTTATAAGAAAATAATTATAAAACATTAAAATTTTTAGAGTATTTTTTTTCAATCATCTTCATCGGTAGAATCTTCTTCCTCCCCTGGCTCAATTTCATCCTCAGATTGCGTATCTGTAACAAATCATTAGAACATTTAACGATGTTTTTTATATCAACAAGGTGTTTTTTAATTATCAGAGAAAAAGTGTACCTAATTTTGGAGTATCCTCAGGTGTTATGATTACATCCTCATACGCTTTCGGCAATTGATCACCTGTGAACCAGATCATTTCAAACTTCCCGTCGACAACTTTCCATCCATAGTCATAACAAAACACTAGTAAATATAGTTTTGTAGATGCGCCGATATGTATATTTCAAAGGTAAATTTATATTATAATATATATATATATATAAAAATCAGCATCCTAAAAAACGTAGAAATACACATCTATCTTAATTTTATAGAAAAATTTAAATTTTCACCCCCTGTAAGGGGTGGTAAGGGGTAATAGTGGTCATGAATTTATTTTTAGTTATCATTTTCGGTTCCAGCATCCCAAGAAACGTAGAAATATACATCTGTCTTGATTTTATAGAAAAATTGAAATATTTACCCCCTGTAAGGGATGGTAGGGGGAGATAGTGGTCATGAATTTATTTTTAGTTATCATTTTCGGTTTCAGCATCCCAAAAAACGTAGAAATACACATCTATCTTGACTTTATAGAAAAATTTAAATTTTCACCCCCCGTAAGGGGTGGTAGGGGGTGATAGTGGTCATAAATTTATTTGTAATTATCTTTTTCGGTTTCAGCATCCTAAAAAATGTAGAAATACACATCTATCTTGATTTTATACAAAAATTTCAATTTTCACCCCTTAAGAGGTAGTAAGGGGGTGCTAGCGGGAAAACTGGCATTTAACCCTTTGCGATCGGCAAATTTCTCTGATGGGAGTATCAACTAGTCGGAGCAAATTTAGCTTTTCTGAGTTATTTCTCCCTTAGTGATTTAAAGCGAATATATGAATGTTAGAAAACACAGATTTCGTTGTAACTGATTTATTGTGTTTAATAGTACTTAGAATACATAAAAACATAAATTTTTAATTTCTGTAATTTTCCAAAGTGTGATATTTTGCAAAACAATCACCGATATGAAGTCCTGGCTTCCGAGTACAGGTATCACAGTACGTACGTGTTTCTCGTCTTTTTCCTGGAGTTTTCCTGTCGGAACATACTGCACAGTCTTTTTTGGTTCCTGAACGAATTATGTGAAGCTGATTATTTAGTCTAATGTCTACGAATGATGTTGAAGGTTGCGGTGTAGATGGTGTTTGGTGCCGGAAATTTCCTACTAACTCATCGACTAAACATTTCACAAAATTTAAGTGTGTTAGTGGCATTTCGTTCTTCTGTTGTCTTGTTATTTTATGCATTATGTATGCATTGATGACGCACATCTCCATGCCCCAAAAAAATAATTTCCTCCACCATTTAAGGGATTTTCGAAGGAAACAATACGATGCTGCATATTGGTCCGCACGATCAACTGCTCTCATTTTTTTAGTATAATGTATAGCCACAATTGGTTTCAATAAATTTATTGTGGCACCGCCGCGTGTTCTCCTTGTAACCGATTTGAGGGATGCTGCATCACTGGTGCTCAGGAAAGTTACGATTCGTTTGCTTTTCCATGCGAGAACTAATGTATTTTCCTTCTTATAAGCCACAGTCGACTTTGTTGAAAATTTCGGTTTTTTAATTGCAGCTGGCAAGTATTTACGAGTTGGCATTACTGTACCAGTTAAATGGACCTTTAATTTTAAAAGTTCATTGGCAAGCGGGATACTTGTAAAGTATCTATCAGTATACAAATGATAGCCCTCAGCATTTGAAATGTTGTCCAGAAGTTTTTTAACTAGGGTCAATGGAATTCGAGAGCTAACCGGAAGTTCTGGTTTCTCCAAACTCTCAGTTGTCAAACTTCCATAGTAGGGTAAAATCGAGTATACATATCCGGTTTCCGCATCCGCCAATACGTAAATTCTTATGCCCCATTTGGTCGGCTTTTTGGGATTATACGTTATGAACGCAATTTTTCCCTTGAACTTGACGATTGACTCATCGACACAAATATCCTTACCAGGTATAAAATGTTCTGCAAACTTGGAGTCGATATATTGCAAAAAGTTGTTTGCCTTTCCAATCCGGGTTCTCAAAGATGTATTAGAGGATGCATTGCCTTGTAGATGTAACATCCAGAAAATTTGACGGAAACGGTCTCTTCTGAATACCTCCGAATAGAAAGGAATTCTACTGTTGCTTCTAGTTGTCCAATATTCCGATATGCTTGCAAGTGGCATTGTTCCCATATTTAGAATTACACCAATGAAGGCCATAAATTCTTTGCGTGTAACGTCCACCCACGAATGCCAAATAGACTTTTTGGCCAATTGTTTCTCACTTATCTTAATTTGTGCATATTCATTAGTGGTTTTCACTATTTGATCTATCAATATATCGGTGAAATATAATTTGAAAAAGTCCAACGGTTTTGTTATATTCTGAGATATTTGTGGTCCTACGATTCGCGCAGCAGTTTTGAACGTGAAACTAAAAGGCAAATCGTCTTTTTCTGTTACGTCTTCCCATTCATCACTTTTACTTGAGTCCTCTATTTGTTCTAAATGTTCTTCGTCATCATCTTCACTATTCTCCGTGTCACTGTCAATTCTTAGTACATTCCGTCTCTTAGGAGGAACTATGTAATCGTCACTACTGTCACTTTCATTGTTCATATTTTCATTATGTACTTCAAATTCCAATTCATCATCACTACTTTCATTATCTTCACAATCATTCCTAAACTCTTCCATTTTTGGGAATTACACTGTTTAAATTTAAATTTTGAACATAAATTTTATGATATATACAGTTTTTTTAATTTTAAAATAACGCGTGCGACATGTAGAGTGGCTAGCTTTCTACTGATTTCAACTGTAATGACATCTTGTCGCATTAAGTGCTCTTAATGACATCTTGCCGCCAGACTGGCGGCACCGACTTCTACGACGACTTTCAATTGCCGCCACTGTGGCGGCATCGACCGCAAAGGGTTAAAATTAGTTTTTATTGTCATATTCGGTTTCAGCGATCCCAAAAACCTAAGAATAATGGGGTCTCCCCTCTGGTTCATGACTTTTTTTTTTTGTGTGCCTGTGTTATCGACAAACAACAAGATTTTTCGGTTCTTTCGTCCCATGTCGCGGTCGATTTTTTTCAGCCACTTCTTGAAGCGTTCACCAGTCATCCAAGCCTTTTTTTGGAAGTCGTACTCACATTTCAGCTTGTTTTTTTTAACATTTTTGAAACACCGCGGATTTTCCGATTTTCCAAGAACAAGCAATTGCAGTTTCTCCGATCCATCCATGTTGCATCCAGCGAGCACAGTAAGACGTTCTTTGCTCAGTTTTCCTCCATGACATTTTTTCCCTTTTAAAGTGTAAGATTTGTTCGGTGTTAGTTTAAAGAACAAACCAAACTCATCCGCGTTAAAAATATCCTTTGGATCATATCTGTTGATATAAAGTGGTAGCAAATGATTGATCCACGCATCGACGTCATCCGTGTTAACTGCTTCTGATTCCCCACAGATTTGTTTATACACAATACCGTGGCGTTTATTGAAGCGATCTAGCCAGCCGGTTCCTGGATTGAAATTTTCGATGTTGAGAGATGTTCCAATTTTCGCAGCTTTTTCGGGGATGATCGGCCCGCTCAAAGGAATGTTGGCGTGTCGCGCTTGTGTGATCCATTCAAGTAGAATGATCTCTACGTTTTCGTATTTAGCCGATTTGATTTTTTTACGACTCGCAGAAGAATTTGTAGCACTTTCCTCGATTTTAGCACGGTTTTTCACTATTGTTTGCAATGTAGACGGCGGGAGATCCAGCGATTTAGCAAAACTTTTTAAGGAATCCGACGCGCTGCGATTGTCAAAAGCTTTGAGGATTTTTAATTTGTCTTCGATAGACAAAGCTTTCCGTTTCAAAGGATTCATACTTGCTAGTCAGTTAGTATCGCTCGAAGGACTATCAAAAACTAACGAAAATGCCCAACTACCTTCGCATTTATAGACAAATTGTAACATGGGAAACAACCTACGAGCCCTGAGATAAGAAAGCTGACAAAGAAAAAGGAAGGGATGCATTGTTTTATTTTAGCATTCATAGACAAATTCTATTTTTAGACATAATCCCATGAATGTATGGTTAATTTTATCTCAGCCTTTATGTATATATATATATATATATATATGTATATATATATATATATATATATATATATATATATATATATATATATATATTTGTATATATATATGTGTATAGGCCACAATGGAGGCCCAAACAGGCACAGGCCCCCCTCAGGTAGTCGAGCTCGCAGCTGTCTCTACCTGGCTATTTTTGTGCGCCGTAAACGGCTCCGTTTAAATCTAATAAATCTAATAAATATATCCCCATACGCAACAGTCGGATTTGTCTGAAATTTTCAGAAAATACTTTTGAAATGTGCTACTTTTAGAAAATGTACAAAAAAAAATCGATTTTTTGAAAATTCTATCTATACGTGACCCCTTAAGGCCAAAAACTTTTCCGTGATCATGCGGAGGAAAAGATCTGATCTATACACCCTCTTCCAGGTCTAAAACCTCCTTGGGCCTCCCACAACAGCCTTTCAGATCTCTCTTGCATTCTTCTCGCTAATATTTTAGCATAAACTTTACCGCCCAAGCTAATCAAACTGATAGCCCTATAGCTTGCACAGTCTATCTGTGAACCTTTGCCTTTATACAAAGGTACGATGACTGCACCTCGCCAATCGCCTGGGACCTCCCCTGATTTCCAGCATAAATTGCACAAAAACCAGAACAAGTCCAAGACGCGTGGCCCACCATATTTGATCATCTCGGCAGTAACTTCATCTGCTCCCGCACCGCTGCAAAACGTGTGCTTGCTCTGTTAAAATTTCACCGTTCTTTGAAAGCACCCCTTTCATTCTACAGGTTTCCGAACAACCCCGGGAATCACTAACTTCTTGCCAGAAAAGCTTCGTGTTTTCCCGGAAGTTGTTTGTCAACCTTTCATCCCTTTCTCTCTCAGAATTTTCACGCTTCTTCTTTATAAGTGCTTTCGTTTTGTGCTTTTGCAGCTTGTACTCTCTTTTTCTTATCTCTCTCATACTTTTATCCTTACCCGAGGCTTTATAATCCAGCCATGCTTTCTTCTTTAACTCCACAGCGTCTTTCACTTCATCATCCCACCATTCATCGCGCTTTTTACTAAAACCTCTTTTCCTTTTACCACATACCTCTGTCGCTACCTTCACCATACCATTCCTAAGGTTCTGCCAACATACTTCAACACTTTCATTTCCAGAATCACAGCTTTCTAGCTTCTTGGAAACCCTTTCTTGATATTCCTCTCTGATCGGTGGATCTTGAAGCTACCAGCTTCTTATGCGATAATTCGACTCCAAACTTGGACATGTCGTGCGGCTGCGCCAACCTGCAAACATACCTCTTATTCTAGCAACGACTAGATAATAGCCTGTTTCCAGGTCAGCACCTCAGAACACTCGCGTGTCCATAATTCGACTTCGAATACGCTGATCCATTAGGAATAAATCAATCATACTTCTTTGTTTCGCTCGCTCCCATGTGAATTTGTTTATGATCAAACATCGTGTTTGCCTCAAACAAATTTCTCTCCTTACAAAATTCCAAAATAAGTTTTCTAATCTCATTTACTCTCTTATCACCGTATTTGCCTAGCACGCTTTCGCAACCACTTCGCGCGGTTCCAACCCATCCATTCATATCTCTACATACTATCAACTTTTTATTATCTCTGACACTACATAGAACATCCCTGACACTCTCCCAAAACTCCTCGAGCTCGCTCATTTGAGCTGAGGATACTGGCGCATACACGGCTAACAAGAATACTTTTGTTATCCCCAGCTTAAGGCGAATCCAAAGAAGCTTCGGGTTACTGGCCTTGTATTCTACCATTGCATTTACCATTCGAGAGGACAACAATACGCCTACACCTTGGCAACCTCGCTCACCCTCTGGAACCCCAGCCCAGAAACGACCCGGTTGCCAGGCAAATCGGTCGCATCATTGCCTTTTCGCTTGGTCTAAGACACACAAATAACATCCAGATCTTTGTCAACCACCACATTTAATAATTCATTCATCTTCTGTTCCATTCCTCCTCTTACATTCCACGTAGCTATTTGTAGCTCCGTCCTCCATCTGCCGGCGTTCGGAACATGGCATGTTGGTTGGGGGTCCCCAACGCCGCATTCGTTCATTTTATAAAATAACATATTTTAAGTTAATTATTATAAAATTACAACAAATTAATATAATTCTAAATTAAAATTAAATAAACAATTACAATTAAAAAATAACAAAAAAAATAATAATATTATGACCAAAAAAAGTTCGATATCTGATCTTAGAGATCTGCGTATATAAAATTTTTCACTAGAGCTGTAAGTCTTGCTGAAAGCCTTGCAAGTAAAAGCTTCCAACTTGCACCAGGACCTGGACACATGTTTAAATACTTGCATTTGACAGACTGCGGTGGCAGCACACGCACGCAGGAAATGGTAAAATTAAATAATTTTTTTTTTTTTTTTTTTTATGTTATAGGAGGGCAAACGAGCGTGCGGGTCACCGTTAATATGTGATCACCGCCGCCCATGAACTCTTGCAACATCCGAGGATACACAAGAGCGTTGCCGGCCTTGGAGAAAGGAATATATGCCTTTTTTGAAGGTACCCATGTCGTATCGATCTGGAAATACCGCCGAAGGAAGTTCGTTCCACATTTGAGTGGTACGTGGGAAGAAAGTCCTTGAAAACCGCACAGTTGAAGATCGCCACGCATCCAGGTGGTACGGATGGTAAAGGAGGCGATGGCGAGCTGTGCGGTGGTGAAATTCGGCGGTAGGCATCAGATCGAATAGTTCTTCGGAACACTCCCCGTTGTAAATGCGGTAGAAGACGCACAAAGCAGCCACGTCTCTACGCAATGCCAAAGAGTCCAGCCGTTCGCAGAGCACCGGGTCCCCGACAATCCGAACGGCTCTCCGTTGTACGCGGTCAAATGGTAGAAGCTGATATTGGGGTGATCCGGACCAGAGATGAGAACAGTACTCCATGTGTGGCCGGACCTGCGCCTTGTAGAGCGCAAGTCTTTGGCCAGGTTTGAAATACTGCCTCGCTCTATTGATCACTCCCAATTTCGTCGAGGCCAACTTGGCCTTGCTCTCCAGATGACCACGAAACTGACAGTCGCTCGAAATGTCGAGACCAAGTATTCTGATACTTGGCGAGGCAATAAGAGGAGTGCTCTCGAAGAGCGGTGATACGACAAATGGGGTTTTTTTAGTGGTAAACGCGCAAACCTGTGTCTTGTCGGGATTGAACTGAACGTGGTTCAGTTCACCCCACTCAGAGATCATCCCCAGGGAAGTCTCTATTGAAGACACAAGTTTCTTTCGGCACTCATCGACGTTTTCCCAAGAGAGACCTGCACGACCGGAATATACCGCATCCCCAGTGCTGTCATCCGCATAACAATGTATGTTGGAAATATCCAACATATCATTGATGTGCAGGAGGAACAGAGTTGGGGATAGCACGCAGCCTTGGGGTACACCAGCGTTCACGGGCTTGGGATCCGAGCAAAAACCGTCGAGAACGACCTGTATGCTCCGCCCAGTGAGGAAGCTGGTGATCCACTTGCATAAACTCTCGGGAAGCCCATAGGAAGGTAGCTTCGAAAGAAGCCCCTTGTGCCATACACGATCGAAGGCTTTTGCCATATCCAGACTAACTGCCAGACCCTCTCCCTTGCTTTCAATAACCGTTGCCCAACGGTGAGTGAGGTATAACAGAAGATCACCAGCTGATCGACCATGGCGAAAGCCATACTGCCGGTCATTGATCAACTGGTGATCCTCGAGGTACGTTAGGACCTGTCGGTTTATGATGATCTCCATTATTTTGGAGAGAAGGGAGGTAATGGCGATAGGTCTGTAGTTAGCTGGGTCCGAGCGATCACCTTTTTTAGGGATCGGATGGACAAGGGCACACTTCCATGAGACCGGGACTACGCCTTTAAGGTAGGAGTGCCGAAATAGACGCGTTAGCACTGGAGTCAACTCAGGGGCACACGTTCGTAGCACCAGTGGAGAAATGCCATCCGGCCCACTCGACTTATGAACGTCCAAGGAAAATAGAGTCTGCCTGATAGTTTTTTGCCGAAAAACTATTTCCGGCATTGAGCTCTGACACCGCGGGATGATAGGCGGTGTCTTCCCGTGGTCGTCCAAAGTCGAGTTAGAGGCGAAAAGAGTGCCCAAGAGATCGGCTTTCTCTTTTGCCGTGTGGGCCAGAGAGTCATTCCCCATGTGCAACGGCGGTAGGGACGGCTGGCTAAAGTTGCCCAGACTGGCCTTTGAAAGCGCCCAGAATTTGCGCGTGCCAGGCGGGTACTTTGCCAGCTGATCCCCAATTTTGACGACATGCTTGAACTTTGCTCTAGCGATTTGCCGTTTGAAGAATCTGGAGGCACGGTTGTATTTCCTCTTCAGAACTCTAGAGTTCGGATCCTTAGTGACTAACGCATTGGCCCAAGCTTGATAAGCCTGCCGTTTGCCAGCTGATGCAGCCCTGACAGACGCATCAAACCAAGGCCGCGATCTGCCACCAAGTGGTACCACAGAGCTTGGTACAAAAAGTTCCATGCCCTGAAGTATCACATCAGCTACAGCCGCAGCGCAGTCACTAGGATCGTTGGAAGGGAAACAAATCGGCCCCCATGGGTAGGATGCAAAAAAAGACCGCATTCCATCCCAATCCGCTGACTTGTAGTGCCAAACGCGTCGAGTCGCAGGTCTTGTGCGAGCTGGACGTTGAATGGGCACTACACTCCGTACCAGACAGTGATCAGAGGACCCTAAAGGAGCCTCGACAGCGACCTGGTACTTTTCTGGATGTGTAGTCAGCAGAAGATCCAACAAAGAGGGCGTGTGGCTGTCCACATCCGGTAGACGAGTGTGCGTCTGTACCAGCTGGGACAGACCATTTGCCAGAGCAAAGTTAAACACAGATCTCCCCGCGTAGTCGGTTGCACGTGACCCTAACCATTCGGTATTGTGCGCGTTAAAGTCCCCGAGGACTACGACTTCGGCGGAGGGAGTCTGAGATAGCAGGTCGTCAATCTTCGCTTGAACGTGGCCCAACAGTTGATCTGTTTGTGCATTACCACTATGGGACCTGTAGAGGCACGCGTAGAATCTGACGTGATCGTCCATGTCCACGCGCAGCCAGAGCACGGATAGGTCCCGACCTTCAAAAATCTGAAGGCGACGGTAGCAGATATCCTCCCTTACGAACACAGATACCCCGGCGTGTGGTATAAAATGATGTTCTAGTTTATACCCGGGGTATGATAGGTACGCTGTGTCGCTAGGTTGAGATATCTGTGTCTCCGTCAAAAACAACAAGGCCGGCTGCGCCGTCTCAAGGTGGTAGTGGACGGCGTTTAGGTTCGAATGAAACCCCCGGATGTTACAAAAGTCAACATCTAGAGTGGAACGGGGTGCCGCTGTTTGCTGTCGTTTGCCCTCAGGAAACACTAAGTGCGATACTTTGCCCGCCCCAGATACGACGGGCAGCCCGAGCAAAATCCGAGGATCATTCCCCCGATTTTGCTCGGGGAGGGGGTCCCCGGCTTCATCAAAGCCGGTACCCTCCTGGGGTATTTTTCTTTTATGCATCGCGTTCATGTTTGGCGGGGGGGGGGGGGGGGGGTTTGGGCTTCCGGATTCTCTCACTCACCGACGGAACATAACCAAATGAATTTGGTTACTACACGTCGGTCTTCTGTGAGAGGGTGGTCCTTCCCCGGTCGAGCCAGCCCAATACGAGCTGCAGTCAGATAACTACAGCTAGCTACCAATTCATCAACGAAACACAACTCTTTTACTTCCTTTTGTGATATATTTGGGATTTTCAGCTCAATTTGATTTCACCTTCACCGTGATTCTTCAACATGCACCAGAATTAAGAAAATATAGCCATAAATTTATACAAATATGAAATGTACGGAGGCACAGAATTAAAGATTATTATAAAATAATAATTAATAAATTAATACAAAATTATTTTCTTTCATTTGAGACTTGTCAACTTGTCTTGTCTTCTTTTAAATTAATAACATAAATTGATGAACCGGTTTATTACGTATTGCCGACAAAATCAGGCCGAACCTTAAGGGGTTACATACGTCCAGCAGCGCCAAAAATGCGCCAAAAGAAACATTATTTTCAGAAGGGATAACAAGAGAAATAAATATAAAAAAATATTATACATTGTTTATTAGTTGTTAAACTTTATAAAAAAAAATATTTTAATTTTTTTTACATTAATTAGCATATAAAAAATCACGTGACCCAAAGTGCATTTAAAAAAAAGTAGCTCCACGGTCGGCATCATTTCTCCTTGAAATGTGGATGGCTCTGCAAAAAGTAAAAAAAATCTTGTAAAATATAGTTGTAGTTATAGTCTGTCGAGCCGGATTTTTTAATTTCGAAAAATTTTGCAATTTACGGCATTTTGAAAAAAGGCATGCATTTTACGCCATAAATGTCACACTTTAATTCTTTTTATAAAACTTTTGAATAAAAATATCGAAAATCCGGCTCGACAGACTATAGAGAAAACATTTTCAAATATTAAAAAAAAGCATCAAAAAATATTAAAAACTGTATGAGTTAATCATGCCGACCGCGCCGGAAAAAGTTTTTTCGAGAAAAACGCGTTCAAACTTTCAAGTACATTTCGCTCGAGGTCGCGCGCATTTACAGCAAGAAAAAATGATTTTTTAAATTTATTTTGTTAACTTACGTCTAATCTCTCATTCCAGCTTCATATTGTGTGCCTTTCTGATCAATAAGCAATTGTTGTTGCTTATTTTTTTCCAGTCGGCGAGATGTTCTGACCTCTTTTGTTGCTTTCATCGCCTTGATTCGTGCGTGTTTTAGCCGGTTCGAATTTTCTCCGAGACAATAGTGGTACCCCTAATATCGAATTGTTATTCCTAGTAATCTTTCCATTCTTAATAAACTCTCTGCTCCGTCATTAAAAGTACATACAGCGACATTGGTAGCTATTTCAACTACTCTCCGACTACCTGGACCTCATTTGGGTGCAATCTTCCAAATCTTCGAATTAAGACTCTCATTGTGTAAATCCACCTAAGCACTTTTCAAGTAATTGTTCATCACTTAATGCCTCATAGATGGGTTTGATTGCCTCCAGTACAATTTCAGGTAAATGGGCTTTGTGCCTGTATTTATTAACCGTACCTTCGGCTTTTGCTCTCTGCCAATCACCAACTTTCTTCTCCAGGTGGACAATGAAAATGCTGAGGTTTTTCGTCCGTTGATGATTTATGATAGCATGTCGCCCATTTGGCATTTTTCATATTTTCCATTGAGTCAATATTATTTCGAATTGCCAGACCGTAATAAATAGTGAGCTCGTCTATTAGTTTGGCAGTTAATTTTGCTTTTCCTCACAAACTAACTCGTTTTATTTGATTCGATGTCTTCGAATTTCCTTGCGTAGTCGTTGGTTTCTCTTTTTTCGTAATTGACATCGATTTTTTACAGTCACTGACGAGTTGGCGAAGACGCTTGCCCATACGTTTTTGGACATGACCCACGCATTCTTTCTTCTTTACTTTGAGGTCTTGATACAGATGAGCATTCGTAATACTCGAAAAAGGTTTTGTATCACCGTCACCTATGTAGTATTCATATTTTACCCCATAGTTTTCTTATGACCTCTGAAACATTTCCATAGCACTATCTGGCTCCATTTTCCCAGAGCTACCTTGGTGATTTGCTGCACAATTTTTTAAATGATTTTCTAACCACGATTCAAACTCAGCCGTACCTTTGTCCTTATCGTGAATTTCGCACTATTTGCAATATCTGCTTTTTACCAAACAGTCGATAACTTTTCCCGAGAAATAACCAATTAATGTTGTGACTCTGAAAAACGAAGAAAAGCCTCTCTTCATCCAAGTGCCATCTCCGGATACAATAATTCCATCCTTAGATAATTGTAATCTTCTATTACCTCCCATTCGATAGCAGTGAAATTTTCTGGTGCTGAAGGTATAGTAGACAATTTAGACTGTAGTAGTCCTTCCATCATTTTTAAACTTGAGTTCCATTTTGTAATAACCTCTTGTTTTAATTTTATGATAGGGTTGTTCATCTGCTCTTGCAGTTCTTTTAATTTATAAGCTACTTTAATACTTGTTTCAAATAAGTTACTACAGTTGGACATTTTTTAACAATGACATTAATGCCAAATTGATTTCTTACAGTCAAATACTGCTAAATTTACAATATACAAAAGTGATTTCTTTTATTTAACTATTAAATGCATGATTTTTCCTTTTTAAATACCATAAATTGAAACAGGTCGATAATTATACATAGATTAAAGGGAATCATAGGATTTTTTTAAAGTGTATTTTTATAAAAAATTACATACCGATGTAAATCTACATCAGTATACATTACTATTAATAATGTAACCTAAGTACTATTTATTCTATTAACCCATGGACTGCCAGCTACAAGATATCTCGTAGTGCGTGCTGCAATTTGAGATTAATTACAAATTGCAATTTCCGTTTAAAATATTTTAAAAAGGCAAATGAAAAATTTATATGGAGTAAAAAAACGTATTCATTTTCAGTTTTTATTGTAAAAGTTAGAACTTATACGATTAGACTATAACATAAAATTATATAAATATAAGAATGAAAAATATATATACTGTAAAAACCATTACTTATCATTTTTATTATAAAAATTATAACTTAGACGATTAGATTATAAAAATTATATTTATATATATAAAAGTATTACTAAAATTTAAAAATATTTTTATTTTTGTTGCTGAATATGATAAACTTAAAACAAGAATCAACACAAAGAGCTGGTTTCTCGGGGCACTGTGGACAAAAATGCCTAGTCTCCTTACGTTTTTTTCCTTTGTACAGATTCGACATGACTTTGTAGGCATTATTTTTTTTCTGTGGGAGATTGATGTTCTAAATAGTGAAAATCAGTTGCATTTTTATTAAAGTTCCTGCTTTCTATTGCGTTGCTGTCGTCACCAAGTAAATGGATAATAACTGTTTCCCTAAATTGAAGTAACATCATCTTTGTAAACATATGTGCATTGTGCAGGAAGATTTCCAAGTAATGTACTGCAATTTTCTTGTACCAACGGATTGTTTTCCTAAGGAATGAGTAATATGACATACATTAGTCAGCGCGATCAATGTGTGCCATTCCAAAAGTGTAATCTCTGACTGTATCCGGTTTAGTCGAAATTTTTCCATTTTTGTTCTGCACTTGGACCATTTCACCTATATGCATGTTGAATATAGTCAGCACATCCCGCTTATCTTTCCATTTGTTGACCATAATGGATCCTTTTTTTTTTTTTAATGTTTGGAACCCATCATGGGTGCCACCGCATTCCAGAGGACGAAGGCGGTGGGTATGTGAGACTCCTACTCACTAAACCGGACGGTTGCCGTCGCCGTCATGATGGGACACCGCGGGAACGCTTGCGCATACAACCGCGGCGCACCGACGGACACCATGTAGAGGGCACCCCGCAACGAGAGGCCCCTCCGTAGTCGGCAGGCTTGACCCGGCTGGCTGGCAGGGAGCCGCCAACGCACCGCAGCCGCGCAAGACCACCACTCAAAAAGGGAGCCCGACCTCGAACCCGACAGGCCTCTACTGCTGAACACAGTGGTCAACCGAGTCCAGCAAGAAAGAGGCATAAGTCGGCAAACCACCAAGCCGGGACTAACGATCGCCGAGCAAGACCGTGGTGTTACGCTCTACGAAGGTTAATCCGGGCACCGTCTGAGCCTGTCCTTAGAGAGCGACTCGACAGGGAGAAGCCCAAACCCTAATCGCACCCAAAAACCCCGACACCACGAGGCCAACCCAAGGTCAAGTCTGCAATCAGAGAAGTACCCGGAATGACCCCGCGGCTGTCCCCCGGAAAAGAGGGCCTGTGCAGTCCCACCGAATTGCCCAGGCCTACTTTCCAACGGCTGAGGCCGAAGGAAAGGGACCCGAGCCCGCCGCCACAGACGGGCCACCCCTAAGGGCAGAACGCCGCGTGAACCCCCCCTTGTCAACCATGAGCCAGACTCGGGCACCTCATGGCTAACAACCCCGTGCTGGACATTAGCAGACGGCTAACGCGATCCCGAAAGACCGCATTAACCGTCCCCCATGGAGCACCGTACCGTACCGCTTCCAATCCCGCCGGACGAATCCGGACAACATTGGTAGCGGACGGGCACACGACGAGGTTTCCAGCATGGCCCCCCACCGTAATGTATCCTGATCTGAGCCATTTAGAGTCTCCTTTATTCAGTTTCTTTTTGACAAAATTTTCTGGATTTCTTTCTTTTTTTTTATCGAATCTTAACGCGCCGCATACATACCATACATAGTGTTGGAATATTGAGTTGACCTTGAATATAATCAATCATTATCTTGTTCTCTATTATTATTCAAGTGTAGATATCTCAAAATTAATTGAAAACGATTTTTAGACATTCAATTCTTCCAAAAGTCGAAATTATAAAGTTTATTTGTTTTCCAATAATGTGCTAAGGAGGGTAAAGTAAATATACCGGTGTGCAAAGAATACCCGTAATTCTTCAGCGCTGGTAACCGTCCAATCTCGCAGCCTGGAAAATCGTTATACTGGAAACTTTGCTATGTGTTGGTTGGCATAGCGATTGGTTTCTTGAACAATTTTATTAAAAAAAGATTCTGTCAAAAACAGATCGAAGAAATCTCCTGGTGATTTTACATCGTTTGGAATTTTCAACCCTGGATTTCCTCTGAATTCGAACTGTAGAGGATCCCTCTTATCGGTTGTTCATATATCTGCATCATTTTGATATATGACGCTTTGTGATGCTTCACTGGCAAAACTATCACTCGATGTAGTTGATGGAATCCTTATTTATTTTATTTTATTTATTTATATATTTTCCACTTTGAATCCAGTGATCACTTGTGTACGTCAAATGGAAGTGACAGGAGGGCCTATTTTGCTACCATATGTATTAAAATAAGCCCTTCTGTAAAGACACTTTCCAACTTACGAGTAAAATAAGGCTACGAGGGTGCCAAACGCGCCCTGGTCTGAGAGGAACCAAACAACAAACTCAGCCGGGTTTTTTTTAATTTTTTTATTGTGATCACTGATTCACAAACGTCAATATATTTAGTGAGCAAAGTACGAACGACTAGAACCATCGCAATCAATTCGATAAGCCGTCATAATAATAATAATAAGAAAAGGGAAATCCGTGGCTAGCAATACGAGGTAGTTTTGCTGGGAGAGGTTTTATTTCATCTTTATTTTCAGAACACACGGACACGGCTTTGAAGTCATAATTTCCCAACGAAAAAATGTCGCTATTTTTATTTACTAAATTGATTTTTTTTATCGCCGGACGTGATCCGTGAGACGTTGAATTGTGTTGTTGAAGTGCAAATTGTGAAAATTAATATTGTGTCCAAGGAAGGCGAATGAAAAGAATATATGTATATATATTTTTTTTTTTTTTTATGTAAATAATTTAAAATATTAATAATTTTGTATTTTATATTTAAAATGTTGTATTTAGAATTAAAACTAATTGTATTATAAATAAAATGTAAGTTTATAATATGTAATATAATATGAACAAATGCGGCGTTGGGAACCGCCAACCAACACGCCATGTTCCGAACGGCGGAAGGTGGAGGACGGAGCTACAAATAGCTACGTGGAATGTAAGAGGACGAATGGAACAGAAGATGAATGAATTATTAGATGTGATGGATGACAAAGATCTGGATGTTATTTGTGTGTCTGAGACCAAGCGAAAAGGCAATGATACGACCGATTTGCCTGGCAACCGGGTCGCTTTCTGGGCTGGGGTTCCAGAGAGTGAGCGAGGTTGCCAAGGTGTAGGCGTATTATTGTCCTCTCGAATGGTTAATGCAATGGTAGAATACAAGGCGATCAACCCGAGGCTTCTTTGGGTTCGCTTTAAGCTGGGGATAACAAGAGTATTCTTGTTAGCCATGTATGCGCCAGTATCCTCAGCTCAAATGAGCGAGCTCGAGGAGTTTTGGGAGAATGTCAGGGATGTTCTAAGTAGTGTCAGAGATAATGAAAAGTTGATAGTATGTGGAGATATGAATGGATGGGTTGGAACCGCGCGAAGCGGTTACGAAAGCGTGCTAGGCAAATACGGTGATAGGAGGGTAAATGAGGCTGGAAAGCTTATTTTGGAATTTTGTAAGGAGAAAAATTTGTTTGTGGCAAACACGATGTTTGATCACAAACAAATTCACATGTACACATGGGAGCGAGCGGAAGAAAGAAGTATGATTGATTTATTCCTAGTGGACCAGCGTATTCGAAGTCAAGTTATGGACACGCGAGTGTTCAGAGGTGCTGATCTGGGAACGGACCACTATATAGTAGTTGCTAGAATAAGAGGTCTGTTCACAGGTTGGCGCATCCGCACGGCGTGTCCAAGCTTGGCGTCGAATTATCGCATAAGAAGCTGGAAGCTTCAAGATCCACCGATCAGAGAGGAATATCAAAAAAGGGTTTCCAAGAAGCTTGAAAGCTGTGATTCTGGAAATGAAAGTGTTGAAGTATGCTGGCAGAACCTTAGGAATGGTATGGTGAAAGTAGCGACAGAGGTATGTGGTAAAAGGAAAAGAGGTTTTAGTAAAAAGCGCGATGAATGGTGGGATGATGAAGTGAAAGACGCTGTGGAGTTAAAGAAGAAAGCATGGCTGGATTATAAAGCCTCGGGTAATGACAAAAGTATGAGAGAGATAAGAAAAAGAGAGTACAAGCTGCAAAAGCACAAAACGAAAGCACTTATAAAGATGAAGCGTGAAAATTCTGAGAGAGAAAGGGATGAAAGGTTGACGAACAACTTCCGGGAAAACACAAAGCTTTTCTGGCGAGAAGTTAGTGGTTCCCGGGGTTGTTCGGTAACCTGTAGAATGAAAGGGGTGCTTTCGAAGAACGGTGAAATTTTAACTGAACAAACACACGTTTTGCAGCGGTGGGCGGAATTCTATAAGGAGATGTATGAACGTGAGGACGCCTCGGTCTTGACTACCAGCGTAATGCTGAGTCAAGACGTAGCCGATGGTGAAATCAGTTTGGAAGAAGTAGAGAGCGTGATTCGAAGTCTGAAATGTGGTAAGGCTGCGGGAGCAGATGAAGTTACTGCCGAGATGATCAAATATGGTGGGCCACGCGTCTGGGACCTTTTCTGGTTTTTGTGCAATTTATGCTGGAAATCCGGGGAGGTCCCAGACGATTGGCGATTGGCAGTCATCGTACCTTTGTATAAAGGCAAAGGCTCACAGATAGACTGTGCAAGCTATAGGGCCATCAGTTTGATTAGCTTGGGCGGTAAAGTTTATGCTAAAATTTTAGCGAGAAGAATGCAAGAGAGATCTGAAAGGCTGTTGTGGGAGGCCCAAGGAGGTTTTAGACCTGGAAGAGGGTGTATAGATCAGATCTTTTCCCTCCGCATGATCACGGAAAAGTTTTTGGCCCTAAACCAAAAGGTTTTCTGTGCTTTTGTGGATTTGGAAAAGGCGTTTGACAGGGTTGTGAGAAAGAAGTTATGGGAGATACTGCCCAGATACAATGTGAACGGACCCTTGCTACAGGCTGTAAGGTCTCTTTACCGAGATCACTCAGCCTGTGTGCGAGTAGGAGCTGGCATGTCGCCCTGGTTTGACATCCAATCGGGTGTTAAGCAAGGTTGCGCTATGTCAGCTTGGTTGTTCAATTTGTATTTGGATAGTTGTCTCCAAGGAGTGAAAGATAGTGACATGGGAGTGAAAGTAGGTGGCCTTAAGGTCAATTGCTTGCTATATGCAGATGATGCGGTGCTCATTGCATCATCAGAATGCAATTTGCAGGCATTGGTCACCACTTTGAAAGATGGGTGTGAAATTAATGGTCTTAACCTGAATGTAGATAAGACGAAGGTTCTGATATTTGAAAGAAATGAAGAAAGAACAGAATGTAAGATCAACGTGAATAATAAGATAATAGAACAAGTGAATGAAGTGGTATATTTGGGAAGTATGTTTAGCAGAGACGGAAGATACGAAATGGATGTGGAAAGACGTATTGCTGTCGGTAACAGAGTCAATGGTGCTTTGACTGCATTGTTGAGACGGCAAAACGTCAGTATAGCTGCACGTTTGGCTGTACACAATGCAGTTTTGCTACCGACGCTGTTATACGGCAGCCAAACGTGGGTAACACAGAAGAAGAATGTAAGAAAGATGAATGCTGTGGAGATGCGATCTCTTCGCAGAATATGCGGAGTCAGTCTAGCTGATCGAATCCGCAATGAAGAGATCCACAGAATGGCAGGTACTAGCGAAGATGTCACGGTGAGAATGAAGAAGAACGTGCTCAGGTGGTTTGGGCACGTTGAACGACTGAGTGATGAAAGAATGGTAAAAAAGATTTATATGGGAAATGTGAGCGGTAAGAGAGACAGGGGGAGGCCTCGAGTGACCTTCGAAAACACAGTAGCTACGATACTGGAGGAAGGTCACGTAAAAAGCATGAGGACCCCCCGGAGGGCATGTATGAAGAGGTTGATGTCTGTGGCCGAGGCGAAAGAGGTATGCAGAGACCGTAGCGTTTGGCGCTCCGTCGTCTCTGGCTACCCCGCAAGGGATATGGCGTGAAGGTAAATAAATAAATAAATTTTTTTTATATCTATGTATATGATGTACTTACATCAATGAGCCACACTTAATTTTTTTAATAAATACTATTTTCCAAATACTTATTTAATTCAACACTTTTTTTTGATAATATGAATAGATACGGCCTATTATTTTCAAAAAATCTTTTTGCGGATATTTGAAATTTCTTTGACAAAAAAAGGAGAAAGAACGCCAAGAGGTGCAATGTCCAAGCTCCTATCGCCCACTCCAAATCATATATTTACCATCACGTGATTAAATTCGTGATCACGTGTTTTTATTATCGGTATAACCGAATAGACTTGCGCTAAGGACTGTCGTCACGTAGCGGATTAGAATATATTAGGATAAAATATGTAACATATATATCGGAAATTTATTGAATTATTATTCCTTTTTAAAAAAGGAATAATAATTCAATAAATAGTCATCGATTCTATTGTAACTATAACTATAATAAGATATACCAACTACAGTTCTATGATTTTATATTAGTTAAGTGAGTCACAATTATCACAGTGAAATAATTACAGGTAGGAATAATTATAGGTAAGAATATTAACAAAATGAAATAAGTTAATTATTATTTATTATTTAAAATAAAACATTTAAATTAAGTTAAATTAAATTAAATTAGACAAACTGACATGGATTTTACTTACAATGTGTATTCCTCGAAAATCAGCAGTAAACTGAGCTCATAAAACACCCTTCTTTGTACAAAGATTCTCTCCCAGTGAATCGTTGCTAGTCAATCACAATACTTTTTTTTACATAATATTATCAAACACTCTATTCAAGTAACTTTTATTCGGACGGCTTTAAGTATTACAATTCATAAAATAATGTTATAAAGAAGGAATAATTATTTAAGAAGTTGTTTACAAAGAAACAACATTAAATTTAACAATCCATCAATTTAACATAGTCATAATCACAACTTCTTAAATCCTATGTCGGCCATCTTAATAAACAATTAAACATAGTCAAAATCACAACTTCTTAAATTCTACGTCGGCCATCTTAATAAACAATTCAACATAGTCAAAATCACAACTTCTTAAATCTTACGTCGGCCTTCTTAATAAACCATTCCGGATGTGTAAATAATAAATGTGGAATCGATTATTATAAGAGACATTGATGAGTTGCATTTACAATGATTGTTAAAATAATTATAAGTATGTAAATCAATTAATTTGATATCTCAATAATATTCAACGCGCCGACACGGCCATTCTGAAATGCGATGCGTGCTCTGCATCGCTCCTGGTGTCTGTCCTGTACTAAGTAAATTAACATTGTAAAGCCAGGCACTTCCACAGTACTTGACCCAAATATAAAATAGAAAATTAAACCTTATGTTATAAGTGTTACTGCTCATTCCACATGACAACAGTTATTTAATATTAGTTATAACCTTATGTTATAGTACTACTGCTCATTTCACATGATAACAGTTATTTAATATTAGTTATAACCTTATGTTATAGTATTACTGCTCATTCCACATGACAACAGTTATTTAATATTAGTTATAACCTTATGTTATAGTATTACTGCTCATTCCACATGACAACAGTTATTTAATATTAGTTATAACCTTATGTTATAGTATTACTGCTCATTCCACATGACAACAGTTATTTAATATTAGCTATAAACTTATGTTATAGTATTACTGCTCATTCCACATGACAACAGTTAGTCAATATTAGTTATGTAAAAGTAATGGATAGGTTGATGAAGGGTCGATGCTGCGAAAAGCAGAGGCTCTAAGGATAGTGGGAATGGTCGATGCTGTGCTCTGGGCGGTCTTGTACGCCGTGGTACACAGGGGATTATAATTCTTTTAGGAGAGGAAACAAGTGGCTTATTGGACGGCTCCACACGCCAATAGCATCTTTTTATAATAATTATAATAATATTATTTAGTATTATTATTTTTTATCTTTTTTTTTATCTATAATTTTTTTAATATTTTTTTTTTAATATTTTTTTTTATTCTATTTTTTTTCACATATTATTGTAACTTGTATTCTCATACAAGAATTATAATAAAAGGTTCTCACCGTTTCTGTGACTTTATTCCTCTGTAGTCGTGCAGATATTTGATGTGGCTAAGTGTGGTGAGTTACTTACGACACTAGAGGGTCCAGATTTACTCATCGTCTGGAGGCGACACGGCTGCCTGCGCCCCAGGATGAGGAGCCCGCCGTAGTTGAACATGTGCGACTTTGTGAGGTCGCCCACGGTGTCCTATTACCCTTTTTTTTTTTACAAGATCGCGGTCGTTTTCAAGAACCCTGTGAACTTTGTAAGATACACTTAATTTAAAGTCACTAAATTAAAGATGTTTGGTATCTAGGATTATTGTTTATCAAGACGAAATTGCGTCTCGTCGAGTTAATAATCTCAGTTGAGCTGCACCCGTGCCATCAGCCCTTTGAAGACGCTCAAGTGCTGTATGTCTTGCGTTTCATAATTTCTTATCATGACGAGACTATTCTTCAACTTTGTCATCACCCTTTTAACTTGTCGTTAGCCCTATTAGCACCCGGTGCTATAGAGTGAATGTCTATATTGAACATGTTGCAATAGTCTTTAAAGTCGCCTAGTAATTGACGATCGCCGTCTACGACGATCTGCCTCGGGGCTCCAAAGAGATAGACGACTTGTTTTAAGGCAGTCAGGGTACTATTGTGGCTTTTATAGTTTGAATATCGTTATAACACATATTTAGAGAAAGCATCTACTGTTACCATTACATACTCACGCTCGTTCGAAGTTCTTAATTTTCCAGTGATATCCATATGTGTGACTTCAAATGGCACGACTGGTTTAGTATAATAGGATATAGTCGTACCTGAGTAGCTCCGGATGATTGTTTTGAGGTTCGACATATAATGCAATTGTCTACGAAATCACGAACAGTATTGCTTATCTTGTCGAAATGATAGGTTTTTCTTTTTTTTTTTTTATGTAGAGTCTTTTCCCAGCCTGGATGTTTAAGAGCGCTGTTTTTGTTCAATATTTACCCAATCCAGATTATTAGTTATTACGTTGACAGTCATGGGATCCGGATTTCTACTCAAATTATCTGCATGTTATCCTGTTTCGTTAATCAGTAAAGTAGAGCCATACTTAAAGCAAAACCTGGTATAAAGCGATGAAAGTATCCAGCGCGACCGTTAAATTGGCGAATTTGTTTCACATTAGTCGGTACTGAAGCTTTGAGTAAAGCTTCAACTTTTTTTTTTTTTGGACTGGGGCGAACCTGGCCGTTTTCTACTACATTACCTAAATATTCTAATGACCATTTAAAAAACAAGCATTTTTCTATATTAATAGAAAAACAAGAGTCTCGCAATGCTAGAAAAATTCGTTCCAAGTATTGGAGACCGGATGAAAAGTCGGGGCATTTACATATGACATCCTCGATATAAACCTGAGCTACGCTATCGTTATATTTATTGTTAGCACTACCCTGGTCCAATAGAGTACCCAAAAGCATGATTAATACACCTTTGGTACACCAAAAGCGCATTTTTTAAACCGAAAGGCATGGTTTTGAACTCGTAAAGTATAAAGGCCGTCTTTTCTATTGAATCTGGTGCATCCGGGGTTTGATAAAATGCAGATGCCATATCTAAAACTGTGTAGTACCGATCACCAGCTAAACGATCAATTTGATCCTCAATTAATGGATGAGGGTAATGATCGAGCACAGTATTCAAATTCAATTCTCGATAATAGACACATGCGATTGTCGCCATTTCTTTTTCGCTAAAATAATGTGACTAGAATACGGGGACTTACTTTCTTGAATAATATTATTCTCTAGTAGTTCTTTGACAAATTCCTTGACTTTTTCTCTTTCGACTGAACTTAATTTATAAGGTATCTTTTCTACAATGTTATCAGGAGTTTTAAAATGAATTTCTAATTGTCCCGTTGTGACTCGAGTTTCAGAAAAACCCCACGTGAAGATAGAAAAGTATTTATTAAGTAAAAATAAAAGTTGTTTAATCTCAATTACATTCTTTAAATCGTGGTCAATATCCGCAAAAAAAACGGCTGACGATCGCAAGTGCATGACTCGTGGTTGAGAACATAAAGTCGCTTCGATTTGGGTTACTATTACCGTATCTAGTTCCATTGAAGATATTCGCGCCTATCAATACATCCGATGTCATTTCATAATCTGGTAAAATATAAAATTCAATCTCCACGTTTATATCGTTGATAATGCACACAGTTTTTAACACTACGGTGTCAGAGTACACATTCATCCGCGACACGAGAAAGATATAGCTCCCGCTTAAAAAATACTATTAATTAGTAAAGGTCGAGCTACGCGTCTAAAAATTTGGTGAAGTGTTCAGTGCAGTGCAATACACAAGTTACATTGTGGGCAAAGTGATCAGAAAGTGCCAACCCCCAAAAACAACCATCTAAGCAAAATAAAAACACAAAATTACCAATATCTTCGCAAAGGTTAGTGTAAAAAATTCCTACTAATCGCCACCGTGTGGGCTTCATCTTACAGTACACGAGGATACCAATATTGGTGATTTCTGTTAAGGATCGTAGTGTTAAAAACTGTGTGCATTATATCGTTGATAATGCACACAGTTTTTAACACTACGGTGTCAGAGTACACATTCATCCGCGACACGAGAAAGATATAGCTCCCGCTTAAAAAATACTATTAATTAGTAAAGGTCGAGCTACGCGTCTAAAAATTTGGTGAAGTGTTCAGTGCAGTGCAATACACAAGTTACATTGTGGGCAAAGTGATCAGAAAGTGCCAACCCCCAAAAACAACCATCTAAGCAAAATAAAAACACAAAATTACCAATATCTTCGCAAAGGTTAGTGTAAAAAATTCCTACTAATCGCCACCGTGTGGGCTTCATCTTACAGTACACGAGGATACCAATATTGGTGATTTCTGTTAAGGATCTTGAGGCTCAGGGTGGTTTTTAATAAAACACCTTGGCACGTCATTATCTCGGCCTGCGTGGCTGGAATCATCTCCAAATAAACACCTAAGAGATCGCAGAAAGGAGACCTATCTTATGATACCTCACACGACGGGATCCGTCAAACGGTTTAGGAAATAACACGAACCTTTGTTCTCTGTGACGTCATTTGGAGTGAAATCATCGCTACGTGGTGCAGAAAAGCTACACGTTGGAACTATATAGCACCGATTTGGCAAACGTCACCCGCCAAACGACTGTTGTATTCTATCGACGGAACAGCTACATGGCAACACTGACATAACGTCATCCGTCAACTATCTGTCAAATTCAACTGACAGAAGTCACAACAAACTGTCACAGCCTACCTACCATACACATAGGACGTCACATAGACGTGTGTAACATCTAGAACCCCGTCGTGTGGGGGCTCATTCTTCTCAGATTGACAAGGCGCATTCAGGAACACCCCCCACTTAAATAAACCCCCCCTTAAAAAACTTTTTGCCAAACTTGGCGACTCTCCAGCTCAAACAAAAATAAATTTTTCCCCCTTCCCCCTCAACCCGCACTTTTCCCGAAAACCCCTCTGGAAATATCTTGGGAATCACTTGTCCTGGAACACCACGAGAGGTATCACCGAATTCGGGAAGAGAAGCTCTATCATCTGGCTCCAACAGAAATTCAAGATTACACTCCCCTCGGAAGTTATTACTGAAATACCAGAGGAAACAATACCCCGCGGCCCATAACTTTTGAACCGGCCATCTTTGAAAACCAGGAGAGGTCCCATTGGAATTGAGAAACGAAGCCCTATCATCTGGCTCCAACAGATTCAAGAAGACCCCATACTACGAATACCCCCCAACACCCAACACCATATCTCGGGATCTACTTATCCTAAGATATCGTGAGAGGTGTCACCGACTTCAGGAAAAAAAAAAAAAAAAAAGAGCTCTATCATCTGGCTCCAACAAAAACCTTATTTGCACAGCCAAATACTTGCCAAATAAATCGACATACCAACGGACGAACCAAGACGCAAGCCAGTGTACTCAGGCACAGGAATAATATATAAAAAATGGCAGACAAGCTAGCCACAACCTCTAAACAACAAGAGGCAACAACAACAAAAACGACAAGCAATAAAACCTTAACTAAGACCACAACGGGTCCCATTATAAAGAGCAAAGCGGAAAAAGTACTGCGAACCCTTCGCCATAAAGTATTGGACGCTGCGCTCAAAGAACAACATGAGAAGCCCGAAGCCCTGGACATAAACTCACCCCCCCTCGCCTCAACCAGCCCAACATTGGCGGGAGAAAAACAGGCCTTATCAGCAGCACAAACCCCACTGGAAGACATCCACCAGAGACTCCTCAAGTGGAAGGGAATTGCTGAACAACAAACGTCCCATGAACTTCAACAAACGGATGAGGACGCCAGTTCAGTCACATCCTACCAAGACTCAGAAGCAGACTCCATAGCGTCGTCGGTCAGAAAACCAAGAACAAGCCTTTTGTTTACCAACAAGAGAGGTAGAGGAATAGAAATGGACGTCGCAACAAAAGAGGCGAATAAAATGCTGCAGGAGGGGAAGACTGCTCTAGAAGAAGCAAGCAACATGAAGAAAGAGTGTAAGGCCATCGCACTAGAGAGCCTCCAAGGCCTGTTTGAAACAGTGCTCTCCTTATCAGAGTCGAGATCACGTCACAAATACAACTTGGAGAGGGAGCGCGTAAGCAAAGCCAAAGAGCTTGTGAGGGTTGAAAGGGCCCACAATAAGCAAATAGCGGCCATGACTCAAGAACTCGCCACCCTAAGAGAGGAGATCGTGTCTTCCAAAAAAAAGACGATTGACGTGAGAAAGTGGCTAGAGTTCGAAACAAGAGACCCATGCAGACGCATTAAAGAAATATCTGAACATATCCCTATTCAAACCAAAAAGAGTAACAAGTTACAAGAACTTCTGCAACAAAACATCAAGCAGAGTGACAATAATAACACAGAAACGCTCCGCCAGGAGATACAAACAATGATTAAGACCACCAAAACCATGGCCATAAAAATTGAAGACCTGGAGAAAGGAGTAGTTAAGGTCACAAAACAAACGGAGATGATGTCTACACAGCTGAAAGAAGACACGCGTGCCGCAACACAACCAGACCTGCCAATTAATCTTGGAGAGGACTTGGAAGACATTAAAAAAGGCATCAGCGACCTGAAAGCTAAAGCGGACATCGCCGCAACATCGTCACTAGCCCCACCACCACCAGTCATCAAGTTGGACGAACACCTCCAACCAATAAGTGAAAGGCTCAAGGCGGTTACTTCGGAGCTAAGGACGATGCGGGAAGAACGAAAAGATACTACCCAACAAATAGGTATGAGTATCGGCACCGAGATGGCTATAACCGAGCTCATCAAAAACCAGGTGAAGGGCTATCCCCAACCAACATACGCCCAAATAACGAAAAATAACTCCCCACCACCAAGAAGGCCGAACCACTCCATCATCATTTCATCAACGGACGCTACAAAAACCAGCGAGCACGTCGTGACGATGATTAGAACTGCGTTAGACGTGAAAAACACGGGCGCAAAAGTGGACCGAATAAAGAAGGTTAAGAACCAAAAAGTTATTATCACCTGCAATACCAAGGATGACCTTCAGCTCGTAAGGGACAAAATCAAAACAACCAATACCCTAAAAACCGAGTCCGCAAAAACAACAAATCCACTAATTATCATTAAAGACGTCATGGCTTATCACACAGACGCAGAGCTTGTGGCACATATTCTGGCCCAGAACAAGCAGGTGCTGGAAGGCGCGGAGACAAATGAGCGGGTAATTAGAGTCAGATACAGGAAGCGTGCGCGTAGCAACCTAGTATGCCACCCAGTCTTGGAAGTTTCCCCCAAAATTCACAAAAACATGCTTGAGGCTGAGAAGCTCTACATAGACCTCCAGAGAAGACCAGTGGCGGACCACTCACCACTTGTCCAATGTGCCAGATGCCTCGGTTTTGGCCACACAAAAACAATTTGCCAGGAAGCGGAAGAGAGGTGCAACTTCTGCGGAGCAGCCCACTCCTGGGAAAAGTGCCCTAGCCGTAAGGAGAACAAGCCACCAAACTGTTTTAACTGCCAAAAAATAAAGAGATCTCTAGGCGCACCACTGGTAGAAACAAACCACATAGCATACAGCAATGTATGCCCTGAACGCCAGAAATGGGACGCAATAGCAAGAGCCAGAGTCTCCTACCTCTGCTAAAGATGACACAACAGCTCCTCAAACAACAGCAGCCCAAACCAACCAATCCCAAAATAGTATCAAAATTATCCAAGTCAACCTCCAGAGATCGAAGCTAGCAACCGCCGAATTGATGCAGGTGGCAGATTCAGAGGAATTTCGATAGCACTCGTCCAAGAACCTTATGTGGGAAAGACGGGTGTCCTAAAACAACATCCAGGCACCACAATAATCCAGTGCACTCTGAATCGCAGAAAACCGAACAAAGCGGCAGTCGTCATCTTTGGCGAAAAAATCGCAGTCACCCACGATCCACAAATGGTCACAGAAACCGAAGTACCAGCAACAATAACAACAGGAAAGACGAACATTGGCCTAATATCACTCTACCTAGAGGGGAATGAAGCCATCAGCCCCTACATCGTCAGACTGTTGGGGAAAATTAACAACTGGAGAGTGAGCCGAAACAAGATAAATTCGGATCACAACGCCATCACCTTCTACCTCCAATTGGAAAGGGCTCCGCAACCACTCAAGCCCATCACCACCAGGAGATACAACACAAAAAAGGCCAAATGGCGAGAACTCAGAAAAATTTTCAACAACAGATTGGAAAACGAGAATTTGACTCCACATACAATAACAGCCATAGAAAAACCAGTAGACCTGGAAACCGTCTCAAACACCTACATTGACTGCATCAAAGAGGCTTGTGAAAAATCAATACCCTCTGCAAATACATACAAGGGAAACCCCATACCGCCATGGTGGACACCAGCCCTGCAACAGCTCAAACAAAAAGTCTTAAGAAAAAAGCGCAGAATCCGCAACGCCGCTGCCTGTAGAATATTACAGGTGGTAACCGAATATCAAGAGGCAAAACAGCTGTACAACATCACAGCAGAGGAGGCCCAAACAGCGAGTTGGAAAAAGTTTTGTGCAACACAGGACAGAGAAAGCATGTGGGACGGAATATACCGAGTGATCCGGAAAACAGCTAGGAGACAAGATGACACCCTATTGAGAGACGCTGCGGGAAACACCCTCACCCCCTACGAATCAGCGGAACTCCTAGCTCAAACTTTTTATCCGGATGACGATGAGAAGACCGACACCCCACATCATCAATTAATAAGAAATACTGTCCAGCCCTCAAATCCCACATCATCGGAATACCCATATGCAGACGACCCACCCTTCACATTAGCCGAACTGAACTTAGTCTTGGCGGAACTAAACCCAAAAAAGGCCCCAGGTCCGGATGGATTTACGGCGGATATCTGTATAGAAGCCATCACATCGAACAGGGAGGTGTTCTTGGCGATTGCGAACAAATGCATGACACTGGAATACTTTCCTACTCAATGGAAAAAGGCACATGTGGTGATCCTGAGAAAACCAGGAAAAGAGGACTATACTAAACCAAAATCATACCGACCAATAGGCCTACTCTCAATACTAGGCAAAATTCTAGAGAAAATGATGATAGGCCGAATGCAGTGGCACGTCTTTCCAACACTTAACAACATGCAGTACGGGTTCATGCCAAGAAAGAGTACAGAAGATGCACTCTATGTCCTAACGGAACACCTCAGGGGAGAGATAAGCAAGAAGAACATTGCCATAGTAATCTCACTGGACATAGAAGGAGCATTTGACAACGCATGGTGGCCATCACTCAAAAAACAACTGGTAGATAAAAAATGCCCTAAGAACTTATTCGGGATGGTAGGCTCCTATCTTCAAGATAGAAGCGTCCAAGTACATTACGCCAGGGCATCGAGCGAGAAAAAAACAACAAAAGGATGCGTCCAAGGATCCATAGTAGGACCAACCTTCTGGAACCTGATTCTGGACTCGCTCCTACAGCACCTGATTGCACAAAGAGTAAGATGCCAGGCGTTTGCAGACGACGTGGTCTTAACATTCTCCGGCCCCTCAATCCATGAGCTGGAGCGTCAAGCCAACGAGACCCTTGATATTGTACATGACTGGGGGCAGAAGAACAAGCTAAGTTTTGCACCACACAAGACCTTCGCAATGATGCTAACAAAGAAACTGAAAGTATCAAACCCCCAAATTTACATGGACGGTAAAGAAATTGCCTTGGTTGACGAAATAAAGATACTAGGATTAACCATCAACAAAACCCTGACATTCAAATCACATGTGGCCGCAATATGCAAGAAAGCGGCGGACATCTACAAACAGCTAGCATGTGCGGCAAAGGTAACTTGGGGATTAAACTCAGAAATAATAAGAACAATATACGTGGCGGTGATAGAACCGATACTGACATATGCAGCATGCGCATGGGCCCAAGCGACGGATTACGAAATGATCCAAAAGACCCTAAGATCAATCCAAAGAGGCTTTACTCTTAAAATATGCAAGGCATACAGAACAGTATCACTCACATCTGCACTAGCCCTTACAGGTATCCTGCCGATAGACATCCGAATACAAGAAGTTGCCAGTTTATACAAAATCAAAAAAGGATTGTCAGTGGACTACCTACCGCCAGGCAAGGAGCTCGAAGAAGTAGTTAACTACCTAGACTATCCACACCCGTCTCAACTAACTTCCTTCGACTATGAACTGTTAGAGAACATGGACTCTGAAACCATAACATCCCTTCAAATTATGGGCCCCCAAATATACACAGACGGGAGCAAGATAGAGGGGAAGACAGGAGCAGCTCTCACGTGGTGGGCAAATGGAAAGGAGATAAAACACACCAAATACAGTCTGGACCCAGCATGTACAGTTTTCCAGTCAGAGTTGTTTGCCCTGCATAAGGCCATAGAGGAAGCTAAGGAGAGCTCGGAACCCATCATCAACATTCTGAGTGACTCTAGATCATCGCTAGACCTACTTAAAAACCCTAGACAAACACTCCCATTGGTCAACAAGATCAAAGAAGACCTTTCTATCATAACACGAACTGGAAGACGGATCAGAGTGTTCTGGCTGAGAGCACATGTGGGCACGGCCGGCAACGAAAGAGCTGACGAACTTGCAAAAGTAGCAGCCCTAACACCTAAATTGACTCCAGATTACGAACTAGTTCCGCTGTCATATGCCAAGAGGAAAATCCGAGAGGAGAGCATACTCAAATGGCAGGACAGATATGACAACTCAACTACAGGTTCAGTCACGAAGCATTTCCTACCAGAGGTGAACAAATTATACCGAACGGTAAGGAATACAATTCTGAACCCAGTTCACATACAGTTGCTGACGGGACATGGAGGAATTGCTGAATACCTACACAGATTCAAGTTAATAACTGACCCCGGATGCGAGTGTGACCCCCAAGAAATAGAGTCTGTGTGGCACCTGATCTTGGACTGTCCTCGCTTCCAAACGGCGAGAATGGACCTGGAACAAAGTTTTAACACCAATCTGACAATGGAATTACTACCCAAACTTCTGGACGACCCAAAAACCAAAAAACCTTTTTTGGACTACGCTGAAAAAATAATGCGCACAGCAGCCAAAAGGCATAAGGACACAACACCACCGCAAACTAGAGAAAACACCCGCACTACCGCACTAATAATTCCAAGACAGGTACCAACACCTAAAACAACCCTCCCTGCTACCAAAAATCACAGAGAGACAGTAGCAAGACTGCTAGAGAATGGAGTAGTCGGTCCACCTGGCATCAAGACCAGAAGTATGGTAGTATTCATGAACACACCACATGAAAGACTGGGTATCAGCTTCTGCTGCAAAACGGGCCCAAACAGCATAGAGATGTCCCCGGGACTAGCGGCATTGATGAAAGGCAGTCCCACAAAAAGCAAATTAAAACGGAAAAAGCTCGAGGCAATGAGCGTGATTTTAATAGCAAACCAGAAATGTCGTCTATACCGCAAAGACAACAAAACGGTACTTATTTTCGAAGACGGAGAAGTATTAACACAGTTTGCAAGAGCAAGCTCACTACTTAACATCATAGCTGAGGTCAGCGAGCCCCAAGATCCGGTTCGAATAATCAGCGTGGATACAATGACAGCCGGATATTACAAAGGCGAAGTTGCAGACCACCTGGGTATAGTTGTAGCCTCCAAGATTCACCAACTCGTGGCTTATGAGAATAGAGGCGAAGATCTCAGCTATTTAAAACCCAAACCAACAAAACCCCAACAAAACCCGGCAGTCCTTGACACTGACTATAGAAACCTGGCAAATCCAAGTGGCTCAGAGAGAGTGCAGAAAAAACATGAGGAGGAGAGAGATGCCAAAAACCAAACAGCAAGAAAATCTCCGAAGGAAAGCATCATCACCTCTATCATTAAAGCAGTCAGCATAGCCTCGAACCAGACCCTTAGGAAAAATCCTATAAAAGAACAGCCAGTAGGAAAACAAACATACAAATCAAAACCAAAAACGACGAAAAAACCAACGAAAGCAGCAAAATACCTACCAGTAGTCAGACCACGGGACCATATGATAAATGCCTTCATAGAGTACACCGCCATACTTAAGGCAACAAGAGCGAAAAAGATCAAAGAGTGCCAAAACATCCTGGAAGCACGTCACAGCAAACTCAAAGACCTATTATATGAAAGGATAAAGACTGCGAAGGCAACAATTTATAACAACCAGACCGCGGAAGTGATCGAGGGAGAAGAGGCAGAGCAGCACATGGCTGCATTCAGTGAGACAATTGGCATGGTCGAACTTGATTTAGAAAAAACAGAAACATCAGGAGTAGTCACTTACCGAACCCCGACGACTGATCCAATAGTGGTAACCACAAAGAACACTAAGATATGGCTAGACGACAAAATACTCGAAAGAGCGGACAAATTGTCAGAAACATGCCAACAATGGGAGTTACCACTAATAAAGATGATATACGGAGTACCAGGATGCGGTAAGACTACATGGATAATTAATAACTTCAACTCCCAAGACGACCATATAGTCACTACCACTAAAGAGGCTAAACTAGAACTAGTATTAAAAATCTCCGAAAAAGAGGGGGCTGACGCCGCGCGCAGAGTTAGCACACTGGCTTCGATCCTAACAAACGGACTACCGAAAGAAAAAAAGGGAAAATGCCAAAGGCTTATAGTCGATGAAGCACTGATGAACCACTTCGGATCCATCGTGATGGCCCTGCAACTCACCGAAGCCACAGAACTGCTACTCATTGGTGACGTAAATCAGCTTCCTTATATTGAAAGAGAAAACTTGTTCGAAGTCTACTACCACCGCCCAGACTTTATAACAACTGCCATCATAACACAACTTATGTGCTCAAACAGATGCCCGAGGGATGTAGTCTACGCCCTTAGAAAAGTATATGACGGTATATATTCCTCGAGCAGCATAGCAAGATCTATGAACATAAAATCCCTTACAGGTGAAAAGATCCCCATTGACCAACCAAATACCCTATACCTGACCTTCACTCAAGAAGAGAAGCTAGCATTGGAAGAAAAAGGGTACGGAAAAGGGAATGGATCCAAAACACTCACCGTTCATGAGGCACAAGGTTTGTGTTATGAAAGCACAATAGTAGTAAAAAGAACCGGAAAGAGCCTCCCACTCCATGACAGCGTACCTCATGCGCTAGTAGCCATTTCCCGACACACCAGGACGTTTGTCTACTACACGGACCATCAAGAAGATGCGCTGGCGAGGTTCATCAAAGACAGCATTGTTAATACGGACAAGACAATAAATGATTACAACTTGAAATTAGCAATACACAACCAAGACCAGAAGGTCATAACAAAATTAACCAACTGAACAGAATATTTATTTATGTATTTATTAAAGTAATTCTTGTGCCTGAATACACAGGCAAAAATCTCAAAAAAAAGAAATCAAAATAATAATTATAAAACAAATTAAAAATGGCATGGACTACAAGTCTATGGTAAATATATAATAATAAAAAAAAAAAAAAAAAAAAAAAAAAAAAAAAACACTACGGTGTCGGGTGAATTTCCCGTCAAAATAAAAGATGGCGCGGGCAATTATTTAAGTTTCCCGCGGAAAATCAGAGTTAGTTTAAAATGCCTATACCTTTTATTCAACCACAGACATCTTTTTTTTATCTATTCAGTACATAAACTAAACAAAACTAAACATAAACTAAATAAGAAAAACCCAAAAATTCTTCTCTCCCGCCTTCTATATCTGACTCTGAGTAAGAGCTGGAGCTCGAAATTCTTCGTCACCTCAATGTCCTGGGACGCACCATTACTTCATCATCACTAGAATCTTCATCACTTGTACTCGCATTTTCAAGATCGCTAACACAAGAATAATTGGACAAATTGTCTGCACAAAACTCAGCATCACTATAGTCTGAATGCTGCGACATTTTATGTTAAAGTAAATAAAAATAATAATAACTGAAAATAGCGGTATTCCGATAGATATCTACTATAAAAAAAATATTATTATGCGAACACTTTGCGGAACGATTTTATTTTATTTGATTAAAAAAATCTGATAAAAAAATATGATTGTCTTTATCATTTATCAAATATATTGATATTTAAATATACACGTAATAATATTCACAAAACTCAAAACTAAAGACGTCCGGACACAAGAAGTATTTCTTAATAACTATTCTCTTTGGATGGTGAGATATCCAGGGATATCGGTTATAAAATGAGAAAACAATACATTGGTAACCTAACGGTATTGTACTCGACCAGTGCCATAAAGTGTTCTCTACTTTTCAAGGGATTTTTATGATACCTATTACCCCAATGGGTATGGAACGGTTCGCATACGCAGGTAAGTATCTTTGTGAACAGCAAACAAACAAATATTTGGTAATACGCAGTTACAATCGGCCCGAGTTTACACGATTCCCGCACTCCACCGCAAATCTATATGAACCGAGTTAAGACGGCTCCCGACGTGTACGCGCAATTCACGCGAGCCGAATTAACTCGTTTCTCGCAATCCAAGTGTTAACATACATGTAGAAACTACAGGAAATGGTCTTATTCCACGTAAATATTTAACCGATCTTTGTCGTTATCCTGGCAATTTATTCGCAACTGATTCGCGCATAATAGAGCACTCGGCGCCACTATCAAATACTGTATCAATAACTACGTCACCTACCTGAATACGCATAGTATTTAGACTTTGTTTATTTATTTGTTCTTATAGAGCCTATTTTCGCTTTTAGGAGTCGTTACTGAAGCACTAGGAGTAAATTCTTTACTTAGTTTTTTTTTATCACTGCTGACGTATTATTTTTATTGTAAAAAAAAAATTACGAATAGAATGGCCCGGTTATTTACAAAAACTGCAATACGCGGTATTTCGATTATCAACAGAATATTTAAAACGTTTTGAGGGTGGTTGATGACCATTTTGATGATTAGAACGTTTTACGCGAATCGATAAGCTACAAAAATTAATTCTGGTACCGAGGTGGCTCTGGCATTCATTAGTTTAATACTAAGGCGTTCATCACTAATAGTACCTATCACCGCTTCTACAGCGTTATTTTGGTCAAGTTTATCTTTCGTAATCCATTTTCACAAAATCCTTGAGTGCGATATAAACTCGGCTATGTCTTTAGTAGGGTCAAAATTGCGTCTTATCGTTTCGCCTCAAAAGTCTTTCACTCATATTTTGCATCATCGTAATCATCTGAATCTAAAAATTAGGGAGTACGTTACCGCTCTGATGTTGTAGCGGAGTATTAATGAACGATGTAGCTTGTCCAGGGTCTTCGGAATCTTTTTCACTCGTAGTGTGCGTAGACAAACCGGTTTCCGGCAGTTTATTTTGTTATATCCATCTTAAGACACAAAATTTCTGCGGCTTTAGTAGGATGAAACCTGAAACATAAAATTAAATGGACAAAAAGGTAGCAATCCCACTTCTGATATCGGAAATTTATTGAATTATTATTCCTTTTTAAAAAAGGATAGAATCGCTGACCGCATAGTAGTCATCGATTCTATTGTAACTATAACTATAATAAGATATACCAACTACAGTTCTATGATTTTATATTAGTTAAGTGAGTCACAATTATCACAGTGAAATAATTACAGGTAGGAATAATTATAGGTAAGAATATTAACAAAATGAAATAAGTTAATTATTATTTATTATTTAAAATAAAACATTTAAATTAAGGTAAATTAAATTAAATTAGACAAACTGACATGGATTTTACTTACAATGTGTATTCCTCGAAAATCAGCAGTAAACTGAGCTCATAAAACACCCTTCTTTGTACAAAGATTCTCTCTCTTCCAGTGAATCGTTGCTAGTCAATCACAATACTTTTTTTTACATAATACTATCAAACACTCTATTCAAGTAACTTTTATTCGGACGGCTTTAAGTATTACAATTCATAAAATAATGTTATAAAGAAGGAATAATTATTTAAGAAGTTGTTTACAAAGAAACAACATTAAATTTAACAATCCATCAATTTAACATAGTCATAATCACAACTTCTTAAATCCTATGTCGGCCATCTTAATAAACAATTAAACATAGTCAAAATCACAACTTCTTAAATTCTACGTCGGCCATCTTAATAAACAATTCAACATAGTCAAAATCACAACTTCTTAAATCTTACGTCGGCCATCTTAATAAACCATTCCGGATGTGTAAATAATAAATGTGGAATCGATTATTATAAGAGACATTGATGAGTTGCATTTACAATGATTGTTAAAATAATTATAAGTATGTAAATCAATTAATTTGATATCTCAATAATATTCTACGCGTATATATATATATATGTATATGTATATTTTAAATTTAAAAAATTTAAATTTAAAAAATATTTATATATAAGCTATTGATACAGTAGTGTAATGGCATTGACAGTAATTTTTATTGAAAAACAAACACTACGAGGTAACTCGTAAGTTGTAACCCTCCTGAAGAACAGCATCTACTTGATGTCCTTAGATCTCGAATAGTGCTGTAAAATCTTCTCCACGTGATCATGATTTCCTTCCTCGTCCTTTGTTAGCTTTTGTTCTTTCTTAACTTTAAGGCTTTTACGATTCTTCAGACTTTTATATATTATAACAGCAACGCCTAGTGCACCTGCACTTAATATTATTCCATATAATGGGATTGTAGTATGATAAAGACTGTTACTTTCAGTGATTCCTGAAATTTTCGGCTGCAATGATATTTCATTACTTATTTCTTGAAGCTTTTTAAGGTCGATGGTGTTTAGTTGTAATGACGTTTGTGAAACTTCAATTTTCTCAGAATTGTGTAGGTCTATTATTTTCAGTGGCTTTCCTCTTCATCATCGCTATTAATTATTGTAAATTCTGAACTTTTTATTAAACATCCCAGAGGTAGGGTTACAAGATACTGCCTTGTACTTTTATAAAATTTTATATCAAATTTTCGAATTTTCTTTGATTAATTGTTAAATTATTAAAAATATCATTATTTTGAAATAACCATTTTTTGGTTAAACTAATCTGATTGTTCAATTCGTTAACAATAACATTATTTTTTCCTTCTAATATTTTAATTGTATAATAAGACATAGTGTTAGAAAATGTATAAAAAGAGCTGCACTGCTGTCATCGGTGACATTATTGTTTCGCTATTCGTTGCGATAGGTAGTGCGGTGTCATTATTGTTTCGCTATTCGTTGCGATAGGTAGTACGGTGTTTCATTGAACGGCTAATAATTTATTCCTACCTTCAAATGATATGTGATTTGTTATAAATTTAAAGTGATCTGTCCATTTAAGTGTTATTGATTGTGAAACTAATAATAAACAATCGTTATTACGTAGGGTAGATTTATTTTGTTTATTTTTTCATTTATTTTTCAATTTTAACTATTAATGTATTATCATACTTTAAAGCATCCGTATAGTCGAGATTTCCTGAAATAGTTTTTATTATTGACCCTAAACCGTTAATAAGCCCTCTTTTAACACGACTAGTCTCAAAGGTTTTTAATTACTGTGAAACTTTTTCTAATTTAGTTACAAGATATTCAATGTGCATTTGAAAAAGTGAAAGGGTTTTATTTCTTAAAATTGGGTTAATATTGTGGATTTTTTCTTGAACTGAGTTCAAACTATCACGAATCTTTACTAAATATACGCATTGTATAAAGGAGTGATAGTGGGAAATGATTCTAGTGGTTCCTAACTTAAACGGTAAAATACCCGGTCCATTACCCAGGCTATTTAGCTCAATTTCTTCTGCTTTCGTCAAGGTTGCTAACAGGATCGTCATTCTGTAACAATTGAGCACTTATAGGTGCTCTTTTAAGTCTCGATTTGGCTATTGGGCCTCGTTTCTTTTTTGTGTTAATGTGTATCGGTAAGCCGTCTAAAACTTTGTCATGAGTATAGCGAGGGGCAAGTTTTTGTCGGGATGCTTTAGGGTTTCGTATGAATATTTGTTGGTCGGGTAAGTAACATGTCTCAGGTTCTCGTTTTTTATTAACGTTTTCAGTAATTTGGGTACACCTATGTATGTATTCATTTATATTATCATAGACTTTAATCATGCGGTCACGACGGTCTTGTGTGTATTGTTGTAATAGTTGTTCTGTTATAGGGATTTCTAAAAAGGGATTTTCTGAGTCAGAGTGTACAGTGGCGGTTTGAGAGCTTATATTGGAGGGTAATTTTTCAGAGGGTTTCACAATTTTTGAGCTAGCCTCTTTGTTGTGAATCTCAATTCGAGATAGCGCGTCTGCATTACTATTATACTTACTATAAACTTGTATGGGGTTTGAAGCATTTTTAGTTACAAATAACTTTTTCTTATAATCTATGGTTGCTTCCAATTTATCTAAGAAATCTGTACCTATTAAACCATCGAAATAATTGTGGAATTTATAAATGTAAAATTTTATATTATCATTACTTTTAAACTCATTAAAGCAAGGAACGGTTATGGAATATTTATGTTTGCTCACAGAATTAACATTACACACTTTAAAAGGTTGATAATTTAAATTGAAATTATTAAAATATTTTTCAACTGCATCTGGACTTATAAAGGACTGATTTGCATCATAACTTTGATTTTGATTATTACTTTCGTGGAAATTCATTTCCCGAGTTTTAAAATAATTCGTTGGGGTGGATTACCATGTTTCCTCCAGTCATGTCCAGTAGGTGGTAAATTTTTAGTTACAAAATTAGTTACACCGCTCATTGGACGGGCTGGTTAGGTTAGGTTAGGTTAGGTTAGGTGGCCTATAAACGCTTACAATGATAAATTGTTCTAATTCTATTGAAGCTAGTTCAATTATCTGTTGAACAGAGAGGCTTACTATGTCTTTACGTTCTTTGAATTTTATTTGTTTATTTAAAAGAATTAAAGAGCCACCATGTATGAAATTAACTCTGTTGAACGAACTACCAACCTGGTGGTTATTAAAATTAAACATTATTTCATCATTTTTAAGCCAGTGTTCAATTGCACTTTTACCGGGAATTTCAATTACCGGTTATTCGGTAAAAATATTTTCTTCGGTAAAAAACCGGTAAATTACCGGTAAATATTGAATTCGGTTAAAATCACTGTAAAACTTGTATTTTTCTGTTGTTAATAGTTTATTTTATTTACAAAGGAGGCTATTATAAAATATATAAATAATTTAACTTTGTTTTTTGAAATAAGCGCGAAGAAAAGTAAGAATGTCAAGAGATGTGTCATTCAACCGCGATCGTACTTTAGTGCAAAATGATCCTGCAACAGAAAAGGCTCGTTCAGATTCTACGCTAGTCGGTCGTACAGAACACAAGTAATCGAACGCTTTTTGTAAATACTTTCCGCGTACCCCCTCAGCTTTGAATAAGAGCATTTCTTTTCGCACTAACGATGCCAGGTCGTTTCGAGAAACCGTTCTAGATTGGGTGACCGTCGGTGAATTTAGTTTGCTTTGGATTGTAGAGTACAGTTTATCCTTCAAACTCGCGTTTTCTGACACAAAAGGTGATGATTCTGCGGCGATGACATCATCGCAGCTTCTTGTGACAATCTCGTTGTTTTCGTTAGCTACATTTTTCTCCGACAAACGATTTAATTCAACAATAATTTTCGTCACATCACTTTTCGAAGTTTGATTGAATAAACCGTATTCACAATATTCGTTCAAACTTTCTGGTTCGTAAAGATAACGCAATACATCAGAATAAGCTGTGCGTCGGTCAGCTATGAGAACAATCAATTGATCCAAAAGTTGGTTGCTTAAAGGAGTGTTCTGACGCTTCAATTCATCTAACATAAATTTCAAAGTAACATCCGCGACATACAAATTAGCATTTCGGGTACAAAGTGTTTCGACCGCCACTTTTAGAGGCTGCAATGCTGAAATCGTTTCAGAAAGTAGCTCAAAATCTGTCTCTGTGAAAGTAATATCTGATCGAACGTCGATTAAACTTTTTCTAACACAATTTCGGAGCATGTAAAACCGTTCTAACATGTCGAGTAAGCTGTTCCAGCGCGTTTTAACATCTTTTTTTAGAGCAAGTTCTTTGTGAAACTCATCGCGAACGTGTTTTTGAAATATTTCGTCGTTTTTGGTTGGCGAATTGCGGAACATTTTGACAACTTTTCGGATTTTTTTGATGAGATGACTCAAGGGCGATTCTTGGAGTTGCGGTGTGGTAGAGTTTTCTTCCTCGACGACTACTTCGAATTCCTGGTTGAAGTATTCTTCATCATCATCATCATCGCTCTCTTCATCTTCGACATGAAGGGCCCTAAACAGAAATGAAGATTGAACAATGAATTGTTTGTTTGTTTGGTTGTTCGTATGTTTGTTTGTATGTTTTTTATGGTTGTTCGTATGTTTGTTTGTATGTTTGTTTGGTTGTTTTTTTGTTTGTATGGTTGTTCGTATGTTTGTATGTTTGTTTGGTTGTTTGTTTGTTTATATGTTTGTTTGTTTGTTTGTTTGTTTGTTAGAATGTTTGTTTGTTTGTTTGTTTGTTTGTATGTTTGAATGAACTTACTCGTTGACGAATTCTTCATTTTCCCCTTAGTCAATATTCTCGTCTTGCGTGTTCCGTTGTTTTTTGTATAATGTTTTTGTAACTGCCAGGTGAATACAATGCGAAAAACACAACTGCTGTTTCATTTGTAATAATTGTCCCAGTTTTTTCATTACAGGAGCGCCATCCGTGGTTATAGTAATTACGTCGTCTAGGTCCACCTCGTACTGCCGCAACTTTTCTTTCAAAACAGATAAGCACTTTGTCGCTGGCATGGATCCTTCCGCTCGACACAATCCTAGATTCTAAAATTCATCATCTTGCGTATGAACGTTTACGTTCATATACCGCCGATTTCGTTGAGATGTCCATTCATCAAGAGTCAAAGAAAACATTTCCCCGCGCAATTTTCTTTGATTGATCTCACCAATAACTTCTGTTTTTTTCTTTCCAGCGTAGTCCTTGACGATGCGTTGAATTGTGTTCGGTGATTTTGGAATGTCCTTGTACCCCTTCGCGGATAACAAATCCCGTAAATCTGTAGATGTACAGAATTTGTTGAATGGTAGTCCATCTTTTGCCGTTAAGCGAGCAACCGCAGCTTCGAACGAGTCATCTTTTGTTTTCTTCAAGTACGCTGTTATTCCAGGAGAAGACTTGCTCGGGGAATTGAATGACGTCGCGTGTGTCCTTTTCTGAAGGTTGATTTTGTGCTGCGATTTCAAATGACTCCGCATTCCGCTTGTTGACCCACCGGCCGCTGCGATAAATTTTCCGCACTCGTTGCAATTGCCACCATTTTTCGACCGGTCGCGAGTAAAAAAGTCCCACGCTGATTGCCAGATTGTAGCCATTATTATAACGAGAAGTGACAAAGCAAATTCAAAGTTTCGAAATCAGAAACAACTCAGAAATAATTTTTCCATCATCTGCGATATTCAATATATACATTTTTCGACAATGTAAAAACGCCCACAATTACCCTTTCTAACATAAGTTTACCAATCATTTTGCCCCAAGTTTTCTCCCGCCGCTTATCCTTAAACAATACTCTATTGTTAATTTCGAGATAAACTAATTACAGCCGGAGTCCGACACGTGTCATTGTCAAAATGTTTCTCCCGACCCTTTTTGGGGCCCCTTTGTTATTTCTTGGAATTGAAAACAAATTTTTATCTGACAACATGAAGAAAAAATAAAGAAAGTTAAATTTCAGGTACGATTTCGACTTCCCATTGAAATCGTTTTGAATAAAACCTAAAAATAGAATCATAAATTTGAGTCTCAGACAAAAGACAAAAATATCGGATTTATCGGTAATTGGAGAAAAGTTTACCGGTAAAAATCGACCTTCCATTTGGGCTATTTACCGGTAAACCGGGATCGGTAATTCCCGGTATTGCAATCACCAGTTCAGTTACACAAAAAATATTAATATTAAAATTAATCAAAAATAACTCTATTTCTAATTCTTTATTTCTCATACACTGGATATTCTGATGCACCAGGTTGATATAATTTACATTGTTGTTTTTATTACTCACATTAACAATATTTTCTTTTCTATAATAATTATTGTGATTGCACATTTCATTTATTCGGCTAGAGAATATCTCATCTGTCTTAGAATCTAGTTTAAACTAATGTTGTTTGGGATAACATCCAAACTTGTCTTACTTACATCTTTATATTGCTCAATAAAAGCAGTTTGTTTAGTCAAATTATTGCCTGTCATTGTAAAAAAATATGATAGCGATACAGCTACCTGTCTTTTATCGATACTGTCTTTTTGTCAGGTAATTGACTATTGCGCTGCTGTAAGTAAACTACGTTTTGTTCCTCGTGAACAAACTCTAAAGCTTTCTCGATATTCTCCGGTCGCATACATCTAATTCGCGAGCCTAATGGGTCCTTTAGACCACGTACATAGACTTGTAGGGTTAATTTTTTATACAAATCCTTTTTTGCCTCTACTGTAGTCAGTACATTTTCGTGAAGCGAAACGTAGGTCATAATTATACTGAACAAATTTTGAAACTTTTCATAAAATTCTTGGGGATTATCGGAACCTTGTGTCAGTAATGCTAGGTCATTATACAACGCGGTTTCATCACGTTGGTCAGTGAAATTATTAATAAGCGATTTTCTTATGCTAGCCCAATCCGATGGGATTCCGTTCGAATTGATCAATCGGGCTGCGGCTCCAGTTACTTTATTGAATATTCCGTTAATAAGAGCTATCTCGACAAGTCTGTTAGACGGGTTTTGGTTTGTAACAAATTCTTCGACTAACTGATCACACAAATGTACAAATCGAGTTAACACATTAACATTTCCGTCAAATTCCGGTACTAATCTAAGAGCTTTAAAAATATGATCTAAGTAGGCCATTTTGCCCTCTGAATTATATATTTAAACTAATTCCTCTATTCAAATCTTGATAACTATTCCTATTGCTAACCCTATTCTCTAATCTAACACTCCTAAATTCTCGCGGATGGAAAATCTTGGAAGGATATTATTTAACACGGGAATTAAAGGTTAAAGGTGAGCAATCCACTAAAAAAAATTTAATGTACTCACATAAATTTAATTTCGGCTTCCTCGCTGTATCAAGGGCTGGATACACTTGCTGCAGGTCACGACGTGTAGATTCGGATTCTCGAACGGGACTTGATAACCACCAGGATAGCTTGAAGGTACTCGGCGTCCCTCGAGAATCCTTTTTTTTAAATTTTTTTTTTATATCGTTGGAAAAATCCGTTACGGATACCCGCCGACCAAGAAGGTGATGGTCGGAGGGTTATGTGGGACTACCCGGCAGCATCGAGCACGCTGCCATTTTTAAGGCTACTCACTAAAAAACCAACCGATGCCCGCCCTCAACGCCTTAATGGGACGCCATGGGATCGCTTGCGCACTCACCATGGCGCCCCGGCGGTACCCCCCCATGTAAGGGTGCTCCGAGCAACTTAGAGCACCCTCACGACGTAGGCCTGGACTAGGTGAGAGAGGTCACCCTCCCCTCCCACCAAGGCACTACAACTGGGGAAGGAAGCGGCGGGCGTACTCCCGCCTCCTTCTTCCCAGCCTTCCCCTACGGAGTGGGTCAGCGGTGGAGGCCTGTTCCCTGACCCGCTCCGCGGCCTCCTTCGCGGCGATGACTTGCTCGCAGAAGGAGGCCATTGCGACCCAACACCTCTCGCTGTCGATCATTGCGCCTATGAGGCGCGGCAGCGAGAGGTCCTCGCCCACCACGGCCACCAGCTCAGCACGCTGGTGGTCCCAGGCTACGCAATCTGCCAAGGTGTGGCGAGCCGTGTCTACGGCCTCGTCACAGTGGTGGCAGGATGGGGTCGCCTCCCTTTGTGCGATCTTGTGCAGATACTCACCGAAGCAACCATGCCCCGTGAGCACCTGCACAAGACGGAACATAAGTGTTCCATGCCGCCGGTTGATCCAACGATCGAGGTGGGGACGGATCACCCCCACAGTCGTCAGTCCGGCGGCAGGGGACCCTAGGTCCCTCTCACACCGTCGAATCAGGGCTCGGTGAGCTAGAGCCCTGACCCGAGCCGCCTCGGGGCTTACCCCCCTGGCCCTGGCTTCTACCCGGTGGCAATACACCCCGGCGAGCACTTCCGCATGTAGCTCCCAAGGCGGATCGCTCGCCAGAAGTGTGGCCGCAGTGTACGACACCGTAAGATACCCCCGAATCACCCTTACCGCAAGGATCCTCTGCGTTCTCCGCAAGAGGGTCTTGGAGTCGGCGGTAAGAACTCCCGACCAAATTGGGGCACCGTACAAGGCCATGCTCCTCACGATGCCGGCATATAGACGCCGACACGGAGCTTGCGGCCCAACGACGTTAGGCAGAAGCCTCCCCAAGGCAGCTGCGGTGGATACCAACTTCGGGGCCTGAAGGGAGAAATGAGCCCCGAAGTTCCATCTTCCGTCCAGTGTGAGACCCAGATACTTCATCTGGGTCTTCACCACCACATCCGAACCCTGGACGGAGAAAGACGACCGACGAGAGGGACCCCGGCGAGGGCCGTGGAACAGGATGGCCTCCGTCTTTGTGACGGAGACCTCCAATCCCAGCAGCCCTATTCGGTCCGCCTCCAACGTAGCGCCGACGGTAGCCAGACGGGCTGCCTCCGCAAAGTTCTTTCCCCTGCAGGTGACGAGGGTGTCATCCGCGTAACACAACACCCTCATCCGGGGCAGGAGAGGACAGCGAAGCAGCCAGTCGTAGCCAAGGTTCCACAACACCGGTCCCAACACGGACCCCTGTGGAACCCCACGGCATACGCTACGTCGGTAGACCCGCCGGTCACCGCCTTCCCACAGGACCTCCCTGTCCTGCAGGTAAGCCCCCAACAGTCTACGAAGATAGGGTGGCACTCCATGGAACCGGAGCGCCTCAACCAATGTCTCGAACGGTAGACTGTTGAAGGCGTTGGCGACGTCAAGCGAAACCGCTAGGACGACGTCCCCCCCGCGAACAGCCTCCTGGGTCAAGTCTCTTGTTCAAGTTGAACGACCCGCCCTGAAGCCGAACTGAGCTTCTGAGAGATCAAGACCCACCTCTTCGAGGTGCCGGACGAGACGTGCAGAGAGGATTCTCTCGAAGAGTTTAGCCGTCTCGTCCAGCAGCACGATGGGCCTGTATGCGGAAGGGGAGTCGGCAGAACAACCGTCCTTCCGCAGCAGGCACAATCTGCCCTCCTTCCAGGCCTTCGGGAACTGTCCAGTGCGCAAGCAGAGGTTGAAGAGTTCCCGAAGCCTTCCTTCCAGGTATTCTAGGGCGAGGAGTAGAACCCGCCCCGGAATACCGTCTGGCCCCGGTGCAGTGTTGCGGGCTCGAAGGCGATTCAGTGTGACCTCCAGCTCGACCTCCGTGATGCCTGGGACAGAACCCACCCCCCCATTAGAAGAAGGGGGGGCCATCACGGGAGGTGAGTGGCCGGTGGACTCCGGGAATAAGTCCCCCACCAACCGCTCGAGGAAATCCGGCTGAAGGGACTCCATGACCGGAGCGCACGCGGCGCGGTGTTTGTTCCGCGCGACGCGGTACGGACGTCCCCATGGGTCCCTATCGAGATCTGCCAGAATCTCCTCCCGAGCCAGGTCCTTCGCCTTTCGAATCGCCAGCCGCAGAATCAACTGCGTTTCACGATAGCGACTCCGCAGCTAGGCCTCCAGGTCCGGGTCGAAGCCGTGACGACGGCGACACCGGACGAAGGCCCTGCGAGCCCTGCAACAGGCCGCCCTAAGGTCGGCAATTTCGGACGACCACCAGTACACTGCTCTGCGCCGGGGCCTAGACCTCATCCTCGGCATGGCCGCATCGCAGACTCGTGATAGAGCCTCGCGCATGCGGCCGGCCGACACCTCCAGGTCGGTTTCCTCATTGGGCGGTTCGGGAAAAGCCCAGCCCTGAACAATGGCTGCCTCCCTGGCCATTTCCCGATCCAAACTCTTAATTGCCCAGCGAGGAAAGCGACTCGCCTCCCGCGGTGGCCCGGCCAGATCCGGTCGAGGGGGGGAGATCTCAAATCGGAAGTACAGATGATCCGATAGAGTCTCCACACCTACTTCGACTCTCCAGTCGTGGACCATACGCGCGACAGCTGGGGTGGCGAACGTGACGTCCACCACGGAACTCCCTTGCTGCCGCACGCAGGTCGGTTCGGTCCCTCTGTTGAGAAGGCACAGACCGGAGAGGAGCGACCAGACCTGAACGGCACTACCCCTAGCGTTCGTAACGTGGTTCCCCCAGGCCGCGGATTTGGCGTTCAGGTCGCCGAGAACGATGACCTTCCCCGCCGCCTGTCTGCCAATCGCCGCTCTGATGGAGTCGAGGAAGGTCTCAAACTCCGCTAGGCTACGGTTAGGGAAGAAGTACACTCCAATAATGACGTACTCCCCCCACTTGGCTACGACCAAATCCGGGCTAGACTCCAGAGTGGAGAAAGGGGGACCAGGACAAGAACCAACGACCACAGCTACGGAACCGCTAGTGTGCCCCGCCCAGTTGGGATTGGGGGGGACGTAGTAGGGTTCGCAGGCCACCGCTATTCCTACATCCCACTCCACCATGGTCTAGATAAAAAGATCCTGGGCCCTGGCGGAGTGGTTCAGGTTCGCCTGTAAAAAGCCATGCCGCTGTCTATTCATTGCGACATGGCTTCTACTGCCGCCTGAGGGCGCACATTGTTCTCAGCAGCTGGGGAGGAACCCGCTGCCTTGCCCTTTTTACGAGGAGTCTTACATGCTCGGCTCCCCAGTTCATGGCCCGCTTGGAGCCCGAGGTCCGCGCAGACCGTACACCTAAGAACTTCGGTGCAGCCATCGCGGGTGTGGCCCACTATGGCGCATCGGAAGCAGACAGTGCTGCGGTCCACCCCCAGATGGGCAGACTGCTTGCGTATGTCCGGGTTCCGGCACCCGAAGCACCGCATTGGGCGCTGCTCCAGGAGCTCGACTCGTGTCGAGCTCCACCCCACTAGCAGTCTGCCCGCGTCCAGGAGAGACTTCGCTGCATCAACGGGGCATCGGGAAATGACAACCCCCATGCCTCCATAGCCCCAGCGAATTTCACCGACGTGGATAGATTCGCTGGAGCACTTGCCGACGCGGGATGTCGCGGCCCCGACCTTCTCTTTCGTGGCAGAGTCGTCTAGCCCCCTGATCTTGATTGTGGCCCGCTTAACGGGCCTGATGACATCTGCCACCCCATCTAGCACCACACGTAACTCGGCAGCTAGTTTGTCGGCCTTTTCTGGGGCCGCCTTGGACAGCTCCAGAAATCTGGCACCGGTGGCCGACCGCCGGATTTTGAATCCGTCCTCGAGGCCGATTCCACCAAGGTCCACTTTCTCGGCGGCGCACTCGAGGACATGGGCATAGGTCACCCCTTTCTCCATTGCCGCGGACTGCAGCGTTACTATTACTGCCGGTGACCGCGGGGACGGCACTCTGGTCTTGGGCTTTTGGCCGGGTAAGACCGGTCCTGCCTTTTTCCCCTTACCCTTACCCCTCTTCTTTTTACGGCTCCTTTTCTTAGGGTCAACGGTTGCCGACTGGACAGACCGTTGAACCACCTGAGTTTCTTAACCCCTTCTCAAATGCGGGCTCCTCGGCCTCGTATTTGAGAGCTCGCAGTTCCGCTTTCGCCCGTGCGAGCCCAGTACCTCGGCTGTTTGTGGTGACGCGTCCGCGACGAGCGGTGCTGCAATTAACGGTTGCAGCACCAAGCTCCGAGTCGCTTCCAGACGCGGCACTAAGTATAATAGTGTCCCTAGACGGACGCTTTCTACTCGCGCCAACTTCGAGATCGGGCATCTCATCCACCCCGCGAATTGACGGTTTGGTGCCCTTAGAGGGCATTGCCGTTCCGTATGCTAATTCAGAGTCCTTAGACACGCCAGAGTCATTTGCGGAACATTCGACCGACCGGGTCATCTCTTCCGCAACCAAAGCAACAGTTTCCATATCACACAGAAGATCAATATCCTGAGGAATAGCCGAAGTCGTCGTAACACTCGAGCGGTCTTTCCCTTCAAACTGAGCCGAAATTGCCTCCCTTACCTCATTGTCGTCGGAAAATTTCCTTCCCCGTAAGTCTTTTTTTAAATTGGGGAATAAAAAAAAGTCACTTGGGGCCAGGTCTGGACTGTAGGGTGGGTGAACTAGGAATTCGAACCCATGCGTGTGCAGAGCAGCCATTGCAATTCTGCTCTTGTGAACCGGCGCGTTGTCTTGCAAGAGCAACACACCCTTTGTCAATTTTCTTCGCCGCTTGTCCTTGATGGCATCCTTTAATTTTTCTAATATCGTTGCGTAGTATTCTCCGGTTATAATCCTACCCTTTTCTTTGTAATCAATCAAGATTATCCCCTCACAATCCCAAAAAACAGTAGCCATCATCTTTCCAGCCGACTCCGTCACCTTGAATTCCTGTGGCGGTTGTGTCCCCGTTTTATGCCATTGCATGGACTCTTGTTTGGACTCAGGCTCAAAGTGATGAACCCATGTTTCATCTCCCGTAACAATTCGGTCCAAAATCTGTGCAGGTTTATTTCCACACAACTCCGAAAACACAACTGCTTGACGCATCGACGCGCTGCTCTTTCTGAAACGGCGTGAGCATTCTCGGTACCCATCTTTCACTGACGTTTGTCATACCCAGGTGATCATGTAGGATTCGCAAAATGGTGGTATCTGATACTCCAACTAATGCAGATAATTGTTTTTTCTTCAAACGGGCATCCTCTAGTACAATTTTCTCCACTTTTTGACGATGTCCGATATGGTGGCCTCAACTGGCCTGAGCGGGGGTCGTCTTCAATTGACTCTCGACCATGTTTATAAAGACCATGCCACTTGTAAATCATTGATTTATTAGGGCACTTTTCCCCATAAACGACTCCCATATCATTCAAAATGGTTTGAGCGTTCTTTCCTTGCTTGGTAAGGAATTTTATCAAAGCGCTGTGTTCAATTTTCTCCGTAGTTTCAGTATTCTTCCGGATTGTCTTGTTCAGCAGGCGACTGTTCGTAAACGAATGACGCAATTGGGTTGAAACTCGGTATTTATACTAATGATGAGTCTCCGATTCGTATGACACCAAGCGAGCGCCTCTACCCCCGCTCCATCCTCTCCATTCCACTAACTTTTGGACCTCCCCTCGTATAGGGGATATTCATATTCCACCGCTACAACTAAAAAATAATCCGGATAGTCGGCGAAGGGTTTATAAAAAACATCCTATTAACACGGCACTTACTTCGAAATAAAAAAGTATGGATAAATAATAATATAATTTTGGACGACTGACCCGTGTTGACAATGAGAACTCACTGGCTGTCATTAGTTCTATCTGTCGTATCATGCATACATCCTATATCTGATGACTTAGGAATAAAAGATACAGCCCTATACTGTACATAGCAGGGGTATAACAGATCGCATGAAACTGCCAAGTTTGGTAATAAAGAATATTGATATTTGTCATCGACTAGGCGCTAAAAGAGACAAACCACGTCCCATATTAATAAAGTTTCTTGGTTTAACCAATAGAAATCTTGTTTGGAATTCGAAAACCGCACTTAGCCTTTTCTAACTTAACAACATTTATTTCTTTCAAAAGTTGGCTGTTTGATGGTTTTTTATATATATATAGAAAAAACAGTAAAAGTATTTTCTTTTTTATTATAAGGAAACAAAGAATAATGTAAAAAGGGGAGAATGACATTTATGATACATTGTTTCATAACGGTCCTCTAAGATGTATGAAACTTTTAGAAGCAGTTATTTTGCATATTATAGCACAATGCTATGCTACATATATGTACACATTTCACACATCTTTTTTGAAACACCCGCATAGCTGGGTTACTTGCAGCAAATCAACATCTCGGCCTATACAGGCCCATGATCAACTTGGTCCTGTGGCATAGCTGCTGGAAGGATATATTGGGCTGGACATTCACTTTTTTTGGCCTAGATTTCAGTTTTAATTCTTTGCCGCGTTGAAGTTGCTTTGGTCCCCGTTTTGCATAAGGCCATAATAATGTCTTCACGAAAATTGGTTGACGACAATAGCTGAGTATCTTGTGCACTTTAGGTGTTGCGTACTTTTTTTATACAAGAGACTGGCAATCGACATGGCAAAATCCAATAAATTGTAAAGCATACGCTTACACTTGCCATCTAATGTTGCGCAGTATTATTTTGTAATGGTCCCTATATATTTTTTTTATTTTATGTTTAGGGAGTTTTGTTCAACAAGGACATGTAAGTGCCATCGTAGCCTAACTTATAAAGAGATATACTTATGAGTTGTAGAATTTAACAGATACATTAAAAATATGGAAAAAAATATTTTACTAATTGTCCATAAATATATTAATTAGTGATACAAAATCTTCTGTTGCCGGAAGGCAAAGTGGTTGGATTGCTCCTCTGTACGTTAAATATTCTACATTCTAGAAATAAATGCTAAACACGCTCGGTCTTACCACAAATATCACAGCTAGCAGAGTTAACTATTTTCATTAAAAATGCAAATTTATTTGAGGAATAGTGTTCCGATTGTAATCTCTGAGCTGTTTTTATAAATATTCTGCTAAAATTAATGTTATTAAACCACGGGAAACGATGAGGCTGACATTGAATAGTTTTGTATCAAATTCTCTTTTTTCTACTCCTGAGGTCAAAATATTCATTAAAAATATCTCTGTAATTAATTTATAATATTATATAATGTAATTGAGCACTTTTATGTAAAATTAATGTAAAAAAACCGGTAAAATAGTTCTTTGTTGGAGATTTCTTTCTCTAACTGTAGCTTGCAGACTGGTATGCGTTATGTCGTATGTCGTATGTGTATGCGTACGTGACCAAAACTTAAAATGCCTGGTTGTTCAGATATTTTAATTTTAGCAGAGTAAAAGAGGTAAAATAATTGTGGAAATGTAAGCGGTAATTTTTGTTTCTAGAGAAATACCGCATTTCTCTAGAAAGTTTGACGAAAACATTTGATGCAGCACCCAAATGCAGTAGGCAGATATTATGAACAGCCCGACGAATGATGCCCTTTGAAATGACGACGTCCACTACACTCGACACTCCGTCAGAACCCGAGTATAATTTGTGAACCCGGGCCATACGCCATTTTAAAGGAGGCGCGTTGGTCTCTTTAATGACAACCAAATCTCCTTCTTTTAGGCCTCGTTTGTTGATTCGCCATTTATGTTTCTGCTGAAGTTCGCTTAGGTATTCATTCCTCCAACGGTCCCAGAAGTGCTGTCGCATCTTCTCCAAGCTCTGGTAACGGTTAATTCTGCTTGGCATTTAAATTGAATGCCGTCATCGGCTGCGAAACCCGAAATACTCTCGTAGTTTGATTTTAAGAACGTTCTAATCTCGTTGTTTGCGCCGACAAAATTAGTGTTATTGTCGCAATACAATTCCAATGGCTTTCCCCTACTAAGTTAATACTGAAATACCAGAGGAAACAATACCCCGCGGCCCATAACTTTTGAACCGGCGATCTTTGAAAACCAGGAGAGGTCCCATTGAAATCGAGAAACGAAGCCCTATCATCTGGCTCCAACAGATTCAAGAAGACCCCATACTAAGAATACGGGGGGTATTCTAACACCCAAAAATCAAACTTGGCCACTATTCATTTCTAACAAAAAAAAAATCGTGAGAGGTGTCACCGACTTCAGGAAAAAAAAGAGCTCTATCATCTGGCTCCAACAAAAACCTTATTTGCACAGCCAAATACTTGCCAAATAAATCGACATACCAACGGACGACCCAAGACGCAAGCCAGTGTACTCAGGCACAGGAATAATATATAAAAAATGGCAGACAAGCTAGCCACAACCTCTAAACAACAAGAGGCAACAACAACAAAAACGACAAGCAATAAAACCTTAACTAAGACCACAACGGGTCCCATCATAAAGAGCAAAGCGGAAAAAGTACTGCGAACCCTTCGCCATAAAGTATTGGACGCTGCGCTCAAAGAACAACATGAGAAGCCCGAAGCCCTGGACATAAACTCACCCCCCCTCGCCTCAACCAGCTCAACATTGGCGGGAGAAAAACAGGCCTCATCAGCAGCACAAACCCCACTGGAGGACATCCACCAGAGACTCCTCAAGTGGAAGGGAATTGCTGAACAACAAACGTCCCATGAACTTCAACAAACGGATGAGGACGCCAGTTCAGTCACATCCTACCAAGACTCAGAAGCAGACTCCATAGCGTCGTCGGTCAGAAAACCAAGAACAAGCCTTTTGTTTACCAACAAGAGAGGTAGAGGAATAGAAATGGACGTCGCAACAAAAGAGGCGAATAAAATGCTGCAGGAGGGGAAGACTGCTCTAGAAGAAGCAAGTAACATGAAGAAAGAGTGTAAGGCCATCGCACTAGAGAGCCTCCAAGGCCTGTTTGAAACAGTGCTCTCCTTATCAGAGTCGAGATCACGTCACAAATACAACTTAGAGAGGGAGCGCGTAAGCAAAGCCAAAGAGCTTGTGAGGGTTGAAAGGGCCCACAATAAGCAAATAGCGGCCATGACTCAAGAACTCGCCACCCTAAGAGAGGAGATCGTGTCTTCCAAAAAAGAGACGATTGACGTGAGAAAGTGGCTAGAGTTCGAAACAAGAGACCCATGCAGACGCATTAAGGAAATATCTGAACATCTCCCTATTCAAACCAAAAAGAGTGACAAGTTACAAGAACTTCTGCAACAAAACATCAAGCAGAGTGACAATAATAACACAGAAACGCTCCGCCAGGAGATACAAACAATGATTAAGACCACTAAAACCATGGCCATAAAAATTGAAGACCTGGAGAAAGGAGTAGTTAAGGTCACAAAACAAACGGAGATGATGTCTAAAAAGCTGAAAGAAGACACGCGTGCCGCAACACAACCAGACCTCCCAATTAATCTTGGTGAGGACTTGGAAGACATTAAAAAAGGCATCAGCGACCTGAAAGCTAAAGCGGACATCGCCGCAACATCGTCACTAGCCCCACCACCACCAGTCATCAAGTTGGACGAACACCTCCAACCAATAAGTGAAAGGCTCAAGGCGGTTACTTCGGAGCTAAGGACGATGCGAGAAGAACGAAAAGATACTACCCAACAAATAGGTATGAGTATCGGCACCGAGATGGCTATAACCGAGCTCATCAAAAACCAGGTGAAGGGCTATCCACAACCAACATACGCCCAAATAACGAAAAATAACTCCCCACCACCAAGAAGGCCGAACCACTCCATCATCATTTCATCGACGGACGCTACAAAAACCAGCGAGCACGTCGTGACGATGATTAGAACCGCGTTAGACGTGAAAAACACGGGCGCAAAAGTGGACCGAATAAAGAAGGTTAAGAACCAAAAAGTTATTATCACCTGCAATACCAAGGATGACCTTCAGCTGGTAAGGGACAAAATCAAAACAACCAATACCCTAAAAACCGAGTCCGCAAAAACAACAAATCCACTAATTATCATTAAAGACGTCATGGCTTATCACACAGACGCAGAGCTTGTGGCACATATTCTGGCCCAGAACAAGCAGGTGCTGGAAGGCGTGGAGACAAATGAGCGGGTAATTAGAGTCAGATACAGGAAGCGTACGCGCAACAACCTAGTATGCCACCCAGTCTTGGAAGTTTCCCCCAAAATTCACAAAAACATGCTTGAGGCTGAGAAGCTCTACATAGACCTCCAGAGAAGACCAGTGGCGGACCACTCACCACTTGTCCAATGTGCCAGATGTCTCGGTTTTGGCCACACAAAAACAATTTGCCAGGAAGCGGAAGAGAGGTGCAACTTCTGCGGAGCAGCCCACTCCTGGGAAAAGTGCCCTAGCCGTAAGGAGAACAAGCCGCCAAACTGTTTTAACTGCCAAAAAATAAAGAGATCTCTAGGCGCACCACTGGTAGAAACAAACCACATAGCATACAGCAATGTATGCCCTGAACGCCAGAAATGGGACGCAATAGCAAGAGCCAGAGTCTTCTACCTCTGCTAAAGATGACACAACAGCTCCTCAAACAACAGCAGCCCAAACCAACCAATCCCAAAAAAGTATCAAAATTATCCAAGTCAACCTCCAAAGATCGAAGCTAGCAACCGCCGAATTGATGCAAGTGGCAGATTCAGAGGAAAATCGATAGCACTCGTCCAAGAACCTTATGTGGGAAAGACGGGTGTCCTAAAACAACATCCAGGCACCACAATAATCCAGTGCACTCTGAATCGCAGAAAACCGAACAAAGCGGCGGTCGTCATTTTTGGCGAAAAAATCGCAGTCACCCACGATCCACAAATGGTCACAGAAACTGAAGTACCAGCAACAATAACAACAGGAAAGACGAACATTGGCCTAATATCACTCTACCTAGAGGGGAATGAAGCCATCAGCCCCTACATCGTCAGGTGCAAGACCATTATGAGCAAATTCACCACAAACAACATCATAGTGGGAGGTGATATAAATGCCTGGAGCAACTGGTGGGGAAGTTCATCGGAAAACGACAGAGGCATAGAATACAACGCCTTCCTCGACGAGATGGACCTCCACATCCTAAACAAAGGCAACACACCAACGTTTGAGACGAACAGAAGAGGTAAACTCTATACAAGTATAGTGGACGTCACAGCGTGCAGCAAACCACTGTTGGGGAAAATTAACAACTGGAGAGTGAGCCGAAACAAGATAAATTCGGATCACAACGCCATCACCTTTTACCTCCAATTGGAAAGGGCTCCGCAACCACTGAAGCCCATCACCACCAGGAGATACAACACAAAAAAGGCCAAATGGCGAGAACTCAGAAAAATTTTCAACAACAGATTGGAAAACGAGAATTTGACTCCACTTACAATAACAGCCATAGAAAAACCAGTAGACCTAGAAACGGTCTCAAACACCTACATTGACTGCATCAAAGAGGCTTGTGAAAAATCAATACCCTCTGCAAATACATACAAGGGAAACCCCATACCGCCATGGTGGACACCAGCCCTGCAACAGCTCAAACAAGAAGTCTTAAGAAAAAAGCGCAGAATCCGCAACGCCGCTGCCTGTAGAATATTACAGGTGGTAACCGAATATCAAGAGGCAAAACAGCTGTACAACATCACAGCAGAGGAGGCCCAAACAGCGAGTTGGAAAAAGTTTTGTGCAACACAGGACAGAGAAAGCATGTGGGACGGAATATATCGAGTGATCCGGAAAACAGCTAGGAAACAAGATGACACCCTATTGAGAGACGCTGCGGGAAACACCCTCACCCCCTACGAATCAGCGGCACTCCTAGCTCAAACTTTTTATCCGGATGACGATGAGAAGACCAACACCCCACATCATCAACTAATAAGAAATACTGTCCAGCCCTCAAATCCCACATCATCGGAATACCCATATGCAGACGACCCACCCTTCACATTAGCCGAACTGAACTTAGTCTTGGCGGAACTAAACCCAAAAAAGGCCCCAGGTCCGGATGGATTCACGGCGGATATCTGTATAGAAGCCATCACAGCGAACAGGGAGGTGTTCTTGGCGATTGCGAATAAATGCATGACACTGGAATACTTTCCTACTCAATGGAAAAAGGCACATGTGGTGATCCTGAGAAAACCAGGAAAAGAGGACTATACTAAACCAAAATCATACCGACCAATAGGCCTACTCTCAATACTAGGCAAAATTCTAGAGAAAATGATGATAGGCCGAATGCAGTGGCACGTCTTTCCAACACTTAACAACATGCAGTACGGGTTCATGCCAAGAAAGAGTACAGAAGATGCACTCTATGTCCTAACGGAACACCTCAGGGGAGAGATAAGCAAGAAGAACATTGCCATAGTAATCTCACTGGACATAGAAGGAGCATTTGACAACGCATGGTGGCCATCACTCAAAAAACAACTGGTAGATAAAAAATGCCCTAAGAACTTATTCGGGATGGTAGGCTCCTATCTTCAAGATAGAAGCGTCCAAGTACATTACGCCAGGGCATCGAGCGAGAAAAAAACAACAAAAGGATGCGTCCAAGGATCCATAGTAGGACCAACCTTCTGGAACCTGATTCTGGACTCGCTCCTACAGCACCTGATTGCACAAAGAGTAAGATGCCAGGCGTTTGCAGACGACGTGGTCTTAACATTCTCCGGCCCCTCAATCCATGAGCTGGAGCGTCAAGCCAACGAGACCCTTGATATTGTACATGACTGGGGGCAGAAGAACAAGCTAAGTTTTGCACCACACAAGACCTTCGCAATGATGCTAACAAAGAAACTGAAAGTATCAAACCCCCAAATTTACATGGACGGTAAAGAAATTACCTTGGTTGACGAAATAAAGATACTAGGATTAACCATCAACAAAACCCTGACATTCAAATCACATGTGGCCGCAATATGCAAGAAAGCGGCGGACATCTACAAACAGCAAGCATGTGCGGCAAAGGTAACTTGGGGATTAAACTCAGAAATAATAAGAACAATATACGTGGCGGTGATAGAACCGATACTGACATATGCAGCATGCGCATGGGCCCAAGCGACGGAATACGAAATGATCCAAAAGACTCTAAGATCAATCCAAAGAGGCTTTACTCTTAAAATATGCAAGGCATACAGAACAGTATCACTCACATCTGCACTAGCCCTTACAGGAATCCTGCCGATAGACATCCGAATACAAGAAGTTGCCAGTTTATACAAAATCAAAAAAGGATTGTCAGTGGACTACCTACCGCCAGGCAAGGAGCTCGAAGAAGTAGTTAACTACCTAGACTATCCACACCCGTCTCAACTAACTTCCTTCGACTATGAACTGTTAGAGAACATGGACTCTGAAACCATAACATCCCTTCAAATTATCGGCCCCCAAATATACACAGACGGGAGCAAGATAGAGGGGAAGACAGGAGCAGCTCTCACCTGGTGGGCAAATGGAAAGGAGATAAAACACACCAAATACAGTCTGGACCCAGCATGTACAGTTTTCCAGTCAGAGTTGTTTGCCCTGCATAAGGCCATAGAGGAAGCTAAGGAGAGCTCGGAACCCATCATCAACATTCTGAGTGACTAGATCATCGCTAGACCTACTTAAAAACCCTAGACAAACACTCCCATTGGTCAACAAGATCAAAGAAGACCTTTCTATCATAACACGAACTGGAAGACGGATCAGAGTGTTCTGGCTGAGAGCACATGTGGGCACGGCCGGCAACGAAAGAGCTGACGAACTTGCAAAAGTAGCAGCCCTAACACCTAAATTGACTCCAGATTACGAACTAGTTCCGCTGTCATATGCCAAGAGGAAAATCCGAGAGGAGAGCATACTCAAATGGCAGGACAGATATGACAACTCAACTACAGGTTCAGTCACGAAGCATTTCCTACCAGAGGTGAACAAATTATACCGAACGGTAAGGAATACAATTCTGAACCCAGTTCACATACAGTTGCTGACGGGACATGGAGGAATTGCTGAATACCTACACAGATTCAAGTTAATAACTGACCCCGGATGCGAGTGTGACCCCCAAGAAATAGAGTCTGTGTGGCACCTGATCTTGGACTGTCCTCGCTTCCAAACGGCGAGAATGGACCTGGAACAAAGTTTTAACACCAATCTGACAATGGAATTACTACCCAAACTTCTGGACGACCCAAAAACCAAAAAACCTTTTTTGGACTACGCTGAAAAAATAATGCGCACAGCAGCCAAAAGGCATAAGGACACAACACCACCGCAAACTAGAGAAAACACCCGCACTACCGCACTAATAATTCCAAGACAGGTACCAACACCTAAAACAACCCTCCCTGCTACCAAAAATCACAGAGAGACAGTAGCAAGACTGCTAGAGAATGGAGTAGTCGGTCCACCTGGCATCAAGACCAGAAGTGTGGTAGTATTCATGAACACACCACATGAAAGACTGGGTATCAGCTTCTGCTGCAAAACGGGCCCAAACAGCATAGAGATGTCCCCGGGACTAGCGGCATTGATGAAAGGCAGTCCCACAAAAAGCAAATTAAAACGGAAAAAGCTCGAGGCAATGAGTGTGATTTCAATAGCAAACCAGAAATGTCGTCTATACCGCAAAGACAACAAAACGGTACTTATTTTCGAAGACGAAGAAGTATTAACACAGTTTGCAAGAGCAAGCTCACTACTTAACATCATAGCTGAGGTCAGCGAACCCCAAAATCCGGCTCGAATAATCAGCGTGGATACAATGACAGCCGGATATTACAAAGGCGAAGTTGCAGACCACCTGGGTATAGTTGTAGCCTCCAAGATTCACCAACTCGTGGCTTATGAGAATAGAGGCGAAGATCTCAGCTATCTAAAACCCAAACCAACAAATCCCCAACAAAACCCGGCAGTCCTAGACACCGACTATAGAAACCTGGCAAATCCAAGTGGCTCAGAGAGAGTGCAGAAAAACATGAGGAGGAGAGAGATGCCAAAAACCAAACAGCAAGAAAATCTCCGAAGGAAAGCATCATCACCTCCATCATTAAAGCAGTCAGCATAGCCTCGAACCAGACTCTTAGGAAAAATCCTATAAAAGAACAGGCAGTAGGAAAACAAACATACAAATCAAAACCAAAAACGACGAAAAAACCAACGAAAGCAGCAAAAGGCCCCGCCGAACTCCCAAAATACCTACCAGTAGTCAGACCACGGGACCACATGATAAATGCCTTCATAGAGTACACCGCCATACTTAAGGCAACAAGAGCGAAAAAGATCAAAGAGTGCCAAAACATCCTGGAAGCACGTCACAGCAAACTCAAAGACCTATTAGATGAAAGGATAAAGACTGCGAAGGCAACAATTTATAACAACCAGACCGCGGAAGTGATCGAGGGAGAAGAGGCAGAGCAGCACATGGCTGCATTCAGTGAGACAATTGTCATGGTCGAACTTGATTTAGAAAAAACAGAAACATCAGGAGTAGTCACTTACCGAACCCCGACGACTGATCCAATAGTGGTAACCACAAAGAACACTAAGATATGGCTAGACGACAAAATACTCGAAAGAGCGCACAAATTGTCAGAAACATGCCAACAATGGGAGTTACCACTAATAAAGATGATATACGGAGTACCAGGATGCGGTAAGACTACATGGATAATTAACAACTTTAACTCCCAAGACGACCATATAGTCACTACCACTAAAGAGGCTAAACTAGAACTAGCATTAAAAATCTCCGAAAAAGAGGGGGCTGACGCCGCGCGCAGAGTAAGCACACTGGCTTCGATCCTAACGAACGGATTACCGAAAGAAAAAAAGGGGAAATGCCAAAGGCTTATAGTCGATGAAGCACTGATGAACCACTTCGGATCCATCGTGATGGCCCTGCAACTCACCGAAGCCACAGAACTGCTACTCATTGGTGACGTAAATCAGCTTCCTTATATTGAAAGAGAAAACTTGTTCGAAGTCTACTACCACCGCCCAGACTTTATAACAACTGCCATCATAACACAACTTATGTGCTCAAACAGATGCCCGAGGGATGTAGTCTACGCCCTTAGAAAAGTATATGACGGTATATATTCCTCGAGCAGCATAGCAAGATCTATGAACATAAAATCCCTTACAGGTGAAAAGATCCCCATTGACCAACCAAATACCCTATACCTGACCTTCCCTCAAGAAGAGAAGCTAACATTGGAAGAAAAAGGGTACGGAAAAGGGAAGGGATCCAAAACACTCACCGTTCATGAGGCACAAGGTTTGTGTTATGAAAGCACAATAGTAGTAAAAAGAACCGGAAAGAGCCTCCCACTCCATGACAGCGTACCTCATGCGCTAGTAGCCATTTCCCGACACACCAGGACGTTTGTCTACTACACGGACCATCAAGAAGATGCGCTGGCGAGGTTCATCAAAGACAGCATTGTTAATACGGACAAGACAATAAATGATTACAACTTGAAATTAGCAATACACAACCAAGACCAGAATGTCATCACAAAATTAACCAATTGAATAGAATATTTATTTATGTATTTATTAAAATAATTCTTGTGCCTGAATACACAGGCAAAAATCTCAAAAAAAAAAAAAAGAAATCAAAATAATAATTATAAAACAAATTAAAAATGGCATGGACTACAAGTCTATGGTAATTTCATATTAAAAAAAAAAAAAAAAAAAAAAAAAAAATAACTTTTAGAAGCAGTTATTTTGCATATTATAGCACAATGCTATGCTACATATATGTGGGTAATTCTCATGGAATCTCGAAATTCTTGTCCTTTTAGTTTTTACACAGTTCGAAACTATTCATGGTGGTATTTTTTTTTTTTTTTTAAAGAACATCACTTAGGCTAATAATTTTGGTAATAACCTTAAAACTTTATGTATATCTGTAAGGAATAATAAATATATAATACCCTTAAAATCATTCCCTCACTATGTCCCAAACTTTAAAATAAAACATGTTATAATTTTTTAACTAGAAATTGCTTAAAATTTATGTTTGCGCGTGTGACTATTTTATTAAAAATACATCAAAATTTCAAAAATTCTTCGAATTTAGGATTATAGATCGTAAATAAATGAGGAAATGTTGATTTGACATGTGTCCCTTAAAAAATAGTCATTCCCTCACACCATTACCGACAGTCGATAAGTTAGCGTACTTAAGATTTTTTATTGGAACTTCTATTAATTTTTGATAGTTGGTGACACTAACAATTGCTCAGAATGGCGAAGTTGTATTAAAATTGTCGGAGTACTTGTTGGAAGAAGATTAAATTACAATTTTTCAAAGATTACATTTCAGACAGTCATTCCATCACTGAGAAGAAAACAAAGAGGTAATTACTATATTCGAATATAAATTTAAAAATAAAGTATGTTTTTAGAAGCAGTAAAATCACCGAAAAATTTACATACAGCAGTTAACTACATTTGGAGATTTTTGAGGTTATGTTTTATTTTGTCATTCCCTCACTGTCATTCCCTCATTTCATTTCAAAATGAGGGAATGACAACTAATGAGGTAATGACGTCTAGACTATTTTAACTTAGTTTTTTTATGAACTTGCTTATGTCAACCTTAAATTTACTATTCTGTTTTGTTTTAGAGCTAAAAAATGGCACGAGGAAAGAAACTGTCTGATGCAGAAGCAAAATTGAAAAAAAAAGAATATGATCGAAAACGTAGAGAAAAAATGAAATCTAATCCTGAAGTGTTAGCAAAACTTCGCGAGAAAGAACGAATTTCATATCTTAAAAAAAAACAGAAGGGCCAAATAAAATCTGTAACTGCCATGAGTTCCAGAGAAAGAAGATTAAAGAGAAAAAATTGGAAAAAAAACAGTCAATCGTACAGACACCGAAAGGCACAAGTCCGTAAGAATCTGACAAGTCTCCTCAATAAAGTATCACCTTCAAGTTCTAGACTTGCAGCAGACCCTGTTCTTCAAAATAATAATAAGCGTGAAAGTATGATAGCTGTTTTGAGAAGGAAGCAATTAAGAAAACGTAGAGCAATACAATATGCAAAAATTGCTAAATTACAAAAAGAATTAAAAGAGCAAATTCGACAAAAAGAGAAGTACAAGAAGAGATCTCAAAGGCGAAATAAAAAGGTTTTATCCTCTCCTGAAGCTAAAGTATCAGCACTTTTGAAAAACGTTCAAGTACCTAAAATAGTCAAACAGAAACTTCTTTTCTCTGAAGTAATTACTAGCCAACTATCAAACAAGTATAATCAATTAAAACAACATCGTGAAAAGAAAAAATACTACGAAATTATAAAACCACATCTCCTCAAAAAACACAAGTTACTGAACTTATCAAAATCTTTTTTTAAGCATGAGACTTACAAGAAGAGTGGTCTTAAAAAAGTGCGTGCTCGATTGATAAAAATTAAACAAGAAGTGGTCGATTTTTTAGAAAAAGATGAAAATTCCAGGATGTGTCCAGGCAAGAAAGATTATATAAAATTAAAAGGACAAATGAAGCAAAAACGTCTATTGACCGATACTATGAAAAATCTACACAAAAAATTTCTGACTACAGTTGACTATAAAGTGAGCTTAGCAACATTCTGCAGATGTCGACCTTTTTGGGTAACTTGGGCGAACATGAAAGATCGAAATACTTGCCAATGCATGATTCATACAAATGTTCAACTAATGATAACGAAATTACACGAAAATAAGGCGCTGCCTAGCTGCAATCTGACCAAATTTTTGGCGACGATAACATGTGACGTAAATTCGACTAAATGTTTGTTTCGAAACTGCGAAATTTGTAAACTTAAAATGGTAGAATATTACCTTCCTCAACCAAATCGAATGGTTGCATTCCATCAATGGATGTACGAAACTACTTCTTTCGAAAAAGATGAAAAGATGAAGACAGTACGCAAACCTGGTAAAAAAGAGATCAAGGTATCAATTAGAGAATTAGTACAAAAATTAGAAGAAACACTACCCTTATTCTTACAACACGTTGCGACAATAGCTCATCAATATCAGACCACTTCAGAACTCAAACAAAATTTAAGTGAAAACGAGGTTCTCATTCATATCGACTTTAGTGAAAATTACTGTTCAAAATATAACGAAGAGATACAATCAGTCCATTTTGGTGGAGCAAGAAAACAAATTACTCTTCATACAGGTGTATTGTATTTACGAGACAATGGTGTTGTTAAACCACAAACTTTTTGATCACTTTCTGACAATAATAGACACGATTCCATGGCAGTATGGGCTCATTTAGTGCCAATTTTTGAATGGATTAAACAACAAAATCCAAATATCCATAAAATTCACATTCTTAGTGATGGTCCGGTCAATCAGTATAAAAATAAGTTTATATTCCACATTGTATCTCATCATATAAATGATTTATGTCCCGGGACGACATTTTTTTCATGGAACTATTCAGAGCCTGGCCACGGTAAAGGCGCACCTGATGGCGTCGGTGGCACATTAAAAAGAAGTGCTGACAAGGCTGTAGCTGAAGGCAAAGACATCGTAGACTTGAATTCACTAAAAAGTATTTTGTTATCTAGATGTCCTTCGATTACGTTATTTGAAATAACTACTGCTAATATTACAGAGATAGAAAATCTAGTCAAGAAATCAGGCACTGTTACGCCTTTCCGTGGAACGCAAAAAATTCGCCAATTTGTGTTCGCTAGTGATATATTAGAGTTTAGAAGCCTTTCTTGCTGTCAATGTATTGGAGAATGTAGCCATTTTCACCTGGGATACTACTTATCTTCGAAAACTCCTCATGTTGAAACAAGACTTGGAAAAGTACAAACGCGGTCTTGTGGTAGACAATCTGCGAATAATTTTTTCAATGATAATGATTCCCAAATTGATGAATCTTATGATATAGGCGATTTCGTTCTCATCAAGTGGAACGACGCAATTTATCCCGGAAAAATAACTTCAGTTTCTGATGATGCCGCTGTGGTAGATTGTATGGAAAGAGTAATTAAATCCTGGAGATGGCCTACACCCAAGGATGAAGCATTGTATCCCTGGACTGATGTTGTGCAGAAAATTGAACCTCCAAAATTTATCAGAAAAGGATATTTTTCCGTAAAGGAAATAAATCAGCTTAAATTGTAAAAGTTAAGACTTGACTGCAAGGTATTCTATTGTAGACTGATTCAGAAAAGACTATTATATTATTATATTCTAACTTGTGTGATATAATATTGTTTACTTTAAGACTAAATGTTGATATTAATGGTTTTAAACAATATTTTAGGATTTATATAAGAGATTTTGAAAATTTCTAAATGAGTTGAATATTTTTAGTCATTATTAATTAAGTTTCATGTTGCAAAGAAAATGCAATTAATATAAAAATGAAAGCAAGTTTTGCTGTAAGCAATTTGAGTCACTTTCAGAGCTGTGTTATTAGATAACTCCAGAATTTTCATATATATATTACCTACTAAAGTTATAAATGTGTTCAAAAAATAAATAATTAAATTTTTCATAATAAACTAACATAAACATCATTTCCTCACCACAGTCATCATTCCCTCACTTTTAAAGTTTATCAATATTGATTTACTTCATTTAAAACTCGTTTATTCTGGGGACCACTATATTCCCTAAAGTTACTAACACATATAGTACAAATTTAAGATAAATTTAATAGATATTAACTAAAATAATTCTGAATAATTTAATTTACATTTTTTCCAGATTTCATGAGAATTACCCATGTACACATTTCACACATCTTTTTTGAAACACCCGCATAGCTGGGTTACTTGCAGCAAATCAACGTCTCGGCCTATACAGGCCCATGATCAACTTGGTCCTGTGGCATAGCTGCTGGAATATGGATAAAATGGATGAAAATGGATATATTGGGCTGGACATTCACTTTTTTTGGCCTAGATTTCAGTTTTAATTCTTTGCCGCGTTGAAGTTGCTTTGGTCCCCGTTTTGCATAAGGCCATAATAATGTCTTCACGAAAATTGGTTGACGACAATAGCTGAGTATCTTGTGCACTTTAGGTGTTGCGTACTTTTTTTATACAAGAGACTGGCAATCGACATGGCAAAATCCAATAAATTGTAAAGCATACGCTTACACTTGCCATCTAATGTTGCGCAGTATTATTTTGTAATGGTCCCTATATATTTTTTTTATTTTATGTTTAGGGAGTTTTGTTCAACAAGGACATGTAAGTGCCATCGTAGCCTAACTTATAAAGAGATATACTTATGAGTTGTAGAATTTAACAGATACATTAAAAATATGGAAAAAAATATTTTACTAATTGTCCATAAATATATTAATTAGTGATACAAAATCTTCTGTTGCCGGAAGGCAAAGTGGTTGGATTGCTCCTCTGTACGTTAAATATTCTACATTCTAGAAATAAATGCTAAACACGCTCGGTCTTACCACAAATATCACAGCTAGCAGAGTTAACTATTTTCATTAAAAATGCAAATTTATTTGAGGAATAGTGTTCCGATTGTAATCTCTGAGCTGTTTTTATAAATATTCTGCTAAAATTAATGTTATTAAACCACGGGAAACGATGAGGCTGACATTGAATAGTTTTGTATCAAATTCTCTTTTTTCTACTCCTGAGGTCAAAATATTCATTAAAAATATCTCTGTAATTAATTTATAATATTATATAATGTAATTGAGCACTTTTATGTAAAATTAATGTAAAAAAACCGGTAAAATAGTTCTTTGTTGGAGATTTCTTTCTCTAACTGTAGCTTGCAGACTGGTATGCGTTATGTCGTATGTCGTATGTGTATGCGTACGTGACCAAAACTTAAAATGCCTTGGTTGTTCAGATATTTTAATTTTAGCAGAGTAAAAGAGGTAAAATAATTGTGGAAATGTAAGCGGTAATTTTTGTTTCTAGAGAAATACCGCATTTCTCTAGAAAGTTTGACGAAAACATTTGATGCAGCACCCAAATGCAGTAGGCAGATATTATGAACAGCCCGACGAATGATGCCCTTTGAAGTGACGACGTCCACTACTCTCGACACTCCGTCAGAACCCGAGTATAATTTGTGAACCCGGGCCATACGCCATTTTAAAGGAGGCGCGTTGGTCTCTTTAATGACAACCAAATCTCCTTCTTTTAGGCCTCGTTTGTTGATTCGCCATTTATGTTTCTGCTGCGCTTAGGTATTCATTCCTCCAACGGTCCCAGAAGTGCTGTCGCATCTTCTCCAAGCTCTGGTAACGGTTAATTCTGTTTGGCATTTAAATTGAATGCCGTCATCGGCTGCGAAACCCGAAATACTCTCGTAGTTTGATTTTAAGAACGTTCTAATCTCGTTGTTTGCGCCGACAAAATTAGTGTTATTGTCGCAATACAATTCCAATGGCTTTCCCCTACGAGATATAAAACGTTTAAGACACAACATAAACACATCAGTGGAGAGATCGCTTGCTAACTTAAGATGCAATGCCTTGGTAGTTAGACATACGAATAAACATAAGTAGCACTTTGAAATCTTACAGCCGCGTCCCTTACGATCGGTAATGTGAAATGGCCTGGCGAAGTCGACACCACTAATATGAAATGGGGAGCTTGGAGTAACTCTCACGGTTGGTAAATTTTCCATGATTGGATTTGAACCTTGTGCTTTCATAAGTCTGCATAGTTTACAATTATTTATAGTACTTCTAGCTAATATTCTGCCTCTTAAAGGCCAAAATTTGTCTCTTATTGTGCTAAGTAATAGCTGCGGACCTGCATGTAAAAGTGTTTTGTGATGATGTGTAAATAACAATTTGCAAAAATGATGACTTGAATCTAAAAGAATGGGATGTTTCTTCTCATAAGGTTCACTCGAATTATGGATTCGGCCTCTCACACAGATAATACCGTCTTGGTTTACAAATGGAGTTAATGATAGAACACGAGACCTTAGAGGTAAGCTTTGTTTATTATTAAGTAATTTAATTTCTTCTAAAAAACATATACTTTGATGTTGTTTTATTAATATGCTTAACGATCTATTTAATTCGTTTGTTTTCAAAGGAATTACGTTGGCTACAGACGTAGAGTCGAATAAAAAACAAAACTGATTTAAAACTAATTTTAATTAAAATAAAGTACTGATTAACTAATACAAAGTTTGACCTACTCGATGTATGATGATATCCAAACACAATTATAAGTGCACTTGCACTCAATATGAAGACGTAAAACGGTATTGTAGTATGGTAGATTGTATGACGATTAAATTTCTCTAGTTGTAAGGGGTTTTCTTTGATTATTTTATCTTGAATACCATGAAGTTCTTGTAAGTTTATCGAATTTAGGTTGAGATGAGTAGGAATCTCAATATGATTCGTAGGATTAAATGGTATTTGCATCAATTTTAATGGTTGACCTTTTGTTTCATCACTATTATTCAGAATAGTGAATTCGGCGGTTTTTATGTAGCATTTCACGGGGATGATAATTAAGAAGCTACCCTGGAGTGATGTAAATTCTTCTTTTTCACAGGATAGTTGCACTTAGGTGACACGAAGGAAAGTAAATACATAATGTTGATCATCTAGTTTTTCCATTGCTTCTTTTGCTAGGGTAACTGTTGTATGCTTGCAGTATTCCTTCAGGACTTGATGAGAAATAAGCTGTTGCACGCAGTCAGGTTCTGTATGAATACGTTGATTCACTTCCATTTCGCAAAGGTACCAGGTTTTAAGCTTCGGGCATTCTGCCTCCATGTACAAGAACGAATTCTCATTACTTGCAATGAAAGGATATGGGGGTATAAGGACATTTTGGATTTTATTAGGAACAATAGAGAGTATATAGAGATTATAGATATCTGCAGAGACTATTGGAAATTTAAAAACTATTACTATTTGCTTTTCTGTATAAAAGCATGCCGGCTTTATAATACCATAGCATTCCCTCAATTCTAAATCTATAATTTTATCCTTAATATAAATTTTCCTTAATTTTTCTATCATTAATTTTAAAGTACTTATCTCTATCATAGAATGATGCATACTTGAAGTATGAGTAAAAGCTAAAATATTCTCTATTTTTATTAATTCAGACATAAGGTCTTCTTTCTATATTTTCTCCAATGATTACTAAAAGTTGGGCAATTTTTACATATTTCAATAAAATATTATCCTTATATGCACTTGCATTTAGAATAATCTGTAATGTATTGTTAATTTTGACTTGATTTTTAACTAATTGATTTATTACTTCACTTTGCTTTGCCATCCATTCTTTACTTAAACTTATGTGATTATTAAACTCAGATGCTATCTTATTTTCATTATTTTCTAACATTTTTATTGCATTATTATATCTTAATGCATCTTTATAATCTAAATTTCCTGTTATATACTTTATAACAGAACCAAAACTATCTACAAGTCCTCTTTTAACACGATTTGGTTTGAAAGATCCTAATTGATTTGAAACTTTGAAAAGCTTTTCAGTAAGATAATTTATTTGCAGTTCAAAGAGTAAATATGTTTCATTACTAAAAAGAGTTTTGAAATTATTTAATTGAGTCATTAAAAGCTCTATTTTATCTTCTATGGAGTCGAGTTTGATGTATTGTAGAAAAGTATGGTAATGAGTCGTAAGTCTGATCAGTCCAAGTTTGTATGGTAATAGTCCAGGTCCATCGTCCAAGCTTTCAAGTTTTATTTCTAGGGGGTTCGTCACGTGGATTGTCAGCAGAACTAGTATTATCCTGTAACAAGTTGAATCCTTTAGGTACTCGTTTCAATCGGGATTTAGCTACAGGGCCACGTTTTTTGGAAGTATATATCGGGTGGGCCAAGAATTCGTTAACATTTAAATGTAACTTACCACGCAAACTATTGCCGCGCGGGGCGCGGGCGCGGGCGGGGGCAATAGCTCGCTTCTTGGAAATTTAGTCGCAATAGATCGCTTCACGGGGCCACAACGCGCTTACTGTGTGAAACAGTTTTATTTAAACAACTTTTCGCTCATTATTGTGAGACGCTTATTTCGCGTTGAATATGGTTTACACAACTTAAGTCAGTGTCCAAGTGCTCCTTTAATAAAGAAATGGGTGAAGAAGTTCGAAGAGACGGGATCTACACTAAATGTGAAACAAACCGGCGGCCCGCGGACTTCTCGAAGCGAAGAGAACGTACAGCAAGTTTCCGCTTCTGTTCGACGTGATCCAGATTTATCGACGCGCAAACGTTCGGCTGAATTAGGATTATCCCGCACATCATTACGCCGTATTTTGAAATTAGATTTGAAATTACATCCATATAAGATCCAGATAGTGCAAGAACTAAACCCTAATGATTTAAATTTGCGTAAGTCATATGCCGAAACAATGTTAACTCGATTCAGTAATTTTGACAACATCTTATTCTCTGACGAAGCCCATTTCCACCTAAATGGACATGTAAACAAACAGAATTGCAGGTATTGGAGCAGCGAAAATCCCAAAGCTAAACATGAAAGGCCACTTCACTCTCCTAAGGTAACTGTATGGGCTGCAATTTCAGCAAAAGGAATCATCGGACCTTACTTTTTTGAAGATTCTCGAGGCCGTTCAGTTACTGTTAATTCTGCCGAGTATGTGAAAATGTTACGGGAGTTTTTAGCACCGATGCTACTGGAATTTGCTGGCTATAATCGTAACACATGGTTTCAACAAGATGGAGCCACGTGTCACACGTCGAACGAGTCCTTGCCGGTGGTCAAAGAAATGTTTCCGGAAAAGCTGATTTCCAGACGAGGTGACATCCCATGGCCGCCCAGAAGTCCAGATCTATCCCCAGCAGAATTCTTTTTATGGGGTTATTTAAAGAGTCGTGTCTACATTGATAAGCCGAATACACTCCGTCAACTTAAAGAAAAAAATCATCGAAGAGATGTCGGCGATCTCGCGGTCTCTTTGCAAAAGAGTATTCGAAAACTTCAGGACTCGCTTAGATGAGTGCAAAAACCGAAACGGTGGTCATTTAGACGAAATAATTAAAAAAAAAATTACAACTAATTAGCGGCCCACCCTATATATGGATTGGTAGGTCAGCTATAACTTTGTCATGAGTATATCTAGGTGCGGTTTTTTGACGGCTTGCCAGAGGGTTCCTAATAAAAATTTGTTGTTCGGGTGCATATACAATTTCTGGTTCTCACTATGTATACTCAGTAAATCTATATGGATAATTTCAAAGGGCAAAGGCTAACAAATTAGCTGGCGGTACAATGTTAAATTGGGGTCTAATAGGATTTTTGTCATATTTAGCCATACCGCATAACGTACATTCATTAATAAATTTTGAAATTTTTTCCTTCATTTTTGGCCAATAGTATTTTCGGGATAACGCTAAATAGCATGCATTTATTCCGCGGTGGTTTGTTTTTCCATTATGATAATGATTAATAAGTTCTTGTTGTTGTAGATATTCTTCTACATTTTCATTTTCGAATTTTACTAAAACAAGATTCATAGCAGAACTTTCGTCTTGAATAATGGGAATTATGGAATACATTGCAAGGGGTGGATTTATGAGAATACCGGTTTTAATTTTTGGGTTCACGTATTCTTTTATGGCATTAACTACATCTTCCTCTAATTTGGATTCTAACACTTGTATAGAAATTCGTGTATGGGTATCGAATGGCTTAGTAACTGTCATTTTTCGTTTAGTATCACTAACGACTGTGAAACATAATTGTCTAGTAAATCTATTGAGAGGGTCGTCAGTAATCGGTATATTTAATATAGGGTTATCTTTGTCTGTATGTACGGTGTCAGTTGAAGAATTTGATATAGGTGGTACATATTCAGAGGGGTTTCTTAGTAAAGAGTTCAATTCGTCAATTTCTTCAATAAGGGTCTTAGTTTCGTCGTTATGGATTTCAACTCTCGATAGTGTCTGCGTTAGTGTTCGTTTTACCTTTTTTATATACTATTGTAAAATCATATTCGCTTAGTCCAAGTCGCCATCTAGTGAGTCGAGAACTTGGTTCTTTCATATTCATTAACCACTGTAAAGGTTTATGGTCTGTCAGTGTTTTAAATTTTCGTCCGAATAGGTACAGTCTGAAATATTTTGTAGCCCATACTATGGCTAAAAGTTCTTTTTCGATTGTGCTGTAATTAATTTCACTGTCATTTAGGGTACGGGATGCATAACATACTGGTCGGTCAGATCCTATTGGACCTTGGGATAAAATGGCTCCAATGGCTAAATTTGAAGCGTCAGTTGTCAAATTAAATTCTTTAGTAAAATCTGGATATTGTAAAATGGGGTCGTTGGTTAAAAGGGTGTTACATTTCTCAAAACAAGAAGTATATTCGTTATCGAATGTAATCTTTTTACCTTTTTTTAAACATTGAGTCAAAGGTTTAGTTATGCGGGCAAAATCTGGAATAAATTTTCGGTAATAACCGAGAAGGCCTAAAAATTGTTTTATTTGTTTAGCTGTCTGGGGAATAGGATATTTTTTAATGGCTGAAATTTTGTCAGGGTTTGGTTTTATACCGTCTTTACTAATTATATGTCCAAGGTAAGTTGTTTCAAGTTTTAAGAATTCGGATTTATCTAATTGAATTTTAAAATTGGATTCACGAAGTCTTTGGAATACTTTTTCTAGATTGTTGATGTGTTCTTGCAGGGATGTGCTAAAAACTATTATATCATCTAAATACACAAGGCATATTTCGTTTTGTAAGCCTCGTAGAACATTGTCCATAACTCTTTGGAAAGTCGATGGTGAATTTTTTAGTCCCATGGGCATACGGAGGAATTCAAAATGGCCATGCTCTACATTGAATCCTGTCTTACAAATGTCCTGTGGGTTCATTTCTACCTGGTAAAATCCACTCGCTAAGTCGAGGGTTGTAAAGTAGTGACACTTCCCTAATTTGTCAAGTAGGTCGCTAATGTTCGGGATTGGGTACTTGTCGTCTATAGTTTTTTTCATTTAATTTACGATAGTCAACAACTAAACGCCATTTTTGCTAACCTGAAGCATCAATCTTTTTCGGCACGACCCAGATCGGTGAACTCCAAACAGAATCGGATGGTCTTATAATACCCTGTTCCAACATTTTCATTATTTGGTCCCTAATCTCTTGTCGATGTACGAAGGGGTAACGATAACTTTTGCTATGTACAGGGACCTCATCGGTGGTCTTAATACGGTGTTTAATTTTGTTGGTAAACGTTAAATATTCACCTTCAATATAAAAAACGTCAGAATATTTGGAACAAAGCTGTATAAGGTTGGCTTTTTCTTCGTTATTTAACACTAAACCTACCGACAATTCTTGTATATCTGTTCCTACCGCACGCCGTCAAATTGACCGGTGATTAAAAGTTATTTTATTATATAACGCAGGTAATAATGGAAATAACTAAAAGTAAAAAGTGAAGAAAATATTATATGCATATTCTAAGAATTGTCATGTAGTTTGATAACGATATTATAACGTTTAAAAATGTGTAAGTTTTACAAAAGTTTAAGAACGGTCAATTTGACCGGTACTTGGTAGGTTTAGTGTTAAATGATTAGTTTGTAATCGTGATGTGACGTCCTGTCCGCGTGTCTTATATTGAGTGCATTCGTACTCAATATTAAATAAGTTGGCATTAGTCAGTTGGTCTAGCGATAGTATTACGTCATTTGGCGTCGGATTCTCAACTTCTACGTATCCACGGTTACAAATCACGTTAGTAATACATTAGTGTAAAATACAATTGCCAATTAATTGTTCCTTAATAAAAACTTCTCCGTCCTGAGAGTTTATGGGGATACGAATTAATTTTGAGGTTCCAGCCGGTATTATATCCTCGTAAAAATTTAGGTTACAAGAGTTATACATTCTTATAGGATTTGAGCCTGTACGAGTAATTAGATTTCTGTCCTTTAAATCAATTTTTGCTTCCCATTTCGTTAATAAATCTAGACCTATTAGTCCGTCAAAATAGTCATGAAATTTATAGATAAACAGTTTAATATTCTCTGGGTCTGTAAATTCTTTAAAACAAGGTAATGTTATAGAATATTCGTTTCTACTTGTTGTATGTACATTCGTAACTTCAAAAGGGTCGTAATTTAATGGAAAATTAGAGAAATATTTTTCAACAGCATTGGGACTAATGAATGATTGGTTTGCACCAGTGTCTATTAAAAGTTTAAGTGGGGGATATTTATTTGAATATATGGAAGTTGTCTTTGTGTCTGTAAATTTAATGCTATCTTGGTTTTGGTGATTTTAGGTCTAAACGAAAATGCTGATTTGTACAACTACGATCTGATAGGGGTTCATTTTCTTTAACTATTTCGTCGTTATTCATTTCATAAGTGATAGTATTATTAATATAAGGGTCTGGATTATAATAACTGTCATAGTATTCTTGTTCAGTATAATTATTATAGCCTGGTTGGTAATAATAGTCAGGATAATTGTATTCCAAATTATCATAAGACAAACATTCATTCATGTTCATCTCACGAGCTTTTAAGTAATTTGTCGGCGGCGGATTACCAGATTTACGCCAGTCATGTCCAGTCATCAAGGCATGGGGTAAGGGCTTGGGAATAAAATTTTGAACACCACTCATAGGCTTGGGCATGGAAATTATTCCTAGGTGGTAAGCGGAAAACATTACTGTGTGGGTTATAATTAGGTGGGGGTGCGCTGAACATTTGTTGAGTTCTAGAACGCATGGGCCTACTATACTGGGGTTGATTTCGATTGAAGTTAAATTTAAAAGGTTGTGTTTGTTGTATGGGTCGATGTGACATAGGGGCTGGCCAGTTAGGGGTTGAGGGATGATAACCTTGGGATTGAGGTGTAAAAACTCTGTCATGTATTGTGTTTTTATTAGTAGATGTTTGCTGTTTCAGTCCATCTGTACGTTGCTGTAAGTAGGTAACATTTAATTCCTCTTGAACGTATTCAAGAGCTTTTTCAATAGTATCCGGGCGCATGCACCGAATTCGCGACCCTAAGGGCTCTTTTAAGCCACGTACAAATGCCTGCTTAGTCACTTTTTTATATAAGTCGCGTTTAGCCTCAATTGTTGTTAATAAAGTTTCATGTAATGTAACATAAGTAATTATCGTACTGAATAGCGTTTGACAATGGCTATAAAATTCCTGAGGTGTCTTATTTCCTTGTACGGCTAATGAGAGGTCGTTGTATAAGGCCGTTTCGTCCCGTTGATCAGATTTATTAAAGATGTTCTAATTCCTAGCCAACTATCGGGAATACCATTAGAATTAATAGTAGCAGCGGCAGTGCCGGTTATTTTATTAAGAATACCGTTTCATAGGCACAAATTAGATAATTCACTACCGGGCGAATTATTTAAGTATTGAGTTACAATTTGGTCACAAATATTAATAAATATAGTTAAAACATTAGGGTTCCCGTCAAATTCAGGCACGATCCTAAGGATTTTATAAATGTTATCCGGATCTTGAGCCATATTTGAAATACAGTTATTATCTAAATCTCTATTAATATCTAAACTACGCTTACGGGCCTGCTGCGATGCAGATTCCCGTTGATTATATACTCTAGGATAATAAATTTTGGAAAGCAATTATTACTAGGAAAGAGACAACACGAGAATGGTTCAAATGTACTCACATAGATTTCATTTCTGGTTTCTTCTCGTGAATCGAAGTTTGGATTCGCCTCCCGTTGCTGCAGCTGGTCCGTAGATTCTGGATACTAGCGATGACCTAACAGTCCCTATTCTAGTATCCTACCGACTGCGCCAATCTTGACAGTTGAGCGCCAATGTCTTGCGAGAAGTTACACTGTATGCTAGAATTATTGTTCTTATAAAACGCACCTGACATGGACCCAGCCACTATCCAACCTAAATATGAGTCATTTAGTATTGGTCTTTAAGGTCCCAAGTGTATTCTAGAAGACCTAACTAAGTCCCAGAATACATCAGCGTAAAAGTAAATCTATTTTTGAAGGTTGATAAAAGTTAGGGTCAGCCAGTTGGATGTTGTTGGGAATGCCTAAATCATGTATACGCACTGCGACATGAGGCAGGTGTTCAGTAATTTTAGGTAAAATAAAGCATTTAATTTTTATTTTAAAGGAATTATACATGGAGTGCAAATGTATAGTGAAATGCTCCGTAACTTTTAACACAGTGTTGTTAATACCGGAAACACAATGGTAATAATCCTTTTCTTTAAGAGAACCCATATCTCTTTGTGCTCTTTCGCTGATGAAAGATGATTGGCCACCAGAGTCCAGTAAAGCCCTCAAAATAAATGTTTTGCTATTGCACATGACCTTGACAAACGCTGTTGAAAGAAGAGCTTGATTGGTGGAGACGGCTGACAAGGAAACTGAAGTGGTGGGTCCGAAAGCAGTCGAGTCGACTACAGTCTCAGGCACGTTAATTTCATTAGTATTTGTATTTTCAGTGTTTAGATGAATGTTTTGAGTTGGTTGTAAAGAACTTTGTTTATGTAATAGTGTGTTGTGTTTTTTATGGCAGATTCTACAGCCATTCAAGTACATTGATATGATTGATGGCCTCTGCGGAGACAATTACTACATAATTTCATGATGGATGCTTTAGTTAGGCGTTCTTCGATAGGTAACGATTTGAATTTAAGACATTCGAAAATTCTGTGATCTTGGTTACAAAATGGACATTTTTTTTGTTTAAAATTGTACTCTACAGAGGATGAAGTAATAAATGATTTTGTATGTGACAAGCTATGTCGTTTTTCATATTTGTTAGAATTACCAGCGTTAACCGTTTCTAAGACTGTAGCTAGTAGAAGGTGAATCCAAACCACTCTTAAATTCTTCCCATTTACGCGTGGTTATACTGTCAAGCTTTCCCAAGGCCATGTAAATTATTAAAGTGTCCTACTTATCCGTAGGTTCGCCTAAAGAATTCAAAGCGTTCAAGTTCTTAGCTAAAGTATCAATTAACTCCCGTATGCCTTGCTCACTTTCTTTATGTAGCTGTGTAATTGAAAACAATCACTTAATATGTTCATTTACTAAAATACGCTTGTTGTCATACCGTTGGCATAAAAGATTCCATGCGATTGAATAATTATTCGAAGACACGGTAATAGAAGATATCACAGAACTAGCCTATCCTTCCAAGTACGATTTTAAATAATGAAATTTGTTTATATCTTCTATAGAATCATTTATATGAATAAGTGATATGTAAGTATCCCTAAAGGAAAGCCACTGGTTTGACTCACCATTAAAAGGTGTTTTTTTTAATGGAGACAATTTCATTAGGCTATTACGATCCTTATTTGAAGCATTAGATGCCCTATCTACTTTGTCCTTGTTTTCAAAATACTCCAACAAAGACTGAATCTTTGCGATTAAATTATAAAATAATTTCTCCGTTGTGTCGCGTTCTTCAAATTGCTTTGACGTATCATCTTCTATTAATTATATTTGTGATTGTATGTCCTCAAAACAGTTTGAAAGGTCACGCAACTTGTCACATCTTAAACGGAGTTCGTTTAATTGCAAGGCATGAAATTCCTTACATTCCATTAACGGTGTTAAATATTTAGTAAAAAGAGTTAATCTACCCCTAATGGTTGCCCTTTGCTTAACAAGGTCCTTTAAATTACTCATTTTAACGGCGAAAACAACGCACAATTAATTACTGTTTGTTTACAAAACTAATCTAAAAATATAATTATTGAATGTGTACTTTACGTGAATCCCATAAGAAACCGGTTTCGTAGCCGGCCTGTCACTGATAAGCGCACGCTTGCACTTGTATGTAGGAGCGAGATACCGCGGTACTCGCCACAATGTAACAACAAATTCCGCACTTATAGAAGTTTGTTTCCTGGAAATATCGACAATTATGTTTTAAATATTGTTTTTATATAAATTTTAAAGTAAACATTGAACACTTTAATGCTTTTAATATTGTAATTACTTTAAATTGATATTGTAGGTTTATTGTAAAACAAAAACTATTAACGGAATAGATTACCTACGTTTGATTATTCAACCAATATGCTCATGTTTAAATTCGAGTGCAGCCAAACACCATATAAATGAATACTATTATGGAAAAATTACGAAATATACATGAATTACAACAATTTGGATAATATATATATATATATATATATATATATTTAAATGAGGGTTGACTAAAAAAGATTCTCGTCCACCGTTTTCACACAAATCGAAATAAAAGGTATTAACATTATAAGTACCTATCCAACCTTTAATTGAAAATTGTGAGGTAGCAATCCTGGTAAATCCAGCGAGTTTAAAAATTCAGGCGGGTAGTTGACGACATCATCTTGGTTAGTAGCCGAATCAACTGCTGTATATATCCTCAATTCGCCTGTAATTTGTTCTTGAATTTTGAAATTTAATTCATTTACATCTGTTTTTTGCAGCCAATATAGCCTGTTCGGTCAACCAATCATGGTTTCTGTTATTTTGAGCAACATCTGGAAACACCTTTTGAATAAGTTCATCTTTTGATCGAGTTAACTGACAAAAACTTTGAGGAAAGTTAATGCAACCAGTCAAGGTGTCTATAGGAAATTTGCCATTACCAATGTCAATGAGTTGTGTAGAGAATATGTCTCCAAATTGGTCATTTTTCAACTCGACACGCATATTCTTGCTTAAGTGTAATACCTTGACACGTTTCCACAAATTGGAGGACTTTAAACATGCATTGAGTTCATCAGATGGCGTTGATCGTGGAATCACTGGCAATATTTGACGAAAATCTCCTACTAATAAAATCATTGCAACACCAAATGGGTTATGATTGCTCCGTAGATCTTGTAAGGTTCTATCTAAAGCTTCCAATGATTTTTTATGTGCCATCGTGCATTCATACCAAACAATCAATTCACATTGCTGCAACATCTTTGCCATTGCAGAGTTCTTCGAAATGTTGCAGGTTGGAGTTTCGCTTTGCAAGTTTAATGGCAATTTTAGTGCTGAATGAGCAGTTCGACCAACTGCAAGCAAAATTGCTGCGATTCCTGAAAAATCGAGGCCAAGTGCAATTTTATTTTGTGAGCGAATTGTTGCTAATATCAATGAAATCAAAAAAGTTTTTCCTGTACCACCAGGTGCATCTAAGAAGTAAATCCCTCCTGTTTAATCATTTGTTACTTTCATAAGTGTATCAAATACATACTTCTTTTGTTCATTCAATAGTGGAAGATTTGTTTGAATTAATTCCTTCAAAGTGTTGAGATCATACAGTTTTACTCGGTGCAACTCTTGGTTAAAAGCATCATGCATTGGACGATTGGGCACGGCCAGGCCTAATTAAAATAATAGTTTGTTTGACATCATCAAGCATATGTCCTCAATTGAAATCAATGCTTCATTGTAAATTTCTTCGTTTATTTTTATATTTGGATTTCCCCTTCTAATTATATAAAATATCATCACACATATTATCTTTGTATTTGATCCACAAATCATTTGGGTTTGATGGAAAGCATGTAGATATGATTATAGAAAACTATGTTCGTATTTGATGAGTTTGTCATGATATTACAGCATCATTGAGAGTTTGATTCCAATGAGCGTCATTTTCTAGCAATTGCAAACGTTGGCAGGCTTCTCTGTAGGCAGGCAGGCAGGATCCACACAAATATCCATCGACAGTTCGTAAATGTTGGAATGATGTTGGCCGATGAAACTGGGCGACGTATATCCTTACGTTTATGATATACACTATCGAGGACTGGTTGCACATCTCGAAATAGTACTTTATAAAGTAGGACTTATAACGTCAATTCCGATTTTTTTTAAATAACGCAGGTAGGATGCAAAAAGTGCCGCTTGCTTATTGTAATCACTTGCATTCCAAACAAATTAAATAAGGTATTTTCAACACTTTGATCACTTTGTTCATTATAACTCCACTATTCCGTTACAAATGGTTGTCACTGCTTTTTCTCGCCCACTTGACGTGATTTGATGATGCAACTTGGTATATCCGTGACTCAACTTCAAAACAACACCGAAATCGAGTTGTTTTACAGTATTATATGCAAGAAAATTCCATCACCGGCACCTACTATTGAGTTGTTTTTGTATTAAACTAATACCTGACTAATAGCAGTCGTAAATAAAAACATTCATCATTGCTTAAATGTACTGAATAAACTCGACCAATCGCAGCGGTAGAATATACATCTGGGTATCCTGGAACTGGTTTTCCTTGTTTCCGTCGTATAAATCTCCTTGAGGATTGATTCAAAGTATAATATTTTGGCATTTCAGAATATAATTATGTTTAAGCAAAAATATCGTTTTGGCATATCTCAAAAAAGCTGGTTAATGTAGGAGATGTTGGTTATGCAGCTCTTTGAACTGTGTTCTGTGCTGTAAAATATAATCTTTGTCCATTTTCTAAATGCACAGCGAAATGAACAACAATAGGATGTCTCTCATGAAAAGGAAAAGAAAATATTCGCCAAACTGCTTCACTACTACTAACATACGACCCATTTGGTATGGTAACTTCATCATTGGAATTCTCTGCATTAATACCAATCACAGCCATATCCACTCCCTTTGATTACATATTTGCAAATGTATTTAATAGATTTCACTGAATGGCAAGATTCAACGTTGATGTGCGCTTTGAAGGCCTTTGATAAAATGGGTGAATATGAAACAATCCAGCGATTATCTATTTCAATATCTTGTTTATTTAATTTGAAAATTGTTGATCTTCCATTGTCTGCTGTCGATCGGCGACTATACAGTGGATCAGATATTAATGTCCATGAATATCGCTTTGAACATTTACCATACATGGTAAATTTTGATTAAAAGTTCCACAGGGACCATGAATCATGTTTTTGATAACTACCTCATGCAATCTAGGATCTACTTCTACATTAAGGATTTCAGCTGATACTACTGCATCAACTTCATTTGGCCTTATCTTTTCAACTAACCAAATCATAATATGTGCATGTGGCAATCCCCGTTTCTACCACTCCACAGAATACATCCAGCAGCGTTTCTCCAAAAAAAAATGTTTCACAATGAAATCCATTAAAGAATTCAACTTTTGTCTAAAGACTCTGGCTGTAATATTATGACTGTCAATGGGTGATTGCCCAGGTAATAACTCCTGCTTAATTTCTATCCAGTGTGGATTGCATGTAAATGTGATGAACAAATCTGCTGTACCATAATGACGATCATATGACATGGCATCTTCAGCATGTTCTTGTATATGTCGAGGGCTTCCGATGTATGTTGCTGGAAGAATAGTGATCCGACCAACATTCTGTGCATTTCTATCAGTATTAATCGCATCTCGAAAGTGAATACACTGAGATTCAGATCTGAGTTTGGTCTGATTCAACCTGATGAATGTTAATCTCTCCATTTCAATTTTAACATACATGTCTACCACATACTTATGATATAATCGCCGACATTTTAGTATGTGATTGTCTTCATTTTCCCGAATCATTAGGCGGTATGAATAATAGTTCCTTGAAATGACTTTTTTGTTGGTTTTAGAACCTGAAAATAGATTTTTGTTTTCATAACATTGAAAGTATATATATATATATATATATATATATATATATATATATATATATATATATATATATATAGTGACTGATAATATATCTCTATAGCTAAACTAATATTTCAATTACTTGTAATGGGATTTATCATCTTTTTTGAGAAATCATAGCCATCTTCACCTTGCCAAAATATAATGGGATATTGCAGTGCGTCATTTGAGCGGTGTGTTTCCACTTTGTAATTGATCATTCCGACGATGTAAAACAATATCGCGTTATTTGAAGTTTTCTCCAACTACAACGATGGCAACTTCATCAATAGTTGGTGCATTAAAACGTCTTGCATGTTGGCTAACAGGTGTTTTATCAGCTCTGATTACAATTTAGTGATTATCCGATGGTATCAGATCCAGTACAGTTTTAAACATCAATCAATTGATTGTCCTCATGAAATAAAGTTTGTAATTGTTCTACAATAGACCTCTTAGTGAATTGTTATGTGAACAACGCATATCAATTTCTTGTTGTGAATTGCCGGTGAAATAAATTTGCAGGAATTTGTAATTGCTATCTGACACGTGTAACAGTGAACCTGCTCTATGATATATTTGGCCTTGTATTTGTAAATTAAAAAAAAATGACCAAATATAAATAATATTTGTTCCTAAAAAGTATATCTGTCTCCTAATTTGAATCACCAAATAATAATTGATATGCTTAGGTATGTCAACATGTATTAATTAGTTGTAACTAATATCCATCATCAAATAATTATATTGTGTTTCAAAATAATAAAAATGTTGCTAATACTGAATCACCAAATAATATTATGACTAAGTAATATATTTCTTGGGGATTAGGGAACTGAAGGTTAATAACACATCTTTACTTAGTTAACAGGAAATTTTATTCACTAAAATAATAATGATTAACTACTATAATACATACTTTAAAAGTTGGCATGAAATTTTCCCGAACTACGTTTATTGCCCCATATGACGTCATTAGAAAGCATTTGTTATATTGTTGGATACTTGGCAAAAAGTGTATGGAATCTGGTTCTATTCCTGAAACCAATGACTACAATGGCTCTGGTGGTGGATTCAATGGTATCAATTTCACTTTCCCATTAGCGCAACACAATCATTTTTGTATTTCAATGCCTTACAGTGAGAGCAAACCAAGTTCATAGATCCAATAGTAACACATTGGTGGTTACTTTAGTCAATTGACAAATCGTAATTGAAAGCAGCTCGATTCAAACTTTCGGGATTTGTTAGTTGAATCCCTCGCTCTCGCTTCCCGCGTTCGTGATATACGAATTCTTTCACGTTCATTTCGGTCATGACGTTCTTGTGCAATATAATTAGATCGGTAATTAGTTTGGTTTGTAGCATTTCGGGTTCTTTTATCTAAATTACTTCGTATTATAGGAGGCATATCGAATATACTTACCTAAATTATATCACATGCAATAATTATTAATCACAGGTATTAAAACACTTTGCACAAAACACGATATAAAACAATCAAAATTAATTATTAAAGGTAATAAACGCTTTTTAACGCGGTTTGTTTGACAGATGCAACTACGTGAAAACTGATGCAATTTTTGTCGCGTTCCGAAACTAAAACAAAAGAAAGAATATTGCGAAGCCAATCCAATCTATAGCTCTTTACTTTTTGACTTTTTAATTTGGTCGGGTTCACGATATTATCACTTTTGTGGGAACGCATTAGATCCTCCAACGCGAATACGCACACACACGAACGCGCACACACATACATTTGATTGAATTTGAACTTTGTGCAACGACAATAAAGCGCAAATTGATTTTTCGACGTTAGGAAACTTCTACATTGTTTAGACAACAGTGAGTGCTTGTAATTTAATATAAACTTTATTGAATAGCAATACAGTTCAAATTGACTCTACATTTAGTTAGAAAATATTTGTATGGGAAAAAGAAAAGGGCTGTTTTAGGGTCTTGCCGGAAATTATTCGAATTTTTCTCGCTGTACGTGTTTGTTTTACTTCGTCATAATGATGTCTGACGTGACGTTTATATATTAATAACGATAAGGAATGGTTACCGTGTACCTTGACTACTTTATAGGGAGATGGTATTTAACATAACGTAATCGCCCACTTTATATGTGGCTGTATGCGAATCATAATAATTTTTGATTTAGAACTGTGTATCGATTCGAGAGCCTTTTTAGGTGAATGTTTCATTCTATTTTGAATCATTTTAACATATTCGGGGGAGGTTACTGTAAAATTATCATTATATAAAGAATCTGGGATTCGAGGTTTATGTCCAAACAATAATTCATAGGGCGAATAATGTGTTGTGGAAAGAATCGAGGTATTGTATGCTAGAATTGCGGTATACGAGTACTCGTATACATAACGAGGCCAATTATCTTGGTTTTCGTTGACGTATGTTTTTAAATACTCTTTTAGTGTTGAGTGTGACCTTTCCAAGGCACGTTGTGTCTGTGGGTGATAGGGTGACCACCACAACTGTTTAATTTTAAGAAATTCACACGTCTTTTTGAATGACTCCGTTGTGAAATTGGTTCCTTGATCGGTGAGTACGTGTTTAGGAATACCGAATGTAGTTATGAAGTGTACTAGACATTCGCTTGATTCTTCTGCAGTATTACAACTGATAGGATATGCTAAAAAAATTTTTGTAAGGTCGTCCGGCATTGTTAAAATAAATTTTTATTTAACGATTCCGGCTTCGGGTAAAGGCCCTACAATATCAATTGATAGTTTTTCAAACGGTTGAGGTGGATGTTATTATCATAGGCGCGCTGTTTATTCTGCGTAAAGCTTTATTAGCTTGGCATGAATGACATTTACGGATATAATTTTCAACATCACTTCTCATATTCTTCCAATAAAATCGTTCACATATTCGATTATATATTCTAAGGTTACCTAAGTGTCCTGCAGTAGGGAGGTCATGATTTTCTTTAAGGATTTTTGGGATCTCACTAAGGGAAGGATAGATTATGTTATTATGATAAATATGGATTGTAATATCAGTTCCTTGAAACAGGTAACCTAACATATATATTCTTACAAAGGAATATTTATCGAAAGGATTTTTAAAGTCGGCTATGCTAATGTCATTTATTGTTGAGTAGAAATAATAATTATTTGATCACGGGCAAATTTTAACGATTTGTATATGTCTGGATAAGAAAAGTTGTCAAAGTGATGTACTTTCGTAATAAAAAAAGATATTGTTTATTTTCGATTGTAAGAGGTAATATTTATTTTTTTTATATAAGAGGAGGGCAAACAAGGTGGCGGGTCACAGATGGATGTGATCACCGCCGCCCATGAACTCATGCAACATCCAAGGATTTACAAGAGTGTTGCCGGCCTTAAAGGTAGGTGTAAACGCCTTTTTTGAAGGTACCCATGTCGTACCGATCTGGAAATACCGCCGAAAGGAGTTCGTTCCACAAGCGAGTGGAACGTAGAAAAAAGGTCCTTGAGAACCGCACAGTGGAAGATCGCCACGTATCCAGGTGGTAGGGATGGTAAAGGAGTCGATGGCGCGCTGTGCGGTGATGAACATTCCATGCAATGCAATTTCCAGAAGCAATGCAATTTCCAGAAGCCGAGGTACCTGACCACGATGGCTCGTTAAATGTAAGTTTCTTTTTTGGATTCAGGGAAGTCTCATTCTCTTTATTGTTCTCAATATCTTCTTGGTTTTTCTTTGGTGTGATGTATTCTTCCTCTGTTCTTTTTTCTGCTGTACTTTCTACTGTCTCCAAGATGCTATCAACGTTGTTACAGTCAATAATAAGGGAAGGAGAAAGTCTACTATGATCGTCCTCTAAAGACAGTTGCTTTGTGGATTCTTTTTCAATATTATCATTTTGACGAGGAATCTGCGCAAACGTTAATGAGCGAGGTACTTTATGAGCGCCTAAAAAATCTTCATCTTTGCATCGGTTTCGTCCTCTTCATTAACAGCTTGGCTTTCGACTATATCTGTGTTTTCGATAAATACCTCTCTTTGAACAGATTCCTGAACAGACGTAAGTTCAGAAACAATCTGATTATTTTGACTAACTGCCTCAATAACAGGTTGTTCAAACAGACGAAGCTTCTTAGCATTCCATGGATTCACCGTGCGGGTGCCGGGCCCATCGCGTTGCAAGAAAAGGAGCGCAAACAATGCCTGGGACTTGCGACCCAGGTTTAAGGGGCCCCTTTAGTATGCGCATACACGCTCACCTTCACTGTTCACGCTCTTCTCCCTACCTAACCAAATATCGCAAGAACCTACTAAAGCTGTTTTTGAAATACGTTCCAGAAATGAACTGATGATCGTTCTAGAAAGGCCGGGATCCTTAAATAAATTGTAGAGAGATTTTGCTGTTATACCTCTCGCTCTTACTTCTACAGCGTACAAATTAACTATAAATTTATTTCTGATCAGTTCGTTACATAGTTCGTAATACTTGTTAAGCTTAAATGTATGATCTTTGGATATATTTGTTTACCAGGGTACAGTAAGCTCCACAAGTATAACGCGCCTTAGTTGAGTTGAGTTGAGTACAGGTAAAAGTCCGGCCTAGATGACGAAACACAAACATCCCCGGGGATTTTGTATTGCCTTTCATACGTGTCCATCATGAGAGTCCAATCAGGAGACACTTCCAAGATGGAATAAGGTTTTAGTTTAGATTTTTTGGACGAACCTGCTTTTACGAACTCTACTGATATTTTGGTGATTGTTATGCCCTTCTGCGCTCTTGCTACAGAAAGACTAACCGCTTCTCGTATGATTTCTAATACTTTATCGTGGCGACGCGAGTATTTACCTCTATTTAATAGTACCCTACACCCTACTAGCAAGTGTTTCGCGGTTCCTACTGCCTCCCCGCAGATGTTGCAAGATTTTTCGGTGGCTTTGCCCCATCTTACTAAGTTACTTTGATCTGGGAGAGTCATTTGTCTCCCATACCACAATTCATATGTAGTTTTCTGAAGTCCTGATGCAATGGATCTGTTTTTCAAATAGATAGCAGTGTTCGCTGCTTCCGCCCAAAATCTTTTATCCAGCTTTGCATCATACAGCAGACATCTAGCCTTCTCAACTACAGTATGGTTAGCTCGCTCGCATAGACCATTCTGTTCAGATGTATAATTATTCGATGTATGATGAATTATACCCTCTTGCTTTAAAAAATTCTCAAACTCTTTGTTGGTGTACTGTAGTCCATTGTCTGACTTTAGTACTTTTATCTTTTTATCTAACTGATTTTCCACCATTGTTTTAAAGATCTTGAAATAAGTAAATGCTTCATTTTTCTTTCGAAGAAAATATATAAATGTCATTCCACTACCACTCAGTTTTGTTAAACTTTCCATTCAGGAAAACGACAATTAATACACATTTACTATTATTTTTCTTCAATAACGGGCATTGATTTCGATAATGACCATTTTCTTTACATTTATAGCATGTTATTGTTTTCGTAGATGAATCTGTCATTACAGTCACTGTCTTCTTGTTTGACGTTGAGAGACCGCCATATTTCTTTGGCTTAGTATTGCCAGAGTAAGATTTACTTCGCGCGGCAAATGCAGTTCCGCTCCCCGCGCTGCCAATGTCACTTGTCACTTCCATGTCAAATAATTTCGACTTTATGACATCTGCAGTTATCGAAATACCCGAATGTTTTATTGCCATAATCATGGGAGTATAACGATCGGACAAACCTGCTAATAGTAATGAGCCTACCCATTCGTCTGTTATTGAAAAGCCCGTGCCATTTAACCGTTGTGCTGTCTCGACCATTTGAATCACCTATGTCGCCATAGAATCACAGTTTTCTAGTTGTATGGATATCAAATGATGCAGCAAGGTTATTTTCCTTGAGAAACCGGAGTCTTGGTCATGGTCCATGGTCTTTAACGTAGTCCATAATTCTGCCGAGCTCTTGGTGTTCTTAATATGCACGTACAATGATGGGTCAATAGTTAATATTAGCTTTGCCTTCGTTTTTGCGTCGTCCACTGGCTTAACCTCAAAATCTGGCGTCGGTTTGATGTACTTGTCCATCCCTTTGAGCACCAACAGATTTTCAGCTGCGAAGCTCCACCCATCATAGTTCTCTCTTCCTTTTAGTTTAGGAACACTGGCAATATAGTTCGTAGTCACGTTTCCGCGATACAACTTTCATTAATTATCTATTTTAAACAAAATAACTGATAATAGCGTGATACGCCCATAACCTCTAATGAAACAAGTGAAGGTCGCTAACAGACTGACTTTATTTCAAAAAAGTATACATAGACAATCATACAATTTATTTTTAAAAAACTAACATTGCACCAAAGAGTATATAATCACTACGTTACACATTGTACCATAAATATTCATATAGTGTCTACATTGCACAAGAGATGGCGTTACTACGAGTAGTAGAAGAATACAATTAAGAAATACTTTTATTATTTTGATACATCATTATAACAATAATAATAAATAATATAAAATATATATTTTTTGTATAATAAAAATATATATATTGCGGCGTTAAGGACCACCAACCAACACGCCATGTTCCGAACGGGGGAAGGTGGAGGACGGTGGAATGTAAGATAAGGAATGGAACAGAAGATGAATGAATTATGAGATGTGATGGAAGACAAAAATCTGGATATTATTTGTCTGTCTGAGACCAAGCGAAAACTAACCTAACACTTGCAGTTTAGAACAATGCGAACCTATATACGAAAGTCAAACCGCGGAAACATACCTAAAGACATTGGAGAAAGCATGTTAACAAGTAATTTTCGATAAACAAAATATTAATTCTACAGCAAAAGAATTTGCTATACTAAATAAAATATTCTATCGCCATGTAGTAAATATGAAAAAAAGAATAAGAAAGAAATCCCGGATTTTTGAAATCTCAATTGACTTTGAAAAGCGTTGGCAACATAAAAAACTACAAATATTCAGTAATGAGGAAGAGCTTGCATTGGAAAATTACTAAAAGAGAGCTGCTGATATTTATTATGGATTAATGCCTTACGTGGCCCGAAAATTTGCATATGAATTTTCGAAAAAAAAAAAAAACTATTCCTGAATCATGGGATATAAAACCGATTGCTGGTGAAGATTGGTTAGGAAATTTCCTTAAACGTTATCCAGCTCTCTCTATTCGATCTCCTCAAGCTACGAGTTCATGTCAAGCCACTTCTTTGAACAAAAACAACGTACAGTTGTTATTTGTTAACCCAAAAACCGTTTAATACGTTTACATCTAAGCCCTAGGAATATTTGGAACGTAGATGAAAAAGAACTGACAGCGGTTCACATTCCTAATAGAGTAATAACTCGACGTGGCACCAAAAACATGGAAAAAATTACGTCTGCGGAACGAGGTTCGCTAGTGACTGTCGAAGTTGCTATCTCGGCGCTCGGCAACATGGTCCCTCCGTTTTTCGTTTTCCCACGTGTCCACTATAAAGACTATTTTATTAGAGGTGGACCGATAGGTTCTCAGGCGATGCTAATCCTTCTGGGTGGATAATGAATCATAATATCCAAAAATTTGCGAGACACTTTTCAAAATACGTGAAACCTAGTAAGGAAAAACGTATCTTGTTATTACTGGACGATCACGACACCCATTTGTCCATCGCCGTGCTCAATCATTTAAAGGAAAATGGGGGAAAACTTTTTTATCATTCCCTCCCCACTGCAGTCATAAGTTGCAGCCTTTAAACAGGACTGTTTATGGGTCACTAAAAAAATATTTGAACCAAGCAATCGATAACTGATTAACGAGTCACCCAGGAAACTATCAGTGCCACTGGCAGCTACATTTGGTAATGTCCAATCCGGATTCTGGGTATATTCCCGTATTCAGGTTTTAGCGGTTCATATGTGACTGATAGACCTAAACCGAATGTGGCTACTCCTGAACTACCTCCCACATGACCACGAGACTGCTAAACGCAGTTCAACTCTTCAGGATGTCATAGCGTAAACTTCATATGCTTCGAGCCAGTCCACTTCTATTCCAGGAGCATATTTAGAGACGAGAGACGATTACCAATTAAAAAAGCCCAAAAAAAACAATGACTAAAGTTAAAGATATAAGTTTGCCCCGTAATTCGTATATTTTGCCTGAAGGTAATAGGCCATTTTCGAAACTGGATTAAGTTTGGAAAATAAAAGAAATATTAGAAAATGAAAAATGCATTATTTATACTGATACTCAGAAAAAAAAATTAATGCCAAACCGCAGTTTAATAAGACACTGACCAAGAAACCAAGGAGACCAAAAATAACTGCAATAAGCTCTGAAGGTAAATATTGGTTTATACTGGTTTGACTCACCATTAAAAGGTGGTTTTTTTAATGGAGACAATTTCATTAGGCTATTACGATCCTTATTTGAAGCATTAGATGCCCTATCTACTTTGTCCTTGTTTTCAAAATACTCCAACAAAGACTGAATCTTTGCGATTAAATTATAAAATAATTTCTCCGTTGTGTCGCGTTCTTCAAATTGCTTTGACGTATCATCTTCTATTAATTATATTTGTGATTGTATGTCCTCAAAACAGTTTGAAAGGTCACGCAACTTGTCACATCTTAAACGGAGTTCGTTTAATTGCAAGGCATGAAATTCCTTACATTCCATTAACGGTGTTAAATATTTAGTAAAAAGAGTTAATCTACCCCTAATGGTTGCCCTTTGGTTAACAAGGTCCTTTAAATTACTCATTTTAACGGCGAAAACAACGCACAATTAATTACTGTTTGTTTACAAAACTAATCTAAAAATATAATTATTGAATGTGTACTTTACGTGAATCCCATAAGAAACCGGTTTCGTAGCCGGCCTGTCACTGATAAGCGCACGCTTGCACTTGTATGTAGGAGCGAGATACCGCGGTACTCGCCACAATGTAACAACAAATTCCGCACTTATAGAAGTTTGTTTCCTGGAAATATCGACAATTATGTTTTAAATATTGTTTTTATATAAATTTTAAAGTAAACATTGAACACTTTAATGCTTTTAATATTGTAATTACTTTAAATTGATATTGTAGGTTTATTGTAAAACAAAAACTATTAACGGAATAGATTACCTACGTTTGATTATTCAACCAATATGCTCATGTTTAAATTCGAGTGCAGCCAAACACCATATAAATGAATACTATTATGGAAAAATTACGAAATATACATGAATTACAACAATTTGGATAATATATATATATATATATATATATATATTTAAATGAGGGTTGACTAAAAAAGATTCTCGTCCACCGTTTTCACACAAATCGAAATAAAAGGTATTAACATTATAAGTACCTATCCAACCTTTAATTGAAAATTGTGAGGTAGCAATCCTGGTAAATCCAGCGAGTTTAAAAATTCAGGCGGGTAGTTGACGACATCATCTTGGTTAGTAGCCGAATCAACTGCTGTATATATCCTCAATTCGCCTGTAATTTGTTCTTGAATTTTGAAATTTAATTCATTTACATCTGTTTTTTGCAGCCAATATAGCCTGTTCGGTCAACCAATCATGGTTTCTGTTATTTTGAGCAACATCTGGAAACACCTTTTGAATAAGTTCATCTTTTGATCGAGTTAACTGACAAAAACTTTGAGGAAAGTTAATGCAACCAGTCAAGGTGTCTATAGGAAATTTGCCATTACCAATGTCAATGAGTTGTGTAGAGAATATGTCTCCAAATTGGTCATTTTTCAACTCGACACGCATATTCTTGCTTAAGTGTAATACCTTGACACGTTTCCACAAATTGGAGGACTTTAAACATGCATTGAGTTCATCAGATGGCGTTGATCGTGGAATCACTGGCAATATTTGACGAAAATCTCCTACTAATAAAATCATTGCAACACCAAATGGGTTATGATTGCTCCGTAGATCTTGTAAGGTTCTATCTAAAGCTTCCAATGATTTTTTATGTGCCATCGTGCATTCATACCAAACAATCAATTCACATTGCTGCAACATCTTTGCCATTGCAGAGTTCTTCGAAATGTTGCAGGTTGGAGTTTCGATGCTTTGCAAGTTTAATGGCAATTTTAGTGCTGAATGAGCAGTTCGACCAACTGCAAGCAAAATTGCTGCGATTCCTGAAAAATCGAGGCCAAGTGCAATTTTATTTTGTGAGCGAATTGTTGCTAATATCAATGAAATCAAAAAAGTTTTTCCTGTACCACCAGGTGCATCTAAGAAGTAAATCCCTCCTGTTTAATCATTTGTTACTTTCATAAGTGTATCAAATACATACTTCTTTTGTTCATTCAATAGTGGAAGATTTGTTTGAATTAATTCCTTCAAAGTGTTGAGATCATACAGTTTTACTCGGTGCAACTCTTGGTTAAAAGCATCATGCATTGGACGATTGGGCACGGCCAGGCCTAATTAAAATAATAGTTTGTTTGACATCATCAAGCATATGTCCTCAATTGAAATCAATGCTTCATTGTAAATTTCTTCGTTTATTTTTATATTTGGATTTCCCCTTCTAATTATATAAAATATCATCACACATATTATCTTTGTATTTGATCCACAAATCATTTGGGTTTGATGGAAAGCATGTAGATATGATTATAGAAAACTATGTTCGTATTTGATGAGTTTGTCATGATATTACAGCATCATTGAGAGTTTGATTCCAATGAGCGTCATTTTCTAGCAATTGCAAACGTTGGCAGGCTTCTCTGTAGGCAGGCAGGCAGGATCCACACAAATATCCATCGACAGTTCGTAAATGTTGGAATGATGTTGGCCGATGAAACTGGGCGACGTATATCCTTACGTTTATGATATACACTATCGAGGACTGGTTGCACATCTCGAAATAGTACTTTATAAAGTAGGACTTATAACGTCAATTCCGATTTTTTTTAAATAACGCAGGTAGGATGCAAAAAGTGCCGCTTGCTTATTGTAATCACTTGCATTCCAAACAAATTAAATAAGGTATTTTCAACACTTTGATCACTTTGTTCATTATAACTCCACTATTCCGTTACAAATGGTTGTCACTGCTTTTTCTCGCCCACTTGACGTGATTTGATGATGCAACTTGGTATATCCGTGACTCAACTTCAAAACAACACCGAAATCGAGTTGTTTTACAGTATTATATGCAAGAAAATTCCATCACCGGCACCTACTATTGAGTTGTTTTTGTATTAAACTAATACCTGACTAATAGCAGTCGTAAATAAAAACATTCATCATTGCTTAAATGTACTGAATAAACTCGACCAATCGCAGCGGTAGAATATACATCTGGGTATCCTGGAACTGGTTTTCCTTGTTTCCGTCGTATAAATCTCCTTGAGGATTGATTCAAAGTATAATATTTTGGCATTTCAGAATATAATTATGTTTAAGCAAAAATATCGTTTTGGCATATCTCAAAAAAGCTGGTTAATGTAGGAGATGTTGGTTATGCAGCTCTTTGAACTGTGTTCTGTGCTGTAAAATATAATCTTTGTCCATTTTCTAAATGCACAGCGAAATGAACAACAATAGGATGTCTCTCATGAAAAGGAAAAGAAAATATTCGCCAAACTGCTTCACTACTACTAACATACGACCCATTTGGTATGGTAACTTCATCATTGGAATTCTCTGCATTAATACCAATCACAGCCATATCCACTCCCTTTGATTACATATTTGCAAATGTATTTAATAGATTTCACTGAATGGCAAGATTCAACGTTGATGTGCGCTTTGAAGGCCTTTGATAAAATGGGTGAATATGAAACAATCCAGCGATTATCTATTTCAATATCTTGTTTATTTAATTTGAAAATTGTTGATCTTCCATTGTCTGCTGTCGATCGGCGACTATACAGTGGATCAGATATTAATGTCCATGAATATCGCTTTGAACATTTACCATACATGGTAAATTTTGATTAAAAGTTCCACAGGGACCATGAATCATGTTTTTGATAACTACCTCATGCAATCTAGGATCTACTTCTACATTAAGGATTTCAGCTGATACTACTGCATCAACTTCATTTGGCCTTATCTTTTCAACTAACCAAATCATAATATGTGCATGTGGCAATCCCCGTTTCTACCACTCCACAGAATACATCCAGCAGCGTTTCTCCAAAAAAAAATGTTTCACAATGAAATCCATTAAAGAATTCAACTTTTGTCTAAAGACTCTGGCTGTAATATTATGACTGTCAATGGGTGATTGCCCAGGTAATAACTCCTGCTTAATTTCTATCCAGTGTGGATTGCATGTAAATGTGATGAACAAATCTGCTGTACCATAATGACGATCATATGACATGGCATCTTCAGCATGTTCTTGTATATGTCGAGGGCTTCCGATGTATGTTGCTGGAAGAATAGTGATCCGACCAACATTCTGTGCATTTCTATCAGTATTAATCGCATCTCGAAAGTGAATACACTGAGATTCAGATCTGAGTTTGGTCTGATTCAACCTGATGAATGTTAATCTCTCCATTTCAATTTTAACATACATGTCTACCACATACTTATGATATAATCGCCGACATTTTAGTATGTGATTGTCTTCATTTTCCCGAATCATTAGGCGGTATGAATAATAGTTCCTTGAAATGACTTTTTTGTTGGTTTTAGAACCTGAAAATAGATTTTTGTTTTCATAACATTGAAAGTATATATATATATATATATATATATATATATATATATATATATATATATATATATATATATATAGTGACTGATAATATATCTCTATAGCTAAACTAATATTTCAATTACTTGTAATGGGATTTATCATCTTTTTTGAGAAATCATAGCCATCTTCACCTTGCCAAAATATAATGGGATATTGCAGTGCGTCATTTGAGCGGTGTGTTTCCTTTATACTTTGTAATTGATCATTCCGACGATGTAAAACAATATCGCGTTATTTGAAGTTTTCTCCAACTACAACGATGGCAACTTCATCAATAGTTGGTGCATTAAAACGTCTTGCATGTTGGCTAACAGGTGTTTTATCAGCTCTGATTACAATTTAGTGATTATCCGATGGTATCAGATCCAGTACAGTTTTAAACATCAATCAATTGATTGTCCTCATGAAATAAAGTTTGTAATTGTTCTACAATAGACCTCTTAGTGAATTGTTATGTGAACAACGCATATCAATTTCTTGTTGTGAATTGCCGGTGAAATAAATTTGCAGGAATTTGTAATTGCTATCTGACACGTGTAACAGTGAACCTGCTCTATGATATATTTGGCCTTGTATTTGTAAATTAAAAAAAAATGACCAAATATAAATAATATTTGTTCCTAAAAAGTATATCTGTCTCCTAATTTGAATCACCAAATAAAAATTGATATGCTTAGGTATGTCAACATGTATTAATTAGTTGTAACTAATATCCATCATCAAATAATTATATTGTGTTTCAAAATAATAAAAATGTTGCTAATACTGAATCACCAAATAATATTATGACTAAGTAATATATTTCTTGGGGATTAGGGAACTGAAGGTTAATAACACATCTTTACTTAGTTAACAGGAAATTTTATTCACTAAAATAATAATGATTAACTACTATAATACATACTTTAAAAGTTGGCATGAAATTTTCCCGAACTACGTTTATTGCCCCATATGACGTCATTAGAAAGCATTTGTTATATTGTTGGATACTTGGCAAAAAGTGTATGGAATCTGGTTCTATTCCTGAAACCAATGACTACAATGGCTCTGGTGGTGGATTCAATGGTATCAATTTCACTTTCCCATTAGCGCAACACAATCATTTTTGTATTTCAATGCCTTACAGTGAGAGCAAACCAAGTTCATAGATCCAATAGTAACACATTGGTGGTTACTTTAGTCAATTGACAAATCGTAATTGAAAGCAGCTCGATTCAAACTTTCGGGATTTGTTAGTTGAATCCCTCGCTCTCGCTTCCCGCGTTCGTGATATACGAATTCTTTCACGTTCATTTCGGTCATGACGTTCTTGTGCAATATAATTAGATCGGTAATTAGTTTGGTTTGTAGCATTTCGGGTTCTTTTATCTAAATTACTTCGTATTATAGGAGGCATATCGAATATACTTACCTAAATTATATCACATGCAATAATTATTAATCACAGGTATTAAAACACTTTGCACAAAACACGATATAAAACAATCAAAATTAATTATTAAAGGTAATAAACGCTTTTTAACGCGGTTTGTTTGACAGATGCAACTACGTGAAAACTGATGCAATTTTTGTCGCGTTCCGAAACTAAAACAAAAGAAAGAATATTGCGAAGCCAATCCAATCTATAGCTCTTTACTTTTTGACTTTTTAATTTGGTCGGGTTCACGATATTATCACTTTTGTGGGAACGCATTAGATCCTCCAACGCGAACACGCACACACACGAACGCGCACACACATACATTTGATTGAATTTGAACTTTGTGCAACGACAATAAAGCGCAAATTGATTTTTCGACGTTAGGAAACTTCTACATTGTTTAGACAACAGTGAGTGCTTGTAATTTAATATAAACTTTATAGAATAGCAATACAGTTCAAATTGACTCTACATTTAGTTAGAAAATATTTGTATGGGAAAAAGAAAAGGGCTGTTTTAGGGTCTTGCCGGAAATTATTCGAATTTTTCTCGCTGTACGTGTTTGTTTTACTTCGTCATAATGATGTCTGACGTGACGTTTATATATTAATAACGATAAGGAATGGTTACCGTGTACCTTGACTACTTTATAGGGAGATGGTATTTAACATAACGTAATCGCCCACTTTATATGTGGCTGTATGCGAATCATAATAATTTTTGATTTAGAACTGTGTATCGATTCGAGAGCCTTTTTAGGTGAATGTTTCATTCTATTTTGAATCATTTTAACATATTCGGGGGAGGTTACTGTAAAATTATCATTATATAAAGAATCTGGGATTCGAGGTTTATGTCCAAACAATAATTCATAGGGCGAATAATGTGTTGTGGAAAGAATCGAGGTATTGTATGCTAGAATTGCGGTATACGAGTACTCGTATACATAACGAGGCCAATTATCTTGGTTTTCGTTGACGTATGTTTTTAAATACTCTTTTAGTGTTGAGTGTGACCTTTCCAAGGCACGTTGTGTCTGTGGGTGATAGGGTGACCACCACAACTGTTTAATTTTAAGAAATTCACACGTCTTTTTGAATGACTCCGTTGTGAAATTGGTTCCTTGATCGGTGAGTACGTGTTTAGGAATACCGAATGTAGTTATGAAGTGTACTAGACATTCGCTTGATTCTTCTGCAGTATTACAACTGATAGGATATGCTAAAAAAATTTTTGTAAGGTCGTCCGGCATTGTTAAAATAAATTTTTATTTAACGATTCCGGCTTCGGGTAAAGGCCCTACAATATCAATTGATAGTTTTTCAAACGGTTGAGGTGGATGTTATTATCATAGGCGCGCTGTTTATTCTGCGTAAAGCTTTATTAGCTTGGCATGAATGACATTTACGGATATAATTTTCAACATCACTTCTCATATTCTTCCAATAAAATCGTTCACATATTCGATTATATATTCTAAGGTTACCTAAGTGTCCTGCAGTAGGGAGGTCATGATTTTCTTTAAGGATTTTTGGGATCTCACTAAGGGAAGGATAGATTATGTTATTATGATAAATATGGATTGTAATATCAGTTCCTTGAAACAGGTAACCTAACATATATATTCTTACAAAGGAATATTTATCGAAAGGATTTTTAAAGTCGGCTATGCTAATGTCATTTATTGTTGAGTAGAAATAATAATTATTTGATCACGGGCAAATTTTAACGATTTGTATATGTCTGGATAAGAAAAGTTGTCAAAGTGATGTACTTTCGTAATAAAAAAAGATATTGTTTATTTTCGATTGTAAGAGGTAATATTTATTTTTTTTATATAAGAGGAGGGCAAACAAGGTGGCGGGTCACAGATGGATGTGATCACCGCCGCCCATGAACTCATGCAACATCCAAGGATTTACAAGAGTGTTGCCGGCCTTAAAGGTAGGTGTAAACGCCTTTTTTGAAGGTACCCATGTCGTACCGATCTGGAAATACCGCCGAAAGGAGTTCGTTCCACAAGCGAGTGGAACGTAGAAAAAAGGTCCTTGAGAACCGCACAGTGGAAGATCGCCACGTATCCAGGTGGTAGGGATGGTAAAGGAGTCGATGGCGCGCTGTGCGGTGATGAACATTCCATGCAATGCAATTTCCAGAAGCAATGCAATTTCCAGAAGCCGAGGTACCTGACCACGATGGCTCGTTAAATGTAAGTTTCTTTTTTGGATTCAGGGAAGTCTCATTCTCTTTATTGTTCTCAATATCTTCTTGGTTTTTCTTTGGTGTGATGTATTCTTCCTCTGTTCTTTTTTCTGCTGTACTTTCTACTGTCTCCAAGATGCTATCAACGTTGTTACAGTCAATAATAAGGGAAGGAGAAAGTCTACTATGATCGTCCTCTAAAGACAGTTGCTTTGTGGATTCTTTTTCAATATTATCATTTTGACGAGGAATCTGCGCAAACGTTAATGAGCGAGGTACTTTATGAGCGCCTAAAAAATCTTCATCTTTGCATCGGTTTCGTCCTCTTCATTAACAGCTTGGCTTTCGACTATATCTGTGTTTTCGATAAATACCTCTCTTTGAACAGATTCCTGAACAGACGTAAGTTCAGAAACAATCTGATTATTTTGACTAACTGCCTCAATAACAGGTTGTTCAAACAGACGAAGCTTCTTAGCATTCCATGGATTCACCGTGCGGGTGCCGGGCCCATCGCGTTGCAAGAAAAGGAGCGCAAACAATGCCTGGGAATTGCGACCCAGGTTTAAGGGGCCCCTTTAGTATGCGCATACACGCTCACCTTCACTGTTCACGCTCTTCTCCCTACCTAACCAAATATCGCAAGAACCTACTAAAGCTGTTTTTAAAATACGTTCCAGAAATGAACTGATGATCGTTCTAGAAAGGCCGGGATCCTTAAATAAATTGTAGAGAGATTTTGCTGTTATACCTCTCGCTCTTACTTCTACAGCGTACAAATTAACTATAAATTTATTTCTGATCAGTTCGTTACATAGTTCGTAATACTTGTTAAGCTTAAATGTATGATCTTTGGATATATTTGTTTACCAGGGTACAGTAAGCTCCACAAGTATAACGCGCCTTAGTTGAGTTGAGTTGAGTACAGGTAAAAGTCCGGCCTAGATGACGAAACACAAACATCCCCGGGGATTTTGTATTGCCTTTCATACGTGTCCATCATGAGAGTCCAATCAGGAGACACTTCCAAGATGGAATAAGGTTTTAGTTTAGATTTTTTGGACGAACCTGCTTTTACGAACTCTACTGATATTTTGGTGATTGTTATGCCCTTCTGCGCTCTTGCTACAGAAAGACTAACCGCTTCTCGTATGATTTCTAATACTTTATCGTGGCGACGCGAGTATTTACCTCTATTTAATAGTACCCTACACCCTACTAGCAAGTGTTTCGCGGTTCCTACTGCCTCCCCGCAGATGTTGCAAGATTTTTCGGTGGCTTTGCCCCATCTTACTAAGTTACTTTGATCTGGGAGAGTCATTTGTCTCCCATACCACAATTCATATGTAGTTTTCTGAAGTCCTGATGCAATGGATCTGTTTTTCAAATAGTTAGCAGTGTTCGCTGCTTCCGCCCAAAATCTTTTATCCAGCTTTGCATCATACAGCAGACATCTAGCCTTCTCAACTACAGTATGGTTAGCTCGCTCGCATAGACCATTCTGTTCAGATGTATAATTATTCGATGTATGATGAATTATACCCTCTTGCTTTAAAAAATTCTCAAACTCTTTGTTGGTGTACTGTAGTCCATTGTCTGACTTTAGTACTTTTATCTTTTTATCTAACTGATTTTCCACCATTGTTTTAAAGATCTTGAAATAAGTAAATGCTTCATTTTTCTTTCGAAGAAAATATATAAATGTCATTCCACTACCACTCAGTTTTGTTAAACTTTCCATTCAGGAAAACGACAATTAATACACATTTACTATTATTTTTCTTTAATAACGGGCATTGATTTCGATAATGACCATTTTCTTTACATTTATAGCATGTTATTGTTTTCGTAGATGAATCTGTCATTACAGTCACTGTCTTCTTGTTTGACGTTGAGAGACCGCCATATTTCTTTGGCTTAGTATTGCCAGAGTAAGATTTACTTCGCGCGGCAAATGCAGTTCCGCTCCCCGCGCTGCCAATGTCACTTGTCACTTCCATGTCAAATAATTTCGACTTTATGACATCTGCAGTTATCGAAATACCCGAATGTTTTATTGCCATAATCATGGGAGTATAACGATCGGACAAACCTGCTAATAGTAATGAGCCTACCCATTCGTCTGTTATTGAAAAGCCCGTGCCATTTAACCGTTGTGCTGTCTCGACCATTTGAATCACCTATGTCGCCATAGAATCACAGTTTTCTAGTTGTATGGATATCAAATGATGCAGCAAGGTTATTTTCCTTGAGAAACCGGAGTCTTGGTCATGGTCCATGGTCTTTAACGTAGTCCATAATTCTGCCGAGCTCTTGGTGTTCTTAATATGCACGTACAATGATGGGTCAATAGTTAATATTAGCTTTGCCTTCGTTTTTGCGTCGTCCACTGGCTTAACCTCAAAATCTGGCGTCGGTTTGATGTACTTGTCCATCCCTTTGAGCACCAACAGATTTTCAGCTGCGAAGCTCCACCCATCATAGTTCTCTCTTCCTTTTAGTTTAGGAACACTGGCAATATAGTTCGTAGTCACGTTTCCGCGATACAACTTTCATTAATTATCTATTTTAAACAAAATAACTGATAATAGCGTGATACGCCCATAACCTCTAATGAAACAAGTGAAGGTCGCTAACAGACTGACTTTATTTCAAAAAAGTATACATAGACAATCATACAATTTATTTTTAAAAAACTAACATTGCACCAAAGAGTATATAATCACTACGTTACACATTGTACCATAAATATTCATATAGTGTCTACATTGCACAAGAGATGGCGTTACTACGAGTAGTAGAAGAATACAATTAAGAAATACTTTTATTATTTTGATACATCATTATAACAATAATAATAAATAATATAAAATATATATTTTTTGTATAATAAAAATATATATATTGCGGCGTTAAGGACCACCAACCAACACGCCATGTTCCGAACGGGGGAAGGTGGAGGACGGTGGAATGTAAGATAAGGAATGGAACAGAAGATGAATGAATTATGAGATGTGATGGAAGACAAAAATCTGGATATTATTTGTCTGTCTGAGACCAAGCGAAAACTAACCTAACACTTGCAGTTTAGAACAATGCGAACCTATATACGAAAGTCAAACCGCGGAAACATACCTAAAGACATTGGAGAAAGCATGTTAACAAGTAATTTTCGATAAACAAAATATTAATTCTACAGCAAAAGAATTTGCTATACTAAATAAAATATTCTATCGCCATGTAGTAAATATGAAAAAAAGAATAAGAAAGAAATCCCGGATTTTTGAAATCTCAATTGACTTTGAAAAGCGTTGGCAACATAAAAAACTACAAATATTCAGTAATGAGGAAGAGCTTGCATTGGAAAATTACTAAAAGAGAGCTGCTGATATTTATTATGGATTAATGCCTTACGTGGCCCGAAAATTTGCATATGAATTTTCGAAAAAAAAAAAAAAACTATTCCTGAATCATGGGATATAAAACCGATTGCTGGTGAAGATTGGTTAGGAAATTTCCTTAAACGTTATCCAGCTCTCTCTATTCGATCTCCTCAAGCTACGAGTTCATGTCAAGCCACTTCTTTGAACAAAAACAACGTACAGTTGTTATTTGTTAACCCAAAAACCGTTTAATACGTTTACATCTAAGCCCTAGGAATATTTGGAACGTAGATGAAAAAGAACTGACAGCGGTTCACATTCCTAATAGAGTAATAACTCGACGTGGCACCAAAAACATGGAAAAAATTACGTCTGCGGAACGAGGTTCGCTAGTGACTGTCGAAGTTGCTATCTCGGCGCTCGGCAACATGGTCCCTCCGTTTTTCGTTTTCCCACGTGTCCACTATAAAGACTATTTTATTAGAGGTGGACCGATAGGTTCTCAGGCGATGCTAATCCTTCTGGGTGGATAATGAATCATAATATCCAAAAATTTGCGAGACACTTTTCAAAATACGTGAAACCTAGTAAGGAAAAACGTATCTTGTTATTACTGGACGATCACGACACCCATTTGTCCATCGCCGTGCTCAATCATTTAAAGGAAAATGGGGGAAAACTTTTTTATCATTCCCTCCCCACTGCAGTCATAAGTTGCAGCCTTTAAACAGGACTGTTTATGGGTCACTAAAAAAATATTTGAACCAAGCAATCGATAACTGATTAACGAGTCACCCAGGAAACTATCAGTGCCACTGGCAGCTACATTTGGTAATGTCCAATCCGGATTCTGGGTATATTCCCGTATTCAGGTTTTAGCGGTTCATATGTGACTGATAGACCTAAACCGAATGTGGCTACTCCTGAACTACCTCCCACATGACCACGAGACTGCTAAACGCAGTTCAACTCTTCAGGATGTCATAGCGTAAACTTCATATGCTTCGAGCCAGTCCACTTCTATTCCAGGAGCATATTTAGAGACGAGAGACGATTACCAATTAAAAAAGCCCAAAAAAAACAATGACTAAAGTTAAAGATATAAGTTTGCCCCGTAATTCGTATATTTTGCCTGAAGGTAATAGGCCATTTTCGAAACTGGATTAAGTTTGGAAAATAAAAGAAATATTAGAAAATGAAAAATGCATTATTTATACTGATACTCAGAAAAAAAAATTAATGCCAAACCGCAGTTTAATAAGACACTGACCAAGAAACCAAGGAGACCAAAAATAACTGCAATAAGCTCTGAAGGTAAATATTAAAGTTAAAGGAAAAAGGAAAAAAGACTCTTCGCACAGCAAATAAAAATAAAAGTGACGAGGTTGAAACATTTTTATGGAATGCACAGAACCCATTGTTCTTCAGGAATACTAGAACGAAAGGAAAACTGGAAAATGCATTAAGTATTTTAGTAGAAGAGCTCATTTTTATGAATTAGCATAAATCACCGCCATAAAATGATAAAGCATCCTCACTCTAATGCTGGACATGCTACATTTTCTAACCGAACATTTTTAAAATAATAAAAAAAACATTAAAAAGTCAATTTCAGAGGCAATCGTTTAAACGTAAATTCTCAGCAATTTGGTATACCTTCTAGTAAACAAATTAAGTTACCCACTCAAAATAAAAACAAATTTGAGTTTCGACCCCATCGAAACCAAAACCAATTTAGATATAGATATATACAATCTGCAACATTAGCTTATAATAAAAGTATGGCAACCTCTGAGAAAAGCCCACCGAGACAAGAAGCAGGTTTTGATGAAGCTAAAGGAAGAAAAAAGGAAACAAAAGTCTCGCAAGGCCGTACAAAAGGGCAAAAGTCCCAGTCAAGGTATTATATACTATTTTCAGTTATGATGTACTGGTCGGTGGCATCACTATTATATAATATCATGTATGCTAAGGATCGTTATGACCTCCATCTTTAATACTAACCATAAATGCTAACAGTTTTCTAAAGTTCTGGAAAGATGCTTAGATTATACAGATACCAAAAAAACGTAACCTTTACAGATTACCGTCCTATATCCATTCTTCCTTTCTTATCTAAGGTACTTGAGCGTTTCCTTTCAAAATATCATCTTTTTAACCCTCTCCAATCCGGTTTCCGTCCTGGTCATAGTACGACTACTGCTTTAGTCAAGTTAACACATGATATCCGATAAAGCATGAATAAACAACAGGATACAGTATTGACATTACTTGATTTATGTAATGCATTCAATACTGTAGACTTTAATATCCTGCTAGCAAATCTAAGTTCTCTTAACATATCTCCTACGGCAACTGAGTGTTTCATAGTTACTTGTATGAACGCCGGGAGAGGTATTCTGCAAGAAATAACCTTTCTACCTGGTTCCAATATCCCATACAGCAACTCGATTGTAAGTCTAGGCGTTACAATTGACAGAAAGCTTCGATGGGGTTCTTACGTAACCGAGGTCAGCAGGAGAATGTTTGCCTCTGCTACATCTCTGCGGATTTTCTGGGCAAATTTTCTTCTGATTCATACTAAAATTGCCCTTGCAAAAAATCTTCTCTTACCAATCCTTAGTTAGGGAGTTCCGCACTCCCCGTAGTCGCGACAACACTTATAAGCATTCGCTCCGCACTCTAAATCCACCAAAAATAACTTTGAAAAATAATAAAAATATAATAACATAGTGGTAAAAAGTGACCGTAAAATTAAATGATATATTTCAAATTACGCGCAAATGTATTTTTGCGCGTAATTTGATGCATTCGGATACCCACCGAGGTGCTCTACCATCTGAGCACCAATTTGGATTTTTCCCAACCACAAGGGCGGAGAAAAGTAAAAAAAAAACAAGTCACACGTGGTCCCACTTCTGGAGGCGTGCCACTGATTTAGACGACGGATCCCGGCGCACCACGACGAGCCCAGCAGAGCACCGTTTTCAGATTGACAAAATATTAAGTAGTTTTTTAGTTCCCAGTTATGAATTTTTGAAATTTAAGGGTTTACACGTGGTGCATTAACCCCTTATGCTAGAATATTTATTTAAATGCAGAAAATTAGAGCATAATTTGATTAGTCACTTAGAATTTTTTCATATTTTTTTACAATAGTTTTATTATAATATTTTTAATTTAATTTTTTTCCTCTTAAATAATAGTTTTTGTTAAAAATCAAATGGGGGGACGGCGCAAAATTTTAGTAAAGATTAGCATAAGATAGAACGCTAAAATATCTTTTAAAAGAGCTCAAACACGGGCAGTTTTGGTGAAGAGTCACGGAAATAAAACCAAATTGAAAACAGATAACTACACTTTGTCCGCCATCTTGGATTTCTAAAAATCTTCATAACTTTGTTACTTAATGTGCCACGAGACGGGGGTTTTCCCTACCGAGTATTGCTTTGGAATCTGTAAGACCAATAGCTTTTTAGCTATAAAAATTTTTACGACTCTACACGTAGAGTGAGGTTTATCGCAGCGTAGAGTAGACCGGGGCGAGTCGGAGGAGCCCTCGCACGCTTCTTTCAGACCACTGGTGGCCGAGATATCCCTTTTTCTAACTTTTATCCGCTATATTGGCCAATTTCAAAGTCGATTATCTCGGGAACCAGCTATCGCACAAGAACGCGGTTTTTACTGCCAACAAAGGCATAAAAAGGCCTAAAATTGTAGAGAATTTTAACAACTCTATATAGAGTCAAAAACATTTTTGTTCGTCCCTACCAATTGTTATCGAGTAGTACATTATTTAGACCTTATTGATGCAGCTCGGCGACCTGCCGAACTACGAGTAACTAATAACTGACTTTTTCCGCGACTTTACTCGAACGTCTGATTACTAAGACCATTGACTGTGAACTATTGACGGGTACCTTTACATACCCTTAAAAAAATAAAAATTGACATTGGCAGCGCCAATTATTATTATTGCTCTATGGAGCCAATTTCTTTATTATAATTTTTTATAACTCATCTCCGGCATGTTTGGAGTGACTAGAACTCCAACTAAGCCAGCAGACAAAGGCAGATCCCCACAAAAGATGGCCTCCACCAGTGTGAGGCGAAGCATCAGAGAGTGGGTGTCAGTCGGCTCAGCACCAACAAAATCTCCACTAAGCGAGGAACAACGGGCAGGCCCGGCGAGGTCCATAACCGAGAAAGCTCAGCCAACCAGAGCCAAGGCTACCATTTCGCGCAGACCCTTTAACTGAGGTCCGCACACCTACAGAAGCGCGATAACCGAGCAGGGTTGCAGAGGTAAAGGCTTGCCTTTCAAAAGGCAAGCTATACCTAAGCAACTCTCGAAATATAAATAACGAAATTAAAGCAGCAGTAATCGTTGTATTTGATCGCCTTTACCAATTGGTAAAAGATGCAAAAAAGGAACCAGGACCGGCCAATAGAGCAAGCACAGGCAAGGGAGTAGCTGGGGAGGGGGAGGCGTTGTTAAAACCCACAGACTCCACCTTCCTGGTGGGCCCGGGAGCCAGCCCTGAAGTTTTAGAAAAAGTAAGGAAGGCGATGGACGCGAAGGATGGATGGGGTGACAAGGTGCGAAAGACAAACGACAGGAAGGTAATAATGGGGTTTGAAAATAAGGAGGACAGCGATAATGTGAGAGCACGCTTGGAGGAAAAGGAGGTGGGTTTGACGGTCGAGGAGGCCAAGAATAAGGACCCCCTCCTGATCCTGAGGAGCATTCTGACCATTAACACCGATGAGGATATTACAAAAGCCCTCAAAAACCAGAACAGGGGTATCCTGGACGATCTCTAAGAGAACGAGATGCGCATAGAGGTAAAATTCAGGAAGAAAGCAAGAAAACCCCACACGTGCCATGTGGTAGTCTTAGCTTCTCCCGCGGTCTGGCAGAAAGTAGTGGCGGCGGGCTATGTCCATATAGATCTCCGCATAGGCTATGTCCAGATAGATCAGCGCATCAGGGCGGAGGACCAATCACCGCTGGTGCAGTGCACGCGGTGCTTGGTCTATGGACATAGCTGAAAATTTTGTAAGGAAGCGGTCGACCTTTGCAGTCATTGCAGTGGTCCCCATATGAAGTTATGCCCAGACTGAGTTGCAGGAACTGCAAGATGGCGAAGCACGACCAGGTGGCACATAAAGCCTTCAGCGACCAATGTCCTGTAAGAAGGAGGTGGGACACCCTAGCGCGATCCTCCGTCGCATATTGCTAAGGGCACCCACGGAGCAATAAGACACGTCACGGCCTGATTCACAAAATTATTGGATAAGGTTGAGGATTTGCGAGTCGACAGAGGGGTCACTACCACTGACTACCAGTCAATCCATTTCAGGATCGGCCTGGGGGGAATCGATGCCGCCGGTACAACCGGGTCAGCGTGTCGGTAAAACACCAGTAGAGCTAATTGGGTCCAATTTCGTGCGAAATTGGCCCAATTATTAGACCTAACCGTTTTAAACCTGGACAGCATCGGGGGTGTCCCCGACAGCCATAGTCTCGACCGGGCTATTCAAAATTACACAGACAGATTTCACACCGAACAAATGACTGACCTGGACATTAACATAAGAAACAAAAATACGACTATGCAAAGCAAATATAGGAATAAGTTTTTAGAGTTATGTAAGAAAATAGCAATAAGTGTTAAAAATAGGAATAAATAGATTAACCCTTTATAAGGCAGAAAGATTCAGAGGAATAAAATAACTTGCGCATATTTTTGGCATGTTTTTATTTATATAACAAAAGTAAACTTTAAAGAAAAACACTAATTATATCGGAAGTTTTGGAAAAATAGGTGGTAAAAATATTCCCACTGCCCATCAACAGATCCACATGCAAGCTAAATATGTGGCATTATTTTCTGTGAAATTGTGCAAAACAAGGCGTAATGCAAAGAGGGACATTACACTTACTGCATTTTATTTTGCTACGCTTATCTTTGACTTTTGTGCTGCACAATTTACAGCGTCGGTAAGTATCCAACTCTGCCGGCATATGGTCACCTTCGTTTACAAATCGCAGTTCTTCAGGTACAGCATTTACACTTTTTTGTTATACATCTGGGCATGCTATGCGTGATTTCTTGCAGATGTATGTAGGCAAGCTTGCTCTTCTTTTTCTGCTGCTATAGCCACCAATCAAACCTCTGGCAACAGCCACCCGAAATACTAAGTTGGTAAGCTTTTCTACTCTCGATGTTAGGGAATATAAAATGAAAGAGTTTGTCAAACTTGCGTCCACCAAGAAGTAGAATATCCGCAACCACCAGCGTTTACTTCTCCTTCCGACGGCATACGTCCCCTTCACTTGGTCGAAACGGTCGACACCGCCCATTCTTTTGGTGTATTCTTTCACAACTCTAGGACAATGTACAGCCTCCCTGGTGCCATTTTTTTGCGTTCTTTGTACAGAAGTTACTTCTACTTTAGGATGAAATACATTTGTCAACAATAAAACCTCTTTAGTATCTTGCCACACAGTAAATGCTACATCTTGTTTAGTTCTCCACTTGAACTCACATTTTTTCAACTTTAGGCTTTTGTTTCTGCCGTTTCTATTTGTGTTATTTTTTATTATGTTAGGTAAAATTGCCCTATTTCTTCTCACTGTTCCAGTGGCATAAATATTTTTTTCATACAAATACTGAATCAGAAAAAAATCGCAAAAAAAGGTATCGAATGTAATATGAGTCTTGAAATCTTCTTGTGCTAATTTACTTGACAATTTCTTTCAACATTAGCCCCTAGACCCTCTTCTGTTTCTTGTCCTGTTTGGCCTGTATAAATTTCATAGTTGTATAAGCACCCTGTGCTACTATCACAACACCACCACACTTTATAGCCCCTTTTTATGGGCTTTAGCGGCATTTACTGCTTCAAATTGGACCTTCCTTTGAATAGTATCATGCTTTCATCGATACATTGGGAAGAGGAATTAGAGGCATTGTTTTGGAATGATTGACTAAGTAAGGATATAAGAGGACGAATTTTATATAATTTATCAAATTTTACATCTTCTCTACTTGGTTGTTGACTATTATCGTTCAAATGCAAAGTCTCTAAAATTTTTTTGAAGCGTTTTACTGGCATAACTTCAGCTATTTCATTCACATGAAATCCAGGATTCGATGACCAATATAAATCGACATGTGGAAGAATATGATAACCCATTATAATGAAAATGCCCAAAAAAGCACTAATTTCCTGTTTGTCAACAGGCTGCCAATTTTTTATATTTTGCTGCTCCGCATACAAATTTGTCTGAGTAACAATCAAATCGAAGACTTCATCGCTAAAAAACTTTTGAAATGCGCTAGTGGACTTGCTCTCCTATTCAATAAATACCGAGGTTTTATTGTCACCTTATCAAATTCATCGGGATCTGGCCTGGATGTCCAGAAATCCTTCCCCCAAGACTCATCTTCACATTCAGATTCATCAGTCAGTTCTTGTTCTAAGAGAGATGATGATTGTACTATCAAAGGCTCTTCTGGCTGCGAGTTATCTAATTGTGAACATAGTGCTATTGTAGATGTACCTGACTCTGAACTATTATTAGGGGTAGAATTCAAATGTGCAGGAGAATTTTTTAAAAGGTTACTTGAATCAGATGATGATTCGTTGTATTGTATTCACGTTGAACTCTCCTGCCTCATCAGACTCAAATCCGTCTTCTGAGCCATCACCGGGAATGCCAAAAATCTGCTCCAATGTCTTTTAAATATCATTTTCATTCAAATAGCGTGGCATTTTTCATGAAAACCTAAGAAAAGAAGGAATTAGTTCAACAAGTGTACATAACACGCCATGGGCAGCGGGAATATTTTTCCCACCAAGTAAAAAGTCCTCTCACATCTAAATATGATAGTAACTTCTAAGGTAACTACTTCTAACATAAATACATAATAAAAAACAGATTCTTACCTCTTTTCAAATAAAAAATATGAAGATTCACAGAGTAACAAAGGGTCTCGGCGTTTTGGGGCACTTTTCGGCCTAGTTCTTAGCGTCAAGTCACCATCATCGGACATGCATAAAAAGATGCGTTTTTTAAAGAGGATCCCAACGATACCAGCATGTCGAGGAAAAAAACAGTCCGTGACAGTTTAACTTACAAAAAACCGCGTAAAGAGCAGCCAATTCATCGTACTTCGCACCCTTCATAACTACAGGGTAGCTCTTCCTCTTTGGGTGCTTAACCATATCAGATATCATGTGCACATATTTTATTTCGTCTTTCTTTTCCACATCTTCACCAGATGTAACACAGCAAAGGTCAAAGAGAGGCACCAAGCTTAAGAGCCAGCGTAATATTTCGTCGTTTATTCACATTCCGGAAACATCACACCTGCTACAATATATATATTCTTATATTCTCCGTATTCAAGAATCTAATTCGCTCTCTCCCGAATTTGATCCGTTTCCGGATGGCAGGAAGAGGTCAGTTAGCTCCACTGCCGGGCGAAGAATCTGCGGTAAATACCGCGCGTGGGAGAGGTAATACACTGCAGCAGCTACATATGAACAGCACCCGACTGTGCGGTTGCCGTTCGGGCACTCACACCAGTACCTTAAGATCCCTTCAACTTGATCCACGTTCGAGGCATACTCCATGTAGACTCGATATAATTTTGCGTATCTGTGCCGAGATCTGATTTCAACTTGTACGATGTTATGTGCTTGTTTTACAAAGCTCATGGCTACGTTGTTATCGGCGTCCATCACCTCTGCTAAATAAGATCTTGCGAGGTTGATCTGATGTGGCCCTGATGTCAGCAAGAGCAACTGGTCTCGAGTCAACTTCGGGAAATCGCTCAAGACTGCAGCAGAAACTGGTTCCAAAAGCGTCTTCCTGCGATTCCAACGCTCACGTTCCACTTGCTCGCCGAGGGTGTTCGGTACTCTTCGTCTTTGCATCATGCGTTCGACGATCTCTAGAGCCATGTCACCATCACTCCGGAACCGATCGCTGTATTTGTTTTCCAAATAAGCGACGACGCGGCAAAGCGAGCTGACTTTGGGAAGGTTCCTGTTGTCCAAAGTGTGGTGCAGCATTTTGAACCTTTGAGCAATGCGACCATGAACTGATTCAACAACCCAACGGAGTTTGGTTACGAGACGTGATGAGTTAGCCTCATCCCAGGGAAGCTGCTTCCGGTTGCCTTTCAATGCCGGCATGACTACGTTATAGCCCAGGCCTTCCATTCGATTAATTGCATCCCGGAATCCACGATCGACAATGAGAATATCTCCGGGCTCCAATAGGTTCAGAAGATTCACATCTCGCAACACCTTTTCGACGATCATGGCATCGTTCCACGATCCAGGAAAAGGCCCCGCAAAGTCAACGATGAAGCCATTTGTTGTGCAAATCGTGAACGGTTTGCACAATGGAGTTTTTTTTTGCCCGGAGTACGAACGTCTCTGATAAGCGTTGTTAGTGCTCTTTTGATGTCGGATGTACGTACCATCCAGGATGAGCGCAAGTTGATTTTCACCAAGGTTCAGGATTCGTTTTGCTGTTGCTGTAGTGTTGAGCAGGAGAAGCTGACGCGTCAGAGATGCAGGTCCTAAGAGACATGGAACGCTTTCGAAAGCTTCCAGGACAGTCGAAAAGCGACGTGATACGAATCGACCGTTCGGTAAACCGAGAATGTTTGCGATGATATCGTTGGATAAACCTGTCCTGAGTTTAAACAGGTGAGTTTTAACAGGAGGTCTTCAGTGTTCTCAATTTTGTGATTGAAACACGTCCGACTTCCTTCAGGTATGTAAATATTCACCTCGTTGAACGCTCTACATCGCTCAGCGAAATTCACAACGTGAAGGCCTCTTGTAAGTGGACACACGAGACAATGGCTATGGGTGGATGATGTCCTTGCCATTCTCACTTCTGCTCGGGCTTGGTCTTCTGGTTGCAGTGGTTCGTCGAAGTGGACCTCTGAGTCACTACTTGATTCACAAGGTGTCGATACTTCAGCTGAAGAAGACACGTCCGGCAAGAGACCTTCTCTCGATGAGCCTGGGTCAGTCGCTTGCCTTTCAGGCGCATATATCCCATCAGACTTCAATGGTCGACACGAACCGCAAACAAAATCTCCAAGGGACACTGTAGTTCCATAGTAGGCGCTGTAACGGTGTGCGTCTTCCATTGTGCATATCTTCTTTTGTCTACCACGGACATATATCGACCACTTACCACAAGCTGCACATTTATGGTTTGTCATGGTTGAACGAAAGAGGTTTACGTAAATGTGAAATGAGCTAGGTTCGCAGTAAGTCTTCGAAACAGGGCTTGCGCACTGAAAGCGGATATCGACGACCCTGTGCACTTCCGGTTCTAATTAGACACGAGTATAAGTATGGATTGTTTCTAGGATTATGAATGTGTCGCGGTTGGCTAGAATGTAACTAGATAGATTAAGTAATACGATATCATTCGGCCGAGTTACCAACGTCGAAATGTAACATGGGAAAGGTGAATAATGTGTGTAGTCGGACGTACTGCAAAAGAGCAGTGCTGCTCCTAACGGTCTTCTATAATTTCGTAGTGATCATTACCTCGAGTGTGAACATCTGTGCATACACAACAAAACTATAACAGAATGTATTGACAATGAAACATTCGGAATCTAGAGAGGCCGGAACCGGAAATCGAAGAGAAATCTTGAAGGAGCTTACTGAGCTCTTCCTACCACCCTCGAACGAACCAAAATCGGAAAAGAGTGAATCCGATTCTTGAACACGAAGAATATTCACATTTACCAGGTCCTCAACTATGAAACCGAATTCTTTTTAAATGCACTTTTAAAAAATTGCCGGCCGCGAATGGCGCTGAGAGACAGCGTATGTTATTGCTCTGGGATACGACCGTGAATTCGAACACAAAAAGTCGCCACCTTTCCCTGTGGTGCCCCGGGATCTGCAGTGAAAAATGTCCGAGTGTATCCCAAATATTGAGTTCTTAAACTTGGCACCTCTTCTTTACCTTTGTTGTGATACATCTGGTGAAGATGCGGAGACGAATTTAAATATGTGCACACGATATCTGATATGGTTAAACAACCTAACTCTAAGAAGAAAACTACCCTGTAGTTATGAAGGGTGCTAAACACCATGAGTTGACTACTATTTACGCAGTTATTTGTGAAAAAAACTGTCACGGACTGTTTTTTCTCCTGATATGTTGCTACCATTGGAATCCCCTTTGAAAATCGCATATTTCCATGTAAGTGCGATGATGGTGATTTGACGCTAAGACGATTTAAACGGGCTTTTTCTTTTGTATTTTTTAAAATTGCTTTATCTATGATTTGGAGATGTTTCGAAGAATCATGGCTATTCGGGGTAGAGTCCAAATGAAAGCTGGTTTAACGAGGATTCCAACAAGGCCACTGCGAGCTCATAAATCATTGTCATAGCTGAGTTATAGCGATTTAAAAAATCAGTCTTTTTGCTGTCGCTCATGCTGATGATATAGGTCATAAAGACATACATGATGAAAAAAAATCCCAACGCTGGATTCGAGCGTCCTGAAATGATATTTGGTGTTCTGATGAAGTGAGCTACAAGATACTATAGTTTTACCCAAATCCCAGAACTAGGCCGAAACCGCCGAGACCCTTTTCTTTAAAAATTGGCGCTGTTTTTTACAGCTAGTGGCGCCAAGAAAAAAATATGTCACACAAACGTCATTTTTTTTTTCTTAATAATAATAACCTACCTCCTTAGTTGCCTGTGCAATAAATTAGGACTCCTTTGATAACTCACATAGAAAGATAAGCAAAATTTTTGTTGGTGGTAAATATATCGCCTCTGCCTTAAAAAGGGACAAAAAATATATTTTAACATATTTATGTGAAACATATAGAGATTTATACATGTAGAAAATAAGGCATTGTAACTGTAAAACTATATATAATAGATACGCAGATCCTCAATGACCCTGGAGATTTTGAATCTTGACTCCGGAGCTGATTGTTATATTTCCAATGTGTATATATGTATGTACTATCAATTTTGATGCGTATCCGTCCGAAGCTAAGAGCGTAATGATGGCTGCCGCCGCCGTCGTCAACGATGTGTTTTTCTGCGATTTTGCTCTAAATAAAATATCATGCGCTAGTTGGCCTGAACATCCTCCCGCCCCTCGAAGTCTTCCAGATTTTGAGAAGTCAGTTCTTATTAATGGCAGAAATTCCCAAAGGGCACAAGTTGTGAATTGCTCTGCGTACGACGTCTTTCGAAGTGTAAACATCAGCAATTCTAGCTGTCCCATCGGAACCTGGATATAGCTTTTGAACGCGTGCCATCCTCCATTTCAAGGGTGGTAAATTGGCTTCTTAGATCGCCACTAGGTCGCCTTCCTGAAGCTTTTTTTGAGGTGTACGCCACTTTAGTCTTTGTTGTAATTCGCTCAAATATTCGTTTTTCCACCGTCCCAAAATGTTGCCTCATGTTCTCCAATAATCTGTATTGGTCGAGTCTACTTATCTTAACATTCATCAGGTTTTCTCCAGGTAGTGAAGTAAGTGGTTTACCGATGAGGAAGTGCGCAGGAGTCAAAGGATTGAGGCCGTCAGGATCTGATTAAAGTGGTGTTAGGGGTCTGGAGTTGAGGATAGCTTCATTTTGTGTGAATAACGTCGATAACTCCTCAAAATGTTAAATGTTTATCGCTTAAAATACGAATTGTACGGTGTTTTGCAGATTTGACGCCTGCCTCCCATAATCCACCAAAATGGGGTGAGTAAGCCGGTTAAAATTTAAATTGAATACCATCCTCAAAAGCAAAACCGGTTATGTTATCTTTATTTATTTTTAGAGACTTTGTGATTTCGTTATTTGCGCCGACAAAATTTGTTCCATTATCGCAATATATTTGTGATGGTTTACCTCTGCGCGAGATAAAACGTCTCAAATATAACATAAAAATATCAGTAGTGAGGTCACTAGCAACCTCGAGGTGTAAAGCCTTAGTACTGAAGCAAACAAATAGACACAAATAACATTTGGTTATTCTACAACCACGACCCTTACGATCTGTAATATAGAATGACCCGGCGTAGTCGACTCCACTAATATTAAATGGATGAGTTGGAGTCACTCTATTAGATGGTAAGTTTCCCATTAGTGGGTTCAAAGACTTTGCTTTCGTTAGACGACAAAGCTTGCAATTATTAACCGTACTTCTTGCTAATATCATTCCTCTCAACGGCCAAATATTATTTCGCAAAGTGCTTAGCAGAAGTTGAGGTCCACAATGGAGCAGTTTTTTGTGATTGTAAACAAACAATAATTTTGTTAAATTGTTATTACTATCTAATAAGATAGGATGTTTCCTATCATAGGATTCCTCTGCGTTTTTAAGCCGTCCTCCAACACAAATAATGATATCTTCTATCCGGAATTCGAAAAAGGTATTTTTTTAAACTATTTAATTGAATTTCATAATATATATATTGGATAAAAGTAACGAAAACGGATATAAGGTTACTTAATTAATGAGTTCGGTGAAACGTCTTGCGCGTTTGAGGAATAATTGCCGACTGACTAGTCATAGACGTCACGCCAGTGCATAGGGAAGAGATTGCTAACCATACAGTTAGTTAATGTAGGCTAAGCATTAACCCTTACATTTCAGGGATATAAGAACCCCCCCCAACAAGAGGAAACTTACACATTTTAGTGCTAAGTTTTTAGGAATCTATTCTTAGTCGCGGTATTGGTTTTTGTTCTATTTCCTGATCATCACCTGTTGTTATTCCAGAGTCTGTTACATTCATTTGTTTACGCTTAGAACATTTAACGAACTTTCTAAAAAGTTTATATAAAACAATGATTATAATTAAAATAGTGGTACAGTCAGTGTCAAATAATTAGAGACGCTCCGGGTATTCAAATAAATAGACGCAACCAAAAAGTCAATAATATCGGTACAAATAAAGTTTCCTTATTGTTGTCAAGGATATAGTCGCTCAAAAGGTCGAGACCTTTAAAAAGTCATATAGATCGTTTCAGTCAAAGCGTCTTAAATATGGTTACAGCCATCCCACAATGGTATCCGAGCATTCTAAGTGTTCAAAAATATGGAACACACTAGAAAAATAAACTTTACTTCTATATATTTTAAATATAATTTCTCACATCAATTAATATTAAAACATTTATACATAAAATGAAAGGGATAGAAACTAATACTATCCTTTTCAATTTATCATGACGTCATAGATGTTTTTTGTTTTGTAATAAAATTCGTTCATAGTCGTTTACGATACTTAATTCGATGCCTTAATTCGCAAACCAGTCAAATCTATGTGAGTGAAATTTTCAGGAAATTTTGTAGTCTCGTAGAATACTATCAAGATGTGGCACTAAGAGTTGAAGAAAGTTATGGCATTTAGAATTCATTAGAGATCTTAACGGTGCCTGACGGTTCAAAATAGATGCCTGGGCTCTTGTCTATCTGCTGTATAACGTCTGCAGCAAGAATGCAGATGCTACACTAAATCTAATATATAAAATTGTATAAAGTGTAAATAAAAAGTTATATCTAATACTAATAAAAAGCTTATAAATAGGTATGGTTGATTATTCTATATTGACTTCTGCCAACTTAACCTCGTCGTAATGATACTTTACATGTCGACGGTTCATAAGTAAAGTAAGGGTGTTGTTACCATTTATATGGACAACCTTAAAAGGACCTTTCCAAATAGGTGATAACGCTTTACGTAGGCGTAAATGATTTTTAACATAAACCATATCTCCAGCTCTATATTGAACTGGTTTGGTATGTTTATCGTAATAATTTTTTGATATAGTTTTAGATTTTAAAATATTTTCTAAAGCTTTCTCCCGGGGAAGTTTCAGACGTTGTTGTAAAACTCTAACGTAAGTATTATAACTAGGTTCTAAAGGGATTTCATAAGTTGAGGATGGAATAGAGGCTTTGTGACGAAATACTAGTTCATAGGGTGTGAAATGTGTAGTCGAATGAACAGTTGTATTATAGTAAGCATTGCAATATAAACAAATCTAGGCCAATTGGATTGGTTTTCATTTACAAAAGATTTGAGATATTCTTTTAATGTAGAATGGCTTCTTTCTAATGCCCCTTGAGTTTGTGGATGGTAAGGGGTGGACCAAAGTTACTTTACTTTTAGGAATATACATGTTTGTTTGAACAGTTCAGCAGTAAAATTAGTCCCTTGATCTGTTAGGATTGATTTCGGAATACCGAATTGGGCAATAAAATGGACGAGGCATTCGGCAGTTTCTTCTGCGGTTGCACTTGAAATTGGATACGCTGCTGAATACTTGGTGAGGTCATCTTGCAATGTTGAAATGAACTTGAATTTGGCATTACCGGCCTCAGGAAGTGGGCCTACGATATCTAAAGCCACTCTCTCAAAGGGTTGCGGCGAGGTTGTGGTAATTTGCATAGGAGCACGGTTAGTTTTAGGCAATGCTTCGTTGGTTTGACAAAATTCACACTTCCGAACATAATTTTCTAAGAAAAGAGTTCTTTCTCTAGAAAGAAACTCATTAGAATCAGACAGATTACTAAGGGTATCTATGACGTAGGGGTTTGACTCATCTAGGTCAATAGAAGTAGGTATAATGATACATTTTGATTTAAGTAAGTTTTCATTGTGTTCTTGGATTTTGGTATTGAATATGATGGATTTGTTGTTTAAATTCTTTAAGCATTTAGAATACGTATCATTAATATTGATAAAAGGTTCATTGGAGGGCGGAGTTAGAATATCAAAATCTTGTAGGAGATCTAAATTTTCAGGAATTTCAAAATCATCGGGAAATTCAAGTATTTCGGGTAAATCGGAATTTTCCCTTATTATAATTTCAGGTTCTAAAGGAGGAGGAGGTCGATCACGCTGTCTATTAACTACAGGTTCTTCCGCAGGTAAGTCATTACGATTTTCAAGAGGAGACTGGGATGGGACAATGTCGTGTATAATATTATCATCCGGTTGTACAGGATTTACTATATATCGTGAAAGAGCATCGGCGTTGGTATTAATTTTACCTTTTTTGTATTGAATTTCATAGTCATATTCCTCTAACTTTAAACGCAAGTGTACTAGCCGAGATCCGGGGTCTTTACAATTGAAAAGCCCGTTTAAAGGTTTATGATATGTAATTATTTTAAATCGACGGCCGAAAAGATATGGACGAAATACTTAAGTGCCGTGAACGATAGCTAAACATTCTTTCTCGGTAACACTATAATTGCACTCTGCTTTATTTAATGTTTTTGAAGCAAAGGCGATAGGTCTATCTTTTCCTATCTCACCTTGAGATAGTATTGCAGAAATGGCATAATTAGACGCGTCACAAGTTAAAATAAATGGTTTTGTGAAATCAGGGTATATAAGTTCTGGAGCAGTAACTAATTTGTCTTTAAGTTGTTCAAAAGCCAATTGTTGACTGTTTGTCCAAATAAAGGGAACATCCTTTTTTAAGAGAGCCGTAGGCGATTTGGCTAATTTAGAGAATTCAGGTATAAACCGTCTGTAATAGGAGGCTAGCCCGAGGAAGGTTTTTATGTTTTTTTGGGGCATTTAGGAACAGGAAAATTTTCTACAGCTTTTATCTTTTCGGGATTGGGCTTGACTACTTCGTCGTTTATGATGTGACCTAATTAAAAACCGGGGAATTGCCCCGCGCGATACCTAGACGAGACATTTAGCAGTTTAAATTATTATCGGTGGATTCATCCACTTCGTCTTTGCTATCCTCGTCATTAAGCTCACTGAAATTAACCCGAGAATTGGAATAGGATTTTGAATTAGATGTAGAAGATTGTATTGGGGTAAACGGTTGAAAGTTATTAGAAATTTTTTTGTTATTGTGTTCACGAATTTTGCAATTTTCGAGCAGATGGTCTAGTCTTTTGCAGTATCTACAAAACAACGAATCGCGGGATGAAGATGTATTTTGATAAATATTATTTGGTCTTTGCGGGACACGATTATATGAATCATTTCTTTCATTGGATTATTCAATTGATTGAGCGATTGAGCGATGACCACGTTTCGAAATCTTTAATAGAACATGCCGTTTCGGCTCTCCCTTTTAGTTGACTTAAAATATATTTAAATACCACGTCCTCCTGGGAAGAAGTTGCTAATGAGATTGCGCTGTCGCAGTTTTGGAGAAAAACAGTTAATTTCTCTCTATTAAGTTAAGTTAAAAAGTTTAATGAACTTTAATACGACGTTTAATGAAATTTCTTCATCGCATTTTAATTCTCTTGCATCTTTCTTTGATTCTGATTTTGCCATTTTAATTTTAAATTAAAAATATGAAATTAATAAAATAAAATATTTCTAAGCTAAACCCGAAGGCAAACGCTTGTATAATATTTTAAAGACAGGCGATAGTAATGGTATGATGAGCGCGTAGGTGTTACGCAGAACGGATTGTTTAGTCTAACGAACATGTGACTCAGATAAGAGCCACTTCGTTATGACTTATTGAGTTTTATAATTTATAGAAAGGTAATATATGAATGAAATATATAATATAAAAATATAGATTCTATACTATATATACTGGCCGGCAACGCTCCTGTAAATCCTCGGATATTGCAAGAGTTCATGGACGGCGGTGATCACAAATCATCTGTGACCCGCCAGCTCGTTTTGCCCTCCTATTACAAAAAAAAAAAAAAAAAAAACTGGAACACTGAAAACACGAATGTTACACTGAACAGGTAAATAAACACTTTGATTTTAAGGTTTCTGGACGACTTCGTCGTAGTGTCTGAATCAAAAGTAGGGAATATTTTGACTTACAGGAATAGTTCACCACACTTCATTCTCGTCAATTCTGGTATTTCCTGGATTCCTGGACTCGGTGTAAGGGTAATGTCACGAAAATACCGCCGCGCCGGCTGGTCGGTGCTGTCTCGTCGGGAATGGTATACCGGTCACAGCACTAAGCTATGCGTGACAATGGGTATACTTTGCAGGCCGCAGGCAGGCGCAAAGACCGGCTGCAGCACAGACAGTGAGCAGCAATGGGCTTTTCGGGAGCACTTCTCGCGACTTTTAGGGTGAACCGCACTAGAGCACAGCACTTAACACGCACTCGCGTATATTTCGGAACTTTTCAGAGACGTATTTGGGGACACCTTCGGTATCCCACCGCTGCCACCAAATGTTATCCGCAATTCGAAAAAGGTCTTTTTTTTACTATTTAATTGAATTAAAACTATTCAATTTAATTGAATATATATATTGGATAAAAGTAACGAAAACGGATACAAGGTTACTTAATTAATGAGTTCGGTAAAACGTCTTGCGCGTGTGAGGAATAATTGCCGACTGACTGGTCATAGACGTCACGTATAGTTGATGTATGCTAAGCAATAACCCTTACATTTCAGGGATATAACATATCGTTATTAAGAAATGGACTAAGAGATAAGATACGAGCGCTTGATGGTAAGTTTTTTGTTTTCTAATAATTTTAACTCATTTGAGAAGCATTCTTGTTGATGCTGTTTTATTAAGACTGCAAAAGCTTTATTTAATTCGTAATGTTTTAGCGGTCCAATTAATTTTGATGCTTTGTAGTGTGTATTGTGAACAAACCTAAGAAAATAAGCAGTTGACCTAAGTAATGGATTGTAACTTGTCTGTCAAATTCTATAATATATGATGTAGTGTTAGGATACTGAGTGAGAGATGTTAGCGTGTTAGTTTGTTGAGAAATTAACTTAGGTTTTTTAATTTTACAAGGTTTTGTTTTAGGTAATTGGAAATTTTCTAAACTGATATTATTAGGCCAATCACATGAATTCCTTGATAAAAAAGGTGGGCCTTCCCACCATACTTTAGCGGCTTGAATTGATTTTGGATTGACTCCTCTGGAACCTAAATCTGCCAGATTCATATTGCCGGGAACATTTTTCCAGATGCCGCAAGTGGTCGTAGTTATCTTTTGGATGTCACTAACTCGATTCGAAACAAAAGGTTTTAAATCACTTGGATTTTCAGACAGCCAGCCTAATACCACCGTTGAATCAGTCCAATAAAACACCGAACTCCACTTACACCGCAGAGTCTTCAGAATCTTAACACATAAACGAGCTGATAGCAAAGCACCACAAAGTTCAAGTCGAGGTATGGTTACAGTCTTTATTGGTGCTTCCTTGGTTTTTGCACAAAGAAGTCTGACTAGAACCTGACCACTACTGTCAAATGACCTAATGTAGGCAGCTGAAGCGTAAGCCCATTGTGAAGCATCTGAAAATAAATGCAATTCGATTTCAATCGCATCCCGAATAATCACACAACGCGGTATTCCGAATTTGGGTAAATAATTTAAGTTTGATGCAAAATTTTGGATAGTACTATATACAGGATCATCCCATTGGAGTTTTGTTAACCAAAGTTTTTGTAAAATTATTTTACTGATGACTGTACACGGACTAAGCAGGCCTAAAGGATCAAACAGTTTAGCTGACTGAGACAAAATTGACCTCTTAGTTGTTGATTGATTTAAATTTATATCAACTGAGAATTGTAGGATATCCTTTGATGGATCCCATTTTAGGCCTAAAACTCTAGACTGAGAAGATGAACTATTTAAGTGTTTAGGTTGAGAAGCATTCGATTCATGATCGAAAATATCCTGTGCGTTTGTTCGCCATTGACGTAGTGGCAAGCATGAATTGAGAATTAAGAATGGAAGTTACACATTTGACTATACTTCGTAAGCCGTCTTCATTATTAGCACCTGATAAAAAGTCATCAACGTAAAAATCCTCTTTAAGTATTCGAGCCACGTGAACATTTTGATATTCCTTGGAAAGTTGCAATAAAGATCTTGTACTTAGAAATGGTGCAGAGGCTGTCCCATAAGTGACTGTATTCAATTGAAATATTTTTACATTGTCTGTGGGCTCCTCTCGCCATAGTATAAGCTGTAAATGACGTTGATCGGAATCTATAAATAAGTATTTGTTGGTACATCTTCTCCATGTCGGCTGACACAACAAAGGAACGCTGTCTATATCGCAACAAGATTGAAAACAAATCATCTTGAACCACTGATCCGACATATTGAATGTCATTGAAGGATACACCAGTGGTCGTCTTCGAGGAGGCATCAAAGACAACTCAAAGCTTTGTCGTCTCACTAGTCTCTTGTATTACCCCATGATGTGGAAGGTAACAACCGAAAGCTCGCCGTGAAATTTCAGTCATATGACCTAAGTTTTCATATTTACGGATGAATTCTGTATATTGTTGCTTTAGTTGTAAATTATTTTTCAACTTTCTTTCAAGATGTAATAATCGTTTTACCGCAATGTTATACGAATTCCCCAGACAGTCAATAGAATATTTTAGTGGAACTCGCACACAAAATCTACCATCCGAATTTCGACGGGTTGTGGTGTTAAATAATTGTTCACAATAATTATTTGTATCATACTCGACGTCTTTGGGCACTTCTTGAAGCTCCCAAAACTTACTTATTTGTTGACCGATTTCCTTTGAAAAACAGCTATGTGATTTTGTTTTGTTTTTATTATAACAGTTACCTGTGATATGACCAGCTCCTATCCATCCCAATCGTGTTTCTTGTAAAATAGGTTTTTGTGGCCCTAAATTTAATCTACCTGTCCCTAAAAGATCCCAAAATATGTCAGCGCCCAATAATAGGTCAATATCTGCTGGTTTGTAAAAGTTTGGATCCGCCAGTTGGACCCGTTCAGGAATGCCTAAGTCTTGATAACGTACAGCAACATGTGGTAACTTGTCAGTAATGTTTGGCAAAACAAAGCATTTAACCAACACCTTATATGAACTATACAGAGAATGCAGTTGTAAATTATAAAATTCTGTTATATTTAGGACTGTGTTACCTATACCAGACACAATGATAATAATCTTGCTCCTTGTGTAAACCCTAACAAGACTCTCAGTGTGTAGTACTTTCCATTATTCAATACCTTAACTAATGCTGTAGACAGGAGTACTTGATCACTAGAGGTGGCAGACATGGTCACAAAACTAACAGTGTTAGACGGAGTAATCTCGACTGGAGGACTAGGGAGCAGTGTAGTTTTCGTATTTTCTGTGTTAATCTCATTAGTTTTTATTGATTGTAACTACCTTTGTTAGTGTATTAATGTATCATGTTTTTTGTGACAAATTTTGCAACCACCTAATCTACAATTATACGATTGATGTAGTGGACACTACATAAACAGTTTAAAAAGGCAACTTTAGAAATTCCGCTATTGACATGGACTTAAATATAGAACACTCATACACTTTATGATGTTGTATACAAACCGGACACTGTTTACTAGGTGACGAAGCTTCGACAGTAGAAGTATGAAACATCTTCATATTTGGAATACTATAACGCTTTTCTTTTTTATTATTTGTTACTTGTTTACTAATGTGAGATTCCTTGGTTAATGGTTCAATGCACAACAAACATTTTATATGTTCATTAACCAAAAGTCGTTTATTGTTTTATCGTTCACAAAGTAAATTCCAAGCAATCTCATAGTTATCTGCCGACACAGTAACAGAACCTATCACTGAACTAGCTGGGCCCTCCAAGTACGATTTAAGATAGTGAAACTTATTAACGACATCTATGTTAATATTTTGGTATATTAATGATAAATATGTGTCCCTAAAAGAAATCCATTTATTTGGATCGCCATTGAAAGTAGTAATTTTTAACGGTGGTAATTTAATGTTATTATTCTTAGGAGATTTAGATGAAGATTCCGCTTTATGACAATTTTCGAATTAATCTAGTGATGATTGAGCTTGAGCAATCAAATTAAAAAATTTCGTTCTTCTATTTGTTCTTCTATTTGTTTGGAGATATTCAACATTTCAATTTGTGATTGAATCTCCTGAAAGTTGCAAGATAGATCACGTATTTTATTGCATCGCAAACGAAGCTCATTTAATTTAACTGCGCTGGTCTCTTTACGTTCTAATAAAGGCATTAATTATTTTTCAAAGTTATTCGGGATCGAATATGACTTCTTTGTCTAACTAGATCTTTAAAATCACTCATTTAGTCGCCACAAATAAAAATACGACAAAAATAAATACGCTTTAAAATAATAACGAATAAGAAATGTACAATAAATACCTTTAATGCCGTGCAAAGAAATCACAAACCGGTTTTGTTTCAAAGCGCCGAGTCTTGATCGTAAGATATTGTGTTGAAAATATAGCGTAGAATCGCGTAGAATAGAATGATATCTTTGCACATATTATAATTTCGTGAATGTTTAGTTGTTATGTGATACCGCTACAACCCTGAAATAGTCAGCAATTTCTTTTTGAAATTTGTTAATTAATTGAATTTTTATGAAACATTTAGAACAGTTAACGTTAATTAATAATATAAAACACTATATAAGATAATTAACAATCGGTTTAACTTCGAAATTATTGGTAAATGGGTGGAATTGTCGTATGAAATATGACCAACGAAACATCATATAAAAGAATGTTTGAAAATGACAATGGAATGATTTAATTACTTAAAAAAAAACGTTTTTATGCAGAATTCTATTTGGAAAAAACAACGAAATTAATACTAAAAATGAATTAAAATATTTTTCTTGTAACGTTAGGGAACTTGTATAATTATGGGAACTGTTACGTACCTTAATCACACAAATTGAAACAAAAGGAATTGATATGAATAATAGGATTATTCACGCACTTCCCTCGGAATGATGGCTGCAGCTGGATACTGGCTATTTCCAGAAGGATGATTATTGTAACACCTTTCGTCGATGTTGTCTTGAAATCGCGTGATTGATATTCCTATTTTAGAGATGATCACGTCGGGGTCACCAATTTGATTACGCAGATCCCCAAAGAGCCTGGAGATTTTGAATCTTGACTTCGGAGCTAATTGTTATATTTCTAATATGTATGTATGTACTTTCAATTTAGATGCGTATCCGTCCGAAGCTAAGAGCGTAATGATGGCTGCCGCCGCCGTCGTCAACGATGAGTTTTTCTGCGATTTTGCTCTAAATAAAATATCAGGCGCTAGTTGGCCTGAACAATAGAAATAAAATTAGTAAGGTAATGTAAATATAAAAGTAGTGTAATAAATAAGTTAGTGTTCTCTTTGTTAAAAATAAGTATAGCATAGATCAAGATATATTTGAGTATGTGTCCCAATTGATGTATAAATAAGAATGTTAAAACCCTGTATATACTTACCCTTAAAAAGTGAATCTCAAAAGCGACGTAAAAGATTATTAGAAATAAGAAAATATATAATTAAATAAAGAAGTTAGCCAGCGGTCCCAGCTGGAATAAGAATGAATGAGAGATGAATAAAAGAAAGAACTAGTATGCGGAATGGAAGTGCGAGAGGCATGAATAGCGAGAACTTGTATGAAAGTGAAGACGAAATAAAAAAAATCGGTATTACCACCAGAGGTGAAAAAAAAATCCTTGATTAGGCCGATATATGCTATCTTGACATCAGTGAGGCTTACAGAACTATTGTATAAGATTCATATTTAGGCTTCGCAAATATGACCATGTTTCTCATTTTCAAGCTAAGCTCAAGTGGTTCCCGTTTCGGGAATACTCATATCTTAAATACTCTCTATTACATTCTGTTCAATCCCTCCACCCCTTCTAATCTCAAAGAACGTTACATTTTTTAAATGAGGCGCATAAACCTTACCTTCGCTCTGAGGATAACTTTGAAAATTCCTTCTCACTCCTCTTTTTATACAAATTCCTTCACAGTTCAAGCTACTCGTCTATGGAACTCTTTGTCCCTAAGTTTAAGGTGTATGTGTGTTTTTTTGTCTCCAGTACAGTACCTATATCCACGCTTATACTTTATGTCCTCTACCCAAAGGCCTGAAAAGATTGCCCTTTAGCAATGAGGCCGCCTCTTGTACTTTTTACAATTCTGCGTTTTTTATCCTTTTTTTCTGTATCTTGTTTTTGTACAATAAAGAATATCATATCATATCATATCATATATATTCTATATGATTTACTAGTACATACTGAACAACTGATATTACACGCCGTGAAATTACCCACAAGAATAGATTTTTTCATGACACACACTCTTGCATCCTAATTACTTTTACGCCTAATTATTTATTACTTACTGCTTAATATGTACTTTAAATGATAACGATGAGTCAGGCAGTGGTTTCTGCCATATATATTTATAATTTATATATATATTCCGTGTTTGTCAAATATTGAGTATATTGATGTATTTTCCTTCCCGAATTTTAGTTTCGTTTGTACACTCTGGTTCTAGTGTTTTGTTGTTTGGTTATATTTTAAAATGTTATTTTGTAGATATATTTTATTAATGTGTGTGTTTTTTATGTATTTAAGAGGATCTGGTAAGCATTTTATGTAATGGAATAAAGAATAAAGAAACGAATAATTTACGAATTAAGATTGTTTATGAAACAGATTTCTTTAGTAATATATAATTTAGTATTTCAACTTTACGCATTTAATTGGATGTCTCTAAATTCTTTTAGATGCAATGGATCTAACTGGATTCCAGGTAGTGACGGTCAGAAAAGATGATAAAATAGGAAATATGACAGTCGTCCTTAGGAATATTCCACGCAATAGCAAAGAGGCGCAACTGTATTTCAAAAGTATTTTTTTGTATTTCTTATCTGTTTCTGTAATACGTCCAAACTTTATTAGAATGGTTATACAATATCAATAATAATATCCAACTGTTTAAGAACAGAGTACGCAACAGTGTTTGAATACCGCACTGTAAATGTAACTGGCAATGAAGCAATATTTGAAAATTTATCTATGGATTTCGGTTGGCAAGAAGACGGTAGGGTGTACTACTCGACTGTCACCTTACAAAACAACACCGAGTGTAGAGGTAATGACGTCATGGAAATGCAACTCATAAAAGATTCAGACGCAGAAGGTAATTATTGAATAATAAATGTAATAGTATATAAAGGATGTTTAACTAAACCTTCCGCTTCTAGTTTTACTTGTTTTAGTCTTAAGTTTTCATTTTTTTTTACATTTTATAATGTTCGTCTCAATCGAACCAGTTCATTGCAGGAATATTTTTATCCGGCACAGGGGTCGAACCTAACACTCTGGATGTTGACTTAAATTATCTCGATACGTCTCATTACGAGTATCGATAGTTCAATTTCGAAATACTACAATTTTATTTTAATTATTAAATTAGTATGATAGATAATAAAATAAAATATTATTATTATTTACAGCTCCACACGAATGTCTCCGATCCCCCTGCAGAATAATAATCGACTTTCATAAAACATCTACAACTGTTAACAAAAGAGGTAAAATGTATGAACAAAGTAGTATATATATAAAATACGAATAAACAATTGTTGGTAGAGGAAGGTTAAATTACATTTTATTTATAAGTGATGTTGAAAGCAATACAATAAACTGTCCTGATTTGAGATTCATAAACTAATGTCCTTTTTTAAAAAAATGAAAATTTGTTTTTGATTACCGGTCTTTTGGCAAAATTGTCAACAAAAAGACAACCAAAAGAAAGAAAAACTAATATTTGGATGCAGTTTACTGAAGCGAATACTGATCTCTAGCTGTTTCGGTTCTGTTATCGTTTATCACTGCCTTAATGTGTTCTTCAATGTTTCTTTTTTCAGAAACGCCACAATCTGCGAAAGCGGTTTTATATATAAAACCAGATATTATTCACTACACGCCCAACTCAAAACACAATATCACGTGTTTAGGTTATGATCTAGGATTAAATTACTCTTTAAGTTTGGTTAAAATAACAAATGGTAAGAAAAATTCTAAAACCTTAAACCACTGTTAACATAAAAGAAAACAAAACCAACGTTTAGTTTTAAAGATAGTTAACAATCATTTAAATAAATAAGTATATTCTCGTATGTCCATTAAATAGACCTACTGGTATATTTTAATAAATTTATTTCATATCCTACTATACTTAGAAAATATTTTTATTATCTTGTAAAAATTTAATATTCATTGTTATTAATGTGTTGCAGGTAGATATGTGATTGTAAAATCCACAACGTCTAATACAATGAAAGTTGAGCTACATTTAACTGAACGAGATAATGGCACGTGGTTATATTGCTACATAAAGTGGAAAAACGATGCCAAATATTCAAACAAATGTGAAGTGAATCTGCTATTGGATAGTAAGTTAATGTTGGCGTAAATCAAATAACGACCCGCCCCCCCTTCCCCCCCCCCCAGTCTAACTTTAATGACTTAAAACCAATGTATCCAACCAGGAAAATATTTTTATAAAGTTATTTTAATGCAGACAGGAAAAATAATTACTATATATGAACAGAGTTACAATCCGATGGGCGGCTGTTAATAAAATTTAATTTAGTATAACATTACTTAACTATATTGTGAATCAAAGTAACTATTGCATCTGTCTGCTCGATTAATTTCTATCTTTGGGAATTGCAGTTTGATTTTCATTATTTACAAAATGCACTATAAAATTAAGAGCTCTCAAAATGCTTCTACTCTCTCACTTAATGTAGAGAAAAAGTGATGTAATTATCATAAATTAATTAGAAGATTTAAAGATCGCGTGCAAGTGACAGGGTTTCAAAACACACCATCTAACGTACAACCCGGTCATTCATGTCCGTACATTAGCTTTAATCGGAATCAATATAATAATCAAAACAACTTTTGTGGAACTCCTTATATCTATTAGTTAGCATCATACCATTCAATGTCAAATACAAAGATAACAATGAAGAAAGCCAAAGTAACAACTGATCACCAACGTTTTATCATATCCTGTCACGACACAATTTATTTATTACACAAAATTAACCGATACAGTTTAGTTCTACGTATGGATTTTCAGCAATTTGTAGCACAGTAACCTACAGTTACTTGGTTTTCCCAATGGAAACACCAAGTTCATTCAAGGCATCATCATCAATATCTCGCAAAGCCCCACGGGAAAGTCAAGCCAGCTCTCTATTATCCTTATTACATCACCAGAGTTACCTGCTTACCGCGGGTTCACGAACTACGTACAGTAGATACCGTTTTCTATCGAGTTACGGATACCTTTTCGTAAACGTTACTGACAACTGACCATCTTAACGCCCAAGGTAGTATAGGAAGCGATTTGTTACGACCGTTACGTTGAATCTTATGTTGAAAATCAAAGTTTTATAACTTATTGGGTATTGATTAATATAAACTTGTCATAAAATTTTGTTTTTAATTCTAAAAAGTCCAAGTCGAAAGCAACCAAGCACCTCTTTCCTTTATTATTATCAATCAACAAATCATTCTTAGAGCATCATAAAACAGAAAGCATAAATCTTATTCTTAACGTATGGCTCTTCAATTAAGATCCATTGTTTGTTTGATGGCATTACCTCAATGCCAATCCCATGGACTCCTTGTTATCTACTAACTACCCGCGTACCGTTCTTCCACGACATACTAGAAGCAGATACAGATTTCTAACGGATTATGGCTACAAATTGGCTACCGGTACGGTTCAATCAATTAAACTAATATTCACTATCGCTCGACTCAATCTCTTCTAATTTAAGTGGTATTTAACCCATCATAACGCGTACTTATAAGTACGTTAAAAATTAAAAATCTTCAATATGTAATGATCACCGTCTTACTCTAAACGATCGATTATATTTACGGTCTAGTCTAATTTCATTGCGTTTTGCGAAGTTATACAAAGTTGCCCCGAGATTAATTATCCAGTCTCGAGATTAATTATCAGTCTTTGGTTTAATCGAACCGTGTTTTGTCTTACGTAGCCGACATTTCTATTAACAGACTTGAATTTTCCCTAACTTATTCAATGCCAGATCTCTCGAAGGTCTAATAAATTTTAAATATAATAATTTTTACAAGCATTCGTTTCTCCGGTTACCATTGGTAAGATGGTTATTGCATGTTTTTATTTTTATAAATCATGCGAATTTCTAGTTTATAAGTATTAACGTGCATAGTTTGAAAACCGGTAGTGAAATATCTAGAGCAATTTTCTAATAAAGTGTCAAGTGATAGTTTTTGTTCAATTGTAATATTAGTGTCAAGGTCGTTAAAATTGTTTAAAGCAATTTTTTGTAACACGAGTGTATTTTTTAATTAATTTAAATTCACTTAAAACAAAAGCGAGGGTAGGTCCACGTGTATTTTCTTTTACTCTATTAAATTCCACTTCTGATATCGGATCTGCACTAGTCTTCGAGAAACGAAACGTATGAGTGTTTCTAGTGGCGTAGTAGGTACTAATCTTCAGCGTGGCCTGGCAAGTGGCCGTTCTTTACAACCGCAATGTACGCTCTGTCGTAGCACGCAATATCCATGTGGTGACTAATCGCGACAGTGCTGCCACCACTTGTCTAATTCAACGTCCGTATATCCCGTAAAAATAATAAACTCAGTGTTTCCAAGGGCATAAAGAGAACCATATATAAAAGTTATTAATTTTTACCACTATTATTTTTAAGATGTTCCTGTTAAAAAATCCGCACATGACCGGTACGCCGTATCTGATACAACTACACCAGTAACGCGGGCCGAAAGTGGCAAGAAATCCATATCCGACACTTCTACACAAGTAACGTCTGCACAAAATGGCAGGAACGCCGTATCTGATATAACTACACCAGTAACGCGGGCACGAAATGATCGGAACTCCGTATCCGACATTTCTACACAAGTAACCTCTGCACAAAATGGCAGGAACGCCGTATCTGATATAACTACACCAGTAACGTCGACACATGACAGAAATGCCGTATCCGATAATTCTACACCAGTAACATCAGGTGAAAAGTAGATTTTTTCTGTAAATTTGGTATTAAAATATTACTTTCAAGTGATTATTTACGTGTATGTTTTTAATATGATGATATTATTGACAACGAACCATTTCTTACGCCGGTTAAAAGTCAATTTTCAATTTATATAATTTTCAGCGACCACATATATCAATTTCTAAGATGTCAATGTCATTAATTCATTACTTTGATTATGTAGTTTATTAAATGCTGTACGAAATGTGTAATTGAAATGGATATGGTTATGTTATTATAATAGAGTATTTTATATTTTCAGAAACAGACTGGAAAAAGATCGGATTAATAACTACAATCATTGTTATTGTTATATTAATAATAATTATAATATTTCTAGTGAAAAGAGAGCAGATGACCAAATCTCAGGTATCTTTGTTTTATTTTCTGTAATTTTTCATACTTATTTTAATGTTTGGGGAGTTTTTTCTATTAGTTTTCGACATTCATTATGAAGTTTTAATCCATTTTGGCTACCAAAAAACGTCGTCTTAGCGCCAGTTCTCTGTGCCTTAAAGTTGAATGATGCCATAAGGTGAATTTATATTTCAGATTGTATATCGGTTCTTAATTTCGATTATTAAAATATATTATCTATCAGTTAAAGTGGGAGTCAAAGGTCCAATAACTTTTCTATTTACAGAGAAACTAAAAAGTTTTTATATCATAGATTATTGTAAATATTTTTATCTTGTCCAAAGTTACAATATCGCTTTGTTTATTTATTTATTTTTTAATTTCAGCCATCACATTCAGTCAGTTTCTTGAAATCGTTAAAGAATAACGATTCAAAACTCGATACATGTGATAGAAGAGAATTATATAGAAATTTGGAGCCATGGAACAATAATGAACCTATGGCTAACGGAAATGTCTACGTTGTCAGTAATTACTATTCATACGCTACCAACGAATTAAACGGAGAATATTGTAATTTGGAAAATGTGTATTACGAGTACTGTAATAAGGAATAAATAGATTTAATTTTTACTTTAATTTATAAATTACTAGTATTATAAAGTATTATAAAGTACTGGTATGGTGCCCAAAGTAATGTGGTAAGATGGGGTGATGCATTTAGTGAATCATATAAATTAGGGTGTAGTAAGAAAGGGGGGCCTGACGTCGCCCAGGTTGTTCAATCTTTACATAAACGGCCTCACAGAGAGACTTAGCGGGGCAGGCGTCGGTTGTTCGATAGATGGCGTAATGATGAACAATTTTAGTTACGCAGACGATATGGTTCTGTTGAGCCCGTCGGTCAGTGGTCTTCGAAGACTGATAAAAATCTGTGAGGAATATGCAAAGGAGAATGGACTGAGGTATAACGCTAAAAGAGCGAAATTTTAATTTTTCGAGGAATGAACAAACAGTTAAATTTCATTCCTAAAATAAATCTGTGTGGAACTTCTCTGAAACTAGTATCTGAATTTAAATACCTTGGTCATATTATGAATGAACGCCTGGGTGATGTGATAGTGATAGATAGGTGATGATATGATATGAGAGATGGTATATTTAAAATTTAATTTCCATTCACATATTTGCATATTTTTATTATATATTAAATTTTTAATTCAAAATGTATTGATAACAATTTTCTGGTTTAGTTTTAAGCACGAACACTGGAAATTAGTTTCAATATGTCCAAATCAATGTCTTTTTTAAATATAATCTAATTACTTGTTATCATAATATTAATAATTCATATTTTTATCCTTATTATCCGACTTTGTTTTGTTAGTTTTGATTGAAAAAGCTAAGGTTATGTTGTGTTACAGGGTGATTCCAGAAAATCATGTAATTTTAATTCGCCGAAGTCGTAAAATTCTACACGGCTTTTGATAATTCCAAAAATATTATGAATTTATACTCCAAGCTCCATCGTTCTCTTATACTGTACTATGATATAGAAATATAAATCCAATATTATTTTTGAACATAAATCATCAAAAAATCGCATTAAACAACATCACCATTAGCATATTTTCTTCGGACTATAATAATCGTCTTATTTTTTTGGATATACGAATGCATACCCGTGTTTGATTATCTAGTATTTAAATAATAACATCACAAAATGATTTTATAAAGTCAGAATTTTAGAATGAACAGAATCTTTGTAATTTTTTTTTAAATATGTAATTAAAAAATCATCAACACCAATTTAAGAACGTCAAAATAAAGTTCCGTAATAAATTTTCTGAGAAAAGGGAGAAGGGAGCAGTTAAACACGCGCTTTCTGTTCCTTTCTTCACTCCTGAAGTAACGCAGTCTCGGTTTTACGTTTGTTAGCAAAAATTTTTTTAAAAGAACAGTAAAAGATGTAGGTGTCACCAAAATCAACATCATTGCCGTTTCATTAAAAAGGTAAGTAGGGGAAGGGGGGGCATAGCGGGGCCACGGGGCAAAGCGGGGCACGCTTTACATAGCTTGAAGTAAACGCTGTACGAACTGTCAGATGCGTCGCTATGATTGATTCTTAGACAGCATGGGACCTTCATAAGCTATCCACGCCCTTTCGGCAAGTGTTCGTGTGATATAAACACACTAAATCATTTATATGATACCCATGCTCCTGTCAAACCGATTAAAATGAAACATCTTCCAGCGCCGTGGTTGACAGAGGAATTGAGAAACCTAATGGAGAAAAAAATTCATGCGAAATACAAATTTAAATTAAACAACAATGACGTACATAAAAATAATTATATAAAATCTCGAAATCGCTGCAATACATCGTGTAGAGATGCACAACGACGCCATATTCACAAATCTATCGAACACGGTGATACAGCAAAAACGTGGAAATTTCTTGAATCGCTCGGAGTCGGTAAAGCAGCCTCATCAAACACACCTTCCATCGATATTGATATTGAACTTCTCAATAAACATTTTTCGTCGTCAGAAGTCATTGACAGGTCTAATAAAGAACGAACTTTAAATATTCTTTCGTCGTTTCCGACTCCTGAGTTTTTGCCGTTTACTTTCTGTCCCTTCACTGAATGTGATGTTAAGGAGAACGTACAATCAATATCTTCTAATGCTGTTGGCGCTGACAGTATCAGCCGTAACATGATCATTCCAATCCTTGATATTATTTCTCCTACATTAACTCATATCCTAAATTACTCCATTTCAACTAGTACATTTCCCGATTCTTGGAAATGTGCTCAAGTCATTCCTCTTCCTAAAAAGTTGAAACCACTAAATATTAATGATTTCCGTCCTATTTCTATTTTACCTTTCCTCTCAAAAATCCTTGAGAAATTAATTCATAAACAGCTAAGTCGTTTCCTAAATAAAAATCTCCTTCTTAGCCCTTTTCAATCCGGTTTCCGTCCTGGTCACAGTACAGTCACAGCATTAGTTAAGGTAACGGATGACATTCGATTGGCAATGGACAATAAACAGCTTACAATTCTAGCGTTGCTAGATTTCAGTAATGCTTTTAATACTGTTGACCATGATGTCCTGTTAGGCCTGTTACGTTCTATTAACATATCTCCATCAGTGATAGACTGGTTTCGAAGTTACCTCACAGGCCGTCGGCAGCGCATTCGGACTGATAATTTGTTATCATCCTGGTGTGACGTCCCGGCTGGGGTACCTCAGGGCGGCGTGTTATCTCCCTTACTATTTGCCATTTTCATTAATTCCATCACTCAATATATCTCTTCTCTCTATCACATGTATGCAGATGATATTCAGATTTACCACCATTCACGTCTTGAAAATCTTGATAGTTCTGTTACCGCCATTAACAATGACCTCAGTTCAATTAGTAACTGGAGTAAGCAGTTTGGTCTCAAATTAAACCCTGAAAAATCACAAGCTATTGTTATTGGGAGTCCCGGTATGATATCAAGAGTGGACTGGCGAAACTTACCACCTATACAATTTAATGGCATTACTATACCGTATTGTTCATTTGTAAAAAATTTAGGCATTTATTTGGATCAGACAATGTCGTGGTCTATACAAATAAAAGAAATCAGTAGGAAAATATTTACTACCATGAGGTCACTTCGTCGACTGCGTTTTTACCTTCCAATTCCTACCAAAATTATGTTAGCACATTCACTTCTTCTGTCCATTCTAGACTACGCCGACGCAAGCTATACTGATCTCACCGAGGACAAACTAAACAAGCTTGAGAGACTTCAAAACCTTGCTATACGGTTCATATTTAGCCTACGCAAATATGACCACATTTCAGAATTTCGCAAAAAACTCAAGTGGCTTCCTATACGTCGACGCCGGGATTTACATTTAGTTTCTCTATTGTACTGTGTACTATTTCACCTGAAAACACCTCTTTATCTAAAAGAAAAATTTGTATTTCTAGGTCAGCAAGATACTACGAGATCTTCACAAATTCTCACTATAAGACTGCCTATTCACAATTCCATATTTTATAAACGTTCCTTTACAATTCGTGCAACCAAGCTGTGGAATGCCCTTCCTTTAAATATTCGACGATCTAAATCCTTAGAAATATTCAAAAAATCTGTTAAAGAATACTACCTTTCTGACGATAATTAGTTACCTTTGTTTATTAGACATATATCATATTTATTATATTGTATTTATTAGTGTGTTAAGTATTAAGACTCCATGGAAATTGCAAGATAGCTAAAGTACCTCAATACCAATAATTATTGCATCAGCCTAGTAACGAGTGTGGGAACGCTGAATTTGCTCAACGTTACCCAGAGACATGGAACAAACAACGGCGTCAAATTCGACACCTTGGATCAGCTCAACGCGGTTGCGACAAACAGCGGCATCGCATTCAAGACCTCACCTCATTCCCTTTTTCACCTTCACTTTCTGTTCTCACATCGAACACGATTGTCGTCTTATAATTATAATTAAATAGTCTGTAATTTTTATTAAATTTTTAATAAAGTTATTGTAAGAGTTTCGGTTTTTTTTGAAACTTGTCTGCCGGATCGACTTAATTGGCGCAGTCGGTAGGATTCTCGAGGAACGCCGAGTACCTTCAAGCTATCCTGGCGGTTATCAAGCCCCATTCGAGAATCCGAATCTACACGTCGTGACCTGCAGCAAGTGTATCCAGCCCTTGATACAGCGAGGAAGCCGAAATGAAATTTTTGTGAGTACATTAAATTCTTTTTAGTGGATTGCTCACCTTTAACCTTTAATTCCCGTGTTAAATAATATCCTTCCAAGATTTTCCATCCGCAAGAATTTAGGAGTGTTAGATTAGAGAATAGGGTTAGCAATAGGAATAGTTATCAAGATTTGAATAGAGGAATTAGTTTAAATAATTCAGAGGGCAAAATGGCCGACTTAGATAATATTTTTAAAGCTCTTAGATTAGTACCGGAATTTGACGGAAATGTTAATGTGTTAACTCGATTTGTACATTTGTGTGATCAGTTAATCGAAGAATTTATTACAAACCAAAACCCGTCTAACAGACTTGTCGAGATAGCTCTTATTAACGGAATATTAAATAAAGTAACTGGAGCCGCAGCCCGATTGATCAATTCGAACGGAATCCCATCGGATTGGGCTGGCATAAGAAAATCGCTTATTAATAATTTCTCTGACCAACGTGATGAAACCGCGTTGTATAATGACTTAGCATTACTGACACAAGGTTCCGATAGTCCCCAAGAATTTTATGAAAAGTGTCAAAATTTGTTCAGTATAATTATGACCTACGTTTCGCTTCACGAAAATGTACTGACTACAGTAGAGGCAAAAAGGGATTTATATAAAAAATTAACCCTACAAGCTTATGTACGTGGTCTAAAGGACCCATTAGGCTCGCGAATTAGATGTATGCGACCGGAGAATATCGAGAAAGCTTTAGAGTTTGTTCACGAGGAACAAAACGTAGTTTACTTACAGCAGCGCAATAGTCAATTACCTGATAAAAAGACAGTATCGATACCTCAAACGACACCCCAAAGATCTATGCAAGGTTTTAATTTACCGGGGTCTAGGCCATTCTCTTTTAACATGCCCGGACCACCCAAGAGTCCATTTGTACAACCTTTGATGCCACAAGGACCCTTGCAATGGCGACCTAATTTTAATAATCAAAATTTGAGAGGTCCAACACGAACTCAGCAAATGTTTAGAGCTATTCCCCCTAATTATAATCCAAATCCATTTAAATTCACACCGCGTAACCCTACACCCCAATTTGGCTCTCAGTATTCAAAGCCTATGAGCGGTGTCAGTCATTTTGTACCGAAAGCATTGCCACTTACTAATGCGTTACACAATAATCCCTCGAACAACAATTATAAAAGTAACCAAGTTAACTTTAATGATTGCGCTAATTACCATGACTTTAGCGATTATTACTACGATTTTTATTCTTATTATGAGCCTAACGAAAACTATACAGATAATTACCACGATATTGAATATGACCAGAATTATTACCCGCAGCCTGAGGTAGATAATTTTATACCTAGTAGTGATGAACAGGCCACTCTAAAAGAGGATTTTCGGGATATTCCAAAGTCAGACAAACCAAAATAGAAGTTAATCTTCAAACACAACGCCAACTTCCATATTTACATATTAAAAATCCTCCTTTAAAGTTGCTGATTGATACAGGCGCGAATCAATCTTTCATTAGCCCTAAGGCAGTCGAAAATTATTTTAGTAACACAAGATTAAATTATGATCCTTTTGAAGTATGCAACGTGCATGCAGTTACACGTAGTGACTATTCGATAACCTTGCCTTGTTTTTCGGAACTAAATGATACCGACGATATAACACTGTTCGTCTATAACTTTCATGATTACTTTGACGGTTTGATAGGATCCGATCTCCTAGACAAGTGGGAAGCCACAATTGACTTTAAATCTAAACTATTAGTAACAAAAAACGCCTCGAATCCTATACAAGTTTATGACTCGCGAAACGTTAACTTGTATGAGGACGTAATACCCGCTGGTTCCTCCAAATTAGTCAAGGTACCTATAAATATCCGAGATGGCGAAGTTATAATTCCGGACCAAATTATATCTAATTGTCACATAAGTGAATGTCTCACAACTGTAAAAAACCAGAGAGGTATATTAGAGATCCATAACCCGAGTCGTAGCGATGTAATTTTTTCTATGGATCGCCCCGTGTGTGCTCACCTTTATAATGTTGAGTGCACGCGCACCAAACAAACGTCTCAGCGCGTTAAGGAAGTGCTATCGCGATTGCGCACTCATCATTTGAATGAAGAGGAGCGCGTTAATTTAGAACTGTTATGTGAACGTTATGAAGATGTATTTTATTTAGAAGGGGAAAATTTAACTTTTACCAATAAAATAAAACACTCAATCAAAACTACTGACGAAACTCCTATATATACAAAGAGTTACCGTTATCCGTTCATACATAGACAGGAAGTTAGTGATCAAATTAGTAAAATGTTGGAACAAGGCATCATTAGACCGTCAGAATCTGCATGGAGCTCCCCTATTTGGGTTGTCCCTAAAAAGGTGGATGCTTCAGGGAAAACTAAATGGAGATTAGTAGTAGATTTTAGGAAATTAAACGAGAAAACTTTAGATGATAAGTACCCCATACCGAACATTACAGATATTTTGGATAAATTAGGCAATTGTCAGTACTTCACGACCTTGGATCTAGCAAGTGGTTTTTATCAGGTTGAAATGAACCCCGCGGATATACCGAAAACAGCATTTACAGTAGAGCATGGTCACTTTGAATTTTTGAGGATGCCCATGGGGTTAAAAAATAGTCCATCTACTTTCCAACGCGTAATGGACAATGTCCTCAGAGATTTACAGAACACAATATGTTTAGTATATTTAGATGACGTAATCGTATTTTCTACATCGTTACAAGAACATATGGTAAATTTAGAAAAAGTATTTAACCGACTACGCGAATCCAATTTCAAAATCCAGTTGGATAAATCTGAATTTCTTAAACTCGAAACAGCTTACCTAGGACACGTTATCAGTAGTGACGGTATCAAGCCAAACCCAGACAAAATATCCGCAATAAGAAATTATCCACTTCCAAAAACCCCTACTGAAATTAAAAGATTTTTAGGTCTTCCTGGTTATTACAGGAAATTTATACCAGATTTCGCCAAAGTAACAAAACCCATGACCCAATGTTTAAAAAAAGGTTGCAAAATAACGTTAAATGAAAATTATACTCAATGCTTCGAGAAGTGTAAGACGCTCTTAATTAATGATCCTATACTGAGATATCCAGATTTTACGAAGGAGTTCATCCTAACTACGGACGCGTCTAACCTAGCTATAGGGGCCGTTCTTTCACAAGGGACTATAGGTGCAGATAAGCCTATCGCTTACGCTTCTAGGACTTTAAATTCTAGCGAAATAAATTATAGCACCATTGAGAAGGAACTGCTTGCAATTGTGTGGGCCACAAAATATTTTAGACCGTATCTCTTTGGTAGAAAATTTAAAATCGTGACTGACCACAGGCCTTTGCAGTGGGTTATGAACATTAAGGAACCCAACTCGCGTCTTACGAGGTGGCAACTCAAATTGAGTGAATTTGATTTTTCAGTAGTGTATAAGCAAGGAAAATGTAACACTAACGCCGATGCATTATCCCGCGTCGAAATACATAATGAAGAAATTAGTTCCGTAATAGCTAATCCTAGTGAAAAATCGCCTTCTCTAATAGTTAACTCAAACACTCATACAGTTCACACAGACTCTGAAAATCCTATATTAGAAGTACCTATTACTGATTTTCCGTTAAATAAATATCATAAGCAAATCGTTCTAACGCTTGTCGACGATATAAAAAGCCGTCCTTCAGTTTCTAAAACCTTTGAGTCACATATGAGAATACATATTCAAATTTCGGAAAATAATATTGAAAAGGATGTTGTTGACGCAATAAAGGAATATGTTAATCCAAAGGTGAAGACAGGTATCTTAATAAATCCCCCTTTGGCAATGTATAAAATTATACCTATTATACAAAATAATTTTAAAAGTTCCTCTATGGATTTAGTGTTGACAAAAAAGGAATTAGAAAATATTACAGACTATCTAAAGCAACAGGAAATAATTCGTAATTACCACGACGGAAAAACTAACCATCGTGGAATTAACGAATGTTACCTATCCTTATCCAATAAATACTACTGGCCAAAAATGAAAGAGCATATAACGAAATTCATAAATGAGTGTAATATTTGTGGCCAGGCTAAGTATGATAGAAATCCGATAAAACAGAAATTCCAAATTGTACCACCTCCGACTAGGCCTTTTGAAATTGTACATCTCGACTTACTAAGTGTAGAGTCACAGAAATATCTTACAATGATAGATGCTTTTTCGAAATATGCCCAAGCTTACTTCTTAAAAGATGCGACAGCCATTAGTATCATACAGGCTCTCTTAAAATTTAGCACACATCACGGTCTCCCCTTGACTATTGTTACAGATAGAGGTCCAGAATTTATAAACCAAATATTCTTAGAGTTCATTAGAATACACAAAATTCAACATCATAAAATATTAGCATGTGCACCTAACGAGAACGGCATGGTTGAAAGGCTACATTCTACACTATTAGAACATTTACGTATCTTAAAATTAGGAAATCGCAGTGAATCTGTCACAAACCTAATGCCTTGTGCAATTCTAGGATATAATAGTTCTATTCATAGCTTCACGAAATGTAGGCCTTTAGATATAATCACTGGTCACTTAGATCCTCGAAATCCTATAGATATAAATTTATCAGAAAATACATTACAATTGTATATGCAGGAGCACCGCAATAAAATGCAGAAAGTCTTTGAGTTGATCAATGAATCGTCCCTTCACGATCGAACTCGTATCACGGAGAATGTTAACAAAGATAGGGAATCCGAAGAGGTATATTCCCCAGACCAACCTATATTTATACGGAATCCGATGGCTAACCGCCAAAAATTAGCCCCGAGATATACACGTGATATAGTCCTAGCTGACCTTCCGATTCACATTTATACTAAAAGGAAACGGGGGCCAGTCGCTAAGTCTCGCTTGAAACGGGTCCCTAATAGCAACCGATTGTTACAGGATTGTTCTTCTGATCCTGAGCCCAGTACGAGCGGAGGACATAACGCTGAATAGTTTAGAAAACGGACCCGGCATTTTACCTTTCTTTTTAGGACAATCAAAGTTCATCTCTCACTATCATTCCTTTATTCAACCCGTTAACGTAGATATTATAAGTAGTAATATTAATCTAGTAAGGAAACAATTAGATGATATTTCGCCTCAATTTCATAATAAAACACTCTCCTTATATCAACCTCACTTAGAGTACCTGTATAGTAAAATAAAATCTAATCAGGTAGAGTTATTTCAATCTCACCGAACTAAACGAGCCCTAATTGACGGTTTAGGTTCAGTAATAAAAAGCATATCTGGAAATTTAGATTACACTGACGCTATTCGCTATGATAACGCTATTAAGTCTTTACGAGAAAACGAGAATAAAATCGTCACGGAATTAAATAATCGTATTAGTTTGAATAAACATTGGATGTCGCAAAACTCAGAAATCTTAAGTAAAATGGCTCATAATCAGATTAAAATTAAAGAAGTTGTGGATGGGATTATGGATAACGAAGTAAATAACGAAAAGGATTTGATTAAATTTGCACATTTAGCTCAATATCTTATTATGTTAGCAGATAACATTGAATCCCTTTCCGATGAAATACGGAGGTTGGAGAACTTATTAGCATTTATACGTGCCAGAAGTACACATTTTCTTATGTTTAGATTAGAGGTCTTTGATAATATGATAGAACAATTAAATGCCCTCTATGGTCGGGAGCAAATACTAAATATTAGTTTTAGGGAATATTTTGATATAGTTAAGTTAGGTTACTATTACAACAGTCAAAATTTAGTGTTGGTATTTAAACTCCCCGTAGTTTTTCCTACAACTTATAATTTTTATAAACTATCCATAGTTCCCAATAAGAATAATAAAGTATTAATCCCATCCTATCCCTTCCTAGCAATTCACGATAAAGATTTCATGTACGTAGAGGCAGAATGCCCGAAGTCCAGTCAGTATTATCTTTGTGAGGATAATATCAATCAACACTACAAGAGTCAAGGCGACTGTATTCATCGTTTAATAACTACGCAACAAATCGACAAATCTTGTCAGTACACTACTACTGAACTGAAGACTGAAGCTGTAGAAGTGCTAGACGACCGCCACTACGTAGCAAGCTTTCCTGTATCTACGAAGATCCGCATGTCTTGCACCGAAACACAATATAACACTATAAAGGGTAGCTACTTTATTACAATTCCGAAAGGATGTGTTGTGCAAACGTCAGATTTAATACTAGCAAACCAGGACGACCGTTTGAAAGGACAGGTATTGAAAATAATGAACATCCCTTTCGCAAATAATGCTAGCGAAAACTCAAAAATAAGAAGACTGACACTCAACTCCGCAGATCTTCACAGCCTCCATGATGCTGCTAAAGAAATATCTATGGAAGCACCCCTGACCCTAGACAATGTTGATATTCATAGCGTGTACTACACTATAACACCGCTATACTTAGTGCTATTAGGTGCAAGTGTACTGGGTATCGGCTTCACATTACGAAAGTACGTGAGGCAGCGCTCAGTTGAAGTCACAGTAGAACGTGCTAATGGTGAGATGGAACGAGGCAACGCCTATTCAGAGATTGCCACCAGCACTAATATGAGATTAACTGGATTATCAGCGCTATTCTCGAATCAATCTGCAAATAGTCGCTGATCTTAGGGAGGGAGATGTTAAGTATTAAGACTCCATGGAAATTGCAAGATAGCTAAAGTACCTCAATACCAATAATTATTGCATCAGCCTAGTAACGAGTGTGGGAACGCTGAATTTGCTCAACGTTACCCAGAGACATGGAACAAACAACGGCGTCAAATTCGACACCTTGGATCAGCTCAACGCGGTTGCGACAAACAGCGGCATCGCATTCAAGACCTCACCTCATTCCCTTTTTCACCTTCACTTTCTGTTCTCACATCGAACACGATTGTCGTCTTATAATTATAATTAAATAGTCTGTAATTTTTATTAAATTTTTAATAAAGTTATTGTAAGAGTTTCGGTTTTTTTTGAAACTTGTCTGCCGGATCGACTTAATTAGTGTATGTTTGTTATGTATTATATATGTATTGATATTTTTGTATTATTGAAATGTATCTATTAATTATTGGTAAGTATGTTTATTATAATAACACCACCATCCATTACCTAAGTGCTTGCAGTTTTCCTAAACCTAAGGTTGTCTGGAAGAGATCGCCATTAGGCGATAAGACCGCCTTTTGTACGGTACAATTTTTTTCTATACATGTCACTGTAACTTTTTTTTTTATTTCATTTGTATTGTGGTGTACAATAAAGAGTAAATAAATAAAAATAAATAAACAAAAATATAAAAACTAGTGTTTTTCTTAAAATTTTCAGTGAAATTGAATATCAATTCTTTCTAAAACGCATTTATGTACTGTGGTGTGTTATAGTTTATTAGGAAGTTTTAAAGGCTTCTAAGTAGTAATATATATTTTTTTTACGTTTTTAGCTAATATGGTGCGCACATACAAGAGGAAAACTGAACAACATTCCTGGTCTATGCAAGCTATGAAACAAGTTGTACAATTTTGACCCGTAACATCACAGAACCATTACAAAAATAACACAATTGGATAAGAATATGCAAATGCTCCTCCTAGGCAGCCTTCTCCACAATCTGTTTGTTCGTGGATGGTCCAGACAAACAGACTACAGAACAAATAATGGCGGTGAAGAAAGAAAAAAGAAAAAATAAAACTATTTAGTTTGGATGAATAATAATAATAAGCAAAAAGAAAATAATACATTACAATGAATTTAACAACGAAGAATCCATTACTTATTTCAAGTGGATACGTTGCAAAGAAAATATAACTACCAAGAAAGGTTTCAAAACAACAATGATAACAAAGAAGGAATACTTAACTGTTAAACCACTGGCCTTAATCAATTTATTGCTGCAAAATATACATACAATATTGTACGATGGATAAACTACGAGATTGTAACTAAACTAAAAGTGCGAGTGCGGTTTAACCATTTTTAGTTTGTACCGTCAGCGAATGCTTGAGACATGATGCGGCTGCTATTTGGGCTCATCTCGTTTCTCTAATTTGTCAAACACTTAAAATAAAACCGGTTATTGACACTACATTTTCATTCCGACTCCCCTTCTTCATAGTATAGGAACAAATGTTTTATATAATTTCAAAAATTCACGAAGATTACCATCAAATCTCTAAAATATCTTGGAATTACACGGAGTCAGGACATGGACAGGGTGCACCGGGCGGTGTAGGTGCTGTCCTTAAGAGAACTGCTTGTGAAATATGGATCGGATGTTAACAGTTTCTCTACATTCGTCACATTATTGCAGAAGAACATGGAAAATGTGATAATTTTTCCTATTACTGAGAAAGAGATTAATAGATATTAATGAGAAAGAGATTAATAGAGAATGGAGAAGACAGAGTAGAATCGATTCCTAATGACTTGAAAACTTTTAAGCGTGGTCCTGGAGTTCACCAAGTTCTTTAACAAAAAGATAAAGAGACTATGACTTATTGAAATACAAGTTGTTTCACTTGTAAAGGTAACATTATATGTGTACATGGGAAACATGTAGGATTTCAAAAAAAAATATACAATCTGGCAATAATAGTCCTAAGTTTAAGAAAAATGACGTAGTTCTCTTGGAAACAACAAAAAATAAAGACATCTTGCAAAATTTACTCAATCTGGGATATGTTTCACGCCATGGATCAACATCGTCCATAAAAACTTTATCAGACATAAAAAATCATATACAACTAAAAAAATAATAAGAAAGAAGTATAAATATATAAGTAATATAATGTAAGTTAATTAAACACCTGTTAAACTACTTTAAGTATAATGTGATCACAATTTATGTAAACTTTAACAGCTGTTGTAAGTTAAAATACATTCTTAAATAAAAAAAAGAATTTTTGTGTTCTTATATATTAACCCTTATCAGTCGTAAGTCACCTCTCACGTGACAACAGTACTTTGTCGCTGCGGTCGTAAGTCACGTAGGAGGTGACAAGACGAAACATGTCGAAACTCGGTCTGTGTGAAATGCAGGCACTATTGTCTTATTAGTTAAATATCGGTAACAGAGCAATTGACATCTCCAGTTGTATATCAATTTCCTTTTCCAATTATTTTTTAATATATTGAGCCCAAAAATGAATGAAGAAAATTTTATGAATTTCGATAGTGATAGTGGCAGTGAATGTTTTGAAAACCATTCTCAAAGTGATTTTAAAAATTCTAAGAGAAGAAGAATTATGCCTATAACTTATTCAAGTGAAGAAGAAAGTGATGTAGAAATAGAAAATGTTGATAGTTCCGACGATGATAGGATTGAAATCGAGGGTGATGATGATAGTCTCCCTACTAGGATTCCTTTTACAAATACCAATCGACAAATTTTTGGCAATATTCAAGAGCCTATAGATTATTTCAAAAAAATTGTTACTAGCGAACTTATAACGGAAATTATAACGCAAACAAACTTATATGCGCAGGAGCAAATTGCAAAGAAAGAATTATGCGCCAGATCAATTTGGAAAAATTGGAAAAACGTTTCGTATGAGGAAATGCTTGCTTTTTTTGGTGTGATTTTGAATATGGGTACAATCTATTTAAATGACATAAAAGATTATTTTTCCAAAGACTTCACGTGCAATATTCCATTTTTCGCTAAGATTTTTAAGAGGGAGCGTTTTTTCCAAATTTTTTGGATGCTCCATTTACATCAAAATCAGAACAATAATAATTATTCAAGAACAAGGTTTGCGAAAGTCAAAAACTTTCTAGACTATATTGATTTAAAGTTTAGACAAAACTTTGTTCCTGGCAAAGGAATATGTGTTGATGAAGCTGTAGTACCATTCAAAGGAAGATTCAGTTGTTTAACGTACAGTCCCAATAAACCATTATATTCTTATATTCTGTATAAAGCTGATTGTAAACATAACAACAAAAAACCAATGTCTCACATAAGCTTTATTCGGAAATTAGTTATGTCACTAATTGGGAATTTTCGTGACGGTGAAACTGCAGGATATAGAACCCCCTCAACAGCAGACAATGAGGAGAGATTAGATGGAAAACTACATATTTTGCAAGTTGATACTAAAGGAAAACATAATGACTGTTTAGTATGTTCGAATCGCAAGTTGCCTGGAGGAAGAAAAACAACAGTATACTTCTGTGAAACGTGCAGCAGAAAGCCATTTCTTCATGTTGGAGACTGTTTTAAAAAATATCATACATTAAGAACATATAAATAATTATTTCAATCTCATATGTGTAAAATAAATAAAAATAGATAATTTCTAACAAAAATGTTATTCTTACAATATTGAAATTTTTTTGCATATTTACCGGAACTAGCTACAACCTAGCGAGAATCACGTGTAAAAAGCTATCGACCAATAAGGGTTAATAATTATTAATAAAATATTGTACTGTTATTTATTCATTAATAATTTCATACTGATTCAATTTATTATAAAAGTCCTTTATTATTAAAATATCCCAATAAAAGAAGTCACCATCTCTAGCAGGTTTGATCTAGTTATTCCAATATTGTGGTCAGAAGATACATGTTCAAACTGTGCTTATATATTATTAATAACATGACTTATTTTCATATATTTATTTTTATATAGTTTCCTCAATTTACCCAAAACATTGGGTCAGAAGTTAAACTAATCTAAAATGTTTTTGGCTATATATTTATTTATTTTAGTTAAAAAATTAAGAGAACATCATCAAAATTTATTTAGAACATGTCATAGCAGACCAGATTCATATATGTCGACAAGTTGGCAAAGATTTTTATCTGATAAAAGAAAACTGATAAGAAATATAAGAAATATGGTGCTTAATAAAGATTAGATTACTTGGGAAATTCTGCTGTTTCAAATAAGATATCACAACTCGGAACGGAGCAATAATAGCAACTACATTAATGTTTCACATACTTCATTACAAACGGTTTCATCAATAGATTGGTGTAGCAAACAATTTTATATATATCACAAACAAATTTTACCTCATTCACAAAACACTAGCTTAATTGAGCTACTTTACAAATCAGTCATTACATTTTCCAGTACTACTGATCTCTTCAAATTACATATGATCCAATTTCTTCAAAAATTTAACCTCTTAATTTTATTCTGCTATTGAAAGTTAAATTATAACATACTGAAACACGAAACTTTGAAATTTGAATAACAATAAATAAACGTCAACGTCAAGCGTTTCAAAATTCTTATAAGCCATAGGTGACGAGGCTATAGCTAACATTTTATAGTCAATTTATCTGCATTTAAAAGATATTATAGCAAAAAGCTTGCGTAGTATTCTTTAAAAATAAAAATACTCCCCTGAAGGTAATTTTAATAAAAAAAAATCATTTTAAAGAAATAACTTTAAATTATTTTATTTTCAAACATTGACTAGCTGACTCATCCCCACTTCATTTATTCCTATAACGTAGTAACATTTGCATGATGCATTATAAGTTGCACTTTCACAATTACAACTAGGCGTAGATAAACAGCACAAGACATTCTATATGTATGGCTTAGTCAAAGAAATAAGACAACACTAGATTTAAAAATATATAATAAACTCATTAAAATACAACTGTAAACAATAAGTTGAACAGATCATGAACAATCTGGTTCATCATAAAAGTTCAAGCCACTATCAAAAGAAGTTTATTTTTTTTTTTATTCCAGAACTAACATTTATCGAATTTCATAATAAATGGAATAAGCAATATTTTCTACTTCGATATACAAAAATGAGTTAAGGCTTCTAATAATTTATTATTTAAATATATCTGTAATCGATGTCGATTGCATTTTACTGCAATTTTAAAATTATAATGGCACATCACTAGTAAGAGGAAATGTCAAATTGAAACTAAAATTGTCTATGATTTTCCGTTTTTGGCGCACGCGGAAGTAGTTGCAATCAATTTCCTTTTCCTAAAAATTTTCAAATAATAATTATTAAGTTTATCAAAAAGTTAAATATTTAATTTTTACTAATACCAACGCATAATTACTAAGTATGTTATGTTATGTGTTTAACTGAGTGTAAAAAATAATTGGCGATACTATGGAAGTGTCCGATATAAATGATTTGTTAAATGTAAGGACAATTAAAATGGAAACGGGTGAAAATGGGTTCAGCGAGGATACTCACTGCGTTGAAAGTTCTGATCCCTTGTCGGTAATACCTCAATATGTAACAGAATCGGACTTAGGTAATTACGATCTTGTCTTCTAGAAAGTTTTGAAGGACGCCCTACTATATATTTTCCAAATATGCTTAATTTATACCTTAGTTTAATTTTTTAATTATTATAGTGGCTAAAAAAAGCAAGTATTAACAACTGTATAATAAGTATTTTGGTTCATTTAAGGTTTGATGCCAACCGGTACAGAAATTCTTGAAGCACCATTAGCTGTATTCACAGACTCCCAGGATGATGATGATACCATGCAAAGCAGTGACTCTAGTGGTAAGGAATAATTTATTCAATATTTATATGCTTAGGATCATTTTAATTCAGTTGTAAACAATTAATTGTTGTTTTAATTATTTTGTTAGTAAACAATTATTTGTTATACAGTTACATATTTGTTTACACAAATCATATATAAGCTTCTAGATATTAGTTCACCACTTCCAATTTTATTTCTATTTTCTATTAAATATATCAGAGAAAATACAAGCAAAAAAAATAATTTTTGATATATAAGTACATTTACATAATATTAAGTGAAGAAAAGGAGGTATATTTTTTCTTTATATTTTATAAAAACATATAATTTATTAAATAACTAAAAACTTGTTTGTTTTTAACTTCAGAAGAAGTGATCGTCCAACTCATGGATATAAGAACCAAGTTGTCCCGTTTGAAGTCAATGTTGGAGAGACGGCTGAACACTGATTTATCCGATTATACATTCTGGCTCCAGGATGCCAAAATGGTATGAATAATATTATTTTCTAATGGACGTGGGATGATAAGTTTTTACCTAAAACCATGGATCTACAGATAATGTTGTTAAAGTTAGTTTACTGTACAGATAAATAAAGTAAAAGAAAGGGAGTCCTTTACTAAGAGGGCTCTCCTAATTAATGCAAACTTGACAGAAATATTTGTATAATATATACATATCTTTCTTTAATTTTTATTTCTTACATTTGCTGATGCTTTAAATTAATTAGATTGTAGATATTTTTTGAGCGAAGCGAACAAAGTGAGCGGAGCGTTTTACTGGAGACTTTTTACATTCTTTGTCACGAATTGGCTCGAAAACTACTTGACGGAAAATTATGAAACTTTGCAATCAAAAAGACACACATTAGGTGATGGTTTTTATAAAAAAAATTGAAAAATGTCCTCAAAAAAAAAAATTTTTTTTTTAATATCATGTCAAAAAACTGATATCCCATTGAAGTCAATGGGAAACTATGAGTCAATACACTGGGCTCGCTTCGCTCAACATGCAAACGGCACCCAAGATTTCGCGAGCGTAACGAGTCGAAATTGGGGGTTTGTTGGCGCCCCTAGTATTTCATATGTTGGTGAAAATAGTATATTTCTTCTTAACATTAAAAATACTTTCCAAAGTCGCTTAGGAGTTCTCTTTAATATTACCAATGGTTAGTATTAACAATGGCTTAAAACGTCTGACAAAATATTACATTAAGAATTAATTAAGACATTGTTAGATTAATTAAAATATAATTAACTTTTTTATAAATCTAAAAAACCCTCAAACTTATTATTAGTTTTAATAATTTTAAATACATTATTATATATTAATATATTATAATATATTAATGGAATCAATTAATTAGAAATGATCGTTTCAGCTGGAAAACCACAAGACCTTGGTGGAGCAATGCATCCGTGGGTCTGGACTGGTGCAGGTCAACATACAGATACGATCCCTCCAGAAGAAGATCAACATTATGGATGTGTTGAAGCCCGACGAGGAGCTGCTGCAGCTGCCTCAGGACGATGGATGTGAGATCTTAAATTTTAATGTATTCACCATTTTATATGGTTAAGCGATTTTTTGGTTCTTTTTGGTTTAGTCATTTTTGTGATATTTTTGTAATGAAAATAAATTTGATAAACCTTTGATAAAACTTTGATAAACCTTTTTCAATTATCGAGTTATACTATTATGACCCAAATTTTTTTAAAGAACTGAAAATATTGTATAGGAACGGTCACTGACCTGTCAAATTTTCAAATTTGATGTGAGATTATTTCAGTGTTCATAATTTTACATATTCCAAAATTAAATTTATGTTTTCTTATTAATGTCTTTTGTAGAATTATTATTATCAATGTTAATATATCAATATTTATGGGTCTTAAAATTTGAGAAGAGTTTTGAACTACTAACTATTTTTTTTTCTAAGTACACAATGTATTTACAAAAAAAGTTGATTTACATGGTATTAAAGAATATTATTATTATCCAGTGTCAGAGGCAGACCCCTCGCCCCCCTCGGAGGTCCCCTCCCCCCACGCGGCGGCCGTCAAGTGGGTGGTGGACACCAGCTTCAGGAACGACCACAGCCGGGCCCGCATACCGGACGACCCCAATCAATGGTATTCTATATGATATTGTAGGTTCGTCTGTCGTTTAGGAACTACTGGATTTATATTTCGCTATCACCACAGATGGCTCGGCAATTTTTTATAATAATTAGTTTTTATTAGTATTACTCCGTTTCTATCTATGAAGTGACGCCGGGGGCTAAAGCTAGTATAATATATACTAGCGTAGAATTATATTATATTATTGTTGAAGAGTGTCTTACAGAAGGGCTTATCTCGATAGTACGGTATCAACACCTGACACTCCCTCGTACCAGGTCGCTACAGCACGTCCGTCTGTGGATCCAGTGGGCGGTGAGGCAGTTCTCCCTCAGCGGGGTGCGGCTGGCGGACTGGAGCCTCACGGGGACGCAGCTCTGCGACCTCAACAACCTCGACTTCAAGTACACACACATGCACGCACACATTTGTACTACTTTCAAAAATATTCAACTAAATCTTTTTTTATTCTTTAGAACATAAGTTTTTTATAACATTCTAATAATATATTTTGAAAGTTTTATTTTAAGAAGAGGAAATCTTTATGAAAGTGTTTCATATTAGTTGATTTTTTATTTAGACTTTTTATTATATGAATATTCATTTATAAAAACTTGTGTTTATTTAGTTACATTGACAACATCCTCTTATTGTGAAAATCTAAAGTATTTAACAAATATTACAAATATTATACTCTTTTCAGAAAAAAAGTTCCATCTGATCCCGGTGACTTGTTCTGGACCCACTTTGAATTACTCAGAAAATGTAAATTTATTGGTACGTATATAAAAATTATATTTCTAATCAGAATTTTTAATACTATAATATATATATTATATATATAAATAATGAATGAATTTTATTTTTAATTTTCATTAGTCACATTAATTTTATCTGGTCCCAAAATTGAAGTCAGTTTTAAATCATTAAATTATGAGAATTGTATGGCTTAAACCACCATGCCATTCCATTATGGATTGGTGGGTTACATTTTAAAGAAAAAAATGTGTTGAACCAATCAATTAAGATATATATATAAATACTGTGACTTTGTTTAAATATATTAAATATAAAAGTCCTAAATACTTATCGAAATAAGCCCTTCTAAAACACTCTTTAATTTAAAACTTATTTATTATATTATATTATATGAATAATAATTTAATTATTATTTTGTTATTTCAGCCGTGGTGCAGAACGACGAGCCGGTGAAGGATGCCTTGGAAATACCTCAGTCGGCCATTAAGAAGAAGCACAAACAGGTATATATATATATATATATATATATATATATATATATATAAAATTGAGTGTATGTCTGTTTTTAGTTTTTTCTCTGCCTGTCCACGTGTCTTTGTTACGGTTAATCTCTGTTTATTTGGTATTACAGACAGACACTTAATTTGTTTTTTTTTAATATTTATAGATTAATATAAAAAAATATATAGTAATATTATATATAATTTTTTATTATTTAATATAAAAAAAAAGTTACCAAATTTTTTATTAATAATGAGAAATCGTTAGCGGTAGTTTAAAATGTTAATAATAATTTTTAAATTATAATAAGAAGTCAAAAATTAGGACTCGAACCTGCTACATCTGAGTTCATTTTTGTAGCATTGGGACTGAGCAATCGTGTCAATACAATTATATATTTTTTATTCTGCATTTTCTTAAGTATGATTAAGATATGTGTATATATATTATTAATAATGTATGTCCAGCCGTCCGTCCGTCAAGAGGAGGCGTGTCAGTACGTGACCCGGAACGGTAACAACGGACAGATACAGCTGTGGCAGTTCCTGCTGGAGCTACTAACTAGCGCGGAGTACTATGACGTCATCAGGTGGCACGGTGAGGCGATTCATTAATTAATTACACAGGCACACAAAAAAAAAAAAAAGTCATGAACCAGAGGGGAGGCCCCATTATTCTTAGGTTTTTGGGATCGCTGAAACCGAATATGACAATAAAAACTAATTTTAAATGCCAGTTTTCCCGCTAGCACCCCCTTACTACCTCTTAAGGGGTGAAAATTGTAATTTTTGTATAAAATCAAGATAGATGTCTATTTCTACGTTTTTTGGGATGCTGAAACCGAAAATGATAATTAAAAATAAATTCATGACCACTATCACCCCCTACCACCCCTTACGGTGGGTGAAAATTTAAATTTTTCTATAAAGTCAAGATAGATGTGTATTTCTACGTTTTTTGGGATGCTGAAACCGAAAATGATAACTAAAAATAAATTCATGACCACTATCACCCCCTACCATCCCTTACAGGGGGTGAAAATTTCAATTTTTCTATAAAATCAAGATAGATGTGAATTTCTTCGTTTTTTGGGATGCTGGAACTGAAAATGATAACTAAAAATAAATTCATGATTACTATTACCCCCTTACCACCCCTTACAGGGGGTGAAAATTTAAATTTTTCTATAAAATCAAGATAGATGTGTATTTCTACGTTTTTTAGGATGCTGCAACCGAAAATGACAACCGAAAGTGAATTTGATACCTCTTTTACTCAATACCACCCCCTAACCATCCCTAATGGGGAGTTTCAGTTTTGTATAAAATCAAGATGTATGAAGAAATTTCCAGCATTTTCAATTTTCACCCCCTGTAAGGGGTATTAGGGGGTGATAGTGGTCATAAATTTATTTTTAGTTATCATTTTCGGTTTCAACATCCCAAGAAACGTAGAAATACACATCTGTCTTGATTTTATAGAAAAAAATTAAATTTTCACCCCCTGTAAGGGATGTTAGGGGGTGATAGTGGTCATGAATTTATTTTTAGTTATCATTTTCGGTTTCAGCATCCAAAAAAACGTAGAAAGACACATCTATCTTTATTTTTTACAAAAATTTCAATTTTCACCCCTTAAGAGGTAGTAAGGGGGTGCTAGCGGGAAAACTGGCATTTAAAATTAGTTTTTATTGTCATATTCGGTTTCAGCGATCCCAAAAACCTAGGAATAATGGGGTCTCCCCTCTGGTTCATGACGTTTTTTTTTTTTTGTGTGCCTGTGTTATTTATTGATAAATCTAATTTAAGATTTCTCTTACTCTATACAATAAACAGGAATTAAAAATTCAAACTTGATGTTTTATAGTATATATCTATATAGTATCAGAAAATTCCCGATACCGGAATTAAAAGAAAAATAACTTACAGGTAGTACCGGGGAGTTCAAACTCCTGGAGCCGGAGCGCGTGGCTCGGCTGTGGGGCGCCAGGAAACACAAGCCCGCCATGAACTACGAGAAGCTATCGCGAGCACTGCGGTACTACTACGACGGGGACATGATAGCCAAGGTCGCGGGGAAGAGGTGAGATTGGGTGGAGTGGAGACGTGATAGAGATGAGAGAAAAGGATGAAGGTTATGACAAGGATAGGAACTTTGGGAATCTTACATAAAACATAACAGACTATAATCCTATCTCTTAGTTATTGCCAGTCGAGTCAACCCGCATGCGAGAGTTATATGGAATTAACAATATTGTTTGTAGGTTCGTGTATAAGTTCGTGTGTGACTTGAGACGCCTGCTGGGGTACGGGGCCTCGGAGCTGGCAGAGCTGGTGCTGGAGGCGAGGGAAGGCGCTTGTGACGTCACACCCCGGGAGGAGTGATGACGTCACAGAGGGAGAGAGAGACAGAGGCCGCGGGAATCACTGACGTCATAGCATAATGATAATAGCGCTTGGAAGTGTTAGTGACGTCACCCACGGTCGGCTGCGACAAAGCCGCTATAAGCTGATATTACTTAAGATGTTATATTATGTACAAATAAAGTCTATTGGTGTTATTAATTTCTTTCTCCTTTACTTTCATCAGCATTTTAGACTTTACTTGTTAGGTGAAGGCATCTAATAAGGGCCGGGTTTTTGGAAATCAATATCATACGATTTTGTTGTGTTAACTAACTAACTTTAAGACATCATTGTCAGATTAACTGTTTATATTTAAAAAAAAAATCTACAAAAGCAATACACTAATGGCCAGTTACTTATAAAAAGAGTTTTTTTATATAGTCATTATTGGGTTCCTATAAAGGTATAAATGAGGTCCATAGGTGAACTGCAAGATGTTAGACATTGTATATCAGTACAAATTATATCCTAAAAAGCAATGACTAATAATAAATCCTTAGATTTCGAATTATAAAACAGATTTCTGTTTTATATATATATATATATATATATATATATATATATATATATATAGAAATTTGTGTCGTGGCCCTTATAAAGTCTTAGAAAATTTATAAGTTGTAGTTAGTCTTTATGGTTTTAAATGAAATAAATTGTAGTTTTGAGCTAATTGAGCGAGGAAAACAAACAAAATCGAGATAAAAAAGCAATTATTTTGCTTACATATCCCGTCAATGCACTTTTGAAAGTATTGACAATATTATATCTGAATTTTAAAATTAAATAATAAACGAGTTTTATTATTCGCTCTCTTACATACAATATAATAATTAATAATACAATAAGGAAATTAAATAAATGTAACTTCTTCACTGAGTTGTATGAGATATTTGCAAAATAACCTTGGGCTAGAATAATAACTGTAATGCACAATTACGTCTTTAAAAGAAGGTGGATCTTCGCAATCTTTTACATCCGTTATGAAGAAACTAGAAAAATTATATTTATTTTATAACAACTGTCTACAAAATACCGTTCTAATAGCAAGACTCATAATAATCAATAAAGACGAGTATTATTATACTAGTTGCAAGAGACTTCTTGGACAGAAGGCAGCAGGTAAATACATTCTTGATTTAATCTCAAATTTAAACAAGATAATATATAGTTCATACATACAATAATTTTTGAAATTAGATGAGTCAAAGATTATTTCCAACAGATAAACCTTACTATGTATTACAATGTAACTATAGTTCAATATATTAAATATACGACACTAACCATACGTATTAGTAGCAAATCTAGCATTTCAATCTGTTTGTACGTCTTATATTAATTTATCGCGTCGCGGAGACAACGAAAGATCTAAAATTTATTATATCTGATAACAATTATCTTTATTAATACTTTTGGTAAGTATTTCGATCATCCATATAATAGTGAGTATATATTTTGGAAAAGAGTGTACTTATTACGTATTAAGGACATGACAGGAAAACATTTATGTTCGTTCATTTATCTTTGTTTGCGTATGAAACTTATAGTTCTTTATAGTTTAAGGTGCAATTTGTTGTGGTTATAGCCTATTATCTGACTCATCATATAAGTGCAGGATAAGTAACTAAAAATGTTTTCCTCGGAATATATCTAATTGCCTAACAAGGTCCGGTCTTATTTGGAGACAACAACCCTTTTGTCTCTAAATAATTTTATTACTCGAATTTATTATTCGCCTCGGTTCGGAGCCACTGACAAAATCACTAAAGTATCACGATACGTTTTTATATTTGGTTACTGTTCTAGGCCCGCACGAAGCCCGTTTTTATATAAATATTAAGTTCGAGAAGCTTGAAAAGGTGGACCTTATTTGGTTCTTGTTAAACGGACCTACCTTACTACACCACGATCCTATAACAATTCATTGTATATAAAACATGTAATATGCAACTCATCAGGAGAACTGTTCAAGTGCATATAACTATTAAAATAACTTCTTTAACACTCAAGAAATATTTTTCAACTAAGCTAAACACAGTCTGACAGGCAGTAGCAGGTATCCCTCAGCACGGTTCTCGGAACAATAAAGTAAAAAACATTTGCCAGTCGAGGACGTTTGTAAAATACATATATGAACTAAGTTCCGAAACCTTAATAATATAATTTATAGTATAGTATAGTAATTTATAGTATATAATATAATTAATAATATATAGGTCACGAAACACCCGAGTATTAGATAAAAATTTTAATGTCACTTGAAAACATGAATAAAAAGTAAGTTAACACAGCGTTCTACTTCAAAAACATTATAGACATTTTTTAATATTTTTTATAATTCCCTTTAATTTAATTTTAATTTACCTACGAGCAAAAGGATGCGAGATATTGCCGGAAAACTGATTTTCGTTACCTTTTGACTTTTGTAACTTAAACCAGCATCATAATAATGTTGATTTTTCACATCTTAATTAAAAAGAGATAAAGGTTAATATTTTTTTTTCCACACATTCAATCTAAATTAACTGGACTAAAAGAAGATACATGTTGTCGGTACTAGGAATAGTTTGTTTCACAGTACGGAGATAAGAATTATAGTAAAATAATATTTGACAAGACTTCAGTAATTTTACTATAAATGGAATATTGGGTATGTTAGGTATATTCCATATATAAAAACATACTACAACATTATAATATTTTTCGTGATAAATATACCTTATATGTTGGGTACAATATGCATTAACCACAACAAAATTTATCTGAAGTACTTTAAGCGCGACCGAATGGATGAACGAAAATTATAAAAGGTCTGTATCATATACTTTATGGTCTAAATATTAGACATATAATTTATACTAATAAGAAATGTTTAAACTTTTATGTTTTTGTATTATTTCCAAATTTAAATAGACAATAACAATCAGACGCAAACGGAATCAGATCAAATATATCTCGGAACACTCCCTGCGATAAATTAATATAAGACGTACAAACAGATTGAAATGTAATGATTTTTGCTATTCATTATGGTATATTTACTTTCCTTAAATACTTATATTGTAAAACATAGTGAGATTTGTCTATGTGAGGTAATCATTGACTCATCTTATTTTAGAAATAATAAATTTTAAGTATCTCCTTTAAATAGATTATTTTCTGCCTGCTGTCTTATCCAGGCAAGTCTCGGGCAACAACTAGTATAATAATATTCGTCACTTAATGATTATTATAATTACTCATTAAGTCTTGATATAGTAACGTTATTTCGACGACAGTTGTTATAAAATTAACAAGATTTTTCTAGTTTCTTCATAACGGATATAAAAGATTGCGCAGATCCACCTTCTTCTAAAGATGTAATTGTGCATTACACTAGTTATTCTAGCCCAAGGTTATTTTGCAAATATCTCATACAACTCAGTGAAGAAGTTACAATATTTAATTTCCTTATTATATTATTAATTATTAGATTTCATGTATTTCCATTTAGAAATAAAACTTAATTATATTTCATTATATTATATTCATTATCAATTAATTATTCAACGCTAACTTAAATTCAAATATTACTAATTCTAAGTAGGTATGTACGTACATGCAAATCAATTCAAATTTTACATCATTGAGCAATAAGAACGCCATTACTATTACAACTATTGTTTTAGATTTCTTAACCAATACTATATGAAGTTGAATTAGGTCTCACAGGTTATGCTTCTAATCCATATATTAGACACTCCAGTGTTATAGATTAGTAATATTATCAATAACATATCCAATAAATTTACCATATCTAGGTCTAGTTAAATCTAAACTCCGAGTTACAAAACAACATTGCCATATTTTGTCGCAAGCGACCGACTTCAGTCGCCATTTTCCTCACGAACAGTTACAACGTGCCTGATTTTCTTACTAGTAAGTACCTATTTTTATATTTATTTTAATCAAAATATTTTACACATATTTTTGGAGATTTATTCAAATTATTATTAAATAATTAGTATTACTATTCATTCATTTAACGGATATTATTATATATTATAGTCATAGATTTGATAATTCATTAATATTATAGAAGTGTAAGTGTAAAAAGTCTATCCATTGTATAGAAATTTTATAGTAAAATTATATTAAATTAGTAGGATATGTGAAGTCACCTGTTGAACATGTATTATATTCTTAATTAGAATAGGATAAATCGACTTATTATACACTTAACTAAATATCAATTATACATTGTTAAAAATTAAATCGGTTCAGTGAAAACTATTTCATTGGACGTTTTTTATAAATTTACATATTTTAGTTAAACACATGTTTTAATGTCAATTTGAATTCTTTTATAATTACTACATTTTAATGAAATTATCACCAAATTATAGATTTACAAAACACTTAATGTCCTATCAAATTCCTTATTAACTGATTTCTGTGCAAATATAAAACATTTCTGCCTATTATTATGTAGTAATGGTATAAAAATCAAATTTATAACTAAGTTGGATAATATAATAATAAATAATTTTTTTTTTTCTGTTATACAAAAGTGTCAAAATAATTTTGATAAAATATTCATACTTGAGACGGTAAATTTAATTTAAAACTGATTTACATTACTACTGATACCGCGGGAAATATTTATTATTGTTTTCAATATATCGGACAAAATATATATTTTTTTATAATAGTGCACATCAATTTATTATATAAGTCTTCAAAGTTATGTTATTTAGTTGATAAATATAATTTATATTATATAAATAAAGAATTTGATGGTTTTGAAATTCATAAATATGTCTCTTTGAATAACCTACAATATTTTATTTAGTCGTCTGCCATCTTAATAATAATAAGTAAAGCTATTTAAAAAATAAATTGATAACTGAAGTTATTTGCAATTTTAAATAGTTTTTCAAACACAATCTATAATACTAAAGTTAATAAAATTAAATTAATTATACATATATACATTGCTCTTATGAAATGTCAGACTACAGACATGCACGGTTCCAAATAAGGACCATTGTGATAGTGACAAGAAGTTAAAGGAGATTTTCATATATTATTAATATATATTATTTATCAAAGAATACTATAATAACAAATATTGCACCATTTTTATTATATATCTACAAGGGATCGTAATGTTTCTAGACGCCTTGGTTACAGTGAAGCAACGCGCAGTTGGTTAACGAATTCGTGGTTTGAATAATGATTAAAGTAAAACAAAGATATAATCATATAAATAACTCGTCCGTCTCACAAGAATATATATTTTTTTCTGGTTTAAAAATGTATTTTCTTGTGTTTAACAAATATACCACATGAGACATTAACCACTAAACCAATTGACAAATCCTCAAGGCTTGGTTTTGGATGAACTGATTTCGATGGAACTTTAGAGATGTTAATTTGCTGTTTGTTATAAATGAAATAAGCAGTTCTATCAAGAAAATATTTTAAATTATATATAAATGTTGTCTTAATTACATTTTGATAATAATTTTATTGTTATAAACTAAAGAAATAAGATAAACACGCCTGAAACTATAATTTTAAGTTAGATTTCGACAAAATAATAATGAATTTAACTATTTTTTAATATAAATATATTGTGTTATTAATATAAATGTAGTTTGTGGCAACAGTATCACTTCTAACTCGTCTATTGCGCTGAGCTCGAAGAGTATTGAACCGAAGCGGTTACTTCACTATTTTGCAATTAAAATTAACCGAATACTTGTATTCACTTCAAAAATACTTCATTACAAGTCCTTAGCTATTACATAATATGCTATTAGTGTCAAAATCGCGACACAATGATGATATAAAACCTTGAGCACGTCATGTTATTTCACGTATTATGCAAGGCATTATGGGCTTTATTTACTTATACATGCTAGGTCTAGCAAAAACTCTGTTAAAAACAAATGTCCAATTAATGAATACTATAGATTTACCTTTGACCTTTATTTAGACTTTTTAAGTAAACAATTTAATATCTAATAATATATTTAATACCAAAACCATTACCTAATAAGTAAGCGGGTCAAAAAAAACCTCTTCACTTTCAACCAGTCATTTCTAAGTGCTAAGTGATGGATTACAAAATACCTATGACACGCACATGAAAATTAGATATCATTATATGTAACCTAATTTATCTTTATTTATCTTTTCATAATATACCTTCCCTATAATTACGATTTATCTTTTACCTTTAATTAATAACATATAAGGAATATTTTCTTAATAAAAATTTATATCGTAACCCCAAAACAAATTGAACAAACATATATATAATGTAATACTTAACATAATAGTTTTGTTTACAAAAAGACATTACTTCACTATTTGTTCCGTTCGCGGAAAACGACATACCTCTTTTAGGTCACAGTCGGGTCAGCGTTTTTGTTAGCGGAAACTACAATAAGTACGGCCAGCAAAAAACACACAATAATGTATTCAATACACATGTTATTTAAGAATTACATGATTTTTTATTACATAATTCACTTGTAACAATTAAATTAAACCATTAGTTTCTGAGATGACTTTTATATACTAAATATAAATAGACCTAAAGTTTTTGTTATTCCTGCAATTATTGATAGTGAAGAAACTCTTAGATTACGTTAAAAATGTTGCTTTTTGGGTGAATTAAAAAAAAGTTTTAGAATTTGGTTAAAGACAACAAAATGACTTCTAACGAGGAATCTGAATCAAATTGTTATTTCTAAGTATGTATTATAGTGATAAAGGGTAGGAAAAAATAGTCAATGAATGAATGAATGAATGAAGACCCTCAAAAGATACACAAGCATTGACAGACGAACAAACTTATTATTATTAAAATAATTGGGATAATTTAAGTAATTGGGGATAAACCTAAGACCTCACATTACATTTTTTGCTGTCGGTACATTTCAATTAACTCCAAGGTCAGTGCATTGTTCGTGTTTTCTCAGTATTAATCTACGTCATCGTATTTTGAAGTTGAAGACAACTGCAAATATTATTTGCGATTCATTTAAATTAATTTGCAATTTATATATATATATATAGGTATATATATATATATATAAATATATATATGTATTAAACAGTTTCCATGTTAATAAAAGATTTAATGATGCATTTTTAATTGTTTTTCATGAAAGCCTTATATGTTGTGTATATAAATATCGGTATTTGTTAGTGTATTTAAGTTTATTTAAAAAATATATTCAAAATTTATTCTAATATTATTTCATCTAACTTATTTAGAAATAATAATCACAATTTTCCCTAAAACAAATCTGTTGTAATATCAAAATTTATTAATTTATAATAACACACACACTGACAACCATTTTATATTAATATTTTGCAAAACATGAAACATCATTGTGTTAATTTTTTTATTAAATCATATTATATGTTACTAATTAAATAATATTTACAAGTAACATCCTTGAACGATCAATATTCTTTTATATCATTATAATTATATATATATTAATACGTATGTGTAGATGGAAAAACCATTACCACGTGATGGTTTTATAAACAAAAAAACGATCTTGGACTATAAATAGAGTATAATAAAAATATTGGGATGTTTTTATGGAATCATCTTAATATGAATAGGATACTTTAAAAATATTTAATTTAACGGAAAAATATTTTACAGTTTGGCTATAATTGTTTGGTATGATTTAAGTTTTAGAGGGGAAATGAAAGGGGTGAAGTTAAAGTCACTAGCAATAATTTCTATCGTGATAAAAATTAATTTAAATCTATTTTCCTAGAAATCAAATCGTGTAACATTCAAAATGGCGTCGAGACAGCTTCATGGCAATTATACTGTGACGCAATACTTTTGTTATACATTTTGTGTATAATAGAAAATAATAAATTTTATTACAATTGATATATTTCTTTTCATTATATATATATATATATATATATATAAAAATGTTCATTAAAAATACGTTATACCATAAAATAAAAGATTTTTTTAAATATATCTATTTTCTTTTCATTATATATATATATAAATAAAAGATTTTTTTAAATATATCTATTTTCTTTTTCTTATCTATTTTCTTTTCATTATATATATATATAATGAAAAGAAAATAGATATATTTTAAAAAATCTTTTATTTTATGGTATAACGTATTTTTAATGAACATTTTTAATATTATCCAGTGAATGGAATTCCATTCGCGTTTGACATCACTATCTCTCTACAAATATGATACCAGGAAATGAAAGATATATCCTGTATTACCCAGCATTAATTAAATACTGCATCAAGTTAGACTAAAAATAAATATAAGCTAAACTTTTTAAGTGAAAATTCAAATCAAATGACGTACTGACAAGTGACAGTACGTTTTGGCGGGAAGTCACCGAGGCCATTCATATTTCACGACGCCATATTGTTGAGAGTTATGTAATATTACATTACACCATGACCACATGACTTATTAAACACTGCATTGTTAAAACCACATCTATAATGAATATTATTAAATGTAAATTTTAGATTTTTTGGAAATGTATTTATGTATACTCCCAATCTTATTACGGCTTTTAACGTATTTCACTTATTAATTATTAAATATGTATCTTTTAAGATATAATTTTATGATGATATCTTTTAATAGTTTGTCGCAGATAAATATAAGTTATTTGATATTTGAAATCGGCAGATATTTGATATGTTAAGAAATAAAGGAAAAAACTCAAACATTAAAGAAACAGTTAAGATTTAAATATTTAAATTAATGAAAAAAAAATGATTTTCTTTTTAAATAAAGCTCTAATATAATCAAAATTACGTGTAATTTTTTTCTCTATATTGAGCTAGGGCTTCGCAAATGTTTACTTTTCGTTTCTCTTAGTTTTATATTTTCTCCAGACCACAATGTCACAAGACGACCAAGACCTGGACTCCTTTCCGGACAGAATCGCGGAGACCTTCTCCGGGATGACACTCCTCGTGACCGGTGGAACTGGTTTCATGGGGAAGGTGCTGGTTGAGAAACTTTTGAGGTGAATTACCATCTGCTGTATAATTTATGACCCATTTTTAATAAATATTTGAAATATATATATCTTATTTTATAGAAAATGTCCGGATATCAAGAAAATAATGCTACTAGTTCGTCCGAAAAAAGGAAAAACGCCGAAACAACGTCTTGAAGAAATCCTGAACGATGAGGTAATTAATATAAACATATATATATACATAAGTAAGTAAATATTGTTTAGACTCTCAAACTCATAGCTAAGTTCAAACGTAAGTACCCTTTCGAGTATTGCTCGGTGTTTGGTAATTGTGCCACCTGACGACATATAAGGCTGGATACACACCATTCAAACTTACATTTAGTATATGTATATATTATTATTAGATATATATCCTTAATAATTTTACACACAAACAGACGTTCTCTTTTTTAACATTATTTTATTAGTTTGTTATATGTTTGTATGTAATGGAAATTTTTAACACGATTTTGACATTCAAGATGTCGGATGAATGCAATATGAGTAAGTATAAACAAAAATAAAAAAAAATAACATCCAAAGAAAAAAATCTTTAAGAATAGTGTTTTGAGAATGTCTTTATGTGTAAATAGTTTTATTTTATTCAATAAATAATTCATTCATTCCTCAGTCTGTAGGCAGCTTTATTCATTCTTAGAATGAGATTACGTTCACCGATAGTGTTGTACTCGCAGTGTACCTTTTTTAACCACTCACCTAAGTTTGGTTTTGTAATATGATTCAAACAAATCAAATAATCATTGCAATTATAACTTAATTATGTGTACTGTATTGCGTTTTAATATTTCTAAGTATAATATCGTAATTAGGGGTGCCACCTTTAATAATATTTATGATTAAAGAAAAAAAAATATATATATATTTTGAATTTGTGAATATCAAATTTTTGTGAATATCAAATTCAAATTGTGAAAAATATATGTTGTAATTTATTGTTATAATGTATAGATTAGATAGAGAAAAAACTAAAAGACATGACAACCCTAGCAGTAATATTAAACGGTACTTACATATTTTAGTGACACTTTCACTTTAACGTTTAGTGCAGATACACTTTGACAGTTATCACCAAAATAATTTAAAATATATTTGTCTTAAAATTGATGATTAAAAACCTGATTAAAAACTAATATATTTTTAATATTATGTATACTATAATATATTTAACAAATTATGTAATTTATATATGTATACACCTAAGTCTGTTTTTACACGGTTTTGATATAACACGGTTTGAAAATAAAATATTTTAATTTTTTTTTACACGGTCTTATTCCATTTAGCACGATTTAAAATTTTTTGGGCTTAATTTTTTTTGTCAAATTTAATTTCTGCGAAATATGTTCATATCACAAATTTAGGTGAATTCCCTTTTAGTGCATACAAGCAAATTTACTGGTCAGAGCAATTGAAATGTGTTAATATTTTGTGAATAATCTTCAATAGCTATGCTTGTAAAAATAAACATGTGATTTAATTAAATAAACATGAATACTTACTTGTTTTTAAAAAATCCTTGTTTTTCACCAATTTTAATAGGTTTTATAGATTAGGAACCAATCACCTATTTTTGCATACGATCAATGTCTTTTTTTACACGGTTTTTTCTGGAACCAGTCTACCGTGTAAAAACAGAATTAGGTGTATACAATATATTTAAATATTCTTGAATATTTTATTATGTTAACAACATATGAATAAATTACAATGTCTGAACATTTCAACTACTTTTCCATTTCCTAAGTAATATAGTTTGGTTTGGTCTTTATAATATGATAATTGTTCTATTGTTTAAAACGTTCCACCCATTAAGATGATATCTTAAACACTTGTAAATGTAATCTTAAACTGTGTGAACATAAAGACATGGAATATGACGTTCTTTGATCTTTGGTATACATATATTTAATGGTTGTTTTAGTTCATTTAGAACTTTATTTTATATAATATTTCATCATATGTTGCGTTTTAAGTATAAACTAACTTTTACCCGCGACCTCACCTTACTCGCCCTAAGCATTATATATTTATAATTAATTCTAGTTATTCGCAAAAGTCCGGGCACTGCGAGGTGGTACTGAACCATTACTGGCCAAGCTGCAGACCGTCATTGGTGACGTCAGCGCCCCTGACTTGGGGATCAGCGACACAGACAGACAGGACGTTATAGACAATGTTAATATGGTTATACACGCAGCTGCAACTATACGGTAATAATTATTTATGTTAGTGAAAAGTTATTTCATATAGAATTTTTCTATTTAATTGAAATTATTTTATTTTTGGAAATTTCTGAATTATTATTTTTGCACCAAATTAGTACCATATTTGGCTTTATTTAAGAGTTTGGGTTAATAGAAGTGTTGACTTCTGTTAATGATTTATAGATGTGTATAATATATAAAATATTTTATATAATGTTTGTAGGTTCGACGAGGAATTGAAGAAAGCTGTTCTGCTGAACGTCCGCGGTACTAAACTTGTTTTAGAGTTAGCGAAACAGTGCAAAAACCTTCAAGTAAGTTCACTTTCGTAACATAACATACCTACTGTGAAATCGTAACATTCATAATTTTAATTCTGTTCTAGTTCCGGAAACTGTGAGTGCATTTTATATATAATTAATAGATCAGGGGTCGTTCATATATTAGGGAGGGAGGGAGTGTAGACTAAATATTATCCTTCACGGGTTTGAGTGTACGCATATATAATAATGTGCCGCAAGATATCTTGGACCTTATTTTCTTAGTTCTTTTTATTCAGAAATGTTGTTATTGGCTCATTTGTAGGGTTGATAAGAAAAATATCTTTAGCAGTGCAACTATTCTATAACTTTACACTTTTACATAAAAAAATATCTGTGGAAGTGCAACTATACCTTTACACTTTTACATATACATTCCAGTTATTCATCCACATCTCGACCGCGTACTGTCACTTGCACGAGAAGCTGTTAGAGGAGCGTCCGTACCCGCCGCCCGCGGATCCGCACAGGATCATCGATGCCGTGGAGTGGATGACGGAGGACACCCTCGCCTCCATCACACCCAAGTATGTAATGGAGCCATTATCTAACCAAGGGTCATGTCATAGGTCAATTAGCATACTAGCATTACATAGTGAAAAGGCTGTTAGCTGCTAGTGTTGTGTAATGCGGCTATTATCCAACCTACCAAAGGTCAGGTCATAGGTTAATTAGCATATAGTGAAAAGGCTGTTTTTGATAATGTAAAGATTTTTGGATAATGTTAAGGTACAATACTAATATTACATAGTGAGAAGGCTATTTGCGAGCTTGTGATTGGTGGATTTTGACAGGCTAAAACTAAATATTGAATGTTGCTGTTTATTATACTACGTCGACAACAGCACCACCTATCAAAAAAGGGTAATTTAATTTTTTGTTCTTGATATAATAAATCAATTTGCTCTGTAAGTAATATAAATTGAACATTATATTATTATTAATTTCAAGATTTATATAAATATATTATTAATAATTTTGTAATAATGTCCTGTTTAATACATTAGTATGAATTATCATACTCATCATTAGTTAGTGTCTATAGTCCCCACAAAAAATCTACATGACACTCTTTTTAAGAGTAATTGTAATATTAGGAAAATTGTTGTAATTATTTTATCTAATCTAATAATAATGGATTATAGATTACTAAGTAAGCTGCCGAATTCATATGCTTTTACGAAAGCACTGGGAGAGGCGTTAGCAGTTGAGGCGATGGAGCACATACCGCTCATTATATTAAGACCTTCCATTGGTAAGTATTATTTTACTATATTATAAATTTCTATTTAAAAACACATAATAAACTAAATAAACTTAACATGGTTAATACGTTTGAGTTAGTCGTACTAGTTTTTAGTTTTCTATTACTATTTAAATCATTACTCAATTAAGTAAATCCTTTAAAATGTTATTTTTTTAATTTTTTTAGTAATTCCAATTTGGCAAGAACCCGTACCTGGATGGACTGACAACATCAATGGACCGACTGGATTGCTTATTGGTAACTAATATAATATTTTAAAACTAAATAGTTATTTTATATTCTATTTATATAATTATACATTTTAATACATTTAATTAATTAACGACAAATAATTTTATTATAAAATATATATCATTATTATATAACGTCTCTTATAACAAATAATACTGATATTAATTTAAAAAACGCTAATTTGACTTTAACTATTTTGTTGTACTATAGATATTTATATTAAAATTTAATTAAAAGACACTGATTTGACTTTCTATTTTGAAGACATTCAGTAATAAAGTTATATATCCAGGTGCTGGTAAAGGCGTTATCAGGACTATGTATTGCAAAAGCAACAGTTACGCGGACTACTTACCGGTCGACGTATTCATCAACGGGATCATGATATGTGCCTGGAATTACATCAAAATGGGGTAATTTACTTAAATAATTATTTTCTATTAGTTTATTATTATTTTTTAGTTCTATTCGTGCTTCTCAGCGCTGGCAGATGAAACAGCGCCATTATCGAATTCAAATATTATTATACAGTATCTAATTTCTGCATTATATTTAATATTATTATTATACAATATTTTTATAAATGTTTATAATTTATTGTGTATAGGGTATTAATAATGCTCTTTTATAATTCCCATTTTATTTATAATTGAAGTAACTTTTTTTCAGTGAAACAAAACAAAATGTGATAAATTTCACATCTTCCGCCGAAATTAAAGTGACGTGGCTCGAGATGATAGATGCTGGGAGAGAGATCATCATGAACAGAGTGCCGCTGAACGGTGTTGTGTGGTAAGTATTACTGTTAATTTTCAGTATTATCAAAATCTACATATAAACTCCGATTATGGCAATAAATATTTAATCCGAAGTAAAAATATTGTCAAGAAAATAAATTTCCCAAATGTAAGAAGTATTACATATTTTACTGATTTTTCAATGACTGAAATGTCGTTATTTTCATATTTTTATGATAAAAAAAACTAACATTTTTTTTTTTCTCGGTCGGAAGGTAGGCAGTTTGAAGATTTCGGAAATAGATTTCGCGTTTGATGATAGCTGATATTAGTACACTATAATAGTTTATAATTACTCCAGGTATCCCGGTGGTTCCATGAAACATTCCAGACTCTATCATAATATATGTGCGTTGTTGTTCCACTGGATACCCGCCATCTTTGTCGACATATTACTTTTCTGTCTCGGATATAAACCCATGTGAGTATGATCTTATAAAAAAATATTTTTTTACATGATTTGATATAAAGTAACTATAAAATTAATATAGACAATAAAAAATATTTTTTCTAAGCCCTAATACAATATAATATGAAGTATTTCATTTTAATAGCTGTTAGAAAGATACAAAAAACTAAATTTACGTTCTAAAATGTTCTAAAAATGTATATTATAGATCTTTTTGATTTCAGTTTAATGCGCGTCCACCGCCGCATCAGTAAAGGGTTCGATGTGTTCGAATACTACACCAACAACCAGTGGGACTTCAAGTCCGACATCGCGCAGACAGTCAGGCAGAAACTGAACGCTAAAGAGAGAAAGGATTACAAGATCGATGCTATTGGTAAGTGTGATAAGCTATTGAAGGTGACTTATCCAGCTGTTAGCAAAAATATTAATATTATATCGTTTTAGATCTCAATTGATTTTCAGAATTATAATTGAATTTAATCACATCTGAGTTTAGATTCAAAGAATGTTACATTTTTATGGTCAATAAATATTTTATGAATTTTCCTTATAGGTTTGGATATATCAAATTATTTCGAAGACTGCATCAGAGCGGCGCGAGTGTTCATTCTGAAGGAGTACGACGACACGCTGCCGGCCGCGAGGAGACACATGAAAATGTATGTATTGTATGGCTTTAAACAATGAGTGTCATATTAACTGATTATCAAGTATCTGTAGTATAATTTACCGATTATTGATTTAATTATTCTGAAAATGGACAAAATGTAAAAAACAAGTTGGCAAAAATAATATAAATCCGAAAAAAAAAATTGTGCATATTTAAATACGTATAAATTACAGATTTCAACTGGATTAGATTAGATTAGGTTAGATTATTTAATTTAATAATTAATATGTATTTTTTTTCAGAATGTGGTTCGTGGACATCATAACCCAATTCCTGTTCTGGTCGCTGATGCTGTACTGGTTCAGCGGCTGGCTATCCACCTTCTACTCCTTTTTAGTCGGCTCCACTAACATCACGCCTAAAGTAATAGTGGAATAAATATAATATTAATATACAAGCACTTATAAATATAAAGTATACCCAAAAGTGTTTCATAATTGTATATGGAGAAGTGTAAAAGTGTAATATAATAGTTTAAAGTGTGTTTTTTATGGTGTATTTTTATAACTTTATAAACAAAGTATCAATAAGTGTTAAAAGAGAATATATATGTTTGATGTATAATATAATTAAATATATTCGTAGTGTTGGTAATGGATATATATAGGTGAGTTATTACGACTGTAAAATGATCTAAGACTTACTTGTTGTGGCTTTAAATGTATTTTTATACTTTAATACAAATATTAAATAAAATCTTGGTATTATTTCTATCTTTATATAAACTATGTACTATGTACGGATCAATTAAATTAAAAATAACAAAACATTAGAAATAGCAATAATAATATTAAGTATGAGAAAGATAAGAAAAAGAGCGTACAAGCTGCAAAAGCACAAAACGATAGCACTTATAAAGATGAAGCGTGAAAATTCTGAGAGAGAAAGGGATGAAAGGTTGACGAACAACTGCCGGGAAAACACAAAGCTTTTCTGGCGAGACGTTAGTGATTCTTGGGGTTGTTCGGTTACCTGTAGAATAAAGGGGGTACTTTCGAAGAGCGGTAAAATTTTAACAGAGCAAGCACACGTTTTGCAGCAGTGGGCGGAACTCTACAAGGACACGTATGAAAGTGAGGACGCCTCGGCCTTGAGTACCAGCGAAATACTGAGTCCGGATGTAGCCGATGGTGAAATCAGTTCGGAAGAAGTGGAGAGCGCGATTCGAAGTCTGAAATGTGGTAGGGCTGCGGGAGCAGATGAAATTACTGCCGAGATGATCAAATATGGTGGGCCACGCGTCTTGGACTTAGAGTCAGTCTAGCTGACTGAATCCGCAATGAAGAGGTCCACATAATGGCAGGTACCAACTAGCGAAGATGTTACGGTGAAAATGAAGAAGAACGTGCTCAGGTGGTTTGGGCACGTCGAACGAATGAGCGATGAAAGAATGTTGAAAAAGATTAATATAGGAAAAGTGAGCGGTAAGAGAGACAGGGGGAGGTCTCGAGTGACCTTCGAAAACACAGTATCTATGATACTGAAGGAAGATCACGTGAAAAGCATGAGGACCCCCCGGAGGGCATGTCTGAAGAGGTTGATGCAAGTGGCCGAGCCGAAAGAGATATGCCGTAGCTTTTGGCGCTGCGTCGTTTCTGGCTACCCTGCAAGGGATATGGTGTGAAGATAAATTAATAATAAATAAATAAATAAATAATATTAAAAACAGGATAAGAAAAAAAAATTAAATCACAAAAAATTTATTCAACACCATATCCATTGTCTATGAAGTTACAAAGAAAATTAACAAAAAACTTATTTAAAAATATATGCTACGTAGAAATAACATTCTGGGATTAATCTAATTAATTACTAATTTTCAAAACATTTACATATTTCAGAATTCTATATACATTTCATTTATTTATTTTTCTATAGATCTTCCGAAACTCTAGAATCAGTGTCATTTATCCAGCTCTTTAAATACACATCTATTGAAGGGACAATATCCAGAAGTCCACACTTGGAGATCAGGAACCACATTAAAAGGGAATAAAATAATATTTTGGTGATGAGATCGACCACGTAACGTCTGTAAAATAATAATTATATTCTATTAATATATAATTGTAAAACCATTAAATTATTTAGTGATATTTGGAAAAGTGCAAGTTTATCTGTAAAAGTGTGTTTAATTTCTAATTATTTGTACATGTGGTGGTTAATTTTCGGCTGTTTTTCAAAACTACGGGTTTTTACTGGAGTGTAAAATGTTTATTAAAGTGGAAAAAAATAACAATTTCGGCAGTAATAGCTCCAAAATTATATTAAACTTTCTTAGCCCATATATTAGATTGAAATTGTTGTTACATTGTAGCTGTAGCTATAGATATATTGATAGAAAATACCCATTATAACTACACGTTATTTATAATATATATTTATTATTTTTATATCAAATAAATGAGAGTATAAATACCCGTTGAACGATGGGTCTTTACGATTTATTAAGCTACTCAAATTCCAAATAGCTATGGTATTATTCATGAGAAATGTATAAAACATTACAATACTCACATTCTATGTAACTTTCTAGCCCTGGGCAGTGTTGAGTGATCCTCCTTGCAGACGAAATGTCTCGTCCCGATGACGTAATCCCGTAAATATTCATTCCTATCCAGATTCGAGACGTCGGTATAGAAAATTTCGTCTTCCTTTTCGCTTATCCGTTTTTGGAGGGAGAGGAAGTTGGTATTTTTGAAATTCCACTCCTTTGTCGTGTAATATTGTAGGATGTTCAGACCGTGGCTGATGCGTTTTTGAAGGTTAACCATACTGGAGTAGAATATTTAACGTTATTTTCATGATTTTTAAACCATTTTCAATACATATAAGTGGTTACATTGGATGTTGTATATATTTCTAAGTATATTATTTATATTGTATATATGTCAAGGTATACAAATATTAAGCATTCCATTATATTATATTTGTTCTAAATATTAGTTTTTTGTTGCAATTTGTGTAATAATAATAATTATTATTATGTTATAAAATAAAAATTGATATTATAATACGTACAATGTCTTTCTCCTGAACAAGATGAGCAGAAAATCAACAAAATAAGCTGGTAGTATATGTGTGAAGATCACCGCCAGCTGGTGTGTGAACCAATAAGACTTGATATCACCCCCCGGGTACCACAGCGCCACTGTGTAGGGGTAGGTATTTACCCACTTTTCACCTGGAATGTATAACGTTATATATGATCTGTTTCTCTTGATTTTATATTAGTTAGTTTTATTACCTAGTTCAATGACCTCCCGCCAAGTGATCTTCTGTACTCCCGACAAGGTTATGTTGAAAATACGAGTTTCTTTTGGTCTGTAATATAATAAATACCTATAGATAACTATGTTTGTAACAAATTATAATTTTCTGAACGTTTTTGAATTATTCGGTTGAATATATTTTACGTTCCTACATAACATAACTACATTTTTTTTTATATACCAATTAAAATAATAAACGACATGATTTATTTTTATACCGAAAAAAAAAACCGATACCTTTTTTTTTGATTTCATACCTGTCAAGTGCGATGCTGTGAGCGATGAGAATGCACCCATTGACGACGACGTCCACTGGAATCGCGTCTGCCATGTATGAAGGTTCACAATGCATTGTACGGATTACACCTTTAATAAAAATAACAATTATAATACAGTGAAACCCGGTTAAGACGATTTTCTAGAGACCAAAGCAAAACAGCGTTGTAAGCGGGAAAACGTTATAAACGTATGAGCGTTAAATTCAATATGGCATTATAGGTCTGCAAGCAAAAATTGATACAAACTCATAAACAAAGAATTTGTTTAATAAAAATTGAAAACAATTCGAAACAAATTCGAAAATAATCATTAAATTTTTATTTATATACAGAATTGTTTATACAAATGAGTGAGACTACAATTTATTCTCGCAGAAAAAATGAATCCAATGTCGATTGCATTAATGTCGAAACCTTATTGTTTAGAACATCATTTTCAAGTGAATTGATTCTACAAACTGCATTAAGATTAAAAAATTTTTGTCCCAAAAAAGCAATAAAACCCTTTTTCTGAGAAACCATTGTTTTGAATTCAAGCACAAATCGGTAAACGAAATTTATAGGTGTTGAAAAATAGAAAGAAGATTAAAGATTTGAGAAAAAGGATCATAAAAGAAAAGATTAAAAACATAATTAGGTGTGAACAATAAGTATAGACATTACTCAGTAACAGATAAAAATAAATCGTTATAAACGTGAAGATTTTCCCAGGTAGTAAGGGATGGGACTCATGGAAAACAATCGTTATAAGCGGAAAACCGTAATAAAGAGGAGCGTTATAAAGAGAAAGTTTTGTATAGGGCATTATAGGAATGTCGTAGGGACCATCGAATTTGACCGTAATAAGCGGGAAATCGTTGTACGCGGGAGTCGTCTTAACCGGATTTCACTGTACTTCATTTATAAATATAAGATCATTAACAACTGTTTTGCAATTAAACAGGATAAAGGCAGTGTCAGAAAGTTGTTTTTGGGTTTTAGTTGTGTGCAAAATTACTATTATGTGTAAAAAAGTTTATATTAAATTTATAAATTATTTCTTCCATCTGAATCTAACAAGTATTCTAAATCTAAATGTAAATATATATTACCGATACTTTTTATATAGAAAAAATAAAGTTACACAGGAAAGACGTGAACAATTAAATTAATTAACAGCTGAAAGGTATAATACAATATAATTTTTAATACCTTTACCGCTGCCAATAACAAGGCCGGTCGGTCCGTTCAGATTGTCCACCCATCCCGCCATCGGTTCCTTCCAAGCAGCAGTTACTATAGAATATTATTTATTACAGACAGACTACAAAGATATTTGAACATATTTTACATTTATTACTACTGAAAATAATTAAATTACATTAATTAAATATTCATATGTACTGTGTTATGTTAGATAATATATTTTTATAATTATGATCTTTTGGTATATTAGCTTAGTTCATTTTCCGTGCAAGGTATGACAATGAAAATGTTCTAATATACAGAAAAGCAGTTACAAGTCACTTAATGTAACTCACCAATAGATGGCCTTCCAATCGCAATGGGAAACTTGGAACTGTACTCTGCCACGAGATCCTCTGTTATCGCTTTTGTATACGAGTATGTGTTCGGCTCTGAGGATATCAATCTGTAATAAATTGTGCAAATATATATTAATAAATAAACTTCTTTATAATTAATACTAGCTTTTGCCAACGCCTTTACGCGCGTCGCATATCTCTTACATGGCTTAATTTGCGCCATCCCGTTTTCTTAGGTCATACATACAAAGAATTATCAAGATGAACGGTGAAACTATTCTTGAAAGACAGACAAAGAGAAAAACAGAGACAAAAATTAAAAAAATGTGGAATTCGAATCAGTGTAACAAAAGACGATCCTTTATCACAAAACAAAAAACACATATATATGTATATTCACTTTTTTGTACTTTAAAATTTTTGAATCTCTTCTCTCCACGACTAATCTTCGCTATGAGAAGCGTTATCTTTATATCTACTTACTTCGGTTCCAAGTAATCAAGAGCGTCATCATCCAGCCACTCAGTTAGCTCGATGATCTTCCGAGGGTCGTGAGCTGCAGGGTACAGCTTCTCCTCCAGCACGTCCAGTTCGCAGCGGCAGTACGCGGTCGAGAGGTGGACGAAGGCCTGGAATACAGCGTTTTACATAGAGACAGAAGCGGAGCTAATTCATAATAACTATATATTATGTAGGATGGGTGCGAGAGGGATAATGGGTGAAAGAGACTGATACCTTTCATCTCTTTCTCTCTATTTGTCGTTATAAACATAATATTTAAAAAAATGTGTCGTTTTAAATAAAGGAACGTGGGAGAGAGATGGAAGAAATAAAAGTGACATTCTGTCTCTCTCACTCATTACAAAACTCTCACTCATAATTTCTGATACATCTATTGGTGCTGTTCTATCTTTACTTCAAGTTTCTCCATAGTCTCTGCTAACTGCAACATTCGTAGTGTTCCCGTGGTGTTCATGTTCACAGCCTCCTTGAGCTTCTGATCGAACCTGGGTTAAAAAGAATACAATTTATAAAAATCTTTATATTCTAATGCAAATAATCCCATTGTTTCAGTATTTAAAAATTTCTTTGCAATTTCTACGAAAACCTGGCAACATAAGAAATTACAAACTAGCATAGGATCGGGGCAACTCGAATATATAAACAGACTGAGAAACCATTAAGGGTCACGGTTGGTGGAGACATTACTTTTTTGGGGTCAAATAGTGCGTTTAACTTGGATATTGATAGGGTTCAATAAAATTACAGACCTGACACAAGCAGCGCTATGGAACACAATATCACAATTTCTCTGTAACTCTTGACGATCATCATTTGATATTCCCAAATCATCGTCTAAAATATCACCAGCTATTAAAACCAGTTTCTTGAAGACATCCGGCACCTTTTCTCGGAGATATTCGAAAATCTGTCAAATTTTAGTTACATGAATTGATAATAGATGGTGTTAGTTATTTGCGTGATCAATAGTTTGTTATATACAGATATGACAAATGTAAATTTGTATGCTTGCTAAATAATTAAGGAATCTCGCTTCAATTACACCTCCATATCAAGAATATTTATAAACTAGACTTAAAAATAATTACATACTGTGAAGATTATTAATAATATTGACACTAGCTTAAAAAAAATATTTTTGTGATTTCACTGGAAATATTACTTACTCTGTTATTACATAAATCTTTCAATCTATCCGCACTCGCCACGCCTTTCTTTGGTCTCATCAAAAGATATATCGTTTTCACACCGGGACATGAACGCAATAATTTCTCAACTAAGGCCTGTGTAATAAGGAAAAAAGTCATATTAATTTATAATGCAATGTTAATAATATTAGAAAGATGCAGTTTTTCTTTTTTGAGTTTAGTTTAAATTTTAAATTGACTAAAACTATTTTATACTTGATAGCTATAAAATTACACAAAAAATGCAGTTTGTTGCAAATAACTTTTATAAAAGATGGCAAAAGCGAATAATACTCTTTAAGAAATAAGTATAATGGATGGATTACTTAAAAATTTGTCTAAAAAGGCAATATCTGTATTTATTCTTTATTTTTAATAGCGCCATCTATTAGATTATAGCATAACTGTCAATTAATTTTCGTATCATTGTAATTATAATATTATGTAATCTGTTATTCACTTACTTTTCCAAGAAAACCAGTTGCTCCAGTTATGAATATTGATTTTCCTTCATAATATTCAGTCACTGACGGCTTCATGTCTGCTGATTTGACTGAAATTATAAAATATACATAATTGAAATTATGAACTACGAAACTATAGATTGCGTATTTGGTCTCAACTAAATAAGTTTGCTAGTTGACTAAAATATCCTACAATATTGTGACTTCAGAAAAGGATAAACAATGTATAATAAACATGTCAAGTTTGTGATGTCAGTTTGTACGTAGGTAGAATTGAGACTTAACTAAATATTAATAGCTGAATTTGTAGTCAGGATAGATTAATTTTATAATTACTTAATATTTTTGTTTCCATAAATGTAATAAAGTCTAAATTAAGCCCTATCATATATAATATAATATTTCATGAATTATATATTATAATAATGATGTAACGAATGTTTTTGAACATTGAACGAATATCTGCTACCGTCATTCGCGAATGCTAATATTATGACTTGATGGCAGTCTCGTTCAAACGAGGTGCCTTTATTTCATAATAGCAAATGACACAGTGAAGACTGATTATGTGATTTATGGTTAAGACATTCTTCCATTTCATAAAAGGTTCTTGTAATAAAAAACATAAAAAATGTTCCAAGTTGCATGTCTTGGAAGTACCCTTTTTCTTATAATATCTGTAACAGCACAAAGTTGTACCTAAAGTACTCAGTTCGTCAGGTAATAGCTTACTACACATATTTGCTACGCTGTCGTGGACGAACTGGTTTTCCAAGCAGCACATGGTACATCAGCATATGTCTAATAGCCGTTTCCAAACATGGTTTATTTGCAACATGACTAACTTGTCCCATTCTACTTCGAAGTGAAAAAGTGGTTCAGGTGATCCTGGAACAATCTGAATTGGTCCCCATGTTGTTCCTCAATCTCATTCAACAGATGATCGTTGACCAAACCTGTGACTACGGCCTTCGATATACTCACAACTTTTTTTCATGTTTTTTCCTGTTTGATAGATTTCCTTTTTGAGATAAACATTTCTCCCTAAACTTCATTGGTTTAAATTAAAATTTATCTCATATGTCTCCCCATATTTAGACAAATTAATCTGAATTACAATTTAATGTAAAATAAGAAAACATCAACCATTTTAATAAAAAAACCCGACTTCCCTTATATACTTTCCTTATGTACTAGCTTTATATACCTCCTTTATATACTTGCCTTATGTATTTAGTTATGAATTATATCAATTGTAAATCTACTTTGAATACCAATTATGATTAATATGTGTGCCTTAGGGACTTTGCATGTGAAGCGGGCAGGAAAAAAAGGATATTTTCAAATTTGTTTAAATTCATAATCGGATTTATGATAAATATAAAAGTCTAGTAACTATGAAAGCGAATAAATAATAAAAGATTTGAAAAAAAACCATTCGCAATACCGAAATTCAAAGTTTTTTGTATTTCGAAGACTTTCATAATTTTATATTGATATATATATATATATATATATTAAAATGAATGTTTGTCTGTATGTCATCGATGAACTCAAAAACTATTGTATTATTATGAAAATAGTATATATATGTATTTTGTTCACGGAGAAGGTTTGTATAATATGCTCATTGATGCCACTCGCCACCAGGTGGCGCTGCAGAGTAGCAACATCTGCCCAGTTCAACCGATTGTCATGAAAATCAGTATCACCGTGTATTTTTACACAGAATATATTTTTGGTGCGATAAGTAAAATAAAACTATAAACTTTCTTTTCTTCTCTATCTCTTCTTCTCTTCTCTCTCTATTTCTCTATTCTCTTGCTCTTCTTCTCTATCTTTTATTCCCTTCTCTTCTCTTCTCTATCTTTATAAAAATGATTGTTTACCTGTATGTCTTTTCTAGAATCGTAAACGATGTATTTGATTATGTGATGATGTCATTATAATTAATTTCATATATTGTCGCTACAGTTCGTATGAATTGAAACAAAACAAGCGAACGATAGATGACACTTCGAGTCGAGAGTGACATAAGAATTTGTGTAAATTGTAAAGTTCATATCTAGCTTACATTAAACAGACAATATTGTGCGTATTTTTATATTTGGGAGTGTTTTTCGAATAATTTTGTGCATTTCATCGTAAGCTCAATTAATTTAGATAAATATTTCAATCGGATTTAATATTTGTAGTTTCCCTGAGCTAATTATATTCATTTTCTACAGTGAATTTACGAAGATCATCGAATGTCTATGTGAAGAATTTGACTGCTGATTGATATTCCGAACGCATTTGCTGTGCAGTTTTTTTTTTGGTAGCATCGTATACCATCGGCGACTTGGCGACATCTTATTATTATAATTCAAAAGCATCACATCGTTCCTGTATAATTATGTCTCCAAAGCGACGAGCAATTGGCCGATCTATACCGCAAGTACCAAAGAGAAGAGCATTACGAGCTTCAGAATCAGACGAGCAAGGAGCATCAAGGCTGGAAAAACTTCGAGTACACGCCGCTGAGACCCATTTGTCTGAAACGTCTCAACAACGAATAAGATTAGAAACTGATCGAATACGTACTAATCAGATCCGTTTTTCTGAGACAACTGAACTACGGGAACGGAGGCTGCATAATGTTCGAATAAGCCCTGCTCGATCAAGACCAACACTGCACGCAGATCTGAATCTTAGTGCATTCCATTATGACAGTAATAATGATTAGTCTTCATCCAAATGTCGTCATTGGAAAAATGGATTAAATTTAAAAATGAAACGCCTGAAATGTGCTGCGCCAGTGGAAAAGTTAAGCTACCAGAATTACGTTCACCACCCGAAGCACTGTCAACGTTTCTGTCACTTTCAACGTGGTGTTACACGTGTGTCGAAGCGTTTCTTAAAAACATCGGTTAAGTACAATACATGTTTCCAAATGACATTGTTCTGTGCAACGAACATTGTGCGCGAAAATTACATGCCAACATTCAGAGTCCAAAGGCAAATTTATCATGGTGCCGAAGCGGCACCATACCATTGCTGGACGCAGATCACAAGTTTCTTCAAATTTATTTTATGGCATTTTCGAAATAAACTAAACCAATAAAATGGCTTGGAATGAATTGAATATTTGTGTACTGATTTTCCTTTAAAAAATGTTTCCTTAAATTTATTTTAGTTGTTCGCGTAGCAACGCTCGCCGGGTACAGCTAGTAATAAATATAAATTACAAATCTTATAATGTTAATTATTGAGATAGATTAATTAATGTCGCAGTGAGTGTGGTTATATATTGGTTTAATTTCAGCATTTTATGTTAGATACTATTTTGTATTGAGAATCGGGGTTTGGAATAAGGCTCGGTTTTGGTTCCTGAAACAGTGAATGCAGAATCAATGCTTCCACATTGAATATCGTTCTATTACCATCATAATAGTAGATTTGAATAATAAATAAGATTAATTTTACTGTGTTCAACCTCGGTTGGTTGCCACCTCGCGTATTCGGAGAAGACAAGATACCAAACTGCAACCAGTACTTTTGCTTTGTTTATTTGTTATCAATGGCTTAGGCTTTCCGTAAATATTATGAGTGAAGTTTTAAATTACTATTGCTATAAAGACGATTTTTACATCATCATGACCCCTTATGTGCAAGTAGTAACTTTTTGAGAATAGCCAAATCAACATGTTTCGTACTTGCTACTCATATTAAGAATTGTAGTAGTAGAATCAGGGTATAAGCCGGACGTCTCATCAAAAGATTCTACTAATGGAAATTTAGCTTGACAGTTATAAATGCTGAAATGGGCCTTAGATCCTAGACTCATTGTGGTGTCATTTTAATACACTTTTATAAAAAAATACATTTTTGGGTAGACCTCGAAGAATTCGGTCTGCCCATTCATTTGTCCCCTACTTTCGAATTTTGGAAAAATTTCTTCACAGGAGGTCTTCTTATGACCGCCTGAGTCCGAAATGACCATTGGTCAAAAAGTTTATATATATATATATATATATATATATATATGCGTGCGTGCGTCCAGATTCAACTTTTGTCAGCACGATAGCGGCCGCAGTTTCCCTCGGATCGCTTTCAAACTTTGCACAAAAATCAACCATCCAAAAATAAAGGTCAAGTTCGTTAACCAGAGAAATCCGGTCACAGGGGGCGCTGGGGCCTCACTTTTTCTGATTTCAGTTTTTCGACCATAACTTTGTCCCTATACAAAGGAGATCAATCGCGTTCATATTATATGATGTCTTTAATAAATACCTATAACTAATGTAGATAAACCGAAAACCTAACTTCAATAACTTAGGGGTGGGGGTAAAAAAACCAAAAATTTTTGGAAAAAAAATCATAACTTTTTTCTGGTAAACATTCTTGCATCACAAGAATTTTTGATAGAAAGGTTATTTTTTACTCTAAATTTAAGTATCAAAAGTTTTTCCGAAAAAGGTACCGTTTCCGAGAAAAAAAATAAAAACCACTTTTAGCTTGAAAATTTAAGGTAGGTAAAACCACGACAACTTTTTTCTGGTAAACATTCCCTCCTCGCAAATATTTTTAATAGAAAGGTTATTTTTTACTCTAAATTTAAGTACCAAAAGTATTTCCAAAAAAGATACCTTTTCCGAGAAAAAAAATTAAAACCGCTTTTTGCTTGAAAATTTTTGATGTCAACAACGGCATCATGTATTATTCTTAAGTAGTGAGTTATATTTTAAACGAGTTACACACGAGGTCTACCCACGCGTCCCCCCCTGCGGGCACGGATTTTTTTTTCTTAAGTTATGAAGACATTAATTTTGTTACTTCAATAAAATATTATATTGTAAAAATTAATAATACACAAATACAAGTATGTAATTAAACAAATATCCGCGAATAAGAACATTCAAATTTATGTGCACATTGCTTATCCCTTGGTGGCAATCACGTTCATAAAAAGTTCCTTAAATACATACACATACGCCTCTTTCCCGTAAGGTTAGACAGAGACTAAAAACTTCTATTTACTGCTATATACTTCTTCTTCTACTCCCATAACTCCCTTCATGCCTGCTCGTCGTTTAAATGTACTCTTGACCTGTGCATTCAAACCATCCTCAATCTGATCGAGGTATGTTCGTCTAGGTCCTCCCTTTCCATTTACACATTACTTATATGTATATCCCATTTTTCAATCTCGTTTCGTTCATCCTCTACATGAACAAACCATCTAACCATCATTCTCAATCCTAGCCACTACAACGTTCATCACATCGCTCTCTTATTTCATAACTATTATGTTCCATAGAACTTTCATATTAACAGCATTTATCTTATTACTATCCTTCTGCCATGCTCAACTCCCACTTCACTTCACACTAGATTAGTCATTTAATTAATAAAAAAGGGACACCGGAGAGTCGGTTCGTTGAATTAAATAATATCACAGTAAAGACTTTTACTTGTATTTAAAACATATGCAATTAATGAATATTAAAGTTAGTAACCTACTATCTTTAAATTTTTGTATTCGTATTGATAAAATATTCGGGGAATTTTTCAAAATGAAAATATTCAATGGAACTGCAAATTTTCGATACATCACTAATTCATCGACTCCGTTTTCGTATGGGATTAAATATCAATTTGTATAGATATAACTTGAAAAATAATATTTATTATAATTCCTAAAGACAGAATTGGCAGATCTTTTATCAGAAAATAATTTAAAAAACAAAACATTTAAAATGTCGGTTTTCTAGATTTGGTCTTGGCTGTGTATGAATATATAAACCTAATTTTCCAGTTTCAAACAATTGCAAATTATTTCTTTTACTTCCACTATCCGCCGCAGCGAGCGCTGCGGTCGGTTATATTTAATTATAATCCAATTGATTCTGGTTTTACAATACCTGTCGTAATTATTAGCAATTACCCGTCAATGTTGGCTAAAGTCCGTTCAACTAAAACATTTGGAACATCCACCGTGACTGCATTTTGTAATGTAATATCTAATTTAATATGAAATATAGAAGTAAGTAACTTGGACCTTTAAATTTTGGAAAATATCTTTAGCTATTGTATTAAAGGTCTTTCATCTTTTCATTTCCTTTATGGTCCGTACATACTACGTACATAATTAATATGTGTATTTTTTGAACAATCTTAAAAGAATCCAGATCCGTAACTCAAAATGTAATATATTATAAGAAGTACATAATTGAATAATAAATAACAATAATACATACTCTAACAAATTAAATGACATTTAATTATATAAAAGAATACAAGCCAAACGAGAATTAATGATAAGCAACCTATTATGAGATATTTTCGGAAGTCGGCCATATTGGATAGTGTAAACAACTATTAGAAATTGGGATAAAATTATATAATACCATAGATACCGTGGTCCATTTCGCTCTACACATTTTGCTTATCTGTGGATATATCCTGGGAGTTTTGTCAAATGAAATTAAACCGTTTTTGACTTAATAAAAATAACAATTTGATATAATACTAACATTACAATAACTAACTATTAACTAAACACAATAAATCATAATATTTTCAACAGCGCCATCTATTAGATTCTAATATAACTATTACCATAACCATCGCTTCACCATGGAACCGACAATTATATCTTCGAAATATAATTATTTGATATTCAAAACGATATACCTACGTTTATTGTATTGTTGAAACATAAAAAATATATATAAATATATATAATTAATTACATGATTTGATTACATGATTAATGTTATGAATGGAATTAATTACTTGATATTAATAACATGATTTATTATATATCAAATTAACATATTTTTTTAATTTGTTTTACAAGTTCAATTGAACCAACTTCACGTTTCAAGATATAGTTTTAAACTCACTATTTAAACACAAAAATAGCGAGTAAGTGTCCACCAATCACAATGGTTCACATATTAAAAAGTTGGTCCAAATTCGGCCAATATTGACGTGTTTGTCTTTTCCAAATTTTTTAAATGTAAATAGTGGACAAAAATTACTATAAATTATGTATCACACACAGTGATCTGCTGTGGGAATCGAACCATCAACCTTTGATTAAACAGTCAGTGTTATGAACCATTAGACCAATATAATGTATGTAAATATAAATCTTCACTGGTGCAGTTACTTGTGTAGTGAATAAATAATACGGTGGTCAGGATAGGTCATTGAATTTGAACCCAGAACTTAATAATATTAGGATAAATTTGATAAAATCAAATTTATCCTGTTACAAATATATATAGAAATTAGTTTATATTATTAATTATAGGGATAATTATATTTATAGTTTTTTAACTGAAACAAAAATATATTTTTTTTAGATTATTGAATCTCTCCATTCCGTGAAAGTTTTTATCAAAAATTAATTTTATCATAATTATCATTTTAAAGTAAACATTAATTATCTTTCTCACAATAGTAAACAAATACAAAAGACAAACTATAATACATATAATACGATTAAAAAAGGTTTTCTTAAAACATATGATCTTCATAAAAACAAAAAAAAATAATCAAATCATAAATTTAGAAACCAAATTATCATAAAAAGAACATTTGATAAGTGATAATGATAAAACAAGTGATATTCCGTGAACCATAAAGATAAATATTTCCGCTTTCTCTCCGTTATCACTCTGATAATGGACATTGTCATGGCTCTTAATTATTATCCTTAAATTATGTATTAATAATATAATATTGACCCATATTGTCCTGGGGTTACAATTTAAACACAATACGCATCACTGTGAATATTCAACGAGAAATACATATTGCTATAGTATTATGGAATGGAAATTATAGAAACTGCATTTTAATTATAATAAAATTATCTAATGTTTTTTATTATTTGTTCTTAAAAAAATGTTTTCATAACCGTCGGACCAAGTTGAGTTCAAGTAGTGCAAGTTGACGTTCCTCTAGTATTTATAGAAATGGAGAGTTCCTTTTTTATTATATGTATATATATATTTCAAGTAAAGTTAGTTTTAAATCAGTTTTTTTTTCGACTCTACGTCTGTAGCTAACGTAATTGGCGCAGTCGGTAGGATACTAGAATAAGGACTGTTAGGTCATCGCATCGCTAGCATCCAGAATCTACGGACCAGCTGCAGCAACGGGAGGCGAATCCAAACTTCGATTCCTAGTAATAATTCCTTTCCAAAATTTATTATCCTAGAGTTTATAATCAACGGGAATCTGCATCGCAGCAGGCCCGTAAGCGTAGTTTAGATATTAATAGAGATTTAGATAATAACTGTATTTCAAATATGGCTCAAGATCCGGATAACATTTATAAAATCCTTAGGATCGTGCCTGAATTTGACGGGAACCCTAATGTAACTAGATTTATTAATATTTGTGACCAAATTGTAACTCAATACTTAAATAATTCGCCCGGTAGTGAATTATCTAATTTGTGCCTATTAAATGGTATTCTTAATAAAATAACCGGCACTGCCGCTGCTACTATTAATTCCAATTCCAATTCCCGATAGTTGGCTAGGAATTAGAACATCTTTAATAAATAACTTTTCTGATCAACGGGACGAAACGGCCTTATACAACGACCTCATATACATTTGTACGTGGCTTAATAGAGCCCTTATGGTCGCAGATTCGGTGCATGCGCCCGGATACTATTGAAAAAGCTCTTGAATACGTTCAAGAGGAATTAAATGTTACCTACTTACGGCAACGTACAGATGGACTAAAACAGCAAACATCCACTAATAAAAACACAATACATGACAGAGTTTTTACACCTCAATCTCAAGGTTATCTTCCCTCAACCCTTAACTGGGCAGCCCCTATGTCACATCGACCCATACAACAACCACAACCTTCTAAATTTAACTTCAATCGAAATCAACCCCAGTATAGTACGCCCATGCGTTCTAGAACTCAACAAATGTTCAGCGCACCCCCACCTAATTATTATCCACACAGTAATGTTTTCCGCTTACCACCTAGGAATAATTTTAATCAAAATCCCATGCCCAAGCCTATGAGTGGTGTTCAAAGTTTTAATCCCAAGCCCTTACCCCATACCTTGATGACTGGACATGACTGGCGTAAATCTGGTAATCCGCCGCCGACAAATTACTTAAAAGCTCGTGAGATGAACATGAATGAATGTTTGTCTTATGATAATTTGGAATACAGTTATCCTGACTATTATTACCAACCAGACTATAATAATTATACTGAACAAGAATACTATGACAGTTATTATAATCCAGACCCTTATATTAATAATACTATCACTTATGAAATTAATAACGACGAAATAGTTAAGGAAAGTGAACCCCTATCAGATCCTAGTTGTACAAATCAGGATTTTCGTTTAGACCTAAAATCACCAAAACCAAGATAGAATTAAATTTACAGACACAAAGACAACTTCCATATATTCAAATTAAAAATCCCCCACTTAAACTTTTAATAGACACGGGTGCAAACCAATCATTCATTAGTCCCAATGCTGTTGAAAAATATTTCTCTAATTTTCCATTAAATTACGACCCTTTTGAAGTCACAAATGTACATACAACAAGTAAGTGAATCAACGTATTCCTACAGAACCTGACTGCGTGCAACAGCTTATTTCTCATCAAGTCCTGAAGGAATACTGCAAACATACAACAGTTACCCTAGCAAAAGAAGCAATGGAAAAACTAGATGATCAATATTATGTATTTTCTTTCCCTCGTGTCACCAAAGTGCAACTATCCTGTGAAAGAGAAGAATTTACATCACTCCAGGGTAGCTTCTTAATTATCATTCCCGTGAAAAGCTACATAAAATCCGCCGAATTCACTATTCTGAATAATAGTGATGAAACAAAAGATCAACCATTAAAATTGATGCAAATACCATTTAATCCGAATCATATAGAGATTCCTACTCATCTCAACCTAATTTCGATAAACTTACAAGAACTTTATGGTATTCAAGATAAAATAATTAAAGAAAACCCTTTACAACTAGAGAAATTTAATCGCCATACAATCTACCATACTACAATACCGTTTTACGTCTTCATATTGAGTGCAAGTGCACTTATAATTGTATTTGGATATCATCGCTACAAGCTACGAAAAACCAAGGCACCTAACAAAATTACTACTTCATCTACCTCAAATGACAATATCGGTGAACAATTGGAAGAAGAAGGGACGCCAACACACAGTAAGAAGTTGCTAGCAACATTTTATCTCAACGTTCTAAAATAGTTGCTGATCTGAGGATAGAGGAGTTACGTACACATACTCCAGGAGGATCGCTGACTGGAATTTACTTTCATGTGAATAGAATGTGTTTTGCGTCGTCGCGACGGAATGCATAATTGCATTTGAATTAGAATATAAGTTTAATTAATGTAATAATTAATTCAATATTTTTTGTACTTACATCGAGTAGGTCATACTTTGTATTAGTTAATAAGTTCTTTATTTTAATTAAAGTTAGTTTTAAATCAGTTTTGGTTTATTTTTGACTCTACGTCTGTAGCTAACGTAATTAACATGTAAATATTGGCCGAATATGGACCAACTTTTTTAATATGTGAGCCATTGTGACTGGTGGACACTTACTGGCCATTTTTGTGTTTAAATAGTGAGTTTAAAACTATATCTTGAAACGTGAAGTTGGTTCAATTGAACTTATTATTATTGGTACCTGTATTAATACGACAACTAGACAATCAGCGACAAGGAATGACAAAGCCAATAGTCGCCCTCACCTCCTTCCGCCCTAGTGTTTATGTTTATAGCACCTCAACCCCACCAACCCTTCGGTTATAAAGGTTGAGCCGCTATACATGTGGTCCAGGTTTACCCCGGTCACATGGATCCTTGGTACGGCAGATCTGACCTCCGAAGTCGTCCGACAACGGTACTATAAAACTAGTAAGCTCGCAAGGCTATCGGTCATAGACAAGTCCAATCGCGACCACCCAGCTACCTTTTCTCCATGAAAGGTTCCGGAGCTGTAAGGCACGCTCACTTCCTGTGTGATTTCTCGCACTAGCAATAACTTGCTGAGAACGACAGAGAGGCTAACTACCAGTTTCCAGCTGGTGCCGGAGCTGTAAGGCACGCTCACTTCCCGACAGGCAGTCAAGCTGCAAGCCTACCCTACAGTACAGTCGGGTGACCGGATAGATGCTAGCACATGCATCTAACCTCTAAGCAGGAGGCTACCCGAACTGCAGTGACCCCCGAAGGGATCTCTGCTTATGGACCGTTCCTAGCCCCGAAGTAAAAGACCGCAGCAGCCCTTCGCCTTAGGCTGGTCATTCACCTCTCGCTGCGCACGAGATCCGACGAGCCCCCGACAACTGTGGGAACCCAGACGAACAGCGCCGAACCTCTACAGCTAACCACATTACCACTACGAATCCAACACCAAAACCGGTAACCCGGCAGTTTACACGCGCAAGCGCATGCGTCGCTGCCGGAGGGCTTAGGTACCGGGGTCCCGTAGTACCCTGACCTTAGCAGCTGACCCGTAGTTCAGCTGCAAACTATCTACCGCCGGGTGTCTCAGTAGATAGGGCCAATAGTCTAACTTAACCGTCATATGCCTTCATATGCCTTCACTGGCCAATCTTGGGCCAATCAAGAGTCTCAATTGAATACATCATTGTAATAAAATGCCATTAATTAAATGAAATTTACTTTGAATTCTCAGATATAAAAATTATTATTAAAAATTTAAATTATTTTAGTATTTTGACTTCATGACTATTTAACTAACTTAACTGTAGTTTAAATTTGAGACCATTCACCCAATCGAGATTAAAATCTTTTATATTGGATTCCAGATCGATAAATTCAAATAATCGATAAGAAATTGCATACAAATTTATTTAAAATTAATAAATTGATATTTAATCTTATTATTTAACAAATATTTCTGAATAATATATTTTTTTACGAATATTTGTTAAGGAATACTTTATTTCTTTTTTAATGTCATTACTGTTATATTCATTTTTTTTTTTTTTCTGTGTTTCTCTGCTGTTAGCCCTACTGGCCATGACAGCGTCACCGGTGGAATGGACGGGTGCAGAGACCCGCCCTTGAAAAAGGGGGGCCTGAAGGGCCCCAGGGGAACGCGCGTCCTGAGGGCGCCTCCTGTGAGGCTCGGACCACGGCTCAGGACGCCGTTAGGTGGGAAGCGAGGGTTGGATGTGGGTTAGGATTTGAACGTGCTTGGATGGGGTCCTCGTCTTCGCCGGCGAAGACGCTGTGTGTGTGTGTGTATGTGTAGTATTTATGTACGCTTTGCCGCTTTTACGTAGCGTTCCCTAACGTAATCGCGTCGTCCGGATCGAAAAGTACCGACTTGGGTCTTCTCTTTCTGACTTTAGGAGTCTTACGGGCCGTGTATCCTGTGGCTTTAACCACCAGCGGGTTTGGGTTGTTATATTCAGTGACACCCACTGTGCACCCATCTGGTAAGCGTATACACAGGGTCATTTATTGGTGTCTCAGTGCACCCATTTGGTAAGCGGGTACACAGGTTCATTTATTGGTGTCTCAGTGCACCCATTTGGTAAGCGGTTACACAGGTTCATTTATTGGTGTCTCAGTGCACCCATTTGGTAAGCGGGTACACAAGTTCATTTATTGGTGTCTCAGTGCATCCATTTGGTAAGCGGGTACACAAGTTCATTTATTGGTGTCTCAGTGCACCCATTTGGTAAGCGGGTACACAAGTTCATTTATTGGTGTCTCAGTGCACCCATTTGGTAAGCGGGTACACAGGTTCATTTATTGGTGTCTCAGTGCACCCATTTGGTAAGCGGTTACACAGGTTCATTTATTGGTGTCTCAGTGCACCCATTTGGTAAGCGGTTACACAGGTTCATTTATTGGTGTCTCAGTGCACCCATTTGGTAAGCGGTTACACAGGTTCATTTATTGGTGTCTCAGTGCACCCATTTGGTAAGCGGTTACACAGGTTCATTTATTGGTGTCTCAGTGCACCCATTTCGTAAGCGGTTACACAGGTTCATTTATTGGTGTCTCAGTGCACCCATTTGGTAAGCGGTTACACAGGTTCATTTATTGGTGTCTCAGTGCACCCATTTGGTAAGCGGTTACACAGGTTCATTTATTGGTGTCTCAGTGCACCCATTTGGTAAGCGGGTACACAGGTTCATTTATTGGTGTCTCAGTGCACCCATTTGGTAAGCGGTTACACAGGTTCATTTATTGGTGTCTCAGTGCACCCATTTGGTAAGCGGGTACACAAGTTCATTTATTGGTGTCTCAGTGCATCCATTTGGTAAGCGGGTACACAAGTTCATTTATTGGTGTCTCAGTGCATCCATTTGGTAAGCGGGTACACAAGTTCATTTATTGGTGTCTCAGTGCACCCATTTGGTAAGCGGGTACACAAGTTCATTTATTGGTGTCTCAGTGCACCCATTTGGTAAGCGGGTACACAAGTTCATTTATTGGTGTCTCAGTGCATCCATTTGGTAAGCGGTTACACAGGTTCATTTATTGGTGTCATTGTGCACCCATTTGGTAAGCGGGTACACAGGTTCATTTATTGGTGTCACTGTGCACCCATTTGATAAGCGGGTACACAGGTTCATTTATTGGTGTCTCAGTACACCCATTTGGTAAGCGGGTACACAGGTTCATTTATTGGTGTCTCAGTACACCCATTTGGTAAGCGGGTACACAGGTTCATTTATTGGTGTCACTGTGCACCCATTTGGTAAGCGGGTACACAGGTTCATTTATTGGTGTCTCAGTACACCCATTTGGTAAGCGGGTACACAGGTTCATTTATTGGTGTCACTGTGTACCCATTTGGTAAGCGGGTACATGTGACCCACAAGTGTCTTAACGTTCTGCATTAACATCAAATTATTTTCGAATAGAATATTAAAAAACTTATGTAACTTAAAAATAACATTGCGAATTTATTTGAATTTTGATTTAAATTATATTTCTTATCAGTAACAGAAAGCATGTCAATATTTTTTATGTATAGAAATTATTTTCTTAAGATGATATTGAAAATATTTTAAATATATCTATACATATAATATAATAAGCCAAGATAGTATATTAAAAAGAAAATAGTAATTATTTTTTTAGTATTTTTTCTGATTATAACTTATTTATTCTAAAACGTTTTACACTAGGAATATGTGTCTGAAGGCAGACGCTATTTCGGTTTTAAATACTGTCTATGAACTATTAAATAACGCATTTCTATCATTAACACAGACGGAGTCGCGGGTAATACCTACTTCGATATAACCAATACTAATAATGTAATATTATTGTAAAATTATTTCCGTAAGATTCGTGTTACACAAACAAAAAATCTAGCTATGAAGTAGTAACGAAATAAAAATTTAATATTTTTCGTATTCATAATAACATTAAGCATAATAAAGACAACAAAAATTAATTCACTGGTAATAAAAATAGATAAAAATTTGTTAAATATTGTTCTAAATATTTTTGATGAGATTAATAAATAGAAATATTTTTAATTCATACAATTTTATATATTTTATTGTTTCTTTAGTGTAATTTAAGTAATAACTAATATTATATTGTTATAAAAATACTTGTAAAATAATTTAAATAATTAAAATAAATAATAATTTAAAGTTAAAAAAATATTGTAATGAAATAGTAAAAAGTAAATTTAAAAAAACTCACCTGAAAATATGAATATACGTATGTATGTAACAAGTGTATCGTGTTGAATGTGCCACTGAATTTCAGTAATCAGTGCGTTTATTACGGAGCGTCAGCAAAAAAGTTTTTATGGAAATAAAATTTATAAAATATAATTGTTTTTAAATAATGTAAATAAAATTTAAAAAAAACCATTTTTGTATATTTATTTCTTTATTATCTATACATATAAATAAAATTGAATTTGTTTGTAATTCCAAATTAACAGGTTTTCAACGCGTATATAGTCTGTCTGTTTGTTTGTTTGTGGTGTGAATAATCTCCGAAACGGATAGACCGATTTTAACAGGACTTTCATTGGCTGATCGTTAATATTATAGAGTAATTTAGGGTTAAAAAATAAACATTTGCGAGAAAAGTCGTGGGCACACCAAGGTTTAAATATAAATAAAAAAACAAAATTTCGAATATAATTTTATTGTTACACTTAAATTACCTATAAAAATTAGGTTCACTTATAATATAAAACAGACAGCGGAATTCCGCGGAGAAATACATTGCGGAATTTGACATGCATCACAAACAGCTTTCGTAAAAAACAATAATGGCAGAACATAATATTAAATAGTTAATGATAACGACCCGCAAGTTGTGAGTAAGTTTGTTACAAACTAGTGAACTTATTATAGTTATTTTGATTCCATCAACGAATCACTATTTCGAACTCTGTTTGGCACATCATTGTTTGAGTTAGTTTTTATTTATTTGTAGGAAAAAATCATTACAATTGATAATTTTTTAGTAAAGAAATCGATTTTTTGTTACAGATGAATTGAAATTTTGTATCAAAAATTTATAAAAATCACAATAAAATACAAAAAAAATATATTTCAATGTAGAATATAGAGAGCGTTTTTTTAATGAAAATTTAACATTATTTTTTATGTATTTCATGAAATGACTGAAAAATATAATTATCCTATAGTAAACTTAATTAATACATTAAATAAATAATCTTATAATATAGTAGTATATGAAGTAGGTGATGAGCGCGTATATCACGAGTTGAACGGCCTTGTCCAGCCAGTAGAGTCTGCAAAATATATTATATATATATATATATATATATATATATATATATATATATATATATATATATATATATGTAATGTTGCTGCCGACGGTACTATGTTATTCTTTGATATTAATATATATAATGTCTTACTGTATGTGTATTTATTATATAAATTGACCAATTTATTTCAATTACTTTATAAAAAGGCTATCATCATGCAATCCTATTTTGTATACTTTATTATTAGGAATATATCAGAATTTATAAATTATCAACGCGGACAGGACTCGAACCTGTGACCTCTAGAATTACTTTACCACTTGAGCTACCGTATATATGAAATAATATGATTTTGCTTCAATAATTGTTGCGAGTAAATAACGGAATTATGTATTGTGTTGCTTCATTGGTTAATTTAAACTCGTTTATAAACAGGTTCTGAATTACTAACAATTATAACAACACTTAATATATTTATCTTTTTCTTTATAAATCAAGTCATTTTGGTACAAATAGTAAAATTTTGTTTAATGTTTTTAGTAAATAGTAAAATTTTGTTATAAATATCAAAATATATCTTGTTAATGTATGTAACCAGTATTATATAACTAATTTTCAACAACTATTTACTTTTTTAGATTGAAATTAACAGAAATCCTGTTAAATTTCCTTATTTATAAAAGTTATGTACCATTGGCGGATATCATTAGTGGATTGGATTGATGGAGTGGAGTGGGGTAGAGTGGAAGATGAGTAAAGTGAGTGAAGTGGAGTGGAGTGGAGTGGGGGGGAAGAGGGTTGAAGTAGTGTGGAGTGGAGTGGAGTAGAGGGTAAAATGAGAGAAGTAGAGTGGACGGGAAGGTGAATAAAGTGGAATGGAGTCAAGTGGAGTTGAGGGGAAGTAGGGTGAAGTGAAGTGGAGTGGAGTGGAGTGGAGGGGAAGATGAATGAAGTGGAGTGGAATACTAAGCTGAACTAAAACTCACTGTTTCTGCAATCTCCTGGCCTGTGGCAGTGAGCTGGGGTCCTCCTTGCAGCAGAACTCCCTCGCTCCCTTGATGTAGTTGCGGATGTACTCACTCCAGTTTACTACCTGATGGTATATGATGTTTTATTATGAGAATTTGTCATTAAAATAATAATAATAATATCTCAGAGCTTCAGTTGGATTTTATTATTTTTAGTAAAAAAACATTTTGATACTTAAACGTAGCTTTGATAGTATTTTGTTTTTGATATTACCTTTAAACATTTAAAAATATTAACAATATTCACAATAAATGCAGAATTATTGCATTTTTCCCAAAAAAAAACATTAAAATTGATACACAAATATAATAAGAACAAATTCATTAACACATAAAGAAATATATATCGGAATTTATTCGAGGTAGTTAATTTATACCTCCATACTGGTGTAGAAGACTTCGTTGTCCTGGTGGGATATCCTGGTGGGTAGTGACCGGTAGTAGTCGTTGGAGAAGAACCACTCCTTGGTGGTGTAGTACTGCAGCACTTGGAGGCCGTAGTTCACACGTTTCTGGATCTTCACCATACTACCATACCACAATGATAATAATGTTTTTGTTATAGAAATTTTCATTATTGTTATGGAATTTATAGAATTAATTCCGCAAATTATTTGTCTTGTTTTTTTTTAAATATATATTGCATCTACCTAACAGAATAGGTATTGGTTTACAGAAAATAAAAATCACTACTATAGGATAGTGATAATGCGATATTGTCAAACTATTCAATATAACATAAATAATAAAATTAAAATATATCAAATAGAGTGAGGAAAAATTTAGAAATGTATCTCGCTATTTCTATATTTTCCGCAATGTGTTTGTTAGTCAAATAGTGTACGGAAAAATGTAGAAAAATATCTCGCTATTTCTATATTATTCCACACTGTATTTGTTAGTCAAATAGAGTGCGGAAAATGTGTAAAATAACTCACAAAGTCTTCTTCCCCATCAAAAACATGAGGAGATCCACGAAGTAAGCTGGTAGCATGTGTGTCAGCCACAGCGCGAGGGTGTGCCAGAATAACGAGCTCTTGGCGGAGCCGCCCGGGTACCACAGACACACTGAGAACGGGAACTCCTGCACGTGCACGCGACCTGCAAAAAACCTGGATCCTACAGCTGGATTTCTAATGAGCTACCGCTGGATGTCTATATATCTATCATATATTACAAAAATGCGGTAATTTAGTTTTTTTTAATCAAATTGTTTGATGTTTAATGATTTATTTTATTTTATATTAATAATAAATTGACCATTAATTTACGCTTAATCATAAAATATATGCACAAGAATTATATTAAAATAATAATAATAATAGTTAAAATAATTGTTTACCCATATCGAGAGCTTGACCCCAAGTTAGTGGGTTGTGACCGGACTGGGTGATGTTACAAATTCTAACCTCTTTAGGCCTGAAAAAAAAATCAATAATAAAAAAATCGAGCATCGAAACCTCCTTGGATATAACATTTTCATAAAAAAAAAGTCGAACCCGCACTCCACCACCGGCAGTGTAACCACTGAGCCACCGTGACTTACTTCTCGATAGCGGTGAGGTATCCCAGCAGGATGCAGGCGTTGACGGCGAGATCCACGGGAACCACGTCCGCGTCGAAGGACGGGTCGCAGTGCATGGTGCGGATCACACCTGGGATGGGTTTTGGGTTTATGGGTTTTTTTTTGTATGTATGTTTTTGTGTTTTAAGGTCTCAATGTAACTTTAATGTTTTCTTCTAATTAATCGCGGATTATTTACTTTTTGTTCGACCGAGAATCGAATCTGGGACCATAAAATCAAAGAGGTTATCAAATGTAATTAAAAATATACATATACTAAATTCTATTAAAAATTTAGGTAAAAAAATACACATGCTGTTACTATTTGGGGATAGTAATACGCTAAGTTTTAGTGGTTTTTATATTTACCTTTCCCCGCTCCCACTAACAGTCCCGTGGGACCGTTGAGGTTGTCCACCCACCCTGCTAGGGGCTCCTTGTGAGCTGCGGTCACTGAGACAAACAGACAAAAACATATATATATATATATATATATATATATATATATATATATTTATACACACATATTTCTATTGCTTACGAAAATTCCTTATTAAGGGGGGGAGTCATTTAATGAAGGAGATTATTATATATATGTATGTATGTTTATATTTAGGCGTAATAAATTAATATAGCTTATGAAATGTCATTATTTTATTATATTTTTATCACAAAAAAAATTACATATCAAATAATAAGGTTAGACAAGATAGCTCAGTTTATACCGCTGTATAATATCCTTGGAGTCATAGATTCGAATTTGATTAATAAATTTTATTATAGTTAAATAGTAAATATTGTATCTTTTTATATCTTTAAGAATGTCTTTTTATATCTTTAAGTGTATTTTACCAATGGAGGGTCGTGCGATGACGATGGGGTACTTCCCCTCGTTCTGCGCCACCAGGTCCTCGGTCAGGGACTTGGTGTACGCGTAGGTGTTGGGCTGAGGGTCTATTAACCTGGAATATTATTGATTAATTTTAATTTATTATTAAGAAAGGATTTTTTTATATATATAAAACAAAATTGTATGTTTGTAATTCCAAATTATTATTTTTTACTAAATATATATGAGGGAGTAATACATATATTTTTTTAATTTGTTTGTCTGTCTGTTTGGTATTGGTAATCTCAGAAACGGCTGGACCAATTTTAAAACTACTTTCAATGGTGGATAGGTAATGTTATAAGTAACAGGCTACTTTTATTTTAGAAAACATTGTACGCAAAGTCATGGGTGAAGCTAGTTAATGACATAAATGGAATATTTTTATTATAGTCTACATCATTAAAAAGTAAAAATATATATATTTTTTTAAATATGTATATATTACTATTACCCTATAAGCTATATGATAAATACATACTTGGGCTGCAAGTAAGTGAGGAGGTCGTCGTCCATCCACTTGACGCACTCCATGACGTCCTGGGGGCGGTGCCGCGCGGGGTACAGGCGCTCCTCCAGCACGCGCACCTCGCAGCGGCAGTACGACGTGGACACGTGGACGAACACCTTATATACATATATATATATATATATGATCATATCTTTTTAAATACCAAATAAAATAATTATAATTGTGTTGATAAATCTTTATGTAGTTTTTTTTATAAATTACGTACGTATTTAGAAGAGGGAGGTGTAGACTAAATAGTCATTTCTTACAACTACCGGGAGAAGGAGGGTCAAAAAATCTGATCTTACGTACATTTTTTAATTTATTTAAATTTTTTTTTCAATATGGATACTAAAATGTTTCTTGGCAAAATTGGGCTAATTTATTAATATTATGGTATTAAGTGAATAAGATTTATTACTTAGAGATAATATTTACTGAAGAAACGTTCTATTTTATAGATATGTAAGGGCAGTCATTATAATCTTATAAAATATTACTATAGGGGGAGAAAGTTGGCTCCCATTTCTTTTAGGTAAGAAACTTAAAAAAAGTAAACTTGTGTAGGTCACTGACCTCAAGTTTTTTCATCCCATCAGCTAGTTTGAGCACCTTACTGGTCCCGAGGGTGTTCATGTTCACAGCGTCCCGGATGAACATGTCGAACCTGGAATATTTGGTTACAAATACAAATATATTGTTGTTTGAGATAGTTTGATTACAATTTTTTTTTTATTAGTATACTTTTTAAGATACGTCGGTATAAATTATATCTTACTTAAAATATTTTTGCAATATGACAGTTGGTTATATGAAAAAAACATTAAAAAATAAATAAAATTTGTCGTGGTTATTATGAATTAAGTTTTTATATAAATAATCATTACAATTAAAATATACCTAACATGCCCAATGAAGTCAGACGCAGTAATAAGTTATGAATAATGTTATTTTTAATGAATAATAAAACAAATTAATTATTTACCTGACACAGGCGGCGCAATGATAAACCATTTGGGTTTCATTTTGTAATAAATCCCAATCTTCTATAGATATTCCTAGATCGTCTTTTAAAATGTCTCCAGCTATAACTTGGAGCTTATCAAAACACTTTGGCGACCTCTCTTGGAGATTGTCGAAAACCTGCAAATTGGTTTTAACAATAGATGGCGCTGTTTTCAATATTCATATATACAATTTTTTACGTATTTTAATTATTTTAAATATTGTTTATTTATTTTATATTTTAATACAGTATTACCTTCGATTATTTAAAATATTATAACAGTATAAGAAAATTTAATTTATTACTTGTATTTATTATATTACCCGGCAATTAAAATAGTCGTCAAGTCGCTCTTTCGTACTTTGTCCTTTCTTCGGTCTCATTAACAAATATATTTTCTTTATATCTGGACAGCATCGTAGTAACTTTTCCACCAATACTTTTCCCATAAAACCCGTACCACCAGTGAGAAAAATTGTTTTCTCCTTGTAGAACTCGGCAACGCCCATAGATGGCGTCATTTTCAATATTTCTTCTGGAACAATTATTATATTTATTATTATTTTAAATTATTTTAAAATACAACACTTAAAAATATCTACACAATAAATATATTTTCTATATTATATATTGATAAAATCTACAATAATATGTTTACATATTTTTTTATTTAGTACATTAATTTAAATATAGATGGCGCAAAATTAAAAATATAATCTCGTCTCGACCTCTAATAATAGTAGGATGCGAAAAGAAAATGTTCATTGAATTAAGTTCAAGGTAATTTTTACTACGTGTGTGAATGTAGGTTACTCGTTTGATTATTGTGTAAGTAATTTATTTATCCTTGACATTTTTAAATAACTTTTATATATATATTTGGTAATGCGTTAGCAATTTGGGTTTTTTGTTAATTATATAACGGGAACACTATTGGGATTTTATCTTTAAGTGTTTTGATAAAATATTAAGTTTCATTTTTTAATAACTTTATGTAACTCATAATCGACCTGTAGGAATCGGTCCTTATGGAAGTGAACCTCAAAATGGAAGGGATGGTTGATGTAAGACACCACGTGTACCTTTGAAAACATGACTTATTATTATAGCATTTAGAAAGAATCTACACCCTTAATAAATCAGAATTATATGTATATTAAAAAAAAAAGATATTTCGTATTCAAAGAACACGTGATTTTGGGGGGAGGAGTCATTTAAAACCAAATGATTCATAAAAAGGATTAAAAAAAAAAAAAAAAATTAACATAACAATAAACGTTTTTAAACAACAGCAAAAAAAACAATTCTAAAATAAAAATAATAATAAAAAAACACTTTAAATTTAAATATAAATATATAAACAAAATAAGGTTATATATTTGTTAGGATATATTGAATTAAAATGTTCGCTTCAATGAACAAAAACACTTGACTATTGTATATATATGAATATAACGACCGCTTATCAAACATTACGTAAACTATTATACTATTAGTGCTTTGAAGAAGAAAATGTATCTAGAAAAGGAATATATTACCTAAGTACTTAATCAATGAGATATTTTCCAAACTGTTCGGAAAATAGCATATAGAGGCGTATTTTCCAAACAGTTTGAAAAATAAGCCTATATATTCACTATATAAAATATCAACAATACTATATATATACATAATATCAACACCTTGAATAATAAGAAAGTCTTTTTTTTTTTTGACAAAGTGAACTTAAATATGTAATACACAGAGAAAAGAGGTTATATTTTTGTAAGCACTTATTTAAAGCCAAGGTTAGATTAATATATATATATTATTATATATATAATATAAATATAGAAAATATCGTGTACAAGTATTTTTCCGTTTAACGTTTGCATTGTCTATAATTCTCTAGTTCTCTGGGGATAAGATAATAAACAGATAAATTTCCATAAAATATAAGGAAAAACAATTATTAAAAAAAAAACAACTCGCATCAGAATCATTAATAGTGCGGTTTTACAAACATATAATTAACTGACACAAAGCTACACTCGCAAACAGACACACACACACACACACACACACACACACACACACACACATTTGATTGAGTCCGACATCCCACGTACTTACATAAACTCTAGATACGTAAATGTATTTTTTAAAACCTCTAGAAAAGACAAAAAAATCACACACATCAGTTCAGCAGAATACATCATTTCAGCAGAATGCATCAGTTCAGCAGAATACATCATTTCAGCAGAATGCATCAGTTCAGCAGAATGCATCATTTCAGTAGAATGTATCAGTTCAGCAGAATGCATCAGTTCAGCAGAATGCATCATTTTAGCAGAATGCATCATTTCAGCAGAATGCATCAGTTCAACAGAATGCATCAGTTCAGCAGAATGCATCAGTTCAGCAGAATGCATCATTTCAGCAGAATGCATCATTTCAGCAGAATGCATCAGTTCAGCAGAAGGCATCAGTTAAGCAGAATACACCACTTCAGCAGAATACATCACTTCAGCAGAATGCATCATTTCAGCAGAATGCATCAGTTCAACAGAATGCATCAGTTCAGCAGAATGCATCAGTTCAGCAGAACGCATCATTTCAGCAGAATGCATTAGTTCAGCAGAAGGCATCATTTCAGCAGAATGCATCAGTTCAGCAGAATGCATTATTTCAGCAGAATGCATTAGTTCAGCAGAAGGCATCATTTCAGCAGAATGCATCAGTTCAGCAGAATGCATCATTTCAGCAGAATGCATTAGTTCAGCAGAAGGCATCATTTCAGCAGAATGCATCAGTTCAGCAGAATGCATCATTTCAGCAGAATGCATCATTTCAGCAGAATGCATTAGTTCAGCAGAATGCATCAGTTCAGCAGAACGCATCATTTCAGCAGAATGCATTAGTTCAGCAGAAGGCATCATTTCAGCAGAATGCATCAGTTCAGCAGAATGCATCATTTCAGCAGAATGCATTAGTTCAGCAGAAGGCATCATTTCAGCAGAATGCATCAGTTCAGCAGAATGCATCATTTCAGCAGAATGCATTAGTTCAGCAGAAGGCATCATTTCAGCAGAATGCATCAGTTCAGCAGAATGCATCATTTCAGCAGAATGCATCATTTCAGCAGAATGCATTAGTTCAGCAGAATGCATCACTAACCACTACACCAATAGACTGTTAATTAACTACCACTAAATGTTAAGAGGGCTTATATTAATATTATAAAGAAATAGTAGATATATTTGTGTGTAGGTTATTATATTACATTTTATATTTTATCGTTTCTTCAAGTAACTATTTGGAAGAAGTCGTGCGGGCGGAGTCGCATGCAAAAGTTATGTCTGAACCGGGAATTGAAGGCACGATGTATTGAAGGTTTTGAGAATACATAACAATGAGTCGACTGATGTAAATAAGTTAAATGATGTCATAAGGACAACGCAGCATACAGATGGTTATGTAACATTTGTATGTATGTATATATATATATATATATATATATATATATATATATATATATATATATATATATATAAAATCCTTTGTTTGTTTGAACATCTTTATATTTTTGTAGGGTTAATAAAACTGACAAGACATTTCTTGGGAATTGTTTTTTAGTTTAAATATTTAGTAAGTTACAATAATTCAAATTCAAAATTTTCTCTTTATTGAATCTCTTTATTGAAGGCATTTATACGTACTTTTGATCAATTATTACATTAAAACGTTAATGTAGTCAGTCTGTGAGTACCTAAGCTACTAACTCTGAATACTGCTCTGAGAAGAGACAGAAAGTCAACAATTGTTCTTAACTTAATTTAACAATGTTTTTTATATATTATAAAATCAACCATGCAAACGAGTCAACAAAGTTCAAGTAATTTTAATAAATTAAAAATCAATTGAATGTTATAATAAGATTTATTTAATAATACACTTTTATTTTTAAATATAATATTAAGAAAAGTAAGGTGTAAGTCATCTTGTGGAATTTTGTTATATATTCGTATACCCATGAAGGATTTAACTTTTTGAAGACGAAATTTAGACTCTTTATAATTTAATTCTTTTTAAAAATAAGTAAAATAGTAGTTATTCTAGTATTCTCTTGGTACGATTTACTTTAATTCCAATTTGTTTTCAAACGATTATGACTATATACAATATTATAAATTAATAAGTTAAAAGAGTGTTTATGGAATATTTAGACGGTTCTTCCCCTGTACTTAACTCTGAAACCGTGCAACGAGCCTGACTAAGAACTATTTAAGAATAAATTTGTCGCCTTTTAAACTTATTTCACACGGAAATGTGAATAAATATTTTTATTAAGATGTAAACGCAGTCTGGTGGTAAGTATATAGAAGAAATGATGAATATTGAATAGGGAGATGTAATATTTATTCTAAACATATCAAATATGCCAAATAATAAACTAACATTTAGAACAAAAACAAAAAAAAATTTCTTCCCGAAATAAGAGCCTCTCCGGACTGTATCTACAGATTTTCAGTCACCACCCTTAAGAAGGGCGATAGTATTGCCAGAAATTGTAGACAATTTATAACTAAAACTAATAACTTTATTATTCTTCTAGAATCTTCTTGAAGTCGCACTTTTAGGGGTCCTTCTGAGGAAGAAGGTGAAGGAACCACATCGTGATATATTAGAAACTATTCAAAACATTACTGCACACATGGTTAATTTATAATAATTATTATTCACGATTGTTTTTATCTGATCCATGGAAATTTAACCCCTATATTATAATGTTAAGGATTATAATCGTTTATCAATAATATTATATTATAATTTATACGTAGGTAGTTTGTAAAACGTATGTTTTATTGCCACTAATTTGTTGCATATAATTTAGATGCGGTTACAAAAAGGCGGAGGTAATAATCGGTAATCGGATAATACATTGACCACTAAAACTATAGACATAGGAGATATTAAAAATATTATTTATATTATATTTGATAATACAGGAAAACAAAATGTACTAATGATATCTTTTGACTTCCATTATAATCAGGGACATGGGAATATATAATTTCCTTGTTTATATAAATTATTTAGTTAATAACATACGAGGCTTATCAATTATATATCAAAACTTGAACTTCAGTAAAACAATGCAATCATGATCTGGTGAAATACAGTTGGCGTGGGAGTGTTGCGTTTGTATTGTTAGAATTTTGTTGTAATATCACTGATGTTAATTAAAATCAATCATAAAGTTAGACTCCTAACATATAATTACGATCGGGACTCGAATTTGCGATATCTAGGTAATCGTTTCGTTAATAGACAATAGTCATCCCCCTTCCCCCCCCTTTTTTATTATATTTCAGTTAGGATAATTATTTTGAAGAATTATTACAGACAAGTCATTAGAACGGAGATATCAAGTGGTTCTACATTTTACAATAATATTAATTTATATAAATACATACTTTTAAACTCCGTCTCATTTTTTATATGGAAAAACCCCGGTTCCATTGAATATACATTTTTTATTTGTAATGGTCTCATGACAGGCACATTTATAAGCTTCTCTGGTGTTATTATTTTTTGACAGATCTGCAGCACAAAGTGCAATGGCTCCTAAAGGGCAATAACTTTTATTAGTCACTTAATATCATTATTATTATGCAAGGTTGTAATTGAAATCGAAATATTAAGAAAACCCATTATATTTTTATCGTAGTTATTTGAATATAAAACAGAGGTGCAAAAATACTAAGAAAACACATAAGTTATTAAATTTTTTCTTAGTTATTTGAATATAAAACAGAGGTGAAAAAAATACTAAGAAAACACATAAGTTATTAAATTTTTTCTTAGTTATTTGAATATAAAACAGAGGTGAAAAAAATACTAAGAAAACACATAATTTATTAAATTTTTTCTTAGTTATTTGAATATAAAACAGAGGTGAAAAAAATACTAAGAAAACACATAATTTATTAAATTTTTTCTTAGTTATTTGAATATAAAACAGAGGTGAAAAAAATACTAAGAAAACACATAATTTATTAAATTTTTTCTTAGTTATTTGAATATAAAACGGAAGTGAAAAAAATACTAAGAAAACTCATAATTTAATTAATTTTTTTCTTAGTTATTTGAATATAAAACAGAGGTGAAAAAAATACTAAGAAAACTCAAATTTATTTTGTTTTTTTCTGTTTGGGATCACGTTATTTAAATGTTTTTTGCCGAATTATTATAATCGAAGTATAATTATATGATTGGTAACTGATACGTGGTAGGAAGTTACAAATCGATTTATTCCAATAATAATATATTATACTTATAATTATATTATAAAAAATGGTGTTATCAGTTGATTTGTTTCTCTATTTTTATTATGGGTTATGTTTTTGGAACTAACGTGTTCGTCATAGAGAACCCGAAATGGATTTTAAAATGTCTGCCTGTCTGTTTGTTCGCGTATCACGCTAAAACTACTTATTGTATTATGTTCAAATTTGGTGTATATGTCCATTTTTGTCTCGGTCAAGATACTTTTGGCTTCGATTTTTTTTCATATTCACGGAAAAACACAAACAATGATTATACAACAAAAGTGAACATAGTGTAATAAAATATGGTGGGAGATTTTTAAAACATAATGAATGCTTTTCTCCCGGAAATAATCATGTGTGTGTGTGTGTGTGTGTGGCATAGACAGACATATCATCACTGTTTTTCCGTCTATGTATATATATTGTAGGAACAAAAGTTTAATTATAATACCACTATATTAAAAACTATTAAAAATAGTGTTAAATTTGTATATAATATTAATATTATTATTTGAGTCTAGTTAGTTATGAGTTAGCATTGCCATCTAGTGCGACAGTATGCATAGCGAAAAGGACTTTATCACCAATAAAATAAAGTCCCCTTTCTATTGAGTACTAAAGCTGTTGGAATTAAGGTTTCCTTGATTGGAACGATAGTTAGGGACAATTAAATTTTTTTAGGGATGAAATAGTGTATTTGATATTAATTAATGAAAACAAAGAGAGTCGCAGGCAACATGTAGTATCTAATCAACTAGAGCGTGAGAGAGTTAAAGAGACAGGGGGATTCTTTTTTACTACCATTGTTAGTACTCATTTGATTCTAGGCTCTAACTTTGTAGCTCTGCCCACGACTTCACTTACGTGGAATGTTTTAACAGAGTTACTCCTCATAACATTAGCTATCCTTTGAAAATCCTGTTAAAATCGGTCCAACCGTTTCAGAGCTTACTCGGACCAAACAGACAAACAGAAAAAAATTAAATATTAATATTATAGGTAACGTATATATTCACATATGCATTAAATGAAAGTTGTTAATTTGGGATTACAAACAGACACTTAAATTTTATTTATATGTATAGATTACTTGAACAGATTAAAACAATATCCCAGATTGAAATCAACTTAAGATTTAAACTAAATCAAGTAAATAATTGGCAATGAGAACTGACGAAAACATATTTTATACAATGTTTAATATAAAAATTGGATCAGGATCGATTATTAATTTCGGATTATTCTAAAAGCGATCAGTGATATTATAAACATATCATATTTATAACGTATTATTATTAAAGTTGTAATGTATTTTTAATGGTGCTATGTTTTTTTCCAATATTAATCATAAATAAATAATAAAAATAACATTAAATATTATTCCAATATTACAATGATATTAACCGACTGCGAAATGGGATATTTGTAATTTTTTATTATTATTTTTTTAATTAGTATACAGTTAGCCCTGGTGTTACTGTGTCACACTTGCGTTAGGTCCCTTGAAATATTGGACCTGAAGGGACTGGGCTAGGACGTTGTCTGGAAGGGATTTTTAAGTTATCCAAATAATTCTGTTTTAATTGATTTTGTAATTATATTAATTTTATATATATGTAGTTAAAAATATAATTCATAACAACATTTCAAAAGTTAATAAGTATTTTTTATTTAACAATAATTTGTTATAGATATATACATATATAATATATCACAATAACAGTCATAAGTCTTTAAATTTTAAATGATTTTCAAGATATCGTTGGTGCAGTGGTTAGTGTGCCTGACAGCATTGAAGTTCGTGGGTTTGGATCCAGGATAAGCTATATAAACTGAAAATACCATTTATTCAATTTAAACACTTATTTTAATTATTTGTATTTCAAAAAATAAAAAAAAATGTCTCAAGTCAGTCAAATATTAATTGCTTTACGAGGCCGTCAATTAATCAACTGATGGTTATTTATCAACCTTTCACCCCCCCCTTCTTCCCCTTGGTGAGGTTTTAAATTACCCCTCCCCTACAAAAAATCACGGGTATCTTTTATTATGTTGCTTTATTGTTTTTTCATATCTTCTTCAAGTGTAATTATTATTTGAGTTTACTGTCATTAAAGGGTTTTTGAGTGGCATTAAACTAGTAAGCAGAGTATGGTGTACTACACTCCTCCAGAGTCTTTGAGATGTTTTCCTAAAGTCTCCTTTCAAGTCTCATATTATTAAAGGATAGTTATAGGAAAAAGATTCTTTATTCTAAACTAGCAAGAGTAACGCATGGTCATTTGTTTGTTACGATTTTACTTCTGGAGGCACTTTAGGCCCCTCTTTTCAAGGGCGGGTCTCTGGACCCGTCCATTCCACCGGTGGCGCTGTCATGGCCATGGCTAACAGCAGAGACATACACACAAAAAAAAAAACAAAAAAAAAAAACGATTTTACTTGACTTGCAATCGACATCCATGTTACCAGGAATACAGTAAAGGACTTTCGACCAGAAAAAATAATTTCCCGGATATAAAAATAACTTTAAGCGCAGACAAACCCACTCACAAGAGCTAGTTACATATATGATTAAAGGAGTATTCTGTTACTAAAACAATATTATAAATTCCTACTGGTATGATGTTTGTCTGTAATTATTACGTATTCCCCTTGTCATTTTATATTTGCATAGATCGTGAGCATATACGTGAGGAGGTAACAAATTATGTTTAACTTCACGAGCAGTTCCGGGTTATTTGTACTGTATAATAAAATAATAATATTTGATGTTGTAAAATAAATATATGATTTAGGTTAGAGCATTGAGGAGTTTTTGACAAAATTATTTTTAATAAAAAAAATTCTGCTTTTAAATATATATTATGAACGATTTCAGGACGATTGGAAGAGAAAATATAAACAAAGTCGGGGGATGAGCTAGTATATTAAAAAATTCAAACTGTTTCAAATCCAAATTTGACAGTAGAAGTACTTCTCATAATCGGATTGGATTCAGATGGGATGCGGTGTTAAAAAGCCTAAGAGTTCCTTAAAACATACTAACATTAAATGTATGTAAAAATAAAATAGATGATAGAGAGAGATATATCTGTTTCTCTCATTCACTATATACATATATATGCCATATGAAAAATTATTGTTAAACAACATTTCTTCACTCGGAGGTTCAACATTTTTAAAATACATCTTTGAGCAAAATTACCTATTTTTTCTTATTATTTAGAACGATAAAACTACTGGTGCTTAATAACTTAAAACTTTTTTGTGAAAACTACACTTTTTAAAGTTCTTAACTTACGCGTCATGGCATAACATAACAAAGACTCCATGGATACTATTTTAAATAATTAATAATTAATATAATGTTGTAATATTGACATTTGACACTCATTAATTACGGCAGATCAAACAAGAGGTCGTCATACTATGATAATGTTTAATTTTTTTATTATTACTCAGTAAATATAATACATTGTGTACATAACAAACACATATATAGTTTTATGTGCTTTTACATAATAAAATATTTTTTCATACATACTAAAATATATAATATAATTAAAATATAACTTGTTCTAGGTGTTAAAAGTGTTGAATATTTAAGTTAATTTAAAAGTGAAAACATCTTTATATGAATTAACTATGAAGTGTACAAAGTGAATGAAGGAAAAGAGAAATAAATATTTCGTATAAAAATAATTAGTAAATAATTAGTAAAATAATTGTATGAAAAGTATAATAGCAATTTTTTTTATATTAATTAAATGACAAATTATTAATTTTTTGTTATAGAAAACTAAAGTGTTTTATTGTATTATTTATTATTTTTATTATTAAATATACATATATTTAGGAAATAATGAAGTAATAATTTTAATACAGGGATAAGTTCAGACTTTTTATACATAAAAATGAGATGAATTTGTATACACAATATTTCTTGAATCAAATTTCTTCGTCTTTAATACATAATACTGACATCAAAACGATATCTTTGTCTGTTTGTTTGATCTATCAAAATCTATTGATACTAAAAAGTATGAGTAAAAACTCAGAATGGTTATCTAATTCTTAAAGATAAACTGAACAGTTGGTTATATATATGAAATAAAAAAATATGGATTTGTATATATTTGGAAATGATTGCTTATAAGTTAATGACGAGAGCAGACAAAGTCATTGTGAAAAGCTAGTTCATAACATGATATATATATATATGTCAAATTCGGACATTATATATATATATATAATGTCCGAAATTAAACAAGCTACGTGTGAAGTTACGTTAAGCAACACCAAGCCTTGAAACATGCTGGGAGTGGACGCGGCAGGAACGGACAAGATCAAATTAATATATTTATTAAATGATCAAATAATATTTAATAAATTTATTTCTGTCGAGTTGAATATAAATAATAAAGTACTAAATAATAATCTCATAGTTATTTCAGTTCGAGTCTTTTTCATGTATGTAACAAGTGTGTATTTATAAAAGAATTAACTTAATATAATAATTATTATATTATTAATATAATTAGTAATATAATAGTTTTTCTGTAGTTGTGTAATGTTTCTGCAATAATTGTCATAACGTTAATGTCTTCAAATAATCGTTAACGGTGATAAAGTAATTAATTTGTAAAAAATATTGCAATCATTATAGTAATTGTATAATTTTATGATGCTATTGTTTTTATATTGTTTTATGTATATATGTATAATATATAATGTATATATCCATTCAACCCCAACCCACTCAATGTCGTAACACATCTTAATAAGCGAATTCTTTACGAAATAATCAAATCATATTCACTTTTTCAAATTTCACAATCCCAAGGTCATATAAAAAAGTAGTTTAACGTCAAAAGATATATCAATATATGTCTGTTCACAGTTATTAAATTATTATATCTAAGGATTTATAATTAAATAATAATTGAATTTAAGATTTCAATTAATCTTTTGCATCGTAAAAAAAATAACTTACCCTCATTATAATATAATAATTTTAATAATATATTGCAATCACACAATAAATAGGATAATATAAAAATAGCACATTAAGAAAATATAGTAACACAAAAATGACTCACCGTTCCACTACACTACCGCACTCCACTAACTCTCACACAAGAATGGTTGTCACTAAAAGCAGACACATAATGTAATGTCAGATCAGATTTTTTAAATATCACCAGTTAAGTTAAATTATATTAATCACACAAACGATCAGCCATTACTATTTCTCTGTATGTTTCGTTTGCGTTTTTTTTTTTTAATAACAAAAAATGCCGCGATAATTTCTCATTTGACAGCTGTCAAGGAGGTTTTATTAGGAAATTAAATGATTTTTTTTTATCAATATTTATTATTTTATATTTGTTCTTATACTGTTAAGTAATAAATGTAATTAATTTGAATTTAATGGCGTCTTGTTGTCTACTTCAATTCATATTATATTTTTTATAGTAATAGTTTTTGACCGCAGCTTAACTCGAAACAAAAGAAAACTGAAAAAAAAATTTTGTTATATTACTTTAACGCTTGACTTTAACTTTTTCAGTGGGAGACTAAATTCAGCCGGCGATTTTGTTTGCACTTCCCGAGTCAAATCTTAAGTTGTCTATCACCACATAATACATACAAACCCAAAAAAATCGGTTTTATTGTAATTAAATTCCTAACCAATAATTGTTTCCCGCGAAAATGTGTTATTTTTCCGGGACACAAAGCATGTGCTAACTTTATTACAATCCAATTGCAATTGCAATGATAGTCCAAATTAGTTATTGTCCAGTGGCACTGCGATAATTTTGCCGAATTAAGTGGATGTATTATGTTGAGAGAGCTATAACTTATAACTATACAAATCTATTTAAAAATCGAAAGGACGAACACGACAAATAGGCAAATAAAACATTATTTTTAAAGGTGCATTTTGCAACATAAACTGAACAAGTAACTATAAGCTTTTTCAAAAATATATTATATTAGAACATTGCAAATAAGGTAATATAAATTGTCCATCACATCCATACTGAGAGATGGCGAGAGATACAAAATATTGAAGTATAAAAAGAGAGAGATGTCATCCTTCTCTCACTTGCCTCATTAGAACGTAGTCGGTCGAGCCAGCCCGTATACGAGCTACAACCCTACTATTAACCTATTATTACTGTTATATTGTCTAACCATCTAGATATCTAGGTATGCAATTCTAGATTAATCAACAATGGCATTCTAGATAGCTCATTGATTAACAAAACAATACCGCAATGGGAAAAAATAGAAGCACATGACGTCATCAGTCAATTAAGGTTTACGTAATATTGGATACTTAGCGGTGATTAGGGTTTACCTAATTATTAAATAATATAATATATAATACAGTGTTTGTCCTGTTACTTCTCTTGTTTTTATGTTTTTTAAAGGTTTTTGTGGTAATTCATCTTTTGTTATTAGTTTATGAGATTTTCTTTTTTTCATAGTCGTGAAACATTGAAAAGATAAAAAATACTTAAAAAGATAATATACTGAGATTTTTAAAAGATAAATTTAGATATATAAAGTACTAATGAAGAAACAGTCTCATCTCTCATTATATGACGCTAAAGTTAATAATTCGAAGCAATCATGAATGGGTTACTTCATTATATTATTAGTATACCTTTTACCTGTGGTTTTGCTTGCATTATTGATTTTCTAGATAAATGGTGACTATTTTTAGTCAAACTGTCAGTTTAATCAATAATCAATGTGCTAAAACAGAATAAAAAATTAATTTAGAATAATTAAATATTTACAAATATTACTAAAAATACATAAAAAATCACTTTTGCTAAATAATTTAAAAATATAGTTAATGAAAAAAATAATAATTGTTAATTAATAGTAATTTTATAGTATTAACAATTTTGTAACATTTAAGAATGTTACAAAATAAAAAAAACAGAAAGAAACAGATGTAATTAGCAACAAAACTCATTAGATTGTTATCTTATCTCTACACCTATCTTTTGAACCCGTGAAATCTGGTGTTTCATGTGCATGCATATGCATGTTTAATTAGAATAAGAAACTTACATTGACTCAGCATTCAGACAGAACTAAGACCCTTAACCTTAACCTGATGCTGTTCTATTCTTCAGAACATTGGGGAAGTAAAGAGTAGAAAACGGAGATATATTCTAGGACTTATCATATCTCAAACGGTATCACCATCGCGCTGATCTCTTTTCCACCCACAAATGTTATCTTCTACCAATGACGCTCTTGTGCTTTGGTTTGGTTTAATATATATGTTCAAAATTGGGGACTACGAATTTGACAACGACGAAAATAGAAAAAATTTGGGTCTAAACCGTGCTCAAACTTTTCACATATGCGTTCTTTGACTTATAGTATTATATTATAGACATATGGGCCATATTAACATAATGTGTCCAGGGCCTTTAATAGGTTAAAGACGACCCGGTCCGCTATAACTGCTGACGTACCGGAACAGGAAAGGCATCATAGGAGTATTATTAATATCATTTTAAATACCTCAGTGTAAATTTGTTCCACTACTCCTTCCGTTATACTAAATACTTTAAAATAGACTATTATGAAACAAAAATTAATTGGTAAAATCCAGTACCTACTCCTTAAAACAGAGAGTTTTTGATTTTGACAGTTGAATACTGATATTTTTTTTCAGAACTGAAATACTACCTGTTAATTTTATATTTATCAGCCGGTAACATCATAGCGTTTCACAATTTTATGTAATAGTGATATCCAAGTGACATCGAGTATTATCATGACACGTTAGCATTAACTCTCATATGACTCATGTATGACGTAGCTATGACATCCTGTATCATTATGTCATTAATATTCCATAATAGGAATAAGAGTATCTATTTTTAATTCTCCTAAGGTGTTAAGTATGTAAAAATAAAAATAAAATCTCCTAATTTTTTTATGTCATATATAAGTCAAAAGACGACTACGACTTCAGTATCAGAGATGTATGAATGCTATATTACATAAGATATACGTAAATCCAATAAATAATAAAAATATTTATTCGACAAGATGAAAACGATAATTGCAAAATGAATGAGTGACCATAGGAGATTTTTGTATTCCACTAGCTTTACGATGGCGCACCCTGCTTCATGATTGGTCCCCAGCATTATTAAAATTTTATCTTAATGCATTCCGAATCAAAGTAACTTAGTAAGATGGGGCAAAACCACCGAAAAATCTTGCAACATCTGTGGGGAGGCCCTAGGAACCGCGAAACACTTGCTAATAGGGTGTAGGATACTTTTAAATAGAGGTAAATACTCGCGTCGCTACGATAAAGTATTAGAAATCATACGAGAAGCAGTTAGTCTTTCTGAAGCAAGAGCACAGAAACGTAATGCAAAATCCCCGGGGATGTTTGTGTGTCGTCATCTAAGCTGAACTTATTCCTGTACTCAAAACAACTAAGGCGCGTTATACTTGTGGAGCTTACTGTAACAAACATAGCCAAAGATCATACATTTAAGCTTAACAAGTATTACGAACTATATAACGAACTGATCAGAAATTAATTTATAGTTAATTTGTACGCTGTAGAAGTAGGAGCGAGAGGTATAACAGCAAAATCTCTTTAGAACCTTTCAGGAACAATCATCATTTCATTTCTAGAACGTATTTCAAAGATGGCTTTAGTAGGTTCTTTTGATATTTGGTTAGTTAGGGAGAGGAGCGTGAACAGTGAAGGTGGACGTGTATGCGCATAATAAAGGGGCTCCTTAAACCTACACCTGGGTCGCAAGTCCCAGGCATTGGTTGCGCTCTTCTTCTTACAACGCGATGGGCCCGGCACCCGCACGGTGAATCCATGAAATGCTAAGAAGATTCCTCTCATCACCATGATATGTATCTTACGTCTATATGATGCATTTTTGACATCAAATAGCTGTTAATGATAATAATTGCGTAGAAAAATGTATAATTTATTATAATATTTCCTAAAATACATTCATTAGTCAGTCTTGTCTATATTTTATATTATCTTTATGATTTAAATCATTCCAAATATATTTGTAATTTCGTTTAACTAAATCTTGATATAATTCAGTCAAGTTGATTTTGTATCCATTCAGAATGTATGTGACATTTGTATTTTGTAATATCATGTAATATAGTAATGCCTATTTGGTTTGTTCGTTTTAATTATCAATAGTACCTGCTAATGGTATTGTAACCCTCTTATGGTTACTTATTGATAGATACCCTCAAATATCTTCCTATACATTAATACCTGGAATTCATTGATAACTCAAAATATAATTTTTTTTATTTGTTAATTGGATCGAGATTGATTGATTATTAATTTCATTCATAAGAGATGATCGGAGTGCAATATATAAACCTAGCTGCTAGCCACCCTTCCTCCTCCCCCTCTTTATCCTTTCTCCCCAAATATAAAAATATTCTCTTAATGTCATTAAAACAATGCCATGAAAAATTACGATAAAAAAAATAAGTATATTAATTATATTAATTATTCATAGACACACATATAATATCTTTTAAATATATATAATTTCTAGGACATTCATTACATGTACTCATATCATACTAAAGACCAATTTAAACAGGGTTTTGTAAGCTTGTATAGTGTTAGATTACCTGTCAATTTCAGAATCTAGACTTGAATATTGTAAATACTGCAATAAAATACTAACGGACAGTACATTAGTTTCTGTTAAAGGAATCCTAATTAGGTAATAAAATTCTAGAATTATTTAAACATGTCTGAACATGCGTTACACATAAATATTATATACATATTTTTATCACAAGGTTGATAGTCTTAGGCACTATTGCTTTAAATTTTTTGTGAGCTCTTTCATTTAAAAATAACCTTCAACATGCGTATTATTTGTATTAGTTAATCTTGACGTTTAAAAACCTGCCATTAATGACAAACCCTGAGTATATTTGACACGGATACGTGTTGCAAAACAATATAGTAATTAGTCTTACGCAAAAATAAACTTGCATTTCATGTGGTTGCCCAACGGTCAATTAATAATGACATATTCGCTATCTGATAACAGATGGCGCTGTAATAAATTTGCCGTAATTTGACTTATTTTTTGCTATTGACAGATAGATGTCACTTTTCAAACGCCATCTTACAACGAATTACGGCAGCTTTTCTTGGAATTAAAAGTAGTTACTTTATTTACTATAGATTTGGGATATTTAGAGCAAAGATGGCGCGATAATTTAATTTTGTCTGTAACTTTAAGAGACAATTAAGAAAAAACTTCTGTATTAACTTCTTCTTTCATTGAATTAGGACGGGAGAAAATGATCATAAAATTAACCCGAAAATAAAAAGGTTGGTAATATCCCGGTCAGGCTTCATATCAAGATAAGATAAATATGTACTACCTATTTCCTACTTCCTTATGTCCCTGTCCTTACCTTAAAGTAGTATATTAAAAAAGTATAGTATATTAAAGTAGTATATTGCATATTAATCATTAGAATATTAAATTAATCAATCGTTGAAGTGTCATTAAATATAGATATAGATATACAATGTTCAGTTTTTACAATTTTTACAGTTTAACCGCCAGAATTAATAATTAATCCAGATTAAATTTTTGCTTCTACATATTTAAATTACAATTTAATTTGAGTAATCAGTGTAATGACTGAAGCAATTTAGATTGATTCCAATCTCGGATAATAGATAAATTATTAATTACAATAGAAAGTTGATTGTTTTCATAAAGTATACCACAAAAATGTGTAGATGGCGGTGTTGTCAATAAATATTTGTTCACACTATCAAAACTTTAAGAGTATTATGACTTAAATTAATATTATTTTGTTTTAGAATAATGTTCGTCACGTGAATATTTCGTTATATAGTTTTGGTAATAATATAATATCAATGGCACGGTTTTTGTTTCGTAATATTACCTACATAGTCGGCCGTAACGTAACTGGTTATCTAGTGATGTGCGAACTTCGACATCGATAACAATAAAACAATGGTTGTTTTGTATTTTACTCGTAATTTTTTATATTAAGTAATAAAACATATTACATATACCTAAGACTACATATAACATACATATAGTTTATATTAGATATTTAAATTCATTTTCGTCTCCCATTTTACGAACTAAAAGATATTATTTTAATCTTAGATTATTTGAGCGAAGCAAACGAAGAGAGCGAAGCGTTTTACTGGAGACTTTTGGCTCGAATTAACACGAATTGGCTCGAAAACTACTTGACGGAAAATTATGAAACTTTGCAAATAAAAAAGACACACATTAGGTGATGGTTTAAAAAAAAATGAAAAATGTCCTCAAAAAAAAAATTTTTTTTTTAATATCATGTCAAAAAAATGATATCCCATTGAAGTCAATGGGAAACGATAGGTCAATACACTGGGTTCACTTCGCTGAATATGCAAACGGCACCCGAGATTTCGCGAGCGCAGCGAGTCGAAATTGAGGGTTTGTTGGCGTCCCTAGTTTATGACAATTGTAGGTGGATTATGATTTTTAAATTTTTTTTCTAAAAATAACTTCTTGATTATCTAGTACTGTTCATATTTAAGACCTCTTGTAACACACACATACGCAAACACACACACCAACACACGGACCGTCACGCCTGTTTCCTGTAAGGTAGGTCGGAAAAATTTACCGTCTCTTAATATAGTCTATGCATATGCATATAATATTCATACAAACACATTATATGTTTTATTCCGCCCTATTATATTATAAATATATTTATGTTACAACACTAAATATGAATATTTTATATCGATATAGACACGTCCCACCACTAGCGCTGCGTAATGAAGCACATCTACTTTCACTGCCCTATGCATTTCCTACTGAGATATGTTAACGATGTTTATATTTAGGTTATGACTTAATCATTTGTTTACTGATTTATAGTTTAATTATCATAGAATTAAAAATATACTATAATTAATGTGGATATTTTAAATCTGATAAAAGTAAAAGTAATTAAAAATCCGTTGTCTTCGATATTTGTTTAATTATAAATCAATTAAATACACGCTATTAAAATAATTATATATTTACGAAGTATTCGTGTTATATTAAGTCAAAATGACTTATAATTTGAAAAGATATATTATTACATAATTCTTTATTTTAATTATCGATTAATATGTACATATAAATTATTATGTCCGTCCATCTTTATGTGTTATTTATTTATTATTTTACATCCTAAGATCGGATGAAAGAGGTCTTTCAGAATGTTCGCCAAAAAATTTTAGCAGACTTTTAGGAAATATGGAATATAATGTTGGTTACGCTATCACTGGTTTTTTTATTACAATGTTTTTTCCTTATTATGTCAATATTTTCCTTCTCCTTCCACACATATAAATGTCCAGTTTGATATTCACTAGCCGAATACTAAAGCCGGTTACTAAAATTCAGATCAGATTTATCAGAAATTGGTAAAAAACAAAATTTAAAACTGTCAATACTTTTGAGATATGATTAGAGATTAATTAACAAAACAAAAAAAAATAGTTATTAGGATTTATAATTTAATATTCAAATTATAATATCCGATATTTTCTTCACTAGATATTGATTAAAGACTAAAATATTATTGATTTTTTTATCTAATATAGTTAATTAAGTCTAAATAACTTATAACTATAATAAACGTAAAGTATTTCTTTGTTTCATTTCATTCAAGTAAATCTCTAGAATTATGATGCACAATAAAAAAAAATTCTAAGCGCTTGGTAGCTCAACTCTCACGGACTTTTACAGCAACACCAGAGCAGTTAATAAATAAAATTGCAAATTACGATCACGATTCAATTAGACTAAAAGTTCGTTAATTAATGTTAGTATTGTTTTTTGTATTGTTTTATTTTGGATAAATATTAAAATATTTGCTTTAAGGTATTAAAAAGAAAAACAATATAAAAATATACAGGATTATAGCAAGGCAAGGCATTTTAAAACGTCCGTGTAATTTTTTATCGTCGTAAGATAAAAATAAATTACAATCCAGACGTTTTTAATAATTATAATAATAATAGGAGCGAAACCGCGAGCGAATGTATATACTGTAATGAAACGATCAAAGAGAAGTGTATAAACTGTTTACAAACTAAACTATTATATTATTGATTATTCAAGAAGCCAGCAAATATCATTTATATTTGTATTGATTTTTAGATTAATATTTAATATTATTTTAAGGATTTTTAGATAATCTATTAGTTATTGCTTTAATATTACTTATATTGCGAAGTATGTGTTGGACACCTGACACTGCTTAGGTAGGTTTTTAGGTTATAATTGCACGTTGCAATACGTTCCGCTTTAATTCATATTATTTACATATGTTTCTACAAAATTATCCATTAGTCAAACCTTACATAAATATAAGTTAAAAATAATAGAAAGCGAAGGAAATAATGTAGGTTAATCACCAGTTTTAAGATACCTTCTTACTAGCGCCCTCTCTTAACCATGACTGGTATTAATTCTTGTGTAATCATGAATAAAATTAATAAATTAAGAAAACCCAAAGACACTTCTACACCATGGGTAAAGCTTTTACAAATTTGTAAAGAATAGACACTTTTTATTTAATATTAATTGAAATAATAGCTGTCTTTAGTAATATGGATTGTTACGCATTGCTATTGTAAACATACGACTGGATATTATGAACGAATACTGCGTAATAAATAAATTTAACAAATATTAAGTGTTGTACCATAATAGAAATAAATCAAAAATGTTAACTTTTAATATATAGTTGTGGTTAGTGCGAGTTACTTTGTTTTTTAACTCGATCGTTTTAAACTTCAATTTGTAAAATAAGAACAACGCCATCTAGCGTAACGAATGTAAAACTTATTTCATATAATTCGAAGTTTACTTTAACGAGAACGAGTTGGTTTGCAACTTTATTCATAACCATCTTAATTTTTTTTTGTCGCTACGGTGATATCAATATAATAAAAACAGTTAGCATTGCTCATGGTGAGTAAAAGCGAATTAACTTGGAATATAATTCGATGCTTGCGTTCAGCGTTTTGTTTTGCTATTAACGTGGTGGTTAAGTTATTCGTTTGTTACACTCGCACTCGGCACTGATATTCCTATATTCACCGGTCGCAGGCCAGTCCGTGATATTCCCCCGTATGTCTCCACTCTCTTGCGCTGTAGTTACATGACCGCAAGGTGTAGTGAAAGCCTGGCAGCGGCGCTGTGTTAACCTGTGTTTATACAATGATATAACATTTTATTATATATATATATATATTATAGTGTATGTGGTTTTTTCCCCATAATTTACGGTAAGTATTAATAAGTTTAAATTATCTTCTATCCATCTTTTTTTAATTTGATTTATTTATATATTGTAACTATATTTTAGTAATTAATTGAATACTTTTTTTTATAAAGTGCATTACTTTATTTAAATGATTAACTATAATACTGAAGTTAATGAAACCTAAACATGTATGCATGTTTGTTCGGGTTCATCTTCGAAACGGATGACCGCTTTTGTGGATCTGTTATTGATATAGGATTTTAAGGAATTTTGTAATTGTGTAAAATATTTAATGTAGAATTCAATAGACGCCATTGGAAATCAATGGTTTTTAATTAAAAGCGATTTAGACTTTCCTATATATTATATCAATGTTTTAAAGAACTTTTCAAGTCTGTCGGTTCTGTTGTTCCGGACTGAGTCAGTACCTACTTGAAACGTAATAACATTATTCAATAAACAAACATCCTATCATATTTTTTTCTATTAAAATCGTACCAAAAATATATATATTCAGTAGAAAAAATAAATAATAAGGTTTCAAACACATTCTAAAATACATAGTATTGTTTAATTCTTATAATTTTTACACACATAAATACAAAATGCAACCTTATATATTATAACATTTTAATTATTAATAGAATTTGATTAAATTTTTTAAGTCTATCTCACTGATCTTCCTAATTCGAATACATAATTTTGTAATGGATAAGACTTATCAATGCAAATTAAAATTTTACCAGACGATTATTATTAATTAATATATGAATTGTTATTGGAAACATACAATCTGACCCTTAACTCTGACCTCCTCGAAGTCAAAGACCATGTAAAAAATATAAAGGCCTCCTTTGCATACTTTTCCATTATGTTTTCTATGGTTTAAACGCTATCCATGGAACTGATGGCATAACTCAAGACTGATAACTCTATTGACGAATCCTTTGAACGATACTATTAAAGGACGGAGGTTCTTATTATGGTAGTACAGCAGATGAACAGACACTTGAATTAAGTGATACCATCCATGGATATATTAATAATAATGTTGTTTATGTGTTCCTATTATTGAATGCGTTATTTTGTAAGAGATAATCCTTATCCCGGTCGAGTCAGCCCGCATGCGAGATTGTATCAAATAGATTACAGCTAGACTGACCACTAATAGTTTTAAAATGTTTCACGCAATGCGTGTTTAATTAATACAAATACGGACTCTTATTTGTATGTAACGTAACATATAATTGTAGGCTTTAATTATTCTTAGTATAAAAAAAATATATGAATTGTTAATTTTTAAAGAAAGTAATAAATTAATAATGAAAACCCTTGGATTATGACCCGAAAGTACCACGTGTAATTGGGTCACTATGTGGGTATTCCCCGTGCTACATTAAGTGTAAAAACATTGTAAATAATATTATGTAAGACGTTTCTATCACATACTTTCTATATATCGATGTCATGATTTCAAATACGGATATTGTGAAATATATTATATAATAATTATGTTTGCACGAGATTTCGTAGATTATGAACCATCTACACGCATAATTTTTTGACTTTTTATTGATGGAAATAATGATATATCTGTTCATCTGTTCTTAATGTCTGTTATTGATCTAGACTTGAGCGATAATATTGATAGAATGTATTTATTGATGCGTCATGTTTCATAACTATACTACGGTCCAATAGATGGCGCTGTATTAAAAACTACTCATTAATGTTGTTATTTTGGTTAATTACAATGAAAATTATAAAATCTATTAGAATCTAATCTAGGTACAGTAAAAATCTTTTTAAGTTTGTTGTGGACAACTTATTGGTAAGAAAGAAAAAACCTATATCAAAATTTCCCTATTTTTTTTATACTATGTTCCCTAATTATACTATGAGTATACATACCGGACCAATGTTGAGAATGTCTGTCTGCTAACCCCTCTGAGAGTACAGTTTTGTAATGAATTTCCTTCTTTGATATGAATATACCCTACCACTGGGGCGAGGGTTAAATTCAGTAAACAAATTATGGGGCATGTTTCAGTGTTACCGGGTCAGATATGGTAAGTCCTATAATCATCGTCCGCGATATAATATAATGTATTTAATATTATATTTTATTTAAATTGTCTGTGAATCTTTTCAAATGTTTTTATGGTATTAATACAAGAAATAAAAACGAATTCGTAACGAATAACAGCGACTGTGTATCCATATACACTCACCGGCACAATTAACCGCCCACCTTGTATTTCCTTCAATTTACAAAAATCGATAAATTTAGACCACATTTTATGAAAGGTACATTGAAAGCTACCTTTAAGGTCTTGAAAAAAAAACAAAATTCTTCAAACAAGGGGTTTTAATAAACGGTAAATTCCAGAAATTGATTTTAGGACAATTTTCTATAAAAATGTAACAATTTCAATTTTGAAAAAAGTGGTCTAATTAAAAAGAAAATTTAAAATTAATAATGGATGTTGCTGCTTTGGGCTCCAATGACTTCTTGGAGCTGGTTTGCCATTCCATCCATGAAATCTTGGATATCTGATTGGGGGATATTGTGTCACTCCCATATACCACAGCCATCTTGAGCTCTCCTAGTGTCGTAGGTGCTGGTACTTTTGCTCGGATACGTCTTTTGAGGTTGTCCCAAATGTGTTCAATTGGGTTAACACTTTCGCTGCCACCAGATTTTCAGAAATTGAGCCCTGTGTGCTGTTTCAATTTTTCATATAAACGTTTGCATAAAGGCATTTAAATAAACGGAAAAATAGTAAAAAAAATGTTGAGCCAATTAAATACTATAAAAAATTGACTTTTAATTGCTCCGTACTTGCTACGGCCTTGGGGTGAAACACGGGGTGAAACTTGCGTCTCCGTACACGCTACGGAGCTGGCAGTGAAAGTGTTAAGATGGGGACTTTGTGCCGGCCATGATAAAACTTGAATACCGACCTTATTAAGGTACTCTACCACGGAACTTGCGGTATGGCAACGTGCATCATCATGCATTAATCTAAAGTTGTGACCAATAAATGGTGCAAAAGGTATGACATAGTCTTGTAGGACATTTTCCACGTATCTATGAGCATTTGCACTGCCTATATCGAACCCAACAAGGTCAGTATGAGCCTCATAAGAGATACCTCCTCAAACCATTACGTATCATCCCTGGTAACCCACTGTTTCGGTTATAGCGCATGGAACAAACCTTTCATTTTGGCGCTTGTAGACACGCTGACGTCCATCTGGACCTCTTCGGGCTATTCTGCTCTCATCTGAGAACAGTACGTCCTTCCATTCCCAAACAGACCAGTTAGCATATTCTTGAACAAAAGCAAGTCTAGCTCTACAGTGTTGTAGGAGCAGTTGTGGGGCAAGAGCTGAACAAAAAGCCCTCAGATTCCTTTCTGCCAGTCTTCTCCTAATTGTTCGTTCCCTTACACTGACATTTCCCACCTCAAAAAGACGCGTATGAACTTCAGTAGCCGTACAAAAGCGATTTCTCAACACGTTGCTGATAACGAACCGGTCATCTCGGGCTGAAGTGCATCGATATCGTTCTTGACCTGACCTGCGCGTGTATGAGCCTGTCTCCCGAAATCGTCTGATGGCATCCCGTACCGTAGTTCGAGGTACACTGAGTGTACGGACGGTGCGACGTTGGCTCTACCTGGCGTCAGAAAAAGCCACTGCCCTAGCTGCACCAGTTGCATGGAGTGGCATTTTTTACAGTTACAAACAATAAGCGAACACTAGAAACTTAAATTAAACAATATTCACACACTGTGGTAGAAAATAACTGGAAATGTTAACACGGGAACACAACGGCAACAATGTCAAATAACGACTAAATTCCAAACACCTGTCGGTGACACAAAATTAGGAAACAAATTATGAGTATAAGTGTTTAATTTATTGCTAGAGTAGCCACTTGATAAAAAACAAAACAGTTGATAAACCATAATAAACGTAAACAAACAGGGCGACGAATGTTAAAGGTGGGCGGTTAAATGTGCCGGTGAGTGTATAATAAAGTTGCACAAGATATCTCAAACCTTCCTTTTCTTATTAAATCCAAAATCCAAAATGTATAATTAAATAAATCATATTATAACATTCAAGATTTTATAGTGGATCGAAATGTGTGGAATTAAAGTTGTTGACTTATTTACAGGGTTGATATTATAATATACACAATATTGTTAAATTTTATTTATAAAGAGCAACTGTTGAGTTCCTCGCTTTTCTCAGAGCAGTATTACGAGTTGGTAGCTTATTCACGGACTGACTACACTGACCTTTTTAATGTAATAATTGATTCAAAGGTGCGTGTAAATGACTACTTAGATAAAGATATTTCGAGTTTATTATTATAATTTTTTTTTATTTATTTTTTTTAACATTTTATTGTATGCACCCACATACTTTCTCACCAGCACTGTGGGTTGGTATATATGTATGTATATATATATGTATACATATACATATATACCAATAATATATATATATATATATATATTATTTTAAAATGATACAATACACAGAGGTCGCAGCCATATTTCCAGCCCGTGTTGGTGTTTGTGTATTTTTCAAACTTAAAATGTGGCTCACAAATTAGAAACCATAAAATAAACAATAAAAGTCACTTAAATAAACTTATTTATTGACCTGGACCATATTTATAATTGAATTTATTGATTGTTTACTTACTAATTCTAATATCAATAATTAATTTAATATTGATTAAAGATTTTCCTCTAGTTCAGACTTACGTTAATTTTTGTTTTAATACATACAAAGTGGATACAAAGTGGAACGATACTATTATCATTATTAGTTTACAACATGTAATCTTTGATAAAGTTAAAAGTAAATGTTTTTCTTTCTGGTCTGACAACTCTTTGAAATATAAATGGTATGTGGAAATAACACTAATGGCAGAGGAGATATTGGTAATTATATATTACAATATTTCAAATGAGTAGTATATTTCTTTATATTTATAAAGATTAGGTATTATAAATATTGTATTTGTATCTTTTTAAGTTTGTGCAGTTCTTACGAAATTAGGCATTTAGCAAGAAAACACAACCAGACATACAAATATATTTTTTATAGGTATATAATAAAAAAATCACAAGTTCGACGTTCTCAAAATCGCATGTTACAGACGGATGCATGAGTTAAAAAAAATGTCTGTCCGTCTGTCTATTTGGTCCGTGTTATCTCTGAAACTTTGCTGCTTTTATTTTAAAACACATAGTCCTTATGAAATAAGTCAGTATGGGGTAAATTCCATAAATTTCTAACATAATTTCATTTTTTCAGAAAGTAATATTGAGGAAGAAACATCTTGGTTATCGAAACAACAAGATGTGTGAAAAAATTGAAAATTGGTAAATCTGTTTAAAACATTGTCCGTCTGTCAATTATATATACATAAAAATAACATTTGTAAAACAAAAATATATTATATGTGAAGTTCTCATTAAGAGGTTAGGTAAATCTTATTAATCTTCAAAAATGTATTTTAGTAAAAACATGGAATACTTAAACGGGAATGACCCAAACGTACCAAATTTCAATGATCTGAATGACTCAAAGAACCCGTCTGAAGAAAGGATAGCTGATTATTTCCAGGATTCAATAATCTTGGTAACAGGAGGTACGGGGTTCGTGGGGAAGGCGCTCCTCGAAAAACTGCTGCGAAGTTGTCCCGGAATTGATACCATTTATGTCTTGATGAGACCCAAAAGAGGTCTGTCCGTGGAACAAAGGTATAAGGAACTATTAAAGAATCAGGTACGTTAACTGTACATTGTACGACAGGTTAGTATTGTTTTTATTAATAGATAATATAATATTACTATTTTAAAATTATATCGAACAACATACAATATTCATAGTACTTCTGGCTCATATTGATCCAAAATCCCGCAGGTATTCGATCACATTCGTACAAGATGGCCGGAGCGTCTGAGCAAGCTTTACCCCATAACTGGTGATGTCTCTCTTCCGAATCTCGGCGTGAGTCCTGAACAGCAGCAATTGTTGCATAAATGTCACACCGTGTTCCATTCTGCTGCTACTGTCCGGTTTACTGATCCACTGCACGCTGCGGCAGCACTTAATGTCCAAGGGACTGCCAGTCTGCTTCAGCTGGCAGAAGATATGTCCTTACTTAAGGTAGGTAACATAAAGGCAGAAAATAAGGGCATAGTATATTTACGTTTGCTTAACAACTGTAGAAATTTATGTTATTTATACTATTGTTATTATTAATCTACGATACAACTAACCTTCTTATAAATAAGTTCTTGGTCCAAAACTCAACTTTACTAATAACTAAGCGAGGCAAAATAACCTCTAGATTAGATAGTTTTTACATCTAAAAGCAAATTAGGCTACCTATACGTCATCATACACTACTTTAAACTATAGTTATATACTGTTCTTTAAAGTTCTACCTTTCTGACCCGACAGACTATAATGGTTCAAATTTTAGGCCCTGGTTCACGTATCCACTGCATACAGCAATGCTCCTCGCAGCCACATCGAGGAACGCGTGTACGCGCCGCCTTATGACCCGGAGAGTATAGTGAGATGTACCAAGATGTTGCCGGCTGAAACTGTAGATGTCATCGCGGAGAGTTTACAGGTTTGTGGATAATTTATTAAGTATAAATGGAAAAGACATACTAGATTTATTTTGGTTTATTTTAAATGTTTTAGGAATATAATAAATTTTTTAACGTTTTTCTGACGTTTTTAATTCGGAATGTACATTAACATTAACTATAATACGGTTATAAAAATATCTAGATCCGGAATCACGTGGAAAAAAAACGGCAAATTATGAATCAATTGTCTTAAAATTATACAGGACTATAATTAAAAATAATAAATCTAACAATTTATTAAAAATGTTTAGAATCAACGAATATTTTATTTATTTTTATGACGTCACTATTTTAAGTATCGATGTTGCATCATTGATACGTATCTAGATATAAGTGGATATGTTTGGAAATTATATTTTCTGGTTGTCAATATTCCGTAAATTGTTTTAGGGAGAGCATCCGAACCCGTATACCTTGACGAAGGCTCTTGCGGAATCCATCGTGTACAGTCACACCAACCTACCCGTGTGTATCATACGACCTTCTATTGGTAAGTTATTATGGATTTTCATAGACTATGGACTTGAGGAGATGGATTCTCCACACTTTACAACTCCTGTTCTGTCTAACTCATCATTGCTCCTGGTGGTAATGATCACTTACTACCACTATTTATATAATAATCATGATGTAAATTATTCCAATAAATCCGAATAAATCTTAATAGTAACTAATTATAAACGACAGAAACATTGTGTATCTTAGAATCCTTATTCTAGGACGCAAGGATATAATTACTTTTTAAAAAGACTATTTAGTTTAAATTTGGTTAAATTACTATACAAATTTTCGAGTTTTATTCCGTAAAATATACTGACATAGATAACTTAAAATATGTCCAATATATATAAGCTGGAGTGAAAAGGCGGTCATGAAAAACTATCACAAACAATAATATCTTAAATTACTATTAATTACATGTTTCAATATTCGTGTTCCAAAAATAATATACCAATGAAACGAATTAAGGAATAAATTGTCTTATTCCTTTATAACAGACGCTATAATTCAGAATCGTGAGAAAGGACATCTGGTGATCAATACATATGAATAGTTTATTAACCGCGTCACCTAGACGGAAAAACCTTTTCAAATTATATAGACGTTGTAGTCTACTTTCATACACAGAAAATGTAAATTTAATAATTTATTTACATCTTTACCACTTTGAATCAATACTTGTGTATCAAATGGGAGAGTCAGGACTATTTTGATATCATAATTATCGAAATAGGCCCTTCTAAAGACACTCTCCAACTTAAACTAGGGGCGCCAACAGATCCTTAATTTCGACTCGCTGAGCTCGCGAAATCGCGTGCCGTTTGCATATTAAGCGAAGCGAGCCCGGTGTGTGTTGTTTTTGACGATTATTTCTCAACGATATGACACCATCACAGTTTGTCTTTGCAAAATTTCATAATTTTCCGTCAAGTAGTTTTCGAGCCTATTCGTGACAAAGAATGTGAAAAAGTCTCCATTAGAACGCTCCGCTCGCTTCGCTCAATAAGGCTACGAGTGTTCCAAACGCGCTTAGTCTGAGAAGAACCACATAGCGTAGTAGAAAGAGTAAGCAATCAGTTTCCTTCTCGTTTCTTTCCATGGAACAATGCGAGTAAAATGTGAAGGTGTCATTCCTAATGGGTCTATTTCATTATCCAATTGTAAGCACACTATTTGAACTCAGAAATAGTGACTTAATGTCCACCAATCACAAGCTCGTTATCAGCTTACTAAGTCTTTGCACTATGCGATGTTAGTGTGCTAGTTGACTCTTGATAGATTGAATTAAGATTTCGTATAAATGATGTTTATTTAATATATTTTCTATAAACATGTATTTGGGTATTTTTTGCAATGTAAAGATGCATAGGTATAGTATATTTTTGGACTTTTTAATAGTAATTGATATGAGAAAAAAGAGATTTATATTTTGTCGGATGGATTCAAAAATTTATCCCCCTTGTAATTACAATACTACCAAACGATTGGACGGCTTTTAATTTTATTTGGCGTGGGTTTGGCTACTTATGTTATCTAAGTTTGCTTTTCTCCCACGACAATTTTCTCATTTTCAAGTGAAAAATACAGATAGTGGTTTGGGCTATAATTACAATATATCGCAAGTTATAAACAAATGACTATGAACATTTGTAAAGTGTTATCATATTATTATTATCAACATATAAAATACTTTTTATTATTGAAAATTCAAACATTGGTGGGACTGTAAATTTGAAATATATTTATTTATATTTCAAGTTTATAAGGAAGCTTATAATTTGTTTCCAGGAAAGAGAGCAGACATATTCGCTGGGCAGTAGCTAGTTGCTATTTAAGTGTCTAATAATAATTTACATTTCAGTGACAGCTGCTTACAAGGAACCGTTTCCGGGCTGGATCGATAATATCTATGGGGTCACAGGTTATTAATTATATTGATTATTACGTTACAACATATAAAACAAAATAATATGCTTATAGTTTTTAATTTTTGTGCGCTGGCAACACAACATATTACTTGACTAAAAATAAGGCTAAACTACAAATAATAAAATGCCATATTTGAAAATGTAGTAATGTAGTCCAAAATAAATTAATTAATTAAACACAGGTATAATCATGGAGATATCCCGAGGGACGTATCGCTCTGGGTACTGCAGGGAGCGGTATGTGGTTGATCTTGTGCCTGTTGACATGGTCGTGAACAGCTGTATTTTGGCCGCTTGGAGACAGGGCTGCAAGAAGTATGAATTTGATTATTATTAGGCTGTATGGCTCTGTACATTGCTTATCTCTTAACAAATCCTATAAACACAGCTAGCGATTATTCGTTTTAGTTTAATGACATAAATTACTCGTCCAAAACTTTTTATAACATAAAGTAGTACAATTGTCTGATTAGAAAACTGTCATTATATTTATTTATTATTTTATTAAAAAACGTTTGCTCCATAACAAAAACATTGCACACCTATCCTTTTTTTATTCCAGGCCCGGTCGCTGTCCCGTGTACAACGTTACTTCCGGCTCAATAAATCCTATTCAGTGGGGACATTTTACCAGCCTTTGTCTTAAATGGGCGAGAGAAAATCCTACCAAGTAATCATTTCTATTTAAAATTATTTAATCTTATAATTATAATATTTTATTATTTCTCCCGCCGCACTTATAACCAAACTTTATACTATATATTAAATTATAAAATAATAATATTATCCATAGACATTTAAAATGCCTTCAGATTTAGTTATTAATAAGATTTTTTATTATGACAATACTAAATATTTTAAGGTAGGTAGACAAATATTCCATATACATATGCTATTTATATTTATTTACAGTAAATTATATTATTAATTTATTATTACAGGTACGTCATGTGGTATCCTAACTTTTCTTTCACGGAATCACGCTTTATGAACACTTTCTGGGAAATTTCGTGCCACTTCTTACCGGCGTTTTTATATGACATGTTACTTAGAGCACAAGGAAGGAAAGCCATGTAAGTATTAATAATATTGTATATAGAATAAAAAAAAATATTAAAGGTTTGAACAACAAAATATTATAAATTACATTATAAATAATTGCGTAACAGAATGATGAAGCTGGCACGTCGATTCAAAATGGCGGCTGCGACTGGCGAATACTTCGCCAATAACGAATGGCAGTTCAGCGTGTCAGAACTGACAGCTCTACACGATGAAGCCAGTTGTGCCAGTGATTCTGGCTCATTCTTTCACTGGCCTGCACTATTCAACTGGGAATCATACATTGGATCATACATGTTTGGTATCAGACGATTCATTTTGAAGGACGGCACTGAATCTCTGCCACAGGCTAGAAACAAGCTAAAGAGGTATAATCACAATACTTACTAATACATAATTGATCATATTGCAGCAATCCAAATGTTTTTCTCATTACAGATTATATTGGGTACATCGGCTGTTCCAGGTTGCAACTGGATACTATATTTTTAAATTCTTAGCAGGACGCGTACGATAAGTTTGAAAAAATATTTCATATATAGGATACCTCATAAATAATAGATAACAATATCGAAAACACACAATCTGTTCTGGTAAAAACTGTCTAAGGTTTGTCCTGGCGGAGGAATATTAAAATCTTATTCAGTACCTCATTGTGATCTTGCCTTTTAAAGAATAAAGTTAAACCTTCTAGTCTCATAACACAGTTATCAATTTAAATAAGAATGAAGTACGTTATAATTGTAATTTAAGTATAAATCGGGTTACTGTATCTTATTATCTAATACTAGTCTGTAGAATTTTTTTCTTAATTTAATAAATTTAATGAATTAATCTTATATAAAAATTTTGATATGATTTTTTTGAGTGTTATTATATTTTTATTTAAAAATGTAACAAACACCAGGTAACATTAATGTTTAATCAGTAATTAAATGTACACGATATCCACTTCTTTGGTGTTAAGAATTACACATTAGTGGCCAGAGAAATTGTAGTTTTATTTTACCTCTAGACGTTACTCTATGAAATAATATTAAGGATAATTACTAGCTTAAGGTTCTTAAAAATAACCGCCAGATGACGTTATACGTAAAAAACATTGACTTAAAAATAAATGAAATATTATATTACATGTTTGTTTGTATTTAAAAAAAACAACAATGATACTTAATAGTAAAACATTGTAAAGGTAATCAGTCTCTTTGTAATAGTCATTTCCAAATAAAAAACAAGTGTCATCTAAGTCACGGAGGACGTTACCAATATATACATATGTACTCGTATATCTTTCACTTTAGTTGTAACTTTTTATATAATCCTATGAATCTCTCTTACGCCAACAAAGACGTGGCCAAATATTACTCATAATAATAATCTATACAATATTATTTTGCAATCGCATTCTCAAAACTTCGATTGCAAAATTCTTTCATCAACATTTTTGATATCGACCGTTGTAAAATAAAAACAATACGAACACACACGTAACACATTTTTTATATATTCTGAGGTTGGTATCTACTATTAAATAAAGTTTTTCACAATATTTTTAACCAGGGGCGCCAACAGACCCTCAATTTCGAATCGCGAAATGTCGGGTACCGTTTACATATTGAGCAAAGTGAGCCCAGTGTAATGACTCGTATTTGTGGATAGTGTCGGTAATGTAGGAGATTTCAGATTAGGCTGACAGTCGCGCCACGATCACCATCAAGCCATCATATTAGACCTAACTTTAACTTAACCAAACCTAACACTATATGTATGTATATATGGGAAATCAGTTTTTAGATGACTTTTCCTCAACGACATGACATTTTTCAAAAAAAAATTTTTTAAAGCCATTACCTAATGTGTGTCTTTTTGATTGTAAAATTTCATAATTTTCCGTCGAGTAGTTTTCGGGTCTATTCGTGACAAAGAATGTGAAAAAGTCTCCAGTAGAACGCTCCGCCAACTTCGCTCGCTTCGCTCAAAAAGTCCCTCAGTGAAAAGATTAAATATATTTAATGCTAAACAATTAACTTATTATAGTATTATTAACTACTAGCTTTTACTATGAAATCAGTCATAAGTATCATAATTTAAAGTTCCTCTTGGTTTTCGTAAAAGTTTTTTTAAATGTATATATATATTATATCTAAAAAAGTGATTCCTTCTATGTTCTTAATGTTATGCTAATAAAAGGGTGTAGACTTGTTCTTATAACTTTTGTCTATGGTAGGTCTTGTGATTTAATTTTTAAATAACTTTTGACAAGTTGAACTTGCAACATTCTTTAACATCTGTCAAAAATATCTCCGTATTTTCGGAGAAAATATTTTTTCTAATAGTATCCATATATTTATTATTTACATAATGTCGGAAAATAAAGATGTGGCGAAGAATGATGCTGACCCGGAATTGGAAGATTTATTGGATAGTGAGTTAACAATAATTAATGTTCCTAAAAAGTAACCTATTGTTACACAACAAATTATTTAGCACTTTTTTTTATATTATACATTTATATTAAACTTTGAAATCATAAATACTTATGTACAGAATAAAATTTATTATTGATTAAATTCGTATAGAATTTTTTATTTTAACTATTAAACTTTGGACTTTATTAGTCAAAGAATCAAGGTCTATTTTTTGTGCAATTCTGTTACCATTTTAAAGATCACATATTTCATAATCATCAAATTTTAATTTCAAAATTTTAATTAATATTGTCTTATGTGATATTACAAAAATGTCAAATGGTAACCAAAACCTCCAAGGACAACACTAATGATATATATATTATCTACCCATTAAGGTGCCTTAGAAGAAATGACCAAGAAACAGGAGGCCAAATCTGCCGATAACCCTCAGAACATGTGGAGTGAAGAGTTCATTAAAGAAGCAGCCTCTCAGTTTGAGAGCAACATGGCTGCAATACTCGGCGGTTTCAGTGGTGTACCAGGTAAATAAGAAAAAAACTTAACTTTAACTTAAATTAATCAATTATTTTGTGCAGTGTGGAAATATTAAAAATAAATCAGAATACAAACATTTTAAAAATTACAAGTTGAATTATAAAAATCTGTAATAATTTGTTCTGTAAATTTTTGATGTTAGCTAGAGTAAGAACAAACAACAAATATACAAGATTTTATATATATTATATATTAATTGTTTTGAAAATTTGTTATAAAAAGGTTTTTGATAAATGTTTTAATAATGTAAAGGTACAGTTATAGGGAATTTTGGAAAATTTGGCAGATTTGAGGAAATTGTTATATTTAGGTTATATTAAAGTTACACTTTATATATTATTTAGAAATTAAAAGTTTATTAGCAATTAAAATTAAGTGGACCTCAAGATTATTTATATTAATTGACATATATACATTAACATATACATATATATGTTAATGTGAAGCTGTTGATTTATTCCTATTTGTACACTAATCCTAGAAGTATCGGCTGGTTTTAAAATAATCTCTTTATATTTGATATTTCCAAATCGGGAAGATTTTTGAATATAAAACATCATACTCTATATGTATGTATGTTTATTGTAAAGTACTTTAAAAAAGGTGCCAATTCCTATCAGTACTTTTGGTACAGGCAGTACCAACAAAACAAAACAAATACTACTGGTTGTGTATTATGCTTTTGACATTATTGTAGGTTAAAGATTTTTCTTTTTACCAATCACTTAAATAAAAAATCTAAAATTTTTTATAAAATAAAATATAATTTTCTAACTATAACTAATATTTTGAATATAAATATTGTATGATCTATGTATTATAAAAAGAAGATAAAATAAATATGTAGATATGTATTTAGAACAATATATTTTGCAATAATAATAAATAATATTAAGTAACATATTGATAGCAACTAATTTAAGTTTGTTCATTTTATCAGTTTCCTTATGTAATTAAATTCAACATATATATATATATATATATATATATATGTATATATATATATATATATATATATATATCTATTATATGTCTATATGTATAAATTTTCGTAACTACAGTCATTCAGTTAGTTAAAATAATGTACTGACTGTATGTATAATATTATATGTTCGAATTTTAGGTTAAATTAGTTAAATTATACTAATTAAGCATCAAACATCACAGACAGTTTAGAATGATCGGTAAACTTCACATTCTTATGATTTATGAACTGTATTGAACTTTCTTTAAGTGTTCAAATTGACAGCAACTTTATAACTAAATACAGAGTTTAAAATGAAAAGAGTTTAAATTAATTCTTCCATAAATCTGTAAAATATATAATTTTAAATAAATATGTATAATGTTTTGTTATAATGCATAATATTGTTTCAGAGGATCAAATAACACAAGAACAAATTGCATCGACATTCTCTAAAATGGCAGGTTAGATAGTTTAATACATTTATGTTAATATTCTTATTGGGATGATTTGAAGTAATTTGCAATCAATGATAATTTCAATCAGATTTTACTTCAAGATATTGAACACTATTCATCAAGGTGTACCTGAGAAGGTTATTTTTATTCTGACTTACTATAATGAAATCAATTTTTGGTTAGATATATTGAGTTTTTTAATTCCATAAGGTATTTAAAGCTTTAATTAATTATGTTATTTGCAGGAAATACCTTATTTATTATATTTTAATATTATACGTTCTATTCTTTAAAAAGTTGTATAAAACTATTAATAATTTGATGACTAAAGTCTCTAGCACCATCTTATTCGTATTTTCAGAAGCGGCTGCACAAGTATTAAAGCCGAGTACCGAAGGTGGCTTGGATCCTGCTGCAATAGCTCCCACTGACCCCGGGGTACAGGAGAAAATTGACGAGGTATGTATGAATGTGTGTGTGTGTGTGTGTGTTTGTAAACATGTTAACATTACTTTATACACAGTGTAAAATGATTATATTTTGTTTTCTGAAATTACAAATTGTGTAGTGTTTATGTGGTATGTGTGTGTGCGTGTGTGTGTGTGCATGCGTGCGTGCATGTGTGAATTACCAAGTCTTTACTGTATACACAGTGTTTAGTAACAGTACTTTGTTTTTGAAATCACAAATTATGTGTTCAATGTTCAAAATAATATTCTTTTAAAAGTATCTCAATTACCACCAACACTAACCTCAAATAACAAATAGTATTGCATTGATAAAGATTGTATTGTATTTCTGTAGTAGCAGAAACCGTATTATTAATTTTGTTGTAATAATATAGTAATAATAATATATTTACATTGACATTCCAGGTATCAGCTGCGATATCACAAACTCTTCAGAACTTGAATTCAAATTCTGAAAACCTCCAGACTCCTTTCTCAGACCAGGACCTCGCTAATATGTTTAATAACTTCAATTTAAATGAAGGAAGTCAGGTAAATAATATTTATATAATTATTATAAATAATACATGATGGTGTCTGAAAGAAATGCTTGTTGGAATCAAATAGATATTAATATCGTTTGTGAGATTTAAATACAAATAAAATAAAACAACCCCTAAAAACACCCAACAACCCCTAAAAATCCCTGATCACCAGGATGGCAACATGTTCCTGCCGTTCATGCAGGGCATGATGCAGTCCCTCCTCTCTAAGGAGGTGCTGTACCCATCACTCCAGGAACTAGTCGATAAATATCCCAGCTGGCTCGAGAAGAACAAGGGTACCATAGAACAAAGTGAATATGAAAGGTGTGTATTTAATTATTGTCTATTCGTTTGTTAGAATTACCTTATCTAAGAAACAGTATATTAAAACTAATTTAGGTTTTGTAACCAATTTATTAATTAGTTTGAATGTACTAATACTACTACACAGACTACTACTAATACACAGACTTTGACCCTTAAAATTAATTATTATTTTAATATTCACAGCAAGCAGATGACGCCATTAATTCCTACAACAGCTATTATTAATTAATGTAATAAGTTTTTGGTAACATTGTTTTCAAATAGTTTTGGTTGCATTGGATTCAATGACGGGGTTGATCATATTGTGAGTGCATTGATAGGATCACCTAACGAACAATGGTGATGATGATGATGATGATGATGACGATAATGATGATTGATTATTTGTGTACTATATTTACACAGATATGAAAAACAACAGTCCCTCATGAAGCAGGTTTGCACTGAACTGGAACCAGAACAGGAGACCGACTCTGAGGAGGTGAAGAGAAAACGCTTCGAGACTGTACTCAAATTGATGCAACAGGTAAGAATTATTATTTCTGTTTTCGAAAATATCATAATTGGATTAAATAGTTAGATTAATTGGATTAAATAGTTTTAATATGAATTTGAAAAATAGTAAATAAAAATAAAAAATAATCTTTAGGAGGTATATACAACTTTTTCTCTATCTTTCTTCTCTTCTCAGATGCAGGACCTAGGTCAACCCCCCACTGAGCTGGTGGGGGACATCGCGGCTCCTCCCGAGGGCTTCATGCCCCCCACGGGTCAAGACCCCTCGCAGTGTTCAATTATGTGAAGTGATAGACTGGTGCTTTTAGTGATTTTGTATAATTAAATAAATTATTATTATATAATATAACACAGTTTTTATTGATTTTGGATTTTAGTTTGAAGGGTCTGTAGAATAAATTGTTGCTGTTCCTGATTATTGCCGATGTAAATAAGATTAATAATAATTTTTATTATATTAATGAATTTTTCTCACAATTTTCATGTTTTTTAATGACTACTCACATTTTATTTTCTGTAATTCGCTGTTGGTTTAGAATTTTGTGCCAAAGAATGCTAATATTTTTTTGTTGTATGAATAAAATTTTATTATTGTTTGTGTTTTCATTGATATTCTGTTGACTGTAGATAACATATCTATAGATAGTTTTAATCTATGAATAACCTCTCATACTTCTATGATTTTTAAAAATGTTTATTGAAAATTGCTTATAATACAAACGCTTTGAGTCTTTGTTAAGTGGAGGTTTGTTTTTGGTAATTATAATATTTATAGCACAATTTGTTACAAATGTATAATGTGTTAATAAATAAATATGTCAGGAATTGGGTTTTATATTTTTTTAATATAGACTGGAATGAACCCGGGGACTATTATGTATTAAAATGGTTGTCACTTTTAAAAACTCAGTTTTGTTTAAACAGATTTGATTAAATTTCAATACATTTTCGTGTTTGAAGTTTTCTGTTAACATATATTAATTATTAACAATTTTGATTTCATTGTCAAAAATATAATTCTCATGTTGAGCGTTTCAAATTAGTTTTAATTTGATTTCATATTCACAAATGCTTTAATATTGGCTTATCTTAATGCTTAAGTCACTTTTTATCCGAACATATTTTGTGTGACATTTTTAGGCAACTTAATCTAAATATTTATAACTTTTATACCATTATATTATATCTAACCCACATCTATAAGAAGTTGTAGAAAATTACATATCCTTGGGATAAACTGTCCAGCTAGGTAGGTCTAACTTCGAGACGGAGGTCACTCGCCGCATAAACTCGGATGAACAGCATTTGGGAAAATTGAAACGAGGAGATCCGCAGAAGAACCAAGGTGGACAGACGACATAGGCTAAGTCACAGGAAGTCGCTGGATGCGGGTAACGCAAGACTAGTCATCGTGGTGACCTTTGGGGGAGGCCTAGGCCTTGCAGTGGGCATCTACAGCCTGATATGATGATAATGATGAGAGTGAGTAAATGTGCTTTCAGATACTGTCAATCTTAGCCTGTCTCCCAGTATCCTATCGGTTAAAATAAAAATCTAAGAAAATATTAAGTGTTGGAATTAATCGTAGTTTGTTTTTTAATTAACGTCTTATTTGAATTTAATATAAAAATTGCTTTATTGACAATACTGTCCATTTCTTTCCACTACTTTTCCTGTCAAAAAAAAAGCTTCGTCCTTGGTGGAAATCCATGAATCGATCAAAGTTTTATAATCTTCATAATATGTAAAGTTTTCTCCAGACAAACCATAAGCCGAAATCGATCGAAACGTGTGGTAATCCCAAGGAACAATATCCAGACAATACGGCGGGTGGGTTAAGATGTTTCCAAAAATATTTTTACTGGTTTTATTATGTGAGGTCGAGTAGCAAAATAACTTTGTCGTGTCTTTTGCTCCATTCCAGACGTTTTTCCTTCAAGGCACGATTCAAGTGCATTAGTTGTAATCGGTAGTGATCCCCATTGATGGTTTCTTGTGGTTTTAACAATTCATAATAACGACACCTTGTTGCTCCAACCAAATACAAGGGAAAAGCTTAGACCTATTAATATTTCATTTTGCACTGAAGATTGCATTTCGTGTGTAATTCATAATCTTTTACATTTTGGATTGTCGTAATATTAATATATAATTTTTATCACCAATAATAATAAGTAAAAAAACTTTTTCTTTAATTCAAGCAGTTTCCTTCCTTGTGAATCACTCCCAAAGGTTTAAGGCGTTTTCCTACCATTGGTAAATCAACCCATAAATATGTAGACAACTCTTGAAGTATTTCATATGAATTTTCTTCAAGTAAATTCAATTCTTTGGCTCCCAATATTTTTGGCTGTTCAGATCGTCCTTGTCTTTCAAGTCAAAATCACCACTTTTAAAACAAACAAACCATTCCCGACACGTTTGATCAGCTATAGCATGTTGTCAGCATGTTCACCATAAACTTCCACTAATTCGTTGACTTTCCGTAACAATTTTATTAATATTAAAATAATGAAGTAAAATTCATCGTAAAAACACTTTGGAAAAAAAAAATATTTAAAACAACTGCAACTAGATGTTAATAACATTTAAGAATAAAATTCATTGTAAAAATAATACCTAATAAAATCTGATTTATTTATAAATTTGTTTCTGCAGACAACAATTCTGCAGATAAGACACAGAATATTAACCGCAACCTCTCTTATCAAACACAACTAATTATTTTCAACACCTAATATTAAATTCTTAATTTTAAAAATCCCTCATAATAATATTCATTCATCCCTCATTTCAAAAGTCCTGAAATAAAAAAAAAAACTATACGGGTTGACTCTTTTACGTTTAGTGATATTAATGCCTGTGATAAATAAAGATTGATAGGCAGAATGTGGTAATCTATATCAGCTATTACATTATCGAATCTACCAAATACCAGGTCTACTAGCGTACCAAGTCAAAGGCTATTAGTGAGCAGGCTTGCGATTGGTGTTTGGTGCTGTTAACCTTTAACTCTTTTTGGTGTCAAATTATGCGATTGATATTGAATAATGTAATAGGCTCAAAAGCGTCTTGTATGATGGCACCGATAAGTAATTAGTTACGTATCTAGGAACGGCAATCTCGGCGACGATCCTATGCCTATGCAGATGATTTTTTCATTCTATAAAGAGGATTGTTTTGTAACATTAATCTTTTATATAATAAATTAGATTTCATCACTCCATTCATCTGATCCATTTCTTATTACGTGTTTGTAAGCGGTTGTGTTGTGATTATAAGTGCGATGATGTTTCCATTCCGATCACATTCTGTGATGTACCTAAGAGATAGTTTAAAAGTAGCATCAATAGAAAAGATGAGGTCACAAAAACACTCACCGTAAAGAACCTGTTAAGGCATAACTTCTTGAGACGCAGGAGGGAGTAGGAACGAAACCGTGTTTTCCTCTCTGTCTCATTTTTTTTATATGTGATTGTCACAAAAAAATACTCGGCTATTTACTTATTTCAATTAATTGTTAATTAATTAAACCAATATATTCTTATAATTGTTATTTCTTAAGACAACAATGTTTTGATTACAAATTAAATTTTAAGCTCAACTCAGTGAGAATTGTGATTTGAATAATAGCTAAACAATAACCTCTCTAGACAGACTGCACCAAAATCCCACAATGGAGTCTTGCTTAATAACATCATTTTCATAGTGTTCATAGTGTTAGACTATTTTGTTAGTTGTTAGGTCAGTCGATCAGGAAAAGTCTCAGATACATTTATTAACGTAAATTAATGCAATTCATATTTACTTGTTTACGGATATGCCTCGTGTATTAATAACATATTAATGTTCAATGAATGGTAATCAGAATGTAACAAAACTAGCAAGTACGTAATATTATCTTGATTTTATTAGAATTCAATTAAATCGAAATTGGTTGTAAATTATGTTAATATAATACTAATTATTCTGATGATTTCATTCTCAATAAAACTCACAAATTGTCTATTGTTTCACCCTTTAGGAATGGAGTTGCTAAAAATATATTTTTACTACTTCATTCAGTCTGTCGCACACTAACATCGCATAGTAAAAAGGCTTAGCTAGTGGAGCCTTTAAATATTGTAAAATAGTGTTCTTAATTATGGTGAAGTAAATAGTCTATAAGGAATAATCTGTTAAAAATGTTTCTTGTTTCGCTTCGTTCTTGGCTTAGGATCATTGATAAAGTCAATAAGTCAAGAGTAAGACTTGTAATTTATTTACGTATTTTCTGTAATAATAACTTCCGTTATAGGCAGTTAAAAATATTATTTAACTACCATAATTACTATTAAATATAACCCAGCTAAAAGAAATACTAGTCAAAATATATAAAGTATTAAGTATTTTTATTGTTTAATATAAATTTACAACGAAATGTTTATCAGTCTGTCTCTCCTGTCTTTTTACGTATTTATGAAACGAAAATAATTGTTTTTTTATAGACTATCAAATGATACATAATAAATCGATCTATTATCTAATGTCGTAATTTAATAATGTCTAAATACTTTTTAAAAATATAAATATGTCTCCATTTTCCTACACGGTACGACTAACCTCCAGACAAGAGAAGTTGTGTAATTGTGTCTAAGTTTTCCTTATAAAGGCTATTTGCTTAAACTGTACATGGTAACTTCTATTTGGTCGTTTTGTATAAACTTATTTAAATGAGACGTGTAGACATATTGCGACAAATTCCTTCTACATTCTAAAAGAAATTGCAACAATGAAGAAATGTATGTCGTAGAAATAAAAATACCAAAAATAATAAGTGAAGTAGAAATAAAATAATATATATATTATAGATTTTACAAATATTAAATAAATAATTATTTATTATTTTCTATTTCAATAAATCTGTTTTTATAATTAAAATCAAACGCGATTAGGGCATGCCTTATCAGTTTAATATTATCAGTTATCTGATGTAATACGTTATCAACTACATCTGTAATCTTATTCAAGTCAAGCAACATTTAGAACGGATAATATATGGATGGGTCGATTATTAATATTATAAATGTGTTGGTTTGTTCGTCAATTATGGGAGTAGTTTAAAGATCGCAAAATCGCACAGCTACCATCACCTCTAGAAGATGTTTTTGGGTTGTGTTAAGTAACAACCTATTCCAATTAACGCATGTGAATAAAAAAAACTATTATAAAATTTATTTTTAATATTTTTGTATTATTTTAGGATTTTTTTATGAATTTAAAATATATAGTTTTGTCCTGTTTTTTAATTTATTTTTATTATTATACTAATTTGTTTAAATTAATTATTCTATAATAATAAATAACGAGGTCCTGTTCTAATGTTGTTTTTCTTAGTTATTTATTTTATATTAATAAAATTTTATAATAATTATTAATAATTAATCAAATTACGTGAAAAGTAAAAATAAAATATGGTTGTGGCGGGATATTATATCGTATTTTTCTTTTAAAAATATAATTAAAATATTTCAAATGTTCCATTTTGAAGGATATTGTTACAAAAAAAAAACTATTTATCATTTAATATAACTCAGTAATTTTAATGACAAAGTATAAAATTTTACCGTCAATAAAAAAAAAATTCTATTTAATTTTTGAAAGAAAATCCTTTTTTTTGTAATTAAAAAAATACATGACAGAGAGCAAAAAAGGGACAGGACACTATACTAAAAGCCCTTTGCATTTCCAGTTCTAAATCCAGATCATATCCTATATCTAAAATAAAGCCTAAGTACCTTAAACAACCTTTACCCCCCCTCCCCCCAGCAGGAAAATGCGAGGTTATTTTAAATTATGTTGACATCTAGTTTCTGAAGTTTAGTTTATTTGGTATCGTCGGCGAGAACAGACGTGCGATCATTGTGATAGTATATTTCTTTTCCGGTAAGCCTTTTTCTTTATTTATGAAAAAAAAATTAAGACAATAATGTAATATGCTCCTTAAAAAAATATAAATGTTTTATGTAATATAAAAATTATATTTAAATTTATTGTATTTTTTATGAATTTAATGATTTTAATTTGACAAAAATAATTATAAACAATTATTAAATACTTTTTGAAGAACATTTAATTTAATTATTAATTGATAAATTTGATATATAAACAGTATATAAATATATAAATATATATATATATATATAAAGGATTTCATAGAATCATACAGATGTAATTAAAAATAATATTAGTGTAATGGATACAAGGATTAATTATTATATTAAATTAAACATATATAAATAAATACAATAATACAATACAAATATTGTACATATATCATACAAGAGGTGCATGTGCAATTCATACACAACAAAGTAAATAACGACACCATACATACATACACTATTAACTACATACATATTAATTTCTAATGTTTCAACATTCATTAAAACGAATTGTTTATTATTATAACTAGAGGCGCCAACAGACCCTCAATTTCGACTCGCTGCGCTCGCGAAATCCCGGGTGCCGTTTGCATATTGAGCGAAGCGAGCCCAGTGTAATGTGTCATCGTTTCCCATTGACTACAATGGGATATCAGTTTTTGGACATAACATTTTTTTTTAAACCATCACCTTATGTGTCTTTTGATTGCAAAATTTCATAATTTTCCGTCAAGTAGTTTTCAAGCCCATTCGTGACAAAGAATGTGAAAAAGTCTACAGTAGAGCGCTCCGCTCACTTCGCTCAATAAAAGATTAATTTTTGTGAGAATTTATGTTGGTTATAATCTATATATATATATAGATTATTATGTTAAAATCAAAGCTTTTTTTGGAAACAAAATTTGTTAAATTGCTGAAAATATATTATATAGAATGCGTTTCTTATTAACGGTTTCTATAATCCACATAAGCGTTTCCGCAGGCAACAGCTAGTATTAAATACACTGTCCATCAACAATAATAATTAAAAGTGTATTTTTATAAACTACTGTATAAATTGATTTGCATATTTCATTAATTGCATTTACATTTACATCCAGCGCCGGAAGATTGAAACTGAATTGCGTGTGTCATCGCAGTTAAATATTTTGTAATCATCTCAATATTCTTTCCTGTTATCAGTAGATACTAATTGATAAGTTATTTTAACTATATATAAATTAAATATAATAATTGTAATAATAAACATATAAAATTTTCAAAACGAATCGATTGGATTGGATTGGATATAAAATAAAAAAAAAATTAATGGTTTTTTTATGTACATTTTTAAATCTATCCAAAATTATAATTCAACTGGTGTGAGATATCAGATATTTGTGTCAATGTCAAGATCTACGAGTGTTTGATGCTTAAACAAAGCCTTTACTTAACTAGTTTTAACTGCGACTTCAGTCATGTCGACTACAGAAGGACTACGTTCGGATAATTAGCTTAGACTGAGCGTTATTGAAACAAAACTATTTAGCTTTATTGATAATGTTTATTGCTTCTACGACAAACTCATATTGAAATTTATATATTTATGAATTTGTTTTATTTAACATAAAACACAAGTAACTAATATAAAATGACGCTAGCCACAAATTTCTTTTTTTTAAATTATTATTAATAACTAATCATGATGCCGGCTTATCGAACTGATTGTACATTACACACTAAATATATTGACATATGAGAAACAGTGATCACAATAATAAAAAAAAAACCGGCTGAGTTTGTTGTGTTGTTCTTCTCAGAGCAGGAAGCGTTTGGTATTCTCGTAGATCCAATTTAAGTTGGAGAGTGTGTACAGAAGGGCTTATTTCGATAAGTATGGTATCATAGTCCTGACCCTCCCATTTGACACAAGTAATCACTGGTATTGATTCCAAGAGGAAAAGATATAAATTAAATAAAAAAATACAGATTATCTCGTTTATAAAATATATTACATTTACGAATCCCATTAAACATTATTTTGTAAATATATCGTATATAAATTGATATTAAATAAATATCGATTTTATGACTTATTTATTAAATGTCTTATTTATTTAATATTATAATAAAAATGAGCGTTAATTCACGCATAAAGAGTCGGGAGAGCAGCTTTTTATAAAAATAAATCCTAATTATGACGAAAATCCGCAGTATTATATCATTTTGAAATAAATATAATTGTAAGGAAGTTGATGATGAGAAATAGTGTAAGTTTTTTAAAGAATGACTTCCTCATATAATGACTCACTGCTTGTAGAAGCGGGGTTATTCTAGAATCTAGATTAGTTTAGTGAAAGGCGATACACCAATTGCACCACGCGTTACGTCTTACAAAATAATTAACCACTTAGCAATAGGACGGTTATAACAAAATTACTTGATTACTTTGACAACACGTCAAATTATATTGTAGAAATACTTATGAATTATATCAATACATGTTTCATTTGTGATTCTTTATATTATTTTACAATATTATTCTTTAAAACAATGCATTCAGTTTATTATAAAAACCTTAGACCACTCTGTTGTAAATTTTGTTTATATATTTTGTTATTATTTATTATTTTTCTGTTTATATCTGACAATATAATTAACTCGATGTAACAATGAATTTTTAAAGCCAAGTGGACTGATTTATTATGAAATTTCTAAGAACAAGGGTCTGTTTTATTTCCTTTTAAGATTAGCGTGATAGGAATTTTAATCAATTCCACCTCTCAAAGGATTATAATGTATGTGATTTACATTTTTTCCAATGTAATATGATAAATGTATAATTTAATATTTCATAGGCGAATATGTAGACGAAGTGGCAACTAACTTTCAATTAAATCTACTATAAAAAAAAAAGTCACAAGTATAACAATTGTAACACAAATTATATAATATAATTAAATTCTCGTAACCTTGCTCCAGTATTGTTCAGAAAATCCGGATATTTCCGTTTTTGGTGAATAAAAGACAACGCTTTCAAAACATTATCTTGTATTAAGTGTCATTTCAGGGTCAATATCTGACCTAGAGTCAACGATTTTGGTAATCTATCTTTTAAGTCAATGAACTCGTGATTTTTCTATCAATAACAAAATTTTTTTATATGAATACAATTACTTTAATATACGTGTAAATCTATTTTTAAAGTCCAGTTTTTCTTTTTCAGTCGATTTTTGAGATTAAGTTTTTATATTTTTTGATGTATTTATTTTGTCTTTGACATCTAAATTATACTTAAATGTTTGTAAAATATTATTATAATTACTGTAACTGCCACCAGTCGAACACAAGAAAATAAACCTCACAGATATATGAAAATCTTCATTGTAGTTCTCTAATTTTGGATTTTTTAATAAATCTTGCATTAATTTAGGTAAACTGCTTTTTAAATCAAACAGTTGCTAATCACCTTGGCAATGACCACGCGTATGAGAGTCGAGGTCGTCTTTTATTTCCGAATATTTAGTTTAAAACTGAAACTTTATGTAATATTAAAATAATTGTTATAGAGATGGAGTTAACAGAACAGACAGATGTCAAGGACTATAAAATTGAGGATAAAATGGAAGAATCTCAAATACAGAAGCTATTTGCGGGAGGCACGATATTACTGACTGGTGGCACTGGCTTCCTTGGGAAACTACTCGTGGAGAAGCTGTTGAGGTGAGTTTTCTTTTAAAGAATTCTTATGGTAATGTTTGGTGGTAGTAAGACATGATTTTGGATGTGTAAATTGAAATAAAGTAGCTATTACATCTGTTTTCCGTTTGCTGCAATTTACTTTCCTTCATTCATTTGCTGCAATTTACTTTCTTCCTTAAAAACACAGTCGGTTTATATGACGGTAGTGACCCTAGAAAAGTAGTCATTATGGGAGAAAAGGGGGATGAAGAAGAAAGGAATAGAATATGTATATCGCCGGTTCCTGCATTGAACGTACGACAAGCAGCTATAAAAGCTACTTCACTTGGATCCTCTGATCCTATGAGTTGTTTTTATTTAACTACCTCTAGTCTCTCATATAGAAGCGGCATTGAGATAGCGAATTCGGAAACCGGAAACCTCCTCAAGGTGTATGAAGCGAAATTCGTCCTACAAATTGATTTAATAGCAAATAATCAAACCTACGCCTACTGTTTTTTTTTATTATTCTTAAACAAATATGTACATAAAATGACATCAACGTATGCTTGTAACAGCATTTGAGAAAGCTTCGTCTGATGTGTTTTTACGTTGTGTTCGTCATAGTTTTCGAATAATTATTTGAATAAGTCGGATATTTGGTATTTGTATACAAATTTCAATATAAAATTTATCGTACAGTTTTTCAGTTTGGCAGTATACAGTTTAACATGTACATCACAATGAGTATACTTATATAGTTAACTGGCTACCTAAAATATTTTAAATGTTATATTATGTTTCATTGTATTGACTTCCACAATATTCGACTATTCGCTAAGAAAATTTTATATATAGCTGGCAAAATCTGCCGGGTATTACTAGTATTTAATAAAGTAAATTCTTCATTTCATACTAATATGATTCAAAGAAGGAATATAATAAAAAAAAATGTTTTTTTAAATTATATATTTTTTTCAAAATGGAGAAAATCTTTTACCTCTTGCTTCTTGATCTTATTAAAATTGGGAATCCTTAAAACCATGTAATATTTATTTACATGGTACTCTTTCTTTTCAATCCTTTATCATAAGATTTATCTGTATCTCATGTCTCAATGGTCTAGTGGTTAGTCACTTTATCTTGAATTATTTGTTACAATCAGTTCATCCGTTTATTAGTTAAAATGTACCATAACAATGTAAGTTTATACATACAGATTAAACACATTATAAATATTTCTGATTCGTTGTTGAGTTAACTATTTATCCTATTTTGTTTCGCAGTTTCAAATGTCGAGAATGTTGACGATTCTTTATACATTGCTAATTCGAAAAGCAAACAATGTGACTTCCTTTTATATCAAAATGAAGTGATAAGAAGAGGTGTTAGATTCTAGACACAAGAAAGAATCTCCCTTCTACCAGGAAATAAGTTAATTTTCTAATCGTCTTTTCCGTACAAATTATCTTTTAAAGTATAATTTAGACTTTCGAGAAAACACTTACAGTCGTTTTTAAATCTTTTTTTCTATTTACTTTTCCTTTGAAGCCATACCCAAAAAACATCCAAGGTGAGATCTATTTATGAAGTACTTGTTATGGCATTGCGTAATTTATTATGCAAAATATACTATTATGTAAATAAGAAATAACCTTTAATTTAAAGGAAAAAATAATAAGTTTTATTACATCCATCTCTTAAGGTCGTTGAGGTTCATAGACATTGCCAAATTATTTATATATATTATAATAAACATGGGTGGAGTTGATTACCTCCTTTTTGAACATGCAATCGAAATTTCGTTAATTATTTTCTCGGTTGCTTGTTTGTTGATTTGTGACTATATTGCTTATTATATATTATGACTATATTATAAAGATTAAGATATTTCATTCACTGCATGCAATTTGATTCCCAATTAACAGGAAGTTTATAATATTATTATTAATTTTATTTAAGATTATCATTATAGAAACCCTGTTTAATATATGAATAACTAAGTAATCAATCCATTAGTCATTTAGTTCATTAGATTATCATTGATACTGATAAATGTACTGACGATTATAAATATAAGATTAATTAATTTATTTGTTTTAGAGTATTATCCTTGTCCTGTTTTTAAGACTAAGTATTGTCTTGTGTATTCACATTAATAATAATTTATTGTATTCTTTGAACATGTTATAAATGGTGAGGTATTTTGATAATATTACTTCATTCATTATAATAATCTGCAGGTATATATATATATATTCGGGATATGACTCTTTGGCTAAAACCTTATTTCATTTTTATTTGTTTGTATATATAAGGTCTCGCAATATAGAAACGATTTGATTAAAATTAGGATTAGCTAAAAGTTTTTCTTCCAGCAATCCATAAATATTATTTTGTCTACGAAGCCGCTGGCTACAGCTAGTCTATACATAAACTAGACTTGTCTTGTTTTAGGTTACAGCAGTTAGAAATGTCAAATATCTTTTAGGCTATAGGTCCGTCATATCCAAAAAATATTAAGTCAAATATTGCTAAAATCAACACACACAGATTCGACTATGTAACTTTGTAACTAATGTATCTACATCAAGACTTCTATTAATTCTATTTAAATATATGATGGTTTCTTGTTAATAACCACATAATGTATTTAAATAGTTGTATAAATAAAATAAGACTGCGTTTGTGTCCTACCAGAGAGCTATGAAACATATATGAACCTCTTTTACTATGACCATCGTTACTTTGAAAAGTTTCAGATTCCAAAAGAAAAGATTTGAAAAGTTTAAAATATCATAGGTTATTTATACTTATAAATAAAAGTTTCTTGTCTTGTCTTAAAAAGCCAATCAACAGTTTTTAATTAATGACCTATTAATTAATTACTCACTAAATGCATATGAAAGTATGTACGGTATTCACATAGAAAAAATATTTTTTGAAAGTTTTGTCTGTCTGTTTGTTCCTTCTAATCACTGACGGCTCAACCGATTTTAATAGAACTTTCACTGGCGGATAGCTGATGTTATAAGGAGCGACTTAGGCTCTATTTATTAAAAAAAAATATACCCGCCCGCTATGTATAACTAGCTAGCTAACAGCTAGTTATACACATATGTATATATAGTCAAGGACTTGACCGAAGTCGAAGTTTGATAAAGTCACTTTTGTTTGTTTTTGTATGTTTTTTGGTACCATCCAAAATAACCAAATAAGCTAACAATGATACTTTGATAATATACTCAAGAATATAGTTAAGGTCGGTAATAATTTTGTAGTATTAATAATATTTTATATGAAGTAACAGTTTATTGTTATATTCCATTGTATTCGGAATTTTACTGCAATACTATTTCTGTCTTTAGATGAATTTATTTATTTGATCCATAATAATGTGTCCAGTGGTCTTTTGCACTAAATGTCAATAATTTCACATATTTGTGAGTATTTTTCCCTGCATATCTCAAAAACTACTGAAATTATTACATTGATTTTATCATAAATTATCATAAATTATAATTGAATTATTTTAATTATTTGAGCAGTAACAAGTCTATTTAATAGCTTATATAGCTTTAAATATATTGTCATTTTTATTGCATAAATATTTAAGTGATAAGATATTGATATATTTGTTGTTTTAATATTTGTTAATTACTTCCATTTAGTTGGAATACCTTATAGTATTATGTTTTTCTTCTAAGAAAACATCTTCAAGACTAACGAGCCGTAAACCATTAATAAAAGGCAATATTTATATTTATATTATATAATAATGATGAAAATGGTTATTTGTTTGTCTGTCGAGTTCTCACGAGAAAACGACTGTGCGGATTTTTATGAAATTTATTCTTATATAGCTAATAAGCACAACAGTGCTAGACGAAATATAGTATGCCTTACACTTCTGATAATTATCTGAGTTTTAAGGGGATACTTAAGAACTTTTTGAGGAACGGAGATGACTTAATTTGAGTTAGCTATTTCTTTCTTCTATATAAATACAGGAATATTTGGAGTCCACTAATTAGTTGAAAGAAATCGTGAATGAAATCTCAGGCTGAGAAGTCAGTATTGACATAAAAATCATGAGGAAACTCATACATTCTTAATAATGTTTACAAAATAATTGAATTAACACCTTTGTACTTTGATGTTTTTAAACAAATAGACAATTACTATTTGCCAATATCTGATACTATATGGAAAAATATTACCAGTGCGGTTTTGGACCTAAGTCTATGGAACTGATTTTACAAAAATATTATCGTATAAAAAAAAGATATTAAATATTAATATTCATTCATCTTATTAGTCAATTATATTTAGTAGAAGGACTAAAATAAAGATATTTTAAATAATAATTAAATACATTTTTGTAAAATAATAATTGTTCTTACATTATTTAGGAGTCTATAATGTATACATATATATATATATATATATATATATATATATATATATATATATATATATATATAAAGTACTACTTAACTACTTATTACTATTTACTTTTTATATTATGATTTGATCATTTGTATTCAAAGATTTTGAAGAAATGTACACGTAGTTATTTTATTCGCAAAGATTATTCTAAAATCTTGTGTTAATTAACTAAAAAAATCCAGTATATTTTTTATTGCGACTCTTATAAACAAATATTTGCGTTTACATCATTTTGTTGGACTTCATGTTGTTTGTTTAATATATTACTTTTCCATCGGATTTACGCAGAAACATTGTATATTTTATATCTATGAGAGATATTTCAGTTTTGATTAAATTGACAAAACACTTAGTATATCGAAGATTTCCATTATAACAAAATTTCCAATACACTTAATGTTTTAAATTTTAAGAAACAAGAAGTGCTTGGGGTCCTTAGTTTTGTTTTTGATTTAAAGTACAAAATTGAATGGATATAATATAACATTTTTTATAACATTTCTGAATATGGAAACTAAATTGCATCAGTTTTGGGATATTTTTTTTATACAAAAATTAACGTTGATACGCTGAATTTTATTAGATCGCATGGCACAATCACGTGAAATCGCAAGATCTGGCAAGAAATATATTAAAAATATCTCAAAGCTGGTATTAAATAAATCTTTTGACGTACACAAGTGATGACTGGTATTGATTCACAGTGGAAAAGTATTACATCTTCATAAACAGTTGTTATTTTATTACTCTCCTGTAAACCTTTGTTGAGAGAACATAAAATATTAACGTGTTATTTACTTATCTAATATATATTTATATGACAATAGCCTTGTATTGAATCTACCGTGAAATGTATTTGTATGACTAACAGACAATCGTATAACTACATTTGATGTAGGGTTCTACAGGGCTCAATATTTTCCCCATTTCCATTTCATATATATATAATTGATGTCTTACGAAGGGTAAATAAATCTAAAGTAAGATAAAGTTATAAGGTAATATTTACATTAAAAACAAATGTTTCATGTTTGTATTGTAATAATAATTATATAATATTATGAACTGTGAAGTTCAAAGTCATATTATATTTGCAAAGGCTGTTCAGACCTTGTTCGTATTGACAGTTGGTTATTATGTATTTATATGACTATGTCAATATTGCTATTGACAATCTTGTAATTTTGTGTCCGCTTTAGGTTCCTTGTATATAGTACTTGAACTTAGATCTTTTAAAATTATGTTTTAATAAAGTAGAATGATATATAATTAGTAGTTAGAATATAGTAGACCTTAGTAGCTAATTGACGGTAGCATAAGTATTACTAGATCGTAATTAAGCTGCTATTATGACTACATTTCTTCCCTTAATAGTAACATGATAAAGAGAATCGCCACTTAATTTTATATAAAAAAACAGGAATAGGAATATGGTACATGAAAAAAGTTTGCTATAATTATTTTGTGGTTTTACTTTCTTTATGTCAATATTATCTTAATATGTAAGTATTGTAGGTATACTTAGATCAAGTCTTGCAAAAATATTATATATACTGAACCAATTTTAAAGCAATGTTATTTTGGAAATATATAATTTTAATCTTTTATTCATATTGACTGTATTGAGTTTGGTAAGTCGAAAGCAGTGTATTGTTAAAAGTAATAAAATAATATGACGTAACAATGATTGGACCGTGAATTTGTGCGGATTAATTTGTCAATGTTAAAATAATTAGGAAGTTGTGTTATTAACGATTATTTGCGATTATAATATGATATTATAAATGTAAAAGTTTTTGTTAAGATTATGTACGGATTTTGCACACTATTGATCATGAGCTAAATCATATAACACCTTATATTACCTCAAAATATAATATATTTATTTGATTTTTTGTGGATATTTCATATAGTATATTGTACAGAGTTCAAGCACTTGTCCTAAAATTATTTTAAAGTTTTATATTCTTCTATTTTAATTTAATTGTTCTATATTTACGTAGGTATAATTTTTATTTGAAGTTATTATTACAACTTTGATGATAATTTGAGTCATCGCGTCATGAGCGAATAAACGAACGTGCAAACAAAAAAAATATGTTTTAGGACTTTGTACCATGTTCTCCATGGTAATATGTATATCTATTTCTCCATTTGAGTTCTTCTGTATTATGCAAAGAATTTGGATGCAATTTTAATTGTCAATCAAAAATTCTCTCGAATGGTGTATTAATAATTATGATATATTTTAATTAAATTGATAAAAAATACAGAGAAGTCGATTATATTACTTCATTTGTACTAGTATGTCCTTGTTATATAATTTTAATCTCTATCCCTAACTAATGTCCCTAAGTAATATAATGACATCAGAAGGTCGACACGAAAGGCCGTACGTCGATGAAATAGTAATGAAACAGTAACGATTGTAATTATAGAAGACAGAACTATATTTATTTATATATATATAAAACAGATTATTTTTTGAATTTATAAATTATTAATTCACAAAAGATTTATCATATAAGATATGAAAAACATCTATACTGCTTTTGACCACGGTTTCGATAAACTGAAAACTATTTAGAGTCAAATTCAACTTTCATCAGCTCCGAATATCAGAAATGATAACAATATATATTTTTAATATAATCAGCATTTCCATAAAAGAATAACATTTAAATTATTTCGCTGTCTTTATCCAAGAACTAAAAGAAATAACAAGAGATGTTACTTTATGTTATTGTAAATCGTATGGTTTTATACACCACATACTCGTAAGAACAGCTCTTGACACTCGACATTATATTTTAAACAATTTATATTATTTTCTTCATTTACTGTTATGTAAATGTAACTACTTCACTTCTTTTAACCATATCTATATCATCATCTATAATAAAGTCGGTTCCGGAGGTTTTGTTGGTAATACCACCCAGGTGGCGGCTCAGTCAATTTATATTCTCGTCATAAACCCATCAATGGCTTTAATCATCATGTCTTTCGGAAGTGGTAATGGCAACAAATGAGATCTTGTTTTCTTTTGTTTATAACTAGCTATTTTCTGTGACTTTCTTGTCTCTAAAATGTACAAAATCTGTAGGTTTTATTGTAATTTTTGTACAAGTAAATGTTTGTGTTTTTTCATGAGTATAATTTCTTTAGTGACACTTTAATATTGACTCAAAAAAAATACGATATTTTTTAAAGATATATTATAAGTTTTCAAGTATTGGTATTGTAGAAGATTTTGTGTTTAACTGTGAAATTATAAGAAAATTTCAGAGTAAAAGATATATGTTGTTCTAGACTAAAGCCTAAAACCACACAAAATTTAATCACAACTCGTCTAGTAGTTTTGTTCGTAATGCTCAAACATACATATAATCAGATAAATATTAATACGTAGTAATATGTGAAATATTATAAAAAATATAATCATGTTTTTAATATTAAATTCATATCAGTTTCAATCTAGTTCCACGTCGGTCTGTCCGTTAGTTTTATAAACAATGTTATTACGACATATATGGATGTCATACAGCTCCTTAGGAATACTAAATAATAATTCAGCTATTGTATTATAATAAGCGTCTTTCCCAGAGCAAAATATTGTACATGTAACTATCCTTAAGGATGCGTGTAAGCTAGTATTTGCGGGCGATTTCGTCTATAAAATATATTGAGAAAGTTATTTTTTTAGTAATTCTGATAAATCCGAGTTGGTTGTGTGTACTAGCGAATAGAATTTTTTATAGTTTTCTTTTGGTGACTTTGAAAACAGCCTTAGATTATTTAAAGTAAAAAAGTCATATAACAATATTTTAATATATTTTTTCTAGTCGAAAGGAAATTATTAAAAAACAAAGTGTTATGTTGAAATTGAAAAAATGTTACGTTAATCTTTTAGGGTTTTTAGCAAGTGTTCAAAATTCTGATAAATCGGTGACTATTGGACCTATTGCTATTTTTTATTGAATAAAATATGGCATAGTTTTATCAAAATCGATTCCCTTGCTAAAACGGTAATGATTATAATGATATTAATTTTATTAAAAGTTTTTTCTCATATCCAAATGATGATACGTGAAAAGATTTTAATGTTAATAATAAACAAACAAACCTTTTAACCTGTAATAATATATTTACTTTACAGGGAAATGTTTTGTGCTGTTAGAAACGCTTTTAGAATATAAATTGATACGCACAAAACCTCTGATCCTGTTTAAATATATATGGGGTTTGAATTTTAATCTCTTGTAATGGTGGAATTTTCCCTTTAAAACATTTGTAATAAATAAAGTAAAAAGACGTCTTTAGTTGCAAATTTTTCTGTGTTTTTGTGCAATTTAGTGAAGCGATAAAGTTAATTCATTTTGGCCGATTTTTGTAGCTCATCATACATGTTGTAAAATATCCTCAAAGATTTTTATTTAGTATCCGTTAAAGAATTAACATTACGTGAGATTCTTATTAATTTGTCTTGAAAATAAAAGAAAATTTATTAGCTACATTTTTATATTTGATAAATATTAAAAATATAGGCGATTATATTTTTTGGAAATTGACAATAAATTTTTACTTGAGATACTTTAAAAAAATTACCCAACAAATTTAGATATATATTATTATGGTTGATTGTTTTCAGTAATACCTATACCATATATGATACAAAGACTTTCATGAGTGAGCTAACACTTAGCCATTATTTATTTTTTAATTGGAATAGAGTCGGAATCAAATGTAACAAGAACAGAATTAATCAATTGATCTGAACAGTTAAAGGTAATTATTTTACTAAAATGTTTTTTATGCGCAAAGCTATGAGCTCGGAAAAATATTTTTCACAAACCTGAGTATTCCTTATCACACAAAAAAAAAAATGTGAAAGCATATGATATTAGACTCTTTTCTAAATAATAATATTAATAATAATATCTTACTAAAATACTGTACGTTGTCTGGTCATAGTTACTTATTTTTTGACAAGTAACAGGTTATCGAAACTTGTGTTTGTTACTTGTATTATGTACATAATGCTTAATAAACTTATTAGTATTGCTACGTATTTAAGATTTTCATAAATACACACACTGTATATTGCTTTGCCTAAGCTTATCATGTAAAGATCATATGGCAGTTATATCAACAGTGCAAACATAAAACAGGATACCAATAATGATGCTATGAATATAACTGTATTTCAGAGTGATCGTATTTTTTAATACCATATGCAGCTGAACCAATTTCACAAATCCAGAAATACTATATACAGACATACATATGTACATATATACATATACATTTCAAAAACATCATATTGATAGCATTCTTTTATGACGTCGTTTATTAAGGTCTAAATGGCTTTAGTAAAAAAATGTAAACAAAAACAGAACACGCTCATTTATGAATGAAATTAGTAAATTACATCACGTGATAGCTTCGTGATAGAACTGAACGTGATGCTTTTTTAATGTAGGTCCTGTTCTCAGGATTAAACTCCTGATTGATTAAATGATAGAGAGACCAGTGTAAGGTTCTGGATTGTAGGACTAGACTAAGTGAACCTTGTTTTAGCGGCCCAAAGTAGGAAACTTACGCTAATTGACATGTTCTAGGGGGCCTAAAATGTAGGTGGGAGTCAACAAATTTCGTTACAGTACTTATTAGTATTTATCAAATACAACTTTTTTTTAATATTAACATTGATGGCAATGTCCTTGACATTGTAAATAAAATTTTATTTGTATAACGCTAGATTCGAGATCACAATGCGGTGATTATAAAATTGGTATAGTCAAAGGATTAAGTTTAATATAAGCATGCTATATATATTAGAATTCCATAATGTTATATTATATTTTTTTCATTTTTATCCACAGATCTTGCCCTGACATAAAGAAACTTTATCTTTTGACCAGACCAAAGAAAAATAAAGATATCCGAAAGAGACTGCAGGAGCAATTTGATGATTGTGTAAGTATAAATAATAAAGGTTTTCATTACATCCTGGAAGCTGTTGTGCTGAATATTATAGTAAGCAATATTGGAAAGCGATTTTATTTAAAAAAAGACTATATAAATGTTCACAATACGTCTCAATAATGCGATTGTATATAGAATATATTTATCTGGCCGAGTAAAGGTGTTAAAGCTCAGTTAATCGATCAACAGGGTTCATTCATTCACTTATCTATTATTCATTTTACTTCTGTTTAAAAATTAAAGCTTGTACAAAATTTTAATTGTATTATTTTATATTAGTATAATCAATTCACATTAATTTTAATAATAGGGTTTTTTTTGGAAGAGGAGGGCAAACGAAGGAGCGGGTCACTGACGACAAGTGAACATCGCCGCCCACGAACTCTTGTAACAATCACTGGCCAATTTAGGCGAAAAAAAGCTTCTATAGCTTGTATATTGATGTGCAGGAAAATAATATAAAGCATCTAATATTAATAATCCATATATACTTATTTGTTTGTTCACAGCTCTACGATAAACTTCGGAAGCAGAGTCCGGATTTTATAGAAAAAATTGATGTCATAGAAGGTGATGTTGGAAAGCCCAACCTGGGGATTAGTGACGAGGATAGGACTAAACTTATTAATGAGGTAATTATACCTATTATGAATATTATACATAAAAAATAAGTATATATTCTACACAAAATACGAATGATAATAACTAAGTAAATTTAAATTTTTAAATTATTGATAGAGTCCTTAATTGGTATAAGTTTATATACAGTCTATAGATACGAATTTTATAAATTGTTGAAAGATTTTCATCAAAATAAAAATAATAATATTTTAAATACATACATATGTATAACACAATATAATATAAATGTTACAGGTAGAGTTTATATTCCACGGCGCTGCGACCGTTAGATTCGATGAAGCGTTGAAGACAGCTGTGGAAATAAACGTACGAGGTACACGAGAAATGTTAAACTTAGCACGTGCTTGTACTAAACTGCGTGCACATGTACATGTTTCTACGGCCTACAGGTAATTTGAAAATGATTAAGGTATTTCTACTATTTGTAAAGGTTCTATAAAGCATCCATCCATCTCGATAATGGTGATGCTATGTAGATGATGTTTCCGCAATTGTTGACAGGACGATAAATTAATAAGTTCAATAAATTTGCAACTAATGAAACAGCCTTGTTCATATCATCATACATTACTCGAGTCGTTTCACTTTAAATATCAACAAATTATTATCAACAAACAATACTGTTATTATGTTTAGTACAAAGTAGGAAGATTATTTATGTAAACAAGAAAGAAATGTGACCCACATTTCTTTCACATTGATAAAACCTTGAGGAACCCTCATGTCAATCGGCGTTTCAGACGATTTTTTTCTATTAATTTCAATCTTCTGAATTATCGTAGACAATTTAGAATGCAAAAGTTTGATATCAATGTGCTTAATGCCCTAGTGGTACAATTTACTAATTTCCTTCCAATGTTTTATTCTAAACACAATAGACGGCATTAAATAGTAATACTTCGTGAATAGGAGATATTCTTAATATTTAAGGTCCTAAAATATTATCTAATATCTTTCGATTCAATTCTTTGTAATTTAAATTTGAAATAAAAATTATACATATATATATATATATCTATTGTTTTTTTTTTGAGGTATCGCAATATTAAATTTATTTGTTTTCAAAAACTTTTATACAAAATTGAGATTGAAATTCAACCTTAACGATAGGAAATCTATGTATTGATTGTTATTATTTATATTTTGATGAATTCGACGATGACGATTTAAAATTTCATGTGAACTTATATGTATGTTTTAATTATTTTAGTAATTGTCCATTGAAAGAAATAGACGAAAAATTCTACGAAACATCTCTAACTGGTGATAAGCTGATTGATCTGGTGGAGAATATGGACGATAAGACTATAAACACCATCACTCCAGGGTCTGTAATTATAGAATAAAAATAGTGCAGAAGTATGAATACTTTTTCTTTAATTTTTTACTAGATGAACTACTCTCTATTTTGAGCGAACCTTAAAGATAAATGTTGGTTAAATATCTATTATACTTATATTTATGCGTAATTTTGTTTTCAGGTTATTAGGAGAATTTCCCAATACATACGCTTACACAAAGTCGTTGGCTGAAGATATAGTACAGAGATATTCGAATGGTCTACCAATAGCCATGTTCAGACCTTCTATAGGTAAGTTTTTCTATACTATTAATATCATGTATCGTTTTTATCCTAAACATCAGTACCAAAAATTTATAAGACTTATTTTCCAGTAATCGCGACTGCCAAGCATCCTGTGCCAGGTTGGATCGACAATGTTTACGGGCCAACAGGGGTAAGGGAGATGGGGATTTTTTTAAATCTACTAATATAAACATTTTGCTACTAAAAACCAAATAGCTGGCTGTCAGTTATTCTATATTTATTTTATCATACATCCTGTAATGTATTAAATTAACTTTTAATTCATCTGAAATTTTAGTTATCTAAAAATATATCCTAAATAGTACTTTGTTTTCTTTGGCATATTATAGTAACATGTTATTATTATGATAAATAGATTTTCCTTTAAAAATATTTTAAATATAGGCAGTGGTGGGAGCAGCCGTAGGTTTAGTACACGTATTGAACTGCAACCCACTTGTGTTGGCGGATTTGGTTCCTGGAGACTTTGTGGTGAACGGAGTGATCGCGGCCGCGTGGAAGACCGCCCGGGATCATCCCGGGAACCACGAACAAGCACCGGTCGATCAACTGCCCGTAGTTTATAATTATGTCTCCTCTGAGCAACGACCATTGACTTGGGGTAATTAACATTTTCCAACAAACTCATTGCCCCCAAGGAGAGGATCTCTTTATTTTTTTAAACTTAGATCCACAAAACATAAAAAAGATCAACAAATTTTAAACAACAACAATTTTGAAATATTTTAGCTTAGTCAATATATTATCCTACTTTCTGTTTATACCACAAAGATATTTTTTTTCAGAATACTTCATGAAGTACAGTGAAATATACGGGAAGAAAGTACCAACAATACAAGCCGTATGGGCTTATCTGTTGATGATAACCCCCAACCCTTATCTTTACACTGTGTACTGTTTCTTGCTACACTGGCTACCTGCTTATACGTTTGACGCGGTCTGTGTTCTGATTGGACGGAAACCTATGTGAGTTTTTTATATTCTTGACCTTTAGAATAGCCATAAATATAATATTAGATTCTATTAGCAACGACCATGTATGCGTGGTTGATCTTTTAATAACCGAGTGTGCAATTAGTTTTATTTCCTTTGAATTAATTTGTATGTCAGATTTTTTTTCTAAAACCATGTCGATACCAATATATTTTTTAACAGTGACTGTGTCTGTAAAATTTTATTATTTCATTCGTAAAACGATTTTGTACCTTTCTGCAGTGATTGTATGTGATTTTGTCAAATTTTTTTGGTATGCAATATTAATCGTGTTTAACAATGAATTTGTATGTTAAGGTTTAAATTATTGATAAATAATTTTTATATGGAATAAGGAACAACCATAAATAATAAAAACTATTGTTAACAGGTTAAGAAAAGCGTACAAAAAAATTGAAAAATTTTCAGCTGTGATCGGATATTTTGCTTTAAGGGAATGGAAATTTCATAACAATAACATACAGAACTTATTCATGGAACTGAATGAAACAGATAAAGATATATTCAACTTTAACATCGCTTCGTTGGAGTGGAATAAGTATTATGATTCGTATGTTAAAGGCGTCAGGATGTACTTACTCAAGGACCCTCCGGAGACGATACCCCAAGGACGAAAGAAGTACTTGCGATTGAAAATAATTCATTATTTTTGCTCCGCTGTAATCTGTTTTGGGTTTTTGAAGTTAGTTTTATTTTTATTTAGAACTATTTTAGGGTTATAGATTTTATCACGACTTAGATTTATTTGTAAATATTTTAGATTTAGTTAACCTTATTTTTTTTGTTAATATTAATGTTTTCAAACATGTAAGTTAATTGAAAAGTTTTCGCATCTTTTCCAAGTGACAGACTTATTTTTATAAATCTTTTACAGTTCACTTCATTTTTTTTTGTTATATGAGCAGTGTTATTTATTCTTTTTTTATTATATAAAATACCGTAGAAATAGAAATAAGAAAATCAAATACTACCAAAGATAGTCTACAAATTTTATTGAAAAAAAAACTCGAATAAATAAAAGATACAAAATAGTTTTTTTTTTTTGTATAATGTTTAGGTAAAAGGGTTACAATAATAAAATTATAACTATTCTGTCTTGTCTTATGTAAAGAAGACACATTCTTAAAAGTTGCTCAAGTAATAAGTATGCTGTTTGAATAAACATTTTTGTATTTATATTACTAACTTTATTTTTGTACGTCCTTAAACGAAAATCTTTTCCCTTCTGTAAAAGTATTTATGCATATCGGGATACTGAAGATTCGGAGCCTTTTCTCATAGAAAGTAATACAAAAATCACATAATTAACAATTGTATTTTTGTGAACACGACTTTTTTATTCAGTTAAATAAATTAAAAAAATAATAAACACAAACAAAAAAGAAGCAAAAAGCTTTGAATAAACCATAAAAATATAATGGTAGGAAAATGTAGTTGGCTATTTTTAACCACCATTGTTTTTTAGCAGAATATTCGAATTCTATTGTGTCGTCCTTTAGGATAAACTTGCTGATTCCATAGACCCAACTCAGCACCATCTCGGACATGTCGACCGTTGCCATGTCGAAGTTAAATAATTCTTTGTCAGTTTCATCTAATTTGTTGTATAAATTCAATGCGTTGTCATCACGGAAGATCCAGTTGTTACATGTGAAGAACTCAAAGACGGTTGTCAGTGTATACACCTTTTTATAAACGTTGATAAATCTGAAAAAAAATTATGTGTTTTTTTACCTTTGTGGTTTTAGTTTTTCAATCATAATTTTAAAACAAAATCCAAATATTTTAAAGTAACTTTCAAACAAAAATAAAAAAATACCTTGGTTTTTCTCCAATCAGTCTGCAGAACCCGTCGATAATATATCCAGGTATGTAATGCAAGAGGTAGGTCAAAAGCAAGTAAATTGATTTATATTTGGTTACAAGGGCGAAGCAGTACCAAACAGCTTTCGGAGATGACAGCGGTCTAGCTTTCTTCTTAAGTATCTCGATAAAATGCCCTTAAATTAAATAATTTTATTTAATAAGCAGTTACATATATACTTTGAAATCTATAGGTCCTTTTGGTACATTTCTTTCGTTATACAAATTTTGTTGTAAATATTTGTTTCATGATTCACTGACTGATTTTTCAATTTTTTCTTATCTAAACGTGAAAACGGCTTGGACAATCTTTATGAAAATTATTGTACAGTGCAAGTACATTTAATGATGTCCATTAATACTACAACTTCAGTAATAAAATTGCTGATAAAAGTTAGTTCTATTTAAGTAAGAATAGACAAAAAATAGGCAATGAGAAAAGTTATAAGTATGAATGAAGGAAAGTCACGGAAAGATGACTTGTTTTAACATATGATGAGATTGATGGAGTGCTTAAATGACAGAGAAGCTGTACCGTAAAAGTAAATAAGTATAGTAAAAAAACTCACAAAACAGAAGAGGATTTCTGGTACCAGTAACGAAATATATTTTCGTGTCTTTTTCTCCAGCGATGTATCTCTGGTAAGTTTCCCACGCAGCGACTATAACTGCATTGTTTACAATATCGACGGGTATGAAGTCAATTGCTATGTTTCTGTCTGCTAGCATCGTATGTGTCACGCCTAAAGTTAGACCTAACAATATCTGAAATTTTGTTTTTTTTTAATATTTGTACTGTGTATGCACCTAAATATAAGGAGATTAAAATACAGAACCTCATTTTCTCAAGTCGGTGATATTATCGAAACATGTGATTTACGTGAGCGGAAAGATCTGCATGGTTACTTGATCAAAAAGTCTAGTCTAGACGCCAGATTACATCCGATATCTCCGTCGGATTCATTAGAAGAAAATCCAACGATTCAGATGATATCAGATAGTTTGTTAACTAAGAATGTGTGCGGCCGAGAGTTAAAAAATCTTTGTTAATTTGTTTTCGTTTATATAGGTATATCTTGAGCTTCTTAATGTGTCTTTGTTTAGAAAAAATCCACAACATCAAGTAGTAGGAGGTCTAATGTGGCAGCGAGAAAAGGGATTCTCGCATTTCCAAGGTCGGTCAATTTACAGCAATGGGTTACGTATGCGAGTGTGCGGATGCGATGAGCTACAATCATCATCATCAATATCAAACAAGTCGACTGACTATACGTTGCACAACATTTAATGGAAAAACCACGAACGGTTAAAAATTCTTTGTTACATTACATATTACCTATATCATCTATACTTTTTGTTAATTTCGCATTTTATTATTTCTGTTTTTGACATTGTGATATTTTAAAAGAATCTCATTTACGTAGCCATAAGTTTTATATACTACTGAGTGTATAATACAAATATTTTGAGATATTTGACATATATATCGGCGACCTTTGCCTGTAGAAATGTCACAAAAAAAATTTAAAGAGACTATTAGATGCAATTCGGCGATATATTTCGGCATCGGTGTAGAAATATCCTTTTTATTTTCGAAAAGGTTGGCCTTTAATACCATTAAATTATAATCCTACTGTTAATGTTAAAGGTAAGGAAAAGGAAGGGGTTTTTGGTATAATTACTATAGATGGCGATAAAAAATAACTTACACCACTGGGTCCATAAGCATTTTTGACGTCAACCCAACCGGGAGTCGGTTCCCTGTGAGCTGCCACAACTGTAACAGTGAATTTTACTTATCAAAAAACAGCAACAGACAAATGGTATATTTTTTTTTCAAACTACATGCAAATTTTTAGATGAAGAGTAGGAAAAGTAGAGAAGATTTTTTTTTAACAATATGTCACTATATATAAATAAAGTATTGTTTCTGATAACAAATACAACATGTTATGTACGTTTGTAATCAATTATTTAAAATTATTTAAATATAAAATGATTTAATAATATTATATAATGATATCCTATTCTTCCTACTAATATTAATGTAATATTATAATTACTTGATTTTGTTACACATAAAAAATAAACGAAATGAAATGACCTGAACAAAAATTTATAATCCAAAAAATATCATCTAGGTACCTATGGCGGGACGAACGATGCAAAGAGGTAGGTCTTGAGCTGTCTGCTTCACCAACTCTTCAGTTACCGCTTTTGTAAAAGTATAAGTATTTGGCCAGTCTACCAAAAGTCTATAAACAAACATAAAATACTGTTATTTTTTATTATCTAACATATTATTCGTCAATAGTTATAAGATATTCTATAAATACTACTAATATTACATATGATAAACATGTTTAATTACTTTTGGATTATATATGTATTATTATATATTATTTTATCTTATAATTTGTAACTATAAGTTACTCACGGTTGTACCAATGCATCTAGTTTATCTTTATCCATAATTTCAGCTAATTTTATCAGCGATTCCGGAGGCAGAGGACTTTGAACGTCTTCTTCTTTGATTTCGGTGTTCAAACATGATGTCTTTGAATGCACGTAGGCTGTTGAAATGTGGACTATTGATCTGTAAAATAAATTAATGAAAATAAGGTTACATCTTAAATAGCTTAATTGGTTCTTAACTAGAAATCTATGACGTAACTAGATAAGTGGTAATCTACGAGTATATTAGTTATTGCTGTTATTTAGTTTTCGTTTTTGGATAGTTTCGTTTTTCGTTTTTACTCACGATTCCTATTTTGCTTACATTTTACTGTTATAGAATTTAAAATTAATTTTTAAGCTTTTTTGATGATGGACCAAGTCCTTCTTATTAAAAGGTAAACAATATTCACTTTCAAAATATACATATTGTTATTGTTTCGAGAGGAAATAAAAAGAAATGATTAAGTAACTAATTACTAACTTTAAGTTTTTGCAGGATCTTGCCAAAGTCAGCACCTCTCTAGTTCCACGCACATTTGTCAGTGTCGCCGTTTTGATTGTTTCTCCGAAATTAATAGTAGCAGCCCCGTGGAATATTATCGTAACCTGGAAATAATCAGCTGTTATTAAATGACTAGTATTGTGCCATTTCTGAAGACTTGGCAAGTTTTTGTGTTTCATAGCAATTATTTACGAAGGCAGATAATATATGATCCATAATATTATTTCATTTAATAGCCACTATTAGGAAGTAACTTTATAAATATAAGAAATGTGAAGAATAAAACTGTAATTCCATATTAAATCCGTGCGTATTTGGGTTCAAGAGTTAATGATCTTAGATTCATTTTTGGTATGACTATTTATAGTATAACTTTTAAAACACATTATATTATCGTAATTCATAACACCAGTAAACAATGTAATATAAATAAAAATATTGATATCAGTATTTACTTCTTCAACAATCTTCTTTCGATCATCTTCAGAAATACCAAGATTGAGATCACAAATATCTCCTTCCACAGGTATTAGTTTAGATCCAAAATTTGGTTGCTCGCTACGAAGAAGATCGAACGCCTGAAGTACGAAAAATATACATTAATTTTTATGTTAATTACTTTTTCCCTATGTTGAAATATTATCATATTATTAATTTATCTACTGCAAAAGAGATCTAGGAATAACAACGAAATGGTATCTATTTTATTTTAGAATATTTGTTTATAACAATAAAAGAAATCTTAAATACTCACCGGATCTTCCAAAATCACGTTTAACCTTTCAATAACATTTTTCCCTTTTTTAGGTCGCAGTAATAAGTAGATTTTTTTTATATTACAAGTTCTGAAATATCAAAAAGTATAAATTATAGTGGAATATAATCTGCGGTAAAATATAATCATCAAATATATACAATATTTGGTGAAAATGAAGCTAGAAACTATCAGAAAATGAAATTGCTCAGTAAAAATTCCATAAAAGTCAATTCAGCTTCAAATCGATTGAAAATAGTCTACTCGAATTATTTGAGTTGTTTTCGTTTTCCGGATAGAATAGTCACATGCCCTCTTTGCCGAAGCTTCTAACTTATGTAACTTCTGTAGTTGCGAAATTCTTTCTCTTTCGGTTATCTTAGTGGCAAAGATTTCTCGTATCACATACTCTGTTTTCTTGGCAGTTCGTAACTTGAGTGAATTTATCCAATCTTGCTTTAAACATTTTCACGTCATTTGATTTTATTGCTAACGCATTTATTTTGACACTCCTATATAAAAGCCGTCGTTCCTTAGTCCTGGAAGACAGCCTTTAGATAAACAAGCTAATTTAAAAAATAAAACGATAGCTCAAATCCAGCTAACTGCAGGCTTTTTGCTATTATCATCTTGCTTTACAATATAATGGAGTGATTTGTCAACCGCCAGCTCTTATTTATTTTGAGGGTTATCAGATAAACAATGACCGGCAATATTGTTTTAGTCATAATCGAGCAACTGACGATTTTCCGGTATACCTAACATACCGATAGGCGGCAGTCATTGAAATTATAAGGTGCTTAATATTAAGTTAAATTGTTTCAATATTCTTACTATGCTATTATTAATTATGCATACGTTTTGGCAAAATATAGTTTTAAAATAAAAGTACCACCTGCATTCAAAATATCTATGCCATGCGGGACTTCATAAGAAAACGTCAAGCAAGCAAGAAAACGTTAAGAAACGTCAAGTACAAACGTAAGCAATGCCAAGAATAAATAGAACGAGGTATTTAGTTATTGTATTTGTTTTAATTGAAATGATTCAGATTTTACTTCAACGATACCTGACCCGATGTACAACGTGTAAAAATAAGGAATTTATTTACATAGTAATTATCATATTGCATTTATGAAGCTATTCGAAATACTGTTGCGTAAACTTATGGCAGTATGCACTGTAAATTATGAATTGATTAATAATTGTCAGATCACTATCAATCTTAAATGTCAATTACTTATTGAGTTCTGTCATTTAGTGCCAACAAAGGAAATACCAAGAACTACACCTGACGGGATGACATGGATAATATCCTAACAATTGCAAGTATAACTTTAAGATTTTTGTTTTGTTATTTTAGCTTTAAATAATAACATATTTTTATTAATTATCTTACCTTAATAACTTTTCCACCAGCTGCTTACCAATAAAACCCGATCCGCCAGTCACAAAAAGGACACTGCCATCATAAATCTTCGAAACTTCTGACTTTCCACTAATTATTGCGTCTTTAACTTTTAATTGCTTCTGCAATCCTAAGTCCTCTATTTTTTGAATTAACTCCATTTTCTCTGAAACATCACATACGTCGAATGTAAAAGCTGGTATAGTTAGAAACGAACCGTTATTGAGTAGCTTCAATCTTCTGTATTTTGAATCATAACTTTAACTATAAAATTATATTCTAGCCATAATGTAAGTCCCAAAAATATTACTTCAGATTTATCAAAACGGATATTTTGTCGCTGTTGATAAGAATAATAATGTATGTATGTTGTACGTAGTATGCTTTAATTTTTTCATTTAGTTAATCTCATATCTATCTGGATTCTGTGTCTTTTGATCAAAACACTCACATGTTAATTGCAATAAAATGTTAAATTTGTTTAATAGCTAAAAAAATAAAATATAGGCACTGTTTGATATAATAACCTTTAATGATTTTCAGCTATGTGAAGTTTTTGGGTTACTTTGAACAGATATTTAAATGAAATGTTTTTGAGAGACTTGATATTAAAATACTTAATACTTGATATTAAAATAATCATTATAACCACTCTACTCACCATTCACTTTGTCATCTGACTAAACGAGTATATAAAACGAAACGAAACGAATATATCGTACAAAATAACAGTGCTGTGTTATATAATGAGGTACGTCTTTAAATGCGAGGTGCTAAAATAAGGGCTGGCACTCACTTTAATCTTTCGTTTAGATTGTATTATTATTGATTTTGATATATAAAAAAAATAACTTTTTTTCATAATTAACTTTTTTTTTCTACATATTTTTTTTTGGTTTCTGTTTTTTATCAATCTGTACTAATAATTAAAAATATATAAATATTCATGTAGGTCATTATATTTTTTATTTATTTATATGTTTACTGATAAATGGCTCAGTAAGAAAAAGATTTCGAGATTTCAACAGATAGAGGAAGATAGATGACCCCGCTAGAGAGGGAAAATATGTACATTCAACATTTAAACATTTTTTTTATAATTTCTGTTTCTCATTCACACATTACGCAAAATCGACTAGCTAGATTTTAATAAGAATCTAGAACGGTTGTAGATTAACGAACTGACAATGTATAATTTAAACATTGATCGGAGCAATAATTTAAAGTATTATTGATAGTTTATAATCCTCTGGCAACAGTCAGTAATAAATAAATTAACCAAAATGAATTTGATCAGTCTCATTCATCTTTTTAAATTTTATAACGACAGTCTACACACGGCTTAAATGCATTTTTTTAAATTAAATCATTTCTATTAGCATTTATTTTATTTTAAATTAATGCAATTGCTGTTCAATAACTTAATAAATAAATTAATAATAAATAACAATCGTTTTAAAATTGTATTTCTGTTTGTTCGTTCGTGTATTATATAAAAAGTATTGAATAAATTGTATTAATGTTTCGTCAATAATAGTAATAATATTGCACTAGTCAACGTATTAAATAAATACAAAAAACTGCTCGTCCTATTAAGATGAAATTCATGAAATGTTACGTAAGTTACATGTATTTAAAATTTATCTCATGATATCATGATATCACATGCCATGATATCATCAATATGAAATAGTAAATGCAAAATAATAATATAAGATCAAGATTTAAACAGTAAAATATAAATAAATGATTTTAACAGAAACCATATAGAAATATAAATAATTCATACGAACAAAACGTAAATGAGTTGTGTTTAAATACAAATTTATTTGAGGTCAAGAAGTAATTTATTTACCTGCATAGAATAAACAATATAATAAACTAATTGCAGGGAACACGTTGACAAAACGTGATATAATATATGTTTCAATTTATTTGATATTAAGCATTTACTACATTTATACGTTTTATAGAATTTTAAATAAAGTAGTTAGAATTGGTGTGAAATTAATATATTTAATTAAAATTTGATGCGATCTCCTGTAAAAATGGAGGAGTTACAATGTCTTTACTTTAAGATGAAGATAATATTTTCTTCTTGTATTAGCAAGATTACGCACAAAATCATTATATTTGTATTGGCAAATAAAAATTTTAACTTTTTTAAATATAAGAATAGTTATAACCACAGAGACTCTGTCTTATTGTTTATATATTATAACATACTATAATAACACTATAATATACTAACACTATAGTGTTAGAGCCATGAAGGCCGCTGACCCGCGCGTAATTATTTAATATTCTATGTAATAAAACAAAACAATATATTATAATAAATTAAGAGCACTTTTTGTATGAAGATTTTTTTTTATGTAAGAGGAGGACAAACGAGCTGGCGGGTCACAGATAATTAGTGATCACCGCTGTCTATGACCTCTAGCAACATCCCAGAATTTACAAGAGCGTTGCCGGCGTAACTTTTTTGAAGTCGTACCGATCTGGAAATACCGCCGAAGGGAGTTCGTTTCACATTCGAGTGGATCGTCACGCATCCAGGTGGTACGGATGGTATTGGCGGCGATGGTGCGCTGTGCGGTGATAAAATTCGGCGGTAGGCATCAGATCGAATAGCTCTTCGGAACACTCCCCGTGGTAAATGCGGTAGAAGACGCACAGAGATGCAACTTCTCTACGCAATGCCAAAGAGTCCAGTCATTCACAGAGCACCGAGTTCCCGACAATCCGAACTGCTCTCCCTTGTACGTGGTCAAATGGTAGAAGCTGATATTGGGGTGATCCGGAGCAGAGATGAGAACAGTACTTCATGTGTGGACGGACTTGGGCCTTATAGAGAGCAAGTCTTTGGCCAGACTTGAAATACTGCCTCACTCCCAATTTCAATACTTGATCTTGATAAATACTTGATCACTCCCAATTTTATCGAGACCAACTTGGCCTTGCTCTCCAGATAGATGACCACGAAACCGACAATCGCTCGAAATGTCGAGACCCAGTATTCTGATACTTGGCGAGGCAATAAGAGGAGTGCTCTCGAAGAGCTGAGTAGATTTATTGTATTGTTCTTGCGCTGCTGGCAGTTTAGTTTTTCGAATGATACAATATCATCGAGGTAAAACTATAAATACTAACTCTACTACTAAAAGAGATAAATAGAATTATACTGTCATGATTAGAAATATTTTTATATGTTTGAATACGGTTTCATAATATAGCAATAACAAACAAACAATAATTAAATTATTCTAATGTAAGACGTTTTATAAAATAAGGGCATTTAATTCTTTATATTCAAATAATCACTTCGTTTACTAGCAACTATATAATAGCGGTTGATAATTTGATGGACTAAATAATTTGTAATTTTTTTATCAATGAGTTAGGTGTTGTATGCTAAATAGTTTAGACGGCGCTGTAAATAAAGTATGTATTACGATAGGTCAATATTAACAGTCTATTATGTGATCCAGTCTAAAGTGCACGTTTTCTACTTGAAAGACATTAATTAGGAGTTGCATCTTCCAACGGTCCATAAAATTCGACGGAAATTATTTTAACCGGTCACTGGCTATGAACAGAATTCAGTTCGCAAAGAAATATTGTTTTTCTTCTGACTTCATAATTATTAAACAAAACATTGTCAATGTTTCAATCAATACAATCTATATTGAACAAATAAGATATAAAAAATATCAAGTAAGAGAGGCAGGATTCAAATACTATTTCTTTAATTTACCCATCCATCAATAAAATTACAAAGCCGGATCAAAAGTCTTAGGCAATTCAACAATACAATTTCTTAATATTTGACAAACTTTTTTATTTATTGACTGTTTTAAATATAACACGAAATCTCTAGTAAATAAAGGTTACCACAATAGATCTGTGAAATCCGCATTCCAATCGGATAAGCCGTTTGTTTTATAAACATTCAAACAGTGGAAATTTTTAAATAATTATTTTGGGTTCTATAAGTTACTACAGACCCCCAGTAATATATTTTCCACTTCTCGTTAAGCTATAAATTAAGCTGTAAAGCTGAAATTGGGCACACAATTAAGTTTAAAGTATGGAGTGCCTTCTTGATGTTAAACACCTTACACAGCTAAAAGATCATAGATACGGAAGTGATGTCATGGAAAAAGTTATCTGTTTTTATATCAAAATTGATGATAAGGAGTACTTTATATGGAACACTCTAGCACAGCTATAACACTTTTTAAAATCAAATATTGAAACCTCTAAGAAAGCCCAATGAGACAGGAAATTTGCTTTGTAAAGCACGCAGCTGAAGAGTAAGCACGCAAGATACTAGTATAATTATAAAAAAAAGGGCTACTTTCGAAAATAAATGAAACAGCTGTCCTATTTATTTATTTTATTATCAATATATCTCTATAGTTTTAGGTGTGAAGGCATAAGATAAGGCATAAGAGTTACTTTTGAACATGTAATAATAATAGTCTAATCTGTTGCCTCGTGAGTTTTGATGCAATTTAATCGAAAGTAGACCTTTCCATCGTCATTTTTTAAATCATTATGACGCTAAACCAAATCTGAGTAAGCATGAAGTCATTTTTTGAGAACAACGATAGACTCATATGTCTTATACATATATCGGTATCGGTAGTGTATTTATATTTTATATTTATTAGTGCTTAAGTTCGTAAATGTTGTCTGATATAAATTACTCATACATATAAATATATCACTCATAAATATATCTTAATAAATAAATCCTTAAATAAATGACAATCTTTGCTGATTTTTAATATGCGAACAAACAAACAGACAAACAGACAACACTTTTAAAATCTTATGTAATTTTATTATTACAATACGTATAAATTATTTCATTAGGTTATTTATTGATTAAATACAGCTTGGTTTAGACTATCGTAATAATTAATATGTATATATATATATATAAATATAAATATAAATATATATATATATATATATATATATATATATATATATATATATATATATAAAGTCTCTACGCAATGACAAAGAGTGCAGCCGTTACTGCGCATCGAGTCCCCGACAATCCGAACGGCTCTCTGTTGTACGCATTCAAAAGGTGGAAGCTGATATTAGGATGATCCGGATCAGAGGTGAGAATCGTACTCCTTCTGTAGCCGGACTTGTGCCTTATAGTCTTTGGTCAATCTTAAAATACTCACTCGCTCTATTGATCACTCCCAATTTCACCGAGGTCAACTTATTAAAGCTCAGTATTAGGGCTCAGCATTTTGATATTTGGCGACGCATTGAGAGGACTCCTCTCGATGAGTGGCGATACGACAAATAAGGTTTTGTTAGTGGTAAACGGTCAAACTTTTATTTTTGGGAATTAAACTCATCGAGGTTTAGTTCACCTTATTCAGAGAACATCCCCAAGAAGGTCTCTATAGAAAACACAAGTTTATTTTGGCACTCGTCGACATTTTCCTGAAAAAGCCCTGTACGGCCAGAATATACCTCATCCCCAATACTATCATCAAGATGGTGATACATTTGCATAAACTCTCGGGAAGCCCTTGGGAAGTAAGTTTCGAAAGAAGCCCTTTGTGCCATACATGATCGAAGGCTTTTGCTATAACCAGTCTAACTGCCAGACCCTCTCCCTTACTTTCAATTACAGCTGCCCAACAATACGTAAGATATACCAGAAAATCACCATCGGTCATAGTGAAAATCCTATTTTAGGTTATTCATCAACTGGTGTTCTTCGTACGTTAGGAGCTATTGATTGATGATGGTCCCACTTTGTAGAGATAAGAGGTAATGGCTACGGGTCTGTAGTTAGCTGGGTCTGTGCTATCACCTTTTTTAGGGATAGGATCGACAAAGACACACTTCCACGAGATCGGGAGACTACGGCTTTAAGGTAAAAGTTCCGAAATAGATGCGTTAACACTGAAGTCAATTCAGGAGCTCACGTTTGTAACACCATTGTGATGTGCCATCTGGTCCACTTGAATTATGAAGGTCTAAGGAAAATAGACAGAAAAATAAAAATTTCGGACTGTTTTTGGCCGAAAAAACTATTTCTAGCATTGAGGTCTGACACCGCGAGATAATAGGTGGTGTCTTCCCTTAGCCGTCCAAAATCCCTTGAGTTTGAGGCAAAAAGAGTGCCCAAGAAATCGGCTTTCTCTTTTGCCGTGTGGGCCAAAGAGTCGTTCCCAGTGTGCAATGGCGGTAGGGATAGCTGGCAGAAGTTTTCCAGAGTAGCTTTACAGCGTCCAGAACTTGCACGTGCCAGGCGGGTACCTTTCCAACTTATACTTAACTTAAACTTTGCTTTAGTGATTTGCCGTTTGAAGAATCTAAAGGCACGGTTATATTTCCTCTTCAGAACTCTAGAGTTTGAATCCGTAATGAGTAACGCATTAAGGCAAGTTTGAAACGTCTGCGTTTGCTATCTGCTGCAACTTGGCAGAAGCATTAAACCAAGGTCGCGATCTGCCACCAAGTAGTACCATAGAGTTTCGTACAAAGTTGAATACCCTATAGTATCACATCAACGGCAGCCGTAGCGCAGTCACTGGGATCATTGGAAGAGAAACAAATTGGCCCCCATGGGTAGAATGCAAAAAATGATCGCATTCCATCCCAATCCGCAGACTTGTAGTGCCAAACGCATCGAGTCGCAGGTCTTGTGTACGCCGGATATTGAATAGGCACAAGACTCGGTACCAAACAATGATTATAGGACCCTTGGGGAGACTTGACCGACTTTCAACAATCAGATATGCTCCCTTACGAACACATATATCCTGTCGTATGGTATTAAATGATGTTCAAGTTTTTACATGGGGCATGATAGGTACGCTGTGTCGCTAGGTTGAAATATTTGCATCTCTGTCAAAAATAACAAGGCAGGCTGCGCCGTCTCTAGGTGTTAGTGGACGGTATTTAGGTTGAAATAGTCTCCGGTCTCCGATTGCAAAAGACAATATTTAGAATAGACTGGGGTGCTACTGCGTTGCCTCTTTTGCCGTCCGTAAACATAAATGCGATACTTCACCCATTCAGATACGACGGGCAGCAGGAGCAAAATTTGAGAATTATTTCTCCAATTTTTTTTGGGAAGCATATTAAAAGCAGGAAGCAATTTCTTTAAAGCATAAGGTACCAGCTGGGGTATATTTTTTGGAATCATCGCTTTCATGTTTGGGTCAATGAATAAATCAAATGAATTTGGTCACTACACGTTGGCCTTCTGTGAGAGGGTTGTCCTTCCCCGGTTGAGTCAGTCCAATACGAATACGCTCCATCACCCTGACAATTCAGCATATGGCAGGTAATTAATGTTCTTGTAAATTGAAGTTTATTATTTTTTTTATTACTAGCTCTGACTTTAGACGCGGTTTGACCCACTCCTCCGCCACATATAAAGAGCCATTTAGAATCACAAAAATATTTTATTTTTCTAGTTTTTTTGGATGTTCGATCATACGATCACCACTTATAATAAATGCTTCTCTATTTTTCTCGAGGGCACTTGAAGATCCGGAAAAGAAAGAATTTTAGTAGATATCAGCTTCTACTGCTTGTATCAGAGATTACAACAATCGCACCAATACGCATTTCCAAGATAGGTTGACGCCGGGCTGGTGGCGGAACATAAAAAACTTTTTTGTCAGATCCCTTTGAGAAATGGGAGAAAATAGATAAGTAGTAAGTAGAACTTTGAAAGTAGCATCCGTAATAGAAGAAATGAGAAATATTTATTGTGCGTGGTACGTTCATGTAATGATGACATGGATGATTTGGTGAAAAATTGTAACAATATCATATCAGACGGCGCACGTCTTCACTAACGTAAGGCAATAATAAGGTAAAATAATAATAATATTGTTATATAATTAACTTATTCATTAAACAGAAAAAGAATGAACATGAGTTCACGCCCTTACTTTTCCAACTTGCATATTAATATGCATAATAATAAAACTCGTATTTTTTTAAACACAGACAGTATTGTTATTTATTATTATGATTTTTGTGGTGGTAGTTAAATAATTGGATGACACGTTTAAAGGTGAGTCTAGTGATTTTAATTTATTAATTTAATGTTAAGGTTGTGAAATTTCATGAAGATATTCAATTTAATTTGTCTGTTCATTGTAGCCAAGAAAGGACAAGATACAATCGTTCGTTAATTCATAATATTAACGCAGAAAAAAAAACATTTAAAATCGATTAAAGTTGTAACATATAGTTGTGAAATTACAAAAACAATAGACTTAGATAATAATAGATATTAGAATTGAGCACTAATGCCCATCGAACTTAACTCTACAACTGAATATACATCTTTTTTTATAATTTGCTCGGGATAGACTATAAAATACTAACAAATACCTACAACAATTGCATGAATTCCTAATAAAAGTTTCGTCACATTCGATCAAAAGTAATGAAATCGTTATGTAAAACTTCCTTTGTATAAATAAGAAGTTAAAAGTTTATATGAATAGAAGCTGGAATTACCAATTTTTAACTATTCTAATCAAAAATTACTACTAAAGATTAAAATTAAAATTGGATTATGTGTAAATAACCAAAATGAGGATCCAGTTATCCAAATTTAGATTGACTATCAATCTTAGCCTTATCATCAGCCTCATCTGTCAATCACTGATGTTTATAACTTTGAATTACAACTGTGTGCTGTTTCAGAAACAATGGAAGTAGTAAGAAAAATAGAGAATTCAGGACTGGAGAAACAATTGAAAGTTAAAGACGCAATTCTAAGTGGAAAGTCAGAAGTTTTGAAGATTTATGATGGCAGTGTATTGTTTGTGACTGGTGTTTCAGGGTTTGTTGGAAAACAGTTAGTGGAAAAACTATTAAGGTAAGATAATTAATAAAAATATTTTTTGATAAAAGTTACAACAATAAAACTAAAATCCAAAAGTTATATTTGCAATTAGCATGACAGGTGCTTATTTTGCTTGTTGAATTTGGAAAACACAGTTTACGTTATTAGGGGACATAAGTAAAAAAAAAATAGTAAATGAATGGGTTCATTCATTTATTCGTTTAATATGAATGTTATATTAATTATAATATTAGCGTCCATTGCTTGCTCGGATATAATTGTTACAAAAGTTAAATATGCATGTTACATGATTTGCAAATATAAAATAACTTGTTTATGGGATCAGGTAAATGAGTCGACGGCGCATCTATTGGCCGTCGTGCATTATAGTTGACTTTTAATCTGTCTTGTCAAGAATCTGTGGATTATCGTATTGTTTTCATTTTAAAACTGCTTGCACCAGAGATTTCATAAGATCAAGATCATGTCTTCTTAAACTATATATACTAAATATTTTGTTATAAAAAAACCTGACCTGATATCGACTCCAGATAGTTTCAAATATTCAAATTAAATGTCAGAGTCAATTTGTGTTGTGTCTGGTGACATACACCAGACATCGTTAATTAACTGACCGTTGGAAAATGAATGATCCCTAATGAAGCATGGGCTGGTGGTTAATGTTGTTCCATAATTTGGAACACCCTGTACGTGATGACAATAGACCCGTATGTAGTCATCTTTTTGTAGCAATCGAGTCGAAAAGGGGAGACTTCAGTCAATTTAAGATTTTGGCTTTATATAAAATCAACAATCCATTACAAAATAGATAATTTAATGGATAAGGAAATATATTAAATATGGTATACATAATTCGTCGATTATATTTTTATCTCAACAAAATGTTTAAGAGTTCTCAAAATGATTAAAAGTAGGTGATTTTTTTGTCGGTCTACCACAGAATAGTCGAATAATCAGGTAATATGAGCGTTCAGTTTTATTTTTGTAAATAAAAATGGTACCTTTAGGACAACAATTTTATTCACATAACTGTAAACAGTAAGTTAACATATAAATAAAATGTTTTAAAAAAAATTTACATGGGGTCAGAGAGTGGGGTCAAGATTATATAGAAATATTTTAATATTAAACACTAATGCATTTTAATAATAACAGGTAATAATACAAGTGACTTTGATTATGTAAAGGGACATCAACTGATAATTTCATTACTCGGAAACTGATTAGAAAAGAAAAATACTTTGCTGACAACGGATAGAAATATACTTGTAGATTCAATTATTATTATTTTTTATTAGAAGGATGATAAAGTAGTACACCGGCTCTGCTCGGCCACTGTTAGGAGTAATCAACATATCTTTGATATGTAGAAGGAACGGGGATATAACATTCTTGGGAAATACAGATTCCCTGGCTTTGTGTCGGAAAAAAATGTCGAAAATGGCTTGTATGAAATGGATAGGATGGTTATGACATATGCCCTTTGTGACAACGATCCAAGATTTTCGATATATACAGACAAATTTTCCTGATTACAACTTTCTTTTCTTTTTTACAACTAAATTGTGCTTTTTCGGAACTTTTTTGATAGTTTTGAATTTAATTTACAAAAAATTTGAAGGAGAAGCATTTCATTGTATATATTATATTATTATTTCAGAACATGTAATGTAGAAAAGATTTACTTTTTATTGAGATCTAAAAAAGGAAAAAATGCTACCCAGAGGTTAAAACAGATTTTGGAAGATCCGGTGAGTTTTATGATTTATTTTATTACTACAAATAAAAATGAGAAAATTAAGAAACTAAGAAAGAATATTGTCATTGTTCTTTGTAAACTAAATCCCATGAAAATTACTAAAAATGTCTAAAATTTTATAAAATAATACCTAAATAGTTATTTCCTCTTTTCCTTAAAAGGGTTTCTTCTTACGTATTTTAGGTATATAACCTCCTTCGTAGAGAGCAACCAAATTTTGCAGCTAAATTGGTTCCTGTAGAAGGAGATATCTCTGAACTCAATCTTGGTATATCTGAAGATAACCAAAAGAAAATTGCTGAAGAGGTAATTTGGGATGATATTATATAAATATTGTTTATTACATTATATTATCGTAAATTGTACCAACAATTAATATGGCACCAACCCTTCTTGAACCGAACTATACTTAGATTAAGGAAGGCACTGCAGTTCAACTTCTGCTAATTAGTACGTTACTACTGATCGAACCTGAAAAGAAACAGTATTATCTTAATTGTTATACTTTCTAATATATATTGTTAAGTTTGTGGTATTATATAAAGCCTACCCTCCCCAATAATTTAGCTCTCAAATACAAAAATTAATTGTAAAATCTGACTAGTAGTTCCAGATATTATATCTTTGAAATAAAAATAACAATCATTTCAATCAACTATCTTTAAAGATTTCTTAAGACATAAAAATTAATGTCATTTGTTTTAAATAATAATTTTCAGGTTAACATAATATTTCACGCGGCAGCAACCATTAATTTTGAGGAACCCATTAAAACAGCTACCCTGATAAACCTCCGTGGCACTCGAGAAGTACTCAGTTTAGGAAGAATCTGTAAGAACTTGAAGTAAGTAAACTATTAGTATGTATTTTGTCTTGTATATTCCAATCAATGTAGAGATTGTTATCGAAGTCTTTCTAGTTTTTGAAAGAATCCCTTTAACAATTAGAAAGGGTTCAAAACTAACGTATTTTCGTCATCTCGATCGGACCTGGAAACTCAATTCCACACCAAACTGGAGAAAATCGGCATAAAAACCCTCATGGCCGATGACCGAAGACGCCCAGTTTTCCTAGATTTTCGAGAAGAAATTTTCCTGGTTGCCATGAGAAGAAATGGCAGTAAAATTGCTATAAGGAAAAGACCTCTGGAAAACATGAGTCTTATCAAACTAACACCAAAAACACCTACCAAACCTACAGGGATACAAAAGTCGAACCTACAACGCTTTTTGGATAATGGACAACCTAGTATACCAGGGCTTCGGACTAAACCAGTAGCTCTATACATGAACGACGATCAAGAGAAAATAGGTTTCAGTTTCTGCATCGTAGGATCGAAAAACTGGGTATACATCTCACCCGGACTAGCTGCCCTCTAAAGGAAGTATCGATAGGGCAACAACGAAGAGGTCGGAGTACGACAGCATGCCAAAAGTCACATTGGGGGACTGGGATTGCCGAATAATGCGGAGGAAGAACAAAACCATCGCACTACTACACGCTAATTACCCAGAGTCCCTTTACACAAATGCATGTAAGATGCTCGATCACCTGAGCACACTAGGAGCTGAAAATATTAATTAATAAACACAAGTCCAAAAACAATAAGCGTTGACGCTATGCGAGTTGGCTATGACAAAGGAACTGTAGCAAATCTCATAGGATCTATAAATGCTTCAAGGTACCACGACGTGGTTGTATATGAAGACCGCAGTGAGGACCTAACGTTCCTTAAAATAAGAAAAACACCAAATAGCACTACGACCCGACGTCGAATAGGACCCGAAAACACCTGGGGCGAACCAAGCAACCAGAGCCCACAAAGCAGCGCCGCACGCTTTCAAGAGAAAATTGCCATCGAAACTCAATCCAACAAAATAACACAGGACGAATTAAAAACTAAGAAAGGATTTAATAAGATGATTACAATGCTAAAACTGAAGCAAAAATATCATAGAAAGAACAGAACTAGAGCCGACATGGGACAAGTGCACCCGATTTACCATCCACCAGTGGTGCCAACGAACATATGTGTAACGCGTTTCTTGAGTACACAGCATCTATAAGGGAAATAATCAAAACTAACCTTGTGATCTGTGAGAAGATCAGGCGGACCTTCGAACTCGAAAACGAAAGTCTGCTTAAAGTATTACTCATGGAAGAAAAAGCCGCCATTTTAAACAACCCAACATCTGAATATGTACGGGGTAAAACCCGTAGAATTCCCCACATGGCGGCTTACAGCGTTAAAAATGGATTCCTTAAAATAATTGAAACCCGCAAAGGAGAAACTGGACCGCCGAAGACTCAATACTCGTAATAGCCCGCTGCACGGCGGTCTCGCTGGAAGATAACATCCTCCAAATGGCTACAGCCGTAGAGGATTCAGCAAGACCCTGGGAAGAATGGGAAGTACCAATTTTCCACTGGGTCAACGGCGTTCCTGGATGTGGAAAATCGACTTGAGTAGTAAACAACTTCGTATTTGAAAGTGACTTGATAGCAACGACGATGACTGAGGCAGCATTAGAGCTCAGGAATAAACTCGCCCTCAGTTATCCAAAGGACGGGAAGACCAAAGTCCGAACGATCGCTTCAATATTAATTAATGGCGTTAAAGAAAAGCCGGAACGACTTATCGTTGACGAGGCCTTGATGAACCATTTCGGAGCGATCGTTATGGCGGCCCGACTAACAGAGGCCAAGGCAGTCACACTAATCGGAGACACAAACCAGATTCCTTATATAAACCGGCTAAATCTGTTCCAAATGAAATAGCCCATACCTCGTAACGTCTATCAGTCAAGAGCTCTTAAGAACCTACCGATGTCCCCTGCACGTAAGCTATGCTCTAAACAAGGTATACAATGGCATATACTCAGCCCATTCATTGACTGTCTGAGAACAGCCAGGTTTACGGGTGCTACCATCGAAGCTGATTTTCCTAATACCTTGTACCTGGTCCACACACAGACTGAAAAAGCGGATCTTATAAACCTAGGGTACGGAAAAGGGGAAAACTCACGCTTCCTCACCATCAATGACGCTCAGGGATTAACATACGAGTCGGTAATAATCATCCAAACCAAATCCAAACCAAAATCGTACCTGACAAGGGGCCCACACGCAGTGGTGGCTATATCTAGATACACAAGAAGTTCTACGTACTACACGGATATCGACGAAGACGCCATTGTGAGTTTCATTAGGCGGGCCGGCGATAACTCCGATAGAAACCTTATAGAGTACAACATCAAGATGGCAATTTCTGACCGTGACTCCGAGGCTATGAAAAAGCTAGGGAACTTATTAACCTAGCTTACTACTACTACTACTATTTACTTTATTATTACTATTAATTACTAAAATAGCTTTCGAAAACTTGTGCAGGTGTACAATTTCCTGCGAAGTTACCATCGCAATTAAAATCATGATAAAATTGTTTTAAAATTACAATGAAAGGCATGGACAAATGTCTATGGACATTAAGTTTAAAAAAAAAAAACGTATCTTCGTGTGTCAGTTTTTTTAATTTTGAAAGGAAACTCTTTCAGGAAGTACAACAAATTCATAGATTATCTTTTCAAATGTTGTAAAGTATATGGGTATATATTTTCAGGTTTAGTTGTTTTACTGAGTGTACTAGGTGATTTCATTCATGATGAAAGTGAACTAATTTGATTATAGTAAATAAGTTTTATTTTTACTTAATAACAAAGGGTACTTTACCAAAGTATTTAGTTATTATATAATATTCCAGATCAATAGTCCACATTTCAACAGCTTACTCGTTTGCAAATAAATCACGTTGTAATACCGAAATCCCAGAGGAAGCTTATCAAAGCCCTCTCCCACCAGAATCGCTGATACAGTTGGCTGAAAATTTGGACAATGATAAACTGGACTCAATGATAAAACCGTGAGTAAATTGTAGATACAAATTAATATTTTGCATCCAATAATTAAAAAAAAAAAGGTTTGTTTCAATTTTAGAAACATTAACCGAACTATCCGTATCAAAGCGATTAAAACACATATATGATTTTTTGTGTTTCAAGATTCTCGGATTTGTCAATTTCTCGATTCGCTATTTAAATGAAACTATTAAGTGAAATTAAGTATGAATACAAACTACTCGTTGTTTTTCAGAGCTTAATTTAGTATTTTATGTACATTATTTTGCGAAGTACACAAAAAAAATAAGCGTATTAAATATTTATTTATAGAATTATGGGAGACTGGCCAAATACTTACACATTCACGAAAGCGGTAGCAGAAGATTTCATAAGTCAGAACGCAGAAGATCTACCTGTTTGCATCGTTCGTCCTTCTATAGGTATCTAGATGACATTTTCTTTTTATTATATATATATATATATATATAACAGGTGTACGCCGTTTTTAAAGGTCGTATCGATCCGGAAATACCGCGGAAGGAACTTCTTTCCACATCTTAGTAGTTCGTGGAAGAAAGGCCCTTGAAATCTATGCGTCCAGGTGGTAGGGATAGTATTGCAGGCGATGACCTGCTAAGTAGTACAGGCATCAGAACAGATAGCTTTTCGGAACACTCCCCGTTGTAAATGCGGTAGAAGGTGCACAAAAAGGCCATGTCTTTACGCAATTATAGAGAGTCCTGCCATTCGTAAAGCACCAGGTCTACGTAGAGATGAGAACAGTACTCCATATGTGGCCGGACTTGCGCCTTATAGAACCCAAGTTTTTGTTCAGGCTTAATATACTGCTTCGCTCGCAGGGAGGTCTCTATAGAAGACACAAGTATCTTTCGGCACTCATGGACCGTTTTTCCGAGAGAGACCACCTCCAAGGAAAAGAGGGCTTTCGGATGATTTTTTTTCTCTTTTGCCGTATGGGCCAGAGAGTCATTCTCTATAGGGACGGCTGGTTAAAGTTATCTAGAGTGGTTTACTTAGCATAATATGCAGCGTATAATTATTTTCTACTTTTTAGATATTTAAGTGTCCGGGATTAGTTTAATTTAAATTTAATATCTTACTCGTATATCACTGGTAAATTGTTAAATTAAAGTATACTTTTATTTTAGAAACTTCTTTTTTGGATTGATTGTAATTTGTAAAAAAAAGTTTTATGAAGGAAATAAATAAAATGTGTTATTGTAATACCATTATTAGTGTGTTGTTGTTATTTTCTAGTTGTAGCGGCATACAAAGAACCGACACCGGGTTGGATTGACGCTAATAATGTATATGGAACAAGCGGAGTAAGTAAATATATTACTTATTATTAATAAAATGATGTTAATTATTTATATAACGTAAGTGCACCTAATACAAATACACGACAGCAGAACCAAGAGAATGGTTTGAATTTATTATTTACCCTGGATATCTTACCATGATTTCCTGGTTGGAGATATCCAAATATAAAAAGGTTATATCTACAGTTATTTCAAATATTTTCTTAGTTTTAAATCTAAAATCAAGAGTTTTTAGTGGATCGAAATATGTGGAACTTAAGTTGTTGAATCATTTGCAGGATTTATATTATAATGTACATCATCTAAAATTGTTATATATCTTTTAAAAAGAGCAACTGTTGTGTTTCTGGTCGGCTCTTTTCAACAGAGCAGCATTCCGAACCGGTGGTAGCTTACTCACGGACTGACCTCTTTTTTTAATTGTAATAATTGACGATTCAGCGTACGTGTAAATGCCTACTTGAATAAAGATATTTTGAATTTGAAATGTATATGAATACATTGCTGATTATATTTTGGTGGTCTTTAATGAATAAGTCCGACAACTAGCGTCTTTGAAATACATATATATTACCTGCATAATATATTATTGCATAATATTAGCCGCATGGTAAAATATGTGTAGTGTATGCAAAATTTTGTTTTTATAGTTACCTTAAAAAAATAACATAATAATATATATTTAAAATTCATATTCCTATTCTAGACGATAACAGGAATAGCATTGGGCTTAACACATGCAATATTCGGAGACGCAGAAATAGTAATTGATTTAGTACCGGTTGACATTTTAAATAATATCGCAATAGTCGCTGCTTGGGAAACTTACCAGAGATATAATTCCGGAGACAAAAGGACGAAAATATATTTCATGACTGGTACCAGAAACCCTTTTCTATTAAGTGAGTTTTTTTCTCCTGCTACTACTATTTTTATCCGAATTACTTTTTTTCGCCGCAGCATCTCATCTGCTTTGATATATCTGCTATCATGCAAGTAACCACCCAAATGTAATAGTGGGATTGCTTTAATTATTTTCATTACTTTTCCATTCCTTATCATGTTTCAATACCTAAATAGTACTCGCGTTTTTCAAGCGGATTCAAACCTAGAGTATTGTTCTTATGTTGTTTTTAATTGTAGGGTAAACTATATTTTATTAAGAACCAAATTTTAGAATAATTGGTAAGGCTATTTTTGTCTAGTAGGACACACAGACAAAGAGAAGTAAAAAATTACCTAACTACCACTAAAATCCGCAACCTGGCGCTTAGTAGTATAGTTATGAAATAATACAAATTAGTCTTTTAAGTATTTTCCCAAAATAAACACACTATAAATTTCTGTCATCTGAAATTTTATGACTTATTATAAGACGAAGTGGAAAATTTCATGGTAAAATTGATATTGAATATATTGCGGCGACTGTATAATGGATACTTAAGAATTAATCAAAATAATTTAATTTAAGGAAATTTTGTCGAAGTTATCACGGAGAAATGTGTATCGCTGTCATCTGCTAAATCTCTTTGGTACTGCTTCGCCCTTATAACAAAATACAAATCAATTTTCTTGCTACTGACGTATCTCTTCCATTACATACCTGGATATATTGTTGATGGTATCTTTTTGCTGCTTGGAGAAAAACCAAGGTAAAAAATAACTTAAAAATTTTACACTATCAATTAAGCCACGAAGGTGATAAAATATATATTACAATACAAAAAATATTCTTTTCCAGACTTATCAACATTTATAAAAAGATGTATACGCTGTCATCCGTCTTTGGGTTTTTCACGAATAACTCCTGGATCTTCCGCGATGACAACGCATTGGATTTATATAATAGATTACAAGAAACTGACAAAGAAATATTCCATTTTGACATGGGAACAGTTGACATTACTGAGATGGTGGTAACATGGATGTATGGTATTAGAAAGTTTATTTTAAAAGACGACATATCAACACTCGAATATGGTACCAAGAAACAACGGTGGTTGAGGATAGCCAATTTCGTTTTCCTACCATTGTATTTTTATTGTTTATTTAAAGTTTTCTGTTTATTTTTTGTATATATAAATTATTTTTTTAATTTATTTTCATATGATCATAAGATCGGGATTAAAATGTAATAAATTATAATAATATTCACAAAAAAAACTACCTTTGGTTACGTTGTAATCCTATTGGAATACTCCAAGAGATTCTACAATGCATAAATCTTAATTCTCTATTTCTTCAATTTTTTATTTACTTTCAATAAAAATTATAGACTATCTTTGGTAGCATTTGATTTTTTGTTTCCATTTCTACAGTATTTTATAAAAAACAACAAATAAGACGTTGCTCGTATAACAAAAAACTTTAACCGAACTGTAAAAGATTTATAAAAATAAGTCTATCACTTGAAACAGATTCCAATTTTTTCAATACATTTACTTATTGATATATAAAAATTAAACATAAAATATTTAGAAATAGTGCAGAGACTCTATATCAATCCCTTTAGCTCAGGGTATGATAGCCCGGTCTCTTAAGGTCCATTTAGTTCAGTACATAGAGTGCAGGCGGCTGCCCTGGTCTCTCAAGCCCTTATTCCATACACAAAATACTTTTGCGTAAATCAAACTAACGGTGTAATCTATCTACATGGCTTGAATTATTAAACATCACGTTTACTTACCAAACTAATACGTGATGAGATTTACATACATACAACGTATTTGCGTTCATTGATGAGGATGTTTTTTGTTTGTTTTGACTAAATTTGTCTTAGGATTTTAATCAACTTACAAAAATAAAGTAACTGAATTTATTAATTCGATGGATGTAATATTTTATAAATTAAAATTAAATTCATAAAATTGCCCGCTGAGCTTTTTAAATGCAATACATTTTATCTCAGAGGTATTACCCCAGACCGATATAAAATAAGTTAAGTGTAACTGAATCATAATATTTTGTTACATCATGAGATGTAACAAAATTAATGAAACGCAAATATTTATTTGTCACAATAAAAAGAAATGGATTTTTATTTTTAGATTTCAAAACAAAGTTTTTTTGTGACGAAATACTGTGATTATCTTGAGACTTTTTATGTTAAATATTTCTTATCACTACTTAATTAAAAGTCCTGACATAACTTTTTATAACATGAATTCAATTGTGTTACATTTATACATACATTTACAAATACTCGTACATTTTACATCTACATTTATACATACATATTTATACATACATTTTTGAGTCTTGATAATAGTTATTATTTTATGAAACTAAAGTATGTATCTTATAGTATTTATCAAAACCTTATCACCTGATCATAACTGGCGCAGTCGGTACGATCATGGCACTTCCTAAATACAATACGGTTCTCATCGTAGAAATTGCGATCTATTCAAGAGAACCTGTAAAGACGATAAATCTACGGGAAATTAGACAAAAAGAAGATCCTGTTCTAAGGCAAGGTCCGGCGAGATATGCAGAATTTGTGGGAGGTACTCTTTTACTCCTAAGGTCTTCCCCTCTTTCTTTATTAGCAATTAAATACGAATATTATAAATATAGTATTGAAATTTAAAACCAATTTGAATTATTGTGTTGTGTGCAATGTAGTTAGGCTAAAATCCCAATAGCATTCACATGGTATTGATATAGAGTGTCGTAAAATTCTATTGTTATCAGTTGTTTTTGTTAAGGTATTCTTAAAGTTAAAGCTATAAAATCTCGCTTAAAAATTTTAAAAATTGGAGACTTAATTCCAAAATATAATGACAATCCTAAAATATTAAATTACTCTGTTAGGGATGTAGAAATTGTATCTTATTTAATAGATATATATTAATAAGTCTATAAGAGTAAACTTAGTGGAGCGACTATATACGTTATCGCTTACAAAAATTCTCGAGATATATAGCAGCAACCCTAGAATTAGATATTTTATCACTAAGGCAAGAGAAACCTAAACTAATCTATTATAGACAAGCAAATCGAAATGTAAATATTGTATCTATAATACTTCTCAAACAAAACCTAAATTTGAAAAGCATAATTCTTTCTCATTCTATAGCATATTCTTTCTCTTGGCTATTTATGAACCCTAATTTCGTACCCCCAACGAAATTGGATACTACAACTGCGTTAATAATGGATGCATTCCATTGCCCTGGATAAATACACCTCAAGGAGACTTCAAGAAGACCTCAAGAAGACCTCAAGGAGTAATAATTATAGATGACCCAATGTAACAATAAATAAATCCACTTTAGACATTATCAGACGTGTTTTTGAAGATCTTTTTTATAGCCCAGATAAATATTTCATTATAGCATCCCACTCTACGATTTATCCTGATGCTATCTTAGGTACTATTTTTGAAAATGAAATAGAACGTTGCCTATTTGAAGTAAAAACATCCAATTCAAAACGCAGTCAGATTATGTAAAAAAAACAACGTTGACTACGTTGAAAACAACACTATGAATTTCTTAGTAAAAGATCAACTCAGGTCGTATTCAGTAATAACACAGAACAAGATTTAACTATTGTTTTATTATTCACTGTTCATTATTCACTGTTCATAATTCACTTATTTACACACTTTAATGTTTGTATTCACAATTCAACGATTCAATCCTTAATGACACTATATTTGTATATCAAATTTTACCAGACCACAAAACGTTTTTCCCCTTTCACAATGCACTCTCCAGTTGCCATATACAATAATTTACTTTATGGTGTGTATCACAGTATTACAATAATAACATATTTGAATAATGTACTACAATAAAAATACTATAAATCATATCATCAAATAATTATCTTACAGCTCGGCCATCCTTATTAAGGTGGGTCCTCACACCAAATTTTAATCTACATCAAAACAGTTAAAATAAATTTTACATTCTTAATATATTATGATGCTATTTTAACATTGCAATGAAATTTTATTACATACTTAATCAATATTTTATTTCGCCTAATAGTTTTACATAGTTTTTAATTATAACCATTTTAAAATTTACTCAAGAATACAGTCTAAATATTTTATTATAATTTAATCGATCAATTAATCATTATTCACAATCACAAAATCACATGGTCTGTTATGATCTGCGAACATCTGTGCGATCACAAATTCACATGGTCTGTCATGATCTGCGAACATCTGTGCGATCACAAAATCACATGGTCTGTCATGATCTGCGAACATCTGTGCGATCACAAAATCACATGGTCTGTCATGATCTGCGAACATCTGTGCGATATCAAAACCGATACCATTCCCTTTCTGCACTGTAAGCTCATAACCCATGTTCCTTTGTCATCATCCTTCAATCATTATTGTGATCTGTAATCATCTGCGTAGTTAACGCTGACTACTCACAATACTGACTCCATAATGCACTGTAAGCTCATAACCCATGTTCCTTTGTCATCATCCATCAATCATTATTGTGATCTGTAATCATCTGCGTAGTTAACGCTGACTACTCACAATACTGACTCCATAATGCACTGTAAGCTCATAACCCATGTTCCTTTGTCATCATCCTTCAATCATTATTGTGATCTGTAATCATCTGCGTAGTTAACGCTGACTACTCACAATACTGACTCCATAATGCACTGTAAGCTCATAACCCATGTTCCTTTGTCATCATCCATCAATCATTATTGTGATCTGTAATCATCTGCGTAGTTAACGCTGACTACTCACAATACTGACTCCATAATGCAAATCAATTCTTTCACTGTAACATCTCGTCCAATCACCAATCATCTATTATAAACTTAGTTTAATAACACTTTGTATTTCTATTGGAACTGTTACATCATATAATCATATCAACACATCTCTCACACTCATCTCAACTCTTTTCATTTTTACTTAACATGCCTAATCGTTCATTATCTTATCATATATGTATAGTTTATAATCGAAAACTATTTATCACTTTCGTAATTAACAATATTAGTGTCGCTGTCGTTTTCGCTGTCGATTTCTTTAAAATTTAACCATGGGTGAATTTTATCAATTGAAATAATATTTTCATACTTTTTATTTCCTCTTCTAGTAAGAGGAGTATCCTCGACTAGAAATCTATCGTTCGGTAGTATTTTAACAATTCGGTAAGGCCCATGGAATTTAGGCATAAGTTTCTTAGATTTCCCTACTCTATCCTTGTCAAACATTGTTCTTTCTATTCTTACAAGATCACCTTCATTGTAACTCGTTGGTAATTTCCTATGTTTGTCGAATCGGTCTTTTGCATACTCCTGTTCCTTTACGATTTTAGTTAACGATTCATTTCTCAAATCTACCAAATCGTTACCGCTAACCCTATCTACAGTTTCATTAATAACATCATTAAGTATATTTGATGCTGTACTTGTAATGTTATACCCAAATAATAGCTCGGACGGACTTTTTCCCGTTGTTTTATTTATTGATGTATTTATGCCCAATTGAACTTCTCCTACATATTCATCCCAAGTATTATCATTCTTATCATGACATTTCGTACTCAAAGCTTCCGATATTGTCCTATTGTAACGCTCTACTTGTCCGTTTGCTCGAGGCGTTGCTACTGCATTTAAAATGTGCTTAATATTGACACTTTTCATAAAACATTTAAATTTTGAGCTCGTAAAACATGTACCTCTATCCGTAATTAATCGTGAAGGTGTCCCAAAATAACTAAAATGATCTTTAAATATACGAATGGCGGTTAAAGTCTTTGTGTTTTTAACGGGAGTAATATTGACATATTTTGTAAAAGCGTCAATAATTATTAATAAATACGTATTGCCTCGCCGTGAACGAACGAAAGGACCTAAATGATCTGCGTGTAACGTGTGAAAAGGTTTATCAGGTTTTGGAATAGGGTGCAACAACCCCTCTTTTGGACCTCCAGGCATTTTGTGGTAAGCACATTGTAAACACGCAAAAACGTATTTTTTTGTGAAGCGACGCATTTTAGGAAACCAAAATGAACGTGACAATCTTTTATATGTCTTGTCATATCCGAAATGACCCACTTCATCATGATTCATTCTTAATAGCTGCCACCTCACCGATTTAGGTACTACCCAACGAATTCTGCCTTCTACTATCCTGTATACATGGTTACCCTTCAATTGGTAATTTTTATATATGTCTACAATATTTTTCGTATCCTTGTCTACTAGAATTTCTCGTATTCTCTTAACATCATCATCTGCATTTTGTACAGTTGCGATCCAGTCTTGGATGTCTAAGGTAAGAATATCAATTACGTGAACCTTGTCCACAAGAGTGGGCTCGCTGACCGGAGCACGACTTAGAGCATCAACATGCGACATCTTTGACCCTGACCTATACTCTATTTCACAGTCGTACTCCTGTAGCTGCATCCACCATCGACCTATCCTAGGAATTAAATCTCTTTTTGTCATTGTTGTCCGTAGCGCATTACAGTCTGTTATTATTTTAAATTTTAAACCCAATAAATAAACTCTAAATCTATTTAAAGATGACACTACAGCCAAAGTTTCCAAGTCATATGAATGCATTTTTTTTTCGTCGTTTGTAGTTTTTCGACTGTAATAAGCTACAGGTTTCATGAATCCGTCAGTGTTACGTTGCATAAGGATACCTGCGACACCGTATTTCGATGCATCTGTGTGCAACTCGGTTTCTGATTTTACGTCATATAATGCAAGTATAGGTCGTTCGATCAGCTTAGTTTTCAAAATTTCAAATGCTTGCTGATGTTCGTCTGTCCATTTCCAAGTAAAATGTTTTTTTTAAAAGGTCTGTTAACGGTCGTGCAATTAAAGAAAAATCTTTGACAAATCGTCTGAAAAAACTAGTTAACCCAATAAAACGTCTAACATCGTGAATGTTTTTGGGAATTGGAAAGTCAGATACTGCAGCAATTTTTTGGGAACCAGGTCGAATACCTGAACCACTAACTTCAAAACCTAAAAAATCTATTTTCTTAAAAAAGAAAAAACATTTTTGCAATTTAAGAGTTAATTTTGCATTTTGAAAAATACTCAACACTTCATCTAATCTAACTAATCCTTCATCAAAAGTACGCGCAGGTATTAATATGTCATCCATAAAAACTAAGACATAAGAAACGTCAGAGAGAATTTTATTCATCGTTCTTTGAAAAACTGATGGCGCATTTGCCAAACCAAAAGGCATTCTTTTAAATTGATATTGACCATCAGGAGTTACGAACGCAGTTTTATCTTGTGAATTTTCGTCGACAGCAATTTGATAGTATCCAGACGCTAAATCCAGACTGATAAACAATGAATTTCCCGCCAAACGGTCCAGTTGATCATCGATCAATGGTAAAGGAAAATGCTCTTTTTTAGTCTTTCGATTGAGAGCGCGATAATCAATACAGAGACGCTTATCACCGGTTTTCTTTTTGATCAGAAGAACTGGGCTAGCATAAGTTGAATTTGACTCACAAATTATATCCGCATCTAACATTTCCTTAACCATTGATTTAACTTGTTCTCTTTCTGGGTAAGGTAATCGATAGGGCCTATAGACTACAGGATTGGTATCAGTTAATTCTATTTGTATTTTATCAACATTTGTAAAACCTAAATCTGTCAAATTATGTGAAAAACATTCATTAAAATTTTGTAGTAAATCTTTTAACTGATGGACCTCATTTCGAGACAAATCTTTGTCATAGTTAAGCAAGTCACTCGTTTTAGAATCATTAAAATCCAGTAAATTGACATTTAAACTTTTATCCGTTCGTAATGCTCGTGTTAACAAAAATTCTCTACCGAATTTTAATACCTCAGTCGATATATTTTGAATCAATAAAGCTCCCTTGCCGTTTAAAATATTATATTCACCAGGCATCAAATAATATTCTTTGCCGGGTAACCCTCTCAAAGAACCATTAACATACACCGTACCAGAGAATTCGATATCCGTGGAAATGTTAGCGATAGCTATATTGTTAGGCAAAATCTCGATGTTATTACAAAGTGTAAGTTTTAATTTCGAAGAACAAGTCCTTCTAAATATTAATGAATTATTAGTTTTCATTATAGTGATACCTGGTGTTTCCGTAAAATTGTGACCAATCAATACTCCGTATTTAACGACATGGTCCTCAACGACATAAGCATCAATCAATTCTGTTATTCCCTGTATTTCGATATTAATTAAAGCTTTTCCGATTGGCAAAACGACATTTGAACCTATGCCTCGTAAAGTTGGCATCTGACCTACTGACCATTGAATCCCTAAGCTTTCGGCAATACTACGACGCAATAATGTACATTGACTGCCTAAATCAACATAGCCTTGCTGAAGCTGACCATTAAGTTTAAGATTTACAAGATATTTATCATTACTCGTATTAGAAATGGTGTCTAACGCCAAAACTGACTTTTCTCTATCTATATGTGGTTTGGATTTATCAACTGATAATTTATAACAATTAGTTGTCAAATGACCTAGCTTATTACATATGTTACACTTTAAAATTTTTTTTGTACATCTAAAACTAAAATGACCGGGTTCTTTGCAATTGAAACACGTTATTGGTTTCGCATTCTCAGTATTTGATCGGATTGATGACGTATTTATTTGATTATTAGTAGTATTAATAATATTTGAATTAAATCTTTTGTCAAAATTAACCCTTGATTTACTATCCGATTCACGCGGCTGTTGTTTGACGGATTGAAAATATTTTAAAACCTGTTCAGGTTCTTCACATTTAGCGGCTTTAGCTCCCAATCTTAAATTACGATCTTCTAATCCGTATAATAAACAATCTACCGCACGTTTACCTTTAATATCACATCGATTTAATAAATTAATTTTCTGATAATAATATAACTCCAGTGAGTCGTTATATTTCACCCGCTTAGCTAACATTTCCGTTAAAAGTTCCGCATAGTCATCGCTTGATGGAAATGATTCAATTAATTTAACCTTCCATTCCGACCACGAAAACGACATCGACGGCAGAGTTTGATACCATGTTCTGGCCACACCACTTAATTTTGGAAGAGCGTAATGAATCACTTGATCATCACTCCATTTATATAACCGTGCACACTCTTCAACTTTGTTAAGCCATGTATCCATAGTCTGCCCTTTGACCATCGGATCAAACTCTGGTATCACATTACCTAATACAGGAAACTTATTGCCTTCGGAACGATTACAAACAATTGACTTAATTAATTCAGTTAATATTAATTGAGTATTTTCACATTTTGAATTTGAACGACTCACGCGCCTTGTTTGTCTTCTCGATCCGTGTCGTCGTCTCTCGTGAACATCTAAGTCCGCTGCTGAACTTGACTCAACCTCACTGCTGCTATTGCGACGATTGTCACTTTTCTTCATTTTTCGCTTTCGTTCAGGCGTCAGGGAATCACGACTCCGAGTGCTCGATGATTGTATTCGACCATCATGTTCACCTTGACTTATGTTTTCACGATCTTTACTACGATAACGTAGAGTTTTTCGACGATGGCCCTGTTTACGGGGCGACTTTTTACGCTTTCGGCCGGCACTTTCTCTATCACTGTCCATATTGAGCGTTCACAAGAATTTTTATTCGAAACTTTTTAATACGTAAATCACTTTTGGGCTTAATAATCCCACTTCTGAGCTAAAAGATCAACTCAGGTCGTATTCAGTAATAACACAGAACAAGATTTAACTATTGTTTTATTATTCACTGTTCATTATTCACTGTTCATAATTCACTTATTTACACACTTTAATGTTTGTATTCACAATTCAACGATTCAATCCTTAATGACACTATATTTGTATATCAAATTTTACCAGACCACAAAACGTTTTTCCCCTTTCACAATGCACTCTCCAGTTGTCATATACAATAATTTACTTTATGGTGTGTATCACAGTATTACAATAATAACATATTTGAATAATGTACTACAATAAAAATACTATAAATCATATCATCAAATAATTATCTTACATTAGAATAGATTATAGACTTATAGGTTAAAAAAAACCTTAGTAATACTTTTCAACGTCTCATTGATCATGTATTGATCTTGATGATGTATTTGTAGTCTGTACGTCATTTTAAGAATATATATTTAAATAGCATCAGGAAGTTAAAAATTAATCTTAAAATACAACTAGGTAAGTCAAAATTACTTTAAAAGCAGGTTACTTTCTTCGGTCATCAACTTACTGATCAAGGTTTAAAACCTTATAAAGATAAAATTAAAGCTGTTTATAATTTCACACTTAGGGAAACTGAAAATTAAAAAAAAAATTATAAATGTCTATTAAATAGAAATCATAAAGTAATTCAAACACCTGAATTGATAAATTCATTTAATAATTATAAAGAAATATTAAAAAATGTACCCATTGTACAATAACCAAACTTTGAAGAACAACGACGATGTATGTATTAAAAACGAACGCGTTCGATTTCACCTCTTGCCGTTGTATTATCATAAGGTTAATTGGATCAAACAAACTGGTAGCATTAGCATCGCGAACACTATCAGATCCTAAAACTAGGTATTCAATAATAAGAAAAAGAAAAGAATTATTAACTATGATTATTATTATTTATTATTTATCTTCACGCCATACTCTTGCGGGGTAGCCAGATATGACGGAGCGCCAAACGCTACGGTCCCTGCATACCTCTTTCGCCTCGGCAGCTGACATCAACCTCTTCATACATGCCCTCCGGGGGATCCTTATGCTTTTAAATTTATTTATATATATAATATTGTTATCAAATACCTTATAAAGAAGGAATTTAAAATACAAACGCATAAACGTTTTCTAGAATCAAAATTTTTTATAATACTATAGCATGATATATACTACATTACCTACGATGACAACGATGATGAAGAAATTATAGATGTATATTTGATAATATTCATAGAGAATTGCAGATCGAATTAAATATTGAAAATGTAGCATCAACAGTCCCAGCAACTGAGGGTAGTATATCAGTATACAACAATTCAGAAGAATTAATATCCACCAATCATAATCAATCTTAAAAGAACACACTGTAACAGACTGTGTGTTTCATTGTTATTGTCATAATAAAGATTTACATCTAATTTTTTTACGTCTATATACTACAATATTTATTGAAAGAGATCCTATTTTATTTAAATTTACATCTCGTGTGACAACAGTAGAAAAAAAACTACAACAATGTATAGCCCCATATATATCTAAGATAAAAAAAATAACAATCAGTAAAAGAAATCACGCAGCATAAAAAATAGGATTTAAGGTATGTGAAATGCTTTGTATGCCGGTCGCTAAGACAGCACGAAAGGATAAAATCAAGCAACATATAAAGATCCGTATAAAGTCATTTATTTACACCCTAATAATATAGATGAATGAATATAAATGCAGTTATCCTCATTCAAAATCTATTAGAGTTTAGTATAAACTTCTAAGAAAACCTTATCTTGTTATAAGAACTTCATCGCAGGAGACCTAGTGCTCTAAGCAAGATCTGACAAGCTATATATCCTATAGGTGACATGAAAAGTACTTTACTCATTAAAGACTTTAAGTAGCAAACTTTTAAATGAGTAGATTCCTTTAACCTCGTCTGTATATATAATGTTACAGAAATTTATATATCTCTTTAAAATTACTTACATTGTTTAATTAACACGTTCGTTTAGCTTGAGCTGTTGCTCTTGATCTTCTGAATTTTGTTTCTGCATTTTGCTATAAAAGATATTAAAGGGTAGAACTCACTATGAGAAAATAGAACGACTACTAAATAACGACTAACGTATTCTAACATAGCTCTTCAAACTCATAGGAAAGGGTAGATACCTGGACAGCATTCGTGACTAGTTAGAAGTCCAGGTCAGAAGTTAGTGAAATATACTGAGGATATCAATTGGCCTCTTGTGATTTCAATTATTGGCGCTATCTATCAGCTGGAAGCTGTATACCAGTGTACCAGAAGAAAATACGGAGGCCAGCAAGGACGCTGAAAGATGCTCCACCAAGATCGGCTTCTTTCTTTCTTAGGTGTTTCCAAGACCCTATCACCGTGAAGCCGTTGTATTGCAGATCCCACGAGAAATTATATTTTTAATCTATTTCGTATCATTATTCTACTAAAAGACATAAGATGCCATCAAAAACATAACAACAAACAAAAAAAATTGCATGATTCTCGCAAAGTCGTAAAAAGTGATGAAATCTAATTTAAACCATATCTGTTCATTCAGTATACCTATCTATCCAAATACTTTATTGCAACTGACTTTTAACTAACATGTCCTTTGTTAATTTTATTTCATTTCAAATATTAACCTTTAATATGAACAGTTTCAAACTATACAGGAAAATGCGATGATTGCGACTATAATCGATTATTCATCCAATAAAAAATATTTCAAAATGAATTTAAAATAATCGCTTCAGATAACTTCAGATGAAATTGGCTATATTTTTAAAAAGCATTGGTTATGAAATCCTGTTTTCTTCTTGTAAAATTAACTTTGCTAAACTCGTTGTTGTCACTCAATCGAGTAGGAGTTAAAATACTAAAATAAAGAGGAAGAAATACTATGCAATAAAAACACCAGAAGATCATACTACAATACTAGTAATATATTTAACTATATTTTCTATTATTTTTAGTACAGAAACCTTTATAGCTTCGTATATTTATGCATAAAATACGACTGTGCCTTCATTGTGTAAAAATAATGTATTTTTATCTATATTACATATATATCATATAAAATTTAATCATTAATCATTTTTCTTTCGAAGTGTTCGTGATCGCGAATTATGTAAGTGTTTATTTATTATATATTTAAATAAAAATATTTTATAATTCAATTTACTAAGCTATCAAATACAAATTATTTTATTCTCGTCTAATAACTATAATAGTTAAATTGATAATAAACAATAGTTACAAGATTTTATTTTGTTACAGCTAAGTGCTTTCTTTCAGGCTACAATTTATTAACGAGGGCTTTTTAGCAAAAAATATAATAATTGTTAATTTCTTAAAAAGTTTCTATCTTCAGTGGTTGGTTTTTTGTATGGCCTTTTTTACATTTAGATTTTTATATTAAATTAATTTTTACATTTTTCTTTCTACGAATTAAACATAAAATTTGAAAACCCCGTTACATCCTACGTTACGTTCCTAAAGGATGACATCATACCTGTAAATGCGGCAATTATATTTTTATTACCGCATAAATATATATTGATGATATTTTATAAATACGGCATTATTTTTAATATATAGTATATAAGCGATTTACCACTCACTGACTCATCACGGAATCTCCTAAACTATCTGTCCGATGAACATAACATTTTACATAGTTTTCTTTTGTGACTAAGAATGGATTTTACGGAATTCCTATCCCAGCAGATTTCAACTTTTTGCATTTTGTCAAGTTTTAAACCTGTGGAGCTATATATTATGATGACAACGTATACTATGACAACGATTACCATAGTTACCTAATTTCCCATCCAAATTAATAGTGTGCCCATCAAAACGGGCAGGAATCAGATATAAATATAATATAAATATACATGCGTGATATATATGTATATATAGATATATATATATATATATATATATATATATATATATATATATATATATATATATATATATATTACGCTATATCTTTATATCTTACAACATAATATTTATTATACAAAGGGTTTGCCCTTTGTATAATAAAATTACAAACATTGATATATTAACATTAAATAAATATTATATATTTAATAATAATACCTAAATTTAGATTCATTAAACCAAACAGAACATTTTGATTTTTTGTGGCAAGTTAAAATTATTGTTTTTAATTTTTCAACTTATATTAATATAAATTAACTATATGTAATTAACAACAATGTGATAATGTTTAATTCAAAAATATTCAGTTAATTACTAAGGTCATAGCATAAATTATTTTCACTTGAACCATATACATATGTACTCTTAACAAGCCATGGAATTGTTTTGATGTAAAAAAAAATATATTTTCTTCGTACTGAATGCAAATCTTTTATGTACTATCACGAAACACTCAAAAAACAGTTTATTTACAATATTATAATTAAATGTAAAAAAAATAACATGTCATTTTCTGAAAAACTTACTGACCTTGAAAAACACGGCTATTTAATCAAATATTAAGCTGAAAGATTATTTTTATTAAAATGACACTAAAAATCATGTCATGTGCATGAGCAATATTTAAAATCTAAAATCAATTTTCTAAAATCGGTTCTATGTTAGTCAATAACAAATGTTTGTATCAAAAACATCAAGACGAATAAAAATATTTATTTTTTTAATTGTCCTATTACTTACTAAGTTTTGTATTACTGTAATTGAGTTACTGTTAATTACATAAAAAAATCCGTGCCCGCAGGGGGACACGCCTGGGTAGACCTTGTGTGTAACTCGTTTAAAATATAACTCACTGCCTAAGAATAACACATGATGTCGTTGTTTACATCAAAAATTTTCAAGTAAAAAGCGGTTTTTATTTTTTTCTCGGAAAAGGTATCTTTTTTGGAAATACTTTTGGTACTTAAATTTAGAGTATAAAATAACCTTTCTATTAAAAATATTTGCGAGGAGAGAATGTTTACCAAAAAAAAAGTTGCCGTGGTTTTAACTACCTTAAATTTTCAAGCTAAAAGTGGTTTTTATTTTTTTTCTCAGAAACGGTACCTTTTTTCGGAAAAACTTTTGGTACCTAAATTTAGAGTAAAAAATAAACTTTCTATTAAAAATACTTGTGATGTAAGAATGTTTACCAGAAAAAAAAAATGATTTTTTTTCCAAAAATTTTCGGTTTTTTTACCCCCACCCCTAAGTTATTGAAGTTAGGTTTTCGGTTTACCGACATTAGTTATAGGTATTCATCAAAGACATCATATAATATGAACGCGATTGATCTTCTTTGCATAGGGAAAAAGTTATGGTCGAAAAACTGAAATCAGAAAAAGTGAGGCCGTAGCGCCCACCGTGACCAGATTTCTCTGGTTAACGAACTTGACCTTTATTTTCGGATGATTGATTTTTGTGCAAAGTTTGAAAGCGATCCGAGCGAAACTGCGGCAGCTATCGTGCTGACAAAAGTCGAATCTGGACGCACGCACGCATATATATATATATATATATATATATATATATCGAATTTTTGAAAAATTTCTTCACAGGATGTCTTCTTATGACCCCCTGAGTCCATAAAGACCATAATCTCAGGGGGTCATAAGAAGACATCCTGTGAAGAAATTTTTTAAAAATTCGAAATTTGGATACAAATGAATGGGCAGACCGAATTGTTCGAGGTCTACCCAAAAGTTACGTATTTGATTATAACTAAAATTAACAATTTGTAGTATACATGGGTGAGATGTGAGACCGATACTTGTAGGATATAGGATATTGGTTATATCTTAATTTAGGAATCACGGGACAAAGGTTGATATACATATATATATGATTGTAGTATTATATCATCGACAGTACAGCGTAATCACTGGGATCATTAGAAGAGAAACAAACTGGCCCCAAACTAAAGGATAGAATGCAAAAAAAGACCGCATTCCTGCGCACCCACTTCACTGACTTGTAGTGCCAGACGCGTCGCATTTGGCATTTCGTCGCAAATGGGCATTACACTCTATACCAAGCAATGATCAGAGGACCCTAGGAACGCTTCGATAGTAACCTGATACTTTCCGGCATGTGTAGTCAGCAGAAGATCCAACAAAGAGGACATGTGGTTGTCCACGTCTGGTATAGGTGTGGGCGTCTTATCCAGATAGGATAGATCATTTGCTAGAGAAAATTTTGATCTCTCCGCTTAGTCGGTGGCACGTGACCCTAGCCAATCGACATTATTTGCGTTAGAGACGCCGAAGACTACGATTTCGGCGGAGGGAGTCTATACAAGCCGGTTGTCAATCTTCGCTTGGTCCTGACCCAAGAATTGATCCGTTTCTGCATTACCACTATGAGACCTGTAGAGGCACGCGTAGACTCCGACATGAACGTCCATGCCTATGTGCAGCCAGAGTACTGAGAGACGTACACGATACGTACAGGTACGTCCCACAGTATGACCTTTAAAAATGTGACGGCGATGGTTACAGATATCGTCCCTAACTAACATAGATAGCTCGGCGTATGGTATAAATGATATTTAAGTTTATACCCTAGGTATAATAGACACGCTGTGTCGCCAAGTTGAGATATCTGTGTCTCCGTCAAAAATAACTGTATTTGGTCTTTTGCATACTCTCACTCACGACAAACGACAGAACATAACCAACCAGATATCGTCCCTAACTAACATAGATAGCTCGGCGTATGGTATAAATGATATTCAAGTTTATACCCTAGGTATAATAGACACGCTGTGTCGCCAAGTTGAGATATCTGTGTCTCCGTCAAAAATAACTGTATTTGGTCTTTTGCATACTCTCACTCACGACAAACGACAGAACATAACCAAATGAATTTAGTTACTATACGTCGATCTTCTGTGAGAGTGGGTCTTCCCCGGTCGCATCAGCCGAATATGAGCTACAGTCAGATGACTACAGCTAGATTTTACCAGCTGCAATATTTAAATTAGTTATGTATGCTCATACTGCTATAGGCAATTTTTTCACACCTTCAAAATCAACAGTTTAGCTGGCAGATACTTAAATGTAACAGAAAATTGCATTTTAAACTTTAATATTACTATTATAATTCTTATTAAAAATGGTGGTTGGTACAAGTAAATTAAAAATATATATTATATCATTCTGTTGGTGTGGCTGATATGTATGTTCATGCATTCATGTATCACGGACGGAACAACTATAAGGTTTTCTCGAGAACTACGGAACCCTAATAAGGGCAATTTGATATGTATTCTGTTCGATGAAAATTCCAATTTTTTAAATTTAACTAATTTCAAATAAAAATTTCATTAAAATCGGTTATGCTCTTCCAAAGCTTATCCTAAATGAACTGAAAGGAAGACAGACAAAAGTTATAATAATATTTTCTTATGTTTTTTGTTTAGTCTTTATTGCCCAAACCAGGTACAGGTACAGGTACTGGTACAAGTTTTATGCCAAAAAGCATGCTCTTCCATGACACGCATAAATACTGTACTAACATAACAGTAAAAACATTGTGGCTATTAAAACATCAAACATTAATCATTAAAAATTAACATTAATTACATAAATGTTAATAGTAAAAAAACACAATGCGTAAATCATACATAATGCATGTAATTAAAACAACATATACACAAATAAATATAATATACATAAATAAATATTCATAAGAATAGAATAACGTATACACATACATAAAGATCATGTACATATAAATAATAACAATAATATATAACTGTATATAATGCATACATATGTAGTAAATAAAATTTTAATTTGTTATAAAAAAATCTGTACATATTAATAAACTTAAAGTGTTTTTTTGCAATTCCAAATTAATAGCTTTTCACTAAAAGTGAGTTTATTCGGTGATAGATATGACTTTCGTTGCCTTTTAAAATTATTACGAGTATCATGAAGATGAGTTTTCTGGTTCTTATGATATATCTAAGTCTAGAATTATACTTTAACTCTTTACAATTTGTTACTATTTTCATTGTGTTGTTATTCAATATTCAAATGATTTAACTTTATGATAAAATTACTATTTCCTTTAATGTGTGTTATTATCAGTATTTTTGCCTTGGACTATAACTGAGTTATTGACTGTTATTAGGAACTGTTATTCAAAGGCTTATACATAAAATGATTTATGACATCGCTAGTCTGTTACAATATATCAACAAAATCCTGGAGTAACTTACAAACACTAAAATTGATCTTTGCAGATACAGAGAGGCTATTTAATGAACACATAACATATAACTGCGGAACCATATATGCTTTGGTTTTGTTATTTAACTCTTAGGAAACTAGCCCTTTTTATTTATAGATAAATATATGACGGTATTATTTTCAACACTTTCACATACCCCATGTATGTTTTCACACTTATTTGATGTTTTTCAGAAACCTTGGAAAAATGATTAACGTGGTTAACTATTATGCCAACAAATTCATCTTCATCACCGGTGCCACTGGGTTCATGGGAAAGGTTCTTGTAGAAAAATTACTACGTTCCTGTCCAAATATAAAAGTCATTTGCTTGTTGGTCAGGAAAAAGAAAGGACAGACGGCTGAACAGAGACTAAATAAATTCATGAGTAGTCGGGTGAGTAAAAAAAATACACAAAAGATAAATTTGTGTAAAATTTTAACACAGACTGGCCAGATTCGTCATCCGAAATGGATAAAATCAAGAACTGTCTCTACTTTTTATCTTAGATGTTATTAATTTTCTGCTCCCTTTCACTATACATACCTAGGAAAACGAGAGCAAAATCTATAAAATAATAAGCTGTTAAAATAATTTCAGGTGTTTGAGAAACTGTTAGAAAAAAATCCAAATGCCTTCAAAAAAATTCGTCTTATCTCTGGAGATATATTGGATGAAAATCTGGGCATGTCCAATCAGGATTTGGAGAATCTGCAGATGGAATGTGAGATTGTCATCAATAATGCTGCTTGTGTGCGGTATGTGTGTATAGCATTTCCAAATAAGTGTAGCAAAATAGTCATTGTGAAAGTTCAAAATGTAACAAAATAAAACCTGCCATAACATTTTATATTTTCTTGATTCATATTTTGAAGCACTTTTTAAGATCCTTGATCGTTAAATCAAAAGTACATAAATAACTGTTTAATAAAAAATATAATATTAATAAATAAAAATAATAAAGATCTGTTTTGACAATTCAAGGTGTTGTTAGTAATTAATTGATTCATTAATTGGTGAATATTTTTATTTCAGTTTCGATTCACCCTTACAAGAAGCTGTCAAGTTTAATACAATGGGTACGCAAAAAGTACTACAGTTAGCGAGTACTATGAGAAAATTAGAAGTGAGAAAATTTTAGATATTGCTGTATTCAATAATTCAATTCGCTAACATTTTATTTTAAAATTGTTTATTATTGCTGATTTTTTTTTAAATTTTATTATACGATAAAAACCTGTTCTTAGAAGTCACTTTCGTCTAAAATAAGAGATATTTTGTTATTGGTTCAGTAACATTAATATAGGTATAAACTAGATAGACATTAAAACTAACCCTAACATAGATGTCTATATATTGATATACGAGTAGTAACGAGGCAAAATTTCTACATGAAACATTTTACGAAAATACAAATTATTCAATTCCTACGTTTTCCATTGATAAGATAGAAGTCAATACAATATTTTTTAATATTCTTGTTTTGGTCTACTCATATGTTATCACATCAAAAAGTACTAAAAGCATTTTGACGTAATTAAACCTGGTTATAGATTATTGCATAGTTTTCTTCTTCTTCTTATTGAAATATACAAAAACTAATTTTGACTAGAAGAAAACTGCGAGCCAAATTTCAAATTGAATCTTAATAATATTAAACATATAAAGACACATTTCTCAAAAAAATATAAAGAGAAAATAAATATGTGTAAACTCCTTATGAAAGATCATCAACTTCTTCAAGCGTGCCACACACAGGTTCACTTATGCTTATTTTAATTTGGGCATATACTATTTATATTCCATCGTTAGGTATTCGTTCATATATCCACAACATTCTGCCATGATGAAGTGGACGTTTTGGAGGAGCAGCTGTATCCATCACCTCATGATCCGATGGATGTTATAAATGCTGTCAGGTGGATGAGTGATGATGCCCTTAAGGCCGTTCAGCAAGAGTAAGATCTTTGAATTGTTTATAAGTGAGACACTTTTAATACCTATGTATGACAAAACGACTGCAGGTCGAATATCGAGGCGAGCGAGGCGGTCCACCGAGGCCTGGCAATCATCTTGCTAACAATTCTGCTGGTACTTTTTCAATAAATTAATGCTGCTAGAATAAGAAAGTGCTTAATCTAGCAGCATTCATCAATTGAAGCAGCATGAGCATCTCAGAAATCCGAGATGTTGCTTAATGAAATATTAGTTCTAAAATAAAAATTTGTATAAATAGATTTGGATGATCAAAGTTATCCTAATATATGTGTGAGCATCATATAACTAGAGGTGGTGGTAATTTGATAGTCCCTTGGTACTTACCATTTGGTATCACTTACTCTAAATGTAATTTGTTCTCTGACGTGATTTAAGAGTGAGTACTATTAGAAATGTAATTGAATAATAAGTTAAAAGAGTATCCATGGACTTTCTTGACGATTGTTTTACACAGTTCCTTTTGGAACCGTGCATCTAGAGTCGTACTTGTCATGAATACCATGTATGTTTCGCTATAGCTCTGTTGTTATTATTAGTTATTGATTTAGTATTATGAATATTATTAAAAATTCACAGTACATACTTTTCAGGCTAATAAAACCATTTTCAAACACGTACGGATACACAAAGTGCCTCACCGAACAGCTGATAGCGAATTATGATGCAAAATTTCCGATTGCCATTGCCAGACCTTCGATCGGTAAGATATTGTAGATTTAATACATTTTATATTTAAACATTTAAGGATTGTGCTAGTTTCAAAACACCCTGCAAAGTTAATAGCCAAAAACAAAGGTTAAATTCCTTTCATTACCTAACAATATTATCCCTTAATTTCGATGAAATAAGTTCCTTATATATCTATTGTAATCATAATTTATTTCTTATTATGATATAGGTATTTCTTGTTCTGCACCACAAAGAAATAGTATAAGTGTGGAGGGGACGTTTTAATGTTAAAAGCTTCAGCTAATTGTAACGATTTTAATTAAAAAGTGGTCAAGGGTACTGGTAATATTTGCATGTAACAAACACTCTTTGTCTTTATTAATGGTAAATAATTAAAAATATTATTGGTTCTTCTAAGGTTTTAACACATCTCCCGATGAGAAAGTAATCAGAAAAAAGAGTATATTTTTAAGAGATTTTTATTACCTATTCAGGTACTACTTTCTATAAAAGAGATATTATTTTTTTTAGTTCTTCCATCGTGGAAGGATCCGATGCCAGGTTGGGTGGACAACATCAACGGACCTGGCGGTGTGTTATACGCTGCTTCTAGAGGTATACCATCATGTTAACCTTTGTCTTTGTACTCAGTAAAACTTAATTTGATACTACTCATCATAAATCTAAAACTCATAATACGGATCTAATTAATGACTTTAATGACTTTACTGTGTATAGGTACCTTATAATGATAAATTAAGGAACTCGTAAACCACAATTCTAGCTGAAACTAAAACAGCATATAATTATATTATATGCTGTTTTAGTATCAGCTATTTAAAAAAAGACAAATTCAATGCATTTCAAATTAACTACAAACATAATTATAGAAATATTTTTAAAATAATAAAAGTGAATACAATATAAATTGCGATTGATATTCCAGAATAGAATAACGGTCTATAAGCTTAGTTCTTTCTACTCTCTCTTCTTTATTTATCTATAATATTGTTGTTATTTATTTTCAATAGGTGTTCTACATTCTAACTATTGTAAGGATACCACTAAAGTAGACACGGTGCCAGTGGACGTGGTTATAAACGCTATTGTCATTTTCGCCTGTGTCACTGCTGTGCAAAGGTGAGAATTCAAATATAATGAAAACGGTTGAGAATCAAAAATATAATTATTTCCACTGATAATTCGTGGATTCTGATAATTCGTGGATTGAATTGTGGATTCAATTAAAAACAATCACTTTTGATTGATTATATGTATACTGTTTGGAGTTAGCTATAAAGATGGTCATTAAAAATTTTAGTCAATATACTTAGTATATACATTTCTTGTATTTCCAGGTCAAAGGATATTCGTGTTTGCAACATAGCTCAATCCGGCATTAACACTGTGACATGGACAGATGCATCGAAAATGTGTAAGATATACATATCTTCCAATTAAACGATTTAAGTAATAATAAATAAAACACAGATCCTTAAGGATCAATTAGACTGTCTAATAATCTAAACCAAAGATACAAAAGATTATGAGATTTGATCAACATATTGTTTTTTGATAGTTTCATAACGTAAAACATAACTAAAATGCAGAATTTTTCAAATATGATTCTAATGCAAAGTGCATTACAATCATAAATAACACTTTGACATATGGTTTGATCAACATATTGTTTTTTTAGTTTCATAACGTAAAACATAACTAAAATGTAGAATTTTTCAAATATGATTCTAATGCAAAGTGCATTACTATCATAAATAACACTTTGACATATTTGTTATATACCTAAATTGTCTTTATATACAGCTTCTAATTGATGGTCTGTAAGTTAAGTCGCGTGCTTGCAGTTGCACTCACCTTGTCCCCTTTATAATATTATAGTTAGGCGAAACTATGTTGTCACTAACCAGTGACAGCATAGGAGCAACTTTTAGCCTAAAACGACAACATTTTTAAGACGATTTTTGAACGTTAAATGAAACAATTGTAACATAGATTTTCTAATAGTTTTTGCTGATTAAAATGTCGTATGTCTATTCAACTTATATGCCATTGACTAGTATAATAATAAATTCAATCCACTTATTATGTTAGATTTAGAGACATTTAGCGTTTTTCTTCAGGGTCAAAATACTTGGCAGAATATCCGCTTTCCTACTCTGTCTGGTATCCCGTGGCGAAGGCAAAAAATTATAAATGGGAACACAAATTTGATGCCTTTTTTATTCACACATTGCCCGCCTATTTTATTGATTTATTGCTGTTTATATTCGGCCAAAAAAGATTGTGAGTATAGACCATTCCAATCATGGAATAATATGGAGTTAATCTTGTCTTCTTGCTTAACTCTGTTTTTTTTTGGCTTCTCTTCAGATGGGTCACGATATATTTCAACTCGTTATTTACATTAAACACATCTAAGAGAGTGAAGAATGTGAAATTATATACGTTTAAATATATGTTGTTAATTAATATTATTTGGTATTTTCTTTAATGCAGTATGGTCGACGTCCTCAATCGCATGAATCATGGATTAGAACTCTTCGAACATTACAATACTAGAAATTGGATTTTTAAAAATGAATACTTCAGATCGCTACCGAAATTGATCACTGCAGAGGATAATGAAATATTCTTCACTAATTTGGAAGTAAGACTTGTTATAATGGAAGGCAATTGAATTGATATCATGATAACATCGCTTTTGGACACCTAGAATTCTACAAAATTCCGAAAAATATGTTAAGTTGCAGTGCGGAAGTGCGGAAGTTGCAAATATTTTTCACTGCCATTAAAAAAAATGGTAGAAGACGTTGGAAGTTCGCTTCATTTTTCAATGTTTTCAAGTTGCATTTTTCTCCTTGAATTAAAAAAGTATTATTTTCATTTCAATTTTTTATTCTGCAACGCCCTTTATGCTGCAATAAAGAGAGTTTGTTACTTCAATTGTTAATAATTATTTAATAAAATTAGCGCCATTTAAACTATAAAAATATGCATTTTAAAAGTAACCAACCAAAACATTGTATTCTTGCAATAGTACTTTTCTATTTCTAGGAAGTTATGCCAGAAGAATTCATGAAGAATTATGTAAAAGGTATGCGGGAGTTCTACTGCAAGGAAGATCCATCCACGTTACCTAAGGCGAAGAAGTTACACCAGAAGTAAGGAATACTACTACTGGCGGTTTTAACAATTGTCTACTTTCTTAGACATTTTTTAAAGCATCCAGGAGTGATCTTGTGACAAATTTAGTTATTGGCTATATTGGGTTGTTTTCTTTTATATACAAAAGTCATAAGAAAAAAAAGTTTCATATGCATTAAAGTTGCATAAGATAGTGGGCGTCGGTGATGACGTGTCATCTGTGACCCATGATCACCGACGCTCATGATAGTGATCACACTCTATCATTAAAAAAATTATCCCCCTCACCCACCCTCTATTATTATATATATCGGATGGGAAATAATAACATTTATTTTATTAGTCATTTTATTTTATTTTGTTACAGATTGTATTATCTTCACGTGGCGATGTTATTTGTCGTATATTCGTTGTTATTGTTCATATTTTATAAATTTGTAACAATTTTCGTGTAATTAATGCTTTCTTTTTATATAATATCAGAAAATTTAAAACCAAATTTAAATTTTATAGCTAAAATAAACTCATTAAGGGCTTTTTATAATTTTTTATTTTATTTCAACCTTAAACCTATTTTTATTGTGAATTGTTATATATTAAAATAATCTGACATATATCAATCAATATATGGATAAATTTAAATAATTCAAAATCTAAAAACGCATAAAATATAACGTCAACCGTATGTCAGATACGTGAAATATAAAATAGATAACAATAAATTAAATAAAAATGATTCAAACGATTCAATTAATAAAATATTCAACGTTCTTAAGAGCGAAGAGGGTCCCTTTAAAGAGGGGAGGCACAGTGACAGCAAAGTATACACCAAAGTAACGCACTGCTTATTTGATATGGACGGGACGGTTTTGAGTAAGAATTTAATATAATTATTACAATCTTAACATAACAGCAAGTTACTATAACTTAAACGCAATCTAAAATTTTATTAGATATAGTTGTTTGTCTAAAATTTTATTAGATACAGTTGTTGGATCTCCAAGCACAATTGCTATAATCGATTAGTCAAATTTACTTCATTGGCAGCAGTTTGTTGTCTATAATTTTAATGGATATAGTTGTTGGATTTGATGATATGATATCACTAGGAGTGCTAAATTCTCTTTTTCCTATTAAATTTTCGACCGTTCGACCTCCCAATGCTATTTATTCGAAAAAAATCTAGTAACTGCGGTTTTTTTTTCATAATACCAGCACTCATCAAATAAGTAAGGCTTGTGACTGCGTTGTAGAAAGATGTTCTTTGATACATTATGATATTATAATACATTTTCTTTGTCTCTGCACTTTTCATGTATGTATCGAATAAGTATTTTTTCCTATTTTTATGACAACATTTGTTTATTTAAGAATTTAATAGCGGGTTATATTATGCATCACTCTTCTCCATATAACTTACACCTATCCAAAGATTGTAAGATTGTCTGGGATACATTCTATATACGTTATGATGATAAAGCGTTTAAATTATAACACTTAAACAAGCTGTTTTCATTCGATATTCTATTGGTAAATTAAAAGATACCTCTTCAAAACATTCGTTCAGAACTATTGATTGATCCCGAAAGAACATCGTTATCCGCATCTGGTAAATTTTCAAAGCACTACTAATACTTTGTTATATTTGTTTATAAGGATATTTGTTATATTTTATTAAATTACAGACTCAGAAGTTACTTACCATAAAATGATTGAGACGATTTGTTCAAAATATAACAGAAAATACACAAAAGCTTTACAAGTTAGAGTAAGTTGTACTTTATAAATAAAATAAATTATTTTTTGTGTTTACATTCTTGACATTTTTTTTACTATTTGCCAAAAATAACCACTACATCAAGTTGTATTAAATTTTTATCAGATATCAAAACTGTTCGGTTTGCTTCAAATATATTTAGGTTACAAATTTTACCTTATTACAGATGTACGGAGTCACAGACAGAGAAATATGCCTTACAGTAGTTAAAGAGCTGAAGATGCCAATATCAATAGACGAGTTTGAAAGACAATTAAGCGATTTGGCGCAAAAGTTATTGCCAAGCGCCCCCGTACAGGAAGGTGAATTAAATTATTTTTTCTACATTAGGAAATTAGCCGTAGCCATTGTATAACATAAATCCACAGGTTAGATATTTATAAGGATATCTCAAGAACAAACATTATAATAATATTATTATTTTATTCTTTAGTCATGCAGTCCATATTGTTACACTTGCTTTTATTTACCAATACTATATGAAATATTATTATATTATATTCCCTGCTTGCCTATTTATATATCTAAAACATACTGAAATCTGTGTTATTTTCAAAAAATAAGTTTAAAATAGTAGAAACTACTTAGGGTATCTTATAAGATTGACATACTTATAGGATCTGATAGAATAATATTGAACTCTTAACTTGACTAAACGATCCAACATTTAGGAGCTGAGCGTCTTCTGACTCACCTCCACGACTGCAAGATTCCGATGGCGCTGGCGACCAACTCCACGGAACAAGCCGTGCGACTCCACGCTACTGCTAGACCCAAGCTGTTTGGACTCTTCCATCATAAAGTATTTTCTGTATATTAATTGAAAAAAACGGTAACATCTTTCGACAAGGGTCGTAAGTGTGGATTTATGTGACGACTTCAAACGTCATGCGAATTTTTTTGTTTTTTTTTTTGTTATGATATAACACCATGGCATCTTCTTTCAGTTATCCCACATATAGGTAAAAATATATGGGAACAACTAAGAAACACTTGGACGGAAAAAAAATTGTTTGTTCTCAAAAATGTAGAATTACTGTGACTTGTACTTGATGTTTTTATTATGATACATTTAATACACAACAGATACAAAAATTTTTTAAGCATTAGAACACTAAATCAATGAAATAATATAATAATGTTTATATATAGGTGAGTGTAACGGATCCGGAAGTGTTTCGTGGAAAACCAAATCCAGATATATATTTGGTAGCAGCCTCCAGGTTCCCAGATAAACCCAAACCTAAGCAGGTTTTTATATCCATACTTATTTTGTTGAAAGAACTATTGGAAGCGATCTTTAATAACAAATCATATTTTAGTGCCTCGTATTCGAAGATTCAGCGGTTGGTGTGACATCAGCAAAAGAAGCTGGAATGCAGGTATTTATATGGCTAAGCACACATTTAAATATTTTTTCCTACGCCATAGTAACATATTTTTCAAAAAAGTGTAACACTCTCATTGCCATCGTCGCTTAAAATTGGTGAAAAAACATTGTTTCAGGTTGTGATGATCCCTGACAAACGAATCGATCGCGAGCAAACTCGTCAGGCTACGATAGTCATACGCTCTCTCCTGGACTTTCAGCCAGAAATGTTTGGTCTACCACCTTTTGACGATACTCCCCGAACGTGTAGCAGAATTGAGCAATAGAGATTTTTTTGACAAAACAACAATTTATTTTATATTTTTACACAAACTGTTCGTATTTTTGTTTTTTTTGTTGTTAGTAATAAAATGATAAATTGTTGTTGTTTTATTTATTTTTATTATTATTGAGTACATGCTAGCAAATATCACTACTGTAATTTTATCAAAGTTGAGACGAATACTAAATGTTGTTTTGAATGGTTTGAATTAGCCGATGTTATATAGTTTAAAAATACGAACATAATGCAAATATGGTGTCAGTTGTGAATATGAAAGTGAATATTTTATTTATAGAGCGATGTATACACTTTACCATTGGTCTGCCATTCTGGTGATACAAAATAAAATACCAAATAGTCTAAATATAATGGTGTCATAACTTTCGACACTTGTGATTTGTAGAATAATCTAAGGTTTCTGAGATAACTCAGAAACCTTAACTTCAACTACTTTCATGATTGTATGCATTGAGCTAGATAACTTATATACATAGATACATATACATTAAATAATATAACAACCTTTCCCGGTCTTACATATGAACAAATTACATCGCAATCTTTTTATGGACATATATAAAGAATACTATTATTTCTCATTTTATGCCATAGAGGTCCGTCGAGAATGTGAAGACAGTCAGCTTTTTCTTTATACAATAGATGCCAATAAAAGAGATTTTATCTTCAATACGTAAAGAAAAAAAAAATGTCATTTAAAAATATTGACATCAGCTAGACTTTGGCAGATCATGGACAAGTTTGGGATCATATCGACTGATGGTTTTATATAAATATATTTTCCTTACAAGTATAATTTTTATTATTTTAACAGAAGTTGGAAGTGAAAAGAATACTGACTTGCTTTTTGAAACAAGTTTAGAAAAACCCTCACCTTTATCTATTGGCCTAATATTTTTGGTTAAAATTAATAATACTTCAGATAAAATTTATAATCTTGAAATAAAACCAGACGAATGCTGTCTTGAAGGAGATGATGATTTAAATTGTGATTATTTAAAAGTTTTGGATGGCTGTAAAGATTTAATAGCAAACGGTAACTTTGACAGTATTGGTATTGTAGTTATAAAAATCGTATTTATATCCTTAATAACTTCCTTTTTTTTCTTTTCTTTTTCTTTTGTAAACCAAAAAATAATTATTTTATATTTTCAAGGAACAACAAAAACTTTAAAGATTGTGGCACCTCTTTTGGATGTATTTGAAAGAAAAGGACATTGCACCGTACTTGTTGATTCTAAATCCAGCAATAAGAAAATCAAAAGAAATACACTTACTTTTCGTTTCAATACTAAAAGTGGAAGCAATAATATAGATTTTCCAAAAAAATATAAATCTTGTAAAGCAAAGGATGAAGATCCATTTAACAATTGTGAACCAGTCAATTGTGATACTTATTACAATAGCAAAAAGCCTTACTTTAGCAGAAAAGCTAAGAGATGTGTAGAAGTACCGTCTTGTATCTCTGAAGACGACTCCGAATCACCTGCTGTTATATATAATCGAATAACAAACAAATGTATAAAGGAAGCTCTTATCGATGAAGATCTTAATTATATTAAAAGTTTAAGTACAATGGGAAAAGTAGGAAAGCACAGAAAAGCTAAAGAGGTCTTGATAATAAGAAGATATCGTCCAAATGCCACAGACTTTTTTGATGGAGTTGAATTTGTAGATGATCTAGTAAAGACCACGACGAAAAAATATTCAAAATCGCTTTTTACGAACCCCAAACCTTATAAGATAGACCATACTACCAAATCAATATACACTACAGTTCCAACAACAATTTTACCAGAATTAGATAGTGAATCCATGAGGACATTACTCCAAAAATACCTCATAAGTAATAAGTATACCTTTATTGTTCTTGGTTTAATTGTAACTATTCAGTGCTTTTTAATTTGTACTATGTTCTATTGTCTCTCCAAAACTTGTAACTGCTTCAATGATAAGAAGGTCGTGCGAAAGTTTTTCAATTATCGTCAAGACGCATCTGTTACAACTCCATTAATTGGTACCAGTAATATAGATACTGAAACGACAGATTACCAGTATGTTAGCGATTCTTCAAATGTTGATCAAAAAATTAAATGTTATAAAGCTTGTCAAAAAGAAATTAATAACAACACGAAAGTGAGCATGTCTGATGATATATTATCCAAATGTTTGAATAGACGTGATTGGAAAAAGGTGTCCAAATCGGAAGCAGTTACAAAGGATGGTGAAATATGTCAAAAGATATTAGATGAAATAAAAGAAATTCATAACCCAAACACAAAAGAGACTAAAAAATGTAGTGAAACCAAAGTTGTTTTTGAAGATGAGATTACTAAAGCACAGAAACTGAAACTTAGCAGTATCACAACCAAAGCAAAAGATGAAAATAAAATAAATGTTGAAATTGATGTGAATACTTCATCAGAAAAAGAAATAAAATGTCACAGTTATAATTGTTTTGATGCTAATGTCACTGGGTTCCAACCAAATACAAATGCGGATTGCTTTAAATCAGACAAATCAAAACGAGGGACAATATCCCTTTCAACAGAAAAAGGCGCTCAAGCTTACTTTTCTAACGACTCCATTGATGATTTTTTATCAGAACGCGGTGTTATTTACTTGGCAGGTGAAAATGTATCAAAATATACATTTTCCAGCGATTCCAATGAAATGAAACCGTCAACCTCATCTTCACTTTCAAGTAAAACGTCAAAAAATTTTGTTAAGAACGTCTTATCTTTACTGCATAAAAGATCTAAGCAAGGCCCGTCTTCTGATCCAGGTCAGAACAAGACAGTCGATCTAGAATTACTTCACATGTCCAAAGCGTCAGTGTACACATCAAGCAATGATTCAGATTGCATTAAAACTTTTAAACGTAAAGATTCTCGAACATCATTCTAATTTATAAGACTTTTATATAGTATTTATTTTGTAGGTGAAATAAATTATTATCGTCGTCAACTTTTTTTATTAAAGTTAGTATATTTCCAATTTGCTTAATATTTCAGACGTTAATAAAGTAATAACACCAATATTTCGTTACACATACATATATAATCGAAATATAAGATTATTTAACACTATCTTATTTTGAAATATTCTAAAATTCTTTGAAACTTAACAAAATTCACTATATTATATTATTAACTAACAGGTTACCCACGCTTCGCAATGGACGGCGAAAGTGATCAAACATTTTGTTTGAATTTCCACACCACCTATTAGATATCAAACAGGCGCGTTAGATTTTTTGCAGTTTTTTAGCTGTAATTTTGGATCGGTTTGAACCTTTGCAAAATCCTTTCTTATTGCACCTATTCAATATGTCAGGAATCTTGCCTCCAAATTTCAGCTTTCTAGGTATTACGGTCTGGGCTGTAGAGCGATGAAAGAGTCAGTGAGTCAGTGAGGGTCTTTGTCTTTTATATATTAAGATTATAAAGATTAAGAAGATTAAAATCCTTGTTATATAGAAAAAAAAATCAACTATGACATTGCTTCTTCATTTATTATTTTTTATTTATTTATTTATTTAAAGTCGATCTCGTTGCCGGTTGGGCATGTGGGGCAGACACAGGGAGGACATAAAGTTGAAGTGGGTTCAGTAGGCATAGTTATATACCGCTCCGGGGTTACCTGTCAACCAAAAATGATTTTATAATACAATACTTTGATGATTAGTTTGTAAGAGATAAAATGAATTAAAATTTGTGTGAGATATAATAATAATCACCTTTATTTTCGGAAAATGTATGTTGCCTATTAATTTAAATCTTGGCAACGGGCCTCTTGTGATGCATTGACACTGAAAATTTTATTATCTACAGTTGCCTTATTACTTATACAGTTCAGTTATTTAATTAATATTTAATGATTTTAAATCGCGATTGAAAGTTTAAACTTTTATTCTGAATATATTTTGAAATTACATAATATAAAAAAATGTAGTTTCAGAAAACATTTTTATAAAATAATGAACAAAATATTAAGGACTTACTCCAGGCTTGAATACAAATTTTTAGTTATTATAAATAATATAGAAATAATATTTCTTACTAAAAAATTTTACAAGTATGAAAAACCTATTTCCACCAAGAGACCTAGTGCATGTAACAATTATTTTTTAATACTTTTAATTTAAATCTTATATTTTAAAATATACTTACAATCTGAAAATAAAAAAGAATCCATGAGAGGAATTACGTGAAAATAAAAAATCATAAATAATCATAAAAATATCATTATAATGCCTACACTCGTAGAATAAATAGTAAAAAAAATACTTTTTTTTATCCTTTATATGAGTGGTTATCACCTCAAAATATACTTACTGTCGCTGGCTGTTAAAATAATATAAATATTATAATCTCAAAATATATATATTAATATTATCAATTATATTTTATTATAAATATACATACATGAGTCTGAAAGAATATTTTTTTATTTAGAGATAAAGTTAGTTATATTCCCGTTTCATCGTGCAATACTCACATAGTACTGGAACCATATTGTGAAATTATTAAAAATATTCATATGTTTTTACAATAAATTATTGTTAAGTTATATATTACAATATTAATTTACGGAAATATTTACTTACGGTTTGCTATTATACAAAATATTTTTTATTTATATTTATTTATATATATTTATTTATATAATTATTGAATTAAAAAATAAATAAAGGCTCTATTAATATTAATTTATATTATTCTAAATATACTAACCCATTGCTGGAATTTCGTAACATATTATTAAGTAATATTTTAAAAACTAATGTAGTATATCAGTGTAAATATTATTATCAATATGTAAAAAAATACCAAGATTTATATTTACCTCAGTCTGTAATAAAAAAAATATATTATTATAGTACAATTTTTTTTTTCAATAGAATATGTTGTAATAGGTTTTCCAGAAACTAAATTTTTAACATATTTGATGAAACTTCTTTAAGTATATACTTCTAAATCGACAATTACATTGGATAATTAAAATATACTAAATAAAGTTAATTCTTACCATTATATTCTGAGGACACAAAATAAAAAAAATATTATTATTTATAAATTAATATTTTTAAACAATAGTGCAAAAGTAAAAGCTTTATTTATTGCATATACAATTATTTATTTTCTTTTCTTGCTTTAAATATCTTTGTTTATACGTATTTAATTTAACACCCATTCCTCGCTTTGCGTCGTTTCGTTTTGCGTTTTTTTAGAGTAATTTTATGGCAACCCTTTTGTTTCTAATTGCGCCAGGCCATCAAACCTCGGGGATTACCTTTCTAACTAAAACTGAACCCAATTTTAACATAGTTTTATTTTTACTTTGTTGTTCTAATTTTAGAGTTCAGTTTCAATTACGTAGAGTGTTGTGCTTTTTTAAAAGAGATTGATAAATTAATATAAATTCTGACGTGTCGTTTGTTGTAAAAAAGGGTAATTATTTTTCCAATTTGTTTATGGCCAGAGTTACATTATTTTTGTTTTTTAAATGTTTACTTTGTTCAATTTTCTTTTAAAAAGTAATATTTTCGTAACCCTTGTACTGATCTGCGATCTTTACATGGTTTGCTGTAGAAAATCTTAACTCATTTTGCGTCGTTTTTTTTAACGCCACGAAGCAAAGTGAGGTATGTGTGTATTCTATTTCTGGAAATATATTAATCTCCAGACAGTTTTATTATTTGTACACTTTCTAATAAGAGAAGTGATTACATTAAAATATTGTGCAATATGAAGTTAAGAACAAGTTAATGATTAAAACTTACCATAACCTACAAAAGAATAAAAAAGTTTGAATACGCTGTCAGGTTTTAATTAAATTGAAGAAAAAACATAAAATCTAAGCATAACAAATAAAATTTTAACAATTGTCATAAAATTAAAATTAAATATAACTTACTCCCCCTCCCTAGAAAAAATGTAAATATTAATTTATTATTATATAAAAACAAAATAAATGTATAGATATAGTATTAACATACTTAAACAGAATAAATATAAAAATTGTATTTCTAAATATTGAGATAGAAAACACGTATAGTGTTTTTTGTAGAAATAGTTTTATGAAAGACAATTAAATCTAATGAAATATAAAAGAAATTGGTATATTAATTATGAGTATATTATTCCTAAGGGAAATGTCCATGGAAAGAAATTAATAAAGGGAACGTATATTCAAAAGATAGTTAAAATAGCACGTGACTTACCGGTAGCTAAAATTGTAGCGTGAAAAAAAAATACAGTTTAATCATTTGTATAATTACTAAAAATTAAAAATAATGGATAATTAGTATATTTACCGATATCTGGAAATAAATTCATTTTTTTTTGTAATATTATAGTCCGGTCAATTTAGACCAAAAAATTAGAGCGAAGGTACATAAATTCCCATCAAGCTGAAAATCAGTAACGTTGTTAAAAATATGATTAAAAATTAAATTTGAAAGTTCCCCATCTTTCCCCTGTGAGGAAAAAACTTTATTCAAGGTCAAAGGTAAAAAAAATGAGTTTTTCGCGATTTTCAGCGAAACGGTAAGTTTTATCATAAAAATATCCCAGACAAAAATCGTAGATCATAAAATAATCTACAAAAACTGTATCAATACTTTTTCTTCCTACAAGACACCGTTTTTTAGATATAACGTATTTAAAAAGTTGTTCAAATTGTTTTCGTCATAATATGCATGAGTGCGCCACGTATATACATCTCTTATCTACAGTTGTTATATATGTTGAAATATTTTTCTATCGGTGACTGTAATATATACATAAAATATAAAATATACATAAGTTATAATTATAAGAATATCAGGTCAAATGAAACCCAGTCCCTTACTTCATACGCCAGTGTAACTTCGAGAGAACATCTGTTTCTTGTTCTATTGTGAGCGTGGCTGGCGTGAGGGTCTTATACATGCTATAATAACTAAAATACCGTCAATATTCAGTGACACTCTTTTGTGTAATCACGTGTTTATACTAACAAATATAAGCATCGATATGTATGTTTCGTTAAAAACACTAAAAATAAAAAGCAAGTTCAATTAGTTTCTCTTCCTCCAACCTCAGTTGCTGCTCATCAACATCTTCTTCGGGTATATTACCAAGTTCAAGTGTGGCTTGGTTATCAGCTAGACCCTACAGACTGGGGTTGGAAGTTTGTCGACAGTACATGAGAACCAGTTCAAACTTTACTCCCACCTGCACCGGAAAAACTGCTGAACACAATTTTTTGCAACTGCAAAAAGGGATGCAGTGCTAAATGTAGTTGCAAAAAAGTCGGACTGTTTTGTTCTCTGGCATGTACAAACTGTCAAGGCCGGTCGTGCTCCAATGTTGAATCAATAACAGACGAGGATTCGCTTGATACCTACGAGGATACATCGCTATTGACGCAATTTACTTGCACTCAAAATGAAGAAGAACAAGAAGAAGAAGAAGAGGAACGAAAAGAGTTTGACGGTTACAATTTAGACGAATAAAATTCACCACTTTTTTAATTTACCTCGCTTTTTATCTTTTCCAATATTTACAAATTCCCCTAATTTTGCAATAGTTCCAAATTAAACAGGATCACAACTGACCGGTGGAGTAGGCCAACGGGGGAAACCACGTTAAAAAAAAAACGCGCTAAGCACACTACCTCATAGGTGGCATGGAAAGTGTGCATATTATGACGATTGCAATTTGTACGACTTTTTGAATCGTTATATCTCAAAAACGGTGGCTCGTAGGAAAAAAAGTATAGTACATTTTCCGTAGATTATTTTATGATCTACAATTTTTGTCTGAAATATTTTTATGATAAAACTAACCGTTTCGCTGAAAATCGCGAAAAACTAATTTCTTTGACCTTTGACCTTGTATAAAATTTTTTCCTTACAGGGGAAAGATGGGGAACTTTCAAATTTTATTTTTAATCATATTTTTAACAACGTTACTGGTTTTCAGCTTGATGGAAAATTATGTAGCTTCGAATGTTTAAATTGACCGGACTATTAACCAGATTATATAAAGTTAAAATTTAAAAAATATTTATACAAATACTTACGCTTTTCTGTGGAATCACAATAAAAAATTAATAACAAATAAAATTATTAATATAATGTAATAGAATATTTAAACTTACCATGTCCTTCGAAAACATTAATACAGTCAAATTATTTTTTCTTATAGTGATTTAGAGATTAAAATATATAAAATTCTGTTATTTTATTAAATACATCTAGGATGTACATCTCAAGGGATGCTGTTAGGTGGTTATTCACTATTTAATAATTCATTTCAATCATAGTTAATGCTTTAATAGTTTGTTATAATAATTAAAACTGTTACTAACCGATATCTGAAGGATTTTTTGTATTATTAAAAATAACATAAAATTATAACACTGTTTTATATATAACGGATTGGAATTTCAGATAAACATATGGAGTTACACATGCCAAAATGCGATAGGCAGAGTTGGAGGGGAGTAGGTAATAGGGAGAAATAGGAATTGGACTTTATTGAGTAATAGTTACATCTAGCCAATAAACTAAATCCATATATTTTGTTATAATTACGCACCTTTAACTGTAAACATAAATAAATTTACTATTTACTATTTTATTTATTTACTATTGGAACTGTTTGAAACCAATCAAAACACTTCAATCTATTTATCAAAATGATGTTATATGAAATATAATAATACTTACAGGTTGCTAAAATAAGAAAAATATATTAAATTATATCATTTTTATTATTTAAAATACGAATTATTTTCACTTACCCCCTTTTCTGTAATTTAATTAATTTAATTTAGTTTTTGTTTTAAAGAAAGAGTTATTTAACATTCAGTTAATAATAATAATCACTCACTTTATTCATATCGCCAGAAACATGAAAAAAAAAATTAATAAATATTTGACACAATGTTTTTTAAACAAATTAATTTTGAATCGTAAAAATGTACATAATACTATGTATTACGTCATATTTACTTACATATTTGTCCTATAAAGAAATAGTAAGAATTAAAAGATATATATAAAAGAAAATATTATAATAATTTTCTTTTATATAATATATATCTATATATATATAAAGAAAAACATATAAAAGAAACTTGCCGTAAACTGAAATATGGATATTTTGACATTAATTATGTTATAATTAACTAACTTATGAAAAGTGAAACCTAATAAAAGTAATGACAATTTATAAAAAAATGTGGCTCAAAAAGGTTTTATCTTAATATGTTATTTATTTATGTGTTATGTTTAATTTTTCAGGAACTAGTCTTCATTAAATAAAAATCCTATCAAATAGCATAATAAATTAGATAAACGATAATTAAATAAACGATAATTGAATACTGCATACACTATTTTACCTATATAATAAATTAATTAAACTAAAAATCTGTACTTACCACATTCTGTTATGAGAAGATATTATTTAATTATAATTTTTTAGGTCTACATACATATAACTTGCTTTATATGAACTCTTAGATCTTATTTGGTTTTCAAATAACAAATCATTAGACTTACCCCCGGCTACAATAAAAAAAAAATGTGGATCAAAAATAATAAAAAGATATACTTTTTGTTATTTTCCAAAATTATACGGCAAAGTAAGAAATGTCAACTCATTTGCAAATAACAGATTGATAAGAGTTGAGATTTTGCGTCGATCCCAAATAATTAGGATAGGGTTAAGGTGCAGGAACTCTTAATTTTTTTTTACAATATCCAGAAGAAAAACTTTTGTTACATTCATAAACATCATTCATCATCATTCATTCATCATTGGAACAATCTTAAAGTTATACTTACTATCATCTGTAAAGTTATTAAACATTGATTATATTTTAATATACAAATAATTATTTAGTTATATCTATTATTTTGTTTATAAATTAATGGTACTCACTTCGCCAGGCTATAATTTGTAAGTATGTTGTTTCAGCAAAGTTAATTAACTTAATAATATTATTATAATATACTTCTAATAAGATATTATAGTTACCGCAAACTGAAAAATAGTACAAATTAATATATATTTTTAGTAAAAATACATACCAAAATACTAAATACTTACAGTAAGCTGAAACATTTAACATGAATACATTGATCAAGAAAAAGAAATGTTCCAAACTAGAACGGTGCATTCGTTTAAATGAGTTTTTTTAGAAAAAACATCACAAATAGGATTCAAACTCGGAACCCTTTGCTAATTAAATATAAAATATAACATTAAATATAAAATTAAATATAATGGTGGTTATAATTAATTATATTTACGTACCACAATCACTGATGCAGTCTAAAATAACATAGAATACAGTCAAATAAATAAATATATATATATATATATATATATATATATATATATATATATATTATAGATATATTTCTGATATATGCAATTATAAGAAAACTTTCCTTCACTAAGTTCTATAATATGATAACAATAAATGAGCGATGTGTAAATTTTAAACATATTATATTAATTACTTACGCTGTTCGAATCCTGTAAACCAAAAATTAAGTTCCTATAGGTTCTGTAAAAACTTAAATATTTAAATAAAACTTTGGTCACATAAAGTGCTTAGAACTCTGCCAAAATAAGTTTAAGTTAAACAAGTATCGAAGTGTAGGTATTTCCCTTGTAATGGACGCTTCACAACTGAAATAAAAATGAAGAATATAATATTTTAAAATAAGTTCACTAACCTCTGCTGCTGGTGTTGTAACATTCTAAAAATATATAGAATATATTATATATATGCTCTTATGTGCAATAACTTATAATTATGTGGTTTAAATTTATGATAATCATTGATAACGAATAAATAAAGTTTTGGACTAAAGACAGTGCCTTGAAGAACTTTTTAAATCGCGACTACTTCAAATCCTAGTTTTATTTCCTTCTTCTTTATATTTTAATATTTATTCATTCCCAAAAAATAAATATTCATCCGAAGAAAGTTTTAAAGTATATTTTATACGTACACCATCTTCTGCCTGCAATATTATTTTTAATATAATTTATAGATAATATCATTATCTTCAATAGAGCCTGAAAAACTTACTGGTTTGTCTTGAAAAACAAAATTTGTGAACCGTGCATTTTATATTTTTATTTATTTCACTTCAATTATAACATACCTTTCATGTTATATGTACCATTTTTAGAGTATATTTAGGTATACAATTTTATCGCTTTAATACATTTAACACTAGCGCTTTATTGGTAATTAATTGTTGTATTACTAATGAATACTACATTGTAATACACTGACATCATGTCCCTTTATAACATATATAATTAAACTTTTTGAGTATGTTAATTATAAAATATTTTTATCCCTGAAAAATGACACAAAAAATTATTACAAATTTAAAGTTCTCAATGTTGTTATAGTAGACCATAGACAATGCCTTAGTCTATAAAAATAATATATATAGATATCGACACTTTTTTTTTTAACATGTCCGATTAAAAAAAAATATCACTACTGGAAAAATAATTTCAGAATGCACAATTTACAACTAAAGTAAAAAATATGAAGCAGAATATTTTAATAAAGTCACTAACCTTGGCTGCTGGTGTTGTAACATCCTAAAAAATTATAAAATATATTATATATATGCTCTAATGTGCAATAACAAATAATTTTCTGGTTTAAATATAAGATTATCATTGATAACGAATAGATAAAGTTTTGAACTAAACACAATCAATGCCTTGAAGAACTCTTTGAGTCGTGACTTCTTACAATTCTAGTTTTATTTCAATCTTGATTTTACGTTAATATTTATTGATTTTCAAAAAATAAATATTCATCTGAAGAAGGTTTAAAATATATTTTATACGTACACCACCTTCAGCCTGCAATATTGTTTTTATTATAATTTATAAATAATATTATTCTCTTCAATAGTGCCTAAAATACTTACTGGTTTGTTCCGAAAAACAAAATGCGTGAACCACGATATAGATTCTTTTAAATATTGTACTTCAATTAAACATATGATATGTAAAATGTTTTGGGTATTTTGAGGCATACGTTTATATAATATATAATTGTAGGTTTAGCGCGATATTTGTAATTATTTTTGTAACAAGTTATTGTATTGCTAATGAATACTACATTGTAATACATTGGCTTCACCTCCCTTTATGAAAAATTCTATATTGAACTTTTTGAATGTATTATGTTTTTATCCAAAAATGATAACAAATTTAAAGTTCTTAAAGTTATTATAATGTACTATAGACACTACTTTAGTCTGTAAAAATATATGGAAGTTGGTATTGATATATTTTTTTTAATATGGCCTATTTAAAAAATATATATTACTATGGAAGCAATAATTTCAGAATGCACAGTTTAAACTGAAGTAAAAAGTAAGGAACAGAATTTTTAATAAAGTTGCTAACCTTTGCTGCTTGTGTTGTGACGTCCTAAAAAATACATAATATATTATATTATATATATATATATATATATATATACATACTCTAATATACAAAAACATTTAATTTTGTGCCTTAACTTTTAGATCATCATCAATAACAAATGAACAAAGTTTAGAACTAGACACAGTGCCCTGAAGAACTCTTCGTAGTGTTGCGACCGCTCACATTGCTATTTTTATTTCAATCTTGTTTATGTGACTATGTTTATTCATTTCCAAGAACTATTCCTCTGAAGTAAGTTATAAAATACATTGTATACGTACACCACCCTCCGCCTGCAATATATTTTAAATTTTATTCTATTATAGATATTATTATTCTAATCAACAAAGCATGATAAACTTACTGGTTTGGCCTGAAAAATAAAATGTGTTAACCATGAAATTGTTTTTTTTTTCATTTATTGCACTTCAATTATAGCATACCTTACATAGTGTATGTAACATTTTGTGGGTGGTTTTAGGCATACATTTATAAAACTTTAATAGCTTTACTACCAGCGCTTTATTTGTAATTATTTTTCGTAACAAGTTTGTAATGAATATTATATTTTAATACTTACACTGGCTTCACCGTCCTGTATAAAAATATATTATTTAGTTATTTGAACGATAACAATACCCAAAAAACGTAAAAATAGGAAAATAACTTACAAGTTTTACCTAAAATATATTATATTTGTAAAATATTTTTTATTTCTAGAACAGAAATATATTCAAACTATTGAAATTAAAAGTAGAAACAATACGTACATCACCCTGCAAGAAAAAATGTCATTATCAATAATATTTTTGAGTGTGAGATATAATTACAGTGGTGATTCCATTTAACCGTTTTTCTTATTACCTACACTGGGAGGTGTAAAAGACCATTTAATAACAAAAATGTGAGTAATTAAACAGACGGTCTCTGGTGGTAACCCAGATATGTGCAACATAAGCTTTGCCTTGGCCAATATTGCACAATCTTAATCTTTTTGTATGAACTGTTACAGCGTGATTACTGGTTTTAGTATTTAAAAGCATACAAGCATTTAGTAACGATATATTAATAATACTTACAGAAAGCTGCAAAAATAATTATATTTAAATTTGAATGTAAATTATTATTAACATTTAGTTAATCTTATTTTTTATTGGGTCTTACAATATTTTATGATGTATTTTATAATTCTTACCTTGGCATCATCTGCATTCTGTAAAATTAAAATGTTATTTATATAAATACAAATTAATTTAATAACTCGTACTTTGAATTCAATAATATTGTAAAAAATATGCTTAATAAAATAATATTACAGTGAAAGCGATTTGTGTTGTTAACAAAAAACTTACACCCGTTGTAGTTTCATTCTGTAAAGTAATGTACTAAATGTAACATTGACAGATAAATTATGGAAGTTGATTAACTCGAAGATTTCAAATTAAAAAAAAGTATTTATAATATATAAATTGGTTAATTAACTTCACTGAATACTTACAGCAGCTTTATCACTCTGCAAAAAATAAATAACAAATTTATTGTATATATACCTCCCGAATGTATTATTTGGTGTTCTAGTGTATTTTATCTTGTAATTATGAACGTTATGTGTGTCTGTGACATATCAGTTTTTGTCATAGTAAGATGATTATCCTACTACAGAGAGAGAGCATAAGTATGAGTTATAGTATAATTTTGACGAAACTTTTGCACACGTTAGAATTTACATGAAATAGGTTCAATAGAAAATAAAAATAAAAATTATGAGAGATCTGTTTTTATTACGTATCTAATCTTATCACCGTGCACGGATAATTCTTTTTAACTAGTAGAAAAATTGTATATATTTCTAAGTAAAGAAGAAATACAGATAAAATTCTCATACTCTCATAACTTTATCTCATTAGAAGTACTATATTTCCCCGAGAAAGCTTTGAGGTTTAGTAATTCATAACATAATTACATAACATAATTTTAGAAAAAACAATTAATATATAATCTTTGTTTTTTTTTTAATATTTGTGTATATTTATTTTTATTTTATGAAACGCGGCGATTATTGCTTTAAAATAATTGCTTAATAATAATTGTTATATGATAATTAAAAGTAAAAAGTGTACTAATAACGCATTCTTTACTTTGACTGTATATTTCTATTAAAAAACTAGTGTGGATTTCTTACCGCAGGTTTCTCCTAAAATCAAAATATATTTTTATTGATTGAAATAAGATAACATAAAATTTTCTTTAAAATAAAATATAACTTACTTCCGGTTTGCTCTGCAGATAAATGAATTATTATTTAATATTTTTGTGTTAAATTAGAAAAGTGTTACAAAATTGAATGAATTTCTATTTGAGAGTTCTAAAATCGAAGATTGAAGTATCCCAAACTATTTTTTTATAACATTTAATTATACTTACACTGGCATCACTCTGAAATAATAATAATCAATTACATACTGTATCATTCTTCAATTATTAAAGTGGTTGTGTATTGCTTCCGAGGAAAATTAGATAGTACACAGGGTACAACCTTCTGTAGTAACTATTGAAATATAGATTGTAGATACTGTAATATACCGATATTACAGGTTTTTCTTAGTAAAAAATCTACTTAAAATTATAAGTCAAGATAAAAATATACACAACTCACAGCATTAGCTGCAGGCGTCTGGAATTTAGACAACGAATAATTTGAAGGTTAACAAAATATTATTAAACCAAATTTTGTTCACATCACTTACGGTGTCATTCGTTGCTGTCTGAAAAAATATTTAAATCTTTATAATATGCGTTTTAGTGTTAGTATAACTATTATCTATTGACCGATGGAGGTCTTATTGAGCTGAGCATAAGCGAAGCTCTTAACCGTTTGGGAAACTTCTTTTTGAAGTAACATAAAAACTACCAAACCGATATTAATGAAAATCGGCAGAACTGTAGAACTTGAGAATGGGCATGTTTTTTTAAAAAAAAAACAAAATTAAAATATCTCATTCCGATCAGAATTGATGGTCAAAAACTGTTTCTCCCATAGACATTTCCCGTTTTCAGAACATCCGCGCGCCTGCTGATCGGCGATCTAGAAATAAGCTTATAAGCAACATCACAAGAACTACTGAATTAATTTGAAAGCGGAGGGGGCTCAGCCCAATTCAGGCAGCGCACGGTGGCGGATCCTAATTTACAATATATAGTGTTTTGTGGCTATAGTACATAGTTATGTTAAGAATCTTAGATATTAATCAAGTATTGTTAATACATTTTCGGGTAATACTTGTAAATAATATTATAGATAGATATATAAAACTTCTTACTTTATTTGGTTTTTATGCCTCAACAAGCAAATTTATTTTTCAATTCAATTTAAAGGTTTATAGTAAAAAACATATTAATGTAACAAATATTATAAAGTCAGATCAGTGTCTGTTGTTCGCTCTCGTAACATAAAAACGAAATACACTAAAATGTTTTTTATTAATATTATAATTCACGTTTCGTTTCATTCAATCCATTATTCTTTCTATCAATTTAACAGTTCTTTGGTCCATAATAAATTAAATACGTACGCCAGCTGCAGGGGCCTAGAATTTCTTTTTACATATTTTTCGAAAGCAAGATTCATTTACGATATTTATCATTCAAAAGTAATTTAGTTAAATACTAATATAATAATCTCTGCACTTTTTTAGCCGCATGTTTTCATTTATAATCTTATTTAAGTTTGTTGTAAGTAATTCATCACGTCACTTACTTTTTCTCCGCCTTGAGGCTGAAAAATAAATGTTTAGTTAATAGGTTGTAAAAAAAAAAAACAAACTAAACTAAACTAAAAAATTCGAATGCATATTAGAACATAATAGCCGTTGGTAGAATTTTAAATATATTATTTTAATAAAACTATTGTACATACTCAACTTTTACAATGTAAATTTATTACAAGGAAAATAACCTTACATTACATGGTACGAACTCTTAATATAGTTTCTAATGCACAAACTTCTGAACATAATGAACTGATTTTGTCACAAAGACTATATCATTTTTAAAACATAATAAAAATATATGTTGGCTAATAGAGATAATATCACGTTTTGATGATACCGCGACAACCATTAACAGAAAACACATAAAAGTTTTGGAAAAATATGATAAATAAGGATTTTTCATTTTTCTCTCGAGAAATATCTGGTAAACAATGTCTGGTTTTTTTTTTAGAAAAAAATAGGTTTTGGGTTTCCAGTGTATAAACATGTATGACATTTTTATATACAATATATTAGTTATATACATTTTAGTCACATTTAATTTTAGAATAACAGTTATATGAGGATTGTAACAAAATATCCTTCAAATTTATAAAAACTTACTGGTTTTGCCTGAAATTAATAAATGTGTAAGAAATATGTATTTGTAAGTCTGAAAATGTAGTAAGTATGATACAGTTATACACTAAATATTATCAAATTTTATTCAGCCGTGAATAATAAACCCAGGCACAGACACACATCTCCATTAAAACTGGATTGTTTACTTTAAATCAGAAAAAAATATATAATCAAACATTTTTTAAATTCTATCAAATAAAATCGCTTTAAAATATATATATATATATATATATATATATATATATATATATATATATATATATATATATATATATATATATATTATATTGATTAATTACTTACCGCTGCACCATCTGCCTATAAATATAATAAATTAAATAATTAAAGAATTTAAGAAAGTATATTATAATATTTACTTTACTAATATAAAAAAAAATACTGGTTTAGCCTAAATTAAATAAACAAAAAAATACAAATATTTAATAAAATTATATAAACTATGTCTAATGCATAACTCTATAAGATTTGGATAAAAAATTCAGCAGTCAGAAATGTATGTCGGAGTTTTTTTGCATACTAATATTTTCGGTATTTTATAAAGTAAGACCGCGTAAAAAAACATTATTATTTTGATTGATTACTTACTGCTGCGCCTTCTGCCTAGAAATCAAATTATTTAAATGTTTAAACGAGAAAAGACACTTTATAATAATATATATATTACAATTAGTATGAACTTACTGGTTTAGCCTGAAATTAACATATTAAGGAAATGTACTTTTAAATGTATTTATTATAAATAATAGATTTGCCTACCTAAGAAAATACTCCTTCAGGAGTTCTAAAATATACTTCATTCACTTCATAAATTTTTGTAGTATTTTTTTTATCCCCGCAAAAAAAACGTTAAAGATTTTTTGCCTTCTGTCAAACGAAGCACGTTAAAAATTTATATTGCATTGATTAGTCACTTACTGCTGCGCCTTCTGCCTGGAAATAGAATTGGTTAAATTTTTTAACTGGATTACAAACTTTATGATAATAATTATATAACAATTGGCAAAAACTTACTGGTTTATCCTGAAATTAACATATAAAGAAAAAATATTTTTCATATATTTATAGAAAATAATAGATTTGTCTACATAAGAAAATACTTCTTCAGGAGTTCGAAAATTTACTGTGATATATGTAATTTCTATTTTATAAAAATTGTTGAAACCATGATTTAATAAATTTATATCATTTAATCTCCATAAATATTATTTTTTTTCGATAGAATATGAATTTTATTAAATTGAACAAAAAAAATTCTGTCTGTCGCTGCACCAATTTCAGCAGTCAGTATTTTTATCTCAGGAAAAAATTAACATCCAAGTAGTTTCTGCATTACATCAAACAGATGCACATTAAAAAAATATATTGCATTGAGTAATAACTTACCGCAGCGCCTTCTGCCTAGAAATAGAATTAATTAATAAATTTTTAAAAGAAAAAAGAAAATAATATTTATTTTACATATAAAAAACTTACTGGTTTGTCCTAAAATTAATATAATATAAAATGTATATTTCAATGTATTTATAAAGGTTATAATTAAAAAGGTTTTGGTCTCTTGAAGCATAGAACTTTTTTGAATAAAAGATATGATATATATTAAAATGAAAAATAATTTTTCTGTCTGTGGCTTCACCAATTTCAGCAGACAGAATTTTTATCCCACGAAAAAAAAACCATGAAAGATTTTTTGCATTCTATGAAATGGAACGACATAAAATATTGTATTAAATAGCTACTTACAGCTGCGCCTTCTGCCTAGAAATAAAATTAATTAAGCATTCAAAGGAGATAAAAAAGTTTAAATTTCATATTTATTTTACAAAGAGTTACAGTAAAAACTTACTGGTTTGTCCTGAAATTAATATATAATAAAAAACATTTTTAAATATATTTAAAAACAGTCACATATTTGCCTACAGAGAAAACACTCCTTCAGGAGTGCGGTAATATTTTTTGATATATTTACATTACATTTTATTAAAGTTAATGTATTCATGACAAATTATTTATAAAGACATAAATCTTCAGAATCATTACAATTGTTAAATAGAATATAAGAGAGTTATTAAATTGAAAGTGTTTTACTCTTTGTGGCTTCATCAATTTCAGCAATCAGTATTTTTATCCGAGGAAAAAAAACATGGAAGTATTTTCTGCATTCCATTAAAGGAAACCACATTAAAAATCTATGTTGCATTGAATAACTACTCACTGCTGCACCTTCTGCCTAAAAATAAAATGAATTGAATAGTCAAATATCAGATAGAAAAGTTCATTTATCTATCAATGACATTTATCTTTGAAATTGTAAAACTTACTGGTTTAGCCTGAAAATAATATGTAAAGAAAATGTCTTTTTAAACAGTTAAGGATTAGCCTACTTAAGTAAATACTGCAATAATAGATAAATAAATACTGCAATAAGCATATTTTTCTTAGTTAGAATATATGACAGTCATTAAATATAAAAAGAGTTTTAATCTCTTTTACTCAGCAATCAGCTCTTTTACCACAGGAAAAAGAAAAACATTCTGCTGTCTATGAAACGAAAGCACGTTAACAATCTATAAATTAACTACTTACGGCTCCGCCTTCAGCCTAGAAATAGAAATAGATTTAATAATCTTAGGAGATAAGAAAATGTATAATATTATTTAAAACACAAATAGTAAAAACTTACTGGTTTGTCCTAAAATTAATATATAATATAAGATATTGGTCTCTATAAATATAGAACTTGTTAAATAGAATATATGAGATATATGAAACTTAAAGAGATTTTTTCTATTTGTAGCTTCACCAATTTTACATGAAAGAATGTTTACATTCTATCAAACGGAACCACGTCCAATATTTAATTGGTACTTACTGCTGCGCCTTCTGCCTACAAATAAAATTAATTGAATATTTAAATATCAGATAATAAAGTTTATAAGGACATTTATCTTACAAATTGTAAAAACTTACTGGTTTAGCCTTAAAGTAATATATAAAGACAATATCATTTTAAACAGTTAAAGAAATGACTACATAAGTATATTTTATTAGATTTATTAAATTGTGATTAAATAATAATAAAAACATTGGTCTCTATAAGCATTTTTTAGATAGAATATATGAGAGTTATTGAATTGAATAAGTATTTAATCTCTTTTACTTCACCAATTTCAGGAGTCACAATTTTTTTCCCAGGAAAAAGAACACATGCAAGTATTTGCAAACATTTTATGAAACGAAAGTACGTTAACAATCTATATTGCATTAATTAACTACTTACGGCTGCGCCTTCGGCCTAAAAATACAATAAATTTAATAAACTCAGGAGATAGGAAAGTTTACAATATTATTTTATATACAAATAGTAAAAACTTACTGGTTTGTCCTGAAATTTATATATAATGAAATCTACATTTAAATGTATATTTAAAAATTATAATTAAAAAGGTATCTATAAGCATAGAACTTTTTGTATAGAATATATGAGATATATTAAATTGAAAAATACTTTTTCTATCTGACGCTTCACCAATTTCAACAGTCACTATTTTTATTCCACAAAACAAAAAAGACATGAAAGATTTTTTGCATTTTATCAAACGGAACCACGTTAAAAATCAATATTGCATTAAATAGCTACATACGGCTGCCCCTTCCGCCTAGAAATAAAATTAATTGAATATTCAGTTATCAGATAGAAAAGTTTATAATGATATTTATCTTTTAAATTGTAAAAACTTACTGGTTTAGCCTGAAAGTAATATATAAATATGTCATTTTAAACAATTAAAGAATTGCTTACATAACTATATTTTATTAAATTTATTAAATTGTGATTAAATAATTATAAAAACATTGATCTCTACAAGCATTATTTTAGATAGAATATGTGAGAGTTATTAAATTGAAAAAGTATTTTAATCTCTTTAACTTCACCGATTTCAGGAGTCAGAATTTTTATTGAAGTAAAAAAAACACATGCCAGTATTATCAGCATTCTATGAAACGAAAGCACATTTACAATCTATATTACATTAATTAACTACTTACGTCTGCGCCCTCGGCCTACAATACAATAAATTTTAAAAACTTAGGAGATAGGAAAGTTTACAATATTATTTAACATACAAATAGTAAAAACTTACTGGTTTATCCTGAAATTAATATATAATGAAATCAACATTTAAATGTATCTTTAAAAGTTATGATCTCTATAAGCATATAACTTTTTGGATAGAATATATGAGATATATAAAATTTAAAGAGACTTTTTCTGTCTGTCTCTTCACCAATTTTAGCATTCAGTATTTTTATTACACGAGAAAAAACACGTAAAAGAATTCTTGCATTCTATCAAACAGAACTACGTTTAATATCTATATTGCATCGAAAAACTACATACGGCTGCGCCTTCTGCCTAGAAATAAAATTAATTTAACATTCAAATTTCGGACTGAAAGTTTATAATGACATTTATCTTTTAATTTGTAAAAACTTACTGGTTTAGCCTGAAAATAGTATGTAAAGAAAATATATTATTTAATGTCTTTAGAAAAAGTTATAGATTTGCATACATAAAGAAAATACTCCTTCGGCAGTTCGAAAATATACTTTGATATATGAAAATTATATTTTATTACATTTAATGCCTCCATAATTAAATAATTTTAAAGACGTAGATCTCTATAAACAAAGATTTTTTTTAATAGAATGTAAGTGTTTTTAACTGGACGAAATGTTTTTCTGTATATCGCTGCATCAATTTCCAAGATCTAAATTTTTATAGAATATGAGTGTTTTTAAATTGAAGAAATGTTTTTCTGTATATCGCTGCATCAATTTCCGAGATCTGTATTTTTATCCCAGGAAAAAAAAAACATGTAGTTTCTGCATTCTGTCTAATGAAGGCAGGTTAAAAATATATACTGCATTAATTAACTACTTACAGCAGCGCCTTCTGCCTAGAAATAATAGTAATTAAATGTTTAAAAGAAATAAGAAAGTTTATAATAACATTTATTGTACAAATAGTAAAAACTTACTGGTTTGTCCTGAAATTAATATATAATGAAATATGTAATTAAATTTATTATTAAAAAATTATATTTAAAAAGGTATCCGTATCTATAAGTATAAAACTTTTTTGATAAAAGATATGATATATATTAAATTAAAAAATAATTGTTCTGTCTGTGGCTTCACCAATTTCAACTTGTATTTTTATCTCAAGACAAAAAAAACACGTGTAAGAATTTTTTAAATTTATCAAACGGAGCCATGTTAAAAATCTATATTGCATTGAGTAACAGCTTACCGCTGCGCCTTCTGCCTAGAAATAAAATTATTTAAATGAGATAAGAAAGTTTATAATAACATTCATATTACAATTTGTAAAAACTTACTGGTTTCGCCTGAAATTAAATATAAAGAACATATATTTTTCAATATATTTATTGAAAATAATATATATGCCTACCTAAGAAAATACTCCATAAAGAGTATGGATATGCGCTTTGTTATATGTAAATAATATTTTATTAATTTTTATGCAACCATGATTAAATAATTTTAAAGACATAGATCTCTATAAACATTGATTTTTTTTATAGAGTATGAGCGTTATAAGATTTATAAAAATGTTTGACTGTCTATAGCTCCACCAGTTTCAGAAATCCGTAATTGTATCCCAGGAAAAGGCAAGTAATTTCTGCATTCTATCAAACGGAGGCTGGTTAAAAATTATATTGCATTGAGTAATAACTTACCGCAGCACCTTCTGCCTAGAAATAAAATCATTAGAATATTCCAAGAAGATAAAAAAGTTTATAAGAACATTTATATTACAATTAGTAAAAACTTACTGGTTTAGCCTGAAAATAATATAAAAAGAAAATGTAATTTTAAATGTATTTGTAAATAGTAAAAGCTTGACTTACATAAAAAACACTCTTTCATGAGTTCGACAATATACTTTGATATATTTACATAATATTTTATTAAATTTAATTCATTTATGATAAATTAATCATAAAGACATTGATCTCCGTAAACATTAGATGTTTTAGATAGAATATAAAAGAGCTAGTAAATTAAAAATAGTATTTTACTCATTGTCAGGTTCACCAATTTCAGCAATCCGCATTTTTATTTCAGGGAAAAAACATGGAAAAATGAAACGGAAGCACTTTAAAAATCTATATTGCGTTGGTTAACTACTTACGTCTGCCCCTTCTGCCTACAAATAAAATTAATTGAATATTCAAAGGAGATAGAATGTTTATAATAATATTTATTTTACAATTAATAAAAACTTACTGGTTTAGCCTGAACATAATATATAAAGAAAGTGATTTTTTTATATTTTAGAAATAGATTTGCGTATATTGCATTGAATAACTACTTACGGCTTCGCCCTCTGCCTAGAAATAAAATTAATTGAATATTCAAATATCAGATAAGAAAGTTTATAATGACATTTTTTTTACAAATAATAAAAACTTACTGGTTTAGCCTGAAATTAATAAATTATTTTTATAGAAACAATTTTATTTTTTACAAAATACTCGCTATATACCTAAATGTTAGCAATCTATTACTTTTATATTAGTAAAAATAATTACACAATACTTTTAACAAGCTGAAGCTATGTACTAAATCTCTTTTGTATTGTTTAATGACTTACCGCTTCTCCTTCTGCCTATAAATACAATTAATTAAATGCAAAGGTAAAAAACACACAATATAAATATACGAGTAGGTATATAAATATAAATATTAGGTAAACGATAATTTTATTATTGTTTATTGTTATAAAAATCTTACTGGTTTTGCCTGAAATAAATATATTACTGATAAGTCATAAATAAAATTTAACATTATAATCTTTTATATCAGAAAAATGCACTAAAGCAATTAAAATATAAAAATCTTTTCATGTTTCTAATATTTTCCGTCCTGTTCACTGAATATATCCATCTCAACTTTGGCATATTTTCAACATCCTTTCAGTCCAGTCCAGTCTTTTACTGGCCTGGTTTAACAAATAATGGCCTAATACTACATCTTTTAAATAAATAAATAAATAAAATAAATAGATATACGTTATCTAAGGTTGTATCTGACATTTAAGATGTAACAATTGTTTAATTGAGGACAGACCTATATAATATATAATACGCCACTTCTTTCACTTTTAATTTAATTTAATTTAATTTATTCAACAAAGACAATATTCAGATTGTATTGTTTGTTCTTTTGTTAACAAAGACAGAAACACCATCTTATTCGTCTCGTCGTCGTCGTATAAAGACTTGTGAATATAAAATATCTTTAAGTAAATTGCATCAGCGAGCTATTGGACGGTTTTTATGAAGATACAGTGTATGGTAGCAAATCACTAAAAAATAAAATCATCTACATCGCGACAAACTTTATATGGTTACAAGTTCAAGCGATGCTTTTCATATTTTAAACCTATTTTGTGAAATCCGTTGTTCAAAAGACTAATACGTTTAATAGAACTTTAATAAATAATTATTTTGACTTACATCTTCAGGCTGAAATGATAATAAAATTTCGTATTATGCTTGTATCGATATAATCGATTAAAATAAACTTCCAATTATTGGAATATTTGATGATCCTTAATGAAAATAGGTGCTTTTTCAATGTTTTTTAAACATCTGATGGCAAAGTGCCAAGATGATAACCGATTAATCAATTTCTACAACATTAAGAGTTGCAGCATCGTTGCACTGAAGAGGAAGCGATGCAAGTAAGAAGTTTAATAAGCTAAAAAAATCATGAATACTTACTACAGGGATCGAGAGTCCATAACTTAATAGACAAATTAGAATACCAAAGGTCCGCCATCTAAATGACATTCTGAAAAAAACCCTAAAAATAGTTAGATTTGTTATTTTTTGAGATCTTGAGAGATGTTAGGTGTCGATTGTTTAATAATTAATCAGTATTGAATAGGAATAATCTTCTGTAATAAACAATAAATAGTGTAGTGATCATACAAAAAAGACAATAGTGAAGTTGCCGCCATTAGGATCGCCATTTTGAATGATATATCTAACGCAGCAATTTCTTCTAGCAATCTATCAAGTGCTAGACCAACTAACACATCGTATAGGAAAGGCTTGTGTGTGAGTGAAGTTGTGACCTTTAACTCCCTATTTTTGACTTCAATCTGTGAGCTCAAAATTGGATAATAAAATGGACCTATAAATATCTATTTTACGTGTAAAATTGTGTTAACTTTTCGTTTCACCTCATTATATGGTATTGTACCCAGAAAAAATAATTATACTAACTAGGGGTGCCAATAAACCCTCAATTTCGTTTTCATATTGCCGTTTGCATATTGAGCGAAGCCAGCCCAGTGTAATGACTCATCGTTTTCCATTGACTTCAATGGGATATCAGTTTTTTGACGATTATTCCTCAACGACATGACATTTTTCAAATTTTTTTGTCTTTTTGTTTGTATAATTTCATAATTTTCCGTCAAGTAGTTTTCGAGCCTATTCATGATAAATAATGTGAAGAAGTCTCCAGTAGAACGCTCCGCTCGCTACGCTTGCTTCGCTCAATAATTTTAAGTAGATTTGTTTAAAAAACTTGAATTTCAGAATAAGTTTTAAAAACTTACATATTATATTATACGCTTAAATTTCACAAGGTTCACTTTAATATTTTATATTTAACGACTATTTTATAGTATGGCAATAACTTTAGCAATTTTATATTAATATTTATTTACCTTTATGACTTATGTGATTCAAAATAACATCAATTTTAGTTTAGGAAAAACAAAACGAAATAAAAACAAATAAATATATATTTATAAAATTTTATATACAATTTTGTCACTTCGCTTCGTCTGTTTTCTCTTGATACTTCACAACACCTTTTTCTATTAAGGATGGTATCTCGACGGCTAGCCAGGGCCCCAACTGTAAAAAAAAAAAAAAAAAAGTGCCCATTTGCTATATCTTTTAACAAAAACAGACTGTATGTATACACATAAAAAAAACAAAAAAGAACACCTTTTTGCCTGTCTGTCATGGCGTTTGAAATTTACTAATGCTTATAAAAATCAATGTACAACAAACGAAAAGACAGATATTATTATTATTACCTTTTAAATAAATATTTATTTTAATTTAAAAATGTATTTGTAAAATAATGCACCATATAATAGGTTTTTAGAGCAGTAATAATCAGAATGTTATTTGCTGATTCTCGTAACACAAAATACAGCATGTATTTATTTTAGAAAAAAAATGCATCTTAACTTATATCAATTTGTTATAATCTTTGTCTGTTTGTAATTCCAAATTAACAGCTTTTCACTAAATGCATATGAAAGTATATAAAAGAAATATATTTTTTTTTTCTGTCTTTATTTTCTGTCTATATTTGGTATAGCTTATCTCTGAAACAGCTGAATCGATTTTAACAGGACTTTCACTGACGTATAGATGTTATAAGGAGTAACTTAGGCTTCTTTTATTTTTAAAACTTATTCTCAGTATACATATATATGTATATATATATATATATATAATATATTAATAGTATATTTTATAACACAGTATTTTCTTTCCGTCAAATTAATAATTATACGAAAACAATAGGATATAAAACTACTAACCCCTAAGGCCATAGCATGAGATATTCCAAATCTCGGTACATTACGAGCCCAGAGTGGTTTGAAGTGATCGGTGAGACAGATCTTGCCTCCTCTGTACATCTTTGCTGTCTTACCGTCTAGACCAGGCAGTGCCAGCTCTGGTGCTGTAGTTGGATAGGTTATGGGTATCTGCAATTATTATTAACCTTAGTAATTAAAGACAAACATAAAATAAACAATATTTTGGTTTAAATACATTGAAGTCGCTCATAAAATTTGCAAATTCTTGGTTGTTATAATGGATAAGTTGGTAAGGGTTCTCGCTCTTACTATATGAAACAGCTATAACAGCTAACAGCTGATCTCTAATAACTACATGAATTCTTTATATTTTTTTACATCAACATTATTAATTTGTTATATATCATATACTCACATCAAACTCAAGATCAAACTCATATTTGAGGAGGTTGTGAACGTACCAGCACTTTCCAAACCATTTGGTACCTGTTTTATCAGACTCCAGTCGGAACCAATCATTGTCTGATTCTTTATTATTTTGGACATACTGAAAATTCAAATGTAATAAAAATAAATAGTGTTGCATAAATATAACAAAAATAATTAAATTGATATACTATTAAGAGGGTTCTCAGAATTTATGTAATAAGAATACAATTTTCCACAATAAAAGTACATATCACACCAGGTTATTTAGTACTTTTTACTTGACAATATAACAGAAACAAAGATAAGGATAAAATTATTTATTATTCAGGGATCTGTCCCATATACTGAATATCTAGCGATTATTTTTTTCTGTTTAATTCTAATGTACACATTTGACTTTTTCCCTATTTTATTTGATGGTTGAATTTTAATTTAACATTCATATAATGTTTTGGAATAATGTGTGATCATAATAGAGAATGTTTTGAGACACATCTTATAGGAAAATATTACTACCAATACCACTACTACTATTAACAATATAATTAAAATTGTTTTTAAATAGTTTACATTCACAACATAAAATGGACACAGCAACTTTTATTTTAGAAAAACTTTTAAAGAAAATTTTATGTGCATAAATTATTATAATAGACAAACCATTTTTCACTTTATAATGTGTCATAACCTAATATTAACAAAACAACATATATATTTATATTGTATTCAACTTGTCTTTTGAAATTTTAGTCGATTGATTTTAGAATATGTAAATGTGTAAGTTTTAAAAGTTCCCATAGTGTAGCAGATTTAACACTTAGTAAAGTAATTTAAGTACACAATAATAAAAATAAAAAAAAACATATTACCTTGATTAAGGATTGATATTCTTCTTTTAGTCTGGTAGGCCATAGCTCTTTGTCCCTGGGGCCAGCTTTTGTTTTTAACAGTGGAATACTACTTAACGTCTTCCTTGTCCCTTCATCAACCATTGTGTTAGATTTATCTTAAGTCTATCATATATTACTTTTTTATTATCCCACATCAACAAAGTCAACGTCACTACTTATCTGTGCTACTTACTGTCACTACAATACTAGATCAGTCACAAAAAATAAAATATGTCATGTCTTATATCAGCTGAGACGTCACAAAAAAATGTCATTAGTGACGTGTCACACAATTCTTATATTAAAAAGGCTAAAATTTTGAATAATGAGGTTTAAAGAACAATGGCAGCTTTCCATACATCATTTTACCTGACATTTTTTGGAAGCGTCTAAATATAAAAAAATATTTAAACGATAGGGGTAACATTGCATAAGCTTAATCAGAAACAAATATTTTTTTAGAAAGCCACAAAAAAAAGATATTTCATTTTTTGTTTAACAATAATTTGAGGTTACCTGTCAATACTAGTTGTCACTGATTGCAGGTACAATCTATACAAATATTAAAAAATGCGTAAGTGATTTCTCAAATGATGTTTTTAATATTAGTTATTAGTTTAGTAAGGGGTTAGAATAAGTCTTGAACGGATTTTATCGCGTTTATTAACGCGAATATATATTCGCAATGAATAAAATTTGTCTAAATATAAGAAAACCGATCTTTCTCCTTTGCAAATATGTCAGATAACTATCTCTATTTACTAAGCTTCAACCTCTAACACTCCAATACTTGGCATAGGCCTCTTTCACCAGATAGGTAAAGAATCGCAGCTTAATCAGCCGATGGTCTAATGCGTGCTAGCAAATTACCTACTTTCGAACCCGTTAACACCATCGTTTAGGCAGCACCAATCTACAAGCGCACCGCTATTCTATAGCGATCATATAGTATAGTATACAGATGAAAAAAAAATATTTTGTTTAGAAAAATGTAGTTGTACATTTATTTAGATAAGGATAATATAGGACAGACATGTATAAAAGTCTATAAATAAAGAAAAATAAAAAATAAATATAGGTATTTATAATAAAAGTAAAACAAGATGGTATTTTAATTACATAATATTTTAAACACTGCGTATCAATATTATTGCAGCCAGGAAAGAGTCAATGGTTACAAGTATTGGCGGCTTCTATAATCTCCTCCTATAAGCTCCTATAATGGTAATGCTATAGTTCCATTCACTGTATTCTGAATGCCTGAGGGCCTGACAATATCTTGCTCATGCGGATCTTCATGAGATTGGTGGTCCTCCAAAGATATGCCAGCTTTTGGCATTGAGATATACTCCACAACAGTAGACTCGTTAGGTGGCTCAGTATGTGAGACATCATCATCATCCCCATGTTGAATGGCTTCTTCAACTCTTAATTCATTAAGGCGATTCATATATAGGACCTCTCTTTTGGTTCGCAACCAACAGGCATAGCATACATTGTCTGAAGTTGTTACCTGGCAGAAATATAAGAAATCTTTCTGATTTTAGCATATAAAACACTTATATCTAGGATTAATGTTATTCAGGGTAAATTAAACTTATAATATAAATGTATTTATGTAAGTCTCACAATCTAAATAATTGTAAAAAGATTAGATATTAAAATAAATAAAATCAAACAAACATTTTAAAAGAATAAAACCTATAAGTTCAATGTGTATAGAATACATAAAAATAATAGTATAAAACACAACTTAAACTAAGATGTACACATCTGTTGTGGTTCCTTACGGCATTTAATTATTTCTATCATCTGCCGTTGTAATTCAGAGGGATTATCTCTTAATATTTTCTCATTTTGCCTTTGTATGAGGGAACATCCGCATAAATTACAAACATTGGTATGACAAAGCTGACTTTGTGTCAGTCCAGCTTGTAGTTCATTAGCAGTATTCTGTTGAAGATTCTGATTTACAGCATCTATAAAAAGTTTCCAACATGCTTCGCAAACATAATCCTCATCAGTTATCTGAAAGTAATTTGTAATAAGTATTAACGCATTATAACAAACTATGTTTGAAAGTATAAATAACGAGTTAATTTAATATAATTTAGAGATAAACACGAGCAATAGTGTTTTTAAGAACTTACGATTTGTGGATAAACCCAGTTGCAGAGCATCGTACACACTTATATTTTGTTCTAAAATCCGATATCGGCGAAGAGTATTCACGCAAATAATACAATTCACGCTCAATATGTGCTTGCGCTTGCTATCCATGATAAAAGAACACTCAGAACAGAAAGACACAATCGAAATCTGTTAAGACGTTCAAGAATAAATAGTTGCACAGAAGTCGCGATGACAGCGTAAAACTAAATAGAAAACGCAAAGCTAGTTAAAATGGCTTCCAATAGTGTCAAAGTCAGTCAAACTATTAGGCAGTTGTCAGTCATTTAAATGGCCCTGTAATAATATATTTGATTAATCTTATAGTTAAATACATACAACAAACGCAATTATATAGTTTCTTTATTATGTAGTAATAACAACAAAGAAAAATTAATATTGCTATTTATCATTTTAATTAGTTTTTTATTTTTTAATTGTATTACACCGGAAATACGCAAAAAACAGAAATTAAAAGCTTATTAAATAAAAGTTTTTTTCGTGGCTTTCCCAAGTAAATCTAACACCGTGTAAAAAACGACTAAATAATACAATTAAGTTTCGCTTTTGTCTTGTTTTTAGACGCTTCATAAAACATTCAGGTAAAAAATTGCCATTGTTCTTTATGTAAAAAAAATTAATTGTTATATAGTAAGAAAACAAATAGCAGCGTTTCATAATAAAATTATATTTGAACTTGTGCTATTTATTAGGTATTCTTCAGAGTTAAAATAAAAGAGTATTTAAGTAGAATTCTGGCACTTTCAATAATAAGATGACAGGCAAGTCTTATAAGTCAAACCAATGTCAACTATCAAACTTGACTTAAAAGACGGAAAAAACTAATATTTAAAATTTCGCTATTGATTTGTATTTACCTGTACATTATTAGTACATTATCATTTATTAACATCACAACCGTCAAAATCCATATATTGTTATTGTTTTTTTCATTTGTGATTACGTAAAAAACTATCGTGTATATAACTTGAGTAAGTATACGCTTTGCGGTCATGTTATTGTACAAAATAAACAAACAAACAAGGTTTAAAATTTTTGTTACATTTTTATTTAATTATATTTTAAAATTAGTTATTTTTAGTTTAGATATCAATCATGGGTTCGGAACAGTCGATGCCTCCTAAAAAACAGCCACAGAGACCTCCAGTCAGACGAGGAAATACCATTGCTACCTCTAGCTTTCCAGGTAAAAATAATAAATTTTATTTATTATTTATTTATTTATTTTTATATTTTCCACTTTGAATCAATACCAGTGGTCACTTGTATATGTTAAATGGGAGGGTCCTATTTTGATACCATAATTATTAAAAGCCCTTAGGACTTAAGTCCTTCTGTAAAAACACTCCTACTTAAAATTCAGGCTATAAGGATTCAATTCCAAATGTGTCTGGTTTGAGAAAAACAATAAAACAAATAAATCTAATTCATTCTACCATTGATTTTTAAACAAAAAAATTTAATAACTCGATTGTAATGCATACCTGCTTGATTTTACATAAATAAAAATAATTATAGATGTCAGTTGACAATCTGTTGAGTTATTAACAATAAACTGACAAAATGTTTTGTTATGTTAGAGTTGCTTGAGTGTGTGTTTGATGTAATATTGCAGAAGGACGCAGACCAGAAGCAACAAGCGGTAATAACTCTCCCGGTGCCAGCATGTGTTCTGATTCTGAGCTGCCATATATATCATATACTGTTGATAGACCTATTGGTGGTATGTATGAACTTTATAATTAAATAATATAAAAAATACTTTTTACATAATATAAGATTATTTCAGTTCGATATCACATATATTTTTATATACTTTGAGATTTATCCTAAGAATAGTCACTTAACAAGACTGGATTTGCCGTTAAAATGTAAACAATTTATAGATTCTCCAAAAGCGAATAAAAACCAAAGAGGCCAAGACAAGAAATCTCTCTTACAAAAGAGACAGCTGAGTTTACAAGCAAGAAAGAACAAACGAGCTCGGGATATAGTTGTCGTTAAGTCAGCCACAGACACGCTGTTGGACGAGGATATAAGAAGATTACAGGTAATAAATAGACTGAGTATTAATTATTCCATTGATTTAAACCTTATCAATTTACTCAAAGATAGCTTTTGTGACCTTACTCACTTTAATGAATTTTATATTCTCTAAGTAATTATTATGGTCCTAAAATAATAGTGTCTTAAATTTTATATAACTTAGCTAAGAAGTCATAATTAAACAAATGAAAAACAATTATTTAATTACCTTTATTCTACATTTAATTAGGATTAAGATATAAGCATTGTAATTTTTTGGTTGAAAAAATTATAATTTCTTATATTTTATCTAAGGAAATACCAACATTTCTACCGATCATGAGAGGAACTTTAGGTCTGCCTGGTGCGAGAGACCCAGAAGTTTTAGAAGGTTAGTAAAAAGGATAATTGTCTAAATAAAATTTAGTTGGTATAATCTAAGAGTAGTCATTAGAATACAGCTCATTTACATACCACTTTATAAAAGTATTGCAGAGATACATACAAATTAAATTACCACTAATATCCAAATAATCTCTCACACACGCACACACCTACAAACTCGCACAGATTTATATGAGATCCATACATATGCCTGATGATACCGTATATAAGTAAATTTAAATGTCCACCAACCATTTCATTTTTACCAAGTAATACATTTTTGATTATTAAAACAATTTTTCAAAATTTAAATCTTTTAAAGTTTACCTCCCTTGACCAAATCTTATATATTTAATTGTTTGTTCTTATATGTTAATATGGTCCGTTCCAGGCCTGGAGCCCCGCCCCTGGGTGCGTCTGTCGTCCCGCGTGCAGGCGCACCTCAGTGCGTGCGCGCAGCCGCTAGCCGCCGACCAGAATAACTTGACCTCCAAGATAAAAGATGTAGGTGTATATGTTTAGTTAAGCTTGGCTACTCGTAGCTGGGATAATTGCGTAAAGCCAAACTTCTCGACCAAAGTAACTTGACCCGTAGATAAAAGATTTAGGTGTATGTATGTATTTGTGTAAATGTATAGTTAAATAATTGTAGTTCTCAAGTAATTGGAATCATTGAGTAAAAGCCAAAGTTTACTTGTTTGTCTCCATGATATATTATTTTTTTACCTAAAATGTAATATGTCATAAATTGTTATTACTACTATATGTCACAATATATGTATGTCATAATATTATTTTATTAACAGATAGATTCAGAGATAACACGACTATATACTGCGACTGTCGAGAAGCAGAGAAGCAACGCCAGACATGCGGAGCGACTGTCGCGCGTCAGGGAACTGCACCACCAACTGTCGAGATGCACCTCACTACTGAATCAGGTTTGCTGTTTGGATGCTGCACTAGTGTTCCATTAGCGCTGCATATATTTTGCACAAGTGATGTATGGATGCTGCACGAGTATTGTTGCACTATAATTAGGGGCTGCTATTGAATAATAATAATCTTTTATTTAATAAAACATGCCATACACGATACAGTATTGTTAACATATATGTACATGTTTAGTCAACGGCGTGACGTGCAAAAAATAAATTACAGACTATTTTAAGTTAATAAAAATGACATTAAATAAAATAAAATTATCAAATTAAAATGAATTATACAAGATTAAATTATTGTAATATAAGTACCAGATTAAATTAATTCAAATAATTATATCGTCAAGTCTAAAATTTATTGTGTCTTGTATATTATTAATATTAACCACAATTGAGACACATGATGAAGGATTTCAGATAAGCAATTTATTTATATATTTATATATATTTTTACATCAAAATCGCATATCACAAAATTCTTTTACTGAGTAAAAGCATTTGTCAATCAACCAGTCACGAAATTTCACGTTAAATCCAAAGTATGGCAAATATTGAATCGTAGAAAGCAATTTGTTATAGATGACTATCATCATGTGATAGCAGTTTTTAGAAAAATGAGCAATCCAATTTGAGGGTAATAGATTTTACTCTTGTCCCTAGTATTAAATGCTATAGCATTTCCACGAGTCTCGTAGTAGTCATGGCCAATTCTCTTCAACACCCAAGTTCATATATATAAATGACTGGCAACGTAAGAATTTTAAGGTGCCTAAATTGTGGTTTACATGATTGCATCGGATCCATATTACAGATTGCCCTTATGCGCTTTTTTTGGATGAGAAGGACTTTATTAATGTCTGAGCCATTTCCGTACGTAATCATGATATGCCAATAGCGCTGTGCTCTGAACAGCAATCCTCGAAATTTTTCTTAATGCATAGAGAAATTTATTTATTTTCTGACATAATACTGCTATATAGGACCCCAGGAACAAAATTTGTCTAAACGTACCTAAGAAACTTATTTCTGTAACATGTTCTATTCGTTCATGGGCACATGTTTTTACTTTACCTTTAATAGAGATTTCCCTATTCCTAAGCGTCATATATTTGTTTTGTTTTTTTGAGTTTTATACACAAATTGTTAATTTTTAGCCATTCGTGCACGTCTTTGAAAAGTGTTGTTTATTTCTATACAATTATTTATATATATCTTCAAACAAAATACATTTATGTTTTGTGCAATTAGGAAGATCATTAATATATATTAAAAACAACAATGGTCCAAGAACACTGCCCTGGGGTACACCAACAGCATTTATTTCTAAAGACCAGTTAAAATTTTTAACATCGTTTTCTCATTCAATTTCGATATTTGAACAAACTGTTATTTGTCTTTAAGATAGTTTTCTAACCTTATTAAACCTTAATCTTTCAGACTCTTCAGGATATAGAGGAATTAAACGAATTGCTTCCTGAAAATAAAAGACTGCAGCCATTTGTATGGAACGAAAAGAAAATAAGTTCTTAAATTGAGTATTAAATAAAATTTATAGTTTGATCTCAATAAATAGTTATAATTTACTTAAGATATATTGGTGTATAATATATTAAAAGTATGCTTGCTTATGTGATTTAATGTGAACGCTCTCTGTAATCCGTATATTAAAATGAATTGTATATAAATGTGTATTTGTTCTCAATCCCTTAACGCAATTAAATGAAACGACAACTCATTCTTCTCATTTACCACCCCTCTCCCTCCCCTTTTGTATAAGGTAATAAGCCAGTTATATTATATACAAATACTTTTTGTTTCTTATTGTAATTATAGGCTACGTGTTTATTTAATTTATGCACATAAGGCGAGCTTGATACCACAAAGACTATCTAGCAGCCAACCTTAGGATGGAAACGAGATAATGTTGGTAAGCGAAAACAAGAAAAGCTTAAAGATAAACAAATCTAAATATTTAATAATATAATACAATACATTCAAATATAACATAGTATATATAATATATTTTACATGTAATAAAATATATTTATATATAAATACATATATATATATATATATGTAATACGCTAGATATACATCTAAATAAAGTTCTTTTACTTGGCTTAATGACTTCTTATATATTCCGGTAATTCGTTCCAAATTCTGATAATATTTGAGCAAATATGTTGGTTAAGAACTCGGTCCAATGAAAGGAAGTTTGAAGCAAATTGCTGAAAGAACGAAGTAATAGAAATAGAAATCGCATTTAAAATAGATAGGGCTAAAGTAAAGCAGACACAGAGTTAGTACACTTCTCTGTTTACGAATTGGCAACCACTTTTTACTCGGACACATGGTCAAACTTACGGAGTCCGAAAATGAAGTGGATACAGGTGTTAAGGAGGCGATCTAATTTGTTCAGGAGCACACATCAGCATAGTCAAGGGAGTATTAACATGTTAACCACCTGTATCTTCGTCCGAAAGGGTAAAAAAGTTTTAAGTCGTAATAGTGCATGAAATGTTAGTCTTGAAAAAGAAAAAAATGTTGCGTAAGTGCTGCGTAGATGCTGTATTACTGCGTGAAAATAAGTAATAAATAATAAATGTAGTTAGTATTTTGTGTAAAAAGATATATAAAATATATTTTTTCGTTATCGCTATAAACAAATAAGATTATTTATGTTTGGTAATAGATTACTAATATAAAATTATTAATCTTGGAACTTTAGTTGGTTTTCATTGAATAATTTTAGAAAGTAAACAAAGATATATTAATAATAAAGGCATGGTTTTTCTGTATCCCTCATATATATTATAACTTGGTACAACGAATAACAAAAGTGGCCTTATAGCTATTTTCCTAAGTTTCGTACGCTTATAATCATCTGTTCTTCAAAACGTAGCATTTCTTTAATGTCCTCTATCCAAACTTTGGCACGGGAATTTGGTACAAAACTGTTCAATGGTTTACCGTGGTTTAGTAACAATAATTTTAGCAGGAAATTTATAATAACAGCTCATAGATTACGTTCGGGATCCCTCAAATAAATTTGCATTTTTAATGAAAAAGTTAATTCTGCCAACTGTGATATTTGTGGTAAGACTGAAGATGTTCAGCATTTACTTGTATATTGCAGAAGATTTAACGTGCAGAGGAACAATCTTTTGTAGAAGTACAATATAAGCAAATTTGATTTAGGCGGTGTTACGAACCCAATTTGCTTTCTGGCAACAGAAGGTTTTATATGTTAGGCTACGATGGGACTGACGTGTCCTAGTTGGATAAAAGTCCCTAAATATAAAGATAATAAAAAAAAACTTTTGGCACAAGATTAGCTTTGCCTAGAGAAATGGGAAGGGTTAAAAGTGGTTTGGAAGGGGAAGAAGATCGTTTGGACTCCCAGCTCTCTTACTTACATACACACACGCTCAACGCGAAATTCTTATATTTGCAGTATCCGTAGGGATAGCAATTATTGGCGCAGATTTCCGCGATATAACACTTTTTTGAGTTAAACAAAACTGTTAAACAATCACACAAAATTTTTCAATAATCTGATTAATATAAACAAAACTTATAATAACGCTCAGGGCTATAACATATTTGATTGACCTAAGCATATTATTGATTAGACTGTTTGTATTTGACAGTAAAAATAGAAAAACTATCAGAGAAGAAAAAAATAATCTGTAACATTCTTACAACGTCAACAAATTTCTTAAAAAACCGTCTAGTAATTTGCATTATTTGAGTTTAAGATATTAATTTGAATGACATATTATGTAGCAATGATTTTTTACCTATTTACATAAAAAAGGTCTCTTTGTACATACAATACAAATATGTACTTATTTAATATTGAGTGCTATTTAAATGATGTATTGAAATATTAAGTGGCTAGAAACAAATGGTTATTGACTCTAAAAGTTACGATCCTTTGTTTAAAATGTATGACAGACAAATACGGTATTGTAAATTATTCGATTTGACTATTTTGCTCAATCACTATTGCTAGAAATAATGACAACAAAAGAGCATATTCAAATTTGGGACAATGATTCGACAAATCGACGCCTGGAATAAATAAATAAAAAATGAACGTTTGTCTATTAATAGATATTATTTATTACAAAATATTTCGATTATATTATTAAGCATTATGGGCATGATACTGAAATTTCAAGCTGGTATAAAATATAGTTAAAAATATAAGTTAAAAAGGTAATTAAATTATAGTTTAAAAAGGTTAAAGATTTTAAAAAGTAACAAGTAACAAAACAAGACAGACAACTTAGTATTTTTTATAGTTCTCTGTTATGTTATAATTTCAAAACTGTTGTTTGGAAAAATCGAAAATATTTAAAAATAGAAATTATTTACTTATGAAATGAAGTCATAACAACTCAGCAAAATAATTAATACTACATATATCAAGCCTCGGTCACTTTTTTAAATTTATCTTAAAAATAAAATATTTTCGTAGTTAAAACCAGTCTTTTCAATCAAATTATTAAAAAAAATTGTATAATTGCCTTATAACCCAAATTGAAACTTTGAACTTTTAATGTTTTGAAGGTTTTAAGAAACTTATTACCATTTCAAACGTGGACTTCCCCAGTACCTTCGTCAATAAAAGAATATCTATGTAATTTGTGTTAATGACGTGGAATTTTATTAATTATACATTAAATAAAAAATATATATCAAATACTTGTTTATATATGATTTAGTAAAATATATTTGTGTAGCTTGATTTTGGTTTCTTTTTGTTTATCTCTACTCACTCTGTTAGGAAGCTAATGTGGGGATTACGCTAAAATCTATTATTATATATATATATATATATTCCGGAGTACAAAGTATATATATATATATATATATATATACTTTGTACTCCGGAAATTCTCTTATTGCCGCAGAAAACGTAATAAAATAGCAAACACATTTTGTTATTTTGTTATTATTTTCATAATTTCAATGAAACTTATAATGTATTTGTAGGTACACAAGCGAAGAAAGATGACTTAGGGCAGACGAAACCGCTGGCAATTATATATTATATTATATATATATTATATATTATAACAAGTAAAAAATTTATTTAACACTAATGTAAACTAATATAACTTACATTAGTTCAATTGACACATTTAGAATTTAATTATTGTATTTTATTTCCACGAAAATAATGATTTTCTTTGTTTTACTTATTTTAAATATATTATAACGCAAACCGACATCTTGGCACAGCGATGTCAGATATATATATTAAATAAACTATCTTGGCTAGTCTTCGATTCTTCAGCTTCTGGAATGTATCTTTATCTTTTTATTATATTTGTCGTTGTAATTATAAACCATATGCCTAATATTAATATGGTTACAATCCAAACTCCTCATAATGCAACGGTTATTGTATTTTTGGATCGTACTCGTACATATATAATAGTGTTTTACACACATTGAAAATTCGTCAAAGAAGCATTGTTAACATATTATGGGATTATTTGTTCCATCTTTAATTTAATTAGCATAATTAATTAGATTCATTCATTAGTTTTAAAATAAAAGTGTGAATTACTCCTTACAACATTAGCTATACGCCAGTGAAAGTTCAGTTAAAATCGATCCAGCCGTTTCAGAGATAAGCCAGGTTATGAAAGTACCGTATATCCTTTCATATCCATTTAGTGAAAAGCTGTTAATTTGGAATCACAAACAAACACTAAAATTCTATTATATGTATAGATTTATTTATTAACTTATAATAATTATGTCGGTGCCTACTTACAGCACTTATTTGATTATTGAAATTGAGAAATTATAATTGCCAATATATTTCTATTATTAATTAAAAGACTCAGAATGTGATATTAATCACGGTTTTTTTTTATCGAACTGGACTCACTGGATTAACGCTTTATTCGTTAGTCCAGTGACTAACTAACTTTACTAATGCTTTATGCGTTAGTCCAGTTAATCCAGTAGAAATAGCATTGTCTATTTTAGTTCTATTGCTAGCTTAGATTTATTATAGATTATATAGAACATATTTGTGTTATATATCATTTAGCCTTGAGAGGTACTTGTATCATGTATCTTTGACATAACATATTATTTGTAATTATGGAATTCCTTTGTGAACTTTTATAGGTTGAGGTATTTTTATATTTGCAGTTGTCAATTCCACTTCAAGTTGTTTCTTCGTGATATCATCTCTAACCAATTCCATCCTTATCTTCGTTCCTCTTCCTCTTTTTTATATCCAGTGCTCTGGATTACCCGTAGGTACATGAGCCTATAGGGACTCACATCCATGGTGCAATATATTTTCGAGCGAGTGGAACCACGATGAAGATACACGACATATGAGAAATGACAGCACTATAGAAAATTTACGATAGGATTCACGTTCACGGCAGCATTGCGACAGGGCCGGCAACGTCGTTTATAAAGTCGAACAACTTATTAGTTCATTAAAAAAAGACTAAGTATGTGATGAAATATAGAATATAAACTGAAATACTTGACACGTAAATATAAGAAGCAATCAGTTGTCACTTCTATTTGTTACATTAAGATGTAAATCTTCTGATAAGTTTCCTAGCGTTACCGCAGACGCATTACTAACTAATAATATAATTGACAATTGCAGGATAAGAGTCGCGTTTGTTAATAGTCTTGGCTATGAGTCGATATAACAGGATTCCAGAAATTATATTTACTTGTTTACGGATATGGCCGTATAAAGACTTTTATATATACATATAAATAAAATTTAAGTGTTTGTAATTCTAAATTAAAAGCTTTTCCCAAAATACATATGTAAATTTATATTGTACTTAGATATATTTAAATTTGTCTTTGTTTCTTTGTCTGTTTGATCCGGCTTGACCGTTTTTAACAGGACTTTCTCTGACGGATAGCTGATATTATAAGGAGTAACTTAGGCTCATGGTCACTTAATATTTAATATTATTGTGTAATATTGTTCAATGAATAGCAATGATTATATGTTAACGACTTTTCGGAATGTGACAAAGCTCAGACAATTATGTTATAAAATAATCTCAACAAAATCAAAATTGATTATAAATAACTGTTTTGATTTAATACTAGTTATACACTTGTGACTTCGTCCGCATTAAAATTTTTATCCTAACTTTTCATTAATTTTAGTGTTTGAAAAACTTTCTTAGCGTCATAAGGATTTTTTCTGTTAAAATGTTGTGTTTCTAATTATATCAGTTTATTTAGGTTCTGTGGTAAAAAATAAGTTTGTTTAAACTTTGCCTGCTGTCATCCACGATCATGCCGCTGCATTGAACTGCGGCTCCGTCTGCGACGATGGTGGTGACTGCTCAACTTACTCCTGCTTCGGTGACGTCTTTGTTCTTGCTTGTTGAAATCTTTACTACTACAACCATTTCAAAGGTGTTTGTGATTTGTGGAAAAAAGAAATGAACCAATTCACCTAGTTACAACTTTCTTTGCCGAAGATTAAATATTCAAAACATGGGCGTTTTATATATAACGTTTAGGACTTATTTGCAGTTGATATTTTTTTGTATAGTTTTTTGGAATATTTTAATAAACTACAATACATAGTTTATTGCTCCTTTCGTTATATCGTTATTTTAATATATGTAATTAGAATAATATGTTTAAATTATTTATTAGATAACAATGAATAACGAGGTCGTGTCTATACGTGTGATGCTCTTCTTAATTAGTTATATACCTTACTCTATATGTGTATTATAAATAAAAAACAGTATTTGAAAAGTAAAAATAGAATAAGCATTGCATTTTCATTTTGTGCCACATTGGAGGAGATCGGATATATATTCTTTATTACATCCACACATCATATCTCAGTGTAAAATAATAGTATTTCTACTAAGTTTCTTTTAAAATAAAAACCCTCTACTATTTTGTAATAAAAGAAAATACATACAATGACAGGATAAAGATACTGTACTGAAATACTTCTTTTACATTCTCAGACAATAACAAATACTAAAGCCAGATCATATCCAGTATAAACTCTAATAGTAATTAAAGTCTAATAGTACCTTCTTAATTATAGAAAGATTGCGTAAAAATGTTGTTGTATCTTCTTTAAGAGTGTGAATCTGCTGTTGTGTGTTTGGGACATCTCAATAGTTGCTGAATCCTTTCAAGAGTTCATGTCACAGGTAAGTATTATCTAATAATATCATAACCAGATGATTGTAAATGACAAATGATTTTTTATGTCGGTTTAAAACGTATTAGATAGATTTCGACCTACATATAATATAGTATTTTTTTCTAGACATAGTGATTAAATAACGCTAATAAGCAGTAGATAATTAGATGAAGATCGTATGCTGGTCTTTCTTTTAGAGAATGTTGACGAGCCTTGCGAGGGGACAGCGTATTAGAAGACCACGAAAGTGAAAATGATGAGCAGAATAACATAGAAGAAGATTATATAGAGAAAGAGATAGAAGCATACTCGACGCTGAGTGAAAATGATAGGCTGGATCGACTTCGCAGTGAACATAACCTAGCCGCATCGGTTCCCTGAATTTTGTTTGATCTCAAAGGGTTCCGTTACTTATCTGCCATAATCTAAACCCATCCTTACGTTATTGTTGAGATTGTTAACGCAATTCTTATGTTAGATGTCAATGACACTTCAGCAATCTATGAAGAGTGCTATATATCGAAATAGAAGTTACTATGACATTCGGGCTTTGGTATTCTGGTAATGACTCAGAGAAGAAAGAAAAACATATGTTCACAAAAGCTCTTGGAGGCTGCATCATGTGATAAGAGATTAATAATTGTACAGCTATATGTTTCTATAAACTAAATCATATTATAAATAATTACTATATAAATTAAAAATGCTGATTTTAGTAAAGAAAAACTAAGAATATATATTAAAAAAATCTTAACTTTTGATACTTATAGACGTTATTCAATTATTGCAATTTGGAAAATGGCATGTGGTAATGATTGTATTATTAATATCTAAGAATGATACTCAATTCTCATTCTGATACTCAATTCTAATACTGATGAACTCTACGCAAATTTTACGCATAATTATCATTTAAGTATATCAAAATGTACACCTATCTAGGGTTTAACAACCTTTCATCCCCACCACTGCAGGTTGTATTAAATAGAGATGTTGACATCTAGTTTCTGAAGTTTAGTTTATTTGGTATCGTCGGCGAGAACAGACGTGCGATCATTGTGATATAGTGCATATATTTTTTGCCGGTAAGTAATTTTTTATTATTCATAAAATAAATACTTGATAAATTAGGAAATAATATTTTAATATGCTAGTAATAAACCCCTTTTCATTAGAAAAAAAAACAAGTTAATTTCTTATTTAATTTATTTAATTTGCGCAAATGTAGTATACCAGTACAATATTGATTTTTAATATAGGGTGAAAGTAAATAATAAAAAATATGACTGAAATTGTTTTGTGAAAACCATTAATTTTATAGAGACATACAAACATACAATTAACACATACGAGATATATAATATTATATATAAAGTAAATAAAGGCCCTATATGCACAAAGACACACATACATACATAAATACGTAACTACTCAAACATCTTAATTCCTGATGCAGCAATGTTGCAACATTCCTAAACTCTTACAATAATAAAAGTTTAAAGTTCGTAAGTTTGTATGTAACATTATCTTCAAAACTATCGATCAGACTATGATAAAAACACCACAAAATAGAACAAACCAGGGTGGATAAGCTATCATATTACAATTACAGAGCTTTTGTAGAAACCAAATCTGCAAGTTGCAGAAAAATTCATTTGTAAATTGCAGGTCGAAGGAATGCATTTTTTATTAAGGCTTTTCTGCATTCTGCAAACGTTTCCACAAACAAGAACTAGTATTAAATAAACTAATTACCATTAAGAACATAATGAACATAAAATATTTTATAGATATATAGATTAAATTGCATAATTAATAAATTGCATTTCCATTATAAACCCATAGCGGAAGATATAAATGTAAATTCCATATGTCATATGTTTACAACTATACAAGTAATTAAAGATTTTGTAAAAATTTTCTCAATAATTTTTCCTGTTATCAATAATACAGAGTATTGCTAAGTATCAAAAGGCTTAATTTCTAGCTTTAAAAACATACAAAATTCTGTCGTCAAAATTAACAAAAAAGGTCGGTGAGCTATCATACTAATATTAAAGAATGAAAAACAATATATATATACAAAAAAAAATAAACAAACTAACATCCAAAATCCTAATGGTTTTAGTTTCAGATGTCAGAATGGATATTTGTGTCAATATAGTGTTCAGATTTCGCTACGAGTGTTTTATGCGTATACAATTAAAGCCATATTTAACTAGATTTATTTGCGATTTCGTTATTATGTTCAACTAGTTATTCCCCGTGACTTTGTTCATGTGTCAAAAGCTACTTTTAATAAATTTAAGGATCGTACCATCATGTTATTGATTATAAATATTAAAAGCTAAAGCATTTTTAAAGTTCGCTTTGCAGTTCCATAAATAAGCATTTTTTTATGAATAGAAATTGTTTTATTACGAGTATATTATTACGTACAGTCAAAGCTTACATAAAACACATACAAAAGAGATATATATAAGGATGTAATTTTTTGTATATAAATAAATAAAATTTCAATATGTATAATTTTGGGTTTTATTTAATAATAGTATATCTAATATTTAGTGTTAAAGTTTTAAATAAAAATAAAAGTGATCATGACTTGTACTCTAACTTAACTTTACACAGAGTCAGGGGAACAGCTATAATTTTGAGAGAAATAAATGTAGGAAAAATAATAATCTTAAAAGAAAGTCAAAGTACATTATAAAAAAAACTTATATTATCTAGACTTCCAGGCATCTAAGTAAATATAATTGTAAGGAAATTGATGATGAGAAATAGTGTAAGTTTTTTAAAGAATGACTTCCTCATATAATGACTCACTGCTTGTAGAATCTTAGTGTAGTTATTCTAGAATCTAGATTAGTTTAGTGAAAGGCGATACACCAATTGCACCACGCGTTACGTCTTACAAAATAATTAACCACTTAGCAATAGGACGGTTATAACAAAATTACTTGTGATATAATATTAAGGTAACACTATCTATTAAATATATTAATGTTCTTCCTTTTTATTAAAATAGTTTACAATGAATGACATTGTTGAAAACAGTGTTATAATAATTAATTAACACATACGAGGACTGTTCCGAAAAAATGTTAGTCACAAATAAAGTGTAATCTCTATTTTCCCGAAATTATTTTGGATTAATAACTAATTTCACTACAAAATTCCTTGATGAAAATCATTCGTCACTTCTGTATAGTTATTTTTTTTATATTTTTGAAGAATATCTACCACTCTTCTTTGTAACAATGGACGTTTTGCGAGAATCTTTTCGTGCTATGATTTTCTATGATTATAAACGAGGGTTAACCTTCAGGGGAATATGAAAATTTACAAATCTGCTCCCGTGTTACCAACAATTACTTATTGGTTCCGTATATTTAAATGTGATCGAGAGAACCCGTCATATATTTTAGTTTAGAAAACAGTAACCTTTCAACTTTATTTTATTATTTTGTCATTATTTTGTCATGTTGTTTAGTTAATTCTGAGATCATGCTTATAATTAACGCTACTGTAAGTAATTCCATATCAATTTACTTTTTAAAAGCCATATGGTCAGTCTATAAAATTAATTTAATCCGTTTAATCTTGCTCCAGTATTATTCACAAAATTCAGATGTTTCCGTTTTTGGTGGATTGTGAAACGAAAGTTTCAAAACATTCTCTTGTGTGAAATTTCACTTTAGGGTCAATATCTGACCTGAGCATAATAATTATTTCTTTTAGAATAATCCAAGTCAATGAACCCTTGAATATATAATCCAAGCCTATATACAAATAGCCAGGGACGCAGTTCAGTTCAATTCACCTTTCTTTCTTTTATTTTTCTGTGATAACTATTAACGAGATTCAGGATTCATATTATTTTTGTTGTATTTATTGTACTGTTAAATATATAAACTATACCTTATTTTTTTAAAAATGTTTAATAATCAGTCTAACTGCTACCGGTAGTCGAATGCAAGTAATAAATAAAAGAAATCCTCACTTGTACTTCTTAGTCTAGCTTGGTATTATTCAGATAAACTACTTTTTAATCTAAGACTTGAATGACCACGATCACTTGAACCACCACCATGCGTGTAAGTTAATGTGGACAGTTATGGCCGAATATTTCTTCCCAAACTTATTAAATCACTTTGAATTTTACCAAAAATATTAATCTAACATATACAATGGTCAGATTTTTTGATAAATAAGGATAACTTTTAGTATGTATTATACTACATAATATAATTGTACATACTGTCGTAAAAAAAGAACTACTAACTAGAAAAAAAGAAAAAATATGTCTCATAAAGGTTCAATATAGTAACTCTAGAATTGTTGCTTAAAAATTGTTTTAATTCAGCTATTAGTCTTTAATATTTGAAATTATATGTATATAGCATGAATAAGTTGGAAACGTAAATTTTTCAAATTATAGTTTTGGTTTTCTTATAACATTAATATATCTTATATCTTTATGCAAATAATTCTAAACATTAATCTTTCTTACAGAGATGGAGATGACAGAACAGACAGATGTCAAGGACTATAAAATTGAGGATAAAATGGAAGAATCTCAAATACAGAAGCTATTTGCTGGAGGCACGATATTACTGACTGGCGGCACTGGCTTCCTTGGGAAACTACTCGTGGAGAAGCTGTTGAGGTGAGTGAGTGTTTTGCGGTAGTCTTGAGTTAGTATTCAAACAAATAAACAAGTCAGTAAACATGAGGGTAGTGGTCCACTAAGCAATATAATCGCAACAAGGAAGCATGAACAAGAAGGGACGGTGGGAAAATAATGTTTAGATTCTTCATTGATAATACGAAATGAAGCAATCACAGTCACTGTATAAGAATCTTCTGTAAGAGTATATAATTGAAGCAACTCCCGTATAGGTTAAATTTATTTAACTGCCTCTAGGCTTTCATAAACATATAAAATCCGCAATCGGAAACGTCTTGAAGCTTAGTGTGAGAAGCTTAATACATCCTACAAATTGACTTTATAGCAAAAAATCAAGTCTACATATGCAAAGTGTTTATTTAAACAATATTATAATTTTCAATATATAATATCCATACGAATAGAATTCAATTGTCGCATATATGAAAAACAATCGCCTTGACTTCAGAATGGTTTCACCTATTTGACTGTTTTTTTTGTTGTAACTGTTAGGATAAAATTTCTATAATATCACATTAAAAAATTAACCAAAAGACGTAAATAGCATTAAAAAACGTGAAATTTAGCTAAAGAATTCATACACAGTTAAACAAAACGTACTATATTTAAATAAGTATTTGGTTATAGATATTTTCCATTTCATTATCTATTGTTCTATATATCCTACTAAATGACGCTGCTTGTATCAACTTTTACGAATATAATAATAAAAATACTATTTGCATAAATAACGATAATGAAATTTACTTTTCAATACTTTTTTATTTTTATTTCAAACGTATTTTTAACTAAAATACATTTTAGAACGATATCTTGACTTTCTTATTTAACTTCAGAATTCTCATACTGAAGATCCTATTAAGTACTAGTCCTATTAAGTAGAGAGCTCGTCTATACATAAATAGACTTGTTCTTAAAATCCTTTTACAAGCAACGTATTTGAAATCAAATATCTATTATGGGACATATCAAACATAAAATTAACTATCATAATTTTCGTAGTTCTTCTTTAGATTTTTTAATGCTTTCCTACTTTAGAGCCCTGTTATTTAATATTAATTTAAGATACAGACATACATTATATTTAAATGTCGTCATAAGATTATACACACTATTTATTATACACTTCTCATTTAGTGTTTTGGGTGTAAATAGAGACATTAAAAATATGTTTAAAGTACAGATATTGTACCTTTAATGCGTACGTTTGTAAGTAAACACACATCTTCAGCTCAAACGAGCCGTTGAATATTGATAATAGAAAATATTTATATTTATATTATACACTAAATATTGTTTTTGTACTTAATACTACTTATTATTGTATACATATAACAAAAGGTAGAGAGGGTTCATTTCCGTTCAGATATTTTCATTTACTTTGAGAGGTTAGATTAATGCAATATAACATCTTATTAAAGATTTATTTTGTTATTTTATTAGTAGGTTAATAGAGTCTTGCGTAAAAAACCTTTACACACGGTATTCATTACGATTTCAGTTTAATAATTTTTTTTCACCTTGATAATTTTCCCATTTTCAGTTAAAACATTATTTGGTTTATGATATTAGTGAAACTATAAATTTATTCTCTTAATTTTAGGTGATAGCTTATAGTATTATTTTAAGAGAAAGGAGGAGTAGATCGTCGTAGGTTAACCGTTTTCGTACATCGAAATCTAGATCTGACGAGTCGGTCAGTGAAAATGTAATCTTGAGGAAGCTTATCTTAGTTTTCTTAATATGACTTTTTCGTATGCAATTATTTATATCCAAGAAATAATTTCTGGAACTCCTTAGTATCTACCATTTGATAATGAACTAAAAATTTCAGTCCTTAAAAAATACATAAATATTCATATATATTATCAGCTTTTAACCTGAGGAAATTATATATATATATTATGTCAATAGCAGTCTCAAATCAAAGACAAACATTCAACAAAAGAGATGGAACTAAACCTTAAAAATAAAATATATTCGAGATAAACACAGGTTTTTGCGATAATACGAGTATGTCACTAGAAATTAAAACTCGGGGTGAAACTTCGTATAAAGTTATTTCGATTACAATATACATAACATACAGTCTTATTACTAGTGAAAGTGGGAAAACTATAGGCACCAAATAATATTATTTTATAATTTATTTACCTAAATTCATTCAAATTTAATATTCCGACTGTTAAAAACAAATTGTGCTTTAGATTGTTGGCTATTGTGTGATAATTATATGAATTTTTCAACAATATATTCGAAAATTCTATTACATGGTGCATGTTTAACCTAAGGTTCAAGTTTTATTTTTCTCTATTACAACCCTCATTTACATCCCGGAACACAAACTTGCATACCTTGAGTTCTCTCATTGATTATATTTAATTTTTTATTATTATTAAGGGTAGAAGATCCACCCATCTGAAAATGGTTTCGCCGCTCATGGATACTTTATAAGTGGCTACTTTTAAGAAACTAGAGCTCAAGGAGCCTATGACTATAGGTTTAGGAAAAGTTTTTACGGCTTCCGACTTTTAAACTCACCTGGACAAAACATACGAGTAGTTACGATAAATTCGTCCATCGTCTGGAGGAAATAATAAACCTCGTATTATATGAGTTACAATATGGTTGACAACTTAAGCTATATAATAAGTTTTAAATACCACTTGGATACATGATAATAATTTTCTTGATTACAACACTTATGATGGATATACATACACATGCATTATTTTATTAACGTATAGAAAAGATTTACTTACTAATACTAGTGCTAATACTACTGTAGGATAAGAAATGTAGTCGTTATTTTCGTTATGAAAAGTGACATAGTTTTAGTATGAGATTCATCAGACGTATTCAGAAAGAAAAAAAACATTAGATGTAGTCGAAAAAAAATCATCAGCTGTATTCAGAAAGATGAAATAATGTCACTAATAATTATATAAATACTAAAAATAATAATCCACGGATAGTTATCACATTATAAACATGTATTATATTTAGTTTAAAAAAAAAATTAAATTATTTCTAAAATACATTTTGCGATCAAAGTCAGCTAGTTTGAAATTCAAATTTTCTATTCTTCTTCAATATACCTTTATTCAAGTAGGCATTTACACGCATTTTCGACTCGTCAATTATACCATTAAAAACGGCAATGTAGTTAGTCCGTGAGTACTATTAGCTTTTAATGCTGTTTTGCTGAGAAGGGTGGGCCAGAAACAAAAAATTGCTCTTGTTAAATGAAATTTAACTATGTTTGATATATGCATTGTAATATCAACTCTGCAAATGAGTTGACAAGTTCCACATATTTCGATTACCTAAAAACATAGATTGCCCTGCCCTGCCTGCCCTGCCCTGAACACTGCCCTATAAAAAATACCATAAGACAAAGTACTATGAAAATAACTAAAATAAACGAAGTCTAGCCAAATTAAAGGCCGTTAACTGTCTCACTTTTTTAATTGCAAAGACAGCCGAGCTGAGTTTGCGAGATTTGAGATATGAGAGTTCCACTGGATCTTTCAAGAAGCAAACAACAATTTTGATTCCTTACATTAGGAAGGTTAAACTTACTACGCACTTAGTAATTTTAGCATTATTAGTTTCGACCGAAATTATTAATTTCGACCCAATCAAGAACGCGTGACAGTGCACTATTTACTTCGCCATAATCATCCTATCACAGTAAAGTTTAAAAATAAGCAAAGTATGATCAGCAAAACGTACAACATCACAAAGACCATCTACGACATAGGGGAAAGTCATTAATACAAAGTAAAAATAAAATGGGGCCAGAGGTATATCCTTGTGGAACACCCATTTTTATATGAGAGCCAGCTGATTTATATCGATTGTCTAGACTATTAGATTTAGGTAAGAATTTAGATTTGATCTAGCGCAGAAATACGCACACCATAGTGGGTAAGTTAGTAACGTTTGATTCTCTGCACAATCAAAGGCTTTGGTTGAATCGCAAAACACCTCGATTTTTTTCTGCGACTTCACCCATGAGTCGTAAATGTGCATAAGCAACGTTGCACCTGCATGAGTCGTTAATTTACTTTTGGTGAAAATATATTGTTTACTATGCATGATTTTATTACTATAAACAAGTCAGATCTTACATAAGGTCGGTAACAGATATAGGTCTATAATTTCTGCGTACTAGTCTCATCATCCTCTTGCCCTTATCTCAATTTTTGGGTCGGCACAGTATGTTTTTTCGTTCCATGTTCTCCTGTTACTCGTCACCTCTGTACATACTTCCTTCTTTTCCATATGGTCTTTCACGCAATCCATCCATCTTTTCTTCGGCCGTCCTCTACCTCCTTTCCATACCTAGCACTTTTTTGATAACATGCCTTTCATCTCTCCTCACAACATGCCCACACCATTTTCGTCAAAATATATATATACTTATTTCAATATATAAAATTATAGGGCAATATCATTTATAATAGTGCTAAGTAATTTAAGTAACTGACTTACCCCAAACATCGCCGGTTTTATTCAGATTTAAGGTTCTAAATATTTTAACATTTTTATTTGATGGAATAGGTTTAAAAACAAACATTTATTACTGTCTCTAACGTTATTAGTCAATTCAACGATTGCACCAGATGATAAAGAATTGAAATTATGCGTGACTGTTTATGGAAGATTACACATTACATCTGATTGAAATAGTCACCACATTTATATCTGTATTTATTTCTATATTATCAATTTTCAACTTTAACAGCCCTAGTTTTCCGAGTATGACTAAATAAAACATTGTAAAATGCCAAAATCATTTAGCCTGTAACGGAAACGACCTTAAACGTTTTAGAGAAATTCCTAACTTCATTCAACAACACCGGAACATGAATCCATAGCTTCTCACCATATGTATGATATATTTTTTCTCTACTTCCATGTATTACCACGGTTGCTCAATAACTGATTTTAAGTTTTAAATTTTATCATCATTTTGAACTCAACAATATTATAATATAAATTTCAAGTAATAAACATTTTAAAACTTCATTCTATAATAAAGAAATATCAAAATTATTATAAGTTAGTATGCGCACAGTAAAGGGGCCCCTTAAACCTACACCTGGGTCGCAAGTCCTAGGCATTGCTTCCGCTCCTCTTCTTGCAACGCGATGGGCTCGGCACCCGCACGATGAATCCATGGAATGCTAAGAAGCTTCGTCTCTTGGTTTCATACAATATTAACATCAAAGTATTTTAAATTGTCTCTAAGCATGTCTTGCCACGTCAAACTTACTTCAATTTTAAATACTATCCCGTCCCAGAGAGCGCATGATCGAGTACGGCCGGTGTTGATAATTTATTTTTCTGTGAATTTTCTTGAACCAAATTATTCTATAACACATATATTTGTGTCAGTTTGGTATAGAATTATATTTAAAAGCTCTTATACCTAATTAGTCGTTTATGAATTTATGGATTAGTTATTTAGTGTTTTGGGTATAAATAAAAAGACATTAAAAATCTTTTCTTTGTGTTAAATAAATATCTACAAAATTAAGAAACTGTTGTTTTGAATTTTTTATCGAGTACGTTGGTATGTCTTGTCTTCCTTCCATTTAATTGAAAAAAAAAACCTCTTCAACGCAAATGAGCCGTTGCATATTGACAATAGATAATATTTCTATTAGCATATTAAGTATATTATTAAATATTGTATTCATACTTAACAGTACTTAATATTGTATATTAGTAAAACGTAAAAAACGGTATTGATATACATTCAAACATTTTTATTTATTTTGAGAGGCTATATTAATGCAATAAAAAGTCTTTTTATTTTTTTTTGCGTTTTAGATTTGTTTATGTTAAAAATTTGGATGGTTCAAGTTATATTTTATTGTTCAATTTTATATATAGAATGCTTTTGATACTTTCGATAATTTTCTTATATTTAGGGAAACTTCCAAAATGTGTTATAATATTTATATAACTATAGTTTTATTGTAATAATTTTAAGTGATTCGCTTATTCTACAAATTTGAGAGAGGAGGGGCAGTAGATGAAGTCGCTTTTATTAACTTGATTAACCGTTTTGATACTTCAAGGCTAAGATCTAAGCAGTCGATGAATGAGACAATTATAATAGCTGATAGCCCTCCGTACTATCCACTCTTTGAATAATAAGCTAAACTTTTATTCCTTAACATACATATATCAGATATATATTTTCAAAAATAGTATTAATGAAGCATATAGGTATAAACACAGACAGATGATGCAATTACTTTTATATTTTGTTGTTACTCAGTCATTTACGAAAATGATTGCTTGATTTACATTAATTAAAACAGATTTAATATTCTGGCTATTTGTAACAAATTTTGTATTAGATTAATACCCATTGTATGATAATTATATGAATTAATCAATAATATATTTGAAAATGACACTTTTTATTGAATATTTAACCTTAGGTTCAGCTTTTATTTTGTCTCTAATTACAACTCTTATTAACATACTGGGACGCAATGAGTTTGCATATCTTTTATTTGTATATTCTGTCGTTTATTATTTATTATTCAGGGTAGAAGATTTACCCAACTGAATGGTTCCATCACTAGATAACTGCATGCAACTACTTTTTAGGAAGGGGCCTAAACTATAAGGAATGTTGTTACGGCTGCCGACAGTCACACACAGATGGATGGAATATAACTATGATAATTTCATCCATTATCTGGGACAATGTAATTACATCCGTAAAAACCTGTTTGTATGTCACCTGAGTTTAATATTTTTGACTACATAAGCTGTATAACAAAATTTTATATGCCATGTCGCTGTGAGATTAATAATTTTCTTTTGTACTTATGATGTATACACACCTTCGATATTCTTTTAAAAGTATACTGCTCTCTGCTTACCCATATTACTATTATTATTATATTATATTAGTATGGCAAAATAAACGTGTAAATCCCGCATTTTCTAACGAATTTTGTAATATAGCTTCATTATGAGATTTATCAGAAGTAGTCAGACAAGAAATTCATCAGATGTAGTCGGAATGAATTTTTTTTTAAAAGTTTGTTTAAAATAAAAAAAATAAAAAAAAAGTTTGTTTAAAATAAAGAGATATCAAAATTTCTATACAAAGTTACATATTTTGATTTCATAAAATAATAATTATAAACTACTCAATCGACTTCGGTAAAACTTCTATAAAGTTAAGGAGATCTAAATTATAGCCGTATGTTAAAATAATTGTAATTAAATTCAAATTGAATTTAAAACTATAACTTACATTGAAATGATAAATTCATTTACTGTTTTATTAAGTTGATTAATAATCAAAGACAAATTTAGTCAAAAAAAAAACGTAAACAAACGCAATAGCCATCTATCAACGCAATTAGTTTGTATGTATGTAAGTCATATCACGTATTAGTTTCGTAACTAAACGTGATGGTTTTACAATTCACGCCATGTACTCTAGATTATACCGTTAGTTTGGTGTACGAAAATGTATTTTATGTATGGATTAAGGGCTAGAAGGACCCGGACTGCGAACTGAGCTAACTGAGCCTTAACTGTGAGTCCGGGCAATAGAGGAATGCACTAAAAGGCCTGAGATAGAGGCTCTGCACTGTGGGAGCTGGAGTTATATAGTACCCTAATATTAAGTGTTTTTGTTGTCTAAATACTATCTATTTTACCTAATATAACTCGTGTAGGTCAAAATTTTAAGCTGATAGCAATCTCTTTAGGCATGTAAATTAAACTTTTTTATAGTATATTATTAGACTTCAAATTATAATCTGGTGTTGATAAAGTTTATTCATAATTAATTCGCTGAACGATTAAGTTCCTAACTTACTTTCCAAATAAATGATGTGTGTTGTATAATATGCATAATTTCTATTTATAATATATATTTGTATTCACAGATCGTGCCAAGATATAAGAAAGATTTATTTTTTGACCAGACCAAAGAAAGGTAAAGATATCACCAAAAGACTAAAGGAGCAGTTTGACGATTCTGTAAGTATATAGATATTTTGTTACGTTCTGGATTCTGATTCAAATGTTATATATATTGTGTTTATAAATTTATGGGAACGTGGAGCTACACGAATAAGCAAACCTAGTGAATCCAACCCACTTATATATAACTATCGTAGCTATTGTCAAGGTTTTAGTTTGGTTAAAGCAAGTAATAAACCATCCATTAGGTACTTAATGTTCATAGAATAACCATTTTTGATTTTTTGTAATTATTGCTCCGCATTTTCATTCATTTTATCAGTCATGCGCTAAATAGTTTTTTTTACTTAATTTTTTTTAGAAAAACTTGTTTTAAATGTTATTAAAATTGTGATATTATATATTACTAGTTACAAAAATTCTTGTGTTTTTGTGGAGTTTCACATGAGTATTGACTTTCTTGTATGTAGTATGTTTATGTTTTTTTAATAAACCCTTCTTCGTTATATTTCGGTAAATGTTTCTATACTTAAAAATAGACCAAGTTCCTATTAATTAGCTTTGCAACGTCTGTTGGATAGTTAAATTTAAATACAAAAATTAAAAATTAAAAATAAAATCGAAAATCTCAGTAACAATTCACAATTCACAAACAAAATCACATACAGTACAATTCTTAAGTGATTATGAAATTAGCCTTGTTATTTGAAATTAAGGTTCTATTACAGAACTGAGTTTATTTCAGACTTTATTTCATATCAAAGATTTCCGACTCTGAAACCTATATATTAAGTTTTCACCCAACAAAACTTATCGCTATCATCTATAAGAAACGAAAGTTGAAAATTTTTGCCTGAAAATATATCATAATGATTGACTTGATCAACACCTTTGATAATGTTGAAATTGTGTTGACTTAGTGTCTCTTAACATATTTCTAACTATCATTGATTGGTTTCTTAGTTACTTTCATGGTCACTGATAACGTAAAGAGTGTTCCTCAAGGCGACATATTGTCGCCATTATTTTTCTCCATCTTCGTTAATAAAACATCTCACAATATTTCTTCTAGATATTCTATTAGCTTTTTAAAAAACTAACTAAAAAAATATCAAAGGAGTTACTCTGTTGAATATATTACCATAAGACTAGCATGATCACTGACTTTTAAACTCTAATGGGTTGGTCAAAGCTTATTTTAGCTTCCGTTCTACACAAAAAATAATTATTTTTTTTAATATTTAGTATATTAAAAAAAATTTATTATTTATTAATATTTTATTTTTTATTAATATTTAGTATATACCTGTTCATTTATAGCGGTTTAGCGGTAATGATAATGTATGATACAGTAACGTATGTATGTGATATTTCACGCAACTATAAAGAAAACACAACATACATAACAACAACAACTATATCATACACAACTATTATTATTAGTTGTTGTAGATAAACTAAACAATGGTAAAGATTATAGTAATATAGAATACTTATTTCATGAAGGCTAGTAACGACACTGTGGCTCAGTTGACAAACCAACAACCACTGTCTCCCAGAAGTCACCGGTTTCGTTTCGTTTATTATAAAATTTTTCATTCATTACATTCATAGCGCACATTTGCTTAGAAATGATATAGTCTTAGTCTAAGATATCTTTAATTAAATTGACCGAATAAAATTTTGTATGTTATATAGTAATCAATAATTGTTAATAATTGGAAAACGGATATAACTATTCTCGCGGTCGACAGATCGGAGTGTCACTATTGACGCACCTGTCGCTTAATAGTAGGTCGGGTAATAAATGGTGTTTGTCGGATTAACACTATATTCGCTATGCAACGAGCGTGATTCACCTGGTGGTTGCAATAATTAACATTAAGTAGTCTAGAATAGATTAACTATTCTAATTGTTTAACTATATCATTCGTCGCCGACAACTATAAAGTATTTAATACTAATAAACTATATACTTTGTTCTCAGCTCTACGATAAACTTAGGAAACAGAACCCGGACTTCATAGAAAAAATTGAAGTTATTGAAGGTGATGTTGGAAAGCTCAATCTAGGGATTAGTGATGAGGATAGGACTAAACTTATTAATGAGGTAATTATACCTATTATGATTATTGCAAATGAAATAAAGTGAAAAAAGGGATGTATGTATGTATGTAAAAAAAAACTGAAAAAGGATAATAATTATTAAATTAATTTTAAATTTTCATTTTCTAACACAATCCTCTGTTGCCTTGACGTGGGAGTACAGGATTCCATAGATCCAACCCTGATATCAGAATAACAAATTAAAACACAATAAAATGGACATGTTTGCAGGTAGAGTTTATTTTCCACGGCGCTGCGACCGTTAGATTCGATGCAGCTTTAAAGACAGCTGTGGAAATAAACGTGCGAGGAACACGCGAGATGTTAAACTTAGTACGTGCTTGTACTAAACTGCGTGCACATATACATATTTCTACGGCGTTCAGGTATTTTGTAAACGTTTTCCTATGTTTTTTATTTATTCATTTTACTAAATCCTTACTAGCAGAATTTTGGTACAAATGGATAAGATTTTTTTTCCCGGTAAAAAGGTTTGCAGCGAGTTAGTACACTTTACGTAATTATTCAGTAATATTGATATCCCAATTTAAAGTAATATCCTTATAAATTTGTACATCGTCGTATCGTAAATTTAAAATCAAAAAATCAAAATAAACCGACTATGAAATTATTTATCAAAAAAAAATCAGTTTATAATCAGTCACTTATTTATTTTGATTATTAAGGAAAGGCATTAATTATTTTTAATTATTATTAATTTCGGACCTTTCAGAGACCTCAAAATTTTAATTCGATTCTCTGCTATTATAAAACATTTTTTTTAAAACTTGTACAAACAAATTTGGTAGGCCATGAAAAATTTAATTCAAAACTTGAATATCGTAATTGTCATATACTCGTATAACCCATCGAGACAAAGTAAAGCAATAACATGTGTAACTCTTAAAATGACCTTTTCCATTCTTTAAAGAACGAACGTCTGCATCGTTATTTACTGACGGCGCAAATACTGCCTTGGAATTTATCTTTGATGATATCAAATATATATAAATCTGATATATTTTATTTCTTTTTAAATTAAGCATTAAATAATTAAAAAAATATATATTTAAACTTTGACTAAAAACACTTTTAAAAAAATATATTTAAACTTTGAATTAACTTATGAGTATATGTTAAATTTATTTCAGTAATTGTCCATTAAAAGAAATAGACGAGAAATTCTACAAAGCATCATTCGCTGGTGAGAAGCTGATCGATCTCGTGGAGAATATAGACGATAAAACTTTAAACACCATCACTCCAGGGTCTGTATTACATAATTAGTTTTAAATAATAAATACTTTTTCGTATTTTTTTGCGTTTTTTACTGCACTAAAAAAAAGATAACATTTGTGACCTGTTTAAACTGCTTTCTCTATGCAGAAACACCAACTTAACACCTGTCAATAATAAAAGTGTTATACATACATTTATTAAACAAAATGATTTTTCAGGTTATTAGGAGAATTCCCCAATACCTACGCGTACACCAAGTCGTTAGCTGAAGATATCGTACGTAGTTACTCGAAAGGTCTTCCTATAGCTGTGTTCAGACCATCTATAGGTGAGATTTTACTAAATCATATCATCGTATCATCTGTTGACTAGTAACTTATAATCATACAAAACTTTATCAATTTCCTTCCAGTAAATCATGCATCATGTGATAATAAATGAACAGATAAATATTGTACAAGTAGCAATTATTTTTCATATGTATTATTAATGTGTAGTTTTTCTTATATTATGTACAAAGTTTTATCGGTCAGTTTAATTTTCCAGTAATTGCGACTGCCAAGGATCCCGTGCCGGGCTGGATCGACAATGTTTACGGTCCAACAGGGGTAAGATATTAAAGGAAAAAATATAAATATAGGTCATATAGTTTTCTTTCTTTGCTGTACGGTCACATTAAAAATCATTCTAAAAACAGGTGGTGGTGGGAGCAACTGTAGGTTTGATACACGTGTTGAACTGCAACCCACAAGTTTTGGCGGATTTAGTTCCCGGGGATTTCGTAGTGAATGGAATGATTGCGGCCGCGTGGAAGACCGCCCGGGACTATCCCGGGAACCACGAACAAGCACCAGTGGATCAACTGCCCATTATTTATAATTATGTCTCGTCTGAACAACGACCTTTGACTTGGGGTAATTAACTTTTACCAGAACTCTAAAATATTTAAGGATCTTTTTAATGTATTTTTTTGACTGACGGTTACTGACGGTTACTGACGGTTGACCAGCTAGAAAACCTCTTCTTTCCTCAAAAGTTGCAATAACAAATATAAGTCAAAAATATAAAAAGAAGATAATTATTTTTACAAGGATGGTTATTTTAAGTGGATTTTCGATATATAACCAAACTTTATACAAAAAATCATACCCATAATATGTTTCTCAATTAACTATAATATTAAAATATAGATGTATTCTACTTATAAGAAACTCCCACTCCAACTTTTTGTTAATAACACAAAGATGTTTTTTTCAGAAATCTTCATGAAGTACAGTGAAATAAACGGGAAGAAAGTTCCCTCGATACAAGCTGTCTGGGCTTATCTTTTGATGCTGACTCCCAACCCCTATCTTTACGCTGTGTACTGTTTTTTGCTACACTGGCTGCCCGCTTATACGATTGACGCAATCTGTTTTGTGATTGGACGGAAGCCTATGTAAGATTTTTTATCCTTGTTTTTGGAATAATGGTAAATGTATTATTGGGTTCATTTAACAATGGTCGTGAACACAATTTTCTTTTATTTCAGTAGATTGGTTGTATTTTTGTTTCAAGTCGGTGTGTCTTGACCTAATATGAAATATAGTTTTATTTTGTCTATTGTTTTGCTGCAAACAGCATTGTAAATAAACGAATATTTTTATGCTAACAGGTTAAGAGAAGCCTACAAGAAAATTGATAAATTCTCTACTGTGATCGGATATTTTGCTTTGAGGGAATGGAAATTCCGTAATAATAACACGCAGAACTTATTCATGGAACTTAATGAAACAGATAAAAATATATTCAACTTTGACATCGCCACATTGGAGTGGAAAAAGTATTATAATTCGTATGTTAGAGGCATCAGGACGTACTTACTCAAGGACCCTCCGGAGACGATACCCCAAGGACTAAAGAAGTACTGGATATTGAATATAATTCATTATTTTTGCACCGCTCTAATCTGTTTTGGGTTTTTTAAGTTAGTTTTATTTTTATTTAGAAATATTGTAGGGTTCTAATAAATCCTAGAACTTAGTTTAAGTTGTAAATATTTTATGTTCAATTGCTTTAATTTGTAAATGAATTGAAAAATTTTGGATCTGTTTCAAGTGACAGACTTATTTTTGTAAATCTTTTAAAAATCTGTTAAAGTTTTTTGTTATAAGAGCAACGTGTTATTTGTTGTTTTTTTATATAAAACACTGAAATAGAAATAAGAAAATCCAATGCTACCAAAGATAGTCTACAAATTTTATAAAAAGTAAATAAAAAATTAAAGAAATAGAGAATAAAAATATATATATTGTTGAACATCTTTGAGTATTCTTATATAGCATTACAATGTAACCACAGTTATGCTGTCTTGTCGTATGTAAATATAAAAAAAATATAGCCTTAAAAGTTGCTCAAGAGTAAAGTATTTTGAAGTTTTAATAAAGAATTATATACATATATTATACTGTGGTATTGTATTGCCTAAGATGGACATCCCTCTCGTTTTAACAAAACAAAAAAATTGCGTAAAAATAATAATTTTAACAATAATTAATTAATTAAAAAATGATAACAACAATTTTATTTTTGTGAATATTAGTATTATGTATTGCATTGTCCCAATATTATAATCAGATGTAATTAAATTTTAAAAAATAATCGATACATACAAAAATAAACAGATAACTTTGAATAAACCATAAAAAGGTTTGGTGGGTAATAAAATTGACTATCTTTAATTTTTTTTTATAAATTTAATACGTTGTCGTCACCAAAGATCCAGGAGTTTTAGTGTAAAACTCAAATACAGTGTATACCAGTACACCTTTTTATAAACGTTGATAAGTCTGGAAAAAATGTTTTTGTAAAAATATATAACTTTTGTTACCTTTATGACTTATTATTATTGGTAGTTTAAAAACTTTTAGTTATTTGATCTGGTTATTTTTTTTACCTTGGGTTTTCACCAAGATGCAGCAAGAAGATACCATCAGCAATATATCTAGTTATGTAATGGAGGAGAGTGAATAACAATAAAATGGAGCCATACATTTGTGATGTTTAATTAATTGCTTTTTATATATTTCTCATTGTTACAAATTTATTTGTATTATTTCTTATTCTTTTTTTTACAAGACTATCTTTATAATGACGTCTATTTTCCTTACATTTTTATAACTCGAGTGACCTGAACGACAAATCCCCAACTTTACTTTTATATATTTACGGTTATTCAGTATCTATGGCGTCAGTTAACCGAAAACATTAGTTGGCATAAAGAGCATCTATCGAAACTACCCTCCTATAGACTTCATACAAATAATGTTCGACAGTTTTTTTTATTGAATTGTGCTTGTCATGGCTAACAGATTTAATCCTAGTGAAATCTATTGGATGCAAAAAAGTATAAAATGCATATCTATTCGAGTCTATATTTCAACTATTCGTTTACGTCAAAGTCATTAGACACAAAAACTGCATGAATAGACTTTTAGTTTAGTTAGTTTAGTTTGTTCAACATCAATAATATATTCTTCAAATTATCAACAAAGTACACTCCAAGATTCCGATTCCAAGGAACTTAATACTTCACAATAAAAGTCGAATCTTTTCTAAATGTTAACATTGTTTTCTAAATGGCAAACAGTAAAACTAAATTTCATACAATGTAAATGCCTATATAAATGTTTAATGGTTTTTATATAAATTTTGAATATTTCGTCCATCTGCTTTTCAAAGTTCCTACAAGATGCTTATAAGGATCATCCTATTTATTTGATTTTGACCATTGCTTTAATTTTTTTTTATTTTTATATCAGACACGTTTTTTTCAGAAATAGATGATAGTCCTAAAGTACCTAACCTTAGGTAGGTTACCTTTACTGTAACCAATGGTTATATCATTTTTTACTTTATTTTATTTGGCAGACAATCAGTATAACATAATACAAAAGAGTTGAATACAAAAAGATGTCACATAAACCAGTCAAGTTTCCGCTCGTATATAGTGAACTTTTCATTCAATGAGTCGTTATCATAGACAGATATGGCTGAAGTTATTAAACTTTCTTCGTCTGTTCCACTATTGAAAACGCCGTTTATTGGCAGACACAAGTTAAATTTAAATTTTTTAAATAAAAAATATATATATTCTATTCATGTAGTTAATTCAAGAAGGTTCTTTTAAATTATTTTTTTAAATCATGGATACTTTTTTTTGCCCACTTTAGCCCATTTTTACTAGTTATCATTAGAAAATAAAGCAAAACTGTTGCTTTTGTTGACTGTATAATTCAATAAGTTAAAGCTACATTGGCGGCATGTGCTAAAATGCAATTAATATTCTCACCGAAAACTGTGCCATTCATATCAAATAACTAGTGTACTACATTAATATATTTCTTGCTAGTATTAAACCGCCTTTCTTTAAAGGGAATATCTGCGCCCTCAAAAAAATTGAATGTTATATTATTTAGATTATTTGCATCTTTTTTATTATCTTTTTCATATCTTCCATGTTACATTTGGTTGACTTTATCGTTTTAGTAATGTATATTTTACTGTTACTGTAACTTTATTGAAATACGAAATATGAATAGGTTGAAAATGGATAGAAAAATAAAAAATATATTATTTTTATCAAGCAATATAAATTATAAAATTTATTGAAAATATTCTGATGTTACGTAAAATCAGAAATAAATTAAACAAAAAAATTCACTATTTTATAAAATAAGTACAAATAGAATGAATACACCACAATTAACATCGCCACGTGGAGGTAATACAACCTGTAACAAAATAAAACAAAAAAAAAATCATGTTTAATATGATTTCTTAAATTGCCTAATATATTTCATATTAAATAAACTATTCGACGTTCACTAAAGGGGGGGGGGGGGGGGTCAAATAATTTAAACATCATAAGCATCGATTTTCTATAGGAGAATGCGTATACAATGATACAAACCAAATAATTCACTAGTTAGTTCGCTAGATAATGAGATAAATGAAAAATATATGTTTCATATTTCAGATAAATAAGGACACTACATTATACTAGTCATATGATGAAAAGTGATCATAACCGTCCAGGGTGTTTTGAAATGTCAGAGAAAGTACAAGAGAGCGCTAGTTTTTGAGGAGAATATAGGCACTCTTTTTGAAGTGGCACTTTCCAGATGACTTCCCTAACTGGTATTTAGATGGCCCTCTCCAAAGATGGTTATAGGGAGAATGGTTTTTTTTGTACTGACGTATTCACAAATTTGTGCTTTCTGGGGATTCAATTAAATGATATTAAATTTATCCTATTCTGCCATTCTGAATCCCTCCTAAAGAAGGTCTCAATAGAAGACTTAAACTTAACTTTTTGTTCTGCATTCATCGACATTTTCAAAAGGACGTCCCGCACAGACAGGTTTAACTGAATTCCAGAAATGGGATATTATATTATTGCCATCATCCGAGAAACGAAAAGCGCACAATGAATGTCCAATATCATTAATATGCATATACAACTATGTCAGGGATAGCAAGTACCCTTAGGGAACGTCAGTGTTCATAAGATTAGGATCCAAGGTTATGATTTATTTGCATAAACCCTCGGGATTTTTCATACGAAGATTTCATGCTTTGAGAAATGCGCGTAGAGCCAATACAATATACACAATCAAAAACTTTTGCAATATCCAAACTAATTGACAGGCCTTATTTTTTATTGCTGTCCTCGTTGTATGAGTAACTCCAGAAAATCATTAGAATATAGACCATAACATAAGCCACATTGTGGGCCGGTGGTTTATACCTATTTATATACAGAGTACCCAGAGAGTTTTAACGGTAACTATTGCATTCTCTATCTATTTAAATATATATAGTTATATAAATAAATATTTGTTAAAATGGGCAGAAGTAGGATTTCTTACCTGTTGTGCAACTTTTTTGCTTTAGGTAACGTGGATGGATCTTCCTTACAGTAAAACTCCCTCATGCCTTTTACATAATTCCTCATAAATTCATCTGGAATCAGGTCCTAAAAACATTTTTAAAATTAAAATATTATTGCAAGATTAAAATACACTTGTTTGGCTATTTGTCAATATACATTATCTTATAGTGTAACTGACAATTGTATGCGTACAAATTATTTTTCTTGTTGATAATTTTATTATAAGATTTTTTTTTGTACCATTAAAATGAAAACAGCTTACACATAATGGCAACTGTTAATCTTTGGCAATTGTACATTTGCAATATAGCGGGCGTTTCAAAACTAAAGCACAGGTGATAAATGCAATTGCAATCGATATGTTAATTAGTTAAATTATGTAATACAATAATGCTAATATTAAAGACTATTTTTCAGTGGCGGTAAAGTATTCTCAACTTATAACTTTGTATTTTCCGGAGTTATACATAGGCATTGTTAATTTCTTGTACTCAAGTGGAGTATCTGCTCTATTACTTACAATAATAATAACTCTTACCTCAAAATTAGTGTAAAATATTTTATTATCTTCTGCAGTGATACATTGCGGCAGCGATCTGAAGTACTCGTTTTTGAAATACCAATTTTTATTACAATAATATTCTAAAAGTTCTAATCCCTTGTTCAAGCGTTTAAGGACACGGATCATACTGCAAATATTTAAAAATATATAACATTATAACATTTTTATCAGCATAAATCTCTTTGAATACATATAAATTCACCTCATTCTCACCCTTGCAAATGTATAAAATATGATTTTACGTAAAATATCCTGAGCTTTATAATTATGAAATGTTATCTACTAATCTAAAAGGAAAGAGACTGAATGAGGAAGAGAACGAAGATTAACGGCTTTCTTGTTGTTGAACAAATCCATACTTACAATCGTTTTTGGCCAAACACAAATAACAGTAAATCAATAAAATAGGCAGGTAACGTATGAACAAAGAAACTATCAAATTCATGTTCCCATTTATAATTTTTTTGGTTTGCCACCGGATACCAGAGAGCGTATGAATACGGATATTCAGAATATAATTTTGACCCTGAAAAAAACAAAAAATGTTTAAAATATATCTAAAACTAAAAAATAAATGATTAAGACCTAATTTCTCAATAGACAATGACGTATAAGCTCAATAAACATATTATATTTTAATCAGGTAAAAAGCTAAATCGTCTCAAACAGCCATTAATTCTCTAATCATTCATCGAATTTATATAACGGAGTGAACTCCAGTGTTATCACGTCTATTTCCACCCTCAAAGAAGTTATCATCTTCGATTGAGGGAAGCTGGTGATAACGAAGTTACGGCTAACTATAGGACTGTTGGGCGACAAGGGGAGTATTATAAACTATTGGCATCCGACATTCCTTGCTTATAGTCCACAAGATAAGTCGATACTAATATTTAATTAGGAACTATATCTGAAGACAATTAGATGATAGATAACAGATATGTATCACAGGGTTATCTGTGTAATTCTTCGAAAAATTACTACAAATATAATTAAATTAATACAAATATAATGTCAGTACACCTCTTAAACTAATTAAAAGATAAAAAAAAGTTAAAATTATTTAATTGTTTTTGTGTTAGGTTATTACATAATGTGACATGAAAGTTTTTTCCAATTGACATTTACTACTCCAAAGTTTTAATTACAATAGATATCTTACATTCCTCTTGTGCTTGTATCCATTTTATAGATTTGAGTCCGTTTTGAGTTAAATTACAAACGCGAATATTTTTCGGCCTGAAAATAAAACAGTTTTATACTTATTTATATTTCATTTTTTTATTGGTAAGTTGCAATAAAAAAATTTAATAATCTTATTTATAGAGAAAATCTATATTAAGCATCAATTGCTTAAAATAGATTTTAATATTTAAAGCTCAGAGTTTATTTTGAAAGTTTATTATCATATTTGAATGCTCACCTCTCCACAGCAGTGACACAGGTTAAAATAATTACAGCATTTATAACCACGTCCACTGGTAATGCGTCTGATTCAATGGTATCCTTACAATACATAGAATGTAGAACACCTAAAGATAGAAATCTTATTAAATTAGTGTACAAATAATGTTAAATATAAAATTTATCAACACGCCAAAACACAAACTCTGGAATTCCACTTCTATCTCCACTCTCTTTATTAAATTATAGGCCAGTTGTTGCTGGCCTGAACGTCCATATAATAATATTATGGGGTGCTTTAACGAATTTTCATTGCGCTTTTTGATAATGATGTTACAGAATACTTTCTTTTAATGCTAGACTACAATGGATAATCATCAATTAATTATCATAAATGACTTGAATAATATTCGTCTATTTTTTTTATTTTCATGGCTATGATACTCGAATTTCTCCACAGTTTCCTCGACTAGCCTTAAATCAGGATCTTAACAATGAAATAACCATTGTTAAAAAGTTATTGTTCGATAGTGGAGTATTTTTGAGATTCAAACAAAGATATAGTTAATACGTGAAGATATCATCACCACCTGGATAGACTAGGCCTGGAAACTTGAAGTCTGGATAGACAATTCATCAATTATCGGAACGTGAACAGCCCATTTTTTAAAACAAATTTTAGTTTATTTGAAAAGAATTTAAGAAATCGAGAATTTAGGAGAATTATGACAATTAAGTACACGTTATTTCGATAGAAACCAGAGGATAGATCTAATATAATTTTCTATTATTTTTAGAATGCGTTTGAATTTTATTAATTATTGGTCTCGGTATTAGTGCCGGTATTAGTGCCGTAATCGACATCATCATCAGTGAGCCTGTTTTGCCTGCACAAACAGATGGTTTTACAGTCAATATTTTACAAGGCCGATTTGAATAATTAATATGAAATTAGGTCAGTCTTGAAAAAAAGAATAATTATATTGATTATTAGGATTATTGCAAATAAAATGCCACTTTGTGACTTTCTTTACCTGATAATGATTGAGTTATATAATATGATATACCGTCACATTTTCCTACATTTTCACCGAATTTTGGTATATTAGATATTGTTATTGGAGCCACTAATCATATCACCATTTTCGTCATTTTTCTGTTAGAGGAGGGGAGACAAGCGTGCTCGTCATCGTTGATAGGTGATTACCACAACCAATAAACTCTTGCAACATAGGGGAAATCGCAACAGCTTTGACGGCCTGTGAGGAGGAAGTGTCATCCTTTTCTGAAGGTACCCTGTTGTATCGATCTTGAAATACCGCCCTCAGAAAGTTCATTACACATCTTTGTGGTAGAAGAAAGGTCCTTGAAAATTGTACAATAAACTATCGCCACGCCTCCAGGTAGTGCGGAAGACACTGCAGACGGTGACGTGCGATAATAAAGATAAAAGAGAAATATCTGATGATATAGATCTTTGGAACACCCACGTTGTAAATCCAATAGAAGACACATAAAGAAGGGATGGTAGGATGGTAGGATGATCCGGACCATAGATGCGTACAGTACTCCATATGTGGCCTTGGTCATTATAGAGCTCCAATTTTTGTCCAGGCTTGGCAGGCCAATTACATCGAGGTTAACTTGATCTTGCACTCTAGTTTCCTACGAAACCAACAGACGCTCAAAATGTCGAGTCCCAGTATTCTGACACTTAGCGCCGACGCCGCGCTAGGGGGGTGCTTTCAATGATAGACGACAACACAAATAAGGTTCTTTAGTATTTGCAAACTTTTGTGTCTTTTGGAAATTCTGGTTCAAAGTTCGAGGTTCTGTCTGTCCCATTCTGAGATGATTATAAAAGAGGTCTCTATATCTATAGGTTTCTATACATCCAAGGAAAATAGAAACTGTCGTATATTTTTTTGTCAATAAATATTTCCGACATGGAACTCTAATACCACAGAATGATAGACGAGATCTTTTTTTTCATCAATAAAGGTCGGGATTGAGGCAAAAAGATGCTGTATGGATCAGAGCGTCGTTTCCCGTGTGCAATGACGGTAGAGACGTTTGACAAAAGTTTCCGACAGTGGCGTTCAAAAGCATTAATTTTATTTTAATTAGTGATTATGGCAGTTAAATATAGAGATTAAATTTATTTATGTATTTCTTCGAATAGAATCGAACGAATAGGCGCAAAATTTAGAAACAACGGACGCGTCCTTTTTAAGGTTAAGGTTTCTTACTCATTCATAGCATAAACATTTTATTTCAGTATTGTTATTTTTACATAAAAGTTTTTTGTCTTGGTGATTCACGATATATGAGATATTAAATTATGGTCCTGTGTTGGAGAGCCAAAGTTAGTGTGATAGAATACCTCTAGAAGCAGCGTATAAAACACCAGCAGTCCCGTTGATGTTATCCACCCAACCAGGCATCGGTTCCTTCCAAGTCGGTAAAACTAAATAATAAATATATCAGTTACATCCTTATAAAAAACTATTCTTAAATAAAGAATTAAAGTTCTCTAAAGGTACTCGTATTTAAGATTTAGCAAACGTAATGACAAAAGCTAAAATGCAGATAAAATCATTTTTGTTTCAATTAATTTGTTACTGAAATTGTCTGTTGTTCTGAAATAAAAACACAATAATGTATATCCTTAATATCCTATAATTGCTATAATATAAAACTTATCTCACTCAATCACTCATGAGATTCTTATTTGAAGTAAAAAAAAAGGAATATGTTATAACATAAATATATTCCGATTACTATAGATAGGGTAATCATAACAGGTTTTAAATAATAATTAATTTTATGTTATGAGCTTGTTTTTGTTTATTCACTTTGTAAGACTTAACATATAATAAAAAAGAATAACTTACCTATCGAAGGTCGAGCAATAGCAATCGGAAATTTGGCATCATACTTCGCTATCAGCTGTTCGGTGAGGCACTTTGTATATCCGTATGTGTTTGTTATTGGTTTCATTAGCCTGAAATGCACATATAATGTGAAATCTATTTAATTAATGGTAATAAAAATAACGAAAAATGGAACATTTATTTATTTGTTTCTTTATTTATTTATGTACCAGGAAAAGATACAATTGACAACCTATATAAAATCTAATTTATACAAAGGATGACTTATCTCTTAAAAGAGATCTCTACTCTTCATTATTGGAGAAAATATTTGCGGTATAGGTAAAATGAATCACGGGAAAAAATAGAAATACATATAATATATATATATATATATATATATATATATATATTTATATATTTATGTATATATATATATATATATATATATATATATATATATACATAAATATATAAATATATATATATATATATATATATATATATATATATGAAAAATATTAAAAAGATATTTAAATATATATTAAATACCTACAAATTATATACATACACATAAACAAACATATTATTAAAGTGTACATAAATGTAAATATAATACATACTTACATAAACATAATATATATACCCAAGACATTTAAAGGGAGAGGAAGTAATTTTTCAGTCTTAACTTTAAGGAAGAAATAGTGGGGCAGTCTTTATACAAGTGAGGAGGTAATGATTTCTAGAGTTGAGTAGCATGATTTGCGAAAATGAATAGTGTTATAGTGCGACACCTCAAGAAATTTAAAGAAAAATAAAAGCGCTCTGACAATTGTCTAGTTGGACATAATTGAAAGAGATCTTGCAAGTAAGAAAGAGAAGATTTGTTAAGAACTTTATAGAGAAGTATTAATACATGCACATTCCGGCGGAAGGGGATAGGGAGCCACTTTAACTCACGGCGATATTGCGAAATTTAGTCAAATTTATGCAAGCCATAGGACGAAACGGATGCTTTAATTCTGTAGTCGATCTATTTTGCCAAGTGACTTCTCAGTCGCATCTAAATAACAAATATCAGCGTAGTCAAGAAAAGAAAGTAGAAGAAATTGAGCTAGTTTTAAAGGAAAGTTAATTTTGAAGACGTTTAAGTAAGAGTAACGAACAATATAGGTGCCTGCTTATATCGCTAAATTGAGCTACCGAAGTCAAATAGGAATCTAATGTTAAATTGAGATTTTTTACAGTATCTAGGTAATGTAATGGAGTACCGTCGAGAAAAATAGAAGACAATGTTGAGAAATTGATTTTACTGCGAGATTGCTTGTTATAAATTATAATAGCTTGCGACTTAATTGCGTTGACTAATAAACCATATTCTTCTGCCCATAAGCGTATGTTTTCAAGGTCGATGTTGATTAAGCTATTTCCTGTTCGATTCCAGAAAAAATGTAGTGCCTGTAAAGCTGCAAATTATCTGCATAGAGATGGTAGGAAGAAGGTATTGTTTTAGAGACTTCGTTTATAAATATAGAAAAGAGTAACGGAGATAGTACGCCGCCTTGAGGTACACCAGCAGAAAGATCCGTCCAATGAGATGAACTGTAACCGGATTTCATTTATTTAAGATATTACAAATAGAGTGATAAAATGTGTATATTTCGGCGAAATGTCAAATTTCTGCAAGATTACTGAGTTAAAGACAGTGCTAAGATCAACTATTACGGGGATTGTTAATAATTGATTGTCTTTAGCATACCAAATATCTTCCGGCACTTAATACAATATCGTTGTGTTGCTAAATAATTCACGAACACCAAACTGTAGAGGATATACAAGTTAATAAAATGAAAACTATAATTAAATTGCTTAAAGGCAATAAATACCTTTTAAAAGTTTACAAAAGTAAGTAAGGTTAGGTTACATGCGACGAAAATGAGAAAAAGTGGTTAAATTAGACATTTTAGATACTGGTGCCATAAATATACAAAGTGGCACAAAAAATAACAATTAAATAAGTTCAAATCCTTCTCTCTTTGGTAATATTGACACAAGTTTCACCTTCAACCAGTTCTTTAATCTCGAGAAGAAATGCTCAAGAGTAGACAAAAATCTAGCAACATTGAAAGTCACTCCTTTATTTGTGGCTAGTTTTAATTTACTTTAATATATAATACCTACAAAACAAATTAGAGACAAACTAGCAGATAGTAAGCCCTATACTTTAATAGGTGCGCTGCTTATAGGCCTATAATATATTTGTACAAATATGTTGTAGATTTAGTTATAGATCTCCCACAAGCTGCAGCCACGAGCAAAACATATTTTTATAAAATATCCCGCTTATACGAAAAAAATATATAAATCTTACTCTTTCTGAGCAGCCTTAATGGTATCGTCGTTCATCCACTGGATAGCTTTTATCACATCATTGGGATCATGAGCTGATGGATACAGCTTCTCCTCCAAAACTTCCACTTCGTCGTGGCAGAACGATGTGGATATATGGACGAATACCTTCAGATGAATATATTATTAATATTATTTATAAAAAATTATGCATAACGGATTGTATTTAGAAAAGAAAATGATTTAAGGTTAATTAAAAAATAGGTGGAGTGTAACGTTTTGTATGATCTTTTAATTAATCTACATTCTTTTAGTAGTTTTTGATGCGCTAATTTATAAATATATAAACTGAACAATTCTTTAACTTATTATTTTACTTTTGTGTTTTGCATTGCTTTATTTTCAAAAAGTATAGGATGTAGAGAATTTGCCATGTTACTGCACTAATATATGCACAGCGATATATACTGGCTGGCTTAAAAACCTAGTTTTAAATAGAAACGTCTAATAATATACTCAAGAGCAACGGTAACATTACAACTGACATTATTCTTTGGTCGTGTCTTGTAGAACAGCAATATTCTACCACAGTTTCGATATAATTATAAACGGTGCTACTTAATTATTAATAGTGATTTTGCAAAGGATATATTTAAAAACAATAACATATTATTTAAATGTATTCAAATCTATAAGTCGTAGACGGTCATGAGTACAGACGTTAAACAGGACGCAGCACGTTATCCAAGGGATGGCAGAACCGTCAGGATTACATCACGTAGATATTTCGTGCTACGACCGCGACGGAGCCACCTTGAGGACTAGTGCTCTTTCACTAAATGTCTTACGTTTTTTTATTAAAAACTATTGCAGATGTTAAATATTTTTTTTATATTTCATTTTATTTTCCCCATTAGTCATCGATTCGCCCTCGTGATGTCTGACCAAAGTCCTAACAATTATGTCGATCCGATACATATATGAAATGCATTCTTGATAAAAATAATATATATAAGCAGAAATTGAAGCTGTGACTTCCCAGAAGTTAGCGTTTCTTTTGCTATTCCAACTGTGACTATTTTTAGCTAGAGTTTGTATTAACTAGCAGCATTCTGTTATCTAAAATCTATTACCTCTAATTTTCTCATAGTGCTCGCTAACTGTAGTACTTTCTGCGTACCCATTGTATTAAACTTGACAGCATCTTTTAAAGGTGTATCAAAACTGAAATTAAAATATATGCCAATTAATTAATACACAAATTATTATATTATTCCTAAAATTCCTAAAATAGATCTCTATTATCGTTATTTACTCATAGTGAAAATGAAATGAATTAATTAAACATTTTCCCATTAAGTTTTATTCAATGAGGAATGATCTTGAGACTTCTTTAAATATCAATAAAATAGAATGCTTCGTACCAGATATTATTTACATGTATTTTAAACTTATAATTAATACAAACAACATATACAACTTATTTTTCTTTCACGTATTTGTATATTCATTACATACGAGTACATACCGCACAAAAGCAGCATTATTGATGATGATTTGACATTCCATCTGCAGTTCCTCCAAATCCTGGATGGACATACCCAGATCTTCTTCTAATATGTCTCCAGATATAAGACGAAGTTTTTTGAATGAATTTGGATTTTTTTGTAAAAGTATTTCGAAGACCTGAAATTATTTTAACACACTATTTTCAGTCTATAGTTTTTACTATCGGTTTTACTGTCATAAATAGGGAAAATGTAACTAGAAAATATATAATAACTATGGTAAAAGGCAGAGATAAGACTTAACCAATGCTTTTGTTTAATAGATGATCAAACCTCCGAACCTCAGTTGCAAGATTCGGATATATTGTATGTATATACAAACCTTCAAGTTAAACAAACTGAATTTATGATACCTTTTTCATCCCATCACGGTCTGTTAAATTGATAGATGGCCGGAAAAATATATAGTACTCACCCTACTACTCATAAACTTATTTAGCCTCTGTTCAGCCGTCTGTCCATTCTTCTTTCTGACCAACAAATAAATGACCTTTAGATCTGGACAAGAACGAAGTAACTTCTCCACAAGGACTTTGCCCATGAAACCTGTGGCTCCGGTGATGAAGATGGATTTGTTGGCATAATAGTTAACCACGTTAATCATTTTGACACAATCTGGTAGAAATTAAAATAAATGTGAACCATAATTCTTGCAAAAATTACACCATCGTCCATACAACTAAAAAAATGGACAACATTTTTCAAACCTTAAATAATATTAAACCAGGGAATTAATTATTTCTCAGTTTAAAGTTGTTAGGAAATAATGTTCCTTAATCTTAATAATATACCGGTATATTACTCCAGTATTCTGACGCCAGATGAAAGGCTCTCCTAAATCTGTTGCATTGTTCTAAACCAAAGCTTTCGATAATTTTACAAAACGACAACAACCTTTGGATGGTTACATAAACTAACTCATCTCAGAAATAAAATCCAAGACAAAATCCAGTTTAAAAAAGTATATGTAATTTTGAAAGTCAATTATATGTTTGATGAACTATAAAGAATTATGTCCGTCGGGAGCATGTTAAAATATGGCTAATACCGAACTTTAAAAGCAATTAGATAAGCTAAAAAATACGGAAATCAACTAAAATTCTTTTGTCTATAAATGTAATTCCTATTGTTGACGTCAATTTAATTTTATATAAATGACTTTCTTATGTAAATATTGTGAGTAAGGCATGTTGTAAATGTATATATTAAATATATCGTTTTTCGCGACTACTGGGTTATGTTCTATATGCTTGGCATCAAGGAGTCGGCCTTGCCGATAGTAAGGGGAGAGGTAGAGAATGAAATAGATTTAAGTATCTGATTCTCTCAATTATAGTATAAAACATATCAGCAACTGTATCAGCTGTGTCCGTCAATTTTCTATTTAGAAGATATAAAAAGCGCTCGGAGAGACCTCGTCGCCTGGTTGTTTCCGTCTCATTACTGGTTGGATATATTACGGATGTAATCAAATTTTCAAGATTTACTGGTGCTAGTAAATAAGTTTGCTCTCTTCCTACGTCCAAAATCATAAACCACATGTCATTATTCAAAATTTATAAATTTTCAAATAATTACAATAAAACTTAAAAATTAAAAACGTGAAAATTAAATAACACAGGCACACAAAAAAAAAAAAAAAAGTCATGAACCAGAGGGGAGAGCCCATTATTCCTAGGTTTTTGGGATCGCTGAAACCGAATATGACAATAAAAACTAATTTTAAATGCCCGTTTTCCCGCTAGCACCCCCTTACTACCTCTTAAGGGGTGAAAATTGAAATTTTTGTATAAAATCAAGATAGATGTGTATTTCTATGTTTTTTGGGATGCTGAAACCGAAAATGATAACTAAAAATAAATTCATGGCCACTATCACCCCCTACTATCCCTTACAGGGAGTGAAAATTTCAATTTTTTCTATAAAATCAAGACAGATGTGTATTTCTACGTTTTTTGTGATGCTGAATTCGAAAATGATAACTAAAAATAAATTCATGACCACTATCACCCCCTACCACCCCTTACAGGGGGTGAAAATATCAATTTTTCTATAAAATCAAGATAGATGTATATTTCTACGTTTCTTGGGATGCTGGAACCGAAAATGATAACTAAAAATAAATTCATGACCACTATCACCCCCTTACCACACCTTAAAGGGGGTGAAAATTTCAATTTTTGTATTAAATCAAGATAGATATGTATTTCTACGTTTTTTACGATGCTGGAACCGAAAACGATTACTAAAAATAAATTTAAGACCTTTATCACCCATTAACATCCCTCACCAACCCTTACGGAGGGTGAACATTTCAATTTTTATATAAAATCAAGATGGATGTGAATTTCTATGTTTTTCAAAATGCTGAGAGAAAAAATGATTATAAAGTATATGGTAACCTTATTGTATGCATATATTTGTTATTATGATGCTAAGACTGAATCATGATTTTTGTCCTATTCTTAACAAGTTTTTTCATTTTTTGTTTTTTTTTTGTTTTCTATTTAATTCTACTTATACTATTATCCATCCGGCAGTCTTGTAAAACGCTTAAAAGATGCTGAACCTAATTCTATGCCTCCGAAATAGAAGGAACTATTTTCCTGACAATTTAGGAGACTACAGTGAGGAGCAAGGAGAAAGGTTCCATCAGGATCTTAAGACAATGGAACAGCGCTATCAGGGTAAATGGGATGTTAATATGTTAGCAGACTACTGTTGGAATTTAAAAAGAGATTTGCCAGAACAGAAAAGAACCAATAAACGGAAACCACTTAGAAGAACCTTTGACAACAAGAGAGTTCGTTATCGTAGAAACAGGTAAACGCTGAATAGTGAGAGGCAAGGGGACTCACTTTAATTCAGCACCCCGGATAGTGAGAGGCAAGGGGACTCACTTTAATCCAGCACCCCAAAAGGGAACAGAAATCTACTACGTCCACGTCGTTGTTCCTGGGTTACGCTAAGAGTAGAATTAAATCATAAATATATACAGATACTTCTGATCGATAAAGCATTTGAATTTCTAATATAAGAGCTAAGAGTAATCTCAAACTAGTTTGATAAACATGTCATTTACTGTAAATCGTTAAAATTTCTTCATACATCTTGATTATATACAAAATCGAAACTACCCCCACCCCCCCGTTAGGGGTGGTTAGGGGGTGGTATTGAGTAAAAGAGGTATCAAATTCACTTTTGGTTGTCATTTTCGGTTTCATCATACCAAAAAACATAGAAATACACATTCATCTTTATTTTATACAAAAATTTCAATTTTCACCCCTTAAGAGGTAGTAAGGGGGTGCTAGCGGGAAAACGGGCATTTAAAATTAGTTTTTATTGTCATATTCCGTTTCAGCGACCCCAAAAACCTAGGAATAATGGGGTCTCCCCTCTGGTTCATGACTTTTTTTTTTTGTGTGCCTGTGTAATTTTCGGAGATTAATTATTATAGCACATTTATGTGGTGACAAAAGTCCATAAGATTAAAAATGTCATCAAAATCTTTCGATTATATAAAGGACCAGATAGATAAAGTAACAAACAGACCACAATTTCAAAACCGATAGTTTTTAGTTTGTTATTTGGAGAACTCGTAACATTTTTTTTTCAAAAACATATTGCATCGATTGATTGCTTTATGAGCTGATGGTGTCATTTGGTTCCATATAAGAAAATATAGGGAAACAGTCTAAAATGTATTTTGGAGCTGAAGATTAATGCATTCATAATTCTTAATATAAATCTGCACGGAAACCTAATGATGTGTTGTTAACAGAAAAAGAGGGCTAAAAGGCGGTAGTCTCCAAATAAATAATACAGATATATGCAATAGAAATGAATGAAATCAAAAAAAAGTTTTTTCATCAATTTAAAATATCAAATCAGATCAATCTCTTAAAGAACAAATAAACGAGGTAAATCTTTTTATCGAATACTACAAGCTATATAATACAAGCTATATAATACTAATGCCGGAACAAGACTAGACGTCGTCAGCAACTGGGTATCCGGCACCCTAACTTATGTAAAATATTTATGTACCTTTAATGCAACGACTCATTGCGAAATGGCTTTCAGAGGATTATATAGTTTTTTCCAGATGCAAAACAAAATATACTAAGGACAGATTTTTCTAAGTGCTTAAGACACAACTAATAACAAGGAAACTTTACTTTTGTAATTGAATGAACGGAGGAAGGTAGAAGTTGGTAAAGAAATTACAGAGTAAGTGAATGAGCTAGTGTAATGTAATTGATAGAATCAATAACGATGTTTTTAACAAAATTATTTGATTAGTTTTTATATCTTTAAAAAAAAAACGTTACGAAAAAAGATAATTAAAATTACCCACAGCCTTACAACTATTCGTCTTTGCAATAAAATTCTATAAAATTTAACTTGTTTATGTAAAATAGAAAGTTTAATATACAATTGAATTGGATTTAATACACGTTCATATAACTATAGATGATAAATATTAATAAAAATAATTGGCGAATTTATAAAGTATTATTATTTTATTCGTTATAGTCAGAACAAAAATTTTTTTTGGAAAATCCTATGCGTAAATTTGATGTATTTAGTATATTAGTATACCACATAGCAAATTTATTTTTTTATATAAAGAAAGTAAAAAGATACTTACATAATAGACGAATCTAAACGCTCCAAAACAAGAATGGTCAATGATTTCGTTTGTTATCAAGTATTATATTGAAATTAAATTGTAACTGACACCATTTTACATGATTAAGCTGCAGTCATATTAAAAGCAAAAATATACGTAAGCTATAATTTTATAGCATTTGTATCTTAATGATAAAAAATGAACACAGATACTTTGTTAGTTTACTAACAACATTTTGTTGTAACTATATTATTATTACCTTTTTTATATCTCATATATTATCCTATAATGAATAGAATAACTTGGTTAACCCACGCGCTGTACTTTAGGGTTCCCTATCAAATACTCCATATCTTCAATTTTTATAAATCACCTATCATATCATATCACCAAGCTATCTTATGCGGTTATTTTAACCTTATATTAAAATACTTATTATTTAAATAGCCTATAACCGCTTGTAATCGCAACCATTTTCCAGTGCACATTGAACCTAATCCTAAGGTATAAGACGAATATATAAGAATAATTAAAATTAACACTGGCCATTTTAAATCGAGGTCGAAGTATTTTTTTTAATTTCAAATAGACAGACATTGAATAGTGATTAACCACCAGACTAGTTGTACGGTTCAATGAATACGTCCAAGGACAAGAAAATTCTTTATATTATTTATAATTTTTTTATATATAGTATTGGTTATTGTGTCTGTAATAATTGTTATTTGTAAAGTAATTACAATTCAAGTAAGGGTTACTACGAGTACCAAGCCAAGAATAACTAACCAAGCTACAGCTAGTCCTATGATACTCTTCTATTTCAAGGGATTTCTAACAGCCAATACAGTCACGTTCCTCAAATATTTTACAGCTTCTAAAACATTTGAATATCTCTTATTCTAAATAAATATTCCCAAACGTAAATTACAATCAAATATTCAGTTTTTAGTGTCTTATTTTGAGATGTTCTTAACCACACCAACAGTAAAATATTCGTAAACTGAAACGCAACTCAACATTCTTTATCTTGGAACTGAATTGTCAAAAAGATTTAGGCAGCCACCAAATTTAAGAGTGATCGCGAGGTCTCCTAAATATTTTAATTTTCTTGTCTTATTTTATTATATTCTTTATCCATCTGAGAAAATCTGAGAAAAGTCTTCAGTAGCAAAAATGATCGGTTTTTAATTTAAAAAAATCGTAAAAGGTTTTATGAGTTGGTTATATCGGAAGGGTTGTATAATCGTACTCTAAAGTGAAAATAGTAAAGCAATAAATCAATTTACATAGGTATATAAATTATGTATAAAATTAAAAAATAGTCGAAATTGAATTTTGAATCGAATTGAATTCACATTTACATATATTTTTTGCACTATTCTTAGATCTCTATTTAAAGTTTTCATAAAGGTGGTGAAGTTGATCCCATTTCCTGAAAAAAAAAATTAAACTATATAAGCATTGGTTTTTTTTTTTTTTTTTTTTTTATATATCTACCTAACAAAATGACTCCACCCTGCCTGATGTTAAGCAGTCAGTGAGGTCCAAAAATGGATGCCACCAATCTCATTCAAACATAACAGAATGACGAATGGTGGCCTCCACTATGGCGGCCTTACGAGATGCTTTTTCACGCCCCGCTTAAAATACCCAGGATCGTAGTGGGAAGGAAACACGTGCCGTGGTAATGAATTCCACATTTTGATGGACCGACATAAATAAGATCTGCTGAACCTTTTGGTTCGTGAAGATATCGAATCCACCGTGAAGGGATGGCACTTTTGTCCCGCACGTGTTGTTCTGGATCGGAAAGGAGAAGATGGGATAAGTTGGAAAAGTTCGTCGGAGCACTCGCCGTGGTGTAAGCGATAAAAGACTGCCATAGTAGCAACGTCTCTACGTAATTGGAGAGGCTCCAGGATCTTTACGGCCTCTGGGTTTCCAATAATGCGAACTGCTCGCCGCTGCAACCGGTCGAGAGTGTCAAGCAAGTACTGAGCTGAGCCATCCCAAAGATGAGAACAGTACTCCACGCAGGAGCGAACCTGCGTCCTATATAAAAGACACAGCTGCTCCGGCGTGAAGAACCGTCGCACCTTGTTCAACACTCCGAGCTTACGTGAGGCTGATTTAATGACACTCTCGATGTAGACCTTTTGGTTGAGGTCCCGGCTGAGGTCTACGCCCAAGATGTTGAGGCTGTCCTGGAGCGCTAACTGCGTGCCCCGAAACGAAGGAAGAGAAGGGAACGGAGACTTTTTGGCGGAAAACGCGCATACCTGTGTTTTCTTATCATTGAACTCAACCAGATTCTCATGACCCCATCGTGAGACAAGGTTGAGGACCCGGTTCATTTCAACAACAAGATCCTTTCGTTTCCCCTCAATGTCAGTCTGCTTTGCCGCAGGGTGTCCGAAATATCTCCCGCGTACCGTAGAATCATCCGCATAGCAATGAATGTTGCCTAGGTTCAACATATCATTGATATGCAAAAGAAACAAGGTGGGCGATAGAACGGAGCCCTGAGGCACACCCGCATTTACCTGCCGAAAACTGGAGGCCGATCCGTCGCAAAGGACTCGGATTTGACGTCCATGCAGGAAAGCGGCAACCCAATTGCACAAACGGGGTGGCAGACCGTAAGCAGGAAGCTTCGACAGAAGCGAACGATGCCAGACTCGATCGAAGGCTTTGGAAATATCGAGGCTAATAGCCAGGGATTCGCCATGCCGATCCATAGCCTCACCCCAGAGATGCGTGATATACGTAAGCAGATCACCCGTGGATCGATTTGGTCTAAAGCCGTATTGACGATCATTGATTAGAGAGTGATCTTCTAGGTATTGGATCAGTTGTTTATTAATGATTCGCTCGAGCACCTTAGAGAGAATTGAGGTGATGGCTATTGGACGATAATTTGCTGGATCAGACCGATCCCCTTTTTCAGGGATCGGTTGGATATTCGCCTGTCTCCAAACCTCCGGCACTGTTCCTGTGGAGTAGGATTGGCGGTAGAGGCGCGTTAGTGCCGGGGACAACTCCGCTGCACATTTTTTGAGTACCACCGCGGGAATACCATCCGGTCCGCTGGCTTTCCGCACATCGAGTGACCGTAGTTCTGCTCGGACATCACATTGCCTGATACGAATATCCGGCATGGTGACGTCACAGGTTGAGATATTGGGTCTACCATGGTCATCAATGAGGGAATTAGCCGCAAAGAGATTTACCAGCAAATTTGCCTTCTCTTGCGGCTCATGAGCAAGCGATCCATCCGAATATTTCAGCGGGGGCAACGAAGGCTGGCAGAAGTTAGATTGCACGGCTTTGGAAAGTCGCCAGTAGCTACGGCTGCCCGTAGGGTGCGATAAAAGTTCTTGTCCAAAGCGTGCAATACGCTGGGCATCCGCTCTGATGTAAGCCCTCTTGCATTCCTTAGTGACTTTGTTGAACGCTGCTTTTAGGCGATCAATATCTGGATCGTGGATAGCCCGTGCCTTGATCCAAGCGCGGTACGCTAACTGTTTTTTTACAATCAGATTAGCACATTCACGATTGAACCAGGGACGAGCTTTGCTCGGTTTGATGACCTCAGTGTACGGAATATAATACTCCATACCTAAACTGATTTCACCAACCACGGCAGAAACACTTTCCGACAGATCCCTGTTTTCAAAGCAGCGTGAGGCCCATGGGAATGGATGCGAAATAGTCTCTCATACCATCCCAGTCTGCTGACGCATAGTGCCAGAGTCGTCGCTTCACCTCTACGGGTCGTGGAGGGGCCAGACAGGGCACTGAAGCACATACCAAACAGTGATCGGAGGTACCCAGCGGGGCGCGCACCGAACAACTATACTGGGCTGGCTGATTCGTCAGCAGTAGGTCCAGCAAAGAGGACGCTTGACCTGAAACGTCGGGTATCCTGGTGGGCTGGAGTACCAATTGGGTCAGGTCGTGCGTGAGAGCGAATGCATGGGCAGTTCGTCCCGCATGGTCCGATCTGGGAGATCCCAGCCAGGTCTCATGGTGGGCATTGAAGTCTCCTAGACATACCAATTCGGCGTTCGGAAACCGCTCCTGCGCTTGATCTGCAGCCTGATTCAGGTGATCGAAGAGTCGAGTTGGCTCAAAGTTTCCGGTGTGGGATCGATAGAGGCACGCGTAAATCGAACTACGAGAGCCATGATTTACGTGTACCCAAAGGAGAGATAGGGAAGGGTCCTCTAGGCAGCGCAGACGACGGCAAAAAATATCCGTCCTGACGAAAACGCATACTCCGGCTTTTGCTAGGAACCTTTCTTCGAGCATATAGCCGGGGTAGTTAAGGTATGCAGTGTCGTCAGGACGGCGTATTTGTGTCTCCGTTAAGAAAAGCCGGCATGGCCGGGCGTGCCGTCTCAAGATGTTGGTGGACGGCATTGAGGTTTGAATTGAGTCCACGGATGTTAGCAAACTCCACCTCAAATAGAGAGTTGGTGGGGGAGGGAAGGGCCGCTGTTGAACTAAATACTTTTCTTTGTACTGCCATAAGGTTGAAGAGAAGGGAGGTGGAAAAAAAAGATGGCAGCGATTGTAGCAGTATGGAACAAGGTGCAGAGCTTTGTGTTGTCATTGAACTGTGTGATATGGCGGTAGCCGATCCACCGGACGGAAGGACCCCTGTACCCTCTCGGAAATGGTCGCCGGGTCCCACTGTCCGGTCACCAATCGGCACGACGAACCACTCCGGGATTATGCGCGGCCTGGTGGAGCAGTCTCCTTAGGTGGTTAGTCCAAGTTGGGCCCCTGTACTATGCCGCGGGCGGCCAGTGGCACCACCGTTTCTACAGGTCTCGCTGTCCGGCGGGTCGACTCACACCACTCACACAATGATTCCACGATAACTCTACTGGTCCCACATACACTGCAGCCGATGCCATCCTTGCATCTATTGGGCTTCCGGAACTCATCACTCACCGGACGAAACGCAGCAGTATCAATACTGCTACTTCACGCAGATTTTCTGTGAGAGGGTAGTACTTCCCCGGTCGAGCCAGCCCATTCACGCTGTTACCAGCGGGGCTCTACTACCTCAAAAAATTTCTTTATATTAAAAATTATGGTAATGTCTTCAATTGCAATAAAAAAACTTTTATAGTGAAATTTATTGTATTTGGTATTTTATTCTTTACTTAGCATAAAATTCTTTCAAATATTAAAGATGCCAGAACTAGTGAAAAACAAATAACGGTATGTTGGATAGACATAGAGAACGCTTTCGGGTCGGTACGACATAAACTGACGATGTTCGCGCTAAGGTGGTATAACTTTCCAACGTTAGTTAGTGACGTGATTTCGTATATTATTCAAAATTAAAATTTTCCATAATCACAAATGGAAATAATTCCAAACCACTAAATTACAACATAAGTTTATTTCAAGGTTGTTGTGTTTCTCCAATTATATTTAACATAGTCATCAATATTTCAATAGATATATTAATTAAAAACGAAAAGAAATAGGGTTGTCGGATTAAGTTCATATCTTTGTTTGAGTGCTCACCTGTCCACAGCAGTGACACAGGCTAGAATGATTATAGCGTTTATAACCACGTCCACTGGCACCATGTCTACTTCAGTGGTATCCTTACAATAGTTAGAATGTAGAACACCCAATGATAGAATTTTATTAAATTATGTTCGAAATAATATCAATTATGTCAAAATATATAAAATATAAAATTAATTATAATCCATCAATCCTGCAACTTCAGGTGTTCTGACCTATTATGTCATTGTCTGCCTTGATTTTTTATTAAATAATATGTACAATTTACATTCAATGACATTAAGTTAAATTATCAAAACGTACTTGGATTGAAACTTAGTTTCTTTACAAAACCTAATCAGCTCCGAAGTTGTATCTGGACTTACTTGTCTCGTGATTATAGTCATTAAATAATCTAAGAGAAGTTTGCGATATGTCAGCCCTCCGTTGGAGAGTGAAATTTTATTCATCTATTAAAAATTCATTGTACGACCCTTCCATTCCACTAATATCATGGTCAACTTTGACAAGAGAGACAAAGCTTCTTAGTATTCCATGAATTCCCCGTGCGGGTGCCGAGCCCATCGCGTTGCAAAAAGAGGAGCGCAAACAATTCCTGGGACTTGCGACCAAGGTGTAGGTTTAAGTGGCCCCTTTATTATGCGCAGACACGCTCACCTTCACTGTTCACGCTCCTCTCCCTACCTAACCAACAGCGTACAAATTAACTATAAATTTATTTCTGATCAATTCGTTATATAGTTCCTAACACTTGTTAAGCTTAATCGTATGATCTTTGGGTATGATGTTTCCCAGGGTACAGTAAGCTCCACAAGTATAACGCGCCGTAGTTGTTTTGAGTACAGGAATAAGTCCGGCCTAGATGACCAAACACAAATATCCCCGGGGATTTTTGTATTGCCTTTCATACGTATCCATCATGAGAGTCCAATCAAAATACCTCGTTCGAAAGGGTCGATCGTGTTAGGTAGATTCCCGTCGGTCGGATCGACAAAGAAAAACTAGCCAGCAGTATTCTACTTGTCATTACGAGTCTTATGACGGGTCACTCTGCATATATTGGGTGAGCGGGGAACCACCCATCACTCCTATCTCCTAAACGGGGGGTCGCATCAAAAAACTTTTCGGACAAAAAAGCTTCCTCTTTTAATTTGTTAATTTTCTAAGATTTTTCCGACGGTAAAATTTTGCTTCCTTCTGTGACTTTTTTCGGTTCTGAACTTTCAACCGCCCCAGCCCCCCAACCCCCCGACTGATTTCCCCCGTTCAAGAACTTAACCTTCATTTTGTCCTTAAGAATGTGTATGCCGAGTTTGAAAATCCTCCGTCAATATTTGCGACCTGTAGCGTGTCCCAAAGGTTTGCACTTTCACCTCCCCTCCCAGCCCCCCCTTTCACTTTTTCCAAAAAAACGAAATGCTACGTTTGTACTACTAATTTATCTTATCGACCTGTGAAGTCAGATTTCGCCTACGATGAATTTGGACTGATGGATCATATATACATATACCTATATATAGAGGTATACCCCTACTCTGGGGTCTGGGTCCCGTCATCGCATTGATTGCAATAGGTAGATTCATCTATGGAATCTACCTAAAAAACGCGCCCAAGATGGAATAAGGTTTTAGTTTAGATTTTTTGGACGAAGCTGCCTTTACGAACTCTACTGATTTTTTAGTGATTGTTATACCCTTCTGCGGTCTTGCTACAGAAAGACTTACCCCTTCTCGTACGATTTCCATTACTTTTTCGTTGCGACGCGAGTATTTACCTCTATTTAGAAGTACTCTACACTCTACTAGCAAGTGTTTCGCGGTTCCTAATGCCTCACCACAGATGTTGTAAGATTTTTCGGTGGCTTTGCCCCATCTTACTAAGTTACTTTGATCTGGGAGAGTCATTTGGAATGCATTAAGATAACATTTTAATAATGCTGGGGACCAATCATGAAGCAGGGTGCGCCATTTTAAAGCTAGTGGAATACAAAAATCTCCTATTGTTACCCATTCATTTTGTAATTCTAGGCTCATCGCGTGCAACCGAATAAAGGATTTTATTATTTCTATGTCTTGTTCTTTCCTACTTGATCCTAGCCCTGCTTTATTTGTTTCAGCACCTATAATAAATTGTTTATGGCATCGAAGTCGTGACTCCAGCTCTGTGGCAATTTTATCTTTTGAGAGAGATGTTACAGTATCATGATTCGATATTGAGATGATATGTCTTTCACTCTTAGGTTTAGGTAAGGTTATTAGGTTGAAAATAGTTAGAAAAATAAAAAATAATATAATTTGTATCAAGCAACATAAATTATAAAATTTGTTGAAAATATTCTGATGTTACGTAAAATCAGAAATAGTTAAACAAAAAATTCACTATTTTATAAAATAAGTACAAGTAGAATGAATACACCACAATTAACATCGCCACGTGGAGGTAATACAACCTGTAACAAAATAAAACAAAAAGTAATTAATATTTAATATGATTTCATAAATTGCCTAAAATATTTCATATTAAACTCTTAAACTATTCGATGACATATTTGTGTTTTCGGGGGTTTCAATTGAATGATATTAAATTTACTCTATTCTGACATTCTGTTTTTTTTCCTAAAGGAACCTCCTTTAGGAAAGATTTAGCTCTCAATAGAAGACTTAAATTTTGTTCTGCATTTATCGACATTTTCCCAAGGACGTCCTGCACACACAAATTATACTGAATTCCAGAGATGGGGTATTATGTATGTGTAGATGTAGTGTTTAATGTTTACTAAATGGAATAACTAAACCAAACTGTAAAGTATTAATTGGGCAGTGCTCCGCAAACTCCTTGACGGGCGGGAACAAAGTTCAACATGCGGCGTATACTCGCGACACTAATCGTATAGAAAACCAACTAAATCCGAAGACACGAGGCGTGAGAGTCCAAGATAAACCTCGCGACATACACTCGCGAAATAATTACACCCATACCTCGGTTTTGCGTCGTTTCGTTTTGTCTTTTTTTTTTAATTTACGTCGCTGCTTAATCAGTACTAATTTTCACTGTGCGTCGTTAGATTTTCGATGTTGCGTTGCTTTGGGTTCGAATATTATTATTTTTTTTTTATTTTTTTTTTTCTAAAAATGGCCAAACTTTTGTTTCTAATTGCGCCACGCCATCAAAACTCGAGGATTCCCTTTCTGACTAAAAATCAACGCAATTTTAATGCCGTTTTATTTTCACTTTGTTTTGCTAATTTTAGAGTTCAGTTTTAATTTCATAGTGTTGTGCTTTTTTTTAAAGAGAATTTAAATTACTATAAATTTTGACGTTGTTGTTTTTGGTTACAAAAAAAGGTAAATTTTTTCGAATTTATTGATATGCAGAGTTATATTATTTTTGTTTTTTTAATGTTTACTTTATTCAAATTTCTTTTTAAAAAGTAGGTTTTTCGTAAACCTGGAATCTATCTTCGATCTTTACATACTTTGCTATAGAAAATCTTAATTCATTTTGCGTTATTTCACTTTGCGTCGTGTTTTTTGGAACGTAATCACGACGCAAAGTGAGGTATGAGTGTTATAATATTTAAACTATCTGACGCTGCTAATATCGCAATAAAAAATGATCAAAAACGCAGTATCTCTGGGACGGCCAGAGGGATTTAACTACGGCGCGGGCGCCGAGTGACGGTGGAGAATATGAATTTATTCTCACCTACCCCACGATACGTCGCTCAGGTGCGAATACAAAACAGCCATCAACCGAAGAACAAAAAATGCTGAATGTCCAATATCATTAATATGCATATACAACTATGTCAGGAATAGCAAGTAGCCTTGGGGAACGTCAATGTTCATAAGATTATGATCTAGGTTATAATTTATTTGCATAAACCCGCGCAATTCTTCATACGAAGATAGCTTCGAGAAATGCGCGTAGAGACGTAGATACAAGATACACAATCAAAAAATTTCGCAATATCCAAACTAATTGACAGGCCTTACTTTTTATTGCTGTCCTCGTTGTATGAGTAACTCCAGAAAATCATTAGAATATAGACCATAACATAAGCCACATTGTGGGCCGATGGTATATAACTATTTATATACAGAGTACCCAGAGTGTTTTAACGATAACTATTGCATTCTCTATCTATTTAAATATATATAGTTATATAAATAAATATTTGTTAAAATGGCCAGAAGTAGGATTTCTTACCTGTTGTGCAACTTTTTTGCTTTAGGTAACGTGGATGGATCTTCCTTACAGTAAAACTCCCTCATGCCTTTTACATAATTCCTCATAAATTGGTCGGGAACGAGGTCCTAAAAACGTTTTTAAAATTAAAATATTATTGCAAGATTAAAATACACTTGTTTGGCTATTTGTCAATATACATTATCTTATAGTGTAACTGACAATAATTGCATGCCTCAAATTATTTTTCTTGTCGATAATTTTATTATAAGATATTTTTTTTGTACCATTAAAATGAAAACAGCTTATACATAATGGCAACTGTTAATCTTTGCCATTGAATATTTGCAACATAAAGGTGAGAAACGCAACTACAATAGTTATATTATGTTAATTAGTTATGTTATGTAATATAATAATGCTAATATTAAAGACTATTTTTCAGTGGCGGTAAAGTATTATCAACTTATAACTTTGTATTTTCCGGAGTTCTAGATATACATAGGCATTGTTGATTTCTTGTGCTCAAGTAGAGTATCTGCTCTATTACTTACAATAATAATAACTCTTACCTCAAAATTAGTGTAAAATATTTTATTATCTTCTGCAGTGATACATTGCGGCAGCGATCTGAAGTACTCGTTTTTGAAATACCAATTTTTATTACAATAATATTCTAAAAGTTCTAATCCCTTGTTCAAGCGTTTAAGGACACGGACCATACTGCAAATATTTAAAAATATATAACATTATAACATTTTAATCAGCATAAATGTCTTTGAATACATTTAAATTCACCTCATTCTCACCCTTGCAAATGTATAAAATATAATTTTACGTAAAATATTCTGAGCTTTATAATTATGAAATGTTATCTACTAATCTAAAAGGAAAGAGACTGAATGAGGAAGAGAACGAAGATTAACGGCTTTCTTGTTGTTGGACAAATCCATACTTACAATCGTTTTTGGCCAAAGACAAACAACAGTAAATCAATAAAATAGGCAGGTAACGTATGAACAAAGAAACTATCAAATTCATGTTCCCATTTATAATTTTTTGCTCTTCCCGCAGGATACCAGAGAGCGTATGAATACGGATATTCGGAATATAATTTTGACCCTGAAAACAAAAAATATATTAAAAATATACCTAAAACTGAAAAATAAATGATTTAGACCTAATTTCTTAATAGACAATGGCGTATAAGCTCAATAAACATATTATATTTTAATCAGATAAAAAATAGACATTAATTCTCTTATCATTCTTCAAATTTAGGTAACGGAATCGACTCGAGTGTTATCGCATATGTTTCCACCCTCAAAGAATTATCATTTTCGATTGATGGAAGCTGGTCATAACAAAGTTGGGGCTAACTATAAGAATGTTGGATGACTATTATAAACCATTGGCATCCGACATTTCTTGCTTATAGTCCACAAGATAAGTCGATACTAATATTTAATTAGGAACTATATCTGAAGACAATTAGATGATAGATAACAGATATGTATCATAGGGTTATCTGTGTAATTAATCGAAAAATTACTATGAAAGATTCAATATATTAATACAAATGTAATGTCGGTACACCCCTTAAACCAATGACTAGATAAAAAAAGCAAAAAGGATTTTATTGTTCTTGTATTAGGTTATCAGATAGTCAGACATTAAAGTGTGTTCCAATTGACATTTACTGCTTCAAACTTTTAATAACAATAGATATCTTACATTCCTCTTGTGCTTGTATCCATTTTATAGCTTTGAGTCCGTTTTGAGTTACGTTACAAACGCGAATATTTTTTGGCCTGAAAATAAAACATTTGTATACTTATATTAAATCTACTTACCAATAAAAAATTAATAATCTTATTTATAGAGAAAATCTATATTTAGCATTTGATAGTTTAAATATTTAAAGCTCAGAGGTTATTTTGAAAATTTATTGTTATGTTTGAATGCCCACCTTTCCACAGCAGTGACACAGGTTAAAATAATTACAGCATTTATAACCACGTCCACTGGTAATGCGTCTGATTCAATGGTATCCTTACAATACATAGAATGTAGAACACCTAAAGATAGGAAACTTATTAAGTCATGCTTCAAATTTTAAATAAAATTTTAAACACGACAAAACACAAACTCTGGAATTCCATGTCTGTCTCTATTATGTTTATTAAATTATAGTTAGAGTTAGTGACCTGAACGTACATATTTATATATCATGGGGTGCTAAAAAGAAATTTCATTGCATTTTTTTGATAATTATGTTACAGAATACTTCCTTTTAATGTTCGATTACAATGGAAAATCATCAATTAAGCAGGAATTAAAAGGACATGAATAATATTCGTGATTTTTTTTTATTTTCATGGCTATGATACTCGAATTTCTCTACAGTGGTCTGGATTAGCCTTAAATCAGGATCTTAACAAAGAATTTGTTATTATTTTTAATTTACCCCTATACAGTTTGTGATTATTTGTTACTATTTTCAATTTACCCACACACATTTTGTGATTTTTTGTTTTTATTTTTAATTTACCCACAAACAGTTTGTGATTATTTTTTATTATTTTCTATTTACTTACATACGTATAACGTATGTAACGTATGTAACGTAAGTAACGTGTGTTCCTAGAGTAAAGAAAGCAACAAACGAGTAAAGTTACGTATATGGGAATGATGTTTAAGGTTAATAATGCTATCTTGCAAACCTATCAACGGTAGCGGAGCATATTTGAGACTCAAACAAAGACATGGTTTATACGTGAAGATATCGTCACCACCCGGATAGGCTAGGCCTAGAAACTTGAAATCTGGATACAATTCATCAAATATCGGAACGTGAACAGCCCATTTTTTTAAACCAAAAAAAAATTGTATATTTGAAAAGAATTTAAGGAATCTAGAATATCAATTTAGGAGAATTATGAGAATTAATTATATGAATTAATTATATTATATCATCGATGATAGGATAGGTGATCACCACAGCCAACAAACTCTTGCAACATAGGGGAAATCGCAAAAGCTTTGACGGCCTGTGAGGAGGAAGTATCATCTTTTTCTGAAAGTACCCTGTTGTATCGATCTGGAAACACCACCGTAAGAAAGTTCATTACACATCTTTGTGGTAGAAGAAAGGTTCTTGAAAATCGCATAATAGACTATCGCCACGCATCCAGTTGGTGAGGAAGATACCTGCAGATGGTGACGTGCGATAATAGAAATAAAAGAGAAGTATCTGATGATATAGCTCTTTGAAACACCCACGTTGTAAATCCAATAGATGACATATAAAAAACGGATGGTGTGATGGTGGGATGATCCGGATCAAAGATGAGAACAGGACTCCATATGTGGTCCTTGGTCATTATAGAGCTCCAATTTTTGATCTAGCTTGGCAGGCCAATTTCATTGAGGTCAACTTGGTCTTGCCTTCTAGTTTCTAAATCGAAATGTCGATTCCTAGTATTCTAATAATTAGCGTGGCGTCGAGGTAGGTGCTTTTGATGACTGACGACACGACAAATAAGGTTCTTTAGTATTTGCAAACTTGGGTCTTTTGGACATTAATCTGAAAGAGATTCCGTTTACCCCATTCTGAGATGATTCTAAAAGTAGTCTCTATAGCATCTATAGGTCTCTATACATCCAAGGAAAATAGAGACTGTCGTATATTTCCTTTTCTCAATAAATAATTCCGGCATGGAACTCTGACACCACGGAATGATAGACGATGTGTTTTCTTTCATCAATAAAGGTTGGGATTGAGGCAAAAAGATGCCGTATGGATCAGAGCGTCTTTCCCCATGTGCAATGGCGGTAGAGTCGTCTGACAAAAGTTTCCGACAGTGGCGTTCAAAAGCGTTAATTTTATTTTAATTAGTGATAATGGCAGTTAAATATAGAGATTCAATTTATTTATGGATTCCTTCCTCGGGTTCGAAACGAATAGGCGCAAAATTTAGAAACAACGGACGCTTTCTTTTTAAAGTTAAGGTTTCTTACTCATTCATAGCATATAAATTTTATTTCAGTATTGTTATTTTTACATATTTTTTAGGTCTAGGTGATTTACAATATATGAGATATCAAATTAAGGTCATGTGTTGGAGAGTCAAAGTTAGTGTGATAGAATACCTCTAGAACCAGCGTATAAAACACCACCAGTCCCGTTGATGTTATCCACCCAACCTGGCATTGGTTCCTTCCAAGTCGGTAAAACTAAATAAAAAATATATCATTTACATCCTTATAGAAAACTATTCTTAAATAAAGAAAATTAAAGTTCTCTAAAGGTATTTAAATTTGGAAAATGTAATGATAAAAGCTAAAATGCAGATAAAATCATTTTTTTTTCAAATTCAAACGTTTAGAACAGAACAGTGTATTAAAAAAGTATATCAATTAATTTGTTACAGAAATTGTCTGTTGTTCTGAAATAAAAACACAATACTGTATATCCTTTTATAGCTATAATTGCTATAATATTAAAGTTACCTCACTCAATCACTCATGAGAGTCTTGTTTGATGTAAAAAAGGAATATATCACAACATAAATATATTCCAATTACTATAGATATGGTAATTATAATAGGTTTTAAATAATATTTAATTTTATGTTATGTGCTTGTTTTTGTTTATTCACTTTGTAAGACTTAACATATAATAAATAAAGAATAACTTACCTATCGAAGGTCTAGCGATGGCAATCGGAAATTTCGCATCATAATTCGCTATCAGCTGTTCGGTGAGGCACTTTGTGTATCCGTATGTGTTTGTTATTGGTTTCATTAGCCTGAAATTTACATATAATGTGAAATCTATTTAATTAATGGTAGTAACGGTTTTATAACGAAAAATGGAAGATTTATTTGTTTGTTTTTTTATTTATTTATGTACCAGGAAAAGATACAATTGACAATCTATATAAAATCAAATTTATACAAAGGATGACTTATCTCTTAAATGAGATCTCTACCCGTCATTATTGGAGAAAATATCCTGATATTTGCGGTATAGGTAAACTGAATCACGGGAAAAAAATAGAAATACATATACATATATATATATATATATATATATATATATATATATATATGTATATGTTTTTCTTTAAAATTTCTTGAGGTGCTGCACTATAACACTATAACTCTGGACGCATTACCTCCTCACTTGTAAAGACTGCCCCACTATTTCTTCCTTTAAGTTTAGACTGAAGAATTACTTCCTCTCCCTTTAAGATGTCTTGGGTATATATATTATATTTATGTACATTTAAGTAATATATTTATTTATATACTTCAAAATAAATGTGTATATATATAATTTGTATGTATTTAATATATATTTAAATATCTTTTTAATATATATATAGCAGTCTGGCAATTGTCTAGGTGGACATAATTGAAAGAGATCTTGCAAGTAAGAAAGAGAAGATTTTTTAAGAACTTTATAGAGAAGTATTTATACATGCACATTCCGGCGGAAGCGGATAGGGAGCCACTTCAACTCACGGCGATATTCCGAAATGTAGTCAAATTTATGCAAGCCGTAGGACGAAACGGATGCTTTAATCCTGAAGTCGATCTATTTTGCCAAATGATTCCTTAGTCAGTTCAGTCAGTCCAACCAGTTATTTAATCTCGAGAAGAAATGCTCAAGAGAAGAAAAAAATCTAGCAACATTGAAGGTCACTTCTTTGTTTGTGGCTGGTTTTAATTTAATTTAATATATAATACCTAAAGAACCAATTAGAGACAACCCTATATTATAATAGGTGAGGCGCCTATATATAAAGGCGCCGCATCAATTACCTATTATAATATATTTGTACAAATATGTTGTAGATTTAATTATAGATCTCTCACGAGCTGCAGCCTTTTTCTTACTTTATTTTACTAACTTCAATTATGATCTCGTAAAAACAATTATATTTTTATAAAATATCCCGCTTATTAGGACAAAAATATATAAATCTTACTCTTTCTGAGCAGCCTTAAGCGTGTCGTCGTTCATCCACTGGATAGCTTTTATCACATCATTGGGATCATGAGCTGATGGATACAGTTTCTCCTCCAAAACTTCCACTTCGTCGTGGCAGAACGATGTGGATATATGGACGAATACCTTCGGTTGAATTTATTATTAATATTATTTATAAAAAAATATGCATAACGGATTGTATTTAGAAAAAAAATGATTTAAGGTTAATTAAAAATAAGTGGAGTATAACATTTTGTATGATCTTTCTATTAATCTACATTCTTTAAGTAGTTTTCATGCGCTAATTTATAAACATATAAACTGAACAATTCTTTAACTTATTATTTTACTTCTGTGTTTTGCATTGCTTTATTTTCAAAAAGTATAGGATGTAGAGAATTTGCCATGTTACTGCACTAATATATGTACACGTCAATGTACAATATAAACGACTTCGTCATATATATTTGCTGACACAATTTCTAAATCGATAAAAAAAAAATTAAAACATACTTCTGATGACACAAGCTATTTTATGACTATAAAATAGATATATATATATATATTTATCATCCACAAGGATGTGTTTAAAAACAAAAACATATTATTTAAATTATGTATTTACGAGTAGCATTTTTTTATCTAAAGTTTATTACCTCCAGTTTTCTCACAGTGCTTGCAAACTGTAGTACTTTCTGCGTACCCATTGTGTTAAACTTGACAGCATCTTTTAAAGGTAAATCAAAACTGAAATAAAAATATATGCTAATTAATTAATAGACAAATTATTATATTATTTCTTGAATTGTGAAAATAGATCTCTATTATCGTTATTTACTCATAGTGAAAATGAAATGAATTAATTAAATATTTTCCCATTAAGTTTTATTCAATGAGGAATGATCTTGAGACTGCTTAAAATATCAATAAAATAGAATGCTTCGTACCAACCAGACTTTATTTACATGTATTTTAAACTTATAATTAATACAAACAAACACACACAACTTATTTTTCTTTCACGTATTTGTATATTCATTACATACGAGTACATACCGGACACAAGCAGCATTATTGATGATGATTTGACATTCCATCTGCAGTTCTTCCAAATCCTGGATGGACATACCCAGATCTTCTTCTAATATGTCTCCAGATATAAGACGAAGTTTTTTGAATGAATTTGGATTTTTTTGTAAAAGTATTTCGAAGACCTGAAATTATTTTAACACACTATTTTCATTCTATAGTTTTTATTATCAGTTTTACTGTCATAAATAGGGAAAATGTAACTAGAAAATATATAATAACTATGGTAAAAGGCAGAGATAAGACTTTTCTAGCTTTTTCATCAATCTGTATCTAAAATTCCATACAAACTTAATCAATGCTTTTGTTTAATAGATGATCCAACCTCCGAACCTCAGTTGCAAGATTCGAATGTATTGTATGTATATACAAACCGTTAAGTTAAACAAACTGAATTTATGATGCCTTTTTCATTTCATCACGGTCTGTTAAATTGTTGGGTGACTTTAAAAATATGTCGTACTCACCCTACTACTCATAAACTTATTTAGCCTCTGTTCAGCCGTCTGTCCATTCTTCTTTCGGACCAACAGATAAATGACCTTTAGATCTGGACAGGAACGAAGTAACTTCTCAACAAGGACTTTGCCCATGAACCCAGTGGCTCCGGTAATGAAGATGGATTTGTTGGCATAATAGTTAACCACGTTAATCATTTTGACACAATCTGGTAGAAATTAACATAAATGTGAATCATAATTCTTGCAAAAATTACACCATCGTCCATACAACTAAAAAAATGGACAACATTTTTTAAACCTTAAATAATATTAAACCATTGAGTTAATTATTTCAAAGTTCAAAGTTATTAGGATATAATGTTCCTTAATCTGAATAATATACCGGTATATTACTCCGATATTCGGACGCCAGATGAAAGGCTTTCCTAAATCTGATGCATTGTTCTAAACCAAGCTTCCGATAATATTACAACACGACAACCACCTTTGGATGGTTACATAAACTAACTCATCACAGAAATACAATCCAAGACAAAATCCAGTTTAAAAAAGTATATGTAATTTTGAAAGTCAATTATATGTTTGATGAACTATAAAAAATGATGTTCTTCAGGAGCATAATAAAATATGGCTAATACCGAACTTTAAAAGCAATTAGATAAGCTAAAAAACACGGAAATTAATTAAAATTCTTTTGTCTATAAATGTAATTCCTATTGTTGACGTCAATGTAATTTTATATAAATGACTTTCTTATGTAAATATAGTCAGTAAAGCGTGTTGTAAATGTTTATATTAAATATATAGTTTGTCGCGACTACTGAGTTATGTTCTTTTTGCATGGCATTAAGGAGTCGGCCTTGCCGATAGTAAGGGGAGAGGTAGAGAATGGAATAGATTTGAGTATCTGATTCTCTCAATTATAGTATAAAACATATCAGTAACTATATCAGCTGCGTCCGTCAATTTTCTATTTAGAAGATATTAACAATTTAGAAGATATCAACCTCGATCGAGAGAGACCTCGTCGCCTGGTTGTTTCCGTCTCATTACTGGTTGGACATATTACGGATGTAATCAAATTTTCAAGATTTACTGGTGCTAGTAATTAAGTTTGCTCTCTTCCTACATCCAAAATCATAAATAACATATCATTACTTAGAATTTATAATTTTTCAAATAATTACAATAAGACTTAAAAATTAAAAACGTGAAAATTAGATAATTTTCTTTTTAGAGATTAATTATTATTGCATATGTGGTGACAAAAATGTATAAGATTAAAAATTTTCTCAAAATCCTTCGAATATATAAAGGATCAGACAGATAAAGAGACAAACAGACCACAATTTAAAAACCGATAGTTTTTAGTTTGTTATTTAGAGAACTCCTAACATTTTTTCTTCTAAAACATATTGCATCGATTGATTGAATTATGAGCTTATGGTGTCATTTGGTTCCGTATAAATAATATAGGGAAACAGTCTATAATGTGCTTTGAAGCTGAAGACATACATTCTTGATCCTTATTATAAATCTGCCCAGAAACCTTATGATGTGATCTTAATAGGAAAAGAACGCTACAAGACGGTAGTCTATAAATTAAATAATACAGATATATGCAAAAGAAATCAAAATACCTCGTTCGACAGGGTCGATCGTGTTAGGTAGATTCCCGTCACGCGATTCTCGATATGCAATATGCGAAGGTAACAATGATTAGAATGAATGATTTACTTTAGTTGTGGGGGGGGAGGGGGTCGGATCGACAAAGAAAAACTAACCAGCAGTATTCTACTGGTCATTACGAGTCTTATGACGGATCACTCGGCATATATTGGGTGAGGGGGGAACCACCCACCACCCTTATCTCCTAAGCGGGGGGTAGCATCAAAAAACTTTTCGGACAAAAAAGTTTCCCCTTTTAATTTGTTAATTTTCTAAGATTTTTCCGACACGAAAATTTTGCCTTCTTCTGTGACTTTTTTAGGTTTTTAACTTTCAACTCCCGCAGCCCCCCAACTCCCCGACCGATTTCCTCCGTTCAAGAACTTAACCTTCATTTTGTCCTTTAGAATGTGTATACCGAGTTTAAAAATCCTCCGTCAATATTTGCGACCTGTCCCAAAGGTTTGCACTTTCACCCCCCCTCTCAGTCCGCCCTTACACTTTTTCCAAAAAAACGAGATGCTACGTTTGTCCTACTAATTTATCCTATCGACCTGTAAAGTCAGATTTCGCCTACGATGAATTTGGGCTGATGGATCATATATACATATATATATATATATCGGGATGTATAATTTTTTTTTGACGGATTCTCAATCTCCAGTTCATAAACGGCTTAGCGGCTCTGCTCTGGGGTCTGGGTCCCGTCATCGTATCGATTGCAATAGGTAGATTCATCTATGGAATCTACCTAAAAATCAAAGAGAAAACTCTCTTTGATTTTTTTATGAACTTAACTTTTCATCAACTTAAAATAATCAAATCAGATCAATCGCTTAAAGAATAAATAAGCAAGGTAAGTCAATTTATCGAATACTACCAGCAATAAAATGTTGATGCCGGCACAAGACTAGAAGTCATCAACAACTGGACATCCGGCACCCTTACTTATATTAAATATTTATGTACCTTTAATGCATCGACTCATAACGAAATAGCTTTCGAATGCATTATATGGTTTTTTCTAGATGCAAAACGAAATAAACTTAAAATAGATGTTTCTAGGTATGCTAGTGCAAAAAAATATAAATTGTAAGAAAATAAACGGAGGAAGGTAGAAGTTGGTGAAGAAATTATAAAGTGAGTGAGCTAGTAAAAAAAATTAAAAGAGAACAAATTCTATTCTATGAATAAATTCAAAGAGGATAAGTTTTTATTGTACTAATAAGGAGTTAAAAATTTGTAATAACTAGTGTATTTGAACTTGACTTAAACTTTGAACAGTCGGGTTTTAAATTTATTCTTACTTCCATTACTTTGCAGAAGTATTTAGCACTTGCTTAAATAAAATTTTCATGGTATCTAAAATCCACAAAATAATATATAGATATATAAATATTAGAAATGATAAAATAATTGGAAATTCAGAAAATTAATAAAATTACAAATATCCACAGCCCTAAAACTATTTGTCTTTTCCATAAAATCCTACAAAATTACACCTGTTCATGTAAAATAGAAAGTTTAATATACTATTTCATAGATATAATACACGTTCATATAACTAGAGATTATCTATTTAAATAAAAATAAATGGCAATTTTTAAAAAATTATTATTTTATTCGTTATTGTAAGAATAAAAATGTTATTTTTGAAAATGCTATGTGTAAATTTGATGTATTTAATATATTAGTATATCACAGGGCAAATATTTTTTTTTATGTAAAGTTAAAAGACACTTACATAATACACGATTCCAAACGTTCCAAAACAGGAATAATCAATGATTTCGTTTGGTATCGAGTATGTTGAAACTAAATTAAAAGTGACATTACTTTACATAATTAAACTGCAGTCATATTAAAAGCAAAAATATACGAAAGCTATAATTTTATAAGTTTTGTATCATTCGTTTTTGTATCATTAATAAAAAAATATATAATAAAGTAAAGTTTTATTGAACGAAGCGAACGAAGTGAGCGCAGCGTTTTACTGGAGACTTTTTACATTCTTTGGCTCGAAAAACTCGACGGAAAATTATGAAACTTTGCAATCAAAAAGACACATGTTAGTTGATGGTTTAAAAAAAATTGAAAAATGTCCTCAAAAAATGTTTTTTTTTTTAAATATCGTGTCAAAAAACTGATATCCTTTTGAAGTCAATGGGAAACGATGAGTCAATACACTGGGCTCGCTTCGCTCAATATGCAAACGGCAACCGAGATTTCGCGAGCGCAGCGAGTCGAAATTGAGGGTTTTTTGGCGCCCCTAGTATATGTAATAATATATATACTTCTAACAAGAAAACATTCTACTCTTATATCTTATCTACATATAATGCCACCAAAACCACAACGTGTAAAGAAATTTCAAGTGTCGGAACATTTTGAAAAATTATGAAATCCTATCTAAACCAAGTCTAATATACCTATCTATGGCAGCAGCTATCCACTATTTATTGTAACATATCATTATTACCTATTTTAAATCTTAATAAATGGAATGACTTGGCAAACGCACGCGCCGTACTCTAGGGTTCCCCTTCAAGTACTTCATATTTTCAATTTAAATATATCACCAGATAGTGCTCATAAAACCGAATAACTTATGCTATGGCGGCATTTCCGTATCTTTGATAGTTTACCTATGATATAATGTTCCACATCAGGTACTCCACCTCTTCGATTTTCAAAGTTTTCCTTTGTGTAGACACTAAGAGCTAATTATATACTAAATTTCACCTCTAACGAGTTAGGTTAACGAGTAGTATATCTTTTATTTCTGTAACAGTCAATGAATAAGTGAAAAAATAAAATATTTACTTGCAATAATTCCTAAACTGCCGGTTGAAATAAAATGTATTTGGGAAAAATACCTTAATATATAACATGCATTCGGTAATTAAAAATTTGAACTTTCTATATTATTATAAAGAAGTTACAAAGTTGCGACCGGTAGAGATAGTACAACCGTGCGTTTCTGGAGTATTTGGGGGGACGGGGGTATGCCCTCGGATTCATTATATTATGAAATATTTATCCAATTTTACCTCAGGTTATCTGAAACGGTTATTTTAACTTCATATTAAAATACTTATTATTTTAATAGCTTGTAATCGCTTGTAATCGCAATCAGTACAGATTGAACCTAATCCTAAGTATAAGACAAATATATAAGAATAATTAAAATTAACAGAGGCCATTTTAATTCGAGGTCGAAGTATTTTTTTTATTTTAAATAGACATACATTGAATACTGATCAACCATCACAATCTAGTTGTACGGTTCAAAGAATACGTCCAGGACAATAAAATTCTTTTAGTTTATTTATAATTAATATATTGTATATATATTTTTTATATAATTGATTATTCTTTAATAATTGATATTTGAGAAATTACAATTCAAGTAAGGGTTACTACCAAACCAAGAATAACTAACCAAGCTACAGCTAGTCCTATGATACTCTCCTATTTCAAGGGATTAAAGCTTTCTAACAGCCAATACTGTCACGTTCCTCAAATATTTTACAGCTTCTAAAACATTTGAATATCTCTTAGATTCTAAATAAATATTCCCAAACGTAAATTACAATCATATATTCAGTTTTTAGTGACTTATTTTGAGATGTTCTTAAGAACCACACCAACAGTAAAATATTCGTAAACTGCAACGCAACTCAACATTCTTTATCTTGGAACTGAATTGTCAAATAGATTTAGGCAGCCACCAAATCTATGAGTGATCGCGAGATCTCCTAAATATTATAATTTTTTATCTTATTATCATTATATAATTTTCCTTCTGAGAGAATCTGAGAAATGACTTCGGCGAGTAGCAAAAATGTTTCTTTCATTAAATTTTAAAAAATCGTGTTAAGTTTCATGAGTCGGTTATGTCGGTAGGGTTGTATAATAATTATCTAAAATGAAAATAGTAAAGCAATAAATCAATTTAGATAGGTATATAAATTATGTATGGAAATCCAAAATAATTGAAGTTAAATGGTGAATCGAATTGAATTTACATTTACATAAATTTTTTGCACTATTTTTAAACCGCTATTTAAGGTTTTTAAAGTGGTTTTTCATATTTAAAATAATTTCATTTAATTCAGAACATGCACTGTGGGTGCTTCCATATTGTCCTTTTTCTTTTATATTATTTGAATACAGTAAATGAAAACAGAATTCAATTTGTTTAAGTACACCGCTATGTAAATGTAACTAAGCGACACTTTTCAATCTACAACAATCCAATCATGAACATTACTTTTTCTATAAATAGCATAAAATTCTTTCAAATATTAAATGTTATGAAATATAAACATGAATTGTATTAGTTAGTCAATAGTTAATTGTTACTTGTATTGGTTAGTCTTTCTGTAACAAGAGCGCAGAGGGGTATAACAACCACCAAAATATCGGTAGAGTTCGTAAAGGCAGGTTCGTTCAAAAAGTCTAAACTATAACCTTATTCAAAGATCATACATTTAAGCTTAACAAGTATTACGAACTATGTAACGAACTGATCAGGAATAAATTTATAGTTAATTTGTACGCTGTAGAAGTAGGAGCGAGATGTATAACAGCAAAATCTCTTTACAACTTACTTAAGGATCTCGGAATTTCTAGAACGATCATCAGTTCATTTCTAGAACGTATTTCAAAGGCGACTTTAGTAGGTTTTTTGATATTTGGTTAGTTAGGGAGAGGAGCGTGAACAGTGAAGGTGAGCGTGTATACGCATAGTAAAGGGGCTCCTTAAACCTACACCTTGGTCGCTAGTCCCAGGCATTGTTTGCGCTCTTCTTCTTGCAACGCGATGGGCCCGGCACCGGCGCGGTAAATCCATGGAATGCTAAGAACCTTCGTCTCAAGAAAAATACTATTCTCTTGCATTTAAACTCATTTATGGAATGTAAAACATAATTATTTATCAGAACAACGCTGCATATAATTAAAATTTAACACAAAGAAATATAAATAGTAATTAAAAATTAAGCGATGTACACAATTGACTTCTTATATAAGTATATCTTCAAATTCCTTGAATTTTATTTGAGTATTCATTTAAATTAGAGATATACTAGAATTTGAGTCGCTGTTAGTTGAGTGACATTTCAGTAGCGTTTCAGTGTTCGGCCGTGAGTGGCATCTTTTTTTAAATAAAACTTAATTTAAGTATATCACAATATTTCTATATATATATATATATATAGTAATTAAAAATTAGAACACTTGTTAGTTAAAAATGGATAGAAAAATAAAAAACAAACAAAGAATACAATAAATCATTTATCAATAAACATCAATTATAATATTTCTTATAATTTTTCTGGTGTTACGTGATATAAGATATAATTAAACAAAAAACATCACTATTTTATAAAATAAGTACAAATAGAATGAATACACCACAATTAACATCGCCACGTGGAGATAATACAACCTGTAACAAAAAGTTATTAACATTTAGTATCAATTCTTAATTTTTCTCCATTTTCTATATGAGAATACGTATACATTAATACAAACTAATATATTCAGTAATTAGACCATTAGGTATGTATTATCTAGTGGTCTAACTACATATAATGAGATAAATGAAAAAACATGCTGCTTATTTATATGAAAAGCACGTCACGTGGTAGAAAGATGATAATAGTTACCCACGCTATTTTGCAATATCAGACGATGCATAAGAGCGTGCTGGTTTATGAGAAGAATATAGACGTTCTTTTTAAAGATGCCCATGTTATACAAATTTCAAAAACCCGCAGAAGGATTTTCATATCTTGGTAGTCCATTGTAGAAAGATTCTTAATACTTTGTTAAAGAATGTCTCACATTTAGATGATGGGGATAGCATTGAAGGCAGTAGCCTTTCCGAAGATAAAAAATGCTGAGAATATCCAATATATCATTAACATGCATATAGAACTGTGTCGGGGATAGCACGCAGCCTTGGGAAACGTAAGTGGTCATGGAATTAGGGCTTGAGTACAATCCATCAAGAACTGCCTGCATAATCTGTTCATAAGAAGAAAGCTTCAAGAGAAGCACCTGGTGTCGATATACATGATACACAATCGATAACTTTCGCAATATCCAGGCTAATTGACAGGTTCTTTTATAGCTGCCGCTCATTGGTGTGTTAGTTACACCAGAGTATCATTGGCATATCTGCGATGACAAAAGGCGTATTGGCGGTCGGTGGTCTTTAACTAGATACAGAGTAGCCACAAAGCTTTAACGATATCTAATGCATTCTCTGTCTAATTTAATATATGTAGTTTTATAAATAAATATTTGTTAAGGCTAGGAGTAGAATTTCTTACCTCTTAAGAACCTTTTTTGCTCTAGGTATCGTGGACGGATCTTCCTTACAGCAGAATTCCCTCATGCCTTTCACATAATTCTTCATGTATTCCTCTGGAATGAGGGCCTAAAAACATTTTTAAATTAAATTATATTGCCAGAAAATACACTTGTTTATAAATTTGTTATATTCTTTTTTACTTTTTGGTACCTTTAAAATGAAAACATCGTATTCATAATGGCAACTGCTAATCTTTGTCATTTAACATTTGCAATATAGTAGGTGTTGCAAATGTAAAGCAAAGGTGAGAAACGTAACAGCAATAGTTATGTTATGTTAATTAGTTAAGTTATACTAAATATATAAATACTATATAAAAACTGTTTTTTAATAACGGTGAAGTTCTCCCAAGTTTTTCTTAGTTCTAGATATAAAAAAAGCATTGGTGATCTCTTGTACTCAAGAAGAATATCGCCTAAGTAAGTAAGCAATCATAATAACTCTTACCTCAAAGTTAGTGAAAAATATTTCATTGTCCTTTGCACTGATACATTGCGGCAGCGATCTGAAGTATTCGTTTTTGAAAACCCAACTTCTATTACAATAATAACTTAAAAGCTCTAATCCATTGTTCAAGCGTTTCAGGACACGGAGCATACTGAAATATCAACAAAGAATAAAAAATTATAACATTTAAATTAATTAAACATTCAAACGTACAGAAATTAATGTTATTCTCACTCTTGCAACTGTCTAAACTATAAATTTAGGTGAAATGTCCTGAGCTTTATGATTATCTCAAAAGAAATGATATAAAACATTATCTGCTAATCTAAAAGAAAGGAGACTGAAAAAGGAAAACAACGAGGTGTGCTCCAAGATTTTTGTGATTGGGCAAATATATACTTACAACCTTTTTTGGCCAAATATAAACAACAATAAATCAATAAAATAGGCAGGTAATGTGTGAACAAAGAAACTATCAAAATCATGTTCCAATTTATAATTTTTTGCCTTCGACGCAGGATACCAGAGAGAGTAGGAAAACGGATATTCTGGATAGAAACGGTTATCTGAAAATAAAAACATATTTAAAATGTATCTAAAACTAACAAAATAAGGGTTGGCGTATAGGCTCTATACATATTATATTTTAATCAGATAAAGAGCTAAATCGTCTCATACGGACATTATTTCACTAATCATTCTCCGAATGTGGACTCCAGTATTATTCCAAACTTCATTATTGCGTCATTTCTACCCTCAAAAAAGTGAGGTTGACGGAACCCAGTTATAGCATAGTTGCGGCTAGCTATAAGACTGACAACGGGAGTATTATACACTGCTGGCATCCTTAAAACCTTCCTTATATCAACGAAGAGATGATAAAGACCGTTAAAACAATTTTGTTCCTTTTGTGTTAGGTTATTATACAATCAGACAGGAAGACCTGTGTTCTAGTTTACATTTATTATGTCAAACTTTTAATAATATGATATCTTACACATCTTTGCTGCTTCCACCCACGTTATAGCGTTTTCGCCGTTTTGAGTTATGTTACAAACGCGGATATTTTTTGGTCTAAAAATAAAACACTTTATATTAAATATGCTTTCTAATACATTTTTAATAAGCTATACTTGTTTTTGAAGATTTTAAAACCCACTGATCAATAAAACTGTTAGTAAAAGAAATATATTTTTCATTTGGTAATTTAAATATTTAGAAAGCTCAGGGGTTCTTTTAAAAATGATATTTGATGATTTTTGAATGCTCACCTTTCCACAGCAGTGACACAGGCTAGAATGACAATAGCGTTTATAACCACGTCTGCTGGTAACGTGTCTACTTCAATGGAATCTTTGCAATACATAGAATGTAGAATACCTAATGATAGATATTTAATTAAATTAGGCTTCAAATAATTGAAATATAAAAATCATCAATACGACAAAACATAAACAAAATATTTAAATAAGACTTTTCCATTACACTAAAAATACACTTTTCATTGATTTCAGGTGTAATAGAGTTTTGTGGTGTGTAGTGGTGGTGGTGTAAAATGAAACGCGAACCTTTCCCTGCTGTGGAATGATCTTGTTAAGATTGAAATTCACATTGTGACTTGTATTTTGACTTTAGCGATTGGTTTGGTAAATATAAAGAGATTCAGTTTATTTATGGAATTCATTAAATCACAACACAACAGATTTAAGGCATTTGAGTAAAACATACAATTCGATTTCTTCTGCGAGTTCAAAACTAACAAGCGTAAAGCTTAGAAACGATAGATGCGTTTTTAGGTTAACATTCCTGTATCGAGAATAGAATAAAATAGTCATTTCTTGGTCATTATTATTGGAAGTAAAGTAGCTGTCCACATTTTAAACTAACTTTGAGTACTTGCCTAATTTTACATATCTGGCTAGTATTGTTAAGTGTTACCTTATTAGATAAAAATATAATGGTTACCAAATCGCGACACAGAATCTCATTCAATTATCAGGTATAAAAAGATGCTTTAGTATGTAATATGATTCAAGTTCTCTTCATGATTTCAATAAAATATAAATTTTATTACAGAATGTCATTTTTACTTAAGAGTTCTGGGCTCGGTGATTTGCAATATACATAAGTGACACATACATATATAATATATCAAATTAAGATCATATGTGTGAGAGTCAAAGTTAGTAAGATAGGATACCTCTACAGCCAGCGTATATAACACCACCAGGTCCGTTGATGTTGTCCACCCAACCTGGCATCGGATCCTTCCAAGTCGGTAGAACTAAATAAAAAATAAATAATTAAAATCCCTATAGAATATTATTAAATAAATAAATTAAGTCCTCTAAAAGTATTTAGTAACAGTCCCTTTTATTACTTTTTCTCCTGGAAAATATAATGACAAATAATCTTACGTACCAATATTTTTTTTTATATTCAAACTTTTCAAAGACATAAAATTTTATTATATTAAATAAATATAAGTATATATGTATGATAATTTGTTACAAATAGTGGAACATCTCTCTAAAATAGGTATTTCCTTTCATAGCTACAATTACTGCATTAAAAAGATTACCTAGCCACTCATGACTCTTATTTGATGAAAAAGAAGAAATATATCATAACATAAGTATATTCCAATTGCTATATATATGGTAATTATAACAGATCTTAATTAATACTTAATTTTATGTTATGAGCTTGTTTTGATTATTCACTTTATAGGATTTAAGTTAAGTTGATATTTATTTTAATCCTGTTATATCAATATTTTATAAATATAAAGTGCAGTAAATCAAGAATATCTTATTATATTTCTATCGTAAGAAGATTAAAGAATCTCGATGAAATGAGTTTCTGATAATAATTAATTGTTAGCTAATTAAAGGAAGTTAAGGTGTTTTGAAACTAGCACAATCCTTAAATGTTTAAATATAAAATGTATTAAATCTACAATATCTTACCGATCGAAGGTCTAGCAATGGCAATCGGAAATTTCGCATCATAATTGGCTATCAGCTGCTCGGTGAGGCACTTTGAGTATACGTATGTGTTTAACAATGGTTTAATTAGCCTGAAATTTACATATAATGTGAAATTAATGAAATAGTGAAAACGGTTATATAAAAGAAGGAAAAAAAATTAAGAGATTACAAAATTTGTGGCAAATTGTGAACATTTCAGCGAAGGCTATCGTCAGATTTCTGCAATCCCTAAATAAAATAATATCAAAATTTGGAAATTGATCGATCTTATCCAGCAATTTAAGACGTATCTAAGTAGCAGAAGAAACCGTGGTAGCATTACTTTACTTTATAAAAAAAATAAAATTTTACAACCATCTGAAAAAGTAAAGATAGTAGCGAACTCTTCTTTATCAAAATACACTGCCCAAGAGGCATCCCTATCTACTGAGACACCCGGCGGTAGATAGTTTGCAGCTGAACTACGGGTCAGCTGCTAAGATCAGGGTACTACGGGACCCCGGTACCTAAGCCCTCCGGCAGCGATGCATGCGCTTGCGCGTGTAAACTGCCGGGTTACCGGTTTTGGTGTTGGATTCGTAGTGGTAATGTGGTTAGCTGTAGAGATTCGGCGCTGTTCGTCTGGGTTCCCACAGTTGTCGGGGGCTCGCTGGTCTCGTGCGCAGCGAGAAGTAATTGACCTGCCTAAGGCGAAGGGCTGCTGCGGTCTTTTTCTTCGGGGCTTGGAACGGTCCATAAGCAGAGATCCCTTCGGGGGTCACTGCAGTTCGGGTAGCCTCCTGCTTAGAGGTTAGATGGATGAGCTAGCATCTATCCGGTCACCCGACTGTAGTATAGGGTAGACTTGCGGCCCGATCGCCTGTCGGGAAGTGAGCGTGCCCACAGCTCCGGCACCAGCTGGAAACTGGTAGTTAGCCTCTCTGACGTTCTAAGCAAGTTATTGCTAGTGTGAGAAATCACACGGGAAGTGAGCGAGCCGTACAGCTCCGGCACCAGCTAGGAAACTGGTAGTTGGCCTCTCTGACGATCTCAGCAAGTTATTGCTAGTGTGAGAAATCACATGGGAAGTGAGCGTGCTGTACAGCTCCGGAACCTTTCATGGAGAAAAGGTAGTAGGGTGGTCGCGATTGGATTTGTCTATGACCGATAGCCTTGCGAGCTTACTAGGCTTAATAGTGCCGTTGTCGGAAGACTTCGGGGGCCAGATCTGCCGTAACAAGGACCCATGTGACCGCGGTAAAACCTGGATCACATGAATAGCGGCTCAACTTATAAGCCCAACTGGGCAGGTGGGGTTGAGCTGCTTTGTATATAAACATTAGGATTGAGGAAGGCAAAGGGACGATGCCCAAGAGGCATGACACTTACGGCCAAAGTGTTTTGATTTCTCTAACAAAGCTAAAGATCATCGTAAGTACCTAATTGTTAATTTCCAACTGCTTAAAAAAGACTTGCGATTTTGATTAGGCTACTTCTAACTTAGCTTTTATAATTTAGCATCAAGGTCTATTAAGCTTAAATGTCGGTAAAGCATAGATCATGCGTAGAGTATCATCAAGAACTAACTTTAGATCTATCGTTCATAAACAAAGAGAAATGCAGAGTACATAGTTAGCCTACTTGCGGTACACCTATAGATATTTCTGCCTTTTCTGAATAGTCCTTATCTATGCTGCTTCTCCACAAACTTCATAAAGGTAGAAATTAAACAAATCGATAACTGAAAGTGAGATATAAAGAAACAACAGAACTTTTAGCAATATATCAACGTTAACTGAGTTAAATACTGGATTTAAATCAACTATTACGGGGATTTTTTATTTATTATCTTTAGCGTCTAATATCTTCCGGTACATTAAATCTTCCAATAAAAACGTTGTGTTTTTATGCAATTAACGAACATTAAATTTTAGAGGATTAACAAGTTTGGAAAAGTTAGGTTTATATGAAACGGAAAAGAAATAAAAGTAGATTGAATTAGACATTTTGGAAAGTGACAAATGTACAAAGTGGTACAAACAAATACCAAATGAGTTAAAATCTATCTCCTTGGTAATATTTAAAGAAGTTTCGCCTTTAACCATCATCTTAAAATATCTCGACTAGAAATGCTCAAGACAAGAAAAAAAATAGACGCCTATATATATTTACGAATATAGATGGTAGATTTAATTGTAGATATCTAATGAGCTGGAGCCCTTTTATTGTTATTTTACTAACTTTAATAACTATCAGGAAAAATACTTTTTATAAAATATCCCAATTTTGAAAAAAGTATATAAAACTTACTCTGGCTCAGCAGCTTTAAGAGTGTCGTCGTTCATCCACTCGATAGCTTTTATCACATCATTGGGATCATGAGCCGATGGATACAACTTCTCTTCCAAAACTTTCACTTCATCATGGCAGAACGATGTGGATATATGGACGAATACCTAGATAGATAAAGATATTGTTAATATTATTTTTACTAATTTATGCATAATATATTGTATTGATAAAAAGATTACAGTTTTAAGATTGATTAAAAAAGATTATGTGGAGTAGAACATAGAGAGAGTAACATACATTTAGTAGTACATTTTGTATGTATCTTTTTATTAATCAAAATTCTTTAAGTAATGTTTGATGCACTGACTTATAACCGATAATTCTTCAATCTATTTTATTGTTATGGCTTCTGTGCTATATGCAGAACGCATAGCAAGTGCTTTATTTTTAAAAAGTACAGTTTTACAGTTTAAAAAGTACAGTGTATAGTTTTTTTCCACGTAGTGCCTTAATAAATATGTTGACACGATTTCTGAATACATAACAAAATATTTTATTTGGGACGCACAGACTGACTGACACAAACTGTTTTATTAAAAAAATATATCAAAATATCTTTATTCAAGTAGGCATTGAATTTTAAATCATTAAATTAAAAAGATAGTCCGTGAACAGCATTCTCAGCTGACGGTAGCTTATTACCGTCAGCTGAGAATGCTGTTCTGCTGAGAAGTGCTGGCCAGAAACTCAACAGCTTTTAAATGAAATTTAACAATGTTAGATGTACTCGTACACACATCAAACCATATCAAATTAATTTTCACACATTTCGATCTATGAAAGACTTTCGAATTTTATAATAAGATTTATTTGGTAATATACTTTCAATTTCAGTTGTAAAACTAAGTAAAAGAAGGTCTAAACTATTATTATATATGGAACTTTATTATATATGCTTACACTCAAAGCTGTAAAGACAAAATTTAGACGAAATTTATTTTTATATTTGTATTTGTCGTGTGTCTATCACTCTTTTATGTATGTATTTACATTTTGGCATATAAATAATATGTTATTAAATACGTATTATGAAGCGACTGTAAAAATATAAATTTCTTTAAAGACAGCTCTTTTGTGTAAAATAAATAAAGAATTAATTTCGGCAGCATTGCTCCATAATAAAATACCATAAGACAAAATACTATGAAAATAACAAAAATAAATGAGTCAAGCCCTATTAAGGTCAGCTAAATGTCTTACTTTTTACTTGGAAGGACGGACGAGCTGAGTTTGTAAGTGGTGAGAAATGGAGGTTCCACTGGAGCTTTTCAAAGTTATACCTAATAAAATTGTTGAGTCAGACAATTTTGAGTTTTTTACATTTAGAAGTATAAATTCCATGCTCAATACATGTTTTGTTGGTATTTAAGAGTAAATTATTAATTTCGAACCAATGAAGAAAACGTGATAGAATTTATTTCGTCATAATTAATCCTTTTATTATTAACTTTAAAATTAAACGAAGTATCATGAGCAGAATGTACAGGGGCATAAAGACCTTTTACGGAAATGGGCAAGTCATTAATAAAAAGTAAAAATAAAAAGGGGCCAAGAATAGATCCTTGTGGAATAACCGTCTTTAGGGGAGAACAAAATATTAGCTAAATATCTATATATGAAATATATTTTCAATAATAATAATCAACAGAAGCAGAAATCGGAGCTGTGACTTCTGGAATAGCGTTTCGTTGCTAGACACACTGTGACTATTTTAAGCGAAATTATGTATTTACGAGTAACATTCTGTTATCTAAAGTTTATTACCTCTAATTTTCTCATAGTGCTCGCTAACTGTAATACTTTCTGGGTACCCATTGTATTAAACTTGACAGCATCTTTTAAGGATAAATCAAAACTGAAATAAAAACATATAGTTGTAAAAACAAATCTCTATTATCTCAATTTATTTACAATGAAAATGAAATTAATTAATTAAACATTCATAAAACATTTCAGTTAACTTATAACAAAAAAGGTTAACATTTTTATGATATTTATGTTTGCGGTAAAGTAAATATCACAAAAAGTTTTTTTCAATGAGCCACGATCTTAAGAAAAATACTTTAAATATCACGTTTTATATTAAATTTATAATTAATACACACAACACACACAACTTTTCTTTCACGTATTTGTATATACAATACACACATACCGGACACAAGCAGCATTATTGATGATAATCTCACATTCCATCCGCAGTTCATCCAAATCCTGATTGGATATACCCAGATTTTCGTCTAATATGTCTCCAGAGATAAGACGCATTTTTTTGATCGCATTTGGATTATTTTGTAAGAGTTTTTCAAAGATCTGAAATTATTTTAACACCTTGTTATTATTCTATAGTTTTTTAACTGATCAATCTGTATCTGTAATTCCATACCACCTTAACATATATTTTATTTTTATTGATAATCAAACTTCCGAATCACCGGTAGGCGATTTAGATTTTTTTTTGTTTAAACAAACATTCAAATAACTAGGATCCGCCGTCGTGCGCTGCGGGACTTGAACTGAGCGTCCTCCCCTTCTTTAATGCTCACAAACTTAGTATATAATATTGCTCTATAGCATACTCAGCAACTATCGGTTTAGAATCTCAATTGAAAAGAAAATCAGTTCATCATCAATAAAATTATAGCCATATATCTGACACATTTATAATAGGAAATCTCATAGACCAATTTCATTTTACTATATCTTTTTTTCTAGACTGAATTTATTCTGTTTTTTGCAGAACCATCTTTAGTAAAAGATCTAGCCAAGTGCATAATTCTAAAAAAATACATCTATAGGTTTCAAAATTACCGATGTCGTAAAACAGCAAAATGAACGGTTAAGAACTTCGCTTACGCTCAGCTCAAAAAAGAACTGTTTTTTACCTTATTAATTTCATCATAATCTGTTGAATTGTTGGGTGTCTGAATAAGAAAAAAATGTAGTTATACTCACCCTACTACTAGTGAACTTATTTAGCCTCTGTTCAGCCGATTGTCCTTTCTTCTTTCGGACCAACAAATAAATGACCTTTAGATCTGGACAGGAACGAAGTAGCTTCTCCACAAGGATTTTTCCCATGAATCCTGTGGCCCCGGTGATGAAGATGGATTTGTTGGCATAATAATTAACCACGTTAATCATTTTGGCAATATCTGGTAGAAAAATAGTAGATGTCAATCACAAACTGGTAAAAATACCACCACAACAATATACAACTAAAAATAAAACTGTATTTTTCAAAGTTATACTTTTTCACCAGGAAATGAATTAATTCTCAGGTAAGCTTTAAGAAGACAATATTCTTTTATCTGAGTAATACTCGACTTTTATATTACGTTTCCGTTTATACGAGTAAGACTTTCCTATATCTGTAGCGATGTTGTAAACATGAGGTTCCCAACGTCATTCTTCGCATAAACCACTTTAAAAATTTATTTATGTAATTAATTAATTTAATTTATATTAAATTGTTCCCGCAGGGACACATGCCATTTATACCATATTCTTAAAAACTCGACGAAAATGTGAAGATTAGATATGACTATGGAAATTTGCTTTGCAGCTATGTTTCAACCAACAAATAAAAGACAAAAAAAATAGAAATTGATTTGTTAATTAATTAATTATGTTATGCTTAGGTTATGCTGAGAAAAGATGTCCCAAAAAGAAATTTTTGGCCAACCAAAAAATTTCATGTGGTTTAATCCAAATTTACTCTTTTGGCATTCTCTCACAACACATCAATTCTCTCTATTTCATTTATAAAACTCCCCATTAGAAGTGGTAAAAATAAGAAGAAAAATATTTTTTTATGTTGTATTAACATAAATATGTAATTATTACGCCATTAATTATTATTGTTATCATATTGAGGCGCTTTGCAAATCATTTTGGGAACAACAACCTTCAGATTGATAGACGAACTAACTCATCTCAGAAACACAATTTTAGACTAAACACTGATGAGAAAAGTATATGTAATTTTAAATGTAAATTATATGACTGATGACAAGGGATTATGGTGTTAGGAAACATGTTAAAATATCGCTGATACCGAACGTTAATTACTTACTTACTCCATTTGTATAAAATCGTTTTTGTCGCAACAAAAAAACGAATGAATTGATCGTAATAATAATAATATCAAATGTAGAAAAGTATATTATTAAATGAAAACGTTATCTTATAGTTTAGTAAATACTTTGACGACGTTGACTTAAAATTTTATGCATAGATAGAGATGTATTAAATTTTATATATTTGAAATAGCTATGACAAGCGATGTTTCAAGTATAGATTTAATTCGTTTATGTCTTGTCTAGCTAATTTAAAAGTAATTAGATTAGCTAAAAAACACGGTAATCAATTGAAACTCTATTATCTACAAATGTAATGGTGCTATTATTAACGTCAATGTAATTTTACATAAATGCCTTTTTATTTGTCTGTTTGTCAGAATTACTCGGAAATATATCCATTAATAAATCCATTCCACCAAAACTACTCTTCTGAACTTGCTTTAAGAGACGGTCATAGTGCAAAAAATAAGTAAAATACATCATAATAGGAAAAGGGCCCAGCACGTGCGTTGAAAATGAATTAGGGGATGATACCCTAATAAGGTCAAGAATAGAGAGAGTGCTATCAAAAAACTAAAATAAAGTTAAAGTTATCTTAACTTTAGAATCAAATATGTACAATCAAATGGAATAAAATTTTTATGGCATCTAAACTCCAAAAAACGAAAACTCTTTATTAAAAATAATACAGTAACTGAGAATAAAGATATATCTTTTTGCTTTATTAAATTTTTTAAAACTAGTTAAGGCACGTTTGTATACTACAGTACAGTATCTCCGAATATTTAGAACATGATGCAACCTAGGTATGAAGCGCTCGCCGCCAGCCTAGTTCAAGATTTATTATTACCAGCATGTAGTAGTAAGTCTTAAGTATGACATTTAGAAAAAGAACAAGACTAGCCTGCTGATTTTCTCGGGTCGGTGACAAATACTTTCGGAGTCGGTGGTGCTTTAAGAAATAAAAAACATTTTATATAAAACTGACTTTCAAAAAAGGATTTGGAATTTTAATTGAAATGTCAAGGTCTTTACAATTTACCATAATCGACATATCTTAAACTATTTGTCTTGACGTTAAAATACTAGACAATTAAATCTGTTTACAGTTAGTACAAGACTTCATAGGATATAAAAGTTGTTCATAAAACTACACAATTCACCAAGATGATATATATAAATAAAAGTAATTGTCGATTTTATTAAATAATATTATTTGTGACCGATGCAACCGTTTCGGTAGATTTTATGTTTTGTTCGTTAGTGTCTTCTGACACAAATTGTATATATTTTTTTAATGGAATGTTTAAAATTTAATTATTTGGCATTTTATACCACATAGGATTGACTGTAGCAAAATTTATTTTATAAATAATTAAATAAAAGAAACACTCACATAGTGTACGATTCCAAACGTTTAACAGCAAGAATGATTAACGATTTCTTTTTTTATCTAATATTAGTAATTTAAATTGAAATGAAATTAAAATTAACATAACTTTACATATTTTACATAAATTATTAACTTTTTACATAAATGGGCTAGAGCATATTTCGTGCATAAATATACGAAGCTATAAAATACTTTTGAATCATTAATAACAAAATGTACTGCTAACCTGACTTTTTTTGCACGGTATCTAACCGTTTCATTTTAGTATTTGTAGCCTTACATGATTGAGTCGCCACAGTGAGGTTGCTAGCACTATTAAGAACTATATTTTTTACAAGAAAGTATAGTATTTATAAGTATATTTCTAAAAACTTAGACATGTGCAAAAAAACAGATAATGTTAACCAAGGTGTACAAAAACACATAAATACAAATATTTGTGTTTATTATTTTTTTTAAACACGAATTAAACTATTAACTTATTATCGCTTGTAATCGCAGCTATTATCTACTACAGGACGAACCTAATTCTATAGATTTGTATAAATATATAAGAATAGTTTAAATTACAAAGGTCATGTTAATTCAAAGTCGGAATATTTTTTTTTCAAATAGGCATACATTGAATACTGATGAACCATCCGACTCTAGTTCAACCATCTAGAAACTACTTGAAATTTCATTAAGTTCATTTACAATACATTGTACAATTTATATTTTTATAGATTTATTTATTGATTATTGCATCCATCATAATTGATATTTGATAATAAATTTGGATTCAAGTAAGGATTAGTACCAAAAGCAGACTGGTATCACTAACCAACCTACAACTATTCCTACCATGCTCTAACATTTAGATGATTAAAGGATTCTAACTTTAAAATACAAAATTAAAGTTAGATTCAAGATACAAGATATTTTTAGTATATAACGCCTTATTGTAAAGCTAATAATTTTAGCAGACAACACTTTGAAAGTGGTTAAAATGAATAAACTGTGTTAAGATCATTTCGCGCATGTTAATAAATTTAAACGTTTTGTAATTTTTACATATACTATGTAATGATTCTGCAATTTTTTATATAACAAATATCAGACCAGGTTCAATTAATGATGTATGTCGTGACCGTCTCGCGCAGTCATACTCCTTCTCCACCGCACTCTTCTTCCCTGTTTATGCCTGGCACTTATATTACTTTAGTGTGTGTACTCGTATGTGCGTTACGTACGCAACGCACATACGAGTACGCACGCAACGCAACGCAAACATATATATGTGTATGCTCATTTTTATCCTTGTTCGTTTTTATTTCCACTAGTATGTAATCGTAGAAGATTTTTAGGTAGATTGCATAGATGAATCAACCTATTGCAATCGATGCGATGACGTGACCCAGACCCCAGAGTAGAGGCGCTACGCCGTTTACGAACTGGAGATTGAGAAACCGTCGAAAAAAAAATGTTATATATCCCGATATATATATATATGTATATATGATCCATCAGTCCAAATTCATCGTAGGCAAAATCTGACTTCACAGGTCGATAGGATAAATTAGTAGGACAAACGTAGCATCTCGTTTTTTTGGAAAAAGTGAAAGGGGGGGCTAGGAGGGGGGGTGAAAGTGCAAACCTTTGGGACACGCTAAAGGTCGCAAATATTGACGGAGGATTTTCAAACTCGGTATACACATTCTTAAGGACAAAATGAAGGTTAAGTTCTTGAACGGGGGAAATCGGTCAGGGGGTTGGGGGGCTGGGAGGGTTGAAAGTTAAAAACCAAAAAAAAAATTTAATGTCGGAAAAATCTTATAAAATTAACAAATTGAAAGAGTAAACTTTTTGTCCGAAAAATTTTTTGATGCGACTTCCCGTTTAGGAGATAGGGGTGGTTCCCCCCTCACCCAATATATGCCGAGTTACCCCTCAAAAGACTCTTATTGATCAGTAGAATACTACTGACTACTTTTTTTCTCGTTCCAACCCCCCTCTTTTATCATACATTACATGTTTATCACATTCTCGGTTTCATTGTTACCTTCGCATATTGCATATCGAGAATCGCGTGACGGGAATCTACCTAACACGATCGACCCTGTCGAACGAATTATTATATTATTTTTATTATATTTTTACCGCGAACGTGAATCTTCGAGGCGTAATCATGGATGTTCAATTTAAAATGAAAAAAGTTTTTTTTATATATTATAATATGTTTTAGTCCCAAAGTCCTAAACTACAAAATTTTTAAGGAACCAGTTTTTGACTCTGGTCCAGTTGTACAAACAAACAAAGGGGTTATATATATATATATATATATATATATATATATATATATATATACATATATATATATATATATATATATATATATATATATATATATATGTATATATATATGTATATAGATTTTGTTTTATTAATAAATTAATTTATTAATACACTACATTTTAGTGGTCCATCGGTAAATAAATTAAAGAGAATAGTAATTTGATTCCATTTCATTCAATTGAGTCAAGTCAGATCAAACTACTAAAGGAATATAGTAAAATACTATTGGCTTAAATTAAAGAGACCACCGACCCCCAGCTATGTAGAGCTACCAACTTAAAGAAACGCCTGCATTATTATCTGTACAGATACGAATTTTGTCGATGTTTTAACATAAACTTGATATTCAAAAAGGTAGGTGCGGGCCAAGTTATTTAGCACCGTGGCGCTTACTTCAGTCTTAATGATCATTAGATATGTGTATATATTCAAAGACTTCTAAATATCGTTGAAAAAGAAATAACTAAAGAGATAATAATTTGAAACTTTTACGGACCAAATCATTACTGAGATTTCAAAATTTCGACCTTAATTTAAAACTTCAGAAAGGCAAGTTTATATCTTAAATTCATTGGTATGATATAACAATCTCTGCAATTCAATCTCTGATAGTCAATTGGTGATAGTCTATGCGATTCCTGATATTGTGATACTTTTGGCCATTTTAGGAAAACTCTAAGTGAAAAGATGTACTGTAACCCAAGACTATGTTAGACTAGGCTAGATTTAATGAGTATAGTGCAATATAAATTAGACCAATATTACTAAAGGCGACTGCATATTTTCAATCCACACTCATCTGAGTGGCCCACCCTGTATATATGAAATCATGACGCTCTTTTATCTAAAAGAGCGTCATGATTTCATATATACAGGATGGGCCAAAATTTTTTGCACTTTTGAAACATGTCTAGAAATAAAAGTACAAATGTTATTTTGTTTATGATTTATTTAACGTAATTATCATTTATTAAAATTTATTTTTAAAAAATGACATCGTCGAGATGTGCTCCGTCTCGTCGTTGGCACTCCTGCACTCGACTACGTAAACTTTGGAAAACTCGTTGACACATGCTGCGAGGAATCGCGGCTATCTCCTCGTGGATGTTTTCTTTTGTTTGTTTGGTAATTGTGATATGGTCGTCGGTTTATTAAAATATACTCGACTCTTCAGATATCCCCACAAGAAAAAATCGCAAGGTGTAAGGTCCGGGCTTCTGGGAGGCCATGGGATATCACCTCTGCGAGAAATCAATTTGTTAGGAAACATTTCTTTGACCACCGGTAAAGTCACGTTTGATGTATGGCTTGTTGCTCCATCCTTCAAATTCATGCAACTGTGGTGTCAAAAACTCTCGCAACATTTTCACGTATTCCACTGAGTTCACAGTTACGTTATTTCCTTGATTATTTTCAAAGAAGTATGGACCGATTATGCCCTTTGCGGATATGGCAGCCCACACTGTCGTTTTTGGTGAATGAAGAGGCTTTTGGTGTTTATAGCGAGGGTTTTCCGTGCTCCAATATCAACAATTATGTTTATTTACGTGACCATTAATGTGAAAATGGGCCTCGTCCGTAAACAATACATTCTCAAGGCTAGAGAATCGCTCCAGTATAGTGTCAGCAAATAACTTGCGTTGAATGTAATCGTTTGGTTTCATCTCCTGTATAATTTGAAGCTTATATAGGTGCAGTTTAAGGTCCAAATGCAAGATTCGCCGCAGACTAGTTCTTGGTATAGCAAGAGCCGCCGACCGCTTAAGCGTAGATGATTCTGGATCGTCCCTTACAGAAATTTCAACGTCCCGAATGTTCCCTTCGCTTCTTCTTGAATGTGGTCGCCCAGTTTGTTTAATATTCGTTGTCGATCCCGTTTGCTCAAACTCTTTAACCCAAGCTTTAATTAAATTAACACTTGGACACTCACTTACACGTTGTAATCCGTATTCAACTCTAAAGAGGCGTCGTACAGTAACGTAGGAATCGTTGTTTTTGTAAAATTGTTTTACGCAAAAAGCACGCTGTTGTCCCGTGAAGCGCTCCATCTTGACTAAAATTGCATTAAACGACGCACAATTCCCCGCCACCTGTGCGCCCCTTACTCTCACGGTTTTGGAGAAATCAAGTGTTGCTATTTGCAAAAATTTTTGGACCACCCTGTACTACCAGAAAATGTTGGATTATTAGTGTTTATTAGTAAAAGGAAACATTGATACCAATGTGAGTAACTGACGGATACGATAGATTAAAGCTACAAATAAAATACATTTGCTGAAACTGTAATTATATTTATATTGTCTTTAAACTTCTATCCATGCTATCCATGTCTAATAGGAAGTGGTTACTGAACACCGATTATTTTATCAACTGAATCATTTCAAAGTTCTTTTTTATATATTTTTTTATATTTAATATATGTGACGTTTGCGAACTTAGCACGCGTCTTTGAAAAACGTTTTTTTGATAATCATTTAGTGGATAATAGCGAAAAGAATTTAGTTAGTTTTAACATAAAAAATCACCCTTCATATAGAAAACGTTATTGTAATGTACATTTTCGTTTGCAGTAAAATTAAAAAAAAAAAATTTTTTGTCATTAAACAAATTGTAATTTTATACATAAACTTAAATCTGATACGTCTGTAAAACCTGTACTTAAAAATATTTTAGTTAATGGAACAGAAATTGATGAGATCCCATCGACTCTAACAAAATTTACACATGACTTCATACATTATAAATAAAAACAAACGATAAATATAATAAATCTTTTATATTATTACTCATAAATATTATGTTTTATAAACTTTGTGGTGTCCGTAAAATATGAAACATTTAAATAAAGAAAAATACAAATTTATAAAATAAATACAAATAGAATGAATACACCACTATTAGCATCGCGACGTGAAGATAATACAACCTGTAACAAAATAAAACAAAAAAAATCATAATTAATAACTTGCCTTTCGAATTTCTGATAGCTTACTTGGCAAATGACATTATTGATAGTCAATAACAGTTAAAAATCACATAATTTAGATTCTGATTTTTTAGTCATGTCTTTTGGAACCAAATTGTCGGGGTTCCCACAGTGTTGCTATACTAATAATACACCATAACGGATCATCCTAATAACGAGGCAACCCTTCGATCTTCAAATTACAAGGAGGGCGTCCCCATGTGGAAAGTGATCACCGCCGCTCGAAACCTCTTGCAACGTCAGAGGGTGCAAAACGTGTTGCATGTCTTTAAAAGGAAGTAGGGAGAAAGAAAAAATATGTAAGAGGAAAACTGTTGGAGTTAGCACACAGCCTTGGGGAATACAACCGTCATAAGCCTGGGAACCAATTAAAAACCATCCTTCAGAACAAAAATTTTGTAATATACTTGAAAAACTTTTTCACTGTTTTGCAGGGGGTTCAAAGTGCTCCACACACATGTATGCCTACCACTCTGACGCCAGGCCACTACTTCATATCGATCTTGTGTGCAAGTGATTCTACCAAATTTTTTAGGAACCTTAATTGCCACTTACTACAGCACTGGTCACGTTTACCTGAGACCACACAGATTTAACGTTAACTTCGAGTGTAAACAATCTGTTCGTAGTTAACATAATTCAATCTTTGTCTGTCTACGTTGTTGCCGCTATTATAAAATGATTAATCCAATACTTATTAAATGTTTTTTCTTTTGCTTTCTTTATTGGGCCATTTTATTTCTTACAATGAAGAATAATAAAGGGGATAAAGATGTATCTGTTTTTATAGTTTTAAAGTAATCAGATATATTACCTCTGGTGCAACTTTTTCGCTTTAGGTAACGTGGACGGATCTTCTTTACAGTAGAACTCCCTCATACCTTTTACGTAATTCTTCATAAATTCTTCTGGTATTATGTCCTTAAATTAAAATATATTTGTATACACCAGTTTATAGTGTAAATGCCAATTTATTAAATGCTTAGAAAATTATTTTCTTGTTGATAATTATATTATATAAATATATATATTTTTTTATCATTTTTGTTCCATTTAAATTTTGCAACATAGAGGGTGTTCCAAAATTTTAAAGTTATAATGAAATTTGATGATATCTTGCAATGTTAACTATGTGTTCTATTTCATACCATCATAACAATCTTTACCTGAATATTAGTGAAAAATATTTGATTATCCTCTGCTGTGATAAGTTTCGACAGCGATTTAAAATATTCGTTTTTGAAAACCCAGTTCCTGTTATTATAATGTTCAAAGAGTTCCAATCCGTGGTTCATGCGGTTAAGGAGATTGACCATACTGCAATAACAGAAATAAAATATAAAATAGATTACATAATTAAATGTATATAAATTTAACTTCACCACAGCTCAATATATAAATGAAATATAAAAAATATGCAAAAAAAAATTAACCTCTCTCCCGTAATGTCACTAATATCGTTATAACTCTTTTCTATTAGAACAAAATAGAAGAAACTATGATACGTAATCCAATAAGGAGGAGGAAGTAATATCAGCTGCAGTATTTGTCTATGATTGGACAGGACAATACTTACAATCTTTTTTGTCCAAATATAAACAACAATAAATCAATGAAATAAGCGGGTAAAGTGTGAAGAAAGAAACTGTCAAATTTATGTTCCCATTGGTAATTTTTTGCCTTCGCAACGGGATACCAAAGACCGTAAGAAAGCGGATATTCTGCCATGTATTTGGTCCCTGAAAAAAAAATAGATAAAAATACATCTAAAACTAACAAAATAAGTAAATTGGGGTAGACTTCATAAGGCAGTGGCCTTTAAGATCAATACACAAAGGATATTTTAATCACAATCACTTAAAAAGCTATTAGAGTATCTATGTTTTAAAATTTTCATTGCAAGTTTATAAATTGTCTCTAATGAACATCATTTCTTCAAGCATTCTCCAAATGTAAGTTCCGCGGTGGACTCCACTACCATGCAATTTCTACCCTCCTACAAAATAATGTGAACCACTGACATGACGTGAACCATGACAAGGAAGTATAATTATTACTAACTACTTCCACCCTCTAGGTGGAACCTTGATGGTACCTTGGTGGTACCTTGAGGACTATATATTGAAAAATATATTTGTAGACCACTGAAGGTATATATATAAGAAACGTTTTATATATGTGATGCGATGGAAAGGTATTTCGAGAAATCCTTTATTTTAAGTAAAATTTTACTTTTATTTCTTGTTATCGTATTTTTTTTATTTATTTATTTCTGTTTATTATATTTCAACTTCACAATATAACGTCCATGGAGGTTCACACGCTTCAAAGCATCATAACTACTAAATAACTTATTAGTACAGTAATCCCCCCTATAACACGGTACTCTTATAAATTTCAGTCAGTCAGATTTCAGTCCCTCGCATAACATGTGTTTTCCCTCATATAACGCGGGGATTTAGGGGATTTAGATTTAGGATAATATTCCATTTAAACCGCTTTTAACGAGAAAAGTTAAACGTGAATTATTTGTAGACAACCCGTTATACGGTCATATTGTTGTGTTCTAATTTAAATTTAGTATTTTAAACTTCTAGTAAATAACTGTTTGATATTATAAATGATATCTTACCCATCGCGGTTGCTTCTATCCACGTCACAGTGTTCGTGCCGGATTGAGTTATGTTGCAGACACGTTTATTTTTTGGCCTGAAAATAACACAAATGTGTATAAATATATAAAACAAAATATAATTTAAAAAAGCTTAACATGGTCAAACATGTTCGCAGGCAATTTTAAACTTTATACTAATATAATAAACAAAGTGTTTGTTTTTGATAGCTCCGACCACTTTATACAACTATTAGTGCATTTAAATACATTTATATTAGATTGATATATTTGTCTGTTTATAAAGTTCATTTCTCTGTTTGAGTGCTCACCTATCCACAGCAGTGACACAGGCTAGAATGATTATAGCGTTTATAACCACGTCCACTGGCACCATGTCTACTTCAGTAGTATCCTTACAATAGTTAGAATGTAGAAAACCTAATGATAGAATTTTAATAAATTATGCTCGAAATAATATCAATTATGTCAAAATATAATGTCAATATCAAGTATAAAATTAACTATCATCTATTCATCCTGCAACCTCAGGTGTTCTGACCTAACATGTCATTGTCTGCCTTGATTTTTTATTAAATAATATGTACAATTTTCATTCAATGACATTAAATTAAATTATCAAAACGTACTTGAATTGAAACTTAGATTCTTTAGAAAAAATAACCAACTCCGAAGTTATATGTGGATTTACTCTTCTCGTGATAATAGTCATTAAATAATCTAAGGGCAGTTTGCGATTTGTCAGACCTTAGTTGGAGAGTGAAATTTTATATATCTATTAAAAATTCATTGTAACCATTCCATTCCATTAATATCATCCTCAACTTTGTCAAGCAATTATATACTTATTCTCCGGAACAGAAATAATGTTTTTTTATATCCTGCAGAATCATTCAAGTCTTCCAAATTATTCTCTATTTAACTTTTTTTAGATATATTTAAAATTAAGAGTTGATGCATGCATTAATGATTTTGAATTGATTTGATTCAAACTTTATAATTTGCAGACACAACCGAATTTTCTGTTCTAGGAGAAATACAAACTGGTTCCACAATTTGATTCTAGAATTCAAATAAATTTGCAGAGGATTCAGTGGTTTCGATTCACAGGATTCAGTGGTTTAGAACATTTGAATAACATTGTCAAACATTTTTCTATTTTAAAGGGAAACTTATTTGATTAGAAATAGAAAATAACAAGAATTATTTTACATTTAGACAATTAAATATAAATTAAGATAAAGAATCTTTATATTTTAATTACCTTATAGAAGTAGAGTATATAGATAATAGAGTAACAGTAGGAATAGCAGGAGAGTCAATATTTTACACTATATCTATATGCAACATAGGTTTTTTAAGTGATTTTCTCATTTATTTTTATTATTTGGTAGTTATATATGTTATGTCAAATTAAAATTTATTTATTGAATTAAATGGCGAAAAATAATATGATGGTGTACCTCTAGCAGCAGCGTATATAACACCGCCAGGGCCGTTGATGTTGTCCACCCAACCTGGCATCGGTTCCTTCCATGATGGTAGAACTAAAGAAAAATATACCATTTAAATCATTGTATTGTACCTAAATAATGAACTCTTTCAATTCTTTACATTTAAGAAAAGTTTACCAGATATAATAACATTTTAAATTTATAACCTCAGTTAAATCATAAGGCGTTTTAGGTACATAAGTGAAGTTTGTTTTACAAAGAATTTATTTTGGATTTGATTAATTTAATACAGAAATTGTATTGAATAAAAAAATATGAAATTTGTAATACTAGCGAAAATCGTTTGATGTAATAAAATTTTATAAAGAAATTCTAATAGACAAAAAAAATATATAATTTATTGCTACATCTAAAAACCACGTCATTCTTACGATTCCTCTCTAATATAGAACAAGTTATACATCATAAAAATAAATATACAACGATTATCAAAGGTACAATTATTGCAATTTTTTAATGTTGTTTAGTTTTATATAAGGAGTCTGTTTTTGTTTATTCACTTTACCTTTTACCTAAGGTTTAGTTTTAATACAATTATTAATATAAAATGAAATAAACATCAATATCTTACCTATCGAAGGTCTAGCGATGGCAATCGGAAATTTCGCATCATAATTCGCTATCAGCTGTTCGGTGAGGCACTTTGTGTATCCGTATGTGTTTGTAAATGGTTTAATTAACCTGAAATGTATACATGATGTGAATTTCATGTAATGATGTTAAAATTACCTTTTCTCTCTTCTTCTCTCTTCTCTCTTATACCTTTTAATTAGCGTAATAAATGCTTAGATAATGTATGTCTATACATTAATTTTGCGAATATGTTAAATCATAAAGATTACTTTATTAATTTTTCTGAATTATATTTTGAATTTCAACTGCATCTTGGTGACATCACAGTTGATGTAAATCTGGTGTTTCTATAATTTAGCTACATTTTTCTATATTTTGTTTGTAAAATAAATCGTAATTTCTCTTTAGGTTCTCTCCAACACTTATTTACTTTATTACAATTATAAATTACGTATTAGGTTTCTTCTAACGCTATGAAGATGTAGCTTACTACTGTCGCTACTTACTATGTCTACTTTATGAGATTACATCGGATAAACCTTCAAAACGATTCAGATCCGTCCTATCAAACATTAACGTTTCTAAAATATAAATGTCATGTTAATATTTTATTTGATTGGATTGATTTTTCCAAAAATATATTGCCGTTTCGAATATAAGATTTCAATTTTCCATGGTATGCATTAAGAATAGTATTTTTACAAACTATTGATGACAGTTTGTTAAAAACATAGGCCTATTCACTCTTGTAAACACACCAGCAATGTGGTTTTAAATAAAATTTAACAATTTACAGCATTACAAGTTTTATGTTCTCCCATTTTTCAATGTTCTATTTATTTTACCGAATATAAAAGTTTGTTTTTTTTGAGATATACAAAAAAAAATGTTATTTTCATAAGTAGCTACTTTTACAAGGTATTGTCGTCTACAAAAATACGCTAAGGATAATTTACATATTTAAGTCATTAATTAGTATAGCAAATAACATTGGACCTAGCATACTCCCTTGTATGACACCTATTACAAACTTCGATAATTGAAATGCTATTCTTTTTTTTTGTTATTTATTCTAATTATTGTCAATATTTGGATTTAATTATTAAGATATGATTGAATTACATTTATGATATTTATCTAATGTAATTGTTGTAACCAGATTTACAATATCAATAACCTATTTAGTTTTACTTAGATCAAAAAGGTAGTAGAGCAAGTGTGAAATCCAAGGTATAAATATATCTTGTAATATCTAATAATGTGTTAACGGATGTGTTGTTTGGAACCTTGACTTTAAAATTAATCTTCTATTTAAATCGATTAATAAACGAAAATGAATGACAGTTTAAAAAATGTCGTAAAAAGTCTATTTATTGTATTGGCTATAACTATATATATACTTTAGCGCACGGTCTCGTGGACAAAACTTGTTAAAAATATATATTTAATCAATCGAAGTATGACGAAGTATCGAGCTTCTATTCTTTTACTTTAATATATACCACCTTAAGTATATGGTAAAGGAGCATGGTCCACCCAACCTAGTAGTTATTGATGTTGTAAATTTCTATACAATCTATATACGTGAGGCAGCCGTTGCAATTAGCTTCTAATAACTTAAAATCCCATCCTTTTCTTATCAAATGTCTCATTAAAAAATAAAAATGCATAAATCTTACTCCGGCTCAGCAGCTTTAAGAGTGTCGTCAGTCATCCACTCGATAGTTTTTATCACATTTTTCGGATCATGTGCTGATGGATACAGCTCCTCATCCAAAATATCCACATCATCATGGCAGAACGATGTGGATACATGTACGAATACCTACATGGATACATTATTAACATTATTTAGATTAAGTTTAAAATAATGGGTATAAATTATATGTGATCAAAGTTAAACAAAAAATATTCAGTATAAGCAGGAATCAAACTTGTGACATGTCTGTAATGAGCTATCGTGTTTGTTATTTCAATTGATTGGATGACTTGAGCATTCTATTAAACAATTCATTACCTCCAATTTTTTCATAGTGTTACCTAACTGTAACACTTTTTGGGTACCCATTGTATTCATCTCGACAGCGTCTTTTAAGGGTAAATCGAAACTAAAATAAATATTTACCAGATAATGAATTAACTATTTCTTAAGCTGTTTTGTTTGATGAAACTTTTTATTTAACAGTATTAACATGGCTAATAGTAAAATGATTTTTTTATTTACATACCGGACACAAGCAGCATTATTGATGATAATCTCACATTCCTTCCGCAGTTCCTCCAAATCCTGAATGGATATACCCAGATCTTGGAGCAAGATATCTCCAGAGATAAGACGAAGTTTTTTGAAGGCATTTGGATTTATTTCTAACAGTTTTTCAAAGACCTGAAATTAGTTTAATAGCTTATTGTTTTAAAGATTTGCTCGCTAGTGTGAATAGGGTGCAGAAAACAATGAAAAACTCCTAAATTATTAAGTGGCTGCAAAAATATAGAAATGTAGGTACTGACCCTACTATCCATGAACTTATTAAGCCTCTCTTCCGCCGTCTGTCCTTTCTTCTTTCTGACCAACAAATAAATGACCTTTACATCTGGACAGGAACGAAGTAACTTCTCCACAAGGACTTTGCCCATGAACCCAGTGGCTCCCGTGATGAAGATGGATTTGTTGGCATAATAGTTAACCACGTTAATCATTTTGATAAGGTCTGGGAGAAAAAATCAAAGTAAGTGTAAAGTAAATTTCTCAATTTAGATATAATATTCATAAAGGCAGTAACACTAATATATGTTTTTATATTACTCCGGTATTGTCATCATATGAACGGCTCAAGCTTCTAGCGATGTCCTAAACCTAGCCTTATGTAACATTTAAAGCACCGTAACCTTTGGATGGATGTATTCAACGGTATATTTTGGCCTAAATGCGTAATAACTCTTTTGAACAATGCAGTCCAAGGTGAAATGGTTATTAACTATGCAAATTTAAAAAGAGGAATGTCGTAATGAAAATTATATGAATGATGAATTCACTCACCGAAAATTTATTCACCCGTTCTTTATAAAACATTTTTTGTATGTTAAGAAAAAATTTAGTTAATCGTAATAATAATATAAGAGATTTTGCTTAAATATGATATTTCTATATGTATGTAGTTTTGGACTTTGTAATATTTAATTTATAGCTTTTAATAATACCCATTATTTTAATAAATGTATAGAAAATTTTAAAGTAATTACATAAAAACACGGAACTGTATAAAATACTATTGTCTCCAATTGTATATATTATTGACGTAAACCTATTTTTACATAAATGATATGTTTTTGTAAGAACAACGACATTTGAATGCAATTCAAATAATTATAATATGAATTTATAAATATATGATTTCTTTGTATACGCATGTCAAAAAAAATAACATCTTAAAAGCGGCTTTTAGAATCGTTTTTTTTTTTTTTATTTCGTTTGTAATATATCGTCAGGTTTATAAATTAAAGATTTTCTGAAAAATCGAATTTATATACATTTGATTGAAATATTAATAAAAAAATTCTATCAATTTAATAGGATAATGACTTTTTTCCTATGAACATGTACTTTATTTGACATAAACACATTTTTTTTATTATTTTCTTAATAAACATAATTGGATCCTGGTTGAAGCTAGCTCTAATGTATTAGATAGTAATAAATAAATTAAACTATAATAGACATTGAACAGTATGTCACAAAGTTAAAAATAAAATAAAATATTTATAACCTTCATTCACCAGAAAATCTTAGTGTTATTTTATTATATAATGTAATGAAAATAAAACACTTACCTAATATACGACCACAATCGCTTGAAAGCAAAGATTAACAATTGTTTTATATCAAATATATGCAATGTACTTAAAAACCAATAGAATTTTATATGATAAAGCTGTAATCGTATTCCAAGCTTAAATATATTAAGCTAATGGTAATAAAGTTTGTGACATTGCTAGCAATGTAAGTCAAAGCAGTCATGACTAGCATTGCTGACTGACCGATGGCCGACGTAGCACTTCGTGTGTTATAACGGTCGAGATATTATCATGAAAAGATTTTTTAAAGAAATAAATATCTTACAATCGCAACGTTTATCCATTGTAGTTTAATCCTATTTATTTAAAGATATATTAGAATAACTAAATTCGCAAAGGTCATTTTAATTAAAGTTTTATAGAATGTTAATCGATTTAAGCGTTTTGTAATTTCTAAACAATTTTTTTAATGATACTGTTATGATTGAAATTTCCAGTTAAATGTAAAACATCATTCATGAAATCATCAGGTCATGAAAATTGACTTCTACGCCTTAACTAACTATTGACTATTGACTTCTACGCCTTGACTTAACACCACAACGACAAATGGTAGAAAACCATTCTTTATCTACGAAGTATAGTATACCCTTGTTTGTATAAATCAGTGACAATAATATTAATAACACGCTTCTTAAATTTTTATTCAATATATGTTAGAGCTACATTTTTTGGGTAGACCTCGAACACTTCGGTCTGCCCATTCAAGTGTACCCGACTTTCGAATTTTAGAAAAATTTCTTCACAGGAGGTCTTCTTATGACCCCCTGAGTCCGAAATGACCATTGGTCAAAAAGTTTATATATAAGTTTATATTAAGTTTATATGCGTGCGTGCGTTCACATTCGACTTTTGTCAGCACGATAGCGTCCGCAGTTTCGCTCGGATCGTTTTCAAACTTTGCACAAAAATCAACCATCCAAAAATGAAGGTCAAGTTCGTTAACCAGAGAAATCCGGCCACGGGGAGCGCTAGGGCCTCATTTTTTCTGATTTCAGTTTTTCGACCATAACTTTTTCCCTATACAAAGTAGATCAATCGCGTTTATATTATATGATGTCTTTGATGAGTACCTATAACTAATGTAGATAAACCGAAAACCTAACTTCAATAACTTAGGGGTGGGGGTAAAAAAACCGAAAATTAAAAAAAAAAAACAACTTTTTTCTGGTAAACATTCTTACACCACAAGTATTTTTAATAGAATATTTTTTAATCTAAATTTAGGTACCAAAAGTTTTTCCGTAAAAGGTACCGTTACCGAGGAAAAAAAGAAAAACCGCTTTTAGCTTGAAAATTTAAGGTAGGTAAAACCACGGCAACTTTTTTGTGGTAAATATTCCCTCCTCGCAAATATTTTTAATAGAAAGGTTATTTTTTACTCTAAATTTAAGGCAACACACTAGGTACTCCTTTGACTAAGCCAAATAAAATTATCACAGTTTATTCTCGCAAGGGGTGTAATTCTTAGGTAGTGAGTTATATTTTAAACGAGTTACACACGAGGTCTACCCACGTGTGTCCCCCTGCGGGCACGGATTTTTTAATTTAATGTTCCCATGAAAAGAAACCAACAAACGATTGTCCAAAAGCAACATTAATTTAAGCAGATACTTTGCAATATATTGTGGTTAATGAGACAGAAAAGGACTGAATAGGGTGTTGCCATTCCAACTCAATATTCTTCTATCAATAAATAATTGACAATTGCTCGATTGATTTAATTATTCCGTTTTCACCACTATTGACCTTTGGTCACTTAAATCTAAATATTTATATTTAAATAGAATTTTTACCTTTTAAATTACCAGAATTCTAATCATTCACAAAAAAATATAGGTTGTTTATTACACTTTTAAAGCAAATGAGTTTAAGATCTAAATTCAGAATGACGTTGTTACTTACCAAACTTTTATAGTACTGTATAAACCATAATAATTAAATATATACATTTTTTGTTGCAGGAAAACAATTTCGTATAAAAAAACAACTAATTCGTAATATTTTTTATTGTTTCCATTCCATTAAAACGAAATGCGGATACGTACATTACAAGACAATACATTCAGTTATTTCGATGTACCATACAAACTATATAACAACGCCATCTATCGTAATGGACAAGTATAACTAATATTTAACAAGATGGCACCACTTTACTATAGGGGATATTACAACAAGTCAAGCTGACAACACTAGATGGCGTGAAACTAAATAGATATAATAGATCATTTCTCGTGCTGGTTCAGTCTCCGCAGGCTGGTTACGTCCATACCAAAAATAGCAAAGGGAGCCGGTTCCTCGAAACGAACCTTAATAGAAGAGAAGAAAGAACTTATATTGAATGTATCTTTGAGGCTATTTTTTGTAAATATTGCATTAAAAGGTTGTATATGTCTCGGGGAGATTTATTAAAATTAGTTAAAGTTATAGACTTTTCTGGTAAAACCTATACCAAAATCCTAGTTGGAAAGTAAATTGTCTAAATACCTCCTTCTCTTCAATTTCTGTGTTAACTTCGCCAGTTGATTTATCAGCAATAACTGTGACCTATTATTGCAATAAATTAATTCAGATATCTAATCTTTGGTTCAAATTTCAAGAATGTTATTACTTCGTGTGTTACTCTTGTACTAACCGACTTCTCATCCTCCGTAGTCTCCTTGACAACTGGCGGAATGTTGGGACCTAACTTTTCCGCTAGAGTTTGTACCTGACCAACGAACAAACAATATATATGTCAAAATTAATTCCACCACATTAAGAATTTTAAATCCGTTACCAGTTTAATTAAAAAATCATATGACATTTTTTACAAAGAATGAATTGCATATTTATAAGTGTTTCGAGGTCGGAGTATGTATATGTTGGTAACTGTGTGTCAGTACATGTGTGTGTTTATGTATATGTGTATGTTTATGTGTCTACGAGTCGGGGTGTGCGTGTGTGTACGTTTGTGCGTGTTCGTGTGCGTGTGCGTGTGTTTGTGTATGTGTGCGTGTGTGTGTACAAGCCTCACATTAGGGTACTGTGAGAAGCAGGCGCGCGCTCGTCCCCGGCAGGGCGGAGCCACGGCGCGGCCGTAACGATCGCGGTCGCACGCGTCCCACATGTAGAAGCCTACAGAGATATCGACCACGATTACACTAACATGAACATACAGACAGACGAACGTACGAGATAAAAGTATATTATAAATGATATAACCTCTTGGAGTCTTAAATAAAGCGACTGCGAAGTCCCCGCGTCCTGCGACCAGTACACCACACTTCTCTTCACGGAAGAACTCCGTCAGCTAAAATGCGACATAAAAAATAAATACCCAAAAATCTAAAGAAATAAAAAAAAAGTTAATTGTATTATACTACATTCAATATATTAAATAATTTTATCAATTACGGATAACTTCCGATCAAAGGGAGATAAGGCACAGTTTGGGATAGACAATCCCAGAATACCAACTAAATCCCTATCAATCCTCTAACCATTATAGACGCTTAAAAGGGGGAAAAGGGGGATAATTCAGTTAGAATTATCTCCATCCCAAAATCCAAAACCCCAAACCCACCTGCCCCACCAGCTCGTCCCCAACGATGCCCTTCTGCCGCGGCTGGAACACCACCACGCGGCACACGCAGTTACCCGGCGTATAGAATTTACGGAGAATCTGCGTTTAGAAGGACTCAAACTTATTTATCTACATATAAATGTTAATTTTTTTTCTTCTTCTCTCCTTATTTCACTCTTTTTGCTTTTTTTCGTTATTTTGTATAAATAATATATTGCTTTGGTTAGCATTTAAAGCAGCTCATACGAGTTCAAAGGTATTTCATTCAACTGTGTTTCAATTGTACATTTTTTTTTGTTTTACATTAATAAAGCAACGTTTTTAAATTGTGGTCTATGGTTTATTATTATTTGGTTTTGGTTTATAAGGCTTATTATATTTATTGGTTATCTTTCTTTTTATTGTTTTCATTTGATTTTTTTTTTATTTGTGAAACATACAAATTTATCATTTCTTTTTCGAATTTCGAAACTAATAATATTGTACATCAGATTTAAAAGACCAACCTGTTCAATGTTAAGTATCGGTCCGTTCGGCTTGAAGTGTAGATAGCTGTCCTGATAGAGCTGGTCTCCGGCCTCCAGGATCTGGTCCAGGGTGGAGGAGCACCAGCGGCACACGTCCTCCACCCGGGACATGGCCACCGCCATCACGGAACACGCCAGCGCCTACGGGATATTCATAGTACCAGTTCAGTTAAATAAAAAATAATAATTTTGTATAATGTATATAATTATTATTAATAGAAAGTTTCAATTGTTTTGTAAGGAATATATATATATATATCTTTCTATACAGAAATCCCGTAATTAGAATATATATCTTTATATACAGAAATCCCGTGTCACGATTTTCGTAGGCATTAATCACCGAACCCAATGAACCGACTTTAATGATATTTTGTAGATATCTTTTGTTTGACCTATCTTAAAAGATAAGACAATTTACATATCATTATCCTACATACATTTAAACGAGAATTAGGTGACAGAGAAACATAAACATGTTTCTCTGTCACCTATATACTCATGTAAAGGTAGGTCCAGTCTGGTCTAATCTGGTCTGGTCTAACAAAGTCAATACCTGATTTCCTCGTGAAGCGTATGGGAACTTCCGACAGCACATAGAGTGTTGCGCCGAGAGGAACTGAGTCCCGTCATTGAGGACGAGCCACCCGCTCGTGTTACGTTGGCCTGGCGGGTTAACGCTTTAGGTTACGCTGTGTTTAAGAGATTGAACCCACTACCCACCAACTTATTTTATTAATATTTTAGTTACCTTTTAGAAACGCTCCCAAATAATATATATATATATATATGGCATAACTTTGTCACGTTGACGGTTTTTTTTATTAAAACAAAAACTTGGAAATCAAGTTTATAAACGTTAAAGTCTAAATAACCCATTCCCCGTACCTTTCAACTTCCCCTCCTCCTTGTCTCGCTGGTCGGAGGCGCGCTGTGCGTCGAGGCAGGTGGCACTCCCGGGCGGATGCTGCCGGTCCCCTTCGGAGGCGCGACGCTTGCTGCCGTCTATACCCACCTGGAAAATAATAAAAGCTTAATAGGTATACACAATAACGAGCGTAACACCTTTTTGAAATCATTACATACTATATATAATATATATTTTTTAGACAAATATAAAAAACTTAACGAGGTAAGTGTCAACAGCTTTTTCCAATATCATTTCATGCAAGAGCGTTGCCTGTTTTTATGGAAGGAGTACCACTTTTTTAAAGCAACCCACGTCATATCAAACTCCACCCAAAGGAATTTCGATTCACATCGTGGTGTTTCGTACTAGATGCATTGAGAACCTAACTATTGAAGGACACCACGCATCCAGATCGAGGTTGCATGATGTGCAAAATGGGAAATCTACGTTACATAAAGTAGCTCTCCAGGTAGATGAAATAGAAGATACGATGATCTAGACTATCACAGACAACACAGCGTTTAAATAACAGAAATTGTTACTAATGTAACTAACTAACCAGAAATGGCGGAGTTCCGGATCCTTATGTGGACGCTACTTTATATAGCCCCACAGTTTAAATTGGATTTAAACATGGATTTGTTGATCTATAGGCACGATACTATGACAAATGAGTTTTTCTCAGTAGTAAACGCCAAATTTGTGTCTTTTATATTAAACTGAATTTTAAGCTGAATAAAATTTGGTTGGTTAGAGAGGTTGGGGGTTGGCTAGAGCCCGACCTTTGCCTTTTCTTCGCCGAAACCAGAACAGATTTTACATTCTATTTATATATAGGTTTCGTTTGGAAATTCGTCTGGGTTAAGTAGATATATGACTGGAATTTGTAGTCAATTTCAAAAATAGATAGACTGTTTTATATAGTTGTTTCTAAGTCGCATACACTAGAAGATCCCCGGTTGACCTATTTAACCCGTATTCGTACTGTCGGTCAGTTAGGAGATCGTTCGGTTACAATTATGTGTCCAGTTATGATGTAGAAACATCGTATCAAACATATTTCTTCATAAATATTTTAAAGTCAAAACATATTGACATATGATTCCATTTGTTATACCTTGCTAGTGGCTGGTACCAGCTTGACCCCCGGCGGCGCTCGCACGAGGGGCGGCTCGACCCCTCCCAGCTTCTTGATGGGTTGTACCGTCACCGCCATCGCGTACAGCTGGAAGTCGTGCTTCGGACGCTCCGTCACTGGAATGTTCTGGAGGTAGCTGGGAAACATGTCATACATTTAAATAAACCTTATTGTTTGCTGAAATTATAATACTCGTAGAACATAAATTTTGCGTTATTTAATGTTTCGTTCTTTTTTTATTTATAAAAAAGAAGTTTTATCAAATAAAAAGAATATTTTGATTATTTGTTAACAAATGTTGTAATATTTATAATACATCTATTTTTAGGCAATAACAATCAAATAAATAAATTAACAGTCAATAAAAATAACAACTAGTTTCACTCACGCAAACGCCATCAACTTGGCCGATGTGAACGTCAAAACGCACGTGGCTCCATCGTCCTGCAACAAATGGCATTACCATTAAACCACTTGTACCACAACTTAAATGTCAAGCCACAAGCCCATAAACCCTCACCTGTGCGTCCGCCCGTAACCCCGTGGGCCCGCAGGCGTGGGGCTCCATCATGTAGAAGGGCGGAGCGCCCGCCACTCGCCACACGGCCACAGCGTGTGGTACTGACCACAGGACACCGTGGGTGTGAGACTCGAAGAAACGCTCCAACGCGCATCTGGGTTATGATTATTAGAGAATGGAGACATTACAAGTAGCTCGCATTTCTTTTTTGAGAGAATAAGATTACCTCGAATTAAAATTTCACAAACCAAAAAATATCTTTATTGTACCTTTAAAAATATTTACAACTATTTTAAATTATATTGATAATATTTATTATCAACCCACCTCACAGTCATCTCAGTGGGTTCCTTCTGCTCCAGTTTCCCAGAGTACACCTGCTGTAAGTCATAACGCACGTAGTTGACGCCGAGGATAAATCTCTTTACCACCTGTCGGAACACAAATATGTTTTGTAATTATACAATATTAATAAAATTCAAAATACCCGTCCACACAACCATAAAAGATTAACTCAAATTGAGGACATTAGACTGTCAAAACAAACTCTCCCTATTTATTTTAATAATAAAGATATCTCTACTATAATTATGTTAATACGGTAACATTTATCATATATTTAGTGGCATCCAATGTAATCGGAGCATTACTATCCTATAGTTCATATTTGATCTCCCTTTTTTACCCATATTAGCTCTTTTTTCGTTGGAAGAATCCATTTCCGACACCAGTTGGCAAAAACCCTGGAGAGGAAGCGGTTATGTGGGACTACTCGGCAGTGTAGATGAGCATTTCAGTAGAGATTTTCCTATTCACCATGCTAACACGCTCGAGGCCAAGCTCCTTATGATGTCAGTCGCGGATACGAGAAGGTTAATTTGTGAAAATCAACTTTAGAGCTACAAGCGAAAAATGGACTCCAAAGTTAAATCCTCCATCAGTAAGGCCCAAATACTTCATCTGGGCGATTTCCGAACCCTAGACGGAGACCGATCTTGAACTGGAAATTCCTGTCTAGAGCAGTAAAATGGGATGCCCCAGCTCTGAGATCTCAACAATAGGCTCAACAAAACTACTACTGAGCCCGCTCTAGCATAGTGCCATAGCCAGGAGGGCTGAACCCTCCCTAGTCTCTCTACTAGAACCAGCCAGAAACAGTGGCAGTCTTATGTAACCCCTTACATACTATCACTACTGTCCTATCCTGTACAATCACCTGAAGCGGTAGCAGCACGTCCTCCCCGGGCCGGAACTCGTATCCGAGTCCCCCTACCGAGCTGGCGAACAACCGCGCTGCCACAGCGGACACCTCGTCCAGCGTGCAGCGCGTCCAAAGCGGTGCACGGCGCACGTGAGACATGCACAGCGCAGCCACCGCGCCGCATGATGACTGCAGCAGACTGTCACGAGTGAACCTGGGGATGGGGGGATGTTATTATTATTCCCATTGCGAATGATGATAATGAGTATAACATAAAAAAAAAATACATGACTTCGATTAACATAGTTTGTTTTTTTGGTATACTTTATGTAAATAATTAATGGATATGAGTTGCCTTTGCTTTTTAATATATATCATTTTGTTAAAATCTTGTATTGCGTCGTCAAAACGTAAACAATACATTGATTGTTTAAAATCATTATTTAAATTTTTGTTTCAAGATCGATTATTAATTTCGACAGAATAAGAGTATTACTTGAGTAAATCCGGAGGTCGCGATCCTCGTAGAATGGTCCTCCCTCGAGCGGTCTCAACGTATGCCGTTAATACCTGCAAACAAACAACTTTTCTTACTAAATTATTATACATGACTAAACAGTTTAATGATCCATAATCTTTGGCTTTAAAACTGATCTGAATTAAATGTAATCTAGTAATTTTATTCTAAACGTTCAATAATGATTTTTTAGCAAATAAAATCCTAATACACCTTAAAGAACACAAAAAATATTTTCAAAAGTTTTACTTATATAAAAGATTAATTAAGAAAAAAACGACCCACCTTCCACTCGTAGCCCTCATCGGGGACTGCGCCCTGAGGGGACACGGAGCCTGGCGTCTTGGACAGCTCCCACGCTACCTTCACTGATGATATGCAGTACCTGGGAATATATACAGCCCTTCATACCTGTCTCCTTCCAATGGTACAAACTCCATCATAACTTATTAAAAATTTTAAGAAGTACATGTTTTCATTATACATTTTAGATATCCTTGTCGGTTTAGTTTCATATATTCTCGCGTGACTGGGAATTTTTTATCTGAACGAATACGACTCTTCGCTTTCAACCTTCCGAACTGTTGTGCTACAGTTTTTTAAGATTTAGAAGACAAAAAATATAAACCCGTCTGTTGTATAATTGCATAAATAAATCCATGTTGGATGGATGCAGGACAAATTATATGATGGAGTTTCTACTGACGTGACGTATGAGAAAATCGCTTTTAAAAAATACATACTGCACCGACCCAAAGTCATTGAAATAAGGGTACGTGATTGATAGTGATTTCAATATTCTTATCAATACAATCAAATTATCAAATAAAACTCACTTATTAGAACCAGGTCTGGCCAGCTTGGCCAAGGTGGACTTGAAAACCTCTGCAACTTGATCCGTGGTCGCCATGACGACGAGCGCCGCCGCGCCCCCGGGAGACGCGAGCCCCCCCGGACCCACCGCGTGCGGCTCCCACAGACATATGGACTTATCGTCGGCCCCCCGCCAGATACCCACGCAATAATCTTTGGCACATAGCACGCCGTACTTGTTCTGATGGTGTTTTAATTTTTAAGATTATGGTATCTTCATTTCAATTTCAAAAATAAGATGTAGATATTTCAACAGGTCAAAATACGTTTACTAGTTTTGTTGTACTGTAACTATAGTCCAAATAAATTTTTGAGTTTACCCTTTAAAAAACCTAAAAAATTGCTTAATATGAGCTTACACCATTTATCAATAAATCTGTGCAGTACTTTTAACGAGATGAATAAACAAACGAACAGATAGGGACAGAAAATATCATAAAGGGTTGCTTAATACCCACACTCTCAAAGAACTTCTGTATCCCGCGCTGCAGGCTGAGCGCCCCTCCGCCACCAGAGGCGAGAACGTCTCCACACACTGTATCAGGTTCAATGTCCACTTGTACCTGATTCATTATAAGTCTTTTTCATATTTTCCTTAGGACCTATCCTTACGCCTACCATTCACGATATTTTATAACAACATGACCACAGAAGCAATACGTTTTGTTTCAAGACGCTAAAGAAAAATATATCACGACGTCTGGGCGTTAATACCCTGTCTCATCTAGCTTTAACCAACCCAATCATATACGGATTAACGATTTGGTTGGTTAATTTATCTGATATAGTCAATTAGATTTTAGCAATTTCACAATCAAGCTTCTGGCACAGCCAAAAATAGAGGCACTCTCAGTTAACGAATAGTTGGCTGACAATCATCAAACCTTTGTTATAGTCTTTGGTATCGGTATCGGTATTGTAAATAAAAGTTTGGCTAAAAAATAGACAATACTACAGTTATTACTGATCAAAATACTCACATTAAAGCTGGTGACGTGGAACTGTCTCTGGAGCTCCTTCGGCCTCAGGCTAGGCGGGGCGATGGCTCTCGGTAGTGACAGGGTGTAGTACCTATCACCATATTTCAAGATGGCGTCCAGCAGCTGCGGCTTCCAGTATATGTAGGGCTCTATGTGCTCCACTACTATACCCATCACTGCGTTTGCTGCATCCTGGATGATGGGAATGGTGATTGTGATGATTTTATCCACGGTGTTAGCACTAGTTACGGCGATGGTGATCAAAGATGCTAACAAATAATCCATTTCTTAAGTTATACTAATAAAGTACATTCAAAGTCGGTTATTGGCACTGGCCAATTTCCAACTTTGAATTGACTTGGTTGGGGGCTATCTAAAATTGTTTTCAATTTTACATTGTAGATCGATTATTAATTTCGAGCGTTAATTGTCACATCTAATCAGTTATTTCTTATAAATTGTGTAATAAAATCGTCTCTTATATATTCCAAAATGTTAACCATATTTTCCTTCACTACATACTAGGACAGTTGACGATTAATAGAATAGACAAAACCTATAATTTAAATAACCTGATTATCTCTGTTTGGTTCATCCAAAAAGTAATTCTCGTTCTGTGCGACCCGTCCTCGGACCGACGCCACCGAGCGACTAATCTGCGTGAAATATTTGCCGATTGCAGCTTCATCCAGAGGATCTACGAGGACTTCTCCTTCTAAAAAATTTATGAATACCATATATATTATATTAATATAGTAATACTGAAGAGTTTGTCCTCTAGAACCATAAAAAATATATATTGTAATCCATGAATTGGGGCATCTTCAATTAATCTCACCCTCTTCATCAGCGGCTTCTTCATCACCCTTAGGAGCCGCGGACTTCCTCTCCTTCAGTGCCGACGTTAGCTCGTTGATCACCTTCACCGGGTACAGCTTGTACGGGGCCAGGCATTGTTTCTTATCCAGACCACCCTGGAGTGCTGGTGATATTTACCATCAAAATTAAATATCTTTTTAAAATTAATCAATTTCAGTATAACATTTTAAATATTAAAAAACTCAATCCCATCACACCCCACCACAAAATTAGATAACTAACTGAGTCTATCAATGAACTCCCCGGGGCTAGCGAACACCATCAGCGCGGGACTCGACTCCGGAGGAACGAACTCGGGCTCCGGCTCCGGCTTCTCCTCACCCTCTGGAAATGAGTTGACATTAACAATTATGTCCTTTAGGGGAAAGTTTATATTAGGGCACGGATTGAATCGGGGAAAGCCTAAATAATTACAAATGAAAAAAAGCTAGACTACAGGATAAATAATAATAATAATTAATATTGTTTGTTTTATGTTCCTGGAGTTTTAAGCTAATATTTATTTATTTATATTATCCATTGTGATGCAGACGATGAGAATTAAATAAAATTTATTTAATATAAGACTCGTTCGCTTGAAAGTATTATAACAGAATCTTTTTTCTTACAAAATAATATATATATATATATATATATATATATATATATATATATATAAATGTAATTGAAATGTAATTCCAAATTAATAGCATTTCACTAAATGCATTTGAAACTATATACTTTGATATGTAACGTATATACGTTAATTCCAAAAACATATTTTTAAAATTTTTCTCTCTATGTCTGTCTGTTTGGGTCGAGTAATCTCTGAAACGGCTAGACCGATTTTAATAGGACTTTCACTAGCGGATAAATGATGTCATAAGGAGTAATTTAGGCTACTATTATTTTAAAAAGCATATTTCCGAACGAAATCGTTGACACAGCTAACAAATAATAAAAATATTTTAAAACTACAACAATTAAATATCATATACAATACATGTCATTATATCATTAACATTACCTCCTCCGGCCTCTTCATCCTCCTCTTCCCCTCCTCCTCCTCCCTCCCCGGCCATCTCGTCTTTTATGCGTTGGAGACGGAGCTCGTCACCTAAGACACAAAAAGAGAAGAATAGAGAAGAAAGAAATACATCATATATGTCATGTTTACTTTGATAAAAACATTACATCAAATCTATCTTCCATATTGTTAAAGTTAAATAGATTAATAAATAGAATAGATTAACTTCAGCTCTTTCTTATTTGTTCTTTCTTTCGTTTATTTATACATAAATAATTCCCTAATTAAAACAGTGATACTTAATTCTAATCTTACCCTTCTTAATCCTCTGGCTGGTCAGCAACCCCTTGGTCATAGTGGGTGCAGGGTCAAAGGCCACGACCGGACCCCCCGCGGACATCCACACCCCCAGCCGGTGGTAGTCACCAACCAATAGCGCCACTGACGTCGGCTTCGTCTGATCGTACCACATCTTGAATAAGGCGTCTTTTATTTCTGCAATTAAAAATTATAACCTGGTCTTTATATATTAGTCTCGATTTTTATATTTTAGTCTTGTTTAAATATGTATATCTCTAAGTCATACAATTTACATTTAACATATTTTTATTTTGTGCCAAATGTGTCAGTAAAGAATATTTACGTTTCATAGGTTCTTCTTTTTCTTCTTCCTCCAGTTCTTCTCCCATGTCTTCTTTATCACCGCCTTCTTCTTCACCTCCCTCCTTTAAATTTTATATTATATATATTATATAATGTATTGGCTTATTAATCTACTTTGCTAAGAATCCCTATCATCAACGTAGTCTTATTTAAATAATAATCATCGACACTAAAACACATTTAAGATATGCTTTAAATTACTCCATCCGATAACAACAGTGATCTTTATATTTTTTATTAAAAAAATAAATTCTAGTCCCAATTATATATGTATATTTTTTGAACGAATTAAAATATAGGAACTATTATTTTATTATTATTTCCATATTTATGATATTATATAAATGTAAATTTTTACTTTTCACGTTATATATATTACATATATATAAGATACCACTATAAATGCACTATAACTACCCCTGCGGGTTCATCGGGTAGTCTGAGCGGCAGTCGGATGGCCTCTCCCAGCTCAATGGTGAAGGTGTTGGCTCCCATCTCGAACTTCTCCGTGAGGTCCTCGGGCTGGAGGTCCCTCCGCCCCGTCCTCTTCACGTGCTTCAGGTAGTAATCCACTCCAGTGTCTAATAATAGAGGTATTGGATCATCATAACTTTAGATTATCGAACTTTTTTTAACATCTCTTCTTATTGTTAATCTGTAAAGTCAATAAAAATGTACTAAATATAAAACTGCTATTTCTTACAAAGTAAACTATGTGTCTTAAAATATCACTCTTTGGGAGAAAAACTACAGAATGTCTACATTAATAATTATTTTGATGTCATACAAATTCGAAACGAAATAATAAATGAATCAAAAAAAAAATAACTATACTAAGTGTATAAAAAATGCACGTTCAAGGTATCTAGCTATCGTAGAATCTTAATAAAAAATAAAATAAAAAAAGAATGTCGAAGATATGCTCTGCTCTGCTATGCTATGCTATGCTATGCTATGCTATGCTATGCTATGCTATGCTACGCTATGCTATGCTAGTCTATGCTATGCTATGCGATACGTGCTAAGTGTGTACCTATAAAGTTGTACATGTGGTCTTGGTGCATGTGTGTCGGAGGGACGGCGTCGGCGGCGGCCGTGAACGCAGCCGCCGCCGGCAGCGACACCGACAGACCAGCCATGTCCTCCTCCTGGAGGGAGATCGCTATACATGGCCAAAGTCATCTATACATGGCTACACTTGGCTACAGTTGTCTGTACTTGGCTACACTTTACTATACTTGGCTATTCTTGTTTATTCTTGGCTATAAATTGTCAGTTTTGTTATGTATAGCAATTACTTCTATTCTGATTGAACTTTTAGTCCGATATTTACATATTTGTAATATTCCTCGAATCACAGGATTATTATCTGAGTAGACTTTTTTTTTTTCTTTAAACGGAATAAACTCTGGGACATCGGTCAGATTTTTCTTTAGTATTCGATGGGTTATTTATTATACAACGACGATTATATTATGACGCGATGACTTTTTCATCAACCAGAATAAGTGTCTTCGACAAAAATATAGCATACTGCATTAATGTCTATATTTCCCGGATTGGTTAAAATAATATTCTTAATATTACATACATTACAATAAGACAAATCCATACGAAACGAAGATTTATGAACTAGTATTTTTAAGAACCACAACCTAAGACTTTTATAGTATTATTTGACCACTGAATCTATATTTAATTATTACGTATTTAAATAACATTCATATTATTTACGTAAATTCTAAGAGTACTATAACACCAATTGGATACGAACCCCGATCCCTGCCTTGATGGCCGCCTTCCCGATGGCGGTGTTCTCTCCCCGAGGTCCCATCATGATGGCGGCCGTGCCCTTCGAGATCCACTCGAAAGCTTTGCTCTGTATTATATTACATGTACTGTGTATCAGTTAGACAAGGTGAATAAATAATAAAACTTATTTTCCTTGTTAGATCTTTTAAAATATAAAAACCTTATAATATAAATATTTTTATGAAGTAGGAAATAATGAAATTTCAATATTAATCGGTTATTAATCGGAAACCTTCCCCGAATAATAAATTATAAAATCCTATTTTAGTAAATACAGAAAAATAGTTAAAATCTATGATTTTACAAATCAATATTGCCTACAAAAAAAAACTATAGGTCATATGAGATGTTGTATTCCTGTACAATATAACAATCCCCACCTCGAGCTTGGTCTCCGGAGCCCCGAGCTCCGCGTTCAGTCTGCTGGCCGTCACCACGATGGGCGACAGGTTGTAGCTGTCGTCGGTGCCGGGCGCCATGTTGCCGAGCACCACGGCGGCCAGGTCGCCGGCGGAGCCCTGCACTCGGACAAGACACGCCGCCGCACGGGGCTCCTCCGACGGATAACCTGTATACCGAGTGCGATTTTATTTTTTCAATTCGATCGTTAAAGTAAACATGGTTTGTATGAAATAAGAATAACGACGCCCAACGCAACGTTTGTAAAACTTAAATCATGAGAGCGAGTTGTTTTACGCGGTCGCTATCGACTATCGGGCCTCCACTGAGAGGTATGTATATTTTTAATGTACCTTTGGTGTCAAAGTTGGATAATAGAGTTAATTATTTGACGATTAACTTTAGTCCATATAGAAAATTTGAATTTAATCTATTCGTAATTAAATATATATATAATTAAATATATTCGTAATGGGTTGTACCCTTCTAAAGTATTTGGATTGATTTGATATTAATAATGAATATTACATGTCAATAGTTTGTCTAAAAGGTTACACAAATTGCTTTATTTATACTAATTATTTTAATAAACACGAGTAAAGACAAACAAACACACCGTTCTCATCACACCCGTGGGGGTCGAAGAAGTAGTAGCTGTCCTCGTGTCTCCAGATGCCGACGGAGCCTCCCCGGGCCGTCACCACTCCGTGGGTGTACTCCTGGAACATTTGCTTCATGGAATCCTCGAGGGAGAGAACCCCGGACCCCGGCTCCGGATTCAGTTCGCCTGGTGGGTGAGGATAGCAAATGTATTAAAGCAACAATAACACAAGGTCCAGATTTAAAATATCATGTTTAAAATTAAGTGTCCGATAATGGTAAATGAAAATGTATATATTTAAAAATTTATTGGCTCAGAGGGCGACTCCTTCTCTGATATACAAATTGTTGTACCGAGTATGGGCTACTTCGTTATTGAAATGTAAAAAAGATCGGTAAATGATTACCTTTATTTCGGAATAAAAACAAAATACTAAATTTCTGCTCATGTTAATGGGAACACTTTTAAATAAGGGTATTTTGAATATTGTCAACAATTCCAAAGTGAACTTTATTACACTTTTTGAAATAAATCTTGTAAAATTATAATAGGCCGGGGGAAAAGTTTTTTCGTTTTTTATCTATATTAACAAATTTTGTAAAATCTTACCTTGAATTTACATAAATTATTTACCATAATCTTTTAAGTAGAGACATATTTCCATTTCAGTAAAAAATAGAACCTCATTACGACTATTCGACATTTTTTAAATTTTACTTTTTAATGGTTTTAAAACGAGCCAGTTACAAACAATATAACCAAAGAGAATTTATTACAACTTAGTACTAAAAAAACAAAAAAACTGTGTTAGTGGGTAAAGTTATTACACTTCAGATAAAATTATCGTGTTTTAATACATAATATAAAAAATATTTATTTAAACCATATTTTGAAAAGTGTAATAATAAAAGAACTCAAAGCACACATATACAATAGATATACTTAGATAAACCAACTCACCGCTATAAGCGCTGTCCATAACATCAGTTTCGATACAATCATACTCCGAGAGTTTGAACCTCGTCAGCACGTCTGCAGCGGCCAGGGTTCCCCCCGAAACCTTCTCTTCTTCCTCCCCCTCCTCATCACCGCGAGGAGTCTCCAGATTGATGCCCATACGTTCCAGGTGCTCCATTGTATTCTCGTATAAAATGTCTCCCCTTACCAAGACCTGATATTTTTTTTAAATATCTATATCATGTCTGTTACAGGTAGAAGATCAATAGCACCTCCCAAGGGGATGAACCGATTTTGATTGATTTAAAGTGTTTGTAGTAATCAAAAAATCTGTTCAGGCCTTAAGGATCATTAAGGTCTAAATGTCTTTAATGAAATGGGGTTTTTTTTTATTTTTACCCCATTTGTTTAATATTTTATAAATATATTTGATCAATACCAGTCAGCTGTCAAATGAATTTAATAAAAATCAACTTTATGTCGGAATGTGTGTGTGTTTATAATAGTATACGAGTAGACCCGTCATATTCGATCAATGACGTCATCACCTATAACCAATGACGTCATCGCCTATGTCTCCCTGTCCCTACCTCGTCTATATCGTCCGGTGTCCACGTGGTAGGGTCCAGGACGTGTGTCATGGCGATGGCGGCGATGGTGACCGGCGTTGCCTGTTTCCCACGGTGGTTCTCCGGGAAGCGCTCGTCCGCTTCGTGAAATCTTCCGCGGACCACCCACCGGTTGGGAGCCACCGCTGGAGGAATAGTGCCGTCATACTCATATGGTGTTACTAATCAATACTTCTTATTTTACCGTCTTCGGAGTCGTGCAAATAGGAGTTTTATAATTACAAAGAAAAGACACCTTGAGTTTGATACTACACTTGTTATAATTAATAGAGAATGGTATATTAAAATCATGGTAACTAATTACACCTTTTCCTATGTATTATTATATTCCACTGTTCCATGAACGCACCTTAAGGTAAAGGACATGTCCACTTCCTATATCTCAAGAGCATTTAATAGAAAAGACCTAACTGTATATAATATAACATAAAGCTTTTTTTTCAAAATTTTTTGACCTTTTCATACATGTTATTAAACTATCCCGTTCATATAGTTTTAATTGAATGTATACAAATAGTAAAACCAACGTTTCAGCTTGTTGATGGGTTCCGGCATGTCCCCGGTCTCGGTGATGTAGACGTCCGAAATGCTGAAAGGTTTCCTTTTCAGGTCCGATACACTCTGGAGGAAGTGTTCACACAGACGAGACACGCGGTCGAAGTACAGGATACACGCCTTGCCTCCCTCACGGAGACCCACCTTCAGGGCAAGGCGCAGATTTATAACGGGCAGGGCCGGATTTGAAACTCAATTGGGAACGAAGGGATTGAGATCCCCAATTATTAATTATTTCCAAATAAAAAATCCTTTTTTTAAACTTTAATTCATGGATACGGAAAAAAACATCTAAAAGGGATTGTCACAGAATTGCTCAATCAAATCAAAAAATGATAGCAAATGGAAACTTGCAATCACGACTTTCTGATATATCAATAACAATAATCTGTGCAATTATAGTTAGTAAAAATGCAACAAAAAAAAATGTTTTTGAGGGGAAACCTCAAAATCGGTAACCTGGCAAAATTTTGTCATTTTCTATCTTTATTGCGGGGGCTTCTCTCCTGTGGAGGCGCTACCTGCAATCCCCTAAATCGGTCTCTGAGATCTAATGGAGATCATATTGGAACACTAATTTAGCCTTCAATTCCTAAATTTACCTTATATCCATATCTGTCGCAGGGCCAAGGATGGTACACGTAGAATTTACCACCCTCGTTCCAGATAGCCGTTTCTAGCTCACCTGGAATCTATGAAAATGGAATATGTCAAAATGGCAGTTTGAGAATAAATAAAATAAAGATTAAACTCAGGTCACATCATGTCACAAAAAAATATTTTTTATTTCAGATAACTTAAAAGACAAATTAAGTCTATTTTGACAGATATTTTACAGACAATGTGCGTCACGATAAAGGAATATGATTTTATTCTCCGATTTAATTTATATATGGACGAAAAAATCAGCAATATTTATCTCAGTCCAAAATGCAGGTCAATACAGGCCATACCTGCAGCACTCCAGCATCAGACTCCTTGAAGAAGCTCTCTATTCCTCGACAGAGATCAAACACCTTAGGATTGTTGGAGATCAGTTTCCCCCACACCGCTATACCTCGCTCCTGGAGAGATGGATTGATCAGGTTGATACTGTATGAAGTAATCTAACTGTCGCCGCTTGACTGCATCCTGTGTGGACTTCGTACGGACTTTACATGATGGATATCTAAATTTTCTATCGTCCTCTCGTCCTTGTCATGAAGCCAGCGTACAAAATAGACATATGATTATGATAATAACTAATGTGTTAAGGATTTTCAAGTAATGTTTAATTTCAAACGTAATGGTATCTATATTATATAACCATGCTACTCTTTGTTGTGTGATTTACATGATATTTTAAACTGCAAACAATATATATAAATTAACCTCCTTGACTGTAGCTTAAGTAATATTCATATTCAAAGAGTTCTAATACCTTACGCTTGTACTCCTTGTCTCGTATCCTGAAGTTCTCCTTCAGCTCGCCCAGCACCAATCTTCTGATCGGACCTCCCCTCTCAACTAGAGACTCCTACCAACATATTATATATCTAATTACACAATTATTACATATGACAATATTTTGGCTACCTGTTCCCAAAATTATTTAATAATTTAAATTAAATAAATAAGGTATACAGTGCTCTATCACTACTCTATACGTCTTAAACCTACCCTGTAGAGATTGTACCCCAGGTCCAGTGTCTCATCCAGCACATCCTCGTTCCAGGCCCGGGCGCGGAGTCTCCGCAGCATAGCCAGCGCCATCACACAGCATGACACACCAGTGTAGCTCTTGAAGGTCTGGTACCTGACACAAGAATGAGAAACAGTATATATCCAGGTCCAAAATACTTCAAGTATTCAATGTATGCCATGCCACATTGCATACACGTTAGATTTTATTGCATTTTTCTATAGAGTTCGACCGACTAGAACCTCGAACGCTCATTTAATTCAACGAAGATACTAGTTAGTGTGTTAAAAAGTAAATTATTTATTCATAGTACACAATCAGCAGCACGACCATTTATTATTTATATTTTTGCGTTTACTATTTATCAAGATTTTTTTACAACTGCAGATTTGATAAAATATTAAAAACTGTTAAAAGGGGTGGTACTCTATATCTAGATCATGATTCGGGATTTTTGCCACTAATTTATTATTTACAAACATCATATCAAGAAACCGTCCAGCTGCTGATAATGGAAGTGCTAGTTAATTAGTTGTTACATAATGATCCAACTCGTACCGATAGCTGGCCATGTGCCTGGTGCCCCTCAGCAGCCATTTCCCCACGTCCAGCTGCTGGTACTGCGAGTGGTAGTTCTGGTCCGCGATCTCCACCGGACTGTGCATCACCGTCTCCGACTTAGGACGAGGGAGCATGTCGTCTCTGGAGAATAATAAGTCATAATGAAACTCTAATACTAACTGTCAGGTTCTACCAACCTAAATCGGTCTAAAAAATTATGCTTCGGAGAAAAAAATTCGCTGGTTCTATAAGAAAATTTTATTTCGTTAAAAATTAAGTGAAATTTTGTTTGATGATATACTAACCTTCCATACGCATGTCCGTCCGTCCGGGGACAGTAAAGGAAGAAGTCCTCCCCCCTCAATTGCATCAGCTGGTCTAGAGTGGGTGCGGGAGGGGCGCGCTCCGGGGCGATTGGCAACTGGGGAGGCGGCTGGGACGAGAAATGGGAGTAGGAGTTAGGGATACGCACTTCACACTGTACCAACATAATGAAAGGATAAAGCAACAAAAACATTAGTTATCATTCAACTAATTACTTCTTTGGGCATCTTCTGATAAAAATCTCGAACTTTCTTTCTAGACGTAGCTCTCGAGGTGGCCAAACTGACGGCACTTAGGGAACATTGTGGATATTTGCCCTGGAAGATAGTACAAAATTATTGTAAACAACTTGAAATTTAAATAGTTTAAGTAGGGTTTATCTATTATATACTCAAATATGCAAATAAGTTAACTATCATAATAACCATCCAACTGTGTAAGACTACCCTCCATTTTAGAAAAATAAATAAAAGACGTTAAAAAAAAGTATTTTCTTTATTAGAACTTCTACGTACTTCTTTAATCTTCTTCTCGATGAGGGCGTTGATGTTCATGCTGTCCCACTCGCTGCGACAATGAATTTTCAGTGCCTTCAGGTCCAAGTCGTAGTTTGGTTCACGGATTAAAGACTCTTTTTGTACCACCTGGACGAATAGTGCTTTTTTTATTTTATTATCTAGGAAAATAGTTATAAATTGTAATTGAGCTAAATAATTCCATTTACCTCAATATTAGTTAACGCAATGGCCGGTTTCGGAGTTCCCTGCTTCGCTGCATCCAGATCTCCGTAGTTGGCAAGAAAATCCAAAACAAAAGATGTTATTCCCGCGTATCTAAGAAACGCGCCGGCGCCGAAACTGCCGAAACATTGAGATATTATATACAATATATTTTGCTTTTAGTTCGAGAAAACAATTTGTAATCGATGATTAACGAAAATGATTGCGAACCATAAAAATAACCACGTTAAGTAATATAATATCTATAGATGTAGTTTACAATTTAGAAATGAAAAAAATCCCAAAAGCAATTCCACCAATTTACCGATCCGTGTCTCATACTCACAGTTTGTGTGGCTGTCCCAACTCATTCAACATGTGGGGGTCGAAGATGTAGCAGACCGTCCTCACCTGGCTACCGGCCTCTGGCGGTGGGGGGTGACCCCAGATCAGGAAGTGACGGTCCCCAGCCGTCAGGATCATCATGTAGGTTGAGCCTATGCGCTTCTCCATCAGACTGGAGGAAACATTTATTAAAATAACTTTTTAATTTCGATAGTGTGAATGATTTTGGTGATGTTGACAATAAGAATATTCTTACGCCATCAAGTCCGGTTCCGACTGTATATTATCCGGATGCTTGGCGAGCAATCCCCTATCAACCTCCACCATTTTGACCGTGTATTTGTTGTCGTGGAAGAAGAATGATGTCAAAAGTTGATTTAGTTGTAATTGGGGTTTTCCTAGGAAAGAAGAAAGAAACAAAACCGATAAGTAGTTTCGATTTGATATTTATACTAAAACTCGTAAACAAATAACTTACCCTTATAGCACTTAAGCGCTAACATACATTGCTTATAATATCTGTCACCGAATTCAATTAATTCGTCCACATTGTGCCTCATGAGATCCGCTGGAGTCTTCTCTTCTAGCAGAGCTCTGCAGACAACCGCTATACAGGCGGTTTGAGAGCCTATTGAGTAACCCATTTTCATTATTTCCATGTTTTTCTAATTACAAAAACATCATAAAATGAATATAGAAACAGATGATAACCGCAAGCGGTAGACGAATACTTCTTGGAGTTGCAGCCCACGCTTCCTTGTAGTATCATCTTGTTCTTTTCCACTTGGCTGAAGTTGTGCCAGATCTAGAAATCATTAAATTGAAGATAATATATACTAAAGTGTCAGTCTGTGGTCTACCAATGACCAAATCCCTTCCTAAAAATATAAGTGGTAAGCCTCCAGTGTAAGCTTCCGATAAGCGTCAATTGAAAAACAATTATTACATTAAACATACGAAATATTATTAATAATTATAATTTCTATAAAAACATTTCCTATAATATATATTTATTCACCTTCTTCAATTTAGTGAACTCATAGAGCGGTTGAGTTATTTCTTCTGCTGGAATCCTTTGTAACTTGCGTCTTCTGCGTCTCCTCTTCATGTACGGCGGTACCCACTTACGAGTCACTAACTCTGGTAGTTCTATCATCTGATAAATTTATTAATTAACTAGTTACAAATCTTGCAAGATATGCACATTAAATATTTTTCAAAGAAACTAATTGCTACGTTTACGCTTAATAATTTTGTGCGATTGCTTCATGAAGCACCGTGAAAAAGCTACTTTACCGATTTTGATCAAATTTGTTACAATAATAGATAAAAATTTTTGCTCTAGTCACTATATAAGATATACTTTCCTTCGAAATATTTCTCTCATTTCGCGTGAAACTCAAACGCGTATTTCGGAAATAATTGCAATACAACCAGATATTTATATTTGTAGCATGCCGGTATGCTAAATATATCTAATATATCGCTAAATCTTATTTAAAAAGACTGAAATTGAGACATAACATTAATCATATTAATCAATCGATCCGTGAAATATAATATCTTGCTTGATATAATAATCTGCTGATTAAATAACAAATTAACTGAAGAAAAATCTACTGTTACCACTATTTCTTCTACTACTTCTACCGCTACAACCATTGCTTTCCACTACTTACAATCCTGGGCAATTTTTCTGGCGGCGGTGGTGGGTACCACGGCCGCGTGTGTATTTTGACCTTAGTGATCTCGGGCCAGCGACGCTTGAAGCGCTGCTTGCGAAGCATCGACCTGTACTCCGCTTCCCTGGTATGTGATGGGGTTGAATTAACCCATCAACTTGAGGTAAGTTGTGTAATTATAGACAAATAAAAGTGTGACTCTGGATACTTTCACCATTTCTGTTCAATTTGGAAACAAGCCTCAAGACTAAAACGAACTTTGATACTATTTAGAATACACTTCATATCAAAAATAAGTAAAGAAAAGAGTTATTTATGGAAATTGATAGCGAAAACTATCGCAAATTAGGTCTGCGTGATTAATATAATATTTTAAATATTATTTCACACTTTCACATAGTTGATTCGGATTTTTTATTAGTAACAGATTGCATCATCATTTATTTGCATATTGTGTACCGATATTGCATCTTCTATTGTAATATTTGTAAATTTTGAGTAATTCTCAAGGCGAGAAATACTTAGTTCTTTCAAAAATATTTTTTATACCTTTATGATGCAAATGATGACGTGGACAAAAGTAAAATTTAAACTAAAACTAACTCTTGCGCAATTTGGGAAGGAGTTTTTGGGATTTCCTCCGGCTCAGGAGGAAAATCATCCTTCATTTTAACTTTGCTCCTCCCATCCTTCTTGTCTGGTGCATCACCACCAGCTTGCGATCTGTTGATGCCAGTATTGGGTAATACTTTTTTTTATTTAATCCTACTATTATAGCTAAATGTTCTGATCTTTGGTTTAAACATTTAACAAGTTTTTTGGTCTAACAATTCTTAATTTATTCATGTTAGTTTTTTTCGAAGTCAGTTTTTTTTTATTTGATTTTCTGAAACGTCAGTCTCTAGTGGCACAGTACTAAATAACCGACAAAGAACTTTATGGGTTGTTATAAAATTTATATGAAATTGGTATTTTACTAATATGTATATAAATATAAAGTATATAAAGGTACATTCAAAATTATTGCTATTATTATTATTTTCGGTAATATTTTTCACTACTTCGGTTATAAATGTTTACTTTTTCATTAACAAAAACATGAGGTTAAGAATGATTAAGAATATAATTGACTTACTTTTTTCTGTCTGCCATCTTTTTATTATCAATATATATTTTTTATAAGAAAGCTCCTGTAAAATAGATTAAAAATTATAACAAAAACACGAAAAGTTTTTCCTACTAAGATATGAAATAATTTTCATTACCACATGAAACATTTTTAAAATACATTTATTATTTAACTTACAATTTTAAATACGTTTTGCAATTTTTTTTTATCATTTAATACATTTTTTGAAAATTTTATTTCCACATTTCGTTAAATGGTTATGGGACCATGAATTTTTATGTCAATAAGAATTATTTAAATCCTTATTTTCATAATATTTTTTTAAGTCGACAGTTTTAAACATACCATAGACGCTAGTGGTATTGTAGACACACCTTAAACAGTATTGCATCAGAAACCTACGTTTTGTTTATGGTATTTAAAAACCTTGAAGATTTAATCGATTTTTAAAGATCGTTTTGATTTATATAATCGATTAAAGTTTAATCGTATCAAAGCCATTAAAATAATTAAAATAAGTTATGTTTAATGCAACCGTATATTTTTGACAGTGAGACAGTTTTATCTTGGTGTAATAATTTATCATTTAATTATTTTGTATTATGAATGTATATAAAAGGTTGTAATATATATTTTATTATTACTCGTCCTTATAACTATGCTTACAAGGTCTACTATTATTGTATACTAAATTCCATGTTCTTGTGTTAGAAAGTTGTAATATTATATTTTATCTTATAAATAATGTGACTAATTAAATCTTCAACCAACAATACTTATTTATAATCAATGTCAAAACTCTAAATCATTTTCACATTCTTCATAACTAATCGATTAGTAATCGATTTCTTAAGTGATTAATTTTTAATCTGTAGCAACATGAAAAATCATAATTCATAATCTATTTATATCTGAGTGAACAAGTGTGTTATTGCATTATTTTTTACAAAATGGCTGAACTATAGAGACGTGTATTTTGCAAATATCGTTACAATGGAGTCAAACAACTACTTTTCTCAAGAAAACGTTTTTCCGTGTTATTTAGACGTTGTAGACATCATCAACAGTGGTGATACTGCGAGTGACGCGACAAACAAAGTGGTTTCTTACGATTCGGATCCTAGGAATTCCCGAAGAGTTAACTTGAATCCTTTGAAGTTTAGACTAGATTTGAAGTCGTGTTCTAATATTTTCAAGTGCCGAATAAATTCTATTATCATGTGTGCGTGAATAAAAAAGGCTTAGCATCCTCTTGGAACTTGTAAAGATAGTAAAATATTGTAAAAATGAATAATTTTAGTGGTGTGCGCAATAGGCGAAGTCTTCTAGATTTTAGTGGATTTACTCCTATACAATTTCCAATATCAAATTATTCGACAAGTGCCCAAACCAAAACAGAAATGAAGCGTACATTTGAAGACAGCATACTTATAAACAACCTACACCTCATTCCTGACCCCTTAAAAAAGAATTTGGCAGATTCTATAATAACAGGCGAAGATAAGAAAACAAACATGGGTAACACAAACGAATTTCTAACGAGGAGGCCTGAAAGGCCACAGCACAGAGATTACTATCCATCACTGGCTGGTATTACAAGTTTTTTTTCTGGTGTATTCAGTGTTATGGGCGCTATGTTCCAAAAGCGCGCGACTTCGCCCGTGCCGCAATACTATGACTGCTTCGAAAATGACTACGATGAGCGCCAGATGACGTCGAATCCCTGGCACTCCTCCAAATTTGAGGTTCAAAATAAAAATGAACGGGCTCAAGTGAGTAATGAATGTAACGCAAATTTGGAATTACAAATGAATGCTGATTGTAGAATTGCTGCTTCACATTGTGAAGATAAGCTAAATAAAGTGCGTTTGCTTTTGGAGAATAGGAGTCAGAAAAATGTTCCAATTTCAAGATCCAAATCTAGACGTCCTAAAATGGCATTTATTGAAGCTGGCTCAGCCGATAACTCCTATGAAGAAGAAATACCTTCTGAAGATATTCTTTTAGCCAATGACACATTTTTAGAATACTTTTGTCCATATAGTTATTATGATGAAGAACTTTATGAGACAGACTCGCCCAAAATAAAGACTGAAATAGTTAATGAATCTATGGATATCATACAAAATTTACCAACAAAACACCTACCCATTGAAAATGAAACAAAGACTGAATCAAATGAAAATCAAATAAAAGATGTATTAAAAGAAGAAAACATGGAGGAACCAATTAAAACAGACATAGTGTCATCCTGTGAAGATAAACTTAGTAAGCTAAAAGCATTATTGACAACATGTCATAACAAAAACAAAGACCTATCTCATAATAATGTCTCGAAGCCTGTGGATATACCTAACACAGCTACAAAAACTATCAAAGATGATGAAACAGAGACTATATTTTATAATGAAATTGATTCATCAGACTTGAAAAATACTAATTCTTTCAATGAAGTTACTGGTAAATTTTATTCATCATCAGTTGAAAGTGAGGATTCATTTCAAATAGTTTTTTCCGATAGTCCTCAAAATTTTGATTGCTTACGACGTTTGCCATCAGATTGTGAATCGGAAGATTCATTCATAATGTTTGAAGAAACACCAGACAAATGTTATACAAATAATGATGTATTTGGTGATGATACATGTCAAGAAAGTTCTGATTCGGACTCGGATGTTGAAGATTCTGGATGCATAACAAAATTGTCACCAAATTTATCGAGGACATTTGGTGATTTAACAGATAACAGTCTATATAGTGAAGATGTGGTGGATTATTCTGTGAATATGTGTGATCAGGCCAACAAAAATGAATCAAAGTGTACAGGATTGCTGTTAAACGAGAAACGGAAGCTGGATAAGAAAAGGCAGCCAGCTAAAAAGGTAAGTGTTGCTACTTTACTTTGTTATCTACTTCTCCAACTAACAGTTAATAAGGATTTTATTAGGAATAATCTTATTATCATATTTAAACGTAATTAGTTAGCAAATAAATAACTATTTCTTGACACATTCCAAGTATAATATTTAATCAAAATAAAACATATCTATTTCTCATTGTTCTTAAATCTTCTCAATACAGTTTAAATAATAATTGTTTATTCATTAGCTAAGTTGGAAAACCCAGATAATATTTAATATTTATAATTTACCTAATAAACAAAGAAATATTTGTGTAAACACTAAATATTATTAATTAAAATATAAGAAATATATACAAAATATCATAGTAATAATAAAATTCTAAAGAACTATTCGTATTATTACTATTTAACTTTTATCTCTGTTATTGGCCGTCACTACCACAAGTATTGATAAAACTATGTTTGATATTGGATTGTAAAATTGTTATTATGCAATAAATTTACATTATCTGTACTTTTCCTACAATTCTTGATGATTAATTATTTTATTGTGCCAAAAGACATTAATAATAAACGGATAACAAATAAAACATGAAATTACAAATTTTTAGAAAGCTAAACTTAAGCTTACCGTCACACAATTTTGGGAATGAAACGGGTGTCATTAGAAAGATGGTTGATCTCCACTTTCTATAAAAGCAATCCCAGCCTGCGGGAACGTGAAGTTTTTTTAAAAATCTTTTGTGCACATGTAACTTATCATTATTTTTACTAATATTATTTTTAAAAAAAATTTACATGTATAAAATATATTTTTTCAAAATATCTCTTATTATATTACTATTTCTTAAATACATAAATTACTATGAGACATTTTATAAAGGACTCAAAATGGATTATAAAGGATTTAGACATTTTATAGAGACACTTGTGACAAAATCTTTTTGTTATATTTTTTATTGCATCAAATATTACAAATTTTCATGACATCATTTCTTACACATCATTTTTATATTATATTAATAATTACATAATATATATTCCTTTTCTTTGAAATACTACTGATTTATTTCATACGTATCTAATGTTTGCTAATTTAATAAATTTAATTTTAAATATAACATAATAATTGCTTCTTATACATTTAAAAATATTTAGCACCTTAAGACAATGTATATATATCTTAGTTACTATGTCTTTAATAATATGTGTTAGTAGAAAACGTTAACATTTAATTCTTTAATAACTAGTTTCTCAATGGAATAGAAAATGTTGTATATTTAATTTATGTCCGACAAGTTTTTAAACCTTGAGATATTATATTCTATACATTTTTTTTTCTTATAAATTTTGAATTCTTTACTTTTTGATAAAAAAAAATATAGGAACCTATAAAAATTTTTAAATATTCCATTTTGATAAACTACTCAAAAGAAATAACAGTATATTTTGGTGTATTTAAATACATAGTAATTAAAATCATCAACTATATATGTGTGTGTGTGTGTTCATTCATCTGCACCAACAATAGTATTATTATCTGAAAGACCATTTAAGATCATACACACATTATAATACACACATAGTTTTTTACGGTTTGACAATCTATCATTTATATAGAAAACACTGGTTCTAACAATAATTAAGATATAATAAGAACATGATTGATTTTGTCAACAACTTGATGATGGAAAGCAATCACAATTTAAGATCATGATATCTGCATATGACTATCACACAAGGTCATGATGCTATCACACAACTAGGTACTATGATCATACTATCACACACAACTAGATACTACAACCATACTATCACACACAACTAGGTACTAGTTTAAGATAAAATGTCATACATAGACAAATACATAATAAATATTAAAATTAACTAACATTCTTAATATGTTTCTTTATCTTTGTTTGATATTTCCGACCACTCCAAGTACCTACAGTTCTAAACCACAAAATTATATAGTTACCGAGTAAATTATCACGGGGAAAAAATATAAAATATCTATATATTTCTTCATCGAATTGTGTCACTAAGTTACATATATAAAATTTACAATATATAACTTAATGATTTTACTGATTTTTTTTTGCAGTTTTGTTTTATTTTTAAAGATTTGATAACTAAAATGTCTTTTTATGTAATTTTGTTAACTTATTCCAGTTTATTAAATACTGATTTATTCATATAAAAATATTAATTAAAATTATTATCTTAAATATTTATTTGATAAAGTGAATAATAGTAATTGTAAAAGCATTTCAAACATTAGAAATTATGATGAAAACATAATATTTTGATTATTTTAAAAACATGCTTAGTTATTTATATACACTCAACACTTTTATACACTTTTATATATTATATTAAATTAATCACAAGCTATCCATATTGTTTGTTTGTAATGTTTGTTTATGATTCATATGAATATGATGATATACATGTTCTGGTGTTATGATATTGGACAATAGTTTATATTGCAATGCATTGAAGAAAACAAAACAAAACAATAATATGTATATGATTTTGTTTACTAAGAACAAAGTTTAAACTTACAGCCTTATTAAGAAATACTCTTTTCCCTCTATATATAGAATAATAATTAAATTATGAAGGCCGTTATATATTTGAAAGCAAACGACAGCTGTTTAATCAAGTGATCTTTTGAGTTAATCGACATTCTAAAGTATTTAAACTAGCTTGTCATTTCAGTCGGTATTGTCGTGAGAAAATAATTTTATTGGGTATTCTAAAAACCTGTATCTAGTAGACTGACCAAAGAAAACAAAGGAATACATGTCTTCATCTAACAACATAATACAATATAAATCAACAAAGGAATTTTTATTAATAATTCCATTGGAACACTGCATTATTGTTTACTAATAATATGTATACATTATTGTTATATAGTTGTAAATATTAATATTATGATCTCGGAATGTACTTTTTTTATTGGAATTTTATATATATATATTATATATGTATATATATAACTATTGATGAACATGTCATTCATGATGTATCTAGATTCTAGACAGAAGATGCTTGTCCTAAGAAGAGAAAGAAGTCTTATGTGTGCTTTTGAAACCTTACATAATATTAACTTATATCTACATAATATCAGAAATTCCAACTCGCTGATTCATATTTCTATTCGAAATACTCTGATCTAATAGGAATATTTTTTTAAAACCTTAAGATTGTCTTTATATGTCTGTTACATAATAGATTTTAATATTTAAAAGATAATTGTATTAATATATTCATATGCAAAACAAGCAGCTCAAACAAGTGCAATCTCTCTTCTTGTAAACTACACTCAAGATTTAAATGCCCTTGCTAAAATCCATCTTTACCAAGCTTGGCACTCATTTTGGTTATCATCTAAAGTACTAAAAGGCAAGCATTATGCTTCAATTCAAATAGATATCCCTAGTAAACCATGGTTTTTCCTATATAGAAAGGCCAATCGTCGTATCACTTCAACTATTTGTAGATTAAGACTAGGTCATGCTTGCACTCCAGTGCACTTAGCAAAAATAAGGGTTAGAGATCATTCATTGTGCGAATGTGGTTTAGATGAAGGTACTATTCCTCATATTCTTTTCTCTTGTCCCAGAAATAGTTATCATCTATATGATGTCCTTCCGTCTAATATTCCTCGTCCCTTAAATATAGAATGTTTTTTAAATCTTGTTTTTAGTCCTTTTGTGTGGTGTGTTTGTAAATTTATTAAAATTAATAAAATTAAACTATAACTTTAACTATTAATTATTAAAAAATAACTTATACTCAATATTTATATTTAATACTAACTTTATTTATTTGTGTTGTTTTAGTGCTGGTCAACAATATAACTGAGGTCTTAAATATTTATTTACTCTTTATTGTACACCTCAATTCATATATCTACTAATCTTTTTTATTTTTTCTCTACACTTTATAATATTAGTCTACAACAACAACTCTCATAAACTTAAACTTGAAATTGGCTAAATATTCCAAGCATATTTGTGAATGAAGCCATAACGAAAAAAAAAAAAAAAAAAATTGTATTAATTAGCACGGGGACGGAATATTATTACAGGTGTATAAATTTATTTACTTTTATATATATAATATAAAATTACTACTATTATACTAAATTTGCAGTATAAAATAGCATGAAAAAATCTACGGAAATTATTCTTAACATGGGTAACAGGTTTTAAAAAAATAGTGACATGAAAATCATGTTTTTAATTGTTCAAGCAACAAAATTATTTGTCAACCTAAACCTCGTACACACCCCGTACGGGGCGTGTCACTCGACTCACATACGATGACATAATTTAATTTATAATCTCCTCGTGTCTACTTGCTTTTAACATTCGCTATTTTATTTCAAGGTCGCGACCTTTGAAATACGATCCAATTTTTATATATTTTTTTATAAATTTTTATCTGATTAAATTTATCAAATAGATTCTTAATGGTTTCGTACAAATTATGTTTAGTCATTGGACGGGACAAAGGCAAAGAAAACTATTACTTTGTTGTTCTTTCAACAAAGTTATAATTGATAACTTTATTGAAACCAGCTACGAAGTAAAAATGAAAACAGTCTAAGCACTCAGCAGAGTTATTTATGTGTTTATAAATTTTTTTTTAAAACCTAATCGAGACGGTCATTTTCACGGTAGTGTAAATTATATTATTACTTTCACTGTTTATTATTGTCTCTCCGTCTGTAGATATATTAATAGCAGTCCAACAACCCTTACCGTATAACGGTAGGGGTTGTTGGACTGGTTGTGTATATGTTTATATATATTTATCAATATTTACGCAATATTTATTTTATTTTCACAATAAATCGTGACTATCCATTATATTTTGTTGGTCATAATTTCGTCATAATTTTCCCATTTCCACATCGCACGCTGTGTTGTCCTTCCTCTCCCCACCCGTTGAGAATATATTTGTATACTACCTGCGACCCTCGACTCTGTTTGCCTCGAATACAGAGGATAGTTTGGTAAATTAATTTAGAACTACGGACGTGTGATATCACATTCTTAATAGAATACTTACCAAGGTTACAAATATATTAGACAGACATACTTTTTGTAGTTATTTATATATAAGTTTTCGTAACAGTTACTATTGTCTTGGTGTGTGTTGCAATTATTAAAAAATATTTTATAATAGTTAATTTTTTTTCATAATAAAGTATACATATCAAAATGTCTAATGTATGTAAAAATAGTATTAAATGCACGATTAGAGAGCTAATGGATCAGTAGTGTATCCTAAATGAAAGCAATAGTAAATGTATTAACTGATTCAGACCCGTTGACCCACTAACACGATATGTAACTAAATCGAAGCGAGATATATTTCTCAATAAGTATTTGTACGCTTTAAGGACCCATTTTGCTGTAAAACTACCTTTAGCACGTGGCTTGCCTTACAACAGATACAATATATGTATACAAAAAATAAGTTATTATATTGACTAAAAGTTCAAACACACGGACTGACAAGACCCTCTCTATTTTGTTGTTATTTGTTGTAAACTCAGTTTCTTTAATGTTTGCATTTTAATTATTAGCTGTTGCTAGCGACTTCAGCTATTCATCTAGACTAGTCAGCTATCTTAGCTAAGATAAATATTGAATTTCCCGTCAAAATAAAATGTAACTATAGTTCAGTCAAAAAAAAATCATCCTTATTGTCCAACAACTATTCAGGAGTCTTTAAAATTATCTCATTTTTTACATCTTACATATTAAGAATTTTGTATCATACGGACAGGGATGTTATACTATTTATGTGTGTGTGTGTGTGTTTGTATTCTACTTCGGAATCTTTCAAAGGCAGACCAGGAAAAATTAACACCTACAAGAATCATGACACATCAAAAACCCAAACTAATTTTATCAAGCCCAGGTCATTCGAGGTCGTCGCTTATTTACACCACGATTACTAACAACGGTGACGTCACGGCGACTCATCGTATGACGACATCACTGACAATCCGATCACATTTTAAGATATATGATACTGACAATACACGCTATCTGATCTATAGTAAATTTTCCATGAATTACTTTCACAAACACACGCACGCACGCACGCACACACGCACACGCGCGCGCACACACACACACACACACACACACACACACACACACACACACACACACACACACACACACACACAACATATACTAGATGTTGCCAGCAATTTCTGTTGCTTCACTGTTTTATATTAATTTAATTAGTAACAACGCCATCTATTGGTTGCAGCCTTTAGAATTTGGAGATGAATTAAACCCTTTATGTATAGAAACGACAAATTGGCAATAAACAAATAAGAACTATCCTATCTTTTAAGTTGGACCACAAAATATATATCTACAAAATTTAATTGAAATCTTTTCAATGTTTTGAAAGATTAGCGCAAACGAAATATATATAGTTTAAATGTAAACCAAAACGAAATATAATTGACAAAATTATTCCTACAGGTACGCTTCTCAACCCAACCACCGAAGGTACACGTTATGAGGGTTTGGGCCTTCGCAGCTCGTCAGGCCAGGACCGGTCATTGGGAGAGATACGCATTGGACCGGGAGAGGTTCAAGAGAAGGTACTATCGTGTGACAGTCTTGAAGTTGACGCGAATTGCAGTACGCGTCAACTTCAAGACTGTCACCCGTTTACGTACGTTAAGGCACTTACTGGACAAGGGAATGTAAAATGTGACTTGTCAAAATACCTTGAACATTTTGAAACTTCAAAATTTTTGGAAATTACAAAACAATGATTTGTAACATGTCATCAATCACGTAGCTCGAAATGAAATGTAACAAACAACTGACCTCACTAAATGTGTCATTGCAATTGACCCGTCGTGAACGACCTGATTTAAAGAAGATACAGTTATTAACAAACCATATACCACTGGTGTATATATGTATATATATGTATATATATGTATATATATATATACACCAGTGTTTGAAATTTATTTTCTCAATAATTTTAATAACAGTTGTATATGAATTGAGTATTTTCATCTCTGAACTCTTGACTAAACTAGGATCCGCCAATCGTGCGTGGAGAAAATAGAGCTGAGCTCAGGAAAATCCATTAGAAAAGAATAAAAGGAAATAAACATTTAATAACAATAATAAACAATTCATTGAAAAAGTTTGTCGCCATGCCAGTTAGATTACGAGCGACACAATCACGAATCTCTTGGTTTTTTCTTTATGACTTTCGATATAATCAAGCTACTTTCATTCTGTTTTTTTCTGTAGATGCTTATTTATTAGTTCTACATTCGTGCCAAATTTGACTAAAATCGCTCCAGTAGTGTTCATGTGATGAAGCGACTCAGCTCGTTTTGAAGAAGACGATGGGCAAGCGCGAGCGAGAACAGTTAAGCTTAAATCTATGGGGATTCAGTTTTTCGACCATAACTTTTGATTAAATCAAGATTTTATTAATCAGTTTTTTATCTGTAAAAGCCCGTCAACAAGAGTGTTAACGGGCTTTTACAGATAAAAAACTGATTGAATTTTTGATACAGAAATGCTAATTTTGATGAAGACCGACTGAGTAGTTTTTATGTGATGTGGCGACATAAAATTGATTCCCAAACGGTTAAGAGCTTCGCTTACGCTCAGCTCAACTATATCGTTAATATATACATACGTCCGTTTAATACATAACTATATATATATATATTGTATACCTCGTAGTCGGTGTCGGTTCACTCCCACGTTAGTTAAAACAACGTGTGAATCACATGAAGAATTGTACCGTGTGAAAAAAGAACTTTGGATTATCATTTAGGGTCACTAACCACAGGCGGCTTGTTTATTAATTTCGGATATATATATATATATTTGACTTGTCTGGACTAATTAACATATCCACCTAGAAACTAATTGAAATAGAAATGTATAATTTTAATTATACATTCTTACTACCATGTAGTAGAGAGAGAGATATGTATAAAAGTCCATTTTATAAATATAATATGATATACATATATAATTTTTGTCAAAAAAAAAACTATCTGATAGTTTTATCTTCAGCTCGTTGATATCAACAAACAGTATTAATTTATAGATTATTATTGTATATTTGCAATAAATTTTATTATCTAATTATTAATTGAACTATAGATATGTTAATCTATTATGCCTTAAATTTAGATATAATTGAGAATGCAACATTTAAATATTGAAATAATTTAATTACAGGATCGCGGATGTTGAAATGGCAATCTCATGGGTGCTGAAACCGCAGCACAGGTCCCGTATAGTGTTCCAAAGGTTCATGCCCTGGTGGAATGCGGAGAAGCGTAAAGAACAAGCCGAGAAGAAGATAAAAGAAGAGGAAGAGAGAAAGGAAAGTGTAAATAGTGCTAAAATTAGTACTGATTGTGCTACTATTGATTTAAGTGATGGTGATGAGAAGAGAAAGGAAGAAAGTATTGTTATTAAGTGTGATGAAGATGAAGAAAAATCAACAAAGCAAGAAATTAACGGACACATTGATGAAGTTACGGGTAAAACAATGAACGCAGATTCATTTGGTGATGATAATTGTTCATTTGGTGATGACAACTATGTGCATAAGAGTAACGGTAAGATAGATGAACATATGAACTCAAACAAAGACGACCAACTAGATGTTACTATGAAAAATAATATTGAAATTGTAACCAAACAGTTCAATGGAGATGTTATAAACAAAAGAGATATAAAAAGTCTTGATACTTGACAATATATAAAAACATTGATATGGAATGTCATTAAATACTAAAAATATTTAAAAGATTAAAGTTGCAAGGGGCATAAAAGACGCGGGTTTCAAGTTGCTTAGCAATATCTTTTATTTTTAATTTTGTTATTTGGGAAAACAATATATATTTTTTGGTCTGATTTTTTTTTTAGAAAAAGAAAGTGAATATACACTTGAATATCTCCGAAATATCCATCACCAGACAAAGAAGGGGGGGAACAGGCATATTTTGTAAAAAAAAAAAAATTTGTCATACTTTAGTTAACATAATTTTGGCAATACTTTAAGTGTGTGATCCACGTCTTGCTATGGCATGGATCTTCCGCTGAAACTATTGCTAATAAACTATTTGAAATATTCAGTCTGGAAGAAAAGTATTACAATAAATGAAATAGTACACTTAAATAAAGAATAATATTAAAATAAAATATATATCAGAGTAATTTAAATAATTTTACAAGCAAAAGATACAGAATGAACATTTTCTAAATATTTTCATTTGTTGTAATATATTTCATACCAGTATACACCATACACTTGAAAAGAAGATATAGTATTTGATAATAATTTTAAAATTCAATTTAGCTTAAAGAGGATGGATATTCAACAAAACAGGTCTTTTTCCTAAATCAGTCAACGTCAAGGTCAAAGGAAACAAGAATTAAAAGTAAAAAAAAAATAATTATCAATGATTTGCTTCATCTATCAAAATTTGCTATCGGCCTTATCTGATAACTGTAAGGTACTTATCGTTGGTATTGAAGTTTAAAGGCGAGGATGCTAAGTGCCTAATATTATAAAAAACTTAAAAAATAAAAAAAAAATGTAAATGCACATAAACGGAGGTTGGCGGATGTATTTTTAAAAACTATAAAAATATAATGGAAAAGTATTTTTAAGTTGTTTAATTAATTAATAGTTTATATTTTTCTGTCTTTATAATTTTTTTTGTATATATCTATATATGTAGTTTTATGTTTTTTTTTTGTTCATTAAAGTTTTGTTTGATTTTCTATTATTTTTGCTCTGCTTAATTTTATTTGATGATCATGATATATCTTTAAAAAAATTCAGTGCAATTTTTAAATTTTACGTTAATATCTATTAATTGTATAAAATATAAGTTTTGTAAAATATGTATTTAATTAAATAATTAAAAAAAAAAACGTAATATATTTTGATTATTTTTAAATAATTGTAAAATAGACGAGGTACCTTTTACGTTAAGATTATTTAAATTTTTAATATCTATGTATAAAGTTACCATTTCCTTTGATGAAGATTTTCTTTATTTTATCCAATATGCATATATATGAGATGATTTTTTTTTCGTCGTTATTTTGTTTATATAAATAATAAACAAATAATATTAAGGCGTATAAAACGTTTGTGTTCTAAATATAAATATAAATATAAATATAAATATAAATATTAGATACTAAATAAAATGTGATTTTGTAACTCGGGGTATGGTTATAATAAACTTTTAAACATATTTCACTCTTTTTATTTTAAAATATGATAAATGTGTATTGAAATATTTTTTATTGGTTGAATGAAAATTCGTCAGATTAATAATAATCTTATAGACAAATGTCATCACATTCGTCTTACACTACCTAATGATGGATACAAATCCATTAGATTTATTTTTTCTGGATTTGCTATTTTATTAGAAACCACCCAAAAATACTGCGGATTTACGAAAATGGCCGTATGTAAGTATGGAAAAAAAACCTTTGTTTTATTTTTTTTTGCTTTTACGACAATTATAAGTAAAAGTATCATTGAATTGTATATAACGACATCTATCAACAATGTTATGAAACTACAAAATAGTACACTTCACAAAGTTATTGCATCATTATTTAGAAATACATTAGTCATTAAAAGATTACAAATTTCCACGTAAACCATGGACTTTACATTTGTAATGATGTTAAAAATAAGGCCATGTCATGCAATTATAGTACAAAGTTATTGAAACTGTTATTGTATTATTGAGAGAGTTTTGCAAATGTAAACAATAAAATATGTATTTATTTGCTTCTCTCACCAGAATTGAATTAAAATGTATTATTATTTGTTAAAAATATATTCATACAGAAATACTTCTTAACTACTTGTCGCTAGATGGCGTAGTCCTACAAAATAATGGCTTACTGTTATCATCGTGTATATTTTTTGTTGTCGTCTTTTAATTAAATCGATTTAAATGGTTTATTGTTTTTATGATTTCCCCCACAGATAAATCAAAACCAAGAAAATGTCAAAGGTCAAAGAAATACGTAGCCACCATTTGTCACCACAGAGCGCCAGACCGCTGGGACTGCCTGCTACATCAGTTATCCTTCTTTTAAATAACCCTCTTCCTGTACCCTTTAAAACGATAAGAGATAATTATTTATAAATTAATTAATAAATTGCAATATATTTTGTCAATAAATTATAATATAAAATGAGTCGCCACTAATACTTTTTAAAACATTATTTTGTCTAATAGAAGGCATTCTTATTAAAATTTTTGGTTGTCTTATATTATTACTAGCTTTTACCAGTAGTCTACAAACTATATTATTAGTATGTAATAAATCAATCTTTACATATCAGTTACTTTTCTATATCTGGTACAATAACATTTTTAAAGGAAACAAGGTACGCTGTAGGCCTTGGAACATATGTGATTTTATTCATGAACGATTTATTAGTAACTAACAAAGATCCCCATATAAAATGTTAATTAGAAAAATAGTAATTAAAGTATTTTCTCCCAAACTTTCACATTGTTAATTAAAATAAAAGTGACAGTTTCATTTAAATGAAAAAAAGCCGTGATCTTTTTATATCTAGTAAGAGGCAATAATAAAAATAAAATCCGAAGTAAAGCAATGTAATTAATCAAAAACAAAATTTGTAATAATACTTTTTGAGCGCCATCTATTGACGAACGGTATAATTTATGAAATTAGAACTAATTTATATTGATTCATTCTTACTTGATGACTTGACAAATTGCAAAACTATTGCAATGTCACTCTGGTTCTTAATATCTAGCCATTAAGAGAGTTCAAACTTCGTCGACTTGATCGTCAAATCAATTATAAGAATTCAAATGGTTACTGTATTTATGGTCTACTTACTTAAATATATCAATTAAATCCAAATAAATAAACATCTAATAACTAGGGGCGCCAACAGGCCTTCAATTTCGACTCGCTGCGCTCACGAAATCTCGAGTGCCGTTTACATATTGAGCGAAGCAAACCCAGTGTAATGACTTGTCGTTGTGGACAATGTCGGTAATGTAGATTTCCTTGTAAATCAAATTTTTTGCCAATTTTTTTTCCCCATTGACTTCTTGAATTGAATTGGATGGGATATTAGTTTTTTTTACGATTATTTGTCAACGACATGACATTTTTCAAATTTTTTTAAAAACTATCACTTAATGTGTGTGTTTTTTATAGCAAAATTTCATAATTTTCTGTCCAGTAGTTTTTGAGCCTATTCGTGCCAAAGAATGTGAAAGAGTCTCCAGTAGAACGCTCCGCTCGCTTCGCTCAATAATAATTAAAAGCTTAATTATTTTAAAGTATAGACCCTATTGCGTGTTTGATTTCCCATATCATTTGACTAAGGCATGTTTTAATAAAAACATTTGGTTTTAGACTTTACGACTTATCGTGATGTCGTGTCGTAAATGTCCACTAATATAATTAAGTGTAAACGTGTTTCCGGCATTGGAAGGAATATTATAATTAGAATTATGTATGATGTTGGGATTTTTATTGGTTATGAAAGTTGCTTGTATAAGTACTTAGCTATTTAATTAATTTTATAGCTTTAAAATGCTATTGGCTATTAACTGGCACAAGATACAGATCTTAGATTTAATTTGTGCTCATGTAAATAACATTCAGGAACTTAGAAACATGTTATAATATATTTCTATGTTTGCCCATCTAAGACGCAACAAAATTATTATAGAGTTGCGTTCATTGTTTTCACTACGTTTATTCCACATCAGAGGGCGTGAGGGAGCTGACACTGTCTTTTTAATACTATTTATAAATTGATAAACATTGGTACCAGAACCTAGGTCTAACGGACGAGAAATTTTTCACATATTTTATATATGTAAGTATTCACTACCGAAATTTTAACAATTACGACCATTAACGCGATGAAATAACAGCATTAAAAAGTATTAGATATTAAGGAAAAAAATTTGTAGATATTTATTAAATTCCTGCCGTAGAAGTAACAAATAAACGAAATGAAATGTGTAAGTTATTTAACTCTAATTTACTGTTATGTTTGAATTTGTTTTTGTATAACATGGCATGTTGATAAAATATTTTAACAATATCGTGATCGTGTCGTTACATCTAAACGTATTTAGAACAAACTGTCGCAGCGAGCGAGTAAATCAAATAATAATCAAACCTGCGACTGTCACAATCGTTTAGGAGGCCACAACTCAGACTGACGCAAAAACACGCACGGACATACATTATAATTCGAAAATGACACACGAGCGGGCGGACGCTTAAGAAGAAATATATCATTGTTTTTTATGTGTATCCTGTGAATAAAGGACTCACTAATCAATGGTAGTTTTTTCTAGAAGTTTGTAAGTGACTAAATAAATAAATCCTTAATTGTATGAAGATAAAGAAGTAACAATATAGACTGGTGGTTCTATCTTGTCTGAAAATTAAGCTTGTTTTTTTAACTTCACTCCTTTACTGCAACTTTACTTTAACACAACTTTAGTATTTGAATTTGTATATAAAAATACTTAAATTTTGGTTATATTGAGATATCTATCACACAGAGATTCAGTATGACAAGACAAAAAAATCTAACGAACAAGTCCAGCACAATCGTGTGTAAGTCAACCATTTTGTTTCCCGAATTCTTAATTACGGTGTTCTTGTCAAACCCCGTCGTCCATTGGTCCTCCACTGAAATGTTTTTACAACAGCTTCTACGAAATAAATTAAGGTTTGAGTTTAAACGTTTTAATTTTGGTCCCGATAATTACTGAATTGTGATCATAGATGGCGTTGGTTCACTAAAATTTATATTATTAGCAATTTAATTTAATTGTTAGCATAAAAGTTTATTGTTCCATATTTTGTGCGCGTGTTTGGTAAATATTTAATTATATTATTGTGCCTCGGTTTGTTTGATGGGATTATCGCACCAAACCGACAGTTATTGTGCTGTACGCAATAAGAAAACCATAAACAAGTTAATTATTAAGAATAAAATCTGAAACCCCTTAGTGAGAATCGAACTGTGTACTAACCCGAGTTTTCTGATTATAACAATTGAACTATAAGGACGCTTTCGTTCGTCACACGTCGAGTGGATATTAAACGAGAACAATAAAATTTTTATAGTGTTGTATGTAAGTCAATTATCGATAAATTGCAATTTTAGTATTTGTATTTGTATTTTGCATATAATAAAAATAACAAAACTTACTTAATCTATTCATTTACGATTATTAAGAAAAAGATCAATCTCTAAATTATATACTTATGAAAGTAACAAAAAAATAGTCAACGACTTATTAACATTGTATAAAATAAATTTGTTTGTTTGCTTTATTGCGAATAATAACATAATTAGAAAAAACCCAAAACCTCATTTTCACGAAAATCTCAATTAACAAATATTTTATCACAATCGTATAAAAGGTTTATAAAACGTTAAAGAATATATATAATTAAGTATGTATAAGATAATTTATTTTTGAATTAATTAATTTAATTTCCATCGACACACGTCCCATCCCTATCCATGACTAACAGCGCACGGCCGGTATTGTGTTCTGAAAGTCCACTCACGAGGTCGTTTTACTAATTATTGTGAAATATTTTAAAATACCATAATTCAGAGCAAGTAATATTATTACCCGTTAATATACTTGTTATTTATTTCCTTTCTTAATGTCACTAACGACTCCTTTGTCGTTTTAAACTATTATAACTTTGTCGAAAAATGGCGCGATATTCATCTGTCAGATGAATTATGTAAATGTCAAAGTTATGTCAAATATTTAGTAGGTATTGATCTTATAATGATTATTTATTATAGTGGAAACATACAAAATATTGATTATAGACACCATTTTGTTTGAAACTAATATTCGATCTACAATCCGAGATTGGAAACAAGCTTAGGCCGACTACAAACTTAATCTACAGATAAATTCAATCTTTTGTAAAATTTTGACAAATAATTAATCAGTGTCACCTTAAACTATAATATAAAAGTTAAATTCGTTAAAATATGTTACAGAAATGTTTAATATTTATACTTTAGACCCGGATGTAAAAATTTTGGGAAAAATAACAAAGAAGTCGAAGTCATTCATTGAAACTACCTGAGACTTTTGTTACAATTTATCAATAGGAGTTTATTTTCATTCATAACAGACGTGGAAAAAATAACATTAATTTAAAGAAATTTAATCTTTACCACAAATTCACGGAAATAATGGACGAAAAGATTCAATTGTAATAAAATATCAAGTAACTTAATTCTATTTTTTTTTTGTTATTGCCCAAAATAACTTGTGAAACACAATCAAAAATACACGGCTGAGTTTGTAATTCTTCTTAGAGGGTGCGCTTGGCACAACTTAACCTTATATTAAGTTAGAGAGTATCTTAAAGGGCTTATTTTGATAAGCATGGTAACAAAATAGGGCCTAATGACAATTCCATTTGATACACAAGTGATCACTGGTTAATTCAATGTGGAAAAAATATAAAAATAAATAAATTTCCGCCATATTTTCGTTAAGTTGCCGCAAATTGTAACTATACTTATGTAACTTTAACAATTATTAAAAAATAGTTTTATAATATTAATTAACATTCAGATTAAACTGATTAGTAGTTCCAGTTTTCGAAATAATAAGACGGTTTAAATATCTTTTTTAACTTAATCTTTCTGATTTTTAATTAAAGATGTCTGTTAGATTTATAAATTCTAGTAATATAGAGAATATTGTTTTTTATTTGAAACTTATCAAACTTGGTTTTAAACTTGGATTTGCTTTATTCAATATAGTATAGTAATATTAAAAGGACTATATAACACTACTATTTTAACAAAAATTATAATGGAAAAATTTTGCCCAAATCAGGATAAATAAACTTTACTGGATTCATTAATTAATGTTGGGATCTTATTAATTATATCCTGTAATCCCAGTAGAGTCACGGGCAACAATTAGTACTATAAACTATATATTAACCCTGATAAGTGTTATAGAGGTAATAATAGCTTATAAGATAGATTATCACTAGATGGTACTGATGAATGTCACTGCTTTATTTCTTCTAGAAGTATACAGATGCAGATATTTATGAATTACTGCTACTGCTACTACAGCTCATTACAAAATTTGATTTTCAGATTATTAATGGAAAAAGTTATGTTGATTTTTATAATTTTAAGTATATTTTTAAAAAGTTTAATAAGTATGAATGACTGAAATTTTTAAAACCAATTGCAAACACAAATATTTGTTTTATAAGACATGTCAGCGCGTTTACCACAACGAAAACCCCATTTGTCGTATCACCGCTCTTCGAGAGCACCCCTCATTGCCTCGCCAAGTATCAGAATACTGGGTCTCGACATTTAGAGCGATTGTCAGTTTCGTGGTCACCTGGAGAGCAAGGACAAGTTGGCCTCGATGAAATTGAGAGTTATCAACAGAACGAGGCAGTATTTTAAGCCTGTCCAAAGAGTTGCGCTCTACAAGGCGCAGGTCCGGCCACACATGGAGTACTCTTCTCATCTCTGGTCCTGATCACCCCAATATCAGCTTCTACCATTTGACCGCGTGCTACGGAGAGCCGTTCGGATTGTCCGGAACCCCGGTACTCTGTGAACGGCTGGACTCTTTGGCATTGCGTAGAGACATTGCTTCTCTGTGCGTCTTCTACCGCATTTACCACGGGGAGTGTTCCGATGAGTTATTCGATCTGATGCCTACTGCCGAATTTCTTAACCGCACAGCACGTCATCGCCTCCAATACCACCATCCGTACCACTTGGATGCGTGGCGATCTTCCACTGCGGTTCTCAAGAACCTTTCTTCCACGTACCACTGGAATGTGGAACGAATTCTCTTCGGCGATATTTCCAGAACGGTATGACGTGGGTACCTCCAAACTCTTGTGAACCCTCGGACGTTGCAAGAGTTTATGAGCGGCGGTGATCACGTATCATCTGTGACCCGCCAGCTCGTTTGCCCTCCTCTTACATAAAAAAAAAGTTAATTATATAAAATTTATAGTCCTTTTCAAAGTGTGACAAAAATATTCCTAAAATCTTCCTCAGACAAAACAATAATTATAATAATTATAGCCAAAATCAAACACTTATGGACTAATTTAACATTGCATACCTACACTCTAAAATACCTTTAAATGTTCTGAAATCATATTTATAAACAAATAATTTATAAAAACTTTGTCTATTATTTTAATTTAATTAATGCAACCACTTCTCATGGTTTTGATAGTTTTTAAGAAAATATTTATTCCTTGTTTCTCTAATTTCTTAAAGTACAATAAGAGATGAATCTATTTCTAAGCAACTTTTTTTAATATCCTTAAGTGGACATTAAAAAAAGTTACTGTAAATAAATAAATAAAATATAAAATTATAAAAAATGATTTAAAAATTACCAATCTTACTTACTCACAAGATGTAATCATCATTCCAAGATTATCTACCAGTATATGCAGTCCTTGGTTAAAATTAATTATAAATCCCTCCCTTACTTATTTTAGACGGTATGGTATTAATAATACGATAATATTATTTAACCTATTATTTATGTTATCCAATGAATACCATGATTGTAATTTATCTTTCGCCAAATTTATATTTCATACATCTGCCTAAGTCTCTTTAATCAATATATATATATATATACACATTATCTCCTGAAAGGTCTTTATATCACCGCATTAAGAGATGAAATAAAAAACCACATACATTTAATGTTATGACAGGAAACAGGAATGCTTTGACGCCATTTAATATTTGTTTTTTAATTTCTTTTACAAAATGGCCGCCTCATTTGCGTTCTATTGTTGGGAGGGACGCGTGTTTACGAGAATGTAGGACTTGAGAAAATGTTCTATTTATTTTACTTCTAAACTGATATATATCTTTTTATATCTTTTTATAATATTGTTTTAAATTTTTAAATTTTTGTATTATTTTGCTATATTATTAGATGAGAAAGTTATATATAAAAACAATAAAAATATGTTATTATATATACATTTTTATTAACAATTTTCCAACAATATATAAAAAACAAATAAAAATATAAATGACTATCCTTTAAAACAGGGATGAAATGGAAGTAAGTGGGATAAAAGTCCTCTTTGCTCCCGTGTGTATTCTGTTTGGATAGGACGCACTCCTTAATTATGACATTGTTACACGGTGGCACTAACTAGACCCCGGGATATGTTTGATTCAATCAATTTAATACAATTAATATACTGAATAGAAATTTGATTATGGATTTCATTTTATTTTAGATATTTTGTGGGAAGGAATTCAGGTTGATCGTTATTTAATAAACATACAAAAAATATTATTAAATTATAATAAAAGAGTATACAATGTGCGCTTATTGAAATAAAAAAAAAAAACATAACTATAATGCTCTTAGTGCGGAAAGTAAATGCATTTTTTTATTTATCTATGAAACTACAATTATTATTTAATATGTCAATATTCAAATGTCATTTTGACAAATACTTTTCATTATCGAAGAACTTATATATTGAGTCTAAATCGCATTATTTTTTAAACAGTAATGTCATGAGAGAGTAATGTAAAGTTGTATTTTTTTATATTACAACGAGAAATATTGCGACTTGAATTATATATTTTGAAAATTTTAATTGTGACATTTACTTTTTACTTTTTAATTTAAAATGTTAACGGATGAAAACATTTAATCATCAATTATCTTTTGTTTTTGTTTATTTATATTTTTAATGCGTTTTTAATTATTTTTTTGTAATTCCTTCATAAACATTAAATGCGAGAAATATAAGTCAGTTTTATTAAATGTTGATATTCAAATAGAATATATTAAGCCTCACTCATGATTGATATGACTGACATTGACATTTTTAAATGTCCGTTTTAGTTCACAGAATCAGGTTTCTGGGAATCATCCCAGAAACTCCGTCTCAATTTCGAACTCGCGATATTTAATAATATATCTTGTTTATTACATAGTCAAAATACAAAATACATTAAATGATCGGATAACTGATTTATTTTAACATGGTCATATTTAAAAATGTTCTGACGTTGGTTTGTTTCATTGAATCCGACAGATGGCGTTGTTTTAAATATTGATACATTATTATTTTTTCCATTATATTGCAAAGCTAATATATAATCCACAAGGGTAGTATAAATATTAGCTTATTACAGTGTAAATAAAGATTATTTAATACGTCGGTATACAATAAAATTTAATGAAGTCACAAAAGGGAAAAAGAAAAAATTAAGATTAAAAAAAAAATAAAAATAAATTATTAAGAAAATTATGATTTGTTAATCAGATATATTTTACGCTTAATATTACTGGATATGCTATTTGATAAAAAAAACATTTTTTCTTTGTCGCATTATTTGATATTTTTACTTACAGGGTGTAAAAAAATATTTAAATACTAACTTATAATTATATATTGATATTAGACAAAAGTCTATAATTTTGTAAAGTGCTCCAAACATAGATTTAATTATTTTGATCAAAATTGACTCAGCAAATTTTATTTTGGACATATTTTCTTAGAGATGGAGATGTTTTATTTTTGAAAATATTTTCTTATTCCGAGTATGTAAAAGTTCATTATTTATTTTAGCCCATTATAAAAGTACATTATGATCCAAAACCACACATATCTAAAGTCAAATAAACGTACAGATAGCATTCCAAACAATTTTGTTATAATATATACCTAGTTTTTAATATAACATAGTCGGCGTTCATCAAACGATGGCGTCTGGATTTTGAACTACGCCCGTTGTGTGGCATAGACTACAACTGACAGATGCGACAGATTATAATTTATTATATAATCTGTCACATTTATATTTGTTATATTCACAGATTATATATTATAAATAAAATATTTGACTAAATAATTGTTTCTTTTTTATCTGTACTTATTTAATTGTAGTTATAATATTTATATACTAAATTTAAACATAAAACCTCCTTAGTTAATGAATAATTTAAAATAATTTACTTTATTAGGTCTAGATATGAAAAAGTGAATGAATGAATTAAAACTATTATTAAGTCTAAATAAAAAAAACCTCCTTCGTGAATGGATGAATGATTCTAGTTTAGGTTTTGAATTGTCAATCAGTATTACTTTGCCACTGAAAGTGAAATAACCGCGAATTATTCTCTGCCAACCCACACATACACACTAATAGCGATATCCGTGTGTGTAACAATTCTACATATGTTAAGCTTGCCTAAATACATGAAGAAAACATTCAGTGGGACAGTCGCCTTAATTTTGATTTTTTAAACGAATTTAATTTAATTACTCGTCTCAGCAGCATTTTGTAGATGCCACGTACTTTTAAACGATTTTAAGCTCTATTACAATTAAATAAAGTTCAATTTTAATATAATATTACAACGTATTTGTAAAGGTATTATAAACCGTCATGGATTTTTTTTCGGCGGCCATTTTGCTAAAATGACATCCGACATTTAATTTTCTATTCTAAGTATCGATTAATAAATGGCTGCCGAGTTTTAACTAATTAGTTAATATTACATTGTAACTTTGTTCTTGTTAGTGTTTTAAATAAAAATCTTATCAATAAACACAAACGCCGCCATTATTAAAACCACAGACAAACATGTAAGCATAGACAAGGTTTGTTTGACGAATCTTTTTTTAATTGCTAAGCAGAAGTAGATGTAAAGTTACCAACGAGATTATGAGAGCAATAAAGAAAAAAGGACCACCATAGACTTGGGGGAGGGAAGAAGGGTGAATACAGGATGTCCTAGAAAGTTTTTTTTATTAATATAAACCTAATAATGTTATCTAATTTTTTGTTTTCGTATATGTGTTGAATCAGATGAAATATCACCCATGCTGTCTTATATAATGTGTAAGAAAGAGTCAGATGTGATTTCTGTCCTACTTCCTCTCCTTCTCACTTTCTCACAAATCCAGTCTGCCAAATGTACATTACCGAAAACTCATTTCTTACCATTCTGTTGCAAAATGTCTGCCCCTCACCCTTCCTGGTTTAGACCATTATGTGTAACATCAATCAACCTATTATAAATAACATAAATGCGAGAGTTAAGTATTGTTATACATTCTCTAAGCACCCTGTAAGTCACCCAAAATCTATATTTACCTAACGACGTGTGACATTCGTCAGCACACCGGCCCTCTCTCGTCACGACGGTACTAATTTTTATTTAAAACAAAGAACAAATAATACAAGATTCTTCTAAATTTCACACCACACTACTATACCGAACTGTTTGTTCGCTTCAATAATTTCGCTTATTATTGCCCTTTTAATATTACTTTTGTTGCCATATATAAAAAGTAAATAAAAAAATTATAAGATATTATATTTTTTTAATGTTACCATATTAAAACAAGAAATAAAATATAAAAATATTATTTTAATATATATATTCGTTACAGTGTAGTTCGTAATTCAGAACACATTGCAGGAATACCAACATGAGAAAGAAATAATAACACATTAAAAACACAATAGTATTTCGCACCTCAAAAAGGATTTTAAAATTTTGCACCTTTGTGCTAATTTTCCTTTACAATTGCAAATAATAAATCATTTCATCGGTTAATTTTGAAATTCAAGAAAAAAAATAAGTCTATTCATTGAAAATGTACGCGTATTAGGTTTCCGAAATCAACAAAAACTTTTGAAAAAATCTATTCTCTGTGGATTAGCGTCCACAATACGCGCAACGCGTACTCTTCAAGTAATACCAAATTCAAATAACAATGAAATATATATAACAAAGGAATTTCAACTTTATTGGATTATATTAAGAGCTATAACAATATATTTAACCGTAGAGAAATAAATGTACAGTTTTATAAAAGGTTTGAATTGGTAGAAACAATTCAAAGGATTTTAAGCCTTCTTTCAATATAGATAGGATCGGTTACTGTTTGTTAATGGCATAGAAAAATTTCAAAGGTTCTTTAGTACAAAGATGCTTCGCAGCTTGTCCCGATATTCGAAATTCGAAACTTTGATCTGTCAGATTACAAAATATTCTGTGAAGGAATGAAGATTAAATATTTGTATTTAGTTTTTTTAGATATTCATTTTAAATCCTTACTGATGTTATGTGAAAGTGTTTGTTTGTTTGTCTAGCTTATTTTGCTTGAGTCACTTTCACATCAGCTGGTTCTGTACCATACTGCTCCAGTATATAGGAAAGTGACTTTTTTTCTTGGAAATTGTCGGCGATCTAAATAAAGGAAAACTTTTATTTTAGTTTCATTTTGAAGATCATTTAGTCCAAAAATAAGGTATTTTAATTAATTCTAAAATAATTATAGAAATACTTAGACATGGTAAGTTTATTTTATTATTCGTTTAGTTCTTGAATTCTAAATAATTTTAAGGTATTAATTATCATTGCCTCAATAATATAACAAATTGTTAATAAATAATTAGTTCAAAGAATATCCGTGGCGTTTCTGACTGTTCTTTTATTATTTTCTTTATTATGTTTAATTGAAATAAGACCTTTATCAGTGTCTGTTTTGGTTGTACATACATTTTATGACATAATTAATTTTCACCCGAAAATATTACAGTTTAATATATGTATTTTTTTTTATTTGACTTCTGTAATCCTGTAAACGTGTGCAATTTTTTGCCTATCCCTCAAGAACAGTCCTTCTCCGGGATTTTTTCTATAACCCTGAAAATATAAGTGCAACGTTTCATGACGAGTAGTAGGGGTTAACAGATGAAGTCACAGGAACGCTATGTATGCAATAAATAATGCCAATATACCTTATAATTTACTAAGAGGGAAATATTACATGAGGTGACAGACAGACACAGATAAGGGCATAGTTAAAGTAATATATCCCTCCTAACTGAACGCACTTAAAAGGGTGACCGATTACGACGGGATTGGTGACCCGTGAACTTTATTACTATTATTGGTTCCGTATGAATTATTTTATTTGATTGTTTGGTGTGTTTGTATGTTACGCGTTTCTGCATAATTACTCACCGGGTTACGAAATTTGAAAGATATTGAATAAGAATGTGTTTATTGAAAAATAACTGTAGAAAAAAATAAGTCTCAGACATTCCTTTTACATAACAAGTGTATGTTTATACAGCGCGAGCAAAGCCGCTGGCGAAAGCTATACCTATATAAATTCTTATAGTTAATAAACAAATACAAAAAATGGCTGGAGCGTTTTTAATGAAATCGCAGATAAATATAACATTGTAGAAAATCATTTAGATATACTAAGGGGATATAAATATATTTCATAGCTAAATAAGGTTTGTCTTATAATTGAATAATGGTTCGACGGAACCCTAAATGCCTCCCTCTAGGACGGCTTAATGCACGAATAAAAACAACTTTTATATGAATCATGGCTCTTATCGCTCTCTTTAAACCCCTTCGATAAAGCAAAGCGCGCCACAGACTAACGAATTGCATAGAAGATACATTTTAATACTATATATTAAATATATTTTCTAGTACACAAAATTATATTAAAAAAATGAATTATCCAAACTAATCATTAGTAAATATTATTTCAAAGGTATTTTAAGTTTTTTTTTAAAGTAAATGTAAATAACATAAATATTAAATGAATGAGTTAAATCTGATACCATACTCTTGTATTTCGTTATACCATTATAGCAAACCGTGAGCAAGACAGTTAGATATTTTCTTCCCTGTCTATTCAAATCAACTGCTCATACCAAGTATTTATCCAATCTAGCAAACTAGATCAATTAGCACACTTTGTTCTGTACTAATAGATTTTAACTCGAGTTTATTAGGGTAAAATAGTGCGCGTAAAATTGGATATTAGAATGGCGTAAGATAAATCGTACATTGTTATATATAAAAGAATCTCTTCTGTTTGTTGCGTGATCTTTGTTCAGAGCCGGGAGGTCCCTCTGACGCCTTAGTTAAGTGCATTATATCACTTGAGACCAACTCTGAAACACTAATTTCGTTATTGGCGGTTATATTATGACATATTTATTGTAAAAATAGTGCATAAGATTTTCTAGAATTGCAAATTTTTAGTACAGCGCCATCTATCGGATACCAATTTAGATCACATTACGAAGAAAAATATTTTCATCTCAATCAATCTAATTTTAACAACAAACAGACAGGTTATTCATATATTACATTTATATATATTTAAAAAATAGATACAAATAATCAAATAATACATATAATCAATATTCGTTTTTTTTATTTCCAAAATAAAGATTACGTAGAAATTAAAATGAAGATCTTAATATATTTAAAGCATTGATTCAAGATTTAAATCAATAAATATGTCGTGATTTATTTATAAATCAATAATTTAATAAAACTTTAACGCATTGATTTAAATCGCTTAATAAAATATGTAAAAACTTTAACGGTAAGGTAACTCAAGTCGACCATCTTTGAAATCCGAAGTTATATTAAGAAGTATATTTGAGATATTTGTAATTTGACATTAAATAAATATAATCATTTTTATTTATATTAACTATGAAAATAGGGATTTTTCTCTAAAATCTTTTCCAATAATTGATTTATTGCTAAAACAAACTAATAAATCTAATAATTTTAGTTCATTCAAGGTTGTCCAGATAAAAAACGAAGCAAAAAATTGCCATATTAAAAGTAAAACACGAACCTCTCTCTAAACTGTCGGTTAAACTAAATATTGTATGGAATAGGTGATAGTTATTGCGGAATTATTCAAATCTGATATTAATTTATTGTACGAATCAATATGTGTGTGTAAACGTATAAATTTATATATAATTTAGATATTGGGGACGGTTTCATGCAACCACACGCCAATCACTATTAAAAATATTATTATTATATTTAAGTAATTTATTGTCAAGAGAAATATACTAGGATTAATTACTGGCTGGCTTTCCATATGCATAATATTAGTATTATTAATAAAAATATTTAGGATGGCCTTAATTTTTGTTTGATAATAATACTTTTATAAACTTTAAACATAATATAAAAATTTAAAAAACATACAAAATTTCGTTGACACGTAATTAATATAAATAAATTATTCACATTTTTTTAAATCTCTCTTAAATATTTATGAACAAATAAAGTAAAATTTCTTGACAACTTCATGAATAACACCGTCCTTGACATTTAGAGAAAATATTTGCATTTTAAAAATAAAAATTCCATCAGAAAACGAGCGTTATTTATTGCTATCGGTAATGGGTGTAAAAATAAATATATTTTATCTTAATATAATTTTTTATACACCCCACTATACATATATATTTTATAATGTATAGTCTACATATGGCGGAAAGTATTTCTGGATTTAATGGCATCTTAAGGACGTGTACAGGATACAGGAGAAATTTCATTTAAATTAAAGTTCCTTAAAATCTCATTTAAAGAAATTCTTGAACAAAAAGTTCTTTTCTTTTAATATTTCGACAATCGAAATAGCAAATGTTGTATCCAGTTTCTATATTATTTATCTGTAATTTCTTTGTAAGTACGCTATTCAGGTACATAAAACAAAACAAAATGTCACCACCCCTATTGTTAATATACGAATACCCAGCTATAGAACCCTTGTAGTCTTAATTTTAACGTTGACAGTTTACAGAAGTTACTTCGGTAAGTATGGTACGAGTATCATAGTCCTAACACTCCCATTTGATACAAGTAATCAGTACTGATTACTTGTATCAAAGATGTAAATAAATAAATAATATTTATTTATAGTTTTAGTTTAAATAAAATTGGAAAAACTACAATAAGAGATTAAAAAGATAGAGCAAGGGATTTGAAGTCAGGGAGACGGAGGATTTAAGGGGAATAACAACTTCTTTTTATAAGTCTGACTTTGACAGTGACAGTAACATAGAGAATGACAGTGACAGTGACATTGGTAGTATTAGCTGCTGTTAATTAGCGACAGTCTACAGTTGAAGTGCCATAAATTTTGTTCGTTTATTTCTTATAATACAAAAAGCTAGACTGATATTTGATACGGCTTGATGCCATATTGTCTGAGTCAACGTACTTTTTATTGGTGAAAAATCTTCCCACAGATAATAATAATTGAAACTGGTTTGAATTATGTTACAATAATGTTGGTATTCAGTTATGTTATTTTGTAAAAAAATGACAGCTTAATTAGGTTATTAGGGGGAATAATCATACAGACAACAATGCGAACCTAAGATAATTATACAATATCAATGTGTTAGAAATATACTGCTAATTGTTTGTATATTTGTTACAGAATATGTTAACAGACAAAATATAAAATTTTAGTTTTTTGGACTTTTGGGAGCAGAAAAAAGTACATTCTGTAAATAAAAAAAAAACAATAAAATATTGTTGACATTTAGTCTGACAGTTCCGCTGTCAGATTCTAAAAACAAATTTCGCATTAATTATTAATAGTTCGGGACGAAGAAAATCCGGGGGTTAGTCGCTAGTGAAATATAAATCAGAATATTATGTACAAGCACTCACAAAGAATAACATTTTACATCATGATATGTATATAATAATGTGTTTTAACAAAGTTTTTTGTCAATAAAATATATTAAATAAAACATTTCTTCTTTATTATTAAAAAGAAATCTTTATGTTTAACTAATTTATAACATAATTTGAATAATAATATAACATAAATAAAATAAAATAATATGAATTTATATTCAATCAAAATAATCTTTACATATCTATAAAATATTTTGAACTAATTGACATGATTTTTATCATCTTTAATAACTTATAAAAGCCTCTTATATATATATATATATATATATATATATATATATATATATATAATATTTTTGCATTTAATTACAATAATATATACTTAAGTTCTAATAAAAGAATTAAATTGCTTTTAGAGACTTTTAATTACGATAAAGTCTTAAAAACATGTCAATTTCTGATTATATATTATAAACAGACAAACATCCCAATACCAGTTATAATGCTAACATAATGCAAATTTCAGCCAATTTGTTGAAATAACAATAAATAAATAATAATATATTGTTATATTTAAATAAAATATTGCTTGGGGTCATAATGTTATTGTAAAGATACATAAAATAATTAACTATTGTTTTTTACTATTTTGTACATATATTAAAACTATATAATTTTATGCTTTTATGGTATTAGCAAACAGACAGACTTATGACAAGTGATAGATATATGTTGCATAATGAATACGGAGATATGGAGCACAGTAAAAGAAAGAGTCAAGGAGAGAAAGAGAGGAAAGAGAGAAAAAGAGTGCGTTTGTCCTATATGAGTGAGCTCGTATACGGAATCAGAAGATTACAGCGAAGCCTATCTTCTATCTCAGGACGAGTGTGATAAGAGATTAGGTGGAGTCCAACTGAAATGGAGAAAGTAAAGTTGAATTACAGTTAGTGTCCTTACGATGTCTGTGAAGGGAGTCTTATTGAGGTCCTCATTCCTCTGAGCTGGGTGGTCTAACTGGAATTAAGAAAAGTCTATCCCATACATACAAACCAAGAAACAAATTTGCATGATACATACACTAGTTAGATCTCATGTCCCGGGTCGTGTTTCTCAAGAATTTTGTATTTTGTTACGTGGCTCTAATATATATATTCGTATAATAAATAATGAAAATAATAATATTTAAAGATAAAATCTATAAAAATCCAACATGACTGAAGTATTTGATCAAACAGCAATCAAATTTGGACAAGTTTCAACAAATTAGCTTAACTAACTTGTCGCGGTACAAAACTTTTTATTTATTGTTATCTTTGTAACTAATTATTTTTATATCATAAAATTTACCGAAAAATTTAAAAATGTTAATAATAATCAGATTTTTTTACGTCAATGAAATAAAAGTATATAGACTTTAGTTTGGGATGTCTCATGTAAGCAAAGCCGCGGGAAAACCTTAAATATTATGGGAATTCAACGAGCTATTTATGTTTTAATGTTTTGTATGTTTATTTGTTCCAGCATATCCACGCTACATGCTTCAATAGTTTGACAGGTTAGCGTGATCGAAACGTCTTGAGACTTCACTTTTTTATCGTGTTTTATTTCGTTTTTTAAGTTTAATTTATTTAAGAATAATTTATTAAGATTATAAAATTTATTATTAGGAAGGTATTTATTTTATGCTTTACCCAAATTAAATTTAAAAAGGCGTTAGAAGTATTGGACCAAAGTTTTAAATTGTATTTTTTTATGTTATTACTAAAAAAGATTTATATGTAGAGCCAGCAAAGAAGCTATTTCATCATTAGCATATCATAAAGAAGAGAGAAAGCGAGAAAGAGTAGAAATATTGCAGATAGAATTGCCTTCAAGAAGCTGCAGGAGAAAGAAAACGGCTGTCACACAATCTCTTTTTAAGTTAGAAAAGTTAATGAGACCCATTTTTGATAAAATTATTGGAATAATTATAGATTATGGTGTGTTAGTTATTTTTACATAATATTATTGAGCGAAGTGAGCGAAGCGAGCGAAGCGCTCTACTGGAGACTTTTTCACATTCTTTGTCACGAATAGGAACAATAATTACTTGACGGAACATTACAAAAATTACTTGACGGAAAATTATGAAATTCTGCAATTAAAAGACACACATTAGGTGAAGATTTTAGCAAAAAAATTAGAAAAATCTCATGTCGTTGAGGAATAATCGTCAATAAACTGATATCCCATTGAAGTCAATGGGGAAAAAAAATCGTGCGAAAAATTTGCTTTACAATGAAAATTCCTACATTACCGACATTGTCCACAACGATAAGTCATTAGACTGGGCTCGCTTCGCTCAATATGCAAACGGCACCCGAGATTTCAGGAGCGCAGCGAGTCGAAATTGAGGGTCTGTTGGCGCCCCTAGTCTAGTTTCTGTCGCAAATAGATTATCTATTACTATTATTGATACTACTACCAGATTATCTAAAAGTTAAAATTTAATTATATATATACTGGAAACTGAACACCACTCAGATCAATAAAATTAAATAAAAAATATTACCAAGTATCAAAATCGTTTCCTCCACTATTCCTAGACACTATTATTTATATTGATTAATTAATTGTAATCTTGAAACAAACAGAAATCACTTTATAATGTATATTTATTATTTTAATACTGTTTAACATGTTCTTTACAAGGGCCAGCAGCGCTGTGTTAGGTCGGTCGTTATTTAGTGCATTTTTGTTTCATAAATACATTTATACATACTAAATTAATATTCAGACACTCAGAAACCCCCTTCTTTGGGGTCTGTAGATTTTTTTTCAACGAAACCCCCAAATAGAGGGTTAAAAATACTGTTACGACAAAATTACTATTTTTAATAAGTTCAGATATATATATATATAATGAGTCATCTGTCAGTTAAGATTTATAGATATTATGAAAGAAGGTTCGAATCCTATCTGGTGTTGTTTTTTCACGATTTTTGGGGACAAGGAATTACATATTTTTATTTTTTCTATCCGACATTTTGTTAGTCACATTCTCGTTAATCTTACATACATTTCAAACCTTATGTTTATAAAATAAGGTTATAAATAGAATGAAAAACATTTCAAATATGAATAACGATATTTGCCAGTCATTTCTCTTCATACAGGGTTGTTAATTAAACGTTAAGGTGAATTATACTTTATAACCAAAACATAGAGTTTAATTTAGAATGAATCGTACCATCGTATTGTATTACCGCCATTCAAATTTCCCTGTACTGGTTAGTGATGGGAACTTTTGAATTGAAATAAATGTTTTTGCACAAACCATTCAGTTTAGTTCATTCAACTAATTAAATTGTCAGGTTAATATTTGTGTAAACACATTTGAAGACGGAAATACTTCATTTGTATGACTAAGAATGATTGACAAAAAATATATATTATTAAAAATGTATATCAGTTTGTATATTATAGAACTATAGTTATTATTTGTGTTGTTACTCTGAGTCAATCCAGGATTTTAGGCGGAAATACTTGACATTCTCAAACGAAATAGTTATAACAATAAAACTAAACACTATCGATTTGATCGCCCAATATTCGGTATTATTGTGATTTTGAATAAATATATATTATGATATAATTTAATAATATAGAAATATATTCTTTGTTAATTAATAATAATATTAATTTGTTAACTCTTCAATTCTCAAAAATCTGTATTCTAGTCAAATACATCCAGAAGCTCAATAATAATAACAAATTGATCGAAATTTAAAGAAATTTGTTTTATTTACAAAAAATATACTTTTAAACTACCCTCAACTGAGATCTTATACTCTTAAGCACACAGGGGGTGAGGTAATAAAAAAAATACCGTAACATTTAAGTCAAATTAACCTGAATGTAACGAATTTGATAAAAAAACTAATTTATTATATAAAAATGTGTGATTGGTATTTATTTGATTCGTTACGCCTCGTTGGGGTGATTGCTTTTTTTGGGGGTTGTAGGTAATTTTTATTCGTGTATCTGTTAGATACGCCCTAATTTTATGGTTTTGCTAATCTAGAATTACAAAACTAATTTCATAGTTAGATGTATAAGAGTAGAAATGTAAATGTAAATGTAATAATTATCTATAGAAAAAAATATCAAATCAAATAGGCTTATAATTTTAATTCCTATTATCTTTATTATTTTTTCGTTAAAATATTCTATATTTATAGACTATTTCAAATTTTTATTGAAAATAAGTAAATGGCAAACATTTCAAGATAAAAATAATAAATGTAATTTTTCTTTGGCCTGAGGCCTAAATGAACACATCGAAGTCTATTTTCACTCGCAATAATAATTACTTTAGTATAAAGTATTTTAACTATGAAATCCTGATTCTGAATACTTTAATCATCACACAATATTCACATCTTTAAAGAAATAAAGCTCCATTGTACCAATATTGCCGTTCAGAAGTAATAATTTACGTATTAAACATTTTTAATATTTTTCTTTATTCTGTTTAAATTTTATTCAATAAAATATTTTGTATCAATTCAATTACAAGACAAATCTGTGTCAGTACACCCCAAACACTATGTCTAGTTACGTGTCTGCGGCTCGTATACGGGCTGGCTCGACTGGTATAGAACCACCCTCCAATGATTCCCAAAGCTTTCTCTTTTTCTCTGCGTCCTCTCTCCCTCCGCGTATCCTCTCTTTCCCTCCACGTGTCTCTTTCTTCCTCCATTATATGACAAAGGATATATTTTTTTTACAATAACCAAACTTAGATTATAATAATAAAATACCAAAAAAAAAAACTTGTAGATTTTAATAATTTTTTTAAATAAAACCCGTTTTAGTAATAGAGATAAAAAATAAAACTATAAATGTCATTATTATTTAAATTTGATATCTATATTTTTATTATATTAGTCTGTGCTTTTGACATTTGCACTTGGCGTCTTCAATTTAAATTATATTGTATATTTAGTTTGGTATTTTATTAGTCTGCCTGTCTGTGTGTGTGTGCGTGTGTGCGTGTGTGTGTGTTTGTGAAATTAAAAAAAAATACTCCTTCCTCTTCCCGTTAATGTTTTTGGGGTAGTGTTTGTTATTTCTTAGGAATTTTTATTTTTACAACTATTCGTATAGTTCTTATATGTTGCATTTAATTTAATCACAATATATGTTTTAAACATTTAAAATAAAACTATTGTTTGTAGTTACGTTATGTATTAAAATAAAGATATTATTTTGCAGAGACCATTACAATTTAATTATATTTAAATATTTAAAAATAACGATATTTTTTCGAGCGGAGTCGGTAGCTTGAATTAGTATAATGTAAAATCAGAAATAACTTATTGGGTTGATAAGATTAATCGTGAAATGAACATCGTATTTTGATAAATTTCGCATAAATAAATTATCAGAGTGGCATATTTATAACCGTCCTAAAACTAGTATCAGACTTCATTCGTCTAGACTATTGAGCCGAAACCGACACCGCCGCCGCCGGTACGCAATTCCGCCGACGGAATTGCGGGCTCGTTCGCGTGCGTCTCAAGCCTCTTCGGTGTAATAGACATCGAGGAGCTACTCGTGTTCTCGAACGAAATAAGGGGTACGGAAAAGAATCCCCCCGCGCGGATGGATGTGCTCCTCAAGCACGCCGTCCTAATCAGCCAAATTTACAAACACACAATGTCATCTTAAATGACATCACACGGTAGAATAAAACCTCGCTCTCTGACTGTCGTGACATTCAACGCGAACGGACTGCTCAAACAGATAGATCAGGTACGTGACTTCGTAGTTACCCACCAGATAGAAATACTGCTAATCCAAGAGACCTTTCTAAAACCGTGTAACCGCGATCCGCGCATCGCAAACTTCAACGCAGTTAGGAACGATAGGGCAACCGCGATGGGGGGAACCATCATTTACTACAGAAGGTCTCTTCATTGTACCCCGCTCGATCCGCCCCCACTAGTTAACATAGAGGCGTCACTATGTCAGGTGGGTATGACTGGCCATCAGCCGATCATACTAGCATCAGTATACCTCTCCCCGAATAAGGACCTACTAGAGGGGGACCTTAAGTCCCTACTCCAATTAGGTAACGCAACCATTCTGGCCGGCGACCTAAATTGTAAACATCCCCGCTGGAACTCTAGAATCGTAAATACTAGAGGACGTCTCCTTGATAGGCTAAGCAACACGCCTGGTCTCAACTTTGAGATCATAGCGCCCTTGAGCCCCACGCGATACTTTGACTCGGACTTCCGACACGACACACCTGACGTGCTCGACATAGCGCTCTTGAAAGACGTAACGCTTCAGTTGCGATCAATCGAGACACTATCCGAGCTAGACTCCGACCATCGACCAGTCCTAATCCAGCTCGGACCCCTCCACCCTACGACACCCGCGTTAAAAACTATAATCAACTGGAGAAAGCTAGAAGAGCAACTCCACTCCCCCGCCTCAGTGCACCTCGACGAAATACCTGACCAGATCGTAACGGTCGAGGACGCTGAAAAAGCCGCGACGCGATTCACAAACCATATATCAGACATAATAGGAACGTCCTCGAGGGAGGTCCGCGCAACCTTCGATGGGAGCCGTGCACTCCCTCCGGACATTAGGCACCTAGTTAACCGTAAAAACGCCGCGATCAGGAACCATGACACATATCCGACAGACGAACATCGACGGGAGCTACGCCGCCTCCAAAGGGAGTTGAGACAAGCTCTTGACACCTTTAGAGATGGAGGCTGGGACAAGAAGCTTTCAGAGCTCTCTCCTTCACACCAGGCTTACTGGTCATTGCAGAGAGCCCTGAAAGCCGAAACTGTCTCGGCAATGCCCCCGCTCGATAGACCTAACTCCACGCCCGCCTTCGACGACCGAGACAAAGCGGAATGTCTAGCCGACAGCCTAGAGAGCCAGTGTAACATTAGCACGCAACCGGTCGAACGCGAACATGTCGAAGTCGTCGACAACACTGTTCGAGTCATGTGCTCTCAACCACCAGCAGGTCCCCCCATAGAGGAAACGAACCTCGAAGAGGTAACGACCCTAGTTAAGGCGCTTCACGCCAAAAAGTCGCCAGGATCAGATAGGATCACCAACAAAGTGATCAAACTCCTTCCGCCTCCTTTGCTTTACCTAATGGTTAATATTTTTAATGCTCTACTGGCCGGTTGCCGGTTTCCGGCCCAGTGGAAAGAGGCCATAGTGATAGGCATTCACAAACCGGGTAAGCCCCGGAATCTTCCAACTAGTTACCGTCCAATTAGTCTCCTTAGTTCCCTAGGGAAAATCTATGAGAGGATTATCCTCAGTAGACTTAAGTCAGAAGTAGAGAGACTGAACATCATCCCAAATGAGCAGTTTGGCTTTCGAGCCTATCATTCCAATTCCCACCAGGTGCAACGCCTCACGGAGCACATCCTTTCTGGGGCCACTTTGTGCCGCAAGCTACGTAGGACAGGAGCGCTCTTCCTCGATGTAGCGAAGGCATTCGACAGGGTCTGGCACAATGGACTGGTATACAAGCTATACCAGTTCAGGGTGTCGGACAGACTCGTACTAATCATACGGGACTTCCTGTCGAATCGCTCCTTCCGCTACAGAGTGGAAGGCGTGATGTCGACTCCCCGCCCCATCAGGGCAGGCGTCCCTCAAGGTTCAGTCCTCTCACCAATTCTCTTTTCAATTTACTCCAGCGACATTCCTAGGCCGCGTTCTAAAGTAGAATTAGCAATGTTCGCGGATGACACCGCAATTTACACATCCTCAAGGGATCCTTATGAGATCTCTCAACGCCTCCAATCCGCAGCCGACTCCCTCGGGAACTGGTTTCGGAAATGGAGGATTGAGGTGAACCCGGAGAAGAGCACCGCGGTACTCTTTGAACGGTCACGATCCACAAGGGGCCCGGAGATTAAACTCTTTGACAAACCGATTCCTTGGAAAAACAAGGCCAAGTACCTAGGAGTGACGCTGGACAAACAGCTAGTATTCACTTCACATATCGAGGACGTTCGCAACAGAGCGGCCTTTATTCTAGGGCGACTTTATCCCCTGTTAGGCAAGCGGAGTAAAATGTCCCTTAGAAATAAGGTCACACTTTACAAAGCCTGCATACGCTCCATCATGTCCTATGCAAGCGTTGCCTTCGCTCACGCGAACCTGAAGCCCCTTCAGGTGCTTCAGAACAGATTCATGCGGCTCGCCACTGGAGCACCGTGGTATATGCGTAATATCGACTTGCACAGAGACTTAGATCTACCGACGATCGCACAGTATTTCAAGGGGCTCTCCAAAAGCTACTTTGACAATGCTGTGGGACACCCAAACCCGCTGGTGGTTAAGGCCACAGGATACACGGCCCGTAAGACTCCTAAAGTCAGAAAGAGAAGACCCAAGTCGGTACTTTTCGACCCGGACGACGCGATTACGTTAGGGAACGCTACGTAAAAGCGGCAAAGCGAACATAAATACTACACATACACACACACAGCGTCTTCGCCGTCGAAGACGAGGTCCCCATCCAAGCACGTTGCTCCGGCGTTCTGCCGTCGGAGGACGTTAGTGTCAAATTCTAGCCCACATCCAACCCTCGCTTCCCACCTAACGGCGTCCTGAGCCGTGGTCCGAGCCTCACAGGAGGCGCCCTCAGGACGCGCGTTCCCTTGGGGCCCTTCAGGCCCCCCTTTTCAAGGGCGGGTCTCTGCACCCGTCCATTACACCGGTGACGCTGTCATGGCCAGTAGGGCTAACAGCAGAGACAAACAAAAAAAAAAAAAAAAAAAAAAAAAAATAGACTATTGAATTTATTTATTGTACACCAAAAAAATATATATTTTCTATTCTTCACGCTTTGATATTATACTACCACGGTTCTTGGAGAATTAATTAACAAGTGTCAAGTAATTTTCGCATTTATTAGCAAATACATTATTCAAAAATCAAAATCAATATTCTTATCAATACAGGCCTTGAGTGACCTTCAAAAAACAGTATCTATGATACTGGAGGAAGGTCACGTAAAAAGCATGAGGGCCCCCCGGAGGGTATGTATGAATAGGTTGATGTCGAAAGAGGTATGCAGGGACCATAGCGTTTGGCGCTCCGTCGTGTCTGGCTACCCCGCAAGGGATATGGTGAAGCTAAGTAAGTATATTCTTATGTTTTATATGGCATACCGTAAGTAGTCTTAATTGAAGGCTAGCATTTTCCTCCTTAAGCCTCTCCCTCCGATCATGTCAACAATGTTGTAAATACTAATATATCTGCATCTACATTCTTTACAGGATAGTTCTTAATTTGTACATCAACAATGTTTCTTGATTAATCACATTAAGTAGTTGTCTGTGGAAATGATATTTCAGAAGCTATATGTATATATGTATGTATGTATGTGTATGTATGTATGTATGTATGTGTATGTATGTATGTATAAATATATGTATACCAATGGTGCAGCTACCATTGACAAAATAACTTGCTAATGTTTTGGTAGGTTTCATTTGTTGTATCTCATGTATCAATTTATCTAAACCTTTTTATGCTGTTTTTAAGACTACACTGTGTTTTATGAACCTCCCCGTTTTCATGTGTGTAGCTTTTTGTATTTTTTATTTGACGTTAAAGAACACTTCATAACTTTTAATTTCGGATTAACTCCGAAGCGATTTGTAATTGAACTTGTAACTTACTAGACATTCATCTTCAACACTTAAGTATCTTGTACTAGTCAAATAAGAAATTATTTGCTACTAAAGCTACCTTCGTCTTGGCTACGACGAATTTAAGTTACTTACTTACTTACTTACCTTCACGCCATATCCCTTGCGGGGTAGCCAGAGACGACGGAGCGCCAAACGCTACGGTCCCTGCATACCTCTTTCGCCTCGGCCACAGATATCAACCTCTTCATACATGCCCTCCGGGGGGTCATAGATACAGTGTTTTCGAAGGTCACTCGAGGCCTCCCCCTTTCTCTCTTACCGCTCACTTTTCCTGTATAAACATTTTTTACCATTCTTTCATCACTCATTCGTTCGACGTGCCCAAACCACCTGAGCACGTTCTTCTTAAGTTCCTTGAGCTATTATAGAGATGTCAACTGATAGATTCGTTTATGATCGCAGCGTTGGTAATATGGTATACTTGGCAATTGTATTATATACAGTGTAATGTTCGGAGTCTGATACTAAACCCTTTGAGTGCTCCATTTCATATGTTTTCTAGGTGTCAATTATTGTAAAGACGGAGGCCATCCTGTTCCACGGCCCACGCCGGGGTCCCCCTCGTCGGGCGTCCATCTCCGTCCAGGGTTCGGAGGTGGTGGTGAAGACCCAGATGAAGTATCTGGGCCTCACCCTGGACGGAAGATGGAACTTCGGGGCTCATTTCTCCCTTCTGGCCCCGAAGTTGGTATCCACCGCAGCTGCCTTGGGGAGGCTTCTGCCTAACGTTGGTGGGCCGCAGGCTCCGTGCCGGCGTCTATATGCCGGTATCGTGAGGAGCATGGCCTTGTACGGTTCCCCAATTTGGTCGGGAGTTCTTACCGCCGACTCCAAGACCCTCTTGCGGAGAACGCAGAGGATTCTCGCGGTAAGGGTGATTCGGGGGTATCGTACGGTGTCGTACACTGCGGCCACGCTTTTGGCGAGTGATCCGCCTTGGGAGCTACAGGCGGAAGTGCTCGCCGAGGTGTATTGGCACCGGGCAGAAGCCAGGGCCAGGGGGGTAAGGCCCGAGGTGGCTCGGGTCAGGGCTCTAGCTCGCCGAGCCCTGATTCGACGGTGGGAGAGGGACCTAGGGTTCCCTGCCGCCGGACTGACGACTGTGGGGGCGATCCGTCCCCACCTCGATCGTTGGATCAACCGGCGGCATGGAACGCTTACGTTCCGTCTTGTGCAGGTGCTCACTGGGCATGGGTGCTTCGGGGAGTATCTGCACAAGATCGCACGAAGGGAGGCGACCCCATCCTGCCACCACTGTGACGAGGCCGTAGACACGGCTCGTCACACCTTGGCAGAGTGCGCAGCCTGGGACCACCAGCGTGTTGAGCTGGTGGCCGTGGTGGGCGGGGACCTCTCGCTGCCGCGCCTTATAGGCACAATGATCGGCAGCGAGAGGTGTTGGGTCGCAATGGCCTCCTTCTGCGAGCAGGTCATCGCCGCGAAGGAGGCCGCGGAGCGGGTCAGGGAGCAGGCCTCCACCGTTGACCCACTCCGTAGAGGAAGGCTGGGAAGAAGGAGGCGGGAGTACGCCCGCCGCTTCCTTCCCCAGCTGTAGTGCCTTGGTGGGAGGGGAGGGTGACCTCTCTCACCTATTACAGGCCTACGTCGTGAGGGTACTCTTAGTTGCTCGGAGCACCCTTACACGGGGGGTTACCGCCGGAGCGTCACGGTGAGTGCGCAAGCGATCCCGTGGCGTCCCATTAAGGCGTTGAGGGCAACCGTTGGTTTTTTAGTGGGTAACCTTAAAAATGGCAGCGTCCTCTATGCTGCCGGGTAGTCCCACATAACCCTCCGGCCATCACCTTCTTAGTCGGCGGGTATCCGTAACGGATTTTTCCAACGATAAAAAAAAAAAAAAAAAAAAAAAAAAAAAAAAAAAAAAAAAAAAAAAAAAAAGGTGTCAATTATTGTGCTAAATGTGCCCATGTAAATGATTAAAGAATAACTTAACTTATTCATAATAGGCGCTTAAATTTTCTTGAAGTTTGCTTTAAAAATGTTAATATGAAGTTTCGTGGTTAACTATTTTATCGGCTAATTTCTCTACTCGTTCCTATTTCGATAACATGAAAATTACGTATCCCTAGTTATCTATATATATAAATAAAATTGAAGTGTCCGTTTGTAATTCCAAATTAACAGCGTTTCAACAAATGTATATGATTTTTTATGTATATACGGTTTTCGTCCGTTCGTCTGTTTGTTTGTTCCCGCTAATATTTGTTCCTGGACCAATTTAACAGGACTTTGTTATATGAAGTTAGGATACTTTTATTTTAAAACATATTCCGCTGGAACGCAGTCGTGGGAAATACTAGTTGTTTTAATAGTGTATGGAGTGCTTAAAAAAAAATTATACTTTTTATGTGATAGACAAACAAAACGAACTGACTAACATTTAGTATAACAAAATACTTATCAGATAACATATGGAAAAACTTATTTTTTATTATTTTTTATATTATTTTTATTTTATAAAATTGAACTATATCACCGTTATTGAAATATTCATTTATTCTTTACTATTTTTAATATTTTTTACAGTATTTCGGAATATTTAGAATATGATTCACCCCTGTAAAGGACGCAGGCTACTTCAACATTTATTATAAATGTAATTTAGGTCTTAAGTATGGCTTTAAACAAATGGAACAAGAAAAGCCCGCGAGTTATGGTCCAGCTCTTCTTTAGTCTGTGGCAAATTTTCCAAGCTGGTGGTCGCTTTGACAAGGGAGATATATGTTGTGTAATCAATATTTTGATTTTCTCCTCTGTACATACTTGCTTACTTTTTAATCAAGGACTTAAACAAATACAATAAAAGAGTATTGGTAATAATTATTTTAATGTAATTATATTGTAGATATTTCACATTAATAAAAAAATTGTGCAGCTATTTTTCATTTTAGGAACAATATTGTATCATTTTTCATTTATTTTTAATATATTTTTTTAATTTACTATTCATTTTATTTTTTTATTTTTATTGTCTACAAACATGCTTAAACATGTCAAGCTATTTTTAAATATAGAATGATAAATTCAGCAAGATGAACAGTACTGGAACCTGCTACATCTAGGTTGTCATTTCGTCGCTCTGCCAATTGAGCTACAGAGTCCAAGATGACATAGGTATGTGTGTGTGTAATATACTTGTATGTGTGTGTCTGTTTTCGTGAAGACAAGCTATATCATATACAAAGAATTGTTTTTGAATAAATTTTCGGTATTCGTCGTAATTTATAATAAATTTTAAGTGTGTTTAATTTGAGTTTAGTATAGTTCTATAATAGTCAATATTTATCTTAAATATACAATATATTTAAGTGTAAGTAGAACAGGTGTATAAAACTTTCCTCCGTCATGTCCTATGCAAGCGTTGCCTTCGCTCACGCGAACCTGAAGCCCCTTCAGGTGCTTCAGAACAGATCCATGCGGCTCGCCACTGGGACACCGTGGTTTATGCGTAATATCGACTTGCACAGAGACTTAGACCTACCGACCATCGTACAGTATTTCAAGGGGCTCTCCAAAAGCTACTTTGACAATGCTGTGGGACACCCAAACCCGCTGGTGGGTAAGGCCACAGGATACACGGCCCGTAAGACTCCTAAAGTCAGAAAGAGAAGACCCAAGTCGGTACTTTTCGATCCGGACGACGCGATTACGTTAGGGAACGCTACGTAAAAGCGGCAAAGCGTACATACATACTACACATACACACACACACAGCGTCTTCGCCGGCGAAGACGAGGACCCCATCCAAGCACGTGGCTCCGGCGTTCTGCCGTCGGAGGACGTTAGTGTCAAATCCTAACCCACATCCAACCCTCGCTTCCCACCTAACGGCGTCCTGAGCCGTGGTCCGAGCCTCACAGGAGGCGCCCTCAGGACGCGCGTTCCCCTGGGGCCCTTCAGGCCCCCCTTTTTCAAGGGCGGGTCTCTGCACCCGTCCATTCCACCGGTGACGCTGTCATGGCCAGTAGGGCTAACAGCAGAGAAACACAAAAAAAAAAATCCTATTTAAAGACGAGAGCCTTATCTAATATTTGTCTATACTATATACTCAAAACTATATATATACATATATATATATATACATTTTAAAGATTATATGGATTACCTAAACATGATAGGATTGTGGTTTTAAATTCCAATAGTTATGAAATCAACACAACACTTCAATACATATTTTACTGAATTATCTTTCACCAAAAACACATACATACTAACAATCTAATGACTGTTTAAAAAACAAACAAAAACAAATTTGACCATTAAGTTTTATTTGTTTTACCAAATAAATTTTAAATAAAAACAGTATTTAAAAAGTATTTATTTTGAGAAATGTAATTGAAGTCAAAAGTTAAACACTATATTTTATTTTCACAGTATCTGTTCCCGCGACTTCGTCCGGGCGGATAGTTTTTAAAAATTGTCTTCTGGTGGTACTTTCTGATTTTTTATTTTCGTTATTTAAATTTATATACTGTTAATTTAGTATTAACATAACATATTGCTAATTTTAAAGTTAAAATAGTAAGAAAAAACTTTATTTAGTCGAAACTGTCTCTTTCCATGCCGTTATAATTGTAACAACACTCAGCGAAATTTTATGTTTAACTGTTGTAAAATTTATAAAAAGTGTATGTTTTGTAAGTTGTCCTAAATAAATAATAAATAAAATAAAACTTAAGTACTGCTTATAATATCAGCTATCCGCCAGTGAAAGTTCTGTTAAAATTGGTTTTGCCGTTTCACAGCTCGAACATACAGACAATAAAAATATATTTTTAATGTAATTAGCGTATATATCTTCATTTGTTAATTTGGATTGACAAACAGACACTTCAATTTTATTTATATGTATATATTAAATTATTATCATTGATTAATAAATCATTATTGAAGTCCAAAATTAAATCTGACATCAATATCTTATCTGAAGAGCATTTTAAAAACTATCTCATATTACGAGACGTGGCCGCCTCCCCCCACCCCGGGGGGTGCTAACACAAAACAAACATTAATTATTTATGACTCATATACAAATAAAAAGAGACCTTTAGAATAATTTCATTTATTATAATATATTTTTACATTTATTTACATTTATTTACATATATTTAAAGCTTGTCACCGTGACTTGAAACTTACAAAATACCAATACAATGTATAGTTTCCGCACAGACTGACATTATTACAATTATTATATTAATTATACACTGGCACATCTTTACAATAAATAAAGTTATTTGGTATCGAAATGTTTAATCACATTATCAATAAATATATTTATATACAAAATAAATCGCTATTTATACAATAATATACAATTATACAACCGATACACATTTGGTTATACACAAATAAAAATAATAATGAATATTTAAAACAATATCACATTATATTTAGGGGTCAGGGGTCACAGGTTTGACAAAAGAGAAAAAAAAATTGAAGGAGCAACTTTTACGTTTCTTTCTCCGTAAATTTTTTTTTTACTACAAAGTTTTTGAAATAATTTCTTTTTCTGACAATAAATTAATTAAAGAATTGATAGAAAATATATTTCTTTTATATGTTTTTTTATTAATAATTAAACTTCTTCGTAACCCCAGAGCCTGCGACTTCCAAATCCGGCTCTGTGTATTTTAAATCAAATTTATTATATTTGAAAAAAAGTTATCTATTACCGAAACTCTGTTCACATTTTTCAATTTGACTCAAAACTTTTCCTATCCTCTCGTGTAGTATTTTGGCATTTTTCTCCGGCAATGGCGGCAGGATGTCCCTTATCACCGCATTGTTTTTCTTATGAAATATATCACTTAACCTCTTACCCACTGACGATTGATGTAAACTCCTTAACGCGTCAACAGTTCTCTTTCTAAACACACACAAGTTATCCAGCATCAAACTGTGATACACGTTATACTTCTTCAAAAGACGATATCCGTGGAGAAGACCGGATTCATTGTCCAGAAACAGAAGTAGACCACTGTCCATTTTCTTCGCCAAATTATGCGCCGGACCATCCATTATATTTACATTCCACTGATAATTGAATAGATTATTGACGATCCTATCTAAATTGGCTGTTAGATAGTCAAATATTATCAAATCTGACCACTGAGCTAATTCCACAAATAAATCTACCGTTTTCTTATTGATTTTGGCATCAATAAATTCAAAATTGTCATCAAATTCCTTTTTAGTTTTTATATTTTTCATTCTCAACTTATCTATAAGTATCTGTTTGCTGACTTCGTTTGAATCGTTTTCTTTTAGCGACATTTTAAGAACGTCAATTTTGGTCAAGTGACGCGTCGATGGTTTGAATATCTCGGGAATTGTAGCTGATTCTAAGCTGGGTATGTATTGTGTGAGTACGACAGCACGGTTGGTGTTCCACTGCGCTGTAGCGACGTCATTCGCCACGTTTCTCCATAACTTGTCTTTCAAATCAACTACTTTAACCACAGACGGGGCTAAATTAGTTAAATTTAAAAGCCTCGCTACATAAAAACTGAATATTTCGCCCTGGATTTGATCTGTGTTTTGTCTGTAGCGTACACAAGCTTGGATTCCATCTTGGAATGTGATAAGACGATTCTGCATCCTACCACACCCAGCTTCCATCTTAACAACCTCGCTCTGTTCTATATATTTCTCCCAAATTTCAGCTGAATTCTCACCGTATCCTTGAGGCATTGAGTTCTCGACTTCGGGACCCCAATATATGTTATTATATAAAACTGTTACATCGGTAGGAACGTGGACAGTTGTATTGACTGTAGATATTGAATGTTTCTGGCTGTCTTTATTGTCTTTTAAAATTTCTTTCATATCATCGGTTAATCCTTTTGGATACACGTCCATTTTGGATTTGTGAGGATCTATATCTCCAGTAAAGGAAACGGACGCAAACCTATCTAGATTATCTATTTTAGAAACATGTTCTATTTTGAAATTATCGGCTATCTTTAAAGAGTTCAAACTCCTCGCATGGCCAATTCTAGTAGAATTTATTCTTGCTATTTTTCTAGGATTGAAATTGGGATATGCTGGGGATCCGACTATCGCGATGCCAATAATCAATCCCAAGACAAAGCTGAAGCACACGCTCAGAAAACAGTATGTATAAAAGCCGTATTCCCTTTTCATCGCAATTCGTCTCGACTGTTCTTCTTTATATCCAAAATTGTTATACAACAAATGTGGCCTCCGCTTGTACCAATTCATATCGAATCCTATAATTATTTTGTTATTAATAACGTTGTCTGTACGTGTATCTTGTACGTCTTTTAAAGTTGGCAATCTATCACTATTACATTTTTGATCTCTACCATCAAAAGATGTCAAAGTCGCCATTTTGGATTCAAGATCTACTCGACGGCCATCTTGAACATCTGTAACAAAGGAAGAAATCATTAATCATCATTCAAATGAGACAAATTATTGATTATAATGATAATATTTTTGAAAATTATACAATTTTATCGATAACATGTTAAAATTCATTAAACATAGATAATAATATATATTTGAGAAACAGATATGTTAAATAAGATTTATATGTTATTATCAAACATCAATCATATATATGCATTATTTATATCTATCTGTACATTTATCATGAACACCCAAACTCAAAAACTAGTTTGTTTGAATATTAAATTATTGACTGGCGATTCGGGAACATGAATTAATCATTAGAACACTTCTGTTTGATACGAATTATAGGAAATTATTATTTTTGGACCGACTTGTTTAAATTTGATTTAAATATAACAATATAGTTAACTTTGAAACCGCTATAAGTGTATATAAAAGAAAATCAAAGCTCAAAATGAGTATATTTTGAGCTTTGATTTTCTTTCTTACTTGACAGCGATTTCAGTTTTATTTTCAATAAAATTATGTAAATCTGTCTATTGTCTGCGAGTGGAAGATAATTATATAAATAACACTTTAAATAACAATTAACTAAGCAAGCAAAGTTTGGAAATAAATTAAGTTTAGTTTTGGTTAGTAGTGGTTGTTATAGAATTCAACTGAAATTTCAATTGTTCATTATTATTAGACAGCGATTTTTGCCCATGTAATGTGTTATTTTAAAATATAACATTATTCCCGTAATTTTAAGATATATGAATGTTCCCGTAATTTCAAGATATATGAATGTTCCTGTAATTTCAATATATATAAATGTTCCCGTAACTTCAAGATATAAGAATCTTTCCGTAAATTTAAGATGTAAGAATGTCCCAATCCGAGCGAACACAAAACCTATGCTTTTATAGCGTATAATCGAAGAAACAAATATACAAACACAAAATGTTACCCATATCATCATACGATATTGAATACAGTCTAACTATTAAATTTACCATAAGAAATCTGACCAAAAAGCCAAACTATATTCGTACCACCACAACTTTCTACCACCTAAAAACTATATATATTTTACGTCAAAAACATCCGGAACGGATTATATCTTTATCGCCAGATCTCAACAATTATAATATTAACAGAAGTCCGCGTCAATCACGCGAGGGATTACACACGACTTCATCAGCCTCTTTACATCTCACGACTGACGACTAATCGCTGCGACGTCTCACAATAGAAAAAACTATCCTTAAGAAATAATTAACTTGGAATTTATTTACTTGTTTACAGAAATATTATGTGAGGACACGCTTTGGAAGTGTTTACCGCTAGCTCGTAAAGTGGATTCAATAATACTTCGCTTTTGGTGTACAAGTTTAGCTTTTTGTGATCAAAAATAAACATTTTTGAAAAATCCACAAGAAAACAAATCGAACTTCATAATATATATATATATATTGAAAGCTATACAGATAGACGGAAGTTTTAATAACTTTTAATGTACGAATTAATTTACAAATTTGACTAATATTAAATTAAATCAAATAGCATGATACATAACAATTACCATGTATCCTAACACTGACCGAACAAAAAAACAGACGCTCACAAGACACAAAAACTAAATACATACATGAAGCTGTTGCAACACGAAATAATATTAATATAAATAACAAGGAATAAATAAACACACAAAATCATTAAATAAAATAAAACAAAAAACATACATTATTATTTATACATGTTATAATTAAACATTTGAAGTGTCCATTTTGTTATAAACATGAATATAACTAGAATTCAAATTGATAGTTTAAATTTTTTTTGTGTGTGGTAATAGCAGCTCTGTAACAAATTAGTCAATTTACCAACACGTGTTCTAATTGAATTATTAGATTGATGTATTAACAACTCTGTATTTATTTGTTTTAATCTTTTTACTGTTAATATAAACCGTGATTGAACCCGCTATGTTATAACCACTGAGCTATAGAGTCAATATGTATCGTGTTAATATTTTTTTCTATTTTATATGTCTTTTTCGATTGACTAGTAGTTAATTGCGCAAATTGTATAATTTATTATTGAATAGTTTTAATAAGAATAATATATATAATTGAAATGTATGTCTGGATATGAAAAGTATATACGTAAAGACTAATATTAAATATTATTAGGAAATATTCACAAACTTTCGCATACAAATTTGTATTAATTATAATACAAAAGTCATCAAACTCATACTTAACCGACTTTCGCCTAAAGCGGTAATGAGTTATACCCAGTCATTGGGTTTAATCAGTAGAAAGTCAAAATATTGATACAATACAATGATTGACACGCTTTGATTGATCCAATCGTCAATAATATTGATAATTCAATTGATATTTTTTGTATCACCAATTTGTATATTTTATTGGCATCAATAACTGTATTTTTTTGTATAACATTTTGCGAAATGTTTCTATCTTTATTATACAAAGATCTTTTATTATAAAAGATACTTGTTAAGAAGTAAATAGCTCGGTACATCTAATTAAGTATGAAAATACCAAAAATGGTATTGAATCCATGGATTGCGCAAACGAAAATAGTTGAATAATATAAAAAGTAGCGATGCGGGTGGTTAATGTTGCACTTATTTATTACTCTGTAACCATATATGTCCCATATGTCATTTAAACTAAGAAAACTGGTAAATAACATTTGTTACGAATTTAAACCCATCAATAAATATTATATTAGTCATAAGTTATTTTATAGTTATAGTTACATGTAATATAGATTTAGATTTAGATATAACATTAAATAGACCCCCAGTCCACCCACATCTATTGTTTATGATACAATACATTTTGCTGAAATACAATATTTAATACAATAAAATATATTATTCAAATACCTCAAACATAATTTATTTATATATATATATATATATATACGATATGTCGTGTCGTAGTCGTGGGTATTAAAAGCTTGCTCGTAAACACGGAAGGTTTTTGCAAATGTCTGTCATGTTTTTTGTTGGTAATAGTAAAATACTCGCTGTCATTGTGTTCAAAATGGCCACTACATTGTATTGTATCAAATTTAAATATTTACACATAATAATATTTTATTATTTTTATTCGTAACTTTATTTAAAAATATTCATGACATTTTGTAAATGATACATTTCATTTACTTTTTAGGTTAATTGAAATAAAAACACCAATTTTGACATAAAACATTTTGTCACAAAATGGCCGCCAACACAGAAATTTTGTTGATTTTAAAACGAAGTCATAAAAGAATATAAAAACCATATTTTAAAGTAATCTTAACTAAAATGTGTTATTTGTCCGATCTCAATTCAGTTTAAATTGCATTTAACGAGATTATTTTTATTTTATCTTGAAATATCGTTAAGTCGAACACACTTTGTGTGTAAAATAAATATATTTGATAAAAAAATATTAAATAACGGTTTATTTTAAAATACATTTTTGTCGCTTTGTACCCAAAATACCAAAATTATTTGATTATTATTATTACTAAAAACAACTATATATTAAAAGTGACAAAACATACTTAACTTTAGATACTATCATAAAAACGCTATTTCGTAAATCAAAGAGACAGAGAAAGAGAGGGAGAGAGAGAGAAAATCTTGCCTTTCTTTCTCTCTTCCTTAATTATAGTACTCATATTTGCAACATACGTTACGAATAAATATTTTAAGGCATTTACGCGATACGACGCGACAAGAAAGTACTAATAAATTATTTATATTACATAATAATAAAGATCTAACATCACTTAACTGACCTTGTAGTGACATAAAAATTTAACGACTTATCCGTCATTTGTTTGATTGATGTGTATTTGGAGATCATTAATAAGCGTAAGGTTATTCTCTATAGAACATGAGTGGTGGGTTATGGATATGGGATTACAAGGAATTGGTAGTGTTTTTGTATAAGCTGCAATACTATCACTAGTCTAAGACCTAAGTCTACAATAGTAACCCAATATCCTGTCAGAGGCATCAAGTTTCGCTCAGTAAAACCACGATAAACTAGGATTAACTATCGGTTATAGAATCGTACTGTATTTTTAGTGTTATCTGTATGGAAAAAAAATCTGAATCCGAACCTGTGACCTATGGGGTCGTCCTGTCGCTATTCAAATTGAGCTATCGCGTCACACCCGATATAAAGACGATTATATATTGAAGGAGTAGTATTACGCTAGTTAATTTACGTATAGCATAATAAATGTTATGCAATAATGTAGATTCAATTTTCACAACAACTATCTTACAAAAACGTCCAGTTAACCTGTAAACTAAGTTTTACATAAAACTTAGTTTAAAAATCTGTGTGAACCGCCCTAAACTTTATGGTTTCCATTCCCAACCACTCAGGATGTCATTACACTCTTTATTTGCAGGAATTTAAAACCTATCACTAAGTGATAAGGGATAAAATTCTGCAAAATATTTTTTGCCTATCGCCGGCCATTTTGTATGGTTTTAAGTTCTACAATTTGTTGATACGTCTCTGCTAACATTTACTATAAAAAACATTATTTCTATTAAAATGCAATGTTTTGAGTAAAAAATAATTAATAATAAAAATGAAACTGTGATTAGTTACAAGTTCACAACACATATTAGGGACAGACTACAAAATACACAAAACGAATATCACAAACGAGAGGGCTTCAATGATATGGGCCTGACGCTTTCTGTACCGTCAGCGGATAAATATATTAACATATATAATTAATTTTTAATTTCATTTCGAAAAATAAAAAAAAATAACCATTTTTATAAACATTTTTTTATTCTTTTATTAATGTTTCAATTAATATATATTAATTTGAAGTTATATTATTGTAGGTGTGTTTTGCTGACCCTACCGGGTATCTCAGCCGAAAATTTTTGGAATACCGACGCCCGAGATCATATCAGAGCCCGACCGGTCTTAGACGACTCTATCTGTACTAATAATAAAATTATAAATAATATTAATTATAAATATATCACTTACTTTCAAGTTGTAAAAAACAAAATGCAAATACAGAGTCGAGGTGTTTTTATCGTAAGTTCGATTCTCGTACAATTCAATTATACTAAAGATTTTATTACACCTCTTCCATATATATATACACTCAACGGTGTCTGTCTGTTGGACGTTGAATATCTCAATCCTAATGAACGGATTTTCATGCGATTTTTACCAATATATAGAATGATTTATGAGAATTTTTTTATGTATAATTAATATATATTTTGTATAATCAAATATAAATATCAGTAAGTCTATTTTGTTATGTTAAAATGTGTTTAGAACATTATATATATTTAATGTTAATTCAGCGAAGTCGGTCGTTGTTGTAAAATAAATGAGATATTATAACAACTATATTCAAAACAAAATGGCGGTTACAATAAAAAATACACCTTATAATACGCGAAACTCGTTTTAATATTATTTACATTCATTACATTGTGATAATTTACAACTTACGTTTCTCGATACGGGGATTATTTTATTAATAATGTTATTTACATTATCCGATATATCGTACGACTTTTATATGTTAATATAGTCATTCCTTCCCGTTTTTATGTGTTACATTCTCACCTTAACACACGATACTTTTTAAAGCCATGTTTATTTTGATATTTCAATAAATATCTTAGTTATATCAATAAGTATGTGTAATAATGGTCTTAGTTATACTTTACTGATATTCAATGTACGCTATAGAACTGTTCAAATATTGTTATTATTATTTTGTGTGAGAATCGAATCTTGGACTTTTTAGAAGAGAAGGTTTTATAAATTGAATACTGTCCGAGAGACAATATCAACATACGTCAACGATAAATCGTGACTTGTAAAACGTATATCAAACTGATTTACGGAACGACGATGGAACCCACGCGGAAGCTGATGTTATATTTGTCATGCTAACTATTATATAGCGTCCATTATAACTTGAGCTATAGTGAAAACCATTTAAGTAGTCTTGGTACTTAAGCACAAAGGTGAAGCTTTGGTTATGGCGCCGTAAAGAATAACTGCTTCTAAGTAAGTTGTTAAGTTTAATTATTATGGTCAAAAAACATTATTGTTATTACCCGTTTATAATGTTTGTAAAATGATAAGAATTAAATAAAAATAACCGGATTTAAAACTCCTCCCATCCCCCCCACAGATCCCCTACCTCCTTTTCCTCCCACTCCCCATATCTAGGGACGAAAGTATACATTTTTCCCGCTTCATAAACGTCACATGGCGTAATAAGGTGTTAAAGGAATTGGAAAATATATGTTTTAATGAGAATATTATACTAAGCAATAATAAAAAATAACAGATATTAGTTAAAAATTAAGATATATATATATATATATATATATATATATATATATATATATATTGTGATAGATTCGTGTATATTACGTATACATAAATCAAAGAATCACATCTAGTTTCTAAGCACAAAATGGCCGCCAACAACAACCAGCCCAAAACCAGCAATAATTAAAAACATTGCATTGTTTTATAACAAAACGTATAATTGTCTTCTCCGAATAAATATCTCGAAAACAATAACATTCTTGATCATTAGTGTAGGTGACTTTTTGTAGTCGCATATCAGACGACCGGCTCTTAAATGTGTCAAAATTAAACTGAAGAGTTTAATTTCGAATCTATGTAATATATCATTTTACACTATTACGTGTATATTTAGTTTTAAATATGGCGGTTATTCTGCATCTTTTTTCATCTATTAATTGTGGACTAATTAGAAAGCGCCATCTTTCGGCTAGCCTCAGAAATGAGGTCTTCAAATCTGTCAATCGTTTAGAAATGACTAAATATTTAATAAATGCAACTTTAATATAAATTTAGATATGTTCTAGATATTTTAAAACATACTATATAATATAACAAAATAATAACTATTAAAATAATAATTTTCAGATTTAATAATATATAATAATAAAATATTGAATATATTTAAAGATTTATTGAACGTGTCACTGAATGTCCATATCAAAAAGATACATTTTAAAATATTATACAAATTGTTTTGTGACAAATTTAGTGGTTTATTAACCTGCTTGGCGAGTTTTTAATTTAATACCATTTATGTACATTCCGATGTTTGAACGTTATTTGGATCTTAAATGTCCTTTCGTTTTATGAGTAACAAACAGGCGCCATTTTGTTTTATTTTTAAATAGTCATCCACTTTACCGATTGTCAGTTTTTATTCACATTTTAAAGATTGATTTGAAACTAACTTTTTTGTTTTTGTTTATTAGGTCCAAGAAATATGACGTCTCGATGATGTTATCTTATAACTCCAAATAAAGATGGAATCCGGGTGTAAAACTTAGTATGTATGCAGTAACATGATGTATTATGCTAATGAATTAAACATTCATATTTAGTTAATATTAATATTAAAACCTTTAATTGCCGTAAAACATGAATACAGAATAAAAAATGTAATTTATAACCGTTACATGCTATTCATTTGATGTTAAAACTGTCATTTTTATTACTTTTGACTTTGTATAGGGAATGATTTTGTAATTTTTCTTCGGAATGAACGAATCTAATTTAAGTTTATTTCCAGACATTCCTTGTATTTATTAAATGTTACAGAGAACTAGTTGCACTGTTTCAAATAAAATTGAGTCTATTGAGAATCTGCAAAACCATGTTGAACACTGTTATATATATATATATATATATATATATATATATATATATTTATTTATTTTTACATAGATTCCGCTCATCAAATCAGAATTTCACATTTTTATTAATGATATTGCAGCCTTTTCGTTTTTTTTTTATTTTCAACCGCCATCTTGTTTTCCTTGTTACGTCAGTCAATAAATCAATAAATAACAATCATTTGGTGTATGTTATCTATGGATATGAATTTACATTATGACAACGTTAATAACGCCATATTCGTTTGGTATATCTATTTTTCTAATATTTTTCGCAAATAAAAATAATCGTAATCAGTAAGTGTACTCCAGAATACACTTTTAAAGCTAGTATTAAGTATATTAATTATTTAAAATACTTATATAATACTATAAAACGCGTTTTCTTTTTTCTTTACTGTCTCTAGTTTCTTTAACTTCACGACATAATTTCATGGTTTTTAAGAATTTATTCGGAATATCTGAACTGTGACAGCCAAGGGTCAATTTCATGGAGCGGTCAAGAGCGAGCTGTATTTAATAATATTATTTTATTTTTTTTACTTTTAAATAACGATTAAATAGTCTGAAAAACCTTAAACCAATATCAAAAGTTTAGAAGCAAACGCCAGACCATTTCAGACCATTCTCAGACCTGGTCAGTAACTAATGTTCTCTCACTAACTAAAGACCAATGGACCCCTAAACCATAGCATCGTGACCTTAAGCTGGATGTCATCACGATCTCCATTGTTGGACCCAAAGCGACATTTTTTTTATCTATCCCCAATTCCCACGGGTCAGAGATTAAATGTATCTTTATTGTATTCATGTATTGCTCTTTTTATTCAAAAATATATCTCAATAACACTAAAAAACACAAATAAACTAAAAACTAGTTACTACTACGGATTTGACAATCGGAGGATTAAAAATAAGATAATGAAGCCATTATTATGGTTTAATTAAGTTTATTAAGAATAAAATATATCCAAAAAACACATAATACTAATATATAGCATGAAAAAACTAAAAAAAAATATGAAAAACTGATAAGTTTTTCTGAAAAATAAAAAAAACTAATCTAATAAAATTCCGAGATATTGTTTATTGAGAATAAAAAATAATCAAAATACCACAAAAAGTAAGAGAACACGCAACAAAAAAAAATTCAAATCAAAAACTAATTAGTTTTTCAGAAAAAATGAAAGGAATCAAATGAATTCTGAATTGTAATTCAAATAGAGTACAAAATAACAAAATATAATGCAAAATAACAAACCGTAAAATAATCTTATATCTTATTTATTGATCTAAACCTGACACTTTCGGCTATAAATAATATCCTCGTCTCTGATTGGTCAATATTTGTTTTATGGGGGTCATTACACCGATAATGTTATGTTATTTTATTACATCAAATAATATTTGTTAATACTATTTAATTGGTTCTTGTTTCGAACAAGATCTGTTAAACTAGCTTAGCTATTCCCGCGACTTCGTTTGGAATGTTTCATTAAATAGGCGTAAATTGCTTTGATTGTCCTGTTATTATCGGTTAAATCATTTCAGAGATTTGCCAGAACAGACAGACAGACATTTGTTTTTGTTAATGTAAGTTCCGTATAGTGTATACGCATTTAGTGAAATGTTAATTTGGAATTACAAACAGACACTTAAATTTTATTAATATTAATAGATCTTTCGGCTAAATGATTTTTCTAGTTAAATTTTTCAGATAGATCTAATCTCGTGTTATTTTTGATAAATGTAACAAAAATACCAAATACACAAAAATTATGTTGAAAAAATCTATTTAATTGTATATACGTTTTTATTATCAAATCTTTAAACTAAATAAAAAAGTTAAAAATTAATATTAAATTAAAAATATCAATTTGATAATGCTTATGTCACATTTTAATACCGACGGACATTTCGTTATTGATATATATACATATATGAATATATATTATTTTTATGTATATTTATTTAAGTTAAATAAGTTTTCTTGAATATTAAAATTTTAATATTCTGTACTATTTGTTACATAAGAATCTCGTTCAGAAATGACTTTATTTGGTCTAACATTCGATTCCCGGTTGTGATATAATAAGCCTAGGTCCAGTATGGAAATCGACAATAAAAAAAAACTTATTTTTTAAGCGGTAAAAACTGTAAAATCTAGTTCAGAGGTAAAGATTTATATCAATAATTATACTAATATATCGGGCATCGAACCTGGGACAATTGATCACTAATAACAACTTTCGGAAAGTTACATGATACATGTTATTTCACCTGGTTTTAGTTTTATCTTGTAAATTTTATTTAGTTAATGGCTAATAAAACCATCTCTATATTAACGGACAAACAAAACTATAATATTCCATAAGTTATAATAAACTTTCTTGTCTTATTTAATATCGTTTAGTTTATGATTCAATAAAAACTCAATAAAACGGACACGGTTGGTTAGATTTATATAAAATTAAAATTTTATGTACAAAATTAAGTTACAACTTCCTTTCCATATAACATTTCAAATTGCGTTCCTATTGGGACATTTTGATGAAAATATTAAAAAAAATACATATATATATATAACATTATAACAGTAACATTTTAGCGAATTTCAACTTTTAGTGATAGTTCATGACCCATTCTGCATCTATCTTATCTGTAATCCGTGTTTGTTATATAAATATCACAAATACAATCTGGATCGAGAGTACCAACCGTATTTCATAGATCTGTGACACCGTATCCTAGTTCAATACACAATATAGTATCACAAAACACAAAATTCCTCGAATACCTCCCCCACGGACAGCTTGCCACGATCAATCACTTTATATATTAGTCAAAAAAAATAATCAAAAACCGCCACGAGATGTTACAAACGATTTTTTAATAAAAAATACAAAACAGTTCCGCGAGAGCGATTTTCACATCCGCCCTCCTCGGAGTTCAGTGCGAGACTGCCGTAGGTAAAAACATGCACGACTGAATAAGGGACGTGCTGTCTCTTTTGCACTTTAATAATACGCTACGCACGAAAGGGACAGCTATAATGGCATGCATTATGGTAGGCTTTTTTTACGAATGATTTCTTTGAACGATCCAGCGATCTATAGATCGTTATAGCCCGTGAGTTATGCCCCCGAGAGTGATCCATTGATAGCTAGTTATAGAATTATAGTATTTGCTTTAAAATAAATTAATAGGGATACGGTTGAATATGATTTGATTCCTTAATTGTATCTGTTACGGTCGGTTATAAAGCAGTTATTATTACGGAATCAATATTAAAGGTTCCGTAGTTTATAGTATAATAGTAACACATAGTGGACACACATACAAATATACTGATTATTATCAGAAAAATACCTTTTTTAAATAATATATATATATGTATATGTATTTTTTGTTTTTTAAAAATCTCATGTAATTTTTTATAATTATTTTTTAGTTCAATGTCAATATATATATATATATATATATATATATATATATATATATATATATACATGCATATGTATGTATAATACGCCTGTGTGGCCGTCCGTACGTACAGTTATATTTTTTCCATATATTTGCTTAAGAAATAAATTTTTCGTCCGTAACTCAAGTGTTATTCATTGAAGAGACAGTCGGGAGAGGAAGTGTCTAGTGATTTTGTCAAGTCATTTATATTATTTAAAACTACATATATATTATAATATAATTATAAAAATTGTATATTTCTTGTAAATGTGTATTAATAAAATATTAAATCAAGAGAAAACTAAAATCCAAAAATAATATATTATAAAAATATAACAATCTTTTTACTAACATTTCACATTAAAAAGATAAACACGAAAGATAAAAGAAAAAAAAAATCTCATTAAATATATAAAATTATAATTGAAGTGCTAAATAAAATGCAAAATTTTTCATATATTTCGTTTAAATTAAACACAATAATAAAAGTGATTAATCTTTATTATAAAATCATATCGTAATTGTTAATTACAACCTCTCCAACGCCGCCGAATCCAATCAAAGACGGTACAGCACATTTCATTAAAATTCCATACAACTTTAATAACCAAAACTCATACAATGGGGGGCTTTTTTTTATTTATTTTCCAAATCTAATTATACCAATGAATCGGGAATTCGCGATAATGATTGATGACCTAAGGTCTCTCACGGCGGCGAGACACCTGTGCGACAGATTTGTCGCAATTATTATATAATATTATAACATACATTTTAAGGAAATGTATAATTGATTATAGTATATACATGCTGTTTATGCATTTGATAAATATATGTGTATATATTGTATATATTAAAAGGATTTTTTGATTATATCCTATTTGAATCACTGCATTTTAAAAATATAGTTTTAAAGTTATAAATATCCATATATATATATATATATATATATATATATATATATATATAGAAGATGTTGGTATCCGTCGGTTGCGCGACACTGTCGCAACCTCCGCCCCGTGGCCGCGCCTCAACCTGCCAGGTGTAAAATCCATCATGACAACATTAATTTGGCAACCGTCCGTGATTACCTCAGTCTCAACAAAATAAAAAATAAAACCCCCCCATACCCCCGGTCACTGACCCCGGGTTATGTCTAGTTGGATTACATATTTTTATAACAAATTATGTGTAGAATTATTCATTAAATTATTTAGTATAATTAGTTTAATTCTTTAAAAACACTTACAAGTGTGGGTAAACACATTAAAAACCCTACCCCTTACAATTAAAAAATCAATAGAAACGTTGACTCAATGAAACACATTTCTGGATTACATCTATTATTTTATCTATTTATTACATTACTTTATTTTAATGATATATATATATATATATATATATATATATATATATATATATATATATATATATTATATAATGACTTCTCCACCCGACAGTACGGTGTAGTGTTATTTTTCGTTGAAGGTACAAGAGGACTGTCCCGCTTTGGCCTCATCTAAAATACTTCTTAATATAAAATTACCTCTTAACATGTATTTATTGTAATTACTGTATCTACATACATACATATATATCTTTATTTATCTTTATTTTTATATTTATAACACTTACATTATCTTTATAATTAACACATTTTTTCATATCAAATATTAAACTAATATATGTATTAGAATCTACAATTAAGTCATCTATTCAATCTAGAATCTAGACGAGATCATCTAGTCTATAATCTAGCTCAGAAGAATATTTGAAAATTTCTCTTTTAAATGATCTATATAAAATTTTGTTATTTGTATAGACTAACAATAAATTGTGAGTTTGTATGTTGACATCTGTGACTTATTTGGTAAAACTTCAAAGTCTAAATAGTGATAGATATCATATTATATCTGTATTTATTTTTTATAAGATCAATTAATCAATTCTCTGATACTTATTTTATAAGTACGAATAAAGTTATTTCATTAAATTAATTGTAAGACCGTGATCAGCGTATTAATTATTATTTTAAGGAATAAATTTATCAAAAATGTCACAGCCGTAAGTGTGTGTTAAATGTAACAATATATATAATAAACAATATACACATCTATTAAACAGTTTTTGTCTGTTTGTTGTAATTGTAACTGGACTTTATTTGATGAAACTTACATAAATATATAATGTTACTCAAGTAGTGATATTTTCGTCTGCATTTATATTTATTATTATTTACGGAATTAAAAAAATATGATAAATATAAAAAAATGTAATGTATTACTGTTTTTATCGTTATATTGATGTATCGATCGGTAATGTACAATAATTTGTTATAAATATGCTAACTTTATGTAAATTTCATGAAGTCATTAGCAAACCTAGTTATAAACTAACGCAAAACATTAAGCAAAAATGGATAAGGATCGTATATTAATTTTGAATTAAGTAAAAGATCGAATATTTCATTGATATTGCTATATGTTTGACAAACATACACATAATAAATAGATTTTATTCCATATGTATATAAGTCTTATGACTAAGAGACTTCATTTATACATTACTCAACTCTCAAAACTTTTGAATGTTATATTATAATATATACAAAAATGTATCGTAAATAAAATAAATATAATTTATAACATTTAAAATCAATAAAATATAATAACATTATTCCCAAATAACTTGTATTACCCAAAAAACCAACACGCCAAGGGGTCGAGTGGAAGCAACAATTATCTTAGTAAAAAAAAACATTTACTAGTTGAGCGTCGCACGCATTCCTAACTCGAATGTCTTAACATTATAGGTTAAGGGGGCGCCATCTTGATTTACATTTCGTTTGGTATTTGTTATAAAATATATTATTATTATATAAAAATATTAATTAAATATATGAAATTTGTATTTATTTATAATACGAATATTATAATATTAAGTGTCTTTTTTAAAGTAAGATAATTCTGTTTTAATTATTATGAGACGCCATTTTGATATTTACATTTTACTTCTTTTTCTATAATCATTTGGTATTTGCTTTGAATAATTTGAATAAAAACAATTAGTTAAAAAGATGTAATTATAATTAATATTATGATTATAATATAAAGTGTTTTTTTTTATTAAATGTAATATAATTTTGTTTTATTTAATATGAGAAATATTTAAAATTCTAAACGTAAGCTATCCCCCTTAACAAACCTACGAAGCTCAACTTAACTTTTGTTCGGTGGATCTTTCTCTATCGCACTGATTTATTGTATGTCTATCTGTTACTTCGGGTGTATCTACATAACTTTTTAAAGCGGTAGTAAATTGTATTAAAATTTTATACATAAAATCATATGCATTTTTTTCCATTTTATATGAAAACCAACATCTATTATTAATTTATTAGTTTTATAAAAAAGTGAATTATTTCAGTCTTACGATACGAAACTAAATATTTATTGAATAATATAAATACTCGCTTTCCGCTCCGCTTGTCGCCCCTCTCAGCCACATGGCCTACGTCTACCAACCTTTGTGTCCTCTAACATATTTTTTGTGTGTCCGTTTGTCATAATAGGTGGTTATCTATTTAGTGAGTCAGGGGTGTGATCCTTAAAAATAAGGTAGTCGGGAGTAACGAGGGCTGGTACCAAAATAATAATAAATATATTTCAATATTAAGGGGGTAAATGTCCGTCCATCTGATTGGTGAATAGGGAGGAAGAAATAGGAGAAATAGGAAGGATATTGTTAGGATAAAACACAAAGATAATCTTATTTATTTTAATATAGTAATTGATATTAGAATACAAGTGAAGTGTGGTAACAAAAGTAGTTTAGAATAACTAACCACGCAAAACTTGTAGCTTTTAATCAAAAGAACTGTAATAACTAAAAAATTAACACACTGTAAGAGCTACAGTGCAATATTAAATACCGATTCATTGGTAGCACGTCCTGACATGTCTAATACTGAATTGGAGTTAGATCTGTGGTAATATAGAAACATTATCCAAAATAACACAGGAGTTTTTACAATAACTATCTTGATGTCATATTTGGTAACATTTTTGGTTTAAAAAGTTCTATACGACCTAAATAATTCGTCAAAAATCATATTTACATTTGACATATAACGTATTTAATATGATAAATCAATCTGTAGCGTAAATAATATCGTTTTAAAGGCTATGTACAAACTAACACATTATTTATATGATTCATTCAAAGATAAGAAAAGATACGGTTACTTACCTTTTGTCCAAATGCTTTCAGACAAAATAGTTCGTCTTAACTCTACAGTAAGTGTAATAACAAAACAAAAATAACAGTCAAATTGACAACAATTCAGAGAATTTGTTGTCAAATTTCTCTTTAACCGTTGTTTTTAGTTTTTGTTTTTAAAATATTGATTTTTTGTAATATTTTTTGCTGTTTTAAAGTTGTGTTTTTTATTTGGTGATTTTAGTAGTAATGTAACTATTCTTCTATTTACCGGTTTAACCGATTTTGATAGTATGATGGTATCGTCTGATTTTGATTGAGTTGTCTGAATGGTATAGTATTTTTGAGAAATTTCTTAAAAACGTGTAATAATTATTTTTTATACACAGACATATGGTTTTTTAATAACAATTAATGATATATGAATAGAGAGAAGATCTGTACTCGAAATGCTAAAAACGAGTAAGCAGGGTTTAGTTACATTTATACGGGATCCGCCGAACGACAACTGTTACTATTACAGTTATATTATAGTTGATAATAACAAAACCACAGGCCACAAATACATTTTACGACTGATAAGGGGCCCGCATTCACTTTATTGTCCCCCCCTTGTTTTTTATTGCCCCCTCCTTTGTCATATTTACCGCAAACAGGACTTATTCATTAAATAAATACAAGATGACATCAAAGTTTTTGGTTAGTCAAATTATTTCCTTGTTTCTGATAAAATATATGCATTTATGTCTGTATGTAATTATATTTTAATGGAAAAAAAAGGATAATTGTATTACAGAGCCGTGTTTTGGATAAGATATGTTTAATAAATAACTAATATTACTGGCCGTGCAGCACTGACGCGGGTGTGGATATAAAGAAAGTATGTTATGACCAAATTGAAAAATTTTGTAAAAATGGCGTTTCTATAACCGTTTCCTTTTACAAGGTTTTAACTATTTGGATTTAGAGTTGTAACAATTATATTATATATTTATGTAGTCCTGGTTTTATAACACATTTCGTTTCATTTTTTTATATAACGTAACGTTTGGTTAAATTTTTATAATATTTTTGATTAATTTTTATAACTAATTTTGGTTAATTTTTTATAACACATTTTGCATATTTTTTTAATATTTTTTTTACTTAATTTTTTACAACAAATATTTATTTTTTGTAACACCCTTTAGTGATTTTTTTTGTATAACACATTTTGATTAATATTTTTAACAACATCAATAATTAAACTAACAAAGAAATTCGAAGTAATAAAATATTTATGTTATTTATTTTTGGTTAAGCAATGTATTAATATATTATGAAATAAAGTCATTATTAGCAGGAGAAGATTTTATAAGGTTTTGTTTATTTATATTATATATTGCGGATAAGGAACGAGCATAACATATTAAAATAAAACAGAACTTTTAAACGGGATACATCTTATTAATTTATATCTTTATTTTCCTTTTATATTCTTGTTTCTTTCTTGCATGGGGCACTTAAAAGTAAATAAAGTATTCAACAAAACGTGCGTAATCCTAATAGATTAACAAACGACAAACGATATGACAGCATCTATCTTTTTTATCTTTTCCCGTGACATAAAAAATGTTTCAATAAAGATCAAGTTTATTGGAGACATGTGCAAAAACCATGTAGTGGTGGGGAGGGGGGTATTGGGAATAAGATTACGATATGAATTATTAGGTTGAGAACACACATGCAAATAACGATTATATTAAAAATGTATTTTTCAATTTTAATAAATTATAATTATAAAAAATATGTACAATTAAATTAGATTAAATAAATCAACAAACATAAATAATCATAAAAAAATAAACTATTATATTTTCAAGCGCTTTATTGCGCTGTAGATATTATCATAATAAAAATAAACATTCAATCTATGACTGGATTTTCAAGCGCTTTATTGCTGTAGATACACAATTTATGCCCCAGATACCACATCTCAGTGAATAAAGATATCCTATTCCTGCCCCGTGTACGCGAAACGCGAGTGTTTTCTTTTTCTTTTATCGGACGCCATCTTTAAATGGGAGCATTTGAGTTATTGACATTACAATATTTTTTATTGTTTATATAAAATCTATTTATTTAATGTTTTGAGTTTTACGCTTTAAGGAATTGCGTTTCTTCTTTTTATTTGAATGATAAAATCTAATGGCTATAACTTATTATTCTTCTGTGAGGGTCATGTAAATATTATTTTTTTATTAAAAAATGTATACGTAACGAAGTCATTAATATCTATATATCACGATTCTCATACCATTAAACCGAAAACATTGAATGTTGAATGTCATGTCTCCCATGTCACATAAAAAGGTACAAACGGATACCTTTTCATGTTATGCAAATCCGTAACACAAATAACTACTTATGTCAAATTTCGGTAAACAAACTGCTCATACTTTATCGTGCCCCGTATTTAACCCGCTGTTAAGAAAACAATAAAATTAATAATAATCCTTCAGACTTGTTACAGAGTAACTGTATTATTTTGTTTTATATATATATATATATATATTTTATTATAAAACCTTAAATATTAGAATCAAAATTTTCTCTTTCCAATTATAAAATTGAATTAATTTTTGATTTGATTTGAATATTAAAATCATGATTAGATTAAAAAATAATTAAAATAAAATAATAATAATAATAAATAAAAAAACATATTTTAAGTCTTTCAAGGATTGAGATAAAAATATTTGTTATTATAAGTTATCTTCTAAATTTAATAAATGTAATATCTATTTAGATGTCCACGTGCGATAGAAAGAGAGCTTAACCAAATACTTTTCAAGCACATGAAAGGGGGGGGGGGGGGGCTGAAAAGGAGAAAAATTAAAAAAATTAAAACAACAACTCAATTATCAGATTTAAAGGAAATAGTGGCGTTTTATTAACCGTTCTTACTTTATCAATAAATAAAGCAAATAAAATAAAATTTTGTATATTTCTATGAAATGAAGTTCTTAAGAAAAATATTTTCTTTTTCTTTATACACAGAAGTGTTGGACCTCACTACCTGGAAGTCTGGGGTTGTGACCTTCACACCAAGGTCATTCATTTATTAAAATAATAGTAATAAAAGTATTAATAGTAATCTATATATATATATATATATATGTATAATAAATTTGAGTATAATTTACATACAAGCCCCAAAGTACCAGGCGATCATAAGCGATAAACAAATTAAATCGTTCCACCGAACTTAAAAAAACTTAAAGGATACCAAATACATGAACAAAACGTATGCCACACATTTGTCTCGCCGTGTGACTCCATGATATTTATTTAAAAAAGGAATAAATTTAAATTTCGAATAAAAAACAACCAGTTTTGTTTCTCCCTCTTGCCCGCGCTTCATGGTGCATCTCTCTCGCGCCGTTACGATTAGAACGGGACGGGGTATCCTTTTTTATGCCCCGTTATGAGATCATAAAGAATTTAAAAATGATATTACTTAGTTTGGAAAGTATTTTTTTTGTTCGTCAGTCATAGCACGAATGCTTTGACCGGGTGTCCTTTTTGATAATAATCTGCTTTTATTGAATAAAAAACCGTATTTCTGATGGTATCTCTCAATCTTATTTAAAATGAAGAATGGTTGGTTTGTTTGTGGGTTTAGAATAAATCCTTGGTTGATTTGCCGTGGGACCTTTAACTGAGAAGGAATACTTGTTATACAAAATAATACAAACACACCGACGTATCGATATGTATTATATATTATTATGTATGATAATTTAACCCTTAAAGATAGAAAGTTAAACATGATACAAAAATCAAGGTGGACAAAGTCGGGTAATTATTCTAGTATACCATATTTTGTGCAAATTATTTTTTATCTTTAATAAAACAAATCACACAAATAGATGACAATATTAAATTTATTATGAAAATATAACTATGTATTTCAAAAACTTTGCGATCAGCCATCTTGAAAACAAATTAAAAGTTTATGTTTATTTTAAGTCTATACTAAATAATTGTATCAATAATATGGTTACTTGTTTTTATTTATTAAACATATTTTAAATAGATTTCGGTCAAAACAACATTACCGTTCCAAGTTACATAGAACGAGCTAGAAGTGAAGAAATTTGAATATTAATATATATCTTAGACAGTAAAAGGAAACCCTCCCGTGTACACCGCGCACTCGTCATAAAGATACAGACAAACAGATCGATGGGAATATTTTTTTTATTACTTTAAAATATTTCTCGCTCGTAACCATCAATAATAACTATTTCATACTTTTATATCTCACGACACGACTGCGATGTGACATTACGACTTGTGTTGTAATTTTATTTTTTGTTAGTTGCAAGTCAATATTTTTCTTTATTTAGGATATAATTTGATATCTTTGTCAAATTTGTATACTATTTATGTTGTAATACATTTTTTTTACATTTTAAAGTTAATACAATGAAAAATAATAATAATAAGGTAAAGTGCTTTTTGCAAAAGATGTGAAAATTTTGCGAAATTTTGTAATGGAAAAGTTACAAATTATAAATATTTAAAAACATTAATACTAAAATCGCTAAATTACATTAGCGGATCCGACACGATAAAAATGTCGTAAGGTATAAAGGGAGTGACCTTTTTAATGTCAAATTCTGTTAAACGGTGACTTATGAGCCCGAATGGCGGAATGTCAAAGTTTTTTCTTTTGCGTTATCTTTACAGGACCTCATGATTCATCAGTGACCTTACAGACCTTAAGATAGCACTACTATGTATATTATTATATATATAAAGAACGAATAAAATACAAGAAATGTAACATAACCAATAAGTATTAAATTATTTCTTTACCAATATTTTGTAATAAAAAATATATATTTCCAAATTAACCAATTTTAGTGAGATTTCAGATTTTGGTGTGCAAAGTTGCTCACCGGGATTATTGTGCAAATTTAACTATCTATCTGTTCATATGTATAGCTAATAAACCAATATGATTTTTTTAACTGAGGACTAATAAGTTCAAAACATTCTATGATTATTTTAGATACTTAAAAAAATGTAATTAAATAATTGATTATTTTAATATTTCTTGTTCTTTACTTATCTAATAGTTGGTTATAATTAAATACGACGTGTAAAGACTCAAGAGATGGTTAAGGACTGTCTTACTGTATTTGCAGGTCCAGCATTTGCAGCAGCAACAAATCAGCTGGAACTCGATGGGTCAAAAGTCAAATTTCTTCAAACCTAAAAAGAAAGTCACAAAATTGCACCAGATAGCGCTAAGCACGATAATATTAGTTTTATTTCCACCAATCCAATCCAATCCAATCCAATCCTATAGTTTTCAAACGAATTATTTATACTAAATTTAACTTCTATCAAAGCTATCATACTACTAGTGCTAGTAATTAATTTTGCATTATACAAATATTTAATTCAGTGAGTACTTATATTATATTAAGATAATATTAAAAACGCGTGTAAAATGGACGAGGCGCGTCTTAACATTAATTAAAGTCAAAATTCCATCATTTGTATCTGTCTGCGGATATTCATTACAATAATTACAACCAAAATATATTCACAGTGAGCCCTTGTAACGCAGAGTTGCATTCGATTAACTAGTGCATGTGCGCTGGTTTGCTCGGGTTTGTCTGTTTACTTTTTAAGATTTTAAGGAATTAAAGTTGGGTTCACTTTGTAAATACTTTAGGTAATGTTAATACATATAAGTATATTAGCATGTTTAAAAAAAAGTCAAAATAACGTACCTAATACTTATATCTGAAAGACAGATTTATATTTGTATCTTATCAAAATCAATCAAAATGCCTGAAAATTTTTACGTTTTATTTCAATAACATTACACTTGTGAAACATCAAACTAGTTCAAACATTGTAAAGTGACAAAAACACGATGAATACTAATATATAATAACTTCTTTCCGCTCGCAGTAATCCCTCAAAAGTACGATTTCAGAGAAAATGTCACAAAACAAGGAACATTATAATAATTACGTCGATGGTATATTATATTTGTCGTTACACAATTTAAACAACAAAAAATATTTCTTTCCTAAAAAGAAAAACGTTTCGAAAAATCCTCTTTTACTGGTCTCCGTCATAACTGACTGAGAACCACACAATATGGATGTGGCATTTTTAATATATATTTATATAAAAACAACTACAAAAACATAAAACCGGAAATGACTTTCATCCTAAAAGAAATTCCTATGCTAGTTTCGGCATTTTTAACAGATTACTTGACAAAGTTGGTTCTTTAAAAGCTTAATATTAGGTATTTTTGATAAATATTGTTAACTACAATCACATATCTGACTGTCTCCGAGACATGCTTACCTTCGTATATTAACAAATATTCTGACATCCTACTTCTATAAAAATGTATTAATCAGATAAAACGTAAGAGGCATACTTGATAAACTTTATATATTACATATATTTGCTCTTTGCTCTTAACGTCTTCAAAACATCAAACAGATAAACATATAAGAATTTCATTATATGTCATCATTCATAATTACAGTTAAAGTCGTATAGAAATCGTAAGAAACAACTTCTAGACTATAAATAATATAATATATTCGTGAAAGTATATTTGTATTTCTGTCTATCTCGGGTTCTTTGACTAGAAAATTAATTTATACAGAGAGAGAGCTCGTAATTCTTTTTACACTAACTTTTTTATTTCATTTCAATCAGATATATTTTCAAGGCCTTAATAAATGTAATAAAATGCCACCTCCATTTTTCCAACGTCCGTGTAAACCAAATAATTCCGACAAAGAACATACATCAAAAAACAATGACATACCGTCCGACGGAACAAAATGAAACTAATTACTTGCAATTGAAGCGAACCAGAAACGAACCACTATAACTAGACCCACATGAAATATAAAATAAGCAATTTTAAGCCTTATATTAAGGAGATACGAGTTATTGATATAATTTGGGGGGTAAACAAGTTTTTGTCAGTGTATTACAATTTCGTGGCTCCGCCCATGTTTTTATACAATTTTCGGGAACAGGCGTGGTTTGGAGGAACACAACCCATTATATTTGGGGCTGAATTTTCCGAATATCTCTCGGTCAATGAACTTTACATGGACGTCTATTATAATATTGTTAAGGTTTAATTGATAATAAGTTATTTGTTCTTCCAAACTTGAAGATATCCAACTTTTCTAATCTTTTCAAATCCATTTTTTATCTGTGCAAGTAGAATCTGACATTTATTAGCCATATATTGCAACACGCTGTTCCCACGATTTCGTTCGCACAGAATTTTTTTAATTAAAGTAGCCTAAATTACTCCTTATAACATCAGCTATCAGTGAGAGTCCTGTTGAAATCGGTCCAGCCGTTTTGGAGATTAGCCTGAACAAACAGACAGAGTAAAAAAAGATAAAAATTGTTTTTTTATGTAACGACCGCACATACTTTTCACATGCGTTTATAAAAAAACTATTAATTTTGAATGACAAACAAACACTTCAATTTTATTTATATGTATAAATTAGAATTTCATGCGATGTTGGTGGTTGGTGGCTTCTATATTTGGAAGACGAGAAACATTGTTGCAAACACTCAAAATAAAAAATATTTAACTTACCTACATTATAAGAATTTTAACTCTTAAAAGATACAATGTAAGGAAAGTGATGAAAGAAGAAATACATATTTAGTTATTGTTAAACTGAAGATAGAACTAATTGTAGCATTTGTTTTCAGATTACCCGTCGGTTTGAAGTTACAATTATTCACAAAAAGGTATCATAGCCTTAGAAAGAGAAAGAAAAGATGGAAACCATTGCAATTTGGAAGACAACTCTTAAAATTACTTAAAATAACAAAAAATATACATTTATTTCTATCAAGAAACCTAACTCGCTTTTTACCAAAATCTCCGTAAACCACGGTAAATTAAATATTCAATGACTTCATCTACAAAATAAGTTAAGTTAAAGTTATGATCTTTAAGTTCAAGAATGTTTTTGATATATAAGTACATAAATAGAGTATAAAACTAAATTCTAAATTCTAGAGACGTAATATAATGCACGTTGATACCAACGTACATTACGTTTGTGACGTCACATTCAGGCAAAATAACTCGTTATTTCCATTTTGTTTAATTAATTTGATCAATCATTAATTTATAATAATAGAGTAATTCAATTTCCCTGATTTCAAAGTAGATCATTTACAATATTAAGTAATAAATAATAATTCTTGCTTGACGTCACGTTCAGGCAAAACAACATCAATGTTGGTGTCGAAGGTATGATTAAATACTGGAAAGGTTCAAAAATTCTTTTATTCGTATCCGTTTATCAATTATATATATCATTGTCTCATCTGATTGTCTTTTTATCGTAGGTATATTATATCTTTGTGCTATTTGATGGAAAGTAATAACTTCGTCCAGACGCCTCACGTCTGGAAAATAATTAATTTTTAATGTCATTTCATAGTCGGTAGTAGAAAAGGAAACTTATAGTTATATTTACTGGTAATAAAAATCTTTGTATCAAGAAAGATTCACAAGAAATTCTCCCGATATCTTGCAATAGTAAATACTTTCATTTATTTTACTTTCTTTGATTTCAAGATATCAATTATTCTATGTAAAATATGACATATATATGACTCAGATATGATTCAGCTAATTCTTACGTAAGTCAATGATGTCACTCTGATGTAACAAGGACAATAAAGTTCTAAGGTATTTGTTAAGTCTCGAAGATACATTAGGAATTACCGAGTCGATATCAGATTCTATTTGTAACCATCAGTTAGTTATTAACAAATAACTAATCTTAAATCTCGGTGTACGTGCAAACACACGAGCAGGTTATCGCTATTGTATATATAAAATGTCGCTAAATAAGAAATAAACAAATATAAAACATCCAACCTGACGTGTCTATTAAACATAAGCGGCTTAGTGCCGCTTCGGTTCTCCGGTGAGGCAAATAAAACTATTACATGGCTGTCCGAGGCGCGAGCGAGAGCGGTTTATATTATTTATATATAAGAATGAAATAGAGAAAAAAAATGGGTAAAAAACTTTACTGTAAATGTTAAATAATGTATATTTTCAATTTTAATAGCATTTTCGATAATTATTTATTGATTGTTTGTAGAATCAGTTTTTGGTAAATGTACAAAATGGCGGCGATAGAAATAAAAAATATTTCAGCCTTCTTAATATAAAAAATATATATTATTAGCCATAATCTGATTAACTTTTTGTCTAAACAACATTTTAATAAAAACTTCGATGAATTGAGAAAATGGCTATTTTAAATATTACGAGGTCTGTAACACTTACTCGTTTTCTTCATTTGTTTTAATCCTACAATATAATGGGGTAGGATTATTTGTATTTGTTAATATTTGGAAAAGGGAAACATATGAGACTATACACATATATAGTTTTAGTTAAATTCATATATAAATACATTATAGACATGAACTATGACAATGTTTCATATGAATTTGAGAATAAAAAATTAACGACTGATAACACAGGCACACAAAAAAAAAAAAACGTCATGAACCAGAGGGGAGACCCCATTATTCCTAGGTTTTTGGGATCGCTGAAACCGAATATGACAATAAAAACTAATTTTAAATGCCAGTTTTCCCGCTAGCACCCCCTTACTACCTCTTAAGGGGTGAAAATTGAAATTGTTGTAAAAAATCAAGATAGATGTGTCTTTCTACGTTTTTTGGGATGCTGAAACCGAAAATGATAACTAAAAATAAATTCATGACCTCTATCACCCCCTTACTACCCCTTAAAGGGGGTGAAAATTTCAATTTTTCTATAAAATCAAGATAGATGTGTATTTCTACGTTTTTTGGTATAATGAAACCGAAAATGACAACCAAAAGTGAATTTGATAGCTCTTTTACTCAATACCACCCCCTAACTACCCCTAAGGGGGGGGGGGGGGTAGTTTCAATTTTGTATAAAATCAAGATGTATGAAGAAATTTTGACGATTTACAGTAAATGACATGTTTATCAAACTAGTTTGAAGTTACTCTTAGCTCCAGCATCCCAAAAAACGTAGAAATATACATATATCTTGATTTTATAGAAAAATTGAAATTTTCACCCCCTGTAAGGGATATTAGGGGGTGATAGTGGTCATAAATTTATTTTTAGTTATCATTTTCGGTTTCAGTATCCCAAGAAACGTAGAAATACACATCTGTCTTGATTTTATAGAAAAAAATGAAATTTTCACCCCCTGTAAGGGATGGTAGGGGGTGATAGTGGTCATAAATTTATTTTTAGTTATCATTTTCGGTTTCAGCATCCCAAGAAACGTAGAAATACACATCTGTCTTGATTTTATAGAAAAAAATGAAATTTTCACCCCCTGTAAGGGATGGTAGGGGGTGATAGTGGTCATGAATTTATTTTTAGTTATCATTTTCGGTTTCAGCATCCCAAAAAACGTAGAAAGACACATCTATCTTGATTTTTTACAACAATTTCAATTTTCACCCCTTAAGAGGTAGTAAGGGGGTGCTAGCGCGAAAACTGGCATTTAAAATTAGTTTTTATTGTCATATTCGGTTTCAGCGATCCCAAAAACCTAGGAATAATGGGGTCTCCTCTCTGGTTCATGACGTTTTTTTTTTTTTGTGTGCCTGTGTAATTTGCCTCATATTTTTATATAGCTATATTTACGAGAACGATTTAATTTGAATGCAGTTCCTAATATAAAAATTCTACTTTAAAACTACTGAACCGATTTTGATTAAATTTCATGTAAATATATTGTTAGGGACAACGTATTTTAGAGGATACTTTATTATTTTATATAAATATGTGTGTTTTAGTATAATTTTTAAGATGATAGATGGTTTTATGTTTGAAATGTTAAGGCAGAAATAGCATGCAAAAGCTAGATAATAATATAATTTAAGATCGCTCGTAAGTTGTACCAAACTCTTTATCTCTTAATAAATTAGTAGTAAGTGCTTATTTGACATTGTAAGGAGTTGTGTTTTAAGCGTGTGTATGTCTATTTGTCTGTATTAACTGATTTATCTCATTAACGCGATTTTTTATGATCCGCTTGTTGTTTTATTTTAACTAGTATCTGTTTCACGGGTTTACTTGTTATGAATGTTTAAGGTTGTAATGTATACGTTGGTGGGTATTTAACATATATTTAAACTGCATTATAAGTTGTTAAAATATTAAGGTCTCGTTTGACTGTTTATGTGTGTATCTCTTGAATATTAAGGTGGTTCAGAATTATACGTAAACCTTCCACCTGGTGTTGCTTGACCTGGAATAAGTGCTGTGTTTTTAGTGAAAGAGCTATGAATTCTCCGCTATGAAATTACAGCAAAACAAACCAATTACTATATTATTATTAAAATATGATATTACTGTTCTTGGTAGGGTTATTATCTATATCTATAGTCTATATCTATAAGCGATTTACTTCTCACTGACTCATTACGAAATCTCCGAAACTATCTGTCCAATTAACTTAAAATTTTACATAGTTACCTCTTTTGTGACGTAGACGTCCACTAAGAACGAATTTTACGGAATTCCTAACCAACGGAATTTAACTTTTTGCATTTCGCCAAGTTATAAACCTGTTGGAGTTATACACTTAACGCCTCCGGTTACCATATCAATGGTTACCATAGCCACAGTTACCATGACAACGTTTACTTTGACGGATACATAGTATCCGTCAAAGTTACGAACGAACGAACGAACAAACAACGGTTACCATGGCAATCATAGTTTAGATGGGTGCAAGATAGGGTACAAAAAGTTTAAATTTGAAAATTAAAAATTGTCATAAATAAAAAATCAAGGGCGTAAAAATATAATAGATTACGAAATTGAATTTGCTATATTTTAAAAATAAAACTGACTGGCATTATATTTCTCTATTTAAAATATTTAAAAATTTACAACAAATATGAAATAAAAATTTTGTCAATACAAGAAGTCTAAGCGCACAACCAAATTAATAACGTGCCCAGTGAAGCGAGCGGGAATCAGCTAGTTATAGTATAGTTTTAAGTTTCTCAAATTTGAAAGATAAAGAGGAAATGCTGAATTTCTTACTAGTTTTATTATTATAAGTGCCTTTGAAATTACTAAATGCGTTCTAAATTATCTTGATTGTTCCTAATTTAATAAATACGACAAAAAATTAATCATTAAAAAAATAAATAATACACTATAGTTATGTAACAAATAAGAAATAAAAATATCAACAAACAGACAGACAAAATGAATACACAAATAATAAAAAACAATTAATTCCAAAACCATTTATTCAATCCAGATCAACGTTAGATAGATCTTCTGTTATCTTCTTCACCTGCTCGTCGCTTCTCTTTCTCTCCGTTAACTTCTTCGCCTCATCTCTCTTCTCTCCGTATAACTTCTTCAAGTTTTCCAGAACATAGCGCGGCATGTTTCCAGGCTTCGGCTGGTGTATCTCGTACTCCCCGTTGGAGTTCTTTATTAACTCCACAACTGAATCTTCTAAGTTGGTTACTTCACCCGGTTTCTGTATTGGTTTTTTGATCTTTTGTGGAGTTTTCATCTTCTGCGCCCAGTTCTGAAGGTAATTGTTGGGGTCGGGTAACAGCTGTAGTATAAAAATATTGTTATAAATACTACTTTCTTAGTTTTATTCAATAAAATAAATTATTAATTATGTATATTCTATATTACATTATAAATATATTCGATTACGTATTACACTATTTTTTTTTTCTGTCTGGCTTTTTATCTATTAGTCTGAATATCTTCCCATACTTCAAGATCCAGTTGATATAAGAGATTTTAGATTTTACTATATATATATATTTTGGCAAAAAAAATATAAAATTAAATTATTTTAAGCAAATTAATTTCATGTAATAAATTTTACCATATTCTTATAGCATCTTAACATTTTTAAATATAATATTAATATTATATTAAGCAACAATGTATTATCATATTTTTTAGCTAAATGTAATATACGCAACATTGCTATTATATTTGAACAGGCGTTAATTAATTGTAGGTTTAAAATTCATTTTGTTAAAGTTTTGAGTGAATAACAAATTCATACAAAATTGCTTTTAACAGCCAGTTTATAAAAGTACCTTGTCCATATTTTTGTGTGTCTTGGCAGGCGGAGCCGGGGCCTGTCTCTTGTTATTGCTAACATTCTTCGGAAACGGTTGTCCAGCTGGAAAGAATTAGATCAAAATTTATCATATGTGTATGATATATTTATATAACACATTCTAAAAACGATTTAACTTCTAGACTTTACTATACTTTTAAATTTGTATTAATTTCACCTTTAAGTTATCAGAATTTTATCTAATGACTTTATATAAATGGTGACTGAACCAAGTATAGGTGAGCTTACTACAGAAGAAAAGTATCATTATAACTATTAATACATTTTAAAACATTTTAAATACTATAAAAAATAACAAACAATTAAATTTTATTTTTATTTATTGCTTTTAAATTATTTTCGAAAATTCTATCATGTTATAATATTAGCATTTCCGAAAAAACATAATAGATGTCGCCTCTGTGCGGACGACGAAATATAGGATGCTAAATTCATGAAGACCGGTAAACAAAATAGCTCAGTTGTTAGACTGACGTTACTGACTTCTAGAGGTCTAAGGTTCAGGTCCCAGTTATAATTAAATTCTCATTTTATATAAATATTTGAAGGTCTCTCATATATACTCACTCAAGTTCATGGTGTTGGTCTGTGGTCCAAGTTCTAACATAATTTGGAAATCAGCATGATTACCAAAAGCGAAGCCGAAACCAATCCGGGAATCTGTGCCTGGAATAACAATGGATACTTAATATACTAATTGCTTGGAGTTGTTTACAAAAAAGTTAATAGATGGCGCTGATCATTTTAACATAATTATGTTGTAGTAGTTCTTTTATCATTCTGTTGGATTGTTTTAAAAATGGAAAGATAAAAATAACAACAGTTCATTAATGTTACTTTCAGTTACATTTGAAAATATTTTTTTATATTTAGCACACTGCTACATGGTTTTATAATATACTATTTTTTATTAAATAGGATTAACGGTCACCCATCCACAAAATTATGTTCTCGAGAGCACTTAACTAGTGATTTACCTTTCTTTATTGGAGGTATGTTTGAGTAGGCAACAGACAGCAGAGACGGAAGTTCCTCTGGTATGATGACGGAACAGGAAACTGGAAATCGTAAATAATAGTCACTATATATACTTTATTTGTGGCTTGTCAAATATATTTAATATAAAAAATTTCATAGAAGACGCTACGAATAAAATATATTGTTATGAAAAATCATGTTTTATCTTAGATTAATAAATTTTTATAGAACAGTATCATGAATTATTAATGACATTAAAATGCAATCCGTACCTGATTTATTAGTGCCAATAACTATTGATTGTAAAAGCTATCTTGGGTTGATTTTAATCTCTGATAGATCGTTTGGAACGAATTTAAGGTTTGGTATTATATATGTGATGTAAGTATGACTTAACCTTATTTAGGATATTGATCTTTATTTGCGGTGTAGTTACGATACTAACGAACTATAATAGTCTGTCCACTCATCCTAAGACAATATATTTAAAGACGATTCGAAAATATGTTATATAAATATATTTAGACCCTGTTCGCTATCCAACTTTAAGCGCACTATTTGACACTAGTGACAGTGTTTAAATGCATAGTTAGTGTGCTAGTTGATCTAGCGCGCGGTAGATTGGATAACTATACTACGATCTTGCTGAATTAGTAATATTTGGTAATGTTGTTAATGTAAAATTGAAAAGGTTTTTTAATTTGGCCAATTTCATATGATATTTGATACTTATCTCTACACTACTGAGCTACACATGTACTAAGCTTCCAGAATATTCTCCAGGTGTTTGAGATCGTAATGCAGCCATTTCATTATCCATCTTAACTTACTATTATTGGGTCCAAATAGAATAAAAAATATTCCCAATACGAAAATTATAATCTGACGAAATATATACGAACGTATATTTAAATGTAGTCATAAAATACAATGGTTGTATGTAAAATTAAGTAATTTTAAAGACTAGAAGGTCATATTATATAATTTGAAACAAAACGTTGAAGTAAAAGTTACCACGCTGAGGTCGATCGGTTATTTATGTTTTGTTCTTAACTAAAAATATTATATTTATTACATATAACTATTGGTTCCTGGTTTTCTTCCGTATCTTTTGGATTAAAAGCATTACACTATGTGGTAATTACTGTGGTATAATTACAAAGTTCCCGTCATTGTAATATATTATTCATTACGTAATTACTTAATTATCATTAGTTATATAATTATAATGATTCAGGTATTATTATTTGTTAGTGACAGCTTTAAATAAAATAAATATATATTTTGTTACAAGACGTTGTTTAATAAATAAAACAAATCTCTATTATAATCTAAAATTGTGTGCAAATTTTCTTGTGTTGTAATTATAACAAAAAAATATAGTTTTGCCTTGAATGTGTAATATCCGGTGCGAAAAGAATAATATATGTTAATATTATAATATAGTAATGATATTAATTGAGCAATAACCTTTAAAAATACGAAAATTTCGTCAAGTTCCGTTGCTTTTTACGTTCTGTGCCGAACAAGTAACCACTTTTGTCTCGTTATTGTTTCATAATAACACCTAATCAATTATAATCCGTGAGAATGAGAATTATTTTCCCAATAAGCTATCACGATACAAAATTTCATCAAATCTATAGCCTGGTATTGTTTATATTTCATGGTACATATACAAACTACTATTATATTTATGATACAGATTAAATATTGTTTTTAGTTGATTAGGTCCATGTATAATCTGTATAAATTATTAAGGTATTTGAATTTGAATGATTTACAGAATTAATAAGTGTTTGTGTATACAATATTAAAAGTTTTTGGTTAAATTAGTAAAGGGTAATATTTATTGAGTTTACTACAATAAAAATCATTCGATACTTTGGAATTTTTATGAATTATTCCAATAAAAAACAAAAATTTCCTTTGTATAAAAAAATCATATAAAAAAATAAATAAAAAAATATTTATAATTCTAGTCTAGTCTGGACTCGAGTCCACAGTATATTACAACTTAAATAAAACTATAAATACATTTTAAAGCAACAACAACCTTAACCTACTCTTTTTTAGCATAATTTCAGATTATCCGGCAAAAAATATCATCAAGTTAAGCAATCTATGTTAAGCTATGTATATTGCCTCCTATTACTACATAAAGAAAGGGTAACTCACCCAGAGAAAACAGTAAAACACCAATAACTAATTTCATTTTCATTTTAAACGTTTATTTAGAACACGAAAAAAAAGTTTTCATTCAGACATTTTCACAACACACCAGAACACATAAAAAAAAGGAGAAATTAAAAAGGTAAACTGTCAACGTCGGGTTTTGCCGCCAAACTGACCACAAACATATGACAATCTACTTTCACTATTGCGACAAGGTTTTATGTTCTATTAGAAATAATAAAATTAAAGCCATGTCCCTTCACTAATTGAGCTTACATTCCTTTAACATGAATCCACCATTAATACCTTTTAATTGTAAGTGAATGTTCCATGCTACGAAACTCGAAAAAATAGCGGCAGCTAATGCGAATTTCATTATTATTTAAATCAACTTTATCAAAATGGAATAAAGTTTATATTGGAATGACAAGAGTGGTATATGTGTGCGTTCCCATTCAATATCTTAAGACGAGACTTCTGTGGAAATGAACCTATATTAAATTGCTTCATTATCGACTTTAATATATTGTAATACAGTTCATTTTAGTTTATCCTTTCAAAGGTGATAGGTTCTTCTGCAACGATATATCCCACCACTTTCATATTTGTGAAACCAAGAGTGGTGGATGTTTTCCAACTACCGTAGAAAGCATACACAGTGCAGCCAGAATATACGGAGATTTTGACACACTAGAACACAGTTGTATTATAAAGTATGACTTAATGATCAAACATCGTTAACTTCCGCCTATTTAGATAATTTTAGTCTATAATCCGTATATTTGGTTTTAAAATAAATTAACTTTCCTCATTTACATATATTATATCCGGTTTTTAGAATTGTTCTACCAACCATCCTCACAATCCATATCTTATTAATTGTAAATGCGAAAATATGTATCTCATTACGTTTTAAATATTTTTTTTTCTACTTTCATATTTATATTATAAACAATGCAACCAGCTAGAACAAATTCTTACATAACAACTATTACAAGTAATTACTTAGACAAAATTACGCAAACGGGGGTTTTTCATGACACCTACCAGACTCCACTGCTCGTATTTACATACTTTTTAATCAGGTAACCATTTGCCGATTTATTTTTAAAATATAACGAATTTATTAAGATATTTATGTACCCATTGATTTCTTAGCGGGTCCCTAAAACGAATGCGCGAAGGTCGAATAAATTTTAACAAAACATTCCGTGTGAAAATATTGTAGCTTTTTTATAATAATCTTGGAAACATAATAAGATAATTAAAAAAATCAATAAATTTGTCATTTTCAAACTATCCGCTTAAGAGAGGTGAACTGTCATTATCACAGGCTCATACATGGCTCAAAATATATTTTTTATCTGTGTCATTATATTAATATTACAATGTAAGTATCTATAAACATTTTAGTATAAAATTAAATATTACACATATTAAAATTATTGGCTTTAAAATTTTAAGTTATTTTTATGTAGATAGATTAATATAATTAAAATAAGTTTATACTATTATTATAATTTAATTATTTTTAATAAATTCAAATCGTAATTATCGTAATAGTACTTGCTTCGTAAGTGTCAAACGTAAAGCATACATTACGCATGCGCCGCTCCGTGTCAAGGCTGTATGCGTAAGGATTGCTAACGAACACATAAATTTTAAGTTTTTTAGAAAGTTTTTTTTTTTTTAAAAGCGTCTGGCCGTTGATTTTGTAATGTTTTTCCATGTTTGATGTGCAATTGAATTTAGAAACGCTTTGAATTTTTTCCTTATAATATTTAATGTATGTTACCGAGTATTGGTCGATAAAGTAGAATTACTATTTTTACTTTTAATTGTCATCTTAAATCCATCAAAAGATTTGTCTGGACATAACTTATATTCAATGTCTTCCACAGCACCAGGCTTACTACCTTTCAGAAATGGAAGTGTGGGAAACTAAGTTTATGTACTCGTATGCGGGACTAGACTTAAAAAAGCGGGACCTGGCTACAAACTTATTAAATCGTGAAAAAGCAATTGTAATATATTTATCATATATATATATATATATATATATATATACATATATATATGTTTTATCTAAAATCTATAAAACCACTACTACTCCCCAACCCCGACACTGCACGAGTGCCACGCGTGTTGTACTTTCTTGCGCTTATTAAAATGGGATATTTTATAAACTGTGGTAGATTGACGAAAACGGCTAATAGCATCCCGCTCACACGCATTACGGGATAGGGATACGTTATTTAAATCGTAGAAACGGGAGAATGAGACAAATCATAAATTATCCATCATCACTATACAGGTCCATACATTTTTATTGTTATTGTAATTATAGGCAATACGAATTTAGTTTTTTTTGTCATATGAAAAACATAATATATTTTGATTTAGATAATAACTCAACTCCACTTCATACTTTAAATGTCTAGAAAAAACGGAGCATTAGTTTAGTTGTGTTATGAAAAACCAATATTGTTTTGAGTTTTGTTATGTTCTGAACTTCTAGACATATTCTTTTATCAAAAATAAAATATTTGTGTGGCAAAATTCTGTAACGTTCCTTAAATATCATGTAATTAGCGTATATTATTTTAGTAGATACTTATATTTAGTCAGCATGCGCAGAAAGTGTATCGGATAGGTTTCGTCGAGGTTTCGCCCTGATTTGACCTTATTAATATCTCATAAGCTGCACAAACAATTAATCCTATAGTTAAATTAATGTTGGCTATTTCATTTCCTTCAGTTTAGAAGTTAAATAATAATAACAGCAAGCAATATTTTCATAAAATAAACAAACATTCCTTAAAGTAGGGTTCATAGGTAAGAGGAAACGAGAGAAGGGCAAACGAGCGTGCAGGTCACTGATGTCATGTGATCACCGCCCACGAACTCTTGCAAAACTTGTAACATCCGGAGAGTCACAAAAGCGTTGCCAGCATTGTAGGCGGAAGAATACGCTTTTTTGGTACCCATGTCGTATCCGGAATCCTGAAATGCCGCCGAAGGAAGTTCATTCCACATCTAATAGTACTATGTGGAAGAAAAGTCCTTGAAAACTGCACATTAGAAAATAGCCATACATCTAAGTAGGTGACGTATTGTGATGAAATTCGGCGATAGGCATCAGAGCAAATAGTTCCTCGGAACAGTCCTCATTGTAAATTTGATAGAAACCGCACAAAGAGGCCACGTCTCGCAAACAATGCGACCGGTTCTCGTTTTTAAGTAATGAAACGATAGCTGATATTGGGGTGTCCTGGACCAGAGATGAGCACAGTACTTCATTTGTGGCCGGACTTACGCCTTATAGAGCTCAAGTCTTTGACGAGGCTTGAAATACTACCTCGCTCTATTGATCACTCCCTATTTCAACGCCCACTTGGCCTTGCTCTCCAGGTGACCAAACTGACAGTCGCTCGAAATGTTGAGCCCCACTATTCTGATACTTGGCGAGGCAATGAGAGGAGTACTCTCGAAGAGCTGCGATATGGCAAATGAGTTTTTTGTAGTGATAACAACTCATACTTGTGTCCTATGGGGGTTAAACTGAACCAAGTTCAGTTCACCCCACTCTGAGGCCATCCCCAGGAAGGTCAAAACAAAAACAACAAGTGAGAAAGCAGGTGATCCACTTGCATAAACTATCAGGACAGGCACAGAATAAAGCTTCGACAGAAGCCCCTTGTGTCACACACGGTCGAATGCCTTTGTAATATCCAGACTAACTGTCAGACCCTCTCCCTTGCATCCAGAGATCAGCTTTCTATTTTTCCGTATGGGCCATAAAATCATTACCGACGTTTCTGTATATTGTATTTTTTTTTTGTAGCCCGTAATGTCCACAATATTTATATTATTAACTCTTATCACATACAAAGATAAAATATGTTGGTTTTTCAATTGTCAATTGTGATATGGTGTTGTGGTACATCTGGCGATATTTATTAACGTAGGTTTGAGGTTTAAGAACATTTATTAATGAGCAAATGTTTTAATTATGAAATCGATTTAATTATTTTTTAGGTTCCCCAAGCAATTGTTTCTTCTTCGTAATACCAGAAGACGTAGCTATGGGTTTTACAACTTACTTCGGATTTGCTCCACGAATTTTTAGAGGTGAAGTTTTTGTTATATTATTTTAATGTCATCAAAACCGTCGTTAGATGGCGCTGTATACAATTTTAATAATCAGTTTTTTTCAACATATTTTTTTAAAGATAATATATTTATTAAGGTAATGATCACCGTATTGGTTTCGGTTTTCGTTTCGGGAACCACGCGGACCTTCAGATTCTGTACGAAATCGGACCTCAAACATCTACTAAGCCTTTACAATCTATAAGTAAGTTGTCTTTCAGAAATTTGTTACTTGTTTTATCAATCTTCATAAATGTTACCTGAGGACTAATTATTTTTTATATAGAATGTGTGATTTTTTTCTATTCTGTAGTTATTTAACCATATAATTATTTTTTCTTAACTAATATTACTTTATCATATCAAATAAGAAATTTATGTTAAAGTTATAATTTCATTTATATATCAAATGAATGAATATACATTTCCTGTAGGGATAACTAATTTAAGGCAACTCCAAGAGGAATAAAGGCCTTTTTTAAGTTATATTTAATATGGTAAATAATTAAATCAAAAAGTTATATTTTGCTTCTATCCATCTGATGAAATAAAAGAATTTTACTTAAACAGATGTTACTTCCAGGAGTCCGATCTGCCCCAAGACGTGAAGTTCGACGTCCTTTCATAGAACTGTTGCTACAGGCGGGGATTTTGAAACGAGCCTCTTATGACCATGATGTTGATGATGATAATGATGATGAACCTCGATAAATGAAGGCAGTTGGTTTTGTTTGTCATATGAAGTATGTTTTATATTTAACGATTTTATTCATGTTTAGCTGATACTGAAATCAGTATGAGTTAAATCCGTTTTCAAATTATAAAATATCAATTCTGCAAAAAAAATGGTTTGGTTTATTGTCTTCATCAAATCGGTTAAAATTTATTTATTTATTTATTTAGCTTCACGCCATATCCCTTGAGGGGTAGCCAGATACGACGGAGCGCCAAACGCTACGGTCCCTGCATACCACTCTCGCCTCGGCCACAGATATCAACCTCTTCATACATGCCCTCCGGGGAACCCTCATGCTTTTTACGTGACCTTCCTCCAGTATCATAGATACTGTGTTTTTGAAGGTCACTCGAGACCTCCTCCTTTCTCTTTTACCACTCATTTGTCTTGTATAAATCTTTTTTACCATTCTTTCACCACTCATTCGTTCGACGTGCCCAAACCACCTGAGCACGTTCTTCTTCATTTTACCGTGACATCTTCGCTAGTACCTGCCATTCTGTGCATCTCTTCATTGCGGATTCCATCAGCTAGACTGACTCCGCATATTCTGCGAAGAGATCGCATCTCCATAGCATTCATCTTTCTTACATTCTTCTTCTGTGTTACCCACGTTTGACTGCCGTATAATAGCGTCGGTAGCAAAACTGCATTGTGTACAGCCAAACGTGCAGCTATGCTGACGTTTCGCCGTCTCAACAATGCAGCCAAAGCACCGTTGACTCTGATACCGGCAGCAATACGCCTTTCCACATCCATTTCGTATCTTCCGTCTCTGCTAAACATACTTCCCAAATATACCACTTCATTTACTTTTTTTTATTATCTTATCATTCACGTTGATCTTACTGATCTGTTCTTTCTTCATTTCTTTCAAATATCAGAACCTTCGTCTTATCTACATTCAGGTTTAGACCACTAATTTCACACCCATCTTTCAGAGTAGTGACCAATGCCTGCAAATTGCATTCTGATGATGCAATGAACACTGCATCATCTGCATATAGCAAGCAATTGACCTTAAGGTCACCTACTTTCACTCCCATGTCACTGTCTTTCACGCCTTGGAGACAACTATCCAAATACAAATTGAACAACCAAGCTGACATAGAGCAAACTTGCGCTACACCCGATTGGATGTCAAACCAAGGCGACATGCTAGCTCCTACTCGCACACAGGCTGAGTGATCTCTGTAAAAAACTATTGACAATAATTCTTTTTGAAATGCATGTATACAATTATTATATGTATTTGTAATTTAATTTAATTTCACTGAATAATATTTTTTGTACCAAACCTATTATATGCAAGTCTGTCTCATTGAATTGACTGAAAATTAGGTATTGTAATTCACTCCTATTTATATAGTTTGGTTGAATTTTAATAAAAACAAATAATAATTTATCTCTCATCTCATCTTTTGTTTGATGATAGATAAATACACTATCAATTATCTTTTTTTCTTTCCTCTCATTACATTCACCTAAATAATTTAGTACAAGGTTAGTAAAATAGGTTTAAAGAATTATTTCTCAAAAAAGACAGATTTACTTACATAAGAACAATATAATAAAATAATAATTCAAATGGTCACTGTACAAGTAATCAGTTAACAAAATATAATGTTGTTAAATTGTTTTATGTATATTAAATATTCTAAAAAGGGGTATTCTCTAGAATATGTTTTGTGAGTTGGGTCTTAAAACTATTAACTGAGTTTACATTTTTTATAGAAGTAGGTAAATTGTTGTAAAGTTGTGCTTCATCCAAGATACAATTATTATACCTATAATTTATTTACTATAACTATGCTATTGCTTTCAAAAGTAATTTTATTACCATAAAACTATCATACCAATAATCATGAAAATTTTTATGTGTAAAGCGACAGACAAAAATTTTAAGATTTGAAACCTGTATTTAAAATTCTAAGTAATATAAGGAACATGTAATATATTTTGAAAATTTTCTAATTATTATTAATGTGATTATGGCCTCTTTAGTATTAACACTTTGGTGACCGGCAATTTTACACAGAAACTATGTCATGTCACCGCCCTTGGTGCTATAAATTAAAACAGATAATGTAAGTGCAATAACGAGTTAACTCCTCACCGGTCAACAACGTTTGGACATGAAAAGACGAGTTAACTCATCACCGGTCAGCAAAGTGTTAAGTATATAATGAGATTACTTAATGCTTAAATTTTGAATAACTTTTAATGTCTTATGTGACCTTTTAAAAAAGGCATTCTATACTTTAAGATTGCATTAATATGATTCTGAAAGACACCTACTAGAAATCACTTACATTTTTGCAAAGACAATTACACATAAAATTCAAACTCATCAAAGTCAGAATCCCAGAGGCAGCAATAACAAATAATTTGATGTCTGACATGACAGACAATTATATATTGACGGATAGACATTATATATTACAGCAATAGAGAAATATATTTTATAATTATTACACCTTAATATATCAATATATATACAAAAACATAAATGAATGTGCCTTCTTGTTTCTTCATCATCTAACTACATAAAGTTTATTATAACAATCCACTTTTGGAGAATAAACGTATATTAAATCTTAATATAATTCATTGTTAAAAATATTCTATTTATTATTCCTCTCTAGTCCAGCCATACCATAGTATAACTGATTTTTTTATAAGAGCAATGTATTTATGTATAAATATTAAATGACATGTGATAGATAGATTCTGAAGTAAATGTATAATTCATTACAAAAATACGATTTAGTTATCTAATAAACAATACAAAAACAAAAACAACATTTACACCACAGAGTACAAACCCCTTGGTAGACAGTCATCGCGACAATTGACAGATGACACATGAAAGTTCATAGTGATATTTATGGTTTATGAACAAAGATATTTTTCAATACTTTCATACAGGTAAATAATTTAATTAAAAATACCTACACCTTTTTTAAAAAAAATAGTCCTTATCCAAAATATGGACAGTAGATTTAAAGCACTTACTACTGAGAAAATGGATTGTCTAGCCACAACATATTCAAAAAAATACTGCAAATCAAAGAATTTGAAATTGAAAAAGGTAAGTATTCTTTTGTTATTATTAGAAAACCGTTATTCATACTTTTGAACTCTTTAGTAAAGAACTAAAATGAGTTCAAAACTAAGCGGACAAAATTCGATATAATTAAAGTGATAACTTTATTAAAAATATATATAGTTGTCTATGACCAAAAAATATATATTGTGTCTTGATATAAAAAATGTACACCATGATTTATTAACATCAATATCATTTCAGTCAATCAATTAAATAAAAATCTAATTTAATGATAAAACAAAAAATATTTTTTTTTACCTGTAACTTTGTACACCTTAAATATAAACGAGTGATTTGGAATTTGAATGGAATGGTCACACTGTATCAACTATCAATCAATCAATTCAAAAGAATTTACCGACACGGCTCGGCGGGGTGATGTGTCGTTGTGAATATAAATTTTTCTAGTATTTAATAAAAAAAAGATTATTGGTTGTCGCGCAGTCTGTGTTCAAGTGAATCAGTTATTCTTTTTATATTTATTTTTCATGCAGTGAACAATGAAAGTGGCCGCGACATATTGCCGTAGTAACGCACAGTTTTGACAAAGTTTTATATTATCGTTAATTCTTATCATAATTGTCTATTCCGTTGCAACTCTGACGTCCTTTAATACGTAATTTCTACAGGTGAGTAAATTTCATTGCAAGTGTATGTTACGATAAACACCCAACGGTTTTTGTTGCATACGTTTTTCGATTACATTCCCCACAATTGTAATAGAATTTGTATTATGTGATTTCATTGATGCCGTGAAAGTAATTTTAAAAGCTGAGTATATACTACTCATTGTTGTGACCTTTTATTTAAGTTATGACTTTTCCGCAAACGTGATGCTGGGAGCACGAATCGAAATCTTTAGCTCCCAATCTTGCATAATTCTATAGGTAAATTAGAATTGAAGTGTGAAGTTAGGAAAGCGCGGATCTGTGTTCTCTATTTACATTTATATTTAATATTCTTTTCTCTGAGAAAATCATCTCTTTGTCTTAATAATTCACCAACCTGTGAAGAATTGAGAAATATTATGATTATTGTGATTCCATTAATTTAATTTTTCTTAAGCCCATACCTGTTTTTAGAGTATCAGTTTATAAAATACCATTTTATTAATACTTTATTTAACCTGTTCTACATAATATAGCCAAGAAACAAGTTTTGTATAATATATGAAGAACTTAAAACATTGAAATATGTTTAAAATTGCATGTTTTAATATTAAACAATCGATTTGCATAATGCCATACGAAATGGTCTTCGTTATTCAAGGCTAAGTTTAAACAGCTTGTGCAAACGCTATTCCAATTAAATAAATATTAATTAATTGATTTGTTTGTATGTTTTTTTATATTTATTACAATGTTACTCTCACTTTAATTTTATTTATTTTACAGTCTAATAAACTATTAATGTTTTAAAGCTGGAAATATAACATTATATGCCCTTTTTTGTTTTAATATAATTTATAAATGTTTATAATATAGTGGCCAAAAATATGGTATTGTGATATATCATATAAAATCTATGTGACTACTGTAATATGTCTGTCTTTAAAAAAATCTGAAATATCAAAATAATCAGTGCCGTTTGGTTGGAGAGATTACTAATGATAATTAATATACCACTAACATTGCAGTGTTCCTTATCACAAATTGTTAATATACATAAATATTACAGCATAAGATCTGAGATTATTATTGTAATTAGTTATCTTTGACTTTTATTACATTAATTGTACAACTGTTATAATGTCATACTATTGTACAAACGTTTTTTGGGCTTTTACTAATTTTATTTTATTTCAATAGAAAGACACAGATTTTATAGTATCAGTATGTTTTAATTTATTTTAAAAAGCGTTTTTATTATTTATATATTACTGTTTATTAAACTGTGATCCTTTCCTTCGCTTTGACTAAACATGTTTATATATATTAACAATATTGTGTTATGTATGTCATGTTTTATGGCAATAATAGATTATTATTTGCTGCTACAAAATGCTCATTATATTATAAAAAAAATTCCGATACAGTATACAGCTTTTTCTTTGCACTTTATTTGTAAATTATTAAGTGTGTCTATGACTTTGTTTGTGGATAGAGCTTTTGAAAATAAAAATAGCCTAAGTTACTCCTTTTAACATCAGCCATCCGCAAAAGAAAGCACAAGTTACTATCAGTCCAGCCGTTTTAAAGAGTAGCCGGAAAACAATCAGACATAGATTTTTTTTTAAATCTAACTCTCGTATATATTTTCACATGTATTTAGTGTAAAGCCGTTAATTTGGAATCACAAACAAACTTCAATTTTCATTTATATGTATAGATTATTTTAAAAAACTTTTTAGTTTTAATATTAAATGATAATTTTAAATCATATATTCTCATGGTTATTTGTAAATGAAAACATACACATTTATTTATTTTGTATGTCAAAACTATTGTAATTATTATTTATTCTACGATTTCCTTATATGTGTTACTCAATTAGTTTGATGTCTTAATAACCAGTGTCTCACAAATCCACAATTAGTAACGGTGACCTCAATACATGTGTATGCGTTTGTGATCAAATTGTGTGTGATTTATGTGTTCATATTTTGTTTATTAGATAAAAAACTTTTTTTTTTTAAATGTGCATTTATAAATTGAAACACTCAAATCAGATTTCTCTCTTCATTTCCACATTTAAAATGATTAAATTTATTTTGAAGAAACATTTCGGGATGTAGATTTTGATAACAAATATTAGCGATATAGTTATTTTAGAGTTTTTTTTTATAACTGTTAAATTAGAATTAAGGAAGATCAGACTCTAGTTTCACAGTCAGAAAAAGTAGGTCCATGGAGATGAACAAGAAACTAGAAAAAAATATTAATTCACACAATCGCAGTCCAGCCCTGAATCTAGCTTATATTATAGGTACTAGATTTGAATAAATATTTTTTTATTTGTTAAAACATACATATATACCACAACCAGAATATAAAAATACGAATTATTACAAATATTTTTCTACTATGGAGATCGAACCCACGTTGTCCAGTTCAATAGACAGTTATAACCACTGCGCCAATGGGTCTTAACTAACTTAATATAAATTTTCAATTTTATAGTATCGACTCCGGAGTATGATATAAAAAATTGTAATTTGCATGATAATTTAATTGTTAAGTATAAAACGTGCAACCTTGTAAGGTCGTTTTAATGTTTAATACAATTAACACGGCTTTACCTTATCGCAATAATATTGATAAATTATATATTTTTATACACTTTGAAAATATATAAATACTTTTACATAATTCAAGGTGATATTTATTATAATCGCAATTAGTATTGATATAAATTAATACTAAGGCCGGTGTACACTATGTTGAATCGATTGTGTGTACTGCTACAATATCCCATGAGACAAGACAACCTTGCCATTACATCTCTTGAGGGATTGTCGAGTTTGTCTAAGATATTTGTTTATTTATAATGGTCCTATCAGTATACGTAGTATAGTAGTATATATAGTAAAAAGAAATTTCTAATAATATTATACGTAATAAAACAAGAATTAAATGTTCTGTCGGTAATAAAAAATCTTCAGGTCAAATGTCTGAAGCATCAATTTGTATACTATTATTGTTATAATCTTAAAAATGTGCTAAAAATAATAATAAACAAGAAAAAGGAAAAAAATAATAAAAATCACGAATAAAATTTATCGGGCGTCATATCGTACTGATAAGAAATTAATTTTCTTATCAGTCAAAGCCACTGCATTAAATGATAGTGACGTCGCGGGCGGTGTAACTGATATCTTATGAACTATTTACTGTAATGGACACTGTCCATATAAATGTGTATTAGGCATAGACTCGTAGCTATCCACTAGCGGATTTAAGACATTTATTTAGTCTTACATCTCCTAAATATCTTAGTGTTATATGATATTTTCGAATAACTTTCGGTTTGAAGGACATTAAAATTTTTCAAAATTAAAAAAATTAAGTTAAAATTAAAATTAGGTTTATTTATGTTATATAAATATATTATTAAAATCGATATTGTTGTGTTTATATCCGGTGTAAGTCACACTGATAACTCGGTATTTTAATCTCATTATTAATCGATCTATTACAATCCATACCTTATCAGATATTGAGTTATCTTGGTATAGTTTTATGTAACATGTGCTTCTCTGTTAACATTATTTTGACGGACTGTTTTCGAACTGTGTGATACGGGGAAGATGTTGTATTTGGTTCCCTAAATCCTATACCGATCAATTGTATTCCTACACTGCTAGTGGTAGTAACATAATAATAATTGTGGAATTTACCGCAACTATTACAAAACCAATCCCACTAGCTAACCAAGAAACTGACCGAAAGGTCTGTGATCCACTACGTAGTAAGCGATAATGAAAGAATTTGATTGCTATACGAGAATTTTTTTTTTTTCGATTCACAAAAGCAATAAACACACAAAATAAGGATATAAGTTTTAATTTTTTCATAAAACACATTTTAGAATATTAAATAATAAATACACAGTAGGTAGTATCATTACCTTTATATATATATATATATATATTCTGAACCGGACTTTACTGAATATTCATTATATTATATTTTTTATTGATTTTTAAATGCAAATCAGACGAGAATTTAGTTTAAAATAATTATGTTTTATATTATATAGAGTTATATGTAGGTATATAGCGTAAATGAGAAATGTGGATACTCAAATGAAGACCTTGGGTAAACTACTCTCTGGTATAAATTTGCAATTCATTGTAGAGGCAATATTTTTTTATTCATTAATACATTTATATTTCATAATTAATATTTTTCCTCCTCAGGTTAGATATATAATTCTTTTTGGTTATACATAACTTAATTTCTAACATTTTAAACATTCAAAATATTCAACTAACTAACTATTTATAAAAAAACAGAACTAAAGTTTCTTATTTACAAGTATTTATTATACTATTTGGTATCAAAAAAGTATTTATATTCAACATTTTGGTCTATTTTTTTTTATCGTATTGTGAGTCGACCTTTAATGCGGACGGTCAATAAAGGCTAAGATATAAATACCCAGATACCCGGTGTCCGGAGGTACTTTAGGTCAAACTTATACCCTTTGGAGATATTTTTATTCTACACTATAATCATAGCACTCTTCTTAATTTAAATTTATTCTTTAGTTTGGATTTCAATAAAGCTTTTTTTGTTTTACCTAGTTTTTTATTATAATTATGTCATTGTCATCTTTTTAGAGTGCAAAGTTTCAAATTAATCATCAAGCCATCTTGAACGTCAAAATCGTGTTTCATGTTTCAATTACATACAAACATACGACCGATAATAATAAGATCGTTTTAAAAATCAATAATTCTCAATACATTTATATAGCTTGAACATTTTATAAAACAAACACGTATATGACGGATACGAGAGTATGGGAACTGGGTCTATACAAATCGGCCATTTTGTTTTATATTACGTACACATGAACAAGATAAAATATATTTCATATAACATTTCTTTTCTCTAAGTCAAATCCATGACGAAACGTAAACCGTTATTGAACACAATGCCGCTATTTTCACACGTAAATTAATTTTCTTTTTTTTAGTTTTAACCTCTTTGGGACATTTTTAAAAGATTTTCGAACGCATTAATTGTATACCATAAAAAACAGGAAAGCAAGTAACGCATGTAGCGAATACTTTGTCTATTGTAATTATTTTCATACAGACTTAGAGATACTTTAGAAGTGACAAGTTATTTTATACAAAACGCACCCTTGAAACGTCAACAACAGCTATCCAGTTCTATTCTTTCGGTTTTCTATAGCAATTATATATAAAGGAACATCAGTATATGGAATCGATACATTAATTTGTAAAAGATCCTGACCTTCTCAATAAAAACATGTTAGATTAATGTTTTAAACCCCTATCTAGACATACTCATCTCTACGTCCCATCCATTCTACCTAGATTTGCATGCAATGGTTTTTGCTCTTTTGTTATTTACCGACATTTGAAAGTAAGGTTCTTAGTTTGATTCATATCGTCTAAGTGGTTAATTGATGGTGAAAAGAATTTATGGTGCCATTGAAATGTACGTGTGTTTGTTCGTCTATCCCACTCGTATGTAAAATAACCCTTACAATGTACTACCGTTTAGATGTCTTAGTTTCATAACCATCAGACATACGAATAAATCTGTTTCACTAATAAACTGTTGAGTTTCTGGTCGGCTCCTCATCAGAACAGCTTTCCAATAGTAGCTCACTCACGGACTGACTACACTGACCTTTTTATATAATAATTGACGATTTAAAAGTCTATGTAAATGTCCACTTGAATAAAAATATTTTGAATTTGAATTGCTACGATCGAGAATCGAACTCAATACCAGTATTGGTGCCAGTAGTCGTAGTGTTTGTAACTCTGTATAAAATATTAGTTTTATTACTTACCCAAAAATATTACATCAGCAAATCTGCATCACCATGACTTGGATATTTTTAATTAATTTTGGTTATCTCATTGTACCTACTATAAGAATAATGGCGTCTCTGTTACTATGTTATATGTTAATATCTATTCCCATGCCTTCGTTCGCGCGGATTTAAAAAAAAATAAAAGTAGTCTATGTTACCCTTTATAAGATCAGCTTTCAGCCAATGAAAGTCCTGTCAAAATAGATTCAGCCGTTTCAGAGTTAAATTGAAATTACAAACAGACACTTCAATTTTATTTATATATATAGATTAAATAATTATCAAATAATGTTATCTCGGTATAACCTCGCCCTGTCATTGGACGCGCGTCTTGATCTAACACCTTTATGTATTACTCGCACCGCTACCCATCTCGGCTATCTAAAAGTGATCTACTTTTTACGTTACTCATTCGTAATATCTAAATGTAATCTATTATCTAGACTATGTTATAAGTATTTAAAAACTGACCCACATTATTATCATAGGAAAGGAAATTATATTGAAAGATATTTGTGAGATTTTGTGGCTATAGAAATATGTAAAAATATTTTTTTATAGATTCTTTTTATATGTTAAATATGTATGTTATTATATTTGGCCTTATATTTTCTGTTTTTCAAGACATGATACGGAGCAATCATGTCAGTTTTGTTCCTTTGTTTGCTGGTAAATTATAGGCTCAAACCACTGATCCGATTTTGAATAATAATAATTTATTGAAAGCAAAATTAGCCATTACATACTTTTTATCCCGAAATTCCTACAGGATGGACGGGAAAACACAAACAGAAATAATCGTATTTCGTATAAATTTTAGGTTATATAACGACAGTTGACGGACAAAGTCGTTGACAACATCTAGTGTAGTAAATACGTCACGTCACAGTTAAAAAATAAAATAGTTCTCCGTAACATGAATTATTCATTTAAAATTGACAATAGTCGATTGACCCAAAGGTTACCGCTCATTCATACATTAGAATCTATACATATAAATAAAATTGAAGTGTCTGTTTGTAATACCAAATTAAAACCTTTTTACTAAATGCATATGAATATTTAAGAAAAAAAAAAACTGTATATATTTTTTTCTGGCAGTCTGTCTGTTTGATCCGGCTAAAATCTGACATGGCTAGACAATTTTTAACAGTACTTTCACTTTTATTTTAATATAACAGAGCGAACGAAGTCGTAGGCACAGCTAGTATTAAAATATCTTTGGAGTAGCTCGCCGTCGCCTCGCCCGTTCGCTGGTTAACATACGCTATATTAATTTATCGCTCAGCCCATATCCTGCCTTTGTCTTTCGCATCGGTAACCTCATGATAAAATTACATGACATAATGTCGTATTGTTACCAACTAGTTTATTTACCCGGGTTTGTTTTTTACTGTTGTTGTTGAGCGCAAGGACGAAAATGATGCCTTTGTAGTCGTTCATTGAATACGTGATATTCTTAAGCAACTTTTTAATCCGCCTTCCCCCTAATATATGGTGATACTTGGTGGTGGTAGTGGTTTTAATCTATCCAAAAATCACGATCATCTTTCTTATAGAAACTCTGTATATATATTTATTTTTATACTAAGGCTGCAGGCTGTTTCTGAGTCCATAAAAATAATAGCTAAAAACGTTACTCGAAATATCTATAGGGAGGAGGGGGGGGCTTTGCTATTTCAAGTTTTTTTCGAAAACCTGACCCCTATTGGTTCTCACGTGATTAATGATAACTATTAAAGTGAGTTCCTTGCTGACTCACCTCCATCGTTTATCGAAACGTTAACTAGATTGTGACGTATTATAATCATAATGTATGATAAGGGATGAAAGTATCCAAATGCGTACTAAATTTAGTCGTAACCGGTAGGTGGCGCTGTGGTCTTCATTGAAAAGACTGAAATTTTCAATAAAAACTGACCTTGATATTATATTTGAGGGACTAAAAAATGGTTATATTCTGGGAAATATCTTCTCATACGCGACCAATTTCGGACAAAGACCAAGTTGAAGTTAAATTCCAGTTCAGTGAATTTCCGAATAAGATTGAAATAGCTCTAATAATAGATTACCGACTTCGCTCCAAACCATCGCCGTACAGAGGACTTTGTGACCGAAATTGTATTAAACAAACATTTATTATTCAAACCAATTTAGACTGTATAATTGTGTAAATAGAACTCAACGTTTTGCAATTAAATTAATTAATACATACATACGAAAATGAACTCTATTGTAATGCAATAAAGTTGAATATAATATAGTTTAACCGTCAGCTGATTTAATATTTGCAGCAATATGGACCTTTTGTTATTGAAATAAGCGGTATATTTGAATGATTAATATTGTAGCAGTTAATAATTCGATTGGACGAACGCCAGTATTGAATAAGTGCATGAATACTGAATTTAATATTAATTTTATACTTCAATATCTGTTGAAGTTCAATTAATTAATTTAATGATGACATACAAGAGATATTACGTAATAAATAAATTTCAATTATCAAGAAAGAATGGCTTATTTCTGGTTGAACGAGTCAATGTTTAGTTAGTGCACTATTTGAGCTCTAAAAATAGTGTCTACAAGTTCGCTAACACTAACAGAACTGAAAAAGAGGGGAACTTTAATGTCTTCACGGGAACACACCTCCTTTTCTACGAACTGAATTGTACTTGTATTTTATTGTAAAGATTTACGAGTTATATATATGTATATATTTTAAACCAGCTTTACAGTGTCTATTTACCTGATTTTGCTCTTAATGTTAGTTCATATGATATGCGAGTTTGTTCTCAGTTGTAAATAATCATTAAGATATATTTATTATCTATGTGAGTCATATTATCTTTCCATTGTGCATTGATATACTTATATACATCCGGTGAAAGAGACAATTATTTTACCTCGTATATTTCTACCTCACAAATAAGGTTATATATACATATATATGTTTTGCACTGAGGTGTGTTGAAAACGTCAATAGATTGTTAGTTTTGTCGTCTACATGTTCCAACTCTTACCGGACATCGAACCTGCTAGCGGGTCGGTGAAACTAAAGTAAAAAGACATAGATTTTGTACCAACTATAATTAGACCAGTGAAGTGAGAAATCAGAATATACCAAAGATATCACATACATACACTACTGCAATTGAACTAATGAAAGGTGATTCAAATATTTTTTTCAACCTCCTTCTCTAATAACCGAATTCTCGAACTGTAACAGAATCGATTATACGTATCGATGTTCAGTCTACTGATTGTAATCGATTATTCGGGTCTACTTTACAACTTAACTGCATAGTTTGTGAGAGAGTGTAGTTTTGTAACAAATTACTAAAATAAAAAAAAAACCAGTTATTTACGAACAGAAATACAAACGAACTAATCACTATATATATCTGTTAAGTATTATATTATTATATATATATTAACAATAATTTGAAAACGAATAAACGTGTTCTATTAACCTAAAAGTAAATGGAAATATAATTAATATTCAGATAGCAAGTAGAGCGTATTGCGTTGACATTATCCGTCCGCACTCCGGTTGAGGATGTCGTGTTCGATGCTGTTAGTAAATAATCTCAAATGTAAACATTAAATAGTATGAATTTTCACTGCATTCTTTTCACTCGTTACATTAAAATTTAATTTAGCTTTCCATACAAACAATTCATTGTAAATTTTATTTTGTTTGAATAAAGTAATCTTTAAAAAAAAATGCTGTACGGATTTTAATTTAGTTTTCGCAGAATTATACCGATTCATAGATATAATATAGAAATATAGGTGTAAGTTCATCGAACTACGATAGTTGACGAGTCGGTAGGCAAAAAAAAAGTCTGTATCGCCTACACCAAACTGTACTAGTTCATATAAATAATATATAAAGAAAACAGTTATAAATATTTTATTGCAGTCTATAAACGATCAAACAATAGATAACTAACATTGATAATCGATTTACGTAAAAGTTATTATTATTAATCTCATTTCTAAATAGTGAAAGTGAAAGTTGGTATGGTCGGATGTAGTCATTAAAAAATATCTGATACTATCATCTCTCTTAGTTTGTTAGAGATAAGTTAATGATTGAAACTTAAGTTTGCGTCTTTTGGAATTAAGAAGTACTAGTTGATTGTTGCGACTTTTCTTAGCCTTTTATAGCCTAGCCTACTATATCAGATTGATAGGTTAAATAAAAGATATTTCCATTAATTGTAAAGTACAGTATTTAAGTCCTTTTAACTAAAGATAGCGTTCACCGAAAAATAAAACAAGGTTCAAATATTTGTTGTTCATCATCGAATTTTTAAATTCACTTTCCAAAAGTTATAATTAAATATCTTGCTTTCTAAGATAATCTAATAAATACGCAGTGGTTACATTTATTTTGCACTTCATCAATAATAAACACAAGCCTATCTTTTTTGCAGATATAGATAAATTTCCTTAAAGATAAACGTATCACCCAAATAGTCGCCTTGACCAGTATTCATAAGGTCCTAAAACACGTTTAAAAAATGACCTTCGATAAACAAAGCGGGCAAGGTGCCTCTTGTTAGAAATATATATATATTACAATTTTATACGTATATAATAAAATATTTCAATCATATATGTTTCGATAAAATATTATCAATATTTATTTGCGACGGACAGACTGATTTTGATGTGCATATTACAACAATGTCACATCCGTATTAGGAAGATTTTATATATGTTAAAATGAGGTGTGTTTATGTGTGTTGAAGCCTTGACTTACATTTCTGTTACAGTTTAGGTTTTTTGGCATGTTTTTTCATATTAGTTAGTTATTTAAGGTGTATTAAAAATATTCAAAAAGACGTTTGTGTATAGATAATTAATATTTGACTAGAGTGTTACCTATAGCAGGGCTTTTTAAACTGTGGGTCGCGACCCCCAGGGGGGTCGCGAGACTACTGAAAGGGGCGTCGCAAAGATCTGATACTATGATCATTATATGGAGGAGGGGGTCGTTTAAAATTTCCTAAGCTTGAAGGGGGTCGCTATAAAAAAAAGTTTAAGAAGCCCTGACCTATAGGATCAAAAAGAAAGAAGAGTTTGTCCGAGCTAGAGAACCTCGTTACTTTAGATTGACGGTTTTTGGAATCGTAAATATCATTATTATAACGTAGTATTAAAGCAAAATATTTTTTGTCTCAACAAAATGTTTTTGCGTTGTTGAATTACCTTATCTGGTATTTGTCACGATACAGACACGTTTAGACTTCCGCTGCTACTGGAAGGAGTCATAACTTACTTTGTACCTATGAGGAATCTGAGCTCAGAGAATCAAGGATTTCTTGAAGAACAGAAATACAAAAATGAGTATTCCATGTTAGGTTATAGAATTCGATACGAGCTTCATTCTGTGTGGATTTAATAAGTTACAATGAAAGGCGACGGGATAATTTTAACAAATCTTTATTTAACCCTGTTGTCACAACAGGCAGGCCTAATAGATGTCTCTGTCTATCTAACTTTTGGATGCTAATCCCTCTGGTTCGTTTAAGGATCACACAACAGTTGCACCTTGAAATTGCATAGACATAAATAAAACACACACATACACACACTCACACACACACACACCAAAAAAAAAACACAAATTAGCATCAAATATTAGTCGTTTTACATAATTCTGACTGTTATTATGCATCTCACTAATAATCAATCAGGATTATTCTAAAACCTCGCATAAAATTGGATCACCTCTGCAATATATCTAAAACAATAAGCACAGACACAGTCAGATTAGTATCCAGAATCACATTAAAGAATTAAACATGAAGCCACTCCATACTGGCCTAATCATTATATAATTAATTTTTTTTTATTAAAATCATAAAATTTTACCACCGGTAATGATTTAAGTTAGTATCTAACTCGTCATCAGTAACGCGAAATTGTCTTTTTACCACGCGCTACCAACTACAAATTTGTCGTTAGCTGTAATGATAGTATTTTGTTTGATTTAATTCTTCCATTTTCAGAAATGTTTTCTATTGAATCATTAAATACAAATATGAGGTGATTAAATCAATAAATGATTCATCTAACAATAGTAGGAACATATTTTTGAATATTATTTCTTATTACTGCAATATAAAAACACTTTCAATCGGGTATATATTATTTCGTAAATATTGTTAAACTATAAAATGTCAATGTCATTATTGAATAATAATTTGCTTTTAAAAGATCAACTCGCGTATATTGATTTATAGACTTTCATATTGAAAGTCTTAGTGTATTTAGGTCTGTCTGTACGTATTTATGTATTAAGAAATTAATATATTCTTGTGTGAATTAAATTGAATATTAAATAAAATATGTTACTATGTTTCTCATAATAGTAATATATTTAATTATAGTTTATTTATTTATATCACCAGTGATCACTTGTGTACGTCAAATGTAAGTGACAGGAGTATAGCCAAGTAGTATAGCCAAGTGGCCGAAATTCGATCGTAGTTCACACTTTGAATATTTGTGATGGTTTAGAAAAGGTACAAATATATAATAATTGTATGTAACTAGCTGTGCACGCGACTTCGTTCGTGCGGAATGTGCTTTTTAAAATAAAAGTAGCCTAAGTTACTCATTATAACATCAGCCATTCACCAGTGAAAGTACTGTTAAAATCGGTGCAGCCGTTTCTGAGCTTAGCAGGATCAAATAGATAGACATTTTTTAAAATTATTTTTTAATATAAGTATCGTATACACTTTATATACATTTAGTTAAAAGCTATTAATTTATAATTACAAACAGACACTCCAATTTTATTTATATGTATGGATTAAGTAATTCAATATTCTGTTACGTCAGGCGACAATCTACTCTGCGTCAAATTATATATTTGACATTGACAGTATTAACGTAAACAATTAATATTTTAATTTGATTTATGTTTGTGTGTGTGTTGTGTGTTTAATATATGGTAGTGTGTGCACCGTAATTTTATGTTTATTTCTAATGCATTATTTACAAATATGTTAACGTTCTGCCCTCCTAAACTATAACTGTGCCGAATTTTATATTCCTCCAACCATAAAATTTTTGCAGAAAGTGATACAAAGTTTTTCCTTTGGGTATTATTATAATGATTTTATATATTCTGGACCTATTCTAAATATTAAACTTTATAAAGATGTTTCTTTTGTTTCAGATTGAGATGAATGAGGGAAGAAACGTTCAGTTCCACCAAATTCAGAGTGCGTCAAAAGTTTACCGCGAAGCGTTGTTTTCCTGGTGTAATTTTTAAAATAATATGAAATATTTTCTGGAATTGATGTGTAGTAGTTGTAGGATATCACAATCCGTTCCTAAAAAGCTCAATTTTTTCATAATTAAATTGTAACAGTTCCTTCCTACGGCTAGTGACTCGAATACGTCCACAGTGAAGTGTTTTTTTACAATTAATTTTACTATGCGGAATTGATGTTTCATTCTTTAAGTTCAACGCCATCTATTATCGAGTGGTATATTGATTAAGTTAATGACATCTTTCGTCTATCGTGGAAAGTGTCAAATCATGTATTGAAATACGGCGGTGATTTGTGTGGAAAATTGTGTACAGCGCCATCTGTCGTTGAGTGGTGATGTTCAGTTGATACAATGGAGGCCGGTTTCATACCGGTGGGCGCGGCGGGAAATATTGGCGGAAACGTTCCCCCGCCCGCCGTCGTGGCGCCACCAGTCAATGTCGTCAGAGCTCCTGGATTGAAACGCGGGAAAATGGAAGAGGCCATTTCGGATCGGGTGAGTAAAAATTATATTATATTTATTGATTTTTTTATCATGAATATAGCAAAAAAAAAGGGATCTGTGAACTATATTTCGACTGAATATTGCTATGAAATGTATATTACATGTATATTCTATCAATAAGAATAAAGTTATGCTAGTAGGTATGACAGTTTAATTTTTTACTTATTATGTTACCACAATGACCCTTCAGTGAGATCGTTACAAAGCTAAACCGCCTCGGTGTAAAAGATAAGAGCTTTTATGAAAGTCGAGATTGAAGCAAGCATCTATTCACTTTGTGACCGTCTTATTTCATTAGTACTTTTCATATTTCAGAAAATGAAAAACTTTTATATACATAGGTACCTAATATTTACAAATTTTGACTATAATAATTAAATTATTTAAATATAATATTGGAAGTCTATGTAAAAGTAGTATTTCCAGACGTACTGAGATTTGTTTTACTATACAGTCAGATTTGAGTACATTGTGCCCCCCGTCCCTCCTTCCTGTACTTGAAATAATAACCTACAAGCATAATTTAAAACTTATACAAATTGACACATTTATAAATTTGTTGTACTCTGGCTCAAACTATCCTTTATCAATAATAAAATAAAAATATGTTTCTAACGAACGCTACTTTCTGGAACACAAGCAGACAGAGTCGCCGGCAACAGCTAGTACCATATTATGATCATGTACCTATGTATGACATTTTATTTCGATGAGTTATTAAAATCGTATATTTTTTCTGTACCCTTTAAAACGTAAATGTGTTGGATTGTATTTTAAAACTATAATTACGTAACAACGTATAGCTCGTGTCACTCTTAATTCAATGAAGGTCGTTGAATTAATAGTTAATACAAACGAACCATATCAAAATATATATATTTACAAAGGTTTGTCTCTCTTGACTTTACTTATCTGAATATTTTTATTGTAAGTTTCTCGAGAGTCATAAATAATGTACTACTAGTAGTAGTAGGTACTTATAATACATGTCAGAAACGTGTCCAATTGATTATACCACATTACTATGCGTATTACAAAATATTACATTAAAAACTTCTACGTGTGTGTGTGCGTGAGAGAGAGAGGTAAATATATTTTATATTTGAATAAGGAATGCTTTTATTTTGTATTATTTGTCATATATTTCTTATTATGATTAATTACCCTCTTGAGTTAAAAACACACCGTTCGTCGTCAGTACCGCAGCATGCGCCGCGCGCGCTGGACGCTCTCACGGATTACATTTACTCAGTGTTCTGTTATGTGTTATTGTGTAATGGTTTGTTATTTAAATTTTATCATGTGATTTCTGAGTATGAGTGATAAGAAATTTTAATTTTATTTATATTTATATAAAAAGTTAAATACGATTTTAATATAAAGCGTAGGTTACACAGTTGAGGAATTAAGAGTGTAGGTACATGATGATATGTTTAAAAGATCGTTAAAGTTATAGCGACCCTTTTGGAGCGTTCAATAGAACGAACGGCTTTCTCCTTGTCTGGAGAAATGTTAACGATGTAGCCTAACTATTCTTTGTTTTATTTATTTTAATATATGTTAGATAATTATGATTCGTTTCACGTATTTATTAATATTATACAAGATTAATTCATTATTATTTTGAAAATATTTTGCTACAGTTTATTAAAAGTAATCTAAAACTAATAATTACTCTTCGTTCCCAAAATAGAATAGGCACTATAACATATTATATATATATATATATATATATATATATATATATATATATATATATATATATATATATATATATATATATAATATGTTATAGTGCCTATATATATACTCGTCTCAATATATCCGTGAAATTGTTTACGATATTATTAAATTTTAATAAAACTATCATAATGACATCATATATCATTTATATATAATTGATATTTAATCGCTGTATTAAATTCTCATTTGAGTTTTCTTCAAGTAAGAAAACTTATTTTGTAAGATAAACTTCAATAATAGTTTATTTGTTGTTTTTTATCCTCGTTTCTTTTTTTTTTAAACTTTAAGTAAATATTTTTTTTTATTTAAAAATAAATATAGATGTACGCGAATTTGTAATAATAATATAAATTGAATAAGACGATATTGATTCGATAACGAGGTCAGAGATCAATCTGCAGTACATGATAAGAAGAAATTATATTAATTTGTTATTAATATGTATTAATAATAATTTAACTTGCAATTAGAACTAGTTATAAATATTTATTAGTTCTTCCGCGACACGGACGTTTAAGGTAAGTCTAGAATCTTCAATCTAGAATCTAGATCCAGTTACGGTCTTTAGGAAGTCTGATTTAAAGACATTGGTTAGATTAACTTGACTTGCCCTTAAGTAATAAAATAAAAGTTATCTTAGACTTGTAATATTTCTTGTTATTACGTAACTTAATTGATATAATTTGCTATAACAGCATCGAACTCCCGACCTTCATGTACCGACGCAAAATATTCAACCCACTGAGCTATTAAGCCCACCTTCCAGGTGCGTCCCATCGGTTATATAATTGTTATTATAATTTAATAAGTGATGTTTTATATTACTAAGAAATAATATTTGATTTTAAGTTTTAATACGGATAATTTTGGAGGACGTATTTTTTTAAATGTTATTTCTTTCTGTTGAACTTGCTACTACTTATGGTATTTGTCAGTAGGTGGGGGGGAGGGGCAGCAGGGGGGGAATACTTGCATCTAACCACCGATCATTAAACACTACATGAGAATAATAAAAAATATTTATATTTAAACGCTGCGTTGTGCATTTTTATCGCTTCGCTTTGTTAAATTTGTTCGACCTTGGCAGACGACTATTTTATTTATTGCATACTACATGTGTATATGTTAATTGTACCTACGTTAAATTATTCACTACTTAATAATATAATATGAAGCTCGGATTGTTTATTGGTACAAGTTACAGCGACAGACTGACAGATCGGATATAATTTATAATAAGTTCATCTAACAGGAGATTTGCATTAATAAATATGTATCGGACAGACGGACCAAGCACTTACTAGATGAGTGTTAATGTGATACTTGTGTTATATTTATTAATCAATTCCATACTCAATATACCAGTTTATGTTCGTGTTAAGTAATTGTTTCTTGCTCTATACTGTTATATATATATATATATATATATATATATATATATATATATATATATATATATATATATATATATATATATATATATACATATATATATATATAGAATGGGTTTTGACTTCTGTAAACTAACTTAAACCCCCTGCTTGTCTCGCTTTGAATTTTATTTCGTATTAATGGCTACTTTTATTATGTGGCCTAAATTTTGATAATAGTTGATTTTTTATATACGATCTCTATTATGTTGAATAAGAAAGAAATAATTAAAAAAATAATAATTTAGTGTGTAGCGTTAACGTATAGTTATATGTAAATGTAATGACAGACAAACACAACCCTTGACAGTGCTGTCAAATAATTAACATATTAATAATCCTTCGAGAAACTACTGGTGCTAGATATTACTAAACAAATTCTGGTATGACTTTTCTACTCATCAAATAATTATTCAATTATATCGAAATCTTATAAAAGTGTATTTGTTTGTTTGTATTTAAATATACATATCTCCAGAGCAGGTAACCTTGTCACACACATCCACCGCGCTCCACTGGGAGGAGGCCATGTTGTGTGCCTTTTGAAAACGATTTATTTCCATTAAAGAACTGAAAGATCTAAAGAATATATTCTACCGTATTATTATAAACGAGAAATGTTACGTAATTATGTTTTTTTTTCTATCCTAATTAATTGTTTTCAAGTCGATGCTCCTAAAACCGACCGGTAAAAAATCATCTATGCAAAAGATCTCGTCTCGCCAAAATAATATGCCAGTCTTAATTATCGTAATTACCCCAAACTATTAAGTTTATTTATACCAAGTCATTAACCGATTATTTGGTTAAAAAAATATACAGGACTTTAATCTCCAGAATAAAAAAAGTAAATAGAATAACTGATAATATAAAGAGCGTGATTTATATTATCCTTGTATGACAAACAGACAGTCGTATCATGTGTATTATAATAACCGATAGTCGAATCCAGGACGCTCAGAGACAATTCGCATATTCGCATCAAACCTATCGGACCTCTCCGTTTAAAGTGACGTCACATGACAGTATATTACATATTTTGTTTATAATATGTAATAAAATAAATAATAATAATAATACATTGATTTAAAATAATATTTCATAAGTATATATAAAGTGTTATTGCAGACAAAAATAATAAAAGTATCAAATATTTTGATTAAGTTTTAAGAATAACTGCGCAACTACACCTACACCTACGGGTGTAAGAAAAATAAACATCTCCGTATAGGTATGACCTAACCACTTATCTCCACACCGCTTGTCCTGTTATCATTGCTCTGGATAAACTGAAAATTGTCTTAATAGGTTCATTGGATGATAAAGATATGTTATTCGAGAATTTTAATTTGGATGTATGGTTATATTTTTACCCGATTACGCAGAGTTCAGTATGATTTAGCTTTGTTTTCTGTTTGTTTGTCTGTGGTGCGATATCTCATGATTTAAATTGTTTTTTTTCCTTTTTGTAGAAGCATTTTTCAGCTGTTAAGATAAAAAGTATAAATCAGTCCTAACATTGTTTACTGTCTTATGTAAACTTCCTGTTACTAACATCTCTATTAAAAGTTATTTTATTCTCGAACTTATGGCGGATAAAAATTACTGCACTTTAAATATATTCGCAGACTGTCACCAAGAGTTTTAAGATATTTTAGTTTAATTATACTATTCATAACTAAGTTGATTTCTTCTATGAAATTATTTCAATACTACTGATTGAACACAAAAAGGGTATTTTCCGCGTTTGCTATATTTTTGCATTTTTACAGAAATCGTACATTTTCTTATCGTAAAGGTGAGTCTATGTTATTATAACCTCTAAAATTTCTTAAATAGACTTATAAATATATATTTTTTAAAGTTCTAATTACAGCTTAATCTTAGAATATAATATACTTACTGCTACTGTATTAATATTTATGATTTCTCTAGTTTTTAGATAAAATATCGCAACATATAAGGGAGTCGCTTTCAAATATGACCTGAAAATTACTCGAGTATTCCGCTGAGCGATTTATAAATGAAATATAGTTGTGGAAAGTTGATTTCCCCACAATTACGAATAGATTAACCGACAAGATTGATCTCTGCTCTTACTATATTTAAACATCGCCATCATCTTGTGATGTTTGTTTTTTTATGTCTTCACTACCTTTTGCCGGCAACTTCGCCTGCCTAATTAGGTATAAAATCCGTCAAACACATGTCTAAAATTATTAGCCTATCTACTCTTCTGTGCCACTACTGACATCGTGTATGCAAAATTCAACAATAACCGCTCGAGTAGTCCAACCACGAAAGCGTAACAAAACCAACAAACAAACAAAATCACCTCTCCATATGTAATATAACATTAAATTGTTATACAGCGTAGTAATAAAATTATCAAATAGTTATTAAAAAGCGCATTCCGTGCATTCTCATCTCAAATATTCAATTCCGCACTCCTCCTCCTCCTCGTTCACACAGAGGCGTGTGGTAAGTGGGGCGCGTTCACGCAAGACCCTCCGGACCGTGAAGTGAAGACATTAAGTTATGTGCAGACTTCCTTCACAAGGTCGCTTTTGGTGTATAACTTATTATTGATTTTATTTACATTACAATTTCGATCCTAATGAGGTTCTGTTTGATTTTTATTTTAATATATTAATATGCTATCTTACGTAAGAGATACCTTTAGTATAAATATAAATATAAATCAGACCTTCCCTCCATCTCAGCGTTGAGTTTCTATTCACCCAAAATACCTATGTTTGTGATTTATATTTATGGTAGGAACGCTGGCCTAGCAGTTCGCAAAATTAACTATATAACTAGCGCGACCCCTTCCGCGTGTATTGGAAAAGACAGCTTTGTTAGAAACGCAAGAACGCGATCGTGTTTTTTTTCAACATGCTAATTCATCTCTTTAAGTCCTTTGAATTTAACCTGATAATAGACCATCTCCTCCCTTAAGGCCTACGCTAATAATTATAAAAAAAAAGAAAGGAGCGTTTTGAAGATTATATGGAACATACAAACTAACATGTACAAAAACCATCTCTTTATAATAATATTATAGATTATTAACATTTAGTACTATACAGAAAGACTGTCGAATCATCGCATCAGACGTACGACGGGACGGAAGGCGTACTAATTACTATGTTAAGTAACGTTAATAAAAAGTATATACATAATAATTGTTTGTCTGTTCAACTAACATAATTGTGGAGTGCTTTTACGCAACGGAGACGGGAAGCACGCTTAATATATTTATTATTTTGATCTCTTTTATATTAACGTGATAATATGACGTGCAAAAATAATTATATTTTTTCAATTTCCTTAATTTCGTTTTTCACTGTAGACTCTCTTTAGTTAGAAATTCTTCGTATTTTAGAACAAATTTGTAACTTATAGCCGACCACTTCAAATATTTTACTCGTGCTATCTTTGTGGTTCATAGCATTGAGTATTTAGGATTTTATAAGTTTATTTTATATCTTGGTCGGTGCGCTCTTCTTCTACTTCTACTCACGATCCCGTTAAAATATTGGGATAAAAATCTTACCTACGTTATTCGTTGATAATGTAGCTTTGGGGATGTGATTTTTTTTTATCGGTCCAGTAGTTTTTGAGATTATCATATGCATACAAACATATATATTTTTTTTATTATACGTTTTATTCGTAAATCTTTATTTCATGAAAGCCAAGCTGTAAAATACGTATAGGTATTTAACTATAAGCATTTAATAACAATAAAAGTGTTTTAGTATTCATTTCGGAGTGACCTTACGTATTTGGTATTTGTTTTTCAACGAATTAGACACGCGTAGGTTTAAAGCCTTATTATTATTATTATAATATGGTTACAGACCTTGTGTGTTATTTGCCATTGTTTGGTTTTACGACTGTGGTGCTAAATCGTTTGACAGATTTGAAAATATACCAATATGAATACGTTAATCCGTTGAAGACATTTTAGTATACAATTTATCGAGCGCTAAATTAACTAGCATACTGACGTCGTAAAGTAAAAATGGCCGTTAGTGGGCTGTGATTGGTTGATCTTTAACTCTATTTTATCGGGATCAAATAGTGCGCTAAATAGAATAAAATATGTCAATTACCCTTTCATTCTCCTTTATATTGTCATGTATACAATATTATTGTATAAGTGTATACTATATGTAATTATACATTTAGTATTTGTACATATAATACTCACTTATATATTAAAATTATCTTATGTAATACACCATGTTTTAAATATTTACATATCGATTTGTGTTGTGTAAGTCTTGTTTGTCTGTGTGTTGAATGTCTTTTGAATTCTTTCGTAACATGGTAGTCAATTTAAGGATTTTTTTTCTTACTTTTGTTACGTGATCACAATTAACTGATGTTCAATCACCTATAATAATTTATAATGTAACAAAAAATTTGTAATATTTTGTATATATATGTATATATATATAAATGTTTAAAATTTTGTGAAAATATATTTCTCTTTTTGAATGTACGTGGCGTGGTAGTTACCGTAAGAGGCAATTTCGTATCCAATCATACAGACGGGTGAGTTTTGAAATGTCAGAAGTCTATCATTTTTGAGGTCGTTATAAATTATTATAAATACATATAAGAGAAAGTTAATTATATTAATGTTCATACTATAACATATATATATATATATATATAAAAATCTTTAATTATCTTATAAGCTTTTTAGGTCGTTTTCTTAATAATTTCCTTAACGATTTAACTTTCTAATGATATAAATTGTAAGAGCAAAGCCGTGGTCGTATACTAGTGTATGTTTTATACCAGCTGTGAGCTGTATCTTTTAATAACACTCAACATAAGATAAATGAGCGTGCGATATATTATTATGATTTTGCGTAACACTTTAGATGTTTGTTTAGACTTGCTCAGAACGATTCAATATTTTGTTTATTGCAGGGCTTCTAAACTTAAGGGTCGCTCATGTATATAGGGAACCTCGTAAAAATAACTTCTATAACAGCCAAGTGTTACAAGATTATATTAGCAGTAAAATATACATAAAATTTATGACTTTAGTCTTGATAATAAATATGTTGAGAAACGGTGTTGTAATATAAGGATTTTAGAAGTGGGTCGTTTGTGCTAATAATAAATTATTATATGAATCCACAACCTCCTCCTAATCGTGACGCCGTTGTAACAACTGAACCATCGCGTCAGGGGGAAAACTATTCGCATTGTAACATATTATTCGTTATTTTGAATCGAATTTTATTTGTATGATAAAATTTTCATATGAGAGCTTTAAAATAAAAATGTAAGCTTTCATCAGAGCATTAAAAACAATTCATTCTTTCTGAATGAAACAAAATATTGAATGAACCTAACGAGTTGCAGCGACCTTGGACTCCCACGTGGAGGCCGCGCCGAAGGTGACACACTGCCTTAAAGCACTTATTCAGGATGTACGATATTTGTGATACACACATGCTTTTAAATATTATCTTCGACTTTAAAATTCTAATGAGATTTTTTGTTATATATATATTTTTTTTTAAATCTATATTTTTTCCCTAGTAGTTCCCTATACGTAATCGTAATACGTACATACAAAAATTAAATGTAATATAGATGACGTATTTTTGCGTCTTCAGATAATTTTTTAATAGTTTTTTTTTTTCTAAATTATTGCAATTCTTAACATTAACCGTCTTAATAGCTGTCTGTCAGTCGGTGTTAGATCTATTAGCTAGATAATATATAGTTGGTTCGGTTGTGTTTTTGCATGCGGAAAGCGATCGCACTACACGTCAATATATCCGCAATGATTTATGTAACGTAAATTTTAAAATGGTACAATTAGTTTGTAAATGTGCATAAATTTTAACATAATTATAAAATGTGGAACGAATTTTGTTTTCGCCTGCAGCTTTGCACGCTCGGAGGGTATGTAGGAAACGGATAACTTGTTTATATGAATTTAAATATCACTTCTATTAATATTATTATTATGTTGTCGGCAAATATTTTATGAAGGAATGATTCAGGTGAGAGCCGGACCGACATGTCTCGGACTATGGACATCATCTCCGACATGGTATAAAGCATGTCAGAAAACCGACTCAAGCCGACTGTTATCCTTATCATCTTAGTAGGACGCCATTGGATCGCTATTCATACTCTGCAGCCATTTCACTATCCAATCTATTGCGCACTAAGTCAACTAGCACACTAACGTCGACACTATTTAGCGACTATTTTTCGTTTTGGAGGCAAATAGGGCGCTTCAAATTAGATACTAAAATCCAGCCCGTCACCACCATAACCCTCCCTCTAGTGACGTTTTATTTTGCTATGATAAAAAGTATCATATCCTCTCCAACGTTAAAGGCTTAGCTGTATGGTACATACAAAGACATCAAATAATTTCGCTCGATTGACAGACAAACATATCATCTTTAACATTTACAACGTACACATTTCATCAGAAGCTCGGGAGCCGGTAAACCGTGAAGTGAGAAGCCAACCACATAATTTTGTAACTGTGTTACTTCTCGGACGTAACAATGTTATTTATTGCATCAATGTGTCATACATAAATTACGGAAACCTTAATTTTATAACTAACTACCGTTATGTTTTCCGTAGACGAAGAGAACAGCCGGAAACAGCGCCATCTTGGTAACCGGAAATTTTAGAGCCATACTCGTTCGCGGTCACAGTACACACCTCCGTTTATAGTAACTTGAAGTTATGACCTGCTGGCGCGTTGGGAAAAGTTAAAAGACCCATAAAATTAATGACGTACCATTTTACGACATGTCTTTTATCTATAAGCTATTCTAATGATTATTATTGATGTGAATTTCTGTATTCAATCTACCGCGCGCTAGTTTAATTAGCATACTAACTGATGAGGCTGTTTCGAGCTTGTGTTTGTTTGACACTTTTGAATTCGCTATTTGGGGTCAAACTTCACTTAAAATTGAATAACTATATGTCAATATGTTCGCAACCATCTCAGGTTTGATTCTCGATTGTGACGTAAGAAAAAACCTGTGATAATTACAGACTTTATTTGTACGGGAATATGATTTGTGAAGAAAAGTAAAAAATCACGATAATTAACACGCCAAGTTACATTGGAGCGGTT